>CP085826.1:0-4800000 GCA_020809705.1 Calonectria ilicicola
TCGTCGACTGGAGGACAAACGTTGACCATCCGACAAAAGACCATCCCAGGTCTCTGATCGTGGTAGATCAGAGTGTAACAGCTTACCAACTGGAAGGACAACCGCTGCCCTAGTCGGTAGACCTTAGGGATTGCCTACTTAGGCTGATCACTAAGGCCTAAAAGAGGCCAACCCCACGGGAGACACCTAGTGTCAAACGACGGGTTCCTGAGAAGGTTGTTTTAGGTCCCTCCACTGTGTCGGTCCATATAAACAACTGATCGTTTTTCTATTTTCCCACTCTTCCGAAAACCCTAGCAGGTGCCTGCCAACGCCGCAAGGCGTGGGGCAGGAGCAAAGGCGTAAGAGGTGCCCAGAAACCTCGCCTGACGAAGGTCGGTAAGAAGGACAGCGAAAAATAGAAGCAGGATTGGAACGGCACCCCACGTTTTGTAAGCCCTTAGACGTGACTACCGAAAGGAAGCATGATTCACGGGTCTACCAGACAATCCTACTCGACAAAGAGGATCTTCAAGTGTTCCCACGTTGACAACGTTTAGCAACTACAAGCAACCTGGAGGGGAAGGTTCGAACCCCTAACCTCCTAACCGCTAACCCTAACCCATGTCAAGGAACTTTGTTTCTCCGTGTTCCGACCTTGCGGCGGAACGTTGGCCGACGGCCCAACTTTGGGCCGAAAGGTGACAAGGGTCTTGTGGGTCGGGGTGACCACGTCACACGTCCGTGTGTTCCGGTCACCCGCCTGACCTATAAGAAGGGATTTGCACGCGCCGAGGCGTTTCTGTTCACCTCCGGTGACTCGCGTTGGGGCAGTGCGCCCCAAGGCAGTCATGAACATAAATACCTCGCGCGGTCGCACATACCGCAAAGCCCTGATGAGCCACACACAGGCGAAACTCAATCTTGTTCTTCTGAGAAAGACGGTTGAGTCGGCAAAGTGTTTTGTTCATCTCTACTGCGAAAATATCAACCTTCCCACATTATCAAGCCTAACCCTAACCCTAGCTTCCTAACCTAACCCTAACCCTAACCTATTCCCTAACCACTAACCTAACCTAACCTAACCTAACCCTAACCCTAACTTAACCCTAACCCTAACCTAACCCTAACCCTAACCTAACCCTGGTCCTGGGCTATGGCTGTGCTGATCTGTTGCCTCTCGCGTGCGAACGGGGTTGATGAAGCCGGCCGGTCCGGCGTGAACTCGCCGCGGACTCTACTCAATAGTCGCTGCTGCTTGGATTGGATTCTTGAGCCGCCCAATCGGGCCTCTGAAGGTGGCAAGGTCAGGGCAGCGGTAGCAAACCCGCGCGCGGCTAACAGTTCGTCTGGTCGGCTACGGATCGACCGCTTGATGTTCGAGTACGCTTGAAAGAAGCCGAAGAAAAGCACGAGAGCCCCGTCGTTCAAGACGCTTGCATTTTCCTGCATCACTCTGCAAAGGTTCATCAGGAACCTCGGGGGCATAAGGGACGTGAAGTTGCCATAGCGACGATGGAATCCGAGAGGATAGAAATTGACATCTCTCGTGCTGTGGTATTCCTCGGCCACCTTGCTACGGTCTGCCAGCAGGCACGCGGTTTCTTCTTCGCCCGAGGACTGGACATGAATGCAGTTGAGATCGGTAGCAAGAGCATATGAGATCTGGTCAATGTGGGCTAGGTTATACTTTTGCTCCAGTTCTGCTCGCAATTTCTCGAGCCCATCGCTAGGCAAAGCCCAGTGCGCATCAATTAGCTCGGCCGGCCGGTTACTGGGTGATTCGATGCCATCGAGCGCTTGAGCTTCGTCGCGATCGCCATCCATGTGTTCCTCCACAAACAGTCCTCGTTCCTCTGCATCGGGCTCCCCTTCGCCATTGCTTCGACCACTGACAGAGCTGAGATCGTCGTTATCGCCATCAGCAATGTTGATGATGTTATCATTGTCGACATTGCGATCACTACTGCCATCGCTGTCATCCTCGTCGCTGTCGCTGTCGCTATCGCTATCTACATTCTCGCTCTCAGCGCGAAGGCGAGTCTCCCGAGGAAGCTCATGAAGCAATCCATCCACCTTGATCTCTATATTAGCCCCATGGTCGAAAGCATGAAAAGCCGGGCGATGGAGCCTCCAGAACCCGTCGTAACTGTGTTGTTGGGAAAACGTGTCCCATCTTTCCATAAATAAAGCTTGGAAGATGGCCCACTTATCATAGGATAGGGTTTGGGATTCCTTCCCACTGAGCTGCCACAGTGGCTCTACCCCTTCCCTAGCAAATCTCCATCTTGGAAGATGTTCTGCACAATGTAAGATGCAAGCGCCTCGGCATGATGTTGTTGCATAGCTGTGCCATGATAATCCGAAGCCCTTTGCTTTTGCTTATGATGTCGGTGCCCGTTCAAGGACGGGTCCTCGATAATATCGATCTCTACTGGGTGCATGACGATAAACCACACCTCTCGTGATGCTCCTGTGCCAATTCGAAAGGTCCGCCGGGTGAGGTCAAACGGGAGACTGTTTGCTGCATGCTTGGAGCTGTAAGGTGCCTGCCAGTGCCTCAGTGCAAAGGTCACATTGTCGAAAAATCCGCCTTGGTTCGTAATCGGGCAGAGAGGACGCCCAACTATGCTTATCATGTCGAGGTGGAATATAGGATAGTATTTGTCGTTGCTACTTGCGGGTCCCGAGCCAGAGCTTCGCGATCCATAGTTCATCGTGTATCGCAATTGAAGCATCCTTAGGGCTTCTGTGGCGTTGAATTCGGGCGCATTCGTCTTCGAGATGAACCTTTCCGCTATATTAAAGCCATCCTTCTACGTTAGTTGGAATCCGTGGATAAATAGATAGCGACTTTAGGTGTGCTGTTCGGGGCGGTAAAAAGATATACTTGCCTGTCATCTTCTTATCTCCAGTTAAGTGTTTTATCTTGAACTCGTCATTCGTAGAGCCCCACTCATCCTTCTTCTCAGAAGCCTCTTGACTGTCTAAGTCAAGATATGCCTCATCGGCGGCCTCCAGGCTAACATAATCATCAATATCATCAACACCTTCCATTTGATCACCAGCTTGGCTTTCTTGCTCAATGTCGACTATCCTTTCGCTTGGAGGAAAAACCTCCTGCACCTCGGGAGAATGGGTCATCATGGCCCTGAACATGAAAGTCTGGTCAACCGAAATACGTGGTGTAAGAGCAATGGTTTTTGGAGTGTATGTTGGAAAAGTGCCTATAAAATATCTCAGTGTTGCGAGAAAAGATGATGGCTGGAATGCGCGAAGGAACGCTCTATTATCACACAATTTTTATGATGTAATGTAACCCTATAAACTTCAGCCTCCATTTTCCTTTTTTCCTTTTAATAAATCATAAACCGAGGTTTAAGGATAAGTACAGAAGTATCGAGGGGCTGAGCAGAAAAAGAAAATAATCCTACCACATGAATCACCACACTAATTCTAGTCCAAACATAACCCTGCCAGAACGATAAGCAAATAATAACATTAATCACTCTACACCTACCAATAGTAATCCAGAAAAACGCGAAATAAACACGCTAGTAAAGTTGCTAATCAACAGGGAAAATATGAAAGATTCTTATTGAACAAATGTAATCCTATTGTCCTCATTAAAGCATTACCCAGTATACTAAAACGCATAAAACGGTTCTATTTACTACCTGCTTGTATTCCATTTGCCCAGGATGCTCGAAGCCTCCTCGATGTTGATGGCATTGTTGTGGGTGTCGGTGCTGATGTTGGCTCTGCTCCTCTCGCTTTTATTGCTTTTGTTTCTTTTGTTGCTTTTGTTGATTCTGTGGCCCCTACTGATAACCCCCTTGTCAAGCTTACTCGAGTTTTGGCTTGACTTAGAGACTGGTCATGTGGCGGTGCCGATTCCTCCTCCATATGTCGGCCCTGACCTATTGACGCCGAGGGTAGCAGGCGTCGTGGAGGCTGGTTGTTGCTGCTGTCGTCATCAATCCCTGCGTTTTCGTTGGGAGCTAATATTGATGTGTGCGTATCATCATCCCCAGGTGGCCGGCTTTTACTCCTGCAGGTTCTGCTAGGTCCGGTCCTGCCTTCGGTCACATCAGCCGCCTCTGCGTTGACCGCATACTCACGTGGCGCTACGATAGGTCCACTGCTCGAGACCGTCGCTGTCGCTGCTGTTAGAGCTGTTGCATTCCACCCAAGCCCGTTTTGCTGAGAAAACCACTGGGATAATGCTGATTGAAATGAGGAAGAGCTTGTCTCCAAAAGCTGTGAAAACTCAGGTATACCCTTTAGAAAACTAGTAAGGTCTTGAGCATAGTCGGAAGCTATCTTAGACCGTGTTGTTTGGTGCTGGTCGATACGACAGACCTTGTTGTTGGATGAGGTCCACTCCAGTTTGAAGTCATCACCTTTATATTGGCGAACAATCCCCAATAGTCCTGCCCATATCTCATCAGCTAAAAAGCGTGTAGCGTACGTATTATTGTCGCCGTCAATATCCCAGCTCTGCTCTAAGTAGGCCTTCATCGCCGGCGCCCTGAAGGCCTTAATGTGAAGTCGGGTAAAATCGATTATCTCGTGCTGTAGGAGAGCCGAGGCGGTCTCAGACGGCGATCTAGGCGATTCAGGCGATTCTTCCAAGGGCAAGCTATATAGAAGATGCTTCTCTCTCGATCGCACAAATTGAGCCGAGCAATGTTGCAGGGCGGGGACCAAGTCCTTCCGTAATGCTGGCTTCTGATTGTCGCGTAGATTGGTCACGGAAGTGGGGCTTGGGTTCAGCCAAGATACAACATGCTTCATGACATCGCCTAAGATATTGCCTTGATTTGGTGATAATTCTAGGATCGTGTGAATGTCAAGAAACTGTAGTTTAGGAGTTTTCATGATGCGTTCATAAACATCCCAATACTCCTGGGCATTGAACTCGATGAGAAACTTTGATTGACGTTCGGAGGTTTTGTTGATGTGCTCTTTTTCTTCCTCGGATAGAATAATTCTTGAATCTGCTTCTCTGTACGGTCTGCTGGCAGTGCCTTAGCCATTTCTTTCCAGTCATCACCAGACACCTTTTGTATTGCATCTGAGTGTAGCTGGTAAAGGGTCTGCAAAACGGTTCGAAAGGCAGAGAACCAGTACTAGAATTTAAACACAATTAGTAATAAATGCAGTAATGGAAAGAATTCAGCCTCAAACTTACGTCATCTATTCTTTTACTGATCATCCAGTACCAAGAAGAGATCTTAAAGGTATCTCTGCCAAGCCAGGTTTTACACCACTCAGTAGTCTTCTCCCTCCACCGCTTATTTCTCCATATGGTCGCAATTCGCTGAACATCACCACTCCACTGAAGAACTTGCGCAATCTCTTTTTTCAGAATATCGCACTTATCCTCGTGTAACAACTTTTCATTGATCATTGATGCAGCAACAATCTGGGTCCATATTTGGCCGTGATTATCCTCCATAACTGTGCCTTTTCGGTTGAAGCGGAGCTGAATATTTAAATCCATTGGTAGAGTATCTATATTCAAATTGCATTAGTATGCATGCATACAATAGATAAAAATACTTTATATTAATATAGAAATAGGGTGCAGTAAGTATCTAAAATAGACTTACTTTGGTCATAAAAACTGCATGTCCACCACATTTCTTCCTCATCAAACTCTGATTGCTGGCCGTACAACTGCAATGCCTGAACTCGGTGCTGGCCAGCCATTATCTCGACTTTTTTTCCATTATGAACAGAAAGCCAATCGTCAAAGTAGAACATTTCCCCTGAGCTAGCGACTGTCGCTTCTTGATGAACGTGTAGATGTCTCTTCATCAAGGATATATCTTCATGAGTTGTCAAGAGTAAGATGTGGTTCTCCCTTGTGGTCCGTTTAATACCTTCCTCTTTGAAGATGCTAAGGAGCCTCTGAACTTGCTTTGGATCCACTCGGCGATTCTCACTATCAATACTCCATTTAGGTGTAAGAGCATGGATTGGCATTCGTGCTGTGATAATACGATATGGCTCAGCTAGCTCCAGGGTAGATTCTGTATCACCAAGAGCGTTCCTAGCGGTCCTTTTGGAACGGCCAGACTGGTGATCTGGTTGGTGGTCCCCTGTTCGTTTTCTGGCGGTCATTCTGAGTTTTGTAGTACTCTTATATAATGTAATGGTTGTATGTACACTGGTTTGTCGAGAAATGGGATTAATATAAGAAAAGTTATGATGACACTTCGCAATGAACTTTATCCGCCATCAGGAGACAATTCCCAATCCACCCAGTATATATTATTTTACCAGGTATACCCAAGCAAGTGGGTCAGCCACAGAGTAGTATACAAAGCAAATATAAGACATGGTATTCATAGCATATAGAGCAAGTGTGATTAGGTTATGGAAATTGATTGATAACAAACATACGACGCATCAGACTAGACTATATCTGGATATTCATAATAATGAGACGCGACGTGTTGTGATTACTTACGTGCGCCACGCGAATATCGAGGTCTTGGAGTAGAAACTGTAAAATCAAGACTTGTTCACTCCTTTTCCTGAGTTTTCTTTACTTTATTCTATTTTATACTTGCCTTAATAGTTCGACTGGCAATAGTAAGTAAATCAAAGGGTAAATATCTGCTCTTTTGTTTCTGGTATTACCACTTGCACTGTCATTGCGAGCCAACTCACAGCGGGCAGTACTAGGCTCTTTTTCTAGAGATCAAAGTAGTTATACAGCTAGGCAGATGGGATTTATTTGGTCTCTATTGTGGTTGTAGGTCTGATATTTTAGAAGGGAGGGGGTGTAAGGATCCGTACTTCCCATTACGTCAATTAGCCCGTCAGGCCAAAAGATAAGTCAATAATCGCAATGCTTGCAATTACAGGTACGGATAACAGCTATTAAATAGGGTCTCGTGCGCCCGGTTGCACAGGTCGTAACAGGGGGTGTTATAGCCTTGAGGTATGTATTAAATCTTAAGTGCCTGGACCTTAGTAATAGTTTAAACCTAGGTTTAGAAATAGTTGGAGATTCAAGGTTATAAGATTGAGGGTAGTATTGTAAACCTAGGTTTAAAAATTAACTAGAAATTGGACTAGTATATCTTTCAAACCTAGGTTTAAAAGTCTGCCAGGAATGGAAACCTAGATAGATTATATTTCAAGCCTAGAATAAGTCGTTTTTCTAACCGTAACCCTACCTTGAATCTCTTGTTTACTCCCTACTATTCCTAAAGGGCTAAAAGTTAGCCTTTTTAATCAAAACTAACCCCTATTACACTCTCTATTTTACTCTCTATTTTACTCTCTCCTTTACTCTTTCTTTATTCTCTCTTTTACTTTCTACTCTACCCTCTAATATTTATTTTACTTTCTTCTTTACTTTCTCTTTATTCTCTCTTTTACTTTTTACTTTACCCTCTAATTCCTATTTTCCTATTTTCCTATTTTCCTATTTTCCTATTTTCCTATTTTCCTATTTTCCTATTTTCCTATTTTCCTATTTTCCTATTTTCCTATTTTCCTATCTAAGAACTCTTACCTTAATACTCCCCTATAAGATCTAGAAACCTAGAAATATCTTTCCTATTAAAAAGCAACCAAGCACTATTAGCTATAGATAGTTAAATATACCTAACCTTAAACCCTAAGAAAAAAAGAATATAAATCCTTCAAATGCCACTCCCCAAAAATAGGAAATTAATTCAAACCTATATCAGAAGGATAGAAATAACTTAATATTATAAAAACTCAATGGACCTTAGTACCAGAAGGAAAAAAGAATACTATAGGAAAAGTTATTCTTACTATTATTAAGAAATATAAATCAACTACTATAATTAAGTAATATATAAAAAACCATAAATTACATAAGGTAAAACTTACCCCACAACAAAAAATCAATAAAGCTATTCAAAAAGTATAATTAACCTAACAAGAAGGCCAGTCCTGCCTTCCCTATAAATAGCTAGAATAAGCCAAGAAGATAGGAATTCTTATATTTATTTTAAATATATATACTAATAAAGTACTAATATAGTAGAATACTTACACTTATAATAAAAATAGAAATAGAAAATAAATAACTAATATTAAAAGAATAATTTAATAAATTAGAGAATTTTTATAGGATAGAGATAAAATCTTTTTATTTGTATAAAGTAAATAGTAATTAGAAAATCGCAACCTCTAACCTATCTAATATAAGAAAGATAACCTTAAATTAAATATAATATATAAAGAATATAAGAATATTTTATAGGTAAGCTACTATAATTACAACTACCTTTAATATATAAAGTAAAAATAATATATAATATACTTTTTTATTAAAATAGAAAATATAATTATTTATTATATTTATAAAAGATACTTTAATTAATATAAAGTAATAAGAAGAAACCCTTATTACTAGTTTATTATATTAGAATTAAATGAGCTTAAGTTCTCTAATTATAGTAAATTACTTTAGAATAAATATTAAGATCTTAAATATAATATTTATATAATAGATAAAGTAATAGCCTAATATTAAATAAAATTAAAAAATAAATAAAGCCCTTTATAAAAGAGTAATAGAAGTAGCTAAAACAATGATCTCTAGAATTATTAAAAGAACTTTTTAAAAAACTTTATATTTTATAATTAAAGAGTAATCTTAATAATAATTAGAAATAGAAGTAAGAATTAAAGGGAAGTAGTATAATATTATAGTAGATAGTAGAGCTAAGTAGAATTATATAAATTCTTAAGTAATTAACTAATTTTAGTTATTATAAATAATAAAAGTTAATTTATATAAAATTATTAATATAAAAGAAATCTTTTTTAATTATAATAATAATATTATAAATAAAAAGATTAATTATTTAAAAATCTTTATTAAAAAAAATTAAAAAATAATCTTTAATATTATTAATATTAGATAATATAATCTAGTTTTAGGATATCTATAATTATACTAATATAACCCTAATATTTACTAATATATTAGCTAGATATAAATACCTAAGGAATATAATATAGTTAATAATATTTTTATAAAATATAATAAAAGATCTTAAACTTCTAATCTTAATTAAGTAAAAGATATAAGTAAAGGAGAATCTTTATTACTTAAAAAATAAAATATAAGTATAAGAATAATTAGAAAAGGTAAAGATAATAAATAATTATTTATTTTAGAATATAATTCTAATAAATTAATAAAAGCCTTAAAGAAATAAAGGCTAAAGTAGAAATAGATAGACTATATAATATACCTTTATAATATTAAATTTATAAAAAGCTCTTTATAGAAGAACTAGATACTGGATTATCTAAGTTTAGTTAATAGGATTACAAAATTGTCCTTAAAGATAGATCTAATATCTAATTTTATTCTATTTATAATCTTAATTAAATTAAGCTTGATATTTTAAAGGAATATATTTAAGATATGCTTAAAAAGGGATATATCTGTATTTTAAACTCCAAAGCTGATTACCTTATTATATTTATGCCTAAGAAAAATGAGAAGTTATGTTTTATTGTAGACTACTAATAGCTTAATAATATTACTATTAAAGATTATACTTTATTACTATTAATTAATAAAATAAAGAATTGCTTTTATAAAACTAATATCTTTATTATACTAGATCTTAAAGGAGTATATAATCTTATTTATATTAAAGAAGAATATAAATAAAAAATTACTTTTTAAATTAAGTTTAGATTATTTAAATATTTAGTTATATCTTTTAGACTTATAAATATATTAATATTATTCTAATAAATAATAATTAATATATTATAAAAATACTTAAATATCTTTATTATTTATTATTTAAATAATATCCTTATTTTCTTTAAAAATAAAAAAGAATATAAAGAATATATTTATAAGATCTTAAAAGCCCTCCAAAATACCAAACTTCTAATTAAACTAGAAAAAAGTAAGTTCCATATTTGAGAAGTAGAATTTCTAGGATATATTATTAGCCCTAATAAAATTTATATAGACCTAAAGAAAGTTATTATAGTAAAAGATTAGAAGAAATTTATTAATATAAAGGAAATATAAGCTTTTCTTAGATTTATTAATTATTATTAAAGATTTATTAAAAGATTTAGTAAAATTACTTTAAGTATAATAGAATTAATTAAAAAAGGAATTATTTTTTAATAAAAAAATAAAGTATAATAATTATTTAAAATTATAAAAAATATTATTTTAAAAGAATCTATTCTTATAATATTTAACCTTAATAAGCTTATAAAGCTAAAGACTAATATATTAGACTTCGCCCTAGGGGCCTAGATCGGATAATAAAATAAATAAGAAAATCTACATCCTATAATATTCTACTTATATAAGCTATATAACCCTAAGCTAAACTATTTTATTTATAATAAAGAATTCCTTATTATTATTAATACTTTTAAAGAATTCTAATAATACCTTTTAAAAAATAATTATAAAATTATAATATATATTAATTATAAAAATATTACTTACTTTATAATTATTTAAAAATTTAGTAGAAGGTAACTACAATATATAAAATACCTATCCAAATTTAACTATTAAATTATCTATATTAAAGAAACCAAAAACAGCTATATTAATATAATTAGCTACTAATCTAATTATAATATAAAAAAACTAAAAATATAGAAAAAACTATTAATCTATAATACTAATAAAGGCCTAGAATAAGCCCTAATTAGTAGAATAATAATAAAAATAAAGAAAATAATTACTACTATAAGAATAAGAGGACTACTATATATAACCAAAATTACTATTATAGAAATACTAATATAATAAGTAGAATAAGATAATCCACTACTAAGAAAAATTAAAAAATATAATTTAATACTTCTAGAAGAAGAAAAAACAGATTATTTACAAGTGCTAGAGAAATATTAAATAGAATTAATAAAGGATATTTATAAACATCCCTTATATAGCCATAAAGGTATTAATAAAACCCTTAAATAAGTTAAATAGATATTTTCTTTTAGTAAGATAAAGAAGAAAGTTGAATAAGTATATAAGGAATATAGCCTATATTAATACTTTAAAAAACCAAGATATAAACTATATAGATTATTATAACTATCCCTTATTATATAATAATTATAAGATTTAATTATAATGGACTTTATTACTAACCTTCCTTTATTAGTAGACCTTACTATAGGAGTATATTATAATAATATTTTTATTATTATTAATTATTTTATAATAAAATAATAAAAGAAAAATAATTTACTTATCTTTTTTTTAAAATATAATTATTATATATAAACTATTAATTAAAATCATTTTAAATAAAGAATAACTATTTATATTTAAGTTTTAGCAAAGCCTAATATCCTTAATAGGATTAAACTATAAGCTAAGCATAGCCTTCTACCCCTAAATAAATAGATAAATTGAATGTTAAAATTAGGAAATTAAGTAATATTTATAATACTATATTAATTATAAATAAACTAATTAGGTAAAGAAGTTATTTATTATATAATTAATATATAATATATTTTATAATTATAATATTAAAATAATATTAATAAAAGCCAATTTTGGCTTTATATTAAATACTTATTAAGCCCTTTTAGAAGATATAATTTAAATAAAAGCTATAATTAAGTTAGATAATTTAAGAAAACTATATAAAGAAATAAAGATAGAACTTAAGTTTATCTATAATATAATAAAAAGATATTATAATCTAAAAAGGCTAAAAGAACTATCCTTCTTAGAAGAAGATATAGTCTACCTAATAACAAAAAATCTTATAATAAAAAAACAAAATAAAAAAATCAACTTTATATAAATTAAACTATACCTAATTAAAAGAAAAATATTAGAAAATAACTATAAACTTAACCTCCCAGACAACATCAAGGTTTACCCTATCTTCCATATCTTACTACTAGAACCTAATAATAACATCCAGATAAATATAGGACCTAAATACAAACTATAAATAAAAAACCTAGAAGATTAATAGGAAGTTAAAAAAATCCTATAAAGAAGAAAAAAGATAGAAAATTTAAAATTAAATGGAAAGACTATAAGGAAATAATCTAGAAATCCACTAAATATTTTATATATTACTTAAAGATATTAGAAGTATTTCTTTAAAATTAATATAAAAAAAATTAAATAAACTACTCTAATTAATAATCCTATAATCCTTAAGCAATTATACCTTTAATAATACTAACACCTTAACACACTCCTTTTCTTCCAATTTATCCAAATCCTTATAACCCCAAAAAATCTTCTTCTTTACCTTCTTATATAAATAATACTTTTAAATATATAAACACTATAATTAAGCTAAAATACTTATTAAATCTATCTTAATCTTCTCTTTCTTCTTATTAATCCAATTCTTCTTATAAAAAATCTATTTAATTAAAAAGAAATAAGTATATAAAAATAAAAGAAGAAGAATATATTTATAAACTTAAGTAAAAATACCTTTAAAATTATAACTAAAATACTTATTCTTTATATAAAATTTGTAATAGCTTTTTCTCTTGGCTATAATATAAAATAACTACCTAGCATAAAAATAAACTAAATAATAAGATATTTTAAAATCAAATTTATCAATTAATTTAATAATATTCTTTTAATAAGCTTTAATTATCTTAAAATAAGGCACAATTTTAATAATATAATCTAACATTCTATTAATACTAAAGATTATAAAAAGATAAAAAGAAAAAAGTATATAATAATTATAAATAGGGAAACTAGCCTATTTACCTAGCCTTAGGATAAGATTAATAAAAGAAAAAGTATTATATTATAATCTAATCATTTAAAAAATAGTAACTATAAGCAAAACCCCAACCAATTAAACTAAACTACCTTAAACTTATATAATTAATTAATAAAAGTAAAATTAAATAACCCCTATTTAATATAATTAAAAATTATAATAAATATTATTAAATTAACTCTATTTAATTATTATAATAATAAAACCTTAAATATAATAATATATAAATAAATTAGATTCTATTATAAAAAATAAAATTAATTAACTTTTAATATAATTTAATTACCTTAATTACAATTAACTATTATTTAATATAATACCTTTATTACTCTATCTACTATAATATACCTAACCATCCTACTAATAATAAACCCTTTATTCTGATCAGTTTAATAAGTTAGGAATTGACCAGATTGTTACACTTTTAATTACTTAAATAAATACTATTTAACTCTCTCTTTTCCTTAACCTTAGAATTATCTTTCTTAATCTTTATAAATAAATCTTATTTTTTTTTAATCTTAACTATTTAATTCTTATACTTATTATTATTATAAATATTTGTAAGGAGGTTATAATAGAAATATAGTAGGAAATATATTTCTAAGAGCACAAATATAAGGAAGATAATTAATATTTTTTAGGTATTAATAATCTTCAAAAACAAAGAATAAAAATGATATATTTTATATATATATAATACATAAAATAAAGAAGTTTTAGAGGAGTGTTTCAGTTAGGTTAAATAATGTGATATTGATGACTGATAACTGATGACTGATATCCCTTTTCTTAGTTGGAAAGGGTCCCTAGTTATATAGACGAATTTTCCTTCTCTTCCACTTATACAAAAACGTTTAAGCTTTTAGGCTAGTCTTGAATAGGAAAAATAGTTTTGTTTTTCTTCCGTTTTCAGCACTTGGTTTTGAACTTAGCTGAATCCGGCTGCCGGATCTAGTATTTCCGGATTAGGAAGGTTAGTCCGGTTGTGCTCAGAGGAGCCCAGGGAAATCCGGCTTAGCTTTCCTATTTAGGAAGGTAGGATAATAATATCCTTACAGATTAGGAGATAATAGCAACCAATTAATCAATTACTTGTATAATAATTAAAGTGCTTTAGCTACTTAAGAGCTATTTTATTATTAGTCTAGCTATTTTAAGTGATTACAATAGCCTAGTTGCCCAGAAGGTTACTTTCTTTATACCAATTGGCAAGATAATATTAGCCTACAGTAATAAGAAACAGCAAGATAGCCCAGCCTCTTATATTAATAGCTTTAATTACTGTCATCCATTCCTAGTTTCTAGGCTAGATTAATTTCGGATTTGAATGCCTTTCTATACCTATTATAACCATTTCACTTACAATAATACCTATTATAAAGCCAATCTTATTAAAGTTATATATATTATCTAATTAAATACTATACTTACCTATTATATTAGCCACAAGTTAAAGCCAATCATTAATTATCTTTAAATCTTTATATTTAATTCTTTTATAATTATATTTATAATAAAATCACATTTTAAGCTTTAAATAGTATTTAATAAAGTTTAAAGCCTAATACTTACCAATAGATAGTACATTTCAATCAAGAAGTAATTAATCAACCATTTCTTCAACACCATACAATCTTAAAGAGTGTTACGACCTGTGCAACTGGGCGCACGAGACCCTATTTAATAGCTGTTATCCGTACCTGTAATTGCAAGCATTGCGATTATTGACTTATCTTTTGGCCTGACGGGCTAATTGACGTAATGGGAAGTACGGATCCTTACAAAGAGAATCCTCACAAATCTAGGTCAAGAATAAATTAAATAATGATCTCTTCTTCTAGATCAGATAGCTTACAAGAGAAAGAAACCTAATCACTGCAAAACTGAATGCCATACTGTCAACAACGTAACCAAGGCTCACTAATACCATAGATCAATATAACCTTTTGGGTACTTAATTTTCTATTATTTTAAAAGGCCTGAAGGGCAAGAAGGGTTTTAAACTCAGTATTTAATTAGAACATATTTAATAATTAAGAAGCATTTAATCAAATAGATAGTAATATATATAAGGGATTTTTACATCACATGCTTATCTGCGTCGCAAGCTTATGGAGTACGTTACCTGAACTTATTAAATAACCTAAACTCAAAAAGCACCGCCTCTCTCTCTCTCTCTCTTAGTTCAGTCATTCGCTAGATTAGCCGGGCTTCACTAGCCAACCACGGACGAATCGAGATCGGGAGCATCGTCAATCTGGCCGCGCACTAGGGTTGGCATTCATTATAATCGGCCCACTATGTTTGCTTCGCCTAATTATTAGGGCTTATAATGATGGGTGCTAGACGAAAATGCGAGGCGTGCCTCCTCTGCAGTCCCCGCTGATGGTGGACTCAGCTATGGCGTATACAATCAGGCTAAGCATCCCGAATCATTGGCTAGGTTTAGTCAGTGGGTCACCTTCACAGGCAACCATGGCAAGTTCACGATCTCAAGAACAGCATTCATATCCTGTCGGAAGCATGTGACGCGCGAATAACATCTTCTGTAAGGTGTAGGCATATATACAAGACTTGCTCCCCCCCTGCGCTACTTCAAACGCAGCACATTGCCTCACGCTGCCTCACCATGCCAATCCCAGAAGCCCTCCGAGCCGTGGTCGGTAATCGCCGTTTCTGGACGGACTTCTTCTGGGAGACCGAAGCTAACGAGAATGATTACCCCGACATGGACTGGGTTCATGTCCATTTCCCAGTCACGGCCAAATCCAAGGTGTCCCTCTCCCTCGGTTCGTCCCTAGGATATTTTGTCCTGAACTTCTACGCCGACGCGGATTCTACCCGAGGCGTGGAAATCGCCCATGACGACCAGGCTCACTGGCATCCTCATGTACTGCGCTGGGAAGAACTCGACGTGATCTGTCGCGCAGCAACGCACAATGACCCAACGCTAGGCCCGCACCCCGGCCTGCCGCTGCTGCTCCTGCATCGGTTCGCACCCATCTGCATCGGTGATGACGTCGCCTGGATCGCTGGGATGCTGCGCGATGCCTACCGCAACGTAGTCGGCGACCGGGACGATGGCGGTTTTTCCGATGGAGAGATCCGCATGATAATTGAGAAAGTGGTCGACGCGAGAGACGCCATGTTTGAGTGGCGCCGGGATGAAGAGGGTGACTTTTGGTGGATTGGCCAGCCCGAGGAAGGTTCCATGACCAGCGCGCGAGGGTTGTATTCCAGGCGCTGCCTCGAGGGGGCGAGAGATGAGTTCCCATCCAGAGACTGGGCCGGCATGGTTGCTGCTGCCGAGCGACTCATTGGTCCACCGCAGCGACCAGACTCAGATCCAGGCACCTCCACCAACAAGGAGTCAGACATGACCTACATTCCCCGCAGCAAGCAGAGCCTTCGGTTGGAGCTCCCATTGCGTGGACGAAACCCCAGTCTCAAACTGTCCACGGCCCCCCGAGCAGTCGCCGTGACCATCGACCACGTTCTCAAACTCCTCAATGCTGGCAGACGCGCTGATGTTACAGGCAGCAGTTCGTGCCGAGGACCAGACGGCAATTTTGTCACCAGATCAACCACTATTTCTGTCGAGCTATACAAGGACGACCTCGATCGTGGATTAAAGGTCATCAAGGAGACGCTGTGGTGGGCGACTGCGCCTGCTGATGGCCTACGTCTCACTGACGGACAGTATAAACCGCTGCCGTTTGACCTCGAAGAAGATGAGGCTCGGGACTACCGGCCACTCGGGCTATACTTCCAACTTGGCCGCGTCAATCCAGAAACCAACAGTTGGATGCCACTCACTACAGGGTTGGATCCATCCTGCCAAGATGGTCTGAAGAACAGCCAGTACGCAGAGGGCTCACAATCATTGGGACATTGGACAGTGAAGACGATAGACGAGGGCGCCTTCGACTTGCGTTTTACGCCCTCGGAGAAGACAGTCGATGCCGTATCCGGAACGTTGGCCTTTCGCGAGCTGAGTCTGATGGCATCGAAGGCTCTGTACGAGTTTCTCGCAGAATCTCATCTTATTCTTCTTCCTGCGGGTATAATGGCCTCACCGACCCCTGTGGGTAAGGACGGTTGGGATGCTCATGTTGTAGCATCTGCTTCGGAGCTTCACGAAATCCTGAAGGGCGGACCATGCAATTGGTGGTGGGATAGATTGATGGACGGTTTGAGAGAGGAGTCCGACGTGCAATCATAAAGTTCTAGGCTCCGCCCGTATCCGCTTGCAAGATGAGAATTGACTAGAAGTCCCCTATTCGTTTAGCCCATGATGTTTAGCACTAATTATGTCACCGGCTGATGTATTCTGTTCATGGCCCCTTACTGCTTTGTCCCTGTTTCCAACCTCACTTTTAATAGACAGCAAGGGTCGGTTGTTCGCTGGCATCTTTTACTTCAACTAGAATAGGGTCTTAGGGATAGTAGTGTCCTCTGCCCACATTTTAGCATAGCGACGGGTAGTTTCTTGAAGGGAGGGCTCGCCGTTTATCAAGCGAACCTTGAGATTCCTCCGGTTAGCCCAGAGGAAATCACGCCTACCACATGCATTCTTTAGTATCCAAATGTAACTTGTGGCATTCATCGCCAAGTCAGAATGTCTCTCCGCTGATAAATGGCGGCTCCTCCTTCGTGCCTGTGCAGCACCTCGATGTCTAAAGATTAGGACACGTCATACGTCTTGATGCTATATCGTCAACCACGTCGATGATTGATTTCACACCGCCATAAAATGACAACCGATACTGGACGATCACACCCCATATCGGTCCCCTAAGTCCTGACCTCCCCACTCAAACATACTTTTGCAGCCAGCCAGCCCATTATCATCTTATTCTGAAACATGATTATAAATCCGTGAGCAATATTGGGTTTCCAACCCTAATTGACGCCGATTGCGGACCTTTGGCAGGCCCTCGAGTGCTTCGAATGTATGTCATAGACCCATTACGGATTTTGCCGATTCTGAGAAATACATTACATGAAACTAATACAGGTACCCAAACCCGGAGAACACTCCGAATCTATTCAGTAAATATTACATCATTAGTATTTACCTAGCCACTTCTTTTTTTTTTTTTTTTTTTTTGCCAAGCTGTGTGATATCAATTATTTACGAATATCACTTCCTTTTCAGTATTCTTACAGACAAGGAAAGCATCCAGACCAAGACATACATACACAAAGTGGGGTCAAAGGCCCAATAACAGTCCGCATTTGTAGTGCCATAATCAAGGCCAATAATATCCACTAGGACATCTTCTCCAAAGCCACCAATGAAAAAGACATGTTCCGTAGCTTAGTACAATGACCTAATATATGGCCTGTGTTTAACACAATTATATCTTACTAGGATAGAACAGCATTGAATATAATCGCGAGGAATTCTCTTTCGTTATTTAAAAAAAGAACTAATGTTGTAATTAATATTTTGATAAAGGGTGAAAACCGTTATTTGCATGACATGACTTGACCGCTTGTTTTGAGAATCCTAAGTCATTATGCAGGTTACTAGATTCGGATACACTGCCCCCACGTTTTGCTCTGCGACTATTCGCACATCGGGAATTGATTCTATTACTAAATTATTGCCATTACTAGCCAATTAGAAAAACATAAAAATATCTTTAGTTGAGTGTCTACATATTGAGGGGAAAAAATGTGTTTCGCTTTGAATCTCCCATGTACGATAAATAATCGTACTTGGATCAATTAATATAAAAAGTGCTCTAATGTAATATGATAGAAACTGGCTCGTTATAATTTGACCAATGTCATGGTAATATCACAGTGAATAGGCCCCGAAATATTTTTTTCATTAACCCCACCACTGTATTTACCATCCACGAAGGCGGATAATTAAGACCAAATGTCTAGAGGAGGGATGCCAACACGCTACTGTATGTTATGAATTTGAGATAATGGATAAGCTAAGGTATGTCAGATGCCAAGGTAAGGCCCACCACCCTTCCTTTTCTCAACGGTAAAATGCGGTGGATTACACAAAAAGAGAGGTAAATGAATAGTTACAGAGCTGAGAAGCTTGAGGGTGACAATTCACTCATAAGCTCTCTTGAAAAAGTGAGTACCAAAGTGTTGTTAATATATCAATATAAAAGCTCGATGCCTTTATTCTTTCAAGAACATCCTCAGTAGACATCTTCTTTCAAGATAGCATACGAAATACTCTCTACTTTACTTCCTCATCAATCAATTCATCGCAATGGCTTCTGAAGCGGAAACAGTCATTGGTATGATTAATAATGTGTCATTGAAACATCGTTCTAATAACGAGTCTAGGTGCTATTGTCAACCTGAACCCTCCTAAAAAGGGTGATGTATACTGGACCGTCACTCAAGAGAACATTAGCCACGCTCTTCCTCCAGGCAAGATTGCGGGTCGCCATGAAATTGGCTGGTCTCTCGGCCCTTTCAAGGTGCGGAAGTTAAATATACTTCATTAAAATCCATCTGTTAATACCTTTCAGTTCACTGGCTATGTCGATACTAGTACTTGGGAGATTGGAGTCTCCGTTTCCATTGCTGGCATCAATGTGGGCAATATTTATGGCAATCTGAAAGATAGTGTTGGTTTGAAGGTTGATCTTTTTGTTGCCAAGGGGGAGATTCGGTTCTATCTGAAGAATGGAAATGAGCTATGGGTTCGTATTGATGTCAAGATTACATTTGATGATTCCTGGGCGGACTATTACCATATTATTTCTTTCTGAGGAATTAATAGTTGGCGCTTGTTATGGGGTTAGTACTGCTGGGTTATTTCATGCATCCTAATCTCAATAAACCAACTTTTCTGCCTGATTTCGCAAGTCTAGAATATGCTTAAGTCTAGCATATATGTAATGACCCAAACCAACCTACTCCGGAGCCGACCGGTTCAGGAGGTCAGATGACCCAAACCCACCCTTATTAATAGGGTCTAGCCCAAAAGATATCCCGACAAGTTGAAGCTATTCCGACTTGTCGGCAATGCCCTGAGTCTTCAGGACCAGTGTTTTATCTAGTATATAAGAGAGTTAGGGGTTGCTGGTACCTAGGGTACAACCTAGCTCTCAATACAACTCAATTACCTTCAATTGAATTTTCTGACCAATTGACCTATTACTGAACCCGCAACAACCTTGTTCAAACCGGCACACCCGATCCTGACTGCCAACACTAACCGTTATACAATGTACACTCTGGCTATAGGAAATAAAAGTGGCTGCGCTGTTAAACTAGTGCCGGCTATATGGCGCTCCTTTAGCGGCGCCTAGCGATTAGGTTTCCCCAACGAGATTTTCCCTAGAATCTTATTTTGGGGAATATGTTAGTCCTGACGGAATAATGGCGTCATGGCCTTTCACTGAAGCTTTCGGTTAGCCAAACTATTTACAGATTTCATCTTAATGCGCGGCCATTTCGTTTGTCGCAGCCTACTGGTATTTGGCTGCATCGTGGGTTCTACAAGCCCCTGCCACTCTGACATCTCCCAAACATCAAATATCTCCACACCAAAGATGCCCTGGAAAAAATTATAATAGTGTGAATTAGATATATAAAATCTCTCTAATAGCCCGGTGAAACGGTCAAGAAGCGACCACTTCTACCAACTGTACGGTTCGGCGGATGTGGTTAACAGATCTTGTCACAGCATCATCGACGCTATAGCCCGGAACCTCATGTCCCCCCTTATGTATAAAAACGGACATTACATCTGACTTGCAAAACTTGGTCATCTCCCTGGCATATTCTGCATAGGGATCCGTTTCGCCGAATATGTGAGTTGTGGGGATATCAATAAGATGCCTATCCGGTTCTACGATCGTGACCAGGTTGCTATTCTTTTGCAGCTCCTCAATATCAAACGGGAGATGAGCAGTGGAGAGGAAGACTGCGCATTTAAAGGTGGACTCGATCGACTTTCCTTGCTTAATTTGGTGTATCATCCACGACGAAACAAGCGAAACCGCTAGACTGAAGGCAATGACCCCATCATATGGGCCATCAGTCTCCAAAAAGGTGTTGAAATCGTCAACAGCTTTAATAGCAGATTTGGGAGACTTTATATCAAAGTATGCAAATGCTTCTTGCTCGCTGGGCATTAGACTTTTGATCGCTAGTTATCTTATTAGATACGGCGTGCCTCAGAGAGCTCATTATTTATGTCGTCGGGGTACGCTTACCGGGATCAATCTCCCAGGGCACGTTGCCTTCGACAAAATCATAACTGTGATGATCGCCAAGTTCATATCTGATGGCAGCTGCAGGGATTAGCTTAGGTTGACACCAAACGTAATGCACTAAGTTACCTGTTTGCATTTCAAAAATCTGTTCAAGGTAAGAAAATATATAATTAGCCATGCAGACAAAAGATGCGCAATGTGGAATATCCATACCTTAGAGCTAGTGCCTATGCCATGAAGACTTGCATATTATCAGTCAAAATATCCAACAGAACGCATCCCCGCAGATTTACCAAAGAAAACGCATTTTTCCAAGTTCAATGATGGGCCGAGCCTCTGTAGTTTTAGGTGACTGCACTGGAAATTGCGTGTTGTTGAAACGAAACTGCGTATCAACATCGGAAACCAGGCGAATTTAACGGCACTACGTCATTGGACTAGTCTCACTAGTGTGATGACAGCGCCATGCAGTACGTGGCCCTTTACCTCCAACGATTGATGAATGGCACTATTGATCCATGGTCTGCTTTAGTGCTGGCTAGTCCCACCAAAACACTTCGTCTCGAAACGTGGGGACGGCTGCTACTAGGTCAAGGGCAAGACTCCACCACCACGCTCGATGCTAATGATAAATATAGTGGGATCGTGGCTCATGGCTAAACTTAGTCTTTGGAGCTCCCTCTTGGTCAAGCCCACGATTTACGAAAACAGGGTCGTGGCGTCTACAATACAACCCCTCATTGATTATCTCTTGATTACATCCCTACTTTTAAGCCCACAAAATATTAACAAAATTAGAGCAAAATCCAATTGAATTAAGAAAAAAGGAAAGAAAAAATAAGAAAAGTTCATAAATAAAATATTCCTTTTACGAGAATATAGATTTTTTATATTTTAGGTGAAAATATTGAAAATATTGTGAAGTTGACAGGGGTGCCCTCGTAGCATCCCTGTACTAAGCCACTTTCTTCCAATCATTCAGGGATTGGATTGTGTCTGAATGACCCTAACCCTAAGCCAAGACATCCAATGGGCCGATTTACGTGGCCACCCTTTTGTGCGGTGAGATTGACAACTTCGGAACGCCAGTTAGTTAGTTAGTCTGCGTCATAGCGGCTTCTCCGGATGGCGCTTCGAGTTGTTTTTCCAGTTTGATCTGATTTTTCTTCCAAACTAGCAGAATGCTAACGACCTGTGCGGCGCAGAAGGCAACAATCGCTCGCGTATGTAGGTTGTACGCTTCACCAAATACGCTTCAGATTTCTTCCCTAGCATCTTCAGGGGCGGCCGATATGCTTCTCAGTGATTCCAAAAGCGGGTGAACCTGAGAGCCTAAAATAGGCGTCAGTTGGGACAAGACGTGTTTGTTCAGGATCGTGTTGGCGATGGTAATGCCGAAGGGGCCACCCAGCAATTTGATTGCAGTACCAACAGCAACATCTAGATGCATCTAGTCGGCAGCCATATTCTATCTTGTGGTCGTGGAGGCCTCAGGGGGTCAACATTGACTGACTTTTATCTCGGGCATCGACGCAACTGTGCAACTTGCGCCTGCCAGAAATGACCCACGAGATATATCAAAGTTAGCGTAGTGTCACGGAGAAAGTGTGGACGGGGAGAAATGGACCGCCATACGCATAACCATACTCGATTACCAAAGAACCGCTACGGAAACAAAGTTCAGATTTCGGAGCTCCCCTTGCTGGTATACCACTGCCATATGACAAATGTGACCCATAGTATCCCAGAGAGGTCGAACAGGGCGATGATGAAGGCTGAATTCCAGGCATATCGTACTTGTCCTTCAGCCAAGACCGTCACCAGAAGAATAATACCCGCCAGTAGCAGGAATGCCGCAACAAAGTCGATCTTCCTCAAAAGATTAATTTCGATAGAGTTGGCTAGCTCACAGTGACGCGGAAAATTCCGTAGGAGGGCAAATGCCACAATACTGAGGCCAACGGCGCTAGTACGTACGCTAGATGTGCATAACATGTGAGTACAGAGAACTGAGGTCCTTACGTGGCAGGGAGACTCGCCTGACAAAGAAGCACACCTCCAATCTCCACTATTCTTGATGTCGCCACCAACACGTGGCCCAAGTACCATGCCCATGATGACAGCTGAGGATGCCACGATGGAGATAAGATTGTGCCTGCTAGCTGGCACCATCTGCAAGAAGGAGATCAAACCCAGGGAGTATATGCCCGACCCCCCGACACCCTGCAGCGCGCGATTGATGATACTGTCCACTAAATATTAGCCGAGGTTCCTCGGGGCTAGAAGGGTCCAACTATGCTAACAGACTGTTGAGTCATAGTCTAGGAGGCGCTGCAGCCTGCGGGAAAAGCAATGAAGAAAACCATGGAAATTATCAAGATCCTTGAGATTTGTCCAAAGTATCAGAAATTCTTATAGCGAGCAACTTATTGACAGTGTCTTTTGGGTTGGGGGTACAAGCTGGCTCCTACTTGTATAAGTGAGAAGATATGAAGTGACAATCCAACTTCTCTGACTGTAGTCATCGAGATTATTTGATTTCGTGACCAGCGACATGCTGCCTATGGAAGCTTCCATACACGGGAGGAAAACGGTCAGGCCCAACTGGGCATCGGTGAGTTAGAACAGTTATATTTTACCCCTCGTTTTGCTCATCTTATGTGGGCCTCTTACCCTAGACCTACTAACTAAGTATGACGACCAGAGAGATACCGATTTTGTGGCATGGGCAGGTGTCCGGTCATTTCTGACAAGGTGAGTCGAAGCCTCGTACTCTCCTCGAGCGCCATTTCAAGGCTTACGCGCTAGTAGCGACCGCGTGTGTTATCCTTGAATCTGTTATAGGAGTGGGGTTGCCCAGTTCAAGGTATCTAGCTGATGCTGCTAAGCAATGACTTTACAAAAAATGGGCCAAAAAGCATTTCTGCGCGGCTAAGATTAGTTGGAGCGAAAACCACGTAGATCTTTAGTTACTGCACCGACGATGCAACGATCTGCAATGATGCCGATGACTCCAGTCCCACAGCTTACCATAATCCATTAGTCTAAGCCCAGCTATATGAGGTTGTGATATATAGTGGAGTTGCATGCGGACGCTAGCAATTCGTTAGTCCACCTTAGCCCACCACCAGAATTATGCTGTAAGCTCATATTCTTAAGCTAAGTAAGTTAGATAGTTTAATAGAGCTTATATATTTTAACAAACCCCATAGGTTCATAACTTATTAGCCCTTCACCTCTCTCCTAGTAACTGTAACCACATACCAAGATTATCACAATGAGCTCGACCATCTTGGAAGATATTGCACCTGTGTTGCCTTCAAACAGCCCAGAAACCGGTCTTTCACCATTAGCCATTATTGGCCTATCACTTAGGTTTCCCCAAGATGCCGTCTCAGCAAACTCCTTTTGGGAGATGTTGATGGAGAGGCGCTGTGCCTCTACCGACACTCCTGCTGACCGCATAAAGATCTCAGCATGGCACAACCCAGATACATCACGACTTGACAGCCTTTCCATGAATGGGGGCCATTATATCAAGGGTGATATCAGCGCCTGGGACGCTCCATTCTTCTCAGTCAGTGCTTCTGAAGCGGAAGCATTGGACCCCATTCAGCGTTTCACACTGGAGACTGCATATCGCGCTATTGAGAATGCAGGTATCCCTACTCAGCGAATTGCTGGTACCAAAACCTGTGTTTACACAGGTTGCTTCACTAGTGACTATAGCACCATGCCCGTAAAGGACCTAACAGACCCTACAAAGTACCAAGTGTCTGGTACAGCAATGAGCATGGTGGCCAACCGCATTAGTTGGTTTTTTGACCTTAATGGCCCTCGCGCCAATGTGGATACAGCCTGTTCTAGCAGTCTTATGGCTCTGGATCTGGTATGCCAGTCGATCTGGAGCGGCGATTCTGCCATGGTCAGTTTCTATAGGCACTTCGTCGCTGTATTCTGCTAACAATGATATCCAGGGACTTGCTTGCGGCAGCAGTCTTTTAGTCTCGTCTGGAACATTCCTCGGCTTAGATAATCTGGGCATGTTGTCTAAAGACAGTCGATGTTACAGCTTTGACGAGCGTGCAAATGGTTATAGAAGAGGTGAAGGCTTCTGTGTGCTTGTTATCAAGCCACTAGATGATGCAATCAAAGATGGTGATACGATTAGAGCTGTGATTCGGTCATCCGGCTCGAACCAAGACGGGAAGACTCCCAGTCTGACCATGCCCAGTAAGAGGGCTCAAGAGCGCCTCATCCGAGATACGTATAAGAAGGCAGCACTAGACTTAGCTTCCACTAGATATTTCGAAGCCCACGGAACTGGTGAGACTACAAAGAAAAAGTCCTGTCTTCATCATGTTACTAATATACAAATAGGAACCCCTGTCGGCGATCCTATCGAGATGGGGGCTATAGGGGCAGTCTTCCGTCCCCATCGATCGACAAACGACCCACTCTACGTGTAAGGACCCATGAATGATAAACTACGTGGTGTAGCTGACAAGGATGTAGAGGCTCCGTGAAATCAAATGTCGGCCATCTTGAAGGCGCCAGTGGAATCGCTGGAGTAATTAAAGTTGTGTTGGCTCTTGAAAAGGGCGTTATTCCCCCTAATAGCACAAATTTTTAGCGACTAAATCCCAAGATTGATGCCGAGTTCCTGAACATTGAAGTATGTTATATTGCTCCCCAACACAACATATGATGACTGACAAATATGCTTGCAGGTACCCGCAGAGCCAACGCCGTGGCCATGGAAGGGCTTGCGTCGGGCTTCTGTCCAGTCTTTTGGATTTGGTGGATCCAACAGCCATATTACTCTAGAAGACGCTTACAACCATTTGTTGCTCCGTGGGAAAAGAGGGAATCATAACACTGTTGTTGATCCGCCTTCCCGGCTTGCGTTGTCATGTTCTATTCTGGGAGCTAACGGAAAGGGAACCGATCGTGTTCATGGCACTAGCGGAGTCAATGGCGCTAATGGTGCTCATAATATTAACGGTGCCAATGGAACCAACGGTGCGAATACAAACGGTGCGAATAGTAGTCTTGTAACTTTCGAGGAGTCAAATCTTGACGAAACGGTATCTGAAACAGATCCACGTCTGCTAGTATGGTCAACAGCAGATGAAAACGGCATTGGGTGACTGACTGAAATGTGGAAACATCACTCCTTCAACACCGGAACTGAATCCAAAAGTGGTTACCTGCGGGATCTAGCCCATACTCTAACGACGCGCAGAACTCATCTTCCGTGGCGTTCCTTTGCCGTTGCGACCGATTGCAATGAAGTTGGTAGCTTGTTGGAGGGCATCTGCCCGCCGACCAGAGCTGGTGACGTGCCCAAACTTGGTTTCGTCTTCACAGGGGTATGTTTGTTGAAATACAGATATCTGATTGCACAGCCGCTAACAGCTTCTGCTTGTAGCAAGGAGCACAATGGTTTGCTATGGGCAGAGAGTTATTGGCGAGATATCCTGTTTTCCAGCAATCCATGGTTGATGCTGGCGAGTATCTGGGAAGTCTCGGATGTGTTTGGGACCCAACCGGTAAGTTATATCTTGGAAAGCTGTTCTGTTCTGGTCTGTAAGACCTATAGGCAATTGACACTTCCCCACCAGCCGAACTTCTCAGGAGTAAGGACGAGATCAATATCAACAAAGCCGAGTATAGTCAGACATTGTGTACAGTTCTACAAGTGGCTCTTGTGGATCTAATGGATTACTTTGGTGTTCATGCAACTGCCGTGATCGGACATTCTTCGGGAGAAATTGCTGCAGCGTGAATATTGGCCTCATCGTCAATTGCGAAAAGCGTGCTAACGAGAAGTAGGTACACGGCCAAAGCACTCACCAGGGAATCAGCTTGGAAGGTCGCCTACTACCGCGGTATGCTCTCGTCACGACTGGAGCTCTCCACTAAAATGAAAGGAGGTATGCTTGCCGTTGGTTTGACGGGACAAGATATCAAAATTTACTTGGATAGGGTGTCAAGCGAACTTGCAGCGGATAGGCTCGTAGTTGCTTGTGTCAATAGTCCTAAAAGTCTCACCATTTCGGGAGATGTAGCACATCTCGACTGCCTGCAGTCCCTCCTCGATGAAGACCAGGTTTTCGCACGCAGACTGAAGGTGCCTACGGCTTACCACTCTTTTCAAATGGAACAGATTGCAGACGAGTACCTCACATCCCTGGGCACTCTCGAGTCACAGAGACCCAGAAAGACATCACCAGTCATGGTTTCCTCCGTCACTGGGACGTGGACTGGTCCCCAGGAAACTTCGAAGGCTTCCTATTGGGTGAAGAACATGCTTCAGACCGTCCTTTTCTCAGGTGCGCTGTCGACCCTTTGCTCTCGCTCTTCAGCCAACAAGGTGAAAAAGCTGGATGGAAGCCACCACCGTTTAGTTTCCATCAATCAGCTTGTTGAAATCGGCCCTCACGCAGCTCTTCAAGGGCCAATCAAGGAGATTCTTCGGAGTATCAACCATGACAAGGATATAGGCTACATAACTGTTCTCAAACGCAATATTTCCGCTGTGAATACCACGCTTGAAGTAGCTGGTCGACTGCATTGTGTTGGATATCCGATTGACTTCACTCGACTTAATGGCGATTCCCCTTCTGCTGCACCCGGATCTGGTCTCAAAGTCCTGACTGATATTCCGGAGTATTCTTTCAATCACACTCATAAGTTTTGGCACGAGAGCAGGCTGTCCAGGGATGACCGCCTTAGGTGGCATGGCAGAGTGGACCTGTTGGGTACGCCGAGTCAAGACTGGAATCCACTAGAGGCGAAGTGGAGGAACGTCATCCGTCTCTCAGGGCTTCCTTGGGTTGGGGAACACAAGGTAAGTTGCCAGCCATGACTAGTGGTGGCCAGTACTAATTGATGCAGGTTAATGGCGTGATTTTATATCCTGGTGCCGGAATGCTTACAATGGCAATCGAAGCTGCTAAACAGGTTTCTGACGCCAGCAGAGAAATATCAGCTTTTGTCCTCAAAAAGGTCAGAATCCAGAACGCCATCAGTATTCCTGCTGGTACCACCAGTATCGAGGTTGATACATGCCTTCGGCCGAGGAAGGATGCTGAAGACAAGGACTCAGGGTGGTTCGACTTCCGTCTATATGGTTATGATGGAGACAACTGGACTGAGAAGTGTAATGGTTCCATTCAAGTCGTTTATGCGGCTGAAAACACTGAAATTGACGGGGGAGACGAAGACCGGCTGTGGGTTGCGGCCCATCGCAAGAACTACCAGGACTTTGTCCAAAGATGCAAAGAGTCGGTTGATAGCAAAACCCTCTATGATCATTTTGCAAGATGCGGCCTCGGCTATGGTGTATCCTTTAAGCGAATCACCTCCATCGCTTACAAGGACGACAGTTGTTTGTGCGACGTCAAGACTTTCCGTTGGTGTAGCGATGATGGCACAAACCTCCCTCAGCCACATATCATCCATCCCACTACCTTTGATGGCTTATTGCAGGCTACCTTCGTGGCATGTACGGAAGGTGGTACCAAGCAGATACCTACAATGATCCCAACGTATTTTGACCGAGTCTGGGTCTCGAACAAAGGTCTGAGCTACCCACAGGCAGAGTCAGTTAAAGTCTGTGTGAAGACTTGGTGGACTGGCCTTCGTGGAACTGAAAGCATCATTACGGCCTTCGATTCTGAAGCAAAGGATGTTTTAGTTGAGATTGTCGGAGGCAAGTCGACCATCGTGGGATCTACAGAAGCTGCCGACAACATGGAGCAAACCGTCAGCACAAAGTGCCACAACATCGAGTGGAAGCCTGACCTAGACCTTATCTCGGTTGAGGGCGTCCAGGCCTTTTGTGATTCAGTAATTCCAGATGAGCCTCTACCGATGGACCTCCTTACAGACTTCGATTTCCTCGTCATGGCCCATATCCAGCGTGTCTTGATGGAGATGAAGGGCAACCCTAATATCACACTAAAATCGGATAACCATACCCAGAAGTATCATGAATGGATGGAACACCGCATGAAGCTTCTTGAGGATGGATCTGACCGGTTTAGTTCGGATGAATGGAGAGCCCGTATGTTGGATGATGAGTATATCGCCACCGCGATGGAAAGAATCGCCGTCAAGAGCAAGCGGGGCCATTTACTCACGGTTATTTGCAAGGACCTGCTTAAATTTTTGACCGGAGAGATGGATATTCTAACAGTCCTATTCCAAGGAGAGCTTGTCAAGGACTTCTATGTCGAGCTGGCAAGTCTTTCTCCCATGCGCCCGAAACAGCATCATTTCTAACTTCCTGCTACAGAACGAACTTCCTTGTATCAAGAGACTTAGTGCTTATCTCGACCGTTATGTGCATAAGAATCCCGGCGCTAAGATTCTTGAGGTCGGAGCAGGAACTGGCGGTCTGACCGAGCAGCTCATGAAGACACTTGCAACGACTCAAGACGGGCAAGAGTGCACTCTACACTACGACGTCTTCGACTACACAGATATCTCACCTTCCTTTTTCGGTGCAGCTGAGAAGACGTATCGGAGCCATGGAAAGCGGATACGGTTCAAGGTGCTCAATATTGAAAACGATCCCGAGATTCAAGGCTTTGAGTGCGGGACCTATGACATCGTTGCTGCTGCCGCGGTGTTGCACGCGACCCCAGACCTATCGGTGACCCTGGGGAATTGCCGGAAGCTTCTCAAACCAGGAGGCAAGCTGTTTCTGTTTGAAATCACAACGGAGGAGGTACCGCTTTTGAGTTTTATTTTCGGACTTTTGGAAGGCTGGTGGTTGAGCTCTGAGGAATACCGCAAATGGGGCCCATGCATTGACCATAACAAATGGGACGAGGTGTTGAAGCAGGCTGGTTTTTCCGGAAGTGAAACCGTGCTCCACGATTCCAACGACCCTACCCGCCACGATATGAGTCTCATCATTTCAACTGCCACTTCCAGCACCCCTAAAAAGACATTAAACCCAGAATTGACCATCATCCATGCTGCAGAGCAAAACAATCTTGCAGGAGAGCTACAGGCAACTTTGCACCAAGAAGGCCTTGATAGCCAATTGGTATCCATTGAACAGGCCTTGGAAACGCCAAACGAGCATAATACGGTGGTGGTATGCCTGTTTGAACTGGAACGTCCAGTACTGTTTGACGTGGACTCGGTCATGTTTAGCAATCTGCACAAGCTTCTTACACGCGGGTTCAAGATCCTTTGGGTCACTAAGGGAGGGGCCATCGACTCCCCAAGTCCAGAATTCCATCTCGCAGAGGGTCTATTCCGGGTGCCTGAAACAGAGCTTAGCGCAGCCATCACTTCCCTCTCTCTAGAAAGTCAAGGAGGTCTGAGCAGTGCTCAGATTGGCCATATTGCAAGGTTGTCACAGTTGTTGCTCACTTCTCAGGGATTTGATACAGAGTACATTGAGACTAATGGCCTGTTAAATATCGGCCGTGTCACAGATGCCGGCAAGTTGAGCCAGGCCATTCATGACCGCCAAATTACGTGGAAGAAGCGACAGACCAAGTTTGGGAGCGTTATTCCCCTGTGCCTTGACATTGGATCGCCTGGACTTCTAAACACGCTTCACTTTATAGAAGATAAAGAGGCTTATCTGGAATTGAAGCCGGACGAAATAGAAATCCAGGTCCAGAGCGTCGGGATCAACTTCCGAGATATCCTAATCGCTCTCGGCAGGTTAGACCAACAGGGCATGGGAACTGAGTGCGCGGGAATTGTTACGCGCCTTGGCTCAAATTGCAAGGGTTTTGAGGTGGGTTCGCGTGTAGCAGCTCTCCGTCTTGGATGTTTCAAGAGCCTCGTCCGCGTTGACTACCGCGCTGCTACTACAATCCCCGAGAGTTTATCATGTTCTGTGGCAGCAGCAGTGTCAGCAAACCATGCAACAGCATGGCATTCTCTGGTCGAGGTTGCTCGACTTCAGCCTGGGGAGCTTGTTCTCATTCACTCAGGTGCCGGGGGCACTGGTCAAGCGGCTATACAAATCGCGCAATACCTCGGTGCTAAAGTCATGACAACAGTGGGCACCAAGGAGACGGCACGGTTTCTCATGGACCGATATAACATCCCCAAGGAGCATATCTTCTCCAGCCGAAACACTCTCTTTTCAAAAAGCATCAAACGTCTCACATCAGGCAATGGCGTGGATGTTGTGCTAAACTCACTTTCTGGAGAAGGATTAGCGGCATCCTGGGAGTGCATTGCACCCTATGGACGATTTATAGAGATTGGCAAAAAAGATATATTTTCGCATAATACGCTGGAGATGTATCACTTTGCTCGCAACGTCACATTTAGCGGCGTCGATCTCTCTGCAATGGCCACAGAGGGGCCGGGGCTGCTCTTAAAATCTCTGAATACTGTCCTCACTCTAGTAACCAAAGGAGAACTAAGCGTTTCTGAGCCTATGCAAGTCTATGGTGTATCTGAGCTTGAAAGGGCTTTCCGTAATACGCAGAACGGCAAGAGCTCTGGAAAGATTGTGGTCGAGATGAGGCCAAACGATTATGTCGAGGTAAGGTGTTCATTCAGCCTTTTATTTGAGTCGTACGAGGCTCGGATGTTTCGGTTACTAACATTCTCTGCAGACTATTCTTGAAACCAAGCCCAGCTGCCACTTTGACGCCAATGCCACATACGTCATTGCCGGAGGTCTTGGTGGCCTGGGCCGAAGTGTTTCCCGGTGGTTTATGAGCCGTGGTGCTCGCAATTTAATTTTGCTATCCCGGTCCGGCGGACAAAGCGAAACTTCCAAATCCCTAGTGGAGGAGCTAACCATCCAGGGCGCATATGTGCGCACTCCTGCTTGCGATATTTCAGATGAAGCAGCCCTGAAGACCACATTGGACGAATGCCTCTCAGATATGCCAACAATAAAGGGCTGTATTCAGGCATCCATGGTGTTGAAGGATTCATCATTTGATAATATGACATTCGAGAAGTGGAACAGCGCAATTCTACCGAAGGTCCAGGGCTCCTAGAATCTCCACACACTAGGGGCAGTCCAACTACGCGGCCGGTAACACATACCAAGACGCACTAGCCAAGTATCGTGTCGCCATTGGTGAAAGAGGAACTGCATTTTGACCTCAGTGAATTTGACTCAGTGGGTATTCTGAGCGAGGATGATGCGCTTCGTGGCAAATTCCATCACAAATCCTTGTGGGACCAATTATCAGAGTCTGATCTATTCGCTGTCCTTGATTGCTACTGCAGCACGACAGAGAACTCGTTCCCTTCTCAAGCGATTATCGGAGCAGTAATTATAGCCAACCTACGGGAGTATGGTTTAGACTCCGCGTATTGGTTGAAAAAGGCCATATTCTCCCAGCTTTTGATAGCCGAGTCAAAGATGACTCCGTGACAGCGCAGGCTGGAGTTGTGAATATCCAAAACGCCTTTGCTGCTGCTTCGTCGCTAGCTGAGGTCACCGCGTCCGTCACAGATGCAGTAGTCATGAAACTAGCAAAGACCCTCTCACTACCACAAGACGAACTTGACAGGTCCAAGCCTATGCACGCATATGGAGTTGATTCGTTGGTTGCTGTTGAGTTGCGAACATGGTTTACGAAGGAGCTTCATGCTGATGTCGCCATTTTTGATATTCTTGGGGGCTCAAGTATTACAGACGTATCTGCACTCGCGGCAGCAAGGAGCACGTACAGGAAGGATCAATGGACAGAATAAGCCCGATGTGATTTGATAGAAGGGTCGATATGTACTTATATGTAGTTACTTTGACCCAAACCGACCTACCCGGAAGCCGGCCGGGTCAGAAGGTCAGGTAACCTGAACCCTTCCGAACAGGAAATAGCCCGAGGGGCTGTCCGGACAATTTGAAGCTATTCTCACTTGTCGGCAATGTCTCTAGGAGTCGGGACCAATGGTATATCTATTATATAGGACCATTAGGGACTGCTGGTACCTGGGGCACAACCCGGGTATCAATAAAACTTAGCTACCTTCAATCGATTTATCTGACCAATTGATCTATCCCCAAAACTATAACGCCCTTCCTTTTTTCAAGCCGGGCCGCCTGATCCTGAATACGAACACTAATTGTTACAATGATTGTAGCAGCTCTGATTAGGGATTTATTAGTAAAGAACAATAAAGATGGACGTTAAGACTCTAACCTCTAAAGGGGGTGCACAACCTCTAATAGCCAATAAAGAAATCAAGCATATTTTAGCCTATCCTTTTAATCTCCTTTTTAGTCCTAAGAAATATGGGCACCGCCTTAATTATCTTCAAAATCTTCTTTGATCCATTTTTCTTTTAGGATTATGTCCTCACCCATTTTATCTCTCCTCCTATCCTATTCTTTCGGTTAAGGTTAGGGTTCCCTCGCAGCTGAGGTAATAAATCTTGAGCTAATGTTAACAATCCTTCACATTAAGGATGGACCTCTTTTGCAAATGAAGCACACACATGAGAAGAGCCGGATCCTCACATCGTTGGTCTCGGGCGATCTTATTTTCTCCGAAATCCGAAGGACCCATATAATATACTGAACTATACTTGAAAGGGTTAGCTAATTTATTCTTGATTCCTCCGATAAGACAAGAGGTATGTATATATTAGTAAGAAATCGATATATATTAAGGGCATCGCTAAGTATTAAAATTGTTTTTTGCTTGTTGTTTTCTGATTAGACCTTCGAAAAGGACCATTTCAATCTTTAAAATATGACTAATTCCACTTCTCCATGGCCCCATGGTGCCAAGGCTGCTATTTCATTCACCATGGATAATCTTGGAGAGCCACTTGAAATTCAGTTGGGCACATGGCCTGCAGATGGACCATTTGGCACCCATCCATCCATAAAACAATGTATTCCTTCCGTCCTGGATTCTTTAGATCGAGGCAACATCAAGGCAACATATTTTGCTGAAGCTTGGAGTCTCAGTGTCTACTCTCAGGTGGTGAAGGATATGATCAATCGGGGACACGAAATTGGTTGGCATGCTTATCAACACGAGATTTGGAATAAATTGACTCCAGAGGAAGAGGTCACCAACTTTGAGAAAAGTGTCGAAGCCGCCAGCAACTTCGGGATAAAATACCGTGGGTTCCGTCCCCCAGGGGGTACATATACGAAGACAACACAGAAACTCTTGAAGCAGCACGGCTTTCAATACATCTCTCCTCTGGGTGGAGATATCACCAATGCGGAAGGCATCACCTTTCTTCCTTTCAAATGGAGGGACGTTGATGCGTTTTATTATGCTCCCGAGTTTGGCTTTCTCCGAGCGTCACACGGCGAGCACGAAGATGTAATGGAGCCCCAGGTACTGAAGGATTATTTGCTGTCACAGATCTATAAGGCGATTGAAGAGAATGGACATTTGAATATTCTCTTTCACCCGTTCTTGCAGACTTCACCTGAAAGATTGTGCGCGATGGACGAAATTATTCAGGAAATCAGTAACAATTCTGATATTTGGTGTGCACCGTGTGGAGAGGTTGCTGAGTGGGTAAAGACCAACCGTCAGTTTGACCCTGAGACTTGAAATTATTCAAGGTAGCTGCGTTTCATGTTAGTTATTTCCTTCGTTTATATAAATCTACACTGTGTGCAACGATTTCGAGCCTGTCATATTCCGTGAAGTTAATGATTAATAGGCGATTGGAATGACAAAATTTACGGATTCAAGCTAGCCACAAAGAAACAGCCATTTACATACCGCCTCGGATATGTATAAGACCTCTTGATAGACTCTCAATCAAGCGCACAGACTTGACTACCCCGGTTAGAGGGTCCCAATCAGTTCCCTTCGATGGGAGATCATAGAAATTATCTAAAACTGATGGAGACATATTTGAGAATTGGTACATTTCAGCGCTAGTTCCAATGATTAGATACACCAGAGAGTAAACTTGGGTACGGCACGGAAAGATTGGCATTCGCCTTGTGTAACAGCTATCTCTATGAGCCTTGTTTGTCTAGCAATCTCATATCGCATGTGCAAATAATATAATGCTCAACCTTCCGTGTAGAATCATGAACCTCTGTCAATTTTTGCGCCTTCATCCGTTAACTTCTGGGGGTAGTAGATGACGCGAAGTTCAGGTTCTTTCCAGGGAAGCTGAAAGCTGGACGCCTGGAACCACCGCGTGGTCTCTCAGGACTCTGCCAGCTCCTGGTCGTATGCAAAAACAAGCTTGGTAATTTTTATGCGTAATTCCACGTATGCAAGGTTAATCCCAATACATGCACGTGGCCCGAGAGAAAATGGCTGGCTAGCTTTCCTATTATCACCAAAGCCCTCGCAGTTCCATCTCTCAGGCTTGAAAGACCCAGGTTCACGCCAATAACAAGGGTCATGTTGAGTAGCCTATGTAGCTGATGAAACAATCACCCAAGCAGGAATGAACTGCCCGTCGACTGTTGCTGCTGGAGATATCCTTGGGGTACTAGTAGGAAGAGGGGTGAAGATTCGCAGGCCCTCATAGTAGCTATCAGTTATCGGAGCCCAGATCTTGAGTCTCCTGTGATGTCGTCAACATATTGAAACCTGCCACGTAATCCATACTGATACTTTCTCAGAGTCTTGGTTGCGCGTATGAGATGGTTCACAATCGAAGCCAATGCAGTTGATGCTGTCTCTAAACCAGAAATGAGGAGCGTGATTGCCTAGTTCATAAGCTCTTCACTAGATATTTCGCCCTTCCGGAGCACTTGGACAAAAAACTCTTTGTTCCCTCCTCCCAACCCAAGCTCAAGTCGCTTCCTACCTTTTTCTGCGGCAAGTATACTGTCCTGTTTACGATCTTCGTAGACGACTGGCATGAAGACCGGAATAAGAAGCGGAATCAGCGAAGCTCTATTTATTATCCCCCCTATTACCGTGAATTTCCCAGTGGCAACAAAAAAAGCTATCCACGGATGTGTGCAAGCTTTGGCAACTGCATTGAACGACTGGCTGAATGCCGGATCACCTAGAAGTTGTTAGCCGGAGGATTTATTTATCCTTGCTAGTATAGCCTTTGGCGAACAGTAGACGAAATGAAGCCAGTTGATAGTTGCGTACCAATGATATCGAAACAAAGTTAACGGAAAGCTTCTGTGATGTCGACCACCTTCCCGCCAGGAGCTCCAAGCCTACCCAGCTGTTTAAAAAATAGATTGAAATATCCATGAATAATGGACTCCTGTTCGCGCAATGCTACGGCGTTAATTCCATGAGCCAAGTACCGCCTCTCTCTTTGATGTTCGCGCGGATCAAGGGCAGCGAAGACGTTTGGGGGAATCTAAGCTTAGTAGTAGAATTTTCTTTTCAAAAAGGGCAGCTTGCCTTTGGTTGCATGGGAATAAATTTCTCGGCAAGTTTCTATCTTTGCAAAGGAAAGCTCATGGGAGCAATGCGAACTACATCCCCTTCAAATATTCATTAGATGCGTTGGCCGTTAGCCCAACGCAGACAGACTTCTTACCGTACTTGCCGTGCAATTCTTTTACGTTGAAAGGATAATACCCGCCAATCCAGCTCAGTCCATAATAAAACCAAAAATAATTCCTTTAGTTGGAAAATTCAAACGATGAAAGTGTGACAAAGGGAATGGAGATGACGTGCATCAGTTACAGCAGCTAGTCTTGGACCTGGGTACTTGGGAAGAGGGTTCAAATAATGACGGTAGAACACATCTGACTAAAAGAAGCAGGTACTATTTACCATCATGTCAATTAAGAAACCTCCTATGAGTTCGGACAAGGTATTAATTATTGTGGTAATGCAAGTCTCCACTGTTCTCACAGGTGCAGAAAGGAAAGTCAAACCCAAATTTAGGTCCTTGTCAGACAATGTATTCGGAGGCACTTCTTAGGGTATCAAGTGCTAACTGGAAAATCTGTATCGTAGCGGACAGTGCTAATGTACGTCGTATTGTACTCCGCCTAGAAACCGGGGAAACTTTAATCATCCCGGGTGGTTCGGGCGATTAAATCTCTCCGAACTGACGTGGTGGTTTCCAATAACTCCCCACACCTAAGGTTGGGCTGAGTTCGATCCCATGGGGGATGGAATTGAGCAATCTTGAATCATGCCGACTGGAAATGAGAGATCAAATTTGTGACCTCCATATCATAATCGTAACTATGGCGACCGGACGATTCAATTCCACCGTCTCTGAATAAAAGCAACTGGTTAAATTTGTAGGAACTGATTGAAAGTGCGCTCAATTTTTGGCTTCGGCAAAACCACATACTATTAGTTATCCCCTGCGAAGAGCAAATGCCCACACACTACATTCAGCTAATTGATCTTGAACTCCAAAGTCATGTCAACATTCAGCACACTACCTCCCCTCGTGGCTCTAGAGGAGCACTTTTTGAGCTCTCATGTGAACATGGGGCCGTTCAAACACATCATCACCCAATTGGGCGTTCAGAGCAAAGTTTTCGACCTTGGGGCTAAACGAATTGCTGACCTCGACGCCGGAGAAGTGTCTATGCAAATCATCAGTCACGTAGCTGGGTTTGCAGACGACGTCGAGGCGTGTCGGGTAATCAATGACGAAACTGCAGCCGCCGTCAAGTTGAATCCGGCCCGGCTCGCCGGTTTCGCGACTATACCAATGGTTAAGCCGCAGGAAGCTGTTGACGAGCTAAATCGTTGCGCTCAGAACTTGGGGCTTTGCGGTGCCTTGGTCGACAACCATGTCAACGGTTTTTACTTTGAAGGGCCGCAGTACGATGTCTTCTGGTCTGCAGCAGAGAGTCTCGCCTTTCCTATCTATCTACATCCGACTTTTCCCACGGAACAGATGATGGAGGGATACAAAGGATCATATCCTCCGTTCTCTGCTAGCCACATGGCTATGGGATCCTTTGGCTGGCATTCCGACACGGCAACACATATCCTTCGCTTGTATGCAAGCGGGGTTTTTGATAAGTTCCCCAAGCTTAAGATTATCTTGGGGCATTTTGGAGAATCACTGCCATTCTGGAAAGAACGCATCGCACAATCGTCAGCGACAGAGGCGTGGGGAAATCGGAAGAGATCATTTGACATGGTCTACGAGGAGAACTTGTGGTTTACATCGAGTGGCGTCTGGAGTCTTGCGCCACTAGCATGTATGTTGAAGAATACTAATGTGCAAAAGATAATGTACAGTATCGACTATCCATTTACGCCCATGGAGGCAGGTTTGGACTGGATCAAAAAGTTGAGAAATTCAGGATTAATCACCCATGACCAATTAGAGATGATATGCTATCGAAATGCAGAAAACCTGTTTCGCTTAAAGGTACCTCGACGCTAATACAAATGCAGAGAAATATGCTCTGGGGATGATATTATACCAGTCCTGTAGGGGGCCGTGAAAGTAAGGTTAGGTCTTATACAGTCATATTAATAAATGTAAAATTAATAAAATTGACCGTCACATTTGTTTGATGCATGCGACCAATGCTGTTGGTCAATATGGTACTTTCTACTTCGAAGACGAAATACTCTTTTTCAATGTGGATATAGACCATAACCAATTCATTAATTACCGCACCATGAATCAAGTGATTCAACAGCAGCGATTGAAACAGGACTGAAGTAGGTGTGTGCTTAGAGGAGCCCTTGTAATGTGGCTTCTCGATCGCGGAGATTTACCGTAGCCAGTAAAAAATTGACTAGGTATAGGTAAAGTGTGGGGTTTCAGTTGAAAAAGAGGTAGGCAAGCATCTGATGAGTGTTCTAAAGGCTTTTTGAAGTGTGCGTTCTAATAGTTTAGACGTATTGGTGTTGTTGATACAATTTAATCGCCCTCGTGGCCTACATGGGCTAAGGTGTAAGGAAGTGCCTTATATACTGATGTGAGGTGCAATTCCCGCACAATGTGCGAGAATTGGTTGATCTTTTGGTCTATTGGATTAGATAATACACCTCTTATCTTCTTACATAAGGTTTGGTTGTTCTCATATATTTTAATAATTTAGCACCATAAAAGCGATGAATAAGTGTTAATTTCAATTCTAAAGCATGCTTTTTATTCTTTTATCATTGCTATGACTAACTATAGGGTAAGTGGCTCCTACAGCAAGATGTGAAGCAAGGTACAAGTAGTTCGAATCTCTTAGTACAAATTCCATTTTATGAAAGGCAATGAAATGGGGAGAAATCGAACGCTGCACAAACCACACACACAGCCCAAAAGGTCGGATTTTCTTGGCTGTTTTGCTGTATTGATTGATTGATTGATTGATTGATTGGTTTCCTACACGGTTGTGGCCACGTAATCATCGCGGCTATGCCCGGATAGGCCAGGCGGAGCCGGTAGCCGACAAGCCCTAAACGGGCCCCCCACTTCACCCAGTTGATCTGGGCCGTCTACCTCTCTCTAAGATGCTCAGAAAGCTAAAATAACAGCTCCTCTAATGAATACCTCAATCATTAATCTTACCTTCTACCCTCCTTACCTTCCCTAATAACCTGACCTCTGCTCTATATATATGCTTTGTTATATATATAGCTTTTAATAGCTGCTACCCATCCTTACATTATTGCCCTTAGCCCTTAGTTTTTCCTACCCTTTTAGACCCCTTTAAAGTATATTTATAGCCTATTACTAAAGGTTAATATAACTATATGTATATATAATAGGTAATAGCTCTTACAATCTGCAGCTGTTCCTTAAGGCCTAGGCCTTAAATTTCTATCTTGTAGACCTTAATATTGGAGGAAGAGGCGGTAGGGTGACCAATCCTATCTGTAAACTATGTGTTAGGGCAAAGCTAAAGCTAAGCTCCTAAAGCTATATATTAAGTATCCGAGGCTTTATTACTTTAAAGACTCCTAGGTCCCTTAATTAACTGCCCCTTACAAGAGGGTTTTCCTATTAACAAGGGTTTAATCTATGTATGTACGTGGCTTGCTCATACTATAGTTTTTTATGGCAGGCCCGGCTTTGGCTGCAAATAACTCCTAGAGGGAAGGAGGGTGCTAAGGGAGGCATTTCTTACCTCTCGGAGCTATTTGCAACTTCCAGCCGGTGTGTTGGTGGCCTTGTGTGTGTGACTTTCAAAAATTTTTGATGATGTTTGTGCGAAGTTTGCTGTTTTGCTGTAGTCGGAAGAGAAGGCTTGAGGCGGGCTAGCAGCTTATGGGGAGGGAAATAAATAGAATCTAATGCAAATAAAATTAAATAAAAATCATGAATATCACCAAAGCAAGCAGATCGAATAATCCCTCAAAAAGGAAGCCTTGAGATAGCTATAAAACTGTTGATTGGGGTGGGTTGTTGTCTTCCTCTGGTGTTGAGACCGGAAGCTCTTTATCACTAGGACCGGTGTTGCAGCCGGACTAACTAATCTCCCGACCGAAGCTAATTTTTCAAAAGGTTGAGGGTTCGAACCCACGGTCCCCGTCACAGCAAACTACGACAAGCTAAGTCATAATATTATAACCGCTTAGACAAGTAGATATTCTGCTAGGCAAAGATGAGTAGCCATGGTGCATCCAACCTTTCATACGTAACATATATATTAATCAGCCCACCATTCCCGTAGCATCTCGTTTCTGTAGCTTTCTGATATCAAATGAAGCTTATCCTTATAAAATTAAGGCCCAAAAGATGACTTCCTGAACTTTATGCCGCTCCATTGTATACAGGGACATAATACGAAATGCTATTAGTTTTGAGGTCCATTAATCAAGATCACCACCGTCAGTGAAGCTTTCGTTGACCTTAAACCCAGGGGAGCTCATCTGAGCCTCAATTTCATCAATGTTCCAGGGCGCATATTCGTAGTTATCTGGTAGGTTGGTGTTCTTAAACTCAGTCCCCATTGTGAGATGTGATGTGGCCGCCTCGTAGTTGTCCAAAGCATACCTGAGTAACAAATCAATTAATCTTACATGACGAATAGATAACGGGATGCCCATTACTCACTGCTCAGGATCATGTCGGCCCACCCATGAGCCTGGCCCACGACGAATTTTGGACGGATTTACCTTCAGGGCTTCCGAGTCGGCATGATGCAAAGTCTGGCGATTCATGAAGCCCATGAGTTGCGCACAAGACACGCGTTGAAACCTCAAAAGACCATGAACTTTAGTCGAAAGCTGAATGCCTTCCTTTCCGCCCAATCTAAGGCATGCTGCAAGAGAGGCGCCGTCTTCGATAGCTTGAACAGCGCCGTTGGCTGAGGTGGGGAGAAACGTGTGACAAGCATCGCCAATCTGAACAACTCTACCCAATGGAGAGGTTTGCCTCGTTTGTGGATTCCTCCACATCATTCGATAGTCATTGACGCCTCCTGGAGGAGTGGTTCTCACCAGTGCCAATATCGTTGGGCACCATCCGGCAACCTTCCCAAACTCGCGAACCGCAGCATCTGCATCCAAGTGTGCATTCCAGTTTTCCTCTGATGTATCATCCGAATCCTTGAACCGAAAGAAAGATTAGATTATAAAAATATTTCCCTGAAAAAGAAAGCAGAGAAAACGGCGGCGAATTCAACGTTACCTTATGAAAGAGAGACCAGCAAACTGTCCCTTTGCCGAAGAGGATATTCGCGTGTGTGTCGGGACCAAGGAAAAACTGAAAGACCTCTTTACCACTTTCCAAAGTAGACCCCCACCACTTCCTGACCAAGAGATCCTTCAGAGCAATTTCTGCGGGATAGCAAGTACGGTACGCTGAAAAGCCACTTGATCTTTGGGTTGGCTTGTCGCCGAGCACAAGCTTCCAGGACTTGGAGTGAACCCCATCAGCGGCGACGACGACGTCTGCTGTCATTGAACTACCGTCCGCCAATTTGACACCACCTTGAGTTTTCTCTTCGAAAAAATCAACAACCTTTGCATTGAACACAATCTTGATACCAAGTCTTTGAATCTGGCCAATCATCATTTTATGGATCTCCGGACGGAGAAACAGGTGGCCAGTCCCCTTGGGGAATGGAAAACCACCCAAAATGTACTCGCCAGAATGTTTAAAGTAGGATATCTCCGCGTTCCACTGAAGCTTCTCCCATTCCTTGGACCAGCTGGGCCAATTTTTCTGTATGATGCGCCTGGCGCTGGGCCCAATCACGACAAAATCACCTAGATGGCCGGTTTGTTAGGATACGTTTCGCATCAGATTCTAGCCACTTACCGGCAGAGGTGCTGGATGGCTCCCTTTCTAGAAGAGTGACGGTCATTCCGTTACGATAACACTCCAGTGCACACATAAGTCCTGCGATACCTGCGCCGGCGATGAGCACGTTGATTCCATTGGGGGCCGCTTTGTTCAAAGGATCTTCCTGGAATAGAGTCATTGTGGGAATGAAAAAAAAAACTGAGCGATCTGGATGCAATGATTGTATTGGGAGGTTCAGAGGAGAAGTTCACTTGGAGGATCGGAGGTCGTTTTGTAGGCCATGAACCAAAATCAAGGAAGCCAAGGCAAATCCGCCGGCGAAGAAGCTTAGTGTGCACAACGTCACCATGTCAAAACGCGTCAAATAATTTTTCAATCTCAAAATTTCGGTATACATGGGGAAATTTCCTGTAGGTACCCCACGGTAGCATGCGGAGCGTCTGGAGGAGCCTCGGACCCGGCTGAACTAATAAACGGGCCGATGGGGAGTAGTCGTCAATGCACCATTTTTTTCAATCTGCAATTAATCGATCATTAATCTCAAGAAACTGATTTCCACCTTAGTACCCAGCAGAGAACCCGGAACATCGCTGTTTCCAAAGTTTCGCCGACCCAATCTCTGCTCATAGATTGTCAATTGAATAGCATAAATAGACGAATCTTCCCTTGCCATCACGCAGGTAGAGTCTTCAAGACAAACCATCAGAATTTCTCTTCTCCCCATAACAAAACTCTAAATACAATAAATACATCATGGCCACAACTACGGGAATGAAAGCTAGCAGCGCAGCCTCCATAATCCATTTAGATCCTAAAGTAAACCCTGGGATCTGGCATGCTCCGACTATACACGCCAACACTGCCGCCATCGCCAACCGGCTCTTGCAGGAGAACCACGAAAAGTTCCACATCTTTTTTAGTTACATGGAGGAGCAAGGAGTCCACATGCATGTATGGGTCATTGTCTCCTTGAAGCTTTGCCTGCGTGTGCTGACAAGAAAGTTCCACTAGAATCATATCGTCCATCATATTTTAACACTGTTCGCTCTGGGAGCTACTTCTGAGCAGGTCCAACACCTTTATGATGTTAATATTGACTATCAAAGGACTGCTGTTTCGGAAAAGCAAGAAATGATTAAAAATCTATCAAATCCTACCACGTTCAAGAAGGCTCAAGGCGATGAAAATAACTATCCATCATTCATGAGGTTCTTTGAAGACAAGATTGCGGATCAAGGCATACCGGCCGTGGTCCAAGAGTATGTGTTCGCTGAGGACCATCGCGCGGATGATATGTTAGTTAGAATGTTCATGGGTTAGTCTTTTCACTCTCCTATCTCAATTTCAGACTATAGCTGACTGAGAGGCAAGGTTTTCTTCACCCTATCATCCACCTAGGCTGTGGTCTCGAGTTTAATCTGCCAGCGGTTGTAGCAGAGGCCCTTGCTCAAGCAGCCGTCCATAGCGACAACTACCTTTTTACCTTCTTCCACGAAGCCGAAGCAAGGGCTGAGGCATCCGGAACTGGAAGTAAGTATCTTGCGGAGCTGCTTGATTTAGCACATGCAAGCGAGAAATGTCGAAACGCATCAAATTCGCGGGTTTTCGAGAAAGTCCGAGACGGGGTTTTGTTGAACGCCAAAGAAGAAGCGATGCAGCTCGCAATCCAATATAAAGTGGAAGAAGACGAGATTGAACTCCGCACGGCCGAACTGTGCAATGCGACGGGTAAGAGTGATCTAACTTGTGCACTCAGTCTCCATACAGCTGATTCAATGCTAACAAAACTCACCAGCATACATCGTTGCCGCTGCTCAGCGACCTCGCAAGGCCCCGCGGATGGATTTCTTCCTCATGCACCCCATGAACATGTCCATCTTCTTCGGCACCTTTGCGAAGCTCCCATGGTTATCCAGGGCGGCCAAGGCAAGATTGCTTACTTATGCAGGTCGATTTTCGCTCATTCTGTACATCGATATGGGAGCACCGAACCTTGACCTAAACATCATCCGCAAGTATACCCCCAAGCGCGCAGAAGGAACTTGGGCAGATGCAATTCGTCGCGGTATCGCACATCCAGATGATGGCCACGCGTCCAAGATGATCCGTGCTGTACTCTACACAGAGGAGGTTACAAAGCCGTATGAACATAGGCCTGAGTTTATGCTTAAAGGAACGGATTTTGAGAAGTTCGCCGTCGCAATCGTGGATAGTTTGAACCCTGCTGGTGGCAAGGCTGGACCATATGAGGACGAGAGTTGGATTCGTGGCGCTGGATTCGATGATATCTGGGAGAGTGTGGCTGACATTTGAGCAGCTTATGTCGGATGTAGCTGCTGGGGATTGTTTACACTCAGGTAACTCGGTTAGTGTAGTTTGTTGTTATTGCATGGATGTTATGTGATACTGCTCTCCATTTTCCACTGTCCAATCACGTTAATGTCCTGTTACAATATGATTTCTGGGCCACACCCAAGTCTCATTCCATTGTTTCGAATGCATCTTTATATGACTCACACGCTACCAGAGCGGCAATGATGATACCAGCTGTGCATCTAGCTAATTCCTTTGCAACACTGGAATCTTGGCATCAATTTTCAGTTCATGCAAATGCAATAGCAGCCAATGGAAACTGTCCACCAGCTAGCCCCTGAATCATACCAATTAAAATTCACCTGTTTGATACCTATTGCATGCTTCTTGCCTACACGTCGCTCCAATACATCGCTTACAATGACCCCTAGACGGAAGGGGAAAAAAAAGAAAAGAAAGGTCCCGTCGTGCAAGCATGTTTCAATTTTCATTCTATCTAGTTCCCGTCTCCTAGCCGATATAATGGACAAATTCTCCAACTTGCTCAATAGAGACTCGAATCGTCTCCCCGTTTTGCAAGAACCGACCGCGTCCAAGTCCGACACCAGCTCCAGTACCAGTCATGACAATATCGCCAGGATTTAGTGTGAGCTGGTGGGAAAGAGTGGCTACCTGCTCCGTAACAGAGAAGATCATGTGCGCAGTAGACGTATTTTGCATAAGTTCATCCCCGACCCAAAGCCTCATCTTCAAATCCTGTGGATCCTTGACTTGATTGGTTGGCACAATCCATGGCCCGACGGGACACGAGTTGTCGAAACACTTTTGTGCGAACCAGTCGTAACGGAAAGGCTCACCATCGCCGACTTTGTCCCGACGAATAAATTCCCGATAAGACATGTCATTCCCGACCATATAGCCGGCTATGTAATCCAAAGCCTTCTCCTCCGGCACATTCTTAGCTGTTTTTCCAATGACAACGGCAAGTTCAATCTCCCAATCCGCCATGATGATATGGGAATCCAGATGCGTGTAAGAGTTTGGGCCACAAACCCCCGTTGAGTTTTTAAGGAAGAAGAATGGCTTTTCTCCGCGCTCTTTGAGGGTCGGCGCAGGCTTCAATTTCAAATTCGCGTCCATTTCACCACCATGGTCGTTGTACGCGCCCCCAGCGCAAAACACCATTCCGGGCATTGGGTTAGGGGTAAGAAGCTTGATCTCATCCAGGGATCGACGAGTAATCCTCGGTGAAGTAACGTCTTGAGCGAACTGCTCTAGTTTAGGGCGAATGATATCCCAATTTTTGAGTGCATCTAAAACACTCAAGATGTCACCATTACCTGTGACATCACAAAGATCATAGACATATCTGTCAACATGGACAGCACCACGGGGCCCTGCTGGAGTTTCGTAGCTGAGCAGCTGGTAGGCCATCATGAACAAGAAATGAGGTTCGAATCTTCGAGAATATGAACCGGATTAAATGATGTCTCAGCATAAGACGGGAAGACTTTTCTCTACCTTTATATATTTTTCAAGCACTCGGCAGTATTTCGGAGTCGGCGTGATGTTAAATCACCGATGCCGATAGGCTGAGGCATCTGTTTGGTGATGAGCCCCCCAGCAATGTCAGCCACGACCGTACTCTCCAATGCAACAAAGCTGGTGGACTAAAATATTCCCTAATCTGTATGTGAGGTTCTTCAGATTCATGTAGACGCTTCCGACCCTTAGTTCGTGCTTCGTTCATAAATCACGCTGCATGGACAATGCCGAACAATTGGTTTTTCCAGTCTTTTCTCAGTAGACAACCCTTCCTTCAAGACTAAGTGCCAGATAACTTTTGCCATAAACAACAGCACAGAGGATTCCCAACCCCACTCAGTCCTCAATGGTGTGGATCGGCCGGATGGTGGGTCCGGGCTATCTAAGATAGCCCGGTGAGACTTAGCTCCACTTGCCAACCGCAGATTGCAGCACCTCTCGCTATCATATGCCCGCAGGCCGTCATATTCGATACCAATGCAACAAGATTTCCAAGCAGGTATTTCACAACAAGAGCCGCTTTGATATATTTCATTAAATAGGATGGCTCCTTTCAATTTCTTCAGCGTTATTGATGTGCAGTCTTGATGAAGGGTCATATAGAGATCAAATAGGCCTACCAACATCCATAGATATATGCTCCCCATGCACCGAGGTACCCTTGAGAATAGCTCATAAATCACAAATATATACCAAGCATCCAAAATCATAGATACAGAAACGGAATTGACAATTTTGACAATGCCGCCAGCATTTATAGAGCGATCAGAAGCTATTTATGTTTCACTAGTCCTAGCACTTGGAATTTTCAAACGTTGGCCTCTTACCATCACACGTGCCTGATGAATGGTAGGCCGGCCGCAATCTACTGATAATTAAAGTAACGTATAGTCACCAAAAAGGAAAATTAACCCCTATTTAACTCAGAGGGAAAATGTTCTGGTCGTTTCCAAACCAGTCCAATGTTGACAGGAGCTCGTCGGGTTCCCAGCTCATGGAGGCAAAGTCCACTGGACCATCCGTATTTTCGCTTAGCACAAAGTTGTCAGTTGCCGTCACTGGTTTGTGAATTTGTTCGGTTATGGTTTCAGTATCATGCCTCATAGGAGAGAATACAGATCGCATTAGCCGAAAGATTACTGGTAGGTCGAGTTTAATCCAGGCCCGGCCTCGCAGGTCTTCCAGAGAGCCTAAGATAACACAACGTGGTCAACAAAAATAGTTACTGTTACTATGGAAAGTGACTTACGGAGGAGAATCCCAGCAATCCCCCAATAGTGTGAGGACTTTTTCAGGCTTACCATCAAAACATCTAAATCGTCCAGCAATGCAAGTCTCTCTGTGGGATTTACACCGGCCTTGCTCATCATCTGCAGGAGGAGAAGCGAACCGGCAGTCCATAATATTGGGAGAACAATCGGATCGGCCTTTTCATGGCATTCTGAATTCCATTGACGACACACAGCTACAATTTGGTGTGAATAGAAAAGGCAGATTTCCCAGCCTTTCTCCATAGTCGGATCATCGCATGATAGTTCCGAGGGCCAGGGCAAGTGGACGGCCAAGGGCGGAGCGCTAACCATAGCTCCAGTGCTACGAATCTTGAGCTACAGATCCTCAATATGGCCTGAGAACTTACATGCAAAGAATAATTAACAATTCAAGTCTTTGGCGGTGGCATTCGACTGTCACATCCTCTTCCTGGCGACTGAGGACGAAAAAGCATGCAGGGAGGACAACAAAGATCGAATCCCACTTTTTTCGCAGACTTTTTAGGCGAGATTGAATTTTGCACCGAGGATTATCGTGAGACAGGCGTCTCAAATGACTAGCTTCGCGTGCGAGCGAGTGCGCAAATATGAGCGCAGCCTGCACTTTCGCACCGGGCGAGCTGTTATCTTGCAGCACGCACCAGCTCCACTCGACATCTTCATTGAGCGATCTAGTGTCGCACAATGTTGGAGATCCTGTGGCAGACGTTTCTGGTAGTAATGTAATAGGTACCCATGTAGCGAGACTCATTTCATCGATTCCCGAGGGAATGAAGGAGATGGTGCTGGAGAAGCAATCAAGCGCGTATACAGCCCACCACAAACAGCGCCTCTCCTCTTTGTCGAGTGTGGAAATAGAACCAGACCCGCCAGAGGCACAGTCTTCATTGGGATTGTCGATTTGATGTAATCGGAGGAGGTACGCCATTCGGATGGATCGAGAGCATTGTTCCCAAGCTTGGCGCAACGGCGCAGTCGTATAGTGGTAGAATGATAACAAATAAGTGGCTTTTATTTCGTTGATGGAAATGGATTCTTTGCTCTTGGTTATATATTCCAATTCCGCACTCGCCCGGTGGCTAAAGAAATCTCCCAAGCCTGCCGGGTTCTCGTTGCAAATACGAGACACCTCAGAAGGTAGAGAGAATCGGCACGAAAGGGCAAACATGGCATTCAGGAGAAACCTTGGGACGTGGCCTATGTCGTATTCCCGGTAGAATCTTTCTTTGGAGAAGATAGGGATGGGTAGTGAAACGTAGCTAAAGTACAAAACGAGCCTGCGAATTACGGATGTCAGATTATAGCACGAACACGAAGTAGCTACTTACAAGTGACGCTCTAGGTCCGATGGGAGTGATGCATCGTGGGCGCACATTTCTGCAATGTCGACAAAAAGATGGCAAGGATCTGCGTTGGAGTTCAATTCTCCTTCTCTCAGACCATGTTTGATATAACACCTCCAATTGATCGCATCCGTAATGAGTTGTAGCTCGGTCAACGATACTACCTCGCCAGGTGATGACACCACTGGCCCCGACTCTGTCTGTAAAGAAGCTGGATCTTCCACGGGACTCCCATCGGACTGAGAATACGCGATATTTTGGGTTCCATGTAGAGATTCTTGCGGTGTAACTTCCTGTTCCAAGTGCTTATTATCCATTATTTCTTCCAGTCTGCCTGTCCGTAGAGTAGTCTGTCAGCCGCTTTTAACTCTCAATGCTTGACAGGGATCGTACTCAGTCGGCGCTGGACATTCAATCTGTGTGTCTGTTTGGATCCTTTGCGAGGGCCTGGCTTTTTATAGCTCAGCGAGTATGCACATGTCCAATTGTGGTCAAGGCACACGCGGCAGGATGGCTTCACCATATCGCCTAACGGTGTTAATGTTAGCATTTCTTATTCGGATTAGCCGGATTTAGCAAGACTATGCACATTTCGATTTCCGCCTGTTTATGAATGCACAATTAACGATCTTTTTCCAGGAACTCGGCTGCGGGCTGAACTGGAAAAGTGAAAAGGGTGAATAGGGACCTACTTCCTACACGAATCACATGCTCCAGACTTGGCCTTCTCCCGTATGGCCTGGTCGGATGTTGATTCGGTCATGATGATTAGGGGTTGGTTTTGAAAATGCAAAATGGCAGTTTCCTGGAGTTGAAATAGGATAAAGCGGAATCGCCGGGAGCCTTTCGTAAGAGGGGGCCAGGGGGGTACCCATCGGTGTGGAGAAGCTGGGGAATTGATGGCGTGGCAGTTGATTTCCTGTGGAGTAAGTAACGAGGTGCCGCGGGGATTAAATAGTTAGCTACAAAGATTTTTTGCTGCACCTTCAATAGAATAAACCGGCGTTTCACCGTAAAGATTAATAACTTAGATATAACAGTATCAATTCTCAACTTGGATAAATCAATCCAAATTTTAAGGTCCATATCAGTAGCGTAACTAAATTGAATACGGTAGAAGACTAATGGTTATCACAGTGTGGGGCAATTTCATTATTTGATGTTATATTAACTAGTCAGAGTTCTGTATAGGTAAAAAAAAAATGTAAAAGACCAATAGAGCATTATAACTACTTCTTTACTAGCTGTATTATATATATTATTTTACTTTTAGCTCATCCTAGTAATAGAGCTCAGAGTAAGATGATTCATTTCCATTAGTTACTCAGATGGTTCTATAGGGTAGGTTGTACTGGGTGAGTGAGACCTAGGCATAAGGTCAAGGATTCTGTCTTCTCAGAACGTCTTAGGATGCCTAGGGCCATACCATCTGCATCAATATCTTTCGGCTAAGAGAGAATGTGTCACCAATTCAATTTACATGACTTTAGATAGTATCTCTTCTAACTCTTGCGTTACTAGTTCTGGGCTGTCCTTTTGTATAAAATGGCCCGACCCTGGTGCGACAAATGGCCCTTCGGCTCGTTCCTTTTCCGTGATTTTAACGAGGCCTTGGTGGTACTTGTACTAGAATGGGCTGATGTACTCCTTGTTGACACTCCTCGATCTGCCTATCAGCTGGAAGGCTTCCTCTGCAAAAATCTCAGGATCGTGCCCTATGACGGTTACAAAAGGTCCTCTACCATCGGGCCCTTTCAGCATAGGCGAGTCGTTGTTAGGCAGTAGAAGTGCGAGATTTCTCCAACTGAGCCCTTCTTTACTCCCGGCATCAGGATGGAAATATTGCCTCGCACCTTCCCGAGCCTGACGTAGGTCATCCGCCGTTATGTCATCCGGCACGTTCTGCAAATCAAAGCCCTTCTCATCTGGGTCAGGGAATATGGAGACAATGTCCGAGTTAGTTAGAAAATGGTCGAGAAACAACAACCCCGCGACGGTCCCCGGAAACATTTGCGCATAAAGGCGAGCGATGGCACAACCAATAGACTTCGAAATGAGAATAATCGGCAAACTATTTAAGTTTGTTATTCCCATCTTTTCTCGAGCGATCTGACAAATAACTTGTCGTAGGTCCTCTGCAGCAGCGAGGCAGTCATGGCCATGATTAGGATCAGGAGCTATCTCATCCTGTAGGTCTCGGTCTTCGGTCTGCCCTTGGCCGAATCGATCATAAGTCAACATGGCGGGCATATTATCCTCTCCGCGGACCTCTTTGAGCTTGGAAATCAGGCGTGCCCAGCCTGCTTGCGGTAGTACCATGCCATTAATGTAGACAATGAGATGCGGCTTGACAGGCGAGGTATGGGGATAGAATCTGTAGCTCAATCGCTTTGTAGGCTTCGTTTCGAGAATTATGAACTGAGAGCCGGGCATTTTTGAAATCGAACTCTCGGCACAGAAATATTATGTTGTACGATATATTACCTAGGATCTTTGGGAAAGACAATAAATATCGAGAGGAGATATAACGAGGTTGACGTCAGGATGAGAACTGTCTGAATGCGGCGGGGTGCAAATGTCAAAGTTTGAATTTGCCACGAATTCCTCGAGTCAAAATGACAGCTTTTTGGTCGTAGAACGCTGAAAAAGGTTACGCTCTGTTGAGGTTAGGAATGCCGTGCAAAGTTTAGTTATCATGAAATTTTATAGTTCAACTTAGCCATCCACATGGTTGGAAGTCGAATCCGTCTCATTAATATTTAATTTTGAATGCAAGGCAGCATTCTTTCTTACCTTCGCTCGCTCTTGTGAGTTATTCTTTTGCCACGAATATCAGAAGAGTAATGGCTGAATAGAGGAAGGTCATTGTAATTAATTAGCCATCGCCGGAATTATTTCGTGAAATCAGTGTGCACTTAAGCTAACATGCTTTGCATAAATATTCTGTCTCCCTTAATTAAATATGAACGCTCCTAGTGTACTTAATGAACTAAATCAAGGTGGTCTGGAAATTACCCATTTCTTTTGGGCTACAATTTTAAGCAGATCGGATTTCACCTCATGTGATAAGCATACAGTGAGGTATGCATTAATTGTTACTTTCAATTACTGCATCTGATTCTAGACCAAGACTTATAAACTCCAATATTTCTCTTTCGATATAATACTAAATCATTTATCCAAATCTATGAAGTAATTCAAGATAGTATATTGAGCGTTATAATTAATGACTAACTCGGTGCCGGATAAGGGTCAGATTACTAACCGCCCGGGAGACTATCGAACCACACCCAAAAAGGTTCTATCACTTCGTTTGCAACACTTGGTGACCAAGAGTCGAATTGAAAAGATGTTTCGGCATCTTCAATCACAGAAACTTCATCCCCGGTGTTTGCCGATGATCTGGCGTCAATACTACCGTAGTTGGCGGCAGATGTCATGGATACCTGCACTTCCTTTCGTAGTTCTTCTAGAACAGCGGAGTATCTCAAGCTGGGTGCATTTCCCTCGCTTGCTTTCTGTAAACTGGATTGGGCAGTCTCAGCCAAGTGAAATAGCTCCATATCAGGCTCAGATAGCGCACTATTTCGCTGCAGTGTACGTAATATGTACAAATAAATTATGGAGATAGCATTGAATGTGATGTTCTGAGTAACCCAGTATACATCAATTCTCTGGTCTTCATTTAAGAATTGAGTAATTTGCTGCGCCAATTCCCTACATGCGTCGAGGCAAACCCTCACACACTCCTCAAAGCCATGTGAATGCGCATCATCGGAAAAGTGATGAACTAAAAATGGCCGATTGATCAGAACTACCGCATGAAGATAAAATGTTCTTAGAACAACAGCTTGACGTTGAAACTTTGGAATGAGACTTGATGGATGCACCCCACCGGATAGCATTAATGGCAAGTTGTTTTTCCACTCATCCAAGTCTCGTTGGTTCCTGTATATCGATTGAAGCAAGGACTTGCTGCATATATCATAGTGCTCTTGGATTCCTCTTGCAACGATTTGAGAAAGTCGAGCTTGAGATACCGTAGCAGCAAGCACACAATCTCCTTTGGCGTCCCGAGCACCATCCTCCCAAAGATCCTCATCGTTTATGGCAAGGGGTAGCTCTGGTACAGTTTGAGTATTTGACATAAGGATCGGACGACCCAAAGTCACACCAATATACTTATCTGTAGCGTAGACAGACCAAAAGGCACGCCTACGCAATTGCTGATGGAGCATTGTCTCTCTAGCCATTTTGACATTTCTGTGCAAGCCCAGAGTCCATGTCAATTGAACAACAGTACCAAATATATACCAGGCTTGATTAGGCCGCGAGGAACTGAGTAAATGATGTACCTGCACCAATCTAGCTTGCACGGATTCCAAAGTTGGTCTGCCTTGTTCCTCCTGTAGGCTTTTTAGTCCTAACTGGAAGATTTTCTCACTAGAAAATGGAACTTTCTGTGCGGCATGGACTTTCTTCATTTCTTTCGAATTCAAATAAAGCATCCCATGGGACAGAACGAAGTAGGAAATGGCACGTTGTGCAGCCGTAAGCATACACACTTGACCAGACCACAAATTTTGCAACCATGATCGGACTGTTGGGTCATGAAGGAAATGGTATGTCACAGCTGCGCGATCAAAATATGTATCCAGCAATTGAGCGACGATCTCCCAAGGAAAAGATTCAATAGATAATGTTGGTTGATTTAGTGCCGGGGCAGGTGGGTGAGCATCGCCATAGGAGAAAACGCTGGAGGCAGTTGAAGTGTCACTGACGGACTGTGTAGCCAAAGTATGCTTGATACTTCCAAGCCGCGCTCGAGCCCGGTGTAACCAAGAGTAAGGAGAGCATGGCTCAAGAGAATTTCCCACTGGATCGTTACCACTTAAGCCGTCATCATGCAGTCCCTCGGGAATCGTCTCAGAATCACCCTCGCAAGATGAATAACGGAGCGCTCCCACCGAATGAGAATTTTGAGGAGATATTGGGAGGTAAGATGACATATCTCTAGTACGAGGCCGATCCGTCCGTAAGGCGTTCGAGAAAACACCCTGACTAGATGAGTGCGTGCTAGATGGGCGCCTACATTGACTAGCAGCAGAGACCTAAAAACTGTCAGTCAATTCTTGATGCTAACGCCCTTTCAATCGTCAAGCCGACAAAACCAAAAAGCAGCAAAAAAGAGTGAACACATATCGAGAGCATACCATATGGCTGGCATCAGGTTCATCGCTCCGCACATCTGGAGGGTGAAAGGTACAGTCCCTGCGTAGGCGCTGACATAGCATACATGGCCAAGTCCCCGAACATCGTTTCTTGTGTCTCCGGCAGTGAGTGCATGCCTGTTTCTGCTTCTGCTTCCGGCTCTGCATTTTGCATTCCAGTACAATGCAATGGGCAGGACAAGGTGGTGGTAAAGGGGTGACGTCTAGGTCAGATACATGAACTAGCTTGGGAAGAAAATAGGTTAAAGGAATAAACAAGCAGGTCTCATGATGACAACCCGTGGAGAATCCGCTTGCAATTCCAACACAGGTGATTGGGCCGATGCGCGGCCCGAGATTAGAATGCTGGGGCTGGGGCGGGGCATGGCGGGGAAGTGCGGGGGATGAGAAGTACAAGTGGGATTGTCCATCTGCGCGATTCAGGACAAACGCAGGAAGATTCCGGTGTCATTTTGTCAGTTACATGCCCTTGTCTGACAAGAAGTCAGTAAGTGTTAAGAGTCCATCTTCCGTTACAATGAATAATGACACTGTGACAGTACATGGCTCGCTTCCATCTATTTCTCACGTTCCGAGACACTCGATTGCACGAATTTAGGTCTTAAAAAAGCTTTTAAATGAATTGTGATAGTGATATTCTACATCAACGCCGACCTCTATGGTGTATTGAGCGCATGTCTGGGACTTGGCCATCCAAAAGGTTTTATGTGAGAGCGATCGAAAATAATGACACAACCAACCGACTGCTTCAAAACGCTACTGTAAGGAGGATATATCATTTCATTTCCACGTGACAAAAAATGTTTAGCTGTCGAGTAAAGCCGCCATGGAGCGAGAGCGGCAGCAGCAGAAGGAAAACTAACTGTAGGGTTGGTGGCAAACCGTGGTATAATCGTGCCAATGTTCCAACAAACTACACAGAGGCAGCCAGGCCGAAGGTTACATGATCCAAAAAAAAGCCCAAATAATTTAAAATGGTTGGAAACAATTGCAAGACTTGGAGACCTTCTTGTCTACCGTGGAAGGGTCGGGGTCGGAAACAAGCGGGGTCTGGGTCGGGGTCGGGATCGGGATCGGGGTCGGAGTGGGTGGGTGACATCAAACACAGCCCGCATCCTCCTCCTCTGCCAATAACAATAATTACTAGATACTTGTTGTGGTACAAATAATTTGAACTTGACGGTACGTACATAGCTTTCTTAGATATATTAACGGGACATGCGACATAATCAGGGCCATCTTTCTCATCCAACATTTGTGCTAACATCCAATACTCACAATATTTTTCACTCAACTTTACGCTTCAAAATATGGCGACCCAAGTACAAAGAATGACAGAACCTTCCATCATGCCTAACCCACGCATGATGTTCCGCGATAAAGAAACTCTGGAGTTGTATTCTTCTGGGGGTCGAATTGACCGAGATTCCATCGGTTTCATGCGTCCAACTGACAAAAATACATCACTAGAAGAAATGAAGAAGCGGTATGAAGAGGATGGTTATCTTTGGGTCAAGAAAGTGTTACCTGAGGAGGATGTTTGGAAGATGAGAGAAATTTACTTCAAACATTTGCCTGGCCTCGTTAAAGAAGGAACTGATCCCAAAAAGGGAATCTTCTGTGGCGATGATTGGCGTCGGGTGAGTATCTATCTAAAATAATACATGCCTTTGCGCTGATACGTGATTGATTTATTAGTGGATGCAACCTGGAAAGCTCCGCAGAAAATTTGGCGGCGTCGAAGAAAACCAGGATTATGTCGACCGTGTCATCTCAGCACATGGAGAGCCATGGTATCGCGAGTTTTGTACACATAAAGATTTGAGAGAATTCATACTCAAATTCACTGGATGGAATGACACTACACTTCTCGAACGCTCTATTCTTAGGTAAGTCATGGTAATGTCTGGGTTCAAGACGCCAGACTAAAGAAGAAAAAAACAGACCCAATCTCCCAGGCGGCGAAACGACCCAGGTTCATTATGATCAAATCTTTCTTAGAGGTGGCCCACCCACATCTGTGACTGCCTGGGTCCCAATTGGAGACTGTCTTGCAACTGGTGGAGGCTTGCTCTATCTCGAAAAGTCTGCGGAGCTCGGAAGACAGTTGGAGGCTGAATTTAATGCGGCTGCAAGCCATCTCACTGAGGCCCAAAGAATTTCAGCCTTCAACGAGACAATGATGGACACAGGCTATCTCGAAAAAGATTCTGGCGCATTTGGTAAGACCTGGGGACGTAAGTGGTTGTGCGCTGATTACGAAGCTGGTGATATCGTCCTTCACAACCCGTTTACTATCCACTGTTCTGCAATCAACGAGGATACAGAGGGAAGAATTCGACTAGCTACTGATTTGAGATATGTGGAGACTGGAAAGCCGTATGACACTAGGTGGATGAAGCAATGGGTACCAGGTGATGGATTGTGATGCTCAGGCCATTTGTGAGGAAATGAAGCAACTATAGTCCCAAAGTAACCTCACTTTACTATCTGAAGCCCAATTGGTTGCCCAGGACTCGGGGGCAACAAAGCGGAATAGAGGATAGTCTGAATGTTCTCGAAATCGTTCATTATCTCACGCGGAGCAAGGATTATAGACATATTACAGGCTGCTAAAGCATTACTGTGTTGATTATATCCCCTATACATACAATCACCGAGTCGATCCAGTGTCACTTAATGATCCAAAGGACTAACCAAGGGCCTATTTTTCTGCCACATCTAGAAATCCAAACTCCTGCACAAAATTGTGCAAGGGAATTGTATCGTATCGTGGAATACGCTATAAATATTCAGAGTTGCGCCCCCGTTCTGTTCCGTGGACTTCAATAAGCCTTCTACATAGAAATGACGTTTCAGGAGCATGTTTTACTACGCCAATCCAACGTTTCGCTTCGGTACTCATCTGGTTGAAAGTAACATTCCAGAGCATATCCCAACGATCAAGTCCACGCAGCAAGACTGGCCGACAATCACGGAGTGGCATGGCCGTATGATGGTTAAATATTATTGGTTGAAATGCTAATTTTCGCTCAAAGTTAATCATTTGATATCTCGGTTTTCGCGGATGTGGGAGCAAGACTGACCAGCCACGGCGGCATGGAGATGATGCACGGTGAGTTTTTCCATTATAATAAGTGATGGATTCCGTCCATTCTTCGTCAAGAAGTGCCATGACGAACTTGTTCAAGAGTACCGAACTAGAGCTCAAGTCTATATCTGCACTGCACAATTCAAAAGCCGCAGCAGATTCTGCTTCCCACAGTTCATTACTGCAAGGGAGGTGGCCTAACTCTTGGGCTATTATCGTTGGTAGGTTGTTGTATAATAGAGTCAGTAGGGTTTCAGAGAGAAATAACCATGTTACTAGCCTGATACATGACTCCTGGTGGACAAAAATGTGCTATCCAGACTCGGGCCTAAGCAAACTTTGCTTCGCGCCCATCTATCCCAGTTGTCTCAGCGTGGCTACAAGCGTTGGGTGTCGTTTGCTAATGGTTTTTTGACGCAAATTAGAATCATTTATATAATGATTAAGGAGGATCATCGGGAGAGCAGCTTGACATAGTTGGAGAACTGTGTCAGCGTTTACAATTTGTCTGCTTGAATTAACACATCTTCTTAACCGGTTGAAGATGTACTTTTCGGATAGTTCATGCAAACATCTTGCGAAAGGCATATCTGGAGAATTCTTGTTGCCATAGAAAGAATATGTAGCACCAGTCAATATGACTGCCAGTAATAGAGGGAGGGCAGTCTCCTCGGGATCAAATATCACCCAGTGAATGATCTAAGAATGATAGTGTTGCCTCCGGAAGGAAGCTATGATGAATTCACAGAAATTTCCAACAGTAAATAAATTGTAAAATGCACTGAAATTGAGTTTATTTTGCTAAGTTGGTTTATTAGATATAAACTCCTAAAGGTCGGTTCTTAAGAGGTCAAGCCGAGATCCAAGCTCATTGTTTAATACCATCGAAGGCATAAGGTCTAATGCGGCATGTGTAATATCTCCATATAGCAGAAGATCATTCAAATAAGGTTCCATAAAGTCCTTGAAGATATGCCTGAAGTATAGGGTATCTGGAGCCCCCACAACGGTAGAGAACCACTCCAAAGCCTTGGGTTCTTGACAGTCTCTCTCTGGCTCTTCGACTATGACAAAGTTTAGAGAGTCCAGGTTTGGATCCGTGTATTTAAGTAAGAAGGGTAAAACTTGTTGATTCAGCTTGGGGACACTTGCCGAGGTTAGCCGGTCTCGATGCGATGGATCAGTGCAAAGCCCGATGTAGGTGCACAATAGGCTTCGAGAGGAACATCGAAAACATGGCCATTTCGAATCGCACGATACTTTTGTCTTGGAACAATTTGTGCATGCCTTCAGTTTCCTCCCGCGCTTGGCTGCTGTAGGAATGGAGCTGCTTCCTCTCGCTGAACAGGTTTTGGTGTGGAGGAATGTGGTCTTTTCCCGACGCTCCGACCTCTGAGCCCCGCTTATGTGTCAATTTCCCACCATTCTCCACTAGGCCGTAAAGCCCCAAAACTCGGTGTTGTCATGACTTGGTTGTTTCCATGGGATTTCTAAGAAAATGCAGAATTTCTTGTACGCTGCATCTACGAACGGAATCATGTGTGAGTAGAAATACCACATTTAACCTCATATCACTAATAAACCAGTGTACCCAGCTCAAACGGGCTTGCGCTCTTCCCCCCCCTCTCAAAAAAAAAAAAAAAAAAAAAAGGATCAAAAGTCTAATTATAAACATTGCTTCTCAGAACCAGACTCGACCAACTCATCAATTGGGTCCGTAATAGTTCCATGTGGCCCTTGACGTTCGCCCTTGCATGCTGCGGCATCGAGATGATGCATACCTCTATGCCACGATATGACCAAGACCGCCTAGGTATCATCTTTCGCGCCTCACCCCGCCAGGCCGATGTAATGATAGTTGCTAGAACAGTTACAAATAAAATGGCACCTGCGTGAGTTATTTGCGAGGTTATATTCGAAATGGTGTGGGTTGCTCTAATCATGGTGCAGAGTTCGACAATGCTACGACCAAATGCCAGATCCAAAATGGGTTATCAGCATGGGTACTTGCGCTAATGGGGGAGGATACTACTATTATAGTTACAGCGTTGTGAGAGGGGTCGATAGGATCATTCCGGTGGACATATATGTACCAGGTTGCCCTCCGACTGCGGAGGCCCTAACTAATGTATGGTATTTTTCAATTGCAAAGAAAAATACGACGCACGAAGGCAACAAGAATATGGTACCAAAAATAGAAATTGACGTGGCCTAGAAAGGTATAATTCTGTATAATTTTAGTTTGTACCGTACCAGCCCTGGGCAACACACGGTTGGTGGCTGTTCTCTGTACTGTTGTTTCATTTCGTTTACGTAACTCCTATCCATATTAGTACTAGCGTATAGCCTGCGTAATTTTACTGCCCCACCTTTATTCTCACCGCTTACTCTTTGTGATAACTTTGTCGATGGGTTTGTCCACACGTGACCCGCTAGTAGGACTTTCTCAACTCGTGGTATTTACTGGAAGGCCAAGTACTGTTTTTGCTTTTGCAAGCAGCGGAGCCCCACAGGCTGTTTTGGCTCAACGATACACAGCTGACTACCCGAGACCATAAAATTTTAGACCTCAAAAACAAAACATGTTTCATCTTAAGACACATTCACGATTTCTAGATTTCATTAGAGACTAGAATGGAAGCTGAAATGCACGACACGTGGACAATCAGTGATGATAGTTCTGGATCGGAAGAATTCGATTCGGATGAATCCGGCCTGGATGAAGCTGATCTTGATCCACCCAGCAGCCATATCGCGTCAAAATCAACCCCTCTCGGTAGCTGGCGTAGGGACTTTAGACATTGTCTAGATGGCATCAAAGCTGTCGGTAATATTGCAACCTTTCATCACTACCCTAAATTTGTCAATCCCGGCCTAAAGATAACATCTCATCCCGCCATTCCACTGCCACTCACTGAGCAACATGCTGAGAATGTCATCAAAACCGCGTGCAGACAAGCGCCCTTTGGTCGAGGTAATGAGACAGTTGTGGATACATCGGTGCGCAACACATGGGAGCTTGACTATACCCAGTTCGAGCTCGCAAACCCTGGATGGCAACTGTTCCTTGATGAGATGGTTAGTGACGTAGGAACTGGCCTTGGTCTTGAGGGCGTCATTGCCAAGCCTCATAAGTTATTGCTCTACGAGCCAGGGTCTTTCTTCAAACGTCACAAAGACTCAGAAAAAGAAACGGGCATGGTCGCAACCCTTGTTGTATGTCTTCCGTCAGAGCATGAGGGCGCGGATGTACAAGTCTCCTTCGGTCACAAAACGTCCACTTACTCGACAAGTCCAACATCTCGCTTTGATCTTTCCACCATCGCATGGTTTTCGGATGTTTCACACGAGGTCAGAGAACTGATATCGGGCTATCGTTTGGTTCTTACGTATAAGCTTTTCAGCTTCACCAACCTATCTGCGACTAAAGCCTTTGCGCAGACAGATATGATCAAAACCTTTCTGGCACAGTGGTTGGAAAAATCACCGCATCTGAACCAACTTGTTTATCCTTTGGAGCACAAGTACACTGATGCGAGTATTTGTCTGAAAAATATGAAGGGACGTGACCGTTCTGTTTGCTCGTCCCTGCACAGTGTATGTTCTAGTTCTGGATTTTATCTCATGTTTGCGAAAATGAGTCATGAGAGAGAACAAGACCTTGATCATTACTATGGGGGCTACAATGAAGAAGATTCATCCACAACGTTGGACAATATTTTCACCATTGATGGTGACATTTTAGCCTCACATGTTAGTATTGAAGAGGATCAAATCCTTGGGACGAGCTTCAAAAACCGCGATCCGGACAGTGAATCTGAAGGTGACTTCACTGGAAATGAGAGTACCCCAAGTAAATATCGATACCATGACACTGTGGCACTTCTTGTGCCCAAGAGTCATATATCCTGCTATATGAATTCTAGTTTCAGTTTCAGCGACTTTGGAAATACACTAGACTCCCTCGTGGGCATGATTTCCCGAGATCTTGAGCAATTTCTGGATCATGCAGCCACAAGGCGCGCCGCGCTTCACGCGATGAGCATCGCAGTGGGGAAGGGTCACAGGTTACAGGCAGTAACAGTCCGTGCAATTGCAGGGTGGGCCTTGAAACTAAACGATACCAACTTGTGGGCCCAGTGCGTCCTTGCTTGTATTCGAGTATGGACGTATCAAGCCGACGTTTTCCAGGTGCTTGTGTCCTACATGTCTAGCCAGGAGGATGACTTTGATTGGCATACTCGGTAAGTGGATGACCACTTTTCGTGGTGTATGTGTTGCCGCAGCAATATAGCTAACAAAATCTGCTTATTTGATAAGGTTTGAACAATTCCTGTGCGCCGCAAAAGCAAAAGATCTTCACTTATTGATGGCAATGGGTGTCAAACAATTAAGCACCACGCCGCAATTGGGCTCTTTCAAATCATGGATCCAGCCGGCTCTAGATGAAAAGATCAAGTCACAGCTTGATTGGCAAATCCAAGACCAGCCTTTCATATCTGCGTTTCTAAAGTCTACTCACCGGGACTCTAATTGGATTTTGGAAACGTATGTTCTTGAAGGATCATGACTTTGGAAAGGTCCCTCTGACGCTAAACTAGATTTTTGCCGCGAATAGCCTCTCAAGGAACTTCTGAACTCCTCTTCATGCTTCTCCATGAAATTGCTGAGAATAGAAACACAAAGGAAGGTGTCGACCCCAAAGACTTGTACAAATGCATCGTCACTCATTCCGGCACCAAGCTTGATCCTGACATCAGTAAATTCGTAGCTCAAGGATATAGCATCAGCACCAAATCGCATGCAAATGAATTTCTTATGTTCCTTGACGAAGCATATATCATCGGCCTCGATCCCGAAGCCACTCAGGTACTTGACAGGGCGTGCCAGGGTTTGGCCGACGAGTCAGCATGGCCACCAATCCATGCAAGGGACGCGTTTATTTGGGATTTTTTCATCCCCTTATTTGAAACGATGGAAAAAAACAAATTTAACCCCCAACCTGCAATACGAAAATTCTTTGAAAATGCCTTGCGACTTGCTATTCATACTGTGGTTACCTCTAAACCCCGTCCAGCGCGATCGGTTGGCTGGGCTCATAAAGCGCGTGGTTGTGGGCAAAACTGCCAAGATTGTGCTCAGTTAAATAGATTTCTCACATCACAGGAAATCAAATGGGCATTTAAAGGGGTGCAGGGTCGCCGCAGTCACCTTGAACAACGTCTTCCAACAAGCCTCTTTAAATGCCTGACAGTACGCGTCGGTTCTCCTCACAGCCTCGAGATAACAAAGTTGGGACAGGACACGGAATATAACATTGAAGTTTCTCAGTTTCAGTCACTCATACGTCAGGTGGAGACTTACGTGGCTACACTTAAGACAGATTTTGCTCGGGGCTTCCTAGGAGATAACCTGTACAGTGAGTTGATTCTTCTTAAGAAGCCGAACGGCGAGAATATTTGGGGGGAGCTGCATCCCACCCAGAGAGAAGCTGAGTTGGACCTGAGGCCGGTGAAGCGAATGCGGGGTCCGTGGCTAGGATGATAAACTTTGATGTAATAATCTGAACTGTCGAGTTTTCAGGAGGTTTCTTTTCTCGGTTTACAAGATTGGCAAATTTGGATATGACAATTGCCAGAGCCCTAGCATTGTTTTTTTAATGAGTGTAGCTAAAATCTACTGAGTAGAAATTTTGGTTGGAGTATAGTGTATTGTATCTCCCATTCCTCCCAATTCCATTCGGCCAACTTCATATCGTCATTCGACATGTCCCAAAACCATAGGTTCGAATACTCAGCCCATAAATGAAGTCTAGTCATGAAGTACCGATCCAACTTATTTTATAGAACTCGGATTCCTGCCCTAGAGGGTCCATCGTCCTTTGCCAATCTTGACCCTTCCTTCCTCGCAGCACAGGTACCTGATTTCCCGGAAAGTCCGACGGCCTTTATCATCATTCAGTCAAATGTGATGAATAATTTTAGCTCCTGAGTAAGATTAAACCGCTCATAATACTCTGGTGCCTGCTCAATATTTATGGTCGCTGAGTGAATAAAGCTCGGGTCCGCCCTGCCTGAGGCGATAAGCTCGATCAACTTGGGTGCGACTACTCGTGCGTCGACCAAGCCAGATTGCATACGCAACCCTTTCCCAAAGAATGTGGACATGGGAAAGGTCGGTTCTTGTATCAAAGAGCTGTCATTAGCAATGGCCGGTGCCCCTGGCTGAATGCCATAAACACCAAGCTGGCCGATCCCACCCCCCACCCGGGTAACATTGACCATCTGATTGAGGATGATATTTGTCTCAACTTGAAGATTTCTATTGAGAGCCTCGAGGCCGACGCAGTCAACCGACCGCACGACGCCACCGGGCTCATAAGCAAGAATCTGTGCTACTGGATCCGACTCGACAAAGTTGATAGTTACAGCACCGATGGAGGCGGCCCGCTCCAGCCGCATAGGAACATGGTCGACAGAGTAGACACGCGATGCACCGCGTAACATGGCCGTGTAAGCCGTTAGTAAGCCAACGGGTCCTGCACCGAAGACAGCGACCGTGTCTCCCGGTTCGAAACCAGAGAAGTCCAGGCCGGTCCATGCCGTGCTCCAGATATCAGACACCGTGACGTAACTCTGCTCAAGGGTCGCGTTCGTCGTGTTTTTGTTCAATGGGATAGGAATCAAATTTCCTTCCGCGAATGGAACGCGGGCATATTCGGCTGCGGACAATGCGGTTAGCTTTTGACATTGCCGCATCAGGGGACGGCTGCAACTCTACATACATTGAAGGCCACCAAGCCCAGGTGACAATATCGGGCCGTTCCCGTAATAGGTTAATGGCTCTGGAGCCAGTGGCATGTGTAAATGCGCTGACGTGTCTGGAATAATGACATATTCGCCGACGCTTAGGCCGGTAATGTTGTTACCGATCTCCGTAATATACCCGATAGCTTCATGTCCAATGTTATACGGAGTCGTAGTAGCTGAGTATCCACGGTAAGCATGGAGATCAGATCCGCATATGGCTGAAGTCGTGATCTTCACAATAGCATCCGTGGGCAATTCGATCCTTGGCATCGGCAAATCTTGAACCGATATCGAAAATGGCTTTCCATCAAACATGACCCCACGCATTGTAGCGTTGAGGTTGGCGTTCAGAATAGCCAAAGCCATTGTTCTTTTCAAAATGATATGCAATAGTGGTACAAGAAAAGGAATGTCTGGAAGAACTGCAGACTGTTTCTAAATGAAGTATTTAAACCGCGGTGGAGTCATCTATATTAACACAACGCATGAGCTACAAGAAAGATACGTGCGGATGATGCGGCCGCTGTGGTCGGCACCTTCGGAGTTGCACCCGGCTGGTCTTGTCAACCGGTAAAATCGGAATTTGACGAACCGGTGGAGGTATATGGTTATGGTGATATATTGCTATGCTATCTATGTGGTTATCTGGCTAGATTACATCAATTCCCGGTCTCTAGGCCCTGCCGTGAACCCTCCCCCGCAATACCCTTTCGTAGAAAGTGCCTTCGGACACATCTTAGATGCTCAGTCCTTGCTGTTATCGCCCCGTGGTAAACTCAGAGGAAAACCTTAGCCTAGGTGGCGTTTGGTAACAAACCCCTGGAGGGCTAAGGAGGTACACAGATTGATTGATCAGTAATTTGCACTATAACCGTCTAGCTGCTACGTTGCTGGATTGCTTATCTTATCACTAATAAGCTGTGTGGTCCGTTCTATCGGCTGCCGGATTCGAACCGGCTGGCCTCGTCCCCAACCAGGCTTCCCACACCTGCTGGATCGACTTAGCCACTCCCATGGTGCGGACCATTGCACCACAAGCCGGACCGGTGGAGGTATATGATAAAACATTAGAGCGATTACGACATTCAATTATTTGGTTTCCAGCAAGGCCTGGAATCTTGGTTTTGAGAGGGTTAAGTTGCATTCTGCAATGCCACTTCATGTATCTGCTAGACCTAATCTTGTGTAGATAATTATGTGTGCTCCTTTCTCCATCTACAAGTGTAAGCGACAGAATTGAGGCAGGGTTCACGTTTCCATCCTCATGCAGAACTTTTTAGAGGTCACATTAAGCCACTGGGGGTGCTGGTTTGAGCTAAAGAATGGATGCAGCTCAAGCGGCCGCATGGTGATAAAGCATGAATCCTGGTTTATTTCTGCTGACGTTGGAGTGTACGACTACAAATCAAACAACATCTTCTAACGACTTGTAACCCAGTAGTGACTTGTATAGATGAGTCGGAAGCACGATGGACTAGTCTCATTGCGAATATTCCCCCTCCCCCCCAACATGTATACGCTAGTTCAATGCGAGAGGACAAGTAGTTGAGAGGATAATGAGATGCAACAGCTCATTGGCTTTCTGAGGAAGCGTAGCGGGGACTTCGGTTATTCTAGACTGCTTAATAAGTGGTATGTATGGTGCTCATTTTAATCTGAGGGGCCGGTGTGGGGAATGCGGCCGCATCGGCCGCACTGTTCGTTCAAGACCAGCGGCTGCAATCTCGAACTTTGATACTACATCCATCCGATAAATTTCCACAACATTAAAGGCAGAACTTCCATTGGTATTCAGTTACTGATGCAATGGCCGTGATGAGCTGGGGCACTTGACGGTTAACTACCGTGCTACATTCGGATTGGGAAGCCTGCCCGAGACAAATTTTGATGCAATCGACAGCAATATACTGAGCATGTTGATTTGGGGAATTAGTTTATCAATGGAAAGTTTTGGCAATTAAATACAAAATTATCGAATTGGATGGCGTTTGCAGGCACAAGTCGGTACAATCGTAAAGGTTCTCTACGGTTTTAAGACAGCCAATACAATTGATCCTTTGTCCCATCAGAAACGTGGATAGAAATGTTGGGGCAGGACTGTGTTGATATATATTGATCTTTCGATTATAACTATATCCACTAGATTGATCTATCTTGACTTTTTCTAATATAATGATCGTAAGCATCAGACCTTCGGTACCTCACTCGTCCACATTTTGAAGAAAGTTGCCAATATTTGACTGTGGCATGTGCGGCCATAGTCCAGAAATTATGGCTAGGCCGCCAAGAACAGTTCCAGTTGCTCAGAAAAGTAAACTGGGGTTTGAAAGAGGTGCCCGTGCCCGGAGTCCGGGAAAATATGTAACTGAGCGTTGAATAAGGTTTTCTGTAGAAGAATGCTGTTTGGAGTTGGCGTCATAACATCGTTGTGGCCGCTCGTCACTAGCACAGGACTCATGATTTCACCAAGTCGGTTGAACCAACCGTTGCTGGATACCCAACTGGTTAAAGCAGCTGCTTGAGCCTCAACTCCCTTCCCGAAAAGGAAGCCTTTCTTGTCCTCTCCCGAAACATTCCTTTCTTCCAATCGACCGGACCAGGCCTGACCCAGAGACTGGCTTGTTTGAGAAGATGCAAAAAATAAAGGAATGATGTCCTGGGCTGTAACTGGTTCTTTTGATGTAGCTCCGCTGATAATAGAAGCATTGGCGGGAACAACTGGATTGTGACCAGATGGTTGTGTGCCTGCCAATACGAGCTTATTCACAAGGTGAGGGTAGGTAATGGAAACGTACTGGGCAACCATGCCGCCCAGTGAGAAACCAAGAATATCTACCCTCTTCAACCCAAGAGCCCCGATCAAGCCAACAGCAATCTCTCCCATGGCTTCCACACTATCCGGGACCTGACCCTCACTGTGCCCAATTCCAAAACTATCAAACACAATAATCTCTCGATGAGACGCGATTGCATTGACAAACAGAGGATCAAGGACATCTATGGAGCCACGGAGATGGGTGAAATAGACGAGAGGGAAAGCGCACAATTTACCCAGACGCCTGTATGCGATACGGGTACCGTTGACTGATGCATAACTGGTGGGAACGGTCTGGTAAAGTATGTTCTCTGAAACAATTCGCGCGGGCAGCTTTACCTTAAATGTATGTTAGAATCTAGATGTTGTTATTATCAGAATGAGCTTACGCTGACGCTATAGCCTGACATCACCATAGTTGCCAGGAAGGTAAGCAGAATGCTAGATAATCTCATTCTATGTGGATTATAACTTTGAAATCCTGATGAAAAAGTTGAAAAGAATGCTGGGGGCGGGGGGCAATATGTGGTTAAATTAAATGTTGTTTTGGATCTTGCATGAGTGTTTGAGCTGAAAGCCGTCTGTCAATAAAATAATTCCCAAGCAGATTTCACGACCTATTTATCGTGAGAATCTGACTTTTGCAAAGACCCATGTGCTCAAAGTCTCGCCAGAGGCGACTTCTCGGACAAACAGGTAGCGTCAAATCTTTCGTGTGGATCTGTATAGAGCAAGGCCCGAAAATGATGATGTCTGTATTGCTAATTCTATCCAAAATTATGTCACAGTCCCGCTCCTCTAAACCCCGATCCAAAACTCCGATCCAGCGCACAGATCAAACTTTGAACAGAACAAACTTAACATCGTTTGCGATGAAGATCAGAAAACCTCTAAAACGCCAGGATGTCACGCGAGCTAATATAAAGGATTAAGCTTGAATATAATCGCTTTGTAATCTCACCGGTTATTATGTAATTGAGCCTTCCGCTCATGAGATTAATTAGTCTCAATCATTGTTTTAGTAATTTGCTGAACAAATCTGCCCAAACCTTATTTATGCGGTGCCCATCAATCGTATGGCCACGAAACTGGTTTCCGAATCCTTGGGAAGTGTTTTTTTCTTTTTCTAGAAAAAAGAAGAAAGGGGAAATTCGTACCTTGAACTCTTGACTACCTTTTCATCGTATGCACGCCGATGCACCCAGAGCCCCCATCGGAGTATTAGCTTAGGAGAAAAAAAAGCTAGGGAGACAACACCGCATTCGTGTTATATTATTTGGCCAATATTTTCCTGCAGCGCATTAGGTCAAAATATATATACCTTAATATATGTTAATACCCTGCATTAAGGTATGCTGCTAAATGAAAGTGGTTGGTCGATGCTGCTGACACGAGATCAATAGGAATGTAGTGCATACTAGCGCATTTATTTATTAAATTGTGATAATTATATTCATGCCATTGTAGAACAGCAAAATATCAAGAACTCGATGAGTCACCGAATTGTGAGCTGCACTCAACAGGGTAGCGCAATCAGGAGGTCGTAGCTTCCAGATCGGATACGTTCAAAACAATTGCGACATTGGTCAGCTGGAATAAATCCCTCAAACCATTAGATTTAGAGCTAAGAAGATCAATAATAAAGTGAGAATTTGTTACTGACTATGGCCTAGAAAGTATTTGTGTCACATACCGTAGATAACCTCAATAGCCTAGCCTGCCTAACACGGTAACTGCAAGATCAAACGGACTGGCTCGGGGCTGCACACAGACCGAGCTGGATCCCTTCCACAGTGAGAAACCAAGAACTCCAATGTAACCTGTGGCCTTCATAGATGATGATAATTTGTATTCAGGGGCAGATAAAATAATCAAGCAATCTAGCAATTATTTATAATCCAGCGACTTACTTCCCACCCCCATTCTTCATCTTTTAAAATTCCGGTCCCTAAAGCCAAAGGTGGGCTAAAGTGATTGTGCCCATCCAACACCATAAGAGATGCTTGTCCTCCTTCGTCAGACCACATCTTGACAAAGTTTCTGCCAGCTGACTTGATCGGTTCAGGGTCCAATTCGCTAATAGCAATAAGAAGTTTCGATCTTTCCACAATTGATCCAAAATTCCCATCCATGATGGATTGCTTCATCAAGGCAGTTGGCTCCAGCATTGATATCTTTTCCCTGCTGCCATAATATTGAATAAGAGTATCCTTCAGAGGGCTTTCAATATCCCATTCGAATGGAGTGCCGAGGAAGATTATATTGAGGAGAGGACCATCAGGTTGTCGCAACATGTCCCAGCTCTGCACATGCCTCTTGTCAAAGACCCATGAAGCTACGTGTACCCCCCCAGCAGAATTACTCAGAATCGCGATTTTCCTTGATCCGGTAGAGTAATAGTTTTTTACCCACTCCCACACCCCTTGAACATCTTCTGCGCCACTAGGAAACCTAGCACCGTCACCAATAAGGCGATAACCTGGTATTATGACTTCATACCCCAACTTTTCAGCGAAGAAATACCCAAGATTTCTATAGACCAGGTCCCCAGGAACTTCGGGGATGGTTCTTCCTCCTGCTATGAAGCCACCACCAAAGAAAAATATGATAATTGGTCGAGAGAGTTGTTTTCCAGGAACAGGAATATTTGGTGATGGAATGTACAGATCCAATTTTTGTTTTTGATGCTCACCGTAAGAGTGGGTCGTAAATCGAGCAGTGCGGATTTTAGCGGCTACTTCAGGTCGATTCAAAAGTTCGGCGTAGGCTTTGACAGTTGGTTTGGCAATGACTGGGATTTCCTTGCCAAGATCTTTCAAATTCTCCATGATTTAAGCTGAAATTCGACTGAGAGGTTGATAATTTGTGTCAGGTATGGTTCTGTTATTGAAAAGCTCAGTTCCATAATTTTTGGGAGTCGGGTATTTATGTATTTCAAGACGATCGAGTCGTCGAGTCATTGGTTATTAACGCCATCGATGCTCTTAGCTACGCTCAATTCCGATTGGGCCGGAATGTTTTAGTTCTATCAAACTGATCCGATTAGCTAAGAGCCAATTCCGATAAACCCAAATAATTCCCAACCAATGTAAACCGACAAAGCTGATAATAGAGTCTTCCTACTTATTACCTGTACCGAGAGTGACAGTACGTATGAAAACCCGCATTCAGTGGCGGAAATGATATTCTATAAGTTTTGGGGGGTCAGTTACCTTCTTAATCCAAGTTTAGACTCGATAAAAAGTCCTCGTACAAATAATAATGTTAATACGCTTAATAAATAAATGTTCATCAACTATAAATTGAATAATTACATATATACACCTAAAGTCTCTTTCAAATCCTTCCTCATCTTATCTCAATCTAATGCTTATCGTGGAAGAGCTATATTCTTAGGCATTGGAAGAATACGGCCACATTAGTATTACCAAGGTAATTATTTGTCGATTGGCTCTGACTCTTGTTTACAGTGTTAAGGTGGACATAATGTAACCTCTTTCACCATTGCAGAATTCTTCAGCAGGCATATGATCTATCAGTCAAGACTATCTCTAGTTTGACAGTGATTTATTATAGGCGTGAAACCCAGAGCATGTGAACAGTTTCACAGTGGTCTATTGATTAGCTCATAAATCCACTTCCAACACTTCAATGATATAGAAAATAAGTAGAATATACTACATATGCTTCACTTTCACTCCTTGTAAACTTTCAAAGGACATCCCAGGGTTGATGCCTTGATCTGCAAGGCTAAAAACCTAGAGAAGAAGCGCGCGTGTGAAACCCCACCGCCATGAAACCAGAGCCCAGGAACTATCGGAATTAGACGTTAACTACCCTTCACGTTTCAAATTACGCATCAAATTTCGCGCATTTCCTGGAAATAACGCAATCTGGGATCAGGTCACTTACCAGGACTTGGTTTGAACACACCACGAAGCTCCCCCTCTTCATCGATCCCCCAAAGATCTTCCAGTTGATTCCCGATTTCAGTACCAAACAATCGACTTGCTTCATTTCGAATATCGTTCTCATATCCTGTAGAAAAGACAATGACATCTGCATCCACCTTGCTACCGTCACTGAAGCAGAGGCCCGTGGGAGTGTATCCAATTAGTTTTGCATCCGACTTAATCTTGATCTAGTTCAAATTAATTCCATCAAGCACATATATCAGGATTCATCTAGGAAACTTACCGATCCTGCTGCAATTTTTGCCGAGCAACCAACATCTTGGTAATGACCCCCGTTACGTTCAGACATACATTTCCAGAGATCGACGTACCGTTCTACGCGGAACCCTCTGCGTTCAAGCGCATCAAATCGTTCATAGTCTCGGTCTATCAAGGTTTTACTGCTAATGAGAGACTTCTTTCGCGTGATTGAGAGTGGAATTGAAAGCAGTTCTCTATCTGAAGTTTCAATATCACAATTCTCGTTATAGATAGCTGGGGAGATATTAGCTTCCGTATTCTTCACCTTTCCGTTAGGAGAATTGGCATACAGTTGGACCATTTTTGATAGTGTTCAATGGGGAACACCGCTTTGAAATTAACGTTAATAAGCAAAATCCTCTGAAAGGTCCATAAAAGACTTACGGGTTCGACCTCTTTGTACCATGGTGACAGAAGAAAGCCCAGCGTCAAGCATATCTGAAGCAACATCATGCGCTATGAAGTATTAGAGTCTAGATGGTGCAAGTATTTATTTGGGGCATTACCGGTATTTGCAGTACCAATTACGACACCCTTTTTTCCTCTCCAGTATCGAGAGGTCTTGTACTGCGCCGAATGAAGCGCAATGCCTTCGAAAGATCCCTGAAGTGAATGAATATGTCATTAAAAACGTCAAATTCCAAAGTTTCTCGGGATCTAGTGTACCTCGTTGGTCATTTTAGGGTAGGATGGGACACTATTTCCAATTCCTGTGGCAAGAACAATGTGGGTCGTTTGAACTGAAATTACATTTCCAGCAAGATTGACCATCAATGTCCATATATTGGTCGTTCTATCCAGAGATCCGGATACCAAGGAACATGACAACCAAACATTCTAAGAGAAGTGTTAGAATTCTACCTATAGGCAGAGTCGAATAAAAGTCTAGTGGAAATGTACCAGTCCGTGTTTATTGACATATTCTTTGAAGCCCCGAGCTAAGTCTTTGCCCTTCAGATAGTAAGGGTAATCATCGTTGAATATGGGCTCGAGTGGGAAGTCACCTATATCATAGCTATTAGGCTTTTTTCAACATCTTGGGAATGGCAAGATTACTAAAATATTTGGATGTATGATCTGGCTCATTGTTAGCACGGGCAAGCTTTCTCTCGGTGAAACTCTTCATGGCTCACATTTAACAGTCTCATATCGGTTCAGCCAATTGTCACCAATTCTTTCATTGGCTTCAAGAATGAGGCAGCCCATCCCCATCGCCTTCATGCGGCCAGCAACGCATAGGCCACTAAATCCAGCGCCAACAACAATGCAATCATATTTCGGCAGCGATGAATCAGCTTTTATGTTTGAATTTGACCCTTCTAGGTTGCAATACTGATCCTGATCTTGACCTACACTTGGGGTCATAAGGCGATCAGGACCAGGGACGCCACTCAGTTGCTCAAGCATTGTTGTGACTAGCCATATTTTCCACTCGTGTTGGGATGTTGGTACCAATCCAATATAGCCTGAACAAGTACAGTCAGGTGGTCCTCGAATGGTGAAAGTAAACTGAGCTTGAACCCAGGAGTAGTCATCTCCGACACGGACTACTTTGGATGAACTAGGCAACAGTTTAAAGGAATGCGGTGCCTTCGCTTCAAAAAGCTCTCGCCAAATGGCCACAATGCGTTCTTTTCCATTGAAAGTTCTCAATGTACCCGTAAAGACGAACAAGTCTCGCCAGATTGGATTATCCGACATCATGCTGACTTGAAGGGTCGGCAGAGAATCAATCATACTTGCCGCAATAGCTGCATGGTCAATATTATCATCGATATTGGCTTCTGGAAGTGTACCCCTCAAATCCTCAACGGGAAACGTTGGAACAGGCGGTTTAGTTGTGGAATAGTTGTTAGGTTGCATGGCGAAAAATATAGGGGTTCAGGTTTGTCAAAAAAGTGAAGCTAAACGCTTAGATGGTTGTTTTTTTCTTGAGGGCCACCATTGATTCTGAACAGCCAGATCAACTTCTTTTGTAATATTCTTTTTTGAGGGGTGTCACGTCAAAAATGATCCGAAGATTACTCAAAAAGATGTTTGAAATGTTTTCCTTTCCGTTCAAGGCAAGCCTTATGCGCCGGCGTCCGATGCAAACTTCTCTTGGTGGAGGTCCTCTGAGGGTACGTACCTTTGACTTCAATTCCGAAGTCGGATACAACAACTCAAACATCCCTGTAACTAATTAATTAACCAGGGCAACTACCGACAACCCAGCATTGTTTGTAACTCGCGGCAGAGCAGTAACAAACCTGCAACAATCTCCACTTTGAGCTTAACTCCGATTCGTCGGGTCTCCGCGAGATCCGATACGTACTACTTTCCGATTGGACCTACAATCCGGTTCCGAGCACAACTTATAACGGGCGTCTCAAGATGCGGTTAATTTTATCTTCATTGTCCTTGATTGATGTGAGTATGTATGGGGTCCAGGTCATGCGATGGGGCGACTCGCCTAAATACATGCAAATGGACGACCCGCCGCCACCACTTCCAGGCGAAATTCAACTCAGTGTCTCAGCAGTTGGCCTGCACCATTTAGTTCACGCCAGGGCGGCTGGCAAACATTACACCGTGAAGGAGGCCCCTCACATACTGGGGGTCGATGGTGTAGGACTCATGCCTGATGGACGAGAAGCGTATTTCATTACGTACTACGGTGAAAAGGGATCATTCTTGGGTCGAGTCAATATCTCGGACCGCGATGTTTTTCCGCTCCCATCGGGTTTAGACACTTTCCAGGCCGCAGCATTCATGAATCCAGCAATGTCCTCCTGGATGGCATTGAGGCGCATAGCGAGAAATCTCCCCTCGAGATTTACTGTTTTAATCATGGGGGCCACTTCCGCGTCTGGAGAAATTGCTATTGGTTTATCCAGACACCTAGGTGCTGGGAAGGTTATTGGCTGTGCGCGCAACCTAGAACGACTCTCCGCGTTAGACCTGGACGATAAAATTGCGATTCGAACCCCTGAGGCGATAACGGACTTCTCGTCCATAGGCACAGTCGATGTCATACTTGATTACGTGTATGGACCAGCAACTCAACATTTGCTCCAGTATTTGGATGCATCACACTTTTGCCAATACATCCAGATTGGCAATCTGGCAGATCCTCAACTGGCTTTGAGTGGGTCAATTCTTCGATCCAAAAGACTATCTATTATGGGATCTGGGATCGGCAGTTTTACTGAATCGGAATTGAGACAGGAATTGCCTAAGTTATTGAATTCGCTGTCAATCTTAGGTCCAAAATCCATCTCCCTTGTCCCTTTGAAGGATGTCAAAACCTGGATGGAATGGAGATGCTCAGAAAGACTGGTTCTTTGTCCTTGATAGTTTTACCATAACTAAAGCACTTTAACCATGCGAAAAGGTCAATAGAATGTCCATTTTAATATTTTAATAGACACATTCTTACGATTGCTCGATTTTGCAGCTGAAATAAAAATGCCAAGCTACACTTACTATAGCGCAAAATAGGCCACTATAACGCAGACAAAAGTTTCAAGTACCTTAGATCAGGTACCAACATCACGTATATAAAATTTCTCTTTAACATTTGGCCTCGGTGATTAAAATACCATCTCTTCGAAGCTATTCGCCCTCTCATATAACAGAATTCTCAAACTTTAAAAAAAAATTAATCAGAGAAATTCAGTGATATATAGTCATACCCCGACAGTATTTTATCTCTTAACACGGATTACGTCATCGTATACAACTTCTTAGACCCTTGTATACTTCAAACGTTTGATTAGTTCCAGTGATTCAATCCACCCATATGCGCAATTTAATTCTTCAATTCCAACGTCAGTCCAGACCAATATGCTTAAAACATTTCGATTAACGCCATATTTAACAAAATATCTACTATCGATTATCCTAATCATTCATGTGGGATAAAAGGTAGGATCAAGTGGCTATCATATTGAGCTCCAGTATGAACGTTGTGAGACCCAATATTATCATCTTCTGGCGCATTTATGCGACAAGTCTCTGTTTCAGGATGACACATATCATGACCTGACACCCTTAACATAATACCTTCCCCAGATGCGAACACGATACCTGTAGGCCACAATGGTATCTCTACCGGAATTACGGCACCAGGAATGATTGGCTTTCGTATTCGGTGAGAATAAAATACATCGTTCGGGGTATCCTCGCCCCCCCGACTTACGCCATGTGATGCTCTGAGAAATCCCTGTGGTCCGAGTTGCTTCACAATGTTGACATTTGGAATTTCATCATACGACACCGGGCAGGGATAGTTGATGTGCTCTAGAAGATTTCCATTTGAATCAATCTTCCGAATCTGGACTGCAATATCCATATCGTCATGCTCATCGCAAGACATGAACAATACGGCTTTCGAGTATCCAACAATTTCAGTCGCTTCTGCGAAATGAAAAGTGAAATCCTACCAGGCGTAAGCGCCAATTCGGGCTTTAAAAATGTAAATCTCCGAGTTTCAACTTACTAAAGTCTCACTGAGACTGTGGCTATCATAAGAAGTTACTGATTCGTAAGCGACTGGATCAAGCTGAAGAGTTTTGGTGCACGCATCCAGATAAAGCTTTCGCAATATCTGCCTTTTTAAGGGAAATTCATTTTCTGGGCGTTCAATTATCGTTTTTGCAGGACTGTTATGAAAGCCGATCACTGATAGTCGCACAGGTGGTGTAGATGTTTCCCAATCATTTTGTAATCCCTTGCAATAGCGATCGAAGAACTTCTGAAGATCATCATTTACATCATTTCGGTACAAATCATACCCTAAAGCACTCAGTATATCATTTGATGAATTTAATAATGTGAGAACTCTTACACTCAAAATAGGGATGAACTCGAAGCCATTTGCGGGAGGATTTGGCTGTTCTGTAAGTATGAAATGAACCCTTGACATGGAGCATACTCCTATTAGACTATTTTAGTAATTTTGTCGTCTCTATATAATAATTGTTAACTCACGCGAATGAGGCCACAACATACATAGGAATATCTATGTTCTCAACAGGGATGCATTTTGTCTCCCAGTAGTCATCAAACAATGGCCTTCGTCGAATCATTTGCCAAATGTCTTCCACGAAGCCAGGGCCTATGATAGCAAGTTAATACTCGACCGGGTTATTTTAAGGTCATTTATAAGCTATACCTGCGAATCCTTTGAGGAGCATCTGATGAAACTGCTTAATATGTGGTTTACCACCACGGCAAAGTTGATCTCGATAAAGGTCAATTTTTCCTTCCCAAGGCGCAATAGCTTTCAATGCAGGATGAGAGAATCGAGCCGCAAAGTTGACCTGGGATACAGCAAGCCATGAGTTTCCCCTGGATTCAACATCAGTCCTTCTATTCGAAAAGCCGGTTCCCCCAGTCCACCGATACTCACGCCATTGCAACAGATCCGTTACACCAGAATTCTTTCGAGACGACGTCAATCACATCATAGACATCCATTGCTTCCTAGACAGCGTTGGTACAGAGAACAATAACGGGTCAACGCCGCGACGAACCTGAATACCCCACCATGAGATATTGCCACCAGAATGACCAACTCCACGCGCGTCAACCTGGATAACGGCATACCCTCGCTCACACCACTCGGCAGGATCGAGCGCCTGAATTATATTCGGTCAGCCAATTATACAAATCGAAGACAATTCCATACCTCGAAACTCTCATATCCTGATGTTCGATTCGTAGAAACACCGGCTGAAAATGGCGCTATGCGTTCGACGCTAAGACATCCTAAAACACTAATTGGCGAAATTCTAATCTCAGAGAGTCAAGTGATATCATTACCTGTCCCTGTCTTTCCGTATGGGCTCCATGCAATGATTGCAGGTACTTTAACAAAATTTGAATTTTCTGGGCGAAATATATCTATGTAGACTTTAATGCCGTCTCGAAGATGTATATCGACGTCCCGATGCATAACCACATTAACACCAAAAGGACGCCTTCCTTCGAATCTGACGTGACCACGTTCAAGGAGCTGCACTGAGGGATGGAACCCATGATAGATCCAACGCGGGTGTTCAGATGGCTTCGGCAACTTTTCGAAGACAATGTCCGTAAATTTAGAACGTAATTCTTTCTCGAAAGACATGATGAAATATGTTGTAGCTGTTGGAGATTTCTCAGAAACAAAATTGGTATTTTTGAGATGAATGATAAAAAGGAAAAGGGCTTCAAATTGTATTATATATATATCTAAAGATTCTTGCCCTAGCAGATTAACAAAGAATATCCCCAAGCTACCGATAGAATTGTTTAAGGCCTTCAAAGCCAGCATGTTCCGATTTGATGTCAATACGGTACAGCCAACCGGATCCTCCTGCTAAGCCCCACTAACCAAACTATCTAAAGCCAAAGCTAAAAGCTCGGAAGGAAAGTGTGGCGAATGAGATGTCCTCATATACAAAGCAATCCGATTGGCATCAGCTTCCGGGAGCTCAAATTAAGACATCTGCAGAGCAAATTGAATTGAATTAAATTTCTGGGTTATGAAAGGAGATAGAACTTCTAAACATCAAACAGAGATTGCTCACCAGTAGAATTCAATGCTCTCTGCCAGCCCAATTGACTCATTGCAGTATCAATGAGTTGAATCATGACTGAGGCCCATTTTATGGCCGAACTCATTAGTCTCCTGTCCATTTGATGCGTCACAGTGAATTCTTGTCTCGCGTCTCGGCGTTCGGCTCTTCGCGTCGGCGTCGGGGTATTTGCCCCTTCGCACTGTGGGACTTGACCATGTGCTAGCCTCTTTTCAGACTAGATTCATGTAAGAACCTCTACACTCTGGCCATTTTTTCCCCACTCCATTTTCTCCAGCCTTCAATGTAATGAGTAAGCAGCTGCCAAAGTATTTTTTCCTTCCTGGCCAAGTTTTCGGACTGTTTTCATTTTCGTACTTCTTAGATAATAAAATATCATTCCGTGTCTAGAATATGAAACGTGCAATCAACCCTGGGCCCTCTTTTCGCCATGGAAAGAGTCATCGTCGAGGCCCAAGAGCACTCGTCGCTTGCGAGCCATGTCGCAAGCGGAAAGCAAAGGTAGTAATACAGTTCCCGTGCGTTAATTATTGGACTAATAATATATTCTAGTGTGATCAAAATATTCCTTGCTCAGTCTGCATTAGTAAGTAGTGATTTTCTTTTGCAATCCATCTACTAATTTTGATACTAAGAGTGCGACGTTGAGTGCTTCTATCGAAAGCCAAAGTTACGAGTACATCATGATGAGCCTGCACCCAAGGCATCAGTATTACGGCCATTGGCCCCATTATTGAGTGTCCATACTGACAGCTCTCATCCAGAGTGTAGTACATTCCGGTTCGCATTAAACTCCAGTATCATGCAATGCTCGCCTGCTAACTCTAAATCATGCTATAGTGAGCGCCAGCTCGCCCTAGCTCTAACCCCAGCCTTGCATGCCACCCATAGTGAAGATGGGTTTCCTGAATCAACAATTGAAAAACAGAATGATATTTTAGATGTCTTTTCGTGGAACGGCCTGTCTACTGAAGATCACCACCAATCGCCAGGTAATAACCATGAAAGTGAGGCTGTAGAAGATCACGTCGATCTCATCCGCTCACAAACCGAGAATGACCTGAATATACCAGATACACCATCTGTTTATAGAGGCAGTATGTCATACATGAATATTTTGGTCATTCCCATTTGATGGCTAAGATTAGGCTAAAACTATCTAGACTTTTTTCCAACATTAGATACAGACAAGAGCGAGTACGGTCACATCAATATGCAACGCAACGGTACCCAGTTTTACGGACCTACTGCAATGCTCGTTTTTATTCGCGAAGTGATTTCCAGCGCAAACTCTGTCCAATCCCCCATTGGGAATTCTAACCAAAAGCTCTCAACTGAAGAGGAATCTCCAGCCTCTGCGCCTCTCAGTCCGATACCAGGGGTCTTGGAAATAACGGAAGAAGCACCCATCGGTTGGTACCCTTTATAAAATATGGAATTATTTGACTAATAAAACTATTAGGGAGTAACTGGCTGAATGACCCGGGGACAGACAACACAAATAGTGATCACCGAAATGAGCGAGCACCTTGCTCATCATTGGATGAGAAGAAATACGTGGTCGACTTAGAAGTTGAGAAGCAGTGTATTGAGTTATATTTCTCTAACCTGCATCTGATTTACTTCATTCTGGATCGGGATGCTTTTATCACTCGTTGCAGCTCTGAGATTTGGAACCCAAGCCAGAATCCCCAGAACAAGACCGCATTCCCAGCACTATACAGCATCGTGGTTGCATTAGGAGCTACAATAGCAGGAGAAGATTCTTGGATGGGACAAAACGAAGTGAAACTACGAAATTTGCTCAAAATCTGGACTCCAGAGTCCTCCAACTTGCAAAAGGAGCAGTCCGACTGGATGCCGTTGGAAGTGGGTAAACGATATTACGCCATCGCAAAAGCCTTACTTGATAAGTTTGCACACTTCTCTTCGCTAGAACAGACGCAAACACTATTCTTAGTCGTAAGTTAATCCCGCATATAACTCAAATTACACCTCCACGGCTCACATCGGGACTGAAAAGTCTATTTTTCATCAGTATACATTCCATCCTCATGAATGTTACATGTACAGCGGCATGTGTATGCGAAGTGCAATGGCACTTGGGAGCGCGAATCACCCTGATTTACGAAAAGTTTCTGTCGACGCAATACGCACTTGGTGGTACGTCCCAGCTGTATTTTGACTTCAGCTCTATTTCTAACATTTATTAATTAATTCTCAGGTGTCTTTACCATCATGAAATGTATGTCCCTGACTAGACGCATTAATATCCTGGATCCAAAGTATTTACTCAATGTCTTGCAGAGACATATGTTGCTCTTTAGGGCGAGAATCGTTCCTCAGGGAGCCGGAGCACTATCCTGTTTTCATGGCTGGATTTGGTGTAAGTATACAGCCATTCTTAATGTACTTGTCCTTCGGTCTAATTGTACCTTCAGGAACCAATGCCAGCACCGTATATTGACACAGAACCTTCCAATACGTTTTTCAACCGTGCCATGACTGAGCTAGCCTCGATCCTGAGAAGAGCATCGGATCTAATCTATCATCCAAAAGCAACATCATCCTGGAAAGACAAGTCAAACACTGCCATACATCTCGACAAGTCACTTGACAGATGGCTAACTGAGGTGTGCAAAGTATTTGATCTTCATAAAACTCTACTTACCGAACGAGAGTCGGTAACAAAGCGGAAATTGGTTTTAAAACTACGTAGGTGGAAGTCTTCCACCCAACCTCACTTATTTACGAGACGTTTACATGTCTAGGTTTCAACAACGCTCGCATATTTATTCATAGGCCCTTCATCGTCGCAGCGGTTCGTCTAGGAGAATCACTCAATTTCTCTGACCACGTCAAGTTATGTGTAGAGGCATCTATGGATACACTTGACCTAATTTATAATACGATGGCAAATCGGCCTTTCTTTCGAACCTGGTAGATTCTCAAGTACAGACAATCAAACCAATCGCAGCTAAAATTAAAATAGGTGGTACAATGCGAGCCACGCCTTCAATGCAGTTGCTGTGGTATTATACGCTCTTCTCACGCATTTAAATTTCTTCAACAATCGACGTCTATTAGATTCTGTGGAAAGGTCATTACAAATCTTTCAAGCCATGGATAAAATCTCAGTCGCAAATCGATTCACCAAGGTTACCCAAAAGATTTTTAACATAATTAACAATGTTGTTGTGCATGGCGACACTGATGATCCAAAGTCTCTCTTTGATGGCCAAACTGGGTTGTGGGATTTTCAAGCCGAGGGTTTTTATGAACTTAATAGTCTTTGGGCAGTATCAGATTATCCCCAAACCTTTCTAGACACAAGCTTAGGTCATATTATTCCATGACACGTTAGTATATTTCAATACTATATGTGCTTGCCAAGAATGGAGGTTTCTAGAAACAGATAGTTTTTATACTATTCCAACTGAACCATTTCATTTCTCCCACGTGTTTATAAATTCGCACCATCTAAGTCAATGACAATGAATATAGGCAGTTCGACATAAATAAAGCAGTATTAACATTAGAAATCAATATCATCACAGTTGTCATAATACCGTCACGTCAGACTTCTCGCTCTTTGAGTCCAGATCCTTCATTTGAACCAGGTGTGTTTCATCACCGTCGTCGTAGGCAATAACAAATGTTCTCTCACATATGATTCCAGGACATGGCATGTTAGGTCGAGGACTATCAGTACTTGATTGAACCTGAGAAACAGCTGACCGAATAGGCGTCTTACTAAAGTTCGACAAATTAATTTTGCTAGTGGTGTTGTTGTTGTTGGCGTATTGTTGTGGTGTCGTAGGTGTTTCTTGAAGGCTAGGGAACAAGCGGACAAACATGAGACGTATAGAAGGCATGCATGCGCAGACCTCGCCAATGGCAATTTCTATAACGGACCACCTTGTAACTTGGAGATAGTCCCAGGTGGGATTGTTGGTTTGCCCAAATTTAACCAAATATTGCAGCCGAAGCATGCTGATGACAGTTACACTGTAAATGATGTTAGAAGTTTGCGTTTTTCAAAGAAGAAGAAAGAAAGAAACAGGGAGACCAACAGAGTTCCAACACAAAACATTAAACCAACACCAATTTTCTTTCTTAGGCTCAATTTGAGTTTTCTTAACTGCCATAAAGGCACCAATAACATCCAGACATCAAGTATGATACTGCAGGTAGCATTTGACCAAGCAATAGTATTAATATCATGGCAATGTCCTTGGTGTTCGCCATCCCATTTTATCCAGAAATAAGACACAGGCCAGCATTGGAAAGCAGCGATGAAAACAAAGGCGGTTCCACAGGATATATTGAAAATCATGGTTCCCCATAGGATCTTTCGAGTCTTTGGTGTTGTGAATATTCGAAGGTAAAAGAGGAGAAGGGTCATCTTTAGCAATACTAGCTGGCCGAAATAGGTAACAGCCAGAATGTAAAAGTATTTGCCAAACTTGGTAACATTTTCAAAAGGTATAGTCCAGACATCACGGCCTAGACCATTGGCAACCACGCCATACTGATTGATGACAAGTGCAGGGACACTTGAGAAGCCGGTGACAAGCATGGCCCAATCGTCAAGACCAAATCCAATATTCCACCAGAGCTTAAATAGGAGACGTTGGAGAATACAAGCACAACCAATGGTTCCAATAATGTTAGACAGCAGAACATGTCCAGTTGAGCGATCTCTAATGGGTGCGTCGCAGTACGTATAAGTCATGTTCTTGGTAACTATCAAAGGGTTAGGAATGAGCAGCGACCTCAAATCAAACGCAGTAGATATACTTACAAAGAGATTCTTTGACAGTGCATGTCTTCACCACACATTCTGTAATATCTGTTTGCAGCTCTTCGTTGGTACAGGTGCATGTCTTATTCGTAGGCAGACACGGGGAATTCATTATCGAGGTCGTTAGGCACGTCACCTGCGAGATATTAGAATCTGGGAGCTTAAAAATGCAATAGGGACACTGAATTACCGCGCAGCCAGGCAGCCGAGAAAGAAGCTCTTCCTGCGAGAGCTCTGCATTGATGGCGGGAGCTAGCGCAAGGCTGAGTGCCAAGCTGAGCCCCCATACAACGCGCATGTTGAAGATAGAGTTTGCCGATGCACATTCCACGGGGACCTGGTGGTTGATAAATGGAACAGCACTGGCATCTTTAGCAATGTGGCTTTCCTAATGTAAGCCTAGTCAAATCTCCTTGATCATTCACCCATGGTCATGGAAGCTGTGCACGAGCGTCTAGAACGGAGACTAAAACGGACGGTCTAAGCGTCGATTCGGGCCATTTTCCCCAAGTGGGCCTAAATCCCCAGCCTTGAGAAGTAAGCGAATCAGCAGGGTTGATGATCAGACTTCAACGGCCAAGGTTCGGTAATTGCAGATCATCAAAGTTTGCTCCCTCGATTGTCGCCAAGAATCAATCAAATGGCCAGGGTCGAGATCATCTGTGGAAGTGTTTTGAACACCTGAGAAAAGACTGCATTTGCTTGTAGCTACAAGAACTTCAGCCATCTGGGCAGGGGCAAACAATAGTAACTAAACTAGCGTCACCTCAAAAGTGAGTTGTTGCTTGAGTTGAGAAAGCGGGGACAACGTGGCTGGCTCGGTTTCGTTCAACAGGAAGAAGCATGCAGCAATATCCGACCCGTAGATGATATTGCGGACAATTGTAGATAAGATGATGGAATGCAACGGTTATATTTCATCTGGTTGTCAAATAAATAAAAGAAAAGCAACCAGCCCGAATCCAGTCGTCGGACTCCGACAGAGTATCTGATGGAAATGCCATGAAGCATTAGCGAAACTGGCGATGATATCGGGAACGGATCCAACAGTGATACATCAAAACTAAATGGATGCCTCAACTACATTTATCCAGTGCCGGGAAGCCATCGGACGAAACACGAGACGAAAGAACAAACGGTGTACAATAGTCCCCCTTGGCCCAACCCTTAGTGTCAAAGCGCTGTGGGAACGGGAACGAGCATCCCCTCAGTGGGTCCAATTTGAGCCACAAATTCGGGGTTAAGCCGGACGGCTAAATACCGATTGATGGACCAAGATGATGAATATATTCCCATGGTTATCCTAGTAACCAAGACAATTGATCTGGTTCTTAGCATAAAGGCTGAACAAGACGACAGCTCAGGTGTTAACTTCTTGCACAAAAACACCATGCCCACCATCCCTTCATGACTGAGTGCGGGTCTCACTTTGGCCAGCTCATTGCAAGTCTGCTTACGCCCAGCCCACCTCTTTTTTTTTCCGATTACCACTCAATTCAAACCTCCTATCAAGAGCTGCCGTTGGCCCAGGGCTGGCAATCGCGGATGGGGATATTTGTGTTACATACAGGGTCCACAAGGCGTCGTAGGGCAGAAAACTAATGATGCGTCCATCTAGGGTCACGGGATTAAGATTAAGTGTCAAGCGTGGGCCCGACGGCAAAACCTCACACTGGCCTACGACTCTTAGGGAAAATAAGCCGGTGGCTTACCTCTACGAAACGGGGATATGGATATGATGTTTTACTATCCCTTTGAGTGCTGGGTAGCTGCACCTGCGTACCCCGCCCCACATGACCCCAGCAAAAGCAAGGTGACCTCGAGTGACATCATTGACTTCCGGAATCAATGCCACTCAATTTACTATGTAATTAATTTTTTAATTAATAATTGTGAAGGGCTGGTCCTGGGTTTATTCAACCTAAAGGGTGCTCTGTATTGGTCTATCTAAAGCTAAGGAGGAAGGAGAAGAAGATAATTAGAAGAATGTGTTCTTCTGATTATATATGCCTTGGTGTGCCCTCGCTACCAATATAGTCATGAAGCTTAATTTAGGTGGATACGGCATAGCTGTAATCCTCTGCTAGGCTTTAGCCTGTGATATTACCCCCCCTCTCTTCCAAGCGGCGACTTTGTCGCTTTGGTGCTGTATACTTGCTTACTGGGCTATCTGATTCCATGATTGGCCTATAGGTAGCTTTATATATATCTAGGGCTTCTAGCTCCATTAAGAACTCTACTGGTTGTTAAGTAGGTTCTTTATAGCTATACCATTGAATAAGAGCTTCTCGGATCTTGCCTCGTTCTTATTACTTCCACCTAGTATATAGGATTTCTTTGACTATTCACTTATCTTTACTATCTACCTAAATTGGTAGGGGCTGGAAGTCATCCTATTGTTATCCTGGCAAGGGATCCTGCTGTGTTTTTCTTAAGAGGTTAATGTAGAATCGTAGGTATATTGCCCTAGGTATATCAATCTCTACTATATGTGTACCTATTACCTTTGTCATAGTATATTGCTAATATAGCTAATCTAGCTTCTTGCAAGGCCTAGGGGACTTGTAGTTAGTTAGATTAACCCAGACCTTATCTCCAATCTTAAACCTCTCCACTAGCATCCACTTCTTATTTATTATTTATTTATAGCATTATTATATTATAGTCACTATAGCCTATGCAAATTCTATAGTATCTTAAATCTTCTATAATAAGTTCCTAGCCTGGGCCTTATTGTTACTTAGTAGTAACTCTATAATAATCTCCTGGACCTTAAAGGGCTCTATATAGTACCTATGCTCTAAGAAGAAAGGACTCATCCCTATAGCCAAGTTCTCACGGTTGTTCAGTGCTAACTGCGCTGCTAGGAGATAATAACCCCAATCCTTCTATAAATAGCAAACATATACTCGTAGATATACTTGGATTTCCTAATTTATTCATTCTGGCCCCCCATCAGTCTGCAGGTAGTATACCATGCTAAGCTGCTATATAATGCCAGTTAGCTTGTAGAAGGCTTACCAGAACCTACTAGTTTAATTGCTCCCTCGGTCATTAATAATAGACCGGGGTATCCTATGTGATCTATAATAGCAGCTAAGGAATCATTCTGTATAGGCTTCTACTTCTATTGTAGGCATAACCTCGAGCATGATAGCTCGCGTAAGTCGATCAACTATCACCCATAGATATTAAGACTTATCCTTGCCTATTGAAGGAAGATCTATTATAAAATCTATAACTAGATTACTCCGTGGCTATTCTGGAACCAGCAAAGACTTTAATAGCCCTCTCTTTAATTACCGCTAGATATGACTTCTTCCGTAGACTTAATAATTAGTAATAAACCGGCGAACTAGTTACGATAGTCCTGGCCAAAAGAATCACCTTAATACTAAGGCTATTGTGCTATCACGGCCTAGATGATCTCTAGTAGTGGCATTATACTCTATCTGCATAATGCGAGTACGTAGTACCTCTATATTAATCTTGCTATTAGGTACCTATAACCGGTCTTGGAAGGTCAACCGACCTTCAGCATTTAAAGTACATTCTAAGATCTGAACCTTTAGACCTAACTTAGATAGTAGACTTTGCTTCTGCTATTATACTACAGTATATATACTTATGTAAGTCTTATCCATAGTAATAGCTTAATCCTATAAATCCTATAGCTTTGGATAATCAGAGAAAACTACTATCTGTAATATCTCTACCTAGGCTACCCAAAGAATAATTTGCTCCAGTATAGTTACTCTATCCTGTGGAATAGCTAGTTAAGAGATCAATTATAAGTAATGGCCCTGCTCCCTAGGGTCTTCGACCTCCTTGAGTATATCCTGCTCTCTACAGCTTAGCGCATCTGGCGCTACTACCTTACTACTAGGTCAATACTCAAGCTAGAAATCATATTCTAATAGCTATCCTACCCAACAACTCTATTACTCTATAAAATACTAACATTTTATAAAGTATATCAGATTCTTATAATCTATAATAATAATAAATGGGCCACAGCTGTGCAGTTCTGCTCTCCAAGCATCTAGGCAACATATAATCACCAGCATCTCCTTATCGTAGATCGGGTAGTTGTATTCTACTAGGCTTAGCCGTTGTGAGTGAAAGGCAATTGGCCAATAGTGGCCTTACTTATCTTCTTAAGCTAGCACTCCTTCTAATGCATTACCTAAGCAATCAGCCTTAAGAAATATTAGTCTATCCAGATCCCACTATTGCAATATAGAAGCTTCGTAAAACCTATGCTTGAGTTCCTGGAAAGCTGCTTTCTCGCTAGGTCTTTATTTAAAGGCAATCCCTTTCCAAGTTAATATCGTCAGAGAGACTGATATCTTTGCAAAGTCCGGTATAAAGATCCGATAGTAATTTACAAAGCCTAGAAAACTCTACACGCCTTTCACCATCTGGGGTGCTTTCCATTTACAAATTGCTCGCTGCTTCTCTAGGTCACAAAATACTCCTTTCCCAGCCTACACAATAAATCCTAGGTATTTTACCTCTTAGACTGCAAACTCACACTTCTTTAGATCTAGATATAGTCCAGCAGCAGCTAAGGCACAGAATACCTTCCATACCTTTACTAGATGATCCTTCTTTGAGCTACTAGAATAGATCAATATATCATCTAAATAGGCTGTAGCAAAGTCATCTAGAAAGTCTCACAACACCTTGTTCATATACCTTTGGAATGTAGTAGGTGTGCCGCTTAGGCCGAATGGGCATACCAGCCACTCGTACAGCCCAAACCAGGTCCGGAAGGCAGTCTTAGCCTCATGCCCTTTAGCCATTCGAACCTTATAGAAGGCAGCAACCACATCCAGCTTAGTAAACCACTTAGCCTTGGATAGGTTCTGCAGTGTCTCTGTGATCAGGGGAAGAGGATACCGGTCCCGCTGTGTAATAGTATTAAGTGCACGGTAGTCGCAACAAAAGCATAGTCCTCCTCCAGGCTTCCTAACAAACAATACCGGGGCGCCAGCAGCCGAGCTACTAGCTTGGATAAATCCCTTATCCAATAAATCCCTAAAAATCTTCCTGAGGACTAGCAATTCCTCCCTAAACATATTGTATAGAGGTCCCTAAGGGAGCGGTAGTTCATCCCCGAACTTATCTTGCTGTAGGTTGACCTCATGATCAACGCCTGGTCGGTGTGGTGGTAGTTTAGCTGCCTCCGTTGCTAAGAATAGTTCTCCAAATTCATCAAGCAATGCAGCCGGAACCCGTTCCTTTAGGTCTTCCTCAACCTTCCATTGAAGGGCTTCTTCAATATCTTTTAAGCTGATAGATCGCACTAATAATGCTGCTAGACCATGTGTCCTACACAAGCAGCAACATTCAGCTGCAAAGGTCGCAGCTGTAACACAACGAGCTACCCATATCTAACGGACCCCTAGGGTTTCTTCTTCACCAGCAAGCCGTAGCTTGATTCCAGCTACCTCATGGGTGATGCACTTCTTTATTATATCATAAATAACCTCATTTGCCTTTAACTAAGGCTTGCCTAGGAATAAATCCTCTTCTAGGCCTTTCACAGCATAGGCATACAGCCTCTGCTCATAACCTCCTACCTTAAGGGTCAATGCCACAACCCCGGAGGCATAAGTCCTTTCCTTAGACTTGGTAAAGCCACTAAGCTGTTGTGGCTTCTTCTTAACATACGGAAGGGCTAGCCGGTTAGCTAGATCTTTACTTATAAGGGCAAAAGCATTATAGCCTATATTAATAAGGGCTTAAATAGATTAATTATTAACTCTTACTTTAACTAGAGCTAATCCACTAATTATTATAGGCTTTTACTTTACCCACCCTTGGAGATCTTCCCTAAATGGCTCTAATACCCAACTTTATATTAGAGCTCCCCATTTTCCGAGTCTTCACCCTCGCTAGCAGATAAGTCTAACTCCGCAGAGTCAGCACTACTAGCCTGCTTGGCTTTCTTTGTATAAGATTGTTAGACTATTGATTGGCGAATTAGATAAGAGGCCTTTAAGTGATTAAGGCTTTCACAGCCAAAGTAATATCGTGTATCCCGGTCTTGGTTACCAGCAGACTACTTGCAAGAGGTCGGTTTCTCAGTAGCTACCTTGCCTATTATTAGCGTATTACCTTTATAATCCTTAGTTATTTTAAGGACCTAAGAAATATGATCTTGCCTTTAGCTGGTAGTAGGTTCCTTTTTCTCGGGCTTCCTGAGTTTCTCTAGCTTCCAAGCTATATCCTGTACTCAAGCCAGCTAGCCCGCATAATCGTGCGGTAGGTTTACTATAACCAAGCTATGCTACAACTATGAGTTCAGCGCACCTTCTAAAAAGATGATCTTGGCTTGATCAGCCCACTAGGAGCCTCCTGCATCTACCATAATCTACTTAAACTTAGGTAGAAAGCTTACGAGAGAGGTATTCTTACCTTATCAAAGGGTTTGTAAGGATGCTGCTGCGCGCGCCTGCGAATTAGCATCCTTATATATATAATCTAAGTAATGCATAAAGTCTACAGGATTGTAATAATCTCCAGGTCCTCCAGCAGCATAGAAAGTAGCCACTACCTTCTAAGGTCCTGCTACTAAATATAAGTTAACCAAGTACCAGAGCTCTCGGTTTAATGTATAAAGGTGAGCATCCAGCTTTAACTTATCTCTTATCTACTATAACTACATTAGGTACTTGCGGCGGTCACCTGAAAACTTTGGTAGGTTCGGAAGCGGCTTCCGCTTTAAGAGGGACTGTCAAGGGACATCAATGTCCAGCCCAATTAAACCTAACAACTCCGCCTTAACTAAGGCCCTCGGGCTCTCCTCAGGGCGTTCTTATAGCGGCATCGATCTCTCTGCTGCACTACCCTGTTGGGCTCTCAACTACGCAATCTACTCCTAGATTGGGGCCAAAGCCGCACTTAATCCCTGCTATATAAGCTACACTAGCTACTGTTAGATCACCTCATCCGGCGCTAAGCTACTAGATCCTTGATCCGTTATTATACCCGCGAATATCTTGATCGATAGTTTATGTTGAAGTTGGTTGAGTTTTAGATATGTGAAGGGCTGGTCCTGGGTTTATTCAACCTGAAGGGTGCTCTGTATTGGTCTATTTAAAGCTAAGGAGGAAGGAGAAGAAGATAATTAGAAGAATGTGTTCTTCTGATTATATATGCCTTGGTGTGCCCTCGCTACCAATATAGTCATGAAGCTTAATCTAGGTGGATATGGCATAGCTGTAATCCTCTGCCAGGCTTCAGCCTGTGACAATAATGGAGTCTTAATAGCCCTCTAATGAGGCTATTAATGTGTATGATGATGACAATTTTATCTCTCTTGATGACTGCTACTGCGAATGCCCTGAGGATGATATCTATTGGCTAATGAAGGCGCTGACCACTAACTGCGGCTATACCTTTGAGCCAATTGACCTGCCAGCCCGGGCCTCTAAAATAGAAGAGCTACCTTAAGAGCCGGTATTGTTATTCTAGAAATTTATCCTTATTTCCTTAGTGAAAAGCTAGGTCTAATATACTAATAGCTGGGTTAGTTATTTGCTTGAGGAGGCTAAAAGCTATGATAAATAATAGCCTTAGGCATGGCTATTAATATAGAAGCCGACCTCTGTGGAAGAAATCTATATATAGCTTATAATTATAATTTATATGCAAATAACTAAGGAAGACCGGATCAAAGACTATTGGAAGGTTTCCCAGCCCAAGGATCAATATATTAGTCATCTAATTACTAAGTGGATGTCACAAGACGAGGCCAGGGGTAGGCATAATAACTGTGTTGTGCGATGAAGAGGGTAGAAGGCTCTTATTACGGTTGGCTAATATTAACATTGTATGTATGTGTGGTATATATGTGACTTTATATATAATTACCTATGTAATCTGTGATAGTATTCCCCCTTTTAAATTTGTTTGGTTCTTTAAATTATAATTATTTCCTTTTTAATCTATAGTTAGAATATATAATTTATATATTTTAATTTTTTTAATAATTTTTATTATTTATTTATTGTTTATATTAATTCTTAATTTATTAAATAGATTTATTATTTATTTTATATATTTAATTTTATTATTATATTTATTATATTTTATTTTAGTAGGTTTATTATTTTATTTATTTTAAAAGCTTTATTTTAGATACTTAGGATTATATTTTATATTTAAAGTAAAAGGCTTGGTTAATTTAGATAATTTTAGTAAAATCTTTTTATTAATTTCTTTAATCTTTTTAGATTAGTTTTTAATTATTATATAAATTTATTTTAATATTTTTATTTAATTAAGTAAATTAATCTTTTATTATTTTTATTATAAATATTTAAAATATTTTTAAATTTTTATTATTTTTTAATATTCCCTTAATTATCCTATTATATTACTTATCCTATAATATTTTAATATTTACTCTTATTAATTCTATCTTATTTTAAGATTATAGGTAATTTATAGATATAAACTTTTAATATATAGAAGCTATTATTAATCTTTAAGTTTAAGAGGAAATTAATAATTACTACTCCTTTATATACTTTTAATATTTCAAATAAACTATCCTATTTATTATCCTATTTCTTTTTTAATTAATTTATTATAATATTTTTAAGTTTATTATTATTAAATTACCTTCTTTAAACTTAAATACCTCTATATAATAAATATTTATATTATTTTTATATCTTTTTTATAATTACTTTATTAATACTTAAAGCTATATTAAAATCCTTTTAAATTATATTATTATAATATTTACCTTAATATACTTTTACTTTACTTATTTTATTAGATTTAATAAGTAAGGGGTAGATAATTTTATTTTAATTTATAGATTAAAATTATAATTAATAAAGAAAAATAATATCCTTATTATCTTATTAATTTGGTTATTTATAGTAAATTTGTGATACAGAAATGGTGTCAACACATATGGAACCCTATAAGTATGTGCCTTAGGCACCCTTGGAAGGCATATATAAGCCTATTACTAGGGTAGATAGAGAAGAAGATATTAACCTTCCTACTATATATTATTAAGACCCCTACTATTCTAATCCTACTATATTATATAATAGTAATTATTTCTCTTTAAGATTAATATTATAATATTATTTTAGGTAATTATATTAAATAATCTTAAATTATATTCTAGTATAATATACTACTAGATTATTTATTAACCAATTAGCAAGAAAAATATCTATAATAATTCTTATAAACCTATCTTTAGAATCTCTCTCTAGAATCCTTCTTTATATAAAGAATATCTTATCTAGCCACCTATATAGTCTAGAGAAAATATTAATTATTAAAGATTATAGGATAATTTTAAGCTATCTTATAAAATTATAAAAAAGATTTCTTTATTATAAAAGTAAGATTTAAAATTACTAATATTATCTTTATTATAATAAATTATTTAACTTTTATAATAATTATAATAACTTAATTATAGATCTATATTCCTACTAATTAATACTATTTTATATTTTATAATTATTACTTTAGTTTATTTAAGGTAAATACCTTCTTATACTATTACTTCTCTATTATTAAATAAGCTTATAATAATATAATAAGATCTATTACCTTAGCCTTAGCCTTAATAAAGCTTATATCTTTCTAAAAGAAAGAAGATCTCTCCTTAATAAATCTAATCTTTAGAAAAGATAAAGATAAAGAGGTAGGATCTATAGAGGATAATATCTCTTAGCCTTAGCTAGAGCCTTAAAGAGCTAAGATTATTAATTAAAGGGTATTTATTATAAAATCTAATAAATAATATAAAGATTAGTTCTTAGATAGGGAGAAGGTAAGAAGAGTTATAAGATAAGGAGTTTATTATAATAAATTAATATTTAAAAAATAATTAATAAAGACTTTTAATAAATTTACCCTCTAAGATATTATTTTTATTTAATAAATAAAAGACTATATAGATAGTACTATTAAATAGGGCTATTAGAATATTACTATTTTAACTAATATATCTTAAATTAAGATTTAGTACCTAGATACCTTGGTAATTTGAAGATAAAAAGTTATTAAATATATTATATTTTTAAACTTCTTTAGATTTCTTATAATCTCTCTTAATAAGATATTATAGCCTAATAATATACTTATAAATATTACTATATTTAATTTACTTATTCTAGAAAATCTAATCTTTATAAATAAGCAAGGACCTAAGTAATAGGACAACCTCTTTAGCCTAAGGGAGGCCAGCTACTCTACCTAGTTGATCTAGTTAACTTAGGGGGAAGTTTAGTATGCTTTAGCCTAGATACCTCTGGTAGTAGAAGGTCATGAACCCCAGCCCGCTTAGATAAGCGCTACTATAAATCGGTGCAACTATAAGCTAAGTATAATAGTAATAACTATCTAAGTAATTTATTATTTTCTTCTAGTTTGTTGGACTTTTTAGATATAAGCTTTAGTTTATTATAATGTGTTTAATCTTGTATATCACTTTTAGTAAGTAGTTAGGTAGATGGAAGATGAGTTAAGTATAATATTATTAGAATCTTTAACCTAGATTTCAAGGACCCTAGGAAGTAAGGACTTATTATTGTATAAGGTAAATAATTCTATATTAATATTAGCCTCTTCTATATATATCTTAAAATCTTTAAATAGTTTAGTAAAGATTCTCTTTAAGAGTACTACCTTATAATATTTTAAGGTATAGCTTATAGGTGGTTAATAAGGGAGCTTAATAATAAAAAGTAAGCTAAGATTATAAAGGGCTTTATTTTTTACTTTTATTAAAATCTTATAAGGCGATTTAAGCCCTAGAAGTTAGATTTATTAGAAGAGTATATAACTAAGAAATATACACTTAATTCTACCTAATAAGATATATCTCTTCCTCTCTAGGTATAGTATAAGATTAAGTTTATTAAATAAGCTAGAATATAGATAAATAAAGAGATTTTTAAAATAATCTTTTTACTTATTAACTATAAGATTATATATCTATTATAGATTTTAATATTTAAAATAATTATTATTAAGTTTATTTAGAACTATAAGAATTAAAAGAAGAATATTAATATAATAATATTTAAAAATAAATAAATAAACTTCTAATAAAAGTACTAGAACAATCAATAATTATACTATAAAAAAAGATATAATAATACTAATAAGCAAGAATACTATACTTACCAAAATAATAAATAATCAAATAACTATAACTATAACTACTATCATAAGAATAAGCAATATAAGAACTAGAATTAATCTTAAGAATAACAGTACCCTATTAAAGATAGCTTATATAGAGATAAGAAAGCAAAACCTAAAGGCAAATACCTTACTAAGGAGAAATCTACTAACCAAGAACAAAAACCTAGCCCTAAGAAGAACAAATCAAGCTCCAATAAGTCTACTACTTTCAAAGCTTCTTAGGATAAATATTACACATTATTACAAGAATAGGTCCTATAAAGTACCTAGGGAAAGAACAAGTGCACTTAATGTAAGCATACTTTTAACTCCTTAGTTCTTCTTAAAGAATATATATATATTAATATTTATATAAAACCTATAGAGTTAGCTAAAGAAATACTTACAACCTCCCCTAAAGAAGTATATTATAAGGGCTATAAGTAAGATTTCCTTTTCTATAATAAATTCTTTATATACCTTAATAAAAGGTATTAAGGACTTAGAAGGAAGAAACTTAAGTAATTACCACTTATAAATAAGCTGCTTATCCTATGTAAAAGGGTAAGGATAAGTAATATACACTATATCTATATATATATTAAGATTAAGATTAATAAGGATAATAAGGAAGAAAAGGAGATCTATATTAATATAAGGTATAAAAACCTTATAATTAATAGGGAGCTATTATAGCTATTTAATTATATTATAAAGTAAAGAATCCTAATATCTATTAATAATATTAATAATATAATCTAAGTTAATAAATAAGTAATCTTTAATATATTTATTAAAAAAATAAATACTAATAGAACTATTAAGTAAATAGTAAAGTTTATAACTAGTATATAAGTATAAGATAGATTTAAACCAAGGGCCTTCCTTAGGAATAGTTTTTTAAACCTTTATAAAATTAACATTATTACATTATAGAGATAGCTTCACTATAATACCCTAAACAACTTTTACATTTTATACTATATTAATCACTTAAAGAAGAATATAATTTAATAAATTAAAGTAGTTAAAGATATAATTATTCTTATAAAGTAAGTATATATTATACCAATAATTTAAAAGGAGGTTTCTAAAGATTAAGTATTTGTATTTTATATTTCCACCAAATATATAATAAATATAATAATTAATTATAATACTTTAACTAGGATTATAATTATTAATAACTTTAAAAAGGCCATTAAGCTCTACTAGAAATAAAAGTTTAATAATATTATTAAATATAAGGAGGAGTAGGTATTTATAGTTACCATATAGGTCTAAGTACTTATAGCTATAACTATAATCTATACAATATTTGGAAGTAAAGCTCTAAATGTAGCATCTAAAGAAAAGAGTATGTCTTTACTATAAATAAGTATTATAAGATTTAAGTTTATACTTACCCTAATTAATATAATAGTTATTATCAGTAATTATAAAGTAAATTAAGATTGACCAATAGTGATTAATATAATTGCAGGATTATTTAATAATATTATTTTTATTAATATATATATAATTAAGTTATTTTAAAAGTAAAAAAGAAAATTACCTTTAAAAGTAATAATATATCTTATATAAAAACCAAAAACCATTATTATTAAGATAAATAATAAGATTATTAAGAACTCTATTTTAATACCTAAAAGATAATTAAATATCCTATACTAAATATATATCTAATAAATATCTAATCTTCTTAAAATTATTATAATAAAAAGAGTATATATTTATAATTAAAATAATTACTTTATTAAAAAAATTAAAGCTTTAATAAAAAAGTATACTTAATTATAAAATAATATAAGCTTAGTGGAAGTATTAGAAGGTAAAGAGCTATAAGTGTTATTTATTAATAATTAGTATAAGCAAACTATCTTCTAGTACCTCTACCTATCTAGCTTAAGAGATTAATAGTTTATTAATATAAAGTTTAATAAACTCTACTAATAGGATAGATTAGAATAGATTAAAGGACTAACTTTATTTATAATATTTATCTTTATTATATAGAAAATGGTTAATAGGGAATTAAAAGGAAGGATAGTAATAGATCTATATACCCTTAACAAAATTATTATCCTAGATAACTATCTACTACTAAAATAGAAAGATATTATCTAGGTACTTTAAAAGGCCTAGTATATTATAATTATTAATATATTATTATTCTTCTTTCAATTTAAAGTAAGATTAAAGTATTGTAACTATTTTACAATAATTAATTATTAAGGGTTAGAATGATTAATAATTATTCTAATAGGATTCTAGAACTCCCTAATATATATATAGTAGTATATAGACTATCTATTATATTTATATTACAAATTTTATAAAGCCTTTATTAATAATATTATAATCTTCTCCAAGATAGAAGAAGAGCACCTCAGATACCTATAAAGGCTATTTAAACTCTTTTAAAAAAAATATTACTATCTCTTCTAAAAAGAGCTAGATTGGATACCCTAGTATATAGATGCTTAGCTTCTAAGTAGATGCTTTTGATTTAATTATTATAAAGAAATAGATTATATTATTTATAAAATTGGAATTTCTAGCCTAATTATTGGCTCTAGAGTAGTATATTAAAGCTATAGAATATATTAAGTATCTTATCCTATATTATATTTAGCTTATAAAGCCTTTATAAAAATATAAGATTATACTATTAAAAGTAAAATATAAATAAAGTAAAGTAATTAATAAAAATCCTAATAAATAAAAGGCTTATACCTATATAATATACTATAACCCTATAAAAAAAGAAAGGTTTATATTTAAAATAATCTAATATAAAGTAGCTAATACAAGAATACTTTTTTACCTTAAATAAAGTAAGAAATTATACTTTTAAATAAATATAAGTATTTAATAAAACTTTAAAATAATATTTTTCTATTTTAGGAATAATTATAAATAGAATAGGATATTATATATTCTAGCAATAGTAATAAGACCTATTTACTTCCTAAATTATACTCTTAACTTAATAAAAAGAAACTATAGCCTATTAGAACTAGAGATAATATATTTAATATAAGCAATTAAAAGATTATATATATATATCTAATTATTAATATACCTAACAATTATTTTTATAAACCACTTTATAATAAAATAAATTATAAAAAAATTATACTTATTATATTTAATATAAATTAAGGAAATTATAAATTGATAATTACTTCAATCTACTTATTAAAATATAAACTTAATATATACTACCTCTTAAAAAAGAAGAACTTTATCCTAAATACATTAAGCCACTTAATAGCCCTAGAGACCGATAGAAACCAAGCGCGGCTACAACCTAACTATATAGCCCTAGATAATATACTAGTGGCGATAGAAGCCTTAATAATAGAGAAGTTTAAGAGAAAGTTCTAAGAGAAATACTTTAATAATATATATTATATAAAGATTATTAATATAATAATAGAAAAAAAGATCTTAAATCTTTTAATACTTAATAATAAGAATATTATAAATATTTTAAAGTATAGAGTATACTTTAAACTATATAAAGGACTTTTATACTACTATAGCTAATTTAAATATTATAAGCTTTATATTCCTTACTTTATAATTAACAAATTCCTAAAAATAGCTTATAATAATTAATACTACTTTAATAAAGAAAGGATATTAAAAGAGCTATCTAGCCTTTATATTAAAAATTTAATATAATAGGCTAAAAAGCATATCTATAAATGTAAGATATATTACCTCAAGTAAACCAACTACTAATAAGCTATTGGAAATTACTTGCTAAATAGATCTCTAGTTTTATTTATATATATAATAGTAATAGATTTTATTATTAAACTTTTATTAGTATTAATAAAAAGATTATTATAAGTATTAGAAGGATAGGATATTTATGATTAATTGATAATAATTACCTATATAATAAGTAAAAGATACTTATTAATCTTAGAATTTATTAAATATATAGGTAAGAAGTGGGCAATTATACTAGCCTAATAGCTTATACTTTCTAACTAAGGTATACTAAAAGTTATTATTTTAGATTATAATAATAAATTCAATTTAGAATTTTAAAGAGATCTATGGATAAGTTTTAAAATAAAAATAGTAATAATAATAGTATACTACCTATAGGCTAATAGACTAGTAAAAAGATATAATTAAATAATTAAAATAATAATATATTTTCACTATATAGAGCATCTAATAGAAGATTGATTATATATCCTACCTATATTATAGTAGAATCTAAATAAAGTATTTAATATTATAATTAAAGCCTCTATATATAAATTTATCTATAAGATCACTCTCTAAAGCCCAATAAAGTTAATACAACTAATAATAGAAAACATAGACCTACTATTCCTAAGAGAAACTATTTAAAAGAAAGCATAACTAGCTATAGATTTTATAGTAGCTAAGGCAAAAAGATAATATAATACTAAATATCAACCAATCCAATTTAAGATTAATAATAAAATCTACTTATAACTATATTATAAATACTATTTATTAAATAAGCTATTATATAAATAATTATAGTAACAATTAGGCCTATTTACAATCAAAAGAATAATTAATAATTTAATATATAAGCTAAATCTACTAAATAATATAAAGATATACCTAATAATCTTATACTAATAGCTTATATTAGCCTATACTAATAACTTCTAGTTAAAAAAACCTAAATTAATTTTTAAAAATAATAAAACTAATTAATATAAGATAAATAAGATCCTTAACTAAGAAAACCAATATATTAATAAATATAACCTAATAATTATAAAAGAATATTAAATAAATTAAAAAGATTATAAACACTACCAGGCCATATAGGTCCAGGTAGAAAATATTAATCTAGATCTAATTATAGAATTTCAATATTAATAAGCTCCTAAAGATAGTATCCTTCAACTAGCCCAATAACTTTAAGATTATAATAGGAAACAGGCTAAAGCCTTTATTACCACTCCTAGCCTAGAAGAATCACTAGGAGATAAAACCATCTTACTACTAAAGTAATAACCTAAAAGATCTTATAAATATCCTAAGCCAGACCAGCAAAAGAACAATACAGGCCTAGATCCTCCTAAACAGCGACCAAGGCGACCATACAAGACTCCCCCGCCGATCATCAATCCAAGATCTAGCCTAGATCCCCTTGTAAAAAGACCTAGAGGGCAACCCCCTAAGAATAAGGTTACTATCTAGGCAAATTAAAGGAAAAGATTATATAAAATATAAAAATTTAAAATAAGAAGGTATATATAGTATTCTAGTTATTAAAGATAATAAATAATTTCTTAAATATATTAGGATATAATATAAAAATAATATTAATATATATAGAACCTTATAAGTATATATCTTAGGTACCTTTAGAAGGTATATATAAGCCTATTATTAAGGTAGATAGAGAAGAAGATATTAATCTTTTTATTATATATTATTAAGACCTCTATTGTTCTAATCCTACTGTATCAATTTGGCTAAGGGAAGCTAGTTAATTTAATTATCTTAAGTAAAGTTAATAAATATATAAAAATATTTATTTATTATAGTATTAATAATTTCTATTTAGCTATTTATTTTTAAATAGAAAACTAAGCTAATATATAATTTAATTCTTAATTATTTATTAAATTATTTTTAAAATATAAAAATAAATATTAACCCTCTATCCAATATTATAAAATTAGGTATACCATATAGTTTATAGATATTCTAAATAAAGCATTCTACTAATTCCTCTATATCTAATATAGAAATAGGTATTAGATATTATATTTTTATTAATCTATCTACTATTATTAAAATATATTAATAAATCTTATTATTTTAAATATATTTTAATAACTTAATAATATAATCTATAAATATATTTATTTATATATAAAATAATATATTTAATAATTTAAGAAAACCTAATAATACTTTATATAATATTTTTATTTAATTATAAAGTAAGTATCCTTTTATAAACTCTATAATAAAGTATAACATTCTAGGCTACTAATAGCTATAGTTTATAAGATTAATTATTTTAATATAGTCTAGGTGGCTTATTAGGCCTGATATATATGTTTTATATATTATGGTATAATAGAGATTAGGATAATTTAGTATAAAGATATAATTATAAAAGTAGATCAAGCTTTTAATAATCTTGTATTCTATTTTATTATATTTTAATTTACCTTATAGTTATTTAGGCTATTTTTATACTATTTAATCCTATAATACTTTTATTATTTTTATTATTAATTTATTATAATTATATCCTTCATATATAAAATTAATTATAATAATTTAATTAATATTAATTATTATAAATATAAAATATTCTTTATTATTATTATTTCTTACTTATTTAAATAATTCTTTTACTATTATAAAATCTAATTTCTTTTAAAAAAGATTATATATTTTTAATCTTAGATATATTTATTATTATTATTTATAGGTTTTATCTTTAAAAGTTGGCTAAGTATATTTAGAAGTATTATCTTTTTTTTAATTAATATGTTATTTAGAAATTAAATTATACCAAGAACTTAAACCATTTAATTTATCTTTAATTAAATTATTTTATTATTATAAAGGTTTAAAGGTTTTTATAGTTTATAATAATCTTAAAAACTATTAATAAGCCTATTAATTCTAATTACCATTTTTCTAATACTTTAATAATAGTTAGAAGTTCTTTATTATAGATTTTATAATTATATTCTATAGTATTATATTTTAAAAAGAAGAATATAATAAAATAAAGCCTCCTATTCTTATTATATTATAATAATATACCTCCTAATACCTAGTTTAATATATCTATTTCCATTATTATATATTTTCTATAATTATAATAAATAAGTATAGGTACTTATATAATTCCTTTTTAATTATTTAAAATATTTTATTTAAATATTAGTTTATTTTTATTTCTTTCCTTTTTTTAATAATTATATTATTAATTTAATAATTAAAGAATAATTTTAAATAAATCTTTAATAGAAGTTTATAAATTTAAAAAATTATTATAATTACTTAATTAATAAAGATATTTATTAATTAATAATAACTTTAACCTTTTCTAGATTTATAATAAGGCTATTAATAAATATAATAAGACTAAGGTATTTTATTCTTATTATATAGAACTTAGATTTCTTAATATCAATCTATAAGCCTATTTCTTTTAATCTTTTAATTACTTTATATATATACTTTATATATTTAGCTCTTATTTTATTATAAATAAATATATTATTTAAATAGATTATATAATATTTATTAAATATATTATAAAGAATATAATTAATATAATTTTAAAATATTATTAATATATTATATAAACTAAATAATATTACCAATATCTTATAAAAACCAAACCAAGTAATAAATACTATTATCTACTTATATCCTTCTATAATCTAAATTTAATTAAATATAATAATAATATTAAATTTAGTATAAAATCTTATATTACAAATAAAGTTAAGTATTTTATAGATTAAAGATAATAAGTATCTATTTTTAATAATAATTGTATTAAGTCCTTAATAGTTTTAGTAGATATATATCCTACTATCTAACTTAATTGCTAAAAGTAATAATATAGTAATAGATAATAATAATTCTTTAATAAAGCCTTTTATAAATATCTTATTTATTTATTTTTTAATATATTTAAATTTATTTAATAAAAATAGTTAGTTTTTTTAATATAATGCCTTTTTTTAAAGATAAGTTTAATTTTATAGTCCTAAAGTTTATATAATAGAAAGATATTTATATTTTATTTTAGAAAATACTTTAAAAGATAATAAAACTTCTATAATAATCTCTATTATAACCCATGCCATAACAAGGGCAGTCAGACTTAGTAGAATAAGAATAGACCTACCTACCCAGACCATAATTATTATATATATATGATTATTACCGCGATCAGGATATAATTATTATAATTACTACTATAATTACTAAGATAATCACTGTAATACCTAGTGATTATATATTAAGTTTAGAAGTATATAGATAGGTTAGAATCCGCCCTTATAGCTAATATTAACTAACTTTCAATATAACTTGATTACCTTAATTATAATTAACTATTATCTAATATAATACCTCTATTACTCTATTTATTATAATACATCTAATTATCTTATTAATAATAAACCTTTTATTTTAATTAGTTTATTAAATTAGGAATTAATTAAATTATTATATATTAAAAGCTCTTATTTAATTAATTACCTATATTAATAATTAAGTAATAATAATATCTAGAAAGAACCTTATTATTATTACTTCTCCTAGTAATACCAAGTTAACTACAAAATTATAGTAAATTAAGAAGAAACTCACAGATATATAAGCCCAGCTTAAAGCAAAAAAGCTAGAACCATTATAGTCGAAGGAAGTAAGGGTAAAAACATTAATAAAATTCTAAGACCTCTAGCCCTAGAACCCTTTCTAGAAAAAGCTGCCAATATAATCCCCTTTCTTACCTAAATAAAGGGATACTTTTACTTCTTTCTAACCTAACTTATAACTTCTAAAGCCTAAGTATTATATACTAAAACCCTTCTTTAAGGAGATATAGGAGTATAGTTTGAACTTATTATAAAAGATTATTTAGAAAATGAGGATAATGCTAATTAAACTAAAGAAACTTAAGAAATCTTTAGAGATTAGGAAAATTTTAAGATTATTATTAAAGATAATTTTAATATAGTTAATATAGAATAATAAGCTATAAATTAATTATATAAGCTTAAATAAATAAAATCCTATAATTAATATTTAGCTAAGTTTAAAAGAATTATAGCACAAATAGCTTAGGATAATAATATACTAATAGAACTTTATTATAAAGGCTTAAAGGATAAAGTCAAAGATAAAATCTATAAAAAAGATTAATTAGAAAAACTTTTAAAATATATTAAAAGTACTATTAAGATTAATAAAAGATAATTTAACTAATATAAAGAATATGCTTAAGATAATAAAACCTTATATATCCTAAATAAAGAAAAAACCTAGAATAAGTAGCAAAATACTATATATAGGATTTATTTAGGATTAATAGAACTTGGTGCCATTTAAGGTTATGACAAAAGTAAGATTATCTGCTTTAATTATAGAAAAAAGGATATAAATCCTTTAAATACTGCTCCCCAAAAATAGGAAATCAGTTCAAACCTATACTAGAAGAATAAAAACAACTTAATACTATAAAAACTTAATAGACCTTAATACTAGAAGGAAAAGAGGATATTATAAAAAAGTTATTCTTACTATTATTAAGAAATATAAACTAATTACTATAATTAAGCAATATATAAAAAACTATAAGTTATATAAAATAAAACTTACTTTATAATAAGAAATCAATAAAGCTATCTAAAAAGTATGGTTAATCTGATAAGAAGGCTAGTTCTACCTTCCCCACAAATGGTTAGAATAAGCTAAGAAGATAGGAATCCTTATATCTATCCTAGATATATATACCGATAAAGTACTAGTATAGTAAAATACTTATACTTATAATAAAAATAGAAATAAAAAATAGATAATTAATATTAAAAGAATAGCTTAATAAATTAAGGAATCCTTATAAAATAAAGATAAAGTCTTTCTACTTATATAAAGTAAATAATAACTAGAAAACTATAATCCTTAATCTATTTAATATAAGAAGAATAACTCTAAACTAAATATAATATATAAAAAATATAAAAATATCTTATAAGTAAATTATTACAATTATAATTACCTTTAATATATAAAGTAAAAATAATATATAATATACTTCCTTATTAAAATAAAAGATATAGTTATTTATTACACCTATAGAAGATACTTTAACTAATATAAAATAATAGAAAAAAACCCCTACTACTAATTTACTATATTAGAACTAGGTAAGCTTAAGTTCCCTAATTGTAGTAAATTACTTTGGAATAAATATTAAGATCCTAAATATAATATTTATATAATAGATAAAGTAATGGCCTAGTACTAAATAAAATTAAAAAATGAGTAAAGCTCTTTGTAGAAGAGTAATAGAAGTAATTAAGGTAATAATCCCTGGAGTTATTAAAAGAATTTTTAAAAAAGCTTTATATTTTATAATTAAAGAGTAATCTTAATAATAATTAAAAATAAAAGTAAGAATTAAAGGGAAGTAGTATAATATTATAGTAAATAGTAAAGCTAAATAAAACTATATTAATTCTTAAATAGTTAATTAACTTTAATTACTATAGATAATAAAAGCTAATCTATATAAAATTATTAATATAAAAGGAATCTTTTTAATTATAATAATAGTATTATAAATAAAAAGATTAATTATTTAAAAGTCTTTATTAAAGGAAAGAATTAAGGAATAATCTTTAATATTATTAATATTAGATAATATAATCTAGTTTTAAAGTATTTATAATTATATTAATATAATTCTAATATTTACTAATATATTAGTTAAATATAAATATTTAAGAAGTATAATATAATTAATAATATTTCTATAAAATATAATAAAAGATCTTAAACTTCTAGCCTTAATTAAGTAGAAGATATAAGTAAAAAGAATCTTTATTACTTAAAGGAATAAAATATAAATATAAAAATAATTAAAAAAGATAAAAATAATAAATAATTACCTACCTTAGAATATAATTCTAATAAATTAATAAAAGTTTTAAAAAATAAAAGCTAAAGTAGAAATAGATAGATTATATAATATACTTTTATAATACTAAATCTACAAAAAGCTCTTTATAAAAGAACTAAATACTAGATTATTTAAGTTTAGCTAGTAGGATTATAAAATTATTCTTAAAGATAGATCTAATATCTAATTTTATCCTATTTATAATCTTAACCAAATTAAGTTTAATACTTTAAAGGAATATATCTAAGATATACTTAAAAAGGGATATATTTATATTTTAAACTCTAAAGCTAATTAATTTATTATATTTATATTTAAGAAAAATAGAAAGCTATATCTTATTATAAACTACTAATAGCTTAATAATATTACTATTAAAGATTATACTCTACTACCACTAATTAATAAAATAAAGGATCACCTTTATAAAGCTAATATTTTTATTATATTAGATCTTAAAGAAGTATATAATCTTATTTATATTAAAGAAAGATATAAATAAAAAACTACTTTCTAAATTAAATTTAGACTATTTAAATATTTAATTATACCTTTTAGACTTATAAATACACTAATATCATTCTAGTAAATGATAATCAATATATTATAGGAATACTTAAATATCTTTATTATCTACTACCTAGATAATATTCTTATTTTCTTCAAAAATAAAGAAGAATATAAAGAATATATTTATAAGATCTTAAAAGCCCTTTAAGATACTAAACTTCTAGTTAAATTAAAAAAAGTAAGTTCTATATCTAAAAAGTAGAATTTCTAGGATATATTATTAGCTCTAATGAAATTTATATAGAACTAAAGAAAGTTACTATAGTAAAAGATTAGAAGGAATCTACTAATATAAAGGAAGTATAAGCCTTCCTTGGATTTACTAATTATTACTAAAGATTTATTAAAAGATTTAATAAAATTATTTTAAGTATAATAGAATTAATTAAAAAAGGATTTATCTTTTAATAGGGAAATAAAGTATAATAATTATTTAAAGTTATAAAAAATACTATTTTAGAAGAACCTATTCTTACAATATTTGACCTTAATAAGCCTATAGAGCTAGAAACCAATGTATTAAACTTTGCCCTAGGGGCCTAGATCGGATAATAAGATGAATAAGGAAACCTATATCCTATAATATTCTACTTATATAAGCTATATAGCCTTAAGCTAAATTACTTTATTTATAATAAAGAATTTCTTGTTATTATTAATACTTTTAAAAAATTCTAATAATACCTTTTAAAAAATAATTATAAAATTATAGTATATACTAACTATAAAAATATTACCTACTTTACAACTACTTAAAAACTTAATAAAAAATAACTACAATATATAGAATACCTATCCAAATTTAACTACTAAATTATCTATATTAAAGAAACTAAAAATAGCTATATTAATATAATTAACTACTAACCCAATTATAATATAGAAAAATCAAAAATATAAAAAAAATTATTAATTTATAATATTAACAAAGGCCTAGAATAAGCCCCAATTAATAAAATAATAATAGAAATAAAGAAAATAATTATTACTATAAGAGTAGGAGGACTACTATATATAACCAAAACTACTACTATAGAAACACTAATATAATAAGTGGAATAAAGTAATCTACTACTAAGAAAAATTAAAGAATATAATCTAGCACTTTTAGAAAAAGAAAAAACAGATTATCTATAAGTATTAGAGGAATACTAAATAGAGTTAATAAAGGACATTTATAAATATCCCTTATATAACTATAAAGGTATTAATAAAATCCTTAAATAAGTTAAATAGATATTTTCCTTTAATAAAATAAAAAGAAAGTTGAACAAGTATATAAGGAATGTAGCCTATATTAATACTTTAAAAACCAAGATACAAATTATATAGATTATTATAATCATCCTTTATTACATAATAACCATAGGACTTAATTATAATAGACTTTATTACTAACCTTTTCTTATTAGTAGACCCTATTATAAAAGTATATTATAATAGTATTTTCATTATTATTAATCACTTTACAAAAATAATATATTATTTTCTTTATAATAAAATAATAAAAAAAGAATAATTTATCTACCTTTTCTTTTAAAATATAATCATTATATATAAACTACTAACCAAAATCATTTTAAATAGAGAACAACCATTTATATCTAAGTTTTAATAAAGCCTAATATCCTTAATAGGATTAAACCATAAGCTAAGCATAGCCTTCTACCCCCAAACAGATAGATAAACTAAATACTAAAATTAGAAAATCGAGCAATATCTATAATACTATATTAACTATAAGCAAATCGATTAGGTAAAAAAGTTACTTATTATATAATTAGTATATAATATATTCTATAATTATAATATTAAAATAATACTAGTAAAAGCTAATTTTAGCTTTATACTAGATGCTTACTAAGCCCTCTTAGAAGGTATAATTTAAGTAAAAGTAATAATTAAGTTAGATAATCTAAGAAAACTATATAAAAAAATAAAGATTGAACTTAAATTTATTTATAATATTATAAAAAGATATTATAATCTTAAAAAGCTAAAAGAATTAATTTTTTTAGAGAGAGATATGGTTTACCTAGTAATAAAAAATCTTATAATAAAAAGATAAAATAAAAAAATTAACTTTATGTAAATTAAGCTATACTTAATTAAAAGAAAAATATTAGAAAATAACTATAAACTTGATCTTCTAGATAACATTAAGGTTCACCCTATCTTCTATATCTTACTATTAGAACCTGGTAATAGTATCTAGATAAACATAGGACCTAAATATAAACCACAAATAGAAAACCTAGAAGACTAATAGGAAGTTAAGAAGATATTATAAAGAAAAAAGAAAGATAGGAAATTCAAAATTAAATAAAAAGATTATAAAGAAATAACCTAAGAACCTACTAAATACCTTATATATTACTTAAAGATATTAAAAGTATTTCTTTAAAAGAAGTAAAAGGAAAATCTATAGTATTTCAATTAATAATATCTAAAGCCCCTAAAGCCTATATATTAATTATTACTTCCTGTAACGGTCTGGTCAATTCCCAACTTGATGAACCAATCAGAATGAAGGGTTTATTGTTAGCAGGATGGTTAGACGCATTATAGTAAAATAGAGCAATGGAAGTATTACATTAGATAATAATCAATCGCAATTAAGGTAACCAAATTATATTAAAAGTTAGTTAATATTAGTTATAAGGGTAGATTCTAATCTGTCTATATATTATTGCCTAGTAGGCGCTTACTGTGTTGGTTCTATCTAATATATTGGTAATTAAGGTGGTAATTATAGGGTGATCACCAATGCTACGAGTGATCGCTTATGAGCGCTTCCTTATTGGTTGGTGTGGGGCTATAGGGTAGGTGAGCATCGTTTCTGCCTTGTTTGACCGCCCAGGCGTGTCATGGGTCATAACACTTCTAACTCCATCTAATCTATATTATCTAAATTATCTATAAATAATAAACCATAACAAACTATTTCCTTATTATAAAACTTTAATAAATACTTCTATTTCTATAAATATATTAAACAAATAAGGACCTCATTTAACTTCACCTAAATAACTAATATCTCCTCCTTAGCCTACTCTTCCACCTTATCTAAATAATTAAACTCCTTACTTAATTTAATTATTACTACACTTATTAACTATAAAATACTATAAAAATAAAAATCCCTTATAAAAATCTATTACTGCCCCTAATATATTATAAGAACAATCTCAATATATATACTTCCTACAACAAAAAGACCAAGCTACCATCTAATAGCAAAAACCTTTAGAAGTATAAAAAAATAAGATATAATATTATAATTAAATAAAGCAATATCTTTAATAAAACAAATATAATAATAAGTAAATTTACTAAATATACTATTAACACTATAAAAAGATAATTATAAATCTAAGTTAACCTACCCTAAATAAAATAATATTAAGATTATATATATAGTCTTAGGGATAAAAACCAACAAAAAAAGGACATTATATTATAACCTATATTATAATAAGAGCAATTAGACTTAGTAAAATAAGGATAAACCTACCTATCTAGATTATAATTACTATATATATATAATTACTACTATAATTAAAATATAATTATTATAATTATTACTATAATCACTAAGATAATTACTATAATACTTAATAATTATATATTAAGCTTAGAAGTATATAGATAGATTAGAATCTACCCTTATAACTAATACTAACTAGCTTTTAATATAACTTAATTATCTTAATTACAATTAACTATTACCTAATATAATATCTCTATTGCTCTATTTACTATAACACGCCTAACCATCCTGCTAATAATAAACCCTTCATTCTGATTGGTTTATTAAGTTGGGAATTGACCAGACCATTATAATCTCTTCCTAATCTCTTTAATTATAAGATCTATTTTAATATTAAGGAACTTATTTATATTAATCTAAATAATTTTTTAATATAATATTTTAAATTTTATAATCTCCTTTAGATTTATTTGTAAAAAGTTATAAAAGTATAGGTTAAAGGCTTTACATACTTCTTCTATTATATAATCATCTATTATAATCTATTAAAAGGATTCCTCTTATAACTATAAGACTTCTAATAAGTCTTATAGAAATTTATTAAATATTTATCTAGTTTCTTCTTCTTTAATTAATTATTATAATTTTAATAAATAGATTATTATTATTTTTATTTTTTTTTATTTATAGAATTATATAAAATTACTTACTTTAATAATTTAAATATTATATAAATTTAATATAAATATTTAATTTAATTTATCTTTTATTTTTTTTATTTATAGATATTATTTATTTATTCTTAAGTAATATAAACCTATAAGAAATTAAGCTAATAATAGATATTTCCTAGATCTTTTATTTTAGTATTTAATTACTTTAGTCTTTATTAGATCTATAATCTAATTTTTAATAAAAGGTTTGGTTAATTTTATAAAAGTATTATCTTTATTATTATCTTTAATAAAGGCTTTTTAATAATTATAACTTTAAGTATATACTATAGTTTCTAAAGGTATATTATAACTAGTTTTTGATATTCCCTAGGATAGATACTTATATAAATAGTATCTAGATTTAAAGATAAGCTATCTTTATAGCTAATTGTAGTCTAGATTATAGCGATCTAGTTATAATAGATTAAGAATAATTAAGTTATTTTTTCTTAGATTTATAATAAATATAAATAAGATCTTTATATAATTTTTAATATATAGTTAAGTAATAAAGTAATATAAGATTGTAAATTAGGTTATATTATTAATAAAATAAATGTATTTTAGTTTTTTTAATAATTTAATAATTAAGTTATATTTTTAGATTATTTTTTTTATTAATAAATATAAGTATAATTAAGTTATTATTAATTAGGTTATTAATTTTAAAAAAAGTAAATAATATTAAGTTATATAGGTTAAAGAAATAGATTTTAATAAGGAAAGAGTTTATTATATTAAATAATAAGTAAAATTTAAATAAAATATTATCTAATAATATAGCTTTAATTAATTTATTTTCATCTTTATATAGTATTAACTCCTAATTATAACTTAAACTAAGGGCAGGCCTTTTGGCTAGTGGTCTTATATCTTAATTAATTAAGTTAGCTTATTACCTATAGTACTAGATATCTCTAAGATTATTTCTTTAATTATATATCCTTATTATATTAGGTACACTTATTATAAAGATTATAATAAAGGCTATAATTAAGACACTATTTATTAATTTCTTTATTAATTTTGGCTATAAGTTAGCTATAGCTATATATAATTACTATTATAATTTTAAATAAAAGCTCCTTAGTTATATATTCTAAAGCCACAGCCATAGCTATAACCTTAGCCTTAGCCTTAATAATAGATCTAATTAGTGTAGTTTTAGTTTGTTAGTTGTGGGGGTATAAGGATAAGATTATCTAGTTGGTGGTAATTGGCGGTGATATAGCTAGATCTATTATATATAATATATAGATTAAGGTTAAGTTTTTATTTTTATTTTTAATTAGTGATATAAATATAATTAAGATTTATTAGTTTATTATTCTTTTTATTTATTAATTAGTTTATTTTAAAGTATATAGAATATATATTTTAATTATTAAGTTTATTAATATACTTTTTTTATTATAAATTTTTTATAATTTTATTTATTATTTTATTTTATAATTTATAATTATTAATTATTAAAAGCTTAATTTAAAAATTAATAATTATTATAATTTCTTTATTAATATATTTTTATAAATAATTAATTTTAATTTAATTATTAATTTAAGCTTTATTTATATAATAATTAAAATTAGTTTTAAAGTCTTTATATATATAGTCCTTTTAGTATAAGGTATTAAAAGTATTTTTAATACTTTAGGTTAAGTTAAGGAGAATATATTAATTATTTAATATATTTAATAATATATTTATTATTTATTATTCCTATATAATAGACTATATAGGATTTATATTTATCTTTTTAATATTATTTTAAATACTATCTTATATTTATTTTTTAAGTTAGTTTATTATAAATATAAGTTTCTTAATTAATATTAAGAAATATTTAATATTTATTATAAGTATAGACTAGATCTATATTTTCTATTATTTGTAGACTACTTAATACTTTTTTATCTTTTATTCTTTAACTATAAATTTTTCTAAATTTATTATTATATATCTTAATTACTAAGAGCTTTAAACAAGATCCTAATTAATTATTCTTAATTAAATCTTAAGTTAAGTAACTTTTTTATTTAGAGTTATATTTTAGATATTAGCTTGTTTAAATATTTGGTTAATTTTAGTAATAGTATTAATCTATATAGTAATTATTATTTATAGATTCTAGTTTTCTTCTTATATTTAAGTAAGATTATTATATTAAATTAAAAATCTAGTTTTAATACTTATAAATAATATCTAGAATATTATATAATTAATTATATAATAATTATTATTATTTAATAATATTAAAAGATATTTTAATAAAAATAATAGATTATTTTTATTAATAAATATATAATCTTCTATTATTTTTATTATAATTAATTAATTTATATATAAAATATCTTTAATCTAATTATTAAATATATTTAAGATTCTAAGGTTTATATAATTACTAACTAATATTATAATATTAACTTTATTTATCTTAATATAAATATTCTTTTTTAATAATATTTAAATTAATTATTACTTATACTTAAAATAATCTAATATTATCTTATTTATAAAATTAAAAGATTTTTAATTAATTTTTATAAAAATCTTTATTATTATTAGATTATAATAATATAATTTAAACTTTTTTTAATTTAATAATATTTTTTATTTTAAATAATTATAATAAAACATAATTAAATAATTACACAAACTATTATAAAACAAAACCAAAGGTAGACATAATAACTATATTATACAATAAAAAGGGCAGAAGGCTCTCACTACAGTTAGCTAATATTAACATTGTACGTATGTGTGGTACACACGTGACTCCACACATGACTACCTGTGTGACCTGTGACAGTGGATGTCTTATGACCGGTTTCAGCTCTTATCACAGCACCTACAAATATTTAATCACACAATAATATAAGTAGCCTCACTAGATAAGGCATACAACCGGATCTTTGGCCAGGTTAATGAATGGTCTGGCCTTCTACAGCAAGTGTCTACTCAATTCTATAACCTAGGTATAAATATTACTGTGGATAAGGCTATAGCCCACTTCCTAGCAAGATCTAAAAAGACAACAACCGTCAAAAATAAACCTATTCCAACCGGCTTTAAATCGTGGGTTGTAGCCCAAAAAGGCTATTTCCTTCGGTGGCTTTGGCACCAGCCGGGCCGTAAGTTCAGGTCAGTTAGAATAGCCCGGGGCCGCAGTCACGATATCATTGTCAACAGTGCAATGTAGCATTATGTAGATCCGGAAATTGTTGGGACTTATATTATAGCCTATATTAGGTGGGAAAGGATGTACCTTCAATTTGACGCTCTTTAATTGGCTAGACCCCCCTGTTCGTGACCCAAGTGCAGCTACCCAGCACTCAAAGGGATAGAGTTTCAGGGTCTCGCATCCTTAGGTCTTAACTTCATGCATCCCGATTTTGATGCAGCTGCATTTTGCATGGAGGATGAAAACATACCCTTGCGTCATCACAGATCCACAGCCAGCTGGTCTCTGAGCGGGCAAACGGATAAACCCCTGGAATCTAACTAGGATCGGCGACCAAGTGGGTACACTTTACCAAAATGATCAAACCAGGAAATATGCCCCGGTGGCGATGCGTGGCTTGCAATGAATACATAATCACTTCCAACCAACATATCCTGTTCACAAGACGCACTGACATTCAAGGTCCATGCCACGAGCAAGCTCTGGCCAAGGCAAAGGGCCGTTGGCCTGTTTGATCGGCGTGAGCTAGTCCATTTCCTAAGGAATATCCAAGGCAAAACAAGCCTCAACTCATTGGCATGACGCACAGGGTTTTGAGGGAACCCGTCGGGCCGCCGATCAAACCGCATCCTAGTCACTGATGCGGGCCTTAGAAATTACAGCCAGTCACAATGTTTTTTGAATTCATCATTCACACAGATCCCAGGCTGACGAACTTATGAAGCTAAACATCCTAGTGATGAAGTTTAAGTCTTCTTTTTTTTTTTTTTTTGCTTCGTACTTTTTTTCTCCCTCCAGGTTCCTAATTTTTTTTCCCTTTCTATGCTATTTAAAATTAAAATGCAGAAAAATCACCAAACTGACTACAAACCGTGGGAGGTCTGGATTTGTTACAAATTTGATGTCGCGACGCGTGACGCGTGTTGGATTTCGCGCGTCGTGTTGACAACTTACCCTAAAGCCTTTAGTATTCTTGAACACTATAACGATGTACGAGAGGTAGGCGTGAATGGGCCCGCCCCACCTTACGCCTACAAGTAGTAAAAAATAATAGTGAAATGGGGTGGAATTCGAACGCTGCACAAACCACACATACAGCCCAAAAGATCGGGTTTCTTGGCTGTTTGCTGTGGTCAGAAGAGGAAGCTTGAGGCAGGCTAGTAACTCATGGGGAGGGAAATAATAGAATCTAATGTAAATAAAATTAAATAAAAATCGTGAACATTATTAATGTAAGCGGATTGAACGATCCCTTAAAAAGGAAGCCTCAAAATAACTAAAGAAACTGTTGATTAGAGTGTGTTGATCTTCTTCCTGGTGTTGAGACTAGAATCCCTTTTTCACTAAGGTTGGTGTTGCAGCCGGACTAACTAATCCGCCGACTAAAGCTAATTTTTCAAAAGACCGAGGGTTCGAATCCATGTTCCCCATCACAATAGGCTTTCTTATGAATTTGCGAGTAAGAGCTGACATCGGCTATTGTCAGCTGACTGATCAACCCTAGCCACAATTTAAGGTCCTGCTGGATTAAAAACCCCATAATTTATTTCTTAAAAATGGCAGTTTTAGAGGAGTGGTGGAGTTTTGAGTGGGGACGTTGATTTCTTTTTGGTGACTAATTTGTATGTCAAATAAAGGTCATCATTTAGTAAGCTAAGCTCTTTATTGTTGTATCCTCCTTTTTGCGTTATAAATAATTTCTCTCGGTTAAATGGCTTAGGAGTTTTGTATGTGTGTTCTAACCACTTTTTTCTCTTTGGGCCTAGCTTTTTATGTATTATTTGCGTATTGCAATCAAGCTATTAAAGTAGCATTTTAGTGATGTTGAGGTTGTGTTAAAAAGATGGGGAAAATTAGTTACCTACAGCTACTAACTAAGGCACACACACAAGGGGGGTACTTTGGGGAGGATTTTGGTATCAATAATCGTCAGATTTATTTACTATTACGGTAAGGTGTGGTGGAAATCTATGCATGGTTAAGCTTAAAATGCTCCATAAAGATCGCTTGAATTTGCAAGGTTGTTACGGTACGAGATTGGGCTCACATGAGATCCACCACGACGCGCTGCGTATAAAAACACCTCTAGACCAGCAGGTCGAGCAGACGTTGATACTTCATCATCATCATCATCATCATCATCATCTTCATCATCATTATCTTCATTATCACCGACCCCACTGTCGAAAATTGATCAAGATACGTACGGACTGCCATCATGGTACGCGTTTCGCTGAAGGCCGCCATCGTTTTCGTCCAGGTCGCTTCGGCGCTAAAACACCTCAACATGTACAGCGACGATAACTGTGGTAATTGGATAGGTCAGATCAATGACGATACTGGTGCTAAAGGCAACTTCCTGCCTGGTACTCACTCAGTTATGCTTGTCGACTGTGACAAAGGTCTCAACATGTACGGGGGGTACGAGTTAGAGTACGGGAGTAACCATAATGGTGGTTGGTCTGCGGTGTACTGTTCGGGGCCATGGTCTACTTGCGGGGGACAGAACAATCGTTGCGTCAAACTAGCCAGTGGTGTTGGCTCGTGGTCTGCGAAAGACTGTTCCGGGAACTAGTATTCACGTTCCTAGCACGAGCCTTGTATTCGAGACGAAGCAGACAAGGCTCAAGAGTGCCTCCGGTGGCGACAGCCGCTACAACGACACTGGAACAACTCGCAGCTTCACGGCCTATACTTTGTTCAAGGATGGCAAACGGCGCGCATGGCCCGCCAGCTACCAACCCGTGCAGCTTGGTACTGGTTGCTCGTCTCGGTCGTTTGGCTCGCAGTGCTGCTAGTGAGAGAGGAGAGTGGTGATTGGAATATTGCCCTTGGGGTGCCCAAGTTGTTGCAGCTGGGGATTTTGCTTGTATTAGGTATTGGTTATAGTAGTTAGTGCAAATCATGTCTCTGGAGGTGTTCGCTATGGTTCTACTGCAGGTAGATGGGATCATGTGATTAGCATAGTTTTATTTACAACTGCGGTCAGATTTGGTATTAAAGGTGTCGACATATAATTGTGAACCAAATTGATAATTGTGAATAAAAGCGCCTTTAATTTCCTAGATATTTAAAATCTAGCTTAGACTATTAATTCTTCCCTTAACTTTTTAGATTACCTTATATAGTATTTACAAGGTGCCCTGACGCACACGCTAGTGCCTGGTCGTGGGGAACGCAAAGCCTTTAGAAATTGGATTAATAGAAGTAACAAAAAACGCACCTGTTAAAGCCGGGCTGTGAGGAGCTGGGCTGGTTTAACTACAGAAATACTATCCCGATTTGACTTGTTTCAGTGCTTCAAAAACACCCGGATACGTCCAATTGGTCTTCTCATATAAATACACCTCCTCGGCGGATCTCTTGTCCTTTGCCTTCCTGGTATTGTTCTGAATTATGCTTGCCCTTGGCCTTCTTACGGCATCAAAATCTTTCAACAAGGTGGGCACATCCTTGGGGGACACATTTGGCTGTAAGAATAACCGAAAGGCTTCAGCGTCTTCTATAGCCTGTGTTCCTCCTTGGCCCTGATGAGGTGTCATTGCATGTGCTGCATCACCTATGAGAACCGTTCTGCCCCGGATATAAGTTGGTAGCGGGTCTTGATCCCGGAGTTGCCAGAGTTTGATGTTCGTGGCTATTCTTGATTGAGGAACTTTGTTAGAGCTGACGACTAAGTGGTGACGCGGTTCTTACTTTAAATAATATATAGTCCAATCTGGAAAGTCTCTAAATAATGACAAAAGTTCGTCTTTGTCTCCGACAGCTGTCCAAGACTCCGTAGTTTCATTTTTCAACTGCTTGTCGGGCACAATGCAGACGAAATTAAGCAACTCGAAGTTGCGGCAAGGGTACATTACCATGGATCTCATGGTACCATCGAAAGAATACACCATGGATAAACACGCTGGCTTATCTGATCGCAGAATTTCAGGGATATGGCCGAGGGTTTTCTCGATTTTGCTTGCTTCCAAAGTGAAGCGAAATGCAGACAAACCTGACTGTCTTGCCGTTGAAAGTGCGGCGTCGCCAATAACATATGGCCGTATTACGGATTTTATACCATCGGCAGCTGTATTAATTAGTTTTTAGCAGTTGTGGATATCACCTTTTTATACAAGACTTGCTGCATGGCGAAATTACCTATGATTAAATCCGCCCTGATCTCCTCGCCTCCTTCAAAAACAACTCTGCCTTCTTCAGCATCAACCTCAACAACTTTATTATCCCAGAAAACTTTAGCGGGTGTCCCAGGAATACCTGAAATACTTGACTCTTCTGTTGCCAATCGCAAAAATTCCTCCCGGAGGTCTGCTCTGTGTTGGAATAGCCAATCTGCCCCATATAACTTGGCATAATCATGTTGGTTATCTAAGGTGAGCACCCCTTCTTTCGTAAAAACCTTGGTTGCACCAACAGATAGCGAGCCAACTCTAGATCGGTCAAAATTGAGTGTATCTAGGATTTTCACACTATTGGGACCGATGTTGATAGCAGCACCAACTTCGGTGGGCGTAGAAGATCGCTCGTATATTCTGACTCTGTGTTTCTCACGCAATACCCGGGCAACTAAGGCGCCAGCGAGACCAGCGCCTACGATGACGATGTTAAGGGGTTGTTGTACAGAAACTATGGTGATCTGTTGTTGACTCTCAAGTATGTGATAGGCACGATGTAGATGTAGTTATTAATGATGAGAAGATCCGAAAACAGTATTCTGCTAACGTAGTAAATGGATTTGTGGTGGTAGATATAATAATGCGATGCATTCTAAAATGAATCTCAAGCTCATCCGGTGATTTGATAAAGCACAAAAGAGACATCATCTACACCAATTCCCTCGGACTCCCTCCACATCCCACCTCCATGTTTCCGTCCCGGCACTTCCGTACTCCGCATCTTGTGATTCTTAAAATAAGACCGGATATTACGCACTTTGTACGGTAGCGTCGGCCCCGCAGAATTAGACACTTAACCCACACTAATGAAATCGACCCACTCCTTGGAAACATCTCGTCAAACTCGTCCTTAATCTCCAATAGCCCGAAGATGGACTTCCACCGTAGCTTTTAGGTGCCGGACGGAGATATGGATGTGTTGGTCCTTGGATCTTTCAGTTATTATTGACTACGTCAGCGTTCTCCACCTCCCTAAAGTGTAGCGTCGGATGATGACTGTGCATAGGGAACCTTGAATAAGTAGTGGTGCCCGGAGCCTAAACACACATCTTGTAGTGGTAAGAAGCATTTTCTGCCTTTCTTTCAGTCAGATTTCGAATTAACTGCTATACTATGACTCCTGTTCCAAAAGCCACTGTCAATATGGCGTCCATGGCAAGACGACTTGTTCTCCGAGAACCGTATGGCCAATTGGAGGTAGAGGAATACAACCCTGCTCCTCCTGGCGATTCTCAAGTACAAGTTAGAGTCTTGGCAACATCACTAAATCACTTAGACTGGAAGAGGATTGATAAAAACCTCTTCTTTCCGTCGTTTCCTCATGGTAGGCCTACTATAGATGTTGTTATGGCATAAACCAAATACCATTGCTAACAGATAACTTCATCAAGTCCTTGGTATGGACCTAGCAGGACGGATCTCAGACCCCGGCAAGTCCCAACGCTTCAAAAGAGGGGGTGTAATTATAGCGCCGGGAACAGTTGGTTACAGCGACGGCTGTTCCAATCAAACCCATACATTAGTCCATGAGGATTACTGTGCGGGGGTAATTTTTGCACAAATTCAACCCACTGTTTATTCATTTAATACGGACTTGGCAAAAGCTCACTGGAAACCTCCTAGATTGAAATGGATATATCGATGCTAGCAGCCTCGCACTACAAGGGCTAAGTATGCATTGTATGTCGAGTGATAAAAGGTGACGAAATAGAGTAGACTAAGCAGTTAGTTAAGGCCTGTTTTTAAATAAAAATGGATCATTTTACTGATACTTCAATCCTTGAATTTATCCGAGTTCGATGGGATTGTAACTAGATATTAAATTTCCAGTTCCAAAGTCATTGCCCCCTTGACCCACGAGCCTCTATACCTACCGCGCATGATTACTAAATTTGCCGTGTTTTAATTAATAGAAATCATCCAGAGCTTTTATTATTTTGAGAAAAGCCCACGGAGGTCACATCAATGGAAAAGCCATATCTGGCACAAACTCTCGCTGCTGTACGCTGCATTGAGACTTGGGAGAAAGTTGGTCATAAAAAGCACGTGGTACGGCATAAGTGAAATTTTGGAACTATAAAAACTATTTAAGATAGATGCGATGGCCCCGGTAAATCAGAAAATCCTGGCTGGCGATCTAATGAAAACTGGTAGTGGTTAGCCTAGGGGCTTCCTGTATGGGTTCTGGTACGTACTCTGATGTCCTTGCTCATATTCATGACAAGAGCTTCTTTTGAAAATAGAACAAATGATTCATGAAGGTCAATGACCTCTTGGTGCTCTAGAGAATTTTCAAAATGTTTCTGGGCTTTTCTGAATGCTGGTACGGATGCCGCATCATTTAGAAAGACTTTATAAACCAGCGCATACTGAGGCATGTCAGTCCCGCCAAAATAGGCATTCAGATCGAACTTATCTGAAGCAGTGCCGATGTTACATATCATTCCCCAGGCATCATTTTGACAATAATCCTTCAACGCTTCAACCAAACATGGGGTTATTAATTTTTCCAACTCTGCTCCCTCCTTGACATTGTCAGGCGTAGAGATGAAATACATGGCCACCGTCGCGCTGCTAGCCTCTAGAGCGATGCTTTTTTGAATGTGCCTGGGGTCCGAAGATTCTTTGTGAAGTGGGATTGGCTTTTCATATGCCATCAACACCACACTTGTTTCAAAGTCTGCGAAGAATGGACCGTCTGGACCAATTCTGGGTTTGACATATTGAATCGAAAAGTATGCACATACATGATCTTAGTCGCGAAATAAAAGTTCGGTGGTATCATTTCTACCACACCAGTATTGATTTGCGTTCAAGGGTCCCCCTAGACGCGACCCAAATGCTGAATCAAAAACTTGTGTCTGGATGCATTTACTATTGCGCAGTCATCAGATGCTGCTTCTACCAGCCGCGTGGTACTATCACAGCACTCTAGAGTTTACAGGAAACGATGGGTCACATACTGTTGTTTGTGGTCTGCCTCCTCGGTACCATCGGATATGCGCCCATGGATATGAAGCCGATGATCAAAATATTTCCTTGCGCGTCATATTGGGCTTGCGCCGACCAGTTGCGATTTGCTTGATGAGAGCCATTCGAAGCTGCCAGTGTTTAGTTGAATATTGTTTAGTTAGATTCTACCGCTTAGGAGTGAGTATATACATCGGCCCCGCCACTTTAGTTCCGGCAAGTAGACACTTGGCTTTCTGGCGGCGGGGCCGACATGCTAACTTTACCGCCTGGCTAACTTTACCGCCTAAAACTCCGCGCGCGATACAAAACTGATATGAAAAAGCCGCAGTCAGCCAGATATGGAAATTTGGGCCTGGTAGGCTAGGGTTAAACGATTTGACGATGGTTTGAGCTACTAACTAGCGTGAATTGTTTGAGTACATCGAGGACAAGGGCAGGTCGAAGTGCGTAAGTGCAATGCTTTTCGTCCAAAAAGACACTCTCCGGTTTCTTGTATGGAGCTAAATCAAAATTATGATTAATTTCAATGCATCCCCGGCATTTCCGTACCCTAGAGGAATTAGCAAAAGTATTCATGAAGGGATATGCGCCAGTAGGTGGTCAGACATTAACAACAGCTCCATCAATAAATTGCTTCCCGACTCTCCCGAAATACAGACTCTAAACCCCACTTTCCGGAACAGTGATTTCGTTCAGTTGTCTGAATAATTCATCTGTTATCAAGTGTTGGGATGTGCGGGTTTAGTAGGAAAGGATGTCATGAAAATATTGACTGTTAATTGCCATGACGGTAATGCTGGATATCGATAGCAGCGATCAGAACACATTAAGGGCATATGCATGTGTGGTATTTAGATGCGGCTATTTTGTCTTGGTCGCCGTGGGGCCGCTGCAGGCTTGAGTGTGCCCAAACATGGTGTTCAGTCGGATTTCATGAAACCCGTGTCCGGGAGACCGATATCCACCCCGCGGCTTCGCAGCATAGCTTTAATTCTCCAGTTTATACAGTTTGGCATTTCTTAGTATAAATAAAGCATTAAGAATCACCATAGATGCAATTGTTAGAAAATGTTTAAGCCAGGAATCTTTTTGAATCCTCAGAACATTTTATTTTACTCCTGGTACTGAACTAAAGATGCCTCATCTTCACAACATCGTCGGTCTGATCATCCTGTTTGTCTAAATTTCTAATTCTTTGCAGTTTTTAATTGCTAACAAGAAAATAGTTTGACACTTCTTCGACAAATATTGTCTGGCCCTGTGTATCGTCATCATGTAACCAGGTCCCACCTCGCGGCGACGGAACCCTTCAACTTGACGCACCCTAAGGAGCCTACCACCGAAACCTTGAATTATTCCGCCGTAGCTAGAGAAAGCCACAGTCTACGCATGTGGACATTAGGAAGCAAACAACCAAATCAAACTGATGAAGAATTTAGATATGAGTACGAGGTGTATGTCATGGCCGAATTTCTTTAGACCGCCTGTCTGCTGACTAGACCAAGGGTCCACGCATATGACACTGAATTGACCGCCAATTTGAGTGACGGCAGACTCCTTCAGTACTGGCAGGGATATCATTTCCGTGACACTATCTCTGAGCCTGATCTGGTTGGTTGGGAAGATGACTATTTGCCATTCGTATGATATTCACGCACCCTGTTTACCTCAAGCTCACGTTATTTAGTCACCATCAACTCCTGTACCCATTGTTTACGAACCAATATCAATTTCTCGTCACGTTTGGTCAAGTCTCGAAGGCATTTATGAGCTATATCATAGCGCGGCTTACACGAATCAAACAGCCAAACACACTTTTTCGGCAACTAATCAATATGTTTCTCTGCTAACTCCACTTGCTATTCTATCGTGGAATAAGGATAAGGCTAAATTCGAGGACATTTCCACGCCAAACAATAACTCAAGAGTCCACGTGGGCCTATTTCTTGGTGACAGTGCTGATGGAGCTTACCATGAAGACATCTATAGAACATTAGAGATTCGCAGGGCTTATGTCGAGTCTGTTCTCCGAGAGGAACCTTCTCTTGGAGATGGCTTGTTGCGTTTCTGTCAATCAGGGAAACCTCTTGCCATCAGGTCCGTGTTTATTCAGTGGATTTTATACTTTTATTAACAGGTCTTATTTAGCCGCACCAACCCGCAAGCCCAGTTGGATCCCATTTATGAAGGATCACTTTACCAGAACTTTACAGCTTGGAAACATGTTGCAGTTGAAGATTACTTCTTCGACAATGCAATCTCTGCAGTGAATCTGATGAAAAAGCTGCCATGGCTTCATACGCTCGTCTGGGATGGGTCGTCAGGATCATTTGGGTTTGCGTCACAAATTCGCCTCAAGTTTGATTTTCTTGGAGTTCTGTAGTATATCAGTGGGTGATGAATTTTAGACCGAAGGCAGCTGAGGACATCTCACGAGAGAAAGGATCTGAATACTATGGCGATCGACTTGGCTTGTACCGCCTCTGCTCTGACAATCGGTCCAATAATGTTACATTGTAGTAGTGCAGAGACCATTGATACAAGTGATAATTTTTCAGAATTTTTCAGAATTTGGATTCTCCGGATCCAAGCCAGGAATGCTATACCTTTTTTCAAGAGTTCTTTGAATTGAGAGCGGACCGCTGATAAAATGCCGAATCATTTCCATGATGTCAGAGGACTGGAGAGGCGCTCGATAGGCTTTATTATAAGTTATCGCCTTCAAATAGTCATGCATTGAGCATTATTCCTCCAGTCAATTAACTCTTGCTAAAGCTTAATTGATCTTTTGCTTTGCAAGATTTTGCATTTCAATTACTGATTGATCGCATCACACGAGAGTTTAACTAGATTGAATGTGCTTGAATAATTGAAATCGAGCACACTTTATCCCGCAGTAGAATAAACATTTGCACTGATTTATTGTCATCCCTTTGGGAGATTTATCGCTCATACCCAGCCCCGAACACCCCCGAACACCCCCGAACACCCTCGGACACGCGATGCGATTGATTTGATTTCGGACTAATATGTATAGACGGAAACGATTGGCATCGATGGCTCTCGTTAAAGAGGCGTCTGGCGAAGACTTTTGCTATCCAGAAGCTTTTCGGGTTAACAATAGCGCCGCCGCCCACTGGTAACATATAACTGGTGTTATAGGATGCTCCGAAGGAGGTTGGAAGGACAATGGAAGTAGCTGTCTCCTCATTGATATCAGTACGGTTATGCGGGATACCTTGGGTGAATACTCCATCACCTCTGCAGTGAGGTTGTTAGAAGTTGCAATGGCGCCAACTTTCACAGCATTGACTCTTATCCTGTGAGACCCATATTCCACAGTCAATGTGCGAATTACAAATTTGAATGATGTCTTACTCGCGCTGAACAGACTCGAACCTGGCAGTCCTGACGGTTTAGCGGCAGCCATCACGTTGACAATGATCCCCGCCCACACTCCAACATGCCTAGCACTGGAGCGCCTTAGGCCAAAGATTTTCTCAAAGCCGTCGACGTTTATTTACTCTACCGAAGCATAAAAGCCACCCGCAGTATTGTTCATAAGAATTTCTATTGGCTGAACCAAGGCCGCTTCGACGCTCAATCTCAATCGTCGACCCTGTCACAAAGGCAGCTTTGGAAGAGGCTATAGTGATAGGCTCTGCTTCTCTCAGAAGTATGATTGCAAGGGTAAGAAGTAGTTCGTTAAACCGTCATCGACGCCTTAGATACTTATAAAAGATGTCACATAATGTCAGGTTTGTCGGACAGAATCCAGATCCTATCAGACCGGCAAAGCCAGACTCATCGCAAAATTATTTCGGATGCTTGCCATTTAACACATGCGGCGCTAGTCTGTTTTTCACTTCGACCAAAATTATTGTTGTCGCCTGCATGCTGTGTCAGAATTATCTTTTTAAAGAAATTCAAGTTGCAGTCGCCAGAATCGAGATATAGGCAGGGTCAAATTATTATGTCACACTCACAAGATGGTCTCAACAGCCTAGCCTAGCAGCCGGGCCTCTTAGGGCCCGGCCGGACCTTGACTACAAAGCCTCGATGCCCTCGACGGCACAGTCCAGTACTTATAGTAACAGCTAGATAGCTCTTGCCGCAACCGGCCCCAAATAGTCATACAAATCAGGATAAATGCCTAGATGAAGGATCTAGCTACTACAGACCTATCCCAACGCGGCTGCAAGCAACATCCGTATGCGGTGGTCACCGTAGCTAGCTTTGGATAGCCTCAACCTAAAAGAAACTCCCCTCGGCCGACCGGAACAGCTAGTCACAACAGCAGCTATAAGAGACCTAGATAGACCCTTCAATTGACAAGACAAGAGCTTCCAAATGTAACCCTGTGGCCTCTATAGCTAGTGATATATTAAATGGGGCAAGCGATTTATTGTACGAGGGAGAGAAATCATATATTTCTATAGAAATAGTATAACTGCAAAATATCATCTTCGAATGAATATATAGACACAATCCTCGCGTAGATGATCACGCTAGCATTCTATCTCCCACCACCAAGAACTACGTGGTATTTGCGAACCAGCATAAACATTAGACCTTACGTAACTGTCAGCGACCTCAGACATTGCCGATTTGAATGACAACGGAAATTTTCATACCGATATTTTAACATTTGTCATGCTTGAACTGTTTCCCGCACGACTTCACGGCTTTTTTCACGTGGCCTTGTTGCTGGCTTCGAAGTTGTTTGCAAACTCTCTTGCGTTCGGCAGGAGTAAATTTGCCTGGATCAGCACTCTTGGGATCGCATACACTTTTGCATGTTTGAATGATTGTCAATGCAAATGTTCGGTCAATGAAACAGTTCTCTTCTTTGGTGGCACGAGGCTCAATCGAGCCGTTGTCAGCCGGAAGAGCGAGTCCTAGCCCAAAGAAGAGAGAAATAATAAATGTGGCCTTCATATTGAGATAGGTGGTGAAATTGTGTGACTTGGAGAAGTGCCGGTGAGGTGAGTGTACTGTAAAGAAGGCTGATGGTAAGAATGAAAGGAATGAAAGAAATAATGGAAGGTGAGATATAATCAGAAATTTATATTCACAAATACGGTAGTGGAGAAGATATGTTCCCCACAGTACCAATTCAATATCTCAGACAGAGCTCCATGGACTAATTGTCAAATCTACGTCTACATTGAGGTATATTCGCCCTGCATTGCACTAGGAGACAATTTTATTCCCACTAACTTTGATACCACTCGTGCGTTTAGGCAAATCTGTCGAATATTGCAGAAAATGGTACGAATATTCAAGATATTGAATCGATCTTTTTAGCATTCCAACGTTATGGTTTCATTTATAGCGTCGCTTATCAGTATGTAAATGCCTCTTGAACACTGTGTTGTTGTGACGCTATGCCTCGTACACTCTGTTGTGCCTGAGTCATGAGTCCCAAGACCTTTTGTGTGGACCAAGTACATGATATCCTCACTAGAGCTTGAACTAGCGACGATATGAGGTACAAAGAGATCGGCGGTGCTTGAAGTGTGACAGGTGCAGGGGGGCTAACTAGTCCAGCGACCAAGAACACGAACATGCACGGTCGGTGACGACTTAGTTCCCTTCACTCGCCGCTAAAGCAGCTTCGTAGTTATTCATTCACCGCCTTTTTTTTTTCCCCATATTCTGTATCTTCTCCAATGGTGATGTACTGTGATCGTCTGGTACGTTTTATTATCATTTAACTCAGGCCATGAAAATGAAGCATCTGCGCCAAAGTCACCCAGGTACATAGACTTAGTAGAATATACACAATCATCAGAGACCTGTTGCATGTATCAAAGATTCAATCACTAACATGCGGTTAAATAAAACAAGGGTAGCAAATGCGACCGAGACCATCTGAAAATTAAATTAAGATCTACATGCAAAAAGAAATTTAGGCTCTACCGAGTTTAAGACAAGCTCGTCAATGATTGAGCCCACAATTTCTGTCACCGACTTCCAAGCAGTGGAACAGCACCGATGGTTAATTGTACAAAGCAGCCAATGACATCGCTAGGTCTATCTGACTAGCTAATTCTGACAGCTAGAGCAAAGAGGTCAACAGATTCGTCCCTCGCGACAAATTAAGCGATATTATTCCTCTATGTACAATGTACATATTCCATAAATTACCTGTGATGGGCACATGCCAGGCGTTATTGTCGTAGTTAGTTCGGCCCTTGTTGCTCCACCAGCCTCTTGGAAGTTTTGCTAGTCTAAATGTAGTCGTCAATTCCATGATCATGCATCCATGTACCCTTCTCTCTTCTCTGTACAAATTTGTGCCACAGAGCTTCTATTCATATCCCATTTGACCTTTGCGACGTTCAATGATCTCATGCACCACTATGGTTTTGCGAATAATATCCGGTTTGCTACGCCAGGTACGAACGCGAATTCCCCCAGCTAGATTTTTGACACTTGGCTACTCCCACAAGATAGAAGAGAAAAATATAAATTGATTCAAGGCGTGTGATGACTACCTATGCAAATAAGGCAGCCCTTCTAAGACCTCTACCAAGTAATTTGCTCATCCAAGTCATCATCCAGGCCTAGTCCCTTGACTGTCGGGATATTCTACAAGCTTTATGTAGTTTAACGACAGGTATTTATAATGATCGCGTGAGCACTATTACAGTAAGAACAGAGACTCGGTGCCTATGGGCTAAATCCACACCCCAGATCATAACTAAGAACTGAAATTTCATATCCATTTTTCGGTATGGATATCACTCAGTCTAATCGAGAATATGTTCGAGAATCCCAAAATCAATTAGTGTTTCAAAAACTAAAAGATGGGCATGATATTATGGAAATGAAACCTCAAGTGATTTCTCCCCAGAAATTCTCAAGAACTATAGGGTAATGTTATTTTCCAATCAGGCTTGGTAATTTTTCTGCCAATATGGAGCCTTTGAGGTTTTTGATTAGAAATTTAAGAGAACGATGCCCACTATGAGTTTGATTTCTAGAGAAAAAAAAGATAAAGACAACAGACCAAAATTGCAATGAAGATAGATGAGTTCAAAATCGAACCAAATATTTAATTATTTAAAGATCTTGGAATGTGAATGTCCAACCCATCCCAATCGGGTAGTTTAGCTTCATCCAACCCTATCACATGATCCAATTTTTTGGTCGTCCAGATAACGCTTTTTGATATTGGTAGAAATTTGGTGAGCAAAGACATGGATTTTCTTTTTCAATTTTCTCAAATGTGCTCTCATCAGCTTCCAAGGGATGACCTAAATAACTTGGGAACCACGTGTATCCTTGGCTAAGATGTGGGAGAGCAAGGCTGAATAAAATTGACCAAAATGGGTGTTGACGATGGCAAGGTCAAGGCCATTGGTATAAAGAGGAGGGTTCCCATGAATTTCTATTTGGTACCATCCAAGCAGACCACCTAGAATGTTTGACTTGCGATGGTGCCTGCCATGAAAGTTTGCATGGCCCTATATTGCAACAAGCCCCCCGACGCCGTAAACCTTATCTCAATTTGTCCGGAATGAGTACAAGTTACCAGTCGAGCAATTCTGTTCAATCCACCACATAACATAGCGGAAGCTGAAGTGGACACGTCTAGTTTTGTTTCATTTGCATTCCAACTGTTGGACCAAAATATGCTTAGTCAGAGCGATTGCCACAATTGGTTCAGTTTCCGAGCCTCCGACCAACATGCATTATGCTATAGCCATCCAACCCCGTGGTGGACCAGTAAAAGGCCGATGGCTGTGATTCCCAGCCGCTTGAAGCAATGCCATGGAGCAGAGTGGCTGATTAAGATCCACTATTATGCAGGTGTTGATTGGTTAATGGATGCCACAAGCGGCAAGTGGTCAGCACAGACACGTCGTGGTCCACGACTCCTCAGTTTCAGGACCAGCTGAACCACATATGGGCCATTTTCCTCTTTCACTAGCTTTTCAAACATTGTCCAACCCACAACATAAAGAGTCCATTACATGCGAAGAAACGACTCGTACAGCTATAAACTAAATAGTAACTAGCTCACGCAACATGTCTTCAATATCTCAGCATGCTCAAAAACCGATGACGTCAGCCAAACTTTCTTTTTCAGAGAAGATTGGATTCCTGAGAGGCGGGTTTGCGATAAGTGAGATAAAGTCCTGCAACATTTTGCACATGTCTAATCGTGTCGTTATAGTGATAAATCTGGTTGTTGGGGTTGTGGTGGAAGTTTTTCCTAGGAAGTCGAAAGCGAAAACGTATAAGCGGCGACTGGTTCTTACCATGATAAAAAGCGGCACTCGGTTTCTCTCGCCACGCCAAATGCAGTGAGTTGATCGACCTTTGTTCCGGATCAGTAAGCTAATTGATTATGTGACAAGAGCGATTCTTCCTAACACAGCAGCCATGTATCAGGAATTTGCTTCAGAAAGATCCCTTCCCACTAACACTGTTCGGTTCCAAGATGGCACTGAAGGGCATTGGATCGGGGCCACGGATGCCAAAATCACTCTGCTTTTCCTACATGGTATAACTCTCAACTTTTTGGCTGTGACTTTTGAGCTTACGTATTTGATTAGGCGGGGGATATGCTACACCAGCCTCCAAGGGGCATTTTGCATTAATTGCCGATGCTGTCTCAAAAGCAACGAGCGAAGGAAGAAGTCTAGCCTGCTTAATTGTTCACTACGGTCAGTCAATATCTGGCCCCCCTCTACCCTAAAAAAAAAAAAGGTGGAGAGGGGAGCAAAAGCCATTCGTACTAGCGTTGTTATAGACCTTGCACCAGAAGCAGTATACCCGCGCCAACTGCGACAAGCGATGCATGCGTACAAGTACTGCATCGAGGAGTTGAATCGGGAAACGGATAATGTTAGTTCTGCCGCTCTTTTTCGTTTAGAAATGATTAGTAATCTGTTACAGATTATCATTGGAGGTGATTCCGCAGGTGGACATCTGGCATTGGGTCTCTTATCTTGCTTAGCCCACCCGAGACATGATATGCCTATAGTTTCACATGAAGGAGCATATCCGTCCACCATACTAGTTTCTCCATGGATATCTTTCGATCAATCTTCGGATTCCATGAAGAGAAACAGGCGGAAAGACTGCTTATATGGCCCCACGCTGAAAATGTGGAGCGATAATCTCCTGGCACTGGCGCCTCTCGATAATTACAATTTTCCATTGGCTGCAGAGAAAGACTGGTGGGTGCCTCATAAAGATCTGAGGCTTTGTATTACTGCAGGAAAGGATGAAATGCTGATTGATGATATTGCGCGTTTTGTGGATCAGCTGAAGGTATGAACAGCGCGATCAATCTAGCTTTTCAAGCTAACACTATTCGTTTTACTAGGAAGCTGGATTAAAGCCAGACTACCGATGTTTCGAGGATGAGCCACATGGGGTGATGGTTTGGGGAGAAGAGATGGGCCTACCGACACCTGCATCGAAATTGACATTCATTGACTGGGTTAATCTGGAAGTTGCAAGAAAGAGTTTAACCTGAACATCCTTATCGAGTAGAATTCTCGACCATATTGGTTATTTCTCAAGAGACTACCAGGTGCGGGCCCTTACACTCACCGTCTCACAAGCGGATTACTTAGGGGCGTTTTACTTTGTCACCATATGACTATTAGGGATAGAAAGGATTAGGGACAGAATTCGCAGGAGATTAAATGATGAAGTCTCAATCTGTCCCACTATCCCACGCTTATACTTCTACTCTCTCGAAGATGACGTATCTCAGAAACATGTGGCCCATTACGCCTTCGAAGCTAAAGAACGAGGATACGAGGTGCATAAGCTAGTATTTTAGTATAGCAGACACTGCTGAAATATTCAAGAGGATGGAATAATATACTGGCAAGGCATCAAGTAGTTTGTTCAAAGGATCATTGTGGCTAAGGTAAATGAGTGACAGGGTGAAATTACTCGAAGGAGTGGTAGCCATATTTTGGCAAAGTTTAATACATTGGAATTTATGGTCGGGTATTTCTATCCGAAAAGAACATAAAGTGGATGATAGTGAATGTCTTTCATATAGTTATTTTCTTCCTCTTAGGAAAGGAAGATGCCAACAAGGTCACAGGACCTAAAGGCATGCCTTATAATAGACTTTTAGATCTGTTAATATAATTGTTTTTATATTAATTTTAGAGTTTAAAAGTAATATAAGATAAAAAAATCTTAATAATTAAAAATTTTATATAATAAAAAGAAGAATTTTTTATTAATTAAAAATATAATAATATATATTTAAATAAAATTTTTTTAAATATATATTTTTAAATATATATATATAATTAAAATATTTATTATTAAATAATATATTATTTATAAAAATAATAATTTTTTTAAAATTAAATTTATAATTTAATATATTTATTAAAAAAATTATTTAAATAATAAAATATTTATTAAATAATAATAAAAATTTTTAATATTAATATTAAATTATTAAAATATAATTTTATATTTAAAATTTAAATTAAATAATAATTAAAAAAGATTTTTAAAAAAAATTAAATAAATATAAAATAAATTTAGAATATAAATAGATTAATAAATTAAAAAAAATAATTTAAAAGGAAGGATAGTCTATAGAAAGGAAAGGAAAAGGAAGGAAAGGATAGAATAGGAAATGCAAACAACGGTTCAATCAAACAACTAACAGGATACGATCAGTGTGACAGGATACGAGCAGTGGTGGATGATAGTGAATGACATTAAATCTGCCGCTCTTTTGTCCCTCAGATATCAGGCCAAGTACAAGGTAGATTGGGTTAGTTGGCTTGAAGGCTTTGAGAATAACAAGTATTAGATACTTTGAAAACCTCAAAACCTTACAACCTCAGCTACACCAAATCCGTCCTCATGGTAGCCAAAGAGATCAAAATCAAAAGTCACAAATCCTTCATATGCACCTCCAGCAGCCAGAAAGTCAGCAGCATATGTTTCTTAATCGGACCTAACGCTTTGCGCTTTGATTTTCCCCAGAGGACCAAAATCAACAGTCCATTCAAGCGGGTAGGTATTGTTAGTGACTGGAGATATATACATGTCCTTCGTCCAATCAGCTGTAAACGTATAAGTCAAAACTTGATTGCTCCCATCGGGAAATCGGAATGTAGCAATGCGAGTTTCTTCTTTCCGCGCATGATCGTCCACAGCCCACAGACTACCACGAATTCCGGCTCGGGGAACATGTACCTGGAACCAAGTATAGTTTGTGTCAGGCAGAGAGCTGTTGTCCCACTGTCTATCATACCAAGTAAAAGAATTATCAGGATCAATATCCAACACTTCTCCCCTAACTGTGAGGCTTCCTCTTGACTTAGTTGCAGGCAGAGCCCATTCACCAGTGGCTACATTACCAAAGTAGAATTCTCCGAGACCACCATTAAGCAGAGCCTCAGAGGTGTTTTGGAAGGTGATATTGAATCCGTAAGCGATATCTTGAAAATGCTCCACAACATTCATCTCTGAAAGATTGTCCGCTGTATTTGCTTTGAAAATCAGATCTTCAAGTGTTGCATCCAGTGTGGTGGTTGTATCTATTGATCGAGGGTTTGTAGAAACACGCGTAGACATTTCGTAATAAGATGTATTTGTAACATCAAGTATAGAGGAACGTGCCATGGCAATTCCATCCGTCCACATAGTATGGCCGAGAACAAGGTACTGATGCTTGTCGGAAGTTGAAAGATAGGAAACGATCCACCAAGACGTGCGTGACGCATTGGTGAACTGGGACTCATTTAAATCATATAAAACCGGTAGCCCAGGCTAGAATACAATCAAATTGTTAGACTTTATGAGCGAAGCAGAGCTCTCGAAAGATTATCTACCTTGACAGTGTAGTCCGAGTCCTCGGGGCGAAAGTCGTATGTTGGTGATGCATAAGTTGCCAGACCTAAGCTGGCCAGCAAGACGGCCACGGAATATCGCATTGATACAGATTTCGTGCTGAAGTTTGTAATAAGAAATGGTATCAATCTGTAGAAGCAGTTATCAGAGAGTATTTGGTTTTAAACCGAGGGTGCAAGTTGCTTTATATAAGCTCAATTTCTGACGTTGTTATCCACCGATATTATTAAGACACGTAGCATATTAGCTTCATGGAGAGCTAAATCCGTAATTTTAACTTTTGGTATTTATTAAATTTCTCAGAGATTTATCTCTCATGACATAATTGAAACATCACCGGTGTGAATTCCCAAGAAATATCAGTTGGGCAGGTTTAACGTCCTGACCCGCTTAGTCAGAGGTGAATTCGGCGATTTCTAGATAAGCCATGCTAAGGGCACGGCCATCTCCTAGTTCGTAATTTATTGGGCAATACGTATTAAAGTTTTCGCAATCGCTCAATTAGTGAGCGGAGAAAAAAAACGAAAGATCCACGATGCCGCCCGTCAGCGGTTCTGCACTCCATCTTCAAGAACAACTTGGAGCCTTTAGTTGCTATTTCCCCGCTAAATTAGTTGATTATAACATATATAATTAGACATTTCTTGAAAGAGAAAATCATGGGGACCAAGTAAGATTGTTAAATGCGGTCGCACGTGTCATCTTTGTGGCTCTGAAGTTATGAGAGAAGGCCTGTTGGGCCAGCTCTTCTTTTTATCAGACATGACTAATATGAATACTTTAACGAGCCCCCTATGCTTCTGATGCTCAGATCAATATGTTATTTTAGGATCCAAGGTGACGCGGACGGGCATCGTTACATTCCCTTCTTCGGGTTCACTTTGAAGAATTATGCCACATTTTGTCAAGATCATCTTGTTGAACATTCATTAGTATTTTATCATGTTTAGACCTACACTACGTACATATCAAGATCATGAAACTAATTTCTGTAACAAAGTATTCTGACATGTCTAGATTTCAATCAAAGAACTTAATGCTTCAACTTTATACTTCTAACCTTCCACTTTCTCCCAGCTGAATTTCATTGTTTCTAGAGGATTAATTATTTATTTACTCTTCAGTCTATTACCTCTCCTGGCCGTCATCTCTGATCATGTCAAGCCAAGGAAGATCGGCAGAGTAAATGAACAGGCCACTTGCACAGCCAATGGAACAATTGCATAAGTACCAGGAGAGTACTTCGCAGGGGCAATGGTCCATCCCCATGGAGCGCCGACAGCCATATAAATCATCCCCGCTGAAATTAAAATGCATATTAAAAAAGTATACTTGAAGCGATGCATCATCTTATTGAGGCCGATGTAGATTCCTGTAGGACCCAGCTCCTTAGAGGTTGAAGACCACTCAATATTAATGGAGAATGCATGGCAAAGTAGCGCTTTTGCGCAGTTAATGCTAATACCACCAAAGAAGAGAAGCAGAAAAGGCAACCATGTGGCTGCTTCAATGATGGTGATCCAAAAGGACTTCTCTTTGAGCCGATGGCGTGTCATGCTGAATGAAATAGTTGCAACACCGTTGAAGACAACTAGAAGAGACACCCAAATACCCCATGAAGGGGTGTAGAAGTGATCTAGGGTGGAGAAGAATAAACCAACGATGAGGTAATTAACGATGGTGAGGGTCATGCCAGCTGCGATTGCATAATCTGTAATTATCAGCTTTGTTCAGCTGCATGGATATGATGGCCTTACAGGTAAAGATATATGCAATAATGGATACCTTGCTAGAAACAGGCATGTTGCTCCATAAAAATCGCAGGAATAGCCTTGTGACCGGACCCTTATAAATCCATTTGTAGCTGTAAAATGAAGTGAGTAATATTTTCTTCGAGTTTCGAGACGTTTCTTAACTTACAAGGGATGGAAAACAAGTTCGTTGCAGCCATACGCATATTTTTCCCAACGATTCAACTCGTCATACACGGTAAGAGAGACACCTTCTTGAAAGCCACCGTTGTGGTACGTGGCTAGGCGACAAACCATGCCAGCCATCTGAATTCGAAGACTGATGTCGAAATCTTCGGACACGTGAGAATCGGACCACCACTTTGTGACGCCATCCGACTCATCGAAAAAAGCAACACTTTGGATAGCTTTCCAGCGCAAGAAAGCGTTGTGACCAACGAACGGTGCAACATCACCAGTGCCGACACCATACTTGATAGCCGTGTAGACAATGTTGGTAAAGTACGTGATGCCGTTCTCAAAAATGTTGTGTGCAACCTGCATTACCCCAGAGCCGTGCTGCAAAATAGCAACTTCGGGACTTTCGTGCATTTCGAGGGCGCCGTACAACAGACAGTCGATAGGGACACGGGTATCACAGTCGATGATTAAGATAATCTCTCCCATTCGAATATTGCCTTCCGCCCAGGTCTTACCCTCGTCGGCATCGAGCATATTTTGCAGAGCTGTTTCATATAGTTGGTCGTCGTTCTCAACGGTCAGGTCCTCGTAGCTACAGCTGCGGTTGCTGCACTCAAGCTCCGCGAGGCGATGCAGTTCATCCTCAACCTTATTGGAGAAGTCTAGGCAGTAATTCATGTTGCTGGCTTTCTTGAATTTTCCCTTTCTCACAAAACCAAGCTTGTTGGCACGGCCTTGAGGGCTGAGCTCGCTTTCATCCTGGTTGTCCACTGTAGGGTCAACTTGAGGCTTCTGCTTGAACCAAGAAAAGATGCCTCCACTCTTAGAATTCTTCATTGTAGGCAGACGTGCGCAGTAGCCAATGCCATTCTCGCGATAGTACTGCTTGCGGGCTGCGGCTAACTCAGGCTGGATGCACTGCATGCCGTCATCGTTGATAAATACGGATGCAGTACCACCTTGATCCTCATAGTACTGAATTGCAGCCATCACGGAGACCATGGTCGGAACAATAACCCTTTTTAGCCAGATTAGATGAGATTTAATCCAGGGGTGGTGCCAATGAATCACTTACCCTCGTAGGCCCTCTTTATACACAGGCATTTGCACGGTGATATGAGGTAACTCATAGCTGCGATAGCGGTTGCGATTGGGTTTGACCGCTGGGGTACACGCCAGATCAGCCTGGATATATCTTATTTATTGAACATGGAGGTACACACCTGAATGGTATTTTGAGTTCTTTAGACACATGCCTGCTGGCAGGAGCAGCTGGAAGACACTGCTTACAACCACAATAAAAAAAAACTGAATCACCCAGATGGTCAGTACTAAAGCTCCACATTGAAAGGAAACAGGGGCATACCAGCGAAAGGAGACAAAGAGGTGGAACCACTGCAATCTAATAATAAATTAATTGTGCTGTATCAATTTATCATTCTGATAAAACTCACCAAGATGAATCGCTTCCAGTCGCCGTCCCATGACCACTGTTCAAGTAACTGGTTGACTGTTAGAATAACATGGCCTTGTTTTTCTATTATCTTTTCTTGTCATTTAGTTCAAAACTTACTTTCGAAATGCCTAAACTCTGTGTCAAAATGATTAAAATCATGACGATGCCGATTCGAAACGAATGCACCCTTAAGGTGGGGCGAACAGGAGGCTCGCCCTCGAGATCCTCGTCACTGCCATCTTGACCTTCCTCGACCTGAATGGCTCGCTGGTAAATTTCATTCTTCTCGTCTATAGCACCACGGACAGGAGTTGAGAGGCCTTCGGGTGACTGTTCTTCAGTTTGCGCATGCAGTCCACGGGGCATTGCAGGGCCAACAATCTGCCCAAGTCATAACTGGTTAGCTGCTTCATCAAAAACTTTCCTTTGTTCCCCATCAAGATGAGTACATTTCAGACTAAGTCTTTGTCGAAAGGAATGGAATTGCCACTTACAAAGCCCAAGAGCTGCTTCTCAATATTATGTGCTGCATTGATGATACTGTCGGGGTTATTCGCCCAAATTAGGACACAACGCTCCTGAACGATGATGCATGAGCTAGCCGAGTGTACAAGTGATTGGTGGACATTTGCCATTGTTTCAATGACTGGAACACGAGCTCCAGTACTTTCTACAATCAGACTTGCCTGCCCTGGCTTGATGGCATCAAGGACAGTGCTGGTTACCTCTGAGGCCATGGAGATGACAGCACCTTCACCTAAGCGAGCGACTGCTGCGACAAGGCTGGGACTCGGATCATCTGGTGCATAGGTATATGTCCCATCAGGCTGTTTGATCGCGATACAGGTCGCGGACCAGCCGCTGTTGATGGCGGCCGCGGGAAGTTCATCGAACCACCCAAGCAAGGTAGCACGACGAGCCAAATATTTGGCAACCTACATAAAGTCAGACTATCCTTTAATTTTAAAGCGGGAGCTACATAGCAGCCTTGATGGAGAGCACGGCTACATGTCGAAGCGAAACAGAAAAAACAACACAGAATGAGTTTCAATGAATGAATAAATAGGGCAAGTATAAAACCAACATATGGCGAGACTAAAGTGTCGCCATCGGTGTTGATGTAGATGATAAATGGTGGGACACAAAATAGAGCAGTTCGAGTTAATAGAACTCACCAATGCTGGCTCCGTATCCTCGGGCAGATGCATTGCAGGCATCCCCGAAGAGGAGCTGTGGGCTGATCGTGATAAATGGTGATTGTAGGCATCTGGTGGGATGGAATAGCGGCCTCCGGCGGTGGTAGGACTGGGAGGAATAGGCGTGACCGACTCACGGAAGCGAGAATCTTGTTTCTTGCTGGCCATTGCTAGAATATAGAGAGACCTAAATCCCTTTTCCAATCGACCATGGACACTCTTCTCTTGAAACAGCGACGATGAAAGAACAAAGGAGAATAAGAATCAAGTTAATTAGATCGCGGTGCCTACAGCAGACGAGCACACCCGGCTCAGAAGTGGGGAGGTTGGGCGTGCTCTGTGGAATAGGCATATGTTGTGGCCCGCGCTTCCGTTACGATGAGCTGGCTTACTCTGGTGCTCACCGAGAAAGATCTAGATCATGCAAACATCAGTCGTGTTTCTTGATCCGCCACCTGTCACCACGCCTCAATCTAGCAGTTGCCGACTACGCCGCCGACTCCTGGACCTGGTCTCTTGCACAGGAAACTACAATCGGGTACTCTCAGATGAAAATATTACATCGCCAGCGCCGATTGGATTCCCCTAATAGGAAAGAGAAAAACCTAGGCCATTGGGTCTCTTCGATATTTCTTGATTCAATAATATGCAGTACCACGTGGGGGGCCTGTGGCAATCTCCTGTCGTATCCCAAGACGAAAGGGTGTGGCGTTGACAAGGTATGCCTTGGCAAACCAGCAACTGCCAGGGGCATCTAAACGTTATCGTTAGCCAGCGAGTAAGAAGGATGATGGAACCTCCACACCCCGGCATTCGGCCAGATACCAACCCATGTCGCTTAGCTCCACGAGCATGTTGGCCACTTATTCCCGCATCAGACTCAAACAACAACAATCGTGCGCTCAACAACTTCCACCAACAGGGAATGCGGCTGTATTGTCCAAATTTAGCTACCGAGTATAGCCTAAATGGTGCATTCACTTCGTGTTCAGTTCGCGGGCGGTTTCCTTATCAAAACCTCAGCTCGCCTGCAGGTTGACAGCCTCGCTCGCATCTTGCATGCACAGATAAGCAGTGAATCTCGGCTAGATGCATGGAATGGACCTCGACCATTTCCGGGACTCGGCTTGGATGCCAAGATTACAGTGTCGCAGCGGTGCAAGAACCTGATACCTGTTCGTCTCGTACCTAAGCTGTCACGGTCTAACCGCCGGAGGATCCGTCACCCCCGTCACTCAACTACGAGGGTCTTGACACCGCCGCGTGGCTGCCAAGACCTCTAATCTCTATTCAGCTCGAAAAGAGAAAGTCAATGGTGGACAATGGACTCACCGCGATGTCACATTGGCCGCATTTTCATTGCCCACTCGGGCACAATATTGCTGCCGTATTCAGTTGAAAATTATTCGTGTTGGTGCCATGACACGTGAGATCTAGGAGGCTGAATTCTAGGTCTAACGTTTTCGGACTCTCCAAGAAAGAGAAATTGGGGATATCAAGGATTTCGGTATCTATTGTTGCTTTTTTTTTCTTTTCTCAGTCGTGTTAAAACGGCTTCCTTCTTCGTTACTAGTTCTTGTCCATAACCAGCCAGGCTCCCACATGAAAATGGAAGAATCAAAGGCTGGAAATTCTGCCATTGAGGAATCTGCACCGTCATGGATCAATCCAGCTGATGCAGCCAGCCATGAATCGCCTAAAAACCCATTCGAAACACCCCAACAAACACCTTATGCCCGGACTAATTCGATATCTAGAAGTATGCTCAATTAATACACGCGAGAGAGCTCTCAAATATGTTGATTTATGACTGATTAAAAATAGCCTCGGGAGTTCGGCGGCGGTTCAAGAGCAGTCGACTCGTCGGCGAGTTTGAGAAACCGTGGCTCAAGAAGTCAAAGAGGGAGGTCAACTGGGACAGCATCATTTTCTATTCAAGCATCTTCATCGGGCTTGGTGAGTTTCTTCCTTTTTTTTCTATTAATATTTGGACCTTGTACGCTGATTCTTTTGACCCTTAGGTATTGGTGGATACCTCTGCTGGAATGCCACACACGGTGTACCCAAACATGATGTAGGTATACCCAAGGTGATCAGGCAATATCGGAGCTAATAGGAAGCACAGTACTGCTTAATCATGGATGATCATTTCGAGAACCTTGATAATTGGAATCATGAAGTTCAAATGGATGGATTTGGGTGCGTCATCTCTTAATCCCTCGGGAATTCGTGCACCGTATGCCTGACAATGCTACAGTACCGGAGCTTTCGACTGGACCACAGCAGACCCGGCCAATTCGTATGTTGACAAAGACGGGCTGCACATTGTCCCTACCATGACACTTGAAAGCACGGATATCACTTACGAGCAGCTTGTGAATGGTTACACGGTCAACTTGACCACAAACGCCCGAACTTACGGCCAGTGCACCAGTGATACACTCAAGGCCACCAACGGGCGCTTCCCATGCGCGGCCGTCAGTAATGCAACCAAGGGTCAGATAATTAACCCGGTGCGTTCGGCACGACTAAACACACGGGGCAAAAAGACAATCAAGTACGGGCGTATCGAGGTGACGGCGCGTATGCCACAAGGGGACTGGATGTGGCCAGCCATCTGGATGATGCCACAGGACAGCGTCTACGGAGATTGGCCAAAATCGGGTGAGATCGACATCGCTGAGAGCCGGGGCAACGACGCGCGGACCTACTCAATGGGCGACAACATTGTTTCCTCAGCCTTGCACTGGGGGACTGCCCTGGTCAACGACCGCTGGCGCAAGAGCTACGGGGAGTGGGGGGGCTCCCGTGTTCGCTACAGCCAGGATTTCCACACATACGGGCTGGAGTGGAGCGAGAAGTATCTCTTCTCATGGCTCGACGGCCGACTCCGGGTGAGTTTATGTAATGCAATCGTGATGGCCTTCTATTTTCTAATAATCATTTAGCAAGTCGTATTCTTCGACTTCACCAAGAACAAGAATCTGTGGACCTACGGCGAATTTGCCGGGGAGTCGGTCAATGGTTCAGTGCCTGTCGATCCATGGAGCAGCACTGGGCGCGCCAATTCCCCCTTTGACCAGTCTTTCTTTCTCATTCTTAACGTGGCAGTTGGCTCTACTAATGGCTGGTTCCCGTGAGTCCCCATCGTTTCATTCACATCCAAGTAGACCCAGCTGACTCAAGCATTAACATAGCGATGCAACTGGCGACAAGCCCTGGGCCGATAATAGCGAAACGCCTATGCGCGACTTTTGGAGGTCCAACTCAACTTGGCTGCCAAGCTGGGGCCCCAAGGAGGAGCGTGGCATGATCGTAAAGTCTGTCAAGATGTGGCAAGAAGGCAAATGCTAAGCGAGATTCGATAGTTTTGTGATTGATTTTTTTTCTAATGACTAATTTTTTGTTACTGAGCCGCATTCATACACGCCAAGTCAGAAACTATTGAGTAGGGAGTGGATCCAGAAGTCGAAATATGAGGCCAGCTTCCGAATAGACACAAAGTATTATCAATGATGGCACTATTTTTGCGTTTGAGATCCGTGACGCATCTGCTCTAGGCGCTGGGGGATCGCAGCCGGTCCCGCCCTTGCCGCTCTGTCCCTGCAAGACGCTAAGCCTTAAACGGGAGTGACGGGATGTGGTTCATGAGACGAATGAGCAAGCCAGGGACTATGAAATTTGAGACCATTTCGCTAAGTTTTTTTCTTTTTCTTTTTCTCTCTCTCTACCGTATGCATAATTACATGCATCGCAACTTCACACTTGAACTGTGACCTTAAAACAACATGGCCGTTTTTTTAGCAGCGATAAAGGTATATTTCTCGTGTTTGATGCACGAGAATCTTGCAATGTAACCCTCGGGTCCATAGTGCACCCAACCACCCGCAAGGTGGAGCAAATGGTCCGAATCATTCGCTACCCAGCATTGTGGTCCTGTCGGAGATCATGATTGCCTCCCGCTACTCGGCTAAGCTGTGTATTATCCCGGGTACGATTCGGTATATTGTGCTTGAAACAAGGGCAGGGTGAGCCAAAAACAAAAGTGCCTGTTCGCTATCACTGTGTGAAGGATCAATAAAGACTAGGAACGGTTATCTTCCCGACTGCTACCCTGCCATAAACATGGATGCGCATCCTCGTCTAACACAACGCGGCTTTCAACCCCGAGGCTAACTAGGTTTTGATGCGCCCCACCTCCATACTACTGTACTCACAAATTTTGTATCCAATACAAGCGTGCCTGACATCGAACACTGATAAGTAAACGCTCATACGAGAGTTTATGCATGATATGAATGCATTAGGTGCCTCTTAGTGCTTACACTGACTCCTTGCAATCTGGGGAGCTATGTAGCCTAGATCTCTTCCCCATCACCGTCCCCTGAATGCATATCGTCAACACATTCAGGGGCCCCGCCAATTGACTAAGTTTATCTTTATGGTTGGCTATTTCGGTCTATTGGAGAGTTACATGACGATAAAGCACCCACTGATTATTGGCTACCTTGTAAAGCTGTCGGAATGCGGCACATTCTACGATATTGGCGCCCTTAGGACTGCGAGGCTTGCACGCAAAACAACCATGTAATTGTTTCTTGTGACTGCTAATGCATATGCCCATTTGATTATCCAGGTCTCGGCGCCTCCTCAAATGGTACGAATGGTACGATAGCAACTCTTATTCAGCTCTCGCCCTCGTCTGAATCCGTCCTCGTGGACTTCCAATGCTGAGCCGGCTGTAACTATTGCGGAATCGGCAAGAGAGTAAGTGGAGACAAGTAATAAGAAATAGGATGGATTTATTACCTTTTACCGATTTAATTCACTAATATATGATGAGTGTTTCCAACTGCAAGCCTTCCCTCCATTCTCCTGTGATAATCACACACAGCTTTTAGCTCTGCAGGCCAGCCTTGATTCCATCACACCAACGTTTCATCTTTCTAACAACACACCTTTGGATGGCCATCCTCCACTCTGCTGCACTAGGTGTAGCATTTATTCGTTTGGTCTTGGCGGCCGTGATCGTCCGGAGGGACCTGACTCCACCAGACACCCCAAAGGATGGCTGGAGCTATCTCGGATGCTATATTGACAGCGTTGTTGATCGTGCCCTCGGAGGCTCCGTCCACTATGATGCTACTGGTCTGACAGCGCAGACATGCGTCGCTTACTGCGAAAGTGACGGCTTTGCTTACGCTGGTATGGAGTATGGGGGTGAATGCTGTGAGTAAGCCATCATTCCGAGACATATGACACTAATCACTGACGACGCTATCCTTCAGGGTGTGGCGGCACGGCACCTACCAACAAGGCAGACGACTCTGACTGCAGCATGGCATGCGCTGGTGATGACAGCCAGCCCTGCGGTGCCAGTGATAGGTTGACCGTATTTGCAAGCAACGGTACCACCACCAACCCTGCCAACCCTCCCACAATTTCGGGTTGGTCCTATGTTGGTTGCATCGAGTGGGTGTCTCTCTCGCTAACCTCCTCCTTATCTACCAAGCCCTGTAATTTGAGCTAATCTATCCTATAGGGAAGCTTCTAATGGCCGTACCCTCGCCACCCAAGTCTGGCCGTCTGGCTCCATGACCAATGCGCTCTGCATCGCTGCCTGTGAGGCTGCAGGGTTCAGCTTGGCAGGTACCGAGTACGCTGCTGAGTGCTTTTGTGGAAACTCCTATGCCAATGGCGGTGGTACCGTCGCTAGCGGCTGCGATATGAAGTGTCCGGGCGATGAAACGCAGTTGTGCGGCGGCTCCAATCGTCTCAGTGCATGGACGCTTGGCGATTTGCCAGTATCCTCGGGTACCTCCTCGGCGGCTGCTACTACTTCTGTCTCACGCACTGCGACAGTCGGGGACACGGCCACTTCCAGCTCCTCCTCGCTTCCTAGCGCCTCGGGTCTTCCTGAAGGCTGGGCCTACAAGGGCTGTTACATTGATCCAACTGGACGTGCCATGTCTGCCGCACCTGGAAGTCCCTTCTCAAACAACACTCCTCAAAACTGTATTGCCACCTGTATTGAAAATGGCTTCACTGTTGCTGGCGTCGAGTATTCGGAGGAATGCTACTGTGGGAATGAATTGAATAACGGCGCCGCTGAGACGGATGAATCAGACTGCAATATGGCTTGTTCCGGTGACAGCTCCCAGATGTGCGGCGCTGGTAATCGCCTCTCCCTCTACTCTGATGGCGACTTCCCCATCTACCCAGTGCCTGTAGCCAAGAAGACTGGTCTCCCCGGGTCTTGGGAGTACAAGGGCTGTGTATTTGACAACGCCAACCCATACATCCTTGAGTGGCTTTGGGAAGATGCCCCCAACTATGACAGCAGCAACATGACAATTGATTTTTGTCTCGAACGTTGTCAAACATTCGGCTACCCTGCTGCCGGTGTTGAGTATGCTCGTCAGTGTGTCTGTGGTGATCTCGGCGCCGTAGATTCCCGAGAAGATGTTTTCAAGGATGACAGTTTCTGTTCAATGCCATGCCCAGGTGACCGCAACTACACATGCGGTGCTGGCAACCACATCAACTACTACGAGTGGACTGGCGACCCTCTCAACACCTTCCATTACGCATCTGGAAATGACGCGGGCAAGTATGACTTCTTTTCAACGGCACCTCTAGTGCCCCTGATTAGTTCTGTTGGCATTAACAATAAAGTCATCTTTGTTGAGAAGCATGGTACCTCTTTGGATAACACTGAGGGTTCTTTTGAGTTTGACTATTCCACTGACACATATCGTGAACTCGCCCTCAAGACTGATGTCTTCTGCTCGGCATCCTTCACTCTCCCTGACAAGGTTGGTCGGATGATCAATATCGGTGGCTGGTCAGCCGAGTCTATTTATGGAATCCGCTTTTTCACTCCAGACTCACCACAGGGTGTCAATAATGGCACCAACGTGTGGGAGGAGGACTATACCCAGCTCCATCTGTTTGATCCCCGCTGGTACCCCACGGCCATTGTTCTTTCTAATGGCTCACTTCTTGCCATGGGTGGTGAGTCCGGATCTGACGCGCCCATTGTGCCAACATGCGAGGTCCTCCCTCACCCCGAAGGCGTCACTGAGTCCACTTACCTCGACTATCTTGCCCGTGCTGATGAGATCGACCGCCGCAACTCGTATCCCTTCCTTGCTATTCTGCCATCTTCTGGAGAAATATTCTTTGCTCAGTTTAATGAATCCCGCATCATTTCCCAGACTGATTTCCAGTCCATTCGAAAGCTGCCTGACATGCCCGGTGCTGTCAACAACCCCCTAACCGGCCGCAACTACCCTCTTCAAGGCACCATGATGCTCATGCCCCAGAAGGCTCCCTACACAGATCCTCTAGAGATTGTCGTCTGTGGTGGTACTACTCACGAGCCAGGTAATCAAGCCCTAGATAACTGCGTTATGATCCAGCCTGAGGTTGAGGGCGCTGAGTGGGTTATTGAGAGAATGGTAAGATAATATTGTTTAGCCCTTTATATTGCAAATGCTAACATCAAAGCAGCCATCCAAGCGTGTGATGCCTACCATGATAGCTCTCCCTGATGGACGCTTTCTCATGGTCAACGGTGCCCAGGTTGGTCGTGGCGGTTTTGGTCTAGCTGATGACCCAAACCTCAATGCTGTCATGTACGATCCTTCGCAACCCCTTAGTCAGCGCATGACAGTTTTAGCCAACACAACCATTGCCCGTTTGTATCATTCAGAGGGAGTTCTATTAAGCGACGGCAAGGTACTCATCTCGGGCTCTGACCCCCAGGACCAAAAACACCCCCAGGAGCACCGGATCGAGTATTTCTGGCCGGACTACCTTCTGTCGGGCGCCGCACAGCCTGAATTCACTGTTGCAGACCACGACTGGGCTTATGGTGAATCTTACAGCTTCACTCTCACTTCGACGCTTGAAGCTGGCGCTGATCAGATGCGTGTCTCACTCATGGCTTCCATTGGCTCTACCCACGGAGTTACAATGGGTCAGCGCACCCTGTTTCCTGAGTTCTCGTGCAGTGGCAACACCTGCTCCGTTACTGCACCCCCCAATGCCTTTGTTAGCCCTCCTTCGTGGTACCAGATGTTTGTCCTTGATGGCCCCACGCCCTCTCACGCCGTTTGGGTGCGCATTGGCGGTGACCCAGGTGCTCTAGGAAATTGGCCTGATATTCCAGGTTTCACTACTCCTGGCGTATAGATGAGAAGTTGAGGCTCCATATTTAATTCCCTTCTTTTGTGAGAATCACTTCTTTCATTTACCTTTATAAACAATATCAGATTTGATTATATAATAATTAATTGATATATATTTTAAACCATTTTGCCAGATAGCTAGGCTTGTGTATGAGTAAACAGGGAATATTTTAAATCACGTTTACACAATTTGTACGACTTTACTTGAAACTCTAGGGCCAAGCGAGCAGATGGAGATTTTTTTCATCAAAAAGTCTCATTTGGTATAAAATACCACTCTTCTACTCGTAGTAACATAGAAGAAAATTGTGCTAAGGCGTGACAGTGTTGACATGTTCAACAGGCTCGGTGAGTTGAAAAGTCCCCCAAAGCAATCATACAGATCTGGTTGTTCATCACCATCGGTAGAACGGTTGGTTGAACTACTCGAATCCAAAGTCGGAAGTAGTAGTCAAGCTTGTGACGATGAATCATGATTCAGACTTGTTGGAACAGGAGATCCTATTTGCCAAACATTTTGCTATTTATTTTCCACACTCGCTTGTTGCAAACCGCGCTCCAAACTTAATCAAAGACGGTAGGACTATGCAGTATACTACTTTGGACGACGAAAGTACTGCGGACAGCAGGATTAAAATCGGCGAATAAAAGAACCAGCTAGTTTCTCCCAACCACGCATCCGAATATCGATATATTTCACAGCTTTGGTTCATTGGAAAACAATGGAAGATTTGCAAACTTCTTGTACTCCGTCAAACATTGAGGATTGGCAACTGAATCAATGTTCGAGACCTTTGAGTTACAAACGATTGCCTTGACTACCATCTCGATAACCTTGCCGTTAGATGTGCAAGGGATGTCATTGACCTGAAAGATATATGCTGGGACGTGTCTGGGGCTGAGTTGATCCCCGATGGCCATTTTGATTTTATCGCGGATCTGGTTGAAATTCGGGGCTTTGGTCTTTAGGAACAGGAGAACTTGCTCGTCGCCCTCACCCGGACGACGTTGTCCAACTGCAAGACTCTCTTCAATTTCGGTAAATTGATCTGTGACAGCGTAGATCTCGGCAGTTCCAAAGCGTATACCTGACAAGATACCTTAGTGACAATTGCAGACAATTTGAAACTTGGAAATTCAAACCTCCAGGATTGAGAACACCATCGCTTCGTCCGAGGATTACATATCCACCTGTTTCTGGGTTTCTTTGCACAAAGTCCCCATGGCACCAGATACCCGGAAACCTGTCAAAATAGGCACTTCGGTATTTCTCTGTGCCTCCTTCTCCCCAAAATCCAACGGGCATACTGAAGAATGGTGTGGTTATAACAAGATCACCCTTCTCGCCAGTCTGATCAACGTTGCGGCCTTCCGGATCCCACACTTCGACTTTCATCCCCAAAGAGGGCGATGCAAGCTCACCATCATAAATTGTGGATAGACAGTTGCCGCCGATAACTACAAAATCGTTCAACATTAGTTCATGAGCAAACGAAAAAAAAAAGAAAGGAAAGCAGGCTTACTTCCAGCAACTAGATCTGTACCTCCAGAGCCGCTAAAAAGCCCTACTCGACTCGGGACAATATCTCTGAACCAGCGGGCAATTTCCGCCGACAAAGGAGAACCCGCGCTAACAACAATTCGAAGATTATCAAGGGGCTCCGTTCTCTTGTATCCGGACTGCTTCAATGCGGTCAACAACTTAGGGCTGGTTCCCCAGTGTGTTACTCTGAGTGTGCCTTTTAGTCTCGGAGCATCATCTTTGCCCTGTGCATAAGAATACATTTATGGGACAATACGTACCCTTGTTCCTCCAAAAGTTGGATTTGGAATGCTGGATTTGGGTACATTGGGCTTCCATCATATAATACAATGCGCGATCCAATGCTCAGAGCTCCGATCAGATAGTTCCACATCATCCAGCCAGTCTTAATAAAAGTCAGTATGCGTTATTTTGCGTATATTTAGGCTACATATGTACCCACTGTCGTATATTGGTAGTATGTTGAATCGCTATCCATGTTATTCATCAAGATGAGCTCCTTCTTTTGCTGGAGAAGAGCGCCGCCACCCGAATGACAGATACCTAAGCACAGTGTTAAATATGAAAACGCAATTAAATCCGCAAGAAGAGTATTTAGTGAAACGTACACTTTGGCATACCCGTCGTTCCAGATCTGGAATATGTTAGGTGTGGCAGTTCAATACTCGCAAAATGCCATATTAGGCCTACTTACGAATACAGAATGTAAATAGGGTGGTCAAATGGCACCTGCTCAAACCACAGAGGAGCGGGCTTAACGTGGAGGAATTGTCCGATCGTAATGCTATGGGCACATTAGCTCTAACCGTTTACCGCCCACTAGAGAATCAACAAGGAGTACCAATCAGGGTCGGCCAGGATCGAGCCAGTGACAACGACAATCTTTCCCAGCTCTGGAACTTGCGCTCGCAGCTGGCTTAGCGCCGTAGTTAGCTTGTTTTGCAGGATGCGTCGTCTCCCCGCGTAAAGCACCTCCGTATCGACGAAGAGAATCTTGGGCCGAACCTGCGAATATCTGCTGACTATCCCCGCAGATCCCATATCTGGGGCGGTCGATGAAAATATGGCTCCAATTGCGCCTGCAGCAAGCAATATTACCAGGGCCTCAACCGAATTGGACAAAATAGCTATGAAGCAAAGGATCTGTTGTCAGTACATTGGTCGATCGCAAAAGAGAGCAGAAGTTTGGTGAGTGCCAAATAATCCAAAGAAACTACTAACCTGCAACACGGTCGCCTTTTTTTATTCCTGCTGCTCTCAAGGCGGTCGTGTACAGTGCAGTCTTGGTGTAGAGTTCTCGCCAAGTCAAGTGACGCCAATGTGTTCCAGCTTCGCGACAAGCAGATACCGCAATACTATCGGGGTGCGTCTTTAAACCAGTGGATAGAATATTCTCTGTAAAGTTGATTCTTGCACCAGGAAACCAGTCGGGGCGGGGCCACAGTCTTTCAATTCCATGGGCCACCTTTTCCGGGGGAACGCTGTAAATTATCCCGCAAAACTCCCAAACTGCTTGACAAAACTGCACCAAATTTTTGACAGACCATTCATGAATTTCATCATATGATTTTAGATCAACCTTGTGATGACGGTTGATATATCGTCGAAAGGCATCAACTCGGGTAGCGCCAGGGTAGGGGTGCCTCCAAGCGCTGACAACACCGGGGTCTTTCTGGGCTCGGGAATCTTGAAGCATCTTGACCATGGTGGCGACATGAATTAAAGGGAGAAAGGGGAATAATTCGTAGTTATACGTAGCATAGAAGGAGAGATGAGAGAAATAAGATAGGTGTTTCTGGTAAGTTTGCGGCAAAGCGACGCTTATTCATCTAAGCTAGTTTTCATGAAGGTTACAATCGTCGATAAAAGAGTTCAATAGCCATTGAAATCTTCCCATACAAGAAAATTAACTCCTTGTCACGGGTGAAATCAATTGCCGAGGTCCGTGTGTGATGGTCCATCCCTCTACCCGGGACGGTAAATCGTGGAGTGCCGCTGTTGACCGTCCCCACTAAGACACGATCTGCATCTGTCGTGGCCAGTCACCTTCTCGTGGGAATAAGGCATCAAGTGCAATTATCACGAAGATTCAACCTTTATTATTACACATACAAAAAGCATCTTTTTTAGTCTTCACTTTTTTCCCAGCAACGGCTAATACAATTCCACTATACGATTCCGCTATACAATTAGGCCAACTTGTTTTAGTCACCCGCTCTCAATTCGCTATTCCAGAATCATTTTCCCAATACGTCATAACATACAGCAGTACCATCTTTTCATCTAGAATTACACCTCAGTTAACCCGTCATGAAGGTGATCATTATTGGGGCTGGAATCGGCGGATTAATGTGTGCTATAGCATGTCGTAGGGAGAACTTGCAAGTCATTGTTCTTGAACGCACACCAGCATTAGCTCCCGTAATTAGGCCTACCTCATTCTCAGCCAATCTAATACTGACTTTTTGCGTGAAGATTGGAGCAGGTATTCAGATCCCTCCAAACGCAGCTCGAGTTGCTCGAAAGTTGGGAGTGTTGCCTAACTTAGTTGAGAAGAGCGTTATATTGGACTCTATTGAGTACCTAAGATATGCGAATGGGAACACCTTATTCAAGATCAACGGATCTGACAACATAGTAGAGGCTTTTGGCGATAAATGGATGTAAGTCATCTTGCTATGCTACCAAACGATCGGTATAGTTCCATTAGCAGACAACTTGTTTGGCTAACAGTCTGAGACAAGGGTGATCCCTCGCCCCGACTACCATGAAGTTTTGTTCAACGCCGCCAAGGAAGCTGGTGTGGAAATCCATCTCGGTTTGGAGGTACAAAGTATCGATTTCAACAGTACAAGTGTACAGACAGTAGGAGGTAGGAAATTTGAGGCAGATGTGATTGTGGGTGCAGACGGTATAAATTCCAATTATTCAGACTACCCCGTTTGGAGTCATCTTCTGATCCCAGTTTAGGTCTCTGGTCCAGATCTCGAGACCAGTTGCTCAATAGAGAATCACCACCGTCTGAGACGGGTGACCTCGCATACCGTGGGACTGTGAGTCGAGAGCAGCTACTCGCACTGAACGATCCCCACATCAATGCACTCATCAAAGAGAGATCTGCCAAATGTTGGATGGGGCCTGGAAAGCATTGCGTGTTTTATCCTCTAGCAGGAGGTAAAATATTCAACCTAGTCCTCCTACGACCAGACGACCTGTCCAAGGATGTTCGACAAGCCCCTGGCGATGTTGATGAGATGAGGGCCTGCTTTGTAGGTTGGGACAAGAGGTAAACTAACCAATGTATTTTCTCTAACCATGAGCTACATCTGACACTTGCAGGTTGACTAAAATAATTTCGTGCATCCCAAGTGTGCTTAAATGGAAATTGTGCCATCATGAGGAGCTCGAGTCTTGGACAAAGGCATAACTTCAACCACAAGTTCAAAGGAAATATGCTAACTAGATTTTCAGGGATCAGTTGCTCTTCTTGGAGATGCATGCCACCCGACTCTACCGTATCAGGCTCAGGGTGCTGCCATGGCCGTGGAAGATGGAGCTGTGCTTGGGAAGCTGCTAGGCCTTTTGGACCGATCCGGACTGCATGGTTCTAGCGAGAAGCATATTGAGGAAATCTTGCGTCTTTATGAGGATCTTCGCAAGAAGCGTACCACAACAAATGTTAAAGGGGCCAGGTCAAACCAAGTTTCCTATCATCTCCCCGACGGACCCCTGCAACAAGCCAGAGATTATAGCCTGTCCCCAGCAATGGGAAACCCTTCCGGTGCAGGTTATCACTTTGCCGATTGGGATTATCTACGTTCTATGCTGGCTTTTGATGCAGTTGACGAGAGTCTTGCGGCTTTTGAGAAGTGGAGGGCTCAGCATACCGCCAAATTGTGAAAGATGTATTTTATACGTGTATCAAAACATATTATTCTACGGCGTGTGTAGACACTACGTAAAAAACCATTAGGAATGCGCCAGAAGCTACAATAGAAACTTGATTTAATTCAATAGAGATTAACACTTGGTCAATGGCGAGCGATGTAACTATTACTTACTTCTTAACCTGGCGGGTCATCATAAGTTATTAAACGGATATAGGGCACCATTGCACTACGTATTAGCGGAGTGTTCACTTCACTTTTGCCGTAGCCGGCAATGTGACATAAGTAGTGCAAATATGAAGAGGGGAGTGTGGAGGATGTGCATTAGATTCGCCGATCTTGTCGAAAAAAGTCATTTTAAGTACGACTATCTAAAATTCCATGGGGACACCAATATTCCGCTGAATAGAGGACTGGGTTGGTTATTTTTGGTCGGGAAATGATGAAGACCAAGTAAGGTTGTGAAACACCGTTGTGGCTACCATCCTTGTTACTCGAGAGCTCCTGGGAGAAATCCCGGCGGAGCCTCCTATTATTTTTTAACAACACATAGGTGATTTATTTCTCGCAAATATTCTGCTGGTTGTAATCCGGGCTCCAGAACATGAAGCTTACGCTTAGAAAGCATCGCGTCGCGGTTTTACCGAGAATGCCCGGTGCATTTTTTGTAATCCGGCATTTGAGAGAACACCGCCATTTGCCGTGACCTCGAACATTGTCGGCTTCTCGCTTTAAAAGCTCGGAAATGTTTGTGCGCAATTCAATTCAACGTAGCATCGAAAACATCTTCTTGAAATCCCCAGATCCGCATATCATGGCTACAAACGTAAAGAAAATTCCGCAGAGTGTCTTAGTCTTTGGTGCTTCCGGACGAATCGGTTCACATGTGGTGAAATTTCTTCGGGAGCAACAGCCAAGTATACGGCTGAGGCTAGCTTCAACAACAGAAGCTAAAGTACCCGAACTTACAAAATTGTGGCCGTCAGCGGAAATTGTCGTGGCTAACTTTTTCGACGAACCGTCGTTACACAACGCTGTAAAGAACATTGAAGGTGTCTTCGTTGTCACTGCTGGCAGCATTGATGAACACACCGCCATGAACAATCTAGTCAAAGCATTGAAGGAGAGTGGAAACAAGCTCATCCATGTCATTCGTATGACGGCGATGTTCCCAGACTTCAATCCTCGTCGCATTCCCCAATTAGTTCTAGATCACCGTTTTGCCTTGCCTGTCCAATCACCCATCGCCAAAAAGATTCTCGAGGAAAGTCTGCTTCCAGTGACCTTTTTGAACACTGGCACCACTTTTTTTGAAAACTTTTTCTGGATGAAGAGGGGCTTGAATGAGGACCACAAATTGATCTGGCCGAGCAGAGCGGTTCCGTATATGTCTGTTGCAGATATCGGAGAAGTTGCTGCACAGCTGTTGCTATCTCCAAACAAGAGCCATATAGGAGTCTTCTATAATATCAACAATGGCACCGATCTGCTCCAGGTTGATGAGGTTGCGGAAGTGATGAGCCAGGTATGGGAGGTCAAGATTGTTACTGATACGACCAAGGAGGGGTTTGTCCAGGAGTATGTCAACATTCCACAAGAGAGACGAAATTACTTGTGGAATTTTTTCCAGTTTGAAAAAGATAATGAAGTATGCTGGTCTCTGAATGATTGTGCTGAAAGAATCCTGGGCAGGAAGCCAAAGACATTGGAGGAGTGGCTAGTTGAGAATAAATCGGCCCTTATTGGGAATTAAGTTTCAGTAAATATAATTCATACTCCATAAAATTATGAAGAAAATAAAAAAGGAAATATTGAAGTTGATATTTCTTAGAAACGACTTTCTCTAGCTCTTGCTTCTAACGCGTTTAGATCGTGGAAACGATGCTCCTGTGAAAACGCCTCGCGTCGTCATTTCAGACTAAATGAGTTTGCAAGATGCGTCAACAATGTATCTAACTTTTCTTGAAGTAACAATTTCACGTCCCATGCTTCATATTTCCAGTTGTAAATGGCTTGACCACGGAGCCCAAGCTCGAATGTCTTTCATTATTCAGCCTCAGTCATGCAAATCGAGATTCGGAGGAAGCTCCACTTTCACCAGATTTCCGCACTCATGGCGGGCCCCTTGTATACGGATTATTAATATTCCGGGGGAAGCGATGACGCGTTTCTTCGCGTTTTTTCGCGTTTTCTCACATCACGTTCCTTGCTGCACCCACAATCGCGCGTCCAAGGTTTAGCGAGGCTGCAGGAACTCCAGGAGGCTATAAGGAATTGTAGCATCAAGCCTTGTCGGCACTTCTCTAGGTACTTATGAGGGGGACGCCGTCTCCATTCATCCTGTGTGCGATTCAATGATAACTTAGTGTAAAAGCCATCTCCTTATGTGGCTATTCTTGAACCCAGCTCATTATTCATGCCATCGTACATTGGTCCTGGAAGTTACAGTGCACGATCCCCACTCATTCTCGGCCTGTCTAACTTTCGGTCACATGCAAGGGGACGGGATGCATTGCGGCATGAAAAGTCTGCAGTCCATAACCCTGAAAGAGTGTATTAAATAAAAATAAAGTCAGGTGTCACTCATAGAAAACGTTGATTAGATCTACATGAATCTCCAAGATTGTGATGGTTTAGATATGATCAAGTGACCTGTTAAACAGCCCCCTTTTGTACGTATATTTTAGCAACTTTGGTTGTTCCAGATCATCCGCTGTCCGATTTACCGAGTCAAAAATCGAGGTATCTATTGATTTTAACCCTGAAATGGTTTATTGAAATTTCAGTTGCTGTTTACTATATTCAGGCGTGCGATATGAATGAATGTCAATGTCCTCTAGGGTAAGGAGCGTTTGTTTCATTATTTGTGGACTGGACAGATTTGAACAGCGAATCAGATAACGCGATAAGGGAAGGTCAATTTTGCCGACAGGCCTGTCAGAGGTGGTATATGGGTCATCCTAGTATTCGGAATGACATATTTGTTGATCCTCCTCCACCGTAATTGTCACTCATATTCTGCTTGGGTGGATGAAACAGTTCGAAAACTGCTAAATGGTTCCCCAGAAGTGTGGTGAATCTGAGTCGCACATCCCTGCTGGTAGCGAAGATGTCATCTGCCCACTGTGCCACAACACCCAGAGGGGAATTTGTTCTGTGGTTAGCTGTAGCACAAGGAAAATTCTCATAGTTATAGTCTTTCTATAGTTGACTTTGGATAACATGCAAGATTGGGTTTGATACGTGCAACTTCAATTTTAGTATGGGCAATGAGAGTTTGATTGGTTGTGTGCTATCTTGATTATGGAGTGGGCCACATGGGTGGAGTATCATACGCGACGCGGTTTGATGAAAATCGGAAAACATGCCATACAACCTCAGCATCAGTATGAAACTTGATTGAAGACAAGGAAAAAAGAGAAAAAGAGGAACGAATCCATATCCAAATCAAAATAATGAAGCGCAAGACTATCGCATCTCATGATGATTCTCGGACAAAACCAGCAAAACAGTCTTGTAGGACCTTGGACGCGTTCTTCACTCCAAAACAGGCGCCAGAAAGTCCTCTGGTTGTCTCTAAGACGATGAAAAAGAATGAAGAACTAAGTGACGAACAAAAAAGGGTACTGGAAATGGTGGTAGAAGAAGGGAAAAGCGTCTTCTTCACTGGGTCTGCTGGTTCGCATGATGCCCAACGTGGCCGCCTTGGCATTGGACTAACCAGTTTTGTAGGCACAGGCAAATCGCTACTACTGAGGTCCATTATAGTGGCTCTTAGAGAAAAGCATTCTAAGAATCCGGATTACGTGGCTATCTGCGCAAGCACTGGGATGGCAGCGCAGAATATTGGAGGTGTGCAGCATTCCACGGTTTCACGATTTATTTTCTAACGTGGATCTAGGGACAACTATACATGCGTGGGGTGCCGTTACCCCTAATCTATTTGACATTGACAAGCATATGAGTTACATTCAAACGTGTCGGCCTGCTCATCGACGATGGAAAGTTACAAAAGTCCTGGTGATTGATGAAGGTGGATAATGCTTCACGTGGACGAAGTTCTTGGCTGACAATTTCCCTAGTATCTATGGTTGATGGCCGCCTTTTTGATACACTCGCAGCACTCGCTGTAGCACTGCGTAAAACGCCCCATAAACCATTCGGCGGTATCCAGGTAATACATCACACCGCGGTTGTCTGCTAACTAGACCTGCTGCATTCTCGTCGCTGATCATATTTAAAGGTCGTACTTACAGGTGACTTTTTTCAACTACCGCCGGTCACCCAAAATAATAAAGATCCATTCTTCGCTTTCCAGAGCGATACATGGAAATCATGTATCAAAAATACTGTGATCCTCACTAAAGTCTTTCGTCAAAAAGACAGTCGTGAGTACGACCCTCAGGGTTTTAGTAAGCGTCGTAGCTAATAATCTGTGACTTAGAATTTGTCGACCTGCTCAACGACATGCGCCGAGGTGAAATTTCGCCTGCTTCATGTCAGATATTAACTAGACTATCTCGGCCCTTGCCTGCGAATGATGGCCTGCTGCCCACTGAATTGTTTCCGTTGCGTAACCAGGTTGAACGTGCGAACGCGTTCCGCATGACAGCATTGGCTGGGCCTTTGCATAAATTTGAGTCACGCGACTCCGGCTCGGCAGCACCTGAAAAGCGACGAAAACTACTCGATAACATGATCGCAGTCAAGACACTCGAGCTGAAGGTGGACGCTCAAGTGATGCTGGTAAAGAACATCAATGAAACACTTGTTAACGGCACCATTGGAAAGGTTCTCGGTTTCGACAAGAATACCGACAAAACTAGGTCGAAAGACGACGAAATACTTCCCATGGTCGAGTTCAGCACGTTAAAAGGCAAGGAGATTTTACTCGTCTCTCGAGACGAGTTTCGTGCTGAGGACAGTGAAGGCAAGCTCTTGGCGCGGCGCGTGCAGGTAAGACTCATACTTTGAAACTTAATTTCTGTTCTAAATTCATGGTCAATCTCAAACTAACCGTGTGAGCAGATTCCTCTTGTGCTGGCATGGGCAATGTCGATTCACAAGGCTCAAGGCCAGACCATCCAGCGGCTAAGAGTTGACTTGAGCAAAGTGTTCGAAAAAGGTTTGACGCCTTTATAATCAATCCATCTTTCATAAATCCAGAGACAAGATTGCTGATTATTGTTCTTTAGGCCAGAGCTACGTTGCCCTCTCCCGTGCCGCCAGTCTGGAAGGGCTACAAGTCCTAGGGTTTGACCCAAAGAAGGTCACGGCACATCCACGGGTCCTTGAATGGAGTAGAAGCACCACTTGTGAATGACTGTTTTGTGAGAATAGAAGATACGAACTACAAAGACAAGAAAAGAAACCAGAATGATGCTATTTGAAGAATATGTTATATAGACACATTGCATAATTGCTTAATAATTGCAGGTTGGAAATATGGACAACTGACACATCTCCCCCGTTTGCGAAATCCAAAAGTTTCCTTGCTATTTCTGAGGCTGAGATTAACTTGATATATGGAGAACTAAAACCCATATATTAATATAAAGTACTGTAACTAAGTTGTATCTCTATGTAAGGTGTAAGTGGCTAGTAGTACATGTTTCGATGCTCTATTGATCAAGGGGTCTCTGTTAATCGGACAACGAGCTTTTTGCCGAGCTCATGTGTCTTGTGAACGAAATTGTTCAACTCCTTTATATCGATGAGCACTACCTCTGGATTCACAAGTTTCCTTCGAACGAATTCCACAGCTTCGGCAATGTCGGCTCGGCTCCCAACGATAGAACCAACAATCTTGATGCCATTGTCGATCAGAGATAGCGGGTGAAAGCTGACCTTTGCAGTAGGGGGAGGTATTCCGACGCTAACTAAAACTCCAAAGAAATCGAGGCAGGTCAGAGCCGCTTCATAAGCAAAAGTAGACCCCGCGCACACGATGGCGGATGAGCATAGCTTCCCGCCTGTTTCCCGCACTACCGCCGCTTTCAGATCCTTTTCTTTTTGATAGTCGATGTAAACTTCGGCACCAAAGCTCAAGCAAGCCTGTTTGTGTGATTCGCCTCCATCAACAGCGATAACTCGATAGCCCATGGCCTTGGCGTATTGTACTCCTAAAGCTCCAACCCCGCCCACAGCACCGGAGATTAGCACCCATGAGCCTGGGACCGACTCGCTGCATTTCAATGCCTTGTAGGCTGTTACACCTGCACAGAGGATAGGGGCCAACTGCTCTGATGGAAGGTCTTCGGGGAGGGGAACAATGTAACGCTCTGGGACGACAGTGAGGGTTGATAACGTCCCTGGAACTTTGAGTCCACTAAAGATTTGCTTCTCGCATCTCGTCTCCCCTCCCAATCTACAAGGGTGGCAGGAGCCGCATGAATCGCGAAGCCAGCCGACACCAACGCGCTGGCCGATGAGCTCTTTGGAGCATCTGGATCCAGCAGCTATGACACGACCAACGCCCTCATGGCCGAGAATAGCCTGAGGCTGTCCCAAGTAACCGCTAGCGAGGGCGATATCGGTACCACAAATGCCACTCAGCTCGATTTGGACAAGCACCTCTTCAGGACCGAAGACTGGGGCATCTAAAACGTCGAACCTAAAGGAAAAATCGGCTCCTACCTGCGATGTGGTTAGCTCCATGCACGCCATGAAAAGAGTCAGTGCGTACATTTTCTAGTACGGCAGCCCTTTGTTTCACTGTTGTATGCTGTTGTAACATGTTGTTCTGCTTCGTCGTCCAATTCACGACCAACAGTGAGCGATGACAGGAATCCAGGGCTAGATTTATTGTTTAGCCGCACGCGTTAAGCTTTGCAGTTCATCTCATGGCAACGTCATCATGTTAGCCTTGCAGCCGCTGATTGGAACCGAAATGATAATGGACCGTTTATTAGCGGGGTTGGCTGTGGGGAAATAACCGAGGCGGGACAATGCACGTCTCCAATCCCCAAGGTTAGGGGTCCTTTGGGAGGGGGTGGGAAATTTCCGTGTCCCTGATGCGGGGAAGTATCCAGGGATCAATCTGTTCTTCTCCAGGTGTTCCGACGTAGCCTAATCTTGTTTCTATGCAGCATTTGTCGTATTCTTTTTTAGTCTCATGATCATCATAAACCTGGGTGGTGTTCAAGAGAGTGGCGCGCCCTGTAAGTAAGCGAATTGGTGAGGTCTCGTCTGAGTCATGTGTTTGATTGCTCTCTAAGATGTGTCTAAAAGAAATTACGACATTCATGAGGGTTTAATTTATTCTCTGCACCGAATGAGATAGCAGTGTCTTGACATGGGATAAAAAATGAGCATGCATACAATATAATGAGTGCCTCGCCAAACTTTGGTAGGGACGACAGTAATGGCTAAATAGGATAAAAAAAAAAGAGCAGCCTATCGCTTTTCCAGATTCGATTTCTCTTCCTCGACAATATTCCATCAAATCTTATACTGGTGAATTACTTGAGGTTTGCAATATGATAGCAACCCTTCTCGTCCCCATTCACCACCGATTCCACTCTCTTTGTAGCCTGCCAAGTGTGCCTGGGGAAGAGGCTTCTCGAAACTATTGATCCAGATTGTGCCAGCCTCAATTCTATCTGCTAGTCTTCTGGCGCGCGCAATGTCGTTTGACCACACAGCTCCTCCTAGACCACTGAGAGAGTTGTTCGCTCGTTGAATAACTTCATCCTCGTTGGTCCATTTTAATAATGGAACGATCGGCCCTGTTTGAACCGTAAGCCACTAGGGCAGTAATATTTTAATGGGCCGTACTTACCAAAAGCCTCACCTGCGACGACCAAGGAGTCATCAGGAGGGTTGTCAACTATGGCAGGTCGGATTACAAAGTTTTCCTCTGAATCTTGTGGCTCGGAACCAAGTGCAAAGCGATATCCATTTTGCGCTGTATCTTTAAAAAACTGCCGTACAATGTCGTACTGCATCTTGTTTTGCACAGGACCTAGCATGATTCCCTGCTCAAGGGAGGCAGTTGGAGCTACCTTCCAGCTTTTTACTGTGTCGACCATGATTTGAAGGAATTCGTCATAAATGTCTTCATGAACATAGACTCTCTTGCTGGCCACGCATAATTGCCCTGAATTGAAGAAAGAGCCAACAGCGACCTGAGGTGCGACCACCTTCGGATCAACGTCTGGGCATATGATGCTTGCGTTGTTTCCTCCAAGCTCTAGTGTGACAGCCTTGAGTCCTTGTGCTGCCGTCACTGCCACTTTCCTGCCAGTTGCAGTTGAACCTGTAAAACTAATTTTGTCAATCATTTGATGGCTACACAGTGCTGGACCTAGAGTGTCATCTCCATTCAGTGCTTGAAAAACCCCCGCCGGAAAGATGTGTCGGACTAATTCAGTAAACTTCAGGATTGAATATGGCGTGAATGGGGACGGCTTGACAATGACACAGTTGCCAGTGATCAAAGCTGCCGCAATTTTCCCCATCGCAAGGACTAGAGGAAAGTTCCAGGGGCATATGGCGGCAACGATTCCAATTGGCTTCTGGGCGATGCTCAAGCGGAGATTTTCATCATCCTGGATGATCTTTTCGTCAAATGAACTTTGTGATGCTACGTATTGTCAGTGGCGATTAACATAACATCAAGCGCACTTAGGTACCGTTAAATGTCAAGTAGTTCGCAGCATGTTCGATCTCAAGGTTTGCAAATTCAATCTAGCAACACTTAGCGAGACGATCGTGGTGTTCTCAGTTTGGGCCCCTACCGGTTTCCCCACCTCTTTGGTGAGCAATTCAGCCATTTCCTGTCGATTGTCCAGCAAGATTTTATGAGAAGCAAGTAGTAGCTGCTGCCGGTGTTCCCATGTTGTCTGCGACCATTCACTAAAGGCAGCCTTGGCGGAAGATATCGCCAGTTCAATGTCGTCTTTAGAGGCTACTGGGACGTCCCAAAGCTTTTGTTTGGTGGATGGACTGATGCCTTGGGTCACCTGGGCCCCGCATACAGCCTTTCCATTGATAGTATTTGAGAAGGTTGTCTGGCTCATTGTGATCGATTATGGATTGTACAGAGAATTTAGAAGGAGAGATGATAGGTAGAATATCGAAGATTGAACGGCTTTGGAACTGGCCGCGTCATTGGGAGACAGATGTTTTTCACTTAAAACGCAATCGATCACAAGACCATATCCCCCTCCTAACACATCACTCTGATTTGCCACGGGAATTTGACATAGCAGTTGCTACAATTGGACTCGTGGCTTTGACTGGGGATTATTTGCCGGCCTCGGTAAAATAGAGTGGAGATTCGAGAAACGCACCGTAATAACTGCACTCTTACAGTTAGTTCATCGGCCTTTTCCCACGAACTACGAACCTTAACAGGCACGCGGGTTTGTCTCCACCCCCTCACACGCTAACCCCCGCATCGGGTCGGGGCTGGTGATAGACTTTGGGGTTACGTGTTTTGATGAGGATATCCAACCAACAACTTGGCATCAATGACGTACGCTAATAATTTGAATTTTATTGGCAGTTCGTCTGCTGAAGTATTCTAAATTATACTTACAGTTTGAAATTGAACTAGTAGCTGATGCACCTGACCCATATCTGAACTGTCCAAATGCGACAAAAGCCTACTTCCAGAGCTGGCAGTCATTGGAACGCCATCGAACAAGTTAGACTGCAAGGACTCTAATGACTGATTCATGATCATGGCCAATCTCCAGAATTCTAATGCATGCCTCATAAATCCAATACGTTTCCAATCAAATACTTCGAGCTCGCACGTGTTGTCACCTGGATAACTCTCAGCACGATTGTCCCAAACTCGTATCCAGTTAAATAAACCTCTTGAGAGGTAAGCTGACATCCCTTTGCACATAGGCCCATTTCTATGATGGAAAATAAGATTGTGAAATGCTTCGAACTCAGTCAGCGATGCCTTTGATCAACTCTCGAGGGAAGTCTTCGAGATACATTTCGTGATCACATACCATTTGAGAGAGCAAATAAATTGAGTGGGTTTGTATGCTCAAGAGCTTTCCATTGTTGTGGAGCAGGTTCATCGTTTAATACTATTTGGATGGCTTCAGATAATGAAACTACGTCTCGAGTATATTCGCATTGAGACCAAGACGAAACATGAAGCAGCCAGTTGTCGATATCTGTCGCCTGGAAACAGTTTTCGGGACAGGATAGCCCAAATGAAAGTTCGCTGACCACCATCCGCGGAGTTGCGTTGTTGAACATGACGTAGGCGCAGTCAAGCATAAATACATACATCGCTGTCCGTATGCATTCTTCTCTCAACGAAAATGATTTCCACGTTTTTAACTGACTGCTTGAGCTGAGATATTGTGAAACTTGGTGTGCTGTAGCAAAAGAGTAAAGGCTGCGGGTTACGACAATGATTTGTGAGAACCGGCCTCTTCGACCTCTGGTCATTTGGGTATTGGTTCCTTCCCAAGAAAGGAAGAGAACTATCGCATAGGCTGCACGCACTGAATCAAGACGAGCCTCTATTCGCAAATGCTCCAATTCATCGTTTGTTTGAGGGATTGGAGTGTCAGAAAATTCGGGGTCTGAGAATACCCACTCTTCTACAGCCTCTATCCAAAACATGGCTTGCTCAATGTCAGCTTTCGCAGAAGTCAGACTAGCACCGATCAGTGCAAGCGCAGCAACTAGTCTGGCAGACTTGTTAGAAGCGATGAAGCATGGCTTATGGAAAACTGGCCAGTTGGGATACCACATTAGCCAAAAGGATGTGAGGAACCTGTCGAGATTTTGTGGTGAAAAGAACCGACGGCAAGCAGCTTCAACACTGTTATTCGAGTATGATGATAGCGAATTTATCGGTTTATTTCCGCAGATAGTATGCATGAGCATGGATACAATCTCTCTGCTTTTACCCTCAAGAGGGTGTGTCTCATATTTGTTTTTCTCAGATACCATTTCTGTATTCGGAAGGGTAGGATTCCTTGATATGTCTCGGACTGAGTCAATCTCATGGGAATGATGAACGTGATTCCCTTCCTCGAGACAGTTTTCGTGACATTCAAACCAAGACACCATATCCTTAGTGGCCGCATAGTCTGTGACGTAACTAAGTGTAGCTGATCGAAGGCTGGACGTAAATATTGACGCGTGGATAGCGTCGTTTTGGATGTGTGCGTCCCTGCTATTAAAAGAGTTTGCTATTCCATGAGTTGAAGTAAAAGTGATCAAGAAGTCGAAATTTAGACGTCCAGAGGGAGTATTGGGGGCTAATGATGGAATGAACGAGGCAAAGTCAGCAATGGTCCACGTAATATCCTGGATTGCCATGGCATGGGCCTGCGCTTTTGGTGAACCAAGATGTGGAAGATGATTCATTGATGAGCACTCGCTTTTGGCGGAACGGCTATAATTATGGGTATTAAGTGAAGATTCGCTCTCGGTAATAAAAGCTGAAAAGCCATCAATCGCTTTGAGGGTTGCTTGAGAAGACTGTGCCATTTTTTGTCGTGGAATTTCGACATCTTTGTTTTGATAGGATGGGTCGGGTCTGGTGAAGTTACACTCTTGACCATTTTCGAAACAGTTTCCGCATGGAACCGATCCGGTGCATTTTTTCTTCATTCGTGCACATCTTACACAAGCGTTTTGCTTTCTTCCCCTTTTACGGCCAGGAAGGGTCGGAATCGTGATTTTGGAAAGCAAGCGAAGGTCGCAAGTTCGCCAATGTCTCACCAAGGCATCCCTGCATTTTGTTAGAAGCATTAGGAAGACGGTAGACGTAATTTACCTGCGAACGAAACTTAAAAAGCAAAATTGGCATTCATAAGAACGTATATTTTCATCTGTAATGTAAGTATGGCTTAATTAACTGTAGTGGTTTAATTAATCCCCGAAGGAATAGACTTACGAGAAAGCTGATGACGAGTGAGGTGATCTAGAGTAATCCAAGTCAGTAGGTATGTGTGGCCGCGCCAATATGATGGCTTGGAATCATGAGCTGACGGGGGAAAACAAACTGAGTTACGTACCGAGCTTTCCAAACTTGGCTGTGCATTTTTGGCACTGTAGTCGCGGCTCGTCAGAGCCCATGGTGCCGAATAATAGGCAGGGTAAAGACAAGACTGAGCTGGGGGGCAGATTCAGAGGAGAGCGGGATTGGAATCGCACGATATCTGAGCGGGGCATGCAAGATCAGAAACAGGCGTAGGATTAAAACCTGATGTGAGAAGACATTTGCGGTAAAACCTGGCGCCCGGATTGCCGGCTTATGGGGCATTGTCGGGAAATTCTCCACCCCCGCACCAGGGTTGTGCGGCAACTCCGCAATATTAGTTGGAGAGGCCAATCATAGCTCGTTCTGTTCGTGTTGATGGAGAAAATCTATTCTCTGACTGCGTGCATCTCGGTGCTCTGGCGTCACCCGAGTGGCCGTAAGGAAATAGTCGTGGTTGACGAAACGGCCCATCGGCTGCATGGCGTTGCCAACAAAGCGCTGTATCAGCCCTCGCATCTTTTGGTTCTTTGGTAGAAGAGCTGAGTGGGCCCTGGGAAGGGGATTCGTGGACGTGAAACAAACGGGAAGATCACCCAGAGTTGTGTGTGTGTTTCTCGACCCGTTGCGTGTCCCTCCTCATCGCCTCCACAGTGTTGTGTGATGGTCATCTATGTTGCACAATCACAATCTAGTCTCATCCTTTTTGTGGTCAACTATGCTTCAGTAGCCAAGTCGACGGCCTTGCTCAAGCGAACAAGGGTCTGGATTATGACAAGTCAATCTGACCCTTGACTTGCTGCAGCTGGTAATCCCTGCATATGGTGATATTGGTGAATGCATGCAGACTCGCGTCTACCGAGTTCTATAACAAACAGTGATCGGCAGTCTCACATTTTCCTGTGGCGGCTATGCGGAAAAATTCCCACCCCCACTTGCACTCCTGCACATGTGCCGCGACTTTGCCCGAGTGGATGCTTTCGCTGGCTCCATATTACCACGCGTCTTGGTCACAGTGTGGTTTAAAATGAGCAATTCCCAGCTGTGAGCCATTGAATATTGCCCTGCTCCTACACCTACCACTCGCGATTCCAATCCTGTTTTAATAATGACCAAGTCACCAAATGCCCTAGGAAACCGCCTTTCAGGAGACCCCTTGGTTCTTCCTCCAGGCATTGATAGCCCAACGTTTAAGAGATTCATCGCGGCTTCGGCTAAAGCAGTTGGAACTGAAAATGTTTCAGTAATCTCCAACACAAACCAACTACATAAGACAGACTACCTCGACCAGTCAAAAGTGCATGATATGTTCCATGTTGTTGGACGCGAGCACTTTGTCTCATCGGCAGTTGTTACTCCCCGCAATGTCGCCGAGGTTCAACACATCGTCAAGCTGTGCAACGAGTTCGAGATTCCGCTCTGGCCATTCTCCATCGGCCGTAATGTGGGCTACGGAGGAGCTGCTCCTCGTGTCCCAGGGTCTGTTGGGCTTGATTTAGGAAAGCACATGAACAAGGTCTTGAAGGTTGACGTTGAGGGCGCCTATGCTTTAGTAGAGCCTGGTGTCACGTTTGCCGATCTCCACCAATACTTGGTCGACAATAATCTTCGCGACAAGCTATGGGTTGATGTGCCTGATTTGGGCGGTGGCTCTGTTATCGGAAATACAGTTGATAGAGGTGTTGGTTATACACCATATGGTTCGAGATATCTACGCATGATTCTGAGGAAGCTGAGCTGACTTGTTATTAGGTGATCATTTTATGATGCATTGTGGTATGGAGGGTAAGTGATGATATTCCAACCCCCCTTCAGATGATAAGAATTGACGTATTAAAGTGGTTTTGCCTGATGGCACTTTGGTCCGGACTGGCATGGGTGCACTTCCAAATCCCAACGCTGATCCCAATGCCCCACCTCAAGACCAAGAACCGAATAGCGCCTGGCAGCTCTTCAATTACGGATTCGGTCCCTACAACGACGGCATATTCAGTCAATCATCCCTTGGAATCGTCGTCAAGATGGGAGTGTGGCTGATGGTTAACCCTGGCGGGTATCAGTCGTACTTGATTACCGTTCCAAAGGATGAGGATCTGCACAAAGCGATCGAGATAATCCGCCCACTACGAACATCCATGGTGCTTCAAAATGTCCCCACCCTGCGACATATTTTACTGGATGCGGCTGTCATGGTATTTGGCTCATTACACGTTGATTTGAAGACTTGCTAATTGCTCTAGGGAACACGTGCATCGTACACGACATCTAAAAATCCACTGACGGATGCAGAGCTTGATGAGATTGCAAAGAAGTTGAACCTGGGTCGCTGGAACTTTTATGGGGCACTTTATGGACCTGAACCTGTCCGACAAGTAATGTGGAAAGTGATTGTCGAAGCCTTCTCTACGATTCCGGGGGCCAAGTTTTATTTTCCAGAGGATATGCCCAATAACTTGGTTCTGCAGACACGGAATCTGACTTTACAAGGCGTTCCGACCTACACAGAGCTTGAGTGGGTGTAAGTTTGTATTGGCCATCTATTTCTGAATCGCATGGCTAACACCTTTAGGAACTGGCTTCCGAATGGGGCTCATCTGTTCTTTTCTCCCATTTCCAAAGTTGCCGGGAAAGATGCTACCGAACAGTATGAATTATCGCGTAGACGATGCGAAGAGGCCGGATTTGACTTTATCGGCACCTTTTGTGTTGGCATGCGGGAGATGCACCACATTGTTTGCCTAGTCTTTGACCGATTGGACCCAGAGTCTTGCCGTCGGGCTCACTGGGTCATTTCGACTCTGATTGACGATGCGGCCGAACGAGGATGGGGAGAGTATCGCACTCATCTCGCATTGATGGATCAGATTGCCAATACGTACAACTTCAACAACAACGCTCAGATGCATTTGAACACCACAATCAAGAATGCCCTAGACCCGAAAGGAATTCTTGCCCCGGGAAAGAACGGGATATGGCCAAAGAACTATGACGCAAAAGCATTCGAAGTTCCCAAGGGCAGATTTGGACCTAAAGAAAAGCTGTGACGAATTACTTTACTTCATGCTGTCTTTTTTATTTTCTACACACCTGGCAAACTGATATGATGAGCGCGGATACGCGAACGAAAAAAACAAACGGAGGAAATCTGGTGTATTTTCCCCCGAAGCCTGTGAATTTAGCATAGTTCTCTTTGAAATCTAACATAATTTTGTCTATTCATCCCACCCCCAAAAGACTTGTCACTATCAAGATTCAAATACAATATCACGTGCAGTCTCTGAATCGTATTCCCAGACTTCTGGATAGACGTGAAATTCCACCTCTGACATGCAGCCTGAATCAAATTCCACGAATAGCTTTGTATCTGTTTTCCAGAGCTCCTGCACCAATTGCAGTTTGATCTCCGAACATTTCGAAGCCGTGTGGCACTCCTGCATAGAGATGGAACTCAGTACTGATCTTTGCCTTTGTAAGTCGATGAGCGTAGATCATATCCTCATCTCGAAAAATGTCCAACTCTCCAACGTCGATATAGGCTGGTGGAAGTCCTTGCATATCTGTAACACGAGCTGGAGCGGCGTACTCTGATACCTCGTCTGTTCCGACCTTATCTCCAAGCACTGCTGTCCAGCCAGTAACATTATCGTTACAGGACCAAAGTGCGAACGGCTCCAATTCTTCAAATGGGGTGGCGTTTCGATCGTCTAGCATGGGTGCAAGGAGAATTTGCTTAGCCAATGGTGGATCGAGTTTTCGGTCTCTTGCCATGATCGCTACAGCAGCTGCGAGTCCACCTCCAGCACTCTCTCCCATTACTGCAATCCTTAATGTGTCAATATTCAATGTTGAAGCATTCTGATGAAGCCAAATCAATCCAGCGAAGCAATCCTCGGCCAAAGAAGTACCTCGGGATTCAGGTGCTAGTCGATAGTCGACCGAAAAGAAAGGAACGTTGGTTTGCGTGACGATTTGTGCTATAAGCTTTTTCTGGTCCTGTACACCACCCATTATCATGCCTCCACCATGAAAATGCAGAACTGCCGACCCAGGTGTTGTTTTTGGCCCATTCTTCTGAAATTGAAAGACTGAAATGTTGGTCCCTTTGACCGTTATAGAATGTTCGGTAATAGAAACATCTGGGACATCAGGAATCTGTTCAAGGATCGATCCAAAAACCCGTGTTGTATTGAGACGCCTTCCATCTACATCATGAACAGGTACTGTTCGGATTGAAGATAGGGCAGGGAGGATGGGCTCCAAGTGTGTAAAGAATTCTGGATCATATTTCAGCGACATTCTGTCGTTCTTGCAAACCGATTCAAGAGTAATTAGAAACAATGAGGATTAGTGGAAATAGATTGATAAGTTGTTGCAAAGGGCCCCTTATAACGTTTGTGTTCAGATCCACTGGGATCCGAAAATCACTCTCTTTTCTCTTAGTCAGAGGGTTAATGTGGCCGGACATTCGGACACTCGCTAATGGTTTAGCGTTGATGGGATGATGCTGTAGATAATGGATAAACTTTAAATCAATGGAGTTCTATTTCATTGCTTGAAATAAAAATTAATACGTCATATTCATATTGAAGACGTTGGATATGTGTCAAATGGAAAGTGACTTCATGACCAAAAGAAGATGGAGAGCATGCATCACAAATTTACAACATGAGACAGTAGCACTGGACTTTCCAAAATAGGAAGACTGAAGACGTGAGATGAGATATGGGCCATGGCTCCATTCGCGAAATAGGGTACCCAATTTTCGGGATTTTCGGACACCGAGAATATGCCGTGCGCTGAGCTAAAGTGCGAAGTGCGAAGCCGATGCTGGAGTGGCTGTAAGTTTTGATTTAAATCGAAGTATTATCCCAAGTTTACTCGCTTGTAGGGCAAAAGGTAAAGTAGAATAGCAAATAAAGACTTGAAACATTGAAATCTAATAATTGGAAATTCGGTTGCTTTTTGTACAGCATTTTCTGTATCACGACATTATTTTTAGAATTGTGGCTTTGCAAACCCTTTTGTATCATAAGCACTTCACCAGAAAAGCTGATTTTCTTTTTCCTTTGACTTCTGAGTAAATGTACTAAAATGATACCGGATGATTGTGCTGATTGATACGAAAATGGGTCCGGGTAGTTTGATTCCAGATACGAAGTTCGGCCGGAAATCCGGACCTGCTTGGATCCGAGCAATACACCCCCTTTTATTTAAATCTAGTTGATAAATAAGTGGTCGTAAGTTGATTATCTGCTGCTCTACCAGGCTAATCTCTTTCTCAACAAGTCATGTGTTTGTGAAATTCGAAGTAAATAATTTTCTTAGCTTCAATTTTCGGATTTGGGATGAACTTGACCTCTGTATCATAATTATTTTGGTTTTCAATATCATTGCTGGTTCCTAGACACCGTCTTTCGACTGCCCTCATGGCTTCTCATTTCATTCCACTTTTGAGGTTTGACACGTAACAGCGGTCGTAATGCGGGTAGTGAGACAATAATGATTTGAGTTGTGATTTCTGCCCAGGCGAGAATATCTGATATAGATTAGAAGCGACGACAGATGGCAAAAGGAGTGACTCAATCTGGTACTTACAGGTAGTGAACACAAATATGGATTTTACCGTAAAAGCGAATCGAATAACACTGGCAATGATTGTCATCGCACCAAGTAGGAACATGATTATTAAACCAGTTTTTTCCTTGCTCGGCAAAGTCTTTAGAGTGGCTAACATGCCAAATGGCAGGACAAAAACTGTGAAACAAGGGCATGGTTAGACCGAAAATAGAAGAATAAGAAAAATATTACCTAGTATCTCTGAAGCTACGTTCAGGGACCAATTTATGTACCATGGGTCCAATGCTATTAAAAAAACACAGTTGGGATATTGCGCCCTTCCTCTCAGCCTTTTATTAACAAGCAGAAAGCATGAGAGAAGATCAATTACTAACCAGTTTTGTGACACATTGATACCACACCAAAATAGATCCACAAACCCAGTTGTTAAAAATGCGCAGATGATATATATGGATGTAATGTATAAATAAAGTCGCAGCTTTTCTTCGGATATAGGGAAAAGCTTGTGGTAGAAAAGTAATAGACTAAACCTAGGAAAATAAAATCCCAAATCAAAAATGAGTGCTGAAGCATAGAACCACTAGTGATTCTCATCTGTTAGCATGAGCAGAAAGGGCTGGATGAATGGTCTGCCTCACCTTTGCATAGCCCGGTCCATAGTAGGTAAGATAAGACCTTTCACCCGTGGTACAGATCACGTATGTATCGCCGATGACAAGGCTGAGAAATAGTAAGAAAGCTACTAAAAGAAATATTTCAGACATCCAAAAACAAGATCGCCGCCATACGCCGACTGCGACGCGGGCAGTAATTGTAAGGAGGCATATTGCTAATAAGGCCCACTCCACCCCCTGAAAGTGAAGTCAGCATCAAATTCAGCGAAGAGTAGATATTTAGGAGGCGATCTACAATATATACTGCTAGAGTAACCATGCTCCTCGGTTGTTGGCAAGTTAGTAATGAACAAGCAATAGAGACTGCCAGTTAAACGAGAAACAGATACAAAGTCTAATCAAAATTAATATGATGAGAATATTCAAAATTGCTTGAGTAGATAAGCACAATGCACACAATGTGGGAGGCGTGGCAAAATATGATTAGGGGCATTTGATCTGACCACCACTAGACTGCGGGAAGCAGCTGAGCCGATAAAAATACCCAAAGAAAGAAGTGCATTTCTCGCCTTCTCCGGAAAAATCCAAGTTTGAACGACGATAAAGTTTTTGAGAAAGTATATTTACTACGAAGTGGCGAGGCGAGTGCCTAGTTTGAATTTTAATCTCCCCGTCCGCCTTATGGATATGAAGCACCTTGTACTATTGTGCAATTAGTCCGAAGTCTTTTGCCACGTTGTTGAAGCAGAAACACAGCCTACAGGCTATGCATGACGGAATTCTGCGTCAAATTATTTGGAAATCTAGGCACGGGACTTTGCGTGGCCCACTTCCCCCAACGAGGCTAAAGTTTCCTTTTCACTAAAAATCGTACACTTGAACTAGATGGGTCTAGACTTGTCATAAATATTTAAATTTCAGTAACACCTGTTGAGCTAGCATTTATCTTGTGCAAACGTAGTGGTCATTGTGGTAGGTCTATCACTAAATTATCACTGTATGAGTATACCCATGATGTTCTGAATATCTGTCTTTTGTCCAAGACAATAAACATTATATAATTACAATGTTGAATCCAGCTGATGGGAAAATTTACCTTTATCTATTCATCATTCCTAAGTCATTGGACAAACACATTGTCTGTATTCTGCTCAATAAAATAGGATGTGCTAATGCCCTACACATATTGAAGACTTGATATCGTGAAACATTCATTTTCGAAGCTTCAATCCAGCAAAAACAAGTAGCATCGGGAGATAATGTCTAATAAATTCTGCACATTCATCTCAGCTACGGAGACCCCTGGGAAAGTTGAAAATTCATATCAAAGTTAGATGCATTGCAACGGCGGAGATAGCGCGGCCAAATCAATCGACTTGATGTTGCAAATTCAAATTCAATAGAATATTTCATGTTCTGAAAAATTCATAAAAGGGTAGGCAGATTTTTAAATGATGCATATATCGCACTCAAATCAAGGACATCCGTTATTTGCAATTATACGAAGTTTGATATATTCTTCTATTATCAAATAGGAATGGAATCGTATAATGGGATGCTACTATTTAGAGGCAAGGGAAACCCGAATGCGCAATCTACTATAATTCTGGTGTCATTTCATTCGCCATATGTTTTGAGAATGCCCACAGGATAATCATTATCAGATTTGTCATTATTTATCATATACGGCATTATGCGTCCTAGATTCAACTATAGCAACCACGCTAAAGATACAGATGGTGCTTGAGATACAAGCTCGTCAGAACACATCCTATCCAGAGGACCTGGTTACTAAGCTCTGCTTGCTTCCAGTATCTGAATACGTTAATTTTGCATCCTCCAACGCTTCTCTCTTGGTGAACTCCTCCAGCAACAGTTGCGCAGTTTCTAGGGGCACCTCAGGGACTTCAACGCTCAAATGCTGTTTTAATCAAGTCAGTCATGCAGGTTGACATTGAATATTGAAATACCTACTGCAGGGAAAAGATTTGAAGGATATGTCTTGAACTCGTCCATGATTCTGTAGAGACAAAGCACAGTTTTCCACGGGATCAAAGCATCGCCAATTAGAAATGCTGGAAAGCTTGCTGAAGCCATTTCTTCGATGATCCAGCGCCGCTGAAAATATTGACGGCGTATAAACTCGACGCATCCGACCCAGTGTGGTAACGTGTATGGATCTTCGCCGTTGGGTCCGAGGGCCCACTGGTGTTCTATTAATCGTGCCCACTGGTGGGTTGGTGAGTAATTCTCGGGATGTTGTTCTCTATCGCCAGGCCTGCCCCAGCTTGGCGGCATCGCTTCTTGCACCTCAAACATGATCTCTATGGCGGCATCGGTATGCTCACTTTTCATCCCTAGCCAGCCCACGACAATGTCGGCAAAGTTGTAGATGTATTTGATCTCCACGAGCTGTTTCGACTTTTCCCACTCATCATTTTGGTTGACGCAAAGATAGTCTAGCCATACCCGTAGAACCCCCGGATGGTCGATTTCGCCATCTCTAAAGTGTAAACTATTTATATCGAAAAGGTTCTTCAACCAGCGGGGAGCGCCGTAAAGTCGACTGCCCGAAGCGCGACGATATCTCTGGATGATGACTGGGTAAAAGACGTGGCGCACATGCTTCAGGGCCTGCGATAGGTGGGATGTGATGTTGAGGGAGCTACCGTTGACGTAAATGGTTTCGGTTTCAGATGGATCACCATACAAGGACGAGAGGGCGATGTAATCTAGGTTTTCATCGTGACGAACCGTGATAAGTCGGCACTTGATGGGGTCGTTTATGTGGTCGCAGGGTTCGATCTCGAGAAGGCGAATTTCCCTCCTCAAGGGATTAAGGCGCCTGTATGAGATGGTCATCTTGGAGTCGCTAATATGGGGAGTGGTGAGGATGCGAAAAATGATGAGGTTTGGGAAGTTTGATAAGACAGCAATGGGTTGGGGTGCTTGGGTTTATACCAAGAGTGCCTGTCCAGGGATAACCGGTCTTGGTGACTGTGAGTTTGCTGTGGTGTGGGATCTAGAACATGGGGCTCCCGAATTGTTCCCTGATTCGTTGAAAAGATCGGCAATCATGCTACTAGCTTGCAATATTAGACTCTGGGCGTGAAGCTTGTTTGTGTTGACTGCATTCCAAGACGGTCGGGACCCTAGCCGTTTGAGTTTCTTAGCGACTTGCATTTTGTCGATGAATGGACTTGGATAAGATTTAGTGGGATATAAAACAGCTGGATTGAGACGTCTTATTTCAGCAGGTGCCTTATCCTCCCACACAAAATGGTCTCGACCTCAGAAAAAGAAAACGAGCAAGAGTAGAGAGAGAGCAAGTTGAGATTGAACAGTGACCTCGAATCTAAAATTCTGAGCGTGATATATTAACGGGATTATGATTCGCGGATTGGAACATGTCAAGGCAATTAAACTTGAAGTTTGGTTGTTAGATCAGCAGACATCCTTGTCTTCGAACATTCCTGAGTATTATCTCGACATTGATAAGCACTCATCACCTTGCAGTGCTATTATTCTGGGCGAGTTGACTAAAGCTTAGATATACTAGCTTCAAAGAACCGAGCTGATATGGACTTCTATCTCAGCAGAAAAATGATGGTGAGGACGAGGAGTCCAGCTAAGCCTGCATACTCTGACTGAGAACGAAATAAAGCCATGGTCCTAGATAAATCTACGCGAAAAAAAGGCCAACAGGTCACCTCCAAAAAAATAAGGAATTACCACAATACATTACTTCGCTAGGTTGAACGGAAGCATCTGTGTTGAAGCTAGATAGAAAGCCAAGCACTATTTTTTGTGCCTCTCATTTCGACCCCATGGCTAAACTGGTTCAAATCAGTGGGCCATGTTTCCTCGGTAAAAGTCTTCCCACCAGTATGACTGGTCTCCTTCTAGCCCGCAGCCACCAAAATCATCATAACCAAAAAAGTCGAACTGGCAAGTGATTTCACCATCATCCCAGCCGTCGTCTTGGCTTGATGAATCATGATTGATAGTTTCAATCGTCCACCCGAAATTCTGCATCTTCTGGCGTACGTTGACATTGACTGGCTCCTCATAGAGTTGAACTTTTACTTCTCGCAAAGAAGTTATCATCTTGAGTCTCAAATCCACCAACGATAGCATTTGATGGGCAACGCCAACAGCTTCACATTTATCCAGACGAACTTCCATATGATGGGAACTTGCAAGCGCCATTTCCACAACGGCCACACCACAGCATTTCTTTTGCAGTAAATCCATCGCCCGCAGCCCATTGCAACATTCTTGAAGCGTGACATCCGTGAGATTATCATGGTTTTGGAAATCAGGGAAGTCAATCTGCACGTAGCAGAGCAAGCTAGAACTTCTGAAGCCGATTTTGTCCAAGAAGCGAGCAAAGCTTTCGACCTCTTTGACAATGAAGTGATTTCGGCCATACATGACCGCTGTGGCTTCTCGGTGTATTTGTTTATTCAGTTGAGCAATCAAAGGGTATAAGTTTAGCGAGGGTCGGCGGCAGCGGCTGAATGTGCACGACGTTGGACAGAGCTGGGATTCACTCAGGCGTATCGGGCTTGAAGAGATAAGAAGTTCATCATAGATCTCTTGCCTAACTTCGCCCGGCAAATCCATAAAACTGGCGCCAGTCTTCATGCTGCCAATAGATAGTGAGATGATAGGAATTAAGAGGGGATCATGTGGCTGAATCGGTGAAATGGACAATAAGAGATGAGGTGAAGTAAGAGGTAGCTATGTAAGGTATGCTTGGATGATTGCGAGGTTAGAATCGAGAGACGGCCTACCCTACTGTCCTTGTCCTCAAGAAGTGCTGGTGAGGGTCATCTTCGCTCAAGGATGTCGCCCAGACACATCGGGTTGAGTGCGGGGTTCACACTGCGATGCTATGACGTGCCCGAGGTGACCAATTATTACAACCCAAGACAATGCCACCTCACCATAAGTGGTCTGGGTTAGAATTAGCGTTGCAGTACAAAATTCTGGAGGGTGTAAGGGGCATCTGGTTGATTGGAGGCAGGCTAGATGTCAGCATGCGTGCGGAAGGGTGACCTCATTTACCCGAGTGCCATTTACCAACGGTGGCACGATCCAAAATGTTAGTCAGAAATTGTGTAACATCACATCTCTATGGGATAATCTTCATCCAGATTGGATGTAGTCAGCCCTTCGCATTTTGACAGCTGATGATGACCGCAATTGACGAATTCAAGCAAAAGGCCATCCGTGGAGCACTAATCGGCCTCTCAACGGCCTTATTCATCTCATACGGGAGTCTACATCTGTACATAGCATGATCTAAAATCCAACTCATTGCTGGCAAGTGTTCAATCATCCTTTACGACGAAGAACAAGTTTTTTACTAACGAGGAAACAGTAACGCTCAGCATTTGATTAATTTTGCATCGAGAGATTTCATCGTTATGAGTCGAACAGACACACCGAGTCATATAAACCGATCCTCTCGCCTAGATCTATGGTGTGGATGTTAAACAAGGGTCCGAATTGTTGTAGATCGAATCGAGATAGTTAATCTAAACAACTGAAGCGTGTCATTAACTTAGACCCCGTTCGTCACTTAATCCCCGGCATTGATCCCCCTGAACCATGGCAACGAAGCATCGAAGTCGAGTGGGGCCGAAGGCTAGGCATGAGCTCGTACTTTTATCGATGCCGAACCCCGAAAGCGCAATTCATCGGAGACTCGGAAAAGTTCACATTGTCCGCCAAATCGCATGATACATCATAAGAATGGGGCGAGAAAATTCCACGCGCATAGAAATTGAGGAGCATTTCTAAGGGTAGAGTGGACTACCACAAGTCGTCGGCTATTTTCGCGGAAGATTCAGACGCTCTGGGCCTTTTCCCATCACAGGGTTTATTCAAAACTTACGTATTTCACTTGCTGAATGGCAGGCTTCTCCTTCCCACACACCTGGCGCACAAATTCCTACCAGCTTATACTCTCACAATCTTATCGCTTGGCTTCATTTCTGCCATCGTCTTACGTTCCTCGTGCTACATTGGCCGACACGGGAAACATGTCGGATATAAGCAACCTTGAGGCAAACGAAGTCCGCGTCAAAGTTGAATGGGGCGGCTCCTCTGCTAGAGATCTTTTATATTTGCAGTGCGGGTGGTTAATAAGAACGCCCAAAGCGCTTGGGCGCAATTTTGCTGGCGTCGTTGTTGAGGTTGGCGAACACATCGAGCACGTGGTAGTAGATGACCAGGTAAGTTAGAAGTTGGGTGTTAAAAAAGATAAGGGGGTGCGAAAAAAAATGAAGATAAATGATGATCGATATATTCTTTGTCATCCAAATACTCTTCGAGTAGTGACTCACCATCATTAGGTATTTGGCTGCATATTCGAGTCAGCCGAAAAAGATCCTCTCCGAATCAGTGATATTTTTCTCACCGCCAGGCGAGAATGTGTTGCCAAGGTTGGATCACCCACTCCTCTTCCTTAATATCACTACTCAGCTCCTGAGCGTAGATTCCGTCAAATATTAGCCCTCAAGCTGCCGTCACCATCCCAAGTAGTTTTATTTCTGCTTTTCATGCCATCAATGAGGGTCTGAAATTGCCCCTTCCTTGGCCCAATAACTTCCCTGATAAAAATCCCAATGCTAACTCTTTGCAACTTATTTGGGGGGCTGGAGGCACTCTGGGGCAGCATGCCATCGAACTCCTTCGCTACTATGGTTTCAAAAATCGCTTTGCGGTATCATCTCGAAAGCAGCATGGATATCTTATGTCCATCGGAGCTACACGAACATTCGATTGGGCTGATCCTAATGTGCCTATGGCTCTCTTTGAAGCCACCCTTGAACTAAATCATGGCAGTTGTCCGCCCGGTCGGTTTATCATTGATCTTCTTGCCTCACAGGGAGATAGTATCGCACCTGTTGCCACACTAGCCTATCCAGGCGCAAGAGTGGCCGTTTCAGTACCTATCATCGGAGATACAAACCATAGTACTGGAGATCGAACACTATATCTCGATCCCATCTTGGTTGCACAATGGCGATCTGGTGTCTTGGTCAACGCATTTCGACCAGAAATGTATAACCGGGTCAGTTTTACCTTATCTTAGTAATTTCTTCTTCATTTTACTCATATTATAGCATAGAGAAACATTCGCGGAGACAGCCTCCAGAGTCGTGTTATGCCGGAACTTGTGGCCAGGTCCATTATCACGGCGGCCAAGTTTGAGGAGATTGAGGGCTCAACTCTACAGAGTAGGGTCCAAAAGGCTTCCGAGCGAGCCAGACATGAGGGGGTTGAAGGAGGAAGCTTTGTTTGGAGAGTCAGTGAGAACTAAAAGCTGGATTGTCGCTTTCATTTTGAGTCGCTCTACCACTACCTCTCTGGGCTAAAATTACGAAGAAATTTAACAATATTGTGGATGACAAATGCTTGAGCTCGTAGAATTAGTCATTATTTTAGTGGATGAGTTGGGCTTTGTCTAGTACATGGCGACAACAGGTAATGAAGGCGGGGTCTGGAAATTGATCGCGGTATTCACGGCCGAGGAAGTCCGAGCTATTGATACTACGAAAAATGCCTACGTAATCTGAAATAGAACAAGCTTACACGCTGATAAAATACACAGGGCAAAATTTTGCATTTTATTGGGAAATTATTAGAAGGATACATCTTGGTCAATCTGGGCAGGGCTGTCCGAGTCCACCATCTCGGACTTTGTCGGCCGAGACCGCGAGCAGAGGTTGAAATATATTATAATTGCACTGTATCATCCAAACGAAATCCGAAAAAAGGGAAAAGACTTAAACATAAGTACGATAAATTTGAGTGCTTTACCTATTCCAAGAGAAGAAAATGGCTAAAATTAAGACTGTTGGAGTTCTAGGGGTAGGCATTACACTTCGCATCCCCCATGCCCATCACCCCAGTTTTCGGGAACATTAACTGATATCCTTCAAGGGAACTGGGGGTCTGGGTACTTATATTACCAAGAACCTTGCTTCATCTGGTCTATTTGATGTGACAGTGTTCACCCGAAGCGATAACCCCTCACTTCCTGCAGGGGTTAAGTCTGCATCGATTGACTACGATGATGTAGAGTCTCTCACGGAATCATTTCGCGGTCAAGATGCGATAGTAGCCGTGACACCAGGACATCTGGCAGAGTTGCACTTCAAGCCCATCGAAGCAGCAGTCAAAGCGGGCGTATACCGTTTCATCCCCTCCGAGTATGGAGTTGACATCCGAAACCCGCTGGTCCGCAAAATGCCCTTTATGAAAACGAAACAAGAAATCGAGAAGATATTAGTCGATGCCGCCAAGGAAGACAAGCTCACCTATACCAGCATCTATGGGGGTGGTTTTGTCGAATGGGTGTTGACTTATGAAGAGTTAATGCCCATCAGTCAACGCAAATTCAATTTGCAGAACGAGGGAAACTTTCCATTTTCCATAACAAAAATGAACGACTACGCGAAGGCTGTCGTGGCCGCTCTTAGTCACCCTGAAGAAACCGAAAACGAAGTGATGTTGATAGAATCCTATCGACCTACCCAGCTCCAAATTCTCAACTTGGCCAGGGAAGCGTTACCTGGGAACTGGCATGTCGAGCATGTCGACATGAACAAGAATGCGGAGATTGCTGAGCAAAAAATGTTCCAAGGTCAATTCGATATCCCAGTTGTCGACCCGATGGTCTTCAAGATCATGTTTACTCCTGGATATGGCGGTCAGATTGACGAAACTCACAATAACCTCGCGGGAATAACTCGCATGACAGACGACGAGTTGAAGCTTATTATAAAATCTTTTGCTTAGATAGGTAAACAATTTTGTGTACTTGGTGAATAAACTACATTTGTAGCGCTCTACTCCCAAAGTCTGACCACACCTACTGAGTAGGTCTCTATGATCTCTGAGCAATAATAACAGCCAGTACACTTGTTTCCATTACCTACGAATGACAAACACATCAGTGCGGTGTTTTTACTTTATAAGCCTCTTGACACTTTTCTTTTTTCTTTTTTTTTGGCACTCTCTGAGTCGCATTTTTACAACGAGACGCTGCTCTTTCACACTTGTCCGTACACATTAAAGGCTTAAAAATAACAGCCATGTAAGATACAGATCATAATTGGATTCTTTGACGTAAATTTTATAATTACAGTACAGACTTTACACACAAGACCTGAATGCATCCTTTGGCCTGATTCCTTGTGCAGTTCACATGATCATTCAATGCCTTGCACCATTTCCACTTAGATATCTCACACCAATTAGTGCCATATAACTCTACTTCCAGCCTCTTTAGTGCATTAAAACCCTTGAAAGCTTCTGCGAAGGCCTTTGGAGGGTGTTTAAGCTGAAGATTATCCAAGGTCATGGTCTCGACATTATGTTCTTGGTCATCTACTGGCTCTGAGTGGTTTTGTTGAGATGCTCCATAAGCCTGAGCTTTGTTTCCTTGTTGAATTCTGAGTCTGAAACTCCATAGACCTGTGGAAAATAAGCGGCGAAATTGTTTCCAGTTATCAGTGCCGCCGTTTTGAAGCTCCATGAAGGAGATTTCTAATCGAATGTAGCGCAAAAGTCTTCGTTGCCATGATTTCAATCCCTTCGCAAAAGCAAGTGCCGTGATCAAGCCGGTTGTGAACCAGTTGACAAACACAAATTCATTCTCCAAAAAGGGAATATCTCTCGCCTCCTGGTAAATTTGCTTATTCGTCCTCAAAAATGAAGTGGGTATCCTGCAGACAGATCTGCATTGAAATGAGAAATGGGAGCTTGGCTTAAACTCGAGCGCTGACGCTAGCGAGCAAGGGTCGGTCTCTGGGGTAAAGTTGGCATTTATTTCATTTGTTCTCAGCTGAATAGTTTGGGTAATAAATGGGGTCCAAGGTGGATTGGGATATGCAGCGTCAAGCTCTGCACAATGGATCTTGTGGTCAATGTGCACTTGTCTGTATATCTCCAATCGAATTTCCAATGGAAGATCCAAAAATGCCAAACGATCCTCTGTCTTGGGGAATTGACCTGCATCGTTTTTGTGGGACGACATGCTCACATCCGTGGAGAAAATGACAAGGTTTTGAGAGGTGACAGAAACGCAGTTATTCAGTGCCGCACATCAAAATGGACAACGTCTTGCAAGATCCAACACGGTCCACTGAATCATGAATCAGCCCAAGTCTTGAAATGTGCTCTACTAGCAGAAGTCCTTGCGTCATAATTTGGTTTGGAAAGATGTTTTATGGCTCGGCAGGCTGAAGAAGCCCGAAGTGCGATCAGCCCACACAAGACAACGAGTTGTGGCACGAGACGAATATTACAAAATGCTTACGTACATGTCTTAATGCAAAATCATTACTGATTCGGTGTGTCTCAATTTCCGAAGCGCGATTAGCTCTGGTGTCAAATTTCGTAATTATTCCGTCATTAAACCCTCATTTCCCACGTTATACTTGTCACTACGGTATCTGTACCCTCGCCAACCTTGCTGGTTAGTTGCATATGGTCAGGGTTTAGCTAGTTCTTGCTTTCTGCTACTTGGAATTCAACTAAGACGAATCATATCTAGACGGATTCTGATGTCGCAAGACAAATGACAGATCTATTTGCATGACGTTCAAGGCTTCCCAGACAACTACCCTCCAAGGATGAATGAAATAATGTAAACTTCGACAGTAGCATTCTACTCCTTCAGTGTCTAAATGCTCCCTTGGCATCTATATGTGGTCGTCTTGGGTCAGGTTGCTTCGATCCTAAACCAAAAAAGCGCTGACACCGATAAGCGTCCCCAAGAATGCAAGCCAGCTACGGTAGAAATCAAGATTACCCCACTCTTGCACCAATTCTTTGAGATCCTTCTTCTCATTTGACGCCTTAGTAACACCATTTATTTCCCCAAGTCGGTCATTTATGGCTTCGTTGAATGGATAAGAGGAAATAACGGTGAATGGGACGATAGAGCCCACGACAGCAGCAGCCAAACTGAGGAGCTGGAATCTGGTATTGCCGGTCCGGACCTTTTCATTGTATGCAAGATATGCAAAACTCGCGGCGGTTCCAGTTACAACAATCTTGCCCACGTATCTACCCACATCCCAGGCCCGCTTCCATTGTTGGGCAACCAGTGGCGAGGGCGCCTTCACAACCGCAGGCATGAAAACATAAGCACCACTAAAGTAATAGCCTGCGCCATTTTGTTAGCGTGTTTCCACATGAATCTAAAGAGTCGTTCAAACCAACCACTCATAAATCCCGAGAGGGTCAGAGTGAGAGCTTCCGGTGAGACAGGCATGTTTATACTAAAGACGTAGGCTGTAACAATTGGTAGTTAAGAATTCTGAGTAGAACGAATGAAACTCGTGATTCGGTAGTATTTGTACTGTTCTAAATATCAATCAAATTGTTTGTATTGCTTCTTGGTAGTCAGGTTTATATGTCACGTGTAGACCCTTTTGGTCTGTGATCATTTTAGCGCCGCATTTCCGCAAGTTTCCTAAACAGGCAAAATCCGAAATCCGGGACCACAGACGGGAAACCGGCAATCGGGAGTAGGGGGCTGGGGCCATGTCGGAGCTTCAGGGTTCCGCGGGACGCGAGCCTCTTCCTCACGTCAGGTATTCAGACCAAAGATCAGCTTTCCAATCGATCCAAGTTTCGAGTAAAATTTCAACATTATGTTTTTAAAATCTTCACCAACATGTATTTTAGGCCAGTTGTTTAAAAATGCCTTAATATCTAGATCTAATTACGAAGCATCCTGATAACTCTTATTTTGCAACATCCATCTCAAGCGCTCATTCAGAGAGGAAAATTTGTATACCCCCACTTTGCTGTAGATCAAGCTCATTATTAAGCAGACGTACTTTGAAGATGCTGGCTATCTTCCCAAACATGTATTTTTTTTCATGAAAAAAGGAAAGAAGGAAGAAAAGAAATTGCATGGGAAGCATAATCAAAATCACTGCCCCAAACACCAATGTAATCTTTGGTCACATCAAAGAGAATAAACCTTTACCGGTGGGAGAAAGCCGGTCGATTACTTTGGTCCTCCGTGCTTTCTTTAATTTGCAGAGCAATTTATTTTGGTAGCATTTTGATTCAGCTTACATTGGCTACCGAGTAAAGAAGATACAATATCTTCAGCTATAAAATACTACCTACAGCCACTTTACATTTTATATACGCGTGTTTCGGTGTATGTGAATGATAATCACAGAATTATTGAGCGACTGTAGGGTAAATTACTCTGTTCTCGTCCACAGACACGACCGTTGCGAAGCACGGTCGCAACTTCATTTTCCACGTCTTGAAATAAAAAAGAAGCCTCTAAAAGTGTTATTGAATACAAATTTCCAAAAAGAAACTTTGCAAGCCCTGCAAGTCAACCTTTTGTACAGCTTCAGCTGTGTAGTCATAACATCACCATAGTGGGAATCCAGAACAGAAAATGTCCTAGCTAAGACATAAAGCCAAATTCTTGTTAAGGATAAGGTGCTTATTCACTAAGAATTAGAACAAGATTATTTAATCCATGGCAGTTGACCAACAAGCCGTGACTGAAGAGAGGTTCGGTTTAGCGGAGCCAAACGCACTTTCACCTCTTATTCTACACTGCAGTTTAAACGTACTAGAATATTTGCGGGGAACATCGGGTCTCCGATTTATCTAGGGCCCAAAAAATAAAGTATTCTAAGTTGCATTTCAACACTGGCTCTGCAGCTCGTTCCGTCCCGAATGCGCCGCGGTCAAGGGGTCTAAATTGACAAAAAACACCAGCAACCATGATGAGTCTTGCAATTAGCGCCACGATTCCCGTTAGGGGAGCACTAAAAGATATTTTACAAGACTATATTGCTTAACCTATTGTTATTTCACGAAAGCTGATATCCCTCTGCATCCTGGATCGTATACCTAACTATACCGCATTTTCAGAACCAACCTCGGCGGAGACTCATTTGTGGCCTGCCCCGCAACGCTAACGGGTAAATCCGAAAAAGTCCGACGCTTGGTTTCGTCATCTACGCATCTCGTGTCCCGAGATTTTGCCCCCCCTTATCCGTATTTTTCGTTGTCTCGGATCCTGCCGTATTTTCAAATAGCTGCCCGGCTGTCTCCCTCCCCGGCTGGCCCTCTACGTGATCCCATCAGGATGCTCAATGTGCAAGAGTACCTAAACCCCGGTCATCGTCGTAAGCGTGCCGTAAGACTGGCCACCTCGCAGGTAATTGATGAACTTTACTGAAAGCCTGTAGTGTGATGCATGTTCACTCAAAAAGGTATGTTGATTCTTTTGGTAATATGAAGTAGCATGTCTAACTTCTTAAAAAGATACGTTGTGATCGTCAGGACGTCTGTCAACAATGCGTTTCGACAGGCACGACTTGCGTCCGAAATAGGCCGAATCGTCGACAGGGGCGTAGCCGAACCGTGGACGAGTAAGTGCCTGAAATCCCAAGTTTCGGTCTATACTTGACATTTAGAATAACTATAGATCTGCGAGGATGATATACTTAGCAAGCTGTGGAGCACATGACCAGCAGGCTGCGGGATATCTGCCGCGTCTCCCTGTTGAACCTCGTCCCACGCTAGACCCGTCTCAACTGGCTGGCGCAAATGATGAATTTGGTGAATCGCTTGCTAGAATCCAGCAAGCCAACAAAAATGCTCCTGCGACCGATGAAGATAATTCCATGCAGAGCGGGATTAGATATCATCCTAAGCACGGCGCGATTCCACTTAAAAAAGAGATGCAGCTAGTATCAATGCAGGCTCAAGTTACCCTTGGATCATCACCCTTACTTTCCGCAGAGAATCTCGATGAAAAAAAAGTCTCCATTACAAAGGCTGTTCTTACTTTGGCAGCATCTGCTGTTTCGCTGTCATCATCACATATTGTTGACGCTGACTTGGTTGGCATCAAGGAGCCGTTTCCAAATAGTGAGACTATAAGCAGCATGATCACTTGTTTGGAAGCCAATAGTTCAACAGGTTTATTGTTCTGCTAACTTTGCTGCAGGGAGACCTCAGAACGAGAGCACGGAATATATCTTTTCGTTGGGAAGCATCTTGTCGCGTGCATCACTCGAAGCTCAAGGGCTAGCCTTAATGTCAGGCAATGTGGAAGGCCCTACGCGGAACCACTACATTGTTTCAATCAATTATGCCGCTTGGGTTTTTCTGTCTGCTAAAGCCGGTGAAATATCTAGCCCTTCATTGCGCGCACATCTTGTTCAGAGCCAGAAATCCTATGAGAAACACATAATCATTGGCCTACAACGAATTAGCGTTGCTGATTCACCCAGCTTGTCGTTATTCCAAGCACTCCTCTCTGGTGTAGGTCCATTTGATATTACCCTAGCAGAACAAAAACCAAAAGAACTAATAATTAAAGGCAATGTTTGCTTATAATGTGGGGTGTTTCGAACGTTGCTGGCAATTCAACGCTGCTGCCTCGCGAACTTTCAGTGCCCTTGGTGGAGACTTCTTTTTCAGCCTCGCCTCAGGGTTTGATGATGCTGTCGCCTTGGAAGTTCGTCACTGTATCGACCTCTGTTATATGGTTGATAAGGCTCTGTCTCAGTCAATGAACCGCGATGCATGCCTTCCAGATATTGATTTAGGATCCTCCATTATTGCACCATCTTCCATTCATAGCCAAACAATATGCACAGTTAGCATATTCCTTGAACTAGCAAAGGTACAGGACAACATGAACCGAGTTGTAAAATCTTCATCGACCCTGCAATCACGGCTTCATCAAATAGAATGCTTGCAGCAACAAATGCTAGGGGATATAAAATTCAAAATTAACAAGGTTTGATCTACCAAAATCATAGGGTATCATGTATGCTCACTGAATTTATTTAGGCTAGTACTTACTTCCAAAATTCGGACTTTTGGAAGAGAGAACTGCATGGCATTGAATTCGCCTATTTTGCGATCTTGACAACTATTTTCCGCTTGCATCCAAATTTGGGTGACAACTGTACCCTTCAAGATCAACAAATAACCTACGCCCATCAATCATTAAACCACCTGACAAATATGCTATCGGAACCTCTGGAAGGTCCGGACCTTTACGCAATTAGGAATTCTCTTGCTTGGTCAGTACGAAAATTGAATGCGGGAGCCATCCACACTGATAGCGATTTAGGAAGTTCAGCTTTTACCCAATGACACCATTCTTTATACTCCTATCATGGACCATAAAAACTTCGAATATCAGTACTTTTTGGTTTCTCAGTCACGTTTTAGATCAGTTAACCATGGCTTCATATACTGATCAACCGATGGGTGAAGTAACCACATTGTTGCGTTCATATTTAGACTTTTGCAAGCCCTTATTTGATATGTCGTCTTCAGATTTAGACACTAGGGAAAATTCTGAATCATCACAAGATCAATTGGATCCGGTTAGCATGAACTCAAGAACTCACAACATGGATGAATCGCAAGAGTCAATGGTACTTGGCGTGGAGGGAGGAACATCCTTGGACATGGATAATTTTTTATTGGGTATATCAGAGGAGGGTAGCAAACCTTTCATCGCGGCTCTCGATTCTATTAATGTTTTTGACTCTGAAAGCTTTGATGCTTTTTGGAACTAAATTTAAATGGGCGTTGGTACTCATGAAGCGTATGAATACTCGTCGTAAAACCCCCGCTTGCTTTGTAGAGGCTATTTAACACTGGAGAGTGACAAAGGAGCTTTAGGTTTATAGATTTAAACTGAACATCCGCATGTAGACCATAGAGGAAAATTCCAACTTGGTTTCACACGAGTCTCAAATACCGAGCTTCAGACTTCGCCACTACTTAAAACTTGTGCCTTTGGCTATATACTGTGCGTGGTTCGTTTCTCTCTAGGCCCGACAATCTCAACCATTCACTTTATCATTGAGGCTAATCCATAAACATACCACCTGATACATTAATGGAGGCTCCGTTGATCCAAGAAGATCTCTCCTCAGACAAGAAGCCGACCACATGTGCCACATCCTCCGGTAGGCCAAGCCAGCCCTTTACGGGTGTTGCTTCGTCAAATATTTGGGTAAGAAATGCATTGTCTTCTTTCCCGAGTTCCCGCCGAAATGACTTAGTATCTATTACTCCAGGAGAAACCGCATTGACAGTGCATCCATAGTCCGGGGGAAGGTCAACCGCGAGTGCCCTCGCAAGGGAAGCAGTAGCACCCTTTGAGGTAGCATACGACACTTGGTGTGGAGGGGGGCTTTTGGCGACTTGCGATGTGACAAAGATAATTCGACCACCGCCTCCACTAGATTGAGGAGGTAGGTAAGGCAATGCTGCCTGGGTCGCCAAGAAGGCTCCTCGAACGTTTGTTGCCATTTGGCGGTCCCATAGTTCTAAGGAAATGGTCTCAACGTGACCCATGATGGAAATCCCGGCATTGTTGACTAGTATATCAATGCGGCCATATGCATCCACGGCCTTTTTAATAAGATGGGCCGGGCCATCTGGTGTTGACAGATCTGCTTGAACTGCGATATATTTTGTTTTCAATGAGGACCCAATGGCAGAAGCGTCCGCTTCGCATGAGGCATCAGGGAAGTTGAGCACGATAATAGCCCCGCGTTCCGACAATTCTCGCGCTATAGCAGCCCCAATCCCCGCGGAAGAGCCGGTAACAACCGCCACCTTGTTCTGCAAGGCTTGAGGAATAACATCTGTGGCGGGGTTGGCTCTGGGCTTTGGCGCTGGAATATCCATGATTGATGATCCGACTTGGACTGAAGGGCGATTTATTTTCTGAATGGGTCTGATACTATAATGAAGCTCGATATACAAATGTTCAAAACGTAGGAGTACCTGATTTTGTCGTCACCCACGTGTTATATGAGCAAAACTAAATCACATGTGGATGCTGGCGCACTTGGGCCCCAATGATCGGCATCATTCAACTTCACATTCAATCGCTCAATAGATTATTTCGTTGATCCTTCTCCCTTGGCTGAAGGATTGCTAATTAGGTTTTCAGGAGACCGAATGTCCGATTTGCGGGGGAAATGCAAAGCTCGTACCAAAACCCGATATCCGATTTCCGGTGCAGACAACCCTTCCCGGAATTTACTCAATACGGAATGATCAGCAGTTTCATATCATTTATCAACCCTATTATTGACGATTGTCCTCAACTTCAAGAAGAGAAAGCATACTAACTCATCATTTCAAAGCAACACACTATCAAAAAAGCCTGTAGTAAGCCATCATGACTCCGAACTTTGCAACTCTTGCGGTAGAGAAAACGCAGCAGCAGGCCATATGTGGTCTTGCTGGCTTTGCTATTGACCCATCTGGTAAAAGATCCAAGCTGTGTGATGCTTAAAGTCTTCCGTACTAACAAGACCAGGGTCAACTTTAGTGGAAGCGTACGCAGGGAAACGTGCACTAGAAGCAAGTGATGGAATCGACGAGAACAGCGTTTTTTGGATCTACTCTATCACCAAGACTTTCGTGGGCATATCCGTCCTGCAGTGTGTTGATCGGGGTCTAATTGCACTGGATGATAGCGTCCATCATGTGCTCCCAGAGCTTGAGAAGCTTCAAATTATTACTGGTAACCCTGACGACACCTTTGGGTTTCATGATGCCAAGAAGAAGATTACTGCTCGCTATCTCATCTCACATACTAGTGGAATTGGAATGGATGTCTTCAATCCGATTCTTCGGGCATGGCGCACCTCTCGAGGAGAACATCCAAAGGCTTTCTGTGGGCGCTCTCTGGATGCCTATACCCTTCCACTACTCTTTGAACCTGGCCAAGGCTGGTCATACGGTGGAAGCGCTGAATGGGCCGGTATTCTGGTTGAGCGCTTGACTGGTATGAAGCTTGGCGAACACATGAGAAAGTATATTTTCGAGCCTCTGGAAATGAGCAGCTCGACATTTCATCCAGACAAAAACCATTTGCTGAGTGCAAGAGTCGTTGCCATAACTCAGCGAAGCTCTGATGGCTCACTTATTCCCACTGGTAATAGCTATCCCGAGGTCACTGAAGATGACGGGGGAGCAATGGGATTGGTGTCATCTCCATCGGATATGAAAAAGATCACACATGATCTGTTGCAGCCAGAATCTAAAGTCTTGAGCCGAGCGTCCGTCGTTGAATTGTTTACACCTCAATTTCCTGAAGATTCAAAGGCAGCACAGGATTTTGCACATGGAGCTGTACGTTTAGATAAATATTTTCGCTCTTCGAGTCGCTTACTGACAATAATCATAGGTGATGTTCGGTGGCTTGACCGGGGAAGATTATGACCCAAGTAAGGTGGGACAAGTTCCGGGAGCGTATTATGTTAAATCAGATACTACAAATCTTCCTGGTGGGACTTTGCTAATGACGGGAATCCCCAATTTGGTTTGGTTTGTCAATAGACAAAAAGGATTTGGTGGACTTTACGCTAGCGCCCTCATGCCTCCGGGTGATGAGTTGAGTCGCGACTTGACGGTTATACTGATGCAAGAAGCAGCCAGCAAAGTTTCTAAGTAGAACAAACAGGAATATACAAGTTTCCCTTCTTCATGTGTAGTTTTCAGATGCGCTTCCGCAATCGTCCTTTGATATTCCTTCGTATGAAAAAATATCACGATGTGGGTGTGTATGTATTGGAGATCTTGATTTAGCCAACCTAATTCAGATTGAGAGACTTTGGGATCATTTATTTTTCCCTTTAATTCAACTCATACTACTAGTTTGCGAGCTACGAAGAGTGATGGCCGAACGCCTCAAGAATCTTGTCAACAGTAGTAACGGCTCCGAAGATCCCACCTTCTCCACAGATGCTAGCGACTGTAGCTTCATGGAGAGATTTTTCAGCAGCTGCGGAAGCGTCTGATACCAGCACACAATCCATTCCCATATCATCTTTGGTATGTTAGCAATCATTGAACCAACAAAAAGTGGCAATGCCATGGCTCAGTGATTAAGAGAAAAGACTTCGATGCACTAAACACTGGATAGGATGAGGCTCGGTACTCACTTGCATCCCTCATTGTTGTAAATACACAGACGTCTGTTGTCACGCCACATAACACAAGGTTCTTTATGCCCCTATTGTCGAGCAGTAGTTTAAAATCTGTATGGCGAAATGCACCTCTTCCAGGCTTGTCAATAATCGGCTCTGATGGTAATGGTGCAAGCTCCGGAATTATTTCATGGCCTTTTTCGCCGCGAACTAGTAGCCTTCCCAATGGACCTTCATCACCAATTCCTTTACCGCTACTATTATTCCTACTTCGCGCTAATTCTCTCGATGATAAAGTCGATAGATCTGGTCTGTGTCCTTCACGTGTATGGTAGATTGGAAAGCCGCTCTCACGGAACGCTGTAAGTAGTAACTGTATTTGGGGAATAATGGCTCGGTTCGAGTCGATAGGAATTCCTTGGGACTCAAGATATCCTCCAGGAGAGCAAAAGTCCATCTGCATGTCAATGATGACAAGTGCAGTTGTTGAAGGGCAAAATGAAGAATTATGCGGCCAGGAATAGGGTTGTGCAACGATGGCAGTCTGTGAAAATGAGTTTGAAGCCATTGCAAGTAAGTACAAGGTGTTTTTGCTGGTTGATAGAACGGTCGCTGCGGATCAAATGTGAGCGATGAAAAATCCAAAGTACGAAGGCAGAACGGCTTCTAGTTTCGGTGGTTATTTGTATTAAAAGGCATTCAATATTACCTCACAGTCTTTCATAAACAACACCCCTCTTCCTTGGTTCAATCTGCATAAGTGGGCTTGTGGTGGGTATGGTCTTGATTCTCGAGTTCCAAAGGATCCAAATGTGCGCCAATATCTTATCAGTGGGTGTATCATCTGGCCGAATCAGGCAGTTTAGCCGTGATATGACAGTACATCTAGCGCTTCTTCTTATCAGGGATTTGAGTGGCTATATTAACTCAGAGCTAACCCATTCTTGGGTAAATACCCACTCTCTGTTTCTCATATCTTGAATGATGTTATCAAATTATTCAATCAAACGGCAATAATAAAAGAAATCCTTTTTCTATTCCATGCAGAACTTCAAAAGGCTTTTTTTTTTTTTTTTTACAGATCTAAGGCAGCAACTATTCTTTTGAGACCCTCCTCAAGAGTACTGATCTTGATCGAAAAGACGAGTCGAAACCACCCTTCCTGCTCTGATCCGAACCCGCCTCCTGCAGCTACAAATACTCTCTTCTCCATGAGGAGGTCCATAATATGACTTTCAATTCCGTCTCTACTCACATGAGGATGCTTACTTCGATAGGCTTGCGCTAGGTTGACCCAAAGAAAGAAACCTGCATTCGAACCCTGGGCATAGGGAATATTGTTTCGATTTGACCATTCCACCATGTGTTTATGATGCTCCGCAAGTTTTCGCCTATTTTGACACAAATACTCGTCAACCCACTGCTCATCCTCAAGAACTTTGGCGAAGGTATCATCAACAAGCGACGAGCTCATGCTGTACAGTGCGGCCGGCACCAGGGCCTTGTGTATGGGATGATATTTTGAGATGATTGCGCCAAGTCTAATTCCATTGGCACCAAAATCTTTAGAGACACCCCAAACGACGTGTAGCAAAGAGGGATCTAAGAGATCTTTGGTATCAATGGAAAGGCACGACGTAAACGGGGTTGTCAAACAGCCAGCGCCAGTGTCGTTGGACCAAACAGACATTGCGTAAACCTCATCACTGATAAGATTCAGCTGATATTTCTGGCAGAATCCCATAAGAGTAACGAGGGTTTCCCGGGGATAACACCGTCCAAGTGGATTATGCGGATTGCACAGAATGACACCAGCTATCTCCCGACCTTGTGCGCGATGATGAATCAGAGCAGTCTCATACTCCTTGATAATGCCAACGCTGAAGGGATCGATCCCGTTAGCGGGCACCTGAATCACTCCTGCATTTACCCTCAGGCCTATTGTGGGGACAAAAGCACGAAAGAAGGGCTGTCCTACTAAAAATCCGCCATCCGTTTCGCTCAGAGCCCAAGCAAGGTGTTCGATAGCAGCGCTGCATCCATTTGTGATTGTGATATCTAACAGCGTAATTGTTTGAATAGGGTTGAAATGTTTGTTTATGAAGGCCGACAGAGCACGCTTAAGACGGTTTGAACCGGTTGTACCATCTCCGTAAGTCAGAGCTGTTTGGGAGATGCTAAACTTCTTCTTTAGCTGCTGGAGCATCTCATCTTGCATCAGTTCGTTCTCAGCCATTCCGAGACTAACATATCCGAAAGGATTCGTTATAGGGTCCCACAAGTTGGCCGTCACATCCCATAGAACATTTCCATGGCGCGATGAGGCGATCTCATGAGCTTTCTTCGAGAGAACCATGATGCATATTTTGGAAATGGGTCGTATAGCCACGGGTGATTTCTAGAATCAGGTACCGAATAAATTTCGTATCGATATATGAGGTGCAGCGTGGATTGATTTTGGGAGCTTGAAAGAGGGCTATTCGAAAGCTATTATTCAGACTGGGGCGGGTAAAGATGAAATTGGAGACCAAAGCTCCAGCAGAGAAAGATGGTTCATCATGGTACTACAATAACAAGGTTTTATATTTGTTAGTGTCCTACGTCAATAGAAAAACGACGAGTCAAGATTTCACTAGCAAATTTAGCAGGTCGGACTTTCGCAGCCCAATCGCGTTTCGGTGGTCAATTTTGGGACCGTAGCTCCGCACTAGGTAAGTTAAATAATCATTGGCTTATGTCATGAACAAATGAGGGAATTTATCAACCCTTCCGGACCACAAAATCCACGTTCCCGAAAGTGAGTACTAATTTACAGCTTCTGAGGGGCAAGCCAAAGATGAGTTGAGCGGATCTTGCGGAAAAGGTGGAGAGGCAAATCACCAAGCAGGAAATCTATTGACGAGTTCCTTGAGCTGGATTCCATGATTCCCCAGCGTTGATATTTACTGTCAATACTTTATCCGTTGTTTAAGAAATTGCTTTTTTCTGAACTCTTCGTTAATTCGCCATCATCGCGCCCCGACAGGAGGGGTACGCATAGGCTTGAATTGCAGGCCAAGATTGTTGTTTCGAAAGTGCAATAATTGCTTAATGGAGAATGGGGATTGATAATTTTATGCATAATGTTACACGGCTATCGAGATGCCATAACCTAGTTGGGTGACTTGCAAGTCATGGAGACTTTTCTTTATTCACACGCCCCATCTGAACTCGCGGAACTTCTTCTGGTAGTAGTAGGTGGCAAGTCCACCTGCGGCTCCAAGCGCAAGCGGCACAGGAGCACGAGCTCCAGTTTTAATTATCCGAGGAACGGCGGAACCGGTAAGAAGCACACTGTTGGTGAGTGCGAGCTCAGCACCGTAGTCCTTGTTCTGCTTGAGGAGGTAGCCTAAGGGTTGAGAGTTAGGTTGAGACTCGAACCACAAAAAGAAGAGTCTGTCTTACCGGCATAGGCATACGAAACTCCCAATCCTACGCCAGCAACCAGAGAGGGCACTGAACGTGTCTTGACATAGCCGATGGATCCGCCAACGGCCACTATGACCCAATTAGTAACTGCACATATATCAATTGGCATTCCGAGGGATCGTACAAAGACCTGCAAGAGTAAAAGATGGGTGTTCAGCCATGGTTCGAGTTATTCGCAATTGCAATTGGGAGAGGATGAAGAAGGATGGAAAAAGATGCCATATTGCGCAGTTGCACCAGCGAATCGCGTGCTGAGTAATGCTGGGTAAACTGCGGCAAAACGGACGAGGATGGATGCAATTGAGTCCGACTCTGACTAAGCTCAGTGTGGCATTTTCTGCGTAGTGGAAACTGTCCTGGTCAGTCTTAGTGAATTCGTTTGGTTGCTGATTGGAATTCAGGTTGGTCCTGTGGAATCACCACACTCTTATTGGCATAAATCCTCTTTGTGTGCACTACTATAGTCCATCGAATTATGTGCAAGACGAAGCATGGTCAAAGTTCCAAGACAACCAGCCTGTGATCCCTGCAGATCATCAAAGTTAGCATGTGACCATAAGAGGCCAGTCTGCTCTCGATGCCATGATCGCGACCAACCAGCGTCCTGCGTTTATAGGTCGAAACCATTTAAGAAGTTGCGGAAAAAGATTGGTCCGATTAATCTGCCGCTTCCTGCAAAGTACGGCACCAACTACCCCATACTCAACTAAACTCACACCGCAACAGTCAGCCGAGCAATCCTGATTACAACAGCGAGGAATCATTTACTCCACCTACCTCCCCAAGACTTCCCCGATACCCTAATGCCGGTTATCTAGGTAGTTCCAGTCATACTACTATCTTTGATCATCTCCCGCTTCAAGGTGATTCCATCGATTCTCAATCCACATCTCATCCGAACTCTATCCTAGTATCCAATCATAGAGTGAGCGATGCTCAGGTCTTGGAGGGTGCAGATCTATTGTCAAAAGTTCATCAGTCAATAAATGTATTGGATTGTGTCAGACTCGTCACATCATGGATCGACGATGGCGGAAATCTCGCTGTAGCTGGCCTCTTTACGGATCAACTGACCCCGGCAGCACAAGCATTGCTCCAGAATTATGATGGCAGCCCCGACCAAGCTCTCGCCATTTCCAAAAACCTCTTCAGCCATACATGCCTCCCCTTGATGGATACATCTATTAGAGATTTTTCTCACTTTTGTTCTCGTTTTTGCAACCAAAACACTAGGTGGGAAACATTGGGTTTGTTCTTCACAGCCATCTCCCGAGCTACTCTAGCCCGAGCCCTGCCTCGACCACTATCTATTTCTGTGCAGCAACTTCGTACTTTGCGAAAACAAGCAATGGAGTACTCAGACCGTTGTCTTGACATCTGCTTATCCCTAGATTGCTTCAACGACCTGCAACTACTACTTCAATACGAAAATTTTCTTCTACACACACTTGTGGATGGTGACCAAAGTAGGTGTATTGAAACTTGTTCTCCTCGGATGCTAACAATTTCCCCAGGTCTCCGCGCGTGGAGGAAACTAGGGGATGTCAGTAGCTCGTTGTTTGCGCTCGGCTATCACCAGGATGTGAGTGGAAATACTCCAATTCCTGAGTTCCTCTCTCAACTCCGAGAACAAATATTTGCTGTTGCATACTCGGCAGATAAAAACATTTCCATCTTTCTCGGGCGACCGCCGCGGATCCATCGAAAAAATTGCAAATTTCGGCTTCAGGGACTAGCCGTGGCAGGCCCTCAATTTCCATCCCTATTTCCCCATGAGTGGAGCTCTGAGACCTGCTTCAGTTGGAAGTCAGACACTCATTGGTCCGCCCTTTGCGCCATATTCAAGGAATACATACTTGACCTTGCTGGCGAGGTTTCTGATCCTGACAGGGGGTCAAAGGCAAGGTTCGAACATCTTTGTGCTATTTTTGAGAGGCATAGCTAACTCGGGTAGTTTGCTGCAATCCCAAATCGAGTCATTCTGGTCCGCCCTCCCTTCACATCTCCGTTTGGACCGAAAATTAAAATCTTATGATCAAAGTCGTATTCAGCTTGATTTTATGATCTCGGCTAAGCTTAATTATCTTCATGTCATTTTTATGATTCGTGTACATCTAGTTGGTCGGTTGTTAGAACCAGACGAAGCCCTACTTAGCGTTTCAGCCGATCTGTTGAACCTTACCATTGAAACCGCGTTGATGAAGGATGGGATAGTCGATAGTGGCATTTCTCTAAGTTGGAAGGTATGTTCCATGTTCACTTAGGTATATTGCTGGCTAATGTTTTTAGATCTCATATTACGGATTATCTGCGGCGGGGGTAATATGTCTCGCGTTGCTGAACCCATCGCAACCTATTGAGACACATGGGCTATCTCGCTCTAACATGATTCAGAACCTGGCTATTTTGGTTGCCGAGATCGAGATAGGGACACTGGTGCGCACTGAGGATGCAAATTACGGGCTGCTAGCCGAAGCCGCAAAAACAATTCGTAACATCCTTGATCGACTACTGTCTAGCAAAATCGATGCCTCCTCTACTCAGCGAGCATCAAACAGCGCCGTGCCATTCGCGCCAATAATGCCTGATTTTGATGAGTGGATGCTTTGGGGAAATAACAACATGCAAGACTTTGAAGCAAATTTTTGGGCAACGCTAGCCGAGCATCCATTTTTGATTGAATAACTCAGTCAGCTCGGAGTTCACCGTGTCACTCTCTGGCGACAACGCACCACACGTGAATAAACATAATTCCAAAGCTTTTGCATTCTATCCAGTGGGGAAAATTAGCGAATGTGGTGGAAAATCGGTGAAACCGTGACACTCTCCGAATCATACGCCGAGTGGAGACATGACAAATTCGACCAGCCCCATTCTCGGAGTAATCTACGTACTACTATTGGCCAGGGTTTGCAGGCCAAAAGCACTCTGTTCAACATGATATTAAACACGCCGGTTTTTAGAAATCCGGTTATGGCCATTGATCTACTATAAATTAATGACCTTCATACAACAGTGTGTATCTCCTTTTGCGTAGCCAGCTTCAAACTCTCTCAGACACAACCTTCTCTGCCTAATAACATACACATCACTTCTAGACAACAGGTCATCATAAAAACCATTATGGCTCGTGCAGCAACATTTGAGGTTGAGAAATGGATAGATGAACACCTATTCATTCCGGGAGTTGTTGACCTCGCGTCAACTTGTGCGGCCCCAGTCACTCTCAACGAGCTCGCAGCGCTCTCTCAAACTGCACATTCGACTTCAATCAATTCGATTCAGTTTCCTGGCGCTCTAGACTATGGTGATCCTCTTGGCTCCAAGAAATTGCGTTAAGTGATTGCCGGAATGTGTGGCGAAAGCCCGCTCCAAAACTCAAATGCACTAAACGCCGATGATGTCTTAGTTACCCAGGGTGCCATTGCGGCGAATTTTGCCGTTCTTTATACCCTGATTGGCCCTGGAGATCATGTCATTTGTACCTATCCAACTTACCAACAGTTGTGGAGTATACCGTCTGCTCTTGGAGCCGAAGTTTCGCTCTGGAGGTTGGATGAAGCAAATGGCTATGTCCCTAATGCTGATGAACTTGGCAGTCTTTTGAGGCCAAATACCAAGGTAAATGGGTCCGTGAACGCATTGTAACAATGATCTAACAATAGAACAGATGATTATCATCAATAATCCTAACAATCCTTTCGGTGTCCCAATTCCTCAAAACGATTTGGAGCGGATTGTCGAGTTCGCCCGAATTCATAACCTCGTATTGCTGTCGGATGAAGTTTATCGCCCATTGTATCAGGGCCTTTTTGACCCAAATACCGAAATTTCTGCGTGTGCAGCAGCACTAGGATATGACAAGGTCATTGCTACCGGTTCCATGTCAAAAGCGTTTGGAATGGCCGGCGTACGTATTGGATGGATCGTGTCCAAGAGTAGGACAATTATCAAAGCTTTGGAGTCTTCGCGGCATTATACCACAATCAGTGTTTCCCAAGTCGATGATCACATTGCAAGCTTTGCCCTCTCCGATTCAGTACGACCTGTTCTTCTTGAAAGGAATGTCGGCATTGCAAAGACCAATCTGGCTCTTTTGGCCAAGTTTGTGGGAAAGCATGGGAAATTTTGCACTTGGCATATGCCTACAGCAGGCACGACTGCTTTCATAAAGTTTAATCGCAACGGAGCAGCAGTTGATGATGAACAGCTATGCCGTGATCTCATTTCAAAAGCTGGGGTTTTGCTTGTTCCCGGCAAGAGATGCTTTGGGAACAGTGAGGATTTTGAAGGACATGTGCGTGTGGGCTATGTTGGCCAGACCGAAGTTTTGGAGGAAGGGTTGAGGAGACTTGGTGGATTTATCGAAGAGCACTTTGGGAACAATAACTGATAGCATAGAAGTCTTGTTAATTGTTCATTGGTTTCCAAGGCTGTCTTCTGCACTATCTCAAAATTTCATCTATTGATATGAGAAAAAGAAGAAGAAGAAAAATAGACTGATATTGCGCAGCCGAATGATTTAGTAGTCAAATTGGCCAATAACTTTCAACGGACAGCTTGTTCGGAGATTTCTCATACAACACCAGTGCCAAATGACAGATTTCAATTTCCATTAAGTCAAGCAAGCTACAACTCAAACAAGTATGTTTTTAAACCACATTCGAGATAAAAAAAAAACTGCCACAATCTTAATATCTTTATCCACTCCATTTCTTCTCACGATCATTCCACAATCTTGCATAAATGTCGTGGAGTCATTGGAGACTGTCTGAAGCTCCACTTATTATTTCTCCGATCACTACTCCGACGATGCAATCCACATTAGATTGTCTAAAGTACGCCCTGCACTCGTCAGAATATTAAACTCATGCCGAAATTCACACTGAATTTAGCCCCGCTTAAACCGGGGTGCTGTAAGTTTATAAATGAGCGAGAACGCCCACCCCGAAAAGTTCATTTCTTAGACTGCATTGTTTTTTAATGATTTCCTATTTCAAAGTGCCTGTTTGAATCAGAGTAAAGTGTGGCATTTTATCACTTTGGATAAAATGGCTACAGTCAGACACGCTCGTAAAGAGGGTGAGTTCTTTTTTTTTTCTGTCATTAGACTCTGACTGCTTGTCATGGGCTATCTCAAAGTGATGGCAAAGCTGACTTAATTCCAGACGCTGCTACAATTCTCCAACTTATCCAAGAGCTTGCCGACTATGAAAAAGAGCCCGATGCGGTCAAGGCAACTGTTGAAAGTATTGAGAATACCATTGCGTTTGCAGCGCCTGATGGCTCAAGCCCAGAGGATCCCACCAGACCAAGCACGGAACCCACCTCGCCAACTAGACCTGCACGGTGTCTTCTATTGATTTCACCAGAAGGACTTACAGTGGGCATGGCACTTTACTTTTACAACTATAGCACTTGGAGGTCTCGGGCCGGTGTTTACCTTGAAGATTTGTTTGTGCGGCCAACGGAGCGAGGCAAGGGTTATGGCAAAAAGTTGCTTAGTGCCTTGGCTAAGCAGGTCATCACTATGGATGGCGGCCGTCTTGAATGGGTAGTTCTCAAGTGGAATGAGCCTAGTATTAAGTTTTATGAGAGTATTGGGGCATACGCCATGAATGACTGGGTTGGAATGCGCGTGGATGGTGAAGGCCTGTTGAAGCTAGCAAATTTATCAGATTAGCTAATCCAGCATCACGGCCCCGTCAACATTCGATGCGGCGTGCATTAAGACGAGACCCTTGTCAACCGACCCCCCGTGACTTTCACCACCAAAAAACTATCAATTGTCCAAGTATCGAGACGTCTTTTGGCAGTAAAAGTCACGTGGGGGTCGGTTGACAAGGGTCGGTGGGGAGGTCCGTGGTCCAAGCTCGTATCGATAAAGCCCAACGCGAACAGACACCTCCACTAGTTACCCCTGACCTTGACATGCACAACCCATCCCACTCAACAACCCACAACCAACACAATGCCTCCACAGAGGACTCAGAGACGAGACTGGGCACAAGGGAGCAATGGCGAATCCCAACGACCAGGTCCCGGCCCCGGCCCCGGTAAACTAGCGCGACAAAGAAAAAAAAGAACTGAAACGGAAGAGGGAATATGAAAATGGAGTGGCATATGAAGGCCAAGTTGTAAATCAAGTCAAGGCATACATCGAGTCGCTCACGACGTCAGAGTCACGTGGCATTGGCTCGTGCCTGTTTGTGACCCGCCGCAACGCAGTTGAGTATCCATTGAGCTCCGTGGATCAATACCAACATTGCTCCAAGGAGAGTGATCGCTTTTTCCCGCCAATGTCTGTCGAGTTCCACCCAGACTTTACCTGTCAAGGCTTTGGGGGCGACAAGGTTGAAGGACGCGTGTCTTTGGGAGGGAATTCCTGCTGCTATTTCGTTCCATTTGTCCCTCCAGAAAAGGCGAGTCGGGATTGGCATCAAGTCCAGATCAAAGGCGGACACCCCCCGATGGAGATTCAATTCATCACTCGAGAACATGTCATCCCCAAAATCCCTCGGGAGTCTGTCTGCAAACTCTTTGACATGAGCGCAACGGGACCCGCCTACTTTGAATACGTTGGTACGGTCGAGAGTTGTCAGGACGTCATGGGGAGGCCAGATTCGGACCGAGATTCCGACGACGACATGGGTGAAGTCGACGAGAAGAAAAAAAACAACCCCTCAATCGAGCAGCAAGGAAGACATGGGCGTGGTCAACGAGGAGGAAAAAACGACGCTTCAATCGAGCTGCAAGGAAGACATTCGTTTATATTTTCAACCCCTTAGCAAACAAAAACCCGACGGAAAGAAAGAATGACGACTGAGGAGGTTGTTGGAATTGTATATTGAGGGCCAAGCTATTTCAGTCGGGCTCAGTCTAAAAACTTGGAGGTCTTGAGACATAATTTAGGTGTTTTTAATACAATTATCCCGTTTTGTAATAATTTATGCTTGATATCCCATCGAATCCTTTGCCATTAGCGAACCTGGTCCGGGACTGCAGCCACATACAAATATGTGAGTGACTCGGAGGTTTGTGGTCCAAGCTTGGATTAACAAAGGGGTCAGCCCCACAAACGCGAATCAGTATTACGACACGAATTAACGCGATCGCGTCCACTCCACCCACAATCATAACTACAACCACAGCCATAACCACAACGCAATTAAATTACACATAATCGCCAACCACCCTTGACCTGGACACGAACCGCCCCGCTCAACACAATGCCTGTACAGAGGACCCCGAAACGAAAGAATAGCCAGCCCGGCCCCACCAAACGAAAGACCAAGAAAACCTGGTTACAAAGAGAGAAGGAAGAGCTAGTGGCATCCGAAATCAGTTCCGTGAAAAAACTCAAGGCAGACATTGTGTCGCTTACAACTTCAAAGTCGAAGGGCATTGGCTCGCGCCTGCTGGTCTCGCCTGACACATCCGTCTTGTATCAACTGCGATCCGTTGATCACTTCGAGAATTGCTACAGGAAAAAATTCTTCCCGACAATGTATGTTGAGTTTACTGGATTGAACACCTCACCCCACTTAACGGGCAATACAGTGTATGGACACATGTACTTGGAATGGGATGTCTGTTCTAGCTTCATGCATTTCAAACCCCCGAAAAGAGCAAGCCGGGATTGGTATAAATTAAAGTCGCAGGAAGGACTGCCCCCGGTTGAGGTTCAATTCATCACCCAAGACCACCTTGTCCTCAGAGTCACACGCAAGTCCATCAACAAAGCTCTTGGCATTGGGGCAAAAGGGCCCGACTACTATGAATACGTTGGCTTCGTTGGTCCTGGATATGGAGATTTATATCTAGGCCTAGAAGAAGACTCGGATGAAGGCGGCCAAGAATTGAAAACTGAAGAAGAGGACAGCTCTGACGAGGACAAAACACCCTATTAAAGGGACAAGGGAGACATTCGCTCCTACTTTCAGCTTGTTACCAACAAAAACCAGGCCAATAAAACAAACAATCACGGCGACCATTGGTAGACTACCACATCCCCAAATATTTCAGCCGAATTCAGCCTCAAACTTTGTCAAATAGGTATAACGAGGGGAATTTACATGTCACATTGCACTACCCCCGGTGCCAAGTGTTGAGCCCCTTCTGGGGACTTAGCGGATGAAGCAAGACGGTGATATGTGGCCAACGAAACCACTATCATGAATGGCTATCATTGATGCCATAGTTCACAGCACTTTGCTGGAACCAACTTCCCCAATGGCAAAGGTCTTCGCATATTCTGGGGCTTGGTAATATAATGCTATCTAGTAATAATTCAATGCATAATTATTCTATTAAATCCTTTGCCAACTCTTTCTTAATGACTGCCCAGGTTCGAGACGCCAGATATGCTGTCAGCCAGTAGTTTCCATCCGAGTCCTTGCCGTTTATAGATACTGCATTTATAGATACTGCATTTCTCCAAAATCTACTGGGATTGAACAAGACTGAATGCTGATAGCTTGCGATACTCGAAGGGTTGCTACTTACAGAGCCATGGCCTTGACGCAAAACTGCTGGCCCAAATTCAGCACTCTGAATGATTCCGGCCTTACTTCTATCAGTTATATTAACCGAAACTGCATCTGGTAGACCAAATAATATTCTGTGGTTTTTTCCATTATCCCATAGCTGGCGTGCCACTTGCAAGAGCTTTAATACCATCTGCGGTTGAATATGGTGTGACAGATAATGTCGGTTGGTGAGTGCAATTTTGCCAAGCGACTGTGACAGAAGTTCGACGCTAAGCGGTGTAGATGAGGTGGCCACCATATTTTGCACATAAACACCCCCTTGGGCATCAGAAATTTGTGGGAGTCTTGAGCGAATATCAACAACGCTATTAGCCGTGATCGGGCGTGGCTTTGATAACGATGCCGCTACCATCTTGCTTATCCAGGCAACAAGCACATCGCCCTCGCTCACCCAGTACTTTTCATCATTTTCTAAGCCGCCTGAAATATCTAGCATTGCTTGGTGATGTAACTTTTTGACCAATTTCGCACTAAGAAAAATGGTATGATTTTCCATGGACTGACCAAAGAGAATATCCCATAACTGGTACACAACAAATTTGACAAAGCTAAAGCCTTGGAGGATGCCCAACTTGAAGTTTTATTGCACCTTCCCTTCGGGGGAGGACTCAGCTATGTTGTATACAACATCCTCATTGACACCGAGCAGGCGAGGAACCTCGTCTTTGCGGCCACTCAACACCATGGACCATGCTCGAAATAATTCCCGCAAACCCGATGCATCGGTAAGAACGTGGGGCCAGGTGATTGATACCAGTGTAGCGTCTTCGAAAGAGACAATGTGGAGAGATAACATTGGAATGTCATTGTTTAGAAAATCAGCAAGCGTTGTCGGTGAGTCTGGTGGAATGGCCAAGGCGCTGAAATCCGCAGGACCTTGCTGAATGCAAGAGAAATCAGCGCTCTTAGGAAACTTCTTGCCTATGCCATGCTCGCTCATCTTTAGGTCGAACACTTGATGTGAGTAACCCACAGGGGGCCTGTCCTTACTAAAAGCCCAAGGAACATGAATCTCCATTTTCCGACCCACACCAGGCTTCAATCGCCCGCCGAGTTTTCTCCAGTCGCCATGATTGAGTAGTTCGCAAAGAGCACCATGAAGTTTGTCAGCGTCCAACACATCATCGAAGCGGAGTGTCCATGATAGAACGAGAGATTTCATAATACGCTCATTATCGATGAAATGGGTTGGATAAACTGTATCATCTGCATGCGGAGGTTGCGCCTCCTGAGGGCGTGACAGAAATTGGAAAAAGCCCATGCGGATCGAGATGAAGAAGTTGAAGATTTCTTGGCTTATGAGTTGCTATGTTGCTCTTTTCAAACTGACTTTATATCGCTAGGGAATTAAATATTTTAAAAACAAAATAGCGTGAAAGAAAAAATTCGTGATAGCAGCTCCCCAAACCCGACGTAGATCCGAAAAGAAAATAACAAAAGTGAATTCAATCTACACTTCTAAACCCTGACAAAACGCAAGCCTACCAAACCACTCTAGGAAGCCAGACCTCTAGGTCAGCAATCAGACGAGGAACTAATGGATGGAGGATTTAAGGAGGATTGATTAATTGCCAGCTTTAGTTAGCGTAATTGCAGGCTTGAAGTTATACAGGGATATCCATCATCGAATTTATATGGGACAATTAGGATCCGTAGATCATTTTGATAAACCCACATTCCAACGCTGAGAAAACTGGAGCCAAGAAAAGGGGGATTGTGGTCCACGTAACACTATGATCCAGGCGTATTAGCCTTTGCCTTTTACCTACTACGGAACCTTGGGTGAGAACTTTACCGACTCTCCCATGACGCATTGCGTCGGATGTTGATCTCGCGAATAATTCTCCGATATGTGGCAGGGGCGGTCCCTTTTGGACTAGTTAATCGCCGAGGGATACCGGCTATGAGCCAGATGGGTACGTAGCAATAGGAGTGGTCCCTTCCTCTAAAAAAAAAAAAAGACGAAGACAAAGGTAATGTGTATTAATGTGCCAATGGCATAGGCCCACCAAGAAGGACACCGCCGCGTCTCAAATTCTTAAGCCTCAATCGCCGCTGATCACACCCGCGTCTCGGAATGCTCTGACAATGAAAATCAGCGCGTCGTCAAGAATTTTGTATTTTATGAGCAGATTAGGTATGTATGGGTGCATGCAAATCAGTGCAGGTATAACTTCGAATATATTCTTCTTCAATTCATGACTCATAAAATCATATCTGTTAAATTTCCTCTTTTTTAATCATTTTTATTCCCCTCTGGCAGTTGAATCTTTATTGACGTCAAAGCATTCCCACTCTTCACCTCCTCTACTTCTATCTTCAATTCATCTTGAACATGTATTCCAGGTGTATCCTGGTTCTCTGCTGATCGTGAGCTACTCGCTTGACTCGAAATGACAGTTCGGCTGCCATCTAGCGCCTCATCAAAATCTGACGTGCTCGGTAAGCCGCGCTCGAGATCTTCAAATTGGTGTGTAGAGCTCGACTCATCCCCTTCTCTCTTTCTTGTTACTGGGATAGTTCTCAATCTCATATTCGATGGCTGGAAGGACTGGCCGACGGATTGGCCTTTGATGTAGGAAGTAAGCAAAGACCGGGCCCACGAAGGAAGTATCTTGCGAAAGACTGGTTTGAGTAGAGGAAAGCATGCTAGGGAAAAAAAAAGATTTAGTAATTGGACGCTCAATTATAAACCTCAGGAAATCATTTGCGTTGCGTACCAGAAACAATGGCGATGTTGATTTCAACTGAGCCCCACATGAAATTCAAGGCAACGTCATGAGACATCTGTGTCGTTTTGGTATTGTAGCGAACAGATTCCACAATGACAAATATGGATGCAAGACACACACTCGATCATTTAGTTGGATGCACGTCACTTGATGGACTGGATACTCACATGGAACCGACAATAAAGAGACTGATAATGGCAAGCTTCTCGCCAACTGGTCTGTGAAGCTTGCTCAGCTCGATGATTGGTAGAGTTAGAATGATGATATCCATGACAAAGTGCGTCAAGACAGTGCCGAAAAAGAACTGGGCATCATTTATTGCACATGTAGCATTTTTGATTGATTTATCCCAGTATGCCTTGATAGGGATGCAGTGGAAGATGACCATGAAGGTCCGCAAGATGAGCCAGATGGTCGAGATCCCAAACATGATCTGAATGGGGATTCGAATCTTAGTAAGCCTGAAAAATCGCCAATAAAGCGATAGAATGGCAAACTTTGATGACGCAATCGAGAAAGCATAGCAAAATTGGCTACAATACATGAGGAGTCTTGAATGCAGAAGCATGTTCTCTCGATACGCTTCGGGAAGCGATAGGTCAATGAATTGACCGAGCCCCCAGTCATTGGTCCCTGAATATTTGTTAATATCTATCAAAAGCTAACAAGGGCTCTAGGGTGTATTCTACATGTCATTAGGATACTATTATAGCCACTCGCGAACACCTTGGGCACTCGTTAGATTCGCATCTTAGCCTGCAGGCAATAGCGTCATGCTTACAAAGGCAGACACGCAGAACCAATCCTCATACGACCACTTCCGCTTTATCATGCGCCAAGCAACGACCCGAAGAGTAAGGGCCGTCAGGGCAGCGGCCCAAGTGATGGAGACTGCGGCATAGACATTGGTTTGGAGCCCAGCCATGGTGGAGACTGCGAGCTCATGAGGTTGCAGTCATGAAGGGACCGGCGGATCCGAGAATGGACTCTTTCCAGAAGAACCGGCAGGTCGTGTGCACAAATGACTAAAAGTCTTCAGGGAAAGTCAGCGGGGCGAGAGCGGGGTGGGGAGGAGTAGCATTTAAAGGGCGAGGCTGTCATGGCATTTGTGTGGGAGGGCGACACGGAGCTGCCCAGTTTGACAAAAAGTAAAAAAATCTGCACATCAGGCTCTGGCGGAGTACCTTATCAGTTGAACCGGGTATCGACAAGGCGGAGCGGCCATGAAGCTGCGAGATGAGATGGGGGGTGGCAATACAAGGCTGCGTAACGACAAGCCCAATTGCCAAGAGCCCGTTTATCAGGTGATGGCCTTGATCCAAGTCACAAATTGCAACCTCGAGTCTAGATGTAGCGTCTCCGTGTCGCAGCATTGGGAAGCAGAGGGGACACCTAACTAGCTGGCCACCACCATGTCGAACCGATGACAGGCGATACGTGCAGTGGCAGTGAGTGGGACGGGTCTAGATCCTGGCGAGGACTAATCAAAACAGGACAGTGTCTGCCATGTGTCCACCATGTGTCCCCCAGCTAAATTCTGGCATTGAAACCTGTACAATTGGCAATTTGCACAATCCCAATTCCACGTTGGGGGCCGCAGGCAACGAGTTATGCAGCCCCGGAAGCCAGGGCCGCGTGATGCCTATCTTCAGCTCAGCTGCACCGATGCGTCATTTAGCAGCCGGCTTTTCAAGTCGGGCAACGATGTGGGCGTAAACCGGCGCCTCGCGTAGCCCTAGAGGTGGCTTGTGTGGTGACACAATTGGTGAGCCCTTCGACAGCGGTAAGCCACTTGGTCGCCTTAGGTCGCCTTGGGCCACATCCCCGCCTTTCCCGGGCGGACGCTGACAGGAGTGTCACCCAATCCCGGTGGTCTGAGGCGCCGATCTTCTCCCAGTCTCTCGGTTGCGACCCAGACGCGAACTTGTTACCCGCCATATCGGGACAGGCGCGGTTGGGGTCCAGCTCCTCAATCAATAGTCGAGAGAATTAAGAGCAGATTTGATGAGACAATGTCTTAAACAATGTTGCATTGGGACATGCCTCAAAGACTAAATACTGTCACTAGCCGTGTGCTATTGCGGAGTTTCTTTTTGCCCAATGTTATCGCGATAATCTCTGTTTCTTGAGGCTGTCAGCACCGGGGAACAGCCTCTGAACTTCGCCTTATTATTAATGGGCCTGCTTTCTGTTGGACAGCGGTGAGAGGCGGAGTCAGGGCAAAGTGCAGAACAGTGTGAAGAAGCCAAAGCCATCTTTAATCAGCTCGTAGCCACAACGCAATCAGCTCAGTCACAATTATTACTATCATTATTATTTTAGCTCAATTAAAACGAGAGTACAGACAAGGCGTCTGGATCACAAGCCTCACTCACGTCATGGGCGTCAAGCCATCAGGGTCTGAGACCAACCTGTATCCATGTTTGGTTTAGCGTGCCGGATATTAATCCGAATGGCCTCTCTTCCTTAGTCAGCAGACACTGCGTTCTGCTTGAGGTCATCAAAAAGGAACATCCAAGTTGAGAGCGAAGATGAATAGCTCAAGAACATTTGAACCAGATAGCTAATGCACTCTAATGAATCAAACTGTTTAGCTTGGTGCAGTTAGAATTAGGGTTCCGTTTAGGTTCGTTTGGATTGAGTTGATCATGGCGCTAACGGGGTGGCAAGCCAAAGACGTTCTTTTGATTCAGCCTCAACATCACTGATAAAAGCTATCAACGATGCGCGGTTAGTGCGAGACATACTTGTCAAGGTCTTGGAAGCTAGTAAAGTAAAGGCATATCACATTGCACGCACAAGTCGTTTCATATCACAAAAATGTATAACAAAGGATGTTGCAACATTTATTCATTTCCTATCGTGAACCACTTTAGCTTTGTCCAACTATGTAGCATCACATATCCCTTATTCCGTGTAACAATCACAATTCTTGATGCCGCTAAAAACCCAAATTGTTTCCGGTTTAATGACGAGGGCCAGGACCGCCGTGGTGGCCATGAGGTCCAGGGCCACCATGCTCGTTGGGAGGAGGGCCCTGGTGGTGCTGAGGACCATCATGACGAGGACCATCATGACGGGGAGGCTCGGGGTTGTCGTGTCGCGGGGGACCATCGTGGTGAGATCGCTCATGAGGAGGGCCGTCATGGCGGGGAGGCTCGTCATGGCGAGGGCCTTCGTGATGCTGAGGTCCAGGGCCAGAAGGGCCTCCATGGTGGGGACCTCCGTGGTGAGGTCCTCCGTGTCCAAATGGTCCAGACATTTTGAAGTATGGGTTTAAATGAAGAGTTGATTGATTGAATGGGTTTCGTTGATTGGAACTGTTGTTTGCTTGTCTTTGTTCAGAAGCAATGAGCAAATGTTGGGAAGAATTGTCCAGTCTTTTAATACAGCATCATGGCCGCGCTATTACAATCCCAGCCACGCTGTCCGCGTTTTGGACCATGTCAGTCTGGTACAACGCCCAGACTGTTGCTGGATATATCGGCACTTATTGCGTATGGCGCCAAGCAAATGTGGGCAGGGAGTCAAAAGCTGATTGGATCAGACGTAGATCGCGCCTACCGCCGCCCCAGAATACAAATGAAGCACGAGCCACTATCGTCATCCGACCTTTTTCCTTACGCGGCCTCCGTGTCATAATGGGACAATACGCGGTCTCCATTGGATCGGAACTTCTTAGTGATTGTTCCTGATGACGAAGAGTATGAGGTCTTGATTCTTTTGGAACAGCAGTCCCATTGCCAAGCCCGGCAAGTGGGAGAGTGCAACCGGTCGTGCGGCATTGATTCCGCTTGCCAAAGTGCGAGTTGAAGCGGTGAAAGACCGATCAATATACAGGGAAACGGGATAACCCAGACGGGTTGTGGACGATTAACCCGGAGCTTGAAATGTCAGATCAATTGTCGTTGTCGTGACCGTTTCCGCCTTGCGAGAAGTTCAGCATCTGCTCTACTCTGACCTCTAGCGGGATTCCGCCAACGTTGGACGCTTTTTGTCATTTCCAAATTGGGATGGTTATTTGAGCCGTCGGCGAGGTAATTGAAGACGGTCTCTAGTGAAGAGACTGAAATGAGGGTCTACGTCATGACCAGCCCGAGTGGCAATCCGGTAAATAGAGTTGAAATGATGATTAAGTTTAATCTGTAAGCCCTAGGTAAGTGAGGTTGCTTTTGAGAATTAGCTCAATGCTACAAAACATTACGAGGTTAAGAAGGAAAAAAAAAACAGACGATGTTTCCCAACTCGGGGAGGTATCTAACAGCTATCCGAATATCATTTTTTGCAAATGATGCTAATTTTAGAAGTACAAATAGGGCATTTGAGGTCCCAACACCGTGGGTACGAAGTTAAGAGAATGTTGGGCGATGTATTAGGATATAGTAAATATCACCAAGTAACCAATATACACCATGATTTAGCCAAGGCATCAGACAAAGTGATTGCAGGACGAATGCAAGTCATTGGATTCCCATGTGGGTTATGGTGTAGGGTAAGATGCCACGGTTGGTGTCCTGACTTGGCACTAGGCAGTTTGTGGCAAGGTGCCAAAGTAGCCTTCTGGGGTGAGAATATCGGCATTTGCCGCGGAGAACGAAACACACATATGTCACTGTGAAATTCTTAGACGCTCAACGGGCCGTCGCTTCTAGCTATGATTGGCACTGTGATATACTATTGGCGTGTGCTGTCAGTAATTGCCGGATCAGAGCTGCCGTGTGGCGTCGACTATGGCCTCAGCTTGTCCGCCACAATGCCTCAAAACGGCCTCATGGTGCCGGGTTTGAATCAACGTGTAAGCATGACCACTAGATTAAACTTTCACCCAACAATTATAGAAAGCTTATGGTGGCCTATTCACATGTCGCTGCCATCTGGGATGCCAAGTTGATTCGTTACTTGTGCAGGGGTCAGAGTGAGTTCAAGAGTGGCACCAAAGCGATCAATTCGAGAATGACGTTGAAAATGGTACACAGGTCGCAGGGTTAGCCTATTAAATACCAAGTTTCATTTGTGCCAGGTCAAGACGAAACCATATATACACATGTACTAACCTCAGCGGACCAAACTGTTCGGGTCGGTCCGGACCCCACGCCAGCGCCTGGTAGGGGAATTTACAGTGCCTGGGGCATTCGAAGCCTGGTTAATTCCAAGATGCTGTGTAAATTTAAGCCACTCTTTTGACTCTTGGCAGGATTTCGTGCATGGGATGCAAGTAATTGCCACATGCCCACACGGTGCTATCATCCCTACCAATACGATATAGCCAATCACAATCCATATTTTGGTATACGTTTGTTACAGTCGAATTGGAAGACCATCGTATAGTTTTAGCGTATTTGTTCAAGATCCCCTCGGGGACCTACTGACCAAATATGTCGGGTCGGATACGGTCGCGCTATGCCGAACTATCGATTCCACAGCGCTGAGTGGCTACAGTTTGGTCTGACCGTGAACATTCAATGCTAGCCTAATGTAGTATTGTTTTTCCATTTTCTGGCTTTAGCCTCGGAATTTAGAGTGTTACCCTAGCATTTGACCTACTTAAATAGTTTTGTCTCAAGTGTCAACAATGAAGTATAGGCTCCCATTTGCGCCGAGCACTGAGACACTGCGGCTGGCTGAAAGGAGGAGCGTAGTAAGCGGCCACGCCACAGCGCTTCATCGCTCATTCAAATTCACTATTACTCAGCCACGGCTTAGACATAGGTTGTTCCCAGGGAAGTTCCGGGCGACCTCTTTGAGGACCAGTCAAGTCCCTGGTGTCTTGACTGAGATGAATATATATATATCATTTTGGCTCCTTGGTCAGGCCAAGTAGGAGAAGACAGCCACTCGCAGCTAAACAAACCTCAATTGTTAACCTCGCAAATTATCTGCCTTTGAATTTCACCCATCATGCCCTCTTCTATTCCGTATGATCCTAGCCTTGTGCTGGCTAATGTAGTCAGCCAAAAGGCAATTGACTTGGTCACGCAGATTGCTGCTGCTCAAGCACCTGCAGATGCAGCCCAGCAAGATCTCAATTCTCTCTTGGCGTCGAGGCGAAGTCTTGACATGACCATGACTGAACTCATGAACCTTGGCATTGACACGTCGGAGGTTCAGAAGGAAATTCAAACGCTGAACACCGATATTGGAACTTCAGCCACGGAATATGCTCAGGCAAAGATCAAGGCCGAGCAGACCATCAAGCCACTCCGTGGGCAGATCGCCGCAGTCAACGTGCAGGTTGAGAGCCCTGTGGACTTTGTGAAGACTCAAATCAAGTCGATGCCACTTGCAGCAGATTCTCTGGACATGGATGTGCAATACTTCTCCATGGACACGAATAAGCAAGATGCGACGGCTTTCGCAAACACCATTTCCAACTTTGTCTCTGCTTCCACTAGCTGGCTGGGTATCACGGCCTCGACCCAGATGAGCCAGGCTGCACAGAAGCAGGTAAATGCCCAAGTGAGCCAGCACAGCATTTCTGGCACGCTTGTACTTTCTGTTTCTTGCACCCACAAGAATGCTGCCATTCTCGCGCCGTTTATCCTCAATGTCGACAAGGGCATCAAGATCTGGAATAGTCTTTTCCCCGACGATTTGTTGAACCCAACCAACCACAAGGATATGACAACATTGGCCAACCAGAATAACCCAGATGACAAGAATAAGTTTAGCATCATTTCTGGCACTACATTTGGATCCAGCTTTGTTGGAATGGTTCATGTCCTTAACACGACCGACACCGCCGCTGTCGAGAGCATGGATTCGATCGCCCAATCCTTGCAGGCGCAAATGGACTGGGGTGGATGGTTTTCAAACGCTTCTGGTGGCTTTGGGGTAGACTCGTCCTTTTCAAGCGACGTGAAGGACTTGCTTAGTGCCCAAAATGTCACGTCCCATGTTACCCTGCTCTGTATGGGCACTATTCCTACGATGGTGGCTAGTGAGGTGAGGCTTGGCGTTGAGAAGTTTGCGCAATTTGATCCCAAGGCAACCATGGACTCGATTGCGATACTACAGAATGCAACTGTTTCTGACCAAGACAGCGTGAAGAACTCAGCTGATGCAGCCCGAACAGGCCAGCAAATGGTCAGCATGAAGTCAAGCGAAGTCAAGGCTGCCCTGGAGGCTCTGGCGGAAATTGACGATGGCTCCAACAAGGTCCTTGACATTAACTCGATGATGACAGCCCTTGACGACTATCTTAAGAAGGCCTCCGACGGAAGCTCCGGTGTTCCACTCAACTACTATCTGAAGGACATCACCAAAGGCATGCTGGCAGAAATGTGGGTTGCCAAATACTACCCAGGCGAGTATATGGCAATTAAGTGGGATGACAACGACTCTGGTAATACGGGAGGTACCACAGGAGGTACTACGGGAGGTACTACGGGGGGTACCACTGGTGGGAATACCAACGGAACCAATGCCGGAACTACTAGTGGCGGTGGGAACTAAATGCAAGAATGAAGGATGCATTCATTCCCAGACGGAGGGCAGAAAGTCATGGTTTTTGCTAAACCTCACCTCACTATCATTTAGTTTCTTCTTTTCTCTTTTTTACACCTTCATTTATTCTATTATCAACATTATTGCTACCTATGCTACTGGTCTCCTATCATCCGCTCGACCTGCTGCCCCTTGTGGCTGTGAATTGACTTGGTTGATAGAAAAGGCATACTGATGTGGTCGGCTCCCAGGTGAATGATTTACAGCGGGAAACCCTGCGGACATTGGCGCATATTTCCCAACACCCATAAGGGTAGGTGACCCTTTCAATAACCAGAAATTAATACTGTTGAGTGTTTTCTAAACTATGGCCAAAGTTTTGATTCGGTATTCAGATGTAGAATATGTGGGCGTAGCAATAGACTAGGAAAACCGCACACGGGACAAACCAGTAACATGAAATTAGTTAGATTCAGAAATGAGTAAAATCCACATTATATATAGCCGACTAGTCGTCCTTTTCTTTCTTTCTGTTCTTTTTTTCTGTTTATGTTTGGGCCATTTTTTACTCCAAGCCCTTCTTCCTTCTTGCTAGATAATCCTGGAATTCTTTGTTCTTTATCATACGGACAATCTCGGTCTCCTTCCTACTTGGCTTCCCATTAGTGCTTGTCGCCAGCGACAAAGCAGTGTTTCCAGCAAAGTCTGGAGTGGTAACGTCACAGCCCTTTTCTAAAAGCACCTTGACGACCGAAATATGCAAGAGTTTCGCAGCGAGAGCCAGTGGTGTTCGGCCGAGTAAGTCTTGGCAATTTAGTTCAGCGCCAGAGTCGGCAAGAATTCTCACCACTTTTACATTTCCATTTTTTGCAGCTATTGCCAAGGGTGTTCGTCCCGTTTCATCTCGATGGTTGACATCAGGAGAGTGGTTGATTAGACATCGAACTACGTCAACAGAGCCTTTTGCTGCCGCGCAGCCTAAAGCCGTTCTCCCATTCGTGCTAGTAGAATCGATATTAGCACCTTGATCAATCAGATATTGAATAATGGCAAAGCACCCATGGTCTGCTGCAATCATCAACGGCGTTTGGCTACCGTAGAGACTTTTTGATTCTAAGAGAGAATCAGCCCCGCTTTCGGCCTTTTCCTGGATGAGCAGCTTGACCAGGGTGAGATTGCCTTTCTCTATCGCGATCGCCAGGGTAGATCGACTCTCCGGAGTATTCCAAGCTTCGGTGTCTGCACCATTGTCAAGAAGAAGCTTAAATAAACGCTCATTGCCTTGTTCTGCAGCTCGCCAGAGTGGAGAACTGACCACTTTCCCGCTAGCTATGTTGACTCCAGAATTTTTGTGGGAGAGAATGGACTCAGAGACTTCGTAATGGCCTAGTTCTACAGCTGCACAGAGAGGTGTAAGCCATTCCGAATCCCTATGGCTTAAATTAATATCGTCGTGATTCAATAGAAGTCGGACAATTTCTGTGTGGCCATTCTTTGTTGCGATATTCAGTGGTGTTTCTCCAGATCTCATAGGATTGGGATCCACATTGCTCTCAAGAATGGCTTCCATGATGCGTGGATGCGAGCCTGATTCTGCCAGGTCTAAGAGAGTTTCTTCCTTGATGCTCTTTAGAATTTTCTCGTCTACCCCTGTGGCTTCACCGTTTATCATGTCCAATGCAACAGAATAGGCTTCTTTATCCAGAGCCCATTGGAAAAGCCGCTGGGGGAGTTGCTCGATATTTTGTATAAAAACATGGAGATTCCAATCAGGGAACTCGTATGTCGAGTGGTCCAATATCCTCCTAAAGATGAGAAAGGAAATAGTATCTCTGACTGCTCGTTGAACCGTGATGCTGTAGTCTGGGAGAAGAACCTCTCCATCATGGGCATCTGATGACAGACCAAGCAAAGCGTAGAGTTTATCTCGAGGGTCGCTTGCTTTGCTATTGTGAAAGGCTTTGATGAGTGTATGGAGACTGCGATTTGCGCTCCACCATGAGTGCAATCTCAAGGGCCCGGGCATTATGTCCAAGACAGCTTGGGCATGCTTGTCGCATGGCACTTCCATGAGAGATGGCATCATGACAAAGGTTCGGGAGGGAATGGATCGCCATCCAACCAAAATACTGGCCCTTTTTGCACTAGCAGCTTCTTGAAGAACCCACACCCTGGTAAACCAGGGTCGTTGCAGCAGTTCTGCCAGGGCACGATGTCGTCGTTGGTAAAAATCCGTCTTGTTGCCCCCATATTCGTCCAGCAAATCTAGCCACTCGGGTTTCCAGCCCTCTAATGACTTGTTGGAAGCGAGGCCCTTCCGTAGCGCTCGCTTGTCGAGCTTCTCCATCATGTCCACGAGCAGGTCAATATCGTCACTACTTCGGCCCAGCCAAATGAGGACCCTTTCGGCATTTTTGTAAATAAGTCGCATATGCCTGACCTGGTGTCCCTTTTCTTCATCGTTGGTCTGGTCAATGCAAATTGCATCGATCCACAGAATTCTGTCTTGATCGGAATGCCTCAAGCAGTGCAGGGCTGCATACAGGTTACCGGCGACTGGAAGCGTGTCATTCTCGCCAATTTTTATCATGGCGGGGTTGGAGACATCTCCCCAGGTGTATGACAGCGCCTCGAAAGGCACGCCCTCAATCTGATGGAGGAAGGCATCGAAGAGTTCGCATCGGATCTGGTCGGTCGAATATCCTCTTCGAAGACGCACGAGTCGAATAGCGTCTGTCGCGAGGTCGATAGGACAGTGCTTATACAAGGGCATGACTGCATACGCGAGAAAAGGGACCAGAACGCGAGGTGGCGCAAAAGTGCAAGTCTTTTTGATTGGGGATTTTGGAGAATAAGGTGAGGCAATTTGGTGGGGCCATCAGCTGCCATGAGGCTCATCACAAGGCGCTATGGGCTGGCTAGTTCAAAGGTGGCTGAGGCTGACGGGCTGACCAAAAAAAAAGCCGATTCCCGAAAAATACTAGCCACTACCTTGGTTATTCTGATTATGGCATCTAGGTTGTCTAAGAGGTTCATATTAGTACATGAGACAATTAATCCATGGAGCAAGTGACCCTCAGCAATCCTTGCCGTTTATGCAACAGGTCAAAGATGACGAGATGGCCTTTGACAGCAGGCTAGATGGATTGAACTGTTTTAAACATTTTTACAATTTTACGGGATATCATAAAGCTTATTGATCCATTTCAAAATACCCCAGAACCAGAAACCCGCAAGTGCTACAACAAGGATTAATTTTCTTTCCGCCCGCCTTCTCACTCCTCTTAGGTTAGACATGCAAGCTATTTAGCATTTTGAGAATAAATACACCAAAGAAAAAAAATTGAATGAATAAATAAAAAGAGAGACAGAAGGGGGTGGTAAAATAATAAACAATTCATCCGAGGTGGTGGCATTATTCGTATTCTGTTCGTTACTAGTACTGGACCGAAAAGCCGTGCTGCAAACTCCAAAGCAGTCTTGTCCCCCACTCGCAAATACAACCGCCAAAGCTTTGTTTGAACATTTTTCGGCTATGGCGTCGCTTTTGCCAGATAATTCAGCTCGCAGTCCAACAACGCTTTGCAAAGCATCCCGGCCGACTCTTTAGCCTCAGCTTCTGACTCTTTTACGTTTTGGTCCCACGTGATTTCAACAATCCTGGGCTCATCTTTGGCCCCATTTCCATGGCCCTTGGTTGAGATCTTGAACTTATACACCTCCTGTCCGGTCCAACTCCGAGTCATGCGGACGTCGATGTTGCCTTGCTGATCCGGCTCGCTAGCAGCCACGACCCATCTATCCTCCATCACTTCTGGCTGAAACCCCTTGATAAGTTTGGCCAAGTCACCGTCAGATATTCGTAGATCCCACGTTGCAGTCACTGGGCGCTCGGGAGGGTGAAGTGGTTCGGGCGTTCCATCATCATACCCAACTTCATCGTTAGGCCGATCCTTTCTAAACTTGCGCAGGATTGAGTGCAAGAAGCCTGCGCACATTGTCTTTGTTTGGATATGTTCGTTGAATGACGCAAGAGTGCATCACATGTGCGATTAGATGGATGGCCTCAAGAATATTTGTATCTCCCAAATGTCGACGCCCAAAGTCAGCCGCAGCCGCAGCCACAGCCACCACACGGTCGGATTTGGGTGGATATCGCAGTCACCTGATATCAGCCAATGTGGAGAAGTCTTGGTTCTTTCGGCAATGCCTCACGCCATTTTTCTTGGCTTTTGGTGGAGTGTCGCGCTCTCTGGGGCTGTGTGCATAACTTGGCTGAGCAGCCATCTCGGACACGACACAGAGTGTCTTTGACAAAGAAAGAAAAAATAAAGGGGGAAAAAGGGAGAATAGGGTAAAATAGATCTCTAATTCCAAAATTTTTCAGAATATTATCCTAGAGACGGCTGGCTAGAAGTGCTTGGCTTGACGCCATCATTCATACACCGAAAGTAGTGGCGTCACCACCATAAACAGGTGGTACATTCGTCGCCCTCAACACAAGGAAAAAACGGCTTGTTGGCCTATAACACTAGTGCAAATAATGCACCGCACGCCGTTCCTCATCATATTTGATGAGTCTAACTTTCATCGCGTATCGCGATACTTCTTTACCAACTATTTTGTTTTGTAACTCAAAATGGGTGTCCTCATCACGGTAATCGATGTCGACGATCCATACTCACTGTTGCTGTTGCTAACGAGCTCCAACGCACTGAAAATCATATCAAAAGATCAAGATTTATATTTTGGTAAACTGATTACATGTGTCTATAGAAATCGCGATAAGCCTGGATACCGACAGCATGGTTGTTGATAAAAAACGACAGGGACTAACTGATACTATCCCTACCAAGCTAGCCGAGCAGCTGACCAACAGAATGACTATGCGCGGTTAGAGGGTCCAGAACACGAGCATATATATCCACCTTAGATACATCGGAAAATCTCTACATCGTATATACATCTCATTCTCCACTTTGTTTCATCGTCCTATCTTATATCACACATGCCTGTCTCATAGACGTGCTACTATCACATAACGAATGACTTTCACGAGGATATACGATCAATGATTCTGTACCAAATACTCAATGCTCAACTAGCATCGCTTGTTAATATTATTTGTAAAACCGCTTCTGGCTAATATGTACGTAGAAACTTTTAGGATGGGACTCGAATGACGCAATCCTCATCTAGTGTGTGGTGTGGAGATCAGTGGGAGTGACAATGACCCAGTTCTTGTTGGCTGTCACTTCGACACCCTGTTCCTTCTGTTCCTTGGCATTCGTCTCGATCATGGACTTGATCTGGGTCAGATAAGAATCCTTGCGGTTGATCCACAGGTGGATTCCCCCACGAGAAGTGTCAACACCGTGGAACTGCATAGGGCCATCGCTATCGGGCGTGTCGCCTCCAACAAGCACAGGCCTGTTCCAGTCGCTAATATAGGAGAGAATCGCGGCCCACTTGCCGGTCATCCAAGTAGCCGGGGTCCAGAGATAAGGCGTAATGACCATATCCAAGTTGGCCTGTTCGTTGTAGTCGCCGTCGGTAATCTGCTTTCGAGAAGTTGTGAGGGTGCCAGTCTTGTTCTTCATCAAGGTGGTGACTCCGATGACGTTCTCGGGCTTCACGTTGTAGCCGTACTTGGGGTCAGAAGCCACCATGCGAACGAGCTCCTCGTGAGCGGCGCTGACAACGTAAACGTCGATGCCATTGGCCATGAGTCTGTTGTAAAGTTCAACCTGGCCCTCGAAAACCTTAGGTGGGCTGACCGTGGTCTCAGTAACAACATCACCATCGTAGTAGGTGGTGGAAATGGTTTCGTTAAGAGCCATAAGGTCATCGACGTAACCCTTGAGCTGGCTCAGAGAGAATCCGCTCCAGATCTGAGCAGCCCAGGGATAGCAAATGAGATCGTCAATGTCGCACAGTCGGAGGTAATAGCTGTAGAGGGTCTCAGTGTAGTTGCTGGTGTCCTTGAATGGGATCAGCTTGAGGGTTTGATCCATCGTGTCTCGGGTCAACACGCCCCTGCTCTCAAGATAGGGCAACAAGGACTCCTCCAGATCATACTGGTAGCTGGTGTTGTCCATGTCGAAAACAGCATAACGAGAGCTGTTTGCGTTGCGAGCGATCATGTTGTTGATGGACTTGGCGGCTTTCTCGGGCCAGTGCTTGAGCTCGGGACCGGCTAGTTTGCCTTTGGTGGCGGCGCCATTTGCAACGTTGAGCCCGGAAACGAGGCAGAGAGCCGCGGCAACAGTTTGGAAGCTAGCCTTCATCTTGGCGTAGTGGTTGGCGTGATGAAGCGGACTGTTGAGTGAAGAACTGGATCACAGCCAAACAATGAAGTTGACAACGTGTGAAGAACCGCGACACCGAGCACCCTGAGAATTGTCTTAACGAGAGGCTCTCGGACAGGAATGAAGAGATCAAAGATATTTTTGCATTTAGCTTCGTCCCGTGTCAGTTTTATGAACCGTTTCTATAGCGCGGCTAAAACGGGCAGGGATCACCAGTGGCCGTTTGAGTCCGTTATCTTGTGCTTGGGTGTGGGGCCTCATTTTCTGGGATTCTCTCTGATGCTGGACTTTATTGAGCGAATTACTACGAAACCTGACTCAGTCGTGAATTGGTTTTGGGCTCAATTGAGACACGTGCGGCTTCACTTGGACGCGAGAGACACCGACCGCCAAAGAGGGTCACCGACTCGCCTGTCACAGCTCTGTCCCGCCGCAGCAAAAGCAAATCAAGTAAGAGAAATGTCTGGAATTGTGAGTGTCTTGGATACCTCGCAAATTGCTGCCAATAGAGTTTGCAGGGGATTCCCATATCCTGCCAGCTCCAACCCCACGGAATGACCTCACCGCGGTCTCCAAGCGATGTCCCGACAGGGATCGTGTAATGAATTGCGGGTGAGCGCGGGCTCGGGGTGTCCGCCCACCTCTGTGCCTGCTTCCAGTGCCCTTCCATCCCCAAGGCTCGATCCCACGTTCCACATACGCCGCTTCCCCCGTGGGCGATATGGCCCACTGGCAGGACAGGGCAGACCAAGGTGAAACGGTTGGCGATGTGACCAATACGACAATGCGCCCCACTGAACGCGTGAGATGCGAAATGAACTGGAGAGCACAGACTGTCATTGAAGCCAATCGGTCAGAGAAGTTCCGTTCCGACAAGCTAGTCCGTATCTTTACGGCCTGTCTCAATCGCATGGCCTAAAGTCTCAGTCCATTTTGGGACTATCCCGCCCCGGAACACCATCAATCCGGGTTGTTAGATACGCGGATCGCATCTATTCTTCCAATAGAAGACTACGCCCTGAGATTCTCCTAACCGAATAGGGTATATTTCAGCGATTCCAGCCTTATGGTGTCCAGCAGTGTGGTGCCCTGCCTGCCACAGCACGCAACAGGAAAAAGATAACCGACATGACGCCAAAACCTCTAGCTGGTCCGTTCAATGCTTCCCGGATCTTAGAGTTCGCAGGAGCAGATTACTCTGACCTCTATCGAGAAGACCTTAGATATGCAAAATTCGAGCCAAGGTTGGAAGCGCGGTATTGAAAACATTATCTTTGTAATCTAGATATAGCCCCGCGTTGTTATCAAGAAGTCTCCACTTCATTCAGCGTCCAATTCGGAAATGCTTCGTCATCAACACGCTTCAATCACGTCTCTTCAATGCCGTCAAGCCGTACCAAGGCTAGGCGTGTGACCCAGGCATGCGATTTCTGCCATAGAAGAGGCCTCAAGTGTAGACGCGCAACCGCAGCTCCGGAGCGGGACGAGGCTTCTTGCTTGACATGTCTGGAATATGGAGAGCAATGTACCCGAACCCGCCAACCTAAGAAGCGTGGCACCAAACGAAATTCCTCCCTTAACGCGGCTAGTGGTAGAAGGCTGTCAAAGGCCGAGATTCTGGTTGTCTCGTTAAGTTGCTTGCAAGCATCTCAGCAGGGGTCAAGCCCCGGGTCGCTCCGCAATAGAAAAATCATCACAGCGCTTTTAGACGTGTATCTCGACACGATTCATCCAATGTAAGAAAGGTCCTCGATATTTTTCAAAAAGAAGCTCATAGCTCTTGCAGATTTCCATTCTACTGTGAACGCGAGCTATGGGTCGGCTGGAGAGATGGCTCTTTTCCTCGTGATGCCTCCGACTACGCAGGTCTCATGTGTATGTGTGCGCTCAGCGCCCAACATGTTGGGGATCGCGCCCTATTCAGTGATGATGAGCCTGTAATGGAAAATGCGACCTTTACTACGGACTACTTGAATGAGGCTGAAGCTCTTGTGGACACCGACCTCCAAATGACTGATCTCATCAACGTTGTTCGCTCATATGGATTTCTTGCACTACTTGGGGCACAGAAAGGAAATACCACTATGCTGCACAAATACTTGGGCCTGTTCCATGGAGTCTCTGCTAGATTTAATTTCCATGATGAATCAAGGTGGTCCGCTAGCATTAGCCAGTGTGAAATTGAGGTCCGACGCCGCCTCTGGTGGGCTATTTATCGATTGGAAGTTCACGTAGCATGTGTACTGGGCAGTCCAATCAGATGTTCCGAAACACAATGCGATATTGGCTATCCATCAGGCACACACCATCCAGCCTTTATCCCTGGACGAGAAGGACAGTTCGAGGATTGGTTCTCCGGATGGAACTCAACCACAGACTTGTATCGACTGCTTGAGCATGCCGTGTTAAGCTTTCGGTTGAGAAATCGCAAGCATCCTTCGGTGCTTCTAGACGGCCACGACACCAAGGCCAGTATTATCTCGGATAAAATTGCAAAGATACAAAATGATCTCTTGCCTCAATTTGGATCCGCATCATCCAGGTCAACAGACAGCGGGCGAAATCGCTGCGGATTCCAGGCATGCAACATTCTCTGTACTCTCCACTTTGCGCGCATGATATCTTCCTTGACCGGGCAGCTGAGCATCGATCATGTTTGTCAGACTGCCAAAGACTTGATGACAAGCATGAACTCGGTGCCCGAAGAATACATAAGAGCTACCGGTTCGCCTCTCCTACAACAACTGGCAGGAGTTGGTCATATACTGCTTGGTGTTGCGAGGAAGCAACCTGTTCCAGGAGGATATCCAATATTACTGGAAGTGATGTGTCCCATTGTGGACTTTTTAACCAAATTTAGCAAATACAATACTCTCGCGGCTACGGCAAGAAACAAGCTCTCTGCGGAGCTCCAAAACTACGAACAATGCATACAAAATGCAATTCTGCGTGAGCCAAACACCGATAAAGACCCACGTATTTCGGAACCATCATTAGAAAGGTCACCTTGCCCGCAAAACTTTACCCTCAACAATCATGATGAGCAAGAATTCTTGACTGCCAATCTTTTAAGAGCATTTTCATGGCCATTTAACCCAATGAATGGCTGATCTAGAAATAGTCACTTTTTCTTGCTACTTTGTTGAATTCTAGAGACTTTCAATTTCAACTTTTGCTTTAGTTCTCACTCTTCTTTGCCTCCGGTGCATTTCTGTTGTTCGTTTGCTTTTGCCTATTTGTTCTGAATGCGTAATACTCTCCTCCAGTCATGACTGGATATTTTGGCGGGTTGTCTTCATCGACACAAGTAGGGATGGGCTCCAGAAGTTTAGATCTATCAAATCCAAAGAAGAAAGGTGCCGAGTACCGCTCTCGCCCACTCTTGTTGATGACTCGGTGAATGGTTGAGACAAATAAATCGTTTGTTTGCCTCATAAAGCAGTCGGCGATGTTAACCACCAGTGATCCCGGGATCGGTTTAGCCTTGACCCATGTGCCGTTCTTACTAAGAACCTCTAGACCGCCGGCGGAGTCTTGTGTAACCATGGTAAAACATTCCACGTCCGTGTGAGCTCCAATTCCGTTCTGATCATCCACGGAGTGCGACTGTTGCGGGTAGTGCAGTATTCTCATTCCAGCTTCTGGCTTTCGGACGTACTCGTCAAAGTAGGTCTCTGGTAGGTGCAGTGCGAGTGCAAATATCCGAGTAAGTTGGCGAGACAGGTGCAATAGCTGCGTGTGGTAGGCGTATAGTCCTTCCCGAAACCCCGGGAGATCAGAGGGCCATATACTCACTGACGGCTCACAATCGCTGACCGCGTGAGGGTCCTCAGCGGGATCATAGGCCCAATTGAAAGCTTCGCTGAGGTCTTGAATTTCCGTGAGCGCCCGTACACATTTTCGTTTGATGCAATTTTACCTTGATGCTTCCATCCGTTTCGGTTGTAGCATTCCATTGGGTGAAAGCCCACATACTCATTCGGAACACGACCTGTAAATACCTCCATTTTCTGTTCTTCTGGGAGAGCAAAGAAGCGTTTCGCTTGGTTCATAGCTTCATCGACATATTTAGGATCAATACCCTTAGAAAGAGTTAGGCTTTGCATCACCATCGAATAGTAGGCTAATGCAAACTCACATGGTTGATCAAGTAGAAGAATCCAATATTTCGAGAGGCCGCTCGAATTTCTTCAGCAACGGCTTGACGATCTTGTAGCTCTAAGCTCCAAATTTTGGATGCATCAATCACGGGTATTATGTCGAGATCCACGGAGATGTTTGATTGAAAAGTGAAGACGTTTCCGTTGTGCAATGTCACCGTGGTGCCTGAACCGGTAGGCATTGGCTGAGTCCGAACGGACATTTTAAATTGGACGGATCGCGCGCTAGAGGCAACCAAACTGTCTAGCAATTAATTCCGACCGGCTTTGGATAAAATATGCCAGATGAGTCTTTCTGGGGTTTAAGTGTTTGATATCAAGTGGAATCAGTGCGATTTTGGGCGGTCATCCAATTCGATTTCAGACTAAACTGCTGAACTGAACACCGGTTGAAAAATGGCCGAAAAATGGGCTGTCACAACACGATAAGAGCATGAGCTGATAAACTGGTAAACTGCTGAACTGAGTGCTTGGCCGCGTATTATCGACCTTCTCTGATTGGATCAAAGTGAATGGCCCACCAGCGATTTGCAGTTGGCCGATGATAAGACATGATTGCATGGCCGTGATTACTCGGCGATAGACCGCAAGATCGGCCACAGAAGCTCCTCTTTTCTGTTTTCGCCGGCTTTTAGACCCACCGCTACTCAAAGTGACCAACGGCAGATGCTATGGTTTCATCGAACAGTCGACAACTGTGCCATTAGATATGAAGTTGATAACTAGGTACACATATAAAACCCCAATGGTCGAAAGAGGCCCACCTACCGGCAAGCCAACTGTCTCCGACAGTGTGCCGTGAATCATCATGGCACCCAACGGCCAATTAATCCATCGCCTTGCCAAGCGGCTAGAGGTCCAGTGCGATGAAGATACAGACGTCGAAATCTATGTCAACAAAGACACACGGCCTCTACCACCATCTCGGCGTACTTATGGACCGTGGAACTTTGTGGGCCTGTGGATGGTGACGGGCTCCTTCAATGTTGGAGGGTGGACAACAGGCTCGTCCCTAATTTCCCTAGGCCTCAACGTGTGGGCAAGTGATTTGCGCAAGTCCAAGAAATGGCGAGAGTATTACTAACGCTAAGTAGCAATCCGTGCTTGCCATCATAGTTGCCAATTTAATTGCAGCTGTTTTGTGCATCGCTGGTGGACACCCCGGAGCGAAATGGCACATTGGATTTCCCATGTGGATGAAACAAAACTGGGGCATTTGGGGTTATCTCCTCCCCATGGTGAGTTATTACCGCACTTGTCATGATCCAGTGCCAAGCTAAACATGTAATAGGCGATTCGAGTGTTTTTGTCTTTTGTTTGGACATCGACAAATACCTGGTATGGCAGCCAATGCCTCAAGGTCCTTCTAACATGCATCTGGCCGTCATTTCTTAATCTTGACGGTGAGTTGGCAGGTGGAGCCATGCAAGTGTGTGATTTTGTGGCGTTTCTTTTGTACCTTGTGCTATGCGTGCCGCTTGCATGGGTCAGCCCAGAGCACTATCGCAAGCCATTTTTCGCTGCGTCAGTCACTGTCGCCACAACGGTTATTGTGCTTCTCATCTGGTCCACTGTGAGAGCTCACGGCGGGGGCGCGCTACTCGCTGACGTGAGTGGAATATCGGGTGTCAAGCCGGCCAAAGGTGCCGGTCTTGGATGGGCATTCGTGGCTGCCGTAACAGCCAATATTGGGAGCATCGCCACGCACATGTGGTCGCAATCTGACTATACAAGATATGCTCGTAAGCCGGGAGACCAGGTCCTGGCCCAGCTCGTCATGGTTCCATTGGGCACCATTCTCGTGGCATGCATCGGCATCATTTGCACATCATGCGCCGCCACGCTGTACCCTCAAGAGACGAGTTTGATGTGGCAGCCTTACGTTTTCTTGAATGCGGTGCGCAAGTATGAAGACAACAGGGGTGCTCGGGCAGGTGTGGCGTTTGCCAGTATCGCATTCATGATCTCTCAATTCGGCATCGTTGTGGCATCCAACTTGGTTGTCGCTGGAATCGATCTGGCTGCGCTCTTGCCCAGGTGGTTCACCATTCGCCGAGGAGGTTATTTGACTCTTCTCTGCGCTTTCATAATGCAGCCATGGTCACTGCTGAACACGGCAACAAATTTCCTCACTGTCGTCGGGAGCTTTAATGTGTTTCTTGGCCCACTCATGGGAATCATGTTTGCCGATTATTTTGTGCTGCGAAAAACTAACATCAAGTTGACTGATCTGTACGGGTCCTCGGAGAGTATCTACTGGTACACAAAAGGATGGAACTGGCGTGCCGCCATCGCGTGGATTTCGGGGGTTTGGTTTCTCCTCCCGGGGTTGGTCCAGAGGGCTGTTGCATCTGATGCTTTTTGGGGCGGATGGACTCGGCTCTATCAATTGTCATGGTTTGCTGGGTGCCTAGTGTCTGGACTTTTATTTCTCATCTTGGATTACTTCTGGCCCATGCCCGAGAAGCAGGCTGTTGATGATGTGGATTATTTTGGAACATTTGGTGATCCGCCTGTCATCGGCGGCCTCGAAAAAGTGCCTTCTGGCTCGGCTTCACTTCATGGGCAAGATAAGGTCGAGAACCAAGTTTAGCGAAGTTATAGTCTAAACCGTTGCTTACTACATTCTAACCAGGGCGTGGATTCGTCGGCCTCATTTGGTGCGTGGTTTTTGCCCATCTGTTATTTCTCAAATGTGTAGAACTACTTGCGCTATTATTTCCATAGAATGCATCTCCTCTATTTGCCATTAATGCAGGATTATCACCTTTGGTTAGCATGCTATAACGCGGATGGGAGACGCGATGTGGAGGAACGCGTCGCCACATCTCTGCCTCGCGTCGTGGTTTTCACCTACCCTGGAGCTCGTACTAATAACAAAGGATAAACGGGATATTATAATACTAGCTTAAGCAATTAAACAAGCTCTTATTCATTTTCATAAAATATTTCTCAATCATCACTCATCATCATGAAGCTAATTGAGATTACGCATTTGTGGTGAAGAAATTATCCAGATCTTCCATTAGTTCAAGCATATTAAGAAGAGTGACAGGGTAGATTAGTTAAGAGGAAAAGAAGTATAAAAAAAAGCCAGAACCATACATTTTGAATAACCTTTAGATGGAGAGGTTCTAGAATTAATTATGACCACGGACTAAATCAGATCTAGAAAAATGGTCAATTTATTGTAACTGTGAAAATTCCTTCCCGCCCAGGGCCTTGTCTTGGGCCACTCCGATCTTAAAGTTTACTCTCCGGAACGCTAGCCTCATTAGGGCAACTAAACATGTCAATCTCGGGAGTCGTTTGATGTGAGCAGGGTTGGCATGAGTTCCACGATGCGATCTCTTGCGCTAGTTCACAAAGAATTGACGTGAAAGGTGAACCGAAGCTAATCGGAGTTAAGTTGCAAGACACCAGTGGGTAATTTCTGAGGGGGGTTGAGATGTCACGGATATCGCCACCCCCGAGATCCTGTTTCCGCGACTAAAAAGTTCCCTGGTAGTAATCCAGCAGACTTAGTCTCAGTTGGACCTGCTCAGCAGCTTCAAGAGAACAGTACCTTCCTATCATGCTGTGATCTTGACAAATGTCCTATCTTAAGCCGTATCTATTTTTTTCACCTAGCTGTCATAATTATGATGTGTACGTAGCCTACTGGTTAAGGAGTCCCCTTCAAAGATTGGTATCCTCGCAATCTTATCCATGAATTGTGCTACAATGCCCTAATTCGTTTAATCAGAAGTACCACCAGGTCCGACAAAGCTTTGCTTGCCGCGACAGAACTCGGGGTTAGCCTTTTGATTCATATATCCCCGGGACTCTCACACTACCATTGATAATATTCCCATTGTGGCAAAGTTTCCCCGATACTAAAAATAACACTCCAATTAGCGGCGACAGAGGCACAGGGCTACAGGAGAGTGATGGTATCCATCATTCATCATCCTGATTTAATGACGTTTCTAGAAAATTTTGGGTTTGTCATAGTTGGGAAATTGAACCTCTTGCGCCTTTCGATAACCCACCCCAGAAAATTTTATGCTGCATCAGGATCAGGAAATCTCCACAGTCGCTACGATGCTTCGAAACCCTTCATGCAAACAGGGCACTGCGCGTGCAGGTCCGCTTCATGGCTACCCCGGCGAGCGCCTAGCGATGAGTCTTAGAGCAAGGGTTAAGCCATTCTGTTCCGTTCAGCTTGTAAATATATTAAGCGGCATTCCTCGATTCACAAACGACAATGACAGTTTGCCTCTGCCAAGACAAGTTTCAAGCGAGTCTCACCAAAAGAGCCGTTCTGTTTAACAAACTCTTGACATACTTTTACTAAGAAAAATATCTCGTGTCAATACCGACGCAGGAATACAGAATCTCAGCCTTTTTCGACCTATTGAATCATTAAAGGGCTGTGCAAGGATTTTTGCTCCTGACCATCACCATGTCATCACAATCTGTAAGTTTTCATTATAAGTAGACTGCCATGTAATACCAAGTCACATTCACTAATACCATCCGTCTTAACTACAGGGCCCTCCATATCTCCCTACAACTGCTGGTTTGGGCGGCCGTCCAACTCCGTCGGTTGACGACCCCATAAGCGGCGTCCTCCTTGTCTTTTTTGTGACAGGTGCCGCTTTGAACATGACAATTTTCCAGCTTAACCGTCGTCGCTCTCATAAGTTTCTCCTCTCAGGGCTGCTTTTTGGATTCTGTATGGCTCGAATTCTGGCCAACGTCTTGAGAATTGCCTGGGCTTCCCGTCTTCACAACTCCCGCCTTGCCATTGCTGCTCAAGTCTTGGTCAATGCAGGCGTTGTTATCCTCTTCATTGTCAACATCATATTCACTCAACGCATTCTCCGTGCCTTTCATCCGAACATTGGATGGAGTCGGCCTGCTACTCTTGTCTTCCGATTTCTCTTATTCAGCATTATAGCCAACCTTATTATGGTTATTGTCGCTGTTGTTTACAGCTTCTACACTCTGGACATTGAAATCCGTCTCCAACTACGCAAGATTCAGCTCACTGCTTCCACATACCTGGCAATCCTCGCTTTTTTGCCTATTCCAGTAGTGGTTCTCTGCCTCTCTCTTCCTCGCAAAGTTCCCCTAGACAAATTCGGTCAAGGCAGTATGCGCGCCAAGATCAGACTCCTCCTTTTTACCGCCTCTCTACTTTCCCTGGGTGCTGGTTTCCGGGCCGGTGCAGCTTATGAGATCCGCCCTATTTCCCAACCTGCCTGGTTCCATCACAAGGCGTGCTTCTACATTTTCAACTACGTTATTGAACTCGTTGTTGTCTTTACTTATGCGCTATCGCGGTTTGATAGGCGTTTCCATATTCCTGACGGAAGTAGTGGCCCTGGTGACTATTCCCGAATTCATGGCAATCTAACCAGGTCCGATGACCATGTCTTCAGTGTCAATATCGAATCCGGTGACTCTGGAAATCTCGAACTTTCTAAACACGAGAGCAACCTTAATGGCAAGTCGCAGTCCCAAGAGGATATGATCTAGCTTCTTGAGCATGTTCTTGTGGAGTCATTGCTTCATATTGAAGAATACTGTTCTTCTATCTCAACCCCGAACACAGCACGTCAGACTGCTTGGACAAACGTGCTTACTTGTTATTTATTTTTCTTCATTTTATGTTTTATTTATAGTGAACCCTTCGAAGAGATTGTTTCTAATTTTCTAATCTGAGTGCCTACGAGCGTGTACTCAGATATGTCCAAGCTATCCTCATGATAATCGAGGTCCAGGTGAGCTGAATCAATGGTAGTCGACTGGTTAGCTTGAAAGGCGATTGCAAAAATGGAAAGCTCTTTGTTGGATATTGTATCAATAAGCTTCTGCTAAGAAAATATTTATGGGGGGAACAATGTTTTGGTTTTCTGAATCATGCGAGAATGTATATGACAAAAACCATCATGCTTTTGAATATCGACAAGTTGTCCTATGCTACAGCGGTATTATCTAGAACAGCCCTTGGGATCAAAACATGAGAGTTTATTGGAATTAAACCTTGAGAATTTTAGATAACAATAACGATATAAAGAATATAGGAATTGAATAGTTATCCAAGATACTGCACAATCCACTCTTTATAGGAGCCCAATTATTCACTCCACATAATTATGATCACAAAATATGAATCTTTTTGGCTCTTGGAGCCGGCGCTTCAACCACGCTGATGCGACAGACACGCAGACATGGTAAGTAGAATTAGAGCAATTCATCATTCAATCTAAATATTAACGACTTTAGAAGCTATTTGTAGTGTTTCACACATAGCACAACAGTCTCCTGGTATTATAGTGTGAGAGTCTCTGTAACCTTGATATCCCGGCTGCTGAATCCCACCCGGATTTCGAAATCTCCTGATGGAAGCTTCCAGTTTTGCGCCTCAGTGTCCCAGAAACTGAGGTCCCTTCTGGTCAACTCTATGGTTACAGACTGAGCCTCAGAAGATTCAAGAGGAATATTGTCAAAACCTCGAAGCACCTGAAGTGGAGTGCCCTCGGGGGTTGTGGCACTTGGGAAGGAGAGGTAAAGCTGAGGCACAGCACTGCCCTGAACGCCACCGGAATTTGTCACGGTAAATGTGGCACGAGCTATAACGTCATATAGAGCTGGATTGCCACCTGGAGTTCTCTCGCTGGCTTTTGGGTAAGAGGATGTGTCGTTGCTCGTCTTGGATACTGAGAGATCAGACAATGCAAAGGTAGTATATGAAAGGCCAAAACCGAACTCATAGCGTGGAGTAATATCTTTGTCGTCGAAATGTCGGTAGTCGATGAAAAGGCCCTCGGTAAAATCAACATACCAGTCATCATCATTAGTTGAGCTGATGTTGGTGACTGGGATAAAATCGCTGGTGTTATAGGCCACGGTATATGGTAGCTTCCCGCTCGGGTTCACCTCTCCGCTTAGGATGTCGACGATGCTGTTACCTGATTCAGTACCTGGGAGATGTGCCGCGATAATTGCCGTCACATTGTCGTTGTCGGCCCATATCATATCATTAACGCCGGCCGAGTGGGTGATTACGACGGTGTCCTTGCAGAACTTTGTGACTGAGTCAACAATGGCCGTCCCATTCCAGTCAACGTCGTAGGAAGTTCTATCCACTCCTTCAGTTGCGTATGTCTTGAGGAAAACAAAGCAGAGCTCTGGAACAGGGTAGAGAGAGGCGGCCTTGTTAATGGCGATTTGGTTTTCCGTGATGTACTGGACAAAGGAGCCATTTGGCTCCGCCCATGCTCGAATAGCTTCCAAAGGTGTAACGAGGTAGGTCGGACGACCTGCACCAGAGCCGCCACCGCAAATTTGAGTACCCATCTCTTCGCCAGTAGATGCAAAGATACTTGTACCTGAAGAGAGGTAAAATCCATTGCCAACTTCGCCAGCATCATTTCCAAAGACGCCGATATACTTGGGCAAAGACTTTACTGGCAACACGTTGTTTGTGTTTTTGAGCAGAACGGCTGATGCTGCGCCCATCTCCCTGATGAGCTTGGCATGATCGTGACGAACGTCTCGGCTCTTCTCGCCCCCGACATTATCAAAGGAGGAGGGGTCACTACCATCCATTTCAGGGATGCTGGGATCAATCTTGGGGTAGTCGTCTTGCCCAAGGAAGTAGTAAGGTGTCATGATGCGCAAAATCATGTCGTCGACTCGCGAGAGTGGGAGACTGCCGTTGTTGACAGCTGCGGTAATGTTGCCTCCAAAGTATGACTTTGAATAGTCGGTAAACCCGATGCCTCCTGGCATATTCATATCGAGGCCGCCCATGATAGACTTGACTCCAGAATGTGTAGCGCCCCAATCGCTCATGACGTAGCCTTGGAATCCAAGTTCATCCTTTAGTAAACCATTCAATGTCTTGTCATTTTCACAAGCATAAGTGCTATTGAGTTTATTATAACTGTGTAGCCAAGTTAGTACGTGTTGGTTTGGAAGGTAAATCATACAAACCTGCACATGATTGATGCGACGCCTGCTTTGACTGCATTTGCAAAGGGCCACTCGTAGAGTTCGTGCATTGTGCGATCATCCATGTTGGATGAGATGGTGCTGCGTTCAGTCTCTTGTTCATTTGCAATATAATGCTTTGCACAAGCTTGAACACCTGCACAACTGTGAGCAAAAGAAGCGGATCAACCAAAATGTTGCGTTTGGGTGAGCTCGCATACCTCCTTCTTGCATTCCCTCGATGGTTAAACCAAATGCGACACCCGTCAAATAAGGATCTGGAGAGAAGCCTTCCCAGTTTCTACCTGACAAGGCATTGCGTCCAAGCGGAGACGCACAAGGTCTGGAAACGATACGATTAGTGAATAGGAGATGAGAAAATGGAGCTGAATATTTACCCAAGGGCAATATGAATTCCCTTTTCTTTGTACTCTTGCCCCATCAAGCGGCCCCTCTCTTGAATCATATCGCGATTCCAAGTGGCGGCGGCCGAGAGTCCCGCGGGGAAGACGCTGACAAAGTCCTAAAAGTGGTTTTAGCATGATTGGTGTTTGTGAAAACATATTTAACGTTACATACCACTGCACGGACACCTGTGGGGCCATCTGTTGTATTTGTTAGTGATTGACTTGAAAATTCAGCGGAAAGATTCTGTTAATTACCTTGAAGACAGAGCCCTGGGAAGCCAAGTCGCGGAACACCTGGAATATTTCCAACACAAGGCCTGTCTATGTTAGCCACAACATCATTTATTTTGGCCATATGTTACGTACCCATCAAAACCGGTTGTGAGGTTGGCCTTCTCTTCCAGCGTTAGTTGCTCAACAAAGGCTTTGGCCTTCTCGAACGCGGCTTCCCATCCAATTCCCGTTACATTGGCTAAAATCCGTCAGCGCAGAATCATCAAAGGATTAGATCTGACTTACGAGGAGGAGAAAACGGTGGGGTGACATATGTCGCTGCATGTGTGGGTGCAAGCAGCGACCCAAAGGCCAAGATAGATAACACATGCATTGCAGGGCAAATGAGCTCTACTTCCCCAATATTACTGAGAGAATGAAGCTTGATTCCCTGAAGGCTTGCTGGTGAATTTCGATAATATCCAGCATATTATCCAGGGAAGCGAGCCCTATTTATTCAACTTTTTTTCTGGCTCGCCCCTACTCGACAAAGACAACGCAACACCGACAGGGAATATGCGGATAAGGTGATTGCTAAGAGTAGGGCCGATTAAGTTTATTCAAAAGCATAAGCTAGGTGCATATAGACCCATCATTGCGCAACTTGGGTTGGCTGAATGTGTTGTTCCGCCAATTCATGATGTCACGAGCGCGTGTGGAGGGCCGTGGTCGGATGGGGCCAGCCAACCCTATGGCTAGAATAGGAAAGGAAGTGGTCAATAAAGAGTGGAAGTACACACACCACACCCAGCAAAATTCTATAAAGGTAGTGATTCTGGGTGCCGATTGTCAAGCCGGATCCGAGGTTGGCTGTGTGGGGAAATCCGGCTCCGTAGTCAGCTGCAGCGAGGAACCATGTCATTGATGAGCCATAATCCCCAGATATCCGGAGTAACCCCAAGGGGCCAATTCTCCTGAAAATGAGGTTCAGGTCAGCCAATTGAATTGTTGGGCCGGAAATGTGCCCTTGTCGAAAAATGTACCATCCCAGCTCTGAGCGATATCACACAACCTTGGATATAGGCGGACTACCACAGGAGCGGTTGACTCCCGACGATACTCCAAGTCCATAGCAGGAATTTCTCGGATATGTCTCTGAATGTGGCCGTTGTCGGCCGGCATGCTGTTCTCTGATAGAATGGCCTTATCCCAAATAGCCGTAAATGGTACCCCACTTCCGTAGGTACGGCTCGTGATATCCGCACTGCACGACCGGGGAAAAGGCGGGGAAAGCCTCTGAGGAGACATGTTACTGCCCCGCAATATGTACGCAGACGAGAGACGGGCCGACTGTCGAGCCTGGGTGGTTTGACCTTGACGATGGAATGCCCGCGGGCTGAAAGACACATGCTCGACACGTCGCATTAGGACCATTCAGCCGGTTCAGTTGAGGTTAAAAAGACCGAACATGTCCCCGACAGGTCTCCACAAGAGACTTGCCACATGGTTTTCGCGGCAAATCTGCGGGGAACGGGGTTGTACTTTTGTGTGCACATCTGATCATTATGGGCTAGTAGAGGAGGAGTTAGTTAAGGATCAATGCAGAACTGATCCATCGATGTGGCAATTTAGGTAATTCTATGAACTAAAAAGATTTGGAATTCTTTACAAAATGGCAGGCGTCAAAAGAATTGGCTAGATAGATCCTCAAGCTCGGCTTTCTACTCGATTGGCTCGTTTTGAACAACAGGCAATTGAAGATAGACTCGGTAGTTAATGCGAGCGACTGTTTGTTTAAAGATTGTTCCATTTTCATTGGTCTACTTATTCCCCAAAATTCCCTCCCCAAATGAGCTTTCACGGCACAATAACGTAGCTTTCTTGCAGAGATAATCACTCGATTTTTAGGAAAATGTCATCAAGACCCGTGTTCACACCCAATCGACAATTTCTTTTCCTTTATTGAGTCACGTACATCTTGGCATAGATATGATATCGGAGTTCTTGCTATAGCTTGCGATAAATAGCCAACTTGAATTTTGTTTGAGTTGGATAATTTGGACATTAGGTTTAGTGAGATGTCCAATTTGAGCGCTGGTTACCGCATTTAGGGCAATAGTAATAGGCATTTGATGTAAATTCGCCAGGAAACTCATAGGCACACGAAGGACATCTGTATCGTTTTGTTTTAGTATCCGTGGATTGCTGGGTACAAAGAAAAGGAACCAGATCGGCTGCAAAATCGGGAGACTGTCTAAGAATCTCACAGAAGCCGTCGTGCCCCACAAGCTTACTGATATTCGCATGGGAAGTTTCTATGACCAAGTCGCGGAGTCCCCGATCTTCAGAGGGTGTGCTAGCATAAACCAAGGTGATTGCAAGTGGAAAATCATCCATGATCCAACCAGTCCTGATGGCTGTGCCGAATTTGTTCTTCGAATAGTCCTTGAGTGTGGGAATGTCGTATTTGTCTGCAATTTGGTAAACCTGAGCCTCAAAGATCATAGTTGAAGTGCTACAGGTGTTGGTGTAGTCAAAAGAGTACATGAAACAGAACATTGCTTCAACAATGCTCGGGTCGAAATCTTTGATTTCGATCTTTTTCTCGGAACTCTCCTGCGAGAGTGTCAAAAAAACAACGTTGGTGGGAATTTGTCAAGGGCCGACACACCTTCCACTCTCCATTTAATTCAGTCGCAAAGTACTTGGAATGTGCGGATAGGATCACCCCGTGGACCTTGAATTGTTGGCCATCGCAGACAACAATGACATCAGAAAACGTGTCTGTATTATATAGGCTAGAAAATGGATTAGAGACGACAATCAGATCTTGAGACACATCGTATACTTTTTCAGTGACGAGATGAATTTCTCGAATCGCTGAGGAGCCATTGTGGAAGGAGATGGGATTGTCGAATAAGTAGGGGGCGGAGTAGAGGTTGGTCTAAAATTCAGGAAATTAGTTGCGGGTAGCAAGGCTAGCTTGTGGTAGAAGGGATACTTTTTAAACTTCTTTTTCATGGATGAACATTTAAATAGCAATGTGATTGCGCAGCATAGAAGAGTAAGATGGGAAATGTGTAGGTAGAAGGATTTTGAATGAATTTATAATTCAGCTTCACCGCTGGTTGAAATTCTGCAAATCTAATATTGATTTGTACTAATGAGGGGTTGGTAGGCCTCCTGTGCCACACCTTTAGATCTGCGCTTGTTTGAGTGGTCCATGATTATCTCACGTGAGATCATCATTGCGACCTTTCATTTCAAGCTGCAGCCATTAAACCTGATCGTCGTATTTTAGTGCGTTGTCGCTTGGTGAAAAAAAATGTTCTAGGCATGTTCAATACAATAGAAAGCCTTCGTCATGTTACAATCCGATAAAGATAAGGAAGCCAAGAGATGAGCTACGGTTTTGAATTCTCTGCTGTCATCATGAGTCTAAATATTGCATTGAGAAAAGACCGCAAAGCAAACATGAGCATTTTACCATCGTGAAGACAAGAATAACAATAACTTGGAAGATTTTGAGACCACTCCCGTTGTCAAGACCCTAAATCCAGACGGTAAACGGAGTTTTAGACAATTTCACAGCTAGTGAGGGTTAACCGCTCAAAGTTGCCAGATAACAATGAATGTAAACGATGCGGGTGATAAGTTAAGACAATCGCCTAGATTGCTTTTATAGTACGGTCGTCTTCCTACTATTTGCCAATCTATTACATATCCACAGTCTCTTCATCTTCAACCCCAAAAAGGACTCGCATCGGATCTTGATAGTTCATAAAACCAAGTCCTGGTTCCATAAGCCCATATCCTAACAATCTCTGTGCCTGGGGCTTGAGCTTCCTAACCCTCTCTAATGGGACCATCAAGAACTGGTTTTCGGCCGGGCGCAACGTGGGCTTGCATAAGACGATTCCAACTGTTTCGCGATAGTCGTTTCTATGCTTAAAGGGTTAACGAGCCGAGCGACAAAAGCAAACACGACAGAAAAAGCATTAAAGACTGAAGGTGCATGATAAACTTACTCGGTTATGTTTCCTCCTCCAGCGTGGTAAAGGTTGCCAAGGAAAATAAAGGCATCCCCAGACTCAAGCTCAGCTGGAACAGCTTCTTCATTGAGTGGTTGGCGCTCCGGTCCCCACAAGTGTGATCCTGGGATTGCGACGGTCGCACCGTTTTCCTTTGTTGTTTTTGTCAATGCGGTAACGCAGCCAATCATTACGGGCAGTTCCTTGTCATGGGGATGGTAGTCGCTATTTTCAAGTGTGAGTTAAAGTAGTAAACGGTGACATGGCTATTTACTTATCGTCGCGATGAAGAACTTGCTGCTTCCCACCTGGATTTACACGAAATCCTACTGTTGACGAAATAATGGGCTTTCCGGTGACAGTTACCTGACAGTTCTCTCTCCAAAAGGTGTAGGTTGAAGACACCAAAGCATTGGCGACCTGGATGTAAAGAGGATTGCATGCGAGTTCAACGCAAGCATCGGAATATGCAAGCAAACCTGAAGCACGTTTTGTTGTTGGTGGAAAGAAGTTATACTTGTCTGGTATATCAGTGTCAAAATGGGGCTTGAGATCTTTTCGAATCTGTTCTGCCAGTTGACGAGAAATCAGATTCTCGACAATCACCCCTCCTTCGCGCTTGATCATCTCGATTAGTTTGTCTGCAGTGGTAGAGGCTTCTAGCGCATCAAAGCGATCGAATGTGCGCTTTGTGGACGAAATACCAGGAGAATGCATAGCTGGTAGTATACAAAGACTCAAAATTATGATAGTGATAGGAGCATGATTCCTATCCTAGCTAAAAACAATCATTCTTCATAGGGCTGGAAATGCTTAGGTTTTATAATGCAATGTTGGAGCGAATGGCCCATTCTATCTCACTTCAAGTACTAGAATTGGATAGTTTGCGCCAGACTTGATTCAGTATTGAGCAGGAGAAATTGTGGGGACAAAATAGGGCGCTAACCGTACATCGTATCTTGGCTGAGATAACTGTGCACTAGCCCAAAAGCTTCCGGTGGGGATAGATGCCACCTCGAGAGGCCAACAATGATAAATCGCGCCCAAAAATAGCATGTGAGATTGATAAAGTTCGGTGAAGTCTACTGTATTCGTTTGTAAAATTTGAATTTTATGCAATTTCAACACCAATTCAAGGAAGATAAAATTTGGGGTGAGGTTCTAAGCTGAGGGGTCTCTGCTTCATACATAGGAGATCAGGCAGCGTGCGTTACAACATGATCCACCATGCCAGCTTGATACTAAACTGATCACTTGTTTAGAGGCTCTTAGGCCCTTTTTCTTGGCGCCGTAATTGCCGCAATAGCGATCATCAACTCGTCTTCTGCCTCCTGGTAGGACGACTTAGCATACACGTTCCAATCTGCATGAGGAAATTGTTGAGAATTGATAATGAAAGTCTTAGGTTAATGGCAATGTTCCCTTGGCGGAACCTTTCTCGGAATTTCACTACATCAAGTTTACTGGAATAAACGTGAGGTTCATATGCTATTTATCAAAAGTCCTTATTCTTGCTCGCATTTTCTTAGCTTGGTTTTTGTAATAGGCCCAGCTCCCTATAATAAAGTATTGACGAAATTGTATTACTATCTAATAAATTCAGAACGAGCATAAAATTCATCGCATCTTCCATCAAACCCTTCCACATCCGCTTCTCGAACACCATCTAAATATTTTTCAAACTCAGCTGCAACATCAATTGCTTGTTTTAGATGCGTAAATTTCATTTGGGTTTTCTTGAACTTGGCCAGCTGCCTCCCCGTGGTAATCAAATTTCGGATCTGGCGTCCGTTCATGGGGTATTGAGCCAATTCTCCAATGTTTGAGTCGATATCTCGAAAGTCTATCTTATCATGTTCCCCCAACTCTTCAAGCCTGTGCATGAAGTTTTTCCAGATTTGTTTGCGCTGAGGAACTTCTAGCTTCTTGTAGTGAAGAGCTAGTTGTATGCGCGATTTAAAAGCCTCATCAAAGGTTCCGACGCGATTCGTGGTAAGAATTAAGATGCCGTCATAGTATTCCAGTGCCCGTAAGAAAACGGACACAAGAGCATTTCTGTTAAGGTCTTGGAGCGTTCGTTGCTCGAGAAATACCTCAGCCTCGTCAAGGAGCACGACGCAATCCCAGATATTGCCCAAGTAGAACACCATCTCAAGATATTCTTCAACAGCTTCAGGCTCGGTCCCGATATCACCGCATGTCACTGGGTAAAGTGGTTTTCGAGCTATCTCGGCCACAGATTCGGCTGTAAATGTCTTTCCAGTGCCCGGGGGACCGTGGAGAAGCATGATGAGGCCGTTCCCTTTACTTTCAATGAGGTCAGTATTAGCTTGAGCCTCCAACTGGTTCGTAACAAGAGCATATACGATCTCCTTCATGCCCTTATTAGCAACCAGACTGTCAAAGGCTTGCTTATTCCAGTCAACATCTTTGATTTGATCCACTTCGAGATCCACTTGTTTTCTCAATTAGCATAGCCACGCCGAAGATTAAGAAAAAAGATTCTCACCCCATTTCTTGCGTCGCAAATCAAAACCAGGAATGAGTGTTGGGAAGATATATATTTCTGGCGGCTTTGGTTCGCTTCCATCTCTTGGTAAATCCGGGTCCACTCTTAAGCCCGATGTCTTAGTCAAGTAGCTATTTTTGGGATGAAAGCCCTTGTAAGTGTCGAAGTCTATCATAAATCTCTGCCCCTTTTAGCTTGTAAGACGGCTTATATCGTGCAAAGAAAAAGAAGACTACTTACAGTTTGCTTCCCTCTTATATGCCTACCTTCATACGAGACGAACCGCCTACTGCGACATTTCCAGAACGTCTTTCCTCGTTGCAAAAGTTTTTCTTGCACTGAAGTGCTGACATACCTGAGCAATGTTACGTCTAGACTTGCTATATCAACTTCCTCATCCGGAGTCTTAGTGCCAAGGTTAATAGTAATATCATCCTCAGAACGAAGAAAGCTGCCAGAATAACAATATGCTCTAGTGCGGACAATCCACGATGACGAAAACTCTAATTCCTGTTCCTCATTTTTCGCTCGATTTCGGATGTCGAATCCATTCAGTTGAGCAGGTCGACCCATGACAAGATGACCTTGGGGTGTATCGTCAAGGTTGGAAACAAGGACTTGCCCTGGTCGTATAAGGTATTCTATCGAAGAGCCGGTGACTTGGCCTCTACTAAACTGGTCGTCAATTTGCCCATAAAAAGTGCCATACTCAGCTTCTATCCAGTTGGTCAATTTGAAAACCAAGTCTGCTTGACGTGGGGGCAAATTCTGAATATTATGAGATTTGCGACAGTGATACCACCAAATGTATGGCGAACTTATTGTGTTCTTCTGGTGCAACTCTGGGAATTCAGATTTGAATCCTGGATGCTGAGAAAGGAATACCGAAACAGCGGTTTTCATTTCGTCCGAGACTAATTCAACGTTCTGGCTAACCGGATCCGGTCTTGGAAGGAGATCCATGGTCTTCTTAGCCTCATTTATTTGGCCGTTTTGATGATGTTTGTTGTAATGTTTGTAAATCGTGAACGCGACATTCCCTTGCTTCTCAACATACCGATCCGGATCAAGTACCGGCTGTCGAGCGTTGAGAGATACCACATCGTCATGAACTTCCCAGAATGGTTCAGATAGATAGAATCGGGTTTTTGCTTCCTCTAAAACATGAAAGACTTGTACTTTTATGGTCAACTGGTGTTCCTGGGTCTTCCTTTTTTCATTTTCCAGCAACCGAATCTTCTCCATCAAATCTGCTATCATTTGCATGTTTAATGGTTGCGTACTTTCAATTCCTGGAGTTGGTTCAAATTCTTCAGGTTCCCGACCCATCTCATCTCTAAGTTCCAAATCAAAGCCTTGGTAATTTTCCAAAGACTCGATTACTAGATTCGGTGTTAAGTTCCTGTTGGAAGGTGGGAAGATTTGGTCGATGGGTTCCAATTCCAAGCTTGGAGAAATTAAACAATCTTCGAAGTTGATGTTACTTCCGTGTTGGAATACCGAAACACCGTCCGGTTCCGGTGAAAATTTATAAAAATTAGGTTTAGGACCAGTGGAAGGAGTGATATTTGTCCATTGCCAGGATGGCTTCAAGGGAGATGATAGTGGTTGACGGACAAGATGAGATCTCGAAAAGTTCATATTATTGGGTTTGCATGATGTCTCTGGTCGCGCACCCGACCATGGCATATATGTCTTTTGATTGAGCTTTGCTTGCTTCGAGTGTGTGGCAACAGGAGTTGACTGGGAACTATCCGATTTTGGTTTGATAGCGACAGGCTTCATCCCTATTTCGTCCTGGGAAATCGTGTAATGAACTTTTTGATGTGACACACCAGACAACTCCAGTTGGGTTGCCCCTAAACCCGCTAAAGAAGAAAATATTGGAGTGTATTGTTCATCTGGAGCCTGTTCCGGGGCACTTGATACTGACGGGTCAATATTTTGATCTTGATCGGGGATTCCAGGGCCACCCGGAGCACCAGGAGCACCTCCCATGGTATCTTCTTCCTCGCGGGCCATCATTAGCCGCTTTTTGTTCTGCTGCTCAGCCAACATCAGTCGCATCTGGTAATCCTGAAGCGCGTGGTTGCTGCTACCGGCGGCTTGGGGACCGTTGGGCCCGGCTCTGATGCCCCCAGGACCACCCATATCATTGGGGTTATAGAAAGGGGCGAGTGTAGTGCCATCGGGGCCTCGGGCGAGCATCGGAGAGCTCTTTCCCTGAGGTCCAGCTGAGTTTGGCATTTGATTGCCGCGAGTTTGCTGGATAGTTTGGGCGTGGGTAGCCATAGCCTTTTCCTCAGCGGGTGGAGGGGCGTTGGGGAAACTCTGGAACTGCTGGGTATTCAAATTGTTTGGGTTGATTCCGCTGGCGGCAAGCATCTTCTGGGCTGCTAAAGTATTACTAGCATGGTTACTGGAGCTTGTAGCAGCGCTGGGCACTGATTTAATCGTATTGTCGGACATTTCGCCCGTCCTACCGTGCTCTGAATGGATTGAAGTAATACTGTTGAAAAGGTGAAAAAGACGAAAACTCTAGGAGGGGGTGGCGGTGGCGCCCGCTTACTATGACCAAATAAATACACTATCTAGATGGTGATTGGTTCTTAGGGCTCAGCCGCGTTTTTCTTGGTTCGCACAACTGCATGATTGCCTCGTTGCCTTGCTTGCCTAATCACCTTGCGGCCGTGCTTCTGTCCCCTCTCTAGTAAGCATTTCTATCAACACCCAAATTTCTAATTTTGTCACGATAATGGATGTTAAATCCAACTTCGAGCCCTGGTATAAGGGCAAAGAACATGGCAAGTAAATTCTCAATCAATCAAGGTGAGTCCCAAGCTGATAATAGCAGACCATGGGAATATTGCGAACGATGCCTTCGAAGCCGTCAAAAGATATTTTGATCGGAAAGGCGGACTCAACGAAAATGAGAAATCAATCATGGCCAGCGCTACTTCAATTAAACATGTCGAGAGAGTGGTTACCCAGTCATTATCTGAATATCAGACCAAGACTTGCTCTTCCAAAACACGAAAATGGCTTCAAAGAGCCTCCGAGACTATTTGTCATTACGGAACAGTCCTTGATGTATTTGTGCAGCATCACCCAGAATATGTGTCTCTTGTCTGGGGTACAATGAAGCTTTTATTCATCGTAAGCGAACATTTATATAGGCGTAGCACGGCCAAAATTAATCATTTACAAATTCTCAGAGCGTAATAAACCATGCAGAGACACTCAAACGGATAGCAAAATCCATTTCGCAGATCGGCTCACGTCTCCCACGGATACAAATTCTGTCCGAGCTTTATCCAACCCAGTACATGCGAGTGGCAATTGAAAAATTGTACTCGTGTATTCTAGAATTTCTCCTCATGGCCTACTCCTGGTGCAATGAGTCTAAATTTCGACATTTTTACCACAGCTTCACTAGGCCACATGAATTATGTTATGGTGACGTATTGGAGCGAATCACACTGTGTTCAAACGACGTTATTGAAATCGCCACGGTTGGATCTCAGGCTGAGCTTCGTACCATACATGTGACTCAAGCTACAAAATTGGATGACGTCATTTCGACGCTACAAGCCGCTGAAATGGACAGAAAGGATCAGTTCGCAAGACTGGCTAGTTCCGTTTCGAGATTGGAGATTATGTGTACAAATCAAGGGAAACAGCTGAATATGATCATATCTTTGCTAAGCGCATCAGGGCTAACGATCAATGGCCTCTTGGAAAAGATCGAAAGTAAGTCCTCACTGCACAGTTCCATGCGTCCTGATATTAACGTCAATTCAGCCTCACACGCTATTCAGACGAGTGCTCAGTTAAACACCAACCAGCGTTTATCAGAGATTCAACTATCACAGGTGCTTTCCACCTTCGAGTTGAGTTTTGAAAACCCGGACAATTGTTACAAGCATCATCGTCTATTTAGAGACCGAAGAGTCGCGGGGATGGGTCCCAGGGTATCAACTAATAAGTTTTGGCTCTCTCCAAAACTTAACAAGTGGTCGTCAAAACAAAATTCCTCCCTTGTAATCATCAAAGGGTCGTTCCCTTCACGCCCAGCAATGATGGATTTTAGTATCGATGTGATACAAACATTGCTATCAAACACTGTCCCTGTTATCTGGGCATTGCCAGGTGCTGAAAAGTCACGGTCCATCTCAACAACAACAGAATTGATAAAATATCTCTCATGGCAAGCATTGAAGTCAGGAAACGGCGCGAATATGGAAAAGCAAATGTCAATACGTTATTCACAATTTCAAACTTCGCGAACGCTAGATGAGTGGTTCGAGCTATTCAACCAAGTCGTTGCTACCGCGGGAAGACAGGTTTATATTATTGTAGATCTTTCCATGGTTTGTTCTTCCCTAGAAGGGCCAGATGCCCTGAAATTTCTCCAGGAGCTACGCATGATGCTAGATGCACACAACGATGAAAACACGACAATCGTAAAGCTGCTACTCGTGGCGTACGAGCCTGAGTGGTTTAAACATTTGACTGCAGAGCTCTCGGAGTTCACAATTCTCGTCAACAAGATGAAGATAAAAGGGTTGACAGGAAAAGACAGGCTTCGCGCCGTGAATATACGCTTTAATCCTCGTAGGGGGGTGAAATATCGTGGACAGGTTGGACGCCGTTGAAAATCAAGGACATTTATTCCCCCCGCCCAAAATAAAATTAAGAAAAACCCACATATATAGTTTCCTTTGATTATATCACATCTCAAGATAAACCTACCTTAATTTTCTACTGTGAATCTGTTTTGTGAAGGCTTGGGGGTTGCACTAGCTAGATGTCACGCTACAGGGTGGGCACCCACCGGAAGGATCGCCCCACTAAAACTTGAGCTTATGGTGCTAGACCCAATGGGTAAATGTTCTAAACTGCCAAAGCTGTTACTTTACTAGAATAATTAAATGGCCGTTACCATTGGAGACTGTAGGTTATTTTCATTTCTAACTCGGTGAATAATTATATATTTGTAAAAGATGATCGATTTAAGCCCACTTGCAGTCTTCAACTCAAATCATGCCACATAGTTTGAAGGATTTCATCGCGGTCGCTCGCCTAAGGCTCGGCATTTTTCATGTCAATTTAGCTTACCCCACATTGCTGCCTCCTTAGTGCAGCAGATGCTGTACTGTGGTGAAGACTAGAAAAAGGGGTTGGGCGTCCAAAATTCTGCCTCATTGCATCAACCAGTTGTTTCCATTCGCACACTACCATCCGCTTGGCGAACCATGGGATCATTCGACTGCTATTGTGCCATATGTGGCGGACCCTGTGCCAGGCCAGAGATACGGGGCTATGACCAAGAAGGTAATCCCCAGGACGGTGGCGGTGATGGTGGGTCAGACGATGGCGCACACGCCACTGACGAAGATCAACCCATGGGCGATGACGATGAAGACGGTTGGCAAGATGTGTCTGATGACGATGGGGAACAAGCTGATGAAGAGGAAAATGATGAAGAAGGTGAGGATGAAGAGGAGGACAATGAGGAGCAAGCCGATGAGGAGCAAATTGATGAAGAAAAGGACGACAACGAAGATGAGGCCGATGACGAGAACAAATCTGACAGCAACGGAGAAAGTGAACAAGATGATGATGATGAAGACGAGGAAGACGAGGATGAATACGCATACGACCCAGCCGTCATTCAACCGCGGGACACCGCCTGGACTGAGAATTGTCGCGTTCTGGGATTTAATTCCGACGCTGAAGGCGTTAGCAAGTATGTTCAATCCATTTTCCCTCCTCTTTTTAATATTCAGTTCAAATCTGACACGCCTTTACTGTAAGAGCATTCATCTCTGGCCCGGGACATTACGATGACTATGGAGCCATGACATGCGAGGCTGGCAATGATCCCAACTGTCAAGACGTAGAAGTGGAGGCTCTCTCTTGTTACCATGACTTCAACCAAGAGGACCCCGTATTTCCCTTTCATTGGGATTGCTTCAAATTGTTGTGCAAGAATTTGAAGGGATCGACTGACACCAATCGCATCGACAAAGACGTCTTGTATAGTGTTATGCGTTCAAAAGCGCCGGGCTATTGCTCCAGACTCGATTTAAATTATGATGAACCCGGCACCAACGTTGAAATACCCAATGAGCAGTTTTGGGAGAGCAAGGCTGGAAGGGAGCTGTTCGCCATTTCTCCATCATCAACGCCAACTCTTTCGGCTCAGGTACAAGCTGATATTGAACGCCTCAATTCATTTCCAGACCTTAGCCCAGGTCTACGAGTCAAAGTCAAATCAGACCCCTTGTCCGAATTACCTCTGGAAATCACGTATCAGATACTTTCTCTGCTTGATCATGAATCCCTTGCGAGTCTACTGAAAGCGTCGTGGGTCATTCACTCTGCTTGTCACAATGACAACCTGTTCTGGCAACAGCGTATTAGGAATAAAATGCCTTGGTTTTTGAACTTCACGAGACATTCTCCTCACAGAGTGATAGCTCGACTGTCAGTACAAAATCCCTCTACTACTGGGCTCAGAATATTACAAAGCCTCGCGTCCATCTCAAAGGACCATATATGGCAATCGCAAATCGGCGTCGAATCTGGGGTGTTTGTCAACAAATTGCAGATTTATACCTCCCTAAATTACCGAAAGCAGATCTAGGGATTTCACAAGCAATTACAAGCCAGGCTGCATGCGTACACATGCCCGTTGTGTCGGTACCTATCAACAACGACAGAAACGCCGAACAAATTTACTGGTTCCACTCTTGGGATGAGCTTTACCTGCCAAAAACCTTGGAGACTTTTTGGGACAGTGAAGGCTTCCTGGTTGGCATCTCTATATCAATCAACGCTCAGAGGAGGCTTTTTGGAACTGATGATTCAGAACCTGGTGTCAAAATTCAATCCTTCGATATCGACGAGAAGGTCTGGATTAGTGGGATAATTTTTCACATCCCTGAGATGAATCTGGAGGCCAAATCTGAAGGCAGAATGTCTACAAGCACCTCCATAAGAGGCATAACTGTAAGCTAAGCATTCGAAATAAACAACCAGTACTGACGGATTTTAGGTTCAAACCTCGAATGGCTCTCGCGTTGAACTTGGCGAGACAACATCCTCCCACTGCCAGCGGCCATTCTTCAGTCCTAAAACCCATCGCATTTTCGGCTTGATGGGCCATACAGGGGTTCGTTTGCATTCATGCGGTCTTTTTTCTTTCTTTTTGGAAATAGAGCTTATCTGACTGATGCGTAGGTGGTTGACGGGAAGCCGAGAATCTTTCGATTTGGTGTGCTTGTGGTTCCGATTGCTTTTCTTGAGAACCATTCATTCAAGGCTCGAGCTCCACCGCCTGAGCCTCTGCAAAGATACCTCTGGACAGCCAAGTCTTGTAGTATCATGGATCGACCTATCTGGGAATGTGAAGAGTTAACCGTTCGCACATTTCCTGGAGAACTAACCCAGAGACCACATCACTCCCTTCAGGTTGACGCCATTCCTTACGAAGCTTTCGTTTGGGCACGGAATCCAAGGGAGTTGAATCAAATGAAGAGTATAACGGCACATAGTTTCCAGAGCGGTACTTTGTTGAGATTTGGAAGTGGTGTTGAAATTACAAAGAGTATTTGCAACATTCAAGTTGACCTCGATCCTGCGAAGAACCCGGACCCAATTTTCGCTCGGTCTACGGATATGAATGGCAGAGAATTCCCAAAGTTTGCCCCTCATTCATTCGAGATTGACGGGGCTGGCGGCGAACGCATTGTGGAAATTTCTGTCTCTGCTGGAATACAGCTGCAAGCAGTGAGCGTGAGTTTGGATTTCCCCCAAGTTAAGGTGTTGGCTGACCAAAAAAAGATGCGCACAAATCGAGATCGAAAAATGATTTGGCAGGGTCAAAACGAAGTGGATAGCAACTGGAAGAGTATCACTATCCCCGAAGGAGAGTTTTTAGCAGGATTATTGCTGGCTTTTGGCGATCTTTGCGGGTATGACAGTGAAACTAGGGATTACAATTCGGTAATATTGACATCTGTGATCATGAATGCAATAATTGGCTAACAATTGAACAGAAATACACCCGGCTGACATATTTGGCTGCACTGACACTCAAGGAATAACAATAATTTAGAGTGAATTCAGTTTTTATGCAAGAACAGTCTTCTAGGCAAAAACAGATGAAATAACTCCACCTTATTTCACTACCGTCCCTATTTATGAAACTGAAAAAAAAACGGGTTTTCGTGTGTCCAATTCGATTGTGAGCTGATATTACATCCTCCTCAAGGTTTCTTTGATGTACCAGTTTTCATGAGTTCCAGAAGGTATTGGAATGACAATCCCCAGACTTCCTCGGAATCCTTTTTATCTAAGAAGCATATATAACGGTGGTTCTTTTTCTTTCGTGCCCCAGGGATTGGGGTGTCGAGGCGGAAATTGTTGCGAAGAGTCTCCCACAGATCGCCGATTCTACAATCCTTTGTCGTGGGGGTGGGTTTGATTAGATCAAACATATCCGTGAATGTCTTTTTGCACCGGATCTCAACCATATTAGCGACCACAATATGAATCACTCGCCCTTGGTACTGGTTGATGTTATTCAAGTTTTGTGGGTCCCATGGTTTAACAAGGCTTTTAACAGCTTGAAGGAGCTTTCCTGGTTGTCCCTGTCCAATACCCGTTTTGTACTTGTTCATGACGAGTCAGTCTTCTTTGGTCGAGTGACAGCATTCAAACAAATGGCAGCCTACCTGTATCATGCACAAAACTTTGTCTCCAGAATACTTGTCTTTTAAAAAGAACACCAGATCAGGACCCTCATCTTTTGGTGGAAATAAGAATGTCGGTCGCATTTCCCCTTGTGCTTCCAGCATCAACCAGTGCCCGATCGACATCTGCTCCTGAAACAAATCAACTTTGACGCCTGTATGACTCAGGTAAAATTTTTCAAAGCCACTAGAATCAATGTTTTCCCAAGAATTATTTTGTACTTCATATCTTTTCGCATTCGCAATGACGTTATTAAATTTGGAGCGTCGATCTTTGGCCACTTCGTCGCTTTCAGATGGTTCTCGTAAAAAGTGATCCAACTTCTACCAAACGGATTAGTCCTCAGTGCCCAAATTTGGCAACACGGTATGCGGTGATTTCTAAGAAATGAGTGGGTGTTTTTTGCTCACAGAGGTAAAAATAAATTCTGCATATTTGCCAATTCCACCTTGATCTGCATTATCTAGCTGTAGAGTGGCGAAGAACCGGTTCATCAACTTCTCATAGAGATTATCTGGGGAATTGCGGAGATATTCCATCACTGCTTCCACAGCAAGGGGCTCTTGAAGACGACCCAAAACTACAGGGCCGTTTCCATCTGAATCTTCGTGTACCAGGGCGAAACCTTCAGATATGAGTTGTGATGAATCTCTTGATTCGAAGATCCTAGCTTTGCTGAATACGTCGACATTAATAGCTGTCCAAAATAGGTCGTCAATCCAGTTGCTATTTTTGATGCGATCTATCTGCCGTTTCAGCGATTCCTTGATAGTTTTCTGGGCCCTCTCACTCGCTTTTTTGATATGGCTCCCGTCTATGTACCATTCATTTTCGCTCGAGATTCTCAGCAACTCTTCAGCAAAAATGGTCATCCAGCGAATTCGGCCAAGGAACTTGGTGTACTCGGCTGAAATATGGCTGTTATTGGGTCCTTGAAGGCCTAAGCATTGCTCCATGGTTATTTTGATGTACTCCCACTGTCCCATAGGTAGGTTGATTGGAAAGCCCAATGCCTTTGCCCCACGTGCAAGGAGTGGAAGGTTTTGTGAAACATCCGCAGAATTCGTATGTCTCACAAGTGCAAGCTCATAAACTTCCCTTAAAATATCCCCGAGGTATCCCTTGAGAGCCTTGTAGAACCCGACTTCATCCACAATATATTTGTGACGAAGGGAAATTCGGTACACCTCGCGGTCATGTTCAGATGGAAATCGAAGCTTGAGGAAATTCCGCATCTGCTCCAGTTTGAGAGATGTTCCAGAGATTAATCGTGAACCATATGCTTCGGAAAGAATCCCAAATAGTATGTCCTCGGCTAGAGGATCCCCAATGGCTCGTTGAGCTTCGTCGACGAAATAAATAGGAAAGGTATTCTGTCTCCAAATATGCCACCGAGTTGGATTCTGTAGCCGGAAAAAACGATGTGCAACATCGAAAGGATCGCCATGCATGTCACATGATGTCTGGATCTGAGTCCATTTGGTCTCAGCCGTTGCTTTATCTTGTGATGTGGCCTGCATGAACTTTTCCAGTAGACCAAGTCGTGCTACAATAAGTGGGTGGGCAATACTGTCTCGATTTAGGAATATAGATTGTAGGGAGGAGATTTGATCATTAGATCTGCCTGAGGCTAAAGGAAGAATACGGACCCGAAGTCCAGATCCTTCAAATTTAGACAGGTCCGTGTAAGCAGAGAAGGTGTCTTGCGACGCCCCTGCTCGACTTGCTTCTAACAATGATTCTGCAGCATCCGTACTTAGTGGTGGCAAATTGGGTGCTACAAAATAAAACCCCAGATATCTGCGCATCGTATTCTGAATGGTACGTGATTTCCCAGTTCCTGCAGTATCAAAAAGGATTCTCGGTAGCGGTCCCAGTGAAGCTGGGTTGGGTTCCGAGATCAATCTTGCATCCGCGTCTTGCGGCAGCACGGGAATATAGGGGATCTTGGAGAGAGATTCCTGAAGTAGACCCTCCAATAGATGGTCCTTGTGCAACGCAAGGTAGGTTTGTAAGCCATTATATAATGGGAAGTATGGATTTCCAAGGACCTTTTCGCTCGATTCGTTGTGGTGTTCAAGATTATGTGTCCACTCCCAGGCATTTTCTGTCAAGAGTGGTTTGATGTTCAGTTTTCTGACAATCAAAGATCAAGAGATTGTTGACTCACCCAGGCTAAATTCACGATGCTCATCCTTGAGCTCTAGCAGCTTAGCTTTCATAAAGCTTAGTTCCATGAAATATGGAGATGCGACCGTATTTCTAGTTTTTAGTGAAGCCTCAATATCGTGCAATAGGGACTCGAAACTTTGATGATCCTTCTGCTCATCAGTTCCAGTAATAACAAATTTCAACCATGCACCTAAAGGCAATACTAAATTATCGTCCGGTTCCAAGAATAGTGGTCGATTTGCAGATGAGAAGGCCATGCAAATACGAATCAAATGCCCTGGGTTGGTGCCGAACATTTCCCAGAGATAGCAAGAATATTGTCTCGCGCAACTCTGTACGATGAGTAGAGCCAAGTAGAAAAGACGGTCGTTGAGGAGATGCGGCATGATTTCTTCGCTTCCTTGGTATAGATGAGGTGGAAGCTGGCTGCGGGCCATATAAGGATATGGGGGCACATCGAACAGTTCTCTTAATGGTTCTTGAATGCTCAATGTTAACCAAAATTTATGAGTTTGTTTAGGACCCTTACCATTTTTCCAGTTTTCTGGCATCAACCGTTGTCGATACTTGGCGTAAAAATAGTTCAGACACTTCTGGTGCCATTCGGGGCCTCCAATCGGAATCTCAGTTCCAACAGTTGATATCTCAGGTAGTTCAGGTACCAAAACGGATGGGTTCGCAATACTGGGGTCGCGTGTAGACCTAGTGGGGTTCATGGCGCCAGATTGAATCTCGTGGCGACCTGAGCTTGTAGAATCTAAGGCGTGCAGACTCTCTTTAAACCATTGGTGTTCTAATAACTCCCAAGGTGCAAAAGTTAGCAAGTTTATCAAACCCGCCAATAATATCCGGAAGATGTACCTGTTTGCTGTAGATGTGTGCCCTCAGACCTGAATGACTGAGAACTAGACGGACTCGAATACCAGGCCGACTGAGAAGAGTTTTTCTGGTTGCTAAAGACTGTTCCGGGATGCGGATGAATTGGCAAAGACAGTCTTGATCGGTTCTGCTCTAGAGCCGGTGGTGATGTAGTGGCAGCTGTGTTGGGAGGTTGGTATGGTCTGGCAGGGACCGGTTTCCTGAGTACTTTGGAGGCCCTACGCGGCGTTGGTTGATCAACCATCTGATGTTTCCGAGACACGTGACGTTCATCCTCGTTTATCAGTACCGATGCACTCAGTTCATGCCGAGTTGGTTGCATTTCTAGAGGCATTGGGGTATGCGATTGATTGAGTCCCTGAGATTCCGGTGCAAAACCACCAGCTGCCTCGAACTCAGGCCGTCGTTCCCACATGCCGACATTTTGAGAACCCTCCCCATTTTCTTCACCCAGCCGTAACTGCTCCAGAGGATGGTCTAGAGGTGTGTTGGCAAACTGGTATTCATTGGCACCTTGAAATCGTTGACCAGGAGCTGGCGAGAAATAAACTTGTTCAGTACTCGAGTAACGCCGAGATTCCGGAACATGTCGATCTGAAAAGTGAGATTGTGGTCTATTTTGAGCTCGCCCAAAATCTGACGCGGCCAGGAAGTTACTCCCGCTGAAAGATGGATTTATCGACGGCTGGCTTGAAGGTGCTCGGGAGGGTAAATCAAGGCCATTCTGCTGTGGAGACGGGGTCGAGACATATTGACTAGGCTGGTGATCGATAGCAGTGATTTGGTTATCAGCGTGGCCTTTCTGGCTGAGCGTCACACTGGGGGAGGCTTTCGTAAGCTTGCGGCCGCCTTTGTTTGAGAAGAAGCCCATGATGGCAGCTGAAGTTAAGATGTGAAGTTCCGCTTTATACCCCAGGCCAGTGCAATGATGCCGGCATCTCTGGGTTCAGCAAGATATCTGCCGGCGCAGTAGTGTGTGACGATTGCCCAAACAAGCGTTTGGCGGGATGCTAGACCTGATGGGAAAAAGCTACGAATGCGGGGGTTGGCGAAGAGGCTGGAGCGGGGAAGAACAGAATGTCCAATGGGGGATGCAGCACTGCACTCGTCACCCGCGTCTGCGCTTGTGGTTTGGATGGTTCAACGTGGCGTCCATGGCCAATCAAATCACAACGCAGAGCCAGCATCAAGACGTTTTGGCTGTCTGCCTCAGTAGGTGGCTCGGGAGCGCGCCTTTATCGATCCAGTAATTTGCCAAAAAATTAGTGGTAATAGTAAATAGCTATTATACGTGCATGACGATGTTGTTGCATTGCGCAAAATGCTTGCGTTCCAATATTTGATTGATAGATAAGACCAGACAGATGGGATACCCATCTTGCCAATTGAAGATAACAATGAGCTTTAGCCTTAAATAAGAGCATAGATGTATATTTATTTATACAAGACAGTCTTTCTAACATCTATCTGTCAATACACCAAGAGTAGTGTCTCGGCATGAGTTAATTCTTGTCGTGTCTCAAATGATGACGGATTTGCGCTGAGACCAGACATTTGCAAACTTTCAGCGCGCCACGTCGTAAGTATGGCACGGTGGCTTACAGTGGCGCAAACGTAGAGGTTACATGTGACCACCCCTTGCGAAGTAACAGGGCGCTTCGAAGCAGGGTTTATTGGTCAGGTAAAACAGTGTCTGTCTAGGGTATGCGAGTGTATACAGTACGTTGGGGATTGAAGACTGTCCACGTCACAGCGTCTCTCAGCGCCACGGTGACATTAGTGCACCCCCGTACCGAAATTGAATTGGCTGCGTCGCATCCGGGTTGAAATTCTGCACCCATACGAGAAGTGAGTGCAGATGTTTGGTGGAAAGGAACCGACCGAGGGTACTGTAACAAGTACATGTTAGAAGGCGTGTACGGTCACATCAAACGCCATTTTCTACTGTTTTTATCAACAAGGAGACGGCTAACACGTGTGTTCCCGTTCTGGGGAGGAAGAAAAAAAAAGAAGAAAAAAAACTCCATTGCACACGAGGTTTCTTCCCTTTCTTTTCTTCTTCTTCTTCTTCTTCTTTTGTTTTCTTTTCTTTGGTTCAACGCCCCCAACCGACCCACTTGTTCAAGAGGAGCCATACGCGAGGTCGTAACGTGACTCATGTGAGTCTGTTCCATCTGCTGCTGCTACACTGTGCTGCTCTCTTTTCTTTTTTTTAGGGGTCCAATTTGTTCCGTCTGGGTTCTGGACCCTATTCACCCCCGCCAATTTGCCACACGCGCCGCAGCCCTAAATCACATAATTGCCTAGACGTTGCTGGTCTCTTCCCATTCTTCTGTCTCTCAACCCTCACCGACCCGCCCGACGACGCGCGATAGTGGTTTTGGCGCTTGCTACCCTTGTAATTCCACATTTCTTTCTGCTTAAGCGGCTTGCAGCATTTGATGTCTACCGCCGGGAACAGCCGCATCTTTCCCAATATTCTGTTGGTTACGCCAACAATTAGGCGCGACGACCAAAACACGGTGTCGGGTGCTGGTCTGCACGAGAGCCGCGACCAAGTGGAAGTCTCCCTCAATGCATTACTGCAAAATGAGAGCTTGGACGTGGTATGACTCGATCGCGCCAAGCTGCAGCAGAGCATCATTTCCCAACTGACCAGACCCAACGCCAGATCAAACAGAGCGCCGACGAGCTTGCTCAGATCACTGAGCAACTCCCGGGATATGCCGGCGTCCTATATAATAAAATTGAAAAGAAGGAACTAGATACCCTACAAGTACTAGCAGGAGATATCATCAATAGAGTCGACAAGATCTCTGTTCTGAGGAGGCGGCGTGAAGCCGACACACAGAAGGGTGGCTCACAGCATTACCAGAGGCCTAAGCGAGTAAGTTTGATCTCTACACACTGCCCCCAAAGTGGTTTATATATATATGTATATATTTTCCGTCTTTGTCAAGACAATACTATGCGTAATGGAACTATGCTTTCAACAGCCAAAACTGACATCAAGGTGCGAATTCTTGCAGACACGAGAGTTGACCGTCATCGTTTGTTTACGATGTGGGACCGATAAGACGCCCAGATGGCGAAGGGGACCTACTGGACGACATACTCTATGCAATGTTTGTGGGCTAGTATACGCGAAGCGAAACAAGCGACGTTGCAGTAATCATTGATAGGAGGAATATAGAAAAACAAATAGGGTTATCTTGTTCTAATAAAATAAATGAATCATGTCTATAGAAACGCCAACCAGATGCGTGTAGTTAAGTCGTCAATAAGTCTTGATGGGACCAAGATTTCCCATCACTGGTCGTAACCTGCAACAAGTCATAATTTATCCCGCAGCGCCCATCCTTCATGTTCTTATGCGCGATTGATTCTTCGTGTCTTTTGCCATATCCTGATAAATATACCCACGACAAAGATTGTAACCAGGGTGTAGGCAGGCGCCACAATGACCCAGATCTTGTCACCTGTTGAATACTGGCTCCAACTCTTGCCTGTGCTCATGATGATAGAAAATATGGCAATGAATCCCGCTTCAAATAACACTACCGCAGCGACGAAGAACATGTACTGCCATGTGATGACGGGTTTTGGAGGCATTATTTTCTGATTCTCCATATTGTCCCAGTTGGACTTGTCTATGTGATGTTAGTAGGCTATTCTGTATCGGAATGGAAGAGGTCATATCTTACAACTTCCATCAGTGTTCGCTGACGGGTCTCTCAAGGGCTCATAGCGTTCCTCTCGACCGATTCCGGACATTTTGTCAAGTGTCGTTGATGGTTGTAGTTTGGTAAGTGTGCTTGGTCAAGTGCAAGAAGTGATAGTATGATGGTAGTGGATGGTATACGAGGGCATTCCGAAGTTGAGCGCGATGGATGGGCGTCTCTTATACAGCAATTGGCGGAGTCCTCCAACGGCTGCTAGCCCTGTGGCGGCCATGTGGCAGGGTCTCACGCAGGGGTGCCGTGCATTGCCATTGTCAGTGGAGGAGGAACCGTCTTGCGATCGTGATTTGTCGCCTTGCTCCCTTAGCGAGGTTGCTGCATCTATGACAAGTAAATCCGATTGAACATATCATTTATATGTTTGACTTGGCATTCTAAACGGAGTTTCTTGATTCGCTCCATTGTCCCCGAGCGTAGTTCCTATGCCTCACGGGGAACAGGTCGTCCAATCATGACCCCTGGACTTCGGCGACCATTTCTAACACTCCACAGTTGCGCCACTACCCATGACGTGAATTGTGGATGCTGAGACTCCTACAATATGGAACGCTGCAGTCAACCTCGTATAGAGCCCTGAAAGCGGGGTGCTGTCTGATTGCGGCTGTTTATTTCTTATCTCCAAGTCTATTTGCGAGAGGGAGGATAGGCCTGGCTGGTTCAGACCTCTGGCCAGAACTTTTCCCTTGCTGAAGCCAAATTGGCATCTGAGAATTCCGTCATTCCTCGATCTTCGCATCTTGTCCTCGTCCGCACAGCTGTAACTGGTTCGCCAGTTTTCCTATCCACTGCATCCATTTTAACGAGTATCCTCTTCACTATGGATCCCTCTAGTGCCCACTTTGGCATAGCCTCTTCATAAGCGACACCCTTTTCGCTCCTCGCCATCTCAATCATCTCGTCCTTGTTCTTTCCGTGCAACTCCTTTGTTGAAAAGAGACTGCGCGCAAAAGCGGACACGCTGTTTCGGATGGCATCACCGCGGCATCGCCATAGGATGTTGTTGACACACTCTTCAACGCTGGGGACGTTGAACAAGCGTGCATCGAAATGAGGTAAAGGAAGCGAGGCAAATTCGTTTACCGCTGGTTCTGGCGTCTCGGCCATTGCGGCCACTAGGTGGGAATAAAAATGGACAGAGCAAAAGCCGGCAGCTAGTGTAGCGACTTTCATGACACGGTCATTGAAGCAACCTAGTCCCTCGGGGAATACTAGTGTGATCTCATCTGATTGTGTGTAGGCGAGCGTGGCTGTAGGGTATGCGCCGAGCAGATCAGCGCAAGTTTTGACCATGGCTATGTGCAACCGCTCATCAAACGGTTTGTGAAACGATGCAGTGAATTTTGAGAATGTGTGACCGTCAAGTCGCATGATGGCTGGTTGCGATGGCTCGAGATGAGTGTCGGTCACAGCTTCGTAATCCTTCATGCGCGCCGCCAGCGACTTGTGCGGCTCCCCGCTTGATAGCGTAGAATTCAATTCCATTTTGATGACTTGGTTTTTGTTTGACTATTTCAAAGTAGTTGAGAGAGAGGGAACAATTGCAAAATAAATAACTTCGACGGGTGGCTTGGCCATCAATCGTGTCTGACTCACGCGTGAGGCGGAGCGCGTCTGAACATGCGCTTAGTGCGTGCGCTGAAGGAGCCCCGCCCATGTGTTTCACGTGAGTACATCAAGGCATTCTTTGGCTTGGAATTTCCACGAGCTCAAAATCGACGGAGAAGGATGAATTAATTGGCTGTGTGCGGCTAATTGGCAGGAAAAAAAATAGTGTGCACGAATATATGGCGTGGTTGTTGACTTGACAGGGAAGATGTTGAAGCGCGCTTGTGTTTGACTCACACGACTTTCTGTCGTGTACAGCCACCGCTTCGACAACAATCAATTCAGCTAAAATGACAGAATCACCAGGGAATAAGTAAATAATAATCGATTTATGCCTTGGGACCCTTCCAACTACTCCCTCCTGCACCCTAGGCTGGGATCAAAATGACACAACTCGAACACGTCATTGGCTAAACCTGGCTTGGTTCTGTGCCTGAAGCGTTGGCTCTGGATTTGCGACGCCAAAACCAAAGCTTGCTTTCAGGCTTGGTAATGTAGAATGCAAGGAGCAAGGCCACGATAATTACTATAGCACTGATTGGTCCTGATTAAAATATGCCATTAGTCGCATCCTTCCAAAGTAAAAGCACGATTCTGTCTCACCTCCGATTCGCCAAAGCTCTGCACTCGTCGGATTACTGTTGTCGCCAGTAATTTCCGAAACGTTCTGACCAAAATAAGACGTAAAGAATGATAGCGGAAGCTGTAGTCATTAGAATCTAGAGAAAAAAAGTCTAGGAATGGATACCGACAAAGATAATGGTCACAATGGTAAATAGCATTACTGCTTGGCCCTGTTTGGTCGTAGAACGAGCTTCGGCTAGGTTAGCAGCCTTTTGCTTCAGGTCAAGTAAACTGATGAGCTGAGAGGAGTGAGGCGCATGTTAATGAGTGTCTGCAAAGCATTTGCTGCGTCGAGAGAGGTGCTGGGCTTACCGCGAGATGGGTTTTTTCGGCGTCGCTTTTCATTTTGCTCACTTCATCCGTTACCGAGATAAGTTCCTGTGACGCCATGGCGTAAATGTAACCAGCGAACCCTTGAATCATTTTGCTGTAACCCATTATCTCAACATTGGCCTCAACACGGTCAAGGTGTGCCTGATTCCCGAAATTGTTGTGCCCCAGAGTGATGTGGAATTGCCCTCCGTCATATACGTGTATATTATCAATTCTGGTATGTACTTCATTGCTTGTATCAAGGTCATTCTTTGGGATTCGTTCATAAAGGGTGCGCCCGAAGAGCCTCAGAATCTCTGTTTGTGTTTCCAAGAGGCTAGAAATCATACCAAGTTCATCAATAATATCAGCGACTTCCACGGTTAGCTTCAGTTCTCGATCGTAGTGATTAAGGTTATCATTCAATGTCTTGAAATATGCTGTTTGCTGGGCTGCCTATAGGAGTTGTGAGATACAGGACAACACAAGCATGATGGATTCACTTGCCTTGTCCCCAAGTGCCCAGCGATAGATTCCTACTAAATCCTGAAATCCTTTGTTCTTGGGTGTGAAAAGAGTTGAAATTGAATGGCCCACGATAAGAGAGACTAGATCAAAAGCTGAGGTGCACGTTGGGGACGTTTCGGTGATTTTTGAGTACATATCCACAAAGCCGGAGGCCTTGTATTGGAAGTCATGCGATGGGAAACATGTGACGACCGAGGCTGGTTTTGTTAGCAGGTAATAACACGACTTTGAACCCACAAATCCGGACATACCATCGTCGAGCACCCACAGCCAGAGTTGATCCACCATGACAATCAAACTATCTGGCTCGGCCTTGTCATTGCCATGCTCGCCTTTGATGTTCGAGCCAGTCCATTTGGAAACAGTCTGATCTTCATCTCTAGAACTGGTATCGCGCAGCGAGGGGTAATAATACTGGTCAAGTGATCTTCGAGGGTGAAAGGAGTTTGCTCGCATGAGCTTTTCTCCTTCGGACATCGCGGGCTTAGGAAATGGGATGTATTCCTTGTCAAGGCTATTGAAGCGTTCATATGTTTCCCAGTTTAGGTATGGGAGCTATGGCGCCGAGTCAGCTTTTTCAATGAACCAACCGTCTTGTCTTGGACTCACATGGATGGTTAGCTGCGGGCTATGGCACTGTTTGGTTGAGTTTCCCGCTTCGTGGCTCTCCGCATGGTATGAAGGCTTCATGTATCGGGAATGAGGCACCTTCACGGGTGTATTTGGAGTCGAGCTGTTTATCCAGAGTTGATGACCAGGATCACGCGACTTATTAGAAAGCTTTTCGATGGCCCTCTTTGAATTCCAGAATGCATCAGCCTCTATGAGAGAGGTCAAGGGACTAACTTATTTAGGACTCACCTTGGCCCAGTCTACGTCGTTGACTGGCAGGTGCAACCACCGGAAAGCAAAGTCGCCTGGGGCCATTGGCAATTCTTCATCACCAAGAAGATCCTGGATTGAGTGTTTCTCCACGAGTGGTTGAAGGCCAGGATCGTGATGGAAACCGTGTATGATGTATTCCCATTGTTGTTCTTGGTTGCTGCTTATGTCAGAAAGTTCTAAATCTTCTACGTCGACCTTCATCATAAGCATGTGCTACAGGTAGTGTAGAGGGGTGAGCGAGGAATGGATCGGAGCATTTACAAAGAGTGGCAAATGGCGGGAATTCAAGGCCATACATATACTAAATAGAAGCGGGCGCGTCGCGGCCCAAGTGTTACCAGAGACGAGCCAAAACCAGACCAAGTCGCTAAGATTGAAAATCCATTGGAGTCGGCTAGAAAATATGCGCGTTGCCGAAATTATTTATGGAACGGAAAAAATCCTCTTCTTCTTGTTCATTTGTATTATTGGTCGAATCGAGCCATTTCGCGCTCGTGGTACGTAAAATAATGTCGTTCAACAGGAAAACTCCGAGCTGTACACCCATCCGAATCACAGCACCGTCCAACCCATTTGTAGAAGTCGTTCCAAGAAGTCGGTGCACCGAGTTTACATATGGTATTTTTCGGATTTTCTTACTGACTTTGTTCAAAAGTCAATACCAAATTCATCTTTTCCATAAAAAGAATTTCTCGTCAAAGACTTTGGGCGAGGGGACTCATTTTATCTTGCCCATACGTAATATGCTCAACCTCTCGTGATTCACCTTATGTGGGGCTTTGCACTTTGTGTGACCAGGAGAAACGTATTTGTCATCCTCCCAAAATGAAAAAGACCAAAATTCACGGGGTCTGCCATTGCAGTTTGCACACGTGATAGCCCTTGTGGTACTATTTAGAACCAAGTTCAAGTAGCGCCCTGGAAAAGGGATGCGCACCTGCAAATACGCAGAAAATTGCATCCATGTGTCGCTTGAAGCCAATCTAAACCATTTCTGATGTGAAATATGTTTTGTAAAACTTGGAGGAGGAGCCGACGAAAATCAGGGGGCAGTGTGTGTTCTCGTCACAGACTGATGACTGGTAGATGAATTTCACCAACTAATAAGATAAACGCGGAATCTTGAGGGGAGGTCTGTTTGCTGGTTTGGCCAAATGACTTGGCAGAGAGCAACCATTCATGTACCAAGTTAACACAGGCGAGGGGTATTCCAAGGTTGGACGTAATTACACCTCAGTGATGATTTTGAACCCCAAAAATACAGGCGCAGCATATTACCATCGTCACTAGCGGTTTCCGAATAATTGAGCCAAGCTGGATGTGAAAATTGAAAGCAGAAACCACTACCCGTATCAAGACAAAATGTCGCTTTGCACTCAAAATGACAATAGTTTAAATTGCAAGTAACATTACTCTTTGGCTCAACTTTGTCTAACTAATTCTGCTAGGCCAGCAACAGCTGGCATGCGACCGTAAAGGATATCGCAACAAATACATCAGACAAGCATGGGTGTGAGCACAAGTTGGATTGACTTCACGAATACAACGAGCTGCTACAAAGTGACTTGCTGGTTACTGCAGGTTGTTGTCCAGACCATGCGCCAAAAACAACTATATGTGCCACATTCTTAGATTCAAGCTGTTGAACCAATGAGGGGCTTTGAATGAGCTGCTAGTCTGGTGCCCAATAGCTGCTAGTATGGCTTGTTTAGGAGCTGAGCATCAATGGACCAGCTAGCTACACGACAGACCTTAGGAATGCAAGCCTGTTCGTGGACTAGTCTAGACAGGTTTGTTTAGCTCGAGCTTTAGGTGACGACCCGATGCTGCAGATTCAAGATAGATTTGTGCTAGTAGCTGAGAGTCCACCGTTTCTATTGGCCATGAGCAAGCGAAAACGCCCTGGCCTTTTTCTTAGACATTCTCCCGCATCTAATTCCTCTGGACCACGAGACGGGCCATGATATAAGATGAAGGATTCTCAAACTATATTTTATATTAGAAAGGTGTGCATTATCTCTAGTACACTACTTGAACAAATGTACCATGGGTGTTATGAGAACAGGTGTAGCTTTAGTTATAATATTGCTGCAATTCAAAAGGATCTTGCCGACTCTCGCTGAAAATAAAACATGGCACGATCCGAGTGGGGAAGGCCTAGAAGGGCCTGTCTTATCCTCCCGACAACCGGGACGCGCAGCCAACTGATTTTCTGAGACCATTCCATACTAAGACTGATGGGGACTCTGAAACGGACAGGTGGAATTCTAACCTTTGCAGAGATTGGACCAAGCTGGGCTATCAATATGATGATCTCCAGCCCCAGGCTGACGTAGTGAACCCCGATGGGACTCTGAATGAGGACAAGTACAAGCAAGACCTCCAGGCCTACCTGAACGAAACGTACCCAGATACCGCTCATCTTGTTCGAAAGATTCGAACCGACGAGAATATTGCGGTCCCGAGGGGTATCCCTGAGAAGGTGGGCAAACCTTTTGATGACTACATCATCAATGTCATATATGATCGTTACGTACTGGGTACTTCGTACTATATCAAGTTTTATCTTGGAGGTCCTGAGGATAAGGAAGAGACCAACTATGTTGGAAAAAATTACATTGGGCAAGTCTATACCTTCTCTGGACGCATTCCAACAGAGACGACGTCTGGGTGCGGTAATTGCAAAAAGCAGGCCGACTTAGGTGTTTTATCGCAGGCTCAGATACCTATCACCACTCATCTTATTAACCATGTCTTCGATACGCATGAGGATCACTCACTGAAGAATTTTGAACATGTTGAGGACTACCTTCGCCTGCATCTCAACTGGAAATTTTTCCGCTACGGTGGTGACGAGGTAGACGCTTCAAAGTTCCCGAAGACCAAGATCTCAGTCATGCGAAGTACCGTAAAGCCTCAGTCCGTTCAGGCTACACCCACTGGGGCTGCTGGGTCGGCTCCTGACTCGGAGCCCAAGGAGATCATTATGCCGCCCACCTACCACAGTTACCAGCCTCTTTATGAGGCTACTGAAGGGAAGAATTGGGGTTTGTCTCGTGATGAGGCCTAACTGTAGGGTTGGCAGTACCGTTTAGGATTTCTCTTTTCATTGGTCCTAGTTGACCACGCTTAGTTTAGTCCAAGATGACTTGAATTGATTTACTTATTAATTCTGACCTTATTGACATATCACCGCGGTAGCGAGTAAATTAATGAGTATAAGTAACATGTATAGCTGAAACTCTCACCAGAGTTGTTAGAGATAATCGCAGTTATCCTCGAAAAATGAAAAAAAAAAAAAGATCAAAAAGTCACCGTTCCGCCATTGTAATTTTCAGACGGGATAGTCACTGTGGTATTCTTTACGATTAATTAAATCAGAGTAGCCCTTTTTAAGAAGGGATGCACACCTGCAAACACGCAGGAAATTGCACTTATATCCCGCTTGAAGCCGAGTAAATGCATCTCTGATATACAGCTCATTGAATTGAATGTGGATGAGAAATCGCAGAGGATCATTTAATAGTAGTTATCCCTGGCATGGACTACTTACTATAAAACCCGAACAAGAACCAATAAGCAGACAAATAATACTTACGTGAGAGATCCCGTTGAGTCCACTCAGAGTAATTCGCTAAAAACCATAATTCAAGTATCACGATGAAGCAGGTGACAGGGATTCTCAAGTTTGGTATGGTTCTGTCTGAACCACAATTTTGGATTTCAAAGGTCCGCGCGCGTTAGATTAGTATCTTCCCTGGAGGTTTACAAACAGCTCCATGATGATTCGACATCTACTTTGACTTAGGATGTTAGTACAATGACTGTCTGTTATGAACGACGGAACGGGGGATCATACGGCGCCACGGGGCACCGTACGGTGGGGCAAAGGCCCACCGAGTTAGGAGGCATAAATAGCCTAGATAGAATCCTGTCCTCCTTACTGGGGCATCATTCTTTAATATACATGTTCCTTACAGACTCATTCCAACAGTAATCATCCCGGTAAACGTTCAAATCTACAGTGTGTGGCCTCACCACACGGTACCGAGCCCGTACGGTAATCAGCCCGTACGAACCGTGACCTCACTACGGTTCCATTCATAACACTGTCAGTTGATGTGGTATTAAACTGAATCCTTTCATTACATTTGGTGACAACCAGACTACTTCCTTGACTAGCTTCTCTCTCCCACAGGCGATTTATAGCGAGTTCTCCTGGTTTCTCCTCGAAGAAACACAAATTTTCACCAAAACAATAATGGAAGAATGACAAATGCCCTCTTCTACTCCAATAACCACAGTTATTCAACCCGCAAACCCATTAGTTATCTGTAAACAGCATAATGTTGAGGCATTCATTCTAAGACATCGTTTTCACTCTGAGTTACTAGAGAACAATCTGACAGAATCTGACCCGAAAGTTTCGTCAGCGCTCTCAGTGTTAAAAAAGTTGCCACCTTGCATTTCAAGAAAATAAAGTTTGTTATTGGTCCCCTCCGTGACACACTGAAGTTCGCCACTAGTACAATGCGTACAAAGGGCATATTTGAGACCAGCCATGCTTGCTACAGGCCAAAAGGTCATGTAATAATTAGAGAAGCCTGGATTAACTCCAAGCCAAAGAGTGGACCCGGAGCTGGTAGTCAAATAAAATCGCCCAGTAGGATCAACTTTAAAAGTGACAGGAACATTTCCCTGCGATAAAGTGGTCTTTAATCCGCAGGAACCATCAGTGCCTGGACTAGCAACATAGGCCGGTACATTATCCCCGCTGGTGGTTACCCCCCTCAGCTTAGTCCACTGAGTCTGTAGAGAAGGCGTGCAAACTGCCGACAGAACTTGAGTCTCGGGTGTGGATGTGGGAGTATCGGTTATGCTCTCTGTCGATGAAACAGATGTGGTAATGGTTGAGAGGGTAGGTTCGGAATTGGTGGTGGGCTCCAGGATGGACGTAGTGGTGGCTGAGAGAGTAACCAGGGACTCTGTTCCAGAAAGTGATTGTTCAGTTGTGGAAGAAGCACTGGACAAAATGTCATCGGAGAAGGTCGATGCGGTGCTGGAAAATTCCGCGCTGGATATTGCTGATGCAGTTAAAGTAGACGCCGTACCCAGCGAGCTTTCGACTGCAGAGGAAACCGTACTGACAGCATCTTCGTTTAGTACAGTCGTGGCTGTGGTGATCGTACTGGACCGGAGCTGGCATCGTCCGGCAGAGGTGAGCTGGACGAAAAGCAAGCTGCACGCGATCGGCGACAGTTGGAGATGCATCTCAATGCTTTAACAAAAGGAGCGGCGTTATGAAAAAATAAAATAAAAATTGAAAAAAAAGTAGAAAAGAAGGAATTAACATGATCTTCAGGAATGCGCAACCGTGACAGTAGGGCAAATTAATGGTTCCAAGCCATGCGATGCCACCAAACCCCTGGTGGTCCAAATGCTCCATACCCTAACTGAGATTGACGACTCATATTTTTGGAATCCTGAGATCATCACTGGTTCCCAAACCAACCGCTCTGCCGTGGCTGAACCCGACCGTTGATGTGGCGTGGACTATTGGCTTAGTGAGAGCAAAGCAAATTAAGCTAAATCCATCCCACGTGTGTTGCGATTGAGAGAGATTCCAGCATAAGACGTCTAGCAAACTAAACAAATACGAAAGAGAAAATGGACTCGGCAATCAATCAAACTGGTGACACTGTCTGAATTAGAAAATGTAGACCTCTTCGAAAGAACCATCGATCGTGGAACATTGGCTCCATCATCATCCCCGAACTGACACTTGACTCAGAAGTGTAAAGTCGGAAATTCGACATTTGTGGGGAACACTGTCTTACCGGAGCTAGATATCGCTGGTAGTCTTAAATTCTCCTTATTTAGTGCCACTTGAATCTTTGGCCAGCCGTCGGTCGTTCAAGCTTGAGTTTAGGAGCGTCTCATTGACTTCAGTTGCGCGCTAGGCTTTGTCTGTGGGTTCGATAGGAGGATTCACATTGGACAATTGATATAACTACGTGTGGGGAGCTTATGATATGCTTATATATAGTAGTGATCCTGTCATTGAGAGGCAGCTCCAGCTCGATCACCCAAGTAAGAAACAAAGGATTATAACCAAAATACTAACTCGGCAGCTTGTACCCTTGCGGCAAGCTTGTTATATAATGTACGTAGCTATCATGATTACTTCGCCATCACAAAATGTTCTAATCAGCTTGCAGTCTCTTCAGGTGCGTCTCAGCTCACCACCAGTCCTATGTTTGAGGGACAAATCCCAAGGCGAGTTTTATTATAAATAGAAACGCTGTATTTTTTGACCTCTATGCGTTCAAAAAGAAATATGAATAATCAACTTCTAATGTTTTATCCATCACATTTCTACTAAAAGTTTTAACTCAGTCCTTTTTTATAACCTACTAACATCTACTATGATATTCAATGATCACAAAACCTTTGCCATCACCGTAATTATTCCCCCAAATGCGTTGAAAATCTGACGAAGATGTTGCCATATGCCTGTGCGCAAGGAGATCCCCTAGCTGGCCAATCCAACCAACCAAACTAGTCAAGATCAATATAATCTCTTTGTTCTAGCCTGGGAGAAATTCATGATTGGAGGGCTAGGAAGATTCAACCCGAAATTATTGGTTACATTAGGAACTAAGATAACCTCCAACAAGAATAAGAAGACAAGGATAGTATTCCTAGGTGAGAGAATTAATGTCAGGTCGAACCAGTAGGATTGAGTGAGATCCAGGGTTCAGGCGCTAAGCTAGAACGACTGACCGGTCCTGCACCTTGGTGATCGCTGCACGGGTAGTAGGCGCCAACAGGCAAAGTTTCCAGGGCAAGCCATTTACCATGTTATTATAGGATAAATGAGTGGGGAGGCATCTTGGTCACTGTTAAAATGGGCGGGTTGCGTGCTCTAGAATGCGAATTGAATGAACCATAAAGGATAGAGACTGCGTGCAGGAGGGTGGCGCTCTAGCAGAGTCTAACGCCCAAACTTGGGTGATGCCGGCTTGAGTTTTGGCCTCGACTTAATTCATCAATTGAGCACTGGTTATTTTCAGCGCTCCAATTTAGGCGCTTGACAATGTGGGGGGCAGCAGTGGACTTGCACAGGTTTACACAGAGTCCAGTGGGCGTTGATTCAGCGACGGGATTTGATATCTCGTATCTCTTAATATTGCTGCTATATATTTCGCGTTCTAATAGCTAGTGGCAAAGGTAATACAACGCCTCAGTAAGCTTTTGGGTCGAATGCAGGCCGTCATAGCCGTGCCGAATTAACCATTTAGTCAGATGTCAGATTCAGTGAGGCTTTTTCTTTCTGGCCAATTCCCCCTCTTTTGGTGCTTTCTGGGCCCTTGTGATTGCTGATATTACAAGTCAGATGGCCCCATCAGCTCTCTTGGCAGCCCGCTTGGCAACTAATAGTCTTTGGCTGGCAAGGTAACAAAATGCATCCTGTTGAGGACTTCGGTGCCTAGTACCCCGCACCGTCTGTTAGAACTTTGGCACGACTTGTCAGCCTGCAGTCAGAGTAGTGCCAAATGCCCAATCAATTTTTGACGCGTCGTGCGGCTGAAACTACAAGGAGGCCAAATCAGTCCAGACCCTGCGCCAGGAAGCCTCCTGGCCCCCAACTGCAAGAGACGCATGTGATGACAGTACTGGGCGACTGCAATCCTCCATCAGCTATTTAACCAACCGTAGATCCTCTCAGCCTTCTCCTTTTCGCCCCCAAGCCGTCTATTGCTGTGAATTCAAGTCTCTCTTTCTCGCTGTCACTTTGAGACAGCAGCAGCAGCAGCCATGGCGACCCCCGCACCCACCACCAAGCCCAAGAAGGACCCCAAGAAGACCCCGCAGGAGCTGCTGGGCGACTTTTGGGAGAAGTTCGTCACCAAGAGCCCGGGCAAGATCACATCCATTTTCCCCAAGAACCTCTACGCCCAATTGCTTCCACCACTGTTCCCCCAGGGCGTGGCAACCACCAGCAACGCTGCTGAAAGCTACGAGGCTGCCGCCAAGGAGTGCAGAGAGAAGGTCAAGCGCATTGTGCGCGAGTGCAATCGCACCAACGAAAAGTTTACTGACCCGGACTTTGATCTTGAGGGCGACAAAAACTACGGCCTGGGCAATTGCCTCGAGGGCCTTGACCGCTATGACAGTGGCGCTAGCGATGCGGGCGCAGCCTCGACTGAGCAGCCAAGCACAAGCTCTTGGGAGTTGAAGGATGCGTTGGCAGCTATGATCGGAAGCCGGGTCATTGGCGCTGACGGAAAGATCCCCATGGACATCCAAATGCTGCAAAACTTTATCGGCTCTGATGCTGAGGCTGATCAGCCATCTGGAGGAAGTGGTGACGACGTATGGTTTCCTGGCTCTGTCCACCGCCTTGACTGGATTTTTGAGAACCCATCCTTTGTTGTTGATGGGTACTCGAGCTCCGATATCAAACAGGGTGCCAATGGTGATTGCTGGTGGCTAGCTGCCGTCGCTACAATCTGCAGCCGCAAGGATTTAATGGACAAGGTTTGCGTCGCTCGTGACGAGGAGTGTGGTGTGTACGGCTTCGTCTTTTTCCGCGATGGCGACTGGGTTTCCACAGTTGTGGACGACAATCTGTACCTCAACCACGAAGACTTTGATTACTACGGAGATCGATATGACGCTACGGGCAAGAAAGCCCGCGAGTACAGGAAGCGCTACCAAACTGGCTCCGAGGCCCTCAACTTTGCCAGATGTGAGGACCCCAACGAGACCTGGTTGCCCCTCTTGGAAAAGGCGTATGCAAAGGTTCACGGTGATTATCAGGCCATTTCCGGCGGTTGGTCTGGTGAAGGTGTCGAGGATATGACTGGCGGCGTAACAACTACTGTTGTTACCAACAGGGTCCTCAAAAAGGACAAGCTGTGGAAGGAGCTGGTAAACGCCAACGGCGACTTTGTCTTTGCTGCTTCCGCAATTGGAACCGGTTGGGACTGGAAGAAGGGCGGCTTAGCACTCCAGCACGCATACTCTATCCTCCAGGCTACGGAAGCCGTCGGCGAGAACGGCGAAAAGATTCGCCTAGTTCAGATTCGGTAAGTGGACGCATTTATCATGGCATGTACGACAAGGCTGACTGTATCATTGTAGAAACCCATGGGGAGAACGTGCCTGGAACGGTATTGGCGAGTGGAATGGCCCTTGGAGTGACGGCTCGAAGGAGTGGACTCCCTACTGGATGAAGAAGCTCAACCACACTTTTGGAGATGACGGTGTCTTCTGGATGACATACCAAGACATGCTTGAGACCTTCCTTTTCCTACACCGAACCCGACTTTTTGACGACTCATGGACCGTTATCCAGCGATGGACCAATGTCAACATTGCTTGGGTGACTGGCTATCTCAAGACCAAGTTTATCGTAGAGCTCAAGAAGGGTGGCAGTGTTGTTGTTGTGCTCTCTCAGGTGCGTCCTAGACCTTTCGAATTTCTATCTTGTTGTCATTTACTAACCTTCTGCAGCTCGATGAACGTTACTTTACAGGCCTTGAGGGCCAGTACAAATTTGAGCTGCACTTCATTGTTCGCGATGTCGGTGCTAAGCCGGGTGATTATCACGTTCGTGTTCGACCAGCTCATGCCTGGGAGAGCAGATCTGTGAGTGCTGAGCTTGACCTGGAAGCCGGCACCTACGAGGTTTTGCCCAAGATCGTGGCCACCAGGAACAACGATAAGAAATTGGTCGAGGACGTTGTCCTTAACGTGGTCGAGAAGAACCCACAGAAGTTGAGACAGGTCGGCCTCAGCTACGACTTGGCTCATGCCAAGGGTGGCATCCCGATCGGCTTTAAGTCCGAGGAGGAGAAGAAAAAGAATAAGAAGAAGAAGAAGGGTTCAAAGGAGGCCAAGAAGGATGAGAAGAAGGACGATGAAAAGAAGGAGGAGAAGAAGGAGGAGAAGGAAGAGAAGAAGGAAGAGAAGAAGGAAGAGAAGAAGGAGGAAGAAACCAAATCTGAAGAAAAGAAGGACGAAAAGAAAGAAGAAGAGAAGAAGGAGGAGGAGAAGAAGGAGGAAGAGGGAGGAAAGGCCGATGAGAAAAAGGAGGAGACCAAAGACGAAAAGAAGGAAGAGGCCAAGGACGAGAAGAAGGACGACAAGAAAGAGGAGGAGAAGAAGGATGATGAGAAGGAAGACGACGACGAGGACGAAGAGGAAGAAACCGCAGAGGAAGATGAAAGTGCTCCTAAGCCATGGAACGCCATCTGCGTTGTCGGCTTGCGAGTTTATGCAAAGGACCCCCAGGCCACTATCAGACTCGTCGAGCCAAAGGATGCTGAAGAAGCCTCGCTCCTGGACCCTGACGGAGCCACGCCTGCTGGAGCGACTGTGTAAGGGAATGGGGTGTTGTTTAACGACCAACTTATAATTTATGTGTCATGGCTAGTTGAACTCTAGGTTACGAGCCATTCAGGAGGCTCCTCAATATTTTTTTACAATATTTCACTTTATCTACTCCTACTATTCTGCTTTCAAAGAATTCCATGAGTAAAAATTTTTCCCAAACCTACTTTAACTAATTCCATTCATTCTGAAACAAAGTACAACCATGTTATTTCTAACAAAGGCATTGATGACAACCTAGGGTCATGCATTTGTGTAGTGGATTTGCTGTGGTCTCACCCCCTCCATCACACAACAAGGTCGAGTGACCCACTACAAGGACAAGGACAGGGTAGGGACACATATAAGCGGTCGGGCCACAGCATTCAATCAGGGAAAACGGTGAAGGGTTCAGAAACAAGTTTTTCTATTCTCCCAAATTCTAAACTCCAGTTATTTACTGTCCTTATACCCTACCATGTCTCCGAGCGCGGCGCATCAATCATGTCGAAAATCCTGACTCGAGCCATGCATGCCATGCTTTTTGCCGATTGGCTCACGGCCCAATGATGCCGCGTGTTCCGGTGAGCGATCGCCAGCAGAGTGAGTAACTAAAGTGAAGTAGATGAGGCCAAACAGTGTGGCTATGTAGGTGATGGATAAAAAGCAAAAAAAAAACCATAAAAAGGGAAAAAATCACACAGTGAAGCGGGAAATGGAGAACTGGTGGTCGCTGTTATTGCTCAACATACAGCTTGGTCGGGAGAGCAGCTATCAATCAGCTGGACTTGGCAGAGCAGACAGAAGACATTGGGAATCAAGACACGCAAAGTGATCTACGGAGTTAACCTAGACACGGCAGGGCACGTCCTCTGCCAAGCACTTAACGCGCAACACGCTAATTCCCGCGCGGTGAGGCGACTGGCAGCGGGCAGGCAGTGAGCTGTATCATGCGTGTTTCAGGCACAATGCTGGGCCAGCATTGCTTATGCAAAATCTTACGTTAGGGTTCTTGGGAAGCGATCAATCGCTTTGTGCCAGAGCGAGTGGCTCATGCACCTACGTTGGCACTACTCTGCCGGCCAACAATTGATGTGCTGTCCAGGCCCACTTGCACACGGGACCGTATGCGCCCGTCTCGATTGGGTACCGTCGTGAGGCGATCTAGAATGATTGGCGGTGCCGGCCCGTGAGGCCGGAGGTCCGCTGTAAGCCACCGTTTTCCATCCCAACTTTGTGCCCGATTGATTCACCTCGTGCGTGTGCCAGCAGATGGATATGAATAACAGCAATGCCATGCCATGCGACGAGTCTTGTCTGTTCTTCACCGCAAACACAATTCACACACACAGAGAGGCAGAGACAAGCACACACATCGCCGCCAACATGGAGACAACACTCACTCCCCGCCAACGCGTCTACCTCTCCTCCCGGGCCATCTTCGGCGGGCACAATGCCCAGGTGCGCAAGCGCAAGCAGATCCTCGACATTATCCACAACTACCGCGGCACACTGGGTCCATTGCTTTCGGAGCTCGGGGAGGAAGACTTGGCGCGAATCATCCGAAAGCTCCTTGATGCCCAGGTTTATTCGTCGCCACTCAAGGCCAAGGCCATGTTCCCAGAGCTGTTTGAGCCTTCACCACGGGATACAGACCGCGAAGCATGCGAGATGCAGGCTGCACGAATTGCGCAAGACGTCTTGGAGGAAATTCAGTCTGGAAACGGGGACGACATCACGCTAACAGGCGACATTATGGTGGACCGTGGAACCAGTAAGTCCACAACCTGCGTTGTCAATTTGCGGCTAACAACCCATGACAGGCCCTGGAATGCCACCAGCATCTGGCTCACAAATGACCATGCCGTCCCTGTATCCATCATATGTGCCATATGGGTCCCAGCATCTCGTCATTAAAACCGCCCAAGATATTCTTGAAGAGGCCTGTTACGATTTTGCCCAAAAGTGGTTGCCAAATGTCGTCGAGCACTACGGATGGGACTGCGCGGCCGCTGTCGAACTCCCCACTTGGACCACTATTTTCACCCGATGCGCAGAAAAGCTGCCAGCCCACGCGCTAGACTTGAGCGGCAACATGACGCTAAAGCAATTATTCTATAACACACACAGGCTTCGACACGCAGCCGTTCACCGTGTGCCAACAACAGCCCGGGGAATCAGCATGCTGCTTCAGCACGCAATCGAGCTGGCCCAAGTCCTCCAAGACCATAAGCGCGCATCCCAGATTGAAGCCCTCAAGGTGGATGTCGATGAAAAAGTCAAGGCCATGGAGCTCACCAAAAACTTCCTGGAGAGCAGCACAAGTGTGGGACTCGAGTCTATCAGGCGGCAGAGGGAGGAGCTGGACAGAAAAGAGCGCGAATTGATTACCAACATGATCAGAATCGACCGAGAAAACAAGATGCTCATCGGAAGACTCTTGATGGAATCTGTACGGCGCGCCCTCACACCAACCATCGAGCTCTCATATAACCGCTCAGCGCCGGGTTCCTGGGACACCTGGGAAAGCGAGTCGGAGGAGGACGTGCCTGAACGAGTTCAGACCAAGGACAAAGGTGCCCAAGTTGTTTGCGAAATCGCCTAAAGGGTTCCACATGCTAATGGTTCAAAGTAATCTTTCTGAACTTTCTCAAATGCTTACGTAGGAAACTGCTGGGATACTAGACATCTTTTACGGCCGGATATAAAATGATTTTACCTAGACTATGGGAACAGTCTTAGCTAGGATTTGATGATAGATTATGATTTAGACACATTTTTTTCATTTGTTATTACAAGCAGGCTAGCATTGTACAATTTGGGACAAATACAGTAATTTTCATTAGAAGAGGTTTTGAGATTGATGGAATCATACCGACGAAGCTACATATGATGTAGACATGGGAATTTAGAATCTATATTGGCCAAGACAAGGATAGCTCCCAGTTTTAGACAACGAGTTGTTCCTCAAACCCAAACAGCCCCTTTGTTTTTAATCTCTTAAATCTTGAACCGGTTTAGGCTAACAGGAAAGTTTGACACCTGCTCACTTGATTCGGCTGATCGCGCGACCTGGGCGAGCTGTATCACGGTTAATACATAAGTGGCCCGCTAAAAGGCTAGACATCAAGATTTAATTAATAGACTGCCAACCTTCTCGAGTGTACATGATTACCCCAATAGGAATAATTGCATCATCCCGATAAACTATGACTTCTGGGAAATTAACCTCGCCTCCTTGAGCTATAGTGACCGCTTCGACCTATTCATAAATGATTAACAGAACTGCCCATTGAGCAATGGTTAAATTACTGACGCAATTGAACCCTGAACCAGGCTCGAGTAATTTGCTGTCAGCCTGAACAACATATTGTGGCCAAGTACAAATAACTCTACAAATAAGCATAGCGTGCAGATGCGAGCGTACATGGTGATTTTTGACATAGTTATCGGCTTCTACAATAACTCAACCCCAAGAACTACCGCAGATTAGACTTGTAACTTACTGGAAGAAATAGGTGTGGTGTAAATTCCGGGACCAAACATGGAACTGGGAGCTTATCCATGTAAACACTTGAGCTAACCGAGGCGAATAGGCATATTGTGGCTTACAGGAGTATTTGACTTTGAAGGATACCCGAAGAATGCAACAAAGCTTGCAGTCTTTACTATTGCACATCTTGACCTCTTCGCCATAGTCCCCAACCGTGCAGGCCCTTTGAGTGCCATGAAACATCGTTCGAAACTTTCGACCATTCTCAGACCTATTTGAGGGATTAGGCTTAGAGCGAAAAGCCCGAATGCATTGGAAACCTACAAGTATTTGTCAAACCGAATTCCGCGGTTTGATGAACGCAGTTGGTCAGGATCAGCAATATAGATGTCCTTGATTGCTGCAGTCTTTTGTGGGTGTTGCCATGCACCTAGAAACTTCTTTTTATCTAGATTGGCTAAGTAAATCTATACACATCAAGCTATTAAAGATTGGTGAGAAATACAATATTTATATTGCGGGTCACTCGGGTTTAGGTGGTTAAGTCCCTAAAATTAAAGATAAGGTCAAGAATCAAGGGCGAAATGAACAGCTGCACATACAACTCCCATAGCGGCAAACTAATTACAAACTTTGGAAATTCGGAATGCTGGAGATGCTTCCGAATGATGCTCTAGCACTTGAAGCTTGAACTGAAAGTTTTCGGTTGCGTCAGTTTGGAAGCGGTAACAGCAGGGAACCACGGGTTTAGATTCAGCGATAAACACCCCAGAGACGTAGGCAGCAGTAGATTTTACAGGGTACGATATGGAGAAAAGAATATCTCAGATGAGGCAAAAGGCGGATGAGTTGCGCTATGCTGAGATCTGCCTGACCGCGACCCTCGAGTCAAACGATGCCACGTATGGTGCGTAATCAGCTGCGGCGGGTTTTTTTTCAGCGGTTGAAACAACTGAGTATGACTCATTGCTGACTGCGGGGTCTGGGCATTCGTGCCTGGTGCCGACACTTACGCCATGTCCACGACCAGTCAATTATTCGCCAAAGAGAGAACAAACCATTCCTGCTCAGTCGGTCCCCTATGTGGCACCAAAAATGTTATAATAGCTAAAATATCTAAAGCCATTTCTTTTTTAAGAAAAAAAGAAAACAACCGTTGCAGTACGACATCTTATTGTCCTTAACTGAACGCATATATTATTTTATGACCCTGTCTGTGAGCCGAGTTATCATTAGGATAAGGAGGGTTTCATGTATTAACGATATATTGTAGCTCCTTACATTTCGCGGAGAATAAAGGACCCTGTATGGACTGGTTGATGTAGCCTAGGGACTAACTAAGCCTGGTAGTCTATGCTGCGCTTCCATGTGCCTCCCTTGATTCCTTACTACGAGCTATGTCATCTAAAAACGACTCAATCATCGAAACAGTGGGTGATTTCAAGAATGCCCCATGCTTCTGACCTGAGGCTGTCTCTAGCTTATCTTCCAACTCATCTTTATTGTTCTTTCCCATTCTTTCAAGAGCTGAGCGATCGGACAGAGAGGCGAATCTCATAATGTTATCCACACTCGAGCTATCAACAGATGGGCTCGCAAACATGAGAGCGTAATTGAAATGAGACATATTTAAACCAATTTCTTGGCTACTTCGGAGATCAGTGTCTTCCAGAGCTGCCAACGCTGCTTGCTGGCACACAAACTCGATGTCCGAGCCTGTATATCCAGTTGTTTGCCCAGCAAGCGCCTTTAGATCCACATCACTGTTCAAAATTTCTGCTTTCAGGCAGATTTTGAAAAGATTGTGCCGATCCTCGGTTGTAGGCATGTCCATAAATATTTTGTTTGGCACTCGTCGAATGACTGCTTGATCTAGCTCATCTGGGAAGTTGGTCGCAAGAACAATAAGAGGACTGCAAGGGTCGTTATCGAATCCGCCAATTTCATTCAAGAACGAGTTTACTACAGCTCGCATCCAAATTTTGTCACCGGCTTGGCGCTTTTGAAACAGCCCATCCGCCTCGTCGAAGAATATTATGGCCGGATATCTTTTCCGGGCGAATTTGAACAGTTGTTTAAAGTTATTTTCGGACTCGCCCATCCATTTGCTGTTTATATCCGCTGGCGTGACTCGGATCATAGTTGCCGATGACTCCTTTGCCATAATTCTCGCGAGATGTGTCTTGCCCGTTCCAGGAAGGCCGTAGATGAGAGCACCACCTGCAGCTCTCTTTAAAATCCCCGACAGGTGTTGGCGTCTTTCAAAAAGATGAATTATTCGCTGTACCTGCAATTTTACCTCTGGGTCGATATTGATATCCGACCAATCCATATCGATTGTTGCTTCAGGGCCCTATTGTGTCAGCGAAAATATACTGCGGGATGAACATCACCACAGACGTACATTTGTCCACCAGTGTTTCGAGCACATCGAGACTCGCTTTTTCATTATACGTTTGTTCATCTGACTCGCTCGTCTCCCCATCCTCCATCCCCCCCATGTACACACCGAACATTTTGCAAAAGTTTACAAATGGACAGTGCGTGTTGAAGGGGTTTGTTTGTTTGTTTTCTTTGTTCCAGCGGCGAGTAGCTGCTTCCTCCTCGACAATTTTCTCTAAGAGAGATACCAATATTTCCCCTGTGAGATTTTCAATCCCCAACAGCCGCCTCGCGAACCTTTCTGCTTCGTGGTCCCCTAAATTCTTGCGTCTTTCTTCCATTTTCTTTGCTGAGCTTTGATTAGGAACCACCCAGTCCGCGCATGGCTGAAGCAGAGGCTGCTCCGGATTACTATGAAGCTTTCTAATGGCTCTCTGGAGCACTCGCTTGTCTCTTTCAAACCGGTATGTGGATTCTGACTCTTTGAAAAGAGCTTTTTGTTTCGGGGTTCGGACCGGAAACATATCTATCCAATACTGAACAGGTCGGGTGCCTAGATCAGTTGAATGGGGCCCGTGACCTCCAAAAGCCTCAGTTGCATTGTCAGTTGCAATCAGAAGAACTCGCTCATTTAAATCGAACTCTTTTAATGCTTCTTTAAATCCTTTGCAAAGATCCTTCCAGTACTGACCAAACTCTCTACATTGCGGGATCAGAATAACGATATGTTCAGGTGGCTCGTCTTCTGCACCTTCAGTGAATAGACAGTTGATAATGAACTGAAAGAGTTCTGTTGAGTCATGCTGAGTGTGTATCTTCTTTTCGTCGGCATTATCTGGCTTTGGAGAAGTCATAGAAGCTTCATCTCTGAGCGAGTCGCAACTCTCATACCCTCGAAGATCTTGCGCGCCTTGGAAAGATGCTTCAGATGTTTCATCAAACTCTGGAAGGGGTGGCTCTTGTTGTGGAAAATAGATCTTCATATAATTTTCTTTTGCCTCTGTGTTTTTCTCGGGGAAGTCTTGAGACTTGACGAAGTGCTCTACTAGATCTTGGAGATCCTGGTAATCAATGATTGCAAGTCTTCCACGAATATCTGTTGCGAGCTTGGCAGCAACGGCGACGAAAAAGTAGTATCCATTGTTGTAGTCATCAGGGAGTCGTAACAGTAAACTATTGTGCAATAGATGTGGTGGCGGGTCTTTGGCAGCCGAGGTGCCCCAATTCGCCCCTACCGCAAGATCGAGCAACCTCTCGTAAATGCACTGGTCAATCTCATAACCACCCGTATCACGCTCAAGGTCATCGGAGTGATCTCGGCTTCGGATTGAAATTTGGTCTTCGAAAGTTTTCAATGTTGAATCTTGTATGCAGCGATTATGATAAAACCAAGGCGGAATCATGTTTGATGCCATGAAAAAGGATGGGCATTCGTATAGCACCCCCTTCGGAGAGCCGGGATTTATGGAAGCCAGGAAAAAGCTCAGTCCCTTCAGTTGTGATCAAACCAAGGAATGTTTGAGGCGCATAAATTTCTCTCTTGAGCCGCCAACCAGGCAGATGTGCATCTTTCGGCTGTACTTTGCAGCCTTAGGCGCTTTCTTGACACCCACGTAATGAAAATCTGCCTAGTTGTCTGCAGGGTTGCGCTTTTAGACATAAAATGCAGCAGGCCCTCATCCCAACCAGTCAAAATCTGCCACGTTCTGCCACCCCGGGTTTCAACTATCACACGTAACTCCCACTTTATGGCGCTTATCTTAAACTAATCTGATCTGAGTTTAATCCCTGCCAGCATCAAGCATTGCAAGTGCTCAATGGTTGCAGCACTTTCTCTAAATATTGCTGCGCAAAAAAGGCATCATCTACATCTTCACCTACGGGAAGATGACCTTCAAGAAGTGCTTTGACGACGCCTTTATACATTTCGCCCATTCTCCAGCCCATATCCTCGGCGACCGTCTTAACCATGTAGTCTCGCCAAGATGCTCTGTTGACCAGCGTTTGCCTCCGGCGCTCTGATACTGACTCAGCCACCAAACCCCAGCGACCAATTTCACATAGCACAACCCCAAGCCCGTACAAGTCTCGCTGCTTCGTGAACCCTTTGTGCGCATCCGGGTGATAATAATGCTCTCGCGTCTTGTTATCAAGAGGCCCGTACGGTTGAGAAACCGCATTGGTGGGCCTAGAGTATTGGAAGCCTGTGATGAATGGGTCGAGCACGGAAATGCCCCCACCGCCGGGTTTCTGAAGAAATATGATGCTGTTACCGTGAAACCCTTTGTGCAGCCACCCAGCCCCGTGAAAATGACTAAAGGCAGTTGCTAGCACATACGCCAGCTTAAAACGGTGCCCCAAATGAGGGATCTGGATTTGTCGATCTGTGATAATTTCGCTGAGCGTTTTCGGTGCGTACTGTTGAATATTCGTCTCATATTGCAGCTGCATTTGAGGTACCCCAAAAACATAGCCTAATCGTCTCTTTCCACACTCCAACTCAAATGGTACATCTTCATAAATCCCATAGCATGGGGGGAGGCGGAGGGCTGGATCACTCACATGCTCCAGAAGATGGCCGAGAGAATTGATCATTCTAGCAAACCGGTGGTATTCAGGTCCTGGGTCTAAAGTAGTCCACTCGACCCACACCGGGAATTTCCCAAGATTTTGATGCCTAAATAGTCCAATCCTTTCGGAATTTTCGAAAAATTCCAATTGATCGCCGGTCACTTTTGTTGCAGTATTATAGATGCCAGTCGCCTGGTCCTTCCAGAGGACCTTGGCTTGGGCAGCCAGGGACAGTGTTCGCCCACCCTCGTTCTCGGGATGTGTTTTGAGAATATTCAAAAATTCAGGCGTCTCAATCGATGTCAGAACTTGTGATGGGAGAGCTGTGGCCGGCAGTTCTGGCCCTCCGGCGTGAAGACTCAGGCTGTGTAGATCTCCGATAAGTTTATGCAGTTTTGAGACAACTGTTTCGAACTCGGACTTCCCCTTAATTGTCCAACGAAACCTAGCCTTAGGCTTTTTAGAACTCTTAGACAATGCAAGCGGCAATGCGCGGTTAGTGCCCAAATTATCATTGATCTCAAGATGCGGAAGAGCTGGCATGTTGATATCATACTTTGTGACTAAAAGACTTGCTTCGTCGTTGAGCTTCTGGATCTCGCCAAGAATTCTTACAATGAGTTCTTTGAGGTACTGGGGCTTATCTCGTAAGGTGCACTTTTCAATTTGGGACTCATCGTCGATCCCGCAGAGTTCACCCCACAGTCGTAATCGTGTTTTCTCAATGTGGTAGCTTAGCGCGAGATATCCGCATCCTACCTCACGATCCTGAACGAAGGATTGGATCAAAAGGGCTGAATCAATAGCTCCTTTGAAAGCAAACCCAACCCCAGCCACGCCGAACCCAAAACCTACGATTTCGAGGCCAGACATGGAATTTGTCAATGTCTGAGAAATAGTAATCGGCCAAATAGGTCTAGGATATCGCTCTTTTATGAGAAACAGTGCTAAAAGTTAGCCGCACAGTTCGGTTAAGTATGCGGTCAGATTTGGCTGCCTAATAACGAATCCCTGCATGACCACGTCACTAATTTCAGTTGCTTACATCCACCCTGGCTAGGTCAGCCCCATTACTGGCCTCAAAAACAAAGTGGAAAAAGGAAAAGAAATATCGCATTCGCTCCGCTCATCATCGGCCTGCTCAGCTATCCCTTGCAGCGCGACTTGTCTTCGAGGACACTGCTGAAAATGGATCGATCTGGTCGATTGTACTCATCTTTTGAAGTTGAAGATAATGAAGGCCTTGCCTCGAATACCATCGCTGGAGACTATGAGCAAAGGCTACAATCATCATCCTCTCACGATGACCGATCGCCATCTTCTACGCATTTAGAGGCTTTGCTCAAAGAAATATCCAAGGTCGCATCTTCTGACTACGACTTTGATGATATACTACATGCTTGCCATTACTTTGATATCCCGTCAGTATTCATAAGTGCTGTGGGGGTCGGCGCGTACGAGAATCCTGAGCCCGTTTCCATCGGCAGGGGACTAACGGCTCGAGTAATTATGCATGATACCGGAGAATGGCCGACTAAAGATATCCCCAAGAACAAGAGAGTCGCGTTGAAAATATTCACCTCAGAGAGGCAGGAAACCAGGTTTGAGGCCGTGGCTACGAGACAACATATTTATAATTCAATTCTAAAAGAAATTCAAGCACTGTCCCACAAACGGCTTCGACATCATCCCAACATTGTGCAACTTCTTTTTGTGGGATGGAATAAGGATCAGCCGTTTCCATGTCTGGCTACGGAATTGGGACAGCATGGCTCCCTTGATCATATCATTCGCGACGCATCGTATTCCGTGCCCATTTTGCAGAAAAAGCATCTGACCTTTGATATTTCAACTGGTCTTCAAGCACTCCACAGCGCAGGATTTATCCACGGTGACATCAAACCAGAAAATATCGTTGTGTTTTCTCATCCGGATCCTGATCGGGAGGTTATTGCTAAGCTAGCCGACTTCGGTGGCAGCTTTTCGCTACTTGACAATTCTACAGCTTCGACAAAGAGACCGGCACATGTCACACATTTATGGTGTGCACCAGAGGTCATTGGTAGTGGCTTAGAAATTGATTGGAAACAGGCAGATGTGTATTCATATGGCTTAGTGTTAGCCAGCTTGTGGTGCCAGAAATGGGATAAATCCTCGTTGTGGTTTGTCCCACGACAAAGCTCAAGTATATTGACCAAGAATATACCTCAGCCTGAAAATGAACATGCCAGTGATTTTCGAGTAAACTCAAGACCCGAACCCGAGAATGCATCCGACAATTTTATTTCTATAGCCAAGCAACTATTGGATCATTTACCCCCAGGTCAGGACTCTGATATCCTGTTGGGCTTCATTTTACGTGCACTCCATCCGATACCGACAAAACGACCAGCCTCAAATCAACTGCTTAATCATCTGGCGCCTCTTGCTAATTCTTTCACTCGGGAGGAGGTGAAGTAAGTACTCAAATACCTAACAGTTTTACCATCTGATGTTAACAGAATGATAGTGATGAAGAACTTCCGCCAAATGTGCCACGTAATCCATACGAAATGGTTAGTGAGATTCACAAATTCCAATCCGACCCATAACTCTTAGTTAATACATTATCGCAAAAGGAACCGCATCAGTGGAGATTATTCGAGATTTTTAAAAACAAAAAATTTGATTATAGTAATCTAATATCTGCCAAGATACAATCAGCAGTTGACGAAATCAATTCCCAGGGTTGTTATCAACCTGAATTGCAAGATATACCTAGTCATCTACCCGAGGATCTATCCGTCGAAAGCTTTCTCAAAATATTAGCTGACGCTACTCGACTTGACAATCTGCCCATTCACATGGCTCCCCTTATATACCGCCTCATAAAAAAAGGAAAGTATTTGTACTGCCTAGGGGTTGTCATCGTCTATAGGAATGTGGGTGATACTGATATTGTTCAGGGAAGAGAATATCTTCGATCAGCGGCCTTATGCGCTGATCAAGATGGTATCTTCCATGGCACTTTTGCTCAGTACGAAGGGCGTGCTGGATCTGGGTTTCCATGGAGACTGTACCTTACTCTGTATGCACTTGCAGGGAAAGGGAAGGCTCTGGATTATCTCTCCAGGGATTGGCCACAGCATTTTCAGATGGTTCGCAGGTTGATGCGAGCGCGAAAGGGCGCAGTCGAAAAGGCTCGATGCCATAAACTGGGTCTAATACAAAGATTCGGACTAGTCCACCTATACCAAACATCTGAGCCCACGCCCTTGGAATTAGCACTCTCTCTCAAAGATGCTTTGGCTGTCGGAGCCGTTGAGGAAGTCATGAATATTCTACGCGCCGCCAAGCACAACCTTGAAGACGAAGCTTTTATCCCACAAATTCTTCATCATGTTTCCCATCTCACCGACACAGAAGCAGCGGAAATTGCTCGTATTGGGTACCAGAAGGGAGTAAGTCTAAGCGTGCTACGAGTTGATCAAGATATGACTGTAAGGTTTAAAACACTCCCATACCGGGAGCATTGCTTTTCTCCACTGTCTGCTGCAATTGCAGGGGGGCAGATCGAGCTTGCACTTACAATTTTGCACCTTCATCTCAATTTCAGAGACCCTATAATTGACTTTTCATCTTGCCTCTTTGAATCCATTCTGGGACACCACTCTCAGATTATCAAGGCTCTCCTGCATTTTGTTCGAGAAAGACCAGTATATGGTGAAATAAAAGATCCGCAGAAGGTCATAGATGTTTATCAGGATCATCCATTGACATTTATCATGGAAGCCATCGATTTTTTGGCCACCAAGTTCACTGCTTTATACTCGGACCTACTGCACGCTCGCGATTCGAAGCATTTCTACATAAAAACGTTGGAGCTTCTGCTTGAATCCGGTATTAATCCGGCCTTATCCTACTTTCCTGGTCGCGCGCCGTTGGGAAATTGTCTAATGTTTGATGATATCGATGGTTTGAAGGTTTGCATCCAGAAAATTGAGGACCAACATTTGGATGTCATCAAAATCCTTCACGACCCCTGCAATATGGAAGGGCTCTCAAATACAAAACTAGATCCGAGTTTGGATCCCATAGATCACTCTGCCTTATGTGTTTGTATTCGGAACAACTCGCTCCGAAGCTTCAAATTTCTAGTTGAAAAATACCCAACTTTAGTTACGGAATCGAAGGAAGACCATCAAACAACCGTACTACATCGAGCTTGTGGAGGCTTTGAGAATTTAGCAACAGATGCTGCAAAGGAATCGTCTCTTTTCCCCGATCGCCATTTTCACTCAGGTTCCAATGCCTGCAACGCTGAGTTTGTCGAGGTGTTGCTCAGGGCTGGTGTTGATATTCTTGCAAAGGATGGTAACCATCAATATCCATTATTTTGTGCACTGCGGAGTGGTGACCTCCAAATTGCAACAAGCATTGCGGCTTTCTGCACCCAAGAACAACTTGCCCAGCTTGTATGCCGAGACCCAGAAACTGGGTCTTCAATTTTCTCAAGCCTCCTTTACTTGGACTACCGCATTTCCCACATTTTCCCAAAGAGGCTGTCCAGCCTCATTGATAGCCTTCGATGGCTAGAGGGGCATGGAGGTGCACACTTTTACGGACCTCATAATCTTCCTGTATGGTGGTGGATATTCAAAAATCAAAAGGGACCTGGATCTACTCATCCGACAGACCTGATGCTTTTTGAATACTTCCTTGGATTATTTGACGACAAGATGAAGACAGAGAGGTGCCAGGAGGGCTACTTTTTGTTACATAGGGCGGTTTTACACGCGAATGTGGAGCTAGTACGCCTACTTCTGGAGCATAACTTTGACCCCAATATTGTCGCGGACCTAAGTTATCAGTTTGCAAAACAAGGCGATATCACACCTCACTTAAAGCCACTAGACATGGTGCTATTTGTGTTCAAAAGCACAGATAAAGAAGAAGAAAATTTCTCAGGTCTTGAGCGAAGGACTATGTGGATTGGTGCCCTGGAAATTGCCGAAATGCTACTAGATGCCGGGGGTAGAGGGTGTCTTTTCGAAAGATCCTTGATCGGACAAGTGTTTCAAGACAAGCTTCCGATAGAATCAACACTCGATATTTACGCGGCATCTAAGATAGAACAGATGGCTGAGGAATTAGCAAGACAAAGATTTGCAGGTGGATGGCCAAAACCGCTTGCTGCAGGCCTTATGATGGCCCAAAACATACACACACCTATTGTCAAGATTTTCGAAGCGCTATGCAAGCTTCGACCGAGGGGTCAAGATCAAAACTTCCCATTACCAAGTTTGATAGAGTTAATTGCGCTCCGTACAGCCAACGTGATATCCTTAGGCCCAATACTGTCAGCTCGGGGCTATACTTATGATGAAGAGATACCTTCAACTACAGATCTCCATAGTGCAGTTCTATCTGCTGATCTTCCAGAGATCCGCCGACTACTTCTGACCTCAACCCATACAAACAGCGAGAATTTGGAAGGATTTACCCCACTTGACCTGGCAGTCAATCTAGGGTCGCAAAATGGAAATCGCGATGAGGATAATACAGAGAAAGTCCCATGGGAACATATTAATACAATCATACAATTGCTACTCGAGGCGGGCGCTGATCCCAACAGACTACCACCACGGTATGTCTCACCCCCGTTGCATCAATGCATGGAAAATCATGATATCCCAGAACTAGTCGAGACCTTAGTTCGGGGAGGCGCAAGCGTCAACACACTAGATCGAAATAGGTCCAGTCCGTTGATGTTGGCTGTATGCAATAGACGAGAGAGAGAAATTGTCTTTCTTCTCTCAGCGGGAGCAGATATCTCGCAATCAGATATATTCGGTTTTAATGTGCTCCACTATTCTGCAAGGGTAGACGACACAAATACTCTTCTGATTTTGCTGCGCCATATTCAAAACAAAGCCCAGGACTCGCAGCCTAGCTGCTTACATATAGAGGCCTGTGGGGGAAGTGGGTTCACGCCACTCCTCGGTGCTGTTTTCAATTCTGCCATAGCAGCAGCAAAGCTACTACTCGATCATGGAGCTGATGTTAGGAAGCCGGATGCAGCAGGTTACACTCCCCTACATCATGCAGTCATCAAAGGGAATAAAGACATGACGAAGTTGCTTTTAGGTCAGGGAGCGGATGTAAATGCAAGAGACTCAAAGGGCTTGACACCTTTGGTGTATGCTGTGGCTGCCAACAACAAGATTTTAGCTTTTCATTTGATGAAACGAGGAGCAGGATTAGAACCGCTTAATAGGATGGTTGGTTCTAGAGAACAGGCGTGGAAGAAAGCAGGGTTTCATTATGGAGTAACAAATCATGAAGAGGGGTTTGAAAAGGCTGAGGAACCTATGGCAGCTTCTTGTAGCATAGCAACTTCTGTCACGGCTCAACCAGCCTCTTTTCCTACTACCTCGTCACCTGCTCCCACTCACTCCCCTACCAAAGACTTCCAATTCAATATGGAACAACTAGCTCCTGAGGCTGATAAGTCATCGTTAATGGAAACCGAAATGGAGACAAGAGACAAAGCCGAGACCAGCACTACTGAAGTTCCACATGAGCAGGGAGCTACCATGAAATCCGAATACTCTCAACAGGTCGCCCATATAGCTCCCACTCGTTCATCTCCTGTACAATCGGACTCTATTACTCCGCAGAGCGTTTCGCGCTCTCAAATGATCAGTGTTACACAACAGCCACCGGCCGGTTCTACACTGCTGGCCGAACTATTGTTGATGGAGCAATCGGCTACATCCACTAGTACTACCGCCAACTTACAGCCGTCTAATTCATTCCCGCATGCAGTTCGAAGATGGGAAGAATTGTCTATCTACTGGGAAAATATGGAAAGCTACTGGGTCCATAAGTTAGAACAGAATAAAGATGAGTTAAGCCAGGGTTCGGTTAACCAACAGCTTGCCCGACAAGTAACCGACCTTTCAGCCAACAGTGCAGATTTGCTTCAGAAAATAGTAGAGTTACAAAGGCTGCGCGCACAATCGGAACAAATGTTTCAAAGATGGTTCTTTAAGCTAAGGGAAGACCTAAAGAAGGCTCAAGAAGATAATGCCTTACTCGAAGCCGCTTTGCGACAGGAGAGACAAGATCAGGCTGAAGCTATTCGAAAGGCTATCATGAATGAGAAAGAAACTCCTCAATACCAGAGACAGGTTCTTGAGTTGCGAAGAGAGCACTCCATATGCAAAGCAGAGGCAGAAAGAGCGTGGGAAGAACTTGGAAAACGAGAGAAGAATGAGCACAATAGGATTGCGTCATTGCAGTCTGGCCAGCCCGCTATGGTTGGTGGCATACAGGTAGTACCAGTAAAGCAAATAGACCCTGGTAGATATCCAGTAGAGTAAGGGGCATTTAGGCGAAGGTATGTTTCAAGGTAGTTCTGCAATATAAGGTGAGTGAATGCGCGACCTACGTGAGTGGGGTGATTCCCACTACCACTTCCTCACCCTTCTAGAACATTTAGTTGGATCCGCAGCAATCGTACGGTGCGGTCAATTATTGATTGGTACAACACGGATGCCATATTTCAAGCTGCATACCGCGTTCTGTTTCCTTGAGCGAATCGACCAGATGCTACCATTGCGGGCAATTCGCAGGTTGTGTAGTCGGAGTTGATCCAATAATTGTGCAAACATACTTAACGCAAACTGATGAGCGAGATTAAATTTTATCAGCAGTAAGCATGCCTAACGTTGGTGCTTAATATTCCAAGAAATATCTAAAAATCTGCTATGCTATGAAAGTAAATATCTAATTCTTCTTTTTCATCATTTAATCGTTTGCTGGCGTAGGAATGTAAGTTGGATATGACCCATCAAGTAGCAAGATAAATGCAATCGCGCAAGGCCTGTGCCCACTTTGTCGTAGGTTTGTTAGCCTATTCCATCTTACCCTCTTTCAGATTAGGCTCTAGCAAGAAATCAAAAGCAACCTCTTTCTTTATTATAGGGCCGACAATATACTTTAAGAGAACCAAGTCGCTATTAATATGTGGAATAATGTATTAGTTGGATATCTTTTAAACTTAATTATCCAAGAGGAAGCGAAAAAAGTTGTCAAGGCTGCAACGGAGATTCAGCATGAGGCGGAACCTATCATCTCCCACATTTTCAAGTCCAGGAAGAAAAAAGGTTCGCGCAAAAGCGAAGAATTTCAATCTCAGATGCCACTATCCTCGAATGGAGCGAGACAATTTTGTGTCGGCGCAATCCTTTATCAACAGAGCCGTGTATCGATTGAGGACTTGCGCGACCAGACCCTACCGGCCGACGTTGTCCCTCGAAAGGGCTTCGTCTGCAGTCACTGTAGTTTGGTCGTCGGCAATGCTCGCACACTCCGCCTATCCAAAACAGGTGAAGTTCTAGCGTCGCAGGACTTGCTGCCCGCGAGCCATTTGATGGCTTGCCACTCATTGACCGACTTTCGTGCTTTTTAAAGGTGCGTCATCTGTTGGCGAAAGCAGGCCGAGGTTGATTTCATCAATGCCTCAGATTTGGAGCGCCATATGCAAGATGAGCACCCGGATGAGCCATTGATCTTAAAGGAGGAGACTAGGACCAAGGTTCTAGAGCGTGCTATCGATGTGCTTCTTAGTGCCATATCATCTATTGGTCAGAACACAACGCTGAACCAACCTTCCTCTGATAGCCTCCCCAGCCCTTCACTGGACTTGGAGGACGACGTTGAGACCAAAGTGCTGGAGCGTGATGCGGATGCACTTCTTGCTGCCGTTTCATCACTTAATGAGAGCACAACGCAGGATTACAATTCATTTGATGGCCAGCCCAGCACACCGTTGCCCTCTTATAGCGCTACCCCAACTTGGGATAAGCCTGATGTGACCAAGTCAGACGTTTTGGCTCACCAATCTTACGCAGAGCTTCTAAACACAGATCGTGGCTTAGCCTTGTCAGAGCTACCAAGCACAGGCGTTAATATGCATCACGATTACACGCAATCGTCTCGAACACCGCAATCAATGGCGCAGGAAATGTCCGCTATTGAGAATCCATCAGTTCGTCAAGTTCCAGGCCGCCCACCGCCACCTCCACCTCCACCAGGTCCCCAAACCCAGGGTCTCTCTAATCAATATGAGATAACCTCGAATACCGGTCCGCCATATACTCAATCGAATTTTGGTAGACTCCATCACGAGGCGCAGAGAACAACCGGTTTCCCGTACGGTGGCCCGGCGCAGGCCCCACCGCCGATTCCCGCAGGTCGACCTCGAAGAGTGCCAGAGAGGACTGAGCAAAGACGATCCTAGTTTAGCACGCACTAGGTTTATAAAGTCGCGGTCATGTATATTCTTGGGATATTTTCAGGTTATCTTATGAAGAATTCAATTACTTATCTCAATTAAATTGCAAAAAGAAGAAGAAATAGGACTAGAGTATTCCCTGAACTGGGAGCAGCGTACAGTTGCATGATCACATGCCGTGCGCCCAGTAAGAGAGCAATCAATCTCACTTTTACACTATTTTATTGGGTGAACGTCATGTGATCATTTCACTGTCGGCGGTTGCCAGCCAAGGAGATAGGTAAGCTGAGTAGCTGTGGTCATACCATATTGGCTCCAATATTTTGTGACACTTCGTTAATTGGTTGGACGTTTAGGCTCCCTCATTTGGATGCATTTTAGGTGACGTTTGCGTGATAATTTCTTGTGATCCTGCATCAACAAAGATTTCCCACGCATGTCTGCATATTGTCGCCAATCGCGACTTTGTCATCGATTCCGTGTCTAGCCCTTTGTCAGCCTGAAAATCGCTGCACCTGTACTCTGTTTTAACTCCCCCGGCTCCGTGGTACGGGCTCAAGTCTCCCAACATCTGGTGTAATCTGACACGTGTACTGTCAAACACCCATGGATCGCACTGTCTTCAGGCTGCGGCAGCTGCCACGCACGGTGGACCGTCTTGACGTTGTTAATCTACTAAACAATACTCTTGGTATTGCCCATTCCACTATCAGAATCTTTTCGCTCGCCCAGAGCGTCGATCCGTATCTTCCGAGCAAAGTTGCCACCTTCATGTTCCACGATTGTCTCGAAATCCAACAAGCTCTTTATAAGGGGGCCCGAAAGAATGTTGTCAAAGACAACGATGAGTGGAAAGTTTTTCGACGTACATCGCTCTCACAGGCTGATCCTTGATACTCACTTTCGAGGCCTCACACCTTTGCATGATCCGACTACTCATACTGCAGAGTTAGAAGTCTAGCCATACACTAGATTTCATGGGTTACTAACATTTATAGTTATATTGCTATTTCGGGCCTTTCAAGCCATCCCTTTAGCTCATGGCAGCCAAAAGGAGGGTCCAAAGACTTCATGTGGATTCGTGACGCTTTGCCAAAGTCCCTACCAAATATCAGACCAATCTTGTACGGGTATGATACAGCTTTAGGAAACAGTGATTCATTCCAGTCCATATTTGACATCGGTCATGCACTTGTCAACCATCTTTACGCATATGGCTGGAGATTAACCACTACCAAACCACTTGTCTTTTTAGCACACAGTTTGGGGGGTGTTGTTCTAAAGCAAGCATTGGTTTCATTGGCAAATAGTCACCAGGAGGATGAACAACTAATTCATACCTTGTCTGGGGCAATGTTCTTTGGTGTCCCTAATTTTGGCATGGAGCAATCATCCTTATTGGCAATGGTCGAGGGACAATCAAACGAGAACCTTGTTATGGATCTTGAAATTAATTCTAAATACCTAAAAATACTAGACGACCAGTTCTCTGGGCTTTCGCATCTTCAAAATCTCCTTTTATATTGGGGATATGAAACTCGAACTTCACCCACTGTTGTGGTAAGCTATCCTTTATTCGGAGTAAATTACGATTTCTAATTCAAGTTAGAGGGATGTAAATGGGAAGTGGTCGCTAACAGGTACTCAAGAGATATTGGTAACTCCTCATTCGGCAACTAGGGGTCAATACCAATCCATCGAACAACAAAATTCAACATTCCCTATAAATGAAGATCACTCCAACATGGTCAAGTTCTCGGACGATGACCCTAACTACACGCTGGTGGCTCAGAAGCTCGGATGTATCATTGATGGAATTAATACCAAAAGATCAGCATTTACTACCCCAACCCATTACATGACGCGAGAAAGGACGGTTGCATCTATGGACAAATCCGAGGCTATGTGCATTGATGACAAAGACCTGTTTAGTGATTTAAAACGTCTGCAAGCTATTAAAATTCCCCCCGCTTACAACTGAAAGACATAATGGTTGATTCATTAAAAGCGCCTGAACTAGATCGGAGACTTGAGGAAATCGAACCAAAATTCCACAATACATTTGAATGGGTATATGACCTCCCAGAAGCAGGACTAAGTCACTGGCTCCAGCAAGGTTCTGGCATGTTCTGGATTAACGGCAAGCCGGGATCAGGTAAATCAACCTTGATGAAGTTTATTTTCCAACACGAGCGCACGATAAGATTACTCTCGGATTGGAAGACAAATGCACCCCATATTTGTATAGGGTTTTTCTTCCACCACCGTGGAACAGCACTGCAAAGGTCGTTTGAAGGTCTATTAAGAAGTATTCTATCACAGATTATTACGCAGCAGCCTAACTTATGTCCCGTACTTGGTGGGCTACTTGACAAGAAGGAAGTTGACAAGATAGTGACTTCAAACGATTGGACATGCCAAAAACTACAAGCTGGCTTCTATCATATTTTAACAGAGAGAAAAGAGCCTTTGTACCTCACATTCTTTTTCGACGCTCTTGATGAGTATGACGGCCCAAAAGAATTCATATGCCAGTTTCTCAAAGACATCATCCAATTTCCTCAGTCCTCAACAAACAAAATCAAGATATGCTTCTCGAGCAGGCCTTGGGAAATCTTCATAACCCGGTTTCGAGATCTACCTGGGTTTAGAATCCAAGACTTCACTCGGGATGATATCAGAGATTACTGCCTGGGGACTATTATCAGCGAACAGGTTTCAGAAATCACTCTCGAAAATCTGATTCCTGAGGTTATGTTGCGTGCTCGAGGGGTTTTCCTATGGGTGAGGCTGGTGGTAAAAGATCTAGCTGAAGCCTTCCACGCCAATAAGAGCATAGCAGAATTACAGAGCCTTTTGGAATCTCTACCAATAGAGCTTGATGAATACTATGCTAGAATTATCGAGCGCATACCACACAACCACCGACGGAAGGCTTACGAAATGTTAGAGACAGTCGTTCGATCAGAAAATGCCCTCTCTCCAAAAAAGTTCATCATGGTTGTGAATTGTGCTGAATCTGAAACATACGGACCTTATATGGAGAAATATCTGGAGATGGATGGTCGTCAATATGACGCCTCGTGTCAATCTGAAGACACTTACTTTGCAGACACCGCAAGACGCCAATCAAGAATATATTGCGGCGGCCTAATTGAGGTTGTAGGCGCTAATCCACGTATCCAAGTTCTCCATAAAAGCGTCCAAGACTTTGTCTCTAACCTGAAATTCAAACAACTTGTTTTGGGAGACAAAGCCAAAATAACAACTGAAAATGGACATTCCTTTCACTTCAAATACAGTATTGCGAAAATGAGTTCCCAACCTCGCTCTGGGTTCGGATCATATGGCGAAAAGTGTATGAGAGTTAACGCCCGCTTGGCTGAAAAAACAACTATGCGTAGCTTGAAGGCATTTCTAGACAGCATTCCTGCATCTGTCTTACAAGAAATAGGTCATCAAACACGGGTTTCAATTACAACTCCACTTGAATTTGCGGTCTATTTCCATCTTACCCTGTACATTGCCGAATCTTGGGCCTCGAACCACAATCTCCTTCAAGATTGCAACAACACACTCACAAACTTGCTTCTCTTTAGCGCTGCAAGAGACCAGAATGAGAAGCAAATGTTAGAAATGGCCAAACTCTTACATGAAAAAGGCTATCAATTCATACCAGATTCGACACTTGTTGGATCGCTATTCGGTGAGATATTTCTTTATAAAACAGGAAACAGATATTATCGGGGAATAAGGCCCCCAGAAGGAGTGTTATCAGAATTCATGCCATTTTTTTCCAATTCCGGAGCATTATCTCCCAACATAGCCATACTACACCCTTTGAGGTTGCCCAATCGCCTCCTGGGTACACACCTCTCCAGAGCCTTGGGTATATATCACACCATTCAATGTAGCCCTCTACATCACGCCCCCCCTAGACATTTCAAAGCTATTACTTCATAAAGGTGCTCACATTAATAGTCTCGATTCCATGGGCATGACACCACTGGACTATGCGTGTTTCAGCGTCCAGGATTTTACAGTATACGATAACAAAATAACACGAAAGCGTACTTTCTCTGGTGCAAAACACCACATTGACCTTGATTATAAGTACGACCTTATTCTTGTTCTTGTACAAGCGGACGGGAAAAGAACCAAGGCCAGTACAAGCAGTGTGAAGCCTTTGATGAAAAGGTTTTCGGATCAGGGATATCCGATAGAGCGCTTCCAAAACTATCTCCTTGACTCTACGTCTCTAATAGTCTCTGAAAGATCATTTGGACAATCACTGAAATTATGTCAATATAAAGACTATTCTCAGTCAAGGAGATTTATACGCGTTAGCGTACCAAGAGGTTAATCAGAATAATATAAGTAACATATTACAAGTTCGCTCTAATAGAAATTAATTTTTTCTTGTGCCCTTTAATAAATTACCTAGGAGGCTATTAAGTAAAAAGTCAATGTGGTTATTACACAAGGTTACCCTTGGGTTTAAGATCAAGATTAATTGTAAATTAAGTTCGCAATGCCTAAATTAACGAATGCTTTTGAGTAATACAGTGGTCTCATATTTCCGCAGCGCTTGTTTTCTTTAGAAGTTGACATTCAATACCATGCATCAATGGCCAATTAATCCATTACCTTCACCAATGCCATTTTACAAGTCATCAACCAGAGGGCTGGGTCCTTGAGGCATTCCGATACGGTCTTCAAAGTGCATTCGGAGGGCCTCAACTCGGCCACGATCAGACATGAAACGCATGTACTCGGCAGAGTTGGTAGTGTTCATGCCAAGGATACCGGGGTAGCCACCTGGAGCAGGGATGTCGCCTCGAGCGCTCCACTGGGACATTCCGTTCTGGAACTGGTCGCTGAGGAGAAAGTTGCTAAGAAGCTTTGCGCCTTCAGGGTGGGGGGCATCCTTAAGAATAGCGACGGAGCGAGGCCAGCTGACAAAGTTACCCTGGGCAGGGAAGGAAACATTCAGAGCTCCAGAAGATCTTAATCCAAGAGAGGCGGTAAATGAGACAGTCTCGGTGCTGTTTGGGTTTCTTAGGACGGCCAAGGGAGAACCTGTACCACGGACCCAACGAGGGTTTTGTTCCAAGAGACGATCAAACCATTCATAGCCGTATTGATGCATGCTACATAAACGTCAGTATATGCTCTAGATTTTAAACTGGATGATACTTACATCAAGTCGAAAATATACGCAATGGCATCGTCATCACTTGGGTGAGTAAGAACGAGCTTGTTCTTGTATTCCGGCTTCAATAAATCAGGCCATTCCCGAGGAGGTTTCTCCAACTTCTGGCTGTTCCAGATGGTCGACCAAGCGTTGATTGCAAAGCCGTAGTAGGCAGCCCTGATGTGGCGGAAAGGTGCGAGCACCTTGTAAAAGTTATTCGGGGCATAATGCAACAAGGAGCCCTCTTGCTCCCAACGTGGGTAATCATGAAGAGCTTGGAGAATGATGCTGTCGACCTGAACATCACCAATGGCAATCTGACGGTCGAGATTGACACTGTGATATTTGGAGCGGTTGACAGTGACATTAAGCGTCATGCCTGGGAAACGAGTTTCAAAGGCTTGCTTAAGGCCGGCTTGCTGAAGTACTTCATCACCGCCGTGCCAACAGTTGACCACGCCGCCTTCTGCCAGTGCAGCCTGGTAGATTTCCTCGATGGTTCGGTTTTCATTAATTTGTGGGTTGTTGAAGCCCAGAGTAATATCCGCTGCGACCAATTTCTGGGCGAAAAGGCCAAACGAGAACAAGTAGTAAAGATGCATTTTTTTTAATGTTTAAAAAGGAAACGTTCAAAAGAATGATTGTCTTGGTAGGGAATGATTAAGTGATTGATTCTGATGCGAGAGCAGTGGTGATGAATATTGCAAAGAGAAAGCTCCTTCATTTATACCAAAATATGAATACGAGACGCGAAAATCACCAGCCTTGATGAAGCGTTTGGGATAAGCGTTTATGCTCTGCCGGCTGCCGAGACTGTGGTTCCAGTAGTCGTCCGGCGTTCCATTGCCCTTTCTGGCCATCAGCAATGCCCCGAATGGCTGGTGTGTGCAGGCCGTGCACTGGAAATTAGGGATCAAAAACTTGCACAGGGAGAAAAACGAGAAAAGACCAGGGGGTGATTTGTAAGATTTACAGTTAGCAGCGGTTTTGGCGCGTGGCTTAACGTGTTATTCCCCGGTATCCGCGTAGCCGAACACTAAAGAAGCTTAAATTAAACTCAGCATTCGCCCTATGATCGCTGATTTGGGCTCGGTTGTTCTAGATTTACTAGTTGTTCGCATTAACTCTGCAATAATAGGCAACAAACCGCCGGTGGTTCATATGAGCTTACGCACGCATTCATTTGGAACCAATAACTGTCCATACTGAATGAAATGAATTGTGGCTTGAGATGCGGACTTGTTGGCTTGGCATGCGGAGTTCTAATTGTAGACCGCTTCATCAGGACATGCGTCGGGCGACCTACCAAAACATCCCTTGTGGTTTAAAATACGTATCGGTATCGTCGTTTGTTATCGATGCGGAAATTATACAGATCATTCTTCTGACTCTTCTTCATTTATATCAATTGTATCAAAATACTCAAATCAAGTCTGCTTCAAAATGGGCAAATCTTACTTTCCAATCTTTACTGCTTTTTTGGCCACAGTGGCAGCCAAACAATGGAACAACACTGGCAAAGGCTCAATCATCTTTGAGGAGTCTTTTAGTTTGGATTACCCTGAACTGGACAGAACCATGTAAGTTTCCCGCCCCTCATTATTTGTGCATTATCTCACGCGACATCAGCGGGTCAGCTTTGCCAGGTATGATAACAGAACAGCTTCTGTGATCACAGCGGCTGATGACAATATTTAGGACAAACATATGCCGACCTCTTGAATAATCTCGCTGACATCCATAATCAACGCATACGTTGGATGGATGAAACTGGTGTTGATTACATGGTTCTTTCGTTGACATCTCCGGGTATCCAAGGCGTTTCCAATGTTGAGCTTGCCGAGAGGCTCGCGACACAGGCCAATGATGATATTGCAGCAGCTATTTCTAACAACACCATGCGCTTTGGTGCTTTTGCCGCTATTTCAATGCATAATGCCACCCAAGCTGCACTCGAGCTGCGTCGTTGTGTACAAGAGCTAGGCTTCCATGGCGCCTTGCTGAATGATTTCCAGCAGGCCGGTGATGATAACAGTGAGTATAGCCAACTTGCAGCAATCAATTAATCTGAACCCATTTTTGACGTTTAATATTCCAGGCACTCTTCACTACTATGATACTCCCGAATACGACCCCTTTTGGCAAATGGCTGTGGATTTGGATGTCCCTGTTTACATGCATCCAAGACCCCCTACCTCCCAAATGACCAGGATTAACTTTGCTCACAGCCCTTGGATGCTAGGACCCTCACATCAGTTTGCAGTTACGCTTTCTAACCATATTTTTGGACTTTGCACAAACGGAATCTTTGAGTGAATTCTTCGTCATCATACCACCTGCTACTTTTTTCTCTCTTCCAATATGCTGACATTCTGCAAGTCGATTTCCGTCCTTGAAGATCCTCGTCGGGCACATGGGAGAACGTATCCCTAGCGATTTCTGGCGCATTGATGAGAGTAAGTGCTCGCACGGGCTTTTAAACAGCTTATCAGCACCCTTGTCAAAAACAATCGCTAATTCGGTTCATTTATAGTGCTTGCTCGCAGGGTTCCCGAAGGCATCCCGATGCGGCGCCCGTTTTCTTCGTACTGGCGCACGAACATTTGGGAGACTACCAGCGGGAACTTTTGGACCGATCTCCTTGACTTCCATAACAGTGTCTTGGGTGAAGATCGCATTTTATATTCTGTTGACTATCCTTTTATCATGATGCAACAGGGTGCAGAGTGGGTGGCAACGCTTAATCAGAATGCGTCGGCAAAGCTGGATTTCATCAGAAACCGTGCCATTCAGCTTCTGAACCTTGATGCCTAAATGAGTCCGCAGCCTCTACTTTTGGGCCAATACAATAATGTTCTTGGGGCATTTAATTGATTTCAATCACTAAACAATGACTCGGGTGAAGATGTTAGGAAAGAGCAGATGGCATTCTCGCACGTGGAAGTGTAGGCTTTGTGCTATATACATTTATTACATATTTACAATAAATAACCAGTCCATTCGCTTTCGCAACTTAAGGCAGAGGGATAGATTGCGCGTGGTTAACAAACAATCCTTCAGGATCCACTTGGGCCTTGATCTGCTTAAGCTTCTCGTAGTTGTTTCCATAGAGACGAGAGCTCCATTCAGCCTCGGTCAGCTCAGTGTCAGCATAGTTGACAAAGCCACGAAGAGGAGCGCCAGAGTCGGTGAGAGCTTTCTCGAAGGGCTTAATCAAACCCTTGAGGTATGCAGGGCCATCAGCAGGGTAGTTGCCAGCGTCCACGGAATTAGCCTCCCAGCGGATCAACCACAAGTTCTTGCCGTGGGCATAAGCAGTGTCAGAGTCGGAAATGTCACGAGAGACACCACCCCAGAGATCAAGGAATCCCGACTTTCTCAAGTCAGTACGGTTGAAGGACAGGGTGGTGCTGCTAAAGAGAATGCTAGCTTGCTCCTCAGTCAAAGGGTAATCGGTAGTTGTCGTCAAAGCCTGAGTATAGAAAGCTCGGCCGCCGAGAGCACCACCGTTAGGGTCGTTCATGCCAGCGCCAGCGACAGCAACTTCCATGTCCCAGAAAGGGAGCTCGGTCTTCTTGATAACAGTCTCATTGGTAAGAGCCTTGAGTTTGTTGACGAGGGGTGCAATAACATTGTCAAACTTGGCTGGGTCACCGTAGAAGTAGCCAGATCCAGTGTAGGGAGGGGCAGTGAGGCTCCAGCGGAGAGCGACCTCATCGGGACAGCTGCTGCTGGTAGCATAATCCTGAATAGCGACAAGAGCCTTGGCAGCAACATCAAGAGGGGCGTTGCCGATGGAGAGCGTAAAGTTGACGGCCTTGTCAAACTCAGGCTTGTGTGTCTGGGTAGTCATGGAAAGAATGATGCCATAAGAGGCACCAGCACCCTGGGCAGCCCAGAAGAGGTCTGAGCCCTTGGTGGCATTGACAATTGTTCCGTTGTACAGCATGTACTCAACAGACACAAGGTTATCCATGGGTGTACCAAAGACGCGGGATGTGCTGCCAAATCCACCGCCAATGCTGGAGCCAGTGACACCAACATGAGCACCACGGACATGGGGAATATGGCGGCCTGCCGCGTCCCAGAGGTGCTTAACAACGGGGCCAACATGGGAACCTCCACCAAAGGTCAAGTAAGTGGTGGACTCGTCATAGCTAACAGAGTCAAAGGCAGCCATGTTGATGACCAAGTTCCCGGGGTTACCAAAACCATATCCCTGGAAAGAGTGGGCAGGACCGAGAGCAGAAGCCTTGACAGAGGCATTGCGAGCACAGTCGAGAGAAAGGGCAACCTCATCCTTGGTCTCGGGGAACGCAATACAAGCAGGGTTGGGCTTGAGTCGCTTCTGGAACTGCACCGTCTCGTTGGCCCATGTGCTATCAGAGCTCACAATGCTGCGAACACCAGCAGTGGCCAAGCAGGCCTGAAGACTAGCAGCAGAGGTGCTGTTCTGGGCAGTGACAAACGACGGGGCAATGCAAAGGAGCGAGGCGACGGCCAAGCGCCGGAAAGAGGACTGAGACTCCATGATGCCAACAGTCTTATTTTTTACAAATGAAGCACAAGAAACGAAGGACCAAGCAGAATGAATGATGCGGCGATTGATAAATCAGGGCGCCGCACCCTCAGTTTAATACGAACAACTTTAAGGTTCTACATGTGGATATGATCGTCATGGCTGCTTTCGTAAATCCCACTCGATCGGCTAATACAAAGTAAACGTAGCGGGTTTCACGACAACTCTGTCTTTTACGGTCCTTTACGCGTAGATTGGGCTCCGTGCTGGAAAAATCTAGAAGCCAAGGGTATTCCATCATTGCCCACAACGATCACGGACAGGTTGATCCTTGCATTGTTTAAAGTTAGCGGTGCCACTCTGCTGGAGAAGCCGTTCCGAACTCCGGCTTGACTTAATTGCCATGGAGCTAGGCAGTTTCACTTCGTTTATTAACTTTGTTCTTTTGGAGGCGTCGGATATGCGCATCCTATTTTTCCGTCCCTACAGGGTCGTTTCCGCTGGATCCAAGCCCCCGGCCTGCCGAGCCGACGGGTAAATTGAGAAGCACTGACAGTTGTATTTAATCCACCAGTTCCCCCACAGCATCCAATTGACAGCCAAGAGGCTTGGCTATAAAGTTTGGCCCCTGGCCCCTCCAATTTCCGCAGGCACCGATTAAACGAACTTTGTCTTTATGCATGAGTTTGACAGGGCGCGTTTGGTGATCTGGATGAGCTTCGTTGAAACGTCTGTGCTGATATAACTACGCCCGTTGGTGAACCTGCAAGTTCAAAATCTAGGGGGCTAAAGGGAGACTTGTATATTTCAGCTGTTCAATTATTCACTCATTTTTTGTCAATTCTATTGTTTTGTTGGTTTGTTCAAAGGGAAGAGAGAAAAAAAAACGCCAAGATGCATCTGACGCGTTCCGTCCTTGGCTCCGCGCTCTGGGTCTCCTCCTGCAGCGCTGTAACCCTTTTCGCTGCTGATTCGGGTGGCAATGTAACTACGCTGCACCTCACTGGATCCAATAGCAACTACACTCTTTCGGCGACTGCAAAGACTTCAGAATGCGAGGCCAATCCCTCGTGGCTCACCCTTGACAGCGCCAGTCGTGTGCTTTACTGCCTCGACCGCGGTGGCACCACTTCAACCTCGGGATCGTTAAACTCCTTCTCCATTGACGAGAACGGAGCCCTGACCCGTATCGCGCGAGTTAGCGCGCCTTTGAGCGGCGTGGCTGGTGAAATCCTCACGACCTCAACTAGCGCGAGGGGATACGTCTCAGCCTCATAGTGAGTTCAACGCAGTCAATTGTCGGTGAATAAAAATCTAACAAAAGTGCAACAGCAACCGAAGCACAGCTGCCGTGTATGCTCTGGGAGACGATGGTGCTCTGCCAGGAACTGGACCTCTGCAGCAGATCTTCCCTAACATCACCACGACAGGCCCAGTCGCATCCCGACAGGACAGGAGTTATCTCCACCACGTCATTATTGACCCCACCAACAAGTTCGTCGTGATCCCAGACCTTGGTGGTGACAGATGCCGCGTCTACACCTACAACAAGGAATCGGTGGCTCCCATCGTTGAGGTGGGCAGCTTGGTCGCCGATCCTGGCACTGGGCCACGCCACGGATTCTTCCGAATCATGAAGAATGGCGAAACATTCTTCTTTTTCAACGGAGAGCTTTCTCAGAAGGTCTACTCCTACCGTGTCAAGTACACGTCAAAGGGCCTCAAGTTCACCAAGGTGTTTGAGATTCCTGCCATCAGCGCTGATCTGCCTGCCACCCTGGCTCCTACCAGCGAGATTGCCCTTAGCGTGAGTGGTTGCCAATTTCAGTGTGGTTTTTTTATTAAATGCGACAAATGCTGACATGAATTTTTCCAGCCCGACAACCGCTTCTTGGTTGTATCTAACCGTGAAAAGTCTTTCCGAGACTCTCCCATCTTGGGCACTGGTCCTTCCGACACCCTGTCTACTTTTAAGATCAAGGAAAACGGTACCTTGAGCCTGGTGCAGCTCGCTCCCTCCGGCGGCTGGTCGCCTCGCCAGTTCTCCTTCAATAAGGCAGGAGATATGGTTGCTGTAGGTCATCAAAACAACAAGACTGTTGTCGTCTGGAAGAGAGATGTGGAGTCTGGAAAGATTATCCTGGAAGAGGAAGGCGGAAAGCTTGGTCAGGTAACTCTGACTGGAGCTGTCGTCGCCACCATCTGGGACGAGTAAATTCTGACTCAGGAAAGCCTAAATAGAGGAGGCTGATAATCCACTCCGTAGCATCCGGTAGATCTTTAGGGCTAGGAGATCGATCATTCCCGGGGTCTGGACTTGAAGTGCCCGGATTCCGAGGACCACGACAACAGGCACTTCTAAACTCTGATTCTAAAAGCCACAGTACATAGTCTAATACCCCATGGCTGCCAACTTGGCCAGTTCTTCGGCAGCAGCGTAGCGACCTGGACGTTTTCTTGCTTGCTCCCCAAATTCTTTTGCTCTTTGTCCCATTGACTTGGCCTCGTCACTATTTCCTAAAACCTTTAAGAAACCTGCCGCCAGGCATTCCGACGACCAGTGAGGGCTTATGTCTTGGCATGCCCAGGTACCAATGCTGAGGTATTCAACCAGTTGAGCGAAATCATACAGGTCAATCCAGAGTGGAAGGATTACTTGTGGCACTCCTCCGCTATTTTTGCATCAGTGAATCAATCCGGATAGTGTTTTTCGTCAATCAATGTACTCACCCCAGAGCATCATGGAAACATCCCGCTCCGCCATGGTGAACAGACGCGACAATGTTATCCAAAAGAAGGAGTGATGGCGGCTCCACATCAAGCCACTGTTCAGCCCTGAAACGATCTGATAAAGATGGATCTACATCTTTCAAAAACCTATCGTCGGTTCCCTTTGGCAATTCGACTTTCCACAGTACTTGCACGTCAGTTTGGCGGAGGACTTGCTGGATCGCATCCACCATTGCCCTCGCTTGTTGCTCAGTGTATATGTAGTGAGAACCAAGCACAATCATCATAGTCGGTGCTCGTTTGATCCAATTCACGAGCTCTTGGCTTTGATCACTACTTTCTCCGACATCGGCGAGATTGATAGGGCCAGTACTGACAATATTGGACGGAAGACGGTCCAAAGAAACATGCGCACCTGGTAGTGTCTGGGTTATCCACGGAACATCAGGCCGGTATAGTCCCATAAAATCGAGAGGATTTTTTATTCCTTTACTTTTAAGAACTTCTCTCCGACCCCCAGCCCCGATAGTAGTCAACATGCAGCGAACGCTTTCGATGTTAAGGTATATGTTGGCGGGTATGAGATGCCAGGGTAAGGGGAATGGGTACCCAGATGCCGTGCTAGACAAGCGGATGTTAGCTGAAAGGCTGTCAATTGGGAGAGGATTGGCATAAGGGTTCTTACGCGGGATATTTCCAAAGCATGTTGACAGGCGGTTGCACAGCCGGCGCGATACCTGACAAAACATTGGGCGTGATAATGGCGTGTGCACGGTTCATATCGCGAGTGGCGTCAACAGCCGGGTTGAGGAGCATGTCCAAGGCCACGATGGCAGGGTCCACCTGTTCAATTATGTCCCTGATGGACAAGTACAAGGTGTAGTAATCATCAGTTGACCACGGAGAGAGTCCGTCCTTGACGATGCGGCAGAATCCTTTTGCTGATGCCAAGCCTGGCGCGTGTATCATGCTCTCGCTTCCAGTGCCCTCGGACAAAGGCGAAGCCTCACTGTAAGTTGGACCCGGCAGTGGGTGGAAAACAATTTCTGAGTTCGCTTGTGCATTCTTCTGTGCCAATTCCGAGGTTCGTTTGACCCGGCGCGCAATTTTGGGAAAGGATGCGTAATGAACTGTTGCGCCCGGGTATGCCTCCAACAGCGCATAGGCGGTGGACATGTGCACATTTGAAAGGCCATAGAGTTCACTCGTGATGAAAAGGATTGTGTTGTTTTTGCCCCGCAATGGCTCAGGACTGGGCTCTGGGGCCCGAGATGGCCAGAGAGCCGCCAGCACTGCAATCACAGCGAGCGCGATAGTGAAACCATAATAACTTCGATTCCCCATATCGCATGATCCAGCGCGAGACTGGAGATCTCGATACTGCAAGAATTGAATACCCGAAGATGGATATAGACCGCGTTTTCGGAAATTACAAGTGGTTCCACATACCGTGTGTCGAATTCGGTTAGATCAGCCCCTAATTTGATGGAGTGGGCTCTGTGGAACTGTGATTCTGACGGTGTTGCGCGAGGTGAGCGTGACAAATCCAGCCTATACGCGTTCAACCAGTGATTGGCTAAAATATGTGAATTTTAAGAGGAAATGCCCGACTTGTAATTAATATCTTATTTCCTTGAATACCGGGATTTGTGGTTGTTAATGTTTCTCTACGCGGAGAGTCAACACCATATTGGAAATGGAATGTGGGTTGCTTGAAGAGTTCTCTAGAAAACAAGTTGTCCAATTTCCTGTGCTCTCAGCCCCCAAAAATCACATATAGTACCCAAGATTAAAATTAAAACTGTCACAATATTTCTTTCTATCAAAATCTTTTTGGAATGTTTGAAAAGCGTCCATACTGTAAAATTCTTCCTTCGTGTAGGGTAGTTCGGGAGCGTGTGCCTCTCAAGTGATGACTAAGTGGAGAAATCAAGATAACAGCCAATAATAAGCTGCGATAAGAATATCTCGCTTAGTCATCTTTTCTTTATCGATAAGAAGATAACGATCGAAGCTAAGGAAGCAACGGAAGTCGGCTTTTATCGTGACTGGTCTTTGTCACTGTATTGGCTGCCCCCCCACAGACCAGGATCGGATAATGATCCTACGCTTTTGTTGCAGGATAGATCATGCCGGATAAGGCAAAACATGGAGGGCATCTCAGGCCGATAATATGGAATAGCATGCCGAGTGCGGGGAAATTAAACATGAGCTATCTGAGTATATCTGCGTTATTCGGTCACTCGGATGTGGGCTTCGGTATAGGATGCCGTGTATCAATCGCATCAAGACTCGGGTAGCTGGAGCCGGTAGAAGAAAAACGCATATATATAAATGACCTATACCAATGATTTTGATGCATTGACTCCAATAAAATCCACACTCACAATCAAATCTACTCTATTACTCTCAATATGTCTGAACTCAAGATTGCACGAATTGATGTGTTCCAAGTGGACCTGCCTTACTCTGGCGGCGTGTATGTCCTTTCTGGTGGACGTGAATATCGAAGCTTCGACGCCACCATCGTCCGCATTACTACAGAAAATGGAATCGAGGGCTGGGGCGAGAGCACGCCATTTGGCTCTACATACGTGGCTTCCCATGCCCTTGGTGTCCGGGCTGGAATCGCAGAGATTGCCCCAAAGTTGATTGGGATGGACCCCCGAAGGGTTGATCGCATCAACGATGCTATGGATGAGGCGCTGGTTGGCCACTTGCACGCCAAGACGCCGATTGATGTTGCTTGCTGGGACATTTTTGGAAAATGGGCCGGGCTCCCAGTTTGCGATCTTTTGGGAGGCCGAACTAGTGTAAAGTTGCCCACCATCTCGTCCATCTACGTCGGCGAGCCAGAGGAGATGAGGGCGCGAGTCGCTGCACACCGTGCACAAGGATATCTCGGCCACTCGGTCAAAATTGCAGGTGAGCCCATGATTGATGCGGCGCGGATTGCTGCGTCATTGGCCGATAAGCAACCTGGAGAATTTTTCCTCGTTGATGCCAATGGTGGACTGTCTGTCGAGACTGCTTTGCGCATGTTGAGGCTACTTCCCGATGGCCTGGATTTTGTCTTGGAAGCCCCGTGTCCCACTGTCAGGGAATGTCACTCTCTCCGAAAGCGCACCACCATTCCCATCATCTTTGATGAACTGGCAACTGATGAGGCCTCAGTTGTGCAGTTGATTGCCGACGACGCCGCAGAGGGAATCGGCTACAAGATTTCCAAGAATGGCGGTCTGACGCGTGGACGTCGCCAGCGAGATATTTGTGTGGCGGCTGGTTACACCTTTAGCGTTCAGGAGACTACAGGTTCAGACATTGCCTTTGCTGCCATTGTGCATCTGGCTCAAACAGTCCCCGAAAAGAATTTACGATGTATCCTTGGATGCCGAGACATGGTCACGGTCAAGACCGCGGATGGCGACTTTGAACTTAAGGACGGTGGTATTACAGCGCCTACTGCGCCCGGTTTGGGAATCACACCTCGATTGGATGTTTTGGGCGAGCCAGTAGCTAGCTACTTTTAGATTTGCAATGACTGCAGCCATAAAAATAAATTCTTTAAAACTGAAATGACTAGAGAAGCCTCTGAGTTCACTATGAAAAGAAATCGTTTTTACATGTCATCGCTGATGCTATTACCCCTGGAATGGAGCGAAAAAAGATGTGTTGACAGAGTAATTTGTCTACAGGAATTTGGAAAACCGTACATTTGTCTGGCAAGTGCCATTGCCGCGTAGTCAGTGGGATTTGCCTTGTTCAGCACCTACTTTCATCCACCACATTGAGTTCGATCGGGAATGAGAACGCGCTATGTTTTAGCGCCTGATGCTGCCCCTCAGTTATTGCCTGTTTGAGTCAACTCGCTGAGAGCCTGCTCTTTACCCAAGTACCCCGCACCTTTGGGGACGATCCATCATGCATGATAGCGGCTTTTCCGAACCTTGAAGTAGCAGAACCTATGTCATTATGTTCAATATCTTCTGACCTCCTAGTTATCTGACTAATGCCGTCGTTGCATGTACTACCCCTTGAGTCCTATGGATTATTAATGCTTCTACGACGATGTACCCCGCACTTTGTCAGTAATTCATCCTCAGAAATGGTTTTTCTACATATGCTCGGGTCGGCTGGTGGGGCCGATTTGTTAGTGTTGAGATTAAGAGATCCGATTGCCATCGAGGACATCAGGTGATAAAGAGTTGAAATCCTCACTGTAACGTTTTTACATTAAAGAGCCTGTATCATCAAGCTTCTACAAAATATACCCCAACTAAACCTCTTCACACCTGTGCCAAGCAAAAAATGGCCATCACTTTGCCAACACACCGTCGCGCTTGGCGTCGTACCGATGACTATACTCCTGGAACCGCAAAGGTTACGCTTGTCACGGAGCCTTTGCCGCTCCCACTGGCCCCGACAGAGATCCTCATTAAAGTCCACGCCGTGGCTTTGAACTACAGGGATGCTAATATCGCCAACGGTGGAAACCCTTGGCCAGTCACACCCAATGGCGTACTAGGCAATGATGCTGCTGGCGAAGTTATTGCTGTCGGTGACAAGGCCAAACTTGTGGCTGTTGGCGATCGAGTTGGCCCTATTACTGATACAGAAAATATTACTGGACGCGAGGCGGGCCGATCTTGGCTTGCGGCGGATGAGGACGGAGTGTTGGCTGATTATCTCGTGTTCGACGAAGAAAAAGTGGCAAAGCTCCCCAAGTACCTGGATTGGGTCAACTGCAGCATCATACCCTGCGCTGGTGTTACGGCCTGGTCTGCCGTAAAGGATGGAAGTATCGGAAAAAGCGTTCTTATCCAAGGTAAGTCGTGTTTTGATGCTTTGAAACCCCCCAATTAACCGTTTCTAGGCACTGGTGGTGTTGCTATGTTTGCTCTCAAACTGTCTCAGGCTGCAGGACTCAAGATAATACTCAGCTCTTCTAGTGATGCCAAGATCAAGAAGATCCAGGATGAGTTTCCCAGCTCACCTATTTTTGGTGTCAACTACACCAACCCAAATTGGCACGAGGAGGTCCTCAAATTGACAGATGGTGTTGGCGTTGACATTGTTGTCGAGAATGGAGGAACTGGGTCGCTGGTGCAGAGCGTTAAATGTACACGTCGTGGTGGCATTGTCAGCCAGGTTGGCTATCTCAGTGGTCAAGACCCTTCCAAGTTAAAAGAGCTCCTTCCGTCGATCATTGATCGCCGGGTCATGATCAGGTAAGAATATCCGCCGCTATTGATAGCTGCTTTAGATCGAGCTAATATTGGTATTAGGGGCATCAATGCTGGATCTAGACATGACATGGAAGATCTCTGCGCGGCTCTATCTGCAACAAAACTGACATTTGATGACATTATTGACAAGGTATATAGTTTTGATCAGGCTGAGGAAGCAATCCAGTATCTTTGGGAGGGTAAACAGATTGGAAAGCTTGTTCTTCGTATTTAGGGTTGGAAAATGTTTTCGAAATTTCACAATAGCCTAGGAACATTTATTACAACCCGCTATACCCAATCGGCCGGAGTAGATTTATTGCTGTCCTTCATTTCCTGGTCGACATCCAATGAGATTGCGCTAGTGTGTTTCGTTTTTGCTTCTCTTTCCCCAGAGTCCACTGTTATTACACCGAGCGTTCCGTTACTTGAACCCACAGATCCGAAATCATAAAGAGCCCTAGAACGTTGCGCGCCTTCCATGGACGAGTTGGGTTGATGAGTGCCAAATCGAAATTGCGCATAGTCTGTGTCCACCAAGTTAGCAATTAGGTTGCATGTAAGTGATAAGGAATATTGGACTGCATATTTACCTCGAATACAATTTTGCCCATTTCCATTTGGGCAACAGGCTTTCCCAAGCACTGAAACCTACCATGACCGAATATCAAGTCATTTGTGCGAATCATGGCCGCAAGCTTGTCGGAGTCCTCTTCAAACCACCTTTCGGGTCTGAATGACTTTGCATCCTCGCCGTAAATTTCCTTGCTGCGATGCATTGCGTAGGCCGAGTAACCAATGCAAGCACCCCCGGGCAAAAACACATTCTCCCCATCGACCATGACATTGTCGCCGCCAGCTGGAATGTCGCGTACAAAAATATTGGCAACGGGCGGCCAGACCCGCAGCGCCTCGCGTATCACAGCTTGCAAATACGGAAGTTGTTTCGCCTGGGCCATTGAAATCAGACCATCCCCCAAACGTGGAGCCTTGCCGTCGAGTACAGCGTCGTCAACCTCGCGCTGAAGCTTGGCATAAACTCGGGGATTCGTCATGAGATGAAGCATTGTTCCACGGATGGCGGCTGCTGTGGTGTCGGACCCTGCAATGATTTGTTCGAGCGCCTCAGAGCGTAGCTCGTCTCCCGATAAGCCATGGCGAATGAAAGAAGCCAACATGTCGGATCTCTTATCAGTAGGATTTCTCGCCCGCTCGTCAACAACGCGGAAACAAGCGGCCATCATCTTGCCAAATCCGTTATTGTCCTTGGGGGAGGGAGCAATAAATTGGCCGATAAAAGGAGCTTGGGCGAGCCAGCTAAAGCCCATAGCGAGAGCAGTGGCGGCAATGATGAGGCCTTCCTCGCCCGACTTGATATACTCGTCCACGTCTAAATCGCTCTTCAACATGCCAAAGGTGGTTCCCAGGCCCACGCCGCTGATCACATCTAGAGTAAAGAATTGGACCTTTTTGGCCAGATCCATCGATACTACACGGTCATTGGATGAAATGTACTTGGACCGAACAAGGTCGAGGAACTCCTGCAGTCGTTCATCGATGGATATTTCAAGATCCAGATTTTCTCTTCCAGAATACTTTCAGTAGATTAGAGGCCGACCTGAGCTAGATTGGGATCGTTGGAAATGATGACTTACGCCCGGGGCCATCTGCTTTCTTCTTCTTTCATGCTTCTCATTGTCGGTTTGAGAGAAGACATTGTCTCTTCGGTACTCGATTCGGCATGCATTATAGTACCAATCGGATCGCTTATATGCAGGGTGATTGTTTACATGAGTCCAAACTGCTGGAGATGAAGTGACCAGTATCGTCGGTGCCACTCGTGCAATTGGTCCTGTGATGTGACCGGTGTCAGCGGCGTGCATGATTATGATGCAATTCATACGAATCGGTGGAGCAGAAAAAAGAAATGTACCCACCATATCTCTCACTAACGTCAGCATACCACTCATGGCAGCTACGTTGGAGCATGGCCTTGCTATGCGGCCAATTTGTGATGCCACTCAATGGAGGTCCTTTAAATTGGCTCAGCCGAGTGTACACGGCAACAGTCCTCACCACATAAAAGACGGCCAAAATGCCAATAATCGGCACTGCCTGGTCGGCGAGCGAAGTCAAAACACCCATTGCGAAAGAGAGGCGACCGCAAATGTGAAGCTCAACCCTGATGTGAGATGTGACGAATGGACGGGTGCTATATTAATAATTGCGTCAACGTGTCTCAGTTCCGAGGTGTCCTAACCCCGCAGTTTTTCCCTTTGGAGGGACCGGGAAACTCCAATTGCACAAGCTCGCTTGTCATGTCCAATGAGGACAAGTCGATGTCACAGGCTAGCTGCAGATGGCTTGACGAAAAGCTGGGCTTGGCCCACAAACCAGGAAAATGGCTGACGATTGCATTTCTCCAGCAATGGGTTCGTGGGAATTCTGCATCTCGGGCATGCGAACCAAGGGTTGTTCGGCGGTGACAGCATGACAGCTTTTGCGGACCGAGACACGGGGGGGGAATACTACGCCGCATCTCAATCGAATCGATGATTTGCGGCTGAAATAAGAGATTGGTGAGGTAGCTGCAAGCAACGGCACACTTTGGACCGGTCCAGCCAAGTGTCCAACTGGTGATCTGCTATCACACCACGGTGGATCATGACCCATGACCCATTAGTCTAGGTTTAGGTTCCGGGCGGTATCAAGACACCGTCATTGGATGAAATAACCTGGACGCGCTATTCTGCGGGCCCCAAAACCGGCCGCTTATATTGCGCGGAGGGCTCCATGGGCATGGCTACAATCACCAGAGTTCATCCACTCAACTCCAACAGAAACGGTCACCTCAAATACCACGGACCACGTGTCGTGCCTATTGATTGGCACCAAGCGATGCTGCATTGAAGTCCGTGTCGTCTTTTGACCATGGCCAGTCCCAAGAGCCCCAAGAGCCCCAAAAGCCCCAAGAGTAAGAGCCCTAGCGTGGGGGCTCCATCTCCAGCCCGCCCGGACGAGCCGGCTGCTGATGTAGAGGCTCCTCCCATAAACACGCAGATCCCATTTGTACGACTGTAACGCATCCAGGCCTAAACCACATTGAGCTGGTATATTAACCGTGCCTTTTTCCAGAACGAGGATGATGACAACGACTCTGCCATCGGCGACAACGAAAGGTTAGTCCAATTAAGCTTCGGTCGGGTCCATTTACTTTTGACTAAGTATGGCAAAAGCGTCGTTTCATCGACCGCGTCGCTTTCCGACAGCATCCTCGAATACCGCAACATCCATGGAAGAACATTCCAGAACTCCAAGACGACCGAGTATTGGGGCCCCAACGATGACAAGCAGAATGATGGCTTGGATATAGCCCATCATTTTATTACGTTGCTCCGGGGCGACAGGTTATTTGAGGCCCCCATTACCAAAAACCCGTCCAAGATTCTTGATGTAGGCACTGGAACAGGTGCGAAATCTTCACCCAACTTATGCACACCATCCGCTTCCATGCTAACCCCGACTAGGCATCTGGGCCATTGATGTTGCAGATGCTTATCCAGGTGCAGAGGTCATAGGAACAGACATAAGCCCGACTCAGTCGCCCTGGGTACCTCCGAATTGCAAATTCGAAATTGACGATGCGCAACTCGAATGGACATTTCCTGCCAACACGTTCGATTTCGTACACATCCGAGCATTGTATGGAAGTATTGACGACTGGACGAAGCTATACCGAGAAGCATTCCGAGCCATCGTACCGGGCGGATGGATTGAGGACTTCGAATTAAATATTACGCTGCACAGTGACACCCCATCTATTAGAGACGACCCAGAGCATATATTTAAACAGTGGGCCAGTGTCTTCCTCGAGGCCATGGATCGCATCGGCAAGACGGGGCGCATTGGCCTGCCTGGCAATATGCGCAAGCGCATGGACGAGGTGGGCTTCGTGGACATTGTCGAAAAGAGCTACCAGATGCCTGTCGGCGGATGGAGCAGCGATGCTAGAATGAAACAAATTGGCTCTTATAATCTTGCTTTTCTCGACGAGAGTCTAGAGGGCTTTGCTCTGTTTCTCTTAAAGCAGGTCATGGGGTGGGAGTATGCGGAGATCCAAGTCTTCGTAGCGAGAATGCGCAATGCCATTCGAGACAATAAGATTCGGCCATACTATCATGCGTAAGTTTGAAATATATTTGTTTCTCTCTTCCTCTGTTTTCTAAGTACCCTGGATAAAGCTCACGTTTATTATAGGACAATGGTGTATGCGAGAAAACCGAGTACTTAGGGTTCATCGGACAAATTGCTCATTTATTTTGATGCAGTCGTATCAATTAATTAATTAACGATAATGCGAGCAAGAAAACCATGATTGTAAATAATAGATTATTGAGAATTACGTGTGGGTTAGCTCGGATGGGTAGAGCGTCGTGGCCTAGTTGGATAATTTGCGGACAGCTTTTATCCAGAATTAGTTAGTAATATGCCAATGTAAGGCTGAGTAAGGAGACAATCCAATTCAGAAGGACCAAAGCAAATATTAGTTGCGCATTAGATTATGGGTATCTTCCTATTTAAATCGATGCATTGCACATTCCTTCATTTCCTCATGTCCTGCCCCATGGCATCCAGCGCTCGAGGGCCTCGTACTCCAATGACACCCCTAAAATTCTCACTTAGCCACTCAAAACTAACCAGAGAGGAACCCTTGCGACTATAAAATTATAGAAAGTAATTGCAGTGAACAGAAGGGCGAGGAAAACAAAGCCCAAGCTCCTTGTTCTCCATCTATTGCACGTTTGAATAACTGAGTCCTGCTCAGGATGTTTTATGTTGATAATATAATGCAACAGAGAATAAAGCATGATAAAGTCTTGCTTGACTTGAGCTAGATTAGCTGGAGCCAATATTAGAAGCCCGAATGAGAGCTGAGGTAGACGGGTCATGGAAATATCGAGCAGCTTATCCTAGATCGATCGATATTAGGGCTAAGGGCGCCGATCGATATCGGGGTCAAGAGCGCCGAAAAACATTTCGAAAAGATTACCATTCACTGACTTGGTGTCAACGAAATCACTAAATGAAATTGTTAGGCCACATAGAACACAATTTACGCTGAAGGGATTTTTACTCACCAACGACATTCTATGCCCATCTCATCGAGGTATGACAAGTAGCGCTGGCCGTCCTCATCGTCGCCGAATCGGATAAACTGTATCGCCACTTGAGTGCGATTCAACTTTCGATTCTTGATCTCGTCAATGATTCGCTGAATCGGGTTCTCGACACCAGCGGCTTTTTCTTTGCCGATCCCCCACATCCCGTCTGTGAAAATGAATATGTTGAGAGACTTTCGTGCAAATCTGGAGATTATGTTGGCTAGCGGCGAGTGCAGCCTCGGAATGATTTTCTTGTCGATGAACTTTCCGAATTTATCTTCAAAAATCATCTGATCCCAACTTTGTTCACGAAACTTTCTTAGTAAATTGGTCGTGGTCCCAGTATGTCGCTTGGAGGGATCGGAAGAAAAGAATAGCTCAACGCCATCCGTGTCAATCTGCTTGGCTATATATGCGAATAATTCGAATGCTTCGCATACTTCTCCATAGCGAGCGTGCATAGTTTCCGATGTATCTATATAAAAGATGTGATCTCGGTCCTTCAAGTTGTTTTTTAATTTCGACATGACCCTGCTGGCATTTTCGGAAATTGGCCAACCGTTTTTCTTCGCTTGTCGATAGGATTTTGCTTCATCATATGGGAACATTAAAATTTTACCGGTTTGACTGGGATCCAACAATGATGAAGAGGATGCAATCGTATTTCGGAATGAAGGATGCCTATTAGCTCTAGATACTGGGCGCCTCGTTATTTCGCGTCTCAGGTCAGGGGGAGGCATCGAAACAGGGCGCGGAGGAAAAGAACCGTTTTCGGGCGAACCACTCATAGTTGTTTCAAGGCTTAACGCAGTGATCGCCTCTTGCGAGGAGCAGATGTCGCCTGGCTCGATTGGTAGAGGCTCCATTTTATCTCCTGCATCCTGAATGATTTTCGACAAGCATTCTCGTAGTTCCTTGGCCGCCCATCTTTGATCCTTCCGGACGAGCATTCGGTCTTGGACGACTTTGAGAATCTGGGGAGTAATGAGGTCAATGCCTTCTGTAGAGCTTCCGATAATGGCATGTGTGACTTTTACAGTTTCCAGTGCCGTGATGCCATTATGAAAACACCCATCATGACCGCTTCCATTAAAGGTGTCCAGGGTGGCAGTTTCAGAAACACGTGCTTCGCGATATTGCTTGCGACCCTCTTCGCCTTTGAATACCCAGGCGGCCGTATCGCTTATAACGCAGCCTATGGAAAATATGTCTGCTTTAGTAGTGATAGAATGTTTCCCAGAGGTCGAGTATTCAGCATGATGGCTACACTCGGGGGCACCTGGCTAAAGAGTTAGCTATAAGAAAAGTATTAGTGACTACAAGTTGGATAAGAAACGTACCATAGGTAACACCGCCATGAGAATCAACACCAGATGAGTCTTCGCCATTTCTCTCTATCATCTTGGTATGACTGAGCCCAAAGTCTGTAAGTTTGAGAATGAAGTCATAGGGTCCCCCCGGTGCCTGGATAGCAACAAGAATATTCTCCGGTTTAATGTCCTGGTGAATCCTTCAAGATTTGTTAGCCCCATCAAATTATATCATGCATGAGAGTTCTCTTACCCTTGAATGTGATTGTTGGGGTCATTTTTGGAAATATGAAGGAGATCAAGAGCTTCAAAGAGTCCAACAAAAGCACCCCAGAATTTTATTGTCTCGTTTAGTGTCTGTGGAGGCTGTGTATGCGCAAGGAAGTCCTCCAAATTACCACCATCAACATATTCTAGGATTAGGTTATATGTAGGGTTAGGTTGAAGTCTGTCATGTTGTTGGATAAATGACCCGTAGAATTTGACAATATACGGTGAAGTGAAGCGATCAAGACTGGATAAAGCTGCCTTCTCTCTCTCATAATGCTTCCGATATCGATGGCTGTACGTCTTCCGAACAAAGGTCGTCTTGAGACAGGAATGTTAGAAATGGAGCATGAGAAACTTTTTTGAAATGGTTTGAAACATACCTGATCAAATGCCGTGCAATTTTTGTTCGTGTTTATTTTTGTGACAGTTGCTGACCCGCCTTCCCTGATGATTTCCTCATTGTAGATAGGCAAAATGTGTCTAGAGTTGAGTGATTGGCCATATAACTGGTTCGGCTTGAAGTCGAGGGGGAAAAACATCCATTGGCTCTCCCTTATTTCAGCATAAAGCTTGCGAAACCATGACGCATCTCCCCAAGTCCGCGGATATTCATCTAATGGAAAGCGGATGTCGGCCAAGTTATCTTTTGTGAAGTCGTTGAGAAAGTTTAAGCGGCCTATATAGACAAGAAGAGAGAAGACTCGTAAAAAGTGCTCAATGATAGTCTCGGGCGAAGCGACGAGGTTGGGATATTGGTTGATCGCGCTGACGACCTGGCTACGATTCCAGTGGTCCTTTAGAACCGATAGAGGAACATATTTCGCGTCATGACGACCTGTTCCATCTCGGCCCACGTAGTCCGACATGAGATCAGTGAGCTGCTTTGAAAGGTCTCGGATGTACTCAGGCGCATCCATGGTTGTGTCTCGGTCGGAGTGGAGCCGATTCGGTGTGTTGTTGACTCGTTCCGATCGTGGCGACGTAAATGTCACTCTAGGACGTGTGAAACGGATTGCAGAGAGGAAGGCGATCAGTGGTCGAGCTTCATGCCTTTGTCGTGAGGAGGTGCGACGGGGAAGCGCGTGCGAAGGAGGTTGCCTGACCACAAGGCTGACAAATAAGCAACAGGCCAAGATGGAAAAAAGATGTAGAGAGCAACCGGAGGGATCCCGAGTAGCAGAGAGGCAATGCCAAAGATGCTGAGGCTAGTTAACCACGAGCGCGCCGAAGCTTCTCCTGGGACCCGGCTGGATGTTGAAGCCGTGTGAAGCGGACGAAGAAGGTGAAAGAGAAGTGACGCACTCCGTGAAGGCCTTCAGGAAAGAATTCACGCTCCAATTCCGCCCTGCATAGTGGGGGACAAGCAGGCAAACCGGCAAGGCGTACAGCCCAGCAGATGAGACATGGGACGCGGAGCATTTCTTATTCCCATTTGAGACAGATGCATGTGCATATGATCACGTAGGGCAATGCCCGCCACAGCAGCCACATTTATTAATCTAAATGGGCATAGCCACGCATACATTTTGGCTGGTTACACCCGTGACGCAACGGTGTGGATGGGGGCTCGCAGGGACAGCTTGGTACATTTCAGAGAGCGAGGCATTTTGTCCTGGTGTAATTGACCCGCACTGGTCAAGGCAGAGCTTCTGGCGCTTCAATTATCAGGTCAATCCTGTATTTTTCTGGGAAAATACACTGACTGATGTCAATTTTTGCGATATCGATCTAAAAGAAAATGGCTAATGGTCAGAAGAAGAGAGTGCAGCTATTTAATTTGATCATTTCAATTTCGTGTGCTAACTTTAACGACACCCGTCTGTACGAGAGACTTCTAGATAAAGACATAAGCTCTGAAAATATTCTATCTAATAATTAATGGATCATGCAATTTTATTCACCTGATCTTGGACCTTGTTCCTTCTGTGGCTTGACCTCCTCATTCTGGCCACACAGTATGCAACTCCCCAAGCAATCAATGTCAGTAGCAGTAATGGAAGACAAATGGCAAAATAGAGCCTCAAAGCAGACTGTCGAACTTTCCAATCTCCCCAACTTGGCCCGAATCCACTGGAACTGTCATCTCCGAACGTGAGGATACCGCTGCTAAATATTGTCTGGGAAAAGGTTATGCTCTGAGCGATTGCACACCGTCGTTTCTGGTACTTACAGCAACAAATGTTCCTGGGAGAAAGATGAGGGTAAAGACAGTGATGACGTGCATCGATATCGTCTTCTCATGCATATCTTGCGTCCATATTTGCATTATATCTGCAGAGTTTTGTGATGATTTAGCAAAATATTCCCCAGTCCGCATGTTGCGATATTGTAGGATTGTGTTGAGCTGAGTTGGATTAGCCTGGAATCAAATTGCGCATAGAAAAAACAAACCATTAGTTCCATCTTTTCTACATTGTTTAAAATTTCTTTAAGCCTCGCTTGATGTTTGGTTAAGTCTCCTTCTAGTCTGCCAAGCTGATGAACAAAGTCTGAGGCATGTGTTTTGCACCACTCTAGTTGATCATTTTCGCGGATGTGGAGTTCGAAGTCTGTCGAATTGACGAGCTCCTGATAATATGACTTGATCTCAACCATGAGTTGCTTATTTTGATCAATCACGGACATGGCTTGCGTTATGTCTTTACTAAGAAGACTCAAGCTTTGGAGCTGATTGAAAGAGACCAGGTCCTCGAGTTTGAGATCTGGTTGTTTGGGACTGGGTGATTTTTGTATCGTAACCATCTCATGCCCTCTGGTGAATGTACTAACTTTTGTGGAAAGCCTCCGGATTACTTTCTCTGTAGGTGAAGCAGGCTGAGAGCCGCCAGGTGCTTGAGGAGAAAGGGGCTCATGAGGCCAAGACAACATCCTATCAGCTGCCAACAAGCCTGGAATATCCTGCACCATGTCTTCCACGGGAGCGTGTTGGGCCACGCTCGAGAACCTTGCATATTTGGCCTCAAGAGAATGTATATAGTGTTCCCAATTTTCAGTACCCCATTGCAAAAAAAGAATTTGATCCTCAAGTGTTAGTCGAAAAGAACTTGGCAAAGATTTTGTGATTGTACGGTCGTCCCTCTGCTTCACCGAATCTATGGTAGATACAACTCGGTTTTGTATTGTTGCATCGCCCTTAATAATGATCCACAATGCACGGCATTCTAAGAGGTCGAAGGAGTGGTAGACGGCCACCTGACGTTGAAGCCATTCTCCCTCGTTCTTTTTATCTGCTTCTATTCCGAGGATATTAAAACAGTGCTGGATTTGGGCTCCAGATCGACCGATACTTCTTAATTCAGGCTGTTGATAACGTTGATTCAAGTAGTTTTCATATCTGAAGCATGCGGACGAATGTGGTTCTTCGCGTCTCTTGAATGTGAATACAAAGTCCAGGAACGAAGCCATGACCTGGTGATGGGTAAAAAGATACGTCATCTGTTCCCGGGTGCAAAGTAGTGGACCACGAGAGGAGGCAGATTGGAGGAAGCTAAAGATTATTGTCAGTTTTGAAAATGTTCTTTTCTACACGTCTTGGAATATTTTTACATTAATCTCCGATGTGGGTCTTTAGAAGTGCTTTCCAATACATGCTTAAGTTTTGAGATGTCCTTAACCTCGTGAGATTGAAACTTGTCTATGCATTTTGATATCATTGTCAGTTTAGGTGGGATTTGACCCACAAGTCTTGAATTGGAAACTAACTGTCATTGGCCTCGGAAGAATCCAAGATGGTGAACTCGCTTTTCCTCGAATAGAATAGGCTTTTTTCGATTTCATCCAGTCTAGTTTGATACACTGCTAGTGTGTACGGAAAATCTCTGGAAATAAATAAATTGAGAGGATAGCTATCAGCATCTTCTTTTGACCGTGCTAGCCTCGGTGCAAAGGCATTCTGGGAGTGGTCCATTGGAATGAGGCGCTACGAAGTGTTGCGAAGGAGCTGATTTTTGGGTAGCAATGTGAAACGAACAAATAGTGTACTCGAGTTGTCAATTCATTCCAGATAATAAAGAGGAAATTGGCAGATAAATGATAAAGCAACAAAATAACCTTGTAGCATAAAATTAGGCGTGAGATCATTGTTTTGGTGAAAAATTACATTGCCTTGTGAGGCTTGAGATGTAGGTTAGATAAGGCAAGCGAGGCGTGGACGTTCCGACCTCGGTCTAACGTGGCGCGTGACGCCTTGCGACGCGGTAAGCCTCTGAGACACCACTCCGCCCCTAACTAGAAAAAGGCTGGGAAGCTCTGGGGCGTCGTGGGCAGGATGAAGGAAGAACCATGTGCACGAATGAACGGTGGTTTATTCGAAAGATAGCTACAATAAAAACACCCTTACCGCAATTTCACATCACAGTTCAGCTAATACAAAACATGTTTTAAGGGCAAATCCTTGCAAAACTCGGCGATTCATGTTTTTAGGTCCGCGCCGAGAATTGCCACCGCTGCATCCCTAGTATCAATCACTTTGCTGTAAATTGAATGAAACCTGTGGTGACTTCACTCAGCCTCCGCCCGTGTCTGTCATAATTGCGCCTAAGTGGCTACTCTTCAATTTCATAACGGATGTGCTCCATAATGTGGTCTCGCTGAGCCTGTCGCGAGGCAAATTTTAGTTATGGTTAATTACACAGGGGGGCATGGAAAAGTAAGGCACACTTGAGTTAAGGCTTGTGGGATTGTCAGTTTATATTCTGTACCACTTTTCTGGGCGCGGTTAGCTGGCCGTCATTGTATGGATGAAGCTGCAGCTTACTTCGACAGAGATCTGACTCTGGTGGTTAGGGAACAGGCCTTTCAGGTAGTCTTCGAGTTTTTGCTTCCTCAAGCGGTACTCAGGGAATGTGTCCATGATCATAGACATGATTTCATTGGAATATGCCTTGAAGGCTTCGCAGATTGAGGGATTGTGCACCTGGGGAGGCTGTGCTGAGGGAGCTAGTCAACTCGCCAACGTTTAGAATGGGCGGAATTGATTCCCGACCCATGGGGATTCTTTACTGGAGCGGCCATGCTGTGGGCTTAAGCCCCTGTGTCATTTCATCGAATGGAAGCGAGGATTGGGTGTTGGCTGCCTAGGTCGAGAGCGGTGAGGAGCTGGAACGAGGCTCTGTCAAACCGAGGGGGGACGAAATGACGGGCAATGAATGAGGGGTAATGTCATTTTGAGCCTCAACGAGGCAACACTGCAGCATCACGCGCCAACTGCCTCGCGTTTTGATTGGGACGACTGGTGAGAAATATGCATGCTGACGCTTGATGACGGGCATGACACGCCACCAGCCGAGAGCTGAGCGAACGAAGTGCTTTTCCGAGGGATCTTTATCAAGGTACAGATTTAACGTGGGATAATTAGACTACACAAGCCCTTCTCCCAGCTCCCAGATCCTGGACGCGGCAACTAGATAGACGCTTTCAGAGCTGAATTACTCCAGGAAACCGCTGCGACAGGCTCGGGGCACTGCTGCAGTAGCCGGTGTGATAGACAAGTCGGTTGTGTTGCTTTCTTTTTGTGCGCGTTCGGCAGATAACATGTGATGTTCAATTGGCTACGCGCTTGCCATGCGCCGCATGCTTACGTCCACTACCACCCTGTGAAACAATCCAAGTGGTCACTGTTGCTTTTGTGGTGAGACATCAGCAAAAGCGCCTAGCCGCAGGATGGCTTCATGTTTTCATTGTCCCACCAAGAAAGGGCCGAAGAGCGGACGTGGCTGCATGAAGTGGAAATTGCCTTTCCAAATGTGCAAAGAAATTCATCAAGTGTCGCTAAAGCAGCCCGCTGGCATTTTAAAACGGTGACCTTGCCTTCATGATTTTATGAGGATTGAAAGTTCAAAGCATGGCTCAAACAATGGCTCTAATACCCATTGAACTTTTGCATGAAGCTCGTACAACTCAATTGAAGAGTTTGGGATAAGGCAGCCCATTACAAATGCTGAAAGCGCATTGATGTCAGACTGCAAGCTGTTGTACCAATTAGGAAATGCATGTGTTAGTATTTATTTTAGTAAGGCCATGTGGTGACGCATTGCTTCATCTCTTTAGCCCTCTGATACATTTTAGATGAACGAACTCTGGAATGAGGACTAGCAGTGGAGAAACTGAATAACAGTTGAAGAATATAATGAATGATCTGGTCAAGAACAAGACGCATTGCAAAGATACAACTGAAAGAGAAGAAGGGCTTGTTTATTTTCTATAACCTAGATTCTTCTATTATCCTTGACCAGCTGCTAGCTCCAGGGTGGCCATCTAATTACCCTGTGAACAAATCACACCAAAATCGCACAAAGCTTCAAAACTTATAGCTCAGTGTCATGGTTTGTCTCATGGCAAACATTGTCTTCTTAACATCTTGGCACTAAAGTTACATCGCCTAACCACTCACACCCAGCAGCAAGATTATCGTTATCATACAGTAACAAAACGTTAGTCGATGGATCGGTCTGGCAAGACTGGAAGCGGTAAATTCCGGCCTGGTTTTGACATCTTAGGATAGGTTGAGGTCCATCAGTGAAAATCTGGCAGCTCAATGGATGGTAGTCAGGTGTCGAAGGAGCGTTCAATAGCTGAACAGGATTGCCTTGGATTGCATCGTCATAATACAGCGTATAACCAGAGCCGCCGACCTGGTACAGTGGTACCTTGTAGCTCAAACTTCAACGCGTATTGGGAATTAGTGATGATTTCAACATCATCATACTGGTCTATAGGCCCGAAGAAGCGGTTGTCGGCCGTCTCAGGAATATACTGAGTACAGGCTGGACCAACTGTTGTTGTGCTGGTAACCGAGACCACATCAACGCTGGTGTACAAAGACGGAATTGATTTGGTCGATGAAGTGATCTTTACCGTCTTTGGGATGATTGTTGATTTGATGTCCGTGAAAACAGAAGTAATGGTTCCAACCTTGGTTACGGTGGCAATTGGGATTTGGGTCACAGTCTTGGTGACGGTGGAAACGGAAGTGGATTGTTTCAGCGTGGTTGTTTTGGGTACAACACCGAGGCATGAGCAGGCTGAAGAGAATTGTGTCTTGCCACCCGAGCAAGAAGAGGCACAGGCTGGTACAGCAGTTGCAGACCCAGTCTTCGCGCTGCAAACGTTTGCATTCGCCATTCTTTTGGCTGGTATTTGGCTGGTGACTGTGGCCGGAACGACAACGGTTGAAGTCATGAGGACCTCCGAGCGGAATTCAACTGTAGCGACATCATAGATTGTGGTAATTGATGTCACCGAAGTAAGAACCGTCTTAGTTGGAACAGCGAGGGCCGTTTTCAGCACGGTTGTTGTTTGAGACTTGGTGATAGTCTTGGTTATTGTTTTGAAGATGGTGGCTGCGCAGGGGGTAACCGTCTTGTCCAAGAACGCCTGGCAAGCACTATGGGCCTTGGAAGAACCGAGCTGAAATATTTATTAGTATGAAGACCAGCCATTGGTATATGGATCATACCGAGTTAAGACATCGGTCAGACTTGCAAACCGGTAAGAATTCGGTGCGGCAATTGCTGGCGGGGCTAGCAGCAAAAGAGCTGTGACAATAAACGACCTCATGATGGAGCACAAGATGCCAATGATTGAGAGGGCGTTGGGTTGGGAAAAAATGATTATGCTATCATAAGAAGAACGGAGATATATATACTGGCTCTAGCCCCTAGCTAAACTAACCCGCTACCGGGCCGCCGCCGGGTCCAAGACTATTTTCCGGTGATACGATCACAGCTCACATTGTACGGGACATCAGTCCATGCTCTGCCGAGAATCTGGTCGAGACCACTTTGTATGCATGAATTTCGGGCGCCACATCTTGGTTTAGCAAGTTTAGCGTGAGCTTTGCCACTTGTCCTGAGTTAGCGACCCCTCGAGGCTGAAGCCACGAGCGGTCTAGATGAAGTCAGGTGAATTTTTGAGCTAGCTAATCAGGGAGCAAATTGACGAGCGGAATGTATGTTAACATTCATGATTGGTTAGCTTAATGTCCCACGCGAATGGCGCATGCTTAGCTTCGGGTTGGTTGTGAATTTTGTCGACTATTGATTTTGTCGTGTCAGGCTGCTGCACAGTAGTGCCGTCACCGCCTTAATCATTCCATCGCGAGTTAAGATCGAGACTGATTTATTTCGTAATGAAAAGAAAAAAGAGGACTAATAGTGCTTAAAAAGACAGCTTCCTGTCAATCAATGTCCTTTTATGTACACAATTGATTATTTGATCCGTCGAATACTTCAATTCTGGCGACCTCAGGGAATCTCCAAGGGTATGCTGGATGGTTCGTGCTCACCGGCCGGACAATGTGAAATCTTCGAGTGGCGCCCTGAGTTTAAAATTTATGATTTTGTAAAACTGTGCTAGCAATGTATGTGGGCTCCCTAAACATAAAAACCACTGCCGAGCCAATATTTTGGTTATAATTCCGTGGTGCTGGCTTGGGTGACCGAGCTGGAGCTGCCTCGGAGGATCGAATCTATATATAAACAAACACGAAAACCAATTGTGATATCAACAACATAACGTAGGATACGTCAATTTAACTTGGTCTGGGGGCAATTCATGGTCTTTGATTGACAGCTGTGTTCTTTTTTCGCCTGGGTCGTTCTTCTCGTATATCCATGTTCGCTTACGTGGTAGGATCTTTGGACCCACTGGTGTAAAAGAATTGTCTCGCTGAATACTTTGTGTACCGGATGGTATGATAGATATCTAGTTATAAGTTGCAAGTTGCTGAGAGCGAAATTTGAGACAAGTTCATTGGCTTCTTCATTTCTATAAATAGAACACGACTGAACGTATCTTTGAAAAGCTTATTGTCGACCAGTGCAACATTTACGTCAAGATATCGGCCAATGAGTGATTTGCTTGCTTAAATATAATGGCATTATTTAATGTATGAACCACTAACCTAGTATTGTCCACCCAGTTCAAAAATCATCCAGTGGAATTGAGTTGAGCTAGCGCGCAATACTACCCACGAGAGGCTATTCACATTTTAGCTTCGCAGTACACAAAGAAGGGTCTGCACTGTGTAATGAATGACGTAACGCGACAGGAACAGGATGGTGGCAAACGACGAAAGGGCTAGTTGCCACACATATGACGTTTGTGGAGGGTGACGAGAAGTTAATATCATCTCGTGAGTCGCTCTCTCGTCTCTCAATGCATTGATGATCGCATAATTCTTGCATATCATAACTATCACAATGAACAAGGCAAAGCTACGTAAACAAGTCCCCGAGGGGGTTCGCGAACGAGAAACATTCAAGTGAGGACTCCTTCAAGGCAGATCGAATTTATATTCACTAATCGGTCAAATTTCTAGGTACGATCCGTCGCTGTTGACCACTGCCAAGTTCATCAAAGCTGATGAACCAATCGCAACCGCTGGGTTGACCTCATCCGACGATCCTATCCTCACTGCGCTTGCTCAGCTGGGGGCCTGGCGAACGGGGACAGATCGATCATTTATATCTCTTTTCGACTCGCAGCATCAATATATCGTAGCTGAAGCAACACCTTCTCAACCTTTGGACCCTTTACTTCCCAGCGATAGATGTCGTCAGCGGCTCTGGCTGTGTGGCACGGCACTCCCACGCAGCCATGGTGTGTGTGACCTCACGCTGGTCGGTGATTCGTCCACTCTGAAAACCTCCAAAAATGAGGATGAAGGCAAAGATAAGACTCAACTTTCAATTACCCTGTCGCAAGACCTGACTACCGATGTTCGATTCTCTTCCAAGCCTTATTGCCAGCTTGGAGGTTCGGCTAGATTCTACGCTGCTGTTCCTATCCAAACACCACGAGGTATCAACATTGGCGTCTATTGTGTGGTTAGTTTGGAGCCTGGAAAAGAATGGACAGACGACGACACTGATCGTCTGCGAGAGATATCTCAAAGCATCATGGTACATCTCGAGCTACGACGATCAACTGACTTGTGCCGACGGAATGAGCGCATGAATAGGGGTCTAGGATCGTTCATTGAAGGAAAGTCTACAATGTCCGGATGGAAATACGGTCCGCATGCAGCTGCGTTTATGGATAGACCAGATCATGAAGGTGCACTGAACAGAAAGCAACAGTATCTGCAACGCAATGACGAATGCACAGAAACAAGCACCACTGGGGTTGACAGTGATCCTTGCCCACATCAAATCATTCCCCAATCCAACAAATCTGACATCGGCGTCAAAGGCCCACAGGCCACCTCAAAGGACATGGGCCCTTTGCTAGATGCTGAAACCCCAACCGGCATCTTTTCTAAAGCAGCAAATATTATTCGAGAATCGATTGAGGTGGAAGGCTGCTTATTTTTTGATGCCACCATGGGATCATACCGATCGCCCTCCATGATCAATCGGACAAATGACATGCAAAATCAATCGTCTTCAACGAGCAGTAGTGACGAGAGCATAGGATTCAGCAAACCATCTACAGCTTCTTGCCAATTACTTGGCTTTTCCACATCGGAAGGTTCAAGCGTAGATGGAGCTGCATCAAAGCGGCCTGGTGCATCAATTGCAGAGAAATTCCTCGCTAAGCTGCTACGGCGACACCCAAAAGGGAAGATTTTCAACTTTAGTGCTGATGGAGAATTGCAGCCATCCGACTTTTCGGAAGATGATCGAACCATTTCACCATCTTCTATCATCGTGAACGACCCATCTTTCCAAAAACACGAACTGGAATTTCTCTTCCAGAGATCCCCAAAAAAGTCAGGTTCGCTCCAAAATGAAGGAAGCATTCTTCTGAATGCATTCTCGGGAGCCAGGAGTGTGGCTTTTGTACCCATTTGGGACCCAAAAAAGGAGCGGTGGTATGCTGGTGGATTCATCTATACCAAAAATCCAGCCAGAACCTTGACTCTACAAGGTGAACTAAGCTATTTACGGGCTTTTGGAACGCTTGCTATTGCTGATATACTTCGTTTCAACACCCTGATATCGGATAGAGCAAAGTCTGACGCATTGGGTTCACTCTCGCATGAGCTGCGCTCTCCCTTGCATGGAGTTTTGCTGAGTGCCGAGCTACTGATGGACACTGACCTTGATGTTTTTCAAGGCAATGCAACTCACACCATTGAAACTTGTTCTCGCACACTTCTCGATACTATAGACCACCTTCTTGACTATGCTAAGATCAATCACTTTAAGAGAAGGGACAGCAGTCTATTATCTGGCGACAAGCATCAAATGCCTAGACAAGGGGCGGCGGATTGGAAGCACTTTGGTGGGAAAACTTTGATCTGCCCTTCTCGTCTTGATGGACTTACCGAAGAAGTCGTTGAAAGCGTATTCGCTGGTTTTAATTTTCAGCATTCATCCGCCCAGCAGCTGGCCCAAAGACGATCGAGCGTGGCCAATAGCGATATCAGCACGAGTTCCAGAAAACTCACCGACGACGAGGGCCCACAACAGACGTTTCAAGATGTGTTGATTCTGCTCTCATTTGACCCACGCTGCAATTGGACATATAATCTACCTGTCGGGGCTCTGCGTCGAATCATTATGAACATTTTTGGCAATTCTCTGAAATATACACGACAAGGGAAAATTGAAGTCTCGCTCAACCAAGATGTCGTTGTAATCAAAGGCAAGAAAAAGCAGCGAGTTGTTAAAATTAGAGTACAAGATACAGGAAAGGGAATCAGTCCCGAATATCTCAAGCAGAGGCTTTTCAGACCGTTTAGCCAGGAAGACGAACTGGCACCAGGAACAGGACTGGGCCTGAGTTTGGTAAAACAGATTGTATCCCAACTTGGAGGACATATCTCAGTGGAGAGTCGAATCGGTTTAGGAACGACCGTCTCGATTGTTCTCCCACTAGAGAAGATACAGGGATCCTCGGACCCTGTTCTGACACCATCTGATGATGATAAGGAATTTGAGGAACGATGCAATGACCTCAAAGGATTGCGAATTCAGATTATATTCCCCAACTCTACGCATGAAGACAGCTCTGATTCTCACAAGAATACCTTGCAATCCACCTGTACTGACTGGCTACACATGGAAGTTATCTCGGATGCGCAGGCAGATCTTTTACGCCCAGATTTGACACTTTGGTCTTACGATGCATTGCCCACAGGCTTTCAGGATATTATAAAGTTGGCTGACACCCCCAATCTTGTTATTTGTTCAAATCCTTTGGAGGCATACCGCCAGTCCCAGTCTTTTGAATCCGCCGGACATGCCGGGATATTTGAGTTTCTTTCTCAGCCGTAAGTACATTTCTCCATCGTTGATCTCTAGTAACACATTTTACTAATGCTCGGCAAGAGTCGGGCCCCGCAAACTCGCCAAGACCTTAGTGCATGTTTACAAAAGATGGATGAATCGTCCCATCCCATTAACCACGCCCCCGCTACTAATCAAACCGCTGAACGACAACAATTCTTGGCCCAATTTACATGCTGCGCCGCATCTCGAAAAATGGCACTTAGAGCAGGTATCTTCCAGTACGCAAACAGAAAGCACTACTTCCAGACGATGCAATGACATCTCAACGCCGCCACACGAGGATAAAGTGCCTGCTTTACATCCAAGCGATGGGTCCCCATCAAATCAGACGCCAAGCAGCTCCAGTTCAGGGAACGGTCCATCGCAAACCCCCCAGTCATCAACACCCCTGAAGCTTTTGCTTGTTGATGACAATAAAATTAATCTCAAGGTATTGTCGACGTATGTGAACAAGCTTGGTCTGCAATACGAAACTGCAACCAACGGGAAGGAAGCCGTCGACTATTTTATGGAAAGTCCGCAGGAATACAAGTGTATTCTGATGGACATTTCAATGCCGGTCATGGACGGCTTCGAAGCGACAAGATGTATTCGAGCCTACGAGAGTCTAAAGGAGCTGACGCCAACTTCCATTGTTGCGCTGTCTGGTCTGGCCTCGGAGGATGCACAACGGGAAGCGTCGGGCAGCGGCATGGATTCATTTCTCACGAAACCGGTCAAATTGAAAGTTTTGGAAGGTTTGCTGAATTCTCATGGGCTTTTAAACTGATAGCAGTAGATCGCATTTCCTTTGGACCTAAATTGAAGATGGATGACCTCAATGGTAAAGGTTCACTGACACGAAACATCGTGAAAGGAACATTGCACAGGTCTTTGTTAGTCTTTGTCGGTATTTGTGACAAAGTTATTGCGCTTAAATTTGATCTTGGTTTTGGCTTTTGGTGCTCCAACGGATGGCGCATGGTGGTGACCGGTTCTCCCTTGGTCAATTGTGCCATCGACCACCAAACCCGAAGATGACGTCAATGTGTTCCAATCAGCGTCTCACAATGACGAGGGTTGCACTTGTCCAGGGGCTGCTGTAGCGACAGTTGACACCAATCGTCATGAGATGTAGTCAAGCGTTTGACTACATCCAGCCCCGTCGAGCGAAGCGGATGTATCAGGGTCGACGCGTCGCTGGAAGTATATCTTGTTGAGATCGCTCGTCTCTTTGGAGTTCGGCTGTTCAAGTACTAACACCGACAAGAAGCCTTTGTCCCCCGTTATCCTTGACGCAAAAGTTCACCGCCCCAAGAAAAATAGTGTCGACGGTCGCGGTTTTGTTTGTAAGAAGGGTGTATTGGCTCAATGTAGGAACGGCGTCTGTTGAGTCGGTTTGGTAGATTTGCCAATTGTAAACAACAGAGCCTTTTTTTACTTTTGTAAATGCGCATTGAACCGAAATTGTTCCTTCCTCTTGGGCGTTTCGAATAGCGCGGGCTTGGATCAATTCCAGTGAATTCGCAACATCTGCCACGGGGGTCCAAGTAGCTGTCGTCAGGTTGTCGGCAATCGCGAGCTCAGCCAGGCCGGGGCCGGGAGATGAAACCCGAGTGCTATCAGAGCAGGAATCAGCGTTGCGAGGTAGTAAATGTCTCTCTGCAACAGGAGATGAACAAACGAGCCCTATGCTGCCTGTAAGAATCACAAGGGCGCGCAGAAGCTTGGGACCAGCCCTATGATTGTTAGCAGACAAAAACTACTTGCCGCGAAGCCTCTTACATTATCACTAGATTAAAACTAGATGCAAGTATAGAAACGGGAATTAGAGTTTAACAGCCTTTTCGAAACGTTCTTTTCCGAAAGTAGGGGAGCTGAGGTCTTTTATGTCGCCTCATTAGCAAATTATTCAACACAAGTTGGCCAATTCGTATCCCTGGACCAATTATTGGGCCACTGGAAAGAGCCGTAACTCCGACGCGTAAGGTTAAATTCTATTTTTATTTGGCAGGCGCAGTAGTACATCTTTGAGGGGTACGGTTTCCGAGGGATCCGGGGTTGATCTGTGACGCAATTTACTGATGAGATCTATCGCTTTAACTGGCCTTTTCCAGGCTTTTTTATTCAATCAAATGGTAATTTCTTCCATATTTCATGTCATGGACAATGAGGCAGCCATATCTCGACCCAAATCCATCGATGGATTGTACTCATGGTTACCCTTGTCGGCTGCGTAATACATGATCGCCGCCCCAACCAAGCAGACATTACAGAGATCTGGTTGGTCTGGCTTCGCCGTGATTGCCGGCAGATGCCCTCCAAAGTACGTACGAGCCGCTTAGTGAGCGGGCCGATGACGAATCTTGGACAGACACCAACACGTTGAAATTCTGCCTCATTAAAGATTCCCTCTGCAGCCCCATGTATCAAAATTTTCCACACTTTTCAAGCTATTTTTCTCTCTTTTCATTCATGGATTTTGATCCCGTATAGCCATAGTAACCACTTTACCGAGATGCAGCAAGAGACCGTTGCTCAGATCTCGTATCTTCTTGTGCCAGACTCAGCACTGCCACCCACTAACCGAATCCCTGTCCAATGCGCAGCTCAAATGCGTATTCCTTGATCCACTTCGCGCCGGTCCCAGCCGCCATCTTTGCGCTTCGGGTTAACCTTCTCTCAAAGAACATTCCGAAACCGAAGACGATTTCATGGAGATTACCAGAGCGAGTTAATTTAAGACCTGCAGATTGATGTTTTAAGCTAAAGAAACGATGATTGTTTACACATTCGCACCGTAGTCTTGAGCTAAGGAACAGTGGATACGAGTTGGATCAGGTCATCATCAAATTGCCCCACACTCGTGTTATGAGCATGGGTGGACACGTGTGTGTTTACGCGTGTGTCTGCTGTCGATCCAAGATTGATTGATCTCATGCAGTCATACAATATGGAGTTGGTGAGAATTTCGACGACGTAGATCTCCCGTTTTACCGGTCATTTGATAGATAACTGCTCGATTGATCAGACATCAGCCTTGATCGTAATATCCGGGAAGGCCGCTACCAGTAGTTAATTTATTAAAATTGAGTGATTTCTTTCAGTGTATTTATGACGCAGGTGCCCGACTATTTGGGAAGTCTGCGGCTCTTTTAAAACTCCAAGTATAGGGAATAGATATCACGGCTTGCATTTGGGGGCAATTGGAGTTCAGCCAGCTAGACCATGTATTTTTCTACAGAACTGAGCCGACCAAGTTTAATTTGCCCATTCCACATCATCACTTGGTGTTATTCTTACAGCATCCATGCAACCTCATGGCTAGCGACAGATAATGTTCTGAGTAAGCTCAGCAACGTTCTTCCAGAACCTGGACTGAATTTCGGTATTCCTTTGGCCCCAAATCTGGTTGGTGCGCCTACGGTTGTACTCAGTGGCATAAGTTGACTGTTTTTGTGAGATATCACCAATTAAGAGCCTCACGTAACTGATTTCAGCCACTTCAACCTCTATTGGAGCAAGTGAGTCGCATGCAAAGAAATCAAGAAAGTCCAAGTGGGAGCCAATATACAGGAGGAACTGTAAGACCCTTCAATTCCTATAAAAGATCCATTCTCCCCTTCCATCTAGAACTTTACAATAATCCTTATAACATAAGCTATTGCACTCGTACCCTCAAATACATTGCATGACACACGTGAGAGTCAAAACACATTAATCCTTCTCAGGGCCAAGAAAACTATAGGCACTACGTCACATTACTAATTTCGACGGTTTATTTGCAGAATCAATCCCTCATTTTTGCCACAATTTTTATGGACATCCTAGATCAAGTTGAGAAGCTCAACTGTGCATGCAACCGTCAAAATTGCGCATTGATCACCGCAAATCTCATCGAATGACATTTTATCTCACGAAAGCAGGTCAGATTCTTCGACAACTTCATGTCTACTCCCTCCAGTTTCTATCCCTGTACCTGCTCAACGGTGAAACCAAACGCAAATTTTGCAAATAAAAATATGTTCAATATTGCCGAGATATTTACAAGAACGAGTTTGACATGCTAAATGCCAGTGGCAAAATGAGTCTAAATATCTAATAATCCGATCTCTTAGCCAATATTTACGCCACCATTATCTTTCATCTGTCTTCATATCTAGCTGCACTCATGGTTCTGATTGTCAGAGTAGAGATAGTCCTTGTTGATGGTGACACCAGCGTTAGTCCACGTCTTGCCTCCATCAGTCGTCTTGAATCCATCGCTAGTGGCACCAACGAGGGACAGGGTGCTGCCAAAATCAGCATCGGCCGCAGATAGCTCAACGGTGATGTTCTCCCAGGTGTAAGTGCCCAGGGTACCGCACGACTGCAAGTAGCATTCGTTAGCTCCGTAAAAGACGGCAGGCTTCATGCCAGCGGCGTTGGTCTGAGTGGAGATGACCTTGCCTCCAGAGGAGACTGTCTGCTGAACAGCGGTGCCAACAATGAGCTCAAAGTCAAGTTGTACACCAGCGTTAATGGGAAGGTATGGCTGTCCAATTTGGCCAGAGGGAGTATAAGTGCTAGCGGCGATGCACCAATGCTTGTTGTCGGTGTCACAGCCTGTATCTTGCTGGCTTGGGGCCCAGTTCAGAAGGGGCTGAACAAACTCCAGCTGCGAAACGTCGCCGTTGACAGTCGCAGGGTCATTCTGAATGCCGATCCAAAAGGCGAGCTCTTCATTTCCACCACTGGTGGCATATCCGCAGGGGACAGAGGGTGGTACCAGAGAGTAGGTAGCTCGAGTAATGGTGACACCGCTCTTTGTTGGTCCTGTGTAGAACATGTTTCCGAACTTGTATGAACCCGACCAGTCGGAGGCTTGGACGGCGCCAGTGGCGCCGAGGAGCAGTAGAGCGGATGTAGCTGAAGATCGCATTGTGGTTGTCGTTTTAACTTTCTTTTCCGTCTTGGCTTTGGTATATGGAAGAATGGGATGTGTCGACTGTTTCTAGAAATCTGCAAACAACAACTGCTTGGCTTCCTTGGCATTTTAAAGACTTTTGAGATACCGCATGATCTTCTAGACGTGTTTCACAAAAACACCATTGGCAGGGTATCCTGTTTCGGGGGAGCCGCTAGAGCTGTATCCCGGTAGGCGGAAATTGGCGTGATTGGTGGAAATTTCACGACAACGGGAGTTCACTGCTGGTCGCAAAACACCCTATTCAGCTTAACGGCAGGTATTCTCCGTCAAACAGAAGGTAAAATCTCCTGAAATCTCCCATGGTAATGTCAAACTCAACTAACGCCTCGTATTCTATTCTTTTGTATCGGTAGCTACGGCTGAACCAGAGGGCAATTGGCTGCGCTGGTGCAGGTAAAGAGTTAAAGTGGTGTCAGATACCAAATTTTCTCAGTCGCGTTCCTCCCGAATATCTAAATATCGAAATCCACAAACCAAGAATTCACCTGACCCAACAAATTGTAAGACAGGAGGTGGATCGAGACAGCATGTTTCAAGCAGCGACCAGGATACAGCAAGGTTTCGCCAGCCGGCAACCGACCAACCTGGGGTTTCACATCCTTTCATTGACTGTTTGGGGAAATAATGTACACAATGCTACATTAATTTACCAAAGGCGATTCCTCTTTCGGACTTTGTTCTAAGATTTTGGGCACAAAAGAACCAATGCAAGTGGGGCAAGTGGATGACTCGAGGACTTCATTTGGTAGCCGAAATCATCATTCATAAACCTTTAATGCAGTCTTTCCATCAGATCAACAAAACATGTTGGCACCGTATAACCAACCCAAATTTATTCTAGCGAAAGCTATGTATCTAATATTCGCCGGATTCTTTTTTTTTTTGCCCCTCAGGACAGGTAGTGGAGCCGCTAAGAGTCTGTAGCTTCCAATCACTTGTTTTGGATTAATTCACGCTACCTAAATAAACATCATTTTCACCCTGCCTTTGCTAAAATGAATTGAGTGGAATTTATTGTTATACACATATTTGACTAACGATTTATTTTTGCTTAGGAAACTAGAAAAGTCGTAACGCTTTCAAAGCTTGACAGTCGGAACATGCGGATAGATGTCAGGGACCTGCAGGGTAGCCGCGGGCTCCGTCTCAGGGATTCTGGCAGCATCCACCCAATTACCATGAACAGCAGACCGTAGACCTATTGATAATAATTATTAACCATAATTTGCAGATTTATTTGGGTGGTACTCACGGAATGGGAGAATGATCTTTGCAACAACGTTCTGAAAGTCGCGAGTATCTTGAATGATCTGCCGCATGTCTCTGTTAGTCAAAGTGCGACACGCAGAAAGACATTGCTGTTCTCACCACTTCATTACGGTTAAGTTTCACATTGTCAATCATAGTGATGAGAAAACCGTCGCCTTCTTCAGCATCCGGATGTCTGGGGCTGAAGCATGGTTCCTGAACTAAGCAATCTGGCCCAGGAACAAAGTACTCCACTTCTCCGGTCTGGTAGTCGAGACGTGCCAGGGCATTTAGGCCTTGGTAGAGCTGTGCCGAGTTTCCGGCGTCTGGTTTAAAACAGTCGAGGTATGTGAAGCGAGCTGGTCATTTGATGAGCAAATCATTTCTAGAAGAAAGAATATGGAATATAAAATACTCTTTTTTGTCAGAAATCTCTCATCAATACGAGGGAACTCGCAAGGCACGTCAAGAAGCACCTCTGTTATTCATTAGCTTTAGTAGTGGGTCGGTATTTAGTAAAGCGGTTCTTACCAGGATCCGGCAGGACATCCGAATCGCTGTTGAAATCTATGCACCATTTCACATAATTGACGCTAATCTCGCTGGGGTGTGGGTTTGGACCATTGCGACACGCTAAATTAATAAGAATAAGTCGCTGAACTCACGAAAGGGGTAGATTATTGACTAACGGAGAAATGAAAACGCGTTGTGCGATGCCACAGAAGCATCGAAGTAGCTAATTCACTTGGTTAGCAAATTATTCTAGTATACTATGAATATCACTCAACATGCATTTTGCCATTCTCCTCCCATGAGGCGCCTGTATGAATGGCCATGCAGTTCTTGTACTGGAACCAACGGACAGGAATGTTTTCATCGAATGGAATGACGCCAAACCATGCCGGACAATTCTCATCGTAATACCTGTTTCATCAGTGTTGGAATATATTGTCAATAACTCTATCCTGTTTAAGAAACATACCACTGATGATTTCCGGGCTTTTCATGGTCTTTCAGATCTACCAGAAATGGCATTCGCATAATTATGACGTAGTTGTCAGTCTGCAATGTTATTAGGTACCGTCACTCTTGGTTGTTGGAACATCCTTACGATCGCGCAATCATGAATGATGCCTCCACCCTGGAACTCCAAGTCTCGTTTGAAAGTGACTTGACCATGTTTATCGACGACGTAAACCGAAATCTAATTTTGGTAAATATCTCATCGCTAATAACGCTTGGAAATATTTTTCTGGTCCATACCTCTGGGGATCCAAGCCCTTCCTGCTGGTAACCGAACCCTACTAGGCTGCCCGTTTTTGGGTCAACCTGCATTGCAGATGATTAGAATGCTTCCAGGGCCAGGCAGTATATTACTTACATGAGGATGGGCTGTAAATGGTTTCCTTGGATCCATGCCAATGAAAGCGTCGTGCCCGATGGTTCTGAGGCTGTCTTTAAAATGGTTATTATCGAAATAAGGTCAAGAGTGGAACTGGAACTTACTGGGATCAAGTTCATACGCCGGCCCAAATTCGCACAGGGCGAGTAGTTTATCGGCATGCAAAATGACGTTCGTATTGGCGGTGCTGTCCAACACAGCGCGAACACACGGATGGTTCGAAAATGGGCTAGAAAACATGCCAAAAAGCGCCTTGCCAGCCTTTCGCTCTGCAACTAGACGTTCTGTCATGACATACTTTTGCTGAAACGAAACCTTGCCATTTTGGATTTGAAAAGCGCTGATACTACCATCTCCATCAAATGCGACGGTCTTGGAGCCGTCGAGGTAATAATCCCTTTCGTAGTAGGGATCTTGCATCACCTAAGCAAGGTTAATAATGTGATGATGAAGCGGGCCGGCTCACGAGCGGAAACATACGCGATAAAAGGTGCCATTGAGCTCTTTTGGGATTTCTCCCTCAATCTCAACATCTTCAATAGAGGCTTCCGCCCTGAAAGGCTTGGAGGCAGCAGCAAAGTCGTTGTAAATAGTGTGAGCTTTGACCATCGTGACGTTTTGTGACAGTGAAATAGTTTTGGTGGAGTTTGATGGGAAGAAAAGAACAGGATATTGGTGATATTTCTTTTTAACTAAGCTTGACCTTTTGCTCTTTTTATAACACTCCCATAGGTCCTACCATTTGAGCATTGAATTTGAACTTGATTCAATGTGGGTTGAGATGCCATGTGGGGTAGTTCGGGCTAGCGGCGAGGTGGGATCTTGTGGGAGGTGGAGAAGACCCCTGCCGATTGGTTCATCTCATGGATCTCGATATTCTCAGAGGAGGGGTATGTGGGCGGCACCGCCGGGACGTCCTTTGACCAATCTCCATCACTTCTCCGCGGGAGTGTCCATGCAAGTGAGCTGGATTACAACTGCTGCCATTGGCTGTTGCTCATCAAGTATCCCACTGGAAGGTATAAAGTCTACTAACCCACATTCTTCTCCGCGACCCCGGTCATCAGACTTGCACTCTTCTTCTCCACATGCAATCAAATGACGCGCCCAGTGATGAGATTGGACAGTACTATCGCTTAGAAGATCTCTGCTGATGAAATGGAGAGCCGGAGGTACCCTTGCACGGCTGCCGGCTGCCACCGAGCTTACCGTCGCAACGAGCATCTCATACGTCATCTCCGCTCTCACAATCTCCAGAAGCCTTATGACTGTTACAAATGTGGCAAGTCGTATGGTCGACAGTGAGTTTATCCTTCAGCAGTTGGATCTAGGCTACTAATGCATTAATATCCCTAGGGATGTTCTGAAACGGCACTTGATTCAACAACACCAAAGTCCCAATGGCCATCAGCAAGAACTACCCAAACGGTCGGTTGGTCGTAAGGGCCGTAAGAGAGATGTGGATTTCTTTCCATGTGACGTTGAAACCATAGTCGAACATGAGGATTCAGACATTAATTCATTACTTATTCCATCTCAGTTCAATTCACAATCAACCTCTCATGACCAACCGGAATTTTCACTGCCGTCTGAGCTGCATAACAACTCGTCCCTACGCGAGAGAGAACCTTCGATTGAGACTTCGGGTTTGAGTTCAAACACTGCCAGCTCTTCCAACTACTCTATTGGAACGTCCTCAACCACGTCAGGCTCAAATGCCATCTCCCAAGAACTGTTGGAGTCTGGCGCCCAATGGCAATTACATCCTGCAACTCTCGACTTATCGATCCAGTCCGGCCTGTTTGGTGTGTTAGAAGAACACTCGGAGAGGATAAATGATCAAAGACTTGCAAATAACCGCCGTATAGTTGAGAGATTGCCTACAAAATCAAACCTCCAATCGCAATTGCAGATTAAGGACAATAATACACTTCGTACAGGGATTCTAGAGGCACTAGAAGATTTAGAACATTCAAAATCGTGGCCAGATACCTTAGCCAATGGATCGGAGTATAAGGTGAAGGCTCTTGGCTATTCACACAATTTACCAGCTCCTGGACGACTTTACTTAACCCGGGACGATCTGTTATTCCGGAAATTCTTGAATGCTTACTTTTCCAAATGGCATCCTCTATGGCCAATCATTCATAAAGCCACGCTTGACGTAACTTTGGACAACCAAGATCTCGTCAATAGCATTCTCATGATCGGAGCCTGGGAATCAGGGATAAACCAGTGGAAGGAAATGGCATTGAGCTGGAATGAATCATTGACCAAAAGATTGTGTAGCTATCTTGTATGTCTCTATTCCTATTAGAGGGATGTTTGGCTAATCTTATCTCAGTCCAACTTCTCGTCAGCCAATTCGCCCTCATCTAAATGGACGATTCAAGCATACCAGGCATTGCTTTTGAATGTGGCGTTCAGCCTTCAATGCTCAGTAACACAACCTTTTCCTCCTGTCGCACATAGACTGATCACATGGTGCAGGAAGACTTGAGATTTAGCAAGGCATATTTTCAATACTGTATGATGATAGCCATATTTCGCGATGGGAATCTTTTTGAAGAGCAATATGACCTTGCCTGGGAGGATGATCAGAATATTATTCCAACAACCTGGTTGAAGAGAGAAAGTCTAAAGAGGTAAACAAATCACCCTGATACAAAAGATCAACTTTCTGACATTCCAATCTAGGCTCGCATTTTACTCCTTTTGGATATCAGTTTATTTTTCTTTCCTTCGCGGATATAATCCAATGTTGAGATACGATGAATTATCCCTCACAACCCCTTGTTCAGAACGGCTCTGGGAGGCTGAAACGGTAGCGGAATGGCGTCGTATCAAGACTATCGAGTCGCAAAAAAGGGTAGCCATGCGATTCATGAATTTGATTGACATTGCGATGGACTGTGATGGCCGAGACAGTTTGCCAGCACTTTTGGAGGACGAGTATGGCTACGGACTTTGCGCCATGCAAGTTTGGATATGGCCGGAAAGAAACAGACATATGAATCTCAAAGAGTCGTCACAGACGCTGCACGCATCTGGGATATATATGCCACCAAATTCGTCTCGAGCTGTCGATTTCTGGTCCATGCAGCTGGGTGTTTGGAGAGACTGCTACAAAGATCGAGCGCTGGGCGCATTGTTATCGTCCCAAACCCACTTGGGCGTAATTGAGACGAGTGCGATGCCGCTATACCATTTGTCTCAGATGGTTCTTAGAGCCAACCTAAAGGCTATCAAGGAAATTGTCTCTGAATATCATCAACCACGGGGCCCAGGCACTCTCAAACGACGATTGGAATCTGGTATCCTAGAATGGGTCAAGACGGCGGATGCTCGATTGGCGATATGGCACGCGGCGCAAATACTGAAGCTAGTGCAAGGGCTCTCAAGTGAGAGAGAGGAATCATCCCTCATGAGTTTCATAGTGCCCATCGCGCTCTATGAAGCAGGGTTACTAATGTGGGCCTACACACGTTCAGTTCAAATATGCGATTCCTGCGCAATCGGTTCAACGCTGCAGGCGAAAAACGAATACCAACCTCCGTTTGATCTCTTTGGTCCCCAAAAGGGTGAAGATTTTGCTCAGTGGTCGAGATATGGCGGAAGAGAGTGTATCCAAGGCAAAATAGTGTGTGCATGCAGATTGGATGACATTGTTGGAATTTATGAGGCGTGGCTGTCAAGATTTACGCTCCAATGGCGCAGCGTTTCAAGTATGACTAGCTCACTCCATAATCTGAAGCGCATGCGCTAGATGATCGATATCAAATACATGAAGACATTGCTCTTAGTCTTCTTAGCTGGGAGAGGTTGTGGCCGGTTTCATCGTACCAACGAAAACGCCAAATATGCGAGGTAGAACGTCAAGTTATCTTTTTTCTACATACACATGTGGTGTTTACACTCGGTCTTGCAGTTCAAATCTGCACACTGGTGATGGAAATCTCAGAGCCATCTTCTGCACTGCATTTTTAGGCTCCCTGGAGCACCAACTGTAGATTCACCAGCCCGACTTTTAAGTAGGGAACTAGTCTTCCCGTGCTTCTTAATGGTCTGATGGAAGTGGGAGGCTAATCGCTGGTTTGTAGAGGCTAAAATTGCAGTGCAGCAAGATTTCCGTTGCCTGGAGTTTGAGCAGATTAGAGGTTCATCATTGGTTTGTAGAGGCTAAAATTGCAGTGCAGAGCGCTGCTGCCTGGATTGAGCAGATTAGAGGTTTATCATTGGTTCAGAGTAGCGTTGCCTGGAGTGGTTGAGCAAAAATGACTACGGGGTCGCACTGCAATTTTAGCCTCGCTGATGGCTTTGCCTCGGTTTTCCAGCTCATCATCGATGCAACAAATCCCGCACTGAGAGTCACGAAATAGACAAACCTGAATGTTTCCTGTCTGGGCTTGGATCGAGATCTTTTCGAGAATGGAAGCGTTTTTGATTTACACGGTGATTGGCCTAGCTCCAATAGATACAGGGTCATCAAATTTCCAGATCTCCAAGCAGCTGCTTCGACTGGCTGTGGGAATTGCATGATTCTTCAGCGAGGAGTTACAATGTTCTGGGGCACCAGTCCTGAATTTTGGGACTCGGATCCAGGTTCGAGGGCTCTCCTAGTTCTACAAAGCCCCCCTGGAAAAGGCCTTTTGGCCTTTCGCTCGTATGAAGACCATCCTAGCGGTGCTATTTCTAAAAAGAGGCTGAGAATTGAATTCTTTACCTCAGACCGTCAGTTATCACGAAACAACCTGGGACATAAATCTAATAAAGGTATATAGATGGAACAATGTGCTATCCTATCTTTGGACAAGCCCCTACAGTGCCGCGATCTCTTTCAGATATTAGAGCAGCGCGCGCTTTGCAGTCGTGGCTAAAATGTTGCTTAGAAACTCATGATCTGTGTAAAATTACTCCTAAAATGCTGCCAGACCGTGTTATTGAAATGTCTTCACACATGGCCAGGCTTGTAGAGCTTCAGGACGGCGAAGCCCCTCTGGGGATCTACGCGACCATGAGCCATTGCTGGGGTGATCCTGATGGTCTAAAGCCAACAGCTACAACTAAGGACAATATAAAACTGAGAAAAATTGGCACTCCGCTCAAAAAACTTTCTATTCTTTTCAGAGATGCGATGCACTTATATCAAATGGTTGGATGCAATTACATTTGGATTGATTGACTTTGCATCATCCAGGATGATTTGTCCGATTGGGCCGTATAATCTCAAAAAATGGCCCAAATATACTCCAATGCGCAGTTCAATATAGCCGCAACCTCATCTCCCAATAGCAACTGTGGCATATTCCAAGAGAGGTGGATCGGTAGAAGTGACAAACAAATTCGGGTTCCTATTCTATCATACGATTTGAAAGTTCCATCCGTTCCAAACGGCATTGTTTGCGTCAGAGAGGCTCATGACAAAGATCACCGCTTTGTGCAAGGAACACTTCTCAATGGACGTTGGTTTCAAGCCCCGTTGCTAGATAGAGCATGGGTATTTCAAGAGGTTCTTCTTGCCCCACGAACTCTTTACGTGTGTGCATCGGAGCTGATATGGGAGTGCAAAACTTTACTTACTTGCGAATGCCGTTCTATTGATGGAAGTAACCAAATGAACTTAGTGTCTGGCGTATCAATAAAAAAACACTCTGCATCATTGGACATGTTTTTCAGAAAGCAGCAACTCAGAGATATCACAAATAATCTATACTCCACACGCCAAATTCATGATTTCTGGCTCAACTTAACTAAACAATATTCTAATCTAGAACTCACCAAGATCTCGGATCGAAATATCGCACTTGCGGGGCTTGTCAGCGTCGTCCAGAGCAGATTGAACGGGACCTTTTTAGCGGGGCTTTGGCGTGAAGACTTTCCAAGAGCCCTCCTTTGGGATGGAAGTTCAACATCTGGCCTAGGTGCTTCAAGATTAGGCAATATTCCAACATGGTCATGGATGTCACGGTTCAATAGGTTTGGAACCTGTTCTCATCGTTATCCAACCTTTCTTGAAGGCTTCCTACAAGGATCAAATGTCACAGTTGTCATTGAAACGGGTGGATCCGAGCTCACATTGAGTGGCCCCACAATCCTGGGGAAAGTCTTGTAGACCCTTGATACCACTGGCCACGCCAAATTCAATAGTAAGCTAGATTCTGGCTCGATTCAATCATCGAATTCCACTGAGTTTTTCATGTACGCGGATTGTCCCAAGTCGGATTTCCTCGTGGACGGGGATTCTGTGGAATGCTTGCTCCTGGGGGCAAATGAAAATCTATCTGTTCAATTTGCACTGGTAATTAAAGGATTTGTCTCGACAAAAGGGAAGTTTTATCGGCGCGTTGGTGTCACAGAATTACAAGTGAGCGACGAAGACCTTCTAAGCACGAAACAAATTGTTTTAGCCTCACAAACAAATGAGTATATCTATGCAACTTAAGAAACAAACATTGAGATAATATAGAACTACATGCAATGATATTGATCTTTGCACCGGGTGATACTGTTTTGAATAAGGCAAGCTTGGTTTAGATGTTACAGCTTTAAAAGACGGGATCATCATATTTCATCCTTCAAAATTGGCATTTCAATTAAGGGCGACAAGCCCTTGTAGAAACTATGTACAGTCGAGGCAAAATATGCACAGTTCAAAATAAATACAAGAATGTAAACCACCTTCTTCTTCGACTATAATGACGATGGGCCTATGCATCGTGTCTTTTAGCCGGAGCAGGTGCCGACCTTGCTGGGCTCGCAGCCACCAGCACAGCCGTTGTACAGAACACACTTGTTCTTAGTATCGGCGCAGCAGTTCTTGAGTGTCGCAGTATCCTTGTAGTTGGAGTTGATTCCGACAAGCTCACCACCGTTCTTGGCAGTGACACCCTCCATGTAGACATTGCGCTTGCACTGGCTCTTGCAGTTACCGCAGGAGCGGTAAAGCTTGCCGTAATCCTCAACGTAGTAGTTGATGACATTAACCGTACCGCAGCCGTTGTGCTGGATCACCTTGTCACTGGCGTGGTACGCACCACCGCCGATGATCCAACTCTCCTTGCCAGCCTTGTCGTTTTTCTATAAAAATAAACGGGTCAGAAACTGTGTAATAACAGAGCTATTAATAACTTACGATAGAGATGGCATCCTCGCAAACGTCCTCAAACCAAACAAACTCAAGAGTACAGTGGCCATTGCAGTGAACACCTTCAGCTTGGTTCTTGCCGATGATCACATTCTTGAGGGTTGCACCCTCTTGGAGATAAAAGACTGCATCGTTGTAGTCTATAATGTTCACCCATTAACATAGCTCCTTACTCTGGTTTTGTGCATGTAGTTGGGTTCACTTACCACCCTCTGTCTGGCCACCACAAGCGCCGCTACCGCGATCGTATCGAGCCCAACCACCGTCAAAGACCTCTCCCTTCTCAATGGTAATGACCTTGGAGTTGGTCTTGGTGTCCGTAGCTTTGGGAACACCGCCAGTGTATCCCAGGCATGCCATGGCCGAAGGGGCAAAGGCAGCGGTAATCACAGCCAGCTTAGAAAAGTGCATGATGAAACTATTGGGCTTTGATTTGACGACTTGCGACCAAAGAAGAAGCTAGAATCAGGATTGAATTCTGTTGAGAGGAATGTCAGACTGGCTGTTGATAAATTTCTGGCGACATTGCTATTTTTATAGAGGCCGCCAGCTTAATTCTCCTCTTTTTCCTTCACCGAAACACCTCTGTTAGTATTGCCCGTGATACTGACCATGACCAGATCTCTCCTCTATCCAGAGTGGTGGGTCGTTTGGTTGCATGCCGAATCGACCGCCCGATACTCCGAAGTCCCACTTATCCGCCCACCCATCTCGGCTGAATGGCCTGGACAGGAAAGCAAGGGTTGCAGGGCTGATGGGGTTGTTTCAGAAACCGTAAATAATAGTTCCTCCAATCACTTTTTGTCCGCTAATGTTCCTCCGGCATCTCGGTCCTATCATGTGAGCCCACGATGAAGAAAAGGTGCGCATGGCAACAGGGGTGGAGGAGTTGATAGGGGAATAAATACAAGGCTACTCCTAAGCTTAAAATGAAGGGTGTGTACATGACCATCCGATTGGGGCAGCTGGACCAACGAATGGACCGGAATGACCGTCATATACGACATGTTGAGATCCCCTCATGCAACCTGTCCCATTTGCGTGAGCCGACTTTGGGCCGTCCCGGTCTGCCGATCACTGGATAAAACTGGGGAAACCGATTGTTTGGCCGAGATGATTATGCCTTATTTGGAACGGACGAGGTAGTCCGGGCTCTCACCTTAATTCTCTGTGCCAAAATCAGAAATGCCTCATGCGGTACCAAATATCACCAATGCCCATGAAGAAGCAATTCAAAGTTTCCAGCTGCTGTGATTGGTAGAATCTGAGCTCGTATTAACCTCCATGCCAATGGCATTCTTGGCGGTCAACTTTACCTTCTAGCCAAGCCGGCGTGGCTGTGCAACCACTTTAGTGAGCCTATATGCATTAGGGGAGACGAACAAGTAACAGGCGAGCCAAGTTCCAAAATCTCACGTGCGAATCCGCACTTGAAGCACAAGGGAAGAGGACTTTTTCTTGGATCAGTCCCCCAACAGATGGCCGAATGCCGCTCGTTTTGCAACCGGTTCCTTTATCCTCATCTACCCTCATCGTCTTTTTTGTTTTCAGAACAGAGATAGACACTGGAACAAATCATATTGACCACTGTACCAACGATAGTTTGATATACCATCTCACTCCTACCGCTATTAACTCTTTTGATTGATGGAACGAGGAAAATCAAATAGCTCCAATTGAATCATAGCCGAAATTGAATTCAATTTCTCCTAGCCGGAAATGAACTATCCACGTTCCCCCACGAATGTCAAAGTCTATTTAGAGCCTCAGTGACCTATATAAAGACGGAATATTTGATGCGCGCAGGGATGGTAAACAGAAGCAAATCGTTTCGCGAGCCGGAGCTGTGGTGCGAAGTCCAAATCAGCGCATCGTCGCGAAGGGGGGCTCGTAACAACGATGAACCCATGCACGATTATGCACCCCGGAAATCTCGGCTAGCTCCTTGTATTGGTTGCAACCAAGAATCTTCTATTGGGATTCCGCTCTTATAGTACACAAGGACGGTGGACTCTTGACGCTCTCGGATAAATCCGAGATCATGTTCAATGAAGTTACCCCTCTTCTCAGGACGACTGGCTACACACGAAGACCACTTAATAAAGTCTGATCCTCCATGGCCGAAACTGTCTGACGATCTCACTTTCAACTCAACACAGGGCAATTTCAAACCCTACAAAGGGACAATCAAGTCTGCATCTGATTTTCTCATAATTTTCAACTATAAACTTGGGAATCATTTAATATCTTACACTCATTTCTTTCCTATTCCTGATAGTACAGCATTCCAAAGGCTTTATTTTATGATAGTCGATCAGCTCCTCGTTCACACACAAAAGAGAAAGAGAAAAAAAAGCAAGAAAACTGAGGACGCTAAAGACAAAATGTGTGACCGAGAAGTAAACCATCAAATCAGCCATCTGGAAAGTATTTATCGCCGTGTTGACGAATGTTTTGCCACCATGTTACGCCTCCTTCCATGTCACCTCTATCCCAGGCGCATCTTGTCTGCGAGGCATAATATGCAAGTTGGATATCCTTCCAAGCCGAATCCTCTTGATTCTGGGGGTCTGAAGCCCATGCGCCCACTACCTTTAATAGGCTCTGAGCCGCATCAAACTGCCGAGCGAAAATCAAACAATCTGCGAGCCTGCAGTGATAGTCGGCACTCGCTGCATCGATGGACGAAGGCCGTGCATCTGGAAACTTTGCTTTTGAATTGCTGTCCTTAAGGCCCATTGTCTCCACCAGAATATATTGATGAGACTTGACCCTTTCCAAGGTGCGACTGTCCTTCATGTGGCGGCTCAATGTGTCCACAGCCGCTTGTAAGAGTAGAGCTATCACGTCATAACGTGTGTCATCTGGGAGGCGAAGCATTCGATAAACCAGCAAAACCAAAGGATGATCGTTGCCAAGCGTAGTAACTAGAAGGTCATATGTGTGGAGATGCACTTTGGACGCAAGCGCTTCATATCGGAAATCGAAGGCCGTGAGAAAGTCGCACAGGTAAAAAAGCAGTCGGACATCCTGCAATTTTACGACATGCCGGAGATTATCCAGTGACTTTTTTAAAACCATGAAGCCGTGCTGCATCATTGGACTTGGGATTGCCAATTGAGCTTGGAATAGCCTTCTTTGGGATGAAATGAAAACGGCGGAATTGTCGACCTGGTTATCAAAGGATATATCCTTTGATTCGCCAAATCCAAAAACCATGGTGTAGTAACCCTGAAGGAGATGCAGCATCTCATTTGAAGTCTCAAGCGCCTCGGATATAGGCAAAACTGGGTCTGGCGACGGTGACCTGCATGATAAATCGGGGCTAATGCCTCTCAACTTTATCATGCCGGCTCTAATTTTCATCTCCAGATCCGGCCTTCGTTTTAGGTAGTTGTTGACCTGGTCCCAATCAACAGGTCTTCCCTGGACCAGGAAAACGGAATCTTTTCCTGCGGCTTCTCGTTGTTGCTTCATTAGACACATTTGGATGATTTGATCCTCCTTAAAGTTCTTCATCAAGCCCCATTTCTTTAACCGATGCTTGTACATTCTTGCACTATGCACTTGTCAGCGCGCCCAGCCCAACAGATGGAATTAGCGTGGTATAGACAAACTTGGCGTAAAAACGATGCTGCTTCTCCATTACTTCCATCACTTCTTTTAGCGACCGGTCTTCATCCATGTACAGCTTGGTGATGTGTGGCCGTAACCGAGCCCAATCACAGTGTGCCTTTTCCGCCATCTTTCTCGGTAGCGAGATCCGAGAGTGGTCCACACGAGCAGCAAGACTTCCGATCGACTGTGTGGCAGTATGTGGGTAAAAAAGAACAAAGGAAAAAATCTGGAGGGCCGAATACCTTGAGCTGGGGATTGGCGAAAAACAAAAGGACACGAAAACATGGGCCGGGAGCCCGAACTAAATTTATTCGACGGTTCACGCATTACGACGCCATTCAGATTTTGACCCACCTGTAATCTTGCTGTAATTGGTCTACTGCAAAGGTACAATGCGGGTATGGAGCTAGCAAGGATGCCCACAAGAGACGCGTGGAGATGGTGGCGCTTTGGACACAGGCTTGTTACTCAGACGCAAACATCAGGCGTTTCCGAAAAACTAAATGTCAAACAATTTGCCCAAGGTTTACAGTGACATGAATGCGAAAATTATTGAGATGCGAAAATTGTCGTATAGCTGCGCTGGGACTTGGACATATTCGCGACCGCAGAGAGCGGCATTGGGGAATTAAATTGAGCACGCCATGGCCAAGTTAGCATGTAACTTCAGGCTAGCGCCAATGACCGTGTGTTAACTAAGCAAATGAAATAAATGCCGTGGAATTTAGCCGTGGATGTGGCCCTCCGGCAGTTTAGGATAACATCTCCCTCCTCACAATAGCAAGTGTCATCGGACGCTTACGTGTTTTGCTGATGCCACCGAAGCCAGGAGGAATCGGAACTCGGGATGTGGTGAGAAAACACCAATAGACTCAAATAACTAATTAAACTGTCACTAATATAACATATTGGGAATGCTGTTCATCCACCAAGGCTCTGCCTATTGGCTATTTGCGTGATGACCTCCTGAAGCTGGCGTGGCAGCTCCTCACCAAATTGTCGCGTCGTGGCTGTGGCCAAAGTCGTCCACATGCCGACGCCCCTTATTCTAAATCACGAGCATCAGTATGAATGCTATTCATCCTCATGAAGCTGCCCTGGCTGCGGCCGCGTGCCCCGACCCGAGCCGCGGTGGTGGTCGACTTTTCGGCAATTGAAGCCTTCTTGATCGGGTCGATGTCAATTTGAAAGCATATAAATCCATTGCGACTTTGTTCGCTTTTGGTCAAATCCAAACACAAGCATATATCTTAACCATCTAAACCATCTTCATCAACCAATCCTCCACGGAGTGCATTTTACTCATCATGGCTCAAATGTCGGTGTCTGAGTTTTTGGAATACATCAGCGCCTTCAACAACAAGGAGTACGTCAAGCAGCATGGCTTTTACGCTAATGACGTGGAAATGGTTCTCCCGGATCTTGCCGTCGGAACCCTCAAGGGCAGCAATGCGATCCAGAACCACTACAACCTTGTCCACGCCAGCGCCAAGGAGACCGTTATCCCCGTTGTTGTGTTAACGGGGCCCGGAAAGGTCTTTATGCAAATGGAAGCATACTTCAAATATTCGCGCAAGGGAAAGGCCGTCCATGATTTTGAAGTAGACGTCGACGACGTTGTCAAAATTTGCACAGCTGCGCTCTACACGGTCAATGACCAAAAAAGATTCAGTCACATCAAATGCTACGTTGATACAGCGGATAAACTTGGAAAGGTGGACTTGCAGGCGGAACTGCGGAGAGCTGAATGCAGGGCCAACTCTGACATAAGAATCCATAAATATAAGCTTTAATTGTCAGATTATGTGGGATGCATGCAACCCATGGCTGGGATTTGTTATCCTTCGATATTGAAGTAAAAAAATGTGCAGTTTACGTATCAACATGAAGAGTCTTGTGATACGTGACCCAACAAACATCTCCATACCAAATCTTAAAATGCGAAATATTTTTCGTATATCGTAAAGTTTTCACAATTTCGGACAACTTAGCGTCTCCAAAATCCGGTGAGACTTTACCTCTTCCAGTTAGTGCTACTTCTGAACCAATCAATCGCAAAGGCTTATCGGCAAGGCTAAAATAAAGCCAATAAAAACCGTGCCCCCTTCATCCGAACGAGCCGAATGACACTGGGGGAGACGTAAAGGGTTACGCAATGGTCGGGGTTTTGTGGTCCCAATATGTTGATGCTCCCTGCATTTAAGGAGGTCTTTGCTTCAAATCGGTATTTGTCACGCTGACCTGATGGCGTCAATAGCCTGGTTTGTCGATCAGATACCATTTTGGGAGGCCTCATCTACCTCAGGCGGGCCCTATTTCGCATTCTCCCGAAAACCCCCGCCAAATTCCACCACATCTCCTACTTCGTGATCTCCCATGCAGGCCAGCGGCGGGGAGCGGATTCTTCTACCGATGGTAGAATGAGCTGGTGTCCTATGCAACCGCGGTCGAATTCAACACCTTTCGGAGACGTTTATCAGCTTGTTAAAGTAACGATCTCTTCCTATGACTGATCACAACAATTCCAACCAACGCATTTCACGGTTGCTATGGCGGCTGGCTGCTTACATCTCACCAGTCACACGTAACCCCACTACCTAATCCAAATTCCCAGGCCAATCGACATCACGCTGAAGGCAAAAGCCAAACGAGCATCGCCGCAATGGGTCCCAAAAGCGTGCCATTGGAGAGACGGATCAGGACTCGATCAATCCCGTGCCATCGAAAAACATATGTACCGAAAGGTAAACGGCTAATGGCGACGTGAAACGGAAGAATCAAGCCCATGGAATTAGAAATACACATATTGGTCTTTTTGATCAATCCCACCGCGACCGACCTCGTTCGAACCATCCCAAGAAACCTTCGATACCGACCACGATCATCGGGACTCAGGACTCTGTTAGACACCAACTTGAAAGGAGATCCGTAATAGCGATCCAAGAAAAGCAGCTACAAGACAGAAAACTTCGATTCTACAGCTTGAACTTCTATGTAGCCCGCGCCATCATGACTAGCAATAATATCTACCCTGACTGTAACTTTTTTCTAGTTAGAAATTCCCACAACCATCCCTCATACTGATTTATGCGAGATACAAATCTTCCCAACGACCAAATGAAGCATTTTCTGTGATGACAGAATTGGTACAGATTGATTACTGTTTGGGCTGCATGCCATTTGGATGAGTCATCCACCAATATACCTGTAATCACTTAACAAAATGATCACCGTAAACATATCTGTAAAAGTCAATTGCAAGTATCATGGAAAGCGATTGCTCTAATTAATTCTTTTACCGTGCTCTAAATACCCAAACTGCAAATAGGGACTTTCTTTTATACAATTAGTCTAGTCGTTAGGCTGTCATGACGAGGACCTCTAAGACTTCTGCCACGATCCATCTTTTCTGAATCGCACATTCAATTTCATTGTAGAATTATTGAAAGTCTAGTAGGAGGGAGTATAACCTACTTGGAATTGCATGGTCTGCCCGACCAATAGCACATGCGAGAGAATAGAACTCGATAATCCGATCCCTCTCGCACCAGTCACTAGAAAAGGCGTGAGAGTATATTTTCTCCAGCCGCAAAATCAATACGACATCAATTATATTACGAAAAAAATAAGATAGATTGTAAGCCTGTTTAATTATACCGCCTGTTCTTGTTGGCCATTCCATCAAACTCTTGTCTGCCAGACCTCGCATCACAATTTTGGCCATATCGAGTAGACCTACCCTAGACCTCACTCACCAGTCACAGGCCATCACAACATTCTTGCACCACACCAACTTGAATTTTCGAGTCGGAATGATTTTTATATTTGCAAGCATGTCACATGATCTAGGTAACTTCAATAGTCTAGCCTGACCAACTAATTGACGACTGGATCAACCTGACCAGCTCCAATCTGCCCACAGCCCAAATCCATATACGAATGGAGTCAACGGTTTTGGGTTCATCTGAAAGTTACAGGCATAACTAGAGGCCGCCGCCAACCTTATCAAATGACGGTTACCAAGGCTGCCAAGCCGCGAATCGCTTCAACTTTAGATAGGAAGCCCCGAAACCTACAGCAACAGCTATAATATACCTGAAATTGACAGGGTAAGAGCTCCAATGTAACCTATGACCTCAACAATGAGTGATAGAAGATATCTGTAACAGAAATAGAACTCATTTATATGCCTAATAGAAATTTATAGATAGCTGATCCTGTCAGAGGAAAATTATTGACATGATCCATATCACAAGAGCGCAGCATGCTACATACACACCACGTCTCCAGGGGACAGCTAGCTTACCCCGAATTAAATCGTGAAATATCGATGAAGGTGGTATGCGTAATTTTAAATCGATCGCCTTTCACATGGGCTTCGGTGGTTCCAGCTCAAAGACCTCGCTCACCCGCTGATGGAATTTACAAGTCTATCAAAATACCAGTTGTCTGCGGACAGCGATGAAGGCGATTAATATGATTTGTAATAACATCTGTATCAATGAATTTACCGTGTGCACTCGAAGCCTCCAGATTGTTACATCTTCTTTTTTACTTTTGTCAGTGTGAAAGTCTAACTATTTCAGTACGATAAACCCAGCATCCCGAAGAAAGCTTACATATACCACCCTAAAACAAGCAAGTTGCCAGACATTGTGAGAGGCTGTAGAGTCTATCTCCAATATTTACATAGAAAAAGTCGGTTAGAGACCAGGACTAAAAGACATTACTTCAGCTCAAACAGGCCAATTGAAGCCATACATTCGTCATTTCTGGCGAAAGAGAAAATTCTTTCCAATATAGTGTTCTATGTGTTCCATGTGTTCCATCCCCGAATATTCCGAACTAAATAATGAAGGACTAGGCAAAAACTTGGCTGATCCTCATCACCTGAGCTACAGCGCACGGGCATCCTTTTATTGGCTTCTTCCATGGGACTGATATGAAATTTTTACAATGTCTATCTGCGGCACGGAAAATCTAATCCAGGCCGGCGGCGCCTCCCCACAATCCAAGCTCGGTAAAAGAATGTGAAAAGTTTAAAACGAAGTCTGACAATTCATAGGATGCCGGCTAATCCTGTATCCTTTCCTGCGAGGCACAGCCGATTTGAATTTGGTACATCCCAATCAACGTCTGTTAAATCGTATCTACAACGTTTCACATGATCCATCCTTGTCGCGGGCTCCAATCCTGTGGGCTGGTGCTTCCAGGCAACCACCCCGGGGCGGATCCGAAAGGCTGGGACGATAAAATACAGAAGATGGATGCAGGATGAAAGAACCTTATCAGGTAGTATGGGCAGAGATATGGTAAACGATGTTCTCATAAAGCATTTGTCAGATAATTCTGTGGTAGGATGAGACGACGGGTACGTCACGACCAGGGCTGCCCCGGGGCTAGACCGTTCTATGTGAATCGAATACTCATAAGGTTATAGACTAAGTTCAGATATTGCCAAGCAGATAACCGGACTTGGCCTGGGCTTAATTACCGGGGCGACTGCTTTCCCCAGTGTCACGTCACTTTTCCAGCCAGTAAACCTAGACTAACTTGTGGAGCCATACTCCTTTCTTTTGTGCTGTCCAGTGTCCAATAGATTTTCTGCATTGTATCTTACTTTACTATTTGTCTTCTTGAGTTTTGAAGATACAAAATCCAGTATATATGAAGAAAACAAGGCAATATATGAGTGAACGAAGAATAGAAATGGGAAGAAAAAAACAAACAAAAAGTAAAGGATGACCAATAGCTAGGACCTTCCATTCTTGTTGACATCAAGAGTCGTACCTCGGCTGTCTAAGACGCGATGTCACTAATGCTGCGTAATTAAAGATAGCAACAACGGGTTTCTCAAAGCGGACAGAACCCTGTCTCGCCCGAGGTGTGCAGTATATAAGCAGGACGAAGAATGCATTGGGTTGACAGGATTTCAATTCTGCAACAGCCACTAGATGATGTATCAGTGACCAGCGCTTCTGTCCCATACCTGATTAAGCATGCCTTCTGACAGCGTTACGAAACAGACAGACACAGCCATGTTCCTAGGCCCGGCGGCCCGCGGCGGTCCGACCCACCCCCTCAAATGGGCCCCTGTCTCGACTGCAACTGTGGGCGATGGTCAACCACCGAGATACGCCGCAGAGTTCCTCCAGGAACTGGTGAAGCAGGTATGTGGATGCTCAGATCGAATTGTTGTATATGAACGAATAATAGCTACGATCATCTTGAATAAAACTGAAACTGACCTGAGGAGCACTACAGGCGCAGCTTTTGGCCTGTCTACAGTGGTTGAGTGAGTTTCAGATCCTGGCCTACATCCCGCTGGCGCAGAGGGTGGCCTATGCCGACTTAGCCGACCTGACTGGGTTACCGGCCACCAAGATACGACGCATCGTGCAAACAACAGCGACGGTAGGCTTCCTGTGTGAGCCGCAGGTGGACCATGTGGCGCACACCGCCCTTTCGGTACAATTTGTGAAGCGGCCTTCTTTTCTCGATGCCTTGATGTTCATTGCCGAGACGCTAGTTCCTTCGGCCCTGCACATGGCCGAGGCCACACGCAGGGAAGCCTATCATCAGCAAGCAGATGCAAATCCCTTCCAGATTGCCACCAATTCGTCGTCCTCACTGGTAGCTGCATGTGAGAAGGACGCTAAGCTGCGACGACGGGCAGCGGCCTTCCAGCGCCTGAAATCCACTAGAAGAGCAGATGCTTTGACCGAGCTTCTATCATCGATTGACTGGGAGGGCCTCGGTGAAGCTACTGTGGTTGAGGTGAGTTGCTTAGAAAGAAAAGAAAAAGAGAAAACATAAGAATAGCATCGAGTTAACGTGTATTGATTGATTGATTGATCAATTGCTAACGAATGCACGTGGCAGGTCAACGCTCCTTCAACCGCGACAGCAAAAGTTCTCTCCAGTACCAGTACGGCTCTCAGATTCGTGGTGCAGATGCGCGAGGAAGTCAAGCAGCCAGACCCGAAGTTCTCACGCCATAATAATAATTCCTCCAATAAGCTCGCTATCCAGCACAGGGTCCCCGGAGCACCGCAGGACGAAACGAGCGCTGCAGTCTACCTGCTGCACATCCCGGACCCATTCTTCTGCGCCTCATCCGACGCACACGCTAGTCTCTGCACGGCCGAACTCCAAGTTCACTTGAACCTGCTCCAGGCCAATGGAAAAGGCACACTAATCCTAATTGCAGACGTCCTCCCGGAATGTGGGACACCGGAACCGCCAGTGGAGGCCATTGCCCGATCACAGGATTTGCTTTTGCTGCAAATGGGACATGACGAGGTTTTTGACATGGCACGATTGATGTCGTTGCTGGAGTGTGTGCGCGAGGATGCAAATCAGCTCACGATTGTTAATCAGCTCTCGTCACCTCAGTACCCAATACTCGCGTTGGAGTTGTGCGCTCCTTCGCCCTCAACATCTAAAATTTAACAATGCAGATCAGTGGGAACACGTATATAATAATTTGAACATATAAAAAACAATAAAATCATTTCATCATATTCCACATTACTGGTGCTCTAGGTCCAAGAGTACTATGCATGTCAAGTCAAATCTGGTAGCCATAGGCACTAGAGTTTCTGAACTACTTTGTCGCAAGAGCTTCTACTTTTTAACCCTGCTTGGACAGCCGTAAAGACACCCACAGGGGGTTCTTAAACCACACGCCCCAGATCTTCTGGTCAAACCAATCCCCCCCATGCATGCGCTGCGTATCCAGCTCAAGGTCAAATTGCCACAAGATTTTGGCTATGATGAAGGAAATTTCAGCACGTGCCAGGTTACGACCTAGACAATTACGGGTTCCCATGCTCCAGGGTTGGTAAACTGGCTTATTATCCCGGTTAAACTCTCGCGGAGCGTCCTCGAGCCAGCGCTCGGGGCAGAACTCGGTGGGTCGGTGGAAGTTTTTAGGGTCGTGGCAGGCACCCATCATTGACATGCCAACGCTGACCTGGATCTAGAGTTAGCAGACAGTGCGGAAAAATAATATCAATAGTAATAGACGTACATTTTCTGGCAAAAATTTACCGCAGACATCGGCACCGCCTTTGGGTGGAACGCGCTGACTGTGAGTCGGCACGGGTGGATACAGTCGCAGCGTCTCTTGGAACACAGCATTCAAAAATGGTAGCTGACACACTGTCACCATCGTAATATCATCGATAGAGCTGAAAGTGGATCGGACTTCCCGGACTAGGCGTTCTTTGGCCTTCGGGTTGTTCAGCAAGAAACAAGTCATGCCACTTAGAGTCGTTGCGCTTGTTTCAGAACCAGCAAGAGCCATAATACTGGCGTTATTGAGCATTTCTCCCCGCGTCATGCCATCGCCAGCCACGTTTTCGTCAGCACTCTTGATGACAATGCGATCCCAGAAATCGCCGCGGTCGTCCCCGAGTTCGAGTCGCTTATTGACCTTCTCCTCCGAGTATTGGTAGTTTGCCTCTCTCTCCTCGCGAACCTTCTTCGAGATGAATAGAGGGATCAAAAATCCCAACCCAAATTCGTAAAAGACGCTTGATTGCATTGCAAACTTAACAGTGGAGGAGATTGCCGGAACCCATTTGTGTAGTTTGCCATCACGAAGAGAATGAAATGACTCGCCCCAGGCAAGGTCACCGATAACATCGAAAACAACCATGTTATACCAATGCGTAAAATCGATGGTCTCTCCAGTGGAGGCAAATCTGGTCAATCTATCAAGCAGAAGCTGAACATGATTGTTTATGAGAACCTCTTGTCCACGAAGTCCCTTTTCAGAAAATGCATTGGATAAAAGGCGGCGATAGCGTGAATGATCTGCCCTTGGCGCACTAAGAATGTGCTACAGATGTATTAGTCAACTCAACGCATAGAATTCGTGCTCGTAATTTAGCGTACCTGCAGCTTGTTTGGATTGCGCCTTTGACGTCGGGGATCCTTTGGAAACTCGGGCCTGTTTGGACGATGCGCAAAAATGTCTTCCCAAGCCTGAAAGCTTGTGTAGCTCAATTCATCTGGCCGAATGCGAACAACGTCGCCATATTTGAAATGGAACCGAGCTTGAATATGCGTGCGGTCACCAATAATCTGATGGTAGCACCACGGAATACTACTCATGCGCCATAGGATTGGCCCAGGATAGGAGCGTAATGGATGGAAAAATAAATTGTAGATTGCAGTTGAGGCGAGATAGATGAAAATTATCCCGCCAAGCAGCATAAAGACTTGAGAACCCTCAGCATCGAAATTGCTTACAATGGACAACATCTTGACTAGTGAATATGCTACCCACGAATTCTACTAAGAATGATGCGCGAATCTGCCACTATTATTGAACCCGTTGGAATCGTTCCAAATTCTTTTCAATCATCTTCTCACGGGTCAGGTCTACAGAATTCGATCTACTAGGGACAAATTACCCCAAAAACCCCGACTTCCGTCTGGATTCTCAATCTGCGTTTGGCAGAATACTGATCGGTCAGATTCTAATGACCGAAATGCAAGACTCCTCAAATTATCGGGCTTCGGGTTTGAAAATAGTGACCGTTCGGGACCGAAGCCCGTTGTGGGGACATGGCCCAAAGTTAAAGATTTTGCCCTGAAACCCACAGATTGAGCCTCTGCATGTTTATCAGCTTATCGTACGACTTATCGAAAGGCCAAGATCACAAATCTAAGACCCAAATCATTGGCTGGACTTTGGAATTTGAGAAATGTCCGAACGAGTCCGACTGTTATTCGGGTACTGTAAGAATATCCTAGGTTAACTAGGAAGGTGAATATCCAGTGCCATTGTAATCTAGTAACCTGAAATGATACGCTAGCAGTTCCCTGTGGAGTCTGCACGGATACGAGATGCCGAATCAAGCCAGCGGCTATTGCCTTGTTGGGACGTCCGAATCCAGGGTATAGAAACCCCACGAAACGACTCCGATGTGTGTGTTTACAGCTTACTCAAGGCGTGGTCAGAATTACACGAAGAACCGGATCTGTCTTTTGTGACTCTTGATTTACCTCACTATCTATCCGAAAAATCTCACATTCAAAATGGCATCGGTTGCAGAAGTCCCTCTAGCCCCCCCTGCTAATGCAGACAACCAATTTCTTTGCTTGACAATCCTCGGATATCGTAAAGCAGATCTAAGCGAAGACGACTATAGACATCACATGACAAAGATTTCTGCACCAATGACAAAGGACTTAATGGTCAAATACGGCGTAAAGCGATGGACCATGGTAAGCTCGTATTCTTTGCACATGCAATGCAAGACACTCACCAGCATGTGCAGATCCACAATACTTCCGAGACTCGCCAATTAATGAATAAGTTGATTGATCCACAGATGGCAAATATAGCCGACTATGATTGTTTTAGTCAGGTGGTATTTAAGAGCGTCGACGACTACAAGAAGATGAAAGAAGATCCATGGTACAAAGAGCATCTAGTCGGGGACCATGAGAAATTTGCCGATACCAAAAGGAGTAAGATGACCATTGGGTGGATCACGGAATTTGTCCGAGATGGCAAAGCCGTAGATGGGATGTACGATCCTTAAACAACGAGCTTCTGCAGGAGCAAAATATTCATCTCATAACTGTTGATTCCTAAGGAATTACTTCCGTGAATGCCTATTAAAATGATCAATTAGTGATACAATATCTAAAAACCTTCGCATACAACTCATTAATTATCCTAGCATCATAAAATCTATGCTCGCAGCCAAAGGAAAACACTGCAGTATTGCGATAGCACAAGGTTAGAAAAGGATAAATTAGAAGGATACGCAGTAAACTCAAGAAGTATTGAATCTGAAGAATTAGCGATGAATCTTGCAATTGAATACTATTTGATGTCTCTAGACTGCTAAGCACTGCTGCGTGGATTCAACATTCAATCCCCCACGTATCTTGGTACGATTGAATACCCTGACTGCCCATGTTGATTCTGTCTTCGAAAAACATCCTATGTCTGCCATGTAACGAATATTCTTCTGTACAACACATGAGGACTCTTCTTCCATTCTTTGACGCCATTTTTGATTGACTGAATGCGGAGCTGCTGATCCCAGAACCTTTGATGACGATTCTATCATGTGCAATATTTCTTGACAGGGGTGACTCTCAACACTGTCGAGATCGTATGTTGAGATCTTCGCTTTGAGGCGTTGTAACCAGGCCGAGTACTCAAGGCATTCTAACTGACCTCCCAATTCCTGATTGACAGTCTGCCAAAACTTGTCGACGGAGATACCATTGTCGACTCTTGTCTCAAAAACTCTAGGGGGGGCTGAAAGCGTCTCAATAACCATTTTTGCAAACCGGTCAGCACCGCATAAGTATACCCAATCACCTCGACATTCCCGGGGAAATGCTCGAATAGAGTAGCATCCTCTAACCACCCGCCAGATAAAATCATCAATGTTTGGCACACCATCCATCGAAGATCCAATAATCAGGGCGGGACGGATTACTGCAAGCTTTGCCGCCAGAGAAGGGTTTCGAGCCGCTGCCTGCTGGATAATTGCACTGGTGATCATCTTTGTCTGTCCATATGCGTTTGACTTTGAAAAAGCTTCTTTCAAGCCGTGCATCTCCAGAACAGCTTCTTTTGCTTCATCAGGATCCCATTGGGGCCCTCCAGACACATACACCAAGCGCTTGATGGTTGGAGAGTCCCTAACGCACTCAACAAGTTTAAGAGCCGCATCCACGTTAACCTTTTTAAGCGTTTGAAACCCTTCGAACCAATCCACAGCTGCACCATTGTGTATAATTGCATCTATATGAGTGGAAAAGTCTCCGTGCCCCCTGAGCTGTAGCCATTGTAGTGAAGAGAGCCCTAAATGAGCACGGCTCAGGTCTCCAGGCCAGATTTCGATTCTGTTGGCGAACGCATTTTCCCATGAGCTGAGTAGCCGAAGTTTTTCAACAAGACGCTTTTTGCCAATCAATGGGTCGGCACAGCGCATTAGTACCACCACGTTGGTGGATGAAAATTCGTGCAAAAGAGCAGTCAATATGTGTAGACCAACGAGACTACTACCTCCCGTCAGAAGTACCTTACGTGGGGGGTCTGATGACAGATTCTTGAGACAAAGCTGGTCCACAGCCTTTGAAATGATGTCTTGAATGCCTTCGTGATCTTCCCTCAATCCATTTTCTAGTGCAGCTTGTCCTTCTTTCCTGTGGAGGTGGCACACGAGTTCATAGATCGTCCCAAGCCTCAATAGCGTCTGCATGCTTATCTCAGCCTGGTATGTCTTGTTCACCCATCGAAGAAGAGGAACTATTGTAAGTGAATCTAGACCTATGCGAGAAAATGAATCACGAATCGAGATTGATCCTTGAGAATTTGCTGATCTCCAGGAGAGCAGATATCGAACTTGCTCGACAACTGGAGACCATAAAGCCTCTGGTAAATCTGCCATTGGCGCTGTCGAATGGGATTCCTTGTGTCGCTGATATACCTTCAAGGACTTGAGTTCTTCGGTCGAAATCTTCTCGAGCCATTGTCGCATTCTTCCACGGTCAAGTTTCCCAGAGGACATGAGCAACGAATTATCCGCCAATAAATACACTGTGGGCACCATGTGCTGAGGAAGAAACTCTGACGCTTTCTTGGCTGTTGTTTCCATCCACGATGCCGTCTTGTCAGATAATTTGTGCGTACCATTTAATGACGCTTGGGGTGGTTCAAGAACGGCGACTAACTCAGATGCAAATACACCAGTTGACGGAAAACACACGACAGCCTGATCAACAAACTGATCTTCCTGTAGTATATGCTCAATTCCCTCGGGTTCAACTCTCTGACCTCTGATTTTTATTTGGTTGTCTCTCCTTCCAAGGAAGACCAGACTTCCTTCCTCGTTAAACTTGACTAGGTCTCCGGTGAGATACGTCGGAAAATCACATTCAACGTTATAAGTCTCCAGCCAGGGTGCCCTTGGGAGAAAGGAGGCCTTGGACTTCTCTAGGCTGTTGATATAACCGCTGGCAATAGCAGGACCTTGAATCGCCAGTTCTCCCACAGCCCCTAATGGCATGAGATGTTTGTAATTTTTCGGGTCCACGACCCAGGTATTGCAGCCAATTCCTTTTCCAATAACTAATGGGGACATTGTCTCCTGTACATGGTCCACAAATGTGCACTGCACGCAGCATTCTGTCGGGCCATATGTATTCTGAAGGTTGAAACGATTGGCCCAGGTTTGGATGTGGTGACTGTGCATTGCCTCACCTCCAAGACGAAGCACGTCTAGCTTGGGGACATCATCTGGCTGAATCATTCTGGCTACCGAAGGCGTCAAGTCAATTGTATTTACTGAGAACTCATTAATGTTCTCAGAAATTCGCGTCAACCTATCTTCGTCCTTTGGGACACAAATGCACCCTCCGGTCAATAGTGTGGCGAAAATATCGGCGATGCATGTATCAAAGCTGTAGCTAGCGAATTGCAAAATGCGGGATTCTCTGCGATAGAGCCCGACATTGCACTGCGCCTCGAGTCCGCTGGTGACTTGTTTATGCAGTAAAAGGACTCCTTTTGGCGATCCAGTAGATCCAGAGGTAAAAATGCAGTACGCTGGTGTTTCCGGCGAGCTCTGGGTATGCATTGGGGATTCCGGGAGGGATGACTTTGGGTCTATGATATTCTCCAAGTCTATTAATTGGCAATCAATATGTTCCACGTAGCGTCTAGTAGCAGGAGAGCAAATTATTTTATCGGCTTTCACAGCATCAATCATGTACTTAATCCTCTGGGCGGGCAAAGTCGGATCAATGAGCAGGAAACCGTGGCCTGCTGAAAGCACTGTCAACATGGCAACGACAGCGGTTGCAGACTTTTCATAGCATATCGGCACAATCTTGGCCGGGCTGCATCCGATGTGTTGCGAAAAATATGTAGCAAGTGCTCTCACGCGGCCAATGAGCTCAGTGTAAGTATATCTCACGTCCCATCCACAAAGAGCTTCTGCAGTCTCCCAGGCTTTTGCTTTAGCAAATATGCGCTCATGGAGGCATTCTTCATGTTCAATCAGATCACTGCAACTGAATTGAAGGACTTCTGTCACGCTTTCATGATCGACCAAATTCAAGTCGCTGATGGTCAATGACGGATCTGCACCGTATTCAATTTGCTTCAGTAGCTGTTCGAATTGTTTGGCCATCATCTGTACATTCCACGAAGAAAATACCACAGGATCATATATCATCTTCACTTTGATTCCATCTGAATGTGGGAAGCATTCGAAGACGAGTGGATAATCCAAATAGTGATCAGAGGCGTCGCTTTTGATTTCGATAATGCGCTGAGAGCCATCATCAACTTCGTGTTCCAAGTCCGACTGGACGATCAAAAGCGTGGTGAATGAGGCAGCAGATGTAGAACCCGGGCCAATCAGCTTCATATTCTGCAAGCCGTAGTGCTCATAGTCAGACATGAGAGCTGCTTTGGTCTGCACGTTTTGAAGGAACTCGTGGATTTTCAAGCGACCATCAAGCTGAATTCTCACTGGTACGGTTGCGATGGTTGGCCCGACTACCATCTCAGATTCCGGACAATTCCGCAACGCTCTTCCATGAACAGTCATTCCGAAGATGATATCTGATTCGCCATGCATTTTTGACATCATGATGGCAAGAGCACCTTGAATGGATGTAGCCTGTGTCGTCTTTGAACTTCGTCTATGAATTGAGCAGTCAAAGTCAATTGAAGTGGAAGCTCGGCAAACTTGATGATTAAGGGGAAGCTGTGGGAAGACACTCCCGCTGAAGGATTCTAATCTGGATTGCCAGAAATCTTTTGCTTGCTCTGATTGTTCTTGCTGAGTTACGATTCCAGCAAATTTAGAGAATGGCGTAGTTATTGTAGTTCCAAGCCTATTGTATTCTTTTTGAAGCATTTTGAGGATGATTGCGGTCGACGTTCGATCATAAACTGCATGATGTACCTGCCAACGCCATAGCAGTCCATCACCTTCCCGCGTGGTATCTAGACAATGTAAAAACAATGGCGTCCCGCATGCCATTGAAGGTACATCTGAGAACTTGTCCAGTGGGGGGAAGTTGCTTTTGTCAAAACGTATCGTGGCATTGTACAACACTCCGCTCTCGTGTCGTACAATTCGGCTCCTCAGAATGGCAACGTCGTTCACCACTCGTTCCCAAGCATGGATGAAATCTGTCTTTCTCCAGGAACTAGGAAGCTGGAAAGTGTGCTCTGCAATGTAGGCACCCTCTTGCATTTCACTAAGAGTCATAAGTCCGGCTTGCATTGCTGTACATGGATAGACGTCCTCAATCATCTGCTCGCTGATCCCACACTGCTTAGCCGCCATCTCATGAAGCTCACCAACTGCAATTTCAGACCCATTGACAGGGTTCTGTGGTAGTTGTTGAGATTCCTCATTCTGAGACATGACGTGTTCAGCAATGAAACCCACCATTTCTCCCACTGTAGGATGGATAAAGAAGCTTGAGATGCACAGTGGAATGCTGATTTCACCCAACGCTTTACATGCTCTCATAGCATCTATTGAATTACCCCCCAGGAGAAAAAAGTTTGAAGAAGATTTGATATCATCTGCTTTCAATCCCAGAACATTGGCCCATACAGTGGATACCTTCCTTGTGAGGGTCATGTCGCATTCTTCGAGTCGGTCTTCACGCCGAGGTCGTAAGTCGATTAATTCGGTAATGGCTCGCTGTTCCACCATTTGAATCAGATTTTTGCGATCCAGTTTTCCGTTGTGTAGTCTGAGTAGCTTTTTGACTTCTAGGCCTCCAATGGGGATCATATATGATGGAAGGGTCTCGATAAGACGGTCAAATGCACACGTTAAGCGCGACTGATCAATATTCCTGTTGGAATCGTCGGGGTCAAGGACCATCAGCGCGACAAGCGCAGGCCCACCTGAACTCCCTTTCAACGTAGCTGCAGTGACTGCTAATTCCTTGACTCCTGTGAGAGTTGGCCATAGTTTGTTTTCGACTTCTTGTGGCTCGAATCGCTGACCAGAAATTTTCAGCTGAGCGTCAATCCGTCCCCGATGAGAAAATGCGCCATTCCGACTATCTTGTTCAAAGAAGTCTCCAGATGATACAACGACACAACCATTCAGTCCACGGTCAGGCTCGCACACTTTCCCGTCGACCAAGTAGCCTTTGAAATTGGAATAGCTTTCGATCATGAGCTGGCCGACTTGACCAGGTCCCATTTTGCGACCATTGTCATCAACGATATAGCAATGGCAGCATGAAAGAGCGTGTCCAACATTCAGGCTGCACCTGCCATGTTCGGTTATCTTTCCAGCCAACACCATCAGAGTCTCGGATGAGCCATAATTCCAATAAAGAGACACTTGAGAGCTCCAAGCACGGGCGACATCTGGCTGCATTGGCTCTCCAGCAAGGACGATGCTGGTCAATGACGTAACCGCTCTTGGATCCATGATTCGCAACACGGAAGGTGGCATCGTCGTACGGGTAGCTTTGAAACGTCGGATTGTATCCTCCAACCCTTGGGATTTCTCAGCTTCTGTTGGGATACAAAGACAAGCACCAGCGGCCAGGGTTGAAAGAGTGTCGATAACATTGACTGCCCAGCCAAACGATGGAAACAGAAGGTTGCGCTCATCCGGAGTTATGCTCAAGCCCTTTCCCACAGCAAGAGCCATAGTGCTGAGACTCGCATGGGAGTGAACCACGCCTTTCGGTACTCCAGTACTACCAGAAGTAAACACAATAACAGCTGGCGCCTGTGGATCAACTATTGTAATCAAATCTGCATCAGGAGCGTCGTCTTCCCTCGATGCCAAGTTTAGGTCAAGACCAATACTCTGCACATTTGACAGACAGACTTGCTTTGAAAGTGCGGTCAAGGCAACCAAGTGTGTCAAACCGCCTATCTGAACGATTTCTTTCAGCCGAAACTCAGGCAGCGAGGCACTAAGAGGGACAGCGACGGCCCCAATCTGGAGCACAGCAAGCAAAGCCACAATCGAAGCGGGAGATGATTCCGATACTATGGCTACTCTTGATCCTTTGGTGACACCTTGACGAGAAAGTTTCTTGGCATTGATCATCGCCAGGCTCAAGAGACTCGAGAAGTCGTAAATAGCTGAGCTGGAAACAATGCAGATGCCCGATGGCTTCAGGCGTGCTTGGGTCTCCAGAAGCGATGAAACGAGTACATCTTGGCGAAATAATCCATCATCCACAGGGATGCCTTCTTCTTGTTTCTGTTCGCGATCGCGGTCTGGTCCACTTATGACACTGCCCATTGTAATAAATTGGAGGAACAATTATCGACTTTTTTTTTTCTCTTATTCTTAGTTTTTTTCTTCAAACGAAAATATCTTTCAGGCATGAATCAGCGTATAGAAATTTTTCAGAGTAGATAACATGCCTATCTCAGTTATGAAAGATAAGTGCACATCTTCCCACAAGCTTATGCATGTATGGAATGCATGCTGCAAAACACCACTATGCAAAGGCAGCGACTCGGATTTCCGTCATTATGGGCGGGCAACTTTTAGAAATTGCCTTTTTCGGACGTTTTACAAGCGGGCGAATGGGATAGATTGCGCTTCACGACACATGTTGTTGAAATTGTTTACGGGCCGATGGTTGCTGGAACGGGTTAACGTAGATGCTCGGGTTTCGGGTTTGCGGAAACGGGGATCATAGATGCCATCCCCACCCGCGTCAGCAACGCTGTCGCCGTCTTTCTTTCTCGATTCGTATGTTTGTCGGTCTTTTGGCTAATTCAGTTCTATCTATCAAATTCTGAGAAGCGAAACCCCAATGGCTTTGCAGGGAGAGGGGCGTAGATTCCCAATGCATCTCTCACCAAAGGCGGAGTTCGGAGGTGACTGAGCTTAGGTGATACCTTAGGAAACAATGGTCTCTAGGCTCTCAAAATTTGACCTAGGGTTGCATCAAATGGTTAGAATAATGTTGCACGCCTCTCATTTCTTAATATTAAAGTGAAATGTTTGCGCAATGGTCTATCTCCGCTGATACATCATGACACACATTGCGTCTTCATCTTGAACATGTCTTTTCAAAGTCTACAGGAGCTGTTTGCGCCAGAGGATTTCCATGTCTTTGATCACGACATCATGGGTTTCGATGTTGGTGATGTTGAACGTCGAGCTTCTGCCGAAAAGGTCCAAGCATGGCACGTCTTCAGTGCAGCTTGGTCCATTGTTTGGACACGTCATACCTCACAGAATTCGCTAGATTTTCTAGCGACTGACGTGTCAATGCAAAAGACTGCAAATGGTTGGGTCTCTAGTTCTTCCACCAGCGTTCATGCCTCTGTCGATGAGGAAAGCACCTTTTCTGAATTACTTCATAAGGCTATTGAGTTCTCCGTTCCGACCGATCAATTAGCCCGCATTCCATCATCATCAGCTGTAGTTATTTACCCTTTTACGGGTTCTTCTGGAAGCCAAGAGCTACCGCGGCCTCCTTCAACTCAATCTGCAGTTACGGTTCAGTTATTTTCCAAGGGACGGAAGAGGATCCAGACAAGATGCCGCTATCACAATCAACTACCGGGTCATTTTGTCGAAAAAGTCATGCAACATTTCCTTCACCTACTACGCAACATAACAAACCATGCATCTTGGTCGTCGCTCCGCATTACCGACATATCAATGATCTCTCTCCAAGAGGAGATGCAACTTCGCCACGACTGCCTTCCCCCGCGCAATCTTGCCGAAATGGAAGTTGGATCTGTTCACCAACTTTTCCGCCGCCAAGCCCAGAAAACACCTAATAATCCCGCACTTGAGGGTATTGGCGGCAAAGTGTTGTCATATCTAGAGCTGGACCTCATGTCCGACTTGATGGCAGAGGATTTGCACCAGAGACTATTCAACATCAGCCCACCTCAGCTTGACACTGGCCTAGCAGTAAATAGTGTTGTTGTAGTGGGGATCATGTTGCAAAGGTCAACATCCATTGTGATTGCAATATTGTCTTGCTGGAAGGCTGGTTATGGAGTTGTCCTTGTTGATCCCAGCCAGCCTGACTCAAGGAATCGCTACATCATAGAAGATTGCAGGTGCCCTCTCTTGATAGTGGACGAGTCCTGGGACGGCTTTGTTGGGAAAGAAGTTGCGTGGAGGTTCAACTTCAATGCTTTGAGGTACAGAGCCAATATAACTGACGACAACAAGATGTACCGGACATCGGAACCGGACCTTTCGAAAGACTTGTTCGGACCGGCTTGGATTCGAGTTACTTCAGGTTCTACTGGAAGGCCAAAGTGTACTTTACACAATCACGCTGCTTTTGGCTCTTCCATTGCCAGCTATTCCGGGAGAATACGTGCCTCCAAGACACTACTTTTCTTTAACCCCATCTCATCGGCTTCTGGGATTCCTATTTGGACTTTTCTCACAAACGGCGGATGCGTATGCATCCCATCCCAACAGGAAATATCCTCTGATCTCGCAGGTTGTATCAACCGCTACAATATAGACGACATCTGTATAACCCCTTCGGCGCTCTCTCTCATAAGCCCGGAGCAAGTTCCTGCATTGAAGAGCATATCACTAGCTGGTGAGGCAACTCCACGTTGCGTCGCAGAGACATGGAGCCAGCATGTGTCTTTATTAATCGGTTATGGTGCAACGGAAATGAATTCTCACTCGTTACCTTTCCATGATGAACTGTAAGTATACCTAGCAAGGGTTTCTTGTTACTGCAAACCAGGCTTATATTTATTTAGTACGGGAGCCCTACCTCCCGCTCATGCACTTCCGAATTCCGACTACTCTCTCTACATTCTTCGACCAGGCACCAACGATCTCTGTCCCCTTTACGTTCCCGGAGAGATCTGCCTGAGCTCTACCTATATGAGCTCTGGATATATCAATATGCCTGAAGCCACCTCCAAGGTCTTTGTACGTCATCCATTTCCGGGTGATGCTGGACATGCCTACCTCTACCGAACTGGAGATTTGGGAATGTTTATTGGGACCCGTCGATTTGTCGTGCTCGGTCGAATAGATTTCCAGTTCAAAATCGACGGAAATCGTATCCAACCAGAGGAGGTGGAATCCATAATCAACCAAATTCCCCAAGTATTGAGGAGCAAAGTCATCCTAGTCCAACCTTCAGTAGGACGCCCAGTTGCAACATGCTGTGTGATATTGAAAGAGACCCTTGCAAATGGTCTCGATCCACACAGCCGTTGGAACAATTTTATTTCTACCGCGGAAAAAGCCTGCGCCAGTCATTTACCAGCTTACATGATGCCTCAAAGATGGCTCCAGTTTGACAAATTCCCAGAAACTCCGACGGCAAAGACGGATGGCAAGGCTTTGGCCATAGAGGCAAAGAACATTATTGATAACGAAGGCGTCAGTGTGTTTTCCGACAACTATAATGACAAACATGCCCAAATATCCAAGAAAGGGAAGCTGTTCCTTGATCTTGCCCTCGAAATACTGACTGGCTATGGTGCCGATGCATTGCCCCTTCAAGTACGTCAAAAGATGCAAGCCCAATCATTCATCTCCAACGGCGGTACCTCGTTATTGTCTCTACAACTCAGGTCGCTATTAAGGCAGAGCGGGATCGAGATCCCACTGTCCCGACTATACACACCCCAGACTCTAATAGACATGGCGTTGACGTTTCCTGCAGCAGAAGGAGAAGCAGACAAAATTGAAGAAAAGATGGCGGAGTTTCTTTCATCAGTAACCGAAGATTTGCTACCAAGAATATCGGCCGGTGTTCGACCAGATCTTGAAGGATATGAGGCTGTCTTCCCTACCACAATGCTTCAACGTGAGATGTTTGTGACAAGCGTGCTGGATCCTAGAATGTGGATGTTTTACCAATTCTTCGATCTTTCCCAAGTCAATTGCACCATTTCTCAGCTCCATGCAGCAATTAGTCTTTTGGCTTCAGCAAAGCGGAATCTTCGCACAGTCTTTTCACTGGTAGACGCACCCACCCTCGCAATGACGGTGGAGGATCCCGATACCGCGTTTAACCTGATCAGAGATGGAAAATTAGTCCAAGCAATCTTGAAGCCCAGCGTCATGTGCGCGGAGTTCTCTCAAGAGGACGAAATTGAGGAGCCGGAAGAATTCTGGAAAGCAGATGTCAACAAGAAGTGGTCACTAACTCGACCACTCTGGAGAGTGACATTCCTCTCAAAGCCGCGACTACTTGCATGGACTTTCCACCATTCGATCGTTGATGCGTGGGTCGCCCGCAATATCTCAAGAGACCTTTACGCTATTCTCTTGGCAGTTGTACAGCGAGACAACTGTCAGCAAGGGTGGAAACAGGCCCTGACAAGTGCTTGCGTTAGTGCCACAAACCCTTCCATTGAACAGTGGGTGATTAAACATTATGGCATCAATGGGCTCGATGGTTCACCCACACCGGTCATCCAAAAACACCAACAGATTTGGGAAGATTTCATGGCAAATGTCACGCCTACGCCGATTCCTGACAGACTTAAACTGCCTGATGATGCTCTTCCGGCGCTACCATTGATGGAGATAATTACCTCCCTCCCATATGGCGATTGGTGTCGACGACATCATGTTACAGCAGCGGCGCTGTTTCATGCTGTTGGGGCCTTGACTATTGCCCGGCTACTCAATTGGTGGCGACCAGAAGGACCTCAACAGCCAACCGAAGAAGTAACTTACTATCGGCTCAGTGCAAATAGAGCCACAGTGCAAGGGGCATTAGACATGGAGGGTGCTTTAATCTCGATTAGCCCCATGCGCGTTCGAGTAGCGGCTGATTCTGACGCTGTTGCCATCTCGCACTGCGCCCTCGAGAATTGGCTTGCTACACAGGAATCAGACCCCTACTACCTCGACGGTCAATTAACACCAACAGGCCCTGATCCAATGGCAAGACAGCGCCGTTGGGGCAATATACTGCTCAACCACATTGTCGATTACGGAGATGTAGACCCGCCGCCGTCATTTCCAGGAGCCATCGACGACAAATGCGGCTTTGCCATGGTCTGGCCATTTGCCGCCTTGGAGCTAACGCTGGTGGAGACTGACCCTCAAGCTAATTCGCTTCACTTGTCAGTGTTGTCTACCCTAGAACGTGAGAGTACTGAGGAGTTTATGGGGATATTTGTTCATATTCTGAGGCTGGTGGTTGATAAGGATAGTAAAATAGTTGCTTCGGAGATTCTACAGCAGCTCTAAAATCACTAGCAGTATAAAAAAATTTTTACGCCTTCTACAGCTAATCTTCCTGAATGAATTGTTTTGTCTTGTAAACTCCAGCAAGTCGCTCGCACTGGCAACTGATAATGTTGTTATTTTGTGACTAACCCGATTTAGAAGGTGACAGAAAAACAGCGTAATTTGTTAGTACATTTGCGCGATTTAAATTGTCACCTCTAGCGCGTCTCTCCACATTACGCGGACAATCACTTCCTACAAGAGCCTAGTCTGATAATGAGTGGCCACAAGCGACAGTGGATGAGAAAGGATGGGATGGCTCAATCCAAAGGCATCAATTTTAGAGGGACACAGTCAATGATTGATGGATTTGTTACTTTCATAACCGAGTTTATAGAATATTGGTTAAATATAATGCTCTACAATCTACGGATATATTGTGTTCTGCTTTCTACTACTTTTTGCCCCCTCAAATTTCTAATATTGCGACGCGTCGACCGCTCTGAGACATGGCTTCGATGCCGTCAAAGGCAGCGCTGCGGTCAATTCAAATCGCCTCAATTCAATTCAATTCAATTCAATTCAAATCGAGAAAACGATTGTTCAATTCAATTCAAATATAATGATCAATTTGATTGAATTGATTGAGTTGGATATAGGGTATTTAGTATAGATATATGATTTTTTAGCTAAGTTTTGGTGTCTTTGATATGGTTTACCTGGAGGAATTTTCTGTTTAGTTATTGCTTAAAGTAGTATAGCTTAGATTATATAATTATAATTTTTTAATTATAAAGGAATTCTTATTAATCTTACCTTTTTCTATATATTATATATAAAATTACTCTTTATAATATTATAAAATATAATTATTTATACTTATTATATTATTATATCTTTATTTATAATATTTAGAATTATTATATTAATTATTTTCTAATCTTTTTAATTATTATTAAGTCTATATTATAGAAAAAAGGCCTAATATATCTATATCTTTCTTATTATAAAGTATAATAGTTAATTGAGGAATAAGAAATTAGTAAAATAATCTTTATAATTATTAAAATATATAATAAATATAAAAATAATAATATTTTTATATTTAATTCTTTTTCTATAATCTAATGCCCTTAATACTATTAATAACCTTATCCCTAGCCCCAACCTCAACCTTAACCCTAACCCTAACCCTAATCTTAATTTTTTTTAAATCTAATTAAAAGTATAGTTTATAATTATATAATTTAAAGATTTTAATCTTAAAGATACTTAAAGTCTAATTATTTAAATTCTTCTTTAAATATAATTTATATATAAAAGATATTTCCTTTATTCCTAACTACACCAACACCATAAGCTACAATTTTTTATTATTAAGCATAGCTTTAACCTTATTAAAATTAATAGAAACACTCTTGGTAGTACCTTTTAACTATATTGTTATTGTAACTAATAAGAATAAATATAGGGCTATTTATTTACTTAAGTAGCAACTTTAGTAATAATAGCCCACTTACAAAGTCAACACTCTATCACTAAGGGCTAAGACCAAGAGATAATACTATTACTAGCTTCTTCTACCCTTATTAATCTTTATTTATATGCTAGATTACCTGCTAAAGAAGAATCTAATGCTTTTAGTATTATTATTAAGTTAAAAGCTATTCTTATTTATTAAATTATTAAATTAAATATATTCTTTAAAGTAATTAAATATAATACCTTCTAATATCTTTTATAAATATTAAGTTATATTATTAATAATATCTTATTAATACACTAATTAACTATAAAGGCCTAGATAATGAATAATTTTAAAGCTTATTAATAAATAATTAAACACTAGCTTTAATATACTTAATTACTTATTTACCTTACTTTCAATACTTAGACTTCTCCTAACTAATAAGCCCTCTTAAGGATTATCAATTACTTCATTAACTGTACTAGCAGCCTACAAATTAAGCTCTTTATTTTAAAATGTATTTTTAATATTTATTTAGGTAAAAATATTGCCTTTTTAGTATTAGAAGTTATTAAAAACTATAACCTTCAAAGTCTCGATTTCTTTACATTAAATAATGCCCCTATTAATAATATATACCTTAATTATCTCTTTTCCAACTATCTTCCTATTTTTCTAAATTAGCCTTTATTTATAAAGCCTTTAATAATTTAACTATATTATTAAGATTATATCATCAACCTTACTACCTGTTATGACCCAAACACCCAAAGGCAGTAACCACAGGCAGAACCCCAACCAATCATAACAAAACTACCCTGGACCCACATAACCAGCCAATAAAAGTAAAGTCGAACAACCCCCATTCAATATTATCAAAGATTGCAACAAACATTATCAAATTGAATTCATTTAACTATTATAATAATAAAACCTTAGATATAATAATATATAGATAGATTAGATTTTATTATAAGGAATAGAATTAATTAGCTTTTAATATAATTTAATTACCTTAATTATAATTAATTATTATTTAATATAATATTTTTATTATTTTATTTATTATAATATATTTAATTATTTTATTAATAATAAATCTTTTATTTTAATTAATTTATTAAATTAAAAATTAATTAAATTATTATATATTAAAAGCTTTTATTTAATTAATTATTTATATTAATAATTAAATAATAATAATATTTAAAAAAAACCTTATTATAATTATTTTTTTTAATAATATTAAATTAATTATAAAATTATAATAAATTAAAAAGAAATTTATAAATATATAAGCTTAATTTAAAATAAAAGAAGCTAGAACTATTATAATTAAAGAAAATAAAGGTAAAGATATTAATAAAATTCTAAGATCTCTAGTCCTAGAACCCTTTCTAAGAAAAACTACTAATATAATTCCCTTTTTTACCTAAATAAAAGAATACTTCTACTTTTTTTAATTTAATTAATAACTTCTAAAGCTTAAGTACTATATATTAAAACCTTTCTTTAAAAAAATATAAAAATATAGTTTAAATCTATTATAAAAGACTATTTGGAAAACAAGGATAATACTAAGTAAACTAAAGAAATTTAAGAAATTTTTAAAAATTAGAAAAATTTTAAGATTATTATTAAAAATAATTTTAATATAATTAATATAAAATAATAAATTATAAATTAATTATATAAATTTAAATAAATAAAATTTTATAATTAATATTTAATTAAATTTAAAAGAATTATAATATAAATAATTTAAAATAATAATATATTAATAGAACTTTATTATAAAAGCTTAAAGAGTAAAGTTAAGAATAAAATCTATAAAAAAAACTAATTAAAAAAACTTTTAAAATATATTAAAAATATTATTAAAATTAATAAAAGATAATTTAATTAATATAAAGAATATATTTAAGATAATAAAAACCTATATATTTTAAATAAAAAAAATCTAAAATAAATAATAAAGTATTATATATAAGATTTATTTAAAATTAATAGAACTTAATATTATCTAAAGGTATAATAAAAGTAAGATTACTTATTTTAATTATAAAAAGAAAGGATATAAATCCTTTAAATATTACTCTTTAAAAATAGAAAACTAGTTTAAATCTATATTAAAAGAATAGAAATAACTTAATACTATAAAAACTTAATAAACCTTAGTATTAGAAGGAAAAAAGGATATTATAGGAAAAATTATTCTTATTATTATTAAGAAATATAAATTAATTACTATAATTAAGTAATATATAAAAAACTATAAATTATATAAAATAAAACTTACTCTATAATAAGAAATTAATAAAGCTATTTAAAAAGTATAATCAACCTAATAAAAAAGCTAATCCTACCTTCTTTATAAATGATTAGAATAAGCTAAGAAGATAGAAATTTTTATATTTATTTTAGATATATATATTAATAAAGCACTAATATAGTAGAATACTTACACTTATAATAAAAATAGAAATAGAAAATAAATAATTAATATTAAAAAAATAATCTAATAAATTAAAAAACTTTTATAAAATAAAAATAAAATCTTCTTACTTATATAAAGTAAATAATAACTAGGAAACTATAACCCCTAATTTATTCAATATAAAGAGAATAACCTTAAACTAAATATAATATATAAAGAATATAAGAATATTTTATAAATAAATTATTATAATTATAATTACCTCTAATATATAAAGTAAAAATAATATATAATATACTTTTTTATTAGGGTAGAAGATATAATTATTTATTATATTTATAAAAAATACTTTAATTAATATAAAATAATAAAAAGAAACCCTTATTATTAATTTACTATATTAAAACTAAATAAGCTTAAGTTCTTTAATTATAATAAACTATTTTAAAATGAATATTAAAATCTTAAATATAATATTTATATAATAAATAAAATAATAATCTAGTATTAAATAAAATTAAAAAATAAGTAAAGCCCCTATAAAAGAGTAGTAGGAGCAGCTAGGGCAATAATCCCTAGAGTTACTAAAAGAACTTCTTAAAAAGGCTTTATATTTTATAATTAAAGAGTAATCTTAATAATAACTAGAAGTAGAAGTAAGGATTAAAGGGAAGTAATATAATATTATAGTAAATAATAAAGCTAAATAAAACTATATTAATTTTTAAATAATTAATTAATTTTAATTATTATAGATAATAAAAGTTAATTTATATAAAATTATTAATATAGAAGGAATCCTTTTTAGTTATAATAATAGTATTATAAATAAAAAGATTAATTATTTAAAAGTCTTTATTAAAGAAAAAACTAAAAAATAACCTTTAATATTATTAATATTAGATAGTATAATCTAGTTTTAAAATACCTATAGTTATACTAATATAACCCTAATATCTACTAGTATACTAGCTAGATATAAATATTTAAAAAGTATAATATAATTAGTAATATTTTTATAAAATATAATAAAAGATCTTAAACTCTTAGCCCTAATTAAGTAGGAGATATAAGTAAAGGAGAATCTTTATTATTTAAAAAATAAAATATAAATATAAGAATAGTTAGAAAAGGTAAAGATAATAAATAATTATCTACCTTAGAATATAATTTTAATAAATTAATAAAAGCTTTAAAAAAATAAAAATTAAAGTAAAAATAAATAAATTATATAATATACCTTTATAATATTAAATTTATAAAAAGCTCTTTATAGAAGAACTAGATATTAGATTACTTAAGTTTAGTTAGTAGGATTATAAAATTATCTTTAAAAATAGATCTAATACCTAATTTTACTTTATTTATAATCTTAATTAAATTAAGCTTAATACTTTAAAGGAATATATTTAAGATATATTTAAAAAGGGATATATTTATATTTTGAACTTTAAAGCTAATTACCTTATTATATTTATATCTAAGAAAAATAAGAAATTATATCTTATTATAAATTATTAATAGCTTAATAATATTATTATTAAAAATTATATTCTATTATTATTAATTAATAAAATAAAAGATTACTTTTATAAAATTAATATTTTTATTATATTAGATCTTAAAGAAATATATAATCTTATTTATATTAAAAAAAATATAAATAGAAAACTACTTTCTAAATAAAGTTTAAATTATTTAAATATTTAATTATACCTTTTAAACTTATAAATATACTAATATTATTTTAATAAATAATAACCAATATATTATAAGAATACTTAAATATCTTTATTATTTACTACTTAAATAATATCCTTATTTTCTTTAAAAATAAAGAAGAATATAAAGAATATATTTATAAGATCTTAAAAGCCCTTTAAAATATCAAACTTTTAATTAAATTAGAAAAAAGTAAGTTCTATATTTAAAAAGTAGAATTTCTAGAATATATTATTAGCTTTAATAAAATTTATATAGACCTAAAGAAAGTTATTATAATAAAAGATTAGAAAGAACTTATTAATATAAAGAAAGTATAAGCCTTTTTTAGATTTATTAATTATTATTAAAGATTTATTAAAGGATTTAGTAAAATTACTTTAGATATAATAGAATTAATTAAGAAAGGAATTATCTTTTAATAAGGAAATAAAATATAATAATTATTTAAAATTATAAGAAATATTATTTTAGAAGAATTTATTCTTATAATATTTAACCCTAATAAGCCTATAAAGCTAGAAACTAATATATTAGACTTTACCTTAGGGGCCTAGATTAAATAATAAGATAAATAAGGAAACCTATACCTTATAACATTCTACTTATATAAACTATATAACTTTAAGCTAAATTACTCTATCTATAATAAAGAATTCTTTATTATTATTAATACTTTTAAAAAATTCTAATAATATTTATTAAAAAGTAACCACAAAATTATAATATATATTAACTATAAAAATATTACCTACTTTATAACTATCTAAAAACTTAATAAAAGATAACTATAATATACAAAATATTTATCCAAATTTAATTATTAAATTATTTATATTAAAAGAACTAAAAATAGCTATATTAATATAATTAACCATTGATCTAACTATAATATAAAAAAACTAAAAATATAGAAAAAACTATTAACCTATAATACTAATAAAGGATTAAAATAAGCTTTAATTAGTAAAATAATAATAAAAATAAAGAAAATAATTATTATTATAAAAGTAGAAGGATTATTATATATAATCAGAACTATTACTATAGAAATATTAATATAATAAGTGGAATAAGATAATTTATTATTAAGAAAAATTAAAGAATATAATCTAGTACTTTTAGAAGAAAAGAAAATAAATTACTTATAAATATTAGAGAAATATTAAATAAAACTAATAAAAGATATTTATAAATATCCTTTATATAACCATAAAGGCATTAATAAAACCTTTAAATAAATTAAATAGATATTTTCCTTTAGTAAGATAAAAAAGAAAATTAAATAAATATATAAAAAATATAGCCTATATTAACACTCTAAAAAACCAAGATATAAACTATATAGATTATTATAATCATCCCCTATTACATAATAATTATAAGATTTAATTATAATGGACTTTATTATTAACCTTCTCTTATTAGTAGACCCTATTATAGAAGTATATTATAATAGTATTTTTATTATTATTAATTATTTTATAAAAGTAGTATATTATCTTTTTTATAATAAAGTAATAAAAGAAAAATAATTTATTTATTTTTTCTTTTAAAATATAATTATTATATATAAATTATTAATTAAAATTATTTTAAATAAAAAATAATTATTTATATTTAAGTTTTAGTAAAGCTTAATATTTTTAATAAGATTAAATTATAAGCTAAATATAACTTTTTACCTTTAAATAAATAAATAAATTAAATACTAAAATTAAAAAATTAAATAATATCTATAATATTATATTAACTACAAATAAACCAATTAGATAGAAAAATTATTTATTATATAACTAGTATATAATATATTTTATAATTATAATATTAAAATAATATTAGTAAAGGCTAATTTTGACTTTATATTAAATACTTATTAAACCTTTTTAAAAGATATAATTTAAGTAAAAGCTATAATTAAGTTAGATGATTTAAGAAAATTATATAAAAAAATAAAAATAGAATTTAAGTTTATTTATAATATAATAAAAAGATATTATAATTTAAAAAGGCTAAAAGGATTATTCTTCTTAGAGAAAGATATAATCTACTTAGTAATAAAAAATCTTATAATAAAAAAATAAAATAAAAAAATTAACTTTATATAGATTGAATTATACCTAATTAAAAGAAAAATATTAAAAAATAATTATAAACTTAATCTTCTAGATAATATTAAAGTTTATCCTATTTTCCATATTTTACTATTAAAATCTAGTAATAGTATCCAAGTTAATACAAGACCTAATTACAAACTACAAATAGAAAACCTAGAAGACTAATAAAAAATTAAAAAAATCCTATAAAAAAGAAAAAAATAGGAAATTTGAAATTAAATAAAAAGATTATAAAAAAATAATTTAGGAATTTATTAAATACTTTATATATTATTTAAAAATATTAAAAGTATTTCTTTAAAATTAATATAAAGGAAATTAAGTAAATTACTCTAATTAATAACCTTATAATCCTTAAGCAATTATATTATTAATAATACTAATACCTCTATATACTTCTTTTCTTTTAATTTATCTAAATCCTTATAATCTTAAAAAATTATCTCCTTTACCTTCTTATATAAATAATACTTCTAAGTATATAAATACTATAATTAAGCTAGAGCACTTATTAAATCTACCTTAGTCTTCTCTTTCTCCCTATTAATCCAATCCTTCTTATAAGAAACTTACTTAATTAAAAAGAAATAAATATATAAAAGTAAAAAAAGGAATATATTTATAAGTTTAAATAAAAATATTTTTAAAATTATAATTAAAATATTTATTCTTTATATAAAATTTATAATAGCTTTTTCCCTTAACTACAATATAGGATAACTACTTAATATAAAAATAAGCTAAATAATAAAATATTTTAAAACTAAATTTATTAATTAATTTAATAATATCCTTTTAATAAGCTTTAATTATTTTAAAATAAAATATAACCTTAGTAATATAATCTAATATTCTATCAATACCTAGACCATAAGAAAATAAAAAAAGAAAAAAATATATAATAGTTATAAGTAGGGAAACTAGCTTATTTACCTAGCCTTAAAATAAGACTAATAAAAGAGAAAGTATTATATTATAATTTAAATATTTAAAAATAATAATCATAAGTAGAACCTTAATTAATTATAATAAAACTACCTTAGACTTATATAACCAGCTAATAAAAGTAAAATTAAATAATCCTTATTTAATATTATTAAAGATTATAATAAATATTATTAAATTAACTTTATTTAATTATTATAATAATAGAACCTTAAATATAATAATATATAAATAGATTAGATTCTACTATAAAAAATAAAATTAATTAACTTTTAATATAATTTAATTACCTTAATTATAATTAACTATTATTTAATATAATATTTCTATTACTTTATTTATTATAATATACTTAACTATCCTGTTAATAATAAATCCTTCATTTTGATTGGTTTATTAAGTTAGGAATTAACCAGATTGTTACACTACCAAAGCCTTCCTCAAGCTTATAGAATAAGCCTAACTTACCTTACTAAATAATAAAGTTATTATATAGCTGACTCCTAAGGAATAAGCTAATTTAACTAGCTAGCTAAAGAGTGATCTAATAGCCAAGCTATTAGATATAGTAATATTTATCCGCCGGTCCTCTTAATATTAGAAAGCCTTTTTTATCTAGGTTTAATATTAAATTAATAATACTAATAATAACTTATTAAAGATTAATAATAATATTTAATTATATAATAATAATAAGATATATTAGAATTTAACTTTTTATATAATTAAATAGGCTTTTTACTTTAAGAAATTAATTTAATTATAAATTAAGGTTAATTTAATAAAAAAGGAAGATTAAAAGTTACTAATTAATAAAAGATTAACTAAGGAAGATTAAAAGGTCTTAATAAAGGTTTATAATCTTCTTCTTCCCTTTTAAAAGGAAATAATAAGGTTCTAATCCTGCCACTGTAACGGTCTGGTCAATTCCCAACTTAATAAACCAATCAGAATGAAGGGTTTATTGTTAGCAGGATGGTTAGGTGTATTATAGTAAAATAGAGCAATGGAAGTATTACATTAGGTAATAGTCAATTGCAATTAAGGTAATCAAGTTATATTAAAAGCTAGTTAGTATTAGTTATAAGGGCGGATTCTAATCTATTTATATACTATTACCTAGTAGGCGCTTATTGTATTAGTTTTATCTAATGTATTAGTGATTAAAGTAGTAATTATAAAGTGATCATTAATGTTATAAGTGATTGCTTATGAGTGCTTCTTTATTAGTTAGTATAAAGCTATAGGGTAGGTGAGCATTATTTCTACCTTATTTGACTGCCCAAGTGTATTATAGGTTATAATATAATATCCTCCCTTTATTAGTCTTGTCCTTAAGGCCTATTAGATTAACCTTTATATATAAGTTTCTTATTCTTAATCTTCAAAATATTTTCTAATTATATCTTAAGGTTTAAGTACTTCTAAGCTATATCTTTATACTAATATTTAAGCTTAACTTATTAATTTAATAGATTTTAAAGTTATACTATATTCTTTTTATTCTTTTAAAGGTTTATAGTATAAGATATTACTAGATTCTAGTAATCGTTATAGTAAATATATCTATTATAGTAGAATATATAATACTTTGGAGGCATCTTTAATTATATATATATAATTTTTATAAATAATAAATATAAGTAGGTACTAACATTTACAATAACCTAAATAAATTAGAAGTCTAATTGTTTAGATATAGAGGAGGAGGTAGCTAAGAAGGAGTTCCTTTACATTTAAGTAGAGACACTTGTAACTTAAGCTAAAATTTAAAAATCCTTAAATTATTTATTCTACCTTTATTATTAGAAATATTAGCTTAAAATAAGAGGTATAAAAATAATATATTAGGATCTTTTTTCTTTAAATAAGTTAAAGGATGTGGATTAGGTAGAGTTAGAGGCTATTATTTAGGCATAATCTTTGGGGGCTATAGATATTATTAATTGGAATACTATTAATCTTAATAGTTTACTTAATGCTATATCTTTAGGAATGCTTCTAGTATCTTTAAGTAATATATGAGGTGTTTTACTAGTTCCTAAGTTATTTCTTTATAATCTTTTTATTTAATTTTAAATTTTCTATTTTTTTCTTTTTTTATAATATTTTCTTAATTTCCTATTAATCTTCTAGATTTTCTATTTGTAGTTTGTATTTGGGTCCTATATTTACCTGGATACCCTCGCCTAGCTCTAATAGTAAGATATAGAAGATAGGGTAGATTTTAATATTATCTAAGAGGTCAAGCTTATAATTATTTTTTAATATTTTTCTTTTAATTAGGTATAATCTAATCTGTGTGAAGTTAATTTTTTTATTTTATTTTTTTATTATAAGATTTTTTATTGTTAAGTAGATTATATCTCTCTTTAAGAAGGATAATTTTTTTAATTTTTTTAGATTATAATATCTTTTTATTATATTATAAATAAACTTAAGTTCTATTTTTATTTTTTTATATAATTTTCTTAAATTATTTAACTTGATTATAGCTTTTATTTAAATTATGCCTTTTAAGAAGGCTTAGTAAGCATTTAATATAAAACTAAAGTTAGCTTTTATTAATATTATTTTAATATTATAATTATAGGATATATTATATACTAATTATATAATAAATAATTTTTTTATTTAATTAGTTTACTTATAATTAATATAATATTATAGATATTACTTAATTTCCTAATTTTAATATTTAGTTTGCCTATTTATTTGGGGGTAGAAGGCTATACTTAACTTATAATTTAATCTTATTAAGAATATTAGACTTTACTAAAATTTAAATATAAATAATTATTCTTTATTTAAAATAATTTTAATTAATAATTTATATATAATAATTATATTTTAAAAGAAAAGATAAGCAAATTATTTTTCTTTTATTACTTTATTATAAAAGAGATAATATACTACTTTTATAAAGTAATTTATAATAATAAAAATACTATTATAATATACTTTTATAATAGGATCTATTAATAAGAGAAGGTTAGTAATAAAATCCATTATAATTAAATCTTATAGTTATTATATAATAAAGGATAGTTATAATAGTCTATATAATTTATATTTTGGTTTTTTAGAGTGTTAATATAGGCTATATTCCTTACATACTTATTTAACTTTTTTTTCATCTTATTAAAGAAAAATATCTATTTAACTTATTTAAGGGTTTTATTAATACCTTTATAGCTATATAAGGGATATTTATGAATATCTTTTATTAACTCTATTTAATATTCCTCTAGCACTTATAGATAATCTATTTTTTCTTCTTTTAAAAGTACTAGATTATATTCTTCAATTTTCCTTAATAGTAGATTGCCCTATTCCACTTATTATATTAGTATTTCTATAGTAGTAGTTCTAATTACATATAACAATCCTCCTATTCTTATAGTAGCAATTATTTTCTTTATTTCTATTATCATTCCACTAATTAGGGCTTATTCTAGTCCTCCATTAATATTATAGATTAATAGTTTTTTCTATATTTTTGGTTTTTCTATATTATAGTCAGGTTGGCAGCTGATTGTATTAGTATAACTATTTTCAATTTCTTTAATATAAACAATTTAGTAATTAAATTCGGATAGGTATTCTGTGTATTATAATTGCCTTTTATTAAGTTTTTAAGTGATTATAAAGTAAGTAATGTTTTTATAATTAATATATATTATAATTTTATAATTACTTTTTAAAAGGTATTATTAGAATTCTTTGAAAATATTAACAATAGTAAGGAATTCTTTATTATAGATAGGGTAGTTTAGCTTAGGGCTGTGTAGCTTATACGAGTAGAATGTTATAGGATGTAGGTTTCCTTGTTCATCTTATTGTCCAATCTGGGCCCCTAGGGTGAAGTCTGATGCATCGGTTTCTAGCTTTATAGGCTTATTAAGGTCGAATATTATAAGGATAGGTTCTTTTAAAATAGTATTTTTTATAGCTTTAAATGATTATTATACTTTATTTCCTTATTAAAAGGTAATTCCTTTTTAATTAATTCTATTATACTTAAGGCAATTTTATTAAATCCCTTAATAAATCTTTAATAATAATTAATAAATCTAAAAAAGGTTTATACTTTCTTTATATTAATAAATTCCTTCCAATCTTTTATTATAATAACTTTCTTTAGGTTTATATGAATTTTATTAGGGCTAATAATATATCCTAGAAATTCTACTTCTTAAGTATAGAACTTGCTTTTTTCTAGTTTAATTAAAAGTTTGATATTTTAGAGGGCTTTTAAGATTTTATAAATATATTTTTTATATTTTTTTTATTTTTAAAGAAAATAAAAATATTATTTAGGTAGTAAATAATAAAGATATTTAAGTATTCTTATAATATATTGGTTATTATTTATTAGAATAATATTAGTGTATTTATAAGTCTGAAGGGTATAATTAAATATTTAAATAATTTAAATTTTATTTAGAAAGTAGTTTTTTATTTATATCCTTCTTTAATATAAATAAGATTATATACTTCTTTAAGATCTAATATAGTAAAGATATTAGCTTTATAAAGGTAATCTTTTATTTTATTAATTAATAGTAAGGAAGTGCAATCTTTAATAGTAATATTATTAAGCTATTAATAATCTATAATAAGATATAATTTCTTATTTTTCTTAGGTATAAATATAATAAAATAATTAGTTTTAAAGTTTAAAATATAAATATATTCTTTTTTAAGTATATCTTAGATATATTCCTTTAAGGTATTAAGCTTGATTTAATTAAGATTATAAATAAGGTAAAATTAGGTATTAGATCTATCTTTAAGAATGATTTTATGATTTTACTAGCTAAACTTAGGTAGTCTAGTATCTAGTTCTTTTATAAAGAGCTTTTTGTAGATTTGGTATTATAAGGGTATATTATATAGTCTATCTGTTTCTACTTTAGCCTTTATTTCTTTAAGGCTTTTATTAATTTGTTAGAACTATATTCTAAGGTAGATGATTGTTTATTATCTTTATCTTTTCTAATTATTCTTATATTTATATTTTATTTTTTTAGGTAGTGAAGATTCTCCTTTATTTATATTTTCTATTTAATTAGAGCTAGGAGTTTAAGATCTCTTATTATAATTTATAGGAATATTGCTAGTTGTATTATACTCCTTAGGTATTTACATCTGGCTAGTATGTTAGTAGATATTAGGGTTATATTAGTATAACTATAGATATCTTAAAACTAGATTATATTATCCAATATTAATAATATTGAAGATTACTTCTTAGTTTTTTCTTTTAATAAAGACTTTTAAATAATTAATCTTTTTATTTATAATACTATTATTATAACTAAAAGGGATTCTTTTTATATTAATAATTTTATATAGGTTGACTTTTATTGTCTATAGTAGCTGAAGTTAGTTAATTACTTGAGAATTGATGTAATTTTATTTAGCTTTATTATTTACTATAATATTATATTACTTCCCTTTAATCCTTACTTCTACTTTTAGTTATTATTAGGATTACTTTTTAGTTATAAAGTATAGAGCTTTTTTAGGGAGTTCTTTTAGTAACTCTGGGGATTATTACCCTAGCCGCTCTTACTACTCTTCTATAAGGGGCTTTACTTATTTTTTGGTTTTATTTAATATTAGGCTATTACTTTATCTATTATATAGATATTATATTTAAGGTCTTAATATTTATTTTAGGATAGCTTATTATAATTAGAGAACTTAAGCTTATTTAGTTTTAATATAATAAACTAGTAATAGGGATTTTTTTCTATTACTTTATATTGGTTGAAGTATCTTTTATAAGTATAATAAATAATTATATCTTCTATTTTAATAAAAAAATATATTATATATTACTTTTATTCTATATATTAAAGGTAGTTATAATTATAGTAGTTTATTTATAAGATGTTCTTATATTCTTTATATATTATATTTAATTTAGGGTTATTCTTCTTATATTAAATAGATTAAGGATTATGGTTTCCTAATTGCCATTTACTTTATATAAATAGGAAGACTTTATCTCTATTTTATAAAAGTTCTTTAATTTATTAGGCTATTTATTTAATACTAATTGTTTATTTTTTATTTCCATTTTTATTATAGGTGTAGGTATCCTACCATATTAGTGCTTTGTTAGTATATACATCTAGGATAGATATAGAGATTTCTATTTTCTTAGCTTGTTCTAATTATTCATGGGGAAGGTAGGACTAGCCTTCTTATTAGATTAATTATACTTTTTGGATAGCTTTATTGATTTTTTATTATAAAGTAAGTTTTACTCTACATAACTTATAATTTTCTATATATTATTTAATTATAGTAGTTGATTTATATTTCTTAATAATAGCAAGAATAATTTTTTCTATAATATTCTCTTTTTCTTCTAGTATTAGGGTTTATTAAGTTTTTATAATATTAAGTTATTTCTATCCTTCTAATATAAGTTTAAATTAATTTCTTATTTTTAGGGAGTGGTATTTAAAGGATTTATATCCTTTCTTTTTATAGTTAAAGTAAGTAATCTTATTTTTATTATATCTTTAAATAGTATTAAGTTCTATTGGTCCTAAATAAGTCCTATATATAGTATTTTATTACTTATTTTAGGTTTTTCCTTTATTTGGGATATATAGGTTTTTATTATCTTAGGTACATTTTTTATATTAGTTAAATTATCTTTCATTAATCTTAATAAAATTTTTAATATACTTTAAGAGTTTCTCTAGCCAATCTTCTTTATAGATTTTATTCTTAACTTTACTCTTTAAGCCTTTATAATAAAGTTCTATTAATATATCATCATCCTAGGCTGTTTATACTATAATTCTTTTAAACTTGGCTAAATACTAGTTATAGGATTTTATTTGTTTAAGTTTATATAACTGATTTACAGCTTATTATTTTATATTAATTATACTAAAATTATCTTTAATAATAATTTCAAAATATTCCTAGTCTTTAAAAATCTCTTAGATCTCTTCATTTTAATTAATATTATCCTTATTTTCTAAATAATCTCTTATAATAGGTTTAAACTATACTCCTGCATCCTTTTAAAGGAGAGTTTTAGTATATAATACCTAGGCTTTAAGGATTATAAATCGCATTAGGAAAAAGTAAAAGTATCTTTTTATTTAGGTAAAAAAGAGGACTATATTAGTAGCTTTTTCTAGAAAGGGCTCTAGGACTAGGGGTCTTAAAATTTCATTAATATCTTTTCTCTTATTTCCTTCAACTATAGTAATTCCAACTTTTTCTACTTTAAATTATACTTATATATTTATAAATTTCTTCTTAACCTACTATAATTCTATAATTAACTTAATATTACTAAAAGGAGTAATAGTAATAAGGTTCTTTCCGGATATTATTATTACTTAATTATTAATATAGGTAATTAACTAAATAAGAGCTTTTAATATATAATAATCTAATTAATTTTTAATTTAATAAATTAATTAGAATGAAGGATTTATTGTTGGTAGGATGGTTAGATGTATTATAATAAAATAAAGCAATAGAAGTATTATATTAGGTAATAATCAATTGCAATTAAGATAATCAAGTTATATTAAAAGCTAGTTAGTATTAGCTATAAGGGCAGATTCTAATCTATCTATATACTATTACCTAGTAGATGCTTACTATATTAATTTTATCTAATGTATTGGTAATTAAGGTAATGATTATAAGATAATTATTAATATTATAAGTAATTACTTATAAGCGCTTCCTTATTAGTTGGTATGGGGCTATAGGGTAGGTGAGCATCGTTTCTACCTTGTTTGACCGCCTAGGCGTGTCATAGGTCATAACAGCCACCTTAGTGATATTGGCTGGGTTATTTAAAGCCTCTCCCGATTAATAATTTAATTTAAAGAATAATATAATTATTATGCCCCTAACTTAATTATAATTAATAAGCCTTAATAGACCTTTTAAAATATCTTATTATAATACTTATATAGTTATAATTAAGCATTTACAATAAAGCCATAATAATAAGCTAATATAAAGAAATATTTATACCTTTATTACTAACTATTAATAAATTAATTAGAATATTATAAAAGCCTATTTAATTATACCCTAGTTTATTAAGCTATTATTATCCTTTATGTTACGACCTGTGCAACTGGGCGCACGAGACCCTATTTAATAGCTGTTATCCGTACCTGTAATTGCAAGCATTGCGATTATTGACTTATCTTTTGGCCTGACGGGCTAATTGACGTAATGGGAAGTACGGATCCTTACACTTTATCCCTTCCTAAAGGCCTATTAGATTACCTATATAAAGCCATTTAAAACAAATCTTATTATTAATCAATTTTAAAGCTTTTTTTTTAATAATTAGGCTATTAATAAGCAACATCAATAGCCCCAGGCCACAAATTTCCCTAATCAATATAATTATAACGGTCTGGTCAATTCCCAACTTAATAAACCAATCAGAATAAAGGATTTATTATTAATAGGATAGTTAAGTATATTATAATAAATAAAGTAATAGAAGTATTATATTAGATAATAGTTAATTATAATTAAGGTAATTAAATTATATTAAAAGCTAATTAATTCTATTCTTTATAATAAGATCTAATCTATCTATATATTATTATATTTAAGGTTTTATTATTATAATAGTTAAATAAAGTTAATTTAATAATATTTATTATAATCTTTAATAATATTAAATAGAAGTTATTTAATTTTACTTTTATTAATTAATTATATAGATCTAAGGTAATTTTATTATAATTAATTAAGGTTCTATTTATAATTACTACCTTTAAGTATTTAAATTATAATATAATACTCCCTCTCTTATTAATCTTATTTTAAAATTAGGTAAATAAACTAGTTTCCCTATTTATAACTACTATATATTTTTTCTCTTTTTATCTTCTTATAGTCTAGGTATTAATAAAATATTAGATTATATTATTAAAATTATACCTTATTTTAAGATAATTAAAGCTTATTAAAAGAATATTATTAAATTAATTAATAAATTTAATTTTAAAATATTTTATTATTTAGTTTATTTTTATATTAAGTAATTATTCTATATTATAATTAAAAGAAAAAGCTATTATAAATTTTATATAAAGAATAAATATTTTAATTATAATTTTAAAGGTATTTTTACTTAAGCTTATAAATATATTTCTTCTTTTATTTTTATATATTTATTTTTTTTAATTAAGTCAGTTTCTTATAAAAAGGATTAGATTAATAAGGAGAAAAAGAAGGCTAAGATAGATTTAATAAGTACTCTAACTTAATTATAGCACTTATATACTTAAAAGCATCATTTATATAAAAAGATAAAGAAAATAATTTCTTAAAATTATAAGGATTTAAATAAATTAAAAGAAAAAAATATATAAAGGTATTAATATTATTAATAATATAATTACTTAAAAATTACAAGATTATTAACTAGAGTAATTTACTTAATTTTTTTTATATTAATTTTAAAGAAATACTTCTAATATTTTTAAATAATATATAAGGTATTTAATAGGTTCCTAGATTATTTTTTTATAATCTTTCCATTTAATTTCAAATTTCCTATCTTCTTTTTTTCTTTATAAGATTTTTTTAACTTCTTATTAATCTTCTAGATTTTCTATTTATAATTTATAACTAGATCTTATATTAATTTAGATACTATTATTAGATTTTAGTAATAAAATATAAAAAATAGGATAAACTTTAATATTATCTAAAAGATTAAGTTTATAATTATTTTCTAATATTTTTCTTTTAATTAAATATAATCTAATCTATATAAAATTAATTTTTTTATTTTATCTTTTTATTATAAGATTTTTTATTATTAAGTAAACTATATCTCTCTCTAAGAAGGATAATCTTTTTAATCTTTTTAAATTATAATATTTTTTTATTATATTATAAATAAATTTAAGTTCTATTTTTATTTCTTTATATAATTTTTTTAGATTATCTAACTTAATTATAGCTTTTACTTAAATTATACTTTCTAAAAGGGCTTAATAAGTATTTAATATAAAGTCAAAGTTAGCCTTTATTAGTATTATTTTAATATTATAATTGTAAGATATATTATATACTAGCTATATAATAGGTAATTTTTTTACTTAATTAGTTTACTTATAGTTAATATAGTATTATAAATATTATTTAATTTTCTAATTTTAGTATTTGGTTTGTTTATTTGTTTAAAGATAAAAAACTATATTTAGTTTATAATTTAATCTTATTAAGAATATTAGGTTTTACTAAAACTTAAATATAAATAATTATTCTTTATTTAAAATAATTTTAATTAATAATCTATATATAATAATTATATTTTAAAAAAAAAATAAATAAATTATTCTTCTTTTATTATTTTATTATAAAAGAGATAATATATTACTTTTATAAAATAATTAATAATAATAAAAATATTATTATAATATACTTTTATAATAAGATCTATTAATAAAAGAAGATTAATAATAAAGTCTATTATAATTAAGTCCTATAATCATTATATAATAAGAGATAATTATAATAATCTATATAGTTTATATTTTAGTTTTTTAAAGTATTAATATAGACTATATTCCTTATATACTTATTCAACTTTCTTTTTCATCTTATTAAAGGAAAATATCTATTTAATTCATTCAAGGGTTTTATTAATACCTTTATAGCTATATAAGGGATATTTATAAATATCTCTTATTAATTCTATTTAATATTCCTTTAATATTTATAAATAATCTATTTTCTTTTTTTTAAAAATATTAGATTATATTCTTTAATTTTTCTTAATAGTGGATTACTTTATTCTACTTATTATATTAGTATTTCTATAGTAATAGTTCTAGTTATATATAGTAATCCTTTTACTTTTATAGTAGTGATTATTTTCTTTATTTTTATTATTATTTTATTGATTAAGGCTTATTTTAGTCCTTTATTAGTATTATAGATTAATAGTTTTTTTTATATTTTTGGTTTTTTTATATTATAATTAAATTAGTAATTGATTATATTAATATAACTATTTTTAGTTCCTTTAATATAAATAATTTAGTAGTTAAATTTGGATAGATATTTTATATATTATAATTATCTTTTATTAAGTTTTTAAGTAATTATAAAGTAAGTAATGTTTTTATAATTAATATATATTATAATTTTATAATTATTTTTTAATAAATATTATTAAAATTTTTTAAAAGTATTAATAATAATAAGGAATTCTTTATTATAGATAGAGTAATTTAACTTAAAGCTATATAATTTATATAAGTAGAATGCTATAAGGTATAGGTTTCCTTATTCATCTTATTATCTAATCTAGGCCCTTAAGGTAAAGTCTAATATATCAGTTTCTAGCTTTATGGGCTTATTAAGGTTGAATATTATAAGAATAGGTTCTTCTAAAATAATATTTCTTATAACTTTAAATAATTATTATACTTTATTTCCTTATTAAAAAATAATTCCTTTTTTAATTAATTCTATTATATTTAAAGTAATTTTATTAAATCCCTTAATAAATCTTTAATAATAATTAATAAATCTAAGGAAGGCTTATATTTTCTTTATATTAATAAATTCTTTCTAATTTTTTATTATAATAACTTTCTTTAAATCTATATAAATTTTATTAGGGCTAATAATATATTCTAGAAATTCTATTTCTTAAATATAGAACTTACTTTTTCTAATTTAATTAAAAATTTAATATTTTAGAAAGCTTTTAAGATCTTATAAATATATTCTTTATATTCTTCTTTATTTTTAAAGAAAATAAGAATATTATTTAAATAGCAAATAATAAAAATGTTTAAGTATTCTTATAATATATTGGTTATTATTTATTAAAATAATACTAGTATATTTGTAAATTTAAAAGGTATAATTAGGTATTTAAATAGTTTAAACTTTATTTGGAAAGTGGTTTTCTATTTATATTTTTCTTTAATATAAATAAGATTATATATTCCTTTAAGATCTAATATAATAAAAATATTAGCTTTATAAAGATAATTCTTTATTTTATTAATTAATAATAATAGAGTATAATTTTTAATAATAATATTATTAAGCTATTAGTAGTCTATAATAAGGTATAGCTTCTTGTTTTTCTTAGGCATAAATATAATAGGGTAATTAATTTTAGAGTTTAAAATATAGATATATTCTTTTTTAAGTATATTTTAAATATATTCCTTTAAGATATTAAGCTTAATTTAATTAAGATTATAAATAGAGTAAAATTAAGTATTAGATCTATTTTTAAAAATGATTTTATAATCCCACTGGTTAAACTTAGATAGTCTAATATCTAGTTCTTTTATAAAGAGCTTTTTGTAGATTTAGTATTATAAGGATATATTATATAATCTATCTATTTCTACTTTAACCTTTATTTCTTTAAGGCTTTTATTAATTTATTAGAATTATATTCTAAGGTAGGTGATTATTTATTATTTTTATTTTTTTTAATTATTCTTATATTTATATTTTATTTCTTTAAGTAATAAAGATTCTTTTTACTTATATTTTTTACTTAATTAGGGTTAGAAGTTTAAAATCTTTTATTATATTTTATAAAAATATTATTAGCTATATTATACTCTTTAGATATTTATACCTAGCTAGTATACTAATAGATATTAGGGTTATATTAGTATAACTATAGGTACTTTAAAATTAGATTATATTATCTAATATTAATAATATTAAAGATTATTTTTTAGTTTTTTCTTTTAATAAAGACTTTTAAATAATTAATCTTTTTATTTATAATATTATTATTATAATTAAAAAGGGTTTCTTTTATATTAATAATTTTATATAGATTAACTTTTATTATCTATAGTAATTAAAGTTAGTTAATTACTTAAGAATTAATATAATTTTATTTAGCTTTATTATTTACTATAATATTATATTACTTCCCTTTAATCTTTATTTCTACTTCTAATTATTATTAGAATTATTCTTTAATTATAAAGTATAAAGCCTTTTTAAGGAGTTCTTTTGGTAACTCCAGGGATTACTACCCTAGCTGCTTCTATTACTTTTCTATAAAGGGCTTTATTTATTTTTTAGTTTTATTTAATACTAGGCTATTATTTTATTTATTATATAGATATTATATTTAAAGTCTTAATATTTATTCTAAAGTAGCTTACTATAATCAGGGAACTTAAGCTTATCTAGTTCTAATATAATAAATTAGTAGTAGGGGTTTTTTTCTATTATTTTATATTAGTTAAAGTATTTTCTATAGGTATAATAAATAACTATATCTTCTATCTTAATAAGGAAGTATATTATATATTATTTTTACTTTATATATTAAAGATAATTATAGTTATAATAGTTTATTTATAAGATATTCTTATATTCTTTATATATTATATTTAATTTAAAGTTATTTTCCTTATATTAAATAAATTAAAGATTATAGTTTTTTAATTATTATTTACTTTATATAAGTAGAAAGACTTTATCTTCATCTTATAAAGGTTCTTTAACTTATTAAACTATTCTTTTAATACTAATTATCTATTTCCTATTTCTATTTTTATTATAGATATAAGTATTCTATTATATTAGTACTTTATTAGTATATATATTTAAAATAAATATAAGGATTTTTATCTTTTTAGCTTATTTTAATTATTTATAAGGAAAATAGAATTAGCCTTTTTATTAAATTAATTATACTTTTTAAATAGTTTTATTAATTTCTTATTATAGAATGTATTTTACTTTATATAATTTATAGTTTTCTATATATTACTTAATTATAATAATTAATTTATATTTCTTAATAATAATAAGAATAACTTTTCCTATAATATCCCTTTTTTCTTTTAATACTAAAATCTATTAAATTTTTATAATATTAAATTATTTATATCCTTCTAATATAAGTTTAAACTGGTTTCTTATTTTTGAAGAGTGGTATTTAAAGGATTTATATCTTTTCTTTTTATAATTAAAGTAGATAATCTTACTTTTATTATACTTTTGAATAATATTAAGTTCTATTAATCTTAAATAAATCCTATATATAATACTTTATTATTTATTTTAAGTTTTTTTTTATTTAGAATATATAGGTTTTTATTATCTTAAGTATATTTTTTATATTAATTAAATTATCTTTTATTAATTTTAATAATACTTTTAATATATTTTAAAAGTTTTTCTAATTAATCTTCCTTATAGATTTTATTTTTAATTTTATTTTTTAAACCTTTATAATAAAGTTTTATTAATATATTATTATTTTAAATTATTTATATTATAATTCTTTTAAACTTAATTAAATACTAATTATAAGATTTTATTTATTTAAATTTATATAATTAATTTATAATTTATTATTTTATATTAATTATATTAAAATTATCTTTAATAATAATTTTAAAATTTTTCTAATTTTTAAAGATTTTTTAAGTTTTTTTAATTTACTTAATATTATCTTTATTTTTTAAATAATCTCTTATAATAAATTTAAACTATACTCCTATATCTCTTTAAAAAAAGATTTTAATATATAATATTTAAGCTTTAAAAGTTATTAATTAGATTAGAAAAAAGTAGAAGTATCTTTTTATTTAAATAAGGAAGAGAATTATATTAATGATTTTTCTTAGAAAAGATTTTAGAATTAAAGGTTTTAAAATTTTATTAATATCTTTACTTTTACTTCTTTTAATTATAATAGTTTTAATTTCTTTTACTTTAAGCTAGATTTATATATTTATAAGTTTTTTTTAACTTATTATAATTCTATAATTAATTTAATATTATTAGAAAAAGTAATTATAATAAGGTTTTTTCTAAATATTATTATTACTTAATTATTAATATAAATAATTAATTAAATAAAAGCTTTTAATATATAATAATCTAATTAATTCTTAATTTAATAAATTAATTAAAATAAAGGATTTATTATTAATAAAATAATTAAGTATATTATAATAAATAAAATAATAAAAGTATTATATTAAGTAATAATTAATTATAATTAAGATAATTAAGTTATATTAAAAGCTAATTAATTCTATTTCTTATAGTAAGATCTAATCCATCTATATATTATTATATCTAAGGTTCTATTATTATAATAATTAAATAAAGTTAGTTTAATAATATTTATTATAATCTTTAGTAATATTGAACAAAGGTTATTCGATTTTACTCTTATTAGCTGGTTATGTGGGTCCAGGGTAGTTTTGTTATAATTGGTTAGGGTTCTGCCTGTGGTCACCGCCTTTGGGTGTTTGGGTCATAACAATAATAGTTCCCTGCCTAACCTTCTTCCTAATAATTTCTATAAGAACCTAACCAAAAATAATAGCCCAGCTATACATAAATTGAACACTTAGCTTAGTAAGGCCCTAAAAAAGCTAGATAACCTAATTACCTTTTAATAATAGTAAAAGCAAGCTTTTCCTTTAATAAATCAAATAATAATAAATATCCTTATAATATCTTTAATATTAACTAAATATAAATATATATTTAATTAAGCTAAGCTAATAATAAAATCATAATAGCACAGCCTAATTAATAAGACCTTAAAAGCTATTAAATATTTAAAACACTAAATAACTAATATATAATACAACATATAATTCAAATTATCTCAATTCAATTCAATCAATTCAAATCAAAAGCCCTCAATTCAAATGCAAATCCCTTCAATTCAAATATGAAAATCCTGTTTGAGATTTGAATTGACCGCAGCGCTGGTCAAAGGTATTCACCTTGACGCATTTCTTTTCGGAATCTATGATAGCATCTTCCAATTAAATGCCTTAATCATCTTTGTCCTTTGGTTCCTCGTCCTTGACACTCTTCCACTCCAAGGTAGAGGACCCAATCACAGTGAGGGAAGCAAGGATCGCACCAACAATGAAAACCCACCGAAGTGCTTCATTGTAGCCGACAAGCACTTGTTCTAAATCCGCCGCCGGGACTACATCTCGGAGTTCAGTTGCGCCTGTGTTGATGATTGTGTTCGCGTCCAAGTCCCCGATTTTGCCAGCGAGTTCAGAAATGAGCTTGGTGTTCAAGACATTCTGACCAACAGATACAAAGATGGCACCGCCAAGCTGTTGGCAGAAGAAAACTAGAGAGACTCCCATAGGGATATCCTTGGGCTGGAGCACAGTCTGAACGGCAATTGGTGCATGCTGCAATCCGAGACCGATTCCGAACCCGAGGAGGATTTGATAACCGATCCACACCCCAGAGTTCGTATGAACTTTAAAGGTTGAGATGAGACCAGCACCGACCGCCAAGAAGCAGCTTGATGCGATGGTGAAGGGCGTGTAATATCCAAAACGACCCACTAGTTGACCAGACAATGTGCTAGCAGCTACAAGGGAGATAACCATTGGAAGAGTAGCGATACCAGATTGCACCGCAGTTTTACCCTTAATGGCCTGGAACCAAATGGGCAAATAGTAGGTGAGCAAGAGCATTGTCGAGGCTAGAAAGAACATGAACCACATGGCCGAGATGACGGTGCGATTTTTGATCACATGGACCTTGATAGTGGCCGTCTCTTGTGTTAGCATCTCGGCAATGATGAAGGCGATCAGACAGGCCCCGAAGAGCACGAAGAGCAGAATAATGCGCCAACTATTCCAGGCGTAGGTACTTCCACCCCACTGCAGAGCGAGGAGCAAGCAGATGAGAGATGGAAACAGGAAGAATTCACCCAGCAAGTCTAGTTTTGCTAGTTGCTGTTTGAATGTCAGACCGGGTATTCTTGGAGGCGAGGGCTTCAGTGACAAGAAAATGATGAGCATCGCAGCACCGCCAATGGGAAGGTTGATGTAGAAACACCACCTCCAGCTGACGTTGCTTGTAAAGGCACCTCCAAGGAGTGGTCCGACCACAGAGGATATTCCGAGAACGGCACTGAAGAAGCCATTGTAAAGAGGCCTCTTAGCTAATGGCACTGTCGTCATCATTAGAACGATGGCGCCGGATATAATGCCAGCGCTTCCCATTCCAGCGATGGCACGTCCAATGATGAAGACAATGGAGCTAGGTGCCGCACCACAAATCGCAGAGCCCACCTCAAAGAGGCCCACTACTCCAAGGAAGACATACTTGGGCGGGTTGAAGCTGTAGACCTTTCCCCACAAGAGTTGGAAACAGCAGGTCGTGACCATGAATGCACTTCCATACCACCCCACGTCATCTAGACTGCCCCATTCATCAGTCATTTTGGGGATGGCAGTGGCGATAATCGTACGATCCTAAGAGACTGTTAGCTTTGTGTATTAAAATGCAAGCCTTTAAAGGGATCTCAACTGACCAAAGACATGATGAAAATTGCACAAAGAATACAGGCCATGATGATGGCAACTTGGACTAGACCAGGATACTCTGGCTCCGAGTCACTGGCATTGTCCTCAGCTACACCTTTTTCTTCATCGTGATTATTGGCCTGAGAATTGTCGGCGGAGATCTCGACCGAATGTCCACTCGACGTGAGCGTCGTATCAGTGTCATGGTGTGACTTCGATTCATCTACCGCCATGGTGTTGAGAGATGCACAATTTGATCACGTTTGTGGATTGGAACGAAATTAGAAGATTGAAAAGCGCCAATGCCATATAGATGTTATGCTTATGTGCCTTTCTACTTGTGCCTTCTATTTACGTGGTCGCGATGATGTATGTAAAATTTCACCGAAGATTTAGGTTATTCGTTGTTACGTCCCCGGAAAAGGGAAAGCTGCATGTCTCTCCTGAAAGGGCACGAAGGTCGGGAGGTAAATGACCGATCAATGCTCAATCGCCGTGCAGGTTCGATAATGTCCATTGCAGCTGGTCGGGTCACGGGCTTCGGGCTTCGGGGCTCGGGTCTTGATCCACAAGGTTGGGCTTTGATACCGCACCACTTCGATACGCCTTTCCTAAATGGAAAATAACTTTAATTTTGCAGATGAATCTACCAAGTGAACTAGGTAATTCCCTTTTTGGAACCCGTTTGGTATTTTGATAGATTCAATTCGATTCGATTGAGGCAAGCTTGATGCTATTCTCAAGTATGCACTAACCATATCGGAATTTAGCATGTCCGACCTGAATCTTGAGAAATTCGGTGATTATGATTAAAATCTTATTTCAGCAACGTAATCACTGGCTAATGAATCTGATGCGACGAGAAGCAATATATTTATTTGACTATGTAGACTCTTAGATGGTGTAGCATGGGGAAGTTGGTTTTTATCCCAATATGGCCTAGATCTAGAAACCTTTCAATAAAATAGCCGGTTATTTATCTCTAGCCTTCCAAGATTGCAGAAAATCCGATCATAGCCCCCGATAACGGGAAAATGGATCGGATCATATGCAACAGACTCCATTTCCTCAACAGGGCGTGTGCCTCAGTAAGATCTGTGACCGCGGACAACTTGGTCTTGGCTTCCAGGCCAAAAAGAATTGTATTTGTGGGTGCCATAAAAATCCATGTGAATGGCACCATGAGCACAGTTACTGCTCCTGCAATCGCAAAAATAGTCCAAGGGCGTCTTGCGAAACGCCTCTTCACACCAACATATGCATATAGAGCCAAAGTGGTAATAGCCATAGCTGGGAATATTTGCCGTCCGTAGTAATACATTTGAGCCCATTGTTGATACAATTGTGGGGGTTCTTTGAAAGTGTCAAGCATAACTGGAACGGCTACCAAAGAGAGGCTCATCATTGCACCTACAAAGACATCAGTCAACAAGAATCAATGTAAATAAAATTAAATGCTCACCAGATGTGAAACAACCTGTAATCACAGGAAGAGCCTTGATGCTAGTTTCGAAAGAGGTTTCTGCCATGATGGGTAATTGTGATCAATATTCTGATTGGTGATTCTAAACTAGTGTGCCCTCATCGGAGTAATGGTGTCTAGTGCTTTATATGAAGGACTTGGCGTGATGTAGTTTTAGGAATGAATTCCTATCGCGAGCCGGAATCTCGGGGCTCGGGTTAGGGGCTAAGCATGTATGTTAAATCCCGAAACAAGCACAGTGATAACGTATGATAATCTGGTATGGGAAAAAATGGCAAGATATCTAAAAATTGACTGTAAACTTGTGGCTATTTTCAAATTGCAAGATATGTAAGAACTTGGGGCAATTAAGAATGATTAACAAGATATGTCTCTATATCTCAGTTGGCATGTAATGTGATGGAACTCGAATTTAATAATGCGAACATGATTGCGTTCAAAATTACAAAGAATTACCCTGAATCTAATAGTAAGCTGTTCTCGTAAGATATATAGCTAGAATGGGTTTCATAGAATAAGTGCTTATGGTTACTGGTATGGCTTTGATGTTAGTTGAGGGGAAATCCGTTGACAATAGAATTAAGTGCAATGTTGGTAGAATTCTTAATCTAGCCTAAGGAAATCAATCATTTTAGATTTTATTACTTGTAAAGCTACTCTTATTTCGAGCTAGAAGAAATCACATATGGATTAATTTGCTAAATTCAACAAGATTCTTCATGTCATAAAATGAGGCAATGTAACTGGTTTCATTCAATCTGTCTCAGTCGTTAATTTAGCTATGATATTCTTGGAGCCACTGTTTGAGAGCCCCTAAAGTCGGGTACTCTAGAAAATGACTACCATTGACCGTAATTCCAAGTTCCCCTCGGAATTTCTCAGCAATAACCAAACTCATGAGACTGTCGACACCAATATCCCCAAATCTGGAGTCATCGCTCAAATCCCCAATGTCAATACCAGTCTCACTGGCAATCAGAGCAGTGGCCCTGGCAGTAGTGCTGTCGGGATCTTCAGATACCGGAGTTGCTTTTTCAGACCCCTCATCTGTGGCTGACGTATCACTTTGCGCCAGCTCGCTGGTGTAGCCAGAATCTGTGCTATTATCTGTCTCTGATGGCTTGGACAACTCCGTAGGGAGAGTGACAATTTTAGGGGCCTTTACTGGCAGAGCATTTTGCGAAATGCTTGCAGCAGCATAGGATTTGGCGACTTTTGAGTCTGGTGCGGAGAAGAATCGGTTGAGCAAAATCCGAGGGTATCGGCAGAATTGAATCCCGCGAACCATGCCTACGATTCTCGAATTTCTCATAATGTAGACATCGCCGAAGAAGATACTCTCATCCTCGGTCGATGGGATCATTTTGACGTATGACCGGTATTCGTTTCCAGCCTCAAGAGGCTCAGCGAATTGCATGGACTGCCAACCTGGAGTGACACAGAAGTTGTTCGCCACATCATGAGCGTCAGAAACGTTCATGACAAATCCAGCTAGATGAGCAACGCTATCAATAAAGTAGGGTGGTACTGTCCATACCCCGCTCTTCTCGGTAGTGAGCTTTATATCCGCAAAAGCTTCAAACTCGTGCATGACGACTGAGTACATACCCCGATACTTGTCGGAGTAAGTGACGAGGTTCGAGGCGAAGAGAGTATAAGCCATGTTTCTAGAGAAGCGGTTTGCAACACCTTGTTTAGCCATGGTCTCTAAAGCATCGATGCGACTTTCGATAAGATGTGCCATGGGTGCCCAAGAGCTCAGGAACTTAGAGGCTTTGTCCACTGTCATCTTAGCGGTAGCGAAATGGTCTTTTTCAGTTGTACCGTCATCATCTACATTGTACCACACAAGATCTATGCCTTTATTGACATTATTGGTGCTAGCGATGACTCGGATGTACTGTGGTCGTGAAGTGTCAGCCCGAACAACGAGACCTTTGGTGACCTTCAGGCTCTCGATACTGAAGTCTTTGCTCTTCACGGGAACTTGCAGTTTGTTGGCGAGGTATTCACTGAGTGTATATGCAATGTCGGCATGGATGGACTGGCAAAACGTTAATACATACACGTCGACAACTGGAATGTTACTTACCGAGGTAACCACGCCGCATCCATTCATGCTATGTCCATGTGCAGCTGACAGAAAATCTGATGCCATGAGATCTGACTGCATTGTAACTGCACCAGAAGATCCGGAAAATGTCTCTTCTATAATATTTTGGACAAGTGAAGTCTGCAAAGATGATACCGAAACCAATGAGGGCTTAGAAGCACTTTTAGAGTCATAGAAAGTATTTCCTTTGGTCAAAGCCCAGTCGCCATTATACTGGATCCAATAATTCTTGTTCGTCCAACTGTATGTGGGCAGATCAAGTAAGCGAAGCCCGCCCTCAAAAGCACGATGGAATTCATTCCAGGCAATCTCCAGGCCAGATGCGTGGAGAACGCAGAGGCTTTGGGAGATTGTTGCCCAATTATCCTCACCACGGCGTAGAGAAGGGACGGCGACACAAGTCGTACCCAGGGTTGCCTTGATAAATGATGCACACACTGGATGAGGGCCTAGTTCAATCCATAAGGTGTCCTTGTCAACAATAGACAGGGACTGTGCTTTTGATAGAGCTGCTAGGAAGTCACAGGTGCCTCTGGTGGCTTTTCGCAGATACGTCCCGTCGATAGTTTTATCATCGCAGATGACCTTGGCGAGCAATGGTGAAATAATAGGAATTTTGGGGGAACGGAAAACGACACCGTCCTTGGCAATACGTTCAAAGTCGTCCAGAACAGGATCCGTTTGGGCCGAATGGAATGCGTAAGCGACATCAAGACAAGTGGAGTTGTATCCCTTCTCTTTGAGAGCCACATTTACAGCCTCCATCTCTTGTACTGTACCACTGAGCACTGTAGCCTCCGGGGCGTTGATGCAGGCAATCTCGTATGCCATATCCCCAATGATATTCTTGATCTTATCCACTGATGCCCGAACCGCCAACATGGAATGAGTTCCAGCACCGCATCTCTCTTGGAGTAGCCGTGCTCGTGTTCCGACTAGGTAAATGGCATCGCTGGCAGAGAGAACACCAGCGACACAAAGAGCAGCGTATTCTCCCAGACTGTGTCCAATCACAACATCTGGTTTCACTCCCGAAGATTCCCAGTACTTTGCGAGGGAAATTTCCACACAAGCAAGTCCGACTTGTGTGATAATGGGACCGTGGTCGTGGTCTTTGTCATGACTGCCGTCAATCGATGGAATAATTGAGGGAAACCCAAGACGCTGAACGAGGGCATCGAGTTTTAGCATTTGAGAGCGGAAGACGGGCGAGTCATGGAATAATTGCAGATTCGACGACCTGTGGGATGCACCCTGGCCAGTAAATGTGAAAGCGACAGAGGGAATAAAGTTGCTCGAAATTGGCTTGTGCGAATCCACGGTATCTAGGCTCGAGCTCAACTGTTTCTGCAATTGGGAGATATCTGAAACGCAGAATGCAATTCTGTAGTTGTGATGGTGGCGTCGAGCAGTGGTCGTGTAAGCCAGATTTGCAAGCGATGCTTGAGGATTCTGTTCAAGATAGTGAAGAAGCTTCTCGATATTTCCTCTTAGTGAGCTCTTGCTCTTGGCTGAGATGACAACCGAATGGGTTGATCGAGGATCAAGTGTTGCGGTGGCTCGATCTGGCCCTTCTTCAAGGAGCAGCGATGTATTGCCACCAGCTGCACTAAAGCTATTCACCATGGCAATACGCTTCCTTTCTGAAGTTCTAGTCCATCGCTTAGCCTCAAAAGGTATGTGCATATTTCTCTTGTCTAGATGTTGCGGCAGCTTCGGATTTATCGTTGTCTTGATACCAATGTGTGGTGGTATCATCTCCTTCTGGAACATGAGCAGAACCTTGAGCAAAGCAGTCGCTCCAGCTACAGATTCACCGTGTCCGACATTGGATTTAACTGCACCAATAGTCAGTGGCTGCTTTGCTGGTCGTCGCTTTGCAAGAGGCGCAAACACATCGGTGATAGATGTCAGCTCTTGAATGTCGCCGGCTTGGGTGCCAGTTCCGTGGGCCTCGATGTAACTGACACTGAAAGGGTCAACGCCGGCTCTATCAAGCACTTTTCGATACAAGTAAGATTGAGAGGGTGCGTGAGGGTGTGTGATGGAAACGGCCTCAGCAGAGTGATTGGTTCCCGCGCCTAGGATTATGCCCAAAATGTTATCGTTGTCCGCCTCAGCATCTTCGAGGCGTTTCATCACTATCGACACGACTCCATCACCACGGCAGTATCCATCAGCGTCAACATCCCATGTTTTACAGGCATTGGGAGTCTTTGTGAGGAAATGGCCATGGCTCAGACCGGCAAAGGCATCTGAGTTACTGAGGACGTTCATTCCTCCGGCGACAATTGTATCGACTTCGCCATTCCATAGAGCCGTGCACGCCGCCTGTTAAATATTTAGTAAGCTATTAATTAGAAATGGCCATGCCACCAACCTGGATCGTTGCCAAACTCGAGGAACAAGCCGTGTCGCAACTGTAACTGGGTCCTGAAAACTTGAAGAAGTAATTGATTCGACCTGGCCCAAAAGCACGACAGCCTCCGGGAATGAAGTAAGTGCTAATTTCTTGGGCTGTGTTGACTTCTCTGTAGTCGTCGCTGGCCTGTCCGTACCACGTTCCGACCCGTGTCATGTTGGATGCAGCTGTCCGATTAGGCACAAACCCGGCTCGCTCAAGAGCTTCATAAGCCGTGACAAGAGCAAGCCGCTGCATTGGATCGGTTTGTTCTGCCTCGCGGGGAGACATGTTGAAGAAGGGTGCGTCGAACAGGCCTGGCTCATCGATAAAGCAGCCGTACGGTGTGTGACTGGCATTCACATTTTTGCGCTCGGGATCATAGTGAGTATTCACATCAAAGCGGTCTTCTGGGATCAAACGATGCACGTCCATTCCCTGTTCAAGAAGCTCCCAAAACTTTTGCGGATCTGTAGCACCCCCAGGGATTCTACAGGACATGCCAACAATTGCAATCTTGGACTGGTGGGGTGTTCTGGGGTTGAGTTCAGTTGGCGTCGAATCTGTAAGCCAGCTCACGAGATCGACGATGTTGACTGTAGTTTTCTCCACCGCCTCGGTAATGACAGTCTTGAGTTCGTTGACAGGCAAAGACGTGCGGAAGACCATAACTTCTACATCTTTTGCGGCATCATGTTTGAATCGCTCGACGATGCTACTGACAACATTGTCCCAGACAATCTGGCGGGTCATAATCTCAAGAACAACTTGCTGGAGTAACTGCGCAGCATTTTCGGCGGAAAAAGGAATGCCGCTACCCGTCGCAAGAACAGGTGCTCGTGGATAGAATCGTTCGTGAAGCGTGACCGAACCAACCACATCAAGACAATCTTGCTCAGTGTAGATGTGGCTTGCATGGCACAGGCCGCCAAATACCGGAAGCGCAATTGACTTGCGGTCTCGGAAGAAGGCAGATGTGCGAAAGAGCTGTCTGAGTCGTGAGGGAGGGCCGCTTATCGTGACCGACCCACGGTTTTTGGCACTGATAAAAATCTTGGCTGCATCTGGAACTTGCTAGAGCTTAGTTAGCTTCTGCCTCTCACCCATCCCTCGTATTTTAGTCATATTCGTACCTGTCTAGATTGAATTTCGTCCAACTCTTGCTGGGCAGCCTCTGGTGTGACATCGTGAACTACGTGTGCCCAGGAATCGAAAGTGCCTTCATCACCCAAAGGCTCCAGATTTTGGGAGATGTCGACTACATGGACCCCAAGGCGGAATGCAATGCGAATAAGCTGAGCCCCGACTGATGGAAGGTCTGCTAGGGTTGGTGCCAAGGACACTGCAGTGCAGACTAGCATCCCAATTCCAAGTCCTGCTAGCAACGTGTTGCTCAAGTTGGCAAAGTTGACATTTTCAGGACAGGTCTCACAGTGGCTTTGTTTTGTTAGTTAAGCGTGTCTCAGGATTCGTCAAAATGCGATCTTACCCAATAAAGAGCCCAAGCTGGACTACGCAGAGAAGAATTCCATCGATTGAGCCGCATAACGTGCCACGGCGAAGTGTCTCATCTGCTGCTAGGCTATGTATTGACTCAAAAGACGGCACAAGTCTTTTTAATTCTGGTGCTAGCGTTTGTACCTCATCTCGAACAGCAGTGGTGGCTTCTTCAAGAAATCGGGCGAGGATAGGATGTCTTTTATCCTTGCTATGATTATGTAACCGGCGGAGGGTTGTCTGGAGATCATCATGGGGGAATTCATTATGGAAATAAATTAGGCGTGGGGTGCCTTCTCTTCCAGAAATCTTTCCCATTTTAAAATTGTAGACAAGGCTCGTAATGATTTGAATTCAATTGTAGCCAAGAGTAGATGTTATTTGCTTCTTGAGATGCATAAAATGCGTCTTGGATAGATATTTCATCTTATTTCAAATATATTCTATCGATGTGGTTTATTCGATACCTGATGAGCATAAAAGCCCCACACGCACAAAATATGCCGCCTATCTCCTCCGTGTCCGATGAGGCAGTTCGGTTCCCCGTTTCGTCAACGCGCTTATCTGCGACTCGCTCCGAAATAAGCTCCAGGCTCCGAGAGCCGAAACTTGTCCGGGGACCCCGAGGACCGGAATATCTCATCCAAGCCCGATCGGACACATTTCGAATGTATATGTGGAATTGGAGCGGCATTGCACGAAATTGATACAGAGAACCCGAATGTCTGACCTCTCTTGTGGCGGCGCATCTTTGGGTCTTGCATTATCGAACCCTATCCATCCCTGCAACCCTTGTCAACATGGGTGAAGGAGGCTACAAGCAAATCAACAAGGCATTCAATGTTTGTGTTTTCCGCGATTATCTTGAGACGCAGCAAGCACAGCTACCAGAATTGGCCGATGTTCAACAGCTGAGTCCGAGAGTTATTCGCATACTAGGGCAAAACCCTGGGCAGGTACGTCAGCATTTAGCTATACATGGCATCTAGATGCAACTAACGATTGGGCGCATTATAGTTTACACTCCAGGGAACCAACACTTACATAGTTGGTACTGGCACAAGAAGGCTCATAATAGATACGGCTCAAGGATTTAGGGAATGGGCAGACCTCGTCGAGGGTACTCTGAACGAGTCTGCAATTAGCCTAACACATGTCTTGCTTACTCACTGGCATGGTGACCACACCGGTGGAGTACCTGACCTGATTCGCATGTACCCGGATCTTGGCGACTATGTGTTCAAGAACTCCCCCACAGAGACACAGAGACCAATTACAGACGGGGAGGTATTCCGAGTTGAGGGTGCGACAATACGAGCTGTCCATGGGGCAGGTCACTCGCACGACCACATGTGTTTTGTGCTCGAAGAAGAGAATGCCATGTTCACAGGTGACAATATTCTCGGCCATGGCACAAGCGCCGTGGAGAACCTCGGCCTCTACATGCACACTCTCAAGAAGATGAAGGCTCAAGGCTGCAAAGTAGGGTACCCTGCCCACGGTGATGTCATACCTGATTTGGGGATAAAAATCGCCGTTGAGCTTGCTTCCAAAACGCGTCGCGAGGAGAAGTGTTTGAAGTTCTTAAACAAGCTGAAATATGAACAAGGGGGAGCAAGAAAAGTGGCGGGTGCGACCGTGAAAGAGCTCGTTGTTGCGATGCACGGCAATAGTTTGGATGAAGAGATGAGGGAGAAGGCGTTGGAACCTTTTGTTGGAGAAGTTTTACGGAAGCTTGCAGAGGATGGCAAGATTGCATTTCATGTCAGAGGTGGAACAAGGCGATGGTTCTTGATAGATTGAGAGAGGGAGCTTATAGAACTTATACCAATCATACTACTGTCTCTCGATACGCATCTTACTTTCTCTTCTTCATTTCGTGTTCGTTTTCTCTCTTTCTTCTTTTTGTCAATTTTTTTCTTCTCTCCATCCCTCTCTTGGCTTTTCTTCTTTCCTTTTCGAGCTAAGTCTCTTCACACAGAGGAAACGGCTTCAATAGGAAATATCTTAATCTTATCTTGCTGACTGGCATTTAATTCATCTTCTGTCACGAACGGAAATTTATAAATCGAGAGAATAATCTTATTCTATTCGCAATGATTATCAAGCCTATCTAAGCAGCACCGCCATCTACCTCGATGACCTTGCCATTGACCCATTCCGCTTCGTCCGACGCCAGGAAACACACGACCTTCGCGATATCAATGGGGTATCCACAACGCGTGAGTGGCGACACGCTGGCGATAATCTAAGTTTATTCTCAGCCAGATTCAATACGGTCCTGAATGATATTTTGTTACTTACATTCATTATCTCCTCCTTAGACATTTTATCCGCATTCGGAAGATAGTCTTTGGCTGTCTCATGGAGCATGTCAGTGACAGTTCCGCCAGGCGCAACAGCATTCACTGTAATCTTCTTTTTGCCGCAATCCTTGGCAAGAACACGGACAAAAGAGTTGATCGCAGCCTTGGATGCCGAGTACAGCGAATGTCTCGGAACAGTGAAGGACATGGCCGTGTTGGAGCTCATCATGATGATGCGTCCACCCTCACTAAGATGCTTATATGCCTGTTGTGCAACGAAAAATTGTCCACGCGTGTTGAGACTGAAAACTCGGTCAAATTCTTCCTATCAAACAGTCAGTTCCAATGCCTACGAGGCACGTCTACTAAACTTGCCTCGGTAACTTCTTCGAGATGACCGAAAGAAACCACACCGGCGTTTGAACAGACAATGTCTAGTTTTCCAAAATGCTTGATAGCATCTTCAAACAGCCGGGCTGTCTCAGGTACTTTTCTTACATCGGCCTGAATTGCCACAGCATCGGTTCCAAGGTCTTTGATTTCTTCCACCAGCTTGTTTGCCGACTCAACCGAATTGGCATAGTTAACAACAACTTTGGCACCGCAGCGCGCGAGCTGAAGGGCCATTGCGGCTCCAATACCGCGGCCTGCGCCGGTAACTAGTGCAACCTTGCCATCTAGGCTGTAGAGCGAAGTGGGGGGTGCAATGGAAACTGTAGTGCCGTTCATTTTCAGTAATGTAAAGAAGTTATCTCTTGTTAGAAACTGGTTAGATCACAATGTTCAACAGAGGTTATCTCATATATGTGCTGTGAAATCGCGCCAAACTAATGTTGAAGCCAAGGGGATCGGATTATTCGGCTAGTTCATGGTCGCGGGCCTATGGTACGTCGGCCGAAGACCGAGACAACGGATCGAGGGCCATTCAAACCCCACATTTTAATCCCCGAACCCATGAATCCGCGCCGAGAGGTCATGGAGGTGACGATGGTCCACAGTGAATATTTTCCTATTGTGATTTCGTATTCAATACGTGGAAATTATTCATATCGAATATGAGTTCCGGGTCGGGGACCATGCGAGACATTCGTTGTGGTCGCAACATCTGCCACAGGCTTGCATCTTCGCAGAGCACTTGGGTTTTTTGTTAGCCTTATCCAAAATACTACTTTTCTAAAGGTTATGAGAAATAAGGTTTTATTCATAATATTTAGGTAGATCAACAGTATCTTTGAGCGAATCGAGGCTTTACTTTGCTTTCATTCTGCTCTAGCTATAGACTCTATCCTTTACTGGAAAATCTTGTCGTAATCAAACTCTCCCCACCGGATGTTAGGCTCAATGCCTGCAAATTTCCAAACGTTATCCACCTTGCGATAAATCATCGTTGCGCTTCCATGGGCGTGTCCTTTAAGCATCACTTGAGTAAGGCCTTCGTCCTCATACTTTTGATGAGCAACACGCATCTGATGGTAGCCCGTAATGCTGGTCTCACTAGTCTTGACCCACTTCTTGGCCCCTCCAACGAAATGCTGCGTGCGGATGCGAGCGTTTCCTAAAAAGTGCGGGTTTGATACCATTTGGATAAATTCCTCTGCTGGCATCGCGTCCCACATCTTACCAAATATGGATGTATAATCGATCTAGTACCATGAGTGTCATGTCTGCGACTCTTCACCTCGAAATAATACGTACACGAAGAGTGGGGGCGATGCATTTCGCCAGACGATCCCAATCCTTAGAATCATAGCTTTCAGCCCACTCAAAAAGGGCTTCCTGACATCCCAAAACATCTTTTTGCCTCGCAAAATTAGCTGCAGTAACAAAGAGGACTAACGTAAAGAGAGACCTTCAAAAGATGGCTGTAGAACTGCCATAGCTGTAGTGTAAAGCGAGCTTTGCTGGATAATCAAGATGCTTGACCGTTGTTTATGCACGAAAAAAAGCGAGACAAGCAATCTAAACCAATACAATTCTTTCCTGATGAAACTAAATCTAGCCATTTACAGATATTGTATCTTGGTGAAGGTCAGAGTGTCTTGCCCATCGGTGCTCACAACAAGCTCATAAAACCCGAGAAATTGTGGAGTCGGGCTTCGGGGCTCATTGCAGTACTACATTGGGCCACCTGCTCATGCTTTATTGCCCTGTTTCAGCCTGCGAGTCTTCCTGGCTGGATCACTATTCCATCCTATCGAGTAATCGTGCGTTCAGCGAGAAATTAGCCAATATGCCGGCACCAGCAAACATCCAGTCCGCCACACTAGACAAATTTGTCGATGCATGGAAGCGCTGGAACGCAGATGATATGCTCGCGATATTTTCCGATGACTTTGTTCAAGCGACACTCCCCTTCGGAATGGGTGTGCCTGAAAAGAAGAGAGTCGAAGTAGAGCAAGTCTTCCCTCAATTGGTGGGAGTAGTCAGCGATTACAAGGTTTGTTCCATGCGCTCATCCACTAAAAAATCGTCTTGAGCTGACCTAGTGCAATACAGTTGACCGTTCATGACACATTGCATGACGCTGGGAAGAACAAAGCAGTAGTTTATGCCGCTTCAACTGGGAATACACCTTTTGGTCCTTGGGAAATGGAATATGCAGCTTTTTTGACATTTAATGAAGCCGGAGATAAAATTGCCAGGCTTGAGGAGATGCTTGATACCTCTTTCTTGAAGAAATTTGGCCCTCAATTTGGGCAATATTTGCACGAGCAAAAGCAAAATGTTATTTAGACTACGTAATCGATTATTCCAATTTCTAGGTTTGTCGTGATGACCTGATGCTAAGAGAATCTGTGTATTTTGCCTGGTGAATGTTGATAGATGATGAATATGAAAGAATCCGAAGCTTTGGCATCTGTTTTGTCCTTGGTCCAGCGTCGATTTCTCAATACCGACCACCAACCACATGGACCTTTCGTGCTTCGGAGCTTCGCATGGAGTGGCCCGATGATCGTACCATTAGTGTGCTCTTCGTGCATATATGAAGTCGGGTTGCCGCCAATTTGATGCTCCGGTTCTGTACAAGTCTTATCCTGAATATTACCTATAAAGTTGCAAATCAGAAATCATGGCAAACGGTTCCGTTGTTAAAGATTACTATGTGGAGCCAGCGACAGTACCAATGGTCGACTTCAAATCTTTAAGCTCGTCTGATCAGGAAAAGAGACATACTGCTGTCAAACAACTCGACGCAGCATTTCAAGAATATGGGTTCGTGTACATCATCAACCACAGCATTGGAGTGGAAAAGGTCAAGCAAGCTTTTGAATGGGTAAGGCTAATTTCTAGAACTCTCTATAAATAGTACTAACGTGATTGATAGTCTAATCGCTTCTTTGCTCTATCCTCCACCACCAAAGAATTGATCGCACATCCTCCCAGCGGTGAGGTTGATGAGAATCGTGGCTGGGCCAAGACTGGATTGGGATATACGGTTCAAATGGTGTTTGACGCTGATAAAGCAGAAGAAGTACGACAAAACAATCCTGACTTCAAGGAAACATTGGAGCTTGGTAACCCGTTCTCGGATAAAGTGGCTCCCAACAAGTGGCTTCCGGAGCATGAAATTCCAGGCTTTCGAAGCTTCGTTGAGTCCTGGTGGACAGATTGCGCTTCACTTAGCCACAGCCTTTACCGCGCCCTCGGCGAAGCTTTGGAAATCGATGACACCGAATATTTTTCTCGCCTCCACTCGGAAAACGATTGCCACGTTACGTGGAATTATTATCCATCCATGCCTCTCCAGGCACTGCACGCGGATGACGCTAAGCGTCTCAACGCGCACACTGACTTTGGAACATTGACGCTCTTGTTTCAGGATGCAGTTGGTGGTCTTGAAGCGTATCTTGGCGATCAGTTCCGTCCTGTCGTACCCGTCCCAGGCGCCATGGTTGTGAACGTCGGAGACATGCTGGAGCAACTATCCAATGGCCGTTGGAAGAGCTCCTTGCACCGAGTGGTCGGCCCAGGGCAGTTGATGAAGCCGGAGAGCTCGCAGGTGTGTGGCGAGGGTAGTGTGATTGATCGGTATTCGCTAGTCTACTTTGGGGTGCCCAACCCCGATGAGCTGATTAAAACTGCGCCGGGATGCGAGCAAGCCGGACAATGGAAGCCAAATATGACCGGGGATTGGGGCACGCTTTCGGCGAGGGAATGGATCCAGAAGAGACTTGCTGTCGAATTCTGAACAGTTACTGGTTTTTACGGGGCAAGAAGTGACAACTCCGCTTATTTTCCATAGGGGCTTGTACTAGTCCAATCAATCGTGATGTAAATACCACATACAAATAGCAAGGAATCTTTGACCATTTTATTATACACTGAACCTCAAGTTTAAATCGAGCCGCATAAACATCACTATTTTTGATAAATTCTTCATGAAACCAAATAAACTGCAAAAATCTTGAGAAAAACAATGTTTGTCATTTGTCCTCTCGAACATTCACTCTACTAATTAACGGTGCTAAGCAGCATGAGCCCATCCATTCTAGCAGGTAAAAATTGTATTGTGACAGGAGCTTCACGGGGAATCGGTGCACAGATTGCTCGCGAATTGGCAGGGCATGGCGCAAACATAGCCATTTGCTTTGTCTCAGAGAAAGGCAGGGCTGCTGCTGAGGCATTGGCTTTGGAGCTTCAAGCAACTGGCGTATCGACGGCCTGTGTACAAGAAGACCTCAGCGTGGCAGGGGTTGGTGAGCGTATAGTCGATAAAGCCCTCTCGGGACTCAATGCACAGACGGTGGACATTCTGGTGAACAATGCCGCCTTTGATCCACATGAGCCAATGCCGGTCCACACAACTTCCATGGACCTATTCGACCAGTCTGTCTGCCCAAATCTGGCATGGCCTCGCTGACACATCCTCCACAGATTCATGCAGGTCAACGCCAAAGCTCCCCTTGAGCTGGTCAAGGCAATAGTCCCCCGGCTCCCCCCGAGCGGCGGTCGTATCATTAGCATGTGGGTCGTCCCAACTTGAGATCCGAGTCTACGCTAACGCCGGATATCCACAGCTCCTCGGTGCTCGCACGCAGACCAGACGTGCCCTTTGCGGCATGGGCCTCGTCCAAGGCCGCCCTTGAGTGCTTATCGCGGTATTGGGCTATGGAGCTAGCCGAACCACACGGCTTGACGAGTAACGTTGTAGCCATTGGCCCGACGATGACTGACTATCATGCCCACGACTCGCCCGAGGTACTTTCGGAGCTCTCGCAGCTCCCCAGCGCCGCAAAGCGTCTCGCTACACCCGACGATGTTGCTCAGATTGTGGCATTTTTGACAAGCGACGCAGCCCGGTGGATCAACGGCGATGTCATCCAGGGAAACGGCGGGATGCAATTTAGCTAGTAGTCTAATATGAAATTTATCTTGTGCTTAATTCTGATGGAAATTTAATTCCTGTGTGAATATCGCACAACTCGGTGGATCGGAGAATACGCATTTTCCGGTCACCAAGCCCGAAAGAAACAACAGCGTTTAATTTTCCGCCAGCTCTATTTGAAAGCACTAGCCTCGAGCTAGATTCAGACTATCCAGTCACCTACAATCAATTCCTTGAATCGCAATAATCGCAATGGCTTCTCAGATTATACTCTCCCCCCAGCACGTTGGCATCCTTCAGGATTCGGAAGTTTCTCCCGAATCTTTGCAGGTTGCCAGTCGTCTTCTTCAATTGAACCACGATAAATGGCACATCTTCTTTCGTGATGTCACGGGACACAATCATATGGCCCACAGTATTCTCACATGTGTGGCTCTGGGCGCAGAGCCTGACGATATCCAGAGGGCATATGACGATACAGAAGCAATCCAGAGAGCGCTGCCTAATGTTGAAGACAAAGTTGTCGAGGAACTCCAAGATGAAGAAAAACTTGCCGAGTTGATAGGAACGTGTGATTTGTATTCCACTTTCCTAGTCTTCTTTCAGAAGGAGATTGATAAGCTTGGCTGGAAAGAGGCTGTCAACAAATACGTCTTCTCGAGAACCCCGCTAGCCGAGAAGATGCTAGTCAAGATGTACGAAGGCATGTACCACTCGCTTATCCACCTGGGCTTTGGTATTGAGTTTGAGCAACCTGGTGTTATTGCCGAGGCCTTGGCACAAGCAGCGTCTCACGAGGACGGGCACACCAGTAAACTGTTATTTGGCACTGAGGCCATCGTCAATGCCCAGGGGATTCCTGAAAAGCAAAAGTCTCTCAAGGAACTTTTTGAAGAGGTCAAGGCGAATAGCATCATCTACAATGCGCCCAAATTCCAAGAGCGTTGGAACAGAATGAGAAATGGCATCATGGACCAGGCCAGCGGAGAGCTCGCTCCAATTGCTGCTCAATTTTGTGTCCGCCCTGAAGATCTGGAACGGCGCACTGCAGAAAGCATTAGCGCCGCAGCGTACATTGCCGGTGCTAGTCAACGTCCTGGCAGGAAGCGAAAAATCGATTTCTTTCTCATGCACTCTGTGACAAGCTCCATCTTTTTCAGCATCTTTATAAAACAAGACTGGATTAAGATGGAAGACCGCATTCGCTTAGTCGAATGGAAGGGCCGCCTTGACTTGGCCTTTTATGCATTCTGCCACTGCCCAGATCTTCACAAGGACGCGATCACGGACTACCATGATGATTATACTAAAGGCATGGGCTGGAACGAGCTCTATGCCGCGGTAAACAAGGAGCATGATGATGGACACGTGGCAAAGTTTATTCGAGCCTTGCGCAACGGCGAAGGGGTCGTGAAATCTTACGAGGATGGAGAGTGGAGTGATTATTTCCCAGTGCAGGGGGACATGTGGGTGAAGATGGCACGAATGGCTCTTGAGACGACTCGGCACTCGCCGCCAGACTTGAAATGGATCCAAGGAATTGGCTTTGATGAGGCCTGGACCCGGCCTGATCTTCAATAATTTACTCAATAGAAGAGAATTTATTTTTATGAAATTTCTTTTTATCTGCAGCTTTCACCAAGTTGAGATTTATGTAAGTCACTCTGTAGCGGTAGAAGGGAAGAAAGTAAACCATAGCATTCATGCATCGCACAACAGGGTGATGATAAGCCTTCCAATATATTGTCAATTTGCAACGTGTCATATCTATCAATTATTTATGTCTAAACTGGCCCAGTAGTAGGCAGATAAGGGTGTAAAGAAGGAAAGAAATGACGCAACAGCCCAGTCAGAATACACATTGGAGTTCCAGGTGGGAATTTTGCACTGCCGCTCCTATTAACAACACTCACGTTCTTCATGTCGTATCGCCCATCTTGATCATCCGCTGCTTCAATCATGGCAGCCGCAAGATCCAGGTACGAGACAAACGTCTCTTCGTCATCAAAGTCCAACTTGTGACCGCGTTGGTCATCGACTGACAGCCCTCCAGGCTTGATAAATATAGTAGTAACCAGATCTTCTTGTGTACGTAAAAATGCTTCGGTTTGTCTGAGATCCTCGTATACATATGAGGCGGCCGCCAGCATGATAGGGCGGAACCACCAAGCCATCTTGCGCGAGAGGTGATCATCAATGGTCGCAGACGACAATAAGACAATCTTGGGCAGTTTTGAACCCTGGGGAGATTCGGCCTTGATTTTATTCATAGCCTCTATGATACTTTTGGCAGTGTCTAATCCGACATTGCAATTGGGCACATTTGTATTTGTGCTAACGACATGGAAGACGGCGGAAGTCCCTTTGATGCACTGGGCAAGAAGGCTAACATTGTGAATATTGCCCTCAAAAATTTCCACCCGATCATCATTGACCAAATGGGGGGCCAAATTAATCAGCTTTTCTCGATTCCGACAATAAGCACGAACATTGGCATTCGGGCTGCGAGAAAGATTATCAAGAAGTGCCAATCCGCAATTTCCGGTGGCCCCAAGAATAGCGTAGGTCGACATGGCTGGCTTCTAAGGAGGCAAAATATTGATAGACGAGTGATCAGTATTGAAACTCATTGGAATGAATATTAGTGACATAAATCTCCTGAAAGAATCTACAATATTGTTCCTAGATGCTGCAAAGGCGATGCTGATAGCTGCGCGGCTTTCATATTCACCGAAACCCGACATTTTTTCCTTTTGAGATGTGATGATCCTGAGCGGAGCCCGGCTTGCTCACAATGACCGAGAAAATGTGGAGCTTCAAGGGGCATCAGACCCGTCAGCAAACTCTAAGCCCCTGGTTTAGCCACCGAATTTCGCTCTAGGGTAGGTCTGAAATCGAATTTTCAGGCCATTCTTCTCAGTAATTCCTTCGTATTGTTCAGACACGAAGAAATAAATTATTAAAAAAGAAATACTGTGGGCTTGGTCATAATTTCTCCTAGGTTCTATAGAACCACAAAGGTAGAAGATGCAGTTGCATTTAACTGCTTGGTTTGATCTTGGTACTTTTGCGTTGATTAAGCAAGTCCATCTGCTAGAGGAAACTCGTATGGCTTCGTTTGCAATGCAGCCTAAATTCATTAGGTACCATCGTTGTAAAATTGCTCCCTAAACTATTGCAACCGATTTACGTGTTTCAGGTTCATTGCTTGCCCGAAACCGATTAATACAGTGAAATAAATGGTGTGTGACAGCAGGATCGATCTTCGTACAACTTTCAAATACGACGTATTTTAGCTATAGCTTGCCGCACGGACGGTAGATAAAGGTGGGCTCAAAGTTGCTCGTTCTGTCGACTCAAATAACCCAGTAAGGCTGAGCATCTCTGACCACAATCGAAACCTTAGATTCATCCCGTGCCGGGAGCGATAATTGAAGCTAAATTTGTCTCATCCAAGAGCAAAAACGTGGTAGCATATCATTAACCCTACCAAATATGGTTATTTTTATCTCTTCTTAATCTCTCATTTGACGCTCTGGGCTTGGAGTGGGGCTGAGGCTGAGTTTGGAACACCAAAAATAGTCACGCCTCGAAACCGAAACCGAGACCGAAGTGTCAAAGCCTCGAAACAACAAACGTGCGACATCAGGTTCCTAAATTGAATACATAAATACAGAATCAAGGAAGCCAAATCCAACATCTCTTCATCCAGCATCACTCACAAAACACACATTCTCACACCATTCACAACAGTTTCGACTTTCTTTCTTCGTCTTATCATCCTTTGACTTAATTTTTCTATCACAACACACACACTTCCAAAATGGCCGCCATCTTCAGCCCCCGTGTTAAGTTCCCCGTCCACATTATCCAATTAGTTTTGGTTGTGGCAGTCTTGGCCCTCTCAGTCGTTCGCATGTTCAACAGACCCGCCGGAGCACCAAGGGGTCGATCAAACACCATGTCTCTCGGAATGGTCAGCAAATAATACACTATTTTAATGGATATTTTGACTAATCGTGCGATAGAGTGCCAAGTCTCTTATCATCATACTTTATGAGGTCCTATCATCGCACGTCGGCGCTCTTAAGAGATTCAAGAGCCTAAAGGCCTACCTTATTCTCAACGCCTTGGAGATCGTTTTTTGGGGTGCTGTGGTCTTTATGATGATCCAGTCCAACATCAAGTTCTGCGAAGGCATTAGCTGCACACTCAGCTGGGTTATCGTACCTATCGGAATTACCATGAGGTACGTTACTCGGAATGCATTTTTTATCTTGAGCATCACTAACAACGTCCTAGTTCACTCGCTTCTTACATGACAATTATCTCTTACCTTGACTTCCGTTACTTCAAGGAGAATGGTGTCGAGCGAGGTTCCAAGGACGCTGCCGGCGACTTCTCCGATGTTGAGTCGATCGAGAAGCCAATTCACCCTTATTCCTCTTAATGGCTCATAAAAAGACCGGGCCGAACCCAAGCAAAAATTATGCGGACATTGCAACCCAAAAGCATGGAAACAAAATCCCAAGCGCATTGATAATCATCGTCGGAGATGAAAAGCACCACTATCGCAAAGAATTTTCAACATTTACCATACCTACAACTATCAGCCTTTTTCTTTTTTTGTATTTTCAGTCGCTTAGGCATATTTTCCCTTTGTACACAAGCATGGAGTCATGGGTTACAGTAGACAAGACAATGAATTTGACACATGGGTGGAAAAATAGATGGTTTGACGGAGTTCGGGTTATAGACAATAGACTTAGAAGCAAAATGCTTACATAGAATGAGATGGTAGCAGCATAAAGCTATACCAAGAGCAAATATTCAAACAATTTAAATACTCTGCATTGTTTTTATGTAATCGCGTGCATAATAGGTAATCAAAATCATTATTTACGTCTCTTCGAGATGAAAATTATGTAAATAGTGCACTCTTAAAAAAGAGCAAAGAAGAAGGCAGCGATCAAAGAAGGAACGCTAATAGCGTAGATGGCAGCTCCTAACCCATAGACGGGCCCATACGTGGGGGATAGGGCCGGAGTGTAGGTCTTATAAGATCCAGAATTGGAGCCAGAGTTTGAGTCTGAGCTGGGTTAGGGGTCGAGATGGATTCTGAGCCATAAGTCTTGGTTCCATTATAAGAACCGGAACCAGAGGAACCGGAGACAGAATCAATACCACCAGCACCAGAGCCAGAGCCGGAGCCAGGAGAGCCAGAGGTATAGTCATCATTCTCGGAACCAGATCCCGAGCTGTAGGTGGAACCAGAGTTAGAATCAGATCCAGATTTAGGGCCGTAGCTGCCAGAGCCGGAACTCGAGTCGGAGCCAGATTCATAGCCACTAGAACCAGAGCTAGAGCCAGTGTTAGTGGCATCATAAGCACCAGAACCATTGCCCTTTGAATCGGAACTGTAACCGGAACCGTAATCGTTTGAACTGGACTCGGAGTGGGAATCATAGCCAGCGCCTGACTCAGACTCAGAACCATGACCGGAAGTAACATAGCTTGAACCTTCCTCCTCTGGCTTGAATACGACAGCACCCTCAATACACTCATCACCGGAGCAAGGCTCAGCGGTGTATATAACCTCTTCAGTCTGCTTTTCAACACAAACCTCAGGCTTATAGACAGTAAGGCCGTTACAGCTGCCACCAGTGCATTTCTTAGGGATATAGCTGATACCACCCTTGCAAGAGCAAGGGGCAGTAATGTAAACAATCTCTTCCTCGGCACATTCCTCTCCAGAGTATGCTTTGAAGGTATAGGAGGTCTTGGGAGCCTTGGGGGCATTGGTAGCCTGAGCAATCTCAGTACAGGGGGTCGTGGTGAATATAGTCTTGACCTCAGTAGTCACAGAGCCAATAGGGCAGTCATATACAGAGGCGGGGCACTTGGTGATTGTATAGACGTTGGTGTTCACAATAGTTGTGACCTCTGGGAAGGGAGTAACATATGAGGCGCCGGAGGCTTTAGTCGTAGTTTGGACAATCTTGGTAAAACCACTAGGAGGAATGTAAGCCCCAGGAATGCTGCTGCTGCTATGATATCCAGTGCCAGCAGGTTGGCTTAAACAGTAGAAGCATCGTTTCCACCATCGTAAACAAGGCTCATGAAAGAAGTAGAAGAAGAGGCGCGAGTGCTTCCTCCGCCATAGGCGGTGTCGCCAGTGCTAGTGCTGGTAGGGGCTTTGGAGGTGGTAGCAGAAGGAGCGCCGGTGGTGGCAGTATCAGTGATAGTGTTGCTGGGAACATTATCGGTGGTGGTAGAGGCGGTGGTGGTGGAGGCGAGAGAATCTCGACAGACATGGTTGCCAAGAAGGTCAACCTTGCATTCCAGTCCAGGACAGCAGTTCAAGTCAGGAAGCGAGTCGTCGCAATCCGCCCCCCTGTTGGAGCACGAGGTCGGTGTTGGCGACGCAGTAGCAGTGGGTGTAGTAGTATCAATGATAGTATCAGTGACAGTATCAGTGACAGTATCAGTGACAGTATCAGTGACAGTATCAGTGACAGTATCAGTGACAGTATCAGTGACAATATCAGTGGGAGTGGTATCAGTGATAGTATCAGTAGGAACATCAGTAATGGTGTCGGTAGGAACATCAGTAACGGTGTCGGTAGGAGCATCATTAGTGATAGTGGAGGCGGGAGAATCCCGACAGATATAATTGCCAACAATGTCAATTTTGCATTCCGGTCCAGGACAGCACCCGAGGTTGGGCAGTGCGTTGTCGCAATACTCAAACTCCTTAGAGCATGAAGTCTGTGTTGGTGAGGAGGTATCAGTAACGGTGTCGGTTGGGACATCAGGAATAGTGATGGTTGGGATGTCGGTAACGGTGTCGGTTGGGACGTCAGGAACGGTGCTCGTTGGGTCGTCGATTGGGTCATCAGGAACGGTGACCGTGATTCTCACCGCCATGGAACCACGAATGGTGGCCAACCCGGCAACAATCAAGTGAGTGGAACGCATTGTGACATGTAACCGCTGGCAAGGACAAAACCAAGTTCAACCGTCCAAGGACGAAAGAAAAAATGAATGACTGGCTCAAAGTAACACACTGAAAAAGGAAGGCCCGTTCAACTTATCACCTATTTTTCATTGCACTAAGAAAATCCTGGGGACAATCCACCAAAATTCCCCACAAGTGAAAGCGAACTGACTGCTAGAAATCCGGAGCAGCTAATAAAATTAATTACTTTGCTAAGTTCTCTGAGGAGCTGAAAAAAAATCTGGAGCTCAAAAGAGTATTCTTGGCACATCACTGAACCAACGCCAAATCTCAAAGAAGACTAGACTGAGTGGAACGGGCCGTCAAAGCTGTGTCCCTGAGCAGTCTAGAATGCCGTGTGGCTGACAAACCATTGACGCCTCCTGTCTGTGCATCCAGGCACCTTGTTTAGTTTCCACTCGGAAGTTCGAAATCGAATCACAGCATCATGACTTGTCCCTTATCTTTCATCCTTCTTGTCCCGCTTGCTTCTTGCCAGACATTCGCTCGCTCACCACCACTCCCCCTTCTCATGAGTCGTCTAGACAAACAAGTTCTGCAAAACTCAATTGACTGCTCCCCTTTTACTCATCAGTAGTTGGTGGCGTTCCACCAGTAACATCAGGGCTGAACTAGCTGCCACCACACGCCACCATCCCCGTTACCTTATCCACCGCCGGCCAACCGTATCGCTGAAGCTAGCACAATGATTGGTACGGAGTTAAAAGCCGATCTTGCTTGGAGATTAAGCATCATCCACCCTTGCTTTTATTATTCACACTGCAGGGGATTACAAGCCGCCTAGATCTATCCAACAAACAGGGTCTTAGTCTAGACTCATCAAAAGTCCACGCATTGGAGTCGGCCAAAGCTGATCTCTCTCAAACCCCGAGAACTTGTTTCAAAGCATGGTTGCCATGGTATATATTATGGCTGATTTCTATCAGTAAATCAATGTGACCGCTCGAGAAAAGCGGCTTGAAAAAGGTGCCGATATTCCGTAATTGAGGTACTAACTTTGTTTAGGGCCTCTAGCTCCGATGAAAAAAGCAACATGAAGTGGGAACAGGGTGCAGCCACAGACATATGTGCTTCAGCCGCCCCATCCGGCTGCATATGATGCAAGCCACAATATTGAGATCGTCTTAATTACGGGACAGCTACGCCGGCACTATGGCCGCCTCTTCTGCGCAAGTAAAGGGAGTTCGGGGATTAAAACCCTTGTTCGTTCATGACTAACCTCCCCACAGGTGAATCGCTAATAAGTCACTGGTGAGCACTTCCAAATTGATTGTCTCTCGTGAAGGAACTCGAATCATTGTCTACTTGTTCCAAGCTTCTGCTGCGCCTGCTCCCAAACTTCTTTCTGTAATAGTTCTCGAAAGAAATCATCCTAATATTTGGGCTTCAGAATGACTAAGTTCCCCGAATTGGCTTCCAGCCGTTAGTAATAATGCCAGCTACCCTGCGGTATGAATTCTTGGGGTGGGGGTACCCATATATTTCTTTATGTCCTGTGGTGGCCAATTTCAGGCCCAACACCAACAGAGTACCCATGAATTGGCTTCTAGTCGTTGGGTATATTGTGAGTTACACCACACAGATGTGACAAGTTGAGAAAATATATCAGAAGCAGCAATTTCTCGGCTCCTATTCAGTCATATACATTCATTGAAATCAGTTTCCCAACCAATACTCCGCATTCCTGCATACTCCTCTTCACTTACTGCTGTTCTCCAAAAACAAATAATGTCACCATGAACTGTGAGAACGCTCCTGGTGCTAGCTTAATTGAGGGGGCTTCTGAATTCCGGACTCGACTCGCCCATTTTCGGCTTCGGCCCCGGGAGATGCGAGGCCGTAACGAGTCCAAGAAAGGCATGTCACATGAATCCACGGGTTTCGCTACTCACAGGTCCCCACAGAAATCCAGGTGTTCGATTTTTTAGTTTGCAAACAGCTAATACATAAATAAATTGTTGTTTAGGCTACCCGACCCATGAAGTCCAAAGACTACGCTTCCATTATTTGAATTTGTGTATTTTACAAATCTTTTTATGCTACCCGAAGCTTCTCCGCAATCGCTCGAGACAACCCGCAGAGACGATCATTCATTTCAGAGGATAAAGGCCGTAACAGAGCGACAGGAAATGGAAGAACAAATATCTTGTCTTGAGGCACAGGCTCGAAGCAATTTTGTGATGTCGGCACGAGCGATGTGCTCAAGCATGATTCAGCTTCGGCATTTGCAAATTGCTGGGACAAACGGCCGATGAGCGTCCGCAAACCCGTAAGTCTTGAAAGAATGTGTTGAACAAAGATGCGACGTTGGTCTTCTCCCTCAGACTCCTCGCCATCTGGATCTGACCAAGGAGATGGCAACGCCAGTCTGGAATTAAAATCTTGGGCATCGCTTTCACCGCCGCTTGAAGCCTCAGACTGGTTATCGTTGGTGGCGGTATTGACGGCACTGGCACACCATGCCTGGATCTTAAAAATCACAAGCGACAAAAGAACCAAAATGTCCCCATTCTTAAAACAGGGGCATTGCAAGACCTTGTCCAGCTCGGAGCTCACGTGCTCGATCTGGTCGTGGAGTTGTTCGAAATTGGAATGTTGGATCGAAGCAACCCCACCATCTTTGGAGGTGGACCACGACTCGCATGAGTCCATGGACAATTGGGCCAAGATCTTCAGAGTCCGCATCAGGCACTGGCACCGAGGGGGTGTAGTGGATGTGCCATGATCGTCTTGGCACTGCTGCATCTCTATGGAGTCGTCCCGAGAGCTTGGTAACGAAGATATCGCGCCAGTTCGCATGTCGGCCCGACAAGAACTAGCATCCTTGGCAAGGCCACTATTGGCCCTAACCAGGGAGCCAAGCAATGTGTTGGTAGTATTTGTGCCGGCAACGGCGCCATTTCCGTCTGGCTTTTGAGTGGTGGGGTTGCACTGGTCTAACCTGGCGACGGGTATCGGAAAGTCGAAGATTGACTCGTCGAGATATGTGAATGAATCCATCGAGACATTGAGATTGGCCCACTCAGTTGAGGCGCCCTGCCCAGTTGGTGACGTGGTCAATTCTGGGGACCTGAGAGCAGCCAAGAAGTCGGGCCAGTCTTGGCCAGACAGCGGCGTCGTAGGATCTGGAGCCCCAGTGATGACAATGTCGGTGCCATTCGTCGAGCTTAGAGTCGAGCAGGAACCGGTCAATTCGGGCGCCGTCGATAATGGGCTTACGAAGATGGTCGATGCCGTTGCCGTCCTTGACACGGAACCCTCACTCGCATCGTGCCTACGGCCGCGCATCAAACGCTTGACACGCTTAGAAGCGCTGTAGACACAGACTTTGAGGCGCTTGGCGCAGTAGCTACACTCTGGCTTCTCCTGTGTGCACTTGATCTTGGCAGCCGCGCAGGCATCGCAGCTATTTCGCAGCTTGGTGCCCTGAGCGACTTCTGCGGCGCGGGATACTGAAGACATTGCGGGGTATGGCATTTAGGAGAAGCATTGGATTTCCGGGGTCGGTTAGTGGGTAGATATCTGTCTACCTGGCTATATAGATGATGGATAGGGCAGGCAAGATGGCAGACCAGACGCCAATATCAGCTAAGAATCCCCCACAAACTTAAATTTGTACCGTGAGGCATGGGACACACGGGACACGCGGATCTTTCCGCAACGGCTATCTATTGTGGATAAGAAGAGAAAATGCAGGGTGTCGAGACGTATGCATGTGCCGTGCTGGGAGGGATGGAATGGTCTTGGCAAGAGTCTGTCTGGGCGGGTTGGATATAAAAGGGTGGTGAAAGGAAGGAGATGACTTTCGGGAGGTTTCTGCTTGGCCTTTATGATCTTTTTTTTTCTATTTCGCTAGACGTTCAAATACAGTAGGTGACTATACTATCACAAGCGCGCACAACTCATTCCAGCAACAGTGCCGTCTATTCGTGGACATGTTATCCATGGTCAAGCGCACAAAAGGAAGGACCGGTTAGAACGGCAACGAACGGGCGTGCCAACTACTATGTAAGGCTAAATGGCATCCTATTGGCGGCCAGCAGCCAATCAAGCCCGCAAGCCTAACCAGTTTACACAGTCGCCGGGTGGGGATCTGTAGATATGGTGTGGAACGGCCATTCCCGAAGTGCATACCCGACGGGTTGACAATTCTGTCAAGCCATGACAGTCGGGGAAACCCGCCCGACATGCGTCTAGAGACTACAGCATAAATCTCTCTCTGGTAGGTGGTGTGCCGTTTGTGGAAATTGTCACCGACGGCGAAAAAACACCAGCCAATTAGACTTTTTCGCCTGAGAGCACTGGCGGATCCGCTCGTATGATAACCATGTCAGACTAATCCTGCTGCTGCAAATGCGAATCCGACAAATATGCACATCATTTGTACCTTCCTGTGTCTGTGTGTGCTCGCTCAAACTTGGCCCTTTGCTAGCACCATTTGTGAGCTGTCATACAGATCCCGTCCAGCCCCCTGACCAAACACGAGCTTAAGAAAACGGGCGACGATAAGGTTTTCACAAAACAGGTACGACGCGTGTAATGTGGAGTCTGTTTCACACAAACTTGCTCATGGCTGAAAACCTGCTCATAAATTGACAAACTAGAGATGTGTAATTTGGGCATAATCCGAGGTAACCCGAGTCATCCCGCCTCTGCTGTGCTGAAATATTGTCCGGATAAAATCCAGGACCGAGGATTTGGACCTGTCGCCATGATCCCGGGTCAGATATGTGCTGCCGTGCCAACAAGCTTTGTGCCAAGCGATACAGCGCAGCACCGCCAAGCAAAGCACCATGGGGGCTTGCTATAAATAGGGAAATGATGGGACATCAAAGGATGTGTCCTCATTACTAAGTCTTGGCATATCATTTTCGAAATTCCAAAGGAGCCGCATATACTCAAACAGCATCACTCTTCAAGTTAGATAGATTTGGGTGCCAAGGCCTGGTGTTTTTAGTCAACCATTTTTTTTCTTTTGATATCATCGTACGACTCGGTTCCGAATCCAACCTTCCTATTCACCTTTGTTTCGATCTTTGCTTCATCAACAAATGCACCAGAGAAAATTTGCGTCAAAATAATCACTCTTCCGAGCACCATGTGTCATATAAACTCACACATCGATGTGGGTACAAGATTAACTTCATAAGTTGCGGGAAGCATGCAGATGAACAAGAATTGAACTCTATCTCACCATCAAAAGTAAAATCAGGTATCCACAGCATATCCAAACTTTTCAAATTCATACAGAAATACCCAAAAGTGAATAGTGAGATGCTGTTCATTGATGCTTCATTCATCGCGTTCACAGTGACCTCAATCGATTGATTGTATCTTAATTAGAATCAATAGTCCAGTGGCTAGTCTTGTGAAAGCATCATTTATTGACGTCTATTTTCCTTAGAATGCAATTTTATGGACAGATTAAATCAGATCCGACCGATCATTTTCCTCTGTCAGTGAAACCAATTCCTGCGACGTTAAATGCCTAAATCACAGTGATATGGAAAAGCTCCAGCCACAGATGCCAACGATTTCGCGCCTGGGCATTAGAAATCCGGAAATCATACCTGCATTAGTGTGTGATACATGTGACATCATCACATTGCAAAAATTCGTAGCGCCGTCTGATTATTGGGCGGCGTCAAAAATTTAGTCAGTACTTGCATAAGACACGCCCTGGGACCCGTAATATCGTAATAGCGGCCCAATAATTGAAGCAGTTTGTTGCGTCTCCAGTAGAAGTGGCTTGGTCGCCTCAATTTGCAACCAGATAGACAGGTGGTCATGTGGTCGTGATGACAACCCGTTTGATTGCGTCATCGAAACTATACCCTAAGGTCAAGGGCATTCAACCCGAATCAAGGGAATCGAGTGGTACTCTTTCAGCCAGCTCGTGGTCAGAGATAAGCCATCACTAATTAGCTATGTGTTTGTTTCGAATGAAAATCTTATCCAGCCATTTTAAATAGCTAAGATTAACTCCCCGCATCTCTCAGGAGATTATCCGCAACGGCATATCTCACCGTATATTGAGAATTAACTCCTCTCCCTCAGGTCCAACGTTGCTTCGGTTTCCCCAAAATGACGACCACGTCATCATTCACCTTCGAACTATCCTCTACATCTTCTCTTTTTGGTTCACGGGAGTTATCTGGTCGGAATCTTCTCACACTCAAATTTGGTGAAGAGAGGTTTAGCTTTTTGACTTTCCTTGCCACAGTTCAGGCATTGCGCATCGAGATATTCCCAATCTCTTCGGACATAGCAAATTTACAGACCGGGGTTGGAGGGACATCGACAATGAACCATACTGCGGTTAACTCAGAAGTTAGCTTTGTATTCAAGCGCATCGGTGATGATAGCAAACGTATACATAACGAAAGACACATTTTCCAGGCTTTGATAAACGAAATCAATGTCTTGGGCCATGCATCTGTCCGGGAGCATCCACACATTGCACAGCTACAGGGAATCTGCTGGGATATCTCGTCAGGTATTGATAAGCCATGGCCAATTCTCTTGTTTGAGAAATCAGATCTTGGGGACTTGTATAAATTTTCCAAGTGTCCTGACGGAAAGGCAATGAATCCCAGCCATAGATTAAAACTGTGCATTGATATTGCCATCGCCATACGGCTCATGCACTCCATAGGTAGGTTCTAGCAATGCGACGACATTACACTAAATTAAAAAAGGTTTCAGGCATCGTACATGGTGATATCAAGCCTCATAACATTCTAGTTTTTAAAGAAGAGTCGAATTCCTATACTGCAAGAGTTATAGACTTTGGCTATTCTACCTGTTATTCAGATGATACTCATCGATTTCATCTACCAATTTCGCCACCATGGAATGCTCCTGAGCATGATAGGCTAGCTCGCGAATGGACTCCAAAAGAAGCAACCAGGGCAGATCTTTTTTCTTTCGGCCTATTATGTTTCTGGATCTTATTCGAGCCCTATATATCAGGCCAAGAACACCTGGAACTAGAAACACTTCGGTTCAAAACAGACTTGCTGTCGCACGCACGCCAATTCCTCAAAAACAGTCCTGCTCTTAGTGAAGTCGAGCGGAAAGTCCTAGATAAATTCTTCTTGGCAAGTTTAAGTCAAATCCCTGAGGAAAGAGACACAAGTCTTCGTATCCTCCAAGATATTGACTCACAGAGGTAAATTGGCGATTGAATCAGGTCGAGTTAGATCTAATTACAAAAAGGTTGAAGGATGCATCCCATGATGGCATCATACCAAATCTGGAGCACGGTATAACTAGTAGTGATTTTCAGGTAGGTCACACTAAATCTATAGACTTGAAAAATTCTGAATTTCCTCAGCTAGGAAATAATATTCTATCGTTCTACCAAAGCGATTACCGAGTTCGAACACACATAGCCGAAAGACTGATTGATGAATGCACTTCAAACCCTCGCTTGATGCCCCAAGCAGCATACTGCTACTCTCTCGGCTTTGGTATCGCAAGGGATGAAGAGAAGGCTGCAGAGATGCTAGACACTTGCGGAGAAATTTCCAGTCTTCGCAGCATACCGGTTGATGAGAAACCGTTTATTCGGGCCTCCAGGTTGCATAATCTGGCATCTAGTGTTCTCCCATCAAACTTTGCCGACACCTACACTCGACAAAACAAATTAAATGAAGCAGAGATTCAGCTAGCTAATGAACAGGATTCCCTAATACAAATTTTTGGTTTCATGCACCCTCTTGTCGGTATAACAAAAAGGGATCTAGCAGATGTCTACACAGCCAAAGGCCTATGGAACAAGGCCGAAGAACTGGAAAGGGATGTCTTACGGATATTCAGGTTCACGGGAGGAGAGGCTCATCCGAAAACTATTTCCAGTATGACTACGCTTGCTTCAACACTCATAACGCTGGGGCTACTAAATAAAGCCAAAACACTTCTGGAATCATCATTGCAGCTTTCACAAGAAGTATTGGGGAATTCCCATCCCCAAACTTGTTGCGATGAATCATTTATCGCTAGTATTCGCACAGCAGAGTCAGTCGGAGGCAGCTCAGACATTGCAGGCACAGGTATTGGAGAGATGCAAACAAGTTCTTGGGGAGGATCACCTTCAAACATTGGCTTATAATGCCAACCTAGCTATGGTATTGAGTTGTCAAGGAAATTGGGACGAAGCCGAAGTGCTGCAAGTTCAAGTCGCAGAAAGGGGAAAGATTGTCTTCGGAGAAGATCACCCGAACACAACAACTAATACCTCGAATCTGGCTCTTACATATCTAAGGCAGGGCCGATTGGAGGAAGACAAGTCGTTGCAGTTACAGGTAGTCTCAAAATGTCAGGAAATCATGGGCGAAGATCACTACGATACCTTGGTGAATGAGGTAACCCTGTGCTGTATGCTTGAAGCAGGTCAAGATGAGACGGCTATGGTGCTACGTGCGAAGTTGGAACAAAAACGAAAAAGATTGTTGAATCAGGGAAAGATATGGCGTCGGAGTATAAATTCATAGATACCGAAGATAATTCTTTTGATATTTCAGGTTAGTCTGGACCTAGTCATAACAATTTCATCACGATCCAGTTAATCGCACATGGCCCAATAGGTGGGCCGATAATATATAGGTTTTCATCTTATTGTGGCTCTTTTCAGATTAAATAGATATATCTCAGACGTTAATCATTAAGGTGAATCATATAACCTGAAAATAAGTGTTTGCAGTGATCTTTTTCTTTCGATAGTGTCCGCTAAGGTGATTATGGGTCTTTGAAGCGATCGCGCCGCCGAGTGAACAAAACAATCCAAAAAAAAACTGTGTCCGGTGGATATTTTTATTATTTACGACTCAGCAGAATTTTTCTGTTCTGTTCCGTATTTTCGATTTTACGCATATTCTTCAATCCTCGTTTTTGCTCGATGAGAAGAATGGTGTTCAAGCTTGCCACATTGTTATTTACGTCAACATCACAGCGATAAAAAGGACCACATGCGTCACACACCCAGCTATCAATGCCACCATATGATGCAAATGGAAATGTTTTTGGCCTTGATAATTTTGCCAATGGTGATCGTCAATTGTTCCTGACGTCAGGAGGTTGATCGCAGGCTTGCACTATTCCAGTTATGGCATGCTACTCATACCTACCCTAGAAGCCCCAAAATTTTGTGGCACGCCTTGCTGATGAAATCGGCGGTGATAGATGATCAAGCCCCAAAACTAGTGCCTATCTATGCATTTTATCCGAGTATAGAAAGCTTAAAGTTCGTGGCGAGAGCAGATTCTTGGCAGTGCATGAATCGGGGAATTGCGTGGCTCTTTATGGCGTATTAGTATTAGTCTTGTGGCTGATGGACTGCCCAGAGCTTGGACTGAAGGTTCCTCTGGTCTGCACTAAAGATGAAACGACCAAGGCGAACATAATTTTAGTTAATAAAAAAGCACTGACACACACACGTCAAAGGCTGGTCATGATTTCATTCCCTGGCAACAGGCCATTCATCCATCATGTGCTATGATGGTGTGAGGAGGGTTGTGCAGGCAGGCAGGCAGCTTTCAAGACACGACGCACAATTGTGATTCCGGCGTTAGGCAAACTCCGCCGTCACTCATCTCGTCCGCCTTCTCGTGTTATCACTGGTGCGTTCGTCTCATCTCGAATTAAGGTTTGACACGGCAAGCCAACAAGTGTGATTGTGGTGGCTTCTCTCCACTTCCCGATGCACGTTAAATGCCGTCGGCGGCTTCACTCGGGATAATACTTTCCACACACCAATGATCGTCTGCTTGGTGGTGCTTACTGGGCCTTCCAGAAGAACCCTCTGTCCTCTGTGCCACGCGGAGCGTTCCAGCGGGTGTGGACACTCGTACTCTCCCCAGTAACCACGTGGCCACAGCGTTGTCTCTCAGTTGCTGAGTTGGCTTTTTCCTCCTCACTCTCCTCTTTTCTTTGATCGGCTGTTGGCTTCCATCGTGGGAGACCATTGCTTTGTCCACATTAAGCTTTGGCGGGCCGCGCGAGGGGGCTGATTGATTGTCTCGGAAAATTTCCCTTTTTCAACGGCGGCCCAGGAACGCAACCTCGACACGCGCTCAACCGCGAGATCTACACGAGGTAGGTGGGTGTGGCGAGGAACGAGGTGTTATTAAATGGGCTTCTTGCGCGATGTGCTCCGATACTGTAGCTGTACACTGTAGGTGCATACTGTAGGTATGCCTGCTCAGGGGAATCGAGTGTGCCACGCCCAATCTCGCGACGGAGTGCAGGCGGGTCGAGATTTAAATTGTTTCATTCTAGAACAAAGTCAAACCCGGAAATGCCTTGCATCCCAATGTAATATTTCCGTTTCATCCCCCGGCTGTCACATCTACGATGGATCCACTAGCAACGCTAGCCTCCTCAACTGGCTTACGACCCCAAGGGGGCACCTGGACGGCATATTATGTCACCCAGAATAGTGGTGCCTCATTGCCGGGTTTTATTTAATCCATTCGCTCCCCTCTCCCACTAAAACTCTCTCTCCATGTGTGTGCCTGAACAGTGTTGCAATGCGTTGCGTTGCGTTTTGTGTGTGTGTGTGTGTGTGTCCCAAAATAGGAAATGATGGCTGGCGACACAATTCCTAAAGCAATCAACCAGAGAGCCTCGCCAGCCTCAAGCAATGTCCCTTTAGGATTTGGCTCAACGCACTCCTGAACCTTGGCCAAATCCTTCTGCTTTTGTCAGCACCTATGACGTTGAATCTTAAGCTTTAAGCACGCCTCACTCCGCCAACCCCTTTTTTAGAACACACACAGATCGTGAAAATGGCCTCTTCAACAATGCGCGACTACACTATGGCATTTCTTGGATGAGATGGAACCTCTGTGCTTTTCCGCGATTGACAAATCGAGGGTTAGCCGATCAAGCCGACCGACTCGAGAAGAACCCTTTGGCCAGGTAGACCCTACCGACCAGGGATCCCGCTAGCCGGATTATTCGGACCACCAAAAGAGCCCCCGTAGTGGGGAGCTTTGCCAGGCTCGTATGGAAGCAATCCCAACGCTCTCAGCAGGGATCGCGCTCGCATGGAGCCCGCCTGGGCACCGACTGCCCCTGTGACCGCCACGCATTTGCTGGAGAAGACAGGAGGACCATGCCCAGTCGCCCGTGCTCGCTCCCACGCTGAGCCACCATGACATGCCTGTGTCCCTAGTGCCTCGTACATTGCAGCATTACTCAGAAGCTTTAGGTTGGCGCTAATATCTCTGGTGCCACTTGGCTGCACCATGGCCTATATGACAAACGGCTTCGCTGCAGCACTTCCAGAATAGACCCCATTGTCGCTAACACTTCTTCGCCTTCGATATCCAATTGGGCCGACTTTTTGTCGTCGTCTTTGCCATAGACTAATTTTTCAAACATGTTGCGGTATTGCTAATTTCTAGTATTCGAATATTTTTACGACAATTATGACAATGGACCCGGGAATTCATGAATTTCACCACACGCTGGAGCTTTTGCTCCTCGTGGACCCAGCTGTCATCCAAGCCCGTGTCTTCAACCCCACCCTGGCCGACGGGGATGCACACTGGGTTGTCGCAGTGGAAGCCGACGATGAGGAGGAGGAGGACGAGGAAGAGGAGGAACCGTTTCTGGATCTTGTGAACGCCCTTCGCGAAAGATTGACGCTGGCAATGAAACCCACCAAACAGGAGACTTGGTTACCAAAGAAGTGGTTTCTTATCGACGAAATTCCATTGCATGGCGATGGTGCCATTAACGACGACCAGCTGCGACTCATGCTCATTGGGAGATACAAGGGCGCCGATGCCAGCGATAGGACCGTCACCTGCCTGGACTTTAGTACTGACCCCCCAGCAGTAACTAACATCATCCTCGAGGGGCCTTCAGAAACAGAAGCCGTTGCTGATGACGTGCAAGAAGACGCCAGGAGCGAGTCTGCTGAGAGTGATGATTTCTTTAAAGAATACGTCGCTAAAGAACCCATTCCTGGGGAGGAGTCCAAAGAGGCCGATGCTTCCAGCAACGGCACAAAACGAGAATCATCAGAAAACGACTATGTAGTGGTGTCCCCAGTAGCAACACCACCCGCTGTGTCAACGCCCACTACGGCAACACCCACCGCAGCAACGCCGGCCGCAGCAACACCCACTGCGGCCGCGGCATCCGCTGAAGATTTGGATCTAAAGAATGCCATGGCTTACAACAAAGAAGCCCCCGATATTGTGCGTTCGTGCATCCACGAGCTCATTGAAACTCAGGCTTTACAGCGCCCTGACTTAATCGCCATCGACGCCTGGGACGGACAGTTCACCTACCAACAGCTCAATGCTGCGGCCAACAGACTGGCCTCGCATCTTACCAACCACTTCAACATCCAGCTGGGAGACCTCGTTCACGTGTGCTTTGAGAAGTCGGTCTGGTTCTTCGTTTCTATTCTCGCCATCAACAAGGCCGGTGCGGCTTGGGTGCCTCTGGAGCCGTCTCACCCACCACAGCGCCACCAGGAGATTGTCAAGCAAACCCGAGCCCGTCTGGCTCTGGCTTCAGCTGCACATGCCAGCAAGTGTGCTGAACTCGTCACAGATGTCGTCAAGGTGACAGCTCCTCTCAATCGACGACTAACGCAGAGATTCGGCCCCGCACCACCAGCGCCAACCGTCATTGTCGCGCCCAACCAGCCTGCCTACGCCATGTTCAACTCTGGGAGGACCGGATCCCCTGTTGGTTTTGTCATGGAACACAGCGGTGTCTGTACCAGCCAGACAGCCATTGCGAACCGCCTTGGCCTAACACCAGATGTCAGAATCCTTCAATTCGCCCCATATGTTTTCGATCTATGTCTTGGAGAAATATTTGCTCCTTTAATTACCGGAGCCACGCTCTGCGTGCCCTCCGACGAGATTCAGATGCAGGATCTCAAGGGATTCATCAACGAAAAGAACGTCACCTGGGCGTTCCTCACACCTTCGTTTGCGAGATCCTTGAAACCTGCCGACATCCCCGGACTCAAACTTTTGCTTCTCACCGGAGAAGCTGTCGGCCACGATGTTTTCGACACCTGGATCGGCCATGTACGACTTGCTACCGGCTGGGGCCCCGCCGAAGCAGGTGTGTTCAGTACTCTACACGAGTGGAAGTCTTCTAGCGAATCGCCGCTTACCATTGGTAACCCCGTTGGAAGCTTCTGCTGGATCGTGGACCCCGACGATGCTCAAAAACTCAGCGCTGCTGGGTCCCCTGGTGAAATGGTCATCCAGGGCCCGACTCTGCTTCGCGAGTACCTTGGAGACCCGGAAAAGACTGAAGAAGTTACAGTTACGGATCTTCCCTCTTGGGCGCCACAGAAGGACTCCCCCCACTACAACAGGTTTTTCAAGTCTGGAGACCTTTGCGTTTACACGAAGAGCGGTGCTATTGAGTTTGTTGGTCGCAAGGACACTCAGGTCAAGATTAACGGTCTCCGTGTTGAGTTGGACGAGATTGAGTACCATTTCCAAGAGGCTCTTGAAGACGTTCGCCATGTCCTAGTTGATGTTTTCGAAGAGAATGGAGAGAGCACTCTTTTCGTGTACTTCTGTTTCTCGGACGACGTAAGAATGCCCACTGGATCTAACTTCACCGCCGAGTCGATTTTGCTGCCTTTGACGCCCGAAATCCGCAGCCAGATTGCTGATGCTGCCGGCGATCTGAAATACGTCCTTCCCAGCTACATGGTTCCGACAGTATACTGGCCCTGTCGGTTCATGCCATCTCTCACAGCAACTAGGTTGGACAGAGGTGGACTAAAGCGACTAGCAAGTTCTCTTCCGCGGGATCAGTACACCATTAAGGCTATTTTGGAGGCCATGAAGAGCAAGCCAGCTGCCATTGCCGCGCAGGAGAGTAAGCCAGCCACCACTCCAGCATCAGCGCCTCCCATGACTCCCTCGACGCCCTTCTCTCCTCTTACGGCGGATGAGAATGTTGAGCCAGCCTTTGCTCAAATGATGACTCTATCTGCTGTTTCAAAGAACGACAAGGCCGACCCTGCCACTACTCCACGGGAGATTTCCATCACACCCACTCACCCTCACGCAGAAGCCAAGAAGGAAGAGGAGCCGAGCGAACCGGAGGCTCCTGCAGAGCGTGTTTCTACAAAGCGAGTTTCTATCGCGCGTGCACCTGTGGATTGGATGGAGGGTGGAACAATCGCTTCGAAGCGGATTTCTATCACACGCGGTTCTGTGGATTTCACGAACCGTCAATCAGTCATTGGTTCGAGGCGGCCCTCCGTTGCCAGCTCTTCCAATGAAACGATAATTACTGGAAGACGACCTTCGTTAGTACGTGGTACCAATGAGGCCAATCCTACTGGCAGACGGTCTTCCTTTGCACGTGCAAACGGTCCGCCAGGCGCGACTCAAAAGCGTGTTTCAATCGTACTCCCTACAGACGCCAAGAAGATTGAACCAGGTGCTCCCTCGAAACGGTCTTCCATGGCACTCCCTCCTTCGGATTTCGAAAAGATTGAAGAGAAGACCGAACCACCTGTTGTTCATCAAGATCTTGGCTTGTTCAATATTAACCCTTTTGCAACCGATGACAAGATTGAGGAGGAAGAGGGTGAGCCAACTGATCCCCTTCCAGAGGAGATTCTGTTCACTATCGCCTCGCTCCCAGAAGATGACAAGAGGCACACAACTCATTCAGAGGCGGAGAAGAGCGGATCAACTGCCACTGCTTCTGAAAATGCCGCCACAGAGCGGGAGAAGTATCGAGCATCGCACAGGATATCCACTGTCTCCACCATTTCTGAGATGACAGACACTGAATTAGCACGGGGACCATCCACGATATCCACACTCTCAGAGGAGTCTTCCCTAGATTCTCCTATCTCGCCGGTGCAAGAGATGTCCACTATCCCAGAGGGCGAGACAAGTGAACCATTTTCTGCTCCTGCGCAGAACAGGTTAACTGTGTCTGCTCCTCTGAATAGAAAGAGCAGGCCACCAACCGCGGTTATGCAGGAGATTTTCACTCTGGAAACCATCAAGCCAAAGGGTGGAAATAGCATTGACGCTCTTGTAGAGGTAGAGGCGGATGATGTAGCCGCTTCCCTTCCACAAGAAACTCCTGCTGTGCGAACGCTTTCACTTCGCAAGAAGAAGACAAACGGCAATCTGCGGGAGAGAGATGTTTCTCCTGGTGCAAAGCATGTGAAGAACGATTCAACCTCTACTATTCCCGGGGCAACAGACGCCAGGGCTTCGATGGCGACGACCACAGCATCTAATGTTTCAGAGCGAGAACCAGACCCGCAAATGGAGCAGCGAATCAAGCCTATCTGGGCATCCGTTCTCAACATTCCCGAATCATCGATTAATGAAGAAGACAGCTTCCTGAGCCTTGGTGGTGACTCTATGGCGGTGATTGAGTTCATCGCGCGTGCCCATGATGCAGGCATAACGATTACTGGAAAGGACTTCTTTGAAGACCCCCGACTGACGGCAGTGGCTGCTGGGGCCGTTGATGGGAAGCAAGTGGTGGAGCCTACTGAGCCTTTTGACCTGCTCCCAGAGAAGAACAAGAAGAAGATTCTCAAGGCTGTGGTCGATCAGTGTAAATTGAAGAACCCACAGGATATCCAAGATGTTTATCCTTGCACTGGTCTTCAAGAGACTCTTATGGCACTCACACTCAAGAACCCTGGCTCATATATTAGGAAGTTTGTATTCAAGCTCCCTGATGATGTCTTCACAGCTCTGTTCCGAGGCGTATGGGAGAAGACAGTCAAGCTTTGCGACAACCTACGAACTCGAATCATTGCTTTTGCCGGCACTACATACCAGGCTACCATCGGCGGATCTCCCACCTGGGAGCGAACTACTGGCCTTGACCTCGCTGCTTTCATGACTTCCTTCAAGGATATCACCATGGAACACGGCTCGCAACTTTGCCGATATGCCGTCATTACCGAAAAGGCAGGCAACCGATACTTTGTTCTGGCTATGCATCAGGCCATCTACGATGACTGGAGTTTGAACATGGTGTTCGAGACATTCCATAGTCTCACCCACGGCAGGAAAATCCCTCCAATGGTACCATACTCTAGCTTCATTGAGAGCAATCTCAAGGTTGATATTGAGGATGTCAAAGACTACTGGATGGAGCAACTGGACGGTGCTCAGCAGAGCCTCTTCCTGAAGAACGACTTGGCAACACATTCAGAGCAGGCTAGCCAACATCTGACAGTCGATATTCAGTTCCCCGACATCAAAAAGCTTCCATTTACCAAGGCTACAATTATCCGAGCCGCTTGGGCACTGGTTCTCGCACGCTATTGTGACAGCGACGATGTCTGTTTTGGTGCTACCGTACTAGGACGCTATGCTCCTATCCCCGGCATGAATAGGCTACCTGGACCAGCATCAGCCACTGTTCCAGTCCGAGTTCGCTTGGACCAAGAAGAGTCTGTGGCCGAGTTCCTTGAGAAGGTCCAGAAGCAGACAGTAGAGATGATGGGATACGAACAATTTGGTCTGCGCAACATCGCCATGCTCAGCTCTGACGCCAGGGATGCTTGCAATTTCTCCACTCTCCTGGTGGTGCAACCGATTGAGCCTAAGCAGATTGCAGACGAAGAGGGCAGCCTTTTATTGCCCATCGATGCCGCCACATTCACACCAGAGCCAGTCAAGACGGCTTCATCGTATCCTTTGACGCTGGAGGCCAAGACCTACAAGGACCACACCGAATTGGCGTTCTCATTCAACCCTGCACTGCTATCCAAGGGTCAGCTTGAAGCCATGGCCAGCCACCTTAAATACGCCATTGAGCAACTGGTTGCAGCAGACGATACAGAACTTGGCGAGGTGTCTCTCATGAGCCCCTGGGATATGGAGAAGATCATTGAGTGGAACAAGGACAAGGTGACTGAGGTGCGATCGGTTTGTATCTACGACATGATTGCACACCACGCTCATCAGTCCCCCGAAAGGGACGCTCTAGTGTCTCGCGAGGGCAAGCTTACATACCAAGAGCTTGATGAGAAGTCGACAAACCTCGCCAAGCACCTCGTTGGTCTTGGTCTGAAGCCGGAAATGATCGTGCCAACCTGCTTCGAAAAGTCCATTTGGGCCATCGTTGCACAGCTTGCCATCATGAAGGCCGGTGGTGCATTCCTTCCCTTGGATCCTAACCACCCCATCAGCCGTCGCAGACAGCTTATTGGGGAGGTCGGAGCTCCCTTCGTCGTCGTGTCGCTTGTTACTGCTGAGTCCTTTACTGCAGACGACAGAATCGTGTTGGTCTCTCCATCAACGAGTTCCAACATTCCCGGCAAGCGTACTGATTTCATGACCAAATCCACTCCCAAAAACGCAGCCTACGTCTTCTTCACATCTGGATCCACTGGCCAGCCCAAGGGTGTCGTTGTGGAGCAGGTTGCTCTGTGCTCTAGCATTATTGGCCATGGTACTGCCTACGGCTTTGGTCCCGACTCTCGCGTGTTGCAATTCTCCAACTATGTCTTTGACGGTAGTATCGCACAGAGCTTTACACCTTTGGCTTTTGGAGGTACTGTTTGTGTGCCATCTGACGAGGAGCGTCTGGGTGACATTGCCAAGTTCATCAACGATATGGAAGTCAACTTTTGCGATCTCACTCCCTCGTTCGCCCGAACTCTCAACCCTGCAGACGTTCCCAAAGTCAAGACATTGGTCCTGGCTGGTGAAGCCCCGTCCAAGGACAATCTTGAGACATGGTTTGACCACGTTAAGCTCATTAACGCTTATGGTCCAACGGAAGCTGCCGTGTGCTGTACCCTGCATAAGTATGAGTCCAAGAATGACTCGCCGACAACAATTGGTCGCAGTCTGAATGCCAAGTGTTGGATCGTCGACACCAAGGATCACACACGCTTGGTACCCGTGGGCTGTGTTGGTGAGCTCGTGGTCCAGGGACCAACCCTGGCTCGCGGTTACCTTAATGACCCAATGCAGACCCAGGATTGCTTTGTTGATGATGTTAATCTGGCTCCTGAGTTGTCGAATGGCGACCCATCTGTCTTTTACAAGACTGGAGATTTGGCCAAGTATAATTTCGATGGTTCCATCGAGTATGTTGGAAGAATGGACACGCAGGTTAAGATCCGTGGCCAGCGTATTGAACTTGCTGAAGTCGAATATCAAATCAGCTGCTGTCAAAACATTTACCAGACTGTTGTTGATGTGGATGAGTCCGAGCGTGGCACAAGTCTGGTTGCATACTTCACACTTGCTGATGGCGAAAACTACCCTGAGCCAACCGACAAGAGCGAAGTCACGGCGGAGAACGTGTTCCTCCCCTTGACAGCCGATACTGAGGACCAGATCCAGAGTATGGTTGACCACCTGAACTCGGTCTTGCCCAGCTACATGGTTCCCACTGTCTTCATCCCTTGCAAATTCTTGCCATCCTTGGCTTCGTTCAAGCTGGACAGAGTGGCGCTACGGGCTATTATGTCGAGCATGGATTATGAATCGCTCTCTAAATATGCCGGCATCGATGGGAAGAAGCACCCTGTCAAGACTCCCATGGAAGCTGTGTCGCAGAATGTTTGGGCCGAAATTCTTAACAGACGCCCAGAAAGTATTGGACGAACTGATAGTTTCACGGCTCTTGGTGGCGATGATGTCTCTGCGGTCCAGGTGGTATCCCGTCTTAGCTACATGGGCTTGACCGTTTCGGTCCAGGACGTTTTTGCCAACCACCGCCTGTCGGTCTTCGCTGACAAGATTGTGGGAAGCATCAAGGAGGAGCTGCCTCCTATTCCACCCTTCAGTCTACTCACTGACGTCAACTCTGAAGTCCTCAAGGTAACAATCAGAGACCAGTGTGAGCTTAAACTGGAGGATGAGATCCAGGATGCCTATCCTTGTACAAACTTCCAGGAAGGTCTTTTGCTCCTTGCACAGAAACAACCCAGATCTCACATCTTCAAGCATGTGTATAACGTGCCTGAAAATGTTGATGCTACCAAGTTCAAAGCGGCTTGGAACCGAGTACTCGAGCTTTGCACCAACCTGCGAACCCGCATCGTTTTGCACAAGGGCAGACCAATGCAGGCCGTCATTAAGGATGAGCCCCTGTGGGAGGAGCCAGCCGAGAATACTTACCTGACATCATTCATTGAAGATAAGAACAACAGCATGGAAGTGACATACGGTTCACGACTTTGCCGATACGCCCTCGTCACCGAAACTCCACAAGACCGATACTTTGTCGTCTACATCCACCACTCGATTACCGATGCTGAGAGTAACAGTTTGATGCTTGAGCTTCTCCGCAACGTCTACGCCGATGCCACCGTCTCGAAGCCGCAATTGTTCTCCACCTTCATCAACTACACCACCCAGATTGATCGAGATGCATCCGTTTCTTATTGGAAGAAGCAGCTGGAAGGCACCGAGCGCGCCAACTTCCTGAAGACCATTTCGCCAACAGATGACACGATCCCCATCACTCAGGTCGTAAAGACGCCCATTCAAATTCCCAAGTTGGCCGATCCTTCAATCACAATGACCAGTATCCTTCGATCAACATGGGCAATCATCCTGTCGCGCTTCAACAACACTGATGATGTATGCTTCGGTACCACCGTTTCCGGACGTCACGCTCCTGTCGCTGGAATCGACTCCATCATCGGACCTACTTCAGCCATGGTGCCTATCCGATTGAAACTGAACCAGCAGCAAAATGTGGAGGCTCTTCTTGAGGATGTCCAAAACCAGGCATTCGAAATGGTTGGATACGAACATTTTGGTCTGAAGAACATCTCTCTCATTAGCCCCCAGACCAGGGACGCCTGTGACTTTTCCAGTCTATTGCTTGTCCACCCCGCCCAACAATCAACTAGGCCCGAGACGGAGGCCGGCACAGTTCTTATTCAGGTCAACTCGGAAGAGGATGAGAACAACCAGCACGAATACTTTGCTAACCCTCTCGTTGTCACCTGTGTGCTCTACGATGATGAAATCGAGCTACAGCTTACTTACCACGTTGATGCCATTGGCGGAGACCAGATCCAGTCGTTGGCCCAGCAGTTTGAGCATATTTTCAACCAAATCTGCACACAGCCCGAGTCTCAGCTTGACACAATTTCTGTAGCGAGTCAGTGGGACGTTGAAACCGCAATCGCATGGAACGACCATGAAGTTGAGGTTGTCGAGTCCTTGATTCACCACCTCATTGAGGACCGAGCAGAGATGCACCCCGAGGCACCAGCTATTGCTGCTTGGGATGGGAATATGACATATGAGCAGCTCAACTCAGCAGCAAACAAATTCTCAAATCTGCTGGTCAACGCTCACAATGTCAAGCCTGGCCAATTTGTTCCAGTCTGCTTTGAGAAGTCTGTTTGGTATACTGTTGCCATCCTAGCTATCAACAAGGCTGGTGCTGCATGGGTACCTATGGATCCCACGCATCCAGCTGTCCAACACAAGCAGATCATTGAGCGAACAAAGGCTCAAATCATTGTTACCTCCAACACCCACGCCGACACCGTTGCTGACTTGGGACCAAGTGTGGTCAAGTTGTCAGCAAACATGGGCCCTCATATCATGATCCAGTCCAAGGAGTGGAGCGCAAACCCTCCCAACGTCAACATCAAGCCCTCGCACCCGGCATATCTCATCTTCACTTCGGGTACAACATTTGCTCCAAAGGGTGTTTACATCCAGCATCGCGCCATCTGCACTAGTCTAAGAGCCATTCGAGAAAAGACCTTGATGACTCGAGACACCAGGCTATTGCAAGCCTCGGCACATGTGTACGATATGTCAGTTGGTGAAATTTACGGCTCTCTTATCTCCGGTGCCTGTGTCTGTGTTCCTTCAGATTACGATATCTTCAGCAGTCTGAAGGACTTTATCAACACAAAGAAGGTCAACTGGGCTTACATGACTCCCACACTTGCCCGAACACTTCGACCTAGGGATATTCCATACGTTGAGACCTTGCTCTTGGCTGGCGAGCCTGTCAGCAGCGATCTTCTCGACTTGTGGTTCGGAAAGGTGCGGCTGTTCAACGGCTGGGGACCTGCAGAGACTTGTGTTCTCAGCACCATCCACGAGTGGGAGTCTCCCGACTCACCACTAACCATTGGACGCCCTGTCGGCAGCTACTGCTGGATCGTGAACCCTGACAACATTAACCAGCTCTCTCCTATCGGATGTGTTGGTGAGATTGTTGTCCAGGGTCCAACCATTCTTCTGGGATACCTCGCCCACCAAGATGAGGCCAAGACCGGCATCGTCGAGACGCGTCCCAAGTGGGCGCCTCAGATTGATTCGCCATACTTTGACCGATTCTACAAGACAGGCGACTTGGCTTTCCAGAACCCCGACGGTACAATCGAGTTTGTCGGCCGAAAAGACACCCAGATCAAGGTCCGAGGTTTGCGAGTTGAATCCAGCGCCATGGAATCTACCATCAGAGCAGCCATTCCTTACATCAAGGACGTTGTGGTAGAGGTTATCCATGATGGATCCTGTGAAGCACTTACTGCATTCGTCGTGTTCGATTCTGGTGAGGAAAAGGATAAGCAAGAGAAGCGCGGTTCAGGATACGATTTGTCCACGTCGATTCGCCCAGTGGATCCCTTCATTGAGCAATGCGTGGCTGTTCTCGCTCAGCATCTAACTACCACATTGCCCCAGCACATGGTGCCCGACTACTTCTTCCCACTTGAAAACATGCCACTCACATCTTCAATGAAGATTGACCGATCAAAGTTGCGGGAGCAATCATCAGTGTTGCCAAGAGAGATTGCGCTTACATACGAGACTACTCTCTGGGCAGCCCTCTGCACTCCTGCTAACGAGGTCCAGCACCGCCTCCGTGGCTTGTGGGCTGATGTGCTTGAAATCCCGGCAGACACCATTGGTATTTATGACAACTTCTACCGCCTTGGTGGAGATGCTGCCAAGTTCCATACACTGGCCCAGCGAATTACTGCGGAACACCATGTTCTGCTAGGCCCTGGCCAAGTGAATGATGGAAACCTGACCATCAATGGCATTTCTCTACTTGTAAAGGGAGAGGAGCAAGAAGGTGAATCAACACAGCTGTCGCTGTCAGAGGAGATCTCAAAGTACACTAGCAGTTCCGCATACAAGGACCAGCACTATGGTCTGCTCAAGAACCACCTCACTGAACTACCCCAAGGCGCAACCGTCTTCCTGACCGGAGCCACGGGATACATTGGCACTGAGCTGCTTAGGCGACTCGTGTGCTTGGACGTGGTTGACAACGTTGTTGTTTTGGTGCGCGCCACATCCCCACAGCGTGGATTGGAGCGTGTTCGCCAGACAGCGCGCACTGCCATGTGGTGGGATTCGACTGATACTCAGAAGATTGAGGTTTGGACTGGCGATCTTTCGCGATACCGCCTGGGACTCGGCAACAAGCAATGGGAGCGCCTTTGCGGCAATTCCAGCCATGGCAATGTTGATGCCATCGTGCACAACGGTGCCGTTGTCAACTGGAACGCAGACTACGAAAAGGTTCGCGCGGCAAATGTCGATTCCACTCTGCAGCTTCTGAGTGCTGCAGCGGGCTCTCCGACCAAAGCCAAGTTCGTTTACATCTCCAGCGGTATTAGCTCATCTCTCGACGGATCTACCATGGAAGCCAGACGCGAACAGATCTATGGCTACACGCGATCCAAGCTCCTTGCTGAAAACATTGTCAATAGACACACTGCCGACCTGCCAGTCCAGAACCGCATCTCATCAGTCAACCCAACCTTCATCATTGGCACCGCCGACAAGGGTGTGGCCAACACAGAAGACCTGGCATGGAGAATTGTAGCGACAGCAGTGGACATGGGAGTTTACCCACAGGAGCCAGAGGACCACAGCATGCGAATCGCCGATGTCAAGACGGTTGCCTCTGCCATTACCCGCCAGCTCATCACCACAGACCCCATTTCTCCGTTTGTCGATGTCGCTCACCGAATCCCGGTGTCGCTTTTCTGGCGAAGCGTCAATGCCGAGCTTCCAGAGCCGTGCAGGCCCATGCCTTGGGACGACTGGGTGTCCAAGGCCGTGACGCGTATGGACAAGTATGGAGAGAACCACCCATTGTGGGCACTACAAAACAGAATAAACCCGCTGGGCTCAGCGCCCTCGCCTGATGAGAAGGCTGTAAAGAAGTCGGGAGCTATGCCTTTGCAGCTGGCTATTCGACGAAACGTCAAGTATCTGGTGGATGCAGGATTCATGTCACCTCAGGTACAAGGATGAGTGGGGGAGAGAGAATATTCATGAGATTTAAATTACTGTTTTTTGCTTTTTATTTCTGGAAAATTATTCATCATCAAGCGTGTACAAATTTTTAGCCTTATAGACTGTTCAATTTATAATAGATCGACTTCTTTCACAGTATAATCCCGGGTGCCATGGATGTGAAGAGTGACGGAGTGTGATGCAGTGTGACCAAGTAAGACAGACGGGCAGAATCGGAGGGGCCGATGGGGCGGCTTTCACCAACAAATCCATTCCGTATTCATAGTGTCATCTTGGCAACCCCCTACCATAACAAAAACAGCCCCCGTGGCCTAATGGTTAAGGCGTGAGACTTCTAATCTCAAGACTGCGGGTTCGAGTCCCGCCGGGGGTTAACAACTGCATCCTCTCTTTTTGCCTCCTATCCTAAATGCACCGGGTTTTTATGTTCGCATTCTCAATGGTCAATGTCTTGCCTTTTTGGGTGGACCTCCTTGCTCAAACGGAATGACAACGTAGGTACTTCTTTTTTTTCGGACTGAGCTTGGTCTCTCTCTAGGGTAGGTAAAATCGCCCCACCTGGGCATCGCTTTCTTCCATTTCATATGTTCCTTTTAGCAATTAATATGTTGGGGTTCTTGGAGAAGCGGTTATTAAAATAACTTGTAGTGGTTCCTTCAAAGAAGAACCTGTTTTGCTCATATAGGAAGAAAAGGTGCCGCAACATCGTGTGATCGTCATTTTGAGACAACGCATCTTAAGGATCTGTGTCGAAATAATCCATCATCTTCCCGATAACCAAGGCCACGAAAATTCTCTTAAAATAGATTCGCTTGCCTCTATCTATACTATTTCATTCGTCAACACCTCTTGATTATGCATATTTAAAAATCCTTCTGCTTACTGCTTCGTCCATGATTTGCCATCTGATCTTTCGCGGAATGATCCGCTGCTGGGTCATTGCGGAGGAGGCGAAGTGGGCCTGGTCGCGATGGATTCATGCTCCACCTTTCTTACTCACCCTTTGCAGGCTTAGTCGATGATGTGGGGATGCACTAATTTAGCCCATTTCTCACCCTTGAACACTCCGACGCTTTGTCCATCAATGCGAATGATGCTGGTTATTTAGCGAAGTGGCCACTACAAGAGACGATTATACTAATACCACACCCTCTCCCACATCCGTTTCCAGAATCCAAGCTTCTTCAGACGCTCTTCAAATGACCCAAATGGTGCCTCTTCCCAGATCTTGCATTCTTCGTCAACTTCGGCCTTGCCGCTCACAAGATCGGCCTCGGATGGGTTTACAAAACTTGTCCTTTTGACCACTTTCCAGAGAACAAACATGAATGGTCCAAATGCGAATCCAAAATAGCTTGTCACCCAGCCCTGGACATCAAATGGAACAAAAGTGTCGAATCCAAGTGTCAGGAGTAGCACGCATCCGATAGTTATCGCCGAGTACGCGAAATAGGGCATGAAAGGTGCTTGGTATGGAAGCGATGAGTCGGGAATCACTCCTGGCTGGGCTTTCCGAGCACGTCGCCAACCTAGATAAGTCCACAACATGCACACATACGTGATGATGATGCCTGCAGTGGTAAGACCAACAAACTGTACACTATCAGTAATTAAACCTAGTGCCTCGGATGCACTCTACTCACCCAGTCAAACACGGTCGACGAAGAGTTGGAACAGACGAGAAAGGTAGCACAGGAAAGCAACGAAACCACAATGACGCAATAAATAGGCACCCCGGACTTTGTGCATTTCAGTAAAAATTTGGGAGCTTGGCCGTCTGTGATTTGGTTAACATGCGATGCTCCGTCGGATAGACTTCGAAAAAAGGTAACCACAAACCTCGAGCAAGACCGTATAGCGTACGCGACGACGAGTACACATACGCATTGCCACAAGACCAACCAGAGAGCAATATCAAGAGGTTGATCAGATCAGGCAATCCATGGATTCCCAAGTTTTCAATGCCAATTACCCACGGTGACGCCGCCGATCCAGATTTGCCATCGGCAATAGCGCCAAGCAGTCGGGGATCCCGACTTGAACAAATGATGCCCACTGCGAAAACCCCAATGACGTAAAATCCCAAGAGACGATATAATATCAATTTTGCAACTCTTGGGATTGTCTTCCTTGGGTCCTGAATTTCTGCAGCGGCAAGGGCGATGAAATCTGGCCCACCGATGCAAAAACTCGAGTAGACAACAACCGCCCTGAGATGATTAGCTGCCATTTCATTTTTTGTGGAAATTAAACTGTGAAGAGGCTAATTACCAGAATCCCAGGAACCGCCCAGTTGCACCTCCTGTATAGTACTCGTGCATGTAGTTTCCATTTCCCCAGTGACGAAATCCGTATGCGTCGTGTTTAGGGTTGCCGCCACACATTGTGACAAATGTAATCATGATCAGACCCACGATCAAAATGATTTTAGTCGATGCCATGATGAACTCGGATTCACCGTAGTACTTTACTGCAACCATGTTGAGCGTGAAGCAGACGACCAGTGCTAAGGCGACCCATACGCCTGGATTGATTGTCGAGTTCCCTTTCAAACATTCGATATTAGTTTTGGACAATTGCACCAATAAAATCCCTTCGATTGACGAGATACAAGATGGATTCGGGTCGCAAGACAAAGATAGTGATAGAAAAAACATACAATATTGTGCAACGGTAGCTACGGCACTATACTCGACGCACACGAGCATGACTCCAGCATAAAAGTACGTCCATCCCATTGCGAAACCTAGAGCTGGATCGACGAAGCGGGTCGCTAGTTCAAACACACTGCCACGGATAGGAAGGTAGGCACACATCTCAGCGACAGCAAGGGTGCAAGGCCAAATGAAACAAACACTCCAAAAGAGAAATCCCAAGAAGACGGAAAGGGGACCGGACTTGGCCAATCTGCCGCCAATTCCCACAAACAAGGCGGTACCAATGTTACCTCCGATAATCATTAATTGCACATGGCGCGGGGCGAGACCGCGCTTGGTTTCGCGAATCTCGTGATACTCTGGGCCAATTGAGGCAGCGCGGACTGAGTGATCATCGGCATTGGAGGGGCCAGCAATTGCGCCCCCCTTGGAAACATCGAATTCCCCAGATGAACCCATGGCGACTCACTATGAGAAATCTTGCTGCAAAAGGAAGAACAAGAGATTTATCGGGGTGCACTATCGTGGGCTTTGCTGAGCTTTATCCGTTTACCCGGCCGGTCTAGTGTCTAGCATGGGCGCTCTCAGCAATCGGCAGTTCCGATAAGTTGCCCTGTTTGTCGGTGTCGGGATGCAGCTGATAGTGATAAGACAAGAATGCGTGATTCGCTATTGGTGGCCATGAACGCGCTGGTATCAACCGTATCCCGGCCGGAGCCTGTTTTGAATCCGATGCTGCGTAATCCTTGCCTGCCTCTGATTTGATTGCATTGCGATTGTCGAGGAGGTCTTCATCTAGATTTATTTGCTGGCTTGAGATGATTTTTTTTCTTCGTCGAAGGATGCAGTTTCTTTGTGGTGATTTACTATCGACGGCATTGAAACATGTATCATTATCGCGCCCGAGAATAAAAACACCAACCGTTGCTCTCAAGATAAGACATAGTCGTATGTGATGTGGGGCCACGCCACTTCCGGCAACTCTTTCCCATCTAGGAGCTTGCTGACGGTTCACAATTGATACGCTGCGAGGTACAAGGAAGTTAAATTCGAATGAGCTTGAATTGCGTTTAACCCCCCCCCAAAAAGCATCAAAGATATGCTAGTTTGGCTAGTGTGATTACTTCCAACTTCGGTCTACAGGCCGAGGATATCCAGCCACTCCTTGCGTGATTGTTGAGAATCTTCCACAAGCACATGAATAAGATCCTTGACGAATTCTTTGTTCGCTTCGGGGTCCGCGGAGCCGTCGAAAACAAGGGGCCCAGGGTGACTTTGAATCAGAGCCTTAATATCCTTGATGTCCTTCTTTTTCTTTTCCTCCTTCTATCTCTCCAACGCGGAAAATAATTTCATTGCAATTAAGTCATCGCGCGATGTAAAAGGAAGTTCGTCTTAGGCAAGTGCGGCAAGCATCTTCGATCGGGGTTCGATGCCAGTCTGTCTACTGTTAGGAACCTCCGCGGAGACGGCACGAATGACATACAACGCGGCGACCAATGAGATTAACAGAGGTGATGAGCTTCGTGTCCGGGCAGCGGTAAGTAACTCCGTTGATGACCTCTGAGTTGACCGTGAATGATCGATCGGCTTTGTGGAGCTCACGTTTAAGAGACTTGGGGACCAAAAGACCTCCAACGAAGAGGTCTACATCCTGTCGCATCAAGGGTTAGCGCAATCCTAGAGAGAGCATCGTACATGATCCGCCAAGGCTTACTTGCGTGGTACGGTCATCCATGAGGCGGGAGACTGCGAGACCGCCGACAACAGAGACACGGCATTGGTCTGCTTGCGACGAAAAGATGACTTTAGTCAAGGCGATAGTGGCGCGCGCTGCGGCATAGAGACGAGGATCAATGTGTGAAGTGGTCATGGCCGATGATGCGTCCAAATCGACGATGGCGGATGATGTATCTAGACGGCGGCAGAGGATAATGCTTGAGTTAGACGTTCTAGCATCATGTTTGTCTTTTAGAAGTCTTTTGGGGCATGATTCTTTCCCAAGGTCACTTATGTGGCGATGTTTGGGAAAGCGCTCCTTCCTCCCATGGCCGTGGGTACATGGTGGACTCCGCCACTATCGATGAGGTTGTTATGAGTAGGGGACGCCATGGCGGCCTTGGGGAATTGCAATCAAAACCAAAATATGAGTGTAAAGAAAAGAAGGATGAATGAAGTGGAGAGAAAGGAAAGTTGAAAGCAAGACGGGTAGCAGTTTATATAACTGATTGGTGATGATTCACTGCTAACCATGCTGGGATTGGTCGGGCATGGGGTTCCATGGCGGCATCTGGGAATTGCAATCAGAACCAAACCACGAGTGTAAAGAAGAGAAGAATGAATGAAGGAAAGAGAAATAAAAGTTGAAATCAAGGCGGGTGACGGTTTATATAACCGATTGGTGATGATTCACTGCTAACAAAACCGGATTAGTTGGGTGTAGGGTTCCATGGTGGCATCTGGGAATTGCAATTAAACCTAAAAGATAGGCGTAAATGAAAAAAGTAGGAATTGGAGAAATGGAGTAATGATAGAAGAAAGAGAAAAAATCTAAGACTAGGCCAGGTTTACATAAACACTTGGCTGAATGATCCAGTGCCATGAGATAAAGGAAGCATTAGTTACAAATGGACATGTTATTTTGGCTCTGGGAATTGTAATAGCAGCGTTCTTACCGGACCTACGCCATATAAGGGTCCTAGAGATGAAATTAAAGAAAAGTGGTGTTTATTTTAAGATTTAGGTGCTGTTTAGCCCAGGCCTTCAGTTTTCCCCAAGTCTGGTGGCTTCCCTAAAAGCACACTCAAGGATACTACGGCCACAAGAAAAGGAGATGCCCCAAAAAAGTCAACTTCATTGTCACAACCTTTGTGCCTAAAACTATTGCTACGGCCAAGGCTAAAATATGCACCATAGGCACTGCTCGCGTCCCCGTTAAACAGTCACCAATGTTTTCACTAACGGTACTCATATAATCGCGCCAATCTCCGCAACGGCCGAGACTGCGATGACAACATCCATCATCAAAGAGACTATTGCCCCTAACACCATAATCACTTCTACTACTACCATCACCTACACAATTGTAGTTCCCGGGTAAAAATGTTCCTCAGTGTGTGCCGGTAAAAATCTCCCCGACGATAATCTTCTGGAGGTGGTTTCGAGGTGTCCAGGAATCTCCCAGAAGTATATCAACTCGAGATGAGCGAAGGCAACGCCGAAAATCGATGCGAGTGTTTACACTATGCTTCTTCAACAAAAAGTTTGTTGTTGTCCTTTTCAATGAGAATAGATGCAGTCTATACGTGGGACAAAAGGGGAGCAGCTGCACTAAAAACCACAAGCTGTGGGTATTTCGTTCACTTATGTTTAGAACGAATGCGTTTTTGCGTGTGATAGCATTACTAGATAAGCATGAACCATTATACCTGACAACAATCAGATCCAAGACACTCAAACGATCACCGACAACACCAAATCCAATTTCATATCTGTACTCAACCACCATAGAGGGCAAGCCGAAGTGTTGCTACTTTAATTATTTGGAGATTCCAGTCTAATCCCTCCCCGCTCATCCTCCGCCTACCCCTAGACTGGCCGTATTGAATCACCATTGTGATCGAATTTTGCAAACATCACCCCAGTGTGTGTCTTCCCGGACCCTGCGATGCAACTTTTCCTTGGCAGTACGCAAAATCTTCAAATATGTTGATTTTGCGAAACCATTAAGTTGGAAATGGAATTGTTCAAACAGAAGGTCAAGCAGAGTTAGGTCAAGCATCTCGCGATCGAGAATATAACCTATCTCATATAGGTAGTTGTCGTTGTCGGATAAATTGAACGTTAAGCCTCGAATGTCGAGTAACGTCAATGCTTCAAAATATCGCTGCATGGTTGGTATTCGTACTCTAGGAAGGTGGTCGGGATAACGCCCGGTTCCTTGAAGTTCTGTCCCAGCAACAAGACCTAGATAATTGGCCCAGATGATATTTTTATTTGGTCCATCTGTGAAATTAGGTCCCTTGCCGATAGGTAGTTCCTAGTAAATATCTTCCATTGAAAAAAATCGGATTGCGCCATAGTAGTCTGCAAAGGGTCCCCAGCCAGGGACAGGATGATGCACATGGATGTATGGATTCCGATAGGCTTTTAATGCACTACTTCTTCGGTACTGGTTCTGGGAACAGCCAAGGTCGTGGCATATCGGCAGTCCAGAATGGTCAAGAACTTTGATAGTCTCAAGGAGCATATCAAAAGGAATTACAAAGCTCAGATCCTTGGACAAGAACGGTTAGTAATTGAACCTAAGAGTAGCTTCAATAGATAAACATACGAAAAGAACTATAGGTACGGTGTATATATCTAGAAAATATGTGCCCTAAAGGAGGTTTTCGATACCAGCCTTGTTTAGAATATCAGCCACCCCTGTGCATTGCGTGGGGCTATAGTCCTACTTAGTAAGAGGCAGATATGCTATAGAGCCAATGCCTTTCCCTCTCTAAGTATCGATCTTTAATAGATGATATGATCGAATCCTTGAAAAAGAGGGTTGAGCTTGGTGAATAAGTGCGCTCAGTTTTGGCAATGCTATGGTTGGTATAAGGCTTTATGTACCCAAACATTGAGCTAGATATTGAAGTATATTGGATTATACAGTTAAAAGAGTATTATGAGATATTAAGAATTAAATAAGTTCAACGAGGGTGAGAAGGTACCGTTTTTATGTTTTTTTGAATTGGTGATCCACAATCTGTAGGTAGGGGGAGACTTGATACCCGTTTGCATCATGATTCGGAGATAAATGCTGTCAAGTCTGACTCATATTTAAACTCGGCACGGGAAAGTGTAGCTCATTGTTCTAGTAGGGGAATTAAGAAAGATGTAGGCTAGGCAAGAAACAAAATTTAACACTGGACTCCAATGGACTTTTCTATACAGGTATTGGAGATGAAATTTCTAGGTTATCGCAACGTTCTTGGTCGAGCGCACAATTTACCAGCTCATCCCCAGTCCAATTTAGAAACACCAAACTCGATACTCGCTCTGGGCTGCACTCGTAGTCTTGACTTTTATTTAAAGGATGACATGCCTGATGCGCATTCTTGGAGACGGAAAAAGACTTTTCCCTCTTCGCGGCTGGTCTAGACTTTTACCATTGAGTTGAGGCTAGCAAGGTACTGGAATGAAGATGCTGCGAACCTTGGTTTTGTCACCCTTGAGCATTTAACGGTACAGTTTATAGTCTCAGCGGCTGGGCGACATCAAGTGACTCAGGCCGTAACGAATTTGAACAGATCGGATAAACACAGTTTCTCTTGTTCCCGTTTTACACAAGTCTAGCTCTCCAGCAAGGTCAATACACCAAATAAGGCTTGCAGATACAAACCCAAAATAAGAAGGCTAGGAGCTCCAAAGCCGCAACGGTGGCAGATATAACCAAATTTGGCCATGATTCACCCGACCAAGAAACAAGCAACTTAATCCTCTGTACAGCATACCCTTGATGCCCTCTTGAAAATTTAGTCGTATTTGAGATGACTTCACTTCCCAAGACCGTGAATTCCAACGCACACCAAAGGTCAAGGAACATGGACGGCCAAATAGTAATCAAAAGTGCTTTTCGTTAGCATTAATATTTGGTGGCAATTATGGGCGTATATAAAGCATAATAAAAAAATAAAGTAAGCAAACAAAATGAATAAATAAAAATAAACAAAACAAAACGATATTTTATTTATTTTATCAGAAACTAATGATGTTTATTTCGGATCCACCTGATCAAATATCCCAGCGGGTACAATGCGAGATCTTCGAGCCATCATCTCGGAAATCTGCATAATGGACATAGAACTCATGAGCTCCAACATCTGTATCTGGCCCTCTAGGTGTCCCATTATCCAATTGCGCAACTCGACTGAAATCAAGGAATCCACCCCGTAACTTGCAACAGATCGGTCTTGTTGAACATCCTTTTCTGAAATCGCGAGGAGACGAGCCAGCTTATGTCTGAGCGCAGTATATGTTGCCTCCACAGCGGCTTCTGGGCTCGGCTCGAAGCCGCTTGCAATGCTGCCTGGACGTCGAATTCGCCATTTGAAGCCTCCTTAGACTGCTTCTTTTCTGAAGACGACCAGATATGCGAAAACCTGGCGTCTCGTCTTTGTCTGGAAGCTTCTTCTGTTTTGGAGTCTGGATCAGTTCGTCTGGTGCCACAAAGAATTTGGGCTTCAGCTGGAGTTTTGGCGGTCGGATGTCGAATGGCGTAGTTCATAACCGCCAAGAAGTCCTCCACAGTGTGTGCTCTAAGCCCTTGAGAATGCTGCATCATGGCAAGGTTCTCATTTTCTGCCGTTACTCCCTCATCTTGTACAATGCTGATGTCTATAGCCCTAGCTGGTAACCCCAGTGATGCTCTATGCCGAATCAAAGCATCCTGGACTGTGTTTCCGGCACAATAGTTACTTTGGCCATATGTTCCGATAATGGCTGCAGCACTGCCGATGGATATGAAAAAGTCCAAGGCTTCACCGAACTCCTCATGAAGGTTCAGAGCTCCCAAAGCTTTTGGCTGTGTTCCTTCACACCATTGTGAGTGCGTCATCGACTTGAAAGGAGTGTCCTGAAATCATTAGCTCAGTTCCTCAAGCGGTATTTAAGACGTACATGAAGTGCCATGACTCCCTGGATTATTCCTCGAATTGGCGCTGCTTGTGTCATGACCTTTATCTGGGCCAGCGACTCCTTGTCTGTGACGCTACCCTTGACTACTAGAAGATCCACGCCCTGATGCTTCATTTCCGCAGCTACCTCAGAAATACCAGGTGCGTCAAGTCCTGATCTGGACAAAGCGACGATGCGCTTGGCGCCAAGCTTCACCAAATGACGCATAACGGGTCTACCCAGTCCACCAGTGCCACCGACGACAAGGTAGGAACAGTCACTGCGTAAGGCTGGGAGCTTTGGTTGCTGAGGTTGCACCTGTTCTGAAGTCAATCATGGCCCCATCCCAAGACAACTGCAATTAAGGGTGCATAAATAAAGTGACACTTACCTTCCAAGGCGTATTGAAATCTACTGATAGGATTAGTTTTCCGGTATGTTTGCCTGCTTGCATATCGCGGAAGTGGTCTTCAACATCAGAGGCTGGCCTTGGTGTTATTGGGCTAATAGATGTCAATTGCTCAGTGTGAACAAGTTTCATGGACGTCTGAATCAACTCCATAAAAACCTCTGGCCTTTTTTCTGCGACGAGGGTCATATCAACAGCAGAAAAGGTGACGTTCTTTTCAAAGTTTTGCATTTCCAGCCTGCCATTTGTGAGGATGTCTCTTTTCCCAATTTCCACGAATCTGCCAAAAGGTGCCACTGCGTTAAAGCTTGCCGCCAAAGCGTCACCAGACAAGGAATTCAGGACAACATCAACACCAAGTCTCCCAGTAAGCTTTAGAATATGCTCCCCAAAGCTGAGGTCACGATTGGAAAGAATGCGATGAGCAGGAATGCCATATTTGTCCTGGATGAAGTCACGTCTTTCTTGACTTCCGGCGGTAACAAAGATGTTTTTGGCGCCGAGGAATTGTGCGATTGCGATTGCTGCTTGACCAAGTGCACCTGCTCCAGAATGAATCAACAGTGATTCGCCCTCTCGTAATCTTGCTATGTCTCGAAGAGCAAAGAGCGCTGTGCAGTATGCGACGGGTATCGCTGCTGCGGTCTCCATACTCATATCCCCAGGAACAAGGCATGCGTGGCGCATATCGATATTGCAGGTAGTGGAGAGTCCACTAGGCCCAAAGACACAAACTCTGTCGCCAACCGCGAAGTTTGATGCAGCAGAGTCACCAAGTTCAACGATGGTGCCGCTACCTTCGATAAGAATGGTGGAAAGCCCGTCCAGTTGACCCATGGCGGTCATCAAGTCTTTGAAGTTTAATGCAATGTTCTCAATTTTAACTTTGATTTGCGAGGAACTTGGAGACTGGGAGTGCTTCGGATCATCGGCCCAGTATAGCGTATCTAGAATCCCAGGTGACTGAATCCTCAAGCCAAGGGCTCGAGCAGTGTCTGAAATATTTACTTTTTGAGGGTGATAAGGCGAGACGGTATCTTTTACCCAATCATCAACCGTGTGGTCAACAAGAAGTCGGGGTACTGAGATTATGCCACCATGTGCAGTGAGCTCCCATTCAGACGTGGATTGAGGGGACGCCTGTGAAGACATGACTTGCTTGAATACTTGCGATACATATGACGATATTTCCTCACCAGGGACGGATTTATCAACATCAAGGCTGAAGAATTTGAGTTCATGGTTCTCTGCTCTCAAACTCCTACCCAGACCTGTAACAAGCGCTCGCTGTGGCTCCTCGCAGGTTAGTGTGCCGCCCCTAGTTACCCATAAGACATTTTGCGCCCCGCAGACGAGGTCTCGGAACTTTTCCCAGCCATCTGTAGGTGGGGATAAGAGGAAATCAGTTGTCGTCTCAAGTAAGAATATTAGAGTGCCACACGGAGGCGGTGTCTCAAAGAGTGTCGATATAGAAATCTCTGTACCAGGAAATTGATGAGCGAGACTGTTCTTGACCTCTGAGCTAATTTTGCCGTCATGATTCTCTGCAAAGATAGTGATATGGCTTTCAGGATTTTCTGGCACAGGGAGCGACACGCTAGATATAATCAAGCTCACTTCATGCTCATCATCATCGTCGCTGTCTCTCATTTCTAGCGATACACCTGAGAAGCCGCTCTTCTTGAGGACGTCGTCCCACTGGGGCACTTGAAGAAGTGGAGAGTTCAAGCGACCGTCATCGACACCCAGCCACCAACCTGGAAGTATACCAAAAGTCATTCCCCATCGGAGTGATGGTGAGGTCGTTTCAGCAAAGGCAATGTGACCACCCGGTTTTAGCAGAGTTTTGAGATTGCTTAGCGTATGGTTGACATCGCGCGATACGTGAACCACGTTGGAAGCAATGATGATGTCAAAGGATCCGAGCTTCAAGCCCTGTCGGGCAGCAGGCTGTTCTATATCGAAGCGTGCGAATTCAATCGATTGACCGTATTCCTTCAGCTTCTCTTCCATAGTTGTGAGGAACGACGTCGATACATCCGTAAACACGAACGATCCTTTCGACACAGAGTGACGACGTTGGTCACCATACACAGCATGAACCACGGGCAAAGTCAAGCTGCCTGTTCCTCCTCCAATTTCAAGAATGCGCAGATTTGGTATTTTAAATTGAAGGAGTTTTAGATATTCAACAAGCTGTGTGTGGCATCTGTTTAGGCAGTGATCCTCGGAGTATACTTTGTAAAGTAATTCATCCTCAAGGAGCACAGAGAGTGGCTCGATGGTACCTCGAAGAATCTCAGGTAAGCGCTCAGAAAGGCGTATGAGCATCTCTCCCGGAGCCCCGATGAAATTCAGGTCTTCTGATAGAGCCATCTCTGTAGATTCCGTCTCAGTCACTTCTTGGGACTGCATCCATTTGATGAAAAGACCTAGGTGGCTAGAGTTGGATACGAGCTCATCGGAGTTGAGCTGTGAGAGAGTATCGCCTATTATCTTTCTGCAGAATGGATCACAATGCTTTCGCAGATTTTTGGTCTCGATAACAATTTCCTTTCTGCAGTAATCAAGGACGCTGTCCTTTGGCGACGTCAATGGATCGAGCGCCCACTCTATGCAATGACAGAGGGCTTCTTCTCCAGAGTTCTGGATGCTACCTTGTCCTTGACTAGGCGAGAACTTGACTCCTTTGATACAGATTTCAACATCATTTCCCTTGTGCAAATCTGTGACCAAAATATCAGCCCAGCATTGCTTCAATCCATGTGCACCAGATTGGGTCTGGACGCGTAGTTCATCTCCAGGGTTCATGGCGATATCAGTAGATACATATAGATCATCAATTCTGACAATAACCTGAGACTGGTTGAGATGCCCCCCAAGTTTGATGCCGGGCAAACAGGCCTGAAGACAACCCTCCAAAGTTGTCGGATGTAAAAAATGTGGTTGTTGATGTCCAGAGGGCATTGTACTCTTTGTATCCGGAACAATGAGAGAACAATTGGACTCCCAAGGTCTAGCTGAAATGGATTGAAGACTTGCAAAGCAACCCGAATAATTCATGCCCAAGGTTCGGAGTCCTCTGTACATCTTTTGAGACTCCATATTTACCCAGGAATTGAGGTTCATGTCTTTATTGTCGTGATTTAGATGCTTCTCAAGTTCTAAAGCCAGTTGGTCCTTGCGGTCTATCAGTGCTATCAGACCTCTGCAATGTTCGGTCGATTGACCGTCTTGTGTTGCGCTAAAAATTCGGAACTCATTCCATTTTGAACTTGACTGACGCGATGAGTGTGAATATGGTCGGAAGGCGATAAAAACCTCGGCACCGAAGGAGTCGCCGTCCTGAATTATCAGGGGCCTATCAATCGAGACGTGCTTGAGATGAACCACTTTCTTTCTCCAACCTTGTTCCACCGCAATCTCCTTCAACGCTTCTGTGGCCATGGAGATGTAACCAGCCGCTGCAAAGACAATCTGACCGTCAATGCAATGGCCTTTTACCCAAGGCATTTCTGATAGTCGAATGTAATGATGCCACCACGGCTCAGAGCTGATGCTATCAGAAGCCGCTGTACCAATTAATTCGTGCCTTGGAGACTTTCGTAGTCGATAAGCCATGCTTCGGCGTGATTCATTCCAGTGTACATTGCTGTGATTCCAATTGTACCCGGGCAAGTTTGTAAGAACCTTCATATCCTTGTTGTTGATGTTGTTGACGCGATTGAGATCAATTGGGGCACCACGCTTGAAAATCTCACTAGCCATGCTTAAGGATGAATTTACGCCATCCTCATTACGTAACAAGCAGGATACGTAGCTAATTGAATGCTGAGCAGCTGAAGCCTTGAGAACTTGTAATGCAGGTCCTTTGAGGGCAGAATGTGGACCAAGTTCGACAAGAAGTCCAGTCGGCGAAGATTTATTGTTTCCTTCCGTCAATGAGAGTACCTTGGACAAGGCATTGGAGAATCTGACTGGAGAGACCAGATTTTTTGTCCAGTAGCACGAGTCAAGTTCTTGTTCGCAAGCATCATTTCCAGTGACGGAAGATACCATGCGTACAGTTGGGCTGGGCTGGCGTGGCTGAATTCCTTCTATGGCTGATTGATAGTAGTTTTCCACAATGGCCATATAGTGAGAGTGATAAGCAACATTGACAATCAACTTCCGACAAAATACTTTGGCGTCTTCAAAAACGAGAGCTAACTCATCAATGGCATCGGCGTCACCCGATAGCGTGACACTGGATGGACTGTTGATGCAAGCAACTGTAACTCTATCCCTGTAGCCTTTTATGTGATTCTCGGCATCAGTTTGAGAGAGTCCAACAGCGAGCATAGCCCCGCGAAGTTCTGGAGCGACTTCTTTGAGGTGCTGAACAGCCTTGCCTCTATAGTAGGCGACTTTGATGGCATTAGAGGCGGTAAGAGCTCCGGCTGCGTAGGCAGCTGCAATTTCTCCACTGGAATGGCCACAGACTAAGTCTGGCCTGACGCCCCAAGATTCTAGAAGATTCACTAGGGCAATTTGAATAGCTGTGCAACATGGTTGCGCGAGCTCAGCCTCGTTGATTCGTGTGCACTCGACTGGTTTCTTTAATTCCTCAATAAGATGCCAGTCGCAGCCTAATTCGAGGAGATGAGTTTGGATTTCGTTCATCGATTGGGCGAAGACTGGATATTTTGGGAGGAGGTCAATTCCCATCTGAGCCCACTGTGCTCCTTGGCCTGTACGCAAGAGTGTTAAAGATGAAGAGTGTATAGAGGCTTTTGATCTTACCTGTGAAAATAAAGCACACCTTCGGGTCTGTGAGGGCTTTTATAGGGCGCGAAGATGCTGATGCAATCTGACTGACCCTATCCACCAGTTCTCGGATGTTTGTAGCAGTAATTGAGGCACGGTATGCAAACGTTGATCTTTTGGAGAAAAGTGTGAATGCCAAACTTTTCAAAGGTAGGCTTTCGCTGTTTGCCTGAACTCTCATGAGAAACCGTTTCCAAATGGAAGCGAGCTTTGTTAGGTCATCCCCTCGCCGATGACTCCAGACAAAGACAAGAGTTTCAGCTTCAGAATGACCGTTGATTCCACCATTAAAAGATAAGCCATTACTGATTTCACACAGACCTGAACCGCTTGGGGGTTGTTGAGGCCAGGCTTCAAGGATAATGTGAGCATTCGTGCCACCGTAACCCGATCCATTGACGGAGGCTCGTCGAATGGTGTCGGTTGGCCACTGTTGTAGCTGGGATGCAACCTGTAAATAAAAATGGTTAGTAAAGTGATGAATGGAGTTGCGGATGGCACGAACTTCAATACCGCGGGTGTCTAGATCAAGTACTGGGTTTGGGGTCTCCAATGTTGGATTCGGAACGATTACACCCTTTTCCAGCATAAGAAGTGCCTTGATTAGACCTGCTAAACCCGAAACACATTCGGTATGGCCTAAGTTTGATTTGACACTTCCGACCATGAGCTTTCTGTCATTCGTTTTGCAGAATGCTCTAGAGAATGCAGTTGTTTCGCAATTGTCTCCTGCGCTAGTACCCGTACCTGATAATTCGTTAGTGATCCGTAAAACTTAAACAAATCCTTGAAGATTCTCACCATGCGCTTCAACATATAATGTCTCACTAGGATCAAGGCCTGCCAATTTATATGCCCGCATAATGGTATCATACTGAGCAGAAGGTGAAGGCATTGTTATTCCTGGTGTTTTGCCATCCGAGCCAGTGGCGCTACCTCGGATAACTCCTCGAATTGTGTCACCATCCCGAATTGCTGCATGAAGGGGCTTGAGAAGTACGGCAGCCACGCCTTCGCCGCGACCATAGCCACTGGCACGGGAGTCGAAAGAATAGCAACGACCGTGTCCTGATAGAAACCTGGTATGGTCAGTCTAGTGATCAAACCCAAGAGTCTTGTGAAATTGAATCATGATGTGGATGGCTGAACATCCATGGGAAGAGATGTGGAGCGGGTAGAAGAACGTACTGCATTGAAGAGATGACTGTGAGTTTCTCAGGATCTAATATGAGATTTGTTCCACCAACTAAGATCTGGTCGACATCGCCATCTCGAAGTGCGCGACAGGCCTCGTGGATTGCCACCAGAGTGCTTGAACAAGCTGTATCTACAGCCATGCTCGGTCCTCGCAAGTCAAAGACATATGAGATGCGATTGGCAAGAAGGGATGGCCCAGTGCCGGTGAAACGATAACTTGACCTTGTTAGTTTGATTTATTTCGATGATAATACTCCGTGCTTACGTTGGTGAGACCTCGGGATCACGGCCTTGGATGAGGTCATAGTCCATGTACGATACTGCGCAGTAAACCCCAGTCTTTGACCCTTCAAGTTGAGTGATGGAAAGACCAGCATTTTCAAATGTTTCGTAAGCAACCTCTAGCATTAGTCTGTGCTGCGGATCAATGGCTTTCGCCTCGACCCCGCTGATTCCAAAAAAGTCGTTGTCAAAGACAGCAGGATCTTGCCCGAGCAGATGAACACCACGAGAGTTTACCTTTCATGTCCAGAGTAGTTAGAGGGAATTTGTTCTAGCTTTTTGGGAGAGACTTACTGATCCACTCAATGGAGCCTCTGGATGCCAGAATGCATCCAGCTTGAAACGTCGTTGGGTACCCCTTGACCAACTTGTCATGCCCTTTGAGAGCATTTGCCACAAGGCATCCTGGTTCGATGCGATGCCAGAAAAGCGACATGCTGCACCAACAATGGCAATCGGTTCAACTGCTTTTTGGACATCATTCGTGTCGGAAGTCACCCCAGGCATGTCTTAATTGATTCAATTCATGAAAGGATGCATAAGTTGGTCCTGAAGCTGACCAAATTCCACCCAAGTCGAAATTCTTGGCTGATTCCTTTGAAGATTTGGACAGAAGGATGATTGAGAATGGAAAGCAAAAGTCTAGTGGTTAAGCGAGACGAAGCCGGGGTTCTATATGAGCTAGCTCGTATTCTGGTTCCACGATGGCTAGTAGGGATCGGCGTGGGTACTCGCTCGGATCGCCGAGCCTAGTAGAACACGAAGTCTTGGTATTCTCGTCGTGAAACATCACACGGTGACGTGTCAATTAGGGTCATGCGTAAACGTAGATTCATTGTTATGACAGCTGTCGTATACCAATTTGCGGGACCTGGGGGGTTTGGACTTCCTGGGGGTGGGGTTAAGTTCAAGACTTCTACGTAGTCTATAAAGGGCTAGGCCATCCTGGATGGCAGAGTTCAATCAGAATATTTCGCATTTGTAACGACCAAGTACTACACGTTTTCTTTAATTGACCAGCCATGGCGATCGATGCCCCAAGCAAGACCTACGTACGGCCGCGAACACCTCTCGTGCCAGGCCTCAGTCCTCTCCCGCCCCTGGACCAATACATGGTCAGAGTGATCTTACCAATGATGTGCGTCTTCCGTGTAGCTAAGGTAGAACTGCGGTCTATTATACTACAGAACCTGCAAAAAGGTCTAGCCGGAGCTATTGAAGAGATGCCATTTTTGGCAGCAAATATTGTCACAGAGTCGGAGGACCAACAGTCCATTCAACTGAGATATGATGATGATGCTGGTGTCTGGTTTCATACAAAGAGCCTACCGCAAATCAATTTTGAAAGCCTTTCAGCAAAGAATTTCCCATTTCGTTCTATGACAGTCCCGGATTTTGTCCCCCAACCAAGAGGACACTCAGCTATCTCTCCGGTCTTGACAGTGCAGGCAACATTTATCACGGGTGGTCTGGTGCTCACATTCAATGGCCACCATGCAGTCATGGATGCCCAAGGGTTGGGCACATTTGCGTCCGTTTGGTCTAAACATGTTGCTGCCGCTGCCTTGGGCCGAAAAGTGCGCGACGAGGATCGACTTGGAGACGTGCATCTAGACGGCTCAACTCTCTACGCCCCCATTATGCATCGTCCATTGGAGGATTTCTCCACATATCAAACGCCGAAAATCCGACCTTACGAGGAAATCCAAAATACGGTCAAGCAGACCGCAATTGCGGGCGATTTCGATGGTTTGGCTAAATTAGTTCGACTAACCAACTGGGCGGTGTCTGATGACAAGCTACAGCTGCTGAGAAAAGCGGTTGCACCCCGCACGGCAGATCAATCGTCTGTCACTGACAATGCTGCAATTTCTGCGCTTATTTGGAAGCATCTGACAAAAGCTCGGCAGTTGTCTAAGCTTCAGGTAGCTACTAGCTCGCTTCTGACTGCTGTCAATGCGAGGAGACGTATGGAGCCACCTCTGCCAATGGAATATCCGGGAAATGTCATTGTGATGTCTCGGGCCACCGGCACAGCTGAAGAGCTGGAGGCGTCTAGCGCCGAGTCTCTTCACTCAGTGGCTCAGAAAATCGCTGATTCGATCGATTGCTGGACCCCAGACGAAATTTGGTCCTTAACCGGCGCGATTCAAGCATGCCCGAATGTCGCTAATGCAATCGTGCCTCCACTTGACTACGACGTGGTTGTGACAAGTCCTTCCCGCCTTGGTGACATACTGGGCAGTGCAGAGTGGGGTTTAGAATTGGGCAAGATTCAGGCACTTCGATTCGTTTTTCCAGCTTGGATCGATGGATTTGCGGTTGTGTTACCATCCATTCATGGTGGGGTTGAGATAACATTGTGGACGTCACATACAACTACGTCTAGGCTAGAGGAGGATCAATCGTGGCTCCAATGGGTGTCGCAGCTGGAATAATTCATGAGGTATACTATATTGAATTTTATTGAATCTCCCCTTTGCACCTAAGATTCTGTTTAAAATGTCACGGCGTGATGTGCTTTGGCAATCTCACGGACAAAACTTTGCCAAGTAATAGCCGCCGGTCAGGGTAGCTGTCTCAGCACTTTATTCCCTCTTTGGCGCTAAGTGGGAGTTGGGGGGATGAAAGCTAGTTATTTTACGAGATGTGAATCTAATATCAATTAACCGGCGCGAAAATAACGTCAATTACACCAATCTAGTCTGCAGTTGATAAAATAAAATAAGACAATAAATGTTAAAGCCCCTGTGCTGCAAGACTGAGTCGATATCAGCCTGCATGAGCTACCTTGGGACCCGAGCATCCATCAGTTGTTGGATTCAGTGGGAGCGGTGTCTTCATCTTGACAAATGGGTTGCCACCATCGCTCAACGATATATCTAGCTCGCTCACCATCTGTAATAGCCTGCGCCCTTGCCCGTTCATTGATCTCTCCAATGAGAAGTCTGAGACGCGCCTTGTCCTTTTTGAGAAGTTTACCGTCCGGATGCGACCTCTTCAATTCCAATGCAGCAATTTCCTTGTCTTGTTTCACAATTTCGGCTGCTTCAGTGGCAGCAGCAGCAGCTTCGACTTCTGCCCAATCCCCAAGAGCGGCCCTAGCTTCAGCTCTTTCTCGTGTTTTAGCTGTGAGAATCTCTAGCCGATTTCGACTTAATGGGGTTAACTTCTTTTTCTTCGATCTTGCTTTCTTCCGTAGCAATACTCCAAGTTCCGCCTCATCTGCAGCATATTCCTGCTGTCGGTGATTGGCTTGCTCCTTCAAAAAGGTGAGGCGCTCATCCTCATTATCAGAAAGGTAGCCGCCTCGTCTGAGTTTCTTGACCATTAATAAAGCTAACTCCTGTTCCTCTTTTGCAATTTTGGCTGCTTCAGAGACAATGGTTGACACGATTGCATCATCCCTGCCTCCTACTTCCTCAGGAAGCTTTTCTTCCACCACAGGTCCACCCTCTTGAGCAGACTCTTCAAATATGGCTTCAGATGCTGTGTGTCCTTCTTCAGTTGAAGGCTCTGCGACCGCTAGGTCTGGATCTTCAATAGGCTGAAATTCCTCCCATGGTTCATCTTCTGCTGATATTAGTGTAGGGTATGCTCCTTCAGCCACATCTTCATATGGCGTAGCGTACCCGCTTCGTAGTTCTTCTCTAGGGCCTTTGTCTTCAGCTTCATTCTCGCACAGTACGTCGTTGATAGCTAATTCCGCAGGCATTATTTTGCAACATGGCTGCTCCTCGATTGGTTTCTCCTCTTCAGCCGGTTCATTATCTTCAGAAGGTATGCCAGACTTTGCAGGTTCCTCTTCAGAAATAAGCCAACCGTCTTCAGTTAGTTCTTCCGACATAATGTCGGATGACGGCGATAAAACATCGCATGGGGTACACATAGACCCCTCTGAAGATTGGAAAATATCGTTTTTTGGTGCATCTGTCTCCGAATTTTCCACTTGCATTAGGCGAGGAAAGACAAATGAGTCAGTATCCCCCTCAGAATTTTTGACGCAGCTTTTGTGCTGAATTTTCAAACTGAAAATGCTCTTCAAGAATATTTCACTAGCTCTGGTGGGTGCTTTGAGTTTGAGCATACTCCCATTCGCCTCTGCCGTAGTTATGTTGTTGAACAGTAGGTGGATTCGAGATTCGAGATAGCTTGAGACTCTGGGCAGGTGTACTGGAGGCTGATTTGTTTCTTCAAAAACTTCAATCATGCGAGAAAGGCTCAGTCTACCCCCCAGTGCTTTGATCTCTGCATCGGCGAGACTTTCGAGATGAGGCAGGTTGTATTCTTGACTTGCACGAGAAACCTGAAGAGCAGTTTTGAACTCGAATAACAATTTCTCCTGCATGGACGGTCCGTTTGGCCTGAGACATTCATAGCCATTGGTGAAGAGATAATTGATTAGCACATGGCCAACTCCGACCGGAATATTGGTGATGCTCTGATGTTGTTTGGAAGCAAGTATGGGACATCTATTCAGTATCCCCGTCGGAATTCGAAATGCAGTCCCAGAGATGAATATTTTCACCACAGGGCTTGTGTAGGGCCTGGATTAGCTGTTAGCCACCGAGAATATATTGACGGTTTGGGGAGGTTTTGACGATTCCTGAGGTCTCGCGTCTTCGATATCGGAGTTATGCATCGTTTGAAAAGGTGAGTTATCGTTTGGGGACTAGGTGAGCTGGAGTAAGATTTAGATAAATTCTTAGGAGATTGATGTAATAATTTATGAATACAAAAACCCGGGGATCACGGATTGTTAAATAACTACTCGAAAGCGGGGTAAGACTGGGCGCGTCCTACTCCTGTCCAGGTATGCGTCATGTTTTCAGATGCATCGATTTCTTCATTGGTCGGCGATAATGGTAGGTCTCCTGCATCAAGCCACTGTTGGTTGACAACACCATCTTCCAATCAGAGCGCACAAACCATATCATGACACGGCGCTAAGTCAAACGTCTGCCTGGTGGTGAAAGGAATCGCTCAAAGCTATTGGCCTTGCCAGACGACGAAGCGATGAGTTGTTACTAGTCAAATGCAAGTCGCGGTCGGGATACCAAAGTGTAATTACCAGTCTGACCACCCGAAAGTGACATGACCTGGGTAGTAGACCCTCAAATGCAGCAAAATTAAAACGGAAATTGCTTTATGTTGATATTATAACCATAATGAGAGTGTTATATTTGCTATTATACGTGATATTTCTGCTCTTGGCTTGATCTGGGCTGCCAGTGGGCAAATGAACCTAGCATCAGGACTCGGGTCCAATTTAAAAAATAGACAAATTTCCAAATAACCATAGAAATAAGGCATCATTTGAGAAAAGAAAAGAATCGTGAGGCGCCGTGGGTTTGCACTGGCGTTTTGTGCCAGTGACTGAAAATTCCCCGCTGAACCATGTCATGAAGATAATTCGATGAGAATAACCTGATGATTGGAATAAATCGTCTAAAAAGTGAGAATAAGGGATCTTGTCGATCAATGTCCCAATGATAACTAGGGCCGTGTACTTGGAGTGCTCAAATAAACCAATGAAAGCGTCAAGTTCAATTAGTAATGTGGCATTAAGGCGCTGACGTAATTTCTAGCCGCCTTCCAACATTTATTTAAACTTGACTTCCCCTCCTTAGGGTGGATGGTGTATTCTTTCGCAAACGAATCGAGTCTATCAGCTAGCAGTTGGGAATCATTTCTCTAACATATTGGAAGTCAGAGTAATCTGTTACATCGTTGCTGGGGTATCATGGCGGCCACAACCGATAAGGAGCCGTACTTCTCCGTTTCCACCATTGCCGTTAAGGCGGACAAAATAGATGAGGTGATTTAATCCCAGGTAAAGACTTTGGACTACAAGAGCTGACTAAACAATGGGCATTCGCCGCTTTTCAAGAGGTAGCCCAGCAGACAGAGGAAAAGGAGGCTTGTGCAAAAATGTACCGCTTCTACAAGGTGGAGGGAAAGAACGAATTCGTCTGGATAGAAAAGTGATTATTTCCCGCTACAAGACAACTGTTTTAATCTAATTTGGCAAAGATTCGAAAGCCGCGAGGCATATGCTGCCCATGTTCAATCTTCACATGTCCAAACCTGGGCCAAGAAGTACATGGGTGGGGAATTATTCGACGGGACCTTTGAGTTTCATGCCCAAAGCAAAGATGGCTCCAAAGCTGGAGGCTTTGATCGACCTTAATATCTCTCTTCATGAAAGAGATTAGTGAATAGTCACAAACGCCAGAAAATCTGGAAGTGTTGGGCCACACCATGTTAGCGCTAAAACACAATAGATATGTTGGAATAATGTGAATTTCTTCTACCAATTTGCAGTCCTCAAGAGATATTGGCTTTTCTTTCTTTCTTACTCTTTTAAACAAAGAGTAAAAGTGACAGTAGGGCCATGAAGAAGTCCCGCTGGGACCAACATATGGAGCCCTAAATGCCTCGGCCGATTCTGGAAGATGCCTTGCGCTTAAGAAGCATGGTTAATTAGGCGGAATTTGGAAAACTGACCGATAATTGGCTCAATGGAGAGCTCAACTTCAGCCTCAAGGCCATAACTCGGATCGAACGGCTACTTTGTCGCCCGCCTACGGTGCTGTTCGAATACGACTACGCTTGCGCTAACCTCACAGAGCTGGTGCAGCCAATATTACACTCGCCGATGCCTGGATTCATCGATAAAAATTGACCAGGCAATACGTTGCTAATGCGTCTTCGTTATTTTGATGAGTTCAATTGGCCTAATTTTCTGGTCAGCGCTAGGCAAAATCGAGATGACTATGAGGCAATAATGCTTCGCGCAGCATCCTTCCGTATGCAGCAATAATACTTTTCAGCTCGGAAATTACTGGAAATACCAACTTCACTTCGTACTCTTGAACTCCACCAGGCCGTCACAGCCGAGAATTGACAATGCGGTCATTGGAAAGGCAAAAATTTGGGGGGATATAAAAGAGTGGAATACTGAATGGATTTTCTAGAATATTTCATTCCACTCGTTCATTCTATATCATAAAACCTGTGGTGAATTTTCATCCAATCTCCCAACCATGATTCTGAAACCAGTTGTTGGAAGCTTGGTAGCCTTTTTGCCAGCTTTAACCGCATCAACTCTTTTGAAGGAACGGAACGAAACATGGAAACCGGCGAAAAGCATCAAGTTTTCCAGTTGTGCCACCAACCAGAGCTTGACTTCTGATTTTGAGTGTGGCTCTCTTACGGTTCCCATTGACTACGACAACCCAAATGACGGTACAGTCGAGCTCTGGGTATCCCGCTGGAAAGCAAACAGAACGTCAAAATCTCTCGGAAATCTCGTCTTTAACTATGGTGGTCCTGGAGGAGCCGCCTCATCCAATTTCCAAGACCTGGCTGCCGGGTTCCCTCTCTTCAGTCAGGAGATCTTGGAAAAGTACAACATTATTGCTCTTGATCCTCGGGGTATTGGTTACAGTGATCGCTTGTCATGCGACAAAGACGTGTGGAATAATGTCCCATCGGCATTTGCATTCAATGAAAGCAGCTACTAGGAGCTGGTTGAATTTAATAAGGCATTCGGAGAAAGTTGTCTGAATCTAACTGGGCCATTGGCGAGCTTCATGGACTCTGTTTCAACCACAAAAGACTTTGATGTACTACGTGAGGCTCTAGGTGATGAGAAGCTCAACTACATTGGCTTTTCATATGGCACCCTGCTTGGTCAAATGTATGCTGAGCAGTTCCCTCAACGAGTAGGCCGAATGGTCCTGGACGCGCTTGTAGATCATTCATCGGACAACGCGGCCGGTCTCATAATTACCGAGGCGCTGACATACCAAGCCACACTTGAGAAATTTTTCTCGTGGTGCAACGAGACGACCGAGTGCTCGCTTTCTGGAAAAGACCTTCCCGCCATCTGGAAGGATCTGACGACGGCTGCTTCGCTCCCTGCTCAATGCAAAGGCAGTTGCCGCACAACCGTCACGGGCGAGAACATTCTTTTTAATGCACAAGAGTACCTTCTTTTTGTCGACTCGGTGTCTGGAAGTTGGTCGGAGCTAGCAGATGCGCTGAACGAAACCCTGCACGGTGATGCCTCGGCGTTTTCCCTAGCAGTGGAGACGACCAACATCAGGGGCTCCAACTTTCCCAACCGCGCCGTTATGTGTCAAGATTGGGGCAGCACCCTCACATCAGTCGAAGATCTCAAGGTTATTCGAGATATCTCTTCAGCTCTAGTGCCGTTGACTCTGGGCGCGTGCGAAGCCTGGACAGCTGATGCCTACTGTGCGGGCTGGCGGGCTCCGGTACGCAACCCGCCGCACAAGCTCGACTCTAAGCAGGTGGAAAAATTGCCAAAGATGCTACTGGTAAACGCCTTTGTCGATCCTGAGACTAGCACCGTCTGGGCGGAAGGTGTACGAGAGCAATTGCCAACGGCCATGAGCATATGGCGAAACGGCGCAGGGCATACAAGCTATTTATTATATGGAGAAACAACCAAAGTGATGGACTCATTTTTAATCAATGGAACACTGCCTACCGACGGGTCGATTTTTGATTCATGATCAGCAATTGCATCATTTTTCGAGATTGATGATGCAGTACCGGCGAGAGCGGACATGGTCTTCTTGCGCCATCTAACATCAACTATATAGTTTATACCATTGCAAGACACCTCAAATGGTAAACGTGCCCTGCTCTATTGTTCTTAGTACCCATTTGTGAGCGAGAAAAAATATTGAACATGCTGTGAAAACTACGGATCGACCTTACCATGGTGCCTACAGTTCGGGATGACTCGACGGTGCGTGGCTATGTGTGTCATGTCAAAAAAAAAGAAAAAAACGCGCTAGGGAAATGAATGATCAAATGTCGCTGTCCGGTGTCAGCTAGTAAGGTCAATCATGTAAGGCTGCATTCCATATTAGACAAGTGTAAGACAAGAAGGGCTTAAGGAAGAAGAAAAGGAGGACATAAAATCTTTCTTCTAAAGATTTACAATAAGAAGTTCACGAAGAATATATGATACGGCTTGGTCTATGATTTATTGCTACTATGGATACGATGATCAACCAGGTGGACAGCGTAGCGCCCCTAGTGCTGGAGAAAAAGCACCACACCACAGACAATAATATACCATTAATTAGTCCAACTTTTTGCTTTATTGAAAATTAGACTAAAATTTTCTGAGTGATATACTCGCACTAAAACAATGGGGCAATCGCGGATAACCCATTGAATTACTTATATACTAATCTCAAAATCAAAGCACAATGAGATGCTTCGCGAGAAAGAAAGGGAAATAAAATAGGAAAAACAAGAAAGGAAGATAACAGAAGTATGAAGCAGGGAAATAAAGCAAGCTGCATACAATTAAGCGCCATTGATCTTGGTAATGAGCCATTGGGGAGCATCGCTCGCAGCCACGCTCTCATACATCAAGTGGGCGGGAAGAATCACAAGGGTGCCATTGCAGACTGCATCGCCGCTGTTGCAGTAGACCTTGGTCTTATCTGCAGGGAAATTAGGAATCTCGCCGTTGTTCTGCAAATTCTTGGTGTAGCCAAACAGCACAGCGCCCTTGACTTGATCGGCAATGGTAGAATTGAGGTTGGTCAGCGCGTTGCCAACGACGGCAGTACCTTGACTATAAGGATATCATATTAGAGAGACATTCGTGATTAAGTATTGAGAAACGCTGACCTGTATCCACCGCACACAACAGGTGTGTTGGGGCACTTTGTGTTTGCCAAGGTAAACAGCCTGGTAGCTTCATCGATCGAGGCCTGATCAGTTCCAGCGGGGAGGAAATTTGGCGCCAGTTCGGCAGTATAGGCATTGCCAACGCCCTGGATCCAGACATTGTCACTGCCGTAATTCTCAGCGAGGCCACTTGCGACAAGAGGTCCTACAGTTGAACCCTATGGGGATGTTAGAATTCCATGATGAAGGTTTTTCTGGTTTACTAACCATGTTGCCTGTTTCGGTTGAACCGCGGGCGAAAATGAAGATGGCCTTTGGGCAAGAATCGGCGCTTCCTTGGTCAAGCTCGTTTTCAGTTGAGCTAGTTTGACGTTCTTTGATATCGCGAGCCTCATCGACAGGAAATCCTGCAGCAAGGCTAGCTGCAATGCTGAAGATACTGAGAAGCTTCATATTGAAAATATTCAAGGAGAATCTGGGTACCGGGATGAGACGAGTGCAAATATGACCGTATTTGTGTAGGTGTGAGAGCTGACTGGTCTGGATGCTTTGGATTCAAAAGAGCATTTCGAGCTTATATATATGTTATCCCACAAAATACTGAAGTTATTAAATATGTCCCCTATTCCCAGTATGAAGCCGAGCCACCCATTTCCAGGTTGACCCTGCAAACGGCACCATAGAAGGGCCGTGCTCATGACAGCACCTAGCGTGCTTCCTGTGCCAGGTTGAGGCTGTTATATCCGGCTATGATTATTTCCAAAAGCGTTTCTTTCGCAAGGAGTTCCTAAAGAGGCACTTGCTACGCCGCAACTAGGTCATTAGATCCCGACAATGAACAATCTAGACCATTGTAGCAGGGCGAACAAGTGCCGTGGCTTTCAATTGCGCTCATCTAAAAAGCTCGAATGACGAATGTCAAGGCTAAGCTCAATTTTCATACTTTCCCTCAATGGCCCGAGGCAAACCCCGCAGGGCATCTATCTACCTTGACTACACCTGGGAAAGCTCGTGCAATATCGCTCTATGCCGGAAGGCGTAATAGCGAAGGAAATATAAACAGGGTTCAGGCTTCTAATTAATGGCTTGATTGCCGAACTTCCATAGTTTGACTGATGCCTAAAGAGCTAACCTAGCACTGCACGAAGCTAACCACGAGGTGTCGGGTTTATCCTAGGGTGACATATCCCTTTGACTATTACTAATCGTGCAGGAGTTTGGACGAATCCATAGCTAGTAGGAACTCCAGACTTGGTCGCCTTCTTGAAACCTTCCATTAAACGGTCTTGGCAGATCTTTAAATCTCAAAGACACCACCATCGTTCATCGTTGGAATGCAAAAGCTAGGCACCACCATAAACTAAGGCTGCCACAGCTACTCAATATCGTCTGATTTTTAATGGTCTAATATTCCAGATCCTTGTTCAGGCACGGGGCCATCAAGAGAGTGTAATACCCTAATAATATCCGGCCCCGCAAATGTTATTGGGCTGCTACATACCCATAACCATAGCTTTCAACATGGATACATTGCATACGGATTTATGGCAGAGACCCGTCATGAAAGCCGTTACCAGGGTCCTCTTTACAATGGCCTGAATACTGTGCCGTATTCATGCATAGTGCCTGCCCCAGAAAACGTGACGTTAGTGGAGGCAAAAAACGGCACATTGGTCGAATTTGATTTTCCTAAACAAGAAACTGCTCTAACCACTTCCGCCGTTGATCACCCAAACGCTCCACACACCTCGATCAAAAATGCTTGTTTTTTTTGGGTGAGATAAGCGGCCTTGCCATTTCTATTTTATTCCGTGCCGCTACGTATGAAATGAATGCAATATACTAAACGGGCGAAGTTGATTATATTTTCGTCGGGCGAATCATGGCTAAACTCAGTGCCGTATCTACAACCGTTGTGGCTTTGGAGCTCCATCCTGGTCGAGCCCACGATTTACCAAAAAATAGGTGGGCGAACTTCAGCTATTACCTTCATATTCCCAATTCGATCATACGATGGAGACATTCCTGCAGAACATTCACAACATATCCCAACCTCAACGGTTCATTGACAAGCTAAATCTTGTTCATGAAACAATTCGCAAAGTTTTTCATAGTCTCGTGGCTTCCACGGCTTTGTCGAGAATGGAAGACGTTTTAAACTTTGATCTCTCAACCCTACTACTAGTGACGATCGTTATTAGCAGACGAGGGTCTCGAGGAACAGGCGAGTTGAACCAAGGCCACAACACTATTTAAGCCTGCCTAGATAAATAGTAGGTACTCATTTTTTGTTGCATGCTTGTGAGTCAAGGTGCAGCGCGAAGTCGCGGTTTGCTGTTATTTCTTATAAAAGCTGCCCAAGCGGACTTGAGAATGCAAGCATCAAAATTTCTACAATTGTCTGAGGACCCAGACATATTAAAATCAGTCCTGCATGTGAATAAATCTTCAAGACCCTTCATAACTAATGGGGAAATGTCTTGGTCCAAATTCCATTATTAAAAATGACGTGTTTTTTATACGTTTTGTAGTTCTTCTCGGCATAAACACACGGCATATGGCGGCAATTTCTCGCTACCCATTTGTCTAGATCCTTCAATTTTGCCATCTGGTCTCGCATATTATAATATGAAGTGTTGAATAGCAGCAATATTGCATCAAACTATCCAACCGTGCCTTTTGGGTCCCCTCAGCTCTCAGGGATACCTCTAGGTAGATTCACAGACTGAGGGTATGGTTTCTCAAAGTAGTCCAAGAGTAATTATTTCGAAAACATGTGAAAAACTAGGCCGTGTGGCCCAAGCCTTCCCTGAGACCCACCCAGCGATTCTAAGCAGCCTCGCTCGCCGAGGCACACTCATCTAGTAGCTTCATCAACCTCGGTTGTCAGCTTCTCAGGACTACCGTAGTATCTGTAGGTGTGGGCAAAGTGGAGCTGGCAGGCCCAAATGCAGACCAGGGAGGCCATGAGATCAGCAGCGGCAAAGAAGTCCAGGATAGCCCTGAGGCTGAGCCTGAACAAAAGGAGATCGAGACGCCCGAACAGACTTTATCCTTTGACTCAGCCTAAAACATCATTTTGGAGCTCCGGGTATACGTGGCGATATCAGGTCTTTGGACCGCTGCGGGATTTCATCCGACTAATTTCTCTTGAGTATCATCGCGCTCCTACACTTAACCCAATGCACACTTGTTTGCGAGAATCACCGGGTTCAACATGGATTCCAGATGAAGCAGGTCTGTACTGCAATTATTACAAACCTCATTTCTTTGCTTTAATTATCCCAAGGGATGCAAACACCCCCATGGAGCCGTTGATTCACCGGGTTCTGTGACAACTGCTTTGGACAGCTGTGGGCTGACTATTACGAGATCAGGCAGTCTTCAGTTCATTAAAGAATCCATGCAATGTTGGGGATTTTTAAGCTGAACCTTTTCGATGGTATGTCCAAGCTTCCAAAGGGGGGTTAGCAACATGACACCCCACGTAGCGTATCAGCTTCATCTGAAGAAGATTCTTCTTATCATCACTTCCTCATCACACTGCTTTGTGGCTGAGAATATGGCAAGAAAGCTTAGCAATATTACGTAGATTTCGATATAGAAGATAGATAGATGATATGGAAAGCTTGAAATACAAAGATAATTATTTAATTAAGTAAAGATCAAGATTAAAGTAATGACATTAGCTAAAAATTACCCTAGCCCCTTTTTTCCTGTCACGCTTTTAAAGGTACTTGCATTTTTTTAGTTAGTAGAGTAATATTCTTATAACTATCCAAATTGTGTGCAATATCAGATAAAACATTACCCCATGTAACGTCCTTCTAACACAGTCTACGTACACTTGAATCTTGGTGAGTGTGCACTCTAAACTTCCACAAGACCGAACCCACCATTTTGTTTATGGAGTAATTCTGGGCACCGCATACCTGAAAACATTCTCTAGGTCATATTTTCGCTTCAAATCCACCAAAAATTCATAGTTGGCTCCGTATATCTTAGCCAGATCGGTGTCATCATCGCCCGTCAGCGAAATATACGAGCTATCCAGCACATTGTCTGGTTCTGCCTCCCTCAGTTCTGTTGCCAGCTCCAAGGCCCATTTCGCTCCTTCAGCCTCAAGCTCTTGGACTGGTGTCGCTCCAATTATCTCAATTAGATGATGGTTCTCGCGCGCTCCAAACGTTGATTCCGGGTTAGCCTTTGGGGATCGCAGACTGTGTAGAGACAAAGCAATTCCTCCCCCTGGGATACGAGAAGTATGTTTGGCCAAGACCTCGACGGCTTTTGGCGTATAGCGCCTGAGGCTGACGGTTCGGCAACGGCCATAGGACCCATACGTAGCCAAACTATCATTATCGCGCAGAAATTGGCTTACAGTGGTTTGCTTGGACATGTTCATGACACTCGATACTCCACCCAGGCCCGAAATCCTCTCAATCCACTTGTTGCCTTCGTCGTGGTCACTGTCAACCCAGGTGATGATGACACCCAGGGCTTTCCCCAAACCTGGCTGGTCAAGTGCGAAAGGGTGGGCGTACAGAGCTTCCGGTAGTGCCCCTTCGTCAACTAGGTCCTGGTAAGCCAGTGTGTACTTGGACCATGTGGCTTCCATATCGGATGAGTCAAAGAAGACCACCGACGAAAGGATCTGCAGAGTGAAATTAGCCCTCAGACAAATAAATGGCAATAGCTGATCAACATACGTCGCCTATGGAGTAAACCTTCACAGTCAGCTCCACAACGATGCCAAATATGCAACCTCCTCCTCGGATACCTTTCAGCTGTTCTTGATTGGCTTCAACAATATCGCCTTTAGCATTGACCAGCTTTGCGGATACGATCTGGTCCACGCCAAGGCCATGCTTTGTGGAAAATAGTCCGTAGCCGCCATACATGGACCAACCAGCATAACCAACACTCCTCATGGTCCCGCAGGGAGATGTTAATCCCTGCTCTTCCAGGGCCCCAATAAGTGCCCCAACTAAGATGCCGCCACCAATGCGGGCAGTAGTCTTGCTTTCATCGACTTTGACGGAATCAACATCGCGCATATCAATCAAAAGAGTGCCATCAACTTGATTTCGCGCAGCGAAGTCATGCCCACCAGAGCGAATGGTAAATTCGACAGCATTGTCAACGCAGAAGCGAACGAGACTCTGTACATCCTCGGCAGTTTGGGGGCGGACAATGGCAAATGGTCTGGATGACCGAATCACCATAAACTTGTATACTAATTCAAATTCGGACGAATTTTGGGAGTATAACTTGATGCTGGGATATTGTGCAAGGTATGCCTCCAGCTTGGCGAGATTGTCTGATGCCATGGTCGGGACGTCAATGCTGTCTGCAGCTCAAATCAACGATGCGCAAAATGAGATTTTCACCCTGAAAGATATCAAAAAAAAAAAAAAAAAAATACACAAGTTGATATTACCTTGACAGAAATCTTTAGAGCCAGTCCATTGTCCAGATTTATACTCGTCGTACCCTGATTGTCTTGCTTGGCAATCCGTCTCATCGTATGTCGGATTCGATTTCAGGACTAGTGCTGAGGTACCAATCTGGCGCAACCCAGCGCCCACAGGTCGTCTAAAAATCCAGGAATGGTTTAGCCCATGATCCACCAAGACAAGACGTCTTCAAGTATTGACCTTTCACAGCATCGCTCGTATCACTTGCATCAAAAATGTGAGGGACATGTTGATGAATCCATGGCGGCTAGTCAATGGTGGCGGTACTTTTCCCCTTTCTTGATCGTAACGTCATAAGGTAGGTGTGAGTCGCGAAACGGGGCACAATACTCGAAGGGCCAGCATCCAGATCAAGTGGTGACATGGATCCTAGCTCAAAAGTCCCGAATATGTCGTCGAAATGCAGACCAGCACCGACTGTCACTAAATATGAGGATCAATTGAGCGATGCATCATTCGTCAGCCTTGGCATAGGTGGACTGATACTGATGAGTGCATGGACGCGCACCCATGTTTCACGGAATATTTCTGTGCTATAACTGGATGCCAAGGCCTGACGGTGGAATTGACGTTTTGCCAGTTCTACTCATTGGTTTAATCGGCTAACGGGCTCTACCACACTCCGTCTGATGGGCTTGGCAATGTGGCCACCTATTAATTCGGTCAGTCGTATCGCGCAAGAAATCCAAGCTCCCTATTGCAGACAACCAAAGTACAAAAACGCTTCCAACAGCCGTAGCATATCACTAACTCTGATTAGTGATCATGAATGGTGAAACAATGAAAGGTATATATTATTGTCTTTGGGGTTACATAATCTGTCATCAGAGCTCTCATCATTCAGCAACCTCCAAAGATCGTTGCTGACCATCTGGCCAAGTTCGTCTGGAAACAAATCACTCTCCCTCAGCGACCTTAATGATGACCCGCACGACCTGTTCGGCGAGATCGTCCTGCAGGAATGGAGAGTGGTCGCTTGCCGCTTCTACCACACTGCATTCAGATGCAACAGCCAATGATCGTTGAAATTCGGCCGGCAAGATCGCGTCTTCAAGGCATACGATGTACGTCTTGGGGCATTGCACATCCAAGGCTACGTAGTGAATAGGTGCTACCCCGCTCGCTGCCGATTGGTGTGAGAGCCCTGCGGTATAGGCCGCCTGCTCCGCCTCGTCAAGTTGGCTGTAGAAGCCGGCCCCCGAGGACGGAATGGCAATGAGGTGTGCGCCCTGTGTGCTGTGTCAGCTTCGACTCCATCACTATAGCAATCTTATTACCTCGACACTAGAGAGCGGTGCTGGATTAACAGAAGTGAGAGACGACCGCAGAGTCACGCCGCGCTCCGCCAGCGCAAACGCGGCGACATAGACCACGGCCCGGATTCCTCCCTTCAGGCCTCGTGCGCGCCGTTCTGCTACTGTGTGGCCTTCGGTAGCGGCGCTGCCTGCGATACCGCCTTGGCTGTGGCATACCAATACAGCCTCCTCGCCAGCGTGAAGGCGTGGCAGTAAGACTCTGTGGATGGCGGCAACGTCGTCGATGTAAGTCGTACCATTGATGGAATCATCCAAGCCAGTCGTGGCCATCGGTGGAGCCAGCACTGGGTGGCCTCGCCCACGTAACGAAGCGATCCAGCGCCGGTAGTAGTGTGGTGGGTGAAAGGCCCCGTGGACCAGCACGATTGTGGCCTTTGTGTTCTCAGTCGACATTATAACAAGTGATTAGTTTCGGTTACTGGGTTTGGAGGAGTCCTACCAAGGCTCTGACAGTTATATATATATATATATATATCTGCGGTCCATTCTAATGCCGCGCCATCGTATCCAAAGCTAAAAACTGTTGATCATCCTTGCACCTTACCTCCTTCGTCTCTCGGCTAGTCTAAATCATGCCTCAGGGTCATCCTACCTCTCTCCTATGGGTCCGTTGTATGCCTGTGAGCAGACCGCTCTCTCTGGTCTCCCGTAAGCGACCAGTGAATGCCTTCACATACGACTCGTAGCCGAATTGTCGTATCTAAAGACATTTGCTGTCCTAGTTGAACAATGTGGGGTCAGCTATGATCACCAAATCCACATTAGCCGAGATAGCGGGGATAAAGTTCAATCCGGACCACCCGAAGTAGAGGCATCAAAACTGAGTCAGATGGTGCTCCGTCACTTTGTGGGCGAGTGGAGTTTGTGGTGCATGAGCCTCGGCTGTGAACCGTGATTATTAATTAACGCATGTATCCTTCATAAATGAAGAAACAAGTAGCAAAAAATATGGACAAATCTCTCCACTCAGGCCAACCCATTTTCCTCCGTTCAGGCCCAATTCTGCCCTCACCGTTAATTAGTCTGGTAGGCAGTAACAAGGTCCGCCAGATTGCTTTCACCCAGCCGAGCCAAAAATTGCAAAACCTATACAGCAACCACCCAAATACTCTCATAAATAATTGTTGATAATAGCTATCAATCAGTGATATGAGTACCATCTCTCCCAGGGACAGAATATCCGTGCGTCTCAATGATCGGACTGTTATCGGTTGATTATTTTTGCTGCTGCGGTATGATGATTCTGACGCTTCCCACGGATTTTCTCCATCGTAAGCCCCAACATCAACCAGCCAAATATTCTTGCTCCCAAATCTCAGATACTCTGTTCTGACATAAGCCTTCATGTTCTGGTTTTCTATATCGTTTTCCGTGTTATAAAGTCTTCTTTCTCGGTCTTTTTCCTGAACAAGAAGGTCTACTGTCTTGCCTGGCCGCCGAGGAAAGCTTCGGCATTTTATCTGGTTTTCCCTCGCACCGTCAGAGTCGCTCAGCGCAAGCGTTAGCGTGGATGAGTTCCATGACATGTATTTTCTTTCTACAGTGAGAGTGAATGAGAGTCCAGACGAAAGCCGAAAAGTCATGGCTGCATTTAACTGAGATCTGACAAAAGGGTTCTGAAACTGGCGACCGCGGCAGAAGGCGTAAGCAAAAGGAGATAATAGTGCAAAGGCCAACGAGAATCTTGCCGGTTCATAGCTCGTCAAGATGCCCTGTTTAGGGTCCCAGAAACAATTCGGATGTTTAACCTGTGTCATGGATGCGGCACTGTCTGGTAAGAGCCGCACAACAACGTCGTGTTGGCTAATATGGCTTCGTCCCATTGTCGCCTGTCCCGTCTTTTGCATGTATATTTTCCGCGGCAGGGTTTCGAAAAAGTGCTTTTGAGCAACCGAAAATGGCCTGTTCTTTCCTAATCTGCCATAGGTATCATCCCCCACGGGCTGAAGGTAGACGGGAATCGCAAGAAAGTGAAACGGGTCGTGTCTTCGGTGGCAGTTAAGAATTGCATGAAGACTTCGCTGCCCGTTTGCAAGTACAGCATCACAAAAGCGTAGCTTGATCTTGACACCACTATTTGTCACCCTAAACCCTGATTCATGGGCCAAGTAAAGGTTCGGTACCACATCAGCGGCAGCAGCAAAGTTGGCAGGAGACTCGGCCAGCAAGCCGTACAAATCCGAAATCTGCAAGCGATGTGTCTCGCCGGTTCCCCATGCAAACAAAGATTCATCATTGGATACGTTCATAATCTCCTCTTGGAGGCGGATGAAAGCCCGCTTTCCCTCTCCATAGAGTAGTGGCATATTGATTCCGAAGATACCGAGTAGACAGTATGCAATATCCTCCTCCCTCGTAGTTTTCCTCTTTGAAGCCCAAGACATGCGCTCAGATATGCTGGCTTTGCTCAAATCATCGCCCATAAGGAAATTTTCCCGTATTGATGTAATGCTAGATATGGCTTTGCACAGGTCGGGCCGCGTTCCCAGTAACGTCCATGTTGACGAATAAAAGTGCACTTGGCTGGGCGCTATGAGTTCTTGAAGCGTCCAGCCGCGTGTAAACCATCGACTCTGTGAGAAAGCCGAGTCGAAAGCCTTGACCTCGGTGTCTGGTGGGACATCGGCCAGGTACGCATAGCAAACTTGGGATTCCTTGTACCATTGGAACATGGAGTTGATGGCCTCTGACAGCTCAGCGCTGCTGGTCTTGTCGATACAGCAAGTGTCTACCCACACATAGTTGATCTTGTCCAATAAAGCCTGCTCGCAGCTCTTTTTGATTTTTGTCATGCCTGATTTGTTGCACTTTGACGGGTCGCTCATTGCTTGGTATGTGACCTCATCCTTGCCCCACGTGTGGGACAAGATGGCGTACGGAGGTATGTCATCGCCCACATACTCCTCGACTCGAAGAGTGCGCGCATTTACTAACCTCATTCTGATGCGGCGTTAGTTGTATGCCTACAAGAGACACTATTGATGGCTTGCGTCAGGTGAGGGCATTTGCTCAAATATCAGCGTGCGGCTGAAGTGAGTGACACTGTCCAATAAGCAGGGGGACCCGCGCTAGTCTGCTGCGCCACACTACCGCGCCTCGTACTCCAGGCACCGAAGTGTAGTCCGCGGAGGATGCATCCAAATTGTAAAAAGTATTAATTAAATCTGCTGTTGGCAAGCAATCTCGTGAGAGAAGGATGAACCATGCCATTTGCCATGCCCAATCAGCCACTCAAAGGCGAGTTTGGTTTGGAGAATCGTGCTTTTTCTTTTTTTGTTCCTGGTTATGCGACATTTCTCACTTGAACCACCCGCAATTGTATCATTTATCAGCACACGAGGAAAAAGTCTTTCCGCATGAATTATACTATTTCCTAGAATTTTTAGAGTACTAGCACTATCACGAAAATCTTGGTTTGATCTGTTTGGGTTTCATCGTGGACTTCATCAGCTACCCTATAACTTACACCAGCGTTCCTAGGGCAGCGTATCACCAGGCCATGCTAAGATGCACAAAACGTGTTTATTGTAATTATGTCCCTACACACGATCTATTTGCTCAGATATGGCCGCTTCCTCGGATTTCCCAGTGGCTGCTTGTTGGTGAGCAACCAAATCTTCATGTCCGAAAGCTGCTGCCATGTGTTCAAGAGGAACTCCTTTGGTCTCGGGAACATAAAACCAGACATAAAAAGCACCTAGAACCACGCATGAACCAAAGAAATAAAAAGTCCCATATCGCATACTGGAAATCATGTAGGGCGTCGCCTTGGTGATGACCAAATTCATCAGCCACTGGATAGCAGCTCCAAGCGTGGCGCTAATCGCCCGCACACTGATTGGCACTGTCTCGCTGGCAAGAATAAAAGGAATTCCAGCAAACGAGGAAGTGAAACCAATTACGTAGATGTAGATGAAGGCGCAAGCTGCAATCCCACCGCTTGTGATGCCTTCAGCATTCTGAGCAGGCCTTGCGATTTTGATGTAGCTTCCTACAAAGAAGAGTGCGAATGACATGATTGCACAGCCACTAAGCAGGAGCGTCTTGCGCCCGATACGATCAACCAAGAATATGAGCGTGATGAGAGCTGTAATAGTTTTCACTACGCCGTAAATTCCAGTGGCAAATAGCGAGGTACTGGTGCCTACAATACCGAGTGAGCTAAATATCTTGGGCGAGTAGTAATTGATACCGTTGATGCCAGAAACCTGAGCAATTGTTTGAGTTACCACACCAACTGAAATTCTATACATGATGTTCGGTCGTAAACATTCAGCAATGAGGGCCCGCGCTGTCGTCAGGGATGAATCAGAAGAGTTTACCCCCGTAAGCTCCCGCTCTATATGGACCTCGTTTTGGATGTCGGATAATTCACGTTTCATATATTCGTGGTCGGCATCGAGACTTCGAAGACGGACCAACACAGCCACAGCTTTTTCTAGTCGGCCCTTCTTGATGAGAAATCTAGGCGATTCAGGCAGCAGAAGCGAGCCACCCAAAAATGCTCCGATAAGAGGCAATTGGATAGCCACTGGGATGCGCCATTGCATAGAACTCGTGTTCGAGACATTCAAGCTCACGCCGTAGTTGATCCAAAATCCGAGGAGGCCTCCCAGCTGATAACAGCACTCAAACATGCCAACGCATCGACCACGAAACATTGGAGGCGCAATCTCAGAAATGTATAAAGGAGCCAGGGAAGTCATGGGACCCACGCCAAGACCCGTCAAAAACCGCCCAGCGTAGAAAGCTGTGATAGTTCCAGTGAGTTGAATCGCCGCGCCTGCAATAAAAATCACGGATGCGGCGAGAAGACTGATTCGGCGTCCAAACTTCTCAGCACACGGCAGAGCAGCAAAGCATGCAGCGAAACAGCCCGCCTGGAACGTTATAATGATGTTGCTCTCTAGGTTGCTGACTTGTTTGTCGGACAAGCCATCGAGACCGAAATGATGTCGAAAGGAAGGCAGAGCAAGAGTACCGCCAAGAAATGCATTATCGTATCTGTGTGCGCCCGTGTCCCTTGTTAGAATATTTTCAAAACATGTGTGCTATTAAAGGCCAATTTCTCACTTACCCAAATAGAGCCCCTCCAAACCCAGCACAAACAGAGGCAAAGTACATCCTCCAATTGTAGATTTCTTTGGGAGCATCCTTGCCGCTGGTGTCCTTCCACGCCATGTTGTTACTTTCAAAAGGTTTCAAGTGGTGTATTGATGCTTGTTGTCAGGTAGAGAGTGCAGAGCAAATCGCTACGCTGGATATTACTGGAGTCGACAGTTTCATAGAGCAGGTTCCTACGAGTCACTGCATTGTTTATAAAGTCGTACCTCTTGATCCAATCTCAACATTCTCGATCTATGGGGTTAGATCTGGGGAAGTATGGGGAAGTGGGGGGCAAGTAGTGCCGTTGTCTCGTGTGCCTAGTACATCGGAGTATTTGGCCGCGGAAATGCGAGCTGCCGAGGGAGATTGAGATTTAGTTTCTGATATCGACTTGTCAAATGGTTCAGGATATCACCGACATTTACCCAACGAATCATAAATGACATGATTGGCATCATAACACTAGATAACGAATGTGGAGAAATTTGATTGCGAAAATTCAGTTGTCGGATCCGCGGCTAAGTACTAAGCCGACACCAATGCAACGATTTAGCGCTAGCATAGTCACGGTGGCAGAGAAAGCTGAAAACGTAAGAAATTGTGTGGGAATTGCTACAGTGAGAGGAGACATGATGAGTAATGATTCCTACTTTTCCGGTGGTTTTAATTTGGTGTGTTCGGATATGTACAAGGAAAGCCAATAAATGGCATTACCAACACCAAGCCTGAAATTGAGAACTTTGTCTTGCTATCACCAATTTATTCAATTGTCGAGTATTTCATTGCATAATTTCAACATATAACAATGGTGTTATCAAGTACCAAACTTAATATTGCCATCCTGGGATATGGTGTCATAGGGCCACAGCATGCCCATTCAATTCTCAAAAACCCAGACACTGTGCTCTCTGCTATCGTGGACCCTCTTCCACAAACCAACTCAAAGGCGGCCGAGTTAAATGTGCCTCACTTCTTGTCCCTTGAGGAGCTCCTTGCATCACCAACAAGCCTTGATGCGGTTATTGTTTGTTCCCCAAACCACACCCACGCGGCTGCTGCAAGGGAGCTGGCTAGAGCAGGTGTCCACATGTTGATTGAAAAGCCATTCTGTACCGACACTCAGGATGGGAAACAACTGCTCGAGGATCTCCGAGCGGCAGAAATGCAGAAAGGAGTTAAAGTGCTTGTGGGCCATCACCGGCGCTTCAATCCTTATACCGTTGCGACGAAAAAAGCGCTTGACTCTGGATCACTCGGAAATGTCATTGGTGTCAATAGTATATGGGCCGTTCAGAAGCATGATGCATATTTTGACCCTGATTGGAGACGGCTCAAGACAGCTGGTCCCGTTTTGATCAATATGGTGCACGAGATTGACCTTTTTCATCACTTCTTCGGCCCTATTGTCAAGGTGCAGACGGAAGCCTTCACATCGCGCAGAGGTTTTGAGCCAGAAGAAGGAGCGGCCGTGATCCTTCGATTCAAGTCAGGTGCTGTTGCCACTTGCTTCCTCTGTGATAACGCACCATCACCATATTCATTTGAATCAGGTACTGGAGAAATTCCAACGATTGCCCGGAACGCGCAAGATTGTTATCGCATTTTTGGAACAAAGGCGACATTAAGCGTGCCGGACATGACACGGTGGTCGTATGATGGCAAGGCTGCTAAGGATTGGTCAGGACCAATGGCCTGTGAAAGTCTCCATGTTCAAGATGATATACCATTTGATCTCCAGCTTGCACATTTTGTGCGAGTCATGAAATGCGATGAGAAGCCTAGTTGTACTGCACAGGCAGGTCTCGCTGCTATTATCGTATGTGAGGCTATCAAAAAGTCTCTGCAACTGAATCAGGGCGTGGATGTTGAAGAATATGACTTGTAGATTAGAATTTCAATCGGCCTTGTGAAGATCAAAACCATGGTGCAGCAGTCCAATCGGGCGACAAGCAATATCATGTGAACTACGTGAAAGTATCTGGAAGTAGGCTGCAGCTATATCTCAACCTCGTTCTTATTAGATCTTGGGCCTCTGGATCTTGGCGTGATTGGTACTGTTGGAGCATCGCAATGCTCATTCGTATATAAGGAGCTTTGCGACCTGTGATAAGCTCGAATTGTGCAGCGGCTTGCTCAGGTAAAATGTGAAAGCCGTCTACCGTGACCCAACCCCGGTGAGCCTCGCGCTGAATTTGAGTGATGAGAGGGCTAAGTAGTGGGTCATATCCGGTCTACGAAATATTAGCTGAGGGACTTTCAATCACAACTCCCAAAATAGTGTTACTCACTTCTACCACGACACCGCCGTGGGGGCTACCAAGCCATTGTGTTGGCATTGTGAAGTTAGGGGCTGGCGCAGAAGAATTGGGGGGAGCACGGATACAACAAATTGCCATGGTTGGTTGCGCATATCCTTCCGGCCATGCGTCGTCCAGTGATGCTATGACTTTGACATCGACCCGCCTTGGCCTTTGAGCTCCCGCAATACTAAGGAGACGAAATGAACCCATTCCATTAACTATATCATCATCGTTAATCTGATATCCGTCAAAATCTTTGGCCAGGACCTCAGCTTTGGATGTAGTCCGGTTGTATATAAATATATGTCGAACTCCGAGCTTGATCATGGCGTAAACGGCGGCACGAGCGGTTCCGCCAGCTCCGATCACAAGGCCAGTAGTCTTGGGATTTACGGCATTGATGGGCGACAAGCTCTTTAATATGCACCTGTACATTCCTATCCAGTCTGTATTGTCACCGTATAGACCAATAACGGGGCCAGACATATTTCTGTCCCTCCAAAATGATAGCGGCGGGGACTTGCTGTCACCCCAATCCGCTCTGATCGGTATGAGAGTGTTGACTGCCCCGATAGCTGATGCATGGCGAGACATAACGGTGAGGTGTGGCAAAACTGAGACTTTTAGTCCTTGTGCGATGCTGGCCCCTCCAAACGTGGGATCTGAGATGAGTTCTTTCAGTTCTGTGATGCATTCCATGTTGCGCAGTATGAAATCGTGAGGCATGCCTAGATGAGAAAGCGCAGCATTATATACACTTGGGCTAAGGCTGGTTGACACATGGTTGCCTGTAATGTAAATCCGTAATTTATGGAGTAAATAAGTTGAGTAGAGGGCTCTTTGTGCATCCTGCAGAGTCAGGGTTGGTAGACTTGAGTCTATTCCCGTGGGCGCGTCATCTCGGACTGGTATTCCGCTAGCACAAACTGGAGTAAAGATCTCGTTGAAGCAACATGACATTCGGCCTAGCTCGCCCGTGTTGTACGCTATAAGATCTGGTCTACAAGCTTGGGCGCCAACGTATTGGTTATTAATTTGTGAAACGAAATGCTGGACTGCAAAGTTGTCCTGGAAGGACTGAGCAGTTTGGGTTAGCCGAACGAGCTGACAGTTTAGCAAAGCCGCTCGTTGATATTGCCTTTGGCGGTCTAGAGAACCCCAGCCATCATTATTAGATGAGTCAAAATGTAAATGGCCTATGATTTGGGTCCTTTCTCGGGCTGCTACGACCCGTTTAATAACGTTATCTTCGCAACTCAAGTCCACCGTGGCATAGTCGATAGCTAGTCGCAGTGCAAAAAATATCAAGGAAAGATATCTTGAGTAGTGATTGCTGTCAGGTGGCCTCTCGACGTGAAGTATGATGGGGCCAGGGAAGACTCGACGTATTGATGTAACGGTGTAACTAATTGACCTGAAGGCTTCGTCGTCGGCCTCTTGCCAAATGGCGTCGAGGTGGCCTATTCGTATTTCCACGGCGTCGTATCCATCACGGAATGTGCCTTCAACTGACAAAATTTGTTGTAAATGTGCTCTGTATACACATAGCGCGGAGGTGAATCGAGAGCGTTGAGTTAGAGGGAAGTCGATCTCAGGCTCAATAAGCGGGTTACGCCGGGGCAGTCTGAAGACGGCGCCTAGGAAGCCGAGAAATTCTTGTTCAACTCTTTTGAGTTTGAGAAATGGAAAGTGATGTGGGCCAGTGACAGCCTCGCGATCTTTTGTATTCGAGTACATCTGACCTTCAGAGACATTGTAATACTCATAGTTGGCGCATGATCGGCAGATGGAATCATCAATGCAATTACCTTTGGAATTTAAATCTGATGACAGATTCCCAACGACTAGGATTACCGGATGAGATTGTGCAAAGGTTCGGAGAAGCGTCTGAACGCCAATCTGCAAGCAATCGGAAGGGCAGACAATAATGGTGTCCTGGGAGTGTGCCACGAGAAGGCAGCGGAAAATGGCGAATTCGCGGGTCTTGAGCTCTTGAACAGATGCTTCGTCAATTCCGAACTCATGTCGACTACGGCCTGTTTGCTGCTGAAAATACACGTCAAATTCGACGATGCGGCGTCTTAGCGAGACGGAAGTGATGATGGCCAAGGTAGACTTGCCAGTACCTGGGCCGCCAAGAAGAACGATGGAGGCTCTTGGGTCTGGCGCGACCTGGAGTCGAGGGAGCTGCATAGTATACAGATTGCCCTGTTCAAGGTTGCTTCCTTGGGGCATGACTTCTGCCGCTAGCGTGCGTTGTTGTGCGCGGAGAAACGAGGGAGATGGACGTGACGACGCTTGGATTCCGCTGAGGCCGACCCCACGTCCTCGGCCCAGTAAGCAGTCTCCCCACTCTGTCCCCGCTAATCGGACTCTTCGGCCCCTAATTAATCCACTGACGCGAAACATTGTCGTCAACTACACAAAGTCTGTCCCCCAGTCTTTCTGGACCGTTGGCTGTCGGAGGGCAGCGGTTCCCGCCTCAACCATGGCCGACACAGACAATTCCAGTATCGGATCCAAGCGGAAGAGGACATCACGAGCTTGCGATCAGTGCCGCGCGAGTAAGCGTCGTTGCGATGGCCGGCAGCCCCAGTGCGGATTCTGCCAAACCAATGATCAAACCTGCACCTACGAGTCGGGTACCAAGAAACGCGGGCTGCCCACTGGCTATGTCAAATCCGTGGAGTTACTTATGGGACTCATCCTCACCGCTGTCCCAAACAGCGAGCATGTCATTGACGAATTACTCTCTGCAGCCGGCCTGTGCTTAGATTCGGGTGGAAAGTCTATCGCAATAGGCAATCTGAACCTCGATCCCGAAGCATTGAGAGAAACATGGTGCCAAAGTCGAATTCATTCCCGCCTATGGAATCTCTCAGCTATTGAAACAAATACTACCGCTCAAGGGTCTATGCGAGGCCTTTCGCAGTTGCAACTCTCTCCCTTCAGGCCTGTATCAATTGAACATCAGACACCGGAATCGACAACGTCAGCGACAAGTATACATCAGAACGCGCAAGCCTCACCAAAGCAAAAATTCAGCATTGCAGTGGCTTCATTATCTAACGCAATTAAAGAGGCGCAGTTCGCGTTTCCAGAAAATGCTCGTCAGCTGGTTGACATCTATTTTTCGTTTACTCACTGCTGGTTCCCCATCGTTGAAAGGCACGAAATGTTTCAGGTTCTTTACTCTGCTAAGCAACATGGCCCTTCCAATTCCGGGAGCCTTGCAATATTTTGGGCCATTTTGGCATATGCATCACTTCAAGATCCCCCCAGAGATCTCGGTGAAGCTGCAAATGTGATCCTCGAACCAGAAGGACTAGACTCCCACCAAATGTATTCCATGGCCAGGCATCTCGTGCCCTTAAAGGCCCAAGATCTTGGACATGCAAAGGCACTACTGATTCTAAGTCTATACGAATGTCATCAAGATTCATTAAGCGATGCTTCACAGCTGATTGGTCAAGCCGTCAGAATATGTCTAAATTTACGAAAGGGAACGCTCTCTGGCGCTTCTTCAAGAGAAGGCTTAGCTCTACATAAATCGCTGTTTGGCTGCTTTATTCTTGACACCCTAGTCTCTTGTTGCCAGGGCCAGCCACCACATCTACGAACAGCGGATTTGGAAGATTTGCACATTTTAGATGAGACCGGCCCCGATGAATGGGATCTACCAACGATCCCCCCAAATTTAAGATTACTCAATTCAACGTATCATTCCGAACCACTACGAGCGATGAGCGTTTTCAACAATTTTTTACACATTGTTCGCTTTCTGAACGATATTACTTTCAGCTCGAAAGGTCCATCCCAGGGTCCGACGCATGATGAGCACATATCTACTCTCAATGAGTGGTCTTCTCGACTCCCTCCTCATTGTAAACTGCCGGTTCAATTCAACCAGGCTAACGGGAACAATACCCCAAACCTCTCACTACATCTATTCAACTTACACATAGCCTTGAGGGTGGTTCTTGTGATCCTGGAGATTAGAAGCGCGTTTGATTGTCAAACCCCAACTCAAGACGTCCCAAAACGCTTAACGTCAATATCTGAATTGCTCACAGCATTTGGGAAACAGCATGGTGGTAGATTTAGGCCGGCTACATTTATTCTTTACAGGAGAATGATAGATAATCTCAACAAGTATGGTAAAGTGATTAGAAATAATGAGAGGCAAACGGGGCTGCTCTCGGTGGAAGTTGCAACGAAAGATGAAATAGCGCCCTTGGGTAAGTCTTTTGGCAATCTTTTATTTCTTTTAGCCCATGTGCATCCTTTCTTTTCTTTCATTCTAACTCAATAATAGAAAGTCAGATTAACGGCTCGTTGAATTTATTAGACCACTGGGGCCACATTACTCAGGGATCCAGCACGGTAGCTGAAAGCTCGTTGCTCAGCCCAATAGGCATACCTGACGAGGCTCATTTGCCATATATAGAACATGATCTTCTTGACGAATTAAGTGGTCCTACCGATATTGAATGGTATATACTACTAAACTTGTTGATAAGACGCTCTGTCTGGCACATGCTAACTATTGCTAGGGACCATCACACAATGGAATTCATGCAGAACCTGGGGTTCACCAATTGGGCATCACAGTCGCCGAACCAATCCCGAGAGCCACCATGAGATCAATCAGAGCCAGCGGCTTTGCCTGCCCGCGGAAATACAAAAAAATAATGTCCTAGCACGCGGCCTATCGCGTCATTCGAGGTCAGCAGGGCTGTGGTGCGGGCGAGTAGACACCCGCGGATTTGTACTTTGCCGCAAGTGGGGCAAGCCTCATCCCCACAATGCTGAACGAGAGTGCAAATATGAACAAGTCATTTTTCTTGTTCATGGCAATGATGGAATGCATCAATGATCTACATCTGCAACCGACCAGCTGCCTTGGGTAATTCAGAATGGCGCTTCGTCCTGCAATTGCTAGCGTTTCCCTGGGGAGGTCTGGAGGAGGCCACAGCCTCCCAGAAAAGATCAAGCAGGCTGCAAAGCACTCTTTCGAGGGCATCGAAATATTCTTCGAGTGTCTTGAATTCCAGGCTAGAGAATTTGGCGGTGGTTTGACAAACGAAAGTCTCCTCTTGGCAGCTCAAAAAACGAGGGAAGCCTGTGACGAACATGGCCTGGAGGTGATTTGTCTACAACCATTCACTCCGTGCGAAGGCCTGACCTCTGATGGAGCCCGTGAAGAAATGCTTGAGAGGCTACACTTCTGGTTCAAACTCGCCAAAATTTTGAGGTCAGACTTGATCCAAGTTCCCGCCAACACTTTGGCATCTGGCACTACCGGCGACTTCCAAACCATCAAAAAGGACCTTGAAACCATTGCACAGCTTGGGTTACAAGAAGAACCTGTCATTAGATTTGCCTACGAGGGTATCGCCTGGGGTACACACATCGATACTTGGGAGGGAACATGGGACGTCATCAATGCCGTCAACTTGCCAAATCTAGGTCTCTGTTTAGATACGTTTCATATCGCAGGGCGGATCTGGGGTGATCCGACTGTGCCGTCTGGAAAACTCGAGGATGGAAGTATTAATCTTGCTAAAAGTCTGCAGAGGATGGAGTCGGAATTGGATGCAAGCAAGATTTTCTATCTTCAATCTGGAGATGCAGCAAAGATTGATCCACCATTGAGCACATCGCATGCATGGTACGATCCCGAACAAAGGCCGCGAATGACATGGTCACGGAACGCCCGGTTATTTGCATATGAACAAGAAAGGGGCAGCTATCTGCCCATTGACGAGGTGCTTGAGGTGGTCATCAAACGCGGTGGCTATCGCGGGTGGGTGAGCATGGAAACATTTAATCGGGAGCTGTATAATCAAGACCCTACTATCCCAAAAACGTACGCTCAACGCGGTCAGGAGTCGTGGGCCAAGATGATACAGAGTCTCAGAATACCCAAAGGCGAAATGGGAAAGCAGTAGCGTCGGGGCAAGGGGCACGAGGCATCAGCTGAGCACCAATATTTTGTTCCTAAATGGGTCCGTAATCTGCACACTCTCAACGCGTTTCTCGGAACCGATAATTAGCACATGGCATATTTCATGCATACAGGTCACCTTTAAATAAATAGACTACCACATGGCCAAGGTGATGGTAATTTTTTGGGTGAATTCGCTCCCTCATTTAGGAATCACCAGAGTTGATACGCACCGATGGAAGCTTTTTGAGGCATTTCATGACGGCATCAATGCTAATGCAAATTTGTAATTACTTCGTGGAGGCAGATTTTAGCTTACATCGACTAGCGACCTGGCCCGCTTTTGCAAACCCCATCAATGTATCCTATGTGCTTCTGCGCCAGTCTTTACCTCAAGGCACGTGCTAATGCCACAAAGTCGGTTTGAAAAAGGGGCAGGTCCCCCTCTCGTTTTTCTCATTGGAGCAGTGTCGGCATTATTCTAAAATTGCTGCCAAGGTTATGTGAGAGAAGATTGCCATCCAGCTTCGACTTCTTTGGGGTAGGTTGAATCACGAATTGTTCAAGCGGACTTTGTGATTGGCAGGCAACCTCCGTTTTCCACTGATGGGAATGAACATTAAGCGTTGATTTAGTCAGTGATTTCCCCACTCACTAATTTGGCGTCATTCAGGTCACGACGGGAGTCTACTTCGAAACGGAGCTCGCTATTGGTCCAAGTTGGTGGTGTGCCAAAACCCGGCTACTAGTCCAAGGCACAGTGGCGTTCTTAGATCTCTTGCAGTATGCATCCAAGTTCTGGGCGCAAAGCCATGCCATATGAACCCTCTACGTGCCTAGTACCTTAAAAAACCAAAGTTTATATGCCACTCCTTATTTCTGGGCATCGGCGATGCTGAGTTAGCCATTCCCAATTCTACTTGTTATTCGCTAAATCAGACTAGCTGTAGACCACTTGTGAAAGGAAGGCTGAGGAACCCGTCGGCCCATCGAAGCTATTCCAAGGGAGGGCGCTGGAGGTACCCGGCGCTAGCTGTCCCAACTTACGGGAAAGGTGGGAGCGAAGCTTTGCACCAATCGCCACAATCCGTCAAAGGTGGCCTAGTGGGGGGCTAAACCTGCGGCTAAACCACAAAGTTTCTGATCAAGCATTAGATCAAGTGTTACGGGTTGCAGCTAAGAGCTCTTTTCGTAAATGAGTTACTCCCCCTGTGAGCACGGAGGATTGTCTCCGTAGCAGAGTCTCAATAATCTGAGGTCTCTGGGTTTGTCTTACGTTTTATTTCCTTCACGTCGTTTTGTTTTAAATCCCTCCTGCCCTTTCTGATATTCTCGTGCTTCTTACTTTCATCCTTGTCGTCCCCGGTCCTTTCATGACCCCTAGTTGGGCTCTCTTCTACTGAAGATGATTGTAAAAATGCGTATCTTGGCTCTTCTGGCGTGTGCCACAGCTGTCTACGCTGCGCCGCGTAACTCAGCCGGTAGACAAAGTCCCCAATGTCTTAATTCAGGACAATACGGATACGGATAGCTGACAGGTATTTCTCGCTAGACAAGGTTTGCAGCGAGATCAAGCACTCATTGGGACCTAAAGCTCCCAATGTGTGCTTGTCATACCTAGGCTCTCGCTCAACGACGACAACCGTAACGGCCACCGTCGTCCAAACCAAACTGCAAACAAAAGTGTTGCCCGCGCCAACGAAATTAGCCACACTACAAGTGTAAGTCTTCCTTCCAGCCAATAATAAACACGCTCGCTGACATGACATCCGAAATCGTGTGATAGAACTACAACAGTCTACATCACCAGCGAGGCGACACTGTACTCTCAAGATCCAACCGAGACGCAAACGCAAACCGTTACAGGACCCACGAGTACCGTCTACAAATATTCCGGTGCAAGCAAAAGAAGTGAACGTAACCCGGTCCTGTGCGGCCTCGAAAGAAAATACTCGCCATCGCTCGTCACTGCCGGTTGCAGTCGTATCTGCAGGCCGAGCACAAAGACCTTTACTCGCACCGTCACTATCACCCAGTCTACCACCCTAAAAGTCACAAATGGACCCGCCTCAACCGTAGTTGTAACTGATACCCAATATGTACCAGTGACTCGAATTGATGTGGTTACGGTACACTTTGATTGATCCCTTACACGCCTGACCCCTAGTATCGTGATCTCAGAGGCTAATGAAACCTTTGAATTGCAGGAAACACTGGCACCAACAAGTACCGAGACCATCCAGGCTACCACTACAGTCATCCCTATTCTGGTGAAGCCTGCGATATGTAATGCAAGGGGACTTCCAGGTCCAAATGCGTTCAACTACGACGCCAACTTCAACAGCAACCAAGCCGATTGTATTAGAAGCTGCAAGTCCGACAATCGCTGTTACAGCACCGGTTTTTACATTGTAACTGACCCTGGCTCTGGCTCTCAAACGGGCACATGCCGCAAATACGATAAATCAGTGACGGATTCAGATGACCTGGGCCCTGGGTATTACAACTTCAATGACAAGGACTGCCCGGTTTGAGGGACCGCCAAGGGGATTTTTTATGGAATCCATTTTTATTGATAATTATTTTACATAGCCATTATCTTTCTGTCACACTCACAAGTGGTCTTAATCGCTCAAACAGACAGCTATTACATGGGTCAGATGCCCAGGCTAGCTGGTATTCTAATTATCTTCCTATTATATTTATCCTAATACCAGCTAGCCTAAGTATTTAACCTACATAACAGCCATCTGTATGAGCGATTGATACCACTTGTAAGTGTGACAGACCATATCATTATTGAGATGAGATCCCTCTAGAGTTGCCGCTGCACAATGTTGTGGTATTACGAGACAAAACACAAGCCACACCTGACCGGGCACGGGTTGCCGCTTTTATAACCTCTTCGCTCCCTGGCTCAACTTCGGCTCAGTCATTCATCAGTCCCTCATGAGCCTTCATCAGCCCTACTCACCTCTTTAGCTAAGAAGCAGCCCGATGCCCACTCTAGATCCTATTTCTAGGCCCTCAACCCCTAGGTCTTTCCCATCGCCCCATCCTACTTAAACAAACATAATGCAATCTTAATTAGATTATTGGCCTCGGGCCCTCTTTGGGACCGGATCCTAGTTTATAATGTTTTAATAAGGTTCTAAAACTTAGCTATTATTAAATCCTTCTATATCTACTGTATTATGTCAGCTTGTACACGTTCGACAAGCATGGCTGTCAATCAGCCTCTTGAACCACCTGTAGTGGGCACGGTGGCCAATCGAAATTTGAACAGGTGGACAGTGTATGGCCTCTGGAGGAAAGGTATTGCCACTCTTTGTGGGATCTCCTTTTGTATTTGGGTTTGGAGTTTAGGTTGATCAATGTTTCTCTTACTTCTCCGGGATAGTAAAGGCCAGGGGTAATATTCATGGTAGCCATACATTCCCTAGTTGGTGGCATGATTTCTCAGTTACTGGATCATTTATCTCATCTGTCAAATTTATTTCTGCCTATACTTAAATCTGGACCTGAGACTCCCTGGGCAGGGCATACTTGCAGCACATAAAGGTGAAGTATTACGAGCTTTTTCTTTAATTGAACTGGAGAATACTATGGTATTGGACCAGCCATTGACTGGGTCTGGCCCGTAACCACTACCCCAAGAAGCTCGGGGATTCCTGGACTGTTAAGGGAAGCTATCCTAGTTCTATCCTTGTAAATTAATCTCGATGTTCACCCTTGCACATGTATTCTTCGTATTGTAGATCTGGCTGGCCCTCCCAGTAGAGCGTCTCCGAGTCGCTGGAGTTTTCGAAGGTATATTTTGCACTTCCATCGGGGATGAATACTTTCGGCACCCCGTTCGCCGCTGCAGCCTCTGCAAGTAACTGACAGTGACAAGCACGCTCCATGAGAGTCATCAGGAAGCATGCTTCGTCAACGGTCGAGCCAACCGTCAGAAGACCGTGGTTTTGGAGAATCATACCTTTGCCTTTTGGCCCTATTTAACATGATTTTCTTAGTACAGTTTCTTGTGGAGAGTAGTTAGAAGACGTACCCAGAGCAGCACCAATGCGATCACCCTCCTCTTGTGTAAGGACAACGCCACCAAAATCCTACAAATTTTAGCACGAAATCATGAGATGATAGCTGGAGTATTCAAACCTGATACACGGCCTGGGCGTCACCGTAAAGGTAAGCCGCGTCCTGGGTCAACATTTCTAGGGGGCGCCCGAAAGCACTCCATGCCATGCCATGGACGCTATGAGTATGGCATGCCGCCACAACATCTGGTCGAGCCTTATGGACGGCGCTGTGGATCAAAAAGCCCGCAGCATTTGCTGGGCGGGTCGTATTTCCTGAAGTAAAGCATTAGTGGGAATCAACATTAAGAGCAAGTGACGGAGATATTACCCCCAATCGGCACGCCATCATAATCTACAAGGATCATGTCGCTGACTTTTAAAAGACCAAAGTGGACTGCCAATGGGTTCTGGAGTGAATGAGTACTTTTGTTTGCCAATCCGTCGGTCATTGTATAACTCACCGTCCAAAATGTGTGTGGATTTTCCGGGTCTCGCACAGAGATGTGTCCGGCCATACCGTCGGTGTACCCTAAGCGGGCAAAGACACGGAAAGCAAGGGCCATTTTTTCCAGCATCCATTGCCTTTGTGCAGCAAATGTGGGATGCTTGGGAATACTGGGAAGGCAAACGCCCTGCGATATCAGCTGCAAAGGGGTTTTTCCCTCCTTCGGGGGTTCGTCAGACTGCGCGACAGGGACCATGGTGTGTTTAATTTTCCGTTGGTGTCTGAAGAGGGTTCAGTTTCAGTGAGGAGATGGCCGAATTTTATCCTGAAAAGTCCCATAGACTGAGGCAAGACCATGATACTTTCACGACAACGACATTATACATGCCTGGTCTAACCATTCATGGCAATAAGGTACGATCAGACGCCAAGTTGCGGAGCCTTTTTTGATCCGAGAGCCAGTAAAAATGACGCCCAGCTTCTCCACCTCGGCCAGCGTATTATTTCGCCAAAATGGGGCTAGCCTTTGGTGATCAGTGCTCATGCAACACATCCTCAGTCACAACATAAGGCAAATCAATACGAAGAGAATCTCCGCTGTCATGTTTTTTGACGCTTCTCTCATGATAAGGGCGGATGGGCTACAAAATTTTGATCTAAGAGCCAATGAGGCGTACCAAGCAACCCTGCATAGCTTCGGGGTTTCGTATGAATTGCACCATCTTGGTTAGAATCAGAGCTAAGCCGATGGCTGGGTGTTTTTACAGCGGAAAAAAAAACATCAAGGTGGTATCCTTGATCTGTGGCAGTATTTATAGTGACTGTCGTGCGACGTGTCGTCTAATCCCGACACACCCAATCGATTTGCCATCATTGCATAAGTCTTCAAGATGCAAGCCATCCGAAAGATCGGAGTCCCGAAAGCGATAAACCCTAGGCTTGAAAATCTGCTCTTCAAGCGAGGTTTATCGACTGCTGGAAGGATTAGAATTAATGGCCGCAAAGCGAGCGCTCCAATTGTATGTTGTAATTACCTTTCATGGATGAATTCTTCGGCATGACCACTGACCAGCGACATCGAAGAAATCATTTTCAATTTCGAATAGTCCAACAAATAGCAGCATGACACGTACCTATCATGCCTCGAAACGAGCTAGCAACGCAGCCAGCTTGAAAGAAACTCATGCAAACATCCCGACTAACCAAGTCCCTTCGAGGGTGCCTATTCAGATTGACGGGCAGACAGTTGATTATTCTGCCGTACTCCTACGCGACTCATGCCAGTGTCCCTCCTGCGTGCACGAATCGACCAACCAGAGGTTGTTTTCGACAGGCGACATTCCTGTCGATATTCGAGCTCGAGCTGTGGAGATTGACGAGGGTTTGGGCGCTGTCAACATTACATGGACGACTGATGCGCCGGGTTATGACGAAGGACACACAACAAAGATGAGCGTGGCGAGTCTGCGGCAACTCAGAGACTCTGGCTCCCTTTCTGGGTCGACAACAGATACTCTCCGACCCCAAGCTTTGTGGAGCCAAAAAGCGCTTAATCTGCCGGACTATGACTACGACACGTACTTGAAGGATGATGAAACACTCTTCAAACTACTTAATCAGTTGCGGACTGACGGACTGGCGTATTTGACCAATGTACCTGGCGTTACAGAGTCATTGGCTACTATAGCAACCCGCATAGGGCCGGTGAAAGATACCTTTTATGGTTACACGTGGGATGGTAGGTGCATCGAAGCCATTCTGAAGACGTCAAGTTTACTAACCTCCAAGATAGTCCGTACTGTTCCCTCGGCTATCAATGCTGCATACACATCGAGCGACTTGGGATTTCATACGGACTTGCTTTACTTTCAGCAACCACCACATGTCCAACTGCTCCATTGTGTGCAGTCTGCTTCTACAGGAGGAGCTAGTGTGTTCGCAGACGCCTACCGGGCGGCCGTGGACTTGTTTCACATGGATGTAGATGCATTTGATACCCTTGCGACAATCCCGGTCAACTACCACTACAACCATCCGGATTCCAATGTCTACCGCACAACAAAGCCTGTCATTGATCTAAAAACCCTCCGTATCGGCAACACCGTATACACCCGCGTTCAGGACTACATAAACGAAAGGCATAAGCTCAATGTCGAAAAGGGAGGGTCAGAAACAACAGAGGATATTCTTGTTTCCTGCATGGACAAAATAAATTGGGGTCCTCCATTCCTTGCACCCTTTTCTAACCATGAAGATCCCACCCAGCTGGAACAGCCTCCTCTTGTCGCACTAAACAGCAAAGTCGACCGGTGGCATCAAGCTGCCTCGAAATTCAACGCCTTGTTACAGCGCCCAGAGCTGTTGCACGAGCGGAAGATGAATCCGGGGGAGTGTGTCCTGTTTGACAACACGAGGACGCTGCATTCTAGAAGGGCCTTTGACATGGCTGACGTTGGGAAGCCGAGATGGTTGAGGGGCACGTATGTCGACAAGGACCCGTATCTTAGCAAAGTGCGCGTGCTTCAGAATAAATTTGGGTTGTAAAGGGTGTGAATTTAGAGACAGCCAATGCGCGTCCAAAGACAAGATCAGTTGACGAAGCAACAAAACATTAAAGATTCTAGAGAGCATTTCTGAGTTGCATTATATGATGTCTATTAAATTATGAATTATCCATTTTGCATGTATATATGTCTTATTCTTTGGTAATGTCTTTTTGTACAGGGTACTTGTGGCGGGGTACAGGCTTGTGGGGGTGAACTGAATACAATGTAACGCACCAACCAACAGAGAGACAACTGAAGCTGCAGTGCATAGATAAAAAAGCGGCTTTTGCCATGAAATTCTCCAATAATGACGGGCCAGGTGATTCCGTGAGCAATCGGCTCTCGCCCGTTGCCCCGTCGTTAGCTTGCCCAATGACTGGTTCTGTATTGAAAAGAGGCCCACAAAGGCAACCAATTAAAACAAAAACCCGCGACTCAGTCTGGGCGACGGGCCTCAATCTCGATCCTACCGTCTTTGGGTGCGGGGTTTGCGAACTGCTCTTTTCGCCATCCACCATTTACATATTCTCTCCCACTGCATTTACCCTCGCCCAAGATATGGAAGGTACAAACTCGCCTCTGGACGAGGCAGGGCCTTCGGTGCCTGTGGTTCGCCGTACACGCAGAAAGAATGCTAAATCGCGACTGGGCTGTGCGAGGTGCAAAGCCAGACGGGTTAGTTTAGATGTCGGTTCGAAATGCCGTGTTCAATTTTGACCCCAGTAGATTAAGTGTGATGAGACACGTCCGGCTTGCAGTAATTGCACCGAACGTGACTTTCCATGTCCGGGATTCCAGCAGCAGTTGCGCTGGTCAAACAAGCATGAACGGTCGCCGGCGACGCCGCTCCTCAACATTTCCCCAATTCAAACCGATCTGCACAGCGATCTACCCCCTGAAAGACAAATGAATGAAACCGAGCACAATGGTGTAATGAGCTCAGGTGACGGACTCCATATATTCGCTGCTGATGCCAATTGTTCGATGACTGCATTTTCTCCATATTGGCACGAATCAGATACTTATTCCACTGCACAATTGTACCAAAGTGCCGAGTGGGACTCGTCAACCGAATGGACGACTTTTGGCCTGTCGGGTTCGCAACATCATACATTTGCTGCGCCGAGTCCAGGCATCTTGCAGGCACCCGTCCATCTGCCCAGCACGTTGATCGAGTACTGGTTCCGCTACATTTGTCCAATGCGTTCCACATTCGACTCTGATATCAACTACAATCGCAAAATGGCACAGGAGACGTGGTCTAGCTCGAAAGCAGTATTCTATACCATGCAAGCCATGTCAGCAGCCTGCCTCTTGGACTGCATGCCCCAGCTTTCCGAGACCTTGCCATTACTGAGGCGCCAAGCCTCTGAAGCTATTCAACAAGGCATAAGCCAAGTTCGGACGCTACAATCTCCCAAAGTCACAGCTGACTTGGTTTTCGCCATCCTTGCATGGGGCACCTCGTTGCAATGGATCGCTCCACCACTTTTAGATAGCCGGTGGCTGGAAGTAGCCCGAGAGCTGCTTTCTGTTTGGGGAGCGGGGCTCGTGGTGGCAGACGCACTTGTACATGCCTATTTTTGCCAGGCGCTGACTTATTGGGAAATGCTTCTCGCTGCAGTCGGCCGTGGCTCCATGCCCGCCAAAGTCGCCAGCAAACGACAGTTTTACCAGGGACGGCTTCGTCGGGCTATGAATTTGCCTGATAATCTTCAAAGTATTGTTTCTCATCAGTCACTATGTTCCCATGCGGTACATAAGCTGGTGGGAACCCGGCCAAACTCCTGGTGCGGCGTCTCAAATGAAGTTATTGATGTCTTCGGGCAGGTATTAGCTTTATGCCGCGACGCCTGCTTCTATACCGAGGACAGTGGCAGCCGGACAGTTCTAACGACGAGCAATAACCTTTGTGACATATCTTTAGCTTGCGACTTGCGACGAGAGCTGCTGGCCATGGATTTTAGCAATCTGATTGTTGCTCAGGAGGTGCAAGGGTTTCCAGTCCAAACCCGGGACGCAAACACGCCCGTCTCTCACTTGGTCGAGACCGCCGAAGCATATCGACAAGCAGCACTCCTGCAACTGCACCTAACGTTTAGTGATCTTTCAATAATGGCACAGGAGCCGCTAGGGGACCCTGTTTTGAGCCTAAGCCAGCTTGACGAGGCCAGAGATACTGGATGTCTGAGCAAGCAGTCTCGTGAGGATTTTCTTCTCACACTAACTCTCCAACTTGTTACCACCCTGGAGCAGATTCCTGTGGAATCAGGCTCGAAGTCCATCCACCCTATGTTATATCTTTCCGCGGCAGCCGGCCTCAGGTTCAGCGCATGTTCAAAACCACCATCTGGCTTTCACAGTACCAGCAGATCTGCAGAAATCATGGGTCTCGTCAGCAGTGATCGATTGAACTTTCACACCTTGCAAACAAGTCAGCCTGCACATAGCTCTGCCCAGTTAGTGTCAGACCACAACTTATCCGACTCAAATGAAGCCTCGGAAGCTTTTATCCCACAATCGACATTGCAAATATCCCAGGCCAGACGTCTCATCTGGACCCGACTAAATAGTCTCCAGCAGATGCTGCCGCATCGCGCGAGCAGCAGTATACTGCAATTGGTTAAGGCGATATGGAAGGAATATGATACTTTACAATCTGGTTCTTCTGAGGTTTATTGGTTTAATATTTTGAGGAAGCTAGGACCAGAGGTCATGCTGGGATAATTAAAATTAATTATACTTTTATCAGTACTCCTAGGTTCTTTCTCTACCATTATACTGGTATATGAACAAATAACCACGCGCTTTGTTGGGATAGCATCTTCTGCTCGAGTTTATGTTTGCATAAAAACATCCGGTGAGCCTCACTTGCCGGATATCCCCGAGCGCAACATTCGTCTTGCCTAGGACCCTCAGGTGGTCAGCAAGAAAGTCGAAACAATTGACTCACATACTCTGCGTAATATAACTATGATCCGTCACACCAATAGGTGGCTAACCGATGACTGTTGCGTAGGTCAGATGTCCAGGGTAGCTGGTATCAGGATATTAGTATTTAAAAGATAGTCAAGGCCGCAATCGGCCTCCAAACACCTTGTGAGGCAACGCGCAGGCCCAAGTTGCGAATTTATTGGCTGAAGACCCTGACAGACCTAACCTGTTGAGTGTTGGACTTGGGCTGTGATCGTCACGACGATCAAAACCTTCTAACCGAACCGCCGGCGGTGGCCCCCTGCAACAGCCCCAACAGCTAGCTACAACAGGTGCAATGGACATGGATAGATCCCTTACACAGTTAACAAAATCAATAGCTGCTATGCATCTGGAATAATAGCGGCTGTTGATATAATCCCCTCTGCTCTGGTATATTTTACGGGATAAGTTACGTGAAGTCTGAGTAATATTAGGAAATTCATACAAGTCTGTAATTTACGCACATCCATTGATTTAGCCTTTATACCATAATCGCCTCTTTTCTTGTGTTGACAGAGAGGCAGTCTTCCATAAAAGGGGATAGAATAACGCCGTTAACCCATTCGCATAACATTTATACTGCACAGACATGACTCTTGCTTAAGCCCTTGTCTTGGCCTGAATTTTTGGCCTGCCCCACATCGGCATCCCTAAGGACGTCTACAAGCTTAACCAAGGGAGTATGAAATGTTGGCGACGTATCCTAGTTGGCGACGATGACACAATGTCATAGACAAAGAGGCTTGCTTTCTTCACTGAGTGCGCTATCTCGTCACATCGCTCGGGCAGATATGACCTCCCGTATTATGCCAACAATCTGACACGTAGGCGGATGCCTGCATGGAGGAAAAAGAAATTATCCTGTGATGCAACGCGCCGTCCAACGTCGGTTGCAAGAGCAACACTTTTTGTGAGACCCGGTGTGTGCATTACAATGTAGGTGACAAAAGATGACTTGACGATCTACCTGACCTCATTGAGGCTAGCTATTTAAAGGGGAGTCCCTGCTACCAGGGGGGTCTACATAGCCGGATATCCCACCCAAATTGGGGCCCTGCGGGCCCTCCCAAAAGAGCCCTCACTCCGGGGGTCTGATTACACAAATGACTGACCCGGGCGCTCGAGGTATCCTAATGTCCCTTGACCCGTGACCGTGACACTTTTAGTGGATCGTCGGTGGTGTTCAGGCAAGGCGAACTTCAGCTGCAATGAGCCCGCACTGCATATATTCCTGCGGCGCGGGGTCTGAGCATGAGCTGACTGTGCCGCGGATGACGGTTGGTGCTGACAGAACGCGACATGCTGGTTTTGAAGTACAGCGACGATCAAAACATAAGCTGTGGCTGCTCGGAGGTTGGGGTTCCGTTCACACATTCGAGCTTCATATACGAGACATACGAGACATACGAGATGCCGACTCTAAGCATTTATGGTACATCGGCAGATATGAGGTGTGGGACACGGATGATCTGTTTCGACCTTATACGGAAGTGATTGGCCGGCTGGAGTGAGATGGACCATTTGAAGCTGTTGGATTAAGCATATGTGGGTTCGACATTCTCAACCGACGGTAGGCTGCTTTCCAGAAAGCCTTCAAGGAATATGCAGCCCTTCAGCTCGTTCAGGTCCGAGCGCAACGTAAGCGCTACGGCCTAGACTGTGGTTACGAAAAATCCAAGCGAGTATAGTGGCAGCCAATCATTTGCTCCGCTGTATAAGCCTTGTCTCAAAAGTTTCGAGCGAAGGTCACTGCAGGCTCTCTCACAGGTGCGGCCGGCAGTAACAAGGAACTCACGGTCCATAAGGCAGCCATGCTAGCACAGGTCACTCTTGACATTACAGTAATAGGCGTGACTATTTGGCCGACAACAATGCGAGGGGATCATCATCGGGCGACGGAGAGGCTGGAGAGGGCCAATGAATGTGGAGGAATCTCATCATCAATAGGGAGGAGCATTTCAACGAGACCAAAAAAGAAATGGAAGCCTGGAGATGAGGAAATATAAATATGTGTGCCTGCGCTTCGCAATATACTTAACATTCATCAACTTCATCCTCTATTCACTACAAACCACTACTACAAACCAACAACACTAAGGACACACACATCTAACAGAAAACATGAAGACTCAAGTCACCCTCTCAATCTTCATGACTCTCATGGCCGGAGCTCAGGCTGGCACCATTGTGAGATGGTACGGATGCGGCGGCGAGTATCAACAGACCCAGACTACTGGAAGCGGCTGCACCAATGTGAGCGGCTTTAAGACCGACAACCTGTGCAAAGTGGCGGTTCCGCCACCGGGAAAAGACCGCTGCGAATTCTATACCACCGGCTGCGGCAATCCATTCGGCTCAACATACTATTGCAATGTCGGACAAGAGTGCAATGCTCAACCTTGGGCGTCTATTGAATCCTACAGATGCTGGGATTAGCTGAACGAAGCGGTAAGTCGCAAAGCTAATTCGCATCAAGTTTGTTTGTATAACTAATATCGATACAGACCAGCGAGCGATAACTTCTGGCTCGGGATTCTTTTTTGCAATCTTACTTTTTCTCATGCTAATGGTAGCCGGCTGTTCCAGGTGTGGTTGCTAGAAACCTGTTACTAGTTCGGTTCATGGAATTGTGTGATTGAGAAAATGTGACCTGGTTTACTCGTGCCGATATTTCATTGCAACTAGTATTACATGCCTCCTTTTTAGTCAAATTGATATTAACTAGCTGCAAAACTTGGTTTTATTTGAGACTGTCTCTAATTTATTCCCTGACGTACACTTCAGATTGGACTGAGGAGTGAGTTAGAAGGAAGGCATTGTAACCAGGGGTTTTGTGAACTTTGCATTCAGGATTCATGTTGCCTTTGCTCCGACAGTCGCATGCCGAGCTCCAGGGCCCTCAGCCCAAGCCCCAAGAACCTTAGCCCGAGTTCAGCTCAGGAAACCGAAATACATTTTGGTACGCTTGAGTTTCGTCTCCGAGTATATTGGTATATCAGCACCCATTTAATTTAAATACAATATACCCATAAAATTGTTACTGAGTCGAGGTCTCCATTTTAATTGCGGAACCAACGTTGTTACTTAAGGGATCAAGATACACAGTGCGTTGTTTATGTGGTGTCTCAGCATATCAAACTACTGCTCTGAACATAAACGAAAGAAGAATCACGATCCAGTCACTTCCGTGTTCGATCAGGTAATTTAATACTAACATGAAATCATTGTAATTATTTCCTTCTTTAAATGATATCCACGATTCGTCATCACTGGTATAGCTCGAGTTATACAGCTATCTCTGTCATTTATCCCAAAAACTGACTTCTTTGACAGTCGAAAAATTGAGATTTTTGATGGTAGACAAATCAATACCTTTGAGATTTAATAACCACCAAGAAGGGAGACGGCCGCGGTGGTCCGGTGAGTTGAGATCGACTTGGCCAGTTTCGAGAAGCTGTCTAACGACATTTTCTTGATTAGATTGAGCTGCTCTGGTAAGAGCTGTGTTACCCGCATTGTCTCTAGCGTTAATATCCACCATGCCCGTATCAATAAAAAGCTTTACGATCTTTTGATGCCCACCCTCGGCAGCTCTCATAAGTGGAGTGGTTCCACTGTAATCTCGCAAATCGGGTTTGGCTTGCCCAAGATGAAGGAGAAGTTTGGTAATATTGCCAAAGCCACTTCCAGCGGCCATTATAAGCGGCGTACGACCTTTCTCATCTCTTGAGTCAACGTCAACATAGCCAAGGTTGAGAAGAACTCTGACAATGCTTTCGTTATTCATCAAAACTGCTTCCGTCAGTGGGCTGTTGCCATGCAAATTTTTGTTGTTGCATTGGAGCCTTCCTGCTTTGACTACAAGTGAAAGAAGCTCTGAGTCCCCATACTCGACAAGATAAGATACAATGCACCTATTTTCATTAGAAAACTTCCAGTTACGTGATAATCCAGTGATCAGATCTTCACTGTTACTAGTATTGTCATGAGCCGTGACGGTGATGTCATGGGTCATGATTCCCAAAGCAAGTATACGCTTAAATACCCCAATGACCTCTACACAGTCATGTACGATGGCTGCCAAAAGAGGACATCCGTAACGCTCTTCACATATCTCTAAACATGAAGCATGGGGATAATTGGCTTCAATAAGATATGATGCATTGGCCTCTGCCAAAATATAAAGAAGTGGTGCGTTTAGAGTGTAGAAGTGACTTGGGTCCGTTTCAAAATTGTTGTGCAATCCAATCCATTTTTGACGGGCAAATTTATCAAGGAAAGTCCTCTGTGGCACTCCAAGTCTGGCGGCATTGTCGGCATAGTAAAGGACATTTCGTATAGAATGCCATGAGAAACTAGATTCGTGTCCTAGCAGGTAGTGTTAATCGGTAGGCGTTTTTCTTTATAGGAAATCAGGAAGCAATTACCACATTCCATGTAACTGACACAGCATTCTTTCAGTCTTTCATGACTCTGTCCTTCCATGTTATCCAGATGCGGAAATATGCTGCTCAAGCCGTTCTTTTGGAGGAGAAACTCGCGTACCGACTGATGGATAAACTGGACGGTCGATGTGCTTGACTTTATAACATCAGTAAGTCCCTTGAAAGAATTCAGTACGAATCTTTCCATGGAAGGAAAAATGGTACTTAATCTGTCTTCTTTAAGGAAGCAGTCCCGCATGATTTGATGAATTGACTGGATAGTCGAAGCTCCTTGTTTCTTAACCTCAGCTAGTCCTTTTGATGAATTTAATACGAATTTTTCCATATCCTCTCCAGAGGCTTCGATATATTTCCACTCGTCACCACTGCTACCTAATAGGACTGCAAGGTATAGCTGTTCCGGCGTCAATGGGTGTCGCGCGAACAAGATCCACTGTATTGACAAAAGCAACTCATCATTTTCCCCGCCACCCCGCGCTATGATGTCGCGAAATAGGTCATGCAGGTCTTTTGGGATATCCTGTAGCCTTCGTTGTAAGGCATGGAGACGTCCGGTATCATATTCTTTATTCAAAAGCTTCACAACCAAAGCCACCCACATGAAGATGCCAGATGCCTTAATGCGTAGCTCCTTTCGGATAGTTTTGGCCATTTCGCTGTTGCCAATGTTTAATTCGGTATCGATGTAGCCGGCAATATCACGACCATGCCCCTCTTGTCCTTCCAGAACAAGTTCGATGACAGACTTGATTGTGATGTGTGGAAAGTGTCTGCTCGAAAAACAAATATAAAATCCTAATCTGTGAGACTTAGCATACTCAGCTAAGCCCTCAAATAACGATACCATTTCGCGGGCCTGTTCTTCCTCACACTCATCGAGTGCATCGATAAAACAGGCAACCTTCGCATACCCAAGATTCTGTATTGCTCGTTTAAAAACGTCCATTAGTTGCTGGAGCGAGCCGCTCCATGATCCAGGTCTTAATTCCATGAACTCATCATCTAAAATAGATTGCAGCTTTGGAATCTTCTCAAAAAGCTGAACCAAGAGTGCCCGGTACATTCCCAGCGTTGTCCTTTCCAGTTTTGTTCCTCTTGCATTAAAGAAGAAGTTGAGTGTGGTCACATGGGTCGCAGTATCTAGTTGTAAATGATGAAAAATGAATTTCATCAATGTTGATTTTCCCGCCCCAGGTTTCCCTTTAATACATAAGATTCGATGGTGCTGGGAGCTGTTGACCGAGGTTAACCAGACAAGATATTCGGGGTGACTTAATATCCACTCGCAGGTCTTGTAGTGGGCGGTTTTAATGTTTGCCTGTTGGGAATCAAGTTCGTCGAATTTCAGGGATGCGATGAGGTGTTCTTTCCATTTCTGATTCCTCCTTACCAGTAGTTTGGCTGTAGAAGTCGCAATCTCGTCTTCACGCGTCTGGGCTGGGTGCATAATGGTGAGAAGCTCCTTTCCATATGCCGCAGCCGTGGCAGCTGCATAACGTTGCCATTTCTCATTCTTGTGAGAGTCAGCATAGTCGCTTATGCCCCGAATAACCAAACATGGAAAGTGAATTAGCCCCGCCGCCTCCATCTCATAGCATAGTATGCTTTCTTTTTCGGCCCGCAAATCCCTTGTTTGAGCGTGTTTCATGACCTGATTTCCTGAGCCAATGACACCGTAATGAATCCTTGGACCGCGGTAATTTCGTTCAGATCGTGGTTTCAGCATGTTTGCGTCACAGTCGTCGCAGCTGTTCAACGGGCTACTGTGCTCATATGCGCTTTGGAACAATCGATCCTCTATCGACGGTGGGGAAGTGTACGGTTTCATGACCGTGTTACGTGAGAGAATTTCGGCAAGGATCGCCGGAACCTTTGTTGGCTTCGATTCATGCTCTGCCTGAAGCTTAGCAACGGCTGCCAATATTTCCGGTGGAGGGGTTGACGAAACGGTTGTTTGATCAAACCTTCCTCCCTGTATCGTCTTCCCGAAGTCATACTGCACTACCCTCTTGCCAACTACGACGTCACTCAGTCGAATATCCTCCCTGTGGGGGACACCACCACCAATTCCGATCATCAGAAGCACTTTGACCGAGCGGAAGCTCCCTCTGAGATCACTGGCAGTTTCAGTAGCGCTAGTTGTGCCAGTAGATGGTAAACACGCAATGACTATATTATGCCCCGCGATATTGCCCAGAGTGTATGCGTTGCGATCGCTTAGCCTGCCAGAGAGGCCTTCGTGTTCATCGTCTAGCATCTCGAGCGCTGCAGCAAGTTCAATGGGCAGCGCACAAATCCAACCAATAGTATAACTCTCGCGAGAGAGCTTTTTTCTTCGCTTTCTATCATCGCTCTCAGTCCCGTCGCTCATTCGCAAGCGTTTCATAATGCAAGCTATGTCAACTTTGAGAATGCCTTTAGAACGTCGCTTGTTGAGGCCTAGTAGCAACAAGGAAGTACCTCAGAGAGAATGCAATGTTACTCTAATTCGAGTATTTATTTTCATCATGAGATATTAAAAGAGGGTAGGATGCATTAGGTAGCCATAGCAATGGTTCTGTCAACAGCTGATTGATTCCGAAAGAGAACAGGTGGGGAAGTCAAAGATCGTCAGACCAGACGGACCACAGTATGCGGGAATATCACGTCAGCCAGAACAAGTAAGCGCACATGCACGTTTCCTGAATTGGATCAAAGCACTGATTAGTTATGGGCTTATTCGAGGACACTGCAAAATCGCAGAGCTTGTTATCGACACACATGTCTCACATCAAGATGCAATACAAACTGCGGGGGCATGATCAGTAAAAAACAAGGATTGAATTAATTCGTCATATTTTTATACTATTATTTTGGTAATTCGTTATTCATCTAGCATTTCTAAGCAGATCTTTCATGTTAACCAAGGATGTCTCGTCCGTTTCGTACTCAATCGTGAAAGAGCGTGACACAACAATTGTGCCAAGTATATCAGGCCGTCCTCGGCTTCCTTGAGATGTGGCAGAGCTCGAATTTGAATCGGAGCCTGGCCTTAATGCGGCTCTACTTGTGTTAGGCCGGCTGTCATTTCCGAACATTGGTGTCGGTGGTCTGGAAGGCTTTCGCTCAAAAATCTTGGAAAACAAATGCCCAAGCAGTTTGCGAAGCGACGGTAAGCAGGTACATATTATCCCGACAGCAATTTCCATCTCAGACCACTGGCAAATGCAAGAGAAGCGCCAGGTAGGGTTGGTCTGATCCCTCGACATTTTCATGATTGCATTAAAACGGAGGAGACTCACTGCCGTGAGACTGTAAGGTGTTAGATATGTCAAAATACAAAGAGAGGTAACTCACAATAATCCCATAGAAAACATGATCCCGGCAGCAATCTTCCTCCTCCAGTCCAGCTTCAGCTTTATCACTTCAAGAAGAGGAATGGCCAGCATCCAGGCGTCCAGCACCAGGTGAATTAGCGAATGCGACCAAACAATAGCATCAAAGTTGAGGCAAGTTCCTGGGTTTTCGCCATCCCATCGGAACCAAAAGTGACTCAATGGTCTGCACAGGCCAATGCACAATCCAAGAAAAAGTAGGGAGGTGGAAACCACAAAGACTGCAGTTCCTAGTATAGTATATCGCGTCTTTTTCGAACCGTCTTGGAAGATACGCAGGTAAAAGAACAGCATGGCAAGTCGGAGAAACGTGAGCTCGACAACGTAGAGTATGATGGCCGAATAAAAGAACTTTCCGAATTCCGTAATATCGTCCTGCGGCACCGTCCAAATATCGCGTCCCAGTCCGTTCGTTACCAATCCCCGTAAATTAACGACGGCATAGGCGATGAGACACGCGAGCGTCGAAGCAATGAACAAATCGTCCAGCCAGAGTCCGATTCGGAAGAATATGTTGTGTGCGAATCGTTGCACTACCATGAGGCTGGCGACGGCGAGGAGCGTGTTGGAGATGACAATGTATCGGCTCGAGACATCACGAGGTACGGAACCACACGCCGTCTCGGTTACATTTCGCGTGTCTACCGACAGTTAGTGAGAGCTAGAAGTAATAACCGTTAGACAGCATACACAACGTCTGTCTATTGGTGCATGATGCTACGACGCATATTGTCGCCTCAAGGTTCAGCTGTTGGTTCGTGCACACGCACGTCTGGTTCGCAGTCGAACATGGCGAGTTCGCGACGGCACTAGCGATGCATGTGGCCTATTCAAGCAGTGATTAGAAACCGATCCGCGGCCACAGTCTGGCTACCACATACCGCACACTCTGGCACAAGCGCCAACGTATTAGCTAGAATGGTTGCAGATGCACATCTAGGTAGTGACGTCGCTACCAAAAGGCAAGCTAAAACGGCCTTTGGATACATGCCTAACGATGGAATGTTTCACAAGACATATTGACACTGGGGGAATCGTCTCTTCACATTTCAGCTTATATGGCAAAGGACAAGTTGTGCACAGACTCTCACGATTGCAACTCAGATGCAGCAGCAGCGGACCGTTCCATCCTTATTTGCTTTTCATCCGTAGGCTCAACACGTTTTATAAGTCTTCTGTCAATTCTGACAGGAAGCGGACCCCCGGCCCATTGGCTGGTGGTGCGGCCTTGATACCCACAAACCGGGTCGGGCAGCATATCAATTGACAAATCACAAGCGCGCTCGGACTAGCCCTAAGCGACAACTTGGAACTCGGCTGATTTCTCGGTCTGTTATATGTGACAGATGAAAGCGTTACGGCAGCGTTGCGGCGCAGGCAAAGCTCGCATCCCAACACGATTGGGCCGATCTCCGTCTGCGTCGCAAACTTGGTCGGTTTTAGGTGTGGCGTGTGCGCTGGAGATATCTCTCTGCAGGTAATCCAGAGTCTATTTGGGTTTCATCTTCAGGAACTACAGCCCAGCATCTGATCTTCAAGTCCACTTGGTGCTCCCTGCCATGGCGGAGAGCCCTTGTCGCAACCGAATCGACTCCACCACATCTCAGCCATCGCCACCAAAAAAACTCGAGATGCTGCTAAATCTCTGTCCCCATGCCTGTCAATATGTACGGGTGCACGGCTTACCTGTTCTCTTATGGCAGGAATGCGTATCTCCACATGCTCGCCCACTTTGGGCACAAACGGCCATGTTTCATCCAGACTAAGCGATGAGATGCATAATGCGCATCCTCTGATGGCATTGGCAGATTCTCTGAAAAAATGCGTGGCTAAAAGAATACCCACAATGCCAAGCGCACAGGTGCATGATGTGACCAAAACGTGACTGACATGGGAGAATTTTTCAGTGTGATAAAGAAAACCTAGAATTTCTTTTTTTATTTCATCCAATCCTTCACCGTAATATGCATCGCGCCTCGTATGGACAAGTTCATCCCCCCTTGCCATAGACCCCTCGTGATCTCTTTTCCTTCTTCTCGCTTATCCGTCTCCAGTGCGCTCACACCTTGAAACTGGCCAGAACAATTGCCTCACAATTTGGGAACACAAATAGGTGAGTCGCCAGACTCTGTTCTATCAAGGCATGGCGTCATCCCGAGCAAATACTATCAGTTTCTGCGCCCTCTAGTCGCCACGATTCTTTTGTTTAGATATATATGGAATAAGTTCACCCAAGATAGATTTGTGATGAAAGAGATTGATGGTTACATCAAATTATATATTACGTTATTATTAAATAAATGGCATCTAGTGTAGTTACAATAGGGAGGAAAACCCAACAAATGGTGCATTCAAAGAGGAATAATTTGTTAGTTATCACGTCTGGTGACTCCCTTATTTTAGGTTTTCAATTGCAAATTTTGCTTAGCGCATTGACTTGACCTTGCTGGATAGTTGAACATGTGTGTAGAAAAGTACATTAAAAATTTAAACACCACCATTGTTGTGAGGTCCCACTAACGGGCGATAGTCTGACAGATCTAGCGGCTAACCGTCACTCCGTGTAGCTACATCTACAGTTGTGTATAAATAAGTATGCGGTAGAATCGCTAGTTGGTCATTGTAATTCTGTAATTCATTTTCTTTGCACATTCATATCACGGCAACCATCTTGTCGAGTGATCAAACCTACGGTGTGTGACCTCGCCACACTGTACACAGCCCGTGCAGTAATCATCTCGTACCAACCCGTGACCTTGAGGCGGTCCCAAGGATCAACCTGAACTATAATGATCTAGTAATTTGAAATCCTGAACAGCACCGATGATGCTGTTTTATACCATTGCCATGCAGTTAACGTCAGTCATAGAAGTGCATAGCACAGCTCGAAAGGCCTGTTACAAAATACGATCTCATTATTAGTGCTATAGCTACACGAAAGTATCCTCATCATGTGGAATAAATCCAATTTTGTAAAAGCGACCTGACACACATGAGATATAAATCTCGTTATGATTCGTTATAACTGACGCAGCGGGCTCAGGGCGGTATTCATGTGAGAGCCAAAGAAATCTGCGTCCATTCCATGTCACCCACGAGGCATCGGGGGACAATCCACATCCAACAAAGCCAAAGTTTTGAGGGACCACTTCCTTGAATTCTTGAAGAGAGGTGCATGCCTCATCTCTTTCAGTAATCTCTATACCCCCGTAATATGTCCAAATAGTTAAATCATTCAAAAATCCAAAATTCCACGAGTTATGTCTAATCTCATAAATACCATGGACATTGTGTGTCTGAACATTCCAGAGGATTATATAATCCTCTACCGAAGCTGCTAACCATTTCGCACTACTTGCATAGGCTAGGGAATGAACTTGACAATCATTGTCGTTCCTTATGCATACTGGAGGCATTTTCTGTCTTGTACCAGTAATAAAGTCCCATAGAATGAGGTTCGTCGTCTCAGCTGCGACTGCTACTGAGTCTGTTACAGGACTAAATATGATCAAAGGTGTAGATTTTTGATAAATGGCTTTTGGTAATTCCATCATCTTAGACTCTGTGCCCCTTTCGACGTCCCAAACTATGAAGTGACGATCCGATAGTTCAGCCACCCACCGGCCATCCCTAGAGATGTCACACTGTGATCCTGAATTAGTGATAAAATTGCGACACAACGTCCCCTTTTCTACATTGAAAATTCCAATGCTCTTCAGCATTTTGGCCACAAGAAAGCGGCCATTAGATGAAAAGGATAGGCGAAAAATCCTGTCCCCTTTTTTTCGGAGTGTTGACAAAGTTCGAAAGGTGTCTGAGTCCCAAAGCTGTAGTCTCCCTTCTTTCGAGGCCAATGCCAGAAGCTTTCCGTCCCTCGATAGACAAAATTCGTAAATCCACATTTTTTTGGTTGCGGCGGCTTTAGTACCATTGGAACCTTGCGCGAGTATTACAGGTACATCGCAGAGATATAGCGCACCATCCCTACATACTGAAAGCCATCTACTGTCAGGCGAAACAGCAGTTAGGTCAAAGCGTCCTGTACCAAAACCAAACTCTGATACTCTAATTTCCCTCAGCAATTCAAATGTTTTCGTATCGAAAAAACGAATCGTCTTCAAATACATAGTTGCCAACCACTGACCGTTAGGCGAGAAATGAAGGAACTTGTGGGAATCATTTGATTGCAAAACCCGCGTGCATTCATCCATAACATCGAAGTTGGTATCCAAAATACATACTTGGCCATCAGCATTTTCAGTCACCAAGCAGAGAGCCAACTTATGACTTTCTGGAATAAATTGAATATTTCGAACGTATTTTGCCTTTAGGGAATGGTTTTGGACTTTGCGCAGATGACCCGTGCGCAAGTTGATCAGATGAACAATAACGTCTTTATCAATGACAATGTCTTCCACGACATGTGAATTGCGATTTTGCAATGCTTTTCGGAGATAGATTGCCTTTCGTTTAATTTTGTCCAACTTCTTTTCGGAAGGAGTTGTATACGCCACAGCTATGCTCTGATTATCAGATGAGAAAGAATATATGGGATGGTCTTGATCCGAGTACTGATACTGGCTGATGACGCCAGTTTCAATTTTGAAAAGGTATAACCCATCGAAAGTTTCAAGCGCCAAATATTTACTATCGGGTGAGAAATACATTCTCTCCACGAATGAGGTAATATTAGTCTCGCTCCATTCGATAGTTACTACATCCGAATTGTCTGCATCGAAATGCCAAACTTCCAATCCGTGATCACAAGACCAAGTTGCCAACCGGCACCAATCGAAAGATAGCACCATCAAATTTGGCTCGCATCGAGGAAGTTTGATGCTTTTCAATACACTATTTCTCGTATTCCACGTGATTAATGTGTGAATATGAGGTGCACTGCGGCGTTCGCTATCTATGGCCAACATCTCGCTATTAGGTGAAAATAGCAGTGGTTGAAGATCCGTGCCGTTTTCAAAGGATCGCATGCCCTTCTGCCATTCATTCACGTCACCTTTGATATCGATATACTTTGGTGCACATTGTCCAAATTTCTGCCGTATTAGGCTGCTTCTTGGACTGAAGAGCAAGCCTGAAGCATAAATCTGCAAAGGGTACTCCTCTATCACAAGCCTGAAATAGTGGAGGAAATGGGATAAATCGAGGACCAGTTCTAAGATCTCTGCAATTATCTTCTGTGAACCATTCTGCTTCTAATGAGGATTAGAATTGTCTAAAATGATGTTTGGTTATAAAGGGGCTCACCACAAGAAGCTTTTCAAGTTTATCTGTAGCAGATATTCCAATTGGTAAACAACGCTGCAAAATAAGTGCTTCAAGCCAAAAAAGTGACTTCTTTGACAAGAATTCTTTTAATTTGCCGTAATTCGCAATTGTATTACTTTTTGAAACCTCTTGCGCATCATATAAATGATCGACCCAATACATACATGAGTACGCGATGTTTTTTAATGGATCGTTTGCAATGGATTCAAAATTTATCTCTCTGATATGAGTCCCCGGGTAACGAATATGATACAGGTTTTGCCTTAGTTGGTCCATGGCGAAAAGACTTTTCTGAAACATTGTAAAGTGCTGATGTTCCAATCCAAGAGGAAGTAGGATTGCACATTGAGGTTTCGCGATCAAGAAATCCTTGGCAGACTGATGGACGAAATAAATAACCTCGTCCTGAATCGTCAGAAAAGAGCCACATTCTTTAATAATATCAGGGACATCCTCTTCGCCACTGTTCAATTCCCCAAGAGATATCAATTCCCCCATTGAAAGAGGCTGATAGGCTGTCAAAGCGACGGCCAAAACTCTTTTGCAAGTATCAAAGTATGCATGACTTTGAATTAATTCCATCATTTGTTGGTAAAATGAATCTAGTCCCGAGGGGAAGACTTGGATGCGCTCCTTTAAATCAAAGCGTGGGCATCTCGCTAGTTGTTGATAAACCAGAGCGACCCATAAGAACGTTCCCTGTGCGCGAGAATGAAGGTAGTCTTTGATAAACTGTTTGAGATCGCTGTCGCATCTTTTTATCCGATCCAACTCGTCCACTTTATAGTCGATATAAAAAGTGACGGCTTGTGAGATAAATGTTTCATTTAGCTCAAGTGACAGTGGAAGATTTTGGTCGACCCCTATTGATTCCTCAATGCCGCGGTTATGGCGACTTGAAATTATCCATTTTATTCCGGCTGATGAGTTCGACACTATGAGGCCCGTGAGAAGTTCCAGGTCCGTTCGGCATTCATCCAGAGCGTCAATAACCACGTACAACTCCTCTACGATAGGGTCGTGAACCATCTTGCGGAATATATCCTCCAAATCTTCCCAAGAATTCCAATGTTCATCATGCTTTAAATTATCTAAACCGTGATATTTCTCTCGGATATGTGAGGTAAGTGATGGTTGTTGTACAGCCAGGAGATAAATCAGACCGCGCAAAACTGCCACGGCATTGTTCAGACCTGAGTTCGTGGCTTGGCAGAAAAAGTACGATAGGAAGGTATTTTTCCTTGAGTCTTCAAGTCTTGTATCGTATTTTAATTCATCAATAATGCCGCATAGCAGCATCGTCTTGCCCTTTCCTGGGTTACCCTTGACCCAAAGGAGTTGATGCTCCTGAATCTCACGCCATTCTAGGAACTCAGAACTCTGGAGAACCCACCGATAAGATTCTTTTAAGAGTCCCCCTTTCGTCTTTTCGATTCTGGTTTTGTCTTTGCGCGGATCAGTCGATCGTAAACTTGCGAGGCATTCCTCGATGGCCTGTTGGTCCGACTTCTTGGGGTTGTTGAAATAGTTAAATGTATCCCCAACACGAACCTGTGCAGTACCACCAGCCGTGATTGAACCCACAGCATTTATCATTATGGGGGTGTGTGGAAGGCTGGATGATAAATTCGAGCACCAGCATGTCTCAACCCAACCGTGTTGTTCGCGCCAGTTAAGCAGAGGTTTAACTGTCGGAGTGTGCGATTGATATAGAAATTAACCGATTGGTACTTTTCACGAGACAAATATGTTCGTCTTACGTGCTCCAGGGAAAAGAAGCGGCAGAATTGTCGATTACAACGGTTCTGCCTAATTCCTCATCCCCCTCACTACGGAGGTACCGCTTATGTAATATCGTATGATAACACCCAAATCACCATAGCCAATAGAAACCAGAGAAAATTCCCTCAACTGAAGGCAAGTCTTTTCAAAAGAATGTGCAAATTAGACAAATAAGTGCGGTATCAATCAAGCTCCTGTGAAATTGTATTCTGCAAGCTGTGTCCAAAATAAAAGCCATCATAATAACCCAAGCTTTTTCTAGTCTGATCTCTCCCATAAAGCCATGCCAAGGAGCTTGGAGCGAAAATGTGCATGCCATCGTGATTGGAATGAAATTGATATCATGTGGACCGTAGTTTATATTGGCTACTGCGCGCATTGCGACGTGACGCGAACACAACGCCACCACAGATAAATGATCCAAATGCTGTGTCCACCAATGCACAATCCTAATCCTGCATCTAAAAGGCATTCCCGGCCAATCACAACGCACGAGAGATTGACCACTCATTACATCAACATCATATTACACTGTTGGAATCCACCGTAAAGCGTTTCTCAACAAGTTTTAGATTCCTAACTCTGCATATCGGCCTTGGACTGGACATGAGCTCGCTTCCCGGGGAATTCCCATCCTCCTCTGATATTGACGATTCCCTCTCAGAAATTTCAAATTCAGCGGGAAATGGCCTCCAAATAGAGAAAATGCCAATTACTGAATAGGTACCATCGTTATGGGTCAACTGACTCTGGATCCACGCACCAGAGGTCGGTAGTGGTACTGGGGAAATTAATCCTCATGTCACCATTAGGGTCTAGTATAGTCACTGCACCCTAATTCTAGACAAGTATCCTATATGCTAGTGTTGATAGCGACCATTGAATCTTGTTGTTGCTATCCACAGTACCAGTGAAGTAGGCAAGTGAAGTATCCACAGGATTGTTTAGCCGAAGTGTAAATATTGACGCGCTTGTACCAGCTTGTACATAGCCATTTCCTTGTTTAAGATATGAAGTTCCTGGCTCAATGGTGAAGGTTCCAGCTGAATCTTTATTTCCCAGTCTAATACTGGAACTAACAACTTTGAGATAGGACTCATTGTCGCCGAATCGTATTATGCATGCACGTCCCTGCGGTACGGCAGTGGCAGTTGCTGTAATGGAGGTAGTAGTCACTTGTGTCGTGGTCGAAACAGTAACTGTATCCCACTCCGTGAGTACCTTTGTAGAATTCTAGGTGTCTGTGGCCGAAGTCCACACTGTCTGAGTGATAAACACAGTCTGTATATTATCAATCGTGGATGTGATTTGAGCCCCCTGCTCAGTGACTGTTTTGGTGGCCCGAATGGTGATGGTCGGCGTGATGGTAACTGTTTTTGTTGCTTGCCTAGCAGATGCGAGTTTCGAACATCAGTTTGTGTTTGCTCATCCGAAGATTGTTATAGATTTAGATAAAACTTACCTCATGATAGTAGGAGTCTGTGCTGAAGTTACAAAAGGACGCACTCCAAGATTTTTGCAAGCAAATGAATAAGCAGAGGCATCACACACAGATGCGTACTTTGGGATCTTAGAGGGTATGGCCACGTTCCCTTGACACTTCTCTACGTTCCCCCGTGCAATTATTACATTGGTACCCCCAATAGTAGTTGTTTTAACAGTCTTGGTAAAGGTAGATGTAGTTGTTTCCTGCTCACAGTCAGTTTTACAGTAGGTAGTGAAGGACTACAGTGGCAACGCATACAGTAACAGAAGAGGTCAATGTCGTAGTGATTGTGTCGACTTCCGTAGTTTCTATTGTCGTTGTCTTTGTGATGATTGGAAATTCGGTTAAAGAGCCAGCGACACGGACTGTAGCAATCTTTGCCGGATTGGTGACCTTTGCTGTTGCAATGTATGACGTCGTCGTCACCGGCTTTGCTGCTTTCGTGCTAGTGTAGGTAGTTGTCGTAGTTCTGCTCTCCATTAGATTCCTGACTTTCTTAGCAACAACACGAATACTTACATTGTGCAAGGAGTGACAGTCGTTTTCAAAAACGGCTATGAAATCGAAAGATATTAGCCACCAAAGTCCTTCATACATTACACAGCTAGGGAGACGAACTGAGCAATAGTTCTTTGCGCTAGAGACGCCCTGTGGACACTTTGAGACGACCTATTGTATGATTTGTAAATGAGAATTCAATCGATAAAAGTTTCCAAATCGGCATATCATCACAGCCTTTGCACATTAGTCGTTGTATGATACGCCAGGAACCGCTAATGCGGTCGGTGAAAGGGTAGCCAAGGCCACAAATGGGAGGCCGGAGATTCTCATTTCGATGACATCGTGCCAACGCTCCCAGTGATCATCGCCCCTTCACCCTTGATAGCCACACTAAAGATTTCTTCATATATGACCCGATGGAAATACGTGGTCCAGTGAAAGACTCAAATAATCCCTTGTTCGCTAGAATATACAATGCAAAAATGATTGGCAGTAAATATTTATCAGCTTGGGGGCCTTTCTGAGTTTCGGGCAGTTTATTTTACACAGACCTTTCACATTTTTCACCTATGTTCTAGCTCTATTTTTGACATGTTCTCATGCACCCTTTAAACTCCGGTGGTTACTGCAAGATGAACGTGCTGTAGGTGCCCCAGCAAGCCCCATATCAGCAAAAAGATACCTCCCAAACGGTTCGTCATTTGAGTTTAAATTCGCCAGTCAGAAAGAATTCCTTTCCCATATCATGATGCGGATTAACAAGATCGATCTTCCATATTCTAACTTCCATAGGCGGAAGATGCTCCACTGTGTAAGCCACCAAGATCCTCACAGATACCACGTCCTCATTCGAAGTAGCGTAACCACTAATGATGCAAGCACCAAACTTTGAGTAGCTGATTGGTAAGGGGAAATAATTCTCTAGTTCTTGCAGTTTCATTCAGAATATGCCCGCCAAATTAAGGTCGATGATGCTCATTCTGAAAATAGCCACGGCTTCTATCCCAAGTGGTTCGACGATCACTGTCCGTCTGAGAGCCACATCCTTGTTTAGATCAAAGCCACTCCATGGCTCGCAAGCCAACAATGATGAATTTGCATTTACTCAGACAAACGCTGCTATGATGATCATTCAATAGCCAACGCATAACTCTATCACCTAAGGAAAAGTGCTTAAATATGCTGGCTGCATTCTTCACTAATCACTTATTCTCTAATTCTTCGATCATCTGCTAGACTTGAGGGATGCCATGGGCAGTGCCTTCAAGGCTGCCATATTGCAAGACTAGGAAATTGGTGGGATACTGGTGAATGAAGCAGATAGATAGGGCTGCGCCAAATCCTGCCAGCGTATCAAGACAGGTAGCCAGGCCTCGCGTGAGACACTGTCTTGGTCTTGGTAGTGACTGGCTGTTACATGATACATGCCGCGCGTCGGCGCTAAAACCGGGGAACAAATAGCCTAGCCCGCCACAAAATATCCCCGCGTATATAACAGCAAATATTCAGGAGCAGATTGTAAAGCGTTTGGAAACTTACTTGCAACTTAATTTGCCCGTTTTCCACGTTTTATTTCAGTCAAAACACGCGGATGAAGCGGATCGCCGCCGGCGCGCCAAGGTCTCCCCTTACTTTATTGTCGATCACGAACTAGTTAGTGCATTAGTTCGCATCCTGCCTAGTGGCCGAGTGCTTAGACCTCCACTTCATCCATGGCGCGCTGCTAGCGGTATCATAACCGTCCAGTCTAATCCTACTAGGGATTGCAAATCGCCGTGCCACCGAGTTCATCCCCTCTCGCGTGGCATCGCCCCTCATCGGTATACTAACTCATGCATGTCGAATAAGTTTCTCGGTGAATCCAAACGCTCGTCAGCCTTTCAGGAACATCACATCCGTGCCTCTTGCGCCACAAGGCAGGGACATCCAAGGTCTGTGCGAAAGGATGAGCAATTTAAATAGCTTTCTGGTCTCCCCAAAATGCTGATTTTTTAACTCGAAACCGGCAACCCGCATTGAGCACTCGCTGTTCACCTTCACAATCAGATCAGTATGCGGTCATGGCTGTGTGTGTGGTTGTGGTTGTGGTGGTTGAATGCGCTGGGAGTGTTACGAGTTGCGACAGCTGAGTCCCTTCTGGACACTGCGATAGCTGAGATGCCTGGCTGTGCTGTAAGTTTTCCGACCCATCATTTCCATATCTCTCATTATGAATGATATTCATATCCTGGTGTTTGTTTAGCTAGATTGTTTCACAGCGGCGCTTCCCAAATCCTCCTGTGCTCTAACAAACCAGACCTGCCTGTGTTCCGATGAGCACTTCGCAGCTGAGGTGACAGATTGCCTGTTAGGCGCATGTACTATTAAGCAAGCCCTCTGTATGTTCACTGTTGGGTGACATCTTTGGGTCCAATAATAACCAGTGGCATCCAGTTACCCAAAACCTGACGATGACGTTATGCGATGTTCCCATCCGAGATAGATCACCAGCCTATCGAACCATGCTTATTGTGCTACTTGTATTCGGCAGCATAGCTATGTTGATTCGAGTTTTTTACAAACAACACAACGGAAACGGTCTAGGCGCCGACGATTGGGTCTTCATAGTGACAGCCCTTAGCAGCTATGCCGGTGCTTTTGTGATATTTCATGGCATTCTGGGGAATGGCCTGGGTCGCGACATCTACACCCTAACACCAGCTAAGATCACTTCATTGCTCCGATATTTTCAAATTTCTGCCGCACTTTATTTCATCCAAATCAATCTTCTCAAGATATCTATCCTTCTTTTCTACCTCAGGATTTTCCCAACCCGAAATACCCGCCATCTCCTTTGGGGAACAGTCGTGGTCTGCGCCTTAGTTGGAATAGTCTATACATTTGTAGTTGGCTTCTTTTGTCAGCCAATTAGTTTCGCATGGACAAATTGGGATGGCGAACACCATGGAAAGTGTCTCAACTTTGATGCTATTACCATCTCGGGCTCAGCCATCAGCATTGCTCTCGATTTCTGGATTTTGTTGATTCCATTATCACAGATCAAATCTTTGTCACTTGATTGGAAGAGCAAAATTTTGGTCGGGAGCATGTTCTTTATGGGCACCTTGTGAGACCCCTCCCCCCACGCTTGTTTCAGCCATGTATTGTATCTAACTTTCTCCAGCATTACAATAGTCAGCATATTGCGACTCCGATACTCGCTCGAATACCCTACAAATAATACAAATCCTAGCTGGAATTATACGACAATTTCCATGTGGTCTGTAATTGAGGTCACGGTTGGAATTATTTGCACATGCCTGCCTGCAATTCGTATGTTTCTTGTCGATATGTGGTTCGGCAGACTCAGCTCAAGACCTGATGAAGTGAATGAAGAGTCACGACGCAAAGCTTCAGAAGAAAGCCAAATGATAGTTGACCAAATCCTGATGCCCCCCAAAAAGGCTGTCCCAAGTCTTTATCGTTTGAGCTCACGGATGGAGATTGATCAGATTGCGTTGGTGCAAAAAGGAGCTGATTAAAGGGGGGCTGGATCCCACCTAGCTTTTGATACAACACTCTACGAGGTTTTTTTCTTCCTTTTTTTCTTTCTGGGAAATATTTCAATGCCATTACAACTGCATTAAGGCTTACTTTGGATTAGACTTCACCTCTTTGGTATCTTCTTATGAATAAATGGCGACATGAAAAATATTGAACATTATATCACAAAATACAAGTCTGCAGTGCCGTGACGTTTTCTCTCTCAGCCGTGATGAAATTGATACATAGAGAATAAACTTGAAGATGGTAATAAAAACCGATGTCAAACTTTCAGTTAAGCCTACGGCATGCACTGAGGGCATCTTACAAGCCCCCATAAGGAAACTAAAACCTAGGAGAATTCGTAAGATTGCGAAGGAAAATCCATCAACCGCCACATTCCCCTAACTTTACCAAGAACTCGATAACAACGCTTGTTCTTCTTATAGCGCTCATGGAGTAATTCGAAGTGTTCAAGGTGCTTTAGCGGCTTTTTAACAATGCCTTGTTCTCTTTCAAGCAACTCCGACGCACTGAGGGGAGGCACTTCACTTTCTGCCCCTTCTGCCTTGGTATCAACGTCAATTTTCCTCCTTTTTATCCTTGGACCTTCTTCCAATAGCTCACTAGCCGTCCCGGGCTCTGAATCAGAAACACTGTCCTGCTTTAACTCTTCAACTACCCAACACACACTCATACTTCTTAAATCGGAGTGTGGCAGGATTTCCCAGTCTGCATTGTACACCGTCGCCACATGACACGGCCCATCCACATCAAAAACCGAAACCAGGGTTTCCATGCGACATTGCTCGTCCTCAAAGCTGTATGTACCGTTTGTAATCAGATCCATATTAATGCGCCACACACTGGAATCCTTGTCTTCGTCTTCGTCTTCATTCGGATGGCCTTTCAAAAGGGAGTCTATTTTAGACATTTGCCCTAGATTTGTCATAATTTGTTGCATTTTTTGTCGCATTAAGATCGAGTTGACTAGATCTCGGTATTCATGCTTTTCGGCCCCTGATTTTGAGCTTTCGGCATGATCAAATCTCAACTTTGCATACGGGATACGCTGGTCTAGAGTGGGAATCCGGTGAGGGGCGAGACTTGGGTCTGTCTCCGAAAGTATGCCTCCAGAATCATATCGACCAATGTAAAGACCCTCGGGTGCAGAAATATGCCCGAGGAATTGCTCGACAACCTGGTCCGAGTCCATTCTAGGCAAAAGGTTATGATGCCACATCGTCAACGGATCAGTGCTGCGCTTATACCGACCGACCCAAAGATAGCCAGCCGACATGATGCGATCAAAAAGCCAAAGCTGATGATATTGCCCATCGGGGCTTCTGTCCAGCTGCATCGTCTCAAAAGGTCTCGCAACAACGTCAGGATGATCGAATAGGGCTGGACCAACCTCGTCAGGAAGAGAATCTCCATAGCCATCTGGGACGATATCTACGCGCAAAGAGTGCCATATGCTATTAGCTACTCCGAGTGCTCTTGGATCTGTGTCTGCCTGAAAATAAAGAAAACGGAGGATGTCGAAGAAGATCCTGCCAATGCGAGATCTTTTTTCTTCATCAGCCTCGATGCGCTCAGGAATGAGGATCGGCATGACCAGGGCACCAGTCCTGTCAATACCCAGCCTGTCAATCTCACTCCAAAGGATAGAGTCATCAGGTAGCGAAGGCAACCCCTTCTCAAGCATTTCGTAATTTGCCTTCTGAATCATTTCACCTCGCGAGAACGGTTTCGACACAATGTCACGGCGTCTGCTAAAATCTTCTATGCTCTCGCCGTCAAATTCTTTCACATATATCTTGAGGCATTTGAGCTTCACCCACTCCTCAATCCACTTTACTTTGATTGGTGTCAAATCAATCGTGTCCTCGACTTTCCAGGCGTATGCTGGGAGATTGAATAAATCCTCGGAACGAGTGGTATGCCTCAATCTGGACCCGTAGAAACTCCTTACAGCTACGTGATCAATCGAGGGTGTCTGTGTGTCGAATGGATAAAGCCAGCGATGGTTGGTTCCAGTGTGTGTAATTCGACCGTCGAGCTCTAGATTATACTGCCCAAATAATTCCGGGACAAAAAGTGAAAAATCTCCGTTTATAATAGCCAGGGTCAAAAGCGCAACTCGAAGCGACTTGCATTGTTTTGCGACAGCATTCGAATCCAATCGCTGTTCGTAGTCGCACATATTTGCCATAATGACTATGAGGTCCTGCGTATCACGGCAACCTCGAGTCTTAAGTAGTGTCAGGGCTCCTGCGGCGTCTACCCTGTCCCTCTTCCATGAACTTTTCCCCTTAAAGAGCTGAAAATCCGCCCCTTGACGTGATTGTGTCATCAAACTTGGATGCAGTCTTTCAGCGTCATGAATGATGCGAATAACCGAGTTAGGCACAATGGACTTCACGAACCGCATCCGTCCAACCTGCCTCACCTCTAAATGAGAGGCTGCATCACCTGTGATGAATGCATCCGCACTTTTGACAATTCGACGGAACTGGTTTATTTCCATACACACGACATTCGATCCAATAACTCTTTTCTGTGAATCCAAAGAGTGCTCTGGAATCCCTAAATGTTTTTGCCGGATGCGAAAGGTGGATTTGTACTTGATGCCATCCGCCCGCCGGAAAACAAGAACCAAACGGCGACCTGCGCTGAGAGATTCTTGAACAACCCAAGCACGTGTGTACCAGCGGTCCCGGCATACTTCCTGGAGAAAATCTATTATCAGATCGATGCAGTGACGACGTTGTGGTGCTCGTTTCGGATAAAGAGTGTCGAAAATAGCGTCGGCTTGTGCTTGAGTTGAAATTTCCAAAGAATGAAGCCCAGCCGTGACAACAGCGCGGGCGTAAAGTATATCCATAGCTTGAATACCGATTTGTTGTTCATCCTTTTCATGTTGTGGGCTCTTCTCTGTCGGTTGGGGTAAACATTCTTGATCGATCCACACCATCCGAAGTCCAAAGGACGTAGCAACATCGACAGCACGGTCAATTACATCGTCCAGAGCACGGTTCTGGCGGACACTACCATCTATATCGCGTATCTGGTAGCTTCCTTTCTTCTGGGTTTTGTCTTGACTATTTTCCGTGGGAATGGGCCAGCAGTATGATACAGCAACATAATGAAAACAATTGTGCTCCATAGTCTGCTGTAGCTCAGGGAAACTATCTCTTGGTCTAAAAAGGCGAAATTTTTGTGTCTTTCGATCATGAGGAAACTCAGGTAGAGAAGAACAGATTTGGCACTTCTCTTCGTGTTCGTGCTTATCCTCGTCCTGAATTTCTAATGACGAGTCAGGTGGTGCAACTTCTTTTCCTTTGCCTTTGCATTTTGCTAGACTATTTTCGTTGACTTCATCCCTCTCTTCCTTAGGCATCCCCATGGCACATTTGGGCATACCATTTTCGTCATCACGATCATAGCCATTGGTCTTCGCGTCGGTGTTGTCAAAAATCAGAAATTTGCAATCTCGCAAAGTCCATTCATAGGCCTTGAAGCGTTCGATTCTGAGTCCAGTAAGTTTTGGTGCTTGCTCCAAATCTGCAGCCTTCAGGGGGCTAGATTGGTCGCCAATGTCATGTTCCATTTTGTGGGGAAATTCTAGATGGGCAATGAGAGAATTTTGAATGTTGAACAGATTTTCTCAGGAACCGGGAGGAATCAAGATGCGTTTATAAGGGGTCTCAATGCAGCATGGAACTGTGCGTAAGGCGTCTTGCATCGCCTCGTTGCCTCGCTGCAGGCGCCTGAAATACCACCACGGACCAAGTGATGAACAAACCACAAAACCTTAAGTGTCTTGACGCATACCACATTCCAAGGGCAGACAAAACTTCCCGTAATTGAGAATCTGTGGCGGCTCTTCTTGGGGAATGTTGGACTAGATTTTTGCAATACAAATCAAACCATCCCTCTTACTCCCATACAAAAGATCCTTTTCACAGCTTATGCGAGCTTATTTGTATACTATTGATATAGATATGCATGCAAGTTATGGTCTAATCATCAAAGGTGTGGTCTATGCGTTGAGACCTGAGACAAGGCAACCGCATTAGTGGTGGCCAGCTGGACGCCCTGAGCGAATGAGGGCAACAAAATGATTCACGTTGAAAATGAGGCTCAGTCATTCCAGGTATCCATCGGCATTTGTGCCAAATTAGCGAGATCAGCTTATAGAAATCGCAACTATTGTCAACACAATCAAGCGCCAAGCTTACAATTGATATGCTCTAAACACAAAATGCGAATACAACCATCCGGCAAATCAAGATACAAACAAATTTACACATGCAGGTGGTGCCGGTCCCGTCTATACCCCAAAACAAGTGGTAAAAAACAATACCCAAATCAGTCCCTTACAGCTTGGGTCTCAAAACCTCGCCTCGCTCATCCTTGTAGGTTGCAAGAAGGTTTCTCTTGCTATCGCCCCCGTGGCTAACCTCGACAGGGGCGTCAAACACAGTGCTGTCAGCCTTGACTTCTCTGTCCTTGACATCTACGTAGTTGCGCTCTCCAGAGCCCACGTACAGCTGGCGAGGTCTCCAGATCTTGACACCTGAGGGGTTGAGCATCTGCTGTCTCCAGTGGGCCAACCATCCAACACATCGAGGAACTGCAAACAGAACAGGGTAGAAGCTAAAATTTCAACAGTTAGTATCAGGGAATCTAATCAAGGGACGAGAATAGGTACGTACTCAAGAGGGAAACCCATAGCCTGGTAGATCAAGCCAGAGTAGAAGTCGACGTTGGGGTAGAGGTTTCGGCTGCGCATAAACTCGCTCTCACGAGCGTACTTGGCCAGGGTCAGAGCAGTGTCAAGAAGTTGGTTACGGCCGGTGACCTTGAACACCTCCTCAGCCAGCTCGCGGATAGCGGTCGAGCGAGGATCAACGTTCTTGTAGACACGGTGGCCGAAACCGACGAGGACTCTCTCACGCTTCTCTACCTTCTCCATAAAGGCAGGAACGTTCTCGGGAGAGCCAATTTCCATTAGCATGCGAATAGCGCTCTCAGAGGCACCACCATGGGAAGGTCCATACAGCGCAGCGCATCCAGCCGCCACGACACTGTAAGGGTCGACTAAGGAGCTGCCAACCTGGAGAACAGTCGCGGTGGAGCAGTTGACTTCATGATCAGCGTGGATGATGAACAAGGCATCAAGGGCCTTCTCCAAAACGGGGTGAGGGCGGTACTCGGAGCCAGAGAGGTGGTCGAGCAGGTACAAGAAGTTACCAGCGTAGGAAAGTCCCTGAGCTGGTCTGTTGAAGGGACGGCCCTGTCGCATACGGTAAGAAGCGGCAGCCAATGTAGGGGCCTTGCCAAGAATTCTAAGGATCTGCTTATCGAGAATCTTAAGAGCCTCGAGGTCGCCAGATGCAGCGTTGGTGTAGAGCTTCTGGCCTTGCAGAGATGGGTTGGCCTCTGGAGCAAAAGCGCCCAGAGTGGCAAAGGCAGAAGTCAACATGGACATGGGGTGAGAGTCGTATCGGAAAGACTTGAACATGCCCTCGATATCGCTGTGGATGTATGTGTGGTGCATAATCTCATCCTGCCACTTGGTGGACTGAGTGCTTGTGGGGAGCTCTCCGTAGAGCAGCAAGAAGGCGCTCTCAAGGAAATTGCTCTTGTGGACGAGCTGCTCAATTGGGTATCCACGGTAGCGGAGGATACCATCCAGCCCGTTGATGTAGGTGATCTTGCTCTGAACAACAGCCGTGTTCATGTAAGCAGGGTCATAGACTCTAAGACCCTGGTTGGTCTCATCCTCAGGACGATCATTTTGCGACTGGGCCTTGATCTTCTTGATGTCTGTGGCAAGCACCGAGTTGTGAGTGATGGGCACCTCATAGGACTTGCCAGTGCGGTTGTCGACTATCGTCAACGACTGACGAGGGCCGAGAGTCTTGATCGTCATGACTAAGGGATGTGGGTGGCTGGCGGACCAGACGCGTCTCTTACTTATTAGTGGGGAGGGATGGAGTCGGACAGGTAAAGGATCCGAAGACTCAAGAAACGAAGCTCTTCCCTAAGACGGATATACTTTTGACGATGCGCGAAAAACAAGTCGGTTCAGGGCTGAGAACAACAAATATTTTGCCGAAGCAAGTGACGTCTTGATGGGAGACATATGACGGACCCACCGAAACAGGGGCCACATGTCGCTGCTATGCCGAGGTCTGGGGCGGGAACAAGTAGTTCCGCGCCGGCCCAGCAATTAACCGCGGTTTTCACAGGTGCCTTCGGCAGTTCGGTTCGGCCCGCGCACTATACTCGAAGCGGTGGTGCTGCGTTATGTATGTCATATGATGTGCCTCGCCTGGAGTTGATCATTGCGCTGTTCTGTTCTGCTTTGTTTTGGCTTTCCTTTGTTTTGTTTGGCTTCTGATTTGTTTTGGTCTTGTGTGTTGTGTTGCCCAGGGATTTACTCCATCGCTGGGTAATCTCGGCATGACGTCATTGTCCATTCTCCAGATCCAGCCAAAAACAGTCAGCAGAACAGCCAATGATGCCGAAAACACCAATAAAAACCACAAAAAACCATCCATCACACTAGTAAAAGCAGCACGACATCTTCCCCGCGATGAATTTGTCCCCAAAAAGCCCAGCCCATGATTTGTTGAGTCGATGCGGAGCGTTGGGACTAACCACAATTACCGAACCCCGGATTTTTTATCCACCTTGGCCGAGATTGACCGAGCCAGATCTGACCAATTAAACCCAACCCATTCCGGAGCCTACCCTGTACCCTCTTTTTCGCGTCCTTTTTTGCTACTTCAGTGGCTTTCACTCAGACTGCTCACTCATATCAGCTATTTTGATCTATTTAATTTAAATTTTAGTAATGAAGAACATCCTCCTTATATATTCGATTGCTTACTACTATTATCACTCACGGAAATGGTCGAATTCTTGGTGTCATGGCTTCGTCTCATATTTTGTCTTCCTGCGTTCTCCTCCACCGCTTAAATTTCAACGTACATCATAGGTATTTCACCTTAAAACTAATTTGGAATGCCCTCACAATGTAATATTTATCTAGAAACCTAGCCTCTTTCTCCGTGTCCATGACACCGCTGACAGTCTCGTTCGTGATTCAGATATCTCCTAGGGTTATGGAGATGCCGATAGTAACCTCCAAAGTCCATATTTAACCGGATTACGGGGCTTGATAGGCTCCCATCTGATGCGGCTCAATCGTAAATGGACAGCCAAGTAGGCACGAACTAACTTACGCGGTAGATAGATCCACTCACTCAGTTCAAGCTCCATCTCATTAGTTAGTGGCCGCATGCCGCTAAGCAACCACACACGCCCTCAGCCAAACTCTGGTATTTAAGTACCTCATTCCAGCGTTGCTTTACGTTGCATGTCAATCATCCATCATCATTTTTATTGTCGCTGGTAGCGAAAGTCACGTAAAATGGCACCTGTCCCTCTTGGTAGGCATTCTTCTTGTGTTTCACCCCGCTCAGTTGCCATCGAATTTACACCGTCTTTATTTCCTGCCCCACCATTCCCACCTTATTCCAATACAACGAATCAAGCACCAAAATTTAATATTCCGTGATTTCTGACTCTATTATCAAGGCATTTATGGAAGATTTTACTCCGTCAGAAATGCCCTGGGGCAATACCGGTCAGCAGCCGTGACAGGCGAGTACACCATTTGGCCTCCCCCCGATCAGCCCAAGGATTGGGTCCAAACCACGCTGGAGAGTAGTCTGCAAGCCACCGTTAGGCAGCATCCCGGTCTTTGCTATGGACTAGCAGGACAGCCGGGAGAAGACTCTATTGTGGGATATGAAGCAATAAACACTATTCACCGCGACGATGTGATGGAATTTTTTCACGTCGGCTCACCTCAAGAAGCGGAGGCGATCATGCGCCAGAAACTCGAAGCCGCACATACTAAACGATGGACACCTCCCAAGCCTGCCTGGAGAATGATCGTCGTCCACAGTGAGGCCAGCGCTGAGCCGGCTTCCTCCAAGATTTATGTCATTTTCATCTGCCACCATGCGATAGCGGATGGGCGAAGCGATGCTGCCTTCCATGTGTCGCTTATGAAACACTTTGCGCACGCATCTAAGATCAATGAATCACCTACCTGGCCCATGGTTTTTGACAAAGCGCCCCCTCCTCCCTTGCAGATTGAAGATGTTGTTGACCTACCTACACCTACCACGGAGGCAGCAGGAGGCTCTAGCCAGGAACGAGTGTGGGATGGTACCTACACAACGGAACCATCAATTGATGAGTACAAGTCAAGAGTCCGGCTCGTGACTATCCCTCCAAACTCGCTCTCCAAGGCTCTTCAAATTTGCAAGCAGAATGACATAACTTTGACAGTATACCTGCATGGTCTCTTTTGCGCCTCATTGTGCAACATTCTCAAGGATGAATGGGCGTTTCGTTCCATTACGCCTTATTCGGTTCGTCATCTCACAAAGGCCGGTGTGGATGAGATTGTAGACCATGTCTCATATGTCATTTGCCATGCCTCAAAGGCGAAGTTAGAGGGTATCCGCAAGAGCTCACCGCGATCGCCTGAGGAATTTGCGCACGTCCTCAACCTGGCGAGAGAGTTTCGCGCCGTGATTACTGATGAGGTACAGCGGTTTCCACAAGACAGCCCCCTCGCCCGCACTGCGCAAGTAAAGGATGTATGGTCACATTGCCGACGTCAGCTGGGCAAGAGGAGCGAACTTTCTTACGAGTGGTCCAATCTTGGGGCGATAAGCGGCGCAGCTGAGGGCCAGGGTAATCTAACCCTGGATAGACTCATCTTTACTCAGTGCGGCATGGTAAATGGACCGGCCATGGGATTTGGCGGTGTCAGTGTGCGTGGTGGGCCATTGGTCATTTCCATAACTTGGCAAGAGGGAGTTGTCGATGAATCTTTTGTAGAATCTATGGCGACCGAATTAGAAAGCCGTTTAGGGAATGGAGCAGATTGAGTTTGTCGGGTAATCAATACTATTGACATGCTCATGTGATGCAGTCGTCAGCTCGCCTTTTATTTGACATCAAACCGTGTGTTCTCTCATAGATAACAAAAAGAAAATAGGACGGTGCAAATTGCGTCAGGCAATGCTTGGCTTTGTTTAGCGTGGGGAGCATTGCTTGGTGTGCGGGGTCCACGTTGGGCGTGCTGTAAGGCGTCATGTTGGGCGCAACGGCGCAGGTGTGGGCCAAACTTGGCCTTTGATGGCACTATTTAGTCGGATGATGCAACCCGAGATAAGATCCATGGACAACCAGTACAATCGGCATGGCTTCCTCAATCAAGAACGAGTGGATCATCCTCATCCCGGATGTTGAAGGCATGCTGGAAAAAAGGATGCAAGTCAGAGAGTAAGACGCACTGTCCACACCTAACCAGACTCAAATAACGACGAGAAGCACGCATATAAAAAACTTGACGAAACACATTGATTCAGGCCTTTTCCAGATGGGCGGCGCTACACTGCACGGGCCTGCTGAGGGTGATACACTGGACATTCAGGGAAGCGCTATTATTGCTCGCGCCGACTCTATCGACGAGGTACTGGATATATTGAAGCAGGATATTTACTATACATCGGGAATTTGGGATTGGGACAAGAGGCAGATCTATCCCGTACGTCAGAACTTCCTACTACTTATTCTGTCCTAGGACAACTAACATACAATGCAGTTCAAATGTGTGTACCGAAAACCAATGGGAGAGCTATAAGTGTACACTCCCAGACAGACAAACCAAAAAAATATAGCAACACTCATGCGCAATCGTGTCGAATTCGCTCTAAAAGGCTGGGGTGCTTGTCCGTGAATCACATAGCAACCCCGAAAACGTATGTGTTCATGTATCAAAGTTCAAAAGGTTCCTCCAGTCCACGTCGAACCACATTTGATCCCCAGTTCCCTCATCGAAAGGCAATGCTTCAGAGCTTAACTGGGCATTCCAAGCTTGGTCCGGATCGCTAGGCGACCCATCAAGCGTCGAAGAGATCTTTCTAGAAATGTCTTCCACGTCTTTTAGGAACGTCTCGTGTTCTTTCGCAGCAGGGTTTCCGGCTTGCACCATCTGCTCGAGGATGGTTCGACATTGGGAGTAGAGGCTCGTGTCGTTGTCCGAGGAGTAGGAGGACCCTTGGTCGTTTAGCATGGTAATTTGCGAGAGGGACAGAATTGCCAAGCTAGAAAAAACGTGGAGAGAGTCCCAGTATCCGAATTTCGCTACAGAAAAGTCAGCTTTCAGCATTTATTGGGGACTCGGGTATTTGACCAAGCTGATCAGATTTGTGTAGGTCTAAAATAATTCGGCAGCTATTACGAGCTGCATTTAGGCAGTGGAGCTTAACAGCCTCCAGTCTTCTGCATGCAGCAGAATTGCCCTCGTTTTTCGGTGATCGATAATCCGAATCTTGGTGTTGTGCAATCGTTGAAAGCTCCTTGAGATAAAACGTTCGTAGGATAATTGTGAAGCACTGGAGGCAAACAATTAGCCAGGCGATTGGGTAGTGTGGAGTAGGCAACTTACCTGGTGATATCGCAGATATAGAGATGCAATGCCTCTTGAAGAGGACAACTGAAACATGCCAGATGGAATTCCATCTTCAAACTGGAAGATCAAATATGAGGGTAGGTTGCGTTTCCAGTCTTGTAGCATCTCAAAGCATGGTATTACAACGCTCGCAATCGCATCTTCATCCGACATCTGCAGCATACGAGTAATGGAATCAGCAACTTTTCTCTTGATTTCGCAAATCTGAGCCTGACCGATCAAGACGTGGGGGTCAAAGAACTGGTCAAGGTGATCTGGTGAGATATTTGCGCTCGAAGGGAGTTGGATGCTGGCCGGAATGCTCTCCTGCGTAGGAGGCAGGCCCAGCTCTGCAGCAACCATTCTGTCCATACAGTAAGAGGTCCACCATAACCGTTTTCGGTGTTCGTTTAACACTTCGGGGTATCGGATACTATGTGACATGTTGTTTGGTGTCATCTCAGGTAGCGGCTTGTCCAAATGGAGTAATTTTGCCAGTGTCATGCTCTGACTAGCATAGGTAAAGGCGGTTTTTCTGCGGTTGAGCGAATAGCAATAAAATGCCTGTATTGGACGCATTAGCCGCTTGGCACACTAGCTTGAGAGCACAAAAGAATGCAGGTGCAACGGACCATAAGGTTGAGAACCTCTACATCCTCGGGAAGGGGCTCTTCCGAAGATGTCTTGTATAGAACAAGAGCCTGCTCAAATAACTCCCAGCCAGGAGGTAAGAGGGTGGCAAAGGTCTCAGCCATTCCCGCGACTAATGGGTCACCTCCATCGACGGGGCTGAGAGTGCGATTATTGAACAGAAATGTTTGCGCAAGCGCGAATACAACTGACGCCCGGCAGAGCCAGTTGCGGTCTCTGGAAAGCTTGACTGGATCATCGCACACCAACGATAAGTGCTCACGGAAGTCAACTCGCAGAAACCAGTGGTAGTCGCAAAAAATGTCTTCAAAGATCTTGAGCAAATGAAAGGCCAGCTCTCTCGGGGGAAATTTGATTGTGGCCTCTGCTTCTATTCCCCGTTGCGGTGTAAGTGGATCGATCACACCACGACGCTAGTATTATTTACGTACGCATAGATTCAGATCTTAGTCTCAGGTGGGTGTAGGAGCTCTCCTTTTGCGGATCCGGCGACAGACGGAAATCCAGTTGAGCATGCGATTCGATGGAGGATGAGACCTCCTTGAGGTTTTGAATAAAGCGTTCGGTGCTGGAATATTGATGCAGCAGCGTCCTGGCTGCGATGCCATCAATGGACTGTGAGGGATCGATTGACCCCACCAAATCTGAGGGGAAGCTCGGAAGCGATCCCGAAGCTGAGGATTCGCCATCGATCGATGAGCCCGATTTACGACTGAGGTTGACTTCCCTCTCCAGATCTCGGATATAGCTCTCGGGAACAGAGAGATATCTTTTCTTCTCCGGGTATACGCAGTTGCGCTCACGGGCCACACAGCGCTCGCAAGGATTTCCTGTATGAGGAATCTAAATAACTGATATCAATTGGACTTGGTATGAGAGTCTAGAGTCATACCACCATTGCATTTTAGTTTCTGAGAGTGGCATGGTATGCACGCGACGGCGTTGCGGCCCTTGAATTTTCCCATTGTGCGCACGATGGTGAAATCGTAGCTGGGGGGCGTTAGGGACGGCCAATCATCAGTGCCGTTTAGTGCTGCCCATCTGAAGGGGGGTGCTGCTTGGTGGGATGAAGGCCCCGTTGGTATAACGGGCTGTGGTCTCTTTTTAAAAGATAATAAAGACAAAAGTACAAACCGACCGGTTTTGCGGTCTTATCTCCTTTCTTTTTCTCGTCCGTTGACAGCGGACCGTTGGCCGTTTCCTTCTTTGGGGAACTCAAAGCGAGGCCCAACATAATATAATGCACAATGCATTGAGGAATGAGAAAACAAGCTTCGGAGACAACAACGCTAGCTGGGTAGCGTCATGGAGTGGATCACATGGGCGGATTATGCCCGATACCACCTTTTGGCCGATTGGCATTTCTAGTTACGGCGAGTTGACAATTGGAGATAATGTCGTTAGTTAGTTGGATAGACGAAACGGCAATTGACCCCGGCGTCACTTAGTTTTGGCTCTCCGAGCGCGGTCGGTCCGGCTGCAGAATGCCAACGCAAATCCTCTCAGCTCCGCGAAGCTTTTTTCGACTCTTCCCACCACTCAGCTCGAAGCGGCCACGCACAGGCCACGGATGGTGAGGGTCCTGGGGAATTGGTCGGAATCCTACCAAATCTCCACCGGCCCAAGTCTTGCCACTCTGGACATAGCCTAGGCTGGAGCAAATCACTGACTTACTTGGCGAGAAGAGCTGGGACGGTGATTGGGTCTAGCCGTGGCCGCGAACCGGTTTTTGGATGTTCTGGCCCAAGGGCTGATGCTAAGTTCAAGTCTGAGGCCATACCATGCTTTGCCTGCCTGCCTGGCTTGCTGTCTTGAGACGGAACTATACAGCGCATCATCCATCAGCCTGAATGTGAAATCACTCATCGGCAAAGTCTCGCGGAATGCAAAGCGTCAGGCGGCGAGCTCCGAAAAAATATTCCTCTCACAAATTGTCGCAATCCATGCTCTCTCGAGACCTTGCGTGGCCAACCATGGTCTGGCAAAGCTACCCACTGCGGTGTATAGGAACGGGGACAAGTGCCCAGAGCACCGTGGTTCATGTAGCTGCCAGACAGTCGAAGGCTGCATAGTTTAATTAGACGAGGAGGAGTCGCCTCGTCAGGTGAAGGCGAGTGCTGCATGGTCTCATGTGAGTCAGCCGTCTGTAATACAGCATACAGCCAGCATACACGCAGACCAAAGGTGCCTATGCATCCAAATCTCGCAATGAGGGGCATGATGTTCGCTGTACAGGGCCCTGGTTCGGAGATTATCAATCACCGTCGACGTGCCACGATGCTCCCCCACCTCATGAGGCTCAAGCTGGAATGACGCAGATGGCAGACGTGCGGGCGGTTAGTTACACGACTCTGTTGCAGCATGCACCAGGGCAGGCAGATTTAGCGCCGGCAGCCACTACGACCAGATCTACTTCATGGGTTTGCCCGCTGGCCGCAATCTTACATGCGCCGCTTCGGTCATCACACAGCTTTCTGACGTGTCCCAGGGCCCCAGTTACAGTAGCTGGACGCCTTGTCTCTCTGGCTGCAGGTTGCCTTTTGCAGGAGCCAAACAGAGGGACAGGGCCTGGCTCTGTAACGCGGGTATTAGTGATGCCCGCTCCTTGGCACGGGGAAACAAACTCCTGTGGCAACCCATCCGGTTTCTAGACTCTCCGGGTTCGTCCAATAAGGAAGGTCATCCGCTGATGCCGGCCATTACTGCCTCCAGCTCCTTGGTACGCAAATCACATCTATTGGTTCCGCCCAGCTGTAGCCAGCGCATACCCTGGTCAAGGCCTTGCCAGGCAGGCTACGAGCACACCACCCATGGCCCAGTCAGCTTCACGGTCAAGCCAAAAGAAAAACAAACCTGGGGTTCTCGCAGCTGAATGCCCCTCCTCCTCAGCGTAAGCTTTGCATACAGGGGGATTGAGGGCAATCAGCGAGAACAACCCATGCACTCATTTGTGGGGGCAAAGTCCCCAAAAGCCGGGTTAAAGCGAACAACTACCGCAACGTCATTGATTGTAGCCAGCCAGGGTGATGTCGGCCCGCGGATATGACCAGAGCCTCCGCTTTGAAGGAAGGGTGCTGAGGTTTGGGCTACAGAGAGAGAGATGTATGAGTGAATTCAGGAAGAGGACAAGCAAGGTAGGATTAAACTGTTGAAAGTGCTTTTTTTAGTTCATGTTCTTGGCCTGCCTTAGAGCCAAGCTGTCTATAACGGGATGATCGGTGGACTGATATTGAATTTCCAACGTAATGAGCCTGTGCCCCCAACTTTGGTTTTCCTATAAAGCAATCTCCCGCCTCCCGCCTTTGTCCTCTGCAGCTCGAGAAGTTGCCTAGGCACGGCAGTTGGCGAGACCAGCCACTGGCCTGGGTGACTCATGAAACTGAGATGCCATGCCTACGTCATAGCAATGTATAGATTCCTGCAGCTCTTCATTTCTTGCCTCTGTACTCACAGCCAGTACGTGGCTAAAGCTTCCCCTGTGCATGAGGTTCTAGAAGGGCCCGGCTGCAGGCAAATGGTCGGCCCATTGTGTGTTGGCGACCCGACCTCACTCCCTCGGTTGCGCGGGCGCCAGTGGCCGACTCAGGATTTCTGGGTCAATCGGCCCAGGTCGCGCTAGTGGCCGAATCAGCTTCCTCGAGCGACTCGGCTCATGATGCGTTAGCGGCCGAAAAGCGAATCCCTCCACCAGTCCCAGTGCCGTAGGGTCCATGCACGCAGCGAAAATAAGTTCTCGGGCTCTATGAGAGGAGAGTTTGGGGAAAAGCGGGACGGAACGATTAGAGACAGATTGATGTGATTCATCACTGTATTCATCGATCTACGGCTATATGCAAGGATGCGTCGAACAGGATTTGCGCTTGGGACAGCTGAGTGGCTGCAGCCACGACGATGGCAAATGCAGGTAAATTGGTTTTTAGCTCGGTGGATCGTCGAATTACCCCCGGAACCCTGAATCTACCATGTATGTAGTACAGTAGGTCCGTCTCCATATCTTGGCCCCCATGCTGTATTCGCGGGGGGGTGAATGAATGGCAGAAGGGAAGACGAGAGGGAGATTTGCGAGACGAGGCTCGCTTGCATGCTGCAACCCCGTTTTCCGGCATGATTTCGAGCTGTCATGATGGTACGGTGCCGTAGAAAAAAAATGAGAGGAAACTACTACGCCGTATGACATGACAATCCTTCTCACCGTTACTTGGCATGACCGGTGTCTATTCAAACACACTCGGCCGGGTCCACAAATGGATGCGGCGTCGTGAAAAGAAACCTCGGTGTGTAACCAAGAAGCAAATGCGATAGAAGTGACGATAACGAAAAAAAGTGACAGTCATCAGTCAGATATGCAGCTGTCTCGGCTGATGAGCAGATATTCGACATGGTACACATGCAGGGTAACGCCATTGGCGCAGACCGATTGGGTGGCGTGCGCAATGCCCTGCATCTACGCCCGAATAGATTTTTGACCGGTTTCTAAATTCCATCAAACATGCCTCCAGCCCTTGGGACGAGTCACGCTAGCTACGTGTCTATTTCCACAGCCTTGTGGGTATAGGGCCGTCCGTGATCCTGTTGTCTCGACCGGAAGTGCATGTCTGTTGTTCTCGGCGTGGGAGCGCATGCAGCGGCATTGACCTCCTCGCATGCTGCTGCTGCTGCTCTGCTGCTCGACCGGTAAGTTAGCTAGGTTTAGGAGAGGGTCCCCCTGCACGCTCTTCCAGATGCCATCTCTCTTTCCCCAGATGCCGACTGTAGCGGTCCCAGATTAGCGCGGCTGCCGGCCTCGCCTCGCGAGCCCTGGGACATGAAGCTGGAGCTCGTCCATCTCCACCAGGTGGGAACTCGTCCGTGACAGTCGTGTTGGTTTGCCAATTCAGGATGGGAATATGCGGGGCTCGGGACATTTCGAGGAACGCTTTTGAACACGGTGCCATGGCACTGGTACCTTGGCATTGGCCTGACTGGCAGCTTAGCGCGACTCGCGCCATTTTCTCCTGTTCGGGGCAAGCAGAATCATTATTAGTGGGCCAAAGGCATTTGCCAAACGTGGTGTCTCACCGATGTGGGAACCGGCCAGGATCCGAGGGAAGGCCGTCTGTCGATGGCTTGGGTGTCGAGAAAGGAGAAAAGAGGCAACATGGACGTCACATGAGCGGCTTGGGGGAGGGAGCGTGGACAGCCAGGTCCGCTTCCGGGTCCAGAATTGACGCCGTCAAATCCGGCCGAACCATCGGAAGCCGAGCCGGGGAGTTCGCCCCTCCATTGCCCCTCAGTGTCACCGAACTCTAGCAGAGCGAACGAACCGTCAATCAACGGCGTAGGTTAGCTTTAATTCTACTTCTTGCCAGGGACCAGCAGCAGAGCAGCAGCAATAGCCGGCGGGTGCACGGCCACTCAGCACTGCCGCCGGGACACACGCACACCACACACCCACGATTTTTGACCTGCTGTCGCCGTCTAAGTTTAAAAGCACTATAAACTTTGACTGGCCCTGGGGAAAACAGCGCTGCTGGCGCCCTGTCCAATCAAAAGGCCCAATTGTCATCAGAGGCCCCCCGGCTAGTGCTCGATGCTCGACCGGATCAGATCGGCACGGATATCACCGCCACTCTGAGGGAAGAGAAAAGAGAAGAGAAGAGAAGAAAAGAGTGCAGAGGGAATGTAGCTATGTGAAACGGCATGTTTTGGCCACCATATCGTGTTACCCAACGAGGGGGTGCCTGTCTCGTGTTGCACGTGCCTAGTTCAGTCTTAGTCTTGTTTTCTCTTCCCGCCGCCCTGTGCCATGACTCTTGGCCAGAGGGCCATTCCTTTCAGCTGCTTGACACACAAATACGTTAAATCCCGGTCCAGGTGGCGAGGAGACCGTTTGCTTGTCTGCATACGTACGCTCACCTAAATTTTACCTCGACTGCGGTTGCGTAGAAGTCGTCCTTTTCACCTCACCCCAGCTCAGCTCTCTCAATCTCGCACTCAATCAAGCATCTTTCCTCTCACACTGCGTCAATAATATATATACGGTTTTATTTTATTTTATCGGGCGCCGCTCTATTCAATTACTCCAATTTATTTATTAAAGCATCAGTGAGTGATTTTCCCCCCTCATTCGTCATCGCCCGTATCTGACATGGACCCATCACCAAAGCTACTAGCCATGTCTCCAAAGTCAGGCGAAGATATTATCATGATGGACAGCAGCGATTCCAGCCGCCCCGTCTCTCTGGAAACCTTACTGCGAGAATATCTGGAAACTGTGTCCAAAAATGCGCCCAAGCTGGACTCTTCCGATTCAACAAAAAATACACGCCAAGAAACGAACCTGCTGGATGGATTAGGACAATATCTGTGCTTGGTCGCCCAAGCATGTTCAGAATTGACCGATGGCTTAGTGCTAAGCCCCCATCTCGACAAACTAGTGGTAAAGGCGCATGAGGAGTCGCGGAAGGAGACGCGGCTGACCGACATTTCTCAAATCGTGAATATAGACATTGAAGTCACCAAACTCAAGTAAGATTTCACTTGGCAGTTCTACCAAGACGGAACATCGGAACGCTAACATGACCGTGCGCAGTAATATTCGTACTCTTACAGAAAAATTCTCCCGCGACGTTCAAGATATTTGGAATGCCTCACCAAAGTGAGTGATATGATGAGGGGGACACGGCGCAATAGGTTTTTTTTTTCATTATTATTTTTACTTCACACATTTTATCACACATGGCATCTAGTACATTAGCATACATTCATCAGCAAGATATTGGAAATTCTGTTAATAAAACCCATTTTTCAATTCATCGTCGGACCGAGCGAGTTGGAATAGTCCAGCTCGGGGCGGCATCGGAAATTTGGCTGTCAAGGACAAGGTCACCAACTGAGACGAAAGATTTAACGTTTCTAGGCCAAGCTCGAAATTTAGCAGAGAACCCACACACAGAAGCCGAAGAACGGATTTTAAACCACTATTTTTTTTGCTTCTGTGGGCATGAGTCGCTAAGCGAGCAACCCCCATCCTGTCGATCGGGACTGAATGGCGTAGCCTGGAGCATCGGGGGGACGCAGTGGCGACATGCTCGTTACTAAATATGGAAGTCCCACCATAGCGTGATCCATTGTGGCGATGTTGGGTCTCAGTTGTTCGTCGCTAACTGGCACGCGTAGCGGTCCCGGTCGCATTTCAATCAAAGGGGACTCAGAAGGCAAAGCAAGCAAAGAGAAACATGGCGCATTCACACCGCAAAAACTTATCTGCAACGTGGCATGACGGGATACTTTGAGGTGAAATTTTTTTTTTTTACTGCATCTGCCCCTGATAAGCCGTGATTGATAGGTTGTTGGCAATTGCACATTCAGCAAAACCAGCCATTCCCAACGCGCAATTTTTTGATAAGATGTACAGTATAGGGGTCAATGGAAGAAACCATGATCGGCGATCGTTTCTTTTTTTGCATTTGCTACAAATGCAAAGACAGTGAGCTGAAAAAAAAAACAGCAGTTAGCACAAAAGCCCCTTCAAAAAAGCAAATGCCATCTCATGACATCCAGCTTGACGGCCTCATGGCGTGCAAATACATAATTCAAATTGTCAAAAATTTTACTGGCCATCTCGCTAAGGCGAAACACGGGTGGTAGCCTCAACACTACCGTCAAATCCTGCAGAATCTATCCATCTCGTCGGGTCCAGAAGACTCCACAGATGGCGGGATGGTTGCAGTCGGCCGCCAATCGACCAGCCGCCTCAATTTAGGAAAAAGCAAAAATGGCGTTCTCATCGAGATCGAGTTTTGCAGGCAGGATTTTTGCTGCGGGAATGCCCTCACCGCCGGCACTTGGGAGCAATCCCGGCACTTAGCCTTGGCAGGAGTAGCTGAAATGCACGACATCAAATGTCATATCGAGAGATCTCAAGAAGCCCAATCGAGACATTGGCGATCAATTGACTAACACATTGACATTGATAAGACGAGAGCAAAGATTTATCTCTGGTAGGTCATAAATCATCATTCTGGTTCAGAATATCCTTGTCTTGAAAAATGCATTAGCTTGATACTTCTCGTTTTCCTGTCCTGTCTTCGGTGTAGACTACCCTTGTCACCGGTATCTCGAGGTGGCGTTTGAACGGTGCGCTAGGTCAACTTACCCTGAACAGGCGTGTGCATTCGTGGCATCAATTTGGTTAGCGGATCGACCGTGCTCAAACTCATCGAGGTGGAATTGTTCTCGTTAGAATCAGTTAAATGCCATAGAAAAAGGTTAGCTGCGCTGTGCTGATTCTAGAAGAACCCCACTGCCCGCCCGCCTTGGAGGCTAGAGTTTGACGTTTGAAGTGTTGCAAGCGAACCATGGTGTCTTCACCGAGCAAAAAAGCCTTTTCGCCTCAAAATACCCTTTTAGGTAACTTTAAATGAGATATCCACGTCATGTATTCCTGAAATCGCTAAAAAAAATTGCTCGGTTACATTGCTGCCTGGCATTAGTGATTAGCGTGGGAAACCAGGCGTTGGATGCAGTGCTGCATGCAGAGGCGTATGCATCCCATGAAAATCTGCGCAGCCTCGTTTTGAGGTCGCTCTTTTAATTTTATGCAAATGCATGGCCTGAGCTGCTTGAACAAATCAATGTTCGACTAATGCCACTTTTGATTAAAATTTATTCTGGTCAGCCAGGTTGCATAATTATCTGCACCACCCAAGTCAAGCGAATTCCCATGCAACTGGAGTGAAGGGCATCGAGTCTAAATTGGAAAAGGTACCACCGCAACATGGGCATATATGGGCTCTCAGGCTACCCATCGCAATCCACTTTGCGAAGAAAGAATATGGTGGAGTTACTTGATGCCATTTATTTGAGCCTGGGGTGGCGGCCGGGAGCATTAATGCCGCCCCTATTCTCATTAGTGTTGTACATATAAAGAAAAAACCCTAATTGTAGTAAGAGCTAGCTGTAGCACCGCTGCGAAAGTAGCGTACCCATGTTATTAATTGGTAATTTCCGAAAGTAATCGTTGTTTGATCCGGATTTTGCCCATAAGGCAGTCGCTGCTGAACCAACCATCTGGACTTTTACCGAGCGTGATCCAAAATGGGAGATTGTCCTATTTAGGGTTAGTATGGTATAACTGTTCGGGATTGTCCACTGTTCGATTTGAGAAGTACATTTGCCGGCGTGCCTACCGCAGTGGACTGGATGTTGTTCCGGGCTTGAACCACTCAAGAACTACCATTCCTGACGCGAATCTCCACATTACTCCCGCAACATCTTAAGGATTTCTTTCAGTAAGCCACGATGTCGTTGCGGTTCATGTGATAGGTATCACATGAGATGGGGAACCAGGCGAGAAAAAGATCGATTTTCTTTTTGGAGACTGAAAAGCAATAAAAAGAAATATTTGACGATGATATATTTCAATCACATATTATTTTATAGTAGAAAATTTAGAAAGAGACTCATTTTACAAATCTCTTTGAGTTGAATTGTAGGTGGTGGGAAGGGATTACTCGAACGGGGCTGGCAAGGCAACTCTTGCGTCGCGATGACACCACACTTTGTTTCTGCCCTGCTAAGCCTCACAGAGCGATACGAGGGTGCTGACGTTCTAAAAATAACGGTGTGCATCATCAGGAGCGACGGTAGCTAATGGCTTCAATATTTTTGTTTGAGCTTCTCTCCGTTGCCAATATCTTGTGCACTTTTACTGACTCAGCACCTACCCCTCTTTGCCATGTTGTGCTAGATTTTCAGCTGAATGTAGGTGCTTGTCCGAAGAACTCATCGCAGAGGCTGATCCCTCTTCTCTATTATTCACGCGTAGCAGCTGCTTCTGGAGTTGATTATTTCTTAGACCCTTACAACAAACGATACGCTCCGCTCAATGATGGTTCCGTACTTCAATTTGGACGGGTGCGGCACGACACCAGCTATTTGCTACGACGACTGCAGTACGAGCTGGGAAGCCTTCTTCATGAGAAATTGTTGCTGACCTGGTACAAGATGGTGCATACAAGATCGCTCAAGTATTGGGAAAATCGATCGAGCTTTGCACTCCCTGTTCAACATTCAGAGACTCTTACGATAGTTGCATGAATTGCATTCAACAAAACGAGAATGCCGGGAGTGAAAGCATTCAAGAATACGTTACCCCCGAATTTGCCCAATTCTCGGCTACTGCGACATAGCTCTTTTCACTACAATTGGGTCTTTTACTCAGACCGACAGGACGGTAACCACTATTACATATATTTTGCCAGTTTCAATGGCTAGTGCGATATGCAATTCAGTTTACCCTTCTACAGTCGTTTTCAGATCCTCGTATACTCCGTCGCCAACGCAAACATCTCCAAATTCGACCGGAATACAAGACTCAACTAGCCACAATGGCAGCCAAGGTTGATTCTGCCTAGTATATAATTTTATTTGAGTTGTTGAAGCTCACTATCGCTTGGTTGGAAAATCGAATAAGGCATGGTTGGCAGGGCCCGTAGTCGGGGCCATTGCATGCCTCACATTAATAATAGGAATATTGTAGTTCATAGTAAAGCGAAGCAGAGAAAAGTTATCCAACCAAGCAGACGAAAGCTGGATATATACGAAAGCCGAACTCCATGCGAATTCTCTACCCCCGAAGCTTCCAGAAGAAATTCAAGGACAAATGCTGCATGAAGTGGTTGGATCATATTATCAGCCTGTTGAAATGCCAGCAAACGAAGTGGTTGGAAGTGAGATGTCATGCACACCGGATACACGACGCAGCTCAGAGACACTTAGAGCTCAAAGATGATCTAGCTGACGTAATGTTGAAATGCTATTGTAATACCTTTAAAGTCTGTTTTAAACATTGTAACGAATTGACGGAGAGAAGAAGGAGAGATAGAAAGATATAGTGAGAGCAACTAGGATAAGTGATGAACACCGTGGTACCTCATTATATTTTTTTCTTAATGAACATGTAGTACAATGCTAAAATTATTCGCCACCCTTGCAAGGGATCCGCAGTGAATTGCCACTTATCGATAAAACGACACAAGGCTGTGCCGTACATATAACTAAGTTCATGGTTTTTTGGTCACCCGAAAACCAAGCAAGGTTGTTGAATGTATTTGGGCCTGCCACCTTTGTGACTGTCTGGGGTCTCTGGAAAAGAACTTGATCCAACGCGCTATTTGTTTTTGCTTAGGCATAAGCAAGCTTAGTTACTCCAGAGGCATTGCAATAAACATTGCCCTGTAGGAAAAACAAATAGAGAGAGATATTAGCACAGCAGTAATTTGTATCCTTGCGCCTGGTGACCTTGATGGTAAAAGCAACACTGGAAGTAAAGATCTTCTGTGACCTTGATCGATTTGAACTGCAAACTTTATCGAACTCCGAGTATAAGAATGGTCTCCTCCTCCCGCAAAGCCTGATCCACACCAACACTTCAATTGCCAAAAACGCACTACAGTGGTCAACAGGCACGCACATCTTACATCAGAGTGGTTTTCGGACCGGATTACGAAAGATTGTTAGGCTGCCGCTATCTGTCTCATTTTCTCATCAGAGATTTACGCGTCGGACTGGCCTGATACTGATACCAAATAGCAACAGAGCGCTGCATAATGTTAGGTTTCAAACCCTCTAACATCTGGAGCCGTCGGCCCTGCTTAGGGTCAATTTTCTCTGTGATGTTGCGACCAAATGCCAACCCGGTGCACCCTGCGACTCGTGCCCTGCCAGCCAACTACTCACGATATATTCACCCAATGACTAGAAGTGCTCGTATCCCGTCGTCCTTCATTGTCCCAAAGTGGATTGATCCATTTATACATCAAAAGGAATCATCAATCTGGCATAGGTTGGGTCATAGATCCCCTGGTCTGAAGCGTGGCAGTGTTGTCAAGATTGCGTCGTGGAACGTGAATTGGTCTAGCCCCGACCCGGAATCACGAATGAGTGCTGCTTTGGAACATCTTGAGCATGTATTCGATTCTGGGGATAAGAATATGGTTCTCATGTTCCAGGAGGTATGTCCTTCTGCTCTGCGTGTCATGCTTGAGAACCCATGGGTGCAAAGCAAGTTCATTCTCTCGGATATAACTCCCCCAGACACCCCCAGACTGGTCTTTCTGAACGGGGATTCTGGTTTGGAAGAGTCTTGCAGAGAACCCGCGCCGTACTTTACCATAATGATGGCCTCCAAGGATTTACCAGTCCTTGGTTGTTTCCGAATACCTCATATCACAAATATGGGTAGGGATATTCTCGCGATTGACATCGATACTTCAAGCGATGAAAATGAAAGCAGGCAGAAAACATGCATCCGACTGTGTACTACACACCTTGAATCTCTTTGGCGAGGGAGAACCTACCGCCAGGGACAGCTGGCCGTCATCGCCGACGTATTGAAACGACCCACAATGTCAGGCTACAGGATCCAGGCTGGTATAGTAGGAGGAGATATGAACGCGATCGACAAGTCGGAGAATAACTATAATCAGAAAGATGATGTGAACCTCAATGACATCTGGGCGGATCAACAGACTGACCCGTTCATTGGTGTAGAGTCAACGGACAGTACCAGTGGGTGCACGTGGGGCCATCATCCGCCGCGAAGCGGACATCCCGCGCGTATGGACAAGTTTCTCTATACAGGAGCGGTAGAACCGGTCAAGGTCAGAGACTCACAAGGCACAGGCCTTAGAGTGGAATTGCTTGGGGTTGGGTTGAGAACCGAGGTACAGGCTTGGGAGCTCGAAAGAGAGGAGATTGAATTCCGTGATGGTAAGGTTCAGACAAGACTGCGCAAAGAGGTCGTGTCCACACAAAGATTGAACACTCTTAAAAACACCAGATTTCTTGACAGCTATACGGTGAGACAAAAGAAGCTTGACGATTGGGTTAGTGATCACTTTGGTATCATTACCAAAATCAGAATCCTATAATAGCACAGCTAGGTACTGATCAGATTAAAAGAAGTATCACAATAGCCTTCTAAAATACCAATTCCGTATAAATTATATGACTTTCGCGTTACTATTCATGTTTACTTTTATCTTGCGACATCCAGGCTCCCTGAATATGTGTTTTTTCAAGAATCATATTAACCAAATTCACCACACCTGAACTGGCAAGTAGTCCCAAAATTTGCAAGTAACAATGAAGTTCCCTACCGATCCAATTGCGTAGCTCAATGGCGTTAAGAGAATCAAAGCCGAGCTCAGTCATTGTGGCATTTCCACGTTCAGTGGATAGCACGTCAGATGGTAGCAACAGGATAGCGGATATTTTAGCTTGCAAAGCGGCGGTCACTACCTCTCGGGCCATATCCATACTGGTAGCCTGTTGTAACTGTTGCCCTACGCTCGGCTTTTGAAAAGTATCCAGAGAATCATTACTTGGGGTGTTGGAGATGGCGGCGTCCCGGAGATGAGTAAACTTCGCATCAGATGACCAGTATGGAAGCTCTGATGAGCTTCTGATGTCCAAGCCAGTAATGCACTGGCCGTCACAATAGTTATCAATCTCGCCTTCGATAGCGGCGTCCACTAAGGCCAAGACTTCAGACTCATCCATTGTATTGCTTTCCAAACTCCTCAAAATCTGGGTTCGACGGAGTGAATTGCCAGCGAGATATCCAATTCCCGTGACCGCAATGAGGTTGAGCGACGTTGCAGCCAAACCTTTGCTACGGCGATGACGGACAAGGGCATCGACGAACGCGTTTGCAGCAGCATAGGCTGCCTGTCCCCGGTTACCAATTATGGCTGATACCGATAAAAGCATGATAAAGAAATCAAGAGATGTGTCTAATAGAGCATTGTGAAAATTCCATGAACCAGATATTTTGCTCTGTACCACATTCGTATAGTCTTTAAAAGTCATATTCTCGAACAAGACATCCTATTTCGCATTAGAAATTTGAATTGACCGGGTCCTAACAAGAAGCACATACAGAAAGAGCCATGGCGGCATGAATTATTCCTGCGATGGGCGGTAATGTGTTTTTCAAGGATGCCAGAAGTGAGTCGACCATGCTTTTATCCGAGACGTCACATTTCTTAACAAGAATCGAGACACCTGCTTGTTCACTAGTATCAATCAACTTTCTCAGTCCACTAGTTACTATTCCTGTTCGGGAGACCAGAATAATGCAGCGAGCTCCACGTTGGACTAATCTTTGAGTGATAGAACAGCCAAGACCGCCAGTACCCCCAATTATGATGTAAGAAGAATCGCCGTTCACAATTTGGTTGAACTGAGACGGATGTGTAATCTATGCAAATGTTAGAATCGGACTGCCATGTGTAGTGGGTGCTCTCACCATGACTTGATTGCTTCCAACGTGGCTAACAATAACCTTGCCACTTGTTGTGCCGCTTTGTAACTTTCTTAATGCGGTCTCGAGTTCTGAGAGTCGGACAACTGTAATGGGGGTGATAGGTCGAATAACCTCCCTACTTAAGAGGTCTAAAACACTTCGCATGACCTTTCCCATAATTTTTGGTTTCTGGGCAGCAACTCGTGTTAGATCCACAGAACTGAAAGAGCAGTTCTCTTCAAATTTAGACATTTCTAGTCTTGTATTTGATTCAATATCCCTTTTGCCGATTTCAACAAAACGACCAAAAGGAGCAAGACATTGCCACGATTCGCGGAGCAATTCACCAGCAAGTGAATTGATGATCACATCAACCCCAATACCTCCTGTGGCCTCCCTCACAAGAGGACCAAAGCTAGTGTTGCGGCTAAAGAATATATGATCTTCTGGAATCCCGTATGTTTCTGTAAGAATTGCTTTCTTTTCAACGCTTCCGACGGTGGCGAAAATTTCCGCACCAACCATTTGTGCGAGCTGGATTGAAGCTTGACCAACGCCTCCAGCTGCAGCATGAATCAAGATCTTTTCTCCTGGCTCCAACCGAGCAATATTAAATATGGCATAATAAGCAGTGCAGAAGACCACAGGAATAGAGGCAGCAACCTCGAAACTCAGGTCGTCAGGTATTTGCGTGGCGCTTGTTTCTGGACAACGGGCATAGGTGCTGTATGCACCTAAGCTCATAGCGCATACGCGATCGCCGACCTTCAAAGAAGTCACATTTGTACCAACTTGAGATACCACACCGCTACACTCGGCACCGGTATAGGAACTGGCTACCTGACCCATTGCGATAACAACATCTTTAAAATTCATGCCGGTTGCAACAACCTTGATTTCAATCGCGTCCGATTCTAATTCCGATACTTTCTCGTCTTTCCAGTATAATGTATCGAGTGCCCCGAATGTTCCCATGGCTAATTGAAGTCTTCGTTCTGGCTGTGAAAATTCTTGCTGATAAGGTACCGAGGGCTGTACGCGGTGGAAAACAGAAGAATTCATATTTTCTTGCTTGACAATGCGTGGAACCAACAATTGGCCGTCCTTTTCCACATACTCTGAGTCGGGAACTAAGCCGCTTTTGGATGGTGATCTCAATGAAGCCAGCAGAGCTTGCTTAATGAGACGGGCTTTATCTAAGGCAGAAAGATGTGAATCGGGGTCCAGGTCTAATGTTGCTGCCACCTTTCCCGTTTCAGATCGGACTGAACGGAGAAGTCCTTGGATGATATTGCTATGCGGTTGTTTTGCTGTGTAGTATGCCCCTGAAACGACCCAGAGGATTGAATTGCACGCAGATATGAGGCTTTGAATGCTTTGAGATGTGTCATCCGACATACCATTCAAATATGGTACATCCATCTCTAGTAAGCAAAGATATTTAGAAGTCGGAGAGGGTTTGACGGTAGCCAGCGAAGAAAATGAGCAAGTCCAACCAACCGACACGAGAAGTTCGGCGAGCTTAGATACGATGGGGTTTGAAGTCTGTTCAGTAACAACAACAATGTCAGCAGGAAAATGAGCATTGCTCCTGTCAGAGGTATGCCTAGTCTGGCATCCGTTTATCTCCGAGATAGGCTCGTTAGTACATCCTTCCTCCACATACTCAGCGTCGCCGTCAAAGGGTTCCAAATCGATATTATAACACAGCGATCTAGGGCGTTGATGCTCAAATATATTGTCGCGGACAGGCGTTACTACGATTTCATTCATCGTAAGAAAACACTCGTCATGAGCAGGACTCCAAGCATCGATGGACATGCCAGTTGGGGCAGGGTTCTCCAAGTTTGGACGGCCATGTACGACTACCTGAGCATGGCCACCAGGCAGGTTAGGCAATTTGGAGCTGATAAGTACTTCTTTTATAGATGTTGGCATGTAAAGAGCCGACAGCTTTCCACGCCCAGCTCCGAGCACAACAAAAATTAGATGCAAAAATAGATCCACAAAGGGAGTGGAAATAATAGAAGGCGCTTCGTGGTGGAATGGCATACTTAATGATGTATCTGGAACATTAGCGGTAGCTATCGCATTGAACTCGTTGCCTCGAAGATTACAGTCTGGCTGTAACATGAAAGGTGAACTGTAGTCCAAGCCATGGTCTCGAAGCTCTGAGTAGAATTCATTAATCGATATCTCACCACCTTTCATATTTTCAGTCATTTTTCGGCGTAAGTAGGCGACTTTCGATTGCGGTGCATTTATTGAATTGGCCATGTGCCCTTTTTGGACACCAATTAATCCACGGCAATGCTCGACCCAGCCTCTGGCCGAAGTCCATGACGAGATTGTAAATTCATCCCACTCATTTGAGTATGGGCGAGTTCCTTCCGCATACGCTTTGAAGCTTACAACGGTTTCGTATTTATAAACATATTCCATGACCATTGCTTTCGAAACTTGGACCTCGCGAATGCGAAACCCTGTAATATGATCGCGTCGTATGCCTCTCAATTGGGCTATCTGAGATGCTGCCTCGACAGCCATACATAGATACCCTGCCAATGGAAATGTGGTGGATGACTGCATTTTATGGCCTTTGAGCCAAGGAACATCGTCAATTGTAAGAATATTCCGCCAAGTCGGAGCAAGAAGGCTGTACGCATCATCCAATAGCCCAAGTAGATCATGGCGCGGAAACGGTTGTAGGCGACGCTGTTTACTAGATCGAGATTCTGACCAGTACCTTTTCCATGACCATGGATACGGGGCCAAGTCCGTAATAACATCAGGCTGTTTTGACTGTGAAGTGGTTTGATTAACTTCACAGAAGTTAAGAGTTTGACCCTTCAAGAACACATGGGCAGCTAAATCAAGACTTGTTGTGATAGCGGGTTGATTTCGCACAAGTGCAGATAAATATGTGACATCTGAAGCAGCCCTTTCACCGATGCTTTGGAAAATTTGTCGGATGGGTCCCTTTAATGCACAATGGGGACCAATTTCAACAACTACATTGGGTTTCTCATGATTGTAAAGTTCCTTTAAAGCGGCCGAAAAAAGGACTGGTTTAGTAAGATTGTTCACCCAGTACAAAGGGCCAAAAGAGCTCATATCCCCAATTTTATTGCCGAAAAGAGATGAATAAAAAGCCACTCCGACACTATTTCGAGAGGCAATATGTTGGATAGATCGAAAATAGTCGTCTGAAACGGCCTGCATATGCGATGAATGATAGGCAACATCAACGAGCAGCTTCCGATTGAACACTTGTCGATTCCCGAGCTCCGTGGCTAGCGAAGCGATATCAGAATCATCACCGGAAGCCGTAACTGAAGTTGGAGAGTTTTTGCATGCGACTGAAACGTTCTTGAGGTCAAGTCCATTGATTATTCCCTCCACCTCATGAGCTACGGCTCCAATGGCCAACATGGCACCCCGGCGAACTCCGGAAGTCGCATTTAGTGTCGCTGCAACTCGACCACGGTGATAGGCGATGGCCATGGCATCTTCGAAACTTATCGCACCTGCAGCATAAGCTGCTGCAATTTCGCCGCTCGAGTGGCCAGTTACGCTCAAAGGAGTGATTCCCCAAGACGCTAACAAGTCAGACAGGGCTAGCTGCACAGCAGTGCAAACTGGCTGAGCGATTTCCGCCTTGGCTAATTTAGAAAAATCTTCGCCTTTAGATAATTCATCTGCTAGCGAAAAATTCGCCCCCAATCTCTGTAAATAGTTTGAAGCTGCTTTGATAGCGTTTCGGTAAATTGGGTGACTGGCCATGAGCTCTTCGCCCATTTTAGCCCATTGCGCCCCCTGACCGGTATAAACAAACGCAATTTTTGGGGCGTCGGAGGAAGCTCTTGTAGGGTACGTGTCGGATTGATTGAGAGAAAACGAGAATTCATCAAAGGTTGATGCCACAGTCGCAACTCGCCACGGCAAATGTGTTCGCCGTTCGCCCAAAGTGTAAGCTAGATTATTTATGAAACGACTCTGAACAGCATCATATGTATTCCCGAGATATAACTGCATGTTGGACATTACACGCTTGGCAGCAGCCTCATCGTTGCCCGATAGCACCAGGAGCTTGTGATTCGGCGCAACTGAATCTCCCCCAAGCAAAAGTCTGCGTTGGGGATATGCTTCTAGAACAATATGGGCATTGGACCCACCGAAACCAAAATTATTGATACTGACGAAGCGCTTGCTAGGTGGCCACGGGCGAATGTAGTGGGGATCTTCAAATTCCACTTATCCAGCGGAATTGAGTCGTTGGCTTTCTCGAAATTCACATTTGGCAGTACGAATCCGTTGTCAAGCATCAATGAGGACTTGATAATAGAGACAATACCGCTGGCATTTTCCAAATGCCCAAAATTAGTTTTTGCTGATCCGACATACAAGGGAGACTTCTTTGAGCAACTAGCGCTGAAGACGCGTGAGATAGCCTCGGCCTCGATTGGATCGCCGACTTTAGTGCCGGTACCATGAGCTTCGATAAATCCAGTATCACCTAGACATATGTCGGCCTTACGGTAAACATCTCGAATCAGTTGTTCTTGTGCGTCAACACTCGGAGAGGTGATGCCTGGTGTTTTTCCATCATTATTTATACCAGAACCGACAATTACTGAGTAAATTTTGTCATTATCCCTTATTGCTTGGTGCAAAGGTTTAAGTATTAGAGCGCCAGCACCTTCACCACGGGCAAAGTCAGACTTGGCACGGTGATCAAATGCAAATGTCTTTCCGTCGTCATTCATGAGACTAGGAATATTAGCCTTTTTGATTAGATTATTCGTGTTTGGAACTTACCCCAGCATAGACATGAAAATTGTATTGTCTGGATATGGATGCAGAGTGCATCCTGCTACAATAGCCGCTTCAGCTTCTCTCGAATGTAGAGATTGGACGGCCAGATGAACAGCATGGAGAGAAGACGAGCATGCCGTGTCTACCGAAATACACGGGCCGCGCAAATCGAAGTAATAGGAAATGCGACCGGCTTGAATGGACTGGTGCGAGCCGGTGATGCCAAACATTGGAATATCATAAATGTTTGATCCACTCTCATATTCCGGCTTGGAGCCACCAACAAATACGCCAATTTTGCGACCCGCTATGGATCCCTTTGGAATTCCCGAATTTTCCAGCGCCTCGTATATACACTCAAGCAACATTCTTTGTTGGGGGTCTGGCCATTGTCAATATTAACGCATTGTCGCAAGGTTGGGGCTTTTTACCCATCCCTTCTGCCTCTTGGGCAGTGATTTGAAAGAAAGGTGCATCGAAATTCGCAAGATCTTGTTGGATGAAGTATCCAACCTGGTTGTTTGAGCAGCCTCGCTTTTGTGGGTTAGGGTGGTGGAAAGCCTCAAACGAATATCTGTCTTTTGGGATAGGGCACCATCCGTCCCGTGATCGAGAGAGGTGAGTCCAAAAGTCCGATAGCGTTGACACGTTGCCAGAGAGGCGACAGGACATGCCAACTATAGCAATAGAGCCCGAGGCATGGCCGCCCGTATTGGACGAAGTCATCGTCATGGTTAATGAGATTGAGAGTACGAAGACTGGCTGAGAGGGGAGAACATGACTTGCCTGGCTTGAGGCAATTGAATCAATTTCCAGGGGTGGAAGCCGAGCTACTAGTCGGTATATTTTCAACCCTGCAAGTGCCACCACACGACTTCATCCAGAAATTTTTGGCGCTTTGCCTTGTGCAGCCAGTCTTCTGGTCTCCACAGCATTTTTGAATGCGAAAGTTTAACTAACAACCGCGGGGCTATGAATCGCTTCAGGAGACAGAAATTCTCCTTCTATATGCCACCGAATAATGAACCATCTTCTGTCTAGAATGCGTCTTAAGCAACGATCAGGCTATTTTTAAAATACAAATAGCGCTATCATAGTAGAGAAAAAAAGGCAAACGAGGTAGCGGTCATGTGGGGGCCGCCTATCTGCATGTTGGCTGTGCAAGTTGCAACACTGATCCACCTCATACGCTCACATTGGCCACATGGTCCCCGGCAACCCTGGCTGCGATGCAATACACGTGTGACAGCTCTCCATCAGGTCGGCTTGGCGGGAAAATTTGTGGAATGGTTCGTATTCTAGCCGCCGAGAAGGAGGAGCAAACAGTAATCCAACGTTGGATCTGAAAGATGTGGACGGTGGGGGCATTTTTATGCTGCGCCTCTACAATTAAATGCCACTTATTTGCGGATGCATAATCTAGATTGTCACAATCTATTGCGTTCTAATAATCTGCCTCCTAGGCGCAAGCTCTGCAGCCTCATCCTTCAAGCAAGATGAAGCTTCTATGCCTCCACGGCGCCTATGGCAATTCCGATGTAGGTTAAGCCTCTGACTGTTGTTAACATTCTAGCTCATCGCCAAAGAGCACTAGAAGTCTGCTCTTTCCTTTCATTGAGGCCTTCGAGCACCCGGACGCTATCCAATTCGAATTTGTTGATGGCGCCTATTCCGCCCAACCACCTCACGGCTTAGAGGACTACTTTGGCCCTCCACCACATTATCGATTTTTTGAGTTAAAGAACGCAGAAGGCTTTGTGCACAACATTAAAGATCTTTCGTGGGAAAGAAAGCCCGAGGATACGGTCAGAAAGTCAATCGATGCCAATGCCGAGGTTTGCGCATCAAGTGCGATGGCTGAGCTTGATAGACTTCTCAGCATTCTCGACCGAGATCCTGATATAAAAGTAGGTGCTATTCTTTAGCACCCCATGCTAGACGGGATAGCTAAACAGTTAGGGTATTCTCGGTTTCTCTGAGGGATCCTCCATGGCCTCCACAATTATTTTAGAAGAATATCGACGCGAAAAAGAGCAAAATAGACCTCGGCAACTAAAGGTTTGGTTTGCATTCCCATTAGCGGAAGTTGATTAACATTACAGTAGTGTGCGATTTTCATGGGTGGATGGCCCCCTCTTCAAATCACAGGCGACTCTGTTAAATGGTTGCTTGCTGATGAGTGTGATGATATTATTACTATCCCCACTTGTCACATCTTAGGGCACAAGGATCCCTTTTTACATCTTGCGCTATCATTGTTCAATATGTGCGATGAGGAAACGGCGATATTATTTGAACATGGAAAAGGGCATTTGATGCCCAGGGACGCGCAAACTATTCAAGAATTGGCGCCAGTGATCGAAAATATGTGTAGGAAAGTGTCCAATGTTATCGAATGACGAGGATAAAACAATGAAAATTATATTTATGACTCGATAATACCAAGTCCCTGAAATTCATGGGTTTGAGATGAGCAGCCTTTTTGGATAACCGCCAATTAATTGGAACTTATACAGGCAGGATCTTCCAGTCTAAAACAAGCTGAGAGAGAACGTAGGACAACACAGACAAATAGGCCATAAAAAACGATATAACAACACGCTGCTTGAAATCGCTTCTGTACTATCAACCTCACTGATACTACGCTTCACTCTCGCGATGGCATTATCCAAATTGATTCACAGCATACTCTTGGTCGTTAGTTATGTCGTAATGCACATTTAGGACGGGCCAGTCAAAGCTAGAGCCTAGCTGAATAGGTAAAGACGGCCCAGATTAGCGTGGTGCCTGTACCCGCAACTCGGAGGAGGCAACAATTTCCCATAAATGGCTGTTGCGCAACCCATTCACATCTGGGCCCAACAATTTTTGGAATTTTTCTCTCCGCCTTTCTCAGTAGCCTAACCTGACAGCTTCAACATGGATATCGAGTTTGATCCGACCTTTGACCCAGTTCGCTGCGCCGAACTTCATAATCAGCTTCTCGCCAAGGCTGTTTCACATCTGCCCAACGCCCCCCAACAGTTTCGACGTGATGTCCTGACCAGAGGGCAAAACTGTCCAGCAGAGGCACGCCCAAGTAACATCAGCATTCCGGAAGACTCTCCACTTTATACATTTCTGACATTGATTGATTCTTTTAACCCCGATGAAATCCCTCTGACGGCTGAATTCACACAGCCTGAGCCATCATGGTTTGACAACGAGATACATGGATATGAAGCGGATATTCGTGGTAGCTCATTCATCTTGTTATATGGGGATGAATCTGAGCAGCTTCAAATGGAGGGTGGACTCTACTTTGACTTGGAAACAAATCTGGTCTGCTGGGCTCGTCTATTTGATGCCTGCCATTTGCCGCCGCATGACCAATGGGTGCCCCTCCAGCTCGCCCTCGAAAAGGCTTTAAAAATGTGGGAGTGTGGCAAATTCTACCTTGGCTCTCCTGCATACAGCTTCCCAGTCCGGGCAGATACTGTTGTTTGTTATAAAAAGTGGCTGACTCGAGACCTTGAAAGCGCCCTTTTCCTATGGGAGCATATTCTGAATGCAATCCAAGATCGTATCCCATTACCCAAGGGCACACCTCGGCCTCCTCTTCTTGACCCCCTTCCGACCACATTAGTTGAACAATTCGAATTAAGTACATTTGCTAAGGCTTTTCTATGTGCCGCGAAACGTCCTTCATTCAAGTTTGTCGCACCAGGCATTACCGTTTTCACCCCTGAGCTATTTGCCGCCATTTATGGAGCTGAATCTCCCAATAGCAGACGAAGGCAAAACAATTATGGAGAGGGATGGGAGCTTCTGTCACTTATTCTTCCTTCCACGACTGGTCCTATTCAAGGCACATCAGGGAATGGAGTGTATGATGGTGAAATCTATCTTCCCAAGGCTGATCCTACTTATTACCAATACACTGGCATATTCACAACAGATCAGTGCCCAGAAAGTGATGGCGATGCCATTATTCAAATCACACCAGAGGGGGCAGAAGACCCGATTCGTCATGATAGGCATAGGCCGTGGGGTCCAGATTGCCCCATCCGGCTGGAGGAGATGCTTGACAATTGGTTCGGGAACATAGATAATGGAAACTGGGAGGTTGGGCCTGATGGCGTGACAACCCCGACAAGCTGGTATCTTGATCCAGAAACGGTTGATATGCGAAGGATCCTTTGGACTGAGGAGAGTCGTTAGCATCGAGACAGAGGTTGCATTTTTGTCTCCAATGCTTAATTTCAGCTTATTATGGCCGATTTCTTTAAATCCATAGAGTATTTTCCGATTACATTTATATCTATAATCCCATTATGATGACGCACCCTACCACACAAAGTTCCATCTCAGTTCATCTAGTAAAACCAGCTCCTCTTTTCTATTCCAAACGCCAATAATCCGATCCCACAAGTGCAAAAGATGCAAAGATCCTGCACTAGCATTTGGTAATAACCTTACGTTCGCCGATCAGCACACGACCTGTAGTGTATATAATGAATGCCGCCAGATATGCAGTACCCGAAAATATGATCAGGTGGCTATACGACTTGTTGTTGCTGTCAAGGAAGCCCGCAATAGGAATGGCGATGCATGTTCCAAAACTAGCAAGGGTATACGCCGTGCCACTTCTCTTTCCGTAGTCTTCAGTTTTACAAACCCGGCCCACGCACACTGGAGCGAGGCTCATCGATGCACCGGACCAAAAGCCGAATAACACAGCGAACGCTATAGTCATGCCCTGGTCCCCGTGGGCTGTAAACCATATGCCAAAGATCATAACCATGCAAGTCAATGTCGTAAGGCACATTGTGTTGATAGTGCCGAACCGATCCGCCAGGTAACCTGGTAATACCCGTCCAGGAATTGCCCCTGCATTGAGATATGCATTCAACATGTATGCATTCTCAGAGCTAAACCCGGATTGAATGCCGTACAAGCATATATAGGTATTGGGAATGACAATCGAAAACTGGGTAAGCACTACGCCCAGGGCCATAGCAGCATACTTGATGTCACGTAATCCTTTGAGATCAATCGACCACCCTGCTCTCTTATTTGGAGGTAGTCTCTTTCTTAAAAGACAACATGCAACGGCGACATGCACGCCGCAGATAAGAGCAAGCACTCGCACCGACCACGCAAATCCTATTCGAGGCGCCAGGTAGCGAAAAGCCAGAGGAATCCACACGCCTCCTACCCCTCCTGCAGTGCATGCGACGCCTGTGGCGAGGCCTCTGCGCTTATAAAACCAATGTCCAATCGTCGAGATGCTTGGATTGAAGAGAAGAGATGCAGATATGCCTCCAAGCACACTGAAGGAAAGGAAGAATTGGTAATACTCTGATATAACAAAAGTTAATACGTGAGTTTATGAAAATTAAATGAATAAAAGGATATTACCTTTGGAGAAGCTGACCAAGATCAATGAAAGAGTGATTCCAATGGATCCTGGAATAATTAAGACTCTCACATCGTAAGAGTCAAAAATGGGTCCTAGTACACAGTTAGCATGATAGAAGTGAACTCTCTGGTTATACTTACCAACTTGGGCACCACAAAATAACAGGAAGAACGAGTAGAAGCTGAATATCCACCCAATTGTAGATTTGGACATGTTTTCCAGTTGGTGTTCACTGAGCCACGCTGCCAAAACAGCCATGGAATTCAGAAGGCCCATTGATGGGCTCATGGCGCACCATGCACCTAAGACTACCAACCAAGCCTGTTTTCCCCCTTCAGGGTGCTCTGAGATGTCATTCTTGGAGGCTTCCGTGTTTTCAACATCTAATGTGCACTGTCAGAATCGAAACAAAGATTTTAATACGAAGCCCTTACGATTAGATGCTGAATGCGGTTCATGCTCCTTTTCTTCATATGAAGCCTTGTCAGACCCTTGTGTGTCCATCTTGTTCGTGGAATTAAGATGTGATCGTCAAGGGTCGCGCGACGAGAAAACAGTCCGGTTAGGTCCTCTTTAAGGAGCATGAGTGTCCTATGTTTTGTCTCAGTCAATGTCGAGCCGAGGGCAGGCCGGGACTTTATTAATGCCAAGCCTAGCAAGGATCTAAAAACGCCATGTCTTAGTCGGCTCAGCCTCCTGAGTTAGCAAAGTGTTCATTGCGGTACAACCGGCATTAATTTACGTCCATTGTGAGAATTTTGGTTCTTGAGAATACTCGATAGACATCCTCATCCGTTCTGATATTTTTCTATTATGAAGTAGATTGGCTACCAGGAATCACCTTTGCAGACGGTGTAAATAGCATCCACAACCTGTCCTGCTCTCTTCGGTAACGCGATGATCATTTCAGCCCCTCGCGCTTCGACCGCTATTTCAGTCCATTGCTATTACCTAAAGCGAAAAGACTAGTTGACCGCCCCAGACTTGGCTGAACTCAACCAAAACACTGGTTTTGACAGGTGCTGGCCCAAGCGAGCGCCGGGCCGAAGAAGCCGGGCAGAACGAGCTCGCGATACTAGCTACAAGAGACCTAGATACAGACTATATACCTTCTATTGACAGACCTAGAAATCTAAACTTCATTGTTAGTGATTATGTTTTGTTTTCAGCTCGCCGCCACATTGCCCAGTAGGTTTTTTCCGTCATTCATGCAGACGTTTCACCCCCAGAATGTTGTACGCTAGTGACTTCTCCGCTTTCAACGCCACAGAACTCAATTGCCCCAGACCATGAGCGTTGGGGTAAAGAAATGCGGAAAATAAATGAAAATGCTATTGTATTTATGTGCGTACATTGATTTTGAGTCGGCTTTGGGCTCTCAGATTCAAGTCTATGCTGCATCATATTATCATTTGCATCGATTCCACGCATGTTCTTTCATACCGGCCGGAGGTAGTGTGCCTTCGAAAAAACCAAAGACATTGACCAGCCCTTAGACAGTATAGCCTATGTAATAACTACGTCATGACTGTGAAGATAAAAATGAGCTTTGATTACTGAGACAGCTGATCTTCAGGTGCTGTGGATATGGTCAGACAGTGAGAAATCCGGGTTGTTTCCATGCCGAAATCTGAATCACATACGGGCGGCATGCTCTTTCTAATACTCTGGTAAATCGTTGGGACTTTCATACATGACGTAGAATTTATTTATTCTGTTGCATAAATTCATGAACATGATTTGCGGCCCAGCCGAAATAAATCTCATCTCGTTTACTGTTCCCGTGATCTTTTGTAGTCGAACTCTTAGTCACATGAGACAAAAAATTTAAGCTAGAGCATCACCAAGAAGAAAAAAGAAAAGTAGGAAAGGAGCGATTGTATCTGGGTGCGCATGATGTATTTGCATTTGCAAAATGTTGCTGATCTTTGTTACTTTGAACCCGACAAAGGGGTCGGTACTTTTTTTTTTCTTTGTGTCAGTCTGAGTGTCGACATCAAGCGGAAGCGGCCTAGTCCCCGTCGCCCTTACCTTGAATCCCCGTTTTTGATCGACGCCCGACCGGCGTTTAGATGCTTAAACCCCCCGATAACATTGAATTATTATCAAGAAATTCTTCGACACGAATGTGAAGCCATGCCGTGTTTCTTGGTGGGTCTAATGTTTATCTTGTATCCTGAAATCAGCGAGATCGTTCTAAGCATAGCGACCGACATTTAGAAATTTTAAATGAGTGCGTATCAATAGATGATGGCGCTTTTTGAAACATTTGATAGGGATTGATCAAGCTTGGTACATATCAATGTATAGGATCACATTTACCTCGTTACCATTCCATAATACAAAAGCCATGAGCTCGCTATTGCACAACCTTGTTACGAATTTCCATCTGGAGAAATTACCCTCCCATTTGTCAGGTTCCCATTGGTGTCAAAGTCACCCTGGTGACAATGTGCCGTGCTGATGACGGCCCCCAATAATTTTTTTCAATTTCTGTGTTTAGATCGTTGGTACTATTTCCTAAGAAAACTATTGTTGCAATGGCTGTTTTCCCGTGATGACAGCTAAAAGTTAAGGAGACATGATTGGCCTAGACAATCTTACGTAAGCCCGATCAAGGCTAGATAAGTGATTGCACAGCTTCAAAACAAGCTCTTGACTTTATTTTCTCGAGTCCGTATTCGGCATTACACACTCAAGCATCACTTGTAAGCTTCTTCTATTAATGACAATCATCTTACCTCATGCCATCAATTTCTCATCCCGGTAGATCGAGATCTGAAAATGAAAGAGCACCATGACAACAAAAGGGTGCTGGCTCCTCCCACAGACTCTGATCTACTAAGGGCCGCATCCGAAACACCGGATGATGGCCAACTTTGTCGTATATGCTCAAGCGTCGATTTCAATGAGATTTTTAGCCGAAAGATTGGTTTCCAAAGCTCCTTCGTTGTGGGTCTAGGTTCAATCGAGGCCTTGGAAAGATCAACATGTGCTTTGTGCCGCTTTTTTGCAAGCGTTGCCCCACATGGCATCAATCACCCCTCAATGAGCCTTTCGGGAGACGCAAAGTCCATGGTGGAGAGCGGACTCTATCATCTGCGAGTCTTTGATGCGACCTGGGAAGTGATAGATACAGATGGAGAAGAGACGCCTCAACAAAACAACTTCCTCGCTGTTGCACCATCGGATCGGATGGCATGGCTGACAACATTTTCATGGTTATGGATATGGCATTGGCCATGGAAGAAATAGGATACCTGGGCCTAGAGTTGCCAGTCAAGACACAGGCAGTTTGTCAAGTCCGCACTATTGATCCCGAAGTCTTTGATTTCAAGCTTGCAAGGGATTGGATATCTTATTGCGATGAAAACCACAAGACACAATGCCGCCACAGGACCGTGTCCGACCTTCGATATTTTCGTGTCATCGACTGCAACAATGGTCAAGTCATTGACGCGCCCGAGGGCTGTAAATATGTGGCTTTATCCCACGTTTGGGGAAAGGGCACTGCCCTTGAATCTGTTTTGTTTCCCTGTAATCAACTTCTTAAGGGTACCAGGGTCATTAAAGATAGCATCAGTGTCACACGGGAACTTGGGCTGCGGTATCTCTGGGTTGACAAATATTGCATTGATCAACACGACAATGATGACAAAAGTCACCAAATTAACCAAATGGACTTGATTTACGCAGACTCCACCTTGACAATCATCGCAGCAGCGGGCGATGGGCCAGATCGTGGCTTGCCGGGAGTCAACCGGACCAAGAGAGTAGAGCAGCCAAGATTTCAACACCAAGGCACGACACTCATATCCACACTGCCATCTGCAAAGTACACTCTCTCAAAGTCCAAGTGGTATGAGAGAGGTTGGACATTTCAAGAAGCTATGCTTCCAGCAAGGCGACTGATATTTATGGAAGACAAGGTTCTTTTCGAGTGTAATGGTATGCACTGTACAGAGGCTCTGGATATCCCCTTGGATTCAACGCATAGATTACAGCGTGCCTTGCCAGTAGCCACACCTGGATCAAATCCAGAAGAATTTTTTAAATACGTTGGAGATTACTCTAAAAAAGATCTAACCTGCCGTTGCGACGCTTTGAGGGCCTTCCAAGGAATACTCGGCGCTTTTAGCAGAGCCGAAAAGCCGGTGTACCACTTTTGGGGGATCCCACTTTACTTGAGCGACGCGGATATGTGCCCGGAACAGATTAGACGGGGAATCATCAGATCTTTGTCAACACGTTTTGCAATTAATCTTTTATGGAGAGCAGAGACGGGATCAAAAGGAATTTCACGCACAAAACTCAATTTCCCGACTTGGTCCTGGGCTGCGTGGCATGGACCTATCGATAAGTTGCCGCCAACCACCTTCAACGCAGAGAGGGCCTACTACGCAAATATCGAGATTTTGCTCAAGGATAAATGCAAAATCACGTGCGAGTGCGAGGCACTACCAAGCGAGCATTCGCAAGATTGCAGGAATAATGCCGATTATGGGCTCACCAAGTGCAATAATACACTTGAATACGACCATTCTTGGGGTGATTTAGAGGTAGTAGATTTGAGTACGGTGCAAAATAATTACTCGGGTATGATTGAAATTAAAGGTTGGACGATCGGCCTCAAAATTACTCAGCTCAACTTCACGTCAGAACAAAAGGCAGGGTCTATAACTAAGCCAGGTGTACGAGCAATACAGGATGGATTTTACGCCAGCTTCAGGCTGGGATCGCGAGGGACAGTCTACTCCTTGATAGATTCTCCTGATGTGTCTCGGAAGGACTACCCAAGTGATTACACATTTATGGCCTTTTTCTCTTCAACGAAAGGAGACAACTCTTACCGTGCTAGTGAGATGGCCCTAGTTTTAGAGAAGTGCGGCGATCATTACGAGCGCATTGGTCTTCTCTGGCCGTATACTTGTTGGAAAATGGATGAAGATGATATCCCCAGAAGGGTCGATAGAAGTTTGATAAAGATTGAGGAATTTGAAAGTGTCCAGAAAATATTTTGCTTGGGGTAGGCTTTTTAAGAAAGTTAATGGCGAGTTGGTGAATGATGACGCTAGCTATGCCTTACAGCCCTGAACTGTTAAAATGAATAAAAGATATTAGAGATTAGATACTATATTTTATTCTACTTGGAATGAGCTACACTTGATCTTTGAATCATTTCTTTTAGAGGCAGTATTAATCCACCCACCATAATTAAAGATATCTTATATTCGTTTGAGAAGATCAACTATAGACTCAACCATGCAGCAAACCTCCGAACACCTTCATAGTACAACCTTTTTTTTTTTTTAGATAAGATGTCTTACATTAGTATTTGGTGACAATGCCCTGATATTTATGAGTGAAAGCATCTCAAATATTAAGGCCCTGTAAGATGGCTCCGCCAGGACGCCTCCCCGAATAATTCCTTCGAGATGATCGAAGGTAAGTGGAGCTCACCCAGGTCGCGCGATTTGCCAGAGCGCAAGATCAGATCGCACATTTTCCTCCAAGTCCCCGTTTGCACTATTCCATCTGGGCAGTGATTTTCCCATTTGCCAATTGACCGTCCATTCCAAAGCTGCCTTCATACTTGTGACCCGTGGGAAACGCGAGTTCCTTCACGACGACGGCGACCGCGAAATATCCCCTCCCGTCTATAGCCATTAACATAAGACACTTGACCCATGGATGACCATGAGTTATACTCAGCGTCTAAAGTGGCTGAAGTAGCAGATATTTCGGACATTCCCCTGCCATCACGTATTCCTAGTAGGTTTTTGTCACCTCTTGAAACTGTCTAACATTGTTCCCTACGAACTGAGAAATGAAGAGCCCTGGTGCGATATGAATTGCTGGAGATGTGGTTGGCGAAAAGTTCAGATTCAGGTTTCCAATTGTGGCAAAACGTGTCCCCCGCTCTCAGGTCACACTATTGAATGCCACCACCCAATCGCCATAACTAGTTGTGCTGAGCTGAAAGGCCATTTTTCAAACCATGAGAATCCACGTGATTACACTAAGGCATAGTCCGCACTAAAGCAAAATTCAGAGAATCGTGGATTATGTGAAGGTAGTGCTAATTGATTGAGGATAGGGTGCATGTACTATTCTTCAACGACTACTCCCCATTCGTGAGCTTCATTTCCGTACATGATATCCTTAAGCCATCCTTTGATCAATGTTGCGTAGCTGGTATTTTCATCTTTTCGAGTTATGGGGATGTTCAAGTCTCTTCCCTCAAAATGAATGACAGAAGCGGGTGTGATGAAAAACTGACGAGATTCTGAATTAATTTCTTTCCCTTTTTTGCATCACATTTTTTGAAGCTCGACTTACTGCAGTTCCTGAGACGAATGCCTCTACCAGCCGATCCTCCTCCACAGCCTTTACCAAGTCGTGCATGGTAAATTTTTCTTCTTTAGTATTCACCTTATCGCTCAATCTCTCTCGGGCTAAATCAAGTACTGCTTGCCGAGTTACGCCTTCAAGAATCAGTTTATCGGTCACGGGCGCGGTTAACAATTCTTCTTTCCCCGTCCCGGCGTTTTTTATCACCACGAAGAAGTTGCTAGAGCCAGCCTCTGTGACTTGACTGTCATTACCAAGAAGCCAAAGTATCTGATCATAGCCCCGTTCTCGACAATCGGTAAGTGACAAGAAGCTTGGGCCATAGTTTGCGCCAAGTTTGGCATATCCAAATCCGCCAGGCCATGCACGGGTATCTCCATTTTCCGAGCAGAGAAGCCGAAGACCCGTGTTTGCAGGCATGTCCGAGAAATCAGGCCAAGCAAGTAATGTAATGAGTAGAGTGGCTTCTTTGGGGATCTGAATTGCGATTTGGCTGCCGCTACCGATTAATGCCGGTCGGACATACAAAAAGGTGCCGGGTCGATCCTTGGGGAGCCACCCTGGAGCAGATGTTAGTGTAATTACTTACAGAACAGGCAATGGGATATCTCACTGGATGCATCCATCTTCACTAGAGCTTTAATGAGCTTGACCAATTCGGCGTCATCAAACCCTGGGAGGGAAACCCGCTTTGAGCTCATGACGAGGCGTTTGGCATTTCGGTCAGGTCTAAAAAGTCTTACTTTGCCATCGAAGCCACGATAGACCTTGAGTCCTTCAAAACATTGTGTGGCATAGTGAAGACAAGAAGCGATGGGTGAAATGGAGATGTTTCCGAATGGCTTCAGTTCAGGCGCGTCCCATCCTTTGCCTAGGGTCCATCGACAGGTGATCATGTGATCAGAACATTGGTTTTGCTCCAATAATTCTGGAGACCCTGGAGCTGGGACAGGACCTAGGTCCGTGGCTGGGATGGTGATGAGGCGTGAAGCGTCGAGTGGCTTCTCTGTGGCGTCAACTGGGGGTGACATGGTGGAAATTGTGTGATTGGGAAGATGTGAGGTGAGGGAATAGGATATATAGTTAGAATTGAACTGAACAAAGAGTCAATCAAATATATATTTTGATTCAAAAGAAGAAGTTTTGTCAATTCTCAGATGCCTTTGATGGTGACGGGCTACGACGTCCCGCTTCCCAAATATACAACACGGGAATGCAGGCGGGGCGACTGTAGGGCGCGTCCATGATTAGGGCGCATTAGCTTGGGCGTGACCCCGCAGGAGTCGCCACTGGAAAGACTCTGGGATGATGATTTTGCCTTTGCCCCGTGCCCAGATGCTGTCAAAAGCACGCCCTACGATGGCAATAAAATGGACAACCCCCGCCCATCGCCATCGCCAGAGATACTGGGCCTCGCCTCTCACTCCAATCACGCGCCCTCGACTCATGAGCCTGTGGATTCGGCCCCGGCTCATAGTTTGACGCGTAGCCCCACTCCAGGCCTCTTTGCTGCATCGTTCCATGGCCAACGGCGTGATAATGGCCATGGACCCTTCCTGCATCGGCATTCTGTGTGGTCCGAAGAGGGCACCTCAATGGCAATGAGGATGAGGTACGAAGGCATGAACGAGTTCAACTCCATGGACGCCGGTGGATACAGCCAAAGCCAAAGCCATGTCCCCGGTCGGCTTCCAGTATCTGCAGCGCCACATATGGATGGCCAACAGTCTTCCAATATTGACTTGTCAAGCATGGATTTCAATCTCGGGTACTCTTTTATCTTGTTAACCCTGGCGATCAGACCTCAGTTCCAGCTAACAGCATACCAGGGGGAGCCCCTTGGGACTGCATCACGCGTTTCAAGATATGACAGCTGCCACAGACATAGACCTGAGCAGCTTTGATGTCTTGAGCTCCAGAGATGAATCTGACTCAGCAGCATATGGAGGAGAGCTCACACTCGTTGAATCCAATATGGCCCTAGGAATGTCCCACATAACCCCATCTGATTCTTCCGTTGGCTCCGTTGAATCTGCGGCAACTTCCACCTCCCAGCGAAACAGACGGAGGCGACGCCGAATGGTCGGTTCACGGCCTCGCGTTGATGATCAAAAGAGCGAGAGAAAGTACCAGTGCACATTTTGCACTGACAGATTCAAGACAAAGTACGACTGGCAGAGGCATGAGACTTCTGTCCATCTTAGTCTCGATCAATGGCAGTACGTACACCAATATCCCAGGGCTTGTTATAGAATTTGTATCTTTGGGTTTACGGAAACTTCATCGGGTTCTCCCTCCTGCATCTATGTGGTACTAACAGATACGTAGGTGCGCCAAATTTGGTCCTGTGGCGCAGGAATCTGACGGAACCACTACGTGCGTTTTCTGCGGTGAGGCGCATCCCGACCAAGATCACCACTCCAAACACAAATATTCGCTGTGTCTTTCAAGGCCCGTGGAAGAGAGAATATTTCGTCGGAAGGATCATCTACGCCAGCATTTGCGAATTGTCCACAACGGATGTTCGTTCATCAAGAAAATGGAAGATTGGTTCTCTTCCATCGAAAAGGTCAATTCTCGTTGCGGGTTCTGTGACGAATCCATGACCACATGGGTGCAAAGGCAGAAGCATCTCGCCCGACATTTTAAACAGGGAGCTGACATGAAGGACTGGGAGGGTGACCGAGGTTTTGATGAGGAAATCGACAGGCTTGTCGAGAACGACATGCCCGTTTTCATGATAGGTGACCAACGAAAAACCATGGAGCCATTTTCGGGATCACAAGCAAGCCATTATGTTGAAAACTCCGAGTTTGGTTTCAACAACTTTGCAGGCGACATGGCTATGCCAAATCAGGATGTTGTAGATAAGATGCCATCAGGCGCTATCGCTGAACAGATGCTCTCTTTTCCTCATTCGTACCGGCAGGTTGAGTCTGTGCTTCTCGCCTTTGTCAAGCATGAAATCGGCAATGGCCGCGTTCCATCAGATGATCAGTTAAAGAAGAAGACTAGCGACATCATGTTTGGGCCAGGCAATGAGTGGGACCAAACGTGGGCTGACAACCCCAAGTGGTTGGAGTCGTTCAAGAAAAAGGCCGGGTTAATTAGCTTACCACTGTCGAGTGGGAGGAACGCCTTTATTGGCCTGGATATAAATTAAAAGTTTGGCGGGCGGAATTGCGGTCGACGGAGATTTGGCGCATTCGCTTTCAGTAGAACAAATTTATTAATGCAATTCGTCTAAGAGTGGACACATTGACAAGACTATTTGAATGAATAGGAGAGCGCTCAGACAGAGATCGGGGCGTCGGGGCTTCGGGCCCGCGGGGCCGTTAGCCCGAAGTCTCAAATGCCTACGACATGACACCGTCACCATTCCTCCACTCCACCTCAGCACCGCAGTCCCAGCATTACGAGCGAGAGACTGAGAAAATGAGCTCCGACGAGACAATCCAGGAAAGGCGCCAGCGCCTGGCCCAGGTGCCCCGGGCTGTACGACCCCGATACTACCGCATGCCTGTCCCCAGAGCTAACCGCTTGTAGTGCGAAGCATGCAAGATCCGCAAGGTTGCAGCACCTGGTTCAGATTAGGAAAATTCAATCGCTGACACTTGACATGATAGGTCCGCTGCGACCGCACTGTACCATGTTCAAACTGTCGAACCGCTGGCATTACCTGTCACAACGTCAGCGCCTCAACAGAGCTCTCCTCAAGACCCTGCAAAGTGACTGACCTGTATGATTGGATTGACCTCCTTTGGGTTTACACAGCACTGACAGTACCCAGCAAGAAAGAATTGGATATCCTCCGAAATCGTGTATCCAAGATCGAGAGCCAGCTTCTCAGCCAGAACACCCCGTCCAATCATTCATCCAACCCATCTGACCACAGTAGTGTTCGTGACGAGGCCCAGCTAGCATCCACCCCCACCGCACCAGCAACAGTGTATGAAGGAGGTTCATCCTTCACCAATCAATCTCTCGGGGCAACCCAAACAGTCCAATCAGATTACGAGTTGGAGGATGGCAACGGCCGATCTGGCCTTGATGAATCAATTGCTCACTTGTCTAATTTATTGCAGCCAGTCAATAATCTATCGTCTTTAGATGAGCACCAATTTTCTCCAAGCTCCTCTCAAAGACTTCTTCCTCGACAAGAACTTCTACCAGCAGCTCTGGTCATTGCCATCCTTAGACAGGCAAAAGGTAACCCAGTAGTGGGCACAAAGAAAGACATAGCTAACCTATCGCAGCTCGCCCTTCTGTATTCCTATCGTCCTGCGTCATCAACGATCATTCGATGATTGATGAACTCTGCCAGAAAGTTTACTTCCCAACCAGTCCTGCCTCTTTGGGTCAAGTGACGGCGATGAACGGTATTCTGGCTTACCTGCTGAGGGAACATGTTGCCTTTCACGACCCACTCCCCAGCGGATATAACTTGAGCGAAAGTGTACAAATCTGCGACAAAAACTTTGACATTGGAATTGAGACATATGATCTTTTGGCGATTCCCACTTTTGAAAATGTCTTCGCATTGGCATTGGGAGTAAGTTGGCACAATTCCGGGGTAAGCAAAACTAATAGATATTGTTCACTATTATAGGTAATCAAAGCCCAAGGAAAGTCAAAGCCGCTGCTATCTTGCTCTTTACTTTCAGCCGCTTCAAGCCACTGTCGAATGCTTGGCTATTTCCGAGAGCATACCTATAATAACTATTCACCCAAAGCTGCCCGTAACATGCGTCGTGTGTTTTGGACTCTGTATGTGTTTGACAAGAACATTTCACTTCTGCAAGGTCGCGCCTCCTACCTACAAGATTCTGAAATTGACACCGTTTATCCCGAAGTATCGAATAATCCTCAAATCAGAGCTTGGGATGAGTCGTTCGTAATGGCAATCAAATTTGCGAAACTTCAGGGCCAAATATATAATTATTGCTACTCAAGAGACGAGAGAGGCCATCCTTCAGCTCAGAGGATGCAGCACATGAAGGCTCTGGAAGCCGACTTGGATCTTTGGTACGAAGAATTTAAAAATGTATGTGTCACTCAAACTACCCCGTCAACAGTTGCTAATCCCAACACAAAGATCAAAGCTGGACAAATCAACAATGCCACGGTTTTTGAATTGTCTCGGGGAAGCTGGGATATAATGTACTACTCTACAAAGACCTTGCTATTACGAGCCTCCCCTAGTTTAGGAGAGGGCAGCCGTATTAGTCTTGCCTGCTTCCAAGCGGCAAAGTTGAGCTTGCAGAGTCATCTCAAATGTTTTTCAGCATACCCTAATCAACCAAACCTTGATATATCGGAATCTGATTACGCCGACTGGTAAGAATTAGCGTAATTCGTCCAACTTTAGTATGCAGTACTGATAACATTAGGGTACTTCATCAATCATCGTTCACTCCATTCATTGTAGTATTCCTTTACACCATCACTACCAACACCACAGTTGATGTTGAACTTCTTGGTGAGGTGGTGGAGAGCTTAAGGAAAGTGAGAGGAACTTCAAAGGCCTCTGAGAAGCTTTACCAAGTATGTTGTGCTTTTGGCCGACTTGCCCAGGGCCTGGTTGAGTCTCGAGGGCCAAACGTTGGGACATACAACGAACAAGATGATTCCCTCATCTTTTATAACCAGCCGAGTGATATTATTTCTTCCGGCTCCGATTATCTTTCTTCAGCGAATCAGGATGATGTTATGTTATTTCAAGATCATGAGGAGCTATCCCGTATTCTTACTGACTGGTTTGCTGGTGAACCTGCCTGGACAACAATGCCTGAAAATGACAATGGAACTGGGTTTAACCAAGTGTAGAAAAAGAATCCCAATCATTCATTGGATATCTAAGTAGAGGATCTAAAATTAAACGCCGAAATATTTCTCGGTTTCAAAATCTTCTGAATGTCGTACAAAAAATGCAAACCCCTGTGGAGACTGAGACCAAAAGGATCAACAGTTCTGGGATAAGCCGGTCTTTCGTTTGGCTTCAGAATGAATGCATTGGCCTTTTTACATGCTTCTGCATATAGAAATCATAATTAATTTTCCACTCTCGTGAGGATCCACTACTCACGACTCATTTGCTCGGTCCCTCGGTCCCACGGATCCCACGGGCTCTCGGTTGGCGCTATGACGGCTCCTGCTACCACTACTACCTACTATGAAGTGATAGACTATGGTAAGTAGATATAAGAGCAAGCTTGAGATGGACTTTTCATGTAACAATCCATACAAACGACAATCGATACATCCACTACTCGCTATCCAACCAGCCACCTCTTTTTGTCAAATAAAAACACCATGGCCAAGAACATGAATGTTGAGCAATTGACTGCGCTCGATTTGCTCATGCCGAGAACTTATGTCACGGCAGTTCTTTGCTTCCGTACGACAGAGCCGACTTCGACAATCTCCCAGAGACTCCAGCCTGCGTTGAATGAGGTTTCAAAGGTGCTTCCATGGCTCACGGGCAAAGTCTTTCCCACAGCACCCACCGAGGGAAACCCCCCATCACTTGAGATGCGATGGAATTCAGACACAGACTCGTTGACAGTCATCGACAAGGGCACTATTGAAGTGCCATATCTCACCATGGCCGCAGATGGAATGCCTCCTTGCCGTATCCCTGCAGAGGTGTGGCCGGTGCCTCTTGCAATCGACGATAATCTCTTCGCCGCGGGAGCACCGGTCTTCGCTACCAGTTTGTTCCGGTTCGGGGACAATCAGGGAGTTGGTCTTTGTATCTGCGCCCATCACAACGCCATGGATGCCTCCGGGTTCGCAGAGGTCAACAGCCTTTGGGTTCAGGCCATCTCTGGAAGTAGCTTGAGCGGGCTGAATGTCGGTCAGGCTAGAGTTCCTTGGCTTCAGAAAGCGCTGGCGCCTGAATTTGGTGCTTTGTCGTCTCGGTCGCGCGACAGCCTCTTTGAGTCACACCCAGAGTACTCTCAGAGCTTTCCTACGTTCCCAACAGAATTCCCACTCTGCACATCCAAGGTATTCGCAATTCCCATTTCTCGAATCAACGACACCAAGAAGCTCGTCAGTGCCTACACATCAACTTCGCCCACCACCAACACCATTGTTTCTGCACTTGTTTGGTCTGCGATCAGTCGAGCGCGCATGCACCGCGACTCCACCCTTTCCAGCATCAATAGCCGGCTTGCTCTTGCTGTGAACGGGAAACGACGCATAGGCGAAGGATTTTCAACCCCAGAGAATTCATACATTGGAAACGCTGTTTTATATGCACTCGCCAAGCATCCTGCTCAAGGTTTAGCTTCACCTGTCGACCAAGGTGATGTCCGAACGTTAGCAAGTGTCTGCGATGCCATTGTCCAATCGCATTCGCCTCAGTCCATCAACTCTCGCTCTATTGCCGAGGTTTATAACCTGGTTACTGGCATGGAAGATTACAGGACGTTGTTTGTTGGCTGGGATTTGTTTGGTTCGCGCGACCTTACCATCACAAGCTGGGCTGATCTCGATTTGTATGGAATGGACTTTGGCACTGAGCTTGGGCGTCCGGAATTTATCAGGGTGCCTTATAATGAAGCCGATGGCGTCGGCCTTGTCTTGCCCAGAAAAAGACCCGAAATCACAGGTGACGAAGCTAATGAGGTGGTAGAAGTCATGATCATGCTACGCAGAGATGATATGGAGGTTCTGGAGAAAAACGGGATATAGCGAGATAAAGGACGATTGCGATGGGGTTTTTTTATTCTACAGGTAGCATATGCGGTTAGAAAATACAATAGAAATAGTTCTGAGGCTACAAAGAGGCCATATATTGGTACCAGAGTGAGCACAAGGATGCACCCAAGGAGATGATAATTGAATGATGGCACCCATTGTTTATTGCTTCAATGGATAGCATAAATAATTAAATATTCCTAGTCATCCTCCTGCCCCCTAAATGATACAAATTCATTCAGGCCCCTTTAAATGTTGGAAAATGTTGTTTCACGCCGCGGTCCAGGGTTTTTATCCCAACTGGCTTGACAAAATATTCATGCGCGCCAACGCCCTCCGCAGCCGCCCTATCCTTTGGGCTATCTTGCCCAGTCACGATAAACACCGTACTTGATTCCCAATTATGTTTCTTCTCCAGATCTCGAATCTGCCTCGTAGCCTCAATACCATCGCATACTGGCATTTGAAGATCCATGAGAATGAGCTGGATTCCTTCTCCCTCACCAGTCGCAGCCACCGTCTGGTGATGGAAAAATATCTCAACGGCTTCGGATCCGTCAGTTGCGCAATGGTATGATAATCCTCGTTTGTTGCAGTACATCTGCATGATCCGGAGATTAATAGCATTGTCATCCACAAGCAGCGCTCTAGGCTTTGAAGGTCGAGGCAAAGCAGGAATTAACGGGGCATCCATTTCCGGTTGCAAAGGAAGTTCAGAGTGGGATGGAGAGGGCTGTGTCTTATTTGTCTCTGTACTTGAATTGACCGTGCGATCAGTTAAAGACTGAGTGTGCTGTGCGTTCAGGGGAGGTATATCTGAAGGAGCCTTCTCGTCACTTTTATCGTCTGTTTCAACATATGATGATCCAGCAGGACCAAGGGGTCCTGAACTTGAGGCTTTGATGATTGAAAACCGCTTGTCTACTTCCTCAAGCGCCGAAACCATGATCGAGGTTAAATATATGCCGCGTAGATAAACCACATTCTCAGTATTATCATCAATTTGTGCACTGCATTCTGAATCTGGAACTAGACAGATGGCTACATGAGCTGCTGGGATTTCGGCCAATCTTTTGCCATGCTGTTCCACGTTTGGGACAAAATCCATGATTAGAAAGCAGGTTTCTGTCTTGTCTGAGGCAGTGAAGCCTTGCGAGATGAGGAATTCGCCAAAGAAATGGCATAATGTTAACTTGTCAGACTCAATTGCCTTTTTGTAAAATTTTGGCGGTATATTGCTGAACTTTGATACGAAGGGTCTTGCTGGAGAAGGTGACAAGGTGAACTTGACCTCCCGAAATGTAGCCCGGAAATGTGAGCCACGGCCAAACGTGGACGATTCCAAATCTACAGAGCCGTGGAGAAGGCCTGCAAATTTTGACGCCAGCGTTAATCCCAGTCCAGCCCCGGTTGAGTGCGTGTTGACTTTTTCGTATGGCTCAAATATTCGGGTTTGATCGTCGGGCTTAATGCCATAACCAGTGTCTTCGACATCGATCACAAGCTCATTACTCTCTAAAAGCATGGATGTGGATACCATCACGAGACCTTTTGGAGTATTTTGAATAGCATTGACAATGATAGGAAGTAGGCTATCCCGAAGGAGTCCAAGGTCGATGCAAATGCTGTTGGAATCGGGATGCGAGCGGTGATTAAATACGAGGGATGTCATATATCGTTTGTCCCCTGACATGTTTTTTCGTAACTCGTCAATCAGCTCTGATTCCAACTTAGCCATGGAATGAATAGCACTCCGGCGCTCTGCCATGGCAATATCGGCCCATCGGTTCAAAGTGATCATGCTATTGACAATGGAAATTAGGTCGCGGCCCGCCGTCTTAATTGTATCAAGATAGATTGTAGATTGGCTTTCATTGCTTTCCGAAGGTGCTTGCAATGACTTGGATGCTGATTTTAATTCTTCAGCCAACAGCTCCACAGACCCAAGAATACCATGGATTGGGGTTCGGAGCTGGTGAGAGAATCCTCGGAGAAATTTTTCCTTGGCTTTCATCGCTTCTGTGAGCAAGCGCTTGTGCCATATCTTGGATATCATGCCAGCGCAACCATGGATGAACCAGGAATCGACATCGTCCGGTACCAGTTGAAAATCGCGGGATGCCACAGAGAGAATGGATGGTCCAGATACGCTCTCGCATTGGGCGGCAATTATACGCACCACTCTGTCATCTGGGAAGCTCTTGTGATTCGAATTCACAATAAAGTCATTGATGTAGTCAGCGTCTTCCCATAACCCGTCTTGGAAGTCGGACCACGATATAGGATCCCGTCCTTCCACTTCGACTTGATTAGCCCTTAATGGCCTGAGCGTGATTTTGGCATCTGGATATGCGGTTCTCAGTATCTTCATGACTGCTTCCTCAGACACTATATTATCTGCTTCATTGTGCACCGCAGAGACTAATTCGGCCATGCGACGACCCTCTCGCTGGCGCCTCGCTCTTGCATACTGGACAATGTCAGAGACAACCCAATCAGCCAGACGAGCAAGCGATTGTTGTTGTGCTTTTGACAATGGGGCTTCAGTCTTGGTGGATGCGACGCAGAGTGACCCGATGTGTACTGAACGACCAGATTCATGTTGTACACGAAGAGGTACACCGGCGTATGCGCGAAGCCCGCCAAGCTCAACATTTGGTGACAATTGGAAACGCCAATCCTGCTCAAGATCTGGTAAAAGAAACACTCTCTACTTGATAATTAATACGCTTATGATGAAGGGTCAGGGTTGGGTCAACGTACATTAGAGGGTTGATGGATGGTGTGTGCGCATGTGGCTTCGCCGCGTGGTAGAATCGCCAAGGGAACCCCAACCGTGGCTAAACGGATGTAGAAATTGACATCAAGGATCCCAATAATGGCACAATCCCACCCCGTAGTTTCTTGTGCGATATGGGCCTTCTCTTGCAAACCGGATAGCAACTCGCTCTCATTGAGGATGCCACGGGTATAATACCAGAGCATGGATAACCGAAGCCTCTCATCCTTCGCTAAGAGAGGACGGAGATAGCGGTCAGGATGACACTCCGGTCTGTCCGGGATGGGCGCCGGCGCATAGTCATCGTTCTTTGAGAGGTAACAGGCCTCATCCGCATCCTGGCACCAAGGCTTAATCGGTTTGTCGGCATTGTCTGGGTCGAAGACGGGCCCAACCGTGACTGGAGGAGGCGGTGGGGGCTCGTGGCAAGTCGCAAGAACGGCAGCGTCTGCCTTGGGGAAGAAGGACATGGGTGGCATGGTTATATGTAAGCATATGGGTATGTCTGCCCTTGTCACTGACGATCCCAAGGTAGGCGATGGGCATAAGCGAATCAGAAACGCGGTGAAGACCAGAACCGTCGAGATTTCGGTGTCAAAATGAATGACGCATCTTCCAAATAGTTAAACCCCACCCCATCGTCAGCCACATTTTGGAAGCGCCAATTGCAACGCGCACGTCGATCATGCTAGCGGCTTTTGTGCCACTAGCGTGTAACTTTGTCTCAGTCGCATGGTGCTGGAACCGTGGAACCAGGCTTGGGCTGTGCGGGAGGATGCGATGCTCGACATTGCGTGCATGTCCAGGATGATTCAAAATCGAGGAGTAGCAACCTGGCTTGTGGTAAAAAATCCCTTGTCCTTTTTGTTACAGCTTTCCTCAATTAGAGTTTGATTGCAGAGACTCGTCATGAAGCTCGTATGACTCTGCAGACAACGAACTTGCATCATGATCAGATAAATGCAGTTCACTCGAGTTGTATCCAGTTTTCTTTAATGTCCCCATTATAACCGTACCACTGATCATGACCATCCCTCCATTTACCATGTCGCAGGCCGAAATACCAGGCTAGGAGGGAACAAATGCATTGCCTGTATTTGTAGCAGCCTTGTGCGTATGAGTCTCTACTGGTCCTTTTATCCCGACTTTTAAGCCACGGTGCAGAGCGGTAAAAAGCCTTAATTTCGTGTTGTTGACCGAAAGAAAGTTTGTCATTTCCTACACGCTGATACTTAAAGTGGCTATGCAGACTCTCACGCCACATTTCACGAAATTCCAGTGCACAAAGTAGTCTCTGGATCTTGAATTCATCTGATTGCTTCCTATGGTTGTAAAGTACTCGTCGATGTATGTATCTGCTCTATCATCAAGCTTTCCCCAGTCTACAACGCCAACGCAAGATCTCCATCCCAATTCGCAGTGCATCAAATCAAGGTTCACTGCATTTACCGGCAATATCGGACATAGCAGAACCGTATCGCCGATGCGTTTTCTGGCGCAGTAGTGGGCCCGAGTGTTGACATCCCCACAAGCGGCACCAGTGTCGGTTAAATCTAGAGGAGCCGTGGGTTGTTCGAGGAATGAGGTTTGGAAGCAATTTGCAGCCGAAATCCAGAGCATGCTTAGAAAACCACTCTATGTAAACAACTTTAGCGTCATTATGTATCTGCAAATCTAATTGAATATCGGAAATAGGTAACCTGCACATTGTAACTCCGATTCCTCTGATTGGTCCCCCACTGGTGATTTGTGGACAAGGAGTTTGGGGATTGTATTATATATTGGCTACTCGGAAAACCTCAACCACTCCTCATCACAACCAAAGCATTCCTCATTGCTTGACACCATGGCAACTCGATACTCTGAAGTTCATCAAAATGCAACGGGCCCGGGGGACTCTCGTCCTACCGCCTTACAAATAATCCAGGACGAAAATCTGAAAGGAAAGCTGGTCGGAAAGACCATTCTCGTCACAGGATGCTCCTCGGGACTTGGCATTGAGACTTCTCGTGCTCTCTTCCATACGGGCGCCACTTTGTATCTTACAGCACGCAACCTAGAGAAGGCAAAGTCAGCTCTTCCCGACATTGTTACGAGCGATCGTGTTCATCTGTTGGAACTCGATCTCGAGTCACTGGACAGTGTCCGGGCATGCGCAGCTGCATTCTTGTCCCAATGCCAGAGTCTCAATATCTTGATTTGCAATGCTGGCGTCATGGCACCGCTGGAAGGTCGCACTAAGGATGGATTCGAGACACAGATTGGCACGAACCACGTTGGTCACTTTTTGTTAATCAACCTTCTATTACTCTCATTGTTCGCCGCCTCAACGCCAGATATGCATTCTCGCGTTGTCTTGGTATCCTCTGCTGCCCACCGTGCCGGTGAGGTCAATTTTGACAATATCAATTTCGAAGGAAATTATGACCCCATGGTAGCCTACGGCGCAAGCAAGACGGCTAATATATGGACTGCCAACGAAATTGAGCGTCGCTACAGCTCCAAGGGCCTTCACGCTTGGAGCCTGCAACCAGGTGCCATCATGACGGACTTGGCCCGACATTTGTCCCCTGAACAACAGTCGGGCATTATGAACGACCCGTACTTGGCCAAGACTGCTAAGAACCCGGAACAGGGGGCTGCAACAACAGTCTGGGGTGCCGTCGCGTCTGCTTTGGAAGGCCAGGGTGGCAAGTATCTTGACAATTGTCAAATTGCGGGACCATATGATCCAAGTGGGGAGCTTTGGGCGCCGGGGTATGTGCCTCATGCTTACGACGTGGAGAAGGCTACGAAGTTGTGGGAGAAGTCTCTTGAGTGGGCAAAGATATAAATTTATGCTAGAAGAAATTAGGAAGTGAGATGGAAGAGCACTGAAGGACTTGAAAGTTAAATGATAATCCCGTTTATAGGAAGCAGATATTATCAAATTTCACTCCCAGTGCATGAACAGAGCCTGGCAAGGAAAAAGCCCCATCTGTTTTGGCCCAACAATGAGCTCTAGGGTAGTAGTTTATTTTCGTCAACAAGTGAAATCGACAACTGGAACAACGCGAGAGTGACATATATATCCCGATTTGTCGATTTTTATTCATGTTGTAATATACTTCTCCATCGCTCAAACCGAACTTCATGATCGTCTGAATGTGTTACTTCTCAGTCAATCTTCTGCGAAAATGTTACGGCCTAAGTCACTAAGATATACACACATGACTTTTAAAGCACCATATGCGAGGGGAAAGAAAGAAAGACAAAACAGGAATCATTTCACGTTCATGAAATAGCCAAAATCTCAATCTCAACTTCATTTATGGACAGCCTTTCATGCTCAAGGTAGGCGTGGGACACAGTTGGCGTTCAAGTGTGGGGTTCATGCAAACCCAGAGGCCCACCCAGTTTGGCCTCTATGGGCTAAAATTGCAGTGAAGGAATAGCACCACTAAGGAAAGGCGACGGTTGATTGGGCTGTGCACGTACGCTGGTGACCCACTCTCTCTGACCTGTGTGGGCTAAAATTGCAGTGAACGGATCGTGTGTCCCGACCAGAGACCCACACTCTCTGGACGGCCCAATCGGAGGAAACATTGTAGCTGATTGGCCAGATCAAACACGTCCGACAGGCAAGACTCAAACACCAGGTTATTTCCAGTTATATGCCAGACACCATCGGAGCATCCTATCAACATTGTCATAAATAAGATAAAATTTCCATATAGCCATGTCGAGTAGATAATACAAGAGAATTCTTCATCTGCATTCCTTGCAGCTGGAATCATCTCGAATTCCCCCCTAGACTTCACAGATCCCGCAACTTCACATGATGGCGGCCCACAAACACACTAAAACGCAGCATGTCGACGCAAAGAGTGCCCCAACTTATAATTCTCCCAAACCTCAGTCGCAGACGGGCCAAGGCGAGGAAGGGTTGCCTGATAACCCCGCGCGCCTTGAAATAATCCCTTCTTCCCAACGAAGAGGATTTCTTGGCCGCTTCACCATCATACCCGAGGTGTCAAACCCACGCGCCTACAGCAACGCAACAAAATGGGTCATGACGAGCATCGCTGCTTTGGCTGCCACTACATCATCCACAGGATCTTCCATATTTTATCGTGAGTTAATACGTTGGACAAGGGCGCACGCTACAAACGATGCTAACAATCTTTTAGCTGCACTGGGCGACATGGCCATCGATCTAAAAACCACAACCACAATTACCAACCTATCCCTGGCCTTTTACTTGCTTGCCATGGCTATAACTCCCATGTGGTGGTGGGTCTCCCCTCGATATGCAGTAAATTCTCGAGGCCCATGAATGCTAATCATTTGACTAGGTCTCACTTTTCCGAATCATTGGGACGACGCAACATATACATCATCTCATTTTCGCTCTTTACTGTATTCTCATGCATCAGCGCTGTTAGTGTAAACATCGCCATGCTCGTCGTCATGAGAATCTTTAGTGGGGGAGCCGCCGCCTCGGTGCAGGCCGTGGGTGCTGGTACCCTTGCCGATCTCTGGGAGCCAAAGGAGCGAGGTCGTGCAATGGGAATATTTTACCTGGGTCCTCTTTGTGGACCTGGGATTGCTCCAATCATTGGAGGCGCATTAACAGAGGCCTTTGGTTGGCGAAGCACGCTGTGGTTCCTGGCCATTTTTGGCGGAGTGCTTTTCCTTCTCATCTTCTCCTGCCTTCCTGAGACGCTTGCGAGGCCCCAGACCACTGAAAATGACCAAAAGGTGGAAGCGCAAGCGCTAAACAAAGGCACTAGGGTCCTGAAGCGCCTCGTTGAGCCACTCGGAGTACTACAGTACCTACAATACCCACCCATCCTCGTGTCAGTGTACTCGGCAGCCATTGCTTTTGGCACGCTCTACGTGGTCAACATTTCGATCCAAAGTGACTTGGCGAAGCCTCCCTACAACTTCACAGCGATTGAAGTCGGCTTAGTCTATCTGGCGCCAACGCTGGGCTACGCGGTCGCATCAGTGCTCGGAGGGCGGTGGATTGACTACATCATGGCCCGCGAGGCGCGCAAGGCCAGCCGTTACGATGCCGACGGAAAACCTGTGTACCTACCCGAAGACCGTCTGAAGGAGAATATTTGGCTGGCAGCCACATTGTATCCTGCCGGTGTGATCTGGTATGGCTGGTCTGTTGACAAGGGCTTGCCGTGGATTGTGCCGTGTGTTGCTGGCTTCTTCTTCGGCATTGGGGGCATGCTCCTGTTTGGAGCCGTCACCACTGTGCTCACCGAATTCATGCCTAAGCGCGCATCGAGCGGTGTTGCCATAAACAACCTTATGCGAAGCACTTTTGCATGTGTTGGCTCCGTCGTTACTCAACCACTAATCAATGCCATGGGTACTGGCTGGACTTGCACAATGATAGGATTGTTTGCGTGGGTTACGGGCAATGCTGCCATCCTGGCTTTAATGTACAGGGGGGCAGAGTGGAGAGCTAGTATGAACAAAAAGCTCAACTCCCAGAGCTCTTGAGCCTTTGGTGACATGGTATTTGTGATTTTTGGCTAAAATGCCAGAGTAAGCCGCGGGCATTCTTTGACGGATAGAAATAGATGGAATTCGATCGCCGCTCTTGATATTTAGGGGGAACTTTTATACATTAGTCTTATTTGCAAAATTCGAGAGTGTAACGAACGACGATAGGTGTTAGGCACCTTCGATCAGTGATAGTTAAAGTATGGACTATAGCATCAGTATACTGTTTTTTTTTTACTCTTGAGTCGCACGTAACGGGTGTTTTGCCATCGGTCTAACCTGAAAATTTGTTGGTTGTTGCTGTATCTAAGACATTGAACCCGAAAACCCTCACTCCTGGTACCTTAGCCAGCATTGTTTCTATTACAATCCAACCTAAACACCAGACTTGTATGATGCACAAGCACTTAATGGCCAACTATGCACCTATTTCACCATATCCCAATATGAATTTCTTTCGGACTGGATATATTCATGACGACCTTGATGCAGAAGCTACCCCCACGGCCAACTATTCCTCCTGCAGCGGCGGCTCGGGCGCATCCATCATCATCCATTCATCTAAGGCCACATTCATATCTATGTCTGTCATAAATGTGATGTCGGGTAGATTCTGATCTTCTGGGTTAGATATGCTTAGAAGAGAAGGCTCAACAAATCCATCTGCTGTGACCTGGTTAGCTTCAAAAAACGACAGTCTAATCGGCATACACTTACATGGAAGGGAACTAAAGGCATCCCCAAGCATCTTTTGTACATATATTTCCGAATTGCCATGACTAGAAGCCGCAGTTGCACTCCCACTTTGGTTGTTGGGATCGGAGTCGTTGGAGACGCCTCTTCTAGCCTTTGCTAGCGCGAAATTTATAGCCTCAGTTGCCTTCTTTGCTTCGTCGGAGTCAGCACTTTTGCGCAGCCAGATTTGTCTCGTTTTTTGCAGTGCGGATAAAATCTGGTCTTTCCGACTCAAGGTCTGTTGGCGGTGCAGCATTAAGCATAAAATCATGGTGGCTGAGAGAAAAAGATGGTTCATGCTGGAGGTCACACGCCAACGTAGTGAATGAAGTTGACCACCGGGTTTGGTCTCCTCGTCGAGCAATTGCTGTACCATAAGAGTGCTGAGTGCGGAATCTAGGCAAACGGTACGCGAATAAGTAAAAGTGTCCACTTCTGTAGAAAGCGAGTCCATGAAGAGATAATTTTGGTGTAGCATAATTTTCCCTCTGAATACCATATGGCGTATGAAGAGGCGGGCCATGAAGATTTGCGGAGGATCAGTGATGTTGGCCTCCTTTGATGTCCATTTCAATGGCGGGGGAATACTATCCGCCGCCTTATTCAGAATATCATCAACGCGCATGGCATCGTCATAGCTACGAGACTCAATGCTAGTCGCATGATCCAAAACGGCACCCATCGCAATCATTAACCGCCTGCGTGCAATGAGGTTAAGGCTTGTTGTATACTCGGTCTCCGGTCGTGATGGGGGCAGTTCGGTCATCTCTGAGTTCAGATCGTCATCATTCAGATTTCGTGGCTCAGCCGTGTCGAACTGCAAGCCAGAGAGCATACGAGGCATGCCCATTTGACTCGAAATAAGAATGTCGCTTATCAGCACTTTGGACCACATACGCCGGCGTATCTCGGCCTTCAACGGTGTGATTTTTGGAAAGTGACTTGGATCACGGTGGTAGCCCATGCGCATGGCCATATTGATTTCAAGCGACAGCAAGAACCACGCGTCTTTATTGGCGTCCGTGTTATAAATAAGCTCGATATATCCATAATGCATTAGCGTCTCCAAGACATAAGGACCTGGCCTGGTATACTTGGTAATGTAAAGGCACTGCACAATCTTCTCACGGTAGAAGTCAATTTGTATAGATTTCTGCTCCGCGTTGTGGTCCACTCCAAACTCGCCCGTGTCTGAAATAATTAGGGAGAGACATATTATGCTGAATAAGAGGCCGACCCAGGCAACTGGAAATGAAGAAGGGTTGGCCCAAAACTTTTCATACTATATTTCCATGCATGTCAGAATTTTCTCTGGCCGCCACAGCTTTTGAGATGGCCTAATACGTACCTCTTGAAGGAAGGAATGCCGATGAAGAGCTTATTTGCCATGTGTTAGCTGGTGTATGATGTGGGGAGGTAAGCGAGAGTACGCTTACAAGCGGCAACAGAATCGACGAGGTTGAAATAACGTGAAACATGGCGATTTACAGCATCTTTTGCTGGCAGCGCTTCGATTATCTCCTCTGCAGAGACCTGTCGATTGTAACCATATAGAAGCATCACATGTTGTGGATTTCCATTTTTTGGGCCATGATCGCTATTTTCCTCCAAGAGATTGGCCATTCTCACCTCCTCTTGGTCAACGTGGTCCTTTAAATCTGCGATGCTATCCAAGATGGTGACCCAGTGATTATCCTCAACATATTGAAGCTCCGATGCACTGACGCGCATATTTCCGCATTCAGAGAGTGCATCCACTGGGGGAACTGAGGGCGAAGAGTCTTCGGGGCAGGCATGGGATGTGGAACTGGGCCTCGAAGCTGGTGTTGGGACACTTGTTGAGTTCTGCTTCAGCGACACAACTAGCTGCTCCAATAGTACAAGACGGTCATGGAGACTGGGTGGCGGGGCTATGGGTGGTAGCTTTGGCATGAGTGTTGGTGCCCGGTTTTCTGGATAGGCGCACACTAGGCCCCGCGTTGAGCAGGTAGAACATGGCTGACGGCGGTCGCACCGCGATCTGAAGGATTTGTTGATTAGCAGTTGAGGATTTTCAACACATGCTTAATGTGGAGGAAGAAGCCCTCACTTGCGCTGTCGACAGAGGTTGCACGACAGTCTGGCCTTCTCTCGGCGGCGGTTTGCGGGCGCCGGCCGCTGAGCCGTATCGGCATCCACAGCCGGACTGTCGGTTGACATTGCGGTCCAAGTCCGGAAAAATGCCAGGCGGTGGTTCTTTTCCGGATATGTGTCTGCCCTTTGGTATGACCTGACACTAGCTGAAGCTCTTGCTTGGGAATCGAACTGTTGGCCTGCGGGGCGCGCTGGAATATGATCGCCGGGCCTTTGATGCTCCGATCGTCCGACCAATCTCCGATCCAGTCACTCTGCTTATCTCCCGTGGGAAAATTGTACTACATGTCAAGAAATATTGATAATCATCTGGTATACTTCTAGAGCACGAGGTAGAGGTTCAATTATGAGGGAAATAAATTATTAGATGAGAGTCTGTATCGTCCCAATTGAAATGATGTTCCCTAAGGAATCGTCGCGCCTAAAAAGCTAACCATCTAGATCCCCATCCTTTGCCACACTGCAGCAAACAAAATGCTTGCTACAGCGTTCGGTTATTCTCGCTTTACTAGGATTTAAACGCACAGGGATAAAAACGGGAACGAGCAGCCAAGTTTGCAGCATACAAAGAGACCCTGATATAAACCTTTCAATCCATTTCTCACTTGGGCATAGCGCAATGCAAAAACATGCCATTTCAAAGTAACGCATTGCGGAATCTTAATTAAGCTCGCCTCTACAAATGAAAACTGCATTGCGATGATATCAAGCTGTTCTACTAAAAGCACAGGGTCATCGTCATTGTCGGAAGGTCTGCACATACGTCGCAGGACAAAGTGCTCCAGATTGAAGAAATCAGGCAAATGGGCGACAATCTAGCAAGTTTATTTATCCCAAGGAACCAGCTGTCTTATTTATGCCAGGACCCTTCGAATTTATACTGGACCTAGCGTAAATTTTGAACGAATCTTAACTTCTGCAATAGGCTAACACTCCCGCATCCAGTATAGCTCAGCGAAAATTAACGACTCGGTCTCATTCCATTCTGGTGCTGGTTGTCCTAGAATGAGCTTGACCTACTCAAAAGCTTACTGAGATTCTACAAAACAGCCAGCGGATTATTCCAGCGTCTCAAACGGCGATATTCTTTTTTTTTTTTTTTTTAACATCATCAGTATTCGATCATGAGCAATTGGATCAACATAATAATCTCTACCAGCATTCGAAGATGAAAAAGTTCACTCCTGGAGCGGTGTCTATTTTGGTAAAGCCTCTCCTGGTTAGGTAGAATCGAGCTAACAATGATAGGTGATGGGCTGGTCCCTCGTCGTGCTCTCTGCTACTGCCATCATCGCACGGCTATACCTTCGCATGAAGATTCAGAGTCGTAAATTATTGCTTAATGATTATCTAATGATTGCAGCATGGACTACAAGTGTGATGGCCACTTGTTTCCCCATTTATTTTACGAGACTCGGAGCTTTTGATCCCAGGATGGGATGGAATTTCCGAGGCTATGAGGGCACTCTGGGCGACTTGAGATTGGCCTTGAAAGTACGGCTACATCACGAATATGGGGATGTAAGCAGCGCTAAAATTCGACGCAGCTCGAGTGGTTGGATGAAATTCCATTCCTGACTACCTTCTATCTATGCAAAGCGGTGCTTCTTGTGACCTACTTGCAAATTTTCCCTGCCTTCATGGTGAAACGCAGGATCGCATTATGGGTCGTAATTGCAATTATCATCATGTCTTACGTGACAAGTTTAATGCTGTTGTTTTTTGTGTGCTATCCTCTCAGTTTGCATTGGTAACCAAACCCACTGATACTAGGGTATGAGAGATAGGCTGACGTTTTTAGGTCGTTGACAATGTCAACCTGTACCATTGCTAAGATCTCATTGTTTTATGAATTCACATGGGGAATTCATTTTGCCACGGATGTCTTAGGTGGGTGTTCAGGTGATGTAGGAAGGAAAAGTATTGACCGACCCAGTTTTTGTTCTACCGTTCCTTATTCTACCAGAATTAACACTCCAACGAAACCTCAAGATTGGAATGCATTGTACATTCCTCCTAGGATTCATAAATCTGGCTGTATGCATTTCCCGATTTGCAGTTATTAATGTGTCAGGCGATATACACCCGACCAACTTCAGCACAGTTAGTAAGTGGACCTCTAATTCTCAACTCCCAAACAATTGCAATTAGCTCTGACTTTTTCAATTTTAGTGTTGCTATATACTCTTGATTGCAACATTAGCGTCCTTATTTGTTGTTTGCCTTCATTGAGGCCATACTTCCGATTAAAGAACGCAGATTCCACCCAATCCGAGTCTTCTCCAGGTTCAAGACGCCAATCAAGAGTGCAAAGATGGAGAAGATTGAGCTCCCATGTCAGCGCGAATATGAGCGAGCGTCCTGATGGGTACATGGAGTCTACCATTATCTCAAATCAGCGTGGTGAAGTTATTATAACATCAAGCTGGAAAAACGTTGAAAATGGCCTGACAGACACGGGTCCCGAGAACACCGATTTTGACGATCCAAAAGTTTCCTTTGCAAAGTGATAATAATAAGGCAGACGAGGGGACGGAACTTGCTCACCCACAACAACAAAGTCTTTCGTTTTAGATGGGGGTTTAACGGGACCATTATAAAAATGTGAAAACATTATTCAATAACATGAACTCCTAAATAAGCTCATGTAAATATTAATAGACTCTCATAATGTTTTACTTAAGGAGCCTGCATTCCCAAAGGATAAGATGGATCTTGGTTTCATCATCTATATCGTCTCTCCGATGTGCGCTTTTTGCTTGGTCTTGGAATGTTCGGAGATATCTCCAATCGGCTGGATTAAGCTGGATTCCATTGGCTTGGACCAATCGATCGATGTATCTGGCCGCGGATTCGCTTTCTGGAGGGTTGTTGCCAGCATAGATGATGCATTGTTTGTAGGCAGACATCTTGGCTGTGTGTGTGTTTGAGGGTTTTTTTTGGTGTGTGTTTGAGAGAGGTTTGTTTGAGTAAAAGCTTTCCTTTTATTGTACGGGATTTCTTGCTATCAAGGTTTTCATCTTGTATTGCCTTTAGGCTTCACAGTTGGCACAAGGGCAATTGTACCAATCGATCTGAAAGTCTATCATGAGGCGTGCCTTTAGGTCCCGTGACCTTGTCGGCGTCTTCCTTTCCTAAGAGGAAGAAAATAACTATATGAAAGACATAATGTTTTACTTACTTCTTTTTTGACCAAAAAAAAAAACAGAAAACGTAGGAAAAAGAGACCAAGATCAATAGATATCATCAGAAATACTATTATTATATCATAGAACAATCGATCTTTTAACTGGAAGGAATCAAAAAAGTGTCTTTGCATCATCGAGAAACTGTCTGCAGAGTTAGAGCTTGCCGCTCCATGCCTTGTCAGCCTCCCGCAGTCCCTTTACAACTTGCCAAAAGTCATCTTTAAAATGTATTATCATTAGTATTTTTTTTCTGTTCCATAAATCTACGCTTGACTTAACCCCTTTTTCCCGTCACGGAAAATTTCATCCCACCAGGGCTCATTTGGGGCGCCACAAATCGCATTAAACTCGGCTTCCGGTAAGCGCTGAGTAGTCGAATCCTTCATCATTCGAGGTCTCCTCCCCAATTTCTCAGCATCAAGAGGTCGGTAGGTAATGAGACCGTCTTCTGTTTGCACTGTCGCCAGAATGCGGGGATCTCTCGGAACAAGGTGATGTTCGACCATCTGTCGTAAGTATTTGAAGAACCATGGGAGGTGCCACCATCCGTCGCGCCTTTCCTTTTGGCCATTGTGATGCAAGATAACGGGGACGGATTCGGTGAAGACGTCGGCGTATAGAGGCATCTCATTCCAGTCTGGGTTTTCGACAAAACCAGTCAGTGGATTTCGCGCAACCTTGATATCATCGGGAAGGCCCTGTAGTCGCACAGGAGAAATTCCCTGCTCTTCCGAGAACCTGTTGATTTCGGTTTGGTTGCTCAATTTAATGATTCTTCCATCATCTCCAGAATCATGAGTTTGTACATTAATGGCTTGGAAGTAGTCGAGACCGATGTGATACTCAAAATCCCGCTGCATCAGGGACATCGCGCTGCTTGGGGGGGCGTCTGTTTCTCTAAGCCACTGTCTCCAAACCTCCTGCTCACCAAACACTTGACCCGTGACGCCCTGTTCACTTCTCATAAAGGTGGTGCCCTTATTGATGCTTTCTATCATTTGTCCATGAGTGCGACGGAACCAGCGCCGGATATCACCCGCTTGGCCGATATATACACCTCCATTGATGTACCGAGGGCGCAATAGATGCTTCTTAACATCCTGAGTCTTGTCTGTATCGGGACCATAAAGGTCTTTCCTGATGGGGCTATCAGGGAGGAACGGACACTGAAGATCGGAGCCTATATATGGCCTCGGCCAACAGTTCTTCTCACTTCCTGCAATAATAGTTTGCTCCATTGGCATCGGCCATGGCCCACGCCACTGCTCAAGCAACCTGGCATTGGCCTTCTCATTAATCTCGTGGTATCGCTTTAATAAAACCTCTGGGGTTAGCTGGAACCAGACATCATAACCATCGGCAATGATTACGATATCATCATTCTCCAGTTTCTCGCTAGGGTGCGCACCAGGGTGCAGCGCTGAATCCAGATAATTCAGGACAGCAGGAATCTTCATCATGTTTGCTCCGCTCTTCCACTGTGATATGGCTCGGTAGTCCATTCCCCAACCAATAATGATGGGAGCAGGGTAGCCAAGCGCTAGAGCGGTGAATATAGTCTTACACAGGTGTTGACTTGGTGACGTGGCGGGCAAAAGAATAACGAAACGCCGATCCTTCCTCACTGGTGGGGGTGGGACTTTGGGGACGGGCCATCCGTCAACATCCCAAACCTTGGGCGGCGGGATGTTTGGCATGGGTTCGCTTACAGGAGACTCTGAGCCTTCCAGAGCATCAGGCGTCTGGCTCATGAAATCGGTGGCGGCAGCGGTGGCGGCGGCGGAAGTTGGGGTGGGAAAGCTTTCAAATGTTGGAGCGTCATCCGGCACATAAGCGCTTTCAGCAACATCGGCGGTGTGCGAAACATGTGAGCTCTTAGACAGGCGGGAACTTTGAGATTCTTGAGGACTTCCAGACCCATTGGAGCTCTCTGATGCATAAGAACTTCCATGTGCGTGGGAGCTGACTGGAACGATGGAAAGATACTGGCCGGCCTAGTGGTAGGTTAGGTGCTGGCCTGCAGCATAGTTATGGCGACTGACCTCTGTAAATGAAAATAGGAAGACAACGCTGACCGAAACAGCGGCAATCAGGGTCAGCAGTTTGGACATGTTCCGAAGACCGGCAAAATTTGCAAGCCAAGACTTGCCCAGGGCCATGGGCCCATTGTCCCAGCGGCCAGACATCCCAACGGTGATATTCGCGTTCTCTACAATCGCGTTGTGGGAGGACGCAAAGTTATTTCAAGGCGGAAGACCTGGAAACAAATATCGAATCACCCTGGCATTTTCTGGGGATGACAGTGCGACCCTCAGCTGCGGAAGTTGTGCCGATGACCAATACAAGGTCCATGTCACTCAAGAAAAAAGAAAACCACGTATCCACACCATGCCTAGGTTTTCTCAGCCTTTACTCTGTGCGGCATCAATACTACAGGGATTGTAGCCACTAGATCAGGGGTCACAAACATGGGTTTGTCAATTCCTGGCTTCTTGGCACTCATCAACGTGGCAGTTCTGCTTCGTCACCACTAAAGAGCTGCACCAAGTGAGGAGAGCAAGGTAGTAAACAGACCGCGACACCAGGCAGTGAGTCGAATTAGCAGATTCTTTTTCCTTGTGTCCTTTTTTCCATTCTTTTTTTTCGAGCGACCGTGTCAGCAGGGGTATCTACCCACATTCAGCTGCTGTGGATACTTTTGATCTGACTATTGAAAGCCACTGCCCCACGCAGCTCATCAAAGAAGCAAAAACACCCAATCCCATGAGCTTTAGAATATCTTGGCAGACCAATCAAGGGCACTCGCTGTGGTTATCTTTCAACTGGCGCTGCCAGTTTAGGGGGCCAGCATCGTTGCATGGACAGGCAAATGGTGTTTGCGCATCTGTTCATTTTCATATCTTGCTAAGAAAACATGGTGGCTGTTTGAGTTGCCAGTAAACGCTTGCGCCATCAACTGAGAGACCTTGGTTCCACTAGTTGATCTAATCTACTAATATCTCAAGCATCAATACGCGCAAGCATCGCGTCTGCGCTCGTCAATCATCCACTCCTAGCAATTGTGGGCCGGGATGAGTTTGACACCAGCTAGAAAGCACCCGTTTACCCTAGATAGTATGAATGTCTATTTTAGTTTTGCACTATCTACTATGGATCTTCTTTATTCCTTTTTTTTAGTCTTATGCTACACGGCTACTGATTTAGATCACTTGATTAGAGAATTGGAGAGCTTTAAATGTTTTACAAGTTTCGAGGTCTACAACCAACATTTCACACACCTTTCCAATTGTCTTAGCCTGCACCGATCAACTAACTCTCAACATCGGCACGGTAGCTGTCCGTTGGCCAGCCTCGTCTCCAGCGGTGACCAGTGTCAATGCAACCCCAAACAGCAACCGGTTAACTTGAACAGCATCCATAACCATCCGAAATCTGAAATCAGTTCAGTCCGCTCTAGCATTTGATGGAGAAGATGGATCGTATCCAGTTGGAGAGAGTACTTGGCAATACCCCTTGAAAACTGATAAGCGACAAGCCTCTATTGTAGTATTGTCTAGCATAGACGTGCATAGAAAAGGCTGCGTGGTGAGTTTGATCTAAAAGCCGTCTACTAGACAGTTGGGTTACTGAGTGGGACCTGGAGGTCAAGTCTTCCACGCGACACCAAGCAAAAAAGACGAGCATTTCCTCTCAAAATATCGATGAGTAAAGCCATAACGAATTCTACACTTAATTCAATCCAGGTAAATACCAGTGCTTGCTACAAACTTCACATATGACATAACATATGCCAACAGCCAATGCCACACTCAGGGTCTCATCTGCTACTACAATATCCGGGACCAAGACATCTGCTACTACAAACGGCTGGAAAGAGGGCAGAGACTATGGATCATCCTTGTGTAGCAGCAAACAGAAGGCATCTTGCTTGGAGCTGGGGCTTATTCGTCACAGCGACGTCTTCCCTTGCGTGTCAGTAAGGATCCGCAGTCTGGGAGACAAGTGTCCTTTCAACCATGCATAAAAGCCACAAGTATGATGAATTACTCAGTTTCGATTGTCAAATCATGTCTGCAGAGAAGAGTGACACCTATCAATATCTCTTGCTGAGCCTAATACATATATCCATTCCCACTTTTCCCACGACTACCTTGGTGACGACTACCAGTGTGAAATCTACAAAAATCAGATCAACAGTGTCCATCATATTTCTTGACAGGGAAGTAAACTTGGGCTGCACTAGGGAGGAAGATCTTCCAGGCCACGCCAACATCAACGAAACCGCTGTCATCGACTAGTCTGAATGGCTCTGCACTAACGTTATTGAGGATAAGATGTTAGGTCCTGGTGATAGCATGGAGCCACATGTCTCAAAATCTGAGAATGGGTTAATTTTGAGTTCTCGATTAAGCAGATTGATGGATGCAAGACCTCTGTGTACAAGAACGGAACATACATCTAAGGGGAACCGGCACTAACGCGGCCTGCAAAGCCACCTGATGGAAAGCTTATTAAGCTTCACGGAGCTTTTAAAATATATTTTCTCGCGTAGAGTTTATCAAATACTGTGTTCTGACTCTTTCTAGTAGGTACTGGAAATCATGGAGTAGGAGGAAGAATAAATGTAGAATGTTTAAGATTGACATTGAGGGCTATCTCAGGGATCTCCAGGTGATATAATTGGGCGGAACTTTCCAGGGATTGATCTAAAGCATATCGTCATCACCTGACTGGTGGTCGATGTGGGTTAATGCTCAATCAAGGAGCTTGCGTCTGGTCGCTGGGGAGGACTCAGTTAGCGTCTAAAACTGGCCAACCTTTTCACCTTGTTCATAGTTGTTGTTGAATGTTAAAATTTGGCTTGCTTATTTACAGTTTCACGCCTTACAGTACACCATGCAGCGGTCATCACAGCAAGGAACCATAGTTTTCATATTATCATCTCCATCTCATTTAGCAGGTATGACTTTTCTCAAGTGGTGGTTACTAAGGTCTGAACAGCCTTGGTACCAAACGCGGTGGGACAAACACGTTCATGTTTGCTTGTTGAATTAACTTCACACCATCTACGCCACTCTATTCTTCACTCCACTAACTTATCGATAGCCGATGTCTAACTGTCTCACGCTAGACTAACATAGGTATAGCATTAAGTAAGTAGCTGGTTTATATTGCGTGGCTGATTATAGCGAGACATTGATCGCCACTGGACCGCGCTAGTGGGCAGAGATTCAGGGGGTTGCCAGGCACTTGTGGAATGAAAAGCATATTACCTCTTGATCAACCCAATTCTCGGCGTCATTCCAGAACTTACTTTCGACTTCTCCTGCTTGAATCCTCCAATCTCCATTTCATCATGCCTTCTACCAAGAGCCTCGCTATTGCCATGACGGCAATAGCGGTCTCGCAAGTGAACGCCTCCCGCTGTAATCTGGGCTCTTCGTCAGCTTTCGCCATTACAAGTACGACTTCAGCCACGACTACCTTGAAGATAACGGAATCTACCACAATCGAGCCCACTACAACCTCAGAAGCAACACCAACGGCTACTCCGACTTGCAACGGATACGAAATTGTGGATGAACCACCCGAAAACTCGTTCTGCGGCAGGCAAGGCGATTCACCAGACGGCGAAGATCTTGATGCCGTAGATGTGACGTCCCTCGACGATTGTGTAAATATCTGCGAAAGCAACCCGGATTGCATTGCTTTAGGATATACAGAGGCTGAGACGGAGAACATTTGCCATCTTCGGAGTTCGCTATCGATTCGACGAGGGGGTGGCGCGCAGTATTACGATATCAGATGCTTCGTTTGTCGATCAGAAGGAAGAGGAGGCATTTCGACACCTGCACCGGCACCTGCCCGCGCCAGGGCCAGGTCACCAGTAAATGAAGAACACTCGAACAAACATCACGGACGGGGAACCAGCAACCGCGGAGGTCGGGGAGGGCATAGGGGTGGGAAGGGAGGCCGAGGAGGATATTATTAAACCCAACTGATCATTCGATCAGGTTGGCATAATATTCGGCTGCGGCTAACAAAAGTCGCACCGAGAAAAAGTTGTTGCTCTGTGCTATGTGTATAGAAGCGCGTTGAATGTTACTGAGATTTCTAGTGGGCCTGAATGAATAGACCATGCCATCTCCTCTAGCCCTATTTTCTCATTTTATGAAGACTGCAACCTTTCCCTTTCTTGCCATGGTTTGCACTACCTTGGCCTTTCGGGCGAGACCCTGGAGTAGACTGAGCCGAAGCTACCAATTGGATCGACGTGGACGTGGGTGTATTGCTAGCAAGCGATGCCGAGGCGGTACTAAACAGGGTACTGGATGAAAGCGAACCAAATTCTGTTGAGGTGGGAACGAGGGTTGCTTGGCTTTTGGTGGTAAGAATGGTACCCGCAATAGATTTCACAGTCTCGGCGGCTTCAACGGTGGAACTGGTGCTGGTCGGAAGCATGGCGGTAGAAGAAGTAGACGCAAGATCGGATTCGTCAAGATGGTATAACAAAGAGCCCCATCCTAATCCATCATAGTGACCAGAGCCTTCGCCCATAGATCCAGCCCCACCTTCAAAACCACCGAAATATTCCAAGGTATTGTTCAAGTACGCGGTGGTCCATGGCGCATCAAGTCCCTTGATTTGAACGTAGTGTGCATAGAGCAGTTCCCAGTTGGGTCGAATAGCACCTCGAGATGCTGAACTGATATTGGTATAACTTACAATACCGTTGGTGTATGGTTCGAATGGTACATCGTTGCCAAGATTGTACCTTGCAAAATACTCTGCACTGTAGACACTCATGTCAGAAAATGGTGGGTCTTGGGGAAGTTCTCCATATATCCAATGACGTACCCAAGGAGAATGCGACTATTGTTGTAAGCAAATAGATCCACGCCTTGATTCCAAGCTTGCTGTCCAATCGCTGCCAGCAGCTGAAAATCAAGGGCAGAATGGCCTTGGTCACGGCCAGACTCCTGGCCCTGCCCCAATGGTTTGCCGGTATCTGGCTCCTCGACAATATAGCTAATGGCATGGTTAATATTTCCGTTTCCGACTCCGTTTTTGAAGTAGTCGACAGTAAAGTCCCACGTGGTTTTATTTTCCGTCAGGACACCGATAGCTTGAGCAGATGCAAGGTTGCAAAGCTCCCAGTTGGCAAAAAAGTGCAATACGTTATGCTCTGACGGAAGCTCATGATTTAGGAATGCCAGATTCATGGGGAGAAAAATATCGGTCATCATCTTTTGAACAAGACTGAACCCGCTCTCGACAAATGGAGCATAGTCACGCAACAACTCGGCAGCGTTAGCCAACTCGTATCCCTGAAGACCGGCAGTGAGATAATCATCGTCACCTCCACCAGAAAGTGATTTCAATTTCTCCGACCAATCGACTAGAATTTTAGCAGAAGCTTCTGCGTATTGGTCCTGGCCTGAAATCTTCCAGCGAAGAGCAAGGTTAAAGGCGGCAGCGGCATCGTGCCAAAGCAACTGGCCGTTAGTGCTGCGTGAAATTGTGCTCACAGCGTTGCTGGCGTAAGAAGTATTGGAGAACTCAAGACTGGTTAATTTCTCCCAAGAACCAAGCCATGGCTGCTGCTCAGCCTTGATCTTGCTCTGGGCACGAGAGACATCTGCGTTGGTAACCAGAAGACCAGGATGAGTGAATCCAAGGGCCAAAGGTAGAAATGAACAGAATAACAATAATACACGGCCAGCCATGTTTTTGAAGTAACGAGCGAATCAGTAAAAATGAGCGACAAAAATCAATCGGCAAAAACGAATGACATGGAAACAAAAGTGAGCAAATCAGGATTGATGAGGCCGTTCTGAACTCGCGATATATTTATCTATTGTAGACCAGTGAGATGTTTCCGGGCTCCGCGGGACCAATGCTCGCTCTGATTCGCCGTGTTCCTAGCCGAAGGGGCGAATTAAGGGCGCTAAGTGAATGCTGAAACCTCGCCAATTCATCCACTTATCCTGACAGCGACTGGGTTCGGGCGGCAGCACACAATACACCCTGGTCTCAAAACAGCGCATGTCAGGGGCGACATGGGTGGGATTACGGTACCGAAGTAAATTAAGGACATTGAAATGCGCATTTTCTATCCCATGGCACAGTAGGTTGGATAGTTTAGATATGGCCGCTAATCTTCATGTCGCGCCATTCATGCCTTGGACTATCTGCCAACACTCGAAAATAGGGTCTCGAACGCTGGAAGTGGCAGGGTTTACGTCACTCCTTGAAGTTTAAAGCAACTAGTCGGTCCGGAGCCATAAACGAACCGCCATAAACGAACCACTTACTGGCACATGCACCCGTGACGACAAAATATTGCCGTTGTAAATAAGCAAAACAACAAATACCACAATGGGGTAAGCAATTCCCAACGAGCAAAATGTGTATCTAAGAGTAAGGGGGCCTGGAGGTATGAAAAGCGCTTCGGATAGGGTGAAATAATACCAAAGCACTGCCATTAGAAGGACTTAGAACCGGATAATACATATCAATTGCTAATACAATTAGAAGGAATGCAAGTAGCAAAAGGGGCCCAGGAGCTACCGAGGTTGACGAAGGTTGTGGCTTTGCCCGACTATTCGGAGCAAAGTTCAGTAGCCTAGCTAAGGTACGCAGTAGCGTGATAACGTCATTGCTACACACACTTGCAGATGCTGAATAATACAGTGCTAATCCAGTCATCCACGACCCTTAATTTACCGGCAATGAGACTATTTGACTCATCTTATCGCTCATATCTAATGAGTCTTGAGATGTGGGATGTCAGGAATGTACCCAGCAAGAATAAGTTGTCCATCTCGCAAGTGGTGAAGGTATTTGATCGGAAGTAGGAACACAGAGCCCCATAGTCCAGATTTTTACCGTTTTGGACAAGATTTCCGCCGGCAAAGATATTTTTGGAACAATGACAGTGGACCGTTGACCGGGCCTCACACTAATGAACTGAACTTGACTGATAATTTCCGATTCTTTCGTCTGTGATGTGAAAATCACAAATAACTGTTATACGGTTGCGTAAAGCCTCGTTCCTCTTACGTTGGGTTTTGGGGTCTGACATTGATAAATGATGATACTAGATCGAACTCACATTGTCAAACCCAGCATCGTGACTAAAAAGTAGACCATATGATTTACTTCCCAGATGCCCAAGAAGATGTTGCTTGCCATCGCTGTTGGAAATTTACCACGCCGCAACACTTGGCTGCAGCGTATAGTAAATATCAACAGTCAGCCATGCATTGGCGAGGAATCAGGTCAACAAGAGACCTCGGTAGTCAGTAAAATATTGTTATAGTTGTGGCGTGTAAGAAGACAAAGTCATCGGTGATAGAGGCAATATCTTTTGACTTCCATTGGTGAGAGGATCCTGTTTTGGCTCTTTGAGTCCGCGTCGCCCGTTGTTATGGTGCCTGAATTGCCCGTGCGGTAGTGCCCGCCGGGCGGCTTCTACTCACTTGAGAATTGCTTCAACAGCTGACATCAAGACCACTGGTCTTTAAACCCTCAATGAAATGGGTCTTTTTTGCCTCCACATCCCTTTCCGAACTGAATCCTTAATGCATTCGTTGGGACCCGAGACATTGCAACAAAACGCAGCAACACTCATACGAGTGCGCGGAGCTATTCCGTGTCGGTACATGCACAATATAAAGAAGTGCGGGGGAAATCAAGCCAATATTCAAGTTTATCAAACACCCCTGTTCTAAATTCGCGACAGAGGTGCAGGGCTGAATCCTCAAGATGTTGTGTTGGCCAATTGCAGGTCATGCGGTCCCCTAATCTGGGGATAGCTCCGGCATCTCTTGCCGAGAACCTGCGTGTTTATCAGCCTAACAGCGAAGCCGAGGGCGTCTACAGACCAAACTGCGCTAGTGGCTTCGCGATGGAGTCGGCTAGGCACAAAGTTGCCGTAGCTGGCTTTTCAGCTGAGCAAAATAAAACGAGCTGAAATGGGGTTGCTCTGGTTGTACTGTATTTGACTGAGGTCCAGCTCCCAAGCATTTTAGACTAAGGCGATGCTTGGCATCAACACTATTATTTCGACGCGGTCAGGTACGACGAGACAAAAAACAAGCAAAAATTCACAAATTTGGTATCGCGTGCCCTCAATATGAAGCTTCAAGCCATTGCTGTGCTTGGCATGGGCACAGCTCTTGTGGAGTCGCTAATAACGTTGCCAAGCTGCGCCGTAAGTCCACTCACGACGCGTCGATCTCATCCCTAAGACGATCCCCACCACTCACATCTTGCCTCTCCAGAGTATGTGTACCGGCGAGTACATCACCGGCCCGACCACCAGTACCGAATGCAACCAATTTGATTATCAATGCCAATGTACAAACACGGTCGCGCTCAACGTTAGATACTGCTGCTTGACCGAACACTGCTCCAACGCGGACCTACAACTGAGTTGGGAATATGTACGGGAGGTATGCAGTAGCTTGAGCTACCAGGTACCCTCAGGGGTAACTTGCTCAAGCGCAACATCCTCATCTGGCTCTAGCAACTCGGCGCAGACATCAGAAGCAACGAGTAGCGGATCATCGAGCAGCGGATCATCGACCGACGGATCGAGTGGAGACAGCAGTAATGGAAGTGATAGTAGCAGCAGCGGAAGCGGTGGCAGCAGCAGCAGCAGCAGCAGTATCCATCGCAAGAAGAAGACTACATTAGGGACAGGATTGGGAGTCGGTCTAGGTGTGGGAGTGCCATTGATTGCTGCCGCTGCCGCATTGTTGGCGTTCCTCCGACGGAGGAAGAATAAGGCATCAACGCCTGCTGATGCTGCAACTCAACAGCCGCCAGTCTCTCAGCCTCCAGTAACAGGTTATCAGGCTCCTCCACCGCAGGGTTACCCTCCTCCGAACTTCCCAGTCCAGTATCAACAAGGCTATCCTCCGCAAGGATATCCTCCTCAAGGATATCCGCCCCAGGCATACCCTGCGGTAGTAGCTGATCCGTACAAAGTTATCGAGCCAAGCGTATCTCCGGTTTCAAACACGAATACAAACTCAAACACCGTGCCGAGTTCACGCGAGATGTCAGCAGTTTATTCTGAGATGTCGCCACAAAACCCGACCCACAGCCAGCTAGCCAACCCTCCAGCGCCTCCGACACAGAACCACAATGAACTTCCCCTCAATAATCCACCTGTACATACAGAGTTGCCTTGATGAGGTTACGGAATTCGATTTCATAGGATCTCTCTCTATATGAACTAACGTATAATATAATGACTTAGTCTTAAATATACCCGATTTAATTAGCTACGGATTATAATTAGCAATAGAAGTGAATGAGAATGGATCATTCCAAACTCTTGATATGAATTTTAATACTATTTGTCGCAAACTTAGCTGTATCCGCCATCATTGTGGCTTTGGAGCTCCCTCTTGGTCAAGCCCCCGGTTTACCAAAATAAAACTATTGTCCTCCTGCGATTATCGAGGATGTCGATTTTTGCCCGTTGCTATGTAGGGTAGTTGGAGATCCACACAGACTTCCTTGGACTTGGTCAAAACACCACCAAGAAAAAAAAAATTCCACCATGGCAAAAAATGAAAGCTAGGTCACGGTGGGGGTCGAACCCACAATCTCCTGATTCGTAGTCAGACGCCTTGCCATTGGGCCACGCGACCAATGGGCTTCTATGCAAATCTTGGAGGCAATGCGCCTCATGGTCCTGGGGCGAGGGGCGAGAGCGTGGATGAACAACCCAAAAGCCGTCAGGAATGAGGAACGAGAGAGTGACACTATTGGATCTTATTCTCTCTCTTACTCTATGCGTGGTTTTGAGCTGAAAACATGGACATGAGTTAAGAAACAATGACGAATGAAAATTTTGCATTGACTTGGTCGTGATTATCCCTGGTTAACATGGGTAACAGTATTCCAATACTCGTTCTTGCATCAAAATCATGACAGCATTAAGCTTCATAGACTCACCTATGCTTTCTTCATTGGGTGTGGACCTCTCGGTCGGTATGAAGGTGCATATAACACTGGATGCTCTTGATCACGGAAATCGATCCCTTCAGTCATTGTAGGGACATGCGTAATTTTTTCACGTGGGACTTTCTCATCATAGTTGTTCTTGGGAGAATTGATCCTGATGGAGAGTTTCATTAGTGATCAATCACGGGAGCTTGTTAGAGTGATGTAACAGCGTTTTGGTGTCGGTGTTGTCATTACTACGATGGAGACCTTTTGTATACATGAGATGATGACGGCAACATATCCATATACATACCTGGCTCACAAGCAATAGCTACTGGAACGTATTAGAAAGCCTCACGGCATAAAGCCCATAGCTATGTTGATAGTGGCATGAGATAATTCCTAAAGACAAATGTCTTGATCAAAATGGAGAGAATCAAGGGGCTTGCACACAGATAGCGATCAATGCAATTGAGGCTTACCAGGAATGACTAAGCGGCGTTCGGTTAAAACCATCAGCCCGAACCTCATGGATGTCCAAACACCGCTCGCTAAGGTGTGGGGCGAGATTCGGTATCGAATAGTGAGCTTGTCTCTGCTTGGTGTACTGGGTATCAATGTGATAAAATGAATTCACCACCGGTAGAGAACATCGGTTAATAACCCACTGCCCCCAATTCAAAGGTATAAATCCCGAGAACTCTCCGGAGGGAGCCACCGGGAAGTGGTCCCGTCGCAACGTCGATCCATACCGTGCCGACGCTAGGATGCCCACATGTGTTGGAGTTGTTGCAAAGCCTCGGAGGATTACTGGCTATGATTGGACTGAGCGGCACGACTCAAAATTTAGGCGGCAGAGCCATGCCCCGTTTCGGAGAATATGACATACAAGAGGTGACATCACGGAAGTGGATGGCAGCGACATTGAGAAATATGAATGCAGCAGAGCATCCTACATATCTAGTACTTATGTCACATGGTTCCTTGACCTTCTACCCCGTTCACTTTTACAAAGCCGACGTCCAGGTTGTTCACAACTACATTAGTCGCAAAGGGCAGCAGATAAAGCGGGTTTTTCTCAATCTCCAAGCGCACAACTTGATCTGGGGATTCTGTGTATAGACACTATTAATCTTATTGAGATCCTAGCGCGTGGGGAAGATAAAGTTCTGTCCTACAGGAGGGTATACCAAAACCGAAGTGCCGTGGATTGCGGGGTAGTTTGGTGGGGTTCCGGAGGAACTTCAATAACTCCTCGGTGAGGTTACTATTGTTCCGGTTCCAAAGCGGGATCCGAAGTGGTTGACCGCATTATATAAAGCTGCATCAGTTTCCAGTTGTAGGTCCAATATGTCTCATTAAATACCCATTCACCAGAAACAATGAATTTCCAACTCACCAATACCAACTTGGCTGTTTGTGCTGTATCCGGCATTGTCATATCAATATGGCTGGTCAAGGTTTTTAGCTACTCTTATCCAAACTCTTCATCTCATAGCTAACCAACCAGGTTTTGCAACAAGCCTTCTTCACCCCTCTCCGTGCGATCCCTGGGCCTTGGTACGCCAAATTCACCCACCTGTGGCTGAAATTGCAAATTATTAGGGGAAGAAGAATGTATTATATCCACAGCCTTCATTTAAAGTATGGTCCTGTAGTGCGCGTCTCTCCAACTGAAATCGACTTTACGGACCCCGTCGCAGTTAAAGAGATCCATCGTATTGGAAGCGGATTTCTCAAGGATAAGTGGTATCAGTCATTTCGCAAAGGGGATACTCATGATGTATTTTCCGTCATTGACCCGAAAGCCCATGCGCAAACCCGAAAGCAGATTGCTCCGTTATTCAGCCAGTCAGCCTTGATGAATAACTGGTATCCGATTGTTTCTGAAATGTTAAACATGGCGATTGATAAAATGAAGCAAGATGCGATTGTAAATGGCGAGACAGACATTTACAAGTGGTGGACTTTTATGGCAGCGGACGTCATCTCTCGTCTCTCTTTTGGCGAAGAATTTGGCATGCTCGATCTCGGCAAGGTAGAGAGTGCTGAAAAAAACTTGCATCAAGTGAAACAATAAAGCTAATAAAATGCGACAGAAAACGGCACACATGAGCTTGATTGAAACAGCTACCAAGACGGGACTGATTGATTCGGAGCTCCCACTTCTCTGTCAAGCTCTAAGACTCTTACCTATCCAGAAGTTAAGGAATTTCCTCAATGCTGGATCTGAAGTGCAGAACATTGCAGAAGCTATCATTCAACGGACAAGACGCACCGTGGGTGCAGCAAACATCTTCTCAAAACTTGTTGCCGAAAACGAAAAAGACAACGAATATTTTAGTGATTACCAAGTTGCCTTTGAGGCGGGCGGTTTTATTGTCGCTGGCTCTGGGACCACTGCCGTGACTTTAACTTACCTTGTCTGGGCTGCACTTTCTGACCCGCGCATTCAAGAGAAGTTGGAGGCTGAGGTTGGCGCCTTGGAACAGGGCTTCACTGACCAAGATTTGCAAGACCTTCCCTACTTGTCCGCTGTACTTGAGGAAACATTGAGAGTCTATTCAGCTGCCCCAGGAGCGCTCCCTCGCTGTGTACCCGAAGGAGGAGCTACACTCGCTGGGTACTTTATTCCCGGTGGAGCCACTGTCAGCACCCAGGCATATTCGTTGCATAGGGAATCAAGCGTGTATGAGGAGCCAGATAAGTGAGTTCGCAGCCTAACAATGTCACAAGGACTGAGCTAATCATGGCCAACCAAGATTTATGCCGGAAAGATTTATTGGACCCTCCGGAGATTTTCAACCGGCGAAGGAAATGTTCATGCCTTTTGGAGCTGGCTCACGAACTTGTTTAGGCATTCATTTGGCAAAAATCGAACTTCGGGTTGGAGCTGCTCTCTTCTTCAGGGAATTTAAAGGTGCCCGATTGTCGCCTCGCACAACGCCCAAATCGATGGTTCCGACGAACCACTTTCTCATCAGCCCCATAGGAGAGGAATGTTTTGTTACTCTTGGTTCTAGATATTGAAGGGTGGATTGAAATTCTTACTACTGTATTGATCAGATAGATGTTATGCATGCCCCTGCAGAATAAAAGGCCCTTGTTGTGGACGAATGGTGCCTGTGCTTCGTTTTCTGCATTTGCCCGATTTTTCAGAGAGCATAATTACGAAATACTACCATCACATCCTTACGTTCTTGAGGTTAAATTCGTTATTATTCATTTATGTTGACTATTTAGTGGCATTTTCTTCAGACCCTTCTTCCTTTCCTTCCTGCTCCACCTCTGCCTTGTCTAACGCATCTTGCAGCTTCTTTCGTCGTTCAAGAATCCTTTCTCGTTTTTTCTCGTCGGATTTTTGTTTTCTCTGCTGCCGGCCATCACCCATAATACTAGGAATAGCACGGATGGCAGCAAAGAGTCCCTTCCAAGCCAGCTTGAAATGCGATGCAGCCTCCTTCATGTGCGCTTTTGCATCTTTCCAACCCTCCCGGCCTGAAGTCGCACGCTTGTTCAGTCTGTAAGCCTTCTCGGCCTTTTCCGCTTTGTTGTATTGTTCGGACGCTTTCTCTCGATTCGATATTAAGAGCATGAGAGTGGTAGAGAGAGGGCGGGTCTCCTCCTTTACCTCTTCCTGCGAGCCACTCTCATTCTCGGCCGAGGGCTCCTCTGATTTGGCTTTGGACTTTCCGAACAACATCTTTTCTGGGAGAACTTTTGATTTGGGTTAGTATTTTTAGCCTGGGGTAGTCATAGTCATTTGTACCATACCTCAAATATTTTAAGGTTGTAAACCTGTATTAAGACTTTAATGAGTGCCTGATTCGTCTAATTTGAAGATTAAGAATTTGGCATGTCAAGAAAAGAAAACACCGATGAACCTCATAGGCTTTGGGATACTTATATACTACAGGGAAAGACTTCGGGTTGGCATTATCGACAGGTCTAAAATAACCCAGGACCCCTCTCCAAGTGCCAAAAATACTCCACCGACGTTTGCAAACAGCATCATCTGGTTGGATCAATAACTTCAATACGCGTTTCAATACGATCCAGGCGTTTGGTTAATGCATTTTCATGCCTTGCACAATGAACTCATAGCCTGATACCTCGAATGTTTCAAGCTGGAGGCGCAGCCCACCACAACAATTACTGAGCACGTGCCAAGTCCATGAGCTGTCAGAGCAGCAGCATTTCTCAGCCTGTTATCGCCAAAAATAAAATTAAAGTGCCATCCACTCTGGTTTTGGCTGCAGATCCTTCTTATCATGGCAATATCACCAGTGGCTCTGGTTGAATTTGATGTTCAGAACGGTGCACAACTTGACAGCTATCTAGCACTGCACTAATTTTACCAACATGGCCCAAACTACTTGAACCAATAGCAATAATTCAACCTCAAATTTGGTTTTCATTCTTACACTGGCTATGTAATGACAAGAGATGCCCGTTTTAAATAATGTTGCTTGGACTTTCCATTGCACATATCAGGTTCTGATGTTCTCCAGTTCTCCACTAGTTGCAATTACACAACGGTACCCTTAATTGACCATATGAAACCCATGCACCGAGGAATCAAACCCGCCTTTTTTATACATGAGACAAAATACTGGCTAATTAGGTACATATGGTGGGATTAATTTTGTCTGAGCGCAGACGACAATTACAACCATGCGATACAGATGCGTGTGCATTGATTGTAGGAAACGATTCTGCACTGCTGTTTCAACCCCCGCACACGGACACTAAAATAGTTCGTAGAGGCAGTGCTGCACTAACTGTTGTTATGCAACGGCTAATTGGCGGCTTTTCACTCAGTGCCCAGAGTGACGTCAACGGGTTTATCATCTACATGAGAAGGAATCGTTTTGTTCTCTCCCGGCCAGTGTCACTACTATTTCCAGCTTGGCCCACGTGGGAATTAATTATCGTTTGAATGAAAAAGACTCACATGGAATTGTGCGCACATTTGGAAATGTGCACGCACAACTGACCAGGTTCCATATCCCAGTAAACATCATCACCTTATTGACGATTATTTTTGGCTACCCTACATAGTCACTTTTGATCACAACACTTTCTCTCTTTGCCTCAAACAAAAATACTGGGATTCATTGCAACTTAAATATTCAAAAAGAATTTTCATAGGTGATTCATATGGATGGAGTAGAAGCGGGAAATGCGCTCTGCCCCCAATTATTTCATGGAAAGATAAACTGGTGTAGCGTGGTGAATGAATGAGATGTAGAGTACAAAAGTCAAAACAATGGGAAAAACATTTTGAACGGAACCAGGGTTTTCCAAGAGACTCCTCCGTCCAGAAGTCACAGACTTTACAAATTAATAAAATCATGTAAGGGAATTATTTCGCAAAGAGTGGTCGTATGCATCCGAGGCGAGATGACCCTTGCGTGATCGGCCTCCAGGAATGAGTGATTTACGCCAATCACAGTTTTTGAGTTCTACCCCCACCAGAAGTGTACCTCGTCATATCGGCGCACAATTGTGGTGGGAGGAGCACGAACTTGGGCTGGCTAAGGGATATTTCCTGCCTCAATAATGGAACTGGTAGTGCGTCAGTCGTAGAGGATCAATCTGCATAACCACTGCCTATTGTTTGACCTACACGCTGTGATCCTGAAATGGGAGAGCCTCTTCTGCCTCAACAGTTGTTCGACACCTATTGAGTGATTGCTTTTTCTCCGTGTTTTTGCAGACGTCAGAGTGGGCTCCCTTTCGGGCCGCACGTGGTTCCTCCTTGGCGCTCTTTTTCCAATGCAATGATCTAAATGGCCCCATAGTGATAAAAGAGCGCAATGATGATAATCGGTGTGAGTACGACGGCTTATCTTCTTTTCTTTTTTTTTCGTTCCCAGCCGGTTTTTAATTCGAAAATCGGCAGTGGCGGGTTGTGTTACGAGCGAGCTACGGGTTCTATGAGGCATTTTGCGAAATTGCACCACATAAGTTCTGTTTACTTTTTCGGGTGGCTGAGATGAAACCAAAATATTTCACTTTCTGGCTGCTTAAGCAAAACCAACGGTGTTGTATCTTCGCAGCCTCGAGCTTATTCATCGGTACTTGTGGTGTCGGTACTTCCTTGACTAGCGCTGGTTCCTGTGGGGGAGCCCCCGTTACGTTAGAATTATCCAAATCGTCGCAGTTGATTCGTCCGGGCCAAATCCCGTCGCTTCTTCAGCCGAGAGACAGGTCACGCTCAGGTGGGTGACACGGACACGACTGGACCGTCGCAGGGACCCCTTCCGTCCGCTGATCAACAGAAAGAAGCGAGCAATTGCATTAAATCAGCTGCCAGACGCAGTCGTTCTAGGCATGGGTTACGATCCATTAACTGAATTGAGAAAATGGCTCATCGTTGTCGTAAACGCGGGGTCAAAGGAGGCCTCCTTTGATGGCAATATTGACGTCAGTTGCGCCCGCATCGAGGTCGGGACAAAATAAGACGGATGTGCTAACAGATCATACTTGCGACGGAAATTAAGGGGAATTGCCGTAGTTGGCACACCGCTACGAGCAGCCGAGCCAATAGAAACTTTGTTGACTTGTTAAAATCGAGTTGCAGCACGTCTGCTAAAGAGTGATGGCCAAAAGCTTGTTTGAGCATGTGCCGCGATTTCCAGTGCTCCCATAATACCTCATAAAACTGGAAGACATGACCTCGCAAATATTGCTTGAGAGTATCCTTTTCTTCGGTTTTCCCAACTCCAGCTCGGCCTCTGGCCGCTTGAGTCGCTCAGAGAACTATGGCGACCACCAACACTGATGACCCAAATGTCAACCCACCAACATACGCCATCGTGTTGATTATTTTGCTCGTGGTCATCGGCTTTGCCATCTATGGTGCTCATCAGTCTGCCCGCCTTCAACCTCTGAGAAATGTACTTCAAGGCCGTTTGCCAGAGCCTGTGGATCACGTCGGCTTGAGCAGAAAAGCGATAAAAAGAATCCCGATTGTCAAATATCGTGAGCCTGCAATGTCGAATGCCAAGTCGACGAACCATGGAGGGCAAACAGTGGATGGGGTAGCGAACCCGGTGGTCAAAAATGGTGTTTTATGCAGCAAAGAAGGCCATTCTCCGTGGTTTGTCACACGTAAAGGGACACACAATGTTCTACAACAGACAAGCTGTTCCATTTGCACTCTGGATTTCCGTAATGGAGTTAAAATCCGCAACCTACCATGCGGTCACATCTTTCACCCATCATGTATTGACCCGTGGCTGCTTGAGCATTCCAGCACGTGTCCGTTATGGTAAGCGAAGCTCACTCACCATTCATAGAAAAGATACTCACCTACCATTCCAAGCCGAGTGGACCTGGAGGCACAGATTAACCTCGAAGCTTTGAATAACCCATTGAAAGCCAAGATTTCGATTCTCAAGCGCAAGATGATACATTAGCATGATTTAAGGTATCATATGGCAGTTTGTATTAATCCAAAATACCCTAATGTAGAAGGAACCCGGTCATGTCTTTGCACACACGATGTGAGAATGTTATGTAGCACAACGTGGATATCTGGAGGATTAAACTTGCAAATCAGAGTTAAAAGGAATTCTATCTTTCTGTTGAAACTATTACTTAAATTATAGAATGAAAGGTATTTTGCATACGTGCGAATAATTTAGAAATGAAATATTTGACAAGAGGTTTGTCGCCTCAGTCTACTTGCCATGGGATCGGTTTCAGTGTCAGGGACCACCACGTCCACTTCGCCTCCATTCACAAAGAATATCAATTTTTCCATTGAGTCGATGTCAATTTTATCTGTCGCTAAATTAATATTGAGCGCATTTAGTCAATGGCGAATTGTACTCACATAAGAGGCATTGACATTTCCGATAATAGGAAGTCCAAGATTGGATGCAGCACTCGTAATCTCCCTTTCCAGGAGGGTAATAGCACGAGAGATGCCTTCAGCGCCGAACATGTTGGCGTACATGAAAGGACGCCCAAGGCCAACTGCTCTAACACCAAGCGCCAGAAGCTTCATCACATCTGTGCCATAACGGATGCCGCCATCTGCATATACCTCGATCTCATCAAAGATGCTAGGATCTTCCTGGTAGATTTCCCATGCGATTTCCAGAGGCGAAGGTGCGCCGTCGAGTGAACGTCCACCGTGGTTAGATAGGAAGATTGCAGGAGCACCGACTTCAATTGCTTTGCGAGCATCTTCTACCGTTTGGATGCCTTTAGGAATAATGGGAAGAGATGTTATAGATTGAAGCTCCTTGTAATATTCCCAAGTCATGAAAGTATATCGTGGATCACGGCTGGCAGTGGGATCTGCAATTAGTCTCAAGGGGCGATAGGCAGTTCGATCTCCAGCGGAATCGATGGTGAGTACAATGGCTTTCATTCCAGCGCTTTCAATTTTGGCAAATAGTTTCCGGGGTAGTTCATCGCCCAGGTTCATTAAAGAGATCTATAAATGGATTAGCCGTGTATGAAAAAGCACCGTGTTTTTGAAGAATATACCTGTTGCCAGAGTACTTGATTATCCTGTCGTTTGGCCGAAATCTCTTCCATCGACAAACTGGATGTCTGGGAAGCCTTTGATGGGGTCAGCTATCGAACAAGTCTCGAATTTCAAGCATTCTCACAATGTACAAAATATTGTGCTTGGCAGCACCCTCTACGAGATTTCCTTCTGCACCTGGATTTGTGATTCCCGCCTGGGCAAAAGGACTGATGAAAAATGGTTCGTCAAATTCATGGCCGAGAATTGAAGTTCTGTAACTGATAAGCCGAGTGTAAAATGAAGGGTCATTGTGGCACATACTTGAGACTGGAATCTACTCCAGTGATATTGACCATGACACGAGGACGAAATCGGAATCTGCCGAAGACCTCAAGATTGTTTCGATATGACGCTTCGCTACCTGCGCCCTGCCTGACGTATGCATACATTGTTTCATTCATTTGCTTTCTTGCCCAGTAATCGAAGTCTGGAAGACTAAGGACGCGGTTCAAAGGCGGCAATGATCCATTTTTAGGAATATCGAGCGAGTTCTCAATTCTGAGACGCAAGTCAGCTAGAGCATGGCTAAGTTGTCAGAAGGTATCTTTACCCAGTATCCACTTCGTTCAGAAAGGGCCTAGCAGCCAGGGCCGTGGTCGCCAGAATAATCGATAACGTAGCACAGCGCATGATCTTCGGTCTTCAATTTGTCGTATGGGATGATTGGATTGAATGGCGGGGGAGCTATTCAAAGAGATAGCAGCTCTTTATATGAAGGACATGATCTTCACATTGCGGCAATGAAATTATAGTAAAAGGCTTGGCGACAGTTGAATTGCCGCCAAGTCAACTCGTTCTCGTTCTCGTACGTGGGATAGCTCACTCACCAGATATGCTTTTTGCTTCAACTGGCTGGGCCAACCATGCATGAACGGGATTGTGCACAACCGTAGTAGATGGCTTAGACTTGGAGGCTCCATTGACGCACAGCTCAGCCACTCGTGCTTTGGCGCCTTTGGATCTCCAGTTGATGAAATTTAAGCTATGACCAGCTAACCGAGACAAGATCTCGTTCTCGGGTTCGCACCGGACAAGCCGTGGCACGCACAGATCTACAATCTACTTGACCTCCCAAGTGAATCCTGGCAGGATGAGATAAATTCAACGGGCCGGTATTTCATAGGGCTGGGGGATACATTTGATGGAGATAGTGGAGAAATATGGGAGAACGAGTGCTTGAAGTAAGTCCTGCGGTAGATGCTGCGGCCAAGCTAAGTGAGAGAATTGGATGGATGAAAAAGCTTTATCCATGACATAGTTAAGAGGAATAAATGAAGCGATACTACAAAATAGATATATCACTTTCACTGAAAATATGAGTTGACGGGTTTCTGATTCTAGATGTAATACCACCATGTCGTACTACTGATGCGAAGCATATTCGTAAATTACGGTTCGTGATTGCGGATCCCCACCAAAGCTTGACCGTAAGGTTAATAAGAAGCTAAAGTGGCTACTTGGGGTTGTATAAGAGCTATAATCGTGGACTCTTTGATAACAAACCTGCTATAAAGGGAGTTCGATTATAGCGTTAACAAAACAATATTATCTGATTTTTCCTCAGACCAGAAATTGTGCTAGAATAGGAATATTATATTGAGTGAGGAATTATAATATATACATGACCAAGAAGTCTGTAGGAGTAAAAGAATCATTCCTCGAGTAGATTATTGATCTTTTCTCATCTGCTCTAGAATTTTCCGGACAGCCTTGTCCTTTTCCATTTCTTGCCATAGAAGTGGTTCCCAATCGAGGAAGCCTTCGCGCACACCTTCATCAGAGCGAGCAGGCTGTCTGAAGAGAGATAGACATTGCGCAAATAAAGCTCGGATCATAGGGTTCTGCCTGAGAGCCTTGAGAGTATACTCTGCTGCTAACAGGAGGCTGATTGTATACAGCAGAGCAAAGGACCAAGATGGGTCAGGTCCGAACGTTTTTGTCAGTCCACTTTTGAGAGCGTAAGGGCTAGCTTCATAGCCAGAAATCATAGAAGTAATAAAGAGATATGCCCATATACCTAGGATGCTCCCAACGAATGACCAGAGAACTATTTTTGTCTTGTAATGCGTTTCAAGAATCCTACAGTGATAATAAGTTAGTAGGGTTCAAAGTTTGGAATGATTGTCTGAGGACAAACTCACAACACCTTGTAGTTGGCCCAGATCATACATGCAGCAAATACCAAGGCTCCCTCAGCATATAATCCATTGTCATCAACCGTGTCCACGCCACCACTATACCCAGTCCAGCAGCCTGCAAATATAACGAAGGCGGCCACCAGAGCATTGGTCATCCAACCAAGGTAGACCAGGGGCGTTAAGCCTTCTCCATTCTGTCCGAAGACGTACAGTTCCGGAATAGCCATCAACGTGTCCGCTTTTAAATCCTGCTCATACATGCCCACGACTAGTATGGTTGCCGCGGTCAAGAAGCTGGTGAACATTAGATCTTGAGAGTAGTATAAACTCGTTCCGGTAGCGCCAGCAACAGGTTGGAATACGGCTTGAGGGAAGTAGAACAGAACCTCCTTCCAGAAAGTCACAAGGATAAATCGTGTGGTGCGGTAATAATTCCATCGGCCGTGGACGAACATGAGACGAGCCAAGAAGCGAAACTGCGCGATGCTGAAGTCTGCGACTCTGGTCGCCTGTTGGCCCTCACGCCCTGCAATGCCAACGCCTACACTAGCGGTCAAGATCATGGCCACATCGTTGGCACCATCTCCAATGGCAAGTGTGAGAGGCTTGCTGGGTTTAGACCATGGCCTAAGCCAGCTCCAATGACTGCGCTGATTCTTGGAAACGGGACCGTTACCAATAATACGGACGAGGAGGGCTTTCTGGGATGGCGAAGCGCGACAGCAAATAACGGAGTCGACTTGGGGAGCAAGTTCACAAAATATGCCCAGTAGTCGACCTTCAGGGTCCTCCTCAATAGCTGTGAGCGCCATTCCGTCAATGACAACAGCGTGATCAGTGGTTTGGTGGCGGTTATGTGCAATGCAATCTGCGATACTTGTCATCTGAAGTTCAAGGTTGCCCGACGTCACATCCAAGATGAAAAGTGATGTATTTGGCCCGCAGATCCGAGCCGAGTGGGCAATGCTGATAGCTGTCTCCCGCTTGTCCCCTGTTAACATCCATATTTTTACGTTGGCTCGACGAAGCTTATCAATAGTCTCAGGCACACCTTCTTGGAGTTTGTCTTCAACAGCCGTGGCTCCGAGGAGATGAAGAGAGTCTTCCATTAACTCCCCAACTTCTTCGATTCGTTCTTGGCGGCTCTGAAAGCTTGTCTCAGCTTCCCGATATTGCTGTTTCCAGTCTTGGTACTCGCTTTCTGAGATAACTTTGCTGGCGTAAACGAGTGTGCGCAGCCCCTCTGTTGCATATTTGTCAATGTGAGCAAAGCATTGAGAAATGCAACGTGTTTCATCTTTGGCGAATTCTGCAGCTGATTCTAGCATGTTTTGAAGGGAACAATGATTGACCGATTTCACTGCTTCAGCCGCCCCCATATTCTCGCATAGAGGAATCATGTCCTCTCCTCGAAGTGAGTAACCGTCAACATCTCGAGGTGTTTCATACTCATACATAGTCTCATTTCCATTTTCCATCCATTCCTGTGCTGCACTTTCGGAAGACTCAGGTCGCCATGGTTGGTGGAGAGTCGTAGCTTGTTTGAGGTTGTCGTTGAACCCCATATTGCTTACCATTTCCGTTGGTGCCATTCTGAGGCGAGGAAGAATGATAGAATCGGCTCCCTTGCATATGACCCAAGTGGCACCATCTGGGCACCGAACAATCACGGTCATGCGTTTGCGCTTGCTGCTAAACTCTATTGTGTCAAGAATCTGAAATTCTAGCATCTCAACCTCCCCAGTTACATTCGTGATTTGGATCGTGGTTGATTTTGACGATCTTTCAACGGCGAGGAATCCCATCTCCCTTGCTGCTCTTAAAAGCGCTAATTCATCAGGTGAAGAGGCCTGAAAATCGACTTCGCCGTTTTCATCAGAGATGGGTAGGCAAGTATGACAAATTGCCATGGCAAGAAGGAAGCATCGGACCTGTGATGCAATCGCACTGTAAGGCTCGGAATAGAGGTTTTCCAGTAGATCGGCCGTGGTAAATTCTCTTAAACCGGACCTGGATGTCTCAGGTGAAAGATCACTCTCATGAGCATCAGGTTGATGCAGCCAACTCAGTCCAACAATGCTAAATTTTCGAACATTCATGATATTTTCTGTAAGAGTGCCGGTTTTGTCCGTGAATAAATAACTGATTTGACCGAGGTCGTCCAAGTTATTCGTAGTATTGACACGCGCAGGGCTGTCGCTTGCCTCATCGTACATGTGAACATCGCTGCTGATGAGACTCATCTGGCCAAGTTTGATGCCTTCAAGACCCACATATAGGGACAGCGGGATAATATTGTTGAACATGATGATGAATCCGAAAAATATCTGAACCAAGGGAACGGTCGAGTTGAATAAGTACCAGGCCTCTGATTCGACTTGATCCTTCCATAAGATATAACCCAAGGTAGAAATTCCGGAAAGAAGGATGATGAAAACGATGAGAGTCAAAATGATATAGTTTGTAAGCCGCTCGAGCTTAGGTTTCTTGGTTTTGATCTTAATCTTGGAGTTTATTCTAAGTTTGCATTCCTCACCAGTGTTGACAATAATGCCCACAGCCTCAGGCGTATTCCGGATGGTTGAACCTCGATAGATGACTTCATTTTGAGACAAGGGAAGGGTCTGGCCATTTGTTGTTATCTTACTGTCAAATCTATACAAATCCGCGTTTGGATCCTCAATGCTGAATGTTGCATCACAGTGCGTCATCATCTCAATTGTGCTGCAGTTGCCAAGTGTCGCCGGTCTTTGTTTCGGCTTGAGATTTGTCTCACCATCCAGTGCCATCGTCTCGACGAAGGCAAGTCCTTTGTCGCCAGTAGCATGCAACAGAACAAAATCGGCCGGGACATCGTCATTATTGAAAAGCTTGATGACTTCTCCCACCTTCAAGTCCTGCCATGCCGTGTTGACCCATTCAAGATCGACTATGTCTTGAGCGCCATAGGTGGAAGAAGGGTGGCCCCGCAGAACCGTTGCAGATCGATTATTTTCCGCGATGTCCTGGCGGTATCTCTTCCAATCATAGTAGCCTTCTTTACAAATAATAATGATGACAAAAAGAAGTAACGGGATAAGAGTGGTGAAGCTACCCGTTGTGCTGAGTCCCGGGATAGCTTGCAAGATCGATACGACCAAAAGATAGCTATTGGCCAGACGAGTAAACTGGTAGGCTATTTGCCGAGGCAGAAAATCCCATACGGTATATGTTGAAGTTCGAATGGCATTTGATATATATGGTGATCCACGTCTCTCGTCTATGAGAGAATGTGCTTGTTGGTGCTTGAGGCGAAGTGGGATTTTGCGGCCGTCAATAGATGGTGGCAGTGGAAATTTCCGCAAAACTAGTTGGACAAAGTATTTGTCCCACAATGTTCCAAAATTCATCTTCGGTTGCAAGTAGAAGTGGTATTAGTAGGCGCCCGACGATGACTTTTTTTATTGTGCTTTGCCGAGTCACAATAGCCTTTGGGAGAAAACAAATCAAATAGGGGATATTGAATTAAAAAGGAAACCCAGATACCTGGGCAGAATACGAGCCGCAGTCCTTTTGCTAATACTTCTGAAATTGATTCTTGACATCATTAATCGTCTTGATAAATGGCAAAATATAGTTATTTGGTCTCAGCTTAGTTGAAGAGGCTCCAGTGGGTTCTGTGCTTTAGCTCCGAGGGGCTATGTTGGTAAGGCGGCATTGAGAAAGCTAATCCTTGCTGGTGCTTGGTGTCTGAGCCTGGCGCATTGCCCACAATGCACTAGCCTGAATTTAAACCGACCTCGCTTGATGATATACTCGCGAAAACGATAACGAGGTTCGGATAGCGGAGATCCTAATTTGCATCCGCATCCCCCCATCTGCTTTTCTCCACCCCACTGCGAGACTATTCTGCACCAAATGGATAAATGTTTGTAAAATAGGATGGCGTAGAGCGATCTATACTTTATTGAGTGGTTTAGTTTTCTCGTTCTTTCTTTGTCGTTCGTTATTGGATACACCAATTGGTATTGCTTGTTCAGGCCAGAAAACCAAAACAAAAAGCCCAAAGCCTTCATGCGAAATCGCTCCGCCTGAAATGTCACATGGGACTACTTCATTGGCTCCTTAACATATTTCTCGGCTTTGCCCTTCTCAGCCCCCGGTTTGCTCATTCGTAAGCTTGGGCGCAGCAAATTGATGATGTCAATTGTGTCAAAATCAGCCTGACCAGCTAACCTTAAGCTTTCTTCTCACCATGCCAAGCCAAACTACCGAACGAATTAAATGTTATACCAAACAGGTCTCCAATGCCTAACCACATCAAAGCCTGCTCCTACGAGACACACTAAATAAAATACTTCGGTTTGCCTCTGCTCTAGTATCCATCATTTTATTTATTTTTTTTTTGTCGCAAAAAGAAGGGAATAAAAACGGGTAGCCTGGCTCACTAACACGCCTCATCTGGACCTTGGCCACACTCTCAATCACACTTTGTGTCCTCATTCGCCTCGAATAAACCAAATAGGATGCGTTGGTCACCACTAAAGTCGAGAAATGATAGAGAGGGCCCGAAATCTCAGAGACCTAAGGAATCTCCATACAAACAGCAGAGTATGGGTGCATGGGAGTAAGTCTCTTCCAAATCTTAAAGTTTTCACAAACTTAACGTTAGTTTAATGCAATAGACCTGTTTATACTCCGAAAACTTCAAGCATAATTTTATTAACCCTTGGAATTATCCTCATTGCATTCGGCACGTTTTGGATGATAACAAATTCCAAGGTTAGACATCACCAAAAAGTACTCGCGCATCCAGTCCAACTAACTCGGCTGCCGTCCAGGTTAAAGAGATACGATTGGACTACACAAGATGCCACGAAATCAATTCATACGACAGATTGGAAACAATGCCCAATAAAAATGTCTGGAAGCAACCCAAAACAGCATCAGCAGAACCATTTTTGGACCGTTGGAAGCGTTCTAATAAGACATTGACATTTGACGGCATCACTAAGAATTATACGCTGTGCACAATTGAATTCTATCTCCCGGATGACATGCAACCACCAGTTGTTTTTTATTATCGCCTCACAAATTTCTTCCAGAATCATCGCAACTATGGCACTTCAAAGAACGATGGGCAGTTGAAAGGCAAAAATGTCAGTTTGAAATCAATAAAGGACTCTGGTTGCAAGGAACTCGATGCTATCAAGGTAAACGAGGAAGAGAAGATCATCTATCCTTGCGGTATCATTGCAGCCTCGTATTTTAACGACACGTTTTCAACACCGCTTCTATTAGGTAGCGGGACTGATAGCTTCGGAAACGGCATTGCCTATAATATGTCCAAAGAAGGTATTGCCTCAAGTAACGATAAGTCTTTTTATAAGAAGACTAATTATGCGATACCATCTGTGGCTGGTGAAGATAACAGCACAATTGTGCCACCTCCAAGCTGGACTGAAAGATATCCGAAGGGTTATCACGACGGAAATATGTTCAACCCGGAAGTTGATGAGTCATTCATGGTATGGATGCGAACTGCCTCTTCTCCTCGTTTCGCGAAATTGGCGATGCGCAATGACGATGCGCCAATGAAAGAGGGAATTTATCGTCTGGAAATATTCTCACGTAAGTTGCTCTCTTAAACGTGGGTTTCCCAGGACTAAATCTCAATGTCTGCAGACTTTCCGGTGCACAAAAATGGGGGAACCAAATCAGTCATTATATCAACGAAATCAACAGGTGGAGCACGAAATCCTTTCCTTGGTATGGCAAACATTGCGACTGGTAGTGCTTGTATCCTGTTGGCATCTCTCTTCGCTCTCTCGGCCATTTGGAAACCACGCCCGTTGATACATCATATATATCTACATGGGGCTCATTGATCGTACATTGGTCCAATTGTATCAGATAATAAAGACAACGTAATTTAATTTTACTTATGACATGGCTTTTTATCAGGAATCGATCAGACATAGTAGTTCAAATAACGTGAAAGGGTCTGCCGAGCCAAAGTACATAGAGATGAATTAGGTGCTTACACTCATACTGCATACTTAGTTCCATTCAGAGGATTGATTGGGTTGGTGGTTACGCACTCTATCCGAGCTCTTACAATGCAACTTATTGTTTCCCATCTATCTGATCTAAAGCCCGGTCCTAGTGGGCCATATGAAAACCCACCGAACTTGGTGGAATTTAATCATGATAGCCGTTGGAGAGGTATGGGGGATTTCTGAGAACTTGGATCCTGCGAGTGTTTTTGATCGTAGGGGCATCGCGACCCAAATATCGTTCTGATTTGAAGCTAGAAATTACTACGTTAGTCTGCATTGAACTCGCACTCGGAATTATTGTTCCGTACCTCCAGTTCATGTTGGCGCTGACGACTGACTTGATACCCTCAATGTATTCTTTCACGTCTGGGTCCACCTTCTCTCCCCAACTGGGCACACTCTGCTCAACTGTTTCCCACCGGCGGAAACGCTGCTCTAGAAGGCTTCCTACGGCGTTGAAGGCTTCTTGGGCAGACATTCCCTCGAGTCGGCAGACGGCCACCATGTTGTGAATAGCAGCCTCGGACTGATTTTCCTGGTGTTAGTCGAAAGCTTGACCTAGAGGACGTTTCTATTCCTACCTCTTCCTTTTTATACGAAATAATGTCGTTGGAGCTGCATGCTATTAGCTTCTTAACTCCGCTTTCTGCGCTCTCAGCGGCAAACTACTCACATCGAAACCATATCCTGGCCGAGGATCTGGAGTTCTTGGATGCTGGGGTTCTCAAAGACTTCGTCTGGAATATTTAAACCGTTTGCGTACTCCACCAAGGGGTACACCGGCGCTGTACCGGCTGATTCGCGTCGCGTGACCACCATTTCCTCGAGTGTTGGGGTTTGGTGGGTGTCTCGGTCGTTGATGTGCTTCAGAACAGCTGAACTGTATGAACGCACAGCAGAAGCATACCGTCTTTGAACACCTATGGATTGATTAGCAAGGTACACTATGCCGCACACACTTCATGGTTCATACCGGGCGGTGTGTCCTACAACGTGGTCAGCCAGCGTACGCCGAGAGGAGTCATGCATCTCACCGCAGCCATAATCTTCACACATGCATCGTGTGCTTGGACAAGTTTCAACTTTGTTCCTCCGCTCTTTCTTCCCTCCATAGTTTCCATAAAGCTGTCCATGACCTCTGTTGCCTTTTCTGGCTGGTCTTTCAGGTCACCGGTGTCAAACACTATTCATGTTAGTTGGTCACGGTACCACGATGCCCTGGAAACATACTGTCATCGTATGGGAATGTCTGACGCAATTTAGTTAGCTTGAGTCATCAGCAGTTCAATCTCGGTGACCTACCATGTTACCCCAGTCGCACACCATACGGAGCTTGTCGCGTGGAGCAGATGAGACGGCAATGGCACAGAAGAAAGAAAAGTCACACTTGTTGATCTCCATCTGCATTTTGGGGCTAAATGAACAGAGCCTGACCATAGTTAGCAAATGAAGGCCAAGCGCAGACGGTTAGCCCTACCGAGCCAGCCAATCCTCCGACTCAAGTTTGACAGCGTGGTAATGCGGGTTGACCTTGGGTGGCTGTCTCAGAAAGGCCTGAAACAGGTCGGGCAGGATGACATCGGTGTATTCTGAATCCTCACGGATACCAGCATTTCCCTTAGACTTGCCGCCATGTCTAAGAGAAAAGAATTTACGGGTGAGGTAGGTTCCGCAGCAGCTTGAAAGCACAACAAATAGTAGAAATCGTGTAGTCATTTTCGTAGGGTTTACTGGAGATACTCTTTCATGTCCATCGTCGATGCCTGCGTATTTATGGAAAAGCCTACCGGCCTACTGGGACGGACTACGGGAGAAAATCTCAGAATCGAATTGACCTAGCAAGGTGAAACTCGCGGCTCGATCGCGCAGCCACATCAGGATCTAAACAGAAACGGCGTCGTGCCGCTGCTAATTTCAGTGGGCAAGAACCAGCTCTCAGTCAAATATAGTTAGACATTCAAGTAGCGTCGATACAAATGTCCCGGGCTTGTGGTTGCGCTCAAGCTACGTCAGAGTTCAACTTCGGTCCCGTTCAATGTCGACCCTGTTCATCGAGACTGGCAGCCGAGAGCTCCATGGTAACGAGCCATATGACTCTCGCTCGGCCTCGACCATCTGGGCTAGCTTTCGTATGCATGCATCAAGGGTCACTACTGGCTTGTGCAAGTGCTTGCGCTGATCCAGCAGAGCAGCTTCACTGTTGACCTAGTGGACCGCTTCTCCCGCGACATGTTGCACCACCAGGCCGTCATGGAGACCAAAACCCGGCTAAACGGTAGATCGGGGCTAGACTTTCAACACATGCCCGAAGTGGGGATGTCAACGGGTGAAAAGAAGTCGAAGCATTTTGCTTTCTAGTTCTTGCGAGGGGTTGTCTTTCAATAGTTGGCTTAGTGTAGGCTATCTGGATGATGCGGGTTATATCTGGAGACAATTTTTGGGACTGAGAAGATGAAGCTTTACTCAGGGCATGGAGAATGCACGTCGCGATCCATCTATGTGGTAACGATAGCTAGCGTAGTGCTTAGCGCTGGCTTTTTTTTAGGTCCCGAATAAAGGAGAAACATGGACTGGCCGCGATCGCGCCGTCGCCATCTAGACGACCCATTCACTTAAATTAGCTGCATCAGCCCCCTACCGCCCTGCCAGCGCACCAGTCCGCCCGGGATTACCGCACTTTTTAGTTTTGCCCAGCCAAGCAAGTCAAAGCTATCAAATATGGTGGTAAGCGGTGTGTATGGTGTTAAATTAGTTTATTGGAAAGGCTGGAGCAGTTTCTGTCGGTCCCAAAGATATTCATGCAGTCATTTCGACCAACTGAGTGCTACTTTTGCAAGCATCAGCCAAACACTGCAACGGCTCACATAACGCCCCACGCTATTTTAACCCGGCCGAGAGCTCTTTTGCCTGCCACAAAGATTGGGTGTGGCCATTATACCCAGTCGAGCCAAGAGGGGGGGGTTTAGATGGTGGCTGTTTGGTGGGAGCGCTAGCATAAATGAGCGAGCATCGCACCGCCCGCCCGTCCCAAACCGCTTTTTTGAAGCGACGCCAATTACGTGTCATGTGATACATTGAGCGCACATGACATGAGATGCTTTTTGTTATGAGGGAAATCTTTCAGCACAAAAGCTTTGGCTCGCCCAAAATATCCTGATTTAGGAGCGGCCGGGTGGCTCCAACCAAGCCGTAAAATGGATGGGGATTTTCTTCAGCTCGGTGTGGCAAAAACCGGCTTGGTCATGAATAACAGGGCTGCTGCTTTGGTGATTGGTTCTTTATTTTTCTCCGAGCCAGTCTAAGTTAGCGAGTTCGCTCGTGGTCGGATCTCGTTCTCGTTCTCGCAAATATATCAACCAGAACGATTGTGGCCACGCAATCTCGGGTCCCACGCGAATTCCAGGCTGTGAAGTGATCGGCCTTAACCTTGAAGGCAAGGCATATCTTATTCCATTTTTTTTGTCATAAGTGACGACTCACTCTCTACGAGTCGTAAGCAACCACATGGGTTGAAACCCGAGAACAGGGATGTCCTGCTTTCCCGGCATCAGTCTAAGCCATTTCCATCACCCCTGAGATCAACCAATCTGTGAAAATTGTTTGGAAACGTTCAAGTTGGCATCATTGCGGCTATATAGGATCAGTCCGTCATTGACTATATTTTACTGGCCTGTACAATTAAGTCGTAGTTTGACCCTTCAAGTCTTATATTCTGCCTGACACGTATTTTGGTATTTTTACCGCTTTCCATTTTCGTCCACCATGCCACTAATCGATAAGGCGCTGTTTCTAGTTTCAGCTTGCGTCATATCAGTAAGTTGACACATAAAACATCGCAAACAGGGAACTTGGAAAAAGCGCAAACTAACCTAATTAGACACTTCTCTATATTATAGGATCAATCGTCTTCAACATATTTCTACATCCCCTTCGCAATTTTCCAGGGCCATTGCTCATGAGAGCAACGCGTTTGACATACGCCTACAAAGGAATTGCCGGCACGCTATCATTTGATGTACTAGATCTCCACAAGAAGTATGGAGATGTCGTCCGAGTCGCACCTAATGAACTCGCATTTGCCAACGAGAAAGCCTGGAGGGAAATTATGGGTCACCGAACTAAAGGCTCCCCGGAGTTTATAAAATCTCCTATGTTCTATAACAGCACCGATGGGGCGAATAATGTTGTCACTGCAAATGGAGCCGAACATGCGATGCTCAGAAGACAGCTATCCCACGGCTTTAGCGACCGCAGCTTGACGTGCCAGCAACCCATCATCAAAAATTATATCGACAAGCTAATATGGAGGCTACATCAACATAGCCATGATGGCCCCGTAGATATCATGTCCTGGTACAATTTTACAACGTTTGATATCATCGGTGATTTGGCTTTTGGTGAGCCATTTGGGTGCCTTGAAAACTCGGATTATCACCCATGGATAAAGACCATCTTCAAAATGGCAAGAGTAGGAAACGCTATACAACTAGCAGGCCATTTTCCAATCTTACACAAAGCAATAGTCAGCATCCTGTCTTTCGGGTTGACTCGGAACCACCAGGATTCTCATCGGCAAATGACAAGAGAAAAGCTTCTCAGAAGAATGAAGCTTGGGGAACATAAAGAGAGGTCAGATCTTATTGAAGGTCTACTGAGGAAAAAGGATGAATTGGTATTTGCACCCTCACCCTGATTCCAAACATTCATTTGTCAAAGACAAATACGAGGCTTGATTTCGTGAATAAAAGGGCTAACGGTAATTTTCAGCAATTGTCAATCTCTCAGCTAGAGAGGAACGCTAGTATTCTTATCATCGCAGGGTCAGAAACCACAGCCACGGCTCTTTCAGGAATCACTTATCTCCTTATGAAGCATCCAGAAGCATTGCGCAAGCTGGCTGAAGAAGTCCGGTCAACTTTCAAGAACGAGAATGAAATCGATTTCAAATCAGTCAACAAGCTGCCATATTTGCTTGCTTGTGTCGACGAAGGCTTGAGGATGTACCCCCCTGTTGCTAGTGGCCTTCCTCGAATGTCTCCGTCTGAAGGTGCCATTGTCTCTGGATATCACGTCCCAAAGAATGTGAGTTTGATTTCTCATGAATATATAGTGTCATCCTCGTGTGTAGATATGAGCAGGAGATAGCACGCTAACATCCTCGCCACTAGTCAATTCTAGCAATTCATCAGTGGGCGTTGTACCACAATGAAAATCACTTTAAAAGGCCATTCGAGTACCACCCTGAGCGGTTTCTTGGAGATCCCGAGTTCGAATCAGACCATCGTGAAGTTCTACAGCCATTCCACATTGGGCCGAGGAATTGCTTGGGAAGAAAGTAAGCTATTACCCATTTGTTACGTTACATGTCGCATCCGTTATACTCTAAAATAGACTGGGCTTGACTAACCTTTACCTCAGCTTAGCGTACATAGAGATGAAAGTGATTATCGCTCGCGTTATCTGGAACTTCGACTTGGTTTTGCGTCCACAGAGCAACATGTGGATGGAGCAACAGAAGATATATAATTTATGGGAGAAGGGGCCGTTGATGGTGGATCTTGTCCCTGTCAACAGGCCTTAAAAGTAGCAGAGCGTCTCGGTAATCTTTTTGTCATAGTACTCAAAGATCTATGTCTAAATTATATGCCTCGAATAGATCCAGTTCATGTAATTACAAGATATAGTGACATCATCTTAATTGTTGTTGATCTGAATATATCGAATACATTTTATAAGAGCTTCACATACCAGAAATAGTAAAAGCATATGTTACTTAAATATGTTATGAACGATGGATCGGAAACATGTGCCCTAGCTTTTGTTTCTCTTTTCGTGTCGCAAGGAGTGAACTCGTGTGTGCTGAGAGCTTAACTGAAGAATCACTCTGCAATCATAAAAAGCTCGATTCTAATTATTCTATCAGGTATGCTCGTTACTTAACCATCTAGTTGACTGAGGTAGAAGAATCTTCTTTCGATCGTGTTCGCAAAGTCTGTCCGAAGAAATACAGTGCAATTGGTATTGGCATTAACACCAACGAAATAAAGCCCAAGAGGGAATTTCCCCAGCCAAGCCCTAACTGATCATATAACCCAAGGCCCCCGAGTGGTATCAAGGCTCCTACTAGTGATCGCACGACCGTTGTCGCAGCGGATGCTGAGGAAGCGTGACGTTGATATGAATCAACTAGATAGTTCTGAAGTGTCATCTGGAGAAATTGTAAGCTTCCGAGACAAGACCATCTTAATCTTAACTCACCGTCAACCCCATTAACCCGGTCGAGAAGATAAAAACCCCAATCATTGGAAGGATCCAATGGGTTTTGGTCTGTACTGCCCACCCATAACCAAAAAGTCCAATTAGCTGGGCTATCCCTGCCGGCACAGTCAACCATGGGGTCAACTTCACTTCAGGTTCATATTTGGTCCCTGTATTCTCCTTTTTTCGTGAACGACGGAGAATGAAATCACCAATATAACCGAAGGATACAACCCCTACCATCATGCCCAATCCAGCAGGCAAAAAGGATAAACCGGCTTCACCTTCGTCGAAACCATACTGACCATTGTAGACAAATGAGAATGTTGCGATCAATAAACTAAGAATTCCATTTGATAACCCGACATATATTGCAATCCAAAAAACAATTGGAGTAGCAAACAAAAATTCCAGTGGTCGAGCTACTGCAGTCCTGATACTACTCAAATCCTGCTTGTATTCCAAGCTCAAGTTTCCTGTTTCTTTTCGGAGCCGACAAGCTTTACGCTTAAGAATGATAGGCGCATACGTTTCGCGCATAAAGGATAATGAAAGAAGCCCGAATATGCCGCCCTACCAAGGTTAGTCTACATTTCCTTTGTTTGGAGAATGGTGGTGAATTTCGGTACCAAGATTGAATGAAACCAGTACACCCATCGCCAACCGGCGGCTTGGATCAAATATCCTCCAACGGTAGGGCCGATGCAGGGTCCTAAAAGTGGCCCAATCGCCCAGAGGGATACCGCCCTCCCTCTAAACTCGAGAGGAATTGTGTCCACGATTGTACCGATCCCGATCGTTGTCGGTATGGAGCCAACAATTCCCATCAAGAATCGAAAGGCCATAAGCATCCCTATGCTCTTGCTCAATGCAGCACCGACAGAGACCACAATAAAAAAACAGTTCCCTGCATGGTAGATAGATAATCGCCCATATATCTCACTGAGAGGTGCGAATATGAGCGGGCCGAATGCATACCCGAACATGTAAATCGAAACAATGAAGGTTGATAACTCCTCAGATTTTGTGTGAAATTCCTCCATGAGGCGGGGAACCCCCGGTGCAAACATCGAAGAAGCCTGTGAATTTTATTAGGTGGACGAAATATCCTCTAGAGCTGGTTGGTACCTACCAAAGGTCTAAAAAATTAGCAAAATAAATCACAAGGGGATGACGACTCACGATATGAGGGTAAGTAGAGACATGATAGCGATGTTTGTCCACTTGCGCCAGTTCGGCCAGTTCATAGGATTTTCTGGGTCGTCTGGCCCATCCCAATTAACAATAATGGGGTTGAGAGGTTGATTGCAATATCCAGCATTGTTTGATGCTGTGCATTCAAGAATGCTGGCTGTATTGCCGGAGGTCTGGCGCTCTAGATTTGATGGATCAGGATCTTGCCTCAAGGTTGATCCTGCCATGCTTCTAAGTTATGCACAGAAAAAGGTTTAGGGGCTTTCTAAGTTTACTTCGCCTGGATATATCTTTGTTCTGTATTTTATTGCTCTTTTTCTCTTTTGTTTTTTTTTTTCTGCTTGCTCTCGTTGTTCTCAAATGTAGGTTTTTGAAACAATCATGATTTCGGGGCGAGACAGTTGGATACTACCTACAAAAAACATCCACTGGTCCCAACGTCCTTGCTTGCAACCTCATAGCGCTTTCTCCCTACTCTCGTTATCGTTTTCGCACTAAACTATTGAGCCCTGAGGTTATTGTGGCTTTGCTTAGGCTCCACCGTGACGCTGACATTGCTAGAACGCGATGATCATGCAATTAATACGGATGCCATTACTGTACACCTGAAGGCGGAACCCCATCCAGGAAAGAGCCAATGAATATCATTCATGTCGCTTAGTTTTAGCAAACACATATTTTGGGGCTTGCAATGGGCCTGCTAAAAGGTTGTTTGCGAGAAAACCGAGGAATGCGAGCCTGGGAGGACGCGAAAACGAGATACCTGGTTCCAAAGTATTGCGCAGGGAACAGGGGTATTGCGGAGATACCACAAATAGGACTGGGCCATCAGATTTGACCACGTCAGAACAAGAATAGGCCAAATGACGTGACATGGCAATCAAGATGATGACCGATTTGAAATACGAACTTTACCGAGTTCATAGCACGTCCAAATGTTCGCCGATCGCTCCATGTTACATATAAAAGCGAGCTTTTGCACGTATATCAGTCCCAATTTTTTTTCTTCTCGGATTGTTGATGTGTTCTATCGCGTGGTGACCTAAATATGGCGGTCTTGATTTCCAAAAGCATTCCTATCTCCCGTGAAATGTTAATCTATTTTTGTTGTTCCATCTTTTGGTTCCGTATAGATCAAGAAATTAAATTTATTAATTACCATACCTGCTAATTATTTTTACCTTCTCAAGAATCGTCGAAATTTCTATTTCTCGCCTCGGGCCAGGACACATTATTCTACTATAGGGTAGCCGTTCCGCATGCATGGGTGTCATTTCACAGTGAATTTATCCTTGCTTATGCGAAATGGTTTCGAATACTATTTATGTAGTGTGGGAAACTTCAAATTTTATAATTATTTCTTTTATTCGTTTATGTCATTGGTGATTAATGTGGTAAAAGAATCCTTTTGCAAGCAGTATCATACTGGAACTTTTGCCTCTGAACAAGGAGGAACCTTTGGTGTTACATCAATGTAATGATGAAAAATATTGTGTTAAATTTGGGTTAATGATTAATTTAAAATATATAATCTAGTTGCTTGTTACAAAAAAATTCAGAAATGATTCATGGCTGTGTCTTCCATGGATGAGACCATGCATCGCCTTTCATCAACCAAAGTATGAGCTTATGCAATGGATAGTGATGGCGCAACGTGTGTTTCAGCATGATATACTAATTCAGTTCTGTTTCTGCTCACAAACTTGCAGAAACCTTCTTGCTGAAACACAGCCTGAGAAGAGAGAACCATCGTGGGAGGCAGCGCGATCATACCCGTGAAAAGAAAAAGAATGAAGTGGTTTTCATCAAACTTGGTGCTTACGTGACCGCCAGATGCATGTCTATCAGTTCCTCAGGATTATTGAAGGCATCTTAATGTCTTGACTGTGCTTGGAAGAGTCCTCGTTGGTTGTATGAATCTCAATTATGCGACAGTATAGTGCGAGCCGCCTCTTGACGTTTCTGATATGGAATATTAGCGGCGTTCTCAATTCTATTTGTCAAAGACGATACCTAAATTTAAAATGCATGTGAATCTGCTTCCTTGAATAGTTTGCAATTTTCCACCTATACCATCTCCCCCATATGCTATTTGTGGATCCCCTGACCTGGCATGGCCTTGCGTCGGGGTTATCAGCCCTATCAGGAAGGCCCTGTACCTGGCGTTGCATTGGACACCTTGGCTTCGGAACCAAATCAGCCATGATCCAATGGATTTTGGAAAAGGTGCATGGGTGAGCATTCGATCGCTTATCCATGCGCAGATACGAAATTTTAATTTTGTTACGCATGATGAACATTCGGGATGTCTTTGTAAAATGGAAGTTGGTCCCGTGATGCTGTATTAATGCCGTCTTGGCGGTCGATTTGTCCATGTCGACTTCTCTTGGCTTTTCGCCTCAATGATCTAAAATGGAAGCTATATAGTACTGTGCATTAATTTAAAGTTCCACTCGATAGCATCAATCGATCCTGGCTTTTGCGATAGACGACCCTGGCGACAGAAGATAAATAAAGCCACCACAGTTCACCATAACTTCGTTCATTCGTCAGCAAATTTATATTCTTTGTTATTTTTAACAGAATATCTAAGGAAAAATGATTAATCTCAAGTCTATCGGTCTCATCATTGCGGGCCTTGTCCAGTTGGGTATCTCTACGCCAATTGCCCGGGCTGACCAACGGCCGGATGTCACAGATAAGTATATTGTGACGTTGAAGCGCGATATTTCTTCAAGCGATGTTGAGTCACACCTGAACTGGGTTGGTGATGTTCACAAGCGTAGCCTGAGACGCCGCGATGATCTTGCTGGTGTTGAGAAAGTCTTCAACATTTCCGGCTTCCATGCCTACTCAGGTACTTTTGACGCTGAGGCCATCAAAGAGCTTAAAGAGAACCCAGAGGTAATTCTTATTTTTTTTTATTCATCATTTGTGCTTCAATTGGAATATTAACCAAGTTATGCAGGTGGTCAATGTAGAGGCTGATCAGATCTACACACTAAGCGCCTTTGTGACGCAATCGAGTTCCACATGGGGTCTCGGTGCCATTTCTAGCAGAACGCCAGGCGGTAATTCTTATCGATATGACGATTCTGCGGGTGAAGGAACATATGCATATGTTGTTGATAGTGGTATTAATATTGCCCACGAAGACTTTGGTGGACGTGCCACTCAAGGCTATAATTCTGCGGGCGGGGATTTTGACGACACGCTCGGCCACGGAACCCACGTTGCTGGAACGATCGGGGGAAAGAAGTTTGGTGTTGCCAAGTCGACAAACCTGATTGATGTCAAGGTATTCCGGGGAGATGAGTCCACCACGTCCATCATTCTTGACGGATTCAATTGGGCAACAGAGGACATTATCTCAAAGGGCCGCGAAGCACGCTCGGTGATAAACATGTCGCTAGGTAATACTGACCGTCCTACATACGGAATTTGAAATTTCCAAGTACTAACGCATTCACGGTTAATAGGTGGCCCGGCATCGGCAGTGTGGGCGGAAGCTCTCGACGCCGCATTTGAAGCTGGAATTCTCACTATTGCTGCATCTGGAAACGAAAACCTCTCAGCATCTACCCGGTCGCCAGCCAATGTAGAAAGTGCTTTGACTGTCGGTGCAGTTGATTCTACTTGGAGGGAAGGGACATACTCCAACTATGGCAGCGCCGTCGACATTCTAGCTCCTGGTACAAGTGTTGAGTCTGCCTACATTGGCTCCACCTCGGCCACGCATGTGCTAACAGGCACTTCCATGGCCGCACCCCATGTAGCTGGGATTGCGCTGTACTTGTCTGTTTTGGAGAACATTAACAGCCCATCTGCACTCAAATCCCGCGTTCTGGAGCTGGCCACAACCGACAAAGCCAGCGGTCTTCGCACTGGATCACCAAACAAGGTAGCCTACAACGGAAACGCATGAATGTTGCTTATGTTTTCGTGAATCATGTCGAGATTTCTTCCGTTTTTACAAACTGCTGTTTTTAATTTAGTTTGAATAATATAATATTCTGGAACTGAGCAGGACTGGTTTAATCTGGTTCCAATGTGAAGGTCATGTTAGGCAGGTTGCTGCCTGCGTCGCGATGAGGCGGTGTGGGGTCGAATTTGGTTGGAAATCTCAACGCCGCGATGCTGCATCTTCGAAACTGAGAAAGCTTCCGTTTCAAGACTTCAAAAAGAGACATGAAATTCTATACCTATCCGACGACGTTTGAACGCTAGTGGGTTTTGACAATGTCTGCAGCCCTATTTACTTTGCTTCTCCGTTAGTTGAAGGAGCAAGCAGACCGTAATCGGGGGAAGGGTATAGCCACATGTTTCGAATAAAAAATGACCATGATGGTTCAACATTTCAAAGGTACTGCGCGGGGGAAAAGTTGCACCGTTCGCAATTATTCGGTCGCGGTTGGCGCGTCGGGCAAACCTGCTATTCCCGGCGCCAAACTAGACATTTAGTTAGCAGTGAGGATAGGACGGACCTGCAAATATCGACTATTTTTCTGTTAGGTTGCGCTATTTCAAATGGGGCTGTTCAAATTACCTGCAGTCATCGAAGTTATCTCATGGCCCTAATATTGTTCTCTCAATTCGAGTGAGTCATCACCCTGGAAAGTGATTAATCCTAAGCCAGAACACAATTTCAACCGCAAGCCCACATACTCGCAGTCCGTACAAGATCTGCAACGTGACGCTGGCAGCATAAAAATTAAAATGCAGGAAATGATTACGCAAGCAGAACACCAGGTGCCCGCTGACAGCGATTGACAATTGTCTGCCACCAGATCGTGGCTGATGATCAAGGGTGGTTGACACTGAAGGGCCGGCACTGGTCCCTGGAACTGCGAAGGATCCGATTTAGATTATTTCAACCTCATGGGGGTTGGGGAATAATGGGCTTTAGCGCCTCAGGATCTATTCGAGTGCGTGGGGACTTGGGACCAGTGACGTGGTGGGGAGCCGATTCCCGTGAAGACGAGGCGCATTCAATTTAGTTGATCAGGCCACTGCGCCGTGGCTTTGGTTCAAGCGGAAGTTGGCTGTGTTGACACTACCTTGTTATGACAGCTCAATGGTGCAGCTACATTCGATAAAACAACACTTGCCGTATTCACAGGGCTCCGGGAAACGTTCAAAAGCAGGCAAAGTTTCCAACAAGGCAAGTATTTAGGTAGGGGTGTCTGTAAAATGACTGATGCCTAGACCCATTGGGTGACCGGTTTAATTCTAGGGCTGTCCGTGCCTGTGCTTTGCCGTTTACAGTGAGTGGTGTTGGTCGCAACCGCTATGCACCTTGCAGTTAGCAAGTCAAACCCGGTTTTTTTTTTTTTTTTCTGAAGCCAGTGGCATTTAAATCTAGCATGAACAGGCTATAATTTGTGATCTATTGATGATAGTCGAGAAAAATAGAGTCAAGTTCGTCAAGCCTAGCCAATCCACGCTCCTAAGATAGTCACTGGGGTTTTTTTTTTTTTTTTACAGCCGGCAACCAACGCGTAGACAGACAAGTTTGCGCATGGGAAATATAGCACTAAATTCGATTTCACATTATCCAAACTCCGTGCAATTCACCTCAAAAGTATGATCAATATCAATGTCGATTGCCCCAACAAAGGTTCCAGCTAGTGTTTGTGACGTACAAGTCATGCCGGCGAGGACCGAAGTAGGATTCCAATGTGCAATGTTTTTTCATCACCGCCTCCACAGCCTCCTAACGGTTCGCCTTGGCCCAGTACTTCCGTTTTGAGTGTTCGACTCCACAGCGAGGCAAATAACGCCTTAGGCGCAGCACAGTTGATGGCGCAGATTTGGTCTAGCATTTTAAACTGACAAGGTATTTTACTGGGCTAATTTAGTATTCATATTAAAGATCTTGACTTGGCCAAGATGCATCCAGGTGTGGCGTGGCGAGCTCTCTCGCTGAGGTGGCAAGATCGTCTACGCACGAATGTGAGGATGAACTTGACAAAATGCACCAGACAGGCCTCATTAGCGCCCATGCAAATGAACCAATGGCCATGCAAAACATTTCCAATAAAACACTGTGAAACCCATCTTTATGACTTTTCTTTTTCTTATCGGGTTTTGTAACTTGCTCCTACAGGGAGGCGAGTATACAATGGCCATCCCTCAGAGCCCACTCAAGCCCTTCGGCAGATCATTCAATGACATACGCTTCAACTCCGAGGAGATCAGCAATCTGAATTCCCCGCAGCGGGCACCAGATATGACGAACAAGATCAACGCCAATGCAATCAAAACTCCGATCGGTTGGATACCAAACTATCTAATTCGAGGCGCAAGCCGCTTTCTGGTCCTTGTTTTCCGTATCGCCATCACCATAACCCTCGTCACCATTGCCACCCTGATCTTATACCTGGGCGTTGGCTTCGTGGGGGCGAATGGAAATGTAACAGACCCGGTGAAGCCTGGATCCCCGAATGCTCGCTTCGCCAGCCAGCCTGAAGCCCCTGTGACAGCCTCGGCGACGGTCAATGCGCCACTTGTACCATCAAAAACCGACCAGCCCTACGAAAGGACGTCGCACGAGATGTTCCTAAACGCCTCCATTAGCCTTCTAGCTCTAGCTCGTGTCATAGCTGCCATGTATGGGTCTTGGCTCCATATCAGTCGCTATTGCATTAAATCCTGCCCAGGTCACGGTGGCGGAGGCTCATCAAGTAATTGGCGTGCCGGCGGCAGTAGAAGACAGGGTGCTGCTGGCGGGGGCTGGGCGCCTCATAGTCCAGCGCCAAACGACGGAAATTACGCGGGCAACAACCGTAACTTCAGTCGCAATAACAATAGCAGAGATGGCAATGGCGGGAACAATGGCGATGGCATTAACAACAACGATAGCAATAGCAATGCATCGCGTGAAAAGCATTCCTTCGCCTGCCCATTCTTTGTACTTAATCCCATGATGTACGAGGATTGTACAAAGTACAAATTGAGCAGGTTGCCTGATGTCATGCAACACTTTCAACGCCATCATTGCATTGACGTTGACTTTTACTGCCCTGACTGCTACGTTGCATTCCACACAATTGAAGACCAGGATGCTCACATCAGGGCCAAGCTCTGCCAACCCCAGCAAGGCCCGGACAACTTCTATAGATCAGAGATAAAATGGCTGAAGGAGAATGTCAAAAGTCTTAAGGTCCAGGCCGGCGACACTCGTTCTGATGAGGTCATGAAATGGGAATGGATGTGGAGGAGGTGTTTTCGCAACGACCCTGTCCCTCCATCACCATACATGGATTCTCACATGCGTAGGTACGCGGGCATCATGCGCGAGAAAAACGAGCTGGCAATTCGAGAAAAGCTGTGTAGGATGTTGCAAGAACTTCAAATCACCGACATCCGATACATCGACGGCTGGTTGGACGAAATAGCAACTGCAGCGTATGATACCACTGAGGATCCAGTTGTGCTGTGGTGCTTTCGTGACTCTACCACTAATCCTGGCAGTGCTGATCTTGGCGCTGGCAACACCAACGCGAATCTCAACGCAGCGTCTGATCATTTGTTGCACGACGATGATCATAGTGCATTCGCGTCAACAGCGCAGTTTGGTCCAGCCCAGGCCCATGTCAGTAGCGACATTGCCATGTTCGATTCAGCGCATGAGCTCGGCTCAAATGTGGCTTGGTCCAGCTTCACGGATTATCCTCCCTGGACTGGGCCTGGGAACTAGCTGCACGCTTCTGTACAAATGGGAGCAGACAAAGCGGCCCCTCACAGCATTGGATCGATCCATAAATTTTCCCATCGATCCACCATTTGTGTTCCAAGTCTAGATACTATGATGGGTGGAGTGCAATATCGGTACCAAATGCGTCATGGCATAGAAAAAGGTACTGAAATGGGTGGCGTGTGTGGCGCTGGAGGCATTCTTGAAGCGTCTAATTTCCATTGTTTTCTCTTCTGTCTTTCTCAGTAGTCCATGTTTGTTATTACGCTTGATTTTAGTCTTGGTGGATTGGGAAGGGGGTGGCAGGCTGACAGAATTCTTTTCAATCGATTTTCTTTATATTTTCAGAATAGGCGATGTGATTCTACTGATTCGAGGACTACCAATTTGATACCTCTCTGAGGCTACAGTTTTATTTATCTAAAGGCGTTCTCTTCAAATCAAATGACATGAGAATGTGGTCCGTTTGCAAATGCTTCAACCCAAGCCCTGCGCCAGACACGTTGCCAGGGTAAAAACGGTAGAAAACTTGGTTGCAAAAAGATGAGAAAGCGCAAAATTATTTTAATTGATGATATATTCTGATTGTGTTTTTGAACTTGACTAAGCTAAATATAACGCAAAATAGTGATGGTGGGTGCATTCATCTGGTCACATATCCCTGCATAACTGGCCTGGATTGACGTACTCCTCCAAAAGTCTTGCTATCAAATCTTGCAGAACTAGCTTATGAACTTCCTGTAAAAGTTCTTCGTCCAGATTCTGTTGTCGGTCAAGCATTCTTAAATTATCCAAAAACTTGGTCACCAGCGTTTTGCCATACATGGCCCAGCCGTCTCGCACAATGCTCACAGCCAGCTCCATGCCATTGTCGAGGTACGGTGCAGGTACGTGCGCCTCGGTCGGGAATATTGCCTTCCATATCCGCCGCCATCGCTTGCGCTCACCAAGACGTATATTGTCGCGCTTCCGCAAACTCTTCTTCTGGCATTCAGCGATACCCTCAAATGTCTTTTCGGCGTTTTGGGACTTGCACCTCCTCATACGAATGTGATGGTCGCGCACCATGACACTTTGAAACTGTGTTTTGCAAATTGGGCAATAATGAGGTTTCTTGTGGCAATTGCCGAGATGTTGAATAACATCCTCAATGGACCCAAGGTCATAATGTTGCAGACAAGATCTGTACCTAGTAGGATTAAGCATGTAGAAAGGGCAAGCAAAGTGAAAGTACCCGGCAATTCTAAATGCGGTGGGTTGCTGATTGTAATTGACCCTCTTGCAACGTTTTCGAGGAGGAAGTCTGTCATCTGGTGCTGCAATGTATTCTGCAGTGCTCAGCAGATCATACATTACATTATATGAGAAATCAACTAGTCCAGCTTTGTTCCCACTAATTTGATTCCAGAGGTCCTGAAGATCATTTATAAAGGGTTTATTCCAACCCAAACGATCCTTATTATCCCATGATTGCTGCTCAGTGTAATCTGATTCCGAGCTAGAACTCGAACTCGATTCAGAATCGGAATCGCTCTGGCTATCACTGTCGTCCTCATTATTCAGAGAAATGGCGCCCAGTTCAAAGTCAACTCTCGTTCTTTTATCTCCAGTTGATTTGGGAGTGCACGTAAATCCACCCAATGAGTTTTGATTCAATATCTTTGGGTTACGATCCAGGGCTTTTGAAAGCTCAGTATTCTGGCTGTGCGATATCCCCAGCGAATTATACTGAGGATTGATATCAATCGCGTCTGAGTTTTCGTGTTCCAATCTTCTCGAAATTATTAAAACTTGCGGCGCTGATCCAATTTGAACAAAGTGAGTTTGATGGGGGATGTACAGATCAAATTTATTTTGAGAATAGACCTCCTCAATCTGGCTAATATCAAGTCGGATTTGTTTTTTGTGCACGGAGAAGTATGTTTGAAGTTGAACTCCTTCGACACAGCAACGGTGGGAGTGTTGGTTGTTCCAGGGTGCAGGAAACACTGATGCATCAGGCCTGTTTATATGAATAGAATGCACTAGTAAGTGCATGATATCCAAACATTTTGAATTATCAAATACATGGACTGGAGGATGGTTTGTATTTTCAGTACCATGAAAGTATTCTTTTAAACCCAGGTAGTCTCTGGTCTGCCATTTTTGCCAGAGCATAATGGCTGAATATATTTTCAATTAAAAAGCTGAAAAACATGTGATTTGGTGAAGTAAACATTCAGTCTCAAAGGAGTGTGTAATACAGTACTCATGAAGTAGAAATCTTGGTATCCTAATATATATACATATCATCCTCACTGCATTGTCTAACATGCTTTTGAGCCATGTGTACTCGGATGAACCGGGTTGGTCTTTTGAAATAAGTTCGTGACAAAAAGTTTGTCAGCTAATTGGACATCTCCTCGGCTAATACTTCACATCAACAATCACCTCATAGTCCTATCAACAGCTGAACAATTGCCCATCTTAAAAATATGGTATCAACACGATGCTCCAATCGGCAAAATATCCCGAATATCCCGAATCTTTTCCACCAGCCAAGCGTAAGCGTAATTACTAGCTGGTTACAAAGCACATTTGTGTTCTGCCTCACCAGGCCAAGCCACCCAAACTTGCATCAGTAGCCTCGTTTTGGCCAATCAGGCAACCATTATCGCCCCACCACAAACACATTTGTGTTGAAATGGACCGGTGTGAAGATGCACCATGACATCGGCTGACTACGGGCGTGTGATGTCAAACCACGTCTGCGCCTCAATCCACAAGGCATAATCCAACATTACGATGGTGCATATTACGACGCAGTATTACGTGTCAGCTGCTTTATTAGAAGCCTAGGATAAAGCCTCACTAGTTTCGATATTATCTGCACTTTCAGTTCGCGACCGCGACCCACCCCGAGGGCTGGCCTGATATCGGCCCAATCCTCAATCGATTACGCATAGCTCACTGTAATTCCCTCCCTGTCGATGAAAGAATATTTCGGTCGTATGAAATGAAGTGAGGATCACAATGACTGTAGACTGGAGTAAATTCCAAAGGGATGTTGAGCGGCTGTACCTGCAGGAGCGCCAGAGCGCCATGCAGACAGTTGCGCACATTAATCAAAAGCATGGGTCAAATATCACGTAGGGATCGCGTCTTGATCTATTCTTCTCCGCTAATATATTGACAGGCTTCGCCAGTTCAAGTCCAGATTCGGTGGCTTGAAAAAGTTGCAAGCCAAGGAATGGATGGCAATCATATCTGTGATACGAAAGAGTACCAAGGGCGATAAATTCACGGTTTACTTATATAACCGCCAACAATGTCCCAAACGAGTTGAGAGGGCCTTCAAACTTTATGGGGGTAAGAGTGAAGATTCGAAGGCTATTGGCATCGGTTCGAGAACAGCATCTCACAGTCACAATTATTACCACTAATCGATTTGTAGATTTGGGAATAAACACTGTGAACCAACATCGTATTGAGGTTCGCACCGCAGTTAATAACTGCATTGATCTGACAATTGATTCGGAATTAGAAGAGTGCACTACCACGGATATTACAAGGGAAACTTCTAGCAATATGGCAGAAACGCCCCAAACTGTAACCCCAGAAGACATGATATGGAGTTACGGAGATATGCCTACCACCCCCAATTTCTTATCTAATGATGATAAAATACAGAAGGTGGAAGCGGAGCAATCATCTGTTGATAGTACCGTAGAGGACTCCAAGGTCCCTCTTATTGACTCTACACAATGGAATTTTGATCAACCGGAACTATCAATTCAAGAATATTTTTTAACTGCGGGGACATTGGGTTACGAGCACCTGAAAACATCACGTTTACCTTACCCCTCGTTCTGGGTAGAAATAAAAGGTACCGATCATATCATAACAATCACCATGATATTCAGTTGCTGATTTATGAAATTTAGAGATGCATATATTCACTTTAAGCATACACGACTGGAGTTACCATACAAGACCACCTTCTAATATCCCTATCATCAACCAAACTTATCAGCATGTTGCTCGGGGGGCCGATGGCTGGTTATTTTCGCATCTGATGAATGCGGATTCCAACCTTGAAAGCCTTGAGAATGCAGCGTTTCAAGTCGAAGCAATCACTTCGGGTCTCCAGAATCACTCTCTTATATCCCTTAAGGACGTTAATGAACAAACTCTCAATCAAATATTTCTGATCATGGTGTACCTTGTCTCCAATGATGATTTGGAAGAGGCCTCGTTTTCCTATTTCATGTTTTGGGTCATTAATAATGATTTCATTCAACATCTGAATCTATTTTTATGCATGATCTTTTCATATGGCTTGGTATTCCGCAATCACCTTTTGCGCATGCTTCCCAAACTCAGGTCTCACAATCAGTCAGAACAGATTGCTCCCTGTCTGCTCACACAACATCCAAACGCATTTCTTGAAATCGTTCGAAAAGCGGATAAAAGAGTTCTCCATGGCAAATTAGGCACTGAGATTCTTACTGAAACTATACGGTCAAATCACTGGGAAGCAGTTCAGTATCTCGTTAGTGAGGGTGTGGATGTGAATGGGGATAGTAGCAGAGGTATTCCATTAGCAGAAGCTGCAGCAAAAGGGTCAACACATATATTAACCTACCTTATTAAGCATGGAGCTGATCCTAACTGCAATAAGCTAGGTTCCGCTTTGTACATGGCTATTAAACACAGAAGGTTTGCGGCTGCAAATCTTCTTCTTGACGCAGGTGCGAGGCTTGACGTCAGCTTTAACTTACAAGGTATAGACATTGTACAGTTTCTGGGACCCGCGCCACATAATGAGCTTCGAGGGTATGTGACAATTAATGAAGTATCAAAAATATATTCGGTTATAGATGCAGCAGAGAAAGGTGAGGATGTACTAAGCCAATACTTACTCGAGTATGAAATGGTGAAGGATGAAACACTAGAGCGAGCCTTATGCTTTGCAATCAAGTCCGGAAATGAAGGAGCAGTGAGAACACTTCTATATCTTGGGATAGACCCCAGGGTTCCAAAGTACAAGTCCCAACAAATGAGAATTAATGGTGAAGGGTACGATGATGGTATCAACCCATTGATCCTCGCGTCAAATTGCGAGGAACACACCATGCAAAATATATTATATTATCTCAGAAAGGCTGGCCTTCAGTTGGAGTCTGAAACCCTCCAAAATTACGACGAGAAGTGTAAGAACGGGGGATTTCGAGTGTCAGATCCTTACATTATTGCTCTGGCTAAGGCCGGATTTGATATCCAAGTCGTTGGTCCTTCCGCCTTAGAAGTGGTTGCACTTCAGAGCAACCGAAACTCTGGCCACTGGTATGGGGATGCCCTATTTCAATGTGGAATATGGCTTGACTCGGGTTGCCCTATTAATCATTATGGGCTCCGTGGACTCAGCGGACTACAAGCCGCAGCAAAAAGCGGAAACTTGACATTAGTGTTGGAGTTTATTAAACGTGGAGCAGACGTTAATCTGCCGGCGAGCTACAATGGACTTACAGCGCTCCAAGCTGCGGCAAAAAGTGGGAAATCTACAGTTGTGGATTGCTTACTTGCTGCTGAGGCAGATTGTAAGCTTCCACCAGCAGTCTTCGATGGATTTACTGTACTGGAAGCGGCAGCATACCCAGAGTCTGGTGATGCAACAATAAAGGAAACTGAAATTCTCAAAATCTTAGAAAGGCTAATCGAGGTTGGGGCACCCCTTAATCGCGATGGAAATGCCACTCGATTAATTCTAGGCCTGATTACATCAAACTTTATGGATTGCCTCAAATTAGTGCTTGAAAAGGGCGCTGAAGTGGAAGGCATGACATCGATCTCCCGCGGCATCATGCTATCGCCTTTACAGATTGCCGCGATGCAATTAAACCTTAGAGCGATAGAGCTCTTAATAGCAAAAAAAGCCGATGTCAATGCACCAGCGTATCCTAGTGGAGGCTACACAGCTTTACAAGCAGCCATGTTGAAGTGCGACATTGCATCAGAGCAATTGAGGGTTGTAACGCTGTTATTGAAGTCTGGCGCTGATGTGAATGCCCGTCCTAAAAGTGAGACTGGGCGCACGGCTTTACAAGAAGCCACTCTGGCTGAAAATGCTAACCTAGATATCATCAATCTCCTTGTACTTTATGGTGCGAAAGTCAATGCATCTCCTACCAAGCTACATGGGTTCACAGCTCTACAGGGAGCTGCGATGCGAGGAAACTTAAGAATTATGACATATCTCCTCAATAGCGGTGCAGATGTCAGCGCCCCAGCGGCCACTGTAAATGGGAGAACCGCTATTGAAGCTGCAGCTGAGAATGGAAAATATGACGCATTAAAGCTGCTTCTAAATCATAGTGAAAAGTCACCAAATACAGCAGATAGTTTTGGAAGAGCCATCGAATTCGCCAGTAAAAATAACCATTGGCATATTGCTGATTTTCTCCAAGAACATGAAAAATTAATGCAATCTTGCAGATAGCTCTATTCATGCGCAACGTCACATGATGGAATATTGGGCCATGCATTCATTCGGCCACTATCGAACTTTATACGAAAATAGTTATAGATCCATATACGCCATGGCATTGAATATTGGCCTAATTCCAGAATATCTTAATTCTGAAGTTTACTTTCGATACTTTGTTCTTCCCTTTAGCCTTTTCTGATTTTATCCAAGACCTCAATAGCAGCGGACTGTACGCCTTTATCAGGGATATAGGAGAGAATATGTAAAGATTGCAAAACTAAAAAGCCATATTTGAAGAAGGTTGCATCATGTATCCTTTGTGTACAAGCTTAGGAAAATGTATTTGCACTCTTCCCTGTCTTGCCTAGCCATGGCACTGATCCACCATTCGTTTGCAAATTCGACACTGTGAAACATGCTTGTTGCCCTACGCATGGATGTATGCTTCTCTAAAGTCAATATAATATTAATTGGGCGTCTTTTATTTCTTTCTGCCTTCTATTTTGTAACTATATGTTACTCCCAACAAAATGCGTGGTTTGTTGAATCCCACCACCCTAAAGATTCCAATGGATGTCTTTGAATAGACTCTCGAATTCCCGACCTAGAAGCTGACTACATGGATCTATTGGTTTCACAGCATGAATCTCGCCCTTGGAATGTGGTGTGTCTAATGTCTTTCAAGTTTCCTCTGTTCGCGAGTGAAAAGCGGGCATATGTTTTACCGTGGCGAGTTGACCTACCGCCAACTGGATGAACAATTGGATCTAGCATGTGCGCTAGGGCTGGTGGCCGTGCATCATCATCTGTGTCTAACCCAGAGCACATGAAGTTCGACCTAATCGGGGGCAGTTACCGCCATCGTGGTTCTAGATCCATCTTTCAAACTCTTCAGGACGGGAACTTAGTGGGGGCGGGAATGGGCCGCGCCGCCATGATTGGTGGGTCGAGACTCAATCCGTGGGGAATTATAGGATTAAGACTGAAACATACTGTGAGTCTATTTAGCAGGATTGCTGCTTATGGTAAACTAATCTTATTGTTGTGGAATGCCCGTAGCCAGGGTTTGCGACAGAAGCCACAATCAGCATGTGGCTAGCTGGAATACCAAATGTTAAGTGAGAGTTTGGCAAATGGCACAGACGCTATCGGATTTTAGTGTTTACTCGCCACTCATGGCAAAGAATTTCAGCTGCCATAAACCGACCCCACCAAGAACCTGATTGCGTTGCTGCATTGCCCTTGCAGCTCGAGGAACTTGTAATCTGGCTTGCTTCGAAACGCCACCAAGCCTACTGCTTTCAGCTACAACGCGATTGGCCGTTCTCCACAAACTCAGATTGCAAATTGCTCTGGCCCTATTCGCTATGAGGCCAGTGCCGAGAACCCATCATTAGACATTTCCCTATTGCCCATAGTGCAAGCCAAGACATGCTATAGACTCTGAAAACCGCGGAGTTTAGATACGCATGTGAGGGAGCTGACGAAGCAAATGCCAAAGCGCTTTATCGCTTATGTTTTCTACATTCTCATTGGATAATCCCCCCGGTAATGAGACGCCACGATACCAAAGGCATGGAGTCCATTCGGTTCAGGCTGAGTCAAGCCTCTTGCCAATATGAATGGAGATTTGATTATGGTGTTAAACATATATAAAGCACAGGGTGCACTTGCACTCGCCTCCGAGAGAGCAACACACCTCGCAAACGATCTCATTACCGCAATTCAAATTTCCAACTCGCCTGAGATCATTGATTCCGACCCCTTTCTCTTCAAGTTAAAAGCTACACCTACCTCTCAAACATGGGTTCCCCGGCAATCCTTTCCGATGACTTAACTAAGGAGCCTGTCATCGCCGCTGAACCTGTCTCCAGTTGCCCCTTGCATGTGCTGCCAAGAAGTTACCAGGTCCAATCTATCGATCACAAGTTCACAGATTCTACACCAGTCGCAGCTACGGTTTTGTCCACGACAGCAAACACAGACCCCACTCTTGACATTCTCTTCCCTCTTCAAGGCACCTATCGTGGCCCCGGTTTCAATACCATCTTTCGACCGAGAAATCACGGAAGTGATCCATTTCCTGCCGCCATTAATGACGACTTACAGGATAATGTTCTGCAACTCAATCTTACGCAGGAGACCTGGACCTTTACTAGCCTTGGAGGACAAGTTCCCAACCGTGGCTTGCGCAATCAAGCTGACATAATGCTCAGTGGAGTTTCGTATGTGCAACAAGTCGACGACGTTGGCGATCCTTCTGGCAAACGCCTTTCTGATCCTATAAAGGCTACATGCGAGAACAAGTCACTTGGGATTCATACGGAGCCCGGTCTCATTATGGTTGTGCCTCCATCAGATGCTAATCCTAAAATTGGAACGACCATCTCGCGCATGGCTTCTATCCCACACGGCACAACCATCAACCTACAGGGCCTAGCACCGACAAAGGATGATATCACTACTTCACCACCAACATTTCACCAGGTTGACATCACCCCCTTCACAATTGGTGTGCAAAGCGACAAGAAGCATTTCCCCAGCCAACTCGTTAAGGATGAAACCACGCCTCGTATTCCACAGGATCTGTCACTATTCGATACAGCTGGTACTATCACTCACAAAATTCTAAAGGACCCCAACACGTTGCTACGCCAGGCAAATGAGGGGAAAAACATCACGAATAGTTTCGCTTTCAAGCTGTCATCCGATCCCCTGCTGAATCAGAAGGGCGCAGGAACTACCAACATCGCTTTCCTTCAGGGCGGATCCCTGGGGCCCAACGCCAACGTTCCCCGGGTGGAAGCGACATTTTGGTTCTCAACCGTGGTCTACGACGTTGCTCTTAAGCCGTTCAAACGTGATGAGAAAAAGGAGGATGACTACATGGAACTTAGGCCAGTCGGGGTTCCTGATGATAAGCCTGAAGACGGAACCTTCCCCGTATTCCAAGTCAAGCATAATGTCACTGAGGCCAAGACCATACGTGTCTCTGTTACGCAGATCCAGTATTCTCAGACGGTCATACTAGACTTTGCACCACTCAGCTGGCCGCATGTGTCGGTCGCGACTCTTCTCCCTGCGAGAGTGCTGATTCCTGAAGAATCCTAAATGCCATGACGATTAATATTGTCTGAGTGGATTCGTGTGGAGACGATAGTATTTGGTAAAAATGGAAATTTACTTTATTCGACGAGATTAAAATGCCTACTTCCAGGTTTTGTGCATATGGAGTAATTTGTTGGTCGAGTGTGAGATGACGAAAATTCAACCTTCGAGCATTATAAAAGGTTACCCGAGAGTTATGTATATAATATTTGCATCATATTTTCCAGTACTGCAGCATAATATATTGTGAAAGTGAATAATACACATTTCTAGAATGTAGTCAGATTTGTACCCTTGGTACTCAACACCTTCCTTCACAGAGTTGGAAACCCAGACCGTACTTGTAATCTCAATTTCTTAGCCCTCTTTCTAGACCTTCCAATAACGCTACTACGCTAATCGCTCCTGGATCAGGAACTTGTTCCCAGCCCTCTTCGTTGACATACACGGCCCTCCCAAATGCTGGTTTGAGGCCCTTGGTTTTCTCTGCTCCTTTATCAGCGGCCAATACTGCGTCTTTAAGTCCATTTTCCAGGTACTGCACAAATGGCTCCAGAGCATCCATCATGGTTCTATCTCCTGAACGCGCAGGAGTGACATTCTGGACCGTGTCGAGAGCTCCCCGAACAGCAGTTGACCATTCCACTATTCCCATTTCTGTAGGGTTCATTTGTCGTACTTTTGATGCAAGGCCGTTGAAGAATAGCCCGTATATCGCTCCTGAAGTGCCGTCCATACTTGTCTCAACGGCATGCGCTATTCCTAACACATAATCCAAGAGGCTTGTAGACTGAGATAATTTATCGCTGTTCAGGATTTCCAAAACAGCTCGACAACCTCGTTCAAGAGTAAGACCACAATCTCCGTCTCCAACCACTAGATCATACTCAGTAATTGCTGGGACAGCAGCCAGTGCCGATTCGCATGCTCCCGAAACCGCCCGGTGGATGGCGTTAGCATCAACTGTAGCCATATTAGAGAGGTAAAATGAAATTGGTGTAGATTCTACCGACCTTTTGTTTTTGATTCATCCAACGTGCTGTTTTCTGATACCTTGCTGTCACAAACCTGAGAAAATTCTTTCTTACCCTGTACCATTTTCTCCCTCTCTTGTGCTGGCACAAACACGGCAGGCCAGCCCACTGTCGACGTAGGTGCATCTAAATAACTGAGAATCTCGTCGTTTACTCGAAGCAATGTAATGCTAAATCCAGGACCATTTAGACTGGTCATAAAGGTGCCGCTGTAGGTTCTTACTGGGTTATAGCCAAGATTTTCTAAATATCCATTCAGCGCGCAGTCGCACAAAAGCCATCATTAGAATGAATATCTTACCAAGTTTCTTGATTACTTTCGTTGTAACTGCGGAAAGCTCCAAAACCGACAAAGAACCCAAATTATTTACCACAAGCATCACATCATCTTCTGGGGTGAATTCAACGTAGTTGAACTCTTGGAGGCTCTGATCCAGCAGATATCGGAGCATCTCATCAATGAGATTATTTGGGCTTTCTTCGTGCGCACGACGGTGAACCCCCGGCTCGTTATGGATTCCCATTCCAATTTCGACTTGGTCCGGCTTCAGTGCATGGTGAGTTTTTGGTGGCTGACCGGGGATGTGGACGTGATCTAGAGACGAGCCAATTGTAGCCAATCCAGAATTGACCACCTTTGCCATGGCAAGGCAATCATCCATAGACTTTTGCGCCATGACCATTGCACCGAGAATCTTATGCATAAGAGCTGTACCTGCAAGGCCTCGTCGGCCGACTTTTTTGGTCTTCGTTCTCTCCAGCGATACATCATCACCAACAACTACCACCTCTACCCTCAGGTCGAGCTCTGCCCGTGCTTTCTCGGCAGCCTGGTGGAAATGAAAGAGGTCTCCCGTGTAGTTTTTGACAATAAGGATGGTTCCAGCTGGTCCACAAACCTTGCGTATACAGTTGTAGATTTGGGTGACTCCGGGAGATGCAAAGATATTACCAGACACGGCAGCACTAAGCATCCCAGGACCAACGTACGTGGCGTGTGCTGGTTCATGGCCGGCCCCACCGCCTGAAACCAGTGCTACATTTGTCTCAGCATCATGTGTGGTTGAGTAGATGGCTATTAGTTGTCAGAAAATAGTCTAAATTCGGCAATTTATAGCGTTCTCACTCTTATTTGACCTGTCAAGTACAAGACCTGGGTGTTGATAGGTCAAGCTCTCGAGGGCATCCGCCACCAGATCAACATCGCTGTTGATGAAATGCTTTGTCAACATCGTGACTTAATGCGTTGTTGATTCATAAAATGACTCTAGAATGACATAATTCACAAGAAATATCCTAATATTTAAATTGAGTCGACAAAATACGCTTTTAGAACAATCTCATCCATTCACAGGTTGCTCAACTGAGCCGAACTGGTAATTGCGGGCTAAACATCGGCAAAAGGCAACAATTCCGATCGGAAAAAGAACAGACGGAGCCATGAGTATTGCCTCAACACCCCGAATTGGCTCCGATTCACGATGCTATTTTTCCATATCATTATTGATCCCGGCTTCTCATTCTTTCTTGTATAATTCCATGAAAAGCCGATGTCGGAACACTCCCGGAATTGCGCGACGTTTGCGACTGGGAATTCTCATGGTAGGCAATCTGCAGGTTTACTTCGGATTTTACTGCAAATAATGTGCTCTTTTAAACCTCTGTCGTTATTCAAAACTTGAATGCTCAGTCTGTATTTTACAAATATTCAGAAATCTCACACTCAGTTCTAAAAATGGAGTACCCAGCCAACAACCGGACGTGGCAAATCATCCACAATGCTCGAAAGGGCGGCTACGCCGTAGGCGGCTTCTGCGTGTCCGTCGCCATTCTAATCCAAATTCGATTAATGCAGAAGTATGCTGACTCTCATTATGCAGGTACAACACAGAGGGTGTTTTGGCGGTTGTTCGGGCTGCAGAAAGATGCCGCTCGCCGGCCATGATCCAATTCTTCCCGTGGACTCTTCACTTTCAAGGCCCTGCATTCATAAAATACGCTGCCGAGGTGGCACACAATGCATCGGTGCCCATCTCAGTCCACCTTGACCACTGTCTTAAGCCTGAAGATGCAGATCTCGCATTAGACTGTGCATTCGACTCCATCATGGTGGACGGGTCCATGTTTGATGAAGAGGAAAATATCAGATACGTCCGCTCTGTCGTCGAGAGGGCAAAGGAAAAGAACATCACGGTGGAAGCAGAGCTAGGTAGGATGGAAGGCGGCGAAGATGGTCTCCCCGAGATCGATATGGAAACTGTTTGGACAGATCCCGAAGGCGCTGCCGAATTCGTCCGGTCTACAGGGGTACATTTTCTTGCCCCAAGTTTTGGGAATGTCCATGGGCCATACCCTGCCGGTGGAGCTGAGAAGCACTGGCAGCTCGGGCGGTAAGTAATGATGACGATGGCCAAGTACACATCTAATTCAGTCCTAGTTTGGAGAAGATACATCAAACTCTTGGAGACGCCACCCCACTTGTCCTCCATGGAACACACCCCTTGTCGGATGACATGGTTAGAGTAGCAATGGCTCGAGGAATGGTGAAGGTCAACCAGAACCGGAATGTCAGGAATGGCTATCATAAATACATAGAGGAGAATTGCGCCAAGACGGAGCTCACTAAATTGCAGACCGAGGGCGTCGAGGTTTACTCTCAGGGAGTAGAGAGGCTGATGGTGGAAGTATTCAATTCAGCGGGCAAGGCCTAAATTGGCCTCAATTCGCCGATTCTCCACCAAATTCGAGTGGCACCATCCTAGTCTGGTCTGGTGATTGTTTTTTTAGCACGTACCTAGTGTGATGTAGCGTGGACATTTCCGACCGTCGGAATTGGTCGGCATTACCCCACAATCAATCCTTCTTGAATTCCGCTCCTCATCTGATTTTCGTTTCTCCATATTCCACAGCCCTTGCCGCAAGATACGGCTACCAATCAGTCATTCCAGCTGCGCCTGTCTCGAATCATGATGGCCGATGATAATCCGACTGCCCCCTCTCCGAATCCACCTGGGAGGAAATATGTGACGAGGTATGTCTTAGTTGGTGGGAGTGCCTGTAATGACAAGAGCGTGAATTGAACAATCTGGTTCTAAAAGGGCTTGCGATGCTTGTAAAAAGAGAAAGTCCAAGTGCGACGGCTGCGAGGTTTGCCATCCCATCCCCCAGCAATCGTCCATGCTCACCTGTGTCTCTCAAGCCTTGTTCGAGATGCCAAAATTCCGACATTGGTAAATCAATTCCATAGTGAAGCATATTGCTCCCAATTTACATCTGAATACTAATATCCATTAGAATGCACCTACAACTCCTCGTATAATAGAGTTCAACGACGGTTCAATGTAAGTCGGCCTCAAGACTGACAAGTTGCGTAACTTGGATTGACAAAGCTCAGCCCTTTAATCGAAACCAAACGCAAGGGTCCTCGAAGTCTTCATCTTCCCTAAATTCAGGTAAAAGGACTGTGATACAAAGAGCTTCGAACACCAACAAAGCAAACATCGATAACTCGACAAAAGCTCCTGTAGTGGATAATTCCAGTAAGTCAACAAAGCAGCACATTAAAATCACTGCACTAACGCATCTGTACAGGTGATGCAAGCGTACATGCATTCTTAAAACAAGTCTCAGGTCATCTTGCACAGATCGGACAAGGTCTGCCAAGAAACCTGTTCAAGCAAGATCACGACGTACTGAACGGCGGAAACGATGACATTCAGACGATGATCCTCCCGGACGAAGCAACCGCTAAAGAATACGTACAATGTTTCTTCGAACATGCCAACGTGACTTATCGATACATTGCCCAAAATGATATCAACGAGATTCTTGAACAGGTATACAAGGAGGAGGATGCAACCTTACAAAATCACACCAAGATGGCTATATTCTTGCTCGTTATGGGGATTGGGTGAGAACCATCTATCTATGGTCACACTATTGTCACAATTTCTAACAGATCACAGCTGCATATGGCTTTCTTCATGGAAGAATAAACCTCTTCCACCTTACAAGAAAAAAGCGTAGTCTTCTTCATGCCTACTTCTGTTGACGCATTTTCATTCTGACAAGTTCCAGCTTTCAGTTTTTGCAGGGTGCCCAGTTACGCCTGGATAAGCTACAACAAATGTTTCCACCAACAATAGGCATTTTGCAGGCTCATTTACTAAAGGTTTGTGTACCGCCCTGTCTGTGTTCTCAAGGCTTACAGTTGGGAAGTGTCAGCTTGAGCTCGCTGCGAGCAGATTTAATTCTGCTTGGATGACTTTGGGGTTAACGGTTCGACTTGGCCAAGTTATTGATATCCAAAAAGAGCGCGAGTCTTCAGATGTCCTAGAGACACATAGTAGGAGAGCTTTATTCTGGGCAATGTTCATCATTGATCGGTAAGCTCCCAAAACTAGGTGGCAATTTGCCTCTACTTAGCCATGACTAGGTATCTCTCAGCCAGCCTCGGACGCCCTATGGCAATTAATGAGCAAGATATAACGATAGCATTTCCATCGGAGTTTGACAGCCCGATCATATCGCGTTATGGGACACAAGAACCGCGAATCACCGCTGGAGCGATTGCTCATGCACGGTACATTATCCTTGATACGAATAATATCTCAATCCTAGTTGACAATTTAAAGCCTCACAAAGATATTGGGACATGCCATCTCCCGGCTCTACCCGGCAGCTCGATGTATCCCAACACCAAAAGAGAAAATAGTGGCCGAACTGGAGGGTGAGCTCGAACAGTGGCTCCAGGACACGCCCGATTTCTTTCATCCTCAGCCAGATTCTGCCAGTCCTTCCAACGACAGTTTTTATGATATCCCATGGATCTTTCGCAGGCAACAAAAAACAATCAAGTCAGCGTTTTACTTTGTAAACATGATCATTTATCGAGGCCATTTGCTAGAGGAGTTTCTCCACCAAGCTCCCAACACACCCCAAGAAAGCTCTCCCTCCATTCAAGTTAAAAAGTGCGTCGAAAATGCATTAGCCATGACGAAATTGGCAGCAGGCGCTGCAGCCGAAAAATACTCTTACAATCCGACATTCTGGGTGAGTGCAACGAACACCAATTTGCTGTAGTCACATAATTGCTCACCGCCTTCCAAGACAACTTCATATTTTATCTTTTGTGCTATTTCTATCCTCCTCGTATACTTGACTCTCTATCAAGACTCTGAAGACCGTGAGGCGATTGAAGAAGTTGTGCAAGAGGCCATGAAGCTTCATCGTAAACTGGATACAAGCGCCAACATGAATGCGCAAAAGCTGTTAGAGGTAATATGGATTCCTTACAAACCATACCACAACATTTCAGCTAATAGTTCCTTCTGCAAAGGAGTCTCGGTTTGTCGCACAAAATTTACACGATGCCACTTCACATCCACAAAATCCATCAGATCAGCCCTCATCATTAGCTCTGACCCGTCATTTCCTTCCATCTGACGACGTCTCCTTATCACTACAGGGTGAGCCCTCGGCGCAGTCCACCATTCAACATCCCTATATGCCATGGCCACCATTGAACTCGATTCAAAACTCACATACGGCTCTTAATAACCTGGTGAGTAAATATCCAGTTTCGTGTTATGACAGTCTAACAAGTAGGGGAAAACAGTGTGACATCGAAGAATATGAAATCAATAACAACTTTGACGTGATTATGGATATTGGGTTTGATAGTACACTATTTCACAGTACAGATGGTCCTGAAAACCTGCAGTTTTAAATAATCCTAAAAGTCTTGCACTCGATCTGCTTGAAACTCCAACTCACTTAAAAGACGCCTAGTCAATATTGGGCAGGATGATTCGATTCGCAAGTTAAAGTTCCATCGTTATCCAGTGATAAGAAATCAGAACCATGAGCAAGTATGAGGATATGGTGCAATTTGGTTTCTCTATTCTGCATATTTCTAACCCAAGCTTCCTCAATATGAACCATCTATTATCTTATGTGTTGAGGGATGTTACTCAGACTTAGCCGGTGGATGAGGTGATTCCACCGTCTACAATTATCTCCTGGCCAGTAATGTAACGACTCTGCTGGGATGACAAAAATGCAGCTGCCATAGCCACGTCGTGCGAATCACCCATTCTGCCCATCGGAACCGCTTTATTGCGCTTCTCGACAAATCCAGCGAGATCTCCCCCAGCGTATTTGTCGGCCAACATGCCCACAAGAGGCGTATGCATCAAGCCAGGAACCACTACATTGAGTCGAATGTTCTTGGGAGCGTAAATGACTGCTGTAGCCTTTGTGAATTGGATCACTCCGGCCTTGGTAGCAGCGTAGGCAACCTGGGGCTTGCCAATGTATCGAATTCCGGCGATTGAGGCAACGTTTACAACAACGCCGGATCCTTGGGCCTCCATGATGGGCAAAACATGGTGGCAGCACAAGTAAACAGACTTGAGATTCACATTGGTCTGTGCATCCCAAACCTTTTCCGACATTTCAGCTGGGCCACCAGGCTCTGAGCGACCAACATTGCTAGCAGGCATTAGCGAAAAGAGATTACGTGCAGCCGGAAATGAATTTTGCTTACTTTACCAGAATATCGATCCGACCGTAAGTCTCAATGCACTTATCCACGGCAGCCTTGACTCCCTCATCACTAGTGACGTCGGCGGCGATGACAGTGATGTCCCCGCCTTCAGCAGCAATACGTTTCTGTGTGTGCTGGGCAGCCTCAAGGTAAAGGTCACAGCCAAAGATTTTAGCACCTTGTCTTGAAAGAATGCGTGCTGTAGCTGCGCCATTTCCCCACATAACCTGGTCGCCTGTCTGACCAATTCCAGTCACTACCAACAAGTTAGCGTTGATGGGAGTTGAAAGATGACAAACCGCCTCCCTGGCAGCAATGTGACGTACAGAAGACAACCTTTCCATTGATGTCTGGATAGCTTGGGAAAGGCACTTCTTCAGTGCCATTGGCATTGTGTCCATTCGTAGATGCAGTCATTTTGTCGGTTGCTGTTTGTGGTGTCGAACTAAGCAAGAGATCACGAGAGAAGACTCAATTTTATAATCCTATCTCAACCAGTAACGATCCACTACCGTAAAGACACTCGTATCCTTCGGCCTACGAATAATTACTTCCGAATCACCAACGCCATCGGGCTATTCCTACAGTGCAATCGGCAACGTTCGGCGATGATCGCATGTCGGAATTGTTGTCGGAATCTCTGTCGGGAATCTTGACGCGTACTATTACATCGGAATTCATCGGTGATGCACACATGACTTCTCAGCCTTTCAAGCTAAACCTTGAACAATTAGCGGTGTGATCCAAATCATCTAGTCCCGCACCATTATTCTGTTCGCCGTGGTTGGAATCCTCGACCCCACGGGGAGATAGAGATAGAGATAGAGTCTTTGGGTTTGGGGCAAGCCCCAGTCCTCCAACTACAGATCTTTGCGGAGAAGAGTGGGGAATTGGTTCATATCCCCATCGTTCTCGTACCATGGCACGCCAGGCCAATGTTCGCTCCTCACCGAGCTAAGAAATGACTACAAATGCACATGCAGTCCACTTATTCCCCAATCACAAATTTCCCCCCTCTATCAGCTCTGCTCAGACTGGCCATCCTATTGGAAAGTTTTGACACTTGGATCTACGACAATGGCAGGCGACGCCCAAGTTGAGGAAGCCCGCGATGGGTCGCTTTCTTCCATCCGCGACAAAGAAATGGCAATGGCTACGCATGCAGAAAGCGTGGACTGTCTACGACCCGAAGATGCGGAGTTTCTCAACAGCTTTACAGAGCAGCAAAGGAAAAAAGTGTTAAGAAAGGTAAGTGACTGGCTTAGAATAATGTATGGATTCAGGCAACTGACAGAATTGGTCTCAGTTGGATATTCGACTGATCCCGATGTTGGCATTTCTTTATCTCATCGCCTATCTGGATCGGGCAAACATTGGTAGGTCGGCATGAGCCTATTTTCCAAAGGCATTCGCTAAAGACTTCAGGTAACGCGAAAATCGAAGGCCTGACGGAAGACCTCAACCTCTCGGGAACCCAGTATAACATCGCTCTATCGATCTTCTTCATCCCTTACATTCTCCTTGGTATGCAATATGCCCGGTTATTTATCTGCCTCAGTTATTAACTATCCACAGAGGTCCCCAGCAACATGCTTCTGGTCAAGTTCGCTCGCCCCTCTCACTACCTGAGTCTCATCATCACTCTTTGGGGCATTGTCATGACCATGACTGGACTAGTCCAGAACTTTGGGGGACTGGTAGCAACTCGATTCTTGCTTGGAATTTTCGAGTGAGCATATTTTCTCTCCAAAACCAATTTTACTTCATTTCCTAACGTAAACACGCAGGGCTGGCTTCTTCCCTGGAGCAGTTTATCTAATCTCGAAATGGTACCTCCCCCATGAAACTCAGCTTCGAATTGCGCTTTTCTATTCAGCAAGTGCTCTTGCCGGTGCCTTCTCGGGTCTTTTAGCCTTTGCCATTGCCAAGATGGATGGCGCAGGCGGACTTGAGGGATGGAGGTGGATCTTCATTCTGGAAGGCATTGCTTCAACCGTGGCCGGCGTTTTAACATATTTCTTCCTTGTCGATACCCCAGCGCTCTCTGGCTGGCTGGAACCCGAGGAGAAAAGATACCTGGAGCTTCGACAATTAGCTGTCCAAGGAAATAGCAAACGTATTGCCAAGGCAGAGAAGGAGAGAAAATGGCAAATAGTACGATCCGTCGTCCTTGACTGGCAGCTATACCTCCAGGCGCTTGTTTACTGGTCCAACACGGCACCCAACTACGGTATGAAATTCACTATGCCTCAGATCATCAAGAATATGGGTTACACCAGCAGCAACGCCCAGCTGATGACCATTCCACCTTATGTTGCGGGTGCCATCTCAGCGTTTTTGGCATCATGGCTTTCCGACCGCTTCAAATGGAGAATGCCATTCATTGTGGGGGCTCAAAGCTTGGTCATCATTGCATTTGCTGTACTGTTTTCCAAGGCCGACAAAATCTCATCCAACATCGGCGTATGCTACTTCTCAATTATCCTGGCAAACATCGGTTTTTACCCAATTAACCCCGGTGGAAATGCATGGACCGTCAACAATCTCGCAGGTCCAACAAAGAGGGCTCAAGGAATCGCCTTCATGATTGGGCTAGGAAATATCGGTGGCATTATCGGTAGCTACATCTACATCGAGAAAGAAAGCCCCAAGTACCCGACCGGGTTTGGTGCTTCCTTTGCTTTTGCTGGGGCTGGTGTGGTGGCATGCTTACTTCTTGAATTCTGCTACTGGAAAGCTAACCAGAATCGTGCCAAGTATACGGAGGAAGAGATTAGGGCCAAATACACGGACGAGGAGCTTGAGCGGATGGGAGATCGATCTCCGCTGTTCAAGTATACTCTTTAGCATGCCAGCCATTAGGGGCTCAGTTTGCATCTGGGGGGCAAGCTGATTGGAACTTTTGTGGTTATTACCGTGCGCGTGGACGTGGCTTACTTAGTACACCATCGAGATTTACTAAACAAAAAAGGTTGCCGCCATCCTCCGATGCCGCTTCTCCCACGTAGCTCTTTGACCACAGGCTGTCGGCCAAATCCCACTTCCCACTTCCCGGATGCTAGTGAGGCGGTGCAGAACGAATGAGAGGCAGCATCTTGTGGCGCAATGCTTCTAGCTATCCCGCCTTAACTCCAAACTATGCAAAGGACCGACGCTATATCCGTTGTCGATGGAAGCATTCCAAGGCAATGAAGCGAAATGAGGTGCCATCTAAAATTCATCAAAAAAAATACCATTATATTTCCGTTCGTAATGAGTTGGATATTTAGCAAAAAGCGATCGCGTTTCTCCTTGGACAAGAACCACCAAAAGTTTTTACATCACGTCCCAACAGCAACCTAAACATGTTTCGTTCAATATTTCAGGGTTCTACTTTTAAAGAGCTCAAGAGTAAAATAAGTATAGTCCATGTAAATGATGGCTGTTGACAGCAACGGTGACATCCCCATTCAAGGCTTTCATGAGATAACATCTCGGTGGATTTTCACAATTAAAGTACTCGCTCGCCTCGTTGGAAATATTTTATTGTATACTTTTATTTATTCTCAAAAAGAAGATTTTCCTAATATCTTCAATTGTATTCTAATTATGCCCAAATCAAACGCTAAATGTGTATGTATGCGCTAAAGCAACGGCATGGCTCGCGGCCCAAGACGATATAATTACCCGTCATAAATCCCAGGAAATAAAATTAAACATGATCAAGATCGGATTTGGCACTCCTATTATCCGATTCTCTCAACTCCACCAGCTGTACTTCGTCATCCATGTGTTGATAGTTCTTTGCTGGTGGCCTTCGGGTGCTGTATCCGCTGTCTTTCCTGCTGAACCCACTTTCTGATCCGGATCCGCCGCCAGACTGAGCAGACTTGCTAGGAAGTCTATTGCCACTTCTTCCTTGGGTTGATCTTTGCGAATGCTCGTTGGCGTACTGTTGAGTTGTTCCCAGTACCTTGGGGAAGAGCTTGACGAGTAGTTGGCGAAGGGACGGCATGCAAATGCACCAAATTCCGACGTTGATCTCGATGTTTGACCAGATTGTCACGCCCACGTACTCCCATGTCGGATTTTTCGTAGAAGCGCTGAATGTAACGAGCGAGTGGAGTCTGAGGATAGAGACGATTGTGACACTGGAGCGATATTAGCGGTGTTTCTTTAAAACATCAAGACGGGCCAATCATACAAGGTACCGACAGAAAACATGGCGCCAACGCCAACCTTCTTTCTCCAGCTGAGCTGTAGCGAGTGCAGTTGAAACATGGGAATGGCGAGAATCCAGAGGTCGAGTGCGATGCTGATTGCGGCGTTGGACCAAGCAATTGCGTTGAGATCGTAGCAATGACCCTCGTGTTCCCTGTCCCAAAACTGCCAGAAATAACTGATTGGTCTGCATTGAACAAAGGCAGTTACAATGATGAATACGAAGCCGAATATGCAATTGAATACGACGGTTCCCCAGAGCAATCGACGAATGGGCCTCGCTGGGAAGATTCGCAGATAGAAAAATGTGATGGAGAGTTTGAGGAACATGATTTCGGCAAAATAGAGGACTTCCATGATGAGAAAGTACTTTCCAAAGTTGTAGATCTGCTCGAAGGGCAATGTCCAGATGTCGTGGCCCAGTCCGTTTCCTCCCGTTCCGTAAATGGCCAAGCAGGTGAGCGGGATCGCGACAATTTCGGTCAGGAGAGCCAGCCAATCGTCGGGACCGATGTCCATCTTGGCGTAGATTTTGTAGGCGAATCGCTGAATAATCATGATGCCTGAGAGGACAGCCAGAACAATTGCGATGGTGACGGGCTTGCTGTTGACGTCTCGCATGGTGGCGGAACAAAACGCCATGGTCGCATTCTCAGTGGCTGTGATACAGTGTCAGTATGGTAGGGCATGGGATCGGAAACATGCAGCAGCCTCTCTGCACATCATGACATACTCAGAGCCTGCTTGACGGTGCAAGCCTGATACACGCAGGATTCGACCTGGTTCTTTAGTTGGGTGTTGTCGCAGATACATGTTCGATTGGTGGTGTCGCATCCCGATTCGGTGACTGCAGAGAAGACGCAGGGAGTCTGGAAAAGTGAACTGTCAGTTTTCGTTTTCGGGAGGGAATGTCACTGGCTGAAAAAGCAAGCGAGGCGAGGAATGGCGTACAGCACAGTCGGGCATGCGTCCCAGGGCTTCGGTCAGCGAGATCTGGGCCTGGGCCCCGGTAAAGGCGAGCAGGAAGACGGCCAAAAGGGCACCGAGACGCCGTGGGCTCTGCATGGCTACAGCTACAGATGCATGCAATGGCAGAGAGAGGCGATGGTCGACATGCAAGAGATCAGATCAGATCAGATCAGACTTCACGCAGAAACCAAAAACGCAGGGGGAATCTGGACAGTTTATTTGGCCAGCAAAGAAAAAGCATAAAGGGCTAATGTGCCTTCGATCCTTAACTTTGGCAAGACTCGACACTAGTTGAGGTGCATCGGAAGCCAATCGTGGGCAGGCCCAAGCGCGCGGCCCGGTAAATCGATAAACACGGCTTGATGAATCCAATCCAATCCAAATCATCATCATGGGATTCACTTTACTCAAGCGAAGTGGATGATGGTCTAAGTCATCGCCAGTGCTGAGGAGTGGTCTCAGTTATTAAACACCACACACTGCCATGAGTCGTCACGCAGTCATCACGCCCTGTTACTGAGCACCTCGTCTGTCCTCGCCTGGGAGCAATGGACCTGTGAGGCTTCCACTCATCAGGCCACTGACAGCCGCTACAGATTCGCTATCGCAACCAGGGTGCGGAACCGCGCAAACCTACCTTTGGGCCTTGTAGCGTGGAGGGAGGACGTAGCTCACGACCGGGCGTCTGTCACAGACGTCCACCCTACGGAGGCGGGCACGAAATCGGACGGTGGCGCGCGCTATCCTCGACGGCGCGACGGATCTGTCACGTAAAGTCCAGTGAGCTTGGACCCAGGCACCATCCACAGGGGGGGAGCATGGTGGGTATAGTGGCATTGGTGGTTAGCAGCACAGTACAAACCGAGCTATTTGCTCTCCTCACACGCTCTCGCAGCCAAATTGGCTTCACTTGGCTCCAACATGACCTGTTACTCGCAGGTCCAGGCCCGCCCCCTGGAACCGTGCCACCTCTTGACGTGCCGTCCTGAGTCTCCCGCACGCTACATTGCTCCTAGCCTCCCATCCAGCCCCCAACTGCGCTGCATCTGTGCTGCGTTTTTTGCCCGCACAGCAGAACCGGCTCCGAGTAGCTACAGAGCTCAGTTCACACAGAGGCGCTGCTGTGTGTCATCAGCGTCGCAAGAGTGCGACCGTCTACGGCGAGACGCAGCCTATGGCTTCACCACGCCATGGTGCAGTGCAACTGCTTCTCTCTCTCTCTCTCTCCCTGCCCGCCCATGCAGTGTGCTAGTGAACACTGCACTGCCCTTGCAAAAAGCAAAAGCTTCCGAGGCGAGCAGCGTGGAAGTCCAGCGTGGGAAGCGTGAGACACCACTACGAGCCCCAGACGAGATGTCAAAACCTGACGCGAGATGAGACCCAGTCATTCCGCATCCACCCCATTGGACCGGACAACACCCACGACGCCTCCATGTGTGATCTTCCTTCGTCAACGGGCTAGAATGCTCGTTTCCAACATTCGCTTTCTGTTGCTGGTACGTATCCGTTTGTCGCCACTCGCTCTGGAAGCTTTGCGCCCACGACGCCCAGAACCGTGGGGACACACGAACCAAGAAAAAAAAATACAACAAGGGTGTGGCTGGTCGTTCGGGGAGCAGAAAAATTGTCCGCATCTTCCACAGCGCTGTAGACTGTCGGTCATAGCGGAGCTCTCACCTCCGCAGGGCCCAATATGCATCATCATCTGTTTCCCCTCTCAAGAGCGGAATAAAAGAAGAGGTCAAAGAGTTCAACTGCACAATGTGGACTAGAACAAAACAATCAGCATATCAGAGAGCCATCAGCAAATGGTCTCACCTCTGGCTTGCTTATGGCGTCCGCCACATTCTTGATCCGGCCGAAAGCTTTGTCCGTGCTCTCGCCTTGAGGTCATGATCCAGCGATCTACACCACTAGGCTCACCGTGCCTAGCCTCTATCTAAACAACCTCGCTTTGACCTGTTCTAGCAATCCAACTCCCTCAACCAGCATCGGGACAACCGCTCCCTCACCCGGTCTGGGACCATGTGGATTAGTGTTCGTGCCCTCGTCCCGTTTGGGCCGTTCGCCTCAGTCTGGTCCCTTCTGCAAGCCATCGACAGTTCGTCCGGTCACGCAACCATAAGGCCACGAGAAAACTCAATACGTACAAGCGTTCCATGGCAACCAGACGGAGAGCCCTTAGTTGCACAGATCTCACTTAGCCCGCATCTATCAAAAACGTGGCCCATGGGTAGAATGTATCCGAGTATATCCAATGAGCGCCGCGGCTATAGCACTGAAATGCTGTGCTAGTCGATGCCGGCTCTCCGTTGATGCGAGAAATCATAGCATGCCGTTCTGACCTGGCCCCCCTCGACCGATGGAGCCAAACCAGCCCGCTGAATTTGCGTATCGAGCCCGTTGCAGCCTGACACCTTTTCTCCTCTCCGTAAAAGTGCCGCCAAACCCTGTTCAGCCTCGGCAGGACTCATGACGCCCTCACTGGGTGTCGCTGGTTGCTAGCGAGGCGCCCCTGGCATTCACAGCGATTTTTGCTGGGGCCTTTTGGCGTGCCTGTCTGGCTTAACCCCTGTTCCCGGTCTGACATGGATGTAACTGAGAGCCTGTCGGAATACTGGCTTGATCTGGCGGATCATGTTCCGGCTGTCATCGCACATCTTTGATCAGATATTTGGGAGATGATCAACGATGATCAACACAATCACTGCGGCGTCGAGTGCACATCACCCCATAGTCTTACAAAATTCGGCATTTTCGTTTAATATTTCAACATGGGGTAGTGAACACCAACATGCAACATTTACCGAATCCTCCGGCATTTGAGTCGCCCATCTTGACAGGCATACCCTATACATGGATCCTGACCTGGTTTGGTCCGAACCTGCGGCCATTTGCGCCCCGATGGCGGTCCGGCGGGTTGTGGGGGCATAAAAAACTAATGAAAGCTTTCTTACATGTGCCCTCCCGGAAGTACTTTGATGACGAATCATAACCTTTGTTGAAAGTAATTTACGGCTTTACGGTTTGCCTTTTAGAACCGGAAATGTGCCACAAGCCACTCAACGAACAACAAGATTGTTCAGCCACCCAGCTGACAAACGCCAACTACGTAGTAGCTAATGGTGCTTTATTTCGATTAAGCCTTGAATGTTTTTGTTGCCAGGATATTGGGCCGAGACTCAGATCTAGATTAGTCGCCCAGCTTTGCTTGCTTTTCTTTTTCTTTGCTCTGCTTACGCGAGCTTCCATGATTTTTCGGGTCTATTGTTTCTTCTTTTTGTTTGAGACCAAAGTAGCTGGACGTAAATCTTGCAATAATCCTTGTAGCTTCTTCCTCTGCCCCGTAAAATTTGCTTTTGTGATGTACGTCGCGTATGCGAAATATTGAGACATTTTATTCCCATCGTGACGTCTTACATACAAGACATGTCATTGCGGTGTAGATGCGGAGACAAAGACATTGGGATTTGCAGTGGTGACCGGCTTTGACCGACACCCGATTTCCAGAACTTGGCCAAGATCTTGCCAATCCCCTAGCTAAGCTTTATCGGCCTGGGGAGGAACCAAGATCTTGAGGTCTAGTGTCATGCGGGCCAACGTTTAGAAGAGTTCAGCTGTGAAACCTCCCCCACCTGTCTCTCATCCAGGATGCCTTGTCTAAGAACATGCCAAGGACAGGGGCTTTCGGAAACAACCCTCTAGTCAGCCGTCGCGAAATTCGGCTAGGAAGCTACAGCGTGTTTTACTTACCACCCTGCAATGATACTTCAGACTGAGTAGCAATTGTTTAGTGCTAACCTACGATAGGAAGGTTGCAAAGAATTGGCGCGTCATTCGTTTTAATCCAAGCGTTTTGTTTTGTGAGAATGTCCTTTTGCGCCTTCATTTAACGCGAAACATGGTCTGCCCTGTATCCACTTGGCGCTTAACTCAGTGGGTGGTACCTCGGCAAACCTTCTTTGACCTTCGGCATAACAAGATTGACAGAGTAACTTTTCTATAGCAGGCGCAATTAATCATGTCAATTTCGTAAAGGAGGAAAAAGTACACTCGTGAGATATTGCGATCTGAGTTGTTATGTCACTTGAACCTTCATTTTTAATTGGTGACCTTCCAATGTGAATGAGGCGTTGGCCAAAAACACCAACCCCAGACCCAATTTTAGAACGCCATTTTAATGGTGCGGGCATTTCCCTTTCCCGTTATCCGCCTTAAAAATTCGATGTGGACGCCAAGCTTTGAAACCCTTGCACAAACCTGAAATTTAGCCTATAATATAATTTCAGGAGTTTTTTGCGGGCGCCCGAATGGCACAGCTCGAGATATGGTCATTGCAGCCACTTAAGTTTATAGAGGCTAAGGCCTGCGTTGCATCGCGGTCGTGTTCTAGTGAGGGGATGTTTCACCAATGGAAGCGCTGATGTCATCATGAAATAATTTTTTGCTCGTTGCAACCCTAGAGGATGAGATGCGGTTGCTGTTTTCTACCATCACGTTGTATTGCATAAAACTCCGGCTACCCGAATGGATGAATGGATAGCTATAAATCATTTCCATTAATGTACCGTGGTTGCCAAGGATGTGAACAATGGTGTTAAACATGCACATGACCGAAGCAACTAAGCGTATAGAACTAGTTTCTTCTCTGAGGTTGCTCATTTTTGATGTTGAATGCACCAGGCACAGAACATCTACAGCGTAAATACTACTTATAAGATTTGTAAGAGTGAAGCCGAAAGTATTTTGAAATATAGTCGTGGTTTCCTGGTGTTGCCTAATCAATCGGCTCGCTCCTATTACGATCTGCAGTAGCAACATCGGCACGTTGGTTAATAAGAGCCAAGAAAGTATCTTCGTGTCCTCCCCCGGAAGCACAATATAAGAGCGCTGCAATTGGAAGCGACAGCTTGACATTAACCTCAATTGTAACATTAAAGTGTGTGTAGGATGCACATTGTTTTAGAGATTGTAAATAGAAAGACATTGCAAATTGATTTTGGCCCCCTAAACTTGATTTAGTCTTCTCCCTTAATTACTTTAAGCAACCACGCCCATGGGTTGAAACTCCAGGGAGTGATATTCGAAGCAGGGCGTCCTTGATAACCGCCAGTCTTTTCCAGGCAAGATGATATTGCATTTATCCCGGCCGATGCTACTGCATAGAATTTGCTTTCCTTTCCAAACCCAGCTTCGGCCTCGTCCTGTGCCTTTTGAGAGTACAGTAACGCTTTATCGATTCGGCCAAGCATTCCACAAAAACTGGCAAACATTTCGCACATCTTTATGAATTCAATTTTTGACTCCACGCCTGTTGGACTTAGAGCTTTCTCGCAGTCATCAAATATCCGCTGGTATATCTTCTCGGCATCCCCAACTCTTTCTTGCTCTATATAGGCTATACCTAGCATGATCGTTGCTATTAGGGTAGATACGTGGCCCGGCCCTCTTATCGTAACATAACTATCTACTGCTCGTTGATACATTAGCTCAGCATCATGAAGCCTACCTTGCATGCTATAGACCGTGGCTAAGTTGAAAACCGAATCGACGATTGAGGGATGATCTGGTCCCAATGCCTTTTCTTTGCCGTTTAGGGCTTCTTGGTATATTTTCTCGGCGTCCTGAAGTCGATTTTGTGCCATATAAATAGCACCCAGGTTCGCATATTTATCAAGTGTTGAGATATGGTCCGGTCCAAGGACCTTTTTATAACCATATATGGTTTGCTGGCATTTTATTTCAGCAGCTTGAAACTGGCCCAGCGATATAAAGAGATTGCCTAGGTCACCAATTGCGTTCAGTGTTTCCAGATGATCTGGTCCAAATGCCTTCTTGTAACCATCCACTGCTCGCTGGTACATTATCTTGGAATCATCAATTTTACCTTGATCTTTGTAAAGAATGCCAAGGTTGTTTATAGTCTCGAGTGTGGATGGATGTTCTGGTCCTAACACCTTCTCTCTGCCACTTAGGGCGCGCTGGTACATTTTCTCGGCATCTTGGAACCGCCCTTGGCTCTTGTAAAGAACACCCATATTATTGAATGCCTGAAGGGTCGATGCGTGGTCCGGTCCCAATACCTTCTCAAAGCCATCTAGTACTCGCTGGCGCATTCTCTCGCTGTCTTGAAGCTGGCCTTGTGCTTCATAGAGATTGCTCAGATTGCCAACTGTAATAAGGGTTGATATGTCGTCCGATCCTAATGATGTTTCCTGACCATCTAGTGCTCGCTGATACATTTTCTGTGCGTCTTGAAGGCGGCCTTGGTTTTTATAGACGGTTCCTAGCTTACTGACTGTACTGAGTGTTGATGGATGGCCTAGACCGGATGCCTTTTCCTTGCCATTCAGTGCTTGTTGATACATGATCTCGGCATCCTGGAATCGGCCTTGGTCTTCATAGAGATCGCCCAATATGCCAAGATTGATTACAATTTCGTCTTCGAGTAACATTCCTTTCATAACTTCAAGACACCTGTCCGCGTGTTTGAGTAATCGTCGCTGTGTGACCCAAACTCTTTTTGATCCCATTGCGGGATATGCCGCGCCACGCAACGAATCGCTGTGTTGATCATTTTACCATTAGATTCGGCATTTAGTACATGTATCATCCACGAATGAACGCACGAATGTACGCTGTACCCTCTGGACTCTGTTTGCTTAGGCTTAGTTGGTGGAACAGCCTCTACAAGCCCGTGGTCACATAAAATCCTCATGACTTCATGAAATTGGATCTTGTTGCTCATCATTTCAGCTAACCACGTTGATTCATTTGCACCATTCTTCAAAAGTTCAAACCATAAGTCTTCATTGCTGAAATAGGCCCACTGTCGTAAAAGCGTGGCTGCGATGGGACTTTCTTTCTCAATATGTTGGTATGAAATACCCCACGTTGAGTATAATGTTTGATCGTATGATGGCAATCGCGGGGCTACTTGATGTAACTGCAGCCACGAATCATTGTACAATTCTAGATATTCAGAACAGTCCATCGACAGGTGATCCAGGTATGCACCAGCTGTTGCAAGTGCAAGGGGTAGTCCGTCGAGTCGGCGAATGAGCTCGTGTACGGCAGGATCTGCTTAATTTAGCTTCATCTTCTGCCATGACCAAATTCAGAGCAACTCACCTTGCTTAATACTATCTCCAGAGGAAACAGACGCAAGAATTTACAAACAATCATCCGCATCTTTCAACTTAGACAGCTGGATACAATGTCCCAGATTTAAGGATAATCTTGACGTCACAATAATCCCCCCATGGTCTATATTGGGGAGGTATTGGCGAAGATCAAAAGTTTTGGGGCCAATATAGTCCTTAGAACGTTTTACTGCTTCATCAGCCCACCTTCCTCGAGATAGTTGTGATTGTGTAGTAGTGCTTTTCGTGATGGCTAATATTTGATGATCGTAATTATCGTAAACCAATAGTCAGCGGCTATTGATCGGTATCTCTAACCATTGTTTAACTGCTTCAACGATTCTCTTTACGTCTTTGCTCTCCAATGCAGAGGATATGTATGTTATCGAGGTGTCATGACGAATAATTTGCTCAGCTATATGAACAAAACTTTGTTGTAATGTTGATTCGTCTTTTGCGTTTAGCCACAGTGCTGTTGAGTATGTCGCTCGGTATTTCTTGATGTACGCAATTGCAAGCTGCGTTTTTCCAATGCCACCTAACCCATGTATAACGACAATTCGGCGTCCCGTATTTTCCTGAAGAACATCTCTCATCCGGCTTAGTTCCGCTTCTCTAGCCACGAATCGACTTGTTTCAAAGATATTTGATAAGTTGATCGGAAGGTGAAAAACGGCCGAATTGGATTTTGCGTTGCTATTGGAAATCAAATAAGCCATGATTGCAATATGAAATCGTATCCTAGAGCTGAACTTACCTCGAGGCATTATCCTCGGGCAGGTGAAAGAAGAGCTGTCTTGCATAAGCTGCTGCTGCTGCTGCTGCATAGCCATGCCACTGGTCGTTTTTATGACTGTCGCAGTAGTCTGAGATCCCACGGACAACTAAGCATGGAAAATCAGCAAGCGCTCCCGCTGCCTCCATTTCAAAGCATAGTAGCCCATGCTGCTCTGCTAAACGATCTCTCAGCGTGGCGCTCTTGACTACTAGTTCCCCAGACGCTATTGTACCACGGTGTACAACAATGAAAGACTCATGATGTTCATTTTCCTCTCTCTCGATTCTTCGTTTCGGATCGCACTTGCACTCAGTGCAGGATTTGCCTGGTGTTTGGTGAATGTAGTCGGAGTGATACAGATTATCATTACTCACACCAGGAAACTCGAAACGTCGACTCATGCGGAGACTTTTCCCTTGGAGCCTCTGCACATCCTTCCAGATGGGGTCATTGTCAAATCGTTGGCGTTGCACGGCCAGGTGCTGGGCAGCATTGAGGAGGACTGAGGGCGGCGGTGGAAGAAAGCCCGTTGGTTCAAAGTGGCCCTCCTTTGCCTTCCCATGATCATATTGTACTGTTCCAGAATGTATACTTGTCTCCTTGCTTACCACCACGTGGCCTAATCGAATCATTCCATTATCAGTCTCAACAGGCACACCGCCTCCAATACCAACCAATAGGCCATATCGAAGGTGAGGGAAAGTCATTCTCATCTGGGCTACGACCGTAGCAGCAGAGCAGTTGCCAGTCCGGAGTAAACTGGCGATAACGATGTTATGGTTGCTAATGCTTCCGAGTTTATAGACGTTGTGGTCAGTCGACTTCTGTGGCAGAGCAGCATGCTCTTCATCTAGCATCTCCACAGCGGCAACCTGTTCTATCTCCAGCGGACAGATCCAACCCACTATATACGCGTCATGGTCGAGACGCTTTGGCGGCATCCTTGCGCTGGTGAGAGGGTTAATGTTGGATCTGCAATAGTCGCGTTTTTCCAGGCTGTGAAAAAATTGAAGTTTGCTGAATAGCTATCTGTACGCAATGCAAGACTTAATGATCAGGGAATTTCAGGTATGATAAAGGTATTCCACAATCGGACTTGGGATTCGTGAGGGGGAAGGCGTAAGCGCCGGCCTCGTGCGGCTGAATGCTGTTTGCAATTCAAGTGACCCGCCCAACCCCCTCAAATGTAAGATGGCCAATGGCCCAATTTTTTGCGTCCCATTCAAGAATTAGGCTATATACAAAAGGTCTTGAATTGATATAGGATTAGTATTAATGCTGTATGATTCATTTTGCTGGCCAGATCTTTCCTGGCATGCACTGTAGAGAATTCCCTCACTTGCTTACATTACCACACTAGCACAGAAACCATTGTCTAGAGCATGTCACGATATCGCAAAAGGCAAGTTAAAATGTTGAACGGAAATTTTCATTTGGTCATTTCCTATTATAAAATACAAGGGAGCAGTCCATGAAAATGATCAGGCTATGCATATTTGTTGATCCCGCCAAACTTTCCTCCGTACAATACTAAAAAAGAAAAAAAAATGAAAAAAGGGCATTGAACATCATGGGCCATAGAGGCTTGCCTAAAGTGGCATCTGTAGTTGTAATAAAGAAAATAGGGATTGTCTGTGTTGATAGGGTTGATCCGATTTTAGTTGACAGCAATGCGTCGGGACTCGTGCTTCTTAGCCTTGGGCAGACTGATGTTCAGGATGCCGTCTTTGAAGCTGGCCTTAACGGCTTCCTGGTCAACCCTAGTAGGGAAGCTGAAAGCTCGAGAGAACTCGCCGACGGTGCGTTCGGTAAGCCAGTACTTTGCGTTGTCTGCAGGCTTGTTCTGGATGGACTGCTGTTCCGTCTTCTGAATCTTAGTGTTGGTCTCCTTGGGAGTTCCCTCGGTCTCGTGGGAGAGGGCCTCAGGCTCGTCTTCAACAGTTGCCTTGTGAGAGGCGGTCTCTGTCTTCTCTTCACTGCCTTCAGTGATGGCGCCGCTCATGGCAGTGTCCTCGACAAGGCCGGCAGGAGGTGTACCGGATGTGTAAGTGCGCTCAGTCTTGCCTCGGATGACCATGGTCTGAGGCTCAGTAAACTCAATGTGAACGTCCTCCTTCTTCATTCCTGGGAACTCGCCGTGGAGTTCGTAGGTCTGCTCCGTCTCGCGGATGTCGAACTTGGGCTGCCATTGGGGGAGGCTGGCTCGGTGGGTGCTTTGACGGGAGTAGCTGTCAAAGTCGTCAAGAAGACGGAAGAGAGGGTGGAAGGAGGCGTCGTTGTTGTGGAAGTTTCGGGAGAAGAAAGCCATTTTGTATGTATTGAAAGTGGTAGAGGCTTGTTGAGTTGTTGATTGCAAGAAAGTTGGTCTTGAGAGTTGGAGTGGGATTAGAGAGAAGATGTTGTTGTGTTTGCTTGCAGAAAAAAAAATTGAGGATTGCGGGAAGGGAAGCAATTATTTATAACTGAAGCGATGGTATTATGGATATTGATGGTGGTCTCTGCCATGTTCGAGAATATTTGGGAATCACTGGGACGTGACGATTCTGGAAGTTGCTGGACATGGGTAGAAGATTCTAGTACTTGGTGGGAGTTGAAGGAACCAGTGAACATTTGGTGACAACAACGAAGATCTTGGAGGGAAATTAATCGAAATAAATTGAATTACATAGAATAATATCTAATCAACGCATCTAATACTAGATTTTCTCTTGTTTCTTCCAGTTGTCCGCGATCATGTTTGGATTGAGGCCTTCATGAGTCCTCTCACACATGCTGAATAGCCATGGTCCGTGCACGTGGCTGAGTCCACCTAACCGAGTTGTGGCTGTGGCCGGTAATACATCGGGACTTACTAGAATGGGAACGACACCTTTATCTGCGCCACTCACTCAGTCATATCAGCACCCGGACAGAGAGTTGGAGTAGTGTGGTGATACGCGGAAGTGGTAAGATGAATCACACAGAGCTGAAGGCCCACTTCGTGGATGACATTTTGTGCCATGCCGGCAAATTTTGTATTAAAAGACTTTCGATACGCGAAATACGCGGATACGGGCTCTCCCGCTGAGCCTGCTTGTTATCCCATTCCCTCTATAACTCCGGTTCTTGACCAAGTGAAAAGCAAACTTGGGTAAATAATACAGGATATAATCTGGTCGTTGACGCTGTTGTTCCCCCATCCAAAACTCCTTTCCCTCATTACCATAAACGAAGATATTTAGTCGGCTCAACATTATATTTTATAGGATGAGCAGGACACATAGAGCTATCCCGAGAGCAGCGCGGCTGTCGAGTAAAGCAGCATCCGACGTAGAGCCACCGGCGTTGCCGCCACTGCTTTTGCCACTTTTGCGAGGCCACAGCATGTTGAGAGCCTCGGTGTCGTCGCCAGTGACACAGGTGCCCCTCTTGGTGCAGGTTTCGGTCGCATCGCAGTAGGTCCCGTCGCCGCAGTTGACGGCTCCCACCGGGATACACGAGCCCGCATCGCCGAGTTCATACTCGGGCTCGCAGCGGTCGGCCTCTCCTGAGCACGTCTCACCATTTGGGCAGCATCCTCCGCTGACACAGTATTTCCCGGGTGCGCAATAGGACCCAACTTCGGGCAGGCAGCAGGGTGCTGTTTTCGGGATGCAGAAGCCGCCGCATGAAACTTGGAACGCGTTGCAGGCAGGGCGTGAAGACAAGGGTTTTTGGTCGCCATCCACCTCGTACAGTCCTCGTTGAATGTAAAAACCAGTCAAGTTTGCAGCGCTCAAGCTGGCAAGGGCCAGAAGCAGACCGAACCGGGCCATTTTTTGGAGGTTGGATTGATCGGATGTCGGTTCTGGACTAACGGCGTGGTGGCGTCGGATGGAATCTAAGATGCGGAGGCAGCGGCAGCTAAGACGGGCGCGCAATTAACGATGAGTTCAGCGGCGCGATAAGTGGGCTGGGCCACCACTTTATAAACTGGATTGATTGTACAGTATTTGTAGGTGTATGTACATATGTACAGTGCTTGCGCATGCATGTCAGCAACTTGCAGGGCTGGTGCGTGATGTGATGCCCTCTCCTCTCTTCCCTCTTCAACTCACAGCCCAGTGGGGAGATGGTGCCAAACTCATTATGCCTGTGGGATCCAGGATCGCCCGCCTGTTGGGGGATCCGCCGGGCCCCAGGAGACTGTTCCGTATGAGGTCCCACGCCCCGATGTGCGTGTTTACATGGCCAACGAGCTGAGCCGGAGTGGGCCAACACTCACAGGGCTGATGGCCACAGCCCTTGTCCGTGCAGCAGGGTCGCTATGCTGACGGAAAGGGGGATTCGCCGCGAGGCAGTGTCGTCACGTCCAAGAGCTTAAGCTGTCGTGATGCTATTGGAGGGTGGCCTTGTGAATGTTACCGTGGTCAGCCAACCGCAGCCCTCGCCATCAAAATCAACCCGCTCTTGATAGCCATGGGCAAATGGCGATGCAGGATCCTGGCCCGCAAGGTGCCATTTTGCTAAGAAGACCGGCCTGCTCTCAGTCTGCCACCACTGGGCATTTTTGCTGCCAAGCCGTAGAAAATTTTGGTCGGCCATTTCCTTTTTGGTACAGCAAGACGTGCTGCTCCGTTTGTCTTTGCACCAGCGACCGAGCAGAACGACGCACAAACGGCCTAAACAACCAGATTGGGACAATATTTGCCATGTCTACTCAAGCAGGGTCTTGATTGATCTACGTCATTTAGACGGTAGTTGTTCTTTATTCTGTGTATATTGCTTCTTTTCTATGCACTCCAGTATATGTACAACACATGGCAGCGAGCGAGAACCCGTCATCCAAGCCATCCATGCGTTAAATTAATTGCGCATCAAGGATCACCCAGATGCATTGCATACACTAAGCACAAAAGCTTTGGTCGCAGCAATCAGATCAGTTAAAATTGATGAACAATCAGCCTCCCGGAAATAAGGATAGACATGCTGGGGAAACGCGGTCTTGCAACGGCTGCTGGTGCTTGTCCAACGTCGCGTACCCTACAGAAACAATCCACCATCTCGAATGAATCGTTATCTGTCAGAAACGTTCAGCTCGGGCGACCCACAATCGATGCGAGGGAGAAGGATTGCCCGCTAAATCCAACTGCTTTTTGAAGATTACTAAGACCTGTAAATTTCATCTCCCCACGTAATACAATCCCATCGCCGGTTGTACAAATTTTCGTGTAGAGCTACAAAAAGAAAAGCATCATCGAGAGTACGAATACTCGAGGTGGATAAAACAAGGCAACAAAACCAGTAATGTGAAAACTGTCTAGCTTTGTGTTTTATGCATGTGATTTAAGTTTATAATGATTCGTGAAACTGAAGATATCATCTCGCTTGATTAAATTCTGCCATGACGTGCTATGTTTTTTTTAATCCCCCCCCCTCACTGTCAACATACGCATTAGGTCTAGTGCAAATTGGGCATCGCATGTCCACAGCGAAGCGACAGAAGGACATTCTTCGTGTTTGAGGCTGATCCACACTCTAACCTAATGTTTATCTGATCATCAACTGGTTCATCATGATTCGAGGTGTGCAACTGATTCGCTGGTTGGGGGACCATTGACTGCCATTAGTTAGCTCTCCCCAATGTGGCGCATGCCCCCATTCGCGCGGTCGGCATTTTGTTGCCGAACAGACAGCGGGTTTGCCAGGGAAATGGCTGCGATGACGCTTCGACTACCAGCGACGCGTCAAACAGAAAGCCATCGCCTTCAAGCCTTGCATCTGAAGAGGAAATTCGGCTGCTAGTGTTACATACAAATTTCCGCTTGGGTAGCCATTCAATGACGGTGGTGACGTCAATCATTAGGTGGCTGTTGATTATTGTCGAGCCTAGAACCTCACTACTAGTCGTACAGATAAATTCTCCGCGTACATAATAGTTGCTCTACAGGCCTTATAAAACTTAATGGAACATTCAAATACGAGTTGTGATATCAATTTTAATCTCAACCTGCACGGCCTGGCGCTACCACTCGACGAATTCCGTCAAAATGGGCTTCTTCAATCGCAGCAAAGACGGCCAACCATCCCGGGGTCGATCGATATTCCCTCGATCACATCATCAATATGAACCGTATCGCATGTCGAATCGGCCTAGTTTTGGGCAGTGGCTAAAACACACATGGCTAGACATTGTTACCATGGTGATTATGGGCGTCATTGGTTTGGGAGTAAGTCACATTGATTCAACGTCAGGTAATTGAGAAGATATCTAATACGCAACCACAGGTTTATGAAGCCCACCCAGCGCCATCAAGATCTTTTGCCGTGACATTTTCCGATGGCGAAGTTGTTTTCCCCGAGTTTGCATTTCCACTTCGAGATGAAATCATCCCCATTTGGTTGGCTGCCTTCTTGGCAAGTGTCATTCCCATCTTCATTATTCTTGTCATGCAAATCCGCATCCGATCTTTTTGGGACGTCAACAATGCCGTTATTGGTCTCTTATACTCCCTCATCACCGCCGCCGTGTTCCAAGTCTTTCTCAAGTGGCTTATCGGTGGCCTGCGCCCGCACTTTTTGGACGTGTGCAAACCAGACGTTAGCCTGGCAAACGGCCAAGGCTACAATGAGAAAGGATACAATAAGCTTTTCTATACGAAGGAAATTTGCACGGGAGACCAAGATCAAATCGATGACAGCCTCGAATCATTCCCCAGTGGACACACGACCGCGGCCTTCGCTGGCTTCATTTATCTGTATCTCTACCTCAACGCAAAGCTCAAGGTCTTTTCCAACTACCATCCCGCAATGTGGAAGCTCATTGCCATATACGCTCCAGTGCTTGGGGCAGTCTTAATTGGAGGGGCCCTAACTATTGATGAGTTTCATAACTGGTACGACGTCTTGGCCGGCGCCATTATTGGCACTGTCATGGCCTTCTCCGCATACCGAATGACATATGCTTCTATTTGGGACTGGAGATTCAACCATATTCCCCTCAACAGGGGCTCGCCTTTCATGTATGCCATTGAGGAAGCTGATTTAGTCGATGCTGTGTTTACTCGAAGAGCAGGATGGGGAGTATTTAGGCAACCTGGCGGGGTGGACAAGCATCGCAACAGCGACCCGGCTTTCAATCATCAAAACCACCATCACAGCCCAACCATTCCTCGCAGAGCCGTAGGAAGCAGCGCAAAGCCATCAGAGGACATTGTTTGAGAGGGAATCATACCATACAGTAGAGTTAATATACCAATTCTCTCTTCTCTCACACAACTACGGCTTCGTAGCTTTCGATTAAGCTCCGTGAAGAAGCAAAAATCGATTATTTAGATTCATTCACAAAATCAATACACACTTGGGAAAAGTCCGGAATGGTCAAAAAGGCGAATTACCTGCATCTCTGAGACAAGAATCACACCAAAGTCTGACAACACGATACTAAGGTGCGCAATTAGGTACAGATTAGCAAATATCATAACTCAATCTGGAAAGTGTTTTTGTATTCGGAGATCCATTTATAATTAGAACCTATGGACCAGAGTGAACGAATGCAATCCAACCTGGGGGTATAAAATCATCATCTTCTTCATCTCCAACTCGGGCCTTTCGGTGTTGATTCTTCGTTGGATCTGCTTCATGAGACTGCTCGCGCCACTGATCCCGCAACTTTCGACAGGCATTATGAAGCCCCAAGCTTACCGAGTAATCCGTCATGCCGCCACTGATAATCCCCTCGTACGTGATTTTAGCTATATCTGCGCATAGCCCATCTTGGATGTTTCCCAAAGTACCAATGACGTGGCGAAAGCCGGCTGAGATGAATGTCCCCGTCATATCAACTCCTTGGGTTGCATATCTCTGGTCCTGTAGAGAGGCCGTCCAACAGCTCGAAAGATAGGCCAGAAAAGGCTTATGATGGATGTGATGTCTTTTTTCTCTGATGTCTTTCATTAAAATTTGTCCTTCTGGTAGGGAAAGTGATGATTTCAACGGGTCTTTTGAAATCATAGCCACTCCTGCAAAGTGAAAGACTTCACAAACTGCTAGATGGTCCATGATCTCTTCAACCTTGCTAAGTTTTACTGGAGTAATACCCATGGATTCAAGAGAATCATGCACAATCTCTATTTCTTTCCCGACGGACTTGAGATCTTGGTTGCCTGGAATCTTGTTGATACCCACAACAATTGCGTTTCGAGACATTGATAAGTTGTGAGGTACACGATTAGAAATCAAGGTTCTAATGGATTGGGTATACGATGAGATAACCCTGTCGAGAACCGAGTTAAACGAATCATCCGTGTGATACCCTGCTGCGTGAATTGGGAATCTGCAGAGGGATCCAGCCAGAATCCACCATATATGAGGCAAATGGTGATTGAGTTGAGGTTGTGTGAAGCCTAGTGCATCTAACACTGGACCGGCAATCGTGTTCCAGAGCCACTTTGACGTTCGCGAAGTGAAGATTTGAGACTCATCTTTGATGCTTTTTATCTTTTTAAGAGTCAAGTCAGGTAGAGGAAGCATTATTATACCCCCCTCTTGGTGGATTATGATAGCATCGCAACGTATTAAACTAACATTGATTAAGACGATCGGCCCGACCAATGCCGCCTGATGTATGGCGCTCTTTGTGAGAGGAAGGAGGAAATTATCATATCCTGACAGTTGGCGAATCTCAGCGATTAATCGCTCAAATGAAATTCTTATCCTGCGATGTTGCTGTCCCCGTAATTTCCAGGGCAACCCCTCAAGTTGAACAAGGGTGTAGGCCCCTGCTGGTTGTCCTTGCCCTAATTCGATCCGAAGGTTCATTAACTCATTTGCCAACTCAGGGCTTTGATTTCTCAAGTCCTCCGTAGATACAGATAAGTCGGCGATAAATACTCGCCCCTGTTCGAGCAACTGGAGAATATTGACTGGCTCTATGTCCAAGTTTGCTGCGGCAGCCGCACCATCGCAAACTAGATGCTCAATATCACTTAAGGTTTCTTCTTGATGGCGTTCTATTATCCAGTGAAGTGACAGTTGACCCTGAATCATGGCCATTACCTCGCATGAAGTCTCATACGCATCCTGCCAGCTTGAACGTATGATGCAATGTGCGACAAGGTTTCGGGCAGCATGTATCTGATCATATATAGATAGAAATCCATATTTTAGAGCTTCTCGGCGTAACCATATGGCCTCATTGAGATGCTCCATATCTCCGAATTTCGAATATTTTTTGCCCAGCTGAGAAGCTAGGTTATTTAGGTATATAGCCTTATTAGGGTGGTCACCTTGGATACTTGACACAATCTCCCTGAAAATCCTAGTTGCATTTTCCAAGTCTGTAATATCATTCGTTTTAGAATATCGAAGAGCAATCCTTGTTCCCAGACTGCTCATATAGAGTGTCCGATGTGAGTCGTCTTTGGGAGTCAATTTGACTGCTTCGCTCGTCACTTGGATGGCATTATCAAGGTCAGCGATAGTGCCTGTCGCATTGAACCTCTTACAGAGCTGAGTTGCGAGCATTTCCATATATCCTGCTCGATAAAGGTCCTCTGGACTTGATGAATCGAGAGCCTGTCTCCCATAATTAATAGCCCTGTCAAGATCTTGCATGGCCTCACACTCTAGATATCTGTCGCCCAGCCAGGCTCCAAGCGCATTCAAATATCTAGCTCGCATCGGATTACGGGGAGGTGTCAACCTAAGTGACATCTCGGCCAACGATATGGCCTCGTTTAAGTCCTTGGTGGCTTTTGTTGTAGAGTACCTATTTACAAGTCGTTCGCCTAAATTGTAAAGGAACTTTGGGTAGTTATAGTGCGTTTTTGGAGTCATATCAACTACTTGTTGAGCCATTCGTACACCGTCATCTATTTCGTGCAGATCCCCTGTTTCCAAATACTTATAGGAAGTGAGACGGGAAGACGTTGCCAATAATTCACTGAGGTCGGCATACTCTCGTGACACAAGTTCAAGTGCTCGTGATGATAATTTAATTGCGCGATACAAATAACTCTCATCTTCAGTTCTGAGAGAACGACTGCAATATTGGGTTGCAAGGGCGTTCATAAATGTGATCAAAATAGGTGATTCCTCTGGAATGGCATTGACAGCCGCCTCTGTCAAGCTTATTGCCCGGAGAAGGCTGGAGACGGCTCCATAATGAAGATATTGAGAGTAAAATATACTTCCAAGATGCCCCATCCCTTCTGCGTTATCTTTTTGAGTGGGCGGGGGGGAGTCCAATACGGTAGTTGCTGCCGAAATTGCACCCTGGAGGTGGGCCATATCCCCAGTTCGAAGAAAGTACTGGTGCGATTGAACCGCCAACTCACTCATATAAAAGCCGCAGAGGGGATTCTCCATTGGGGTCTGGGCTATTGATTCTCTCAAGGAGTCAATAGCTGCTTTGAGAAAGGTAAGATCGTCTGTCATAGAGTACTTGTGTTCAAGTTGGATTCCAAGTTGATACAGCCATTGAGGGCGCGACATATGGTGCCTGGGTGCTATTTCCAACAATCTTTCCAAAATTCTATAACCTTCATCCAAGTCTGATAAATCTTCTGTTTGGGAATACCTGTCCCTGAGAGCAGTGGCAAGCGTGCTCAGCCGCTCTAGATAATCATCTCTGCCTTCTGCAGACGACTCTAGGGCTGATCTCGCTTCGCTAACAGCAATGTCCATTTTCCATTTTTCTTCATCTTTATGATAGGAATCCATCATGTTTTTAAGGATGGTATCATTCTCGACCAAAGTATTATCTGCTCGTGGGACACGGCTCCACATGTCAACAACGTCGGATGATACTTCTGGGATATCACTGTCGTCTGTCTTATTTCGTTCCAAGAGCTCCGGTTCAAGACCGAAGAGTCCCGACGTTGAAGAGTTTGATTCGTTGTCTTCTAAAATTTCGTCGTCCATGAATTGCTCACTGAGCGATCTCGATCCGGTCGCTGAGACACTCAACTTGTCTGAAAAGCTTCCATCGTTATTCACTTCGGAATCATAGCCCAAAGTAGACGAAAGACGTAACCCAAGGACCATCAGGTATTGTAGATGGGCTGCAATATGAAGTTCAACCGCAAGGGCCTTAGCCATTATTGGCTTTGAAACTTTGCCCAAGTCGGCCGGTGCTGATTCAATCTCATCATCACCATGGTCATCCTGATCCGCAAATCTTACTTGAGGTCGTTTCTTAGAACCTTTCCCTACTTCAGCAACAGGAGTTGGGATTATTGATTCGATATTGCCAGGGCTCTGTAGCTTTGACGCGTCTTGTGAAGTATTACTCTCGACTCTGCTGTTGTGTTATTTTTCGATATACAGGCAAAGAGGACATAAATCTCGAAGAGATGAGCCTTCTGGCACAAACTGAATGGCAGGATTTTGAGTAGCTTCTGTACCAAAAGCCGTAGCTAGCGTTGGATGTAGTATGATATTATGTCTTTCCATATCACCAAGACTGGAGAACGCGTAAGCAGTTTGACCTTCAGGCTCGACATGATTATCACAAATCCACATTTTTTGTTTATGGATTTCTTGGGGCCAAGTTTCCATATGAGTGGATCTCATATGGTTTAGCCATTTTTCTCTGGACTCGAAGCTTGGACGAGACTGCCCACAAGCTTCGGAAATACAAGGAAAAGGCTTTAGATCACCCCTATAATGGCGTCTGGAACGAGGTAAGCAAGTCAACACACCCTTTCAGAATCTTATGGTTTTCTGAATCCGGATCGCTTACCGACCAATATCTGACCAACCATTTGCTCCTAATATAGACCTATCAATGATTTGATGGCACCATTCGCATTCGGTGTGGGTCTCATCATGCTTAAATCGTGGCGTAGGCGGCTCATGTAACTTGTTGTCGGCTTGATAGGCGGAAAGAGTATATCTTGATTTGCCTTTTTGCAAATTTATTTCGCCCATGTTTCTTTGCAGCAAAGCTGAGTCAATCGAGGATAATGGACGATGCTGGAGCTGTTTTTGTTGCTGTTGTCGTTGGGAAGCTTTTTTGTCGCAACGTTCAGTTCCTGTAGTCGGCGTCAGGATTGGTCGCCCTGTATCTTGTGTTTGGATCCACGTTTGGGGCCGTTCTGGTTCGGGGTTTGCTTGATTGTCAAGACTACTTTGCGTATTGACCTTGGATCTGCCTTCGCTATAAGCGATGTACTCGAGTTTTGCGTATCGATCCGTGATCGTGTCGCACAACTGTATCCGCAAACTTTCGGGCGCATTAGGATATAACGCTTCTAATGCAATGAGTGTAACATCCTCTAGGTCGTCCAGATTTCGGTTCGAAATGGCATATTTCCGAGCTAATGTTACTGCAGTGGATCTCGAGGACTGTCTAATCGCGAAAGCAAGTTTGTTCAATCTCGCAATAGAGTCGTAAATACCGTCGAGAACTAGCCGAAATGTCACTGGTGATTTTTCTGACTGATTTTCTGTTTTGTTTTCACCATGGTCTTTTAATCTTTTCAAAGCCTCAGGATTTGACACTAGACCGAGTTTAGTCACCTAAATAGAGATGGACACAGGACAACTTACAAATGTAAATATTTCGCCTGAGCATCTCCAGCAAACGGATTGCTATATCGATAACAGCTACATGTTTCCGCAATCTATGGTCGAGACATAAGTCCCAGGATTCGAAAACACATAAATATGACGTCCAAGAGATGAAAGCCTCATGACACTCGTGGAGTGATGCAGGCAGGTCGTCGAAATCGGTGAAATTGGCCTCTTTGCATTTGTCGAATAAGTCCCGGCACTCTAGTGATAGTTTTTGGATCGGCTTATTCGAATCATCTGTTGGTGAGCGGTTAATAATCCGAGTGGTTATGGTATCTGTTGTGTGGCGTCCCTTACCTGTGCTGTCTGGAGTCTCCATGCTTGATTGTTCGGTCTCTGGCATATGCCTAGACTGTTACTGGCCTTGAAATCTCTTAAATACCCCCAGTGCAATCTGTTGAGATCAGGATAGTCGGTCTGGTAGTGAAATGTACCCCGCAAGTAAAGCTTCGATCCACACGTCAGCATCTCACGTGAATGGCTGGCTGTGAGGGGTTAACGTGACCAGGCCGTGACTGTTTCAGCCTCTCTCGACATTCAACTCTAAAATATTCTCTTCCATATCTATGAACACCCAAGTGGTCTAAAATCGCCGAACTCACACTAGTACTTGAGCTTAGAGTGGGACTTATTTGATGCGGCTGTTCTGCCCTGGCCGCCAGTGGCCAGTCAACTCGAGTCCGCATTTAACATCCAAGCTTTGATTATTACTTTACGCTATTATTCTGAGAATAATATGGCCACAATGGTCGAGACTGGGTGTTTGGTGGCCGCAACTCCCGAACAGTTGGGCAGAGTCGAGCTCGGACCAGACCCCTCAGAGAATGTGGTAGAGTGGGACATGATCCGGAGACTTCGCACACACCACATGCGTGTTCGTCGCCGAACTCAACCAAATGCACTAGAATCTCTCGATGATATATTTAACTCCATTGAGTTAGAGAACATAACCGCTGGCTTTGACACGGGCCTCCGCCAGATCTTGACAAAGGGCGATCTTGACACCCTAGTTGAGGATGGCCTAAAGCACCAGCCAGAAAAGGCGCAGTCTGCTCTAAAGTCTTTGTGTCTAGCCCTTGATCTGCTAGTCAAGACTGATCTACTAATTGTCGATTCAAAGGTGCAACAAAACATATACAGTAGGCATCCCTATCCAAAATTGTTATCTTTACTACATGTTCTCGAGAAAAGTAATTGGAATTTCGAAATATGGACTGGCAAAGCACATTCTCTGTTTCGGTTGGCTTCAAAGGAAGAAATAGTCAAATCTCGCCAAATTGTTGACAATTTCAATCTTTTTTTTGCTAAAGCAGTTCAATTGCCTCCATTGGAACAACGTCAAAAGCTACCTGACGGTCCGTTTCATCCAAGAAGTGCGTTCGGGGATCAAATGAAGCTGGCTGTGAAGCTTTTGTTTCAGAGGCTTCCATACCAGACACTAGAGGAATGCCAAGGACATCAAGCCTTGGTAAAGCTACCGGATTGGAGAAGTATTGATTTGTGTCACACCAAGCAGAGCCCTGCTCTGGAATTGTTGATTTCTACATGTTCAGATTCTACAAAATGGTGTAGTAGCCATTTTGACGTTCAGAAAGCAACGTAAGTCTTATTTGTTCCACAAACTGGGAAGACCGAAACTAAACGAACAATAGAGACTCGATAGAGATGGATGACAGACAAGCATTCTGTGATGACCTTGAGGAAGCTGACCATAAGGGTCAGATATTTTACTTTATTGGTTTGGAAGACGGCTTTTTCATCCCCCAGGAAACAAATACAAATGCTCACAAACGAGAATCTGGTCAACGTCATGAACTAAGCTCTAATTTAAAAGCTCTCATAGTGAATGGCAGCTTCACTGAACTTGAGAGCCTAACTCTTACACAAAAGTTGAAAAAAATCCAACGCTTTGAGAGAATAGAAAAGCGGTGTCTTGCTGCACAGCTTGCTCTTAATTTATCTCTCTGTCTAGGATCAATTCATTCTCTCAATTTTCACAACTCCGATGATCTTTTTTTCCTGGATGAAAATAATAAGTGCAAACTAAATATGGTCTATGCCCGTTTAATTACAGATCAACAAGGAAACGAGGAGATTATACATTTTGATGAGAACCTCAAAATATATGCAGACTTGGGAAGGCTGCTCTTAGAAATTGAATTTGGCGAATCCCTCGAGCAACTGAGCTCCAAAGACTTGAGCCAACAAATTTCGGATATGCTCTCTTTGTACCAGGCAGAAACATCATTGCAAAGGCCAATGATAAATATCCAAGATATCGAGAAACGAGAAAGCTATTTGGATGCAGTCCGAGAATTGCTGGATTTTAAAAAGACATATAGAAGGATATCCCGCAAGCTAAGAGGAAAGGTCAATGGAGTTGAGCAGATGGCACGAGAGATAATATTCACTGAGATTGCCGGAAAAGTCCGCAGTGCTATTCCGTATATTGAAAGCTCAAACCCAGCATGCCCAAAGCCAATATCCCGTCAAGAGGAGGCGATGCGAACTTATACTAGACCTTCAATTAGCTACTGGGAGAAGACGGCCGAGGTCAATTGGAGCCCCAAATCGACGAATGTCCAAAGGTCAAAGAAAACACAGATTTATCTTTTTGATGACGTTGATAATGATGATGCGTAAGTCTTGGCTTCATCATCTCATACCCAACCACTTGATTTGTTTTCCTTAACTAAAAGATGGATCTAGGAATGCCTCAAAATCTTTCGAGTTCTTTAATAATCTAAAAAGCTTCCACGAGTCATGTGAAGAACTAGCAGAAAAAAATACACAGTGTGGAATCTGTACTCCACAAACGTATTCGTATTGCTGTTCTAGACACTGGAATAAACAAAAGCAATGGGGGCATTGCAGGGGGGTTCATGCTCGGGCGTTTACAAGACGCGCTTTGTTATAGCTGGATTGGTAATGAATCTGCCAATATGGCAGATAATGACGGCCATGGGACAAATATCACAAATCTGCTTTTGCGAGTTGCGCCAGAGGCAGAACTCTGCATTTGCAAAGTTTTTAGTGGCAGCGAATACAGTGTAGATGAGGCAAGCAACGTCGCAAAGGTTCAGTCAAGTATTCGTGGAATCTTTTCAATCAACTAACCCTTTCTTCATAGGCAATCACGCATGCGGTGAAAAATTGGGATGTTGACATTATCACGATGTCATTTGGCTTGAAGACGCCGGCTTGTGATGACGAGGTGCTTCAACAAGCTTTCAGCGACATTGACGAAGCAATAACAAATGCACCACGCAAAATATTCTTTGCCGCAGCAGCAAACCATGGTAGTAATGGCCCTCGGATGTTTCCTGCTTACCACCCAGATGTTATCTGCATACATGCTTCAACAGGCAAAGGAAAAGATGGCGGGATAAGCCCTCTACCAGAACCAGCCGATTTCAACTTTATGACACTTGGAATGTCCGTGGAATGTTCGGAAGGGGACCCGACTACCTGCAAGTCGGGAACATCCTACGCAGCTCCGATTGCAGCAGGCATCGCGGCCCATGTCATTTATATCACTGAATGCTTGATGGAACTGAGAATAGCAGTTCGAAGACGGATCCGGACCGGTGCGGGCATGCGAGCCATGTTCTCTCTCATGTGCGAAGCAAACCCCAGCGAGGGATACTTATTTGTGGCCCCATGGGTAAAGTTATGGAAGGAGGATTGGCATCTCGATGCTGAGGTGATCCAGAGCATTGCAAGCACTATTTCAACCCACAAACAGTTGGGATTTTGACATCTCAGGTGGATTCTTGCTGGTATAATCTTTTTCCATACTATTATAAAGATACCAAAACTTATAATCATAGCACCCAGTCTGAGACTTCCATCCCCAACTCTTGACTATGGTTTGTGAATAATTCGTTGTCCGTAGCGATACCATCTATAACTTTAAAATCATCAGCCCATTTAACTTCGCCGCCAGTACCCTTCTTTCGCTGCCCCTGATTGTCATCCAAGGTCGTGCCCGCGACTTTGTCGGAAGTCTGTCTGACTCCCTTTTCCCACCAAATCTTCCGAACCCGTATGCCCAAAATGAATGGCGTTGAACCAGTAAATGCGACAGCAGCAGATTCTTCGGCATTATAACTGCCACTGCCACCTCCTGATGCCTGGCCTTGAGGGTCAGCTACTCCCATCTTACCATCAACACCTCTAGTTTTCATTGTGGCCTTTGACAATTTTGCCCCATAGGCGACCTTTAATCCTGTGACCATGTAAATTGGTATTTTTCTCTTCGTAACGTTGACAAACGAAGCAACATTGGCAGTCTCGAGACTTCTGTGCATGTATTCCTCGCTCGGGCTAAAGTATCGTGTCTGCAAGTCTTCGACTGAGAGCGTCTCGTCATCGGTTCGTTTGCGCAAGAAGCCGAGGCTGACCCCAATACTCTCGAGGCTAAATATTTTGGCCCATATGCTTCCTTCGATGGCTCGAAGTTCCTTCAGCGTGCGCGTGAAGCCATTCTTGCTGTCAGGAACGTTTTTAGGATAGATATCGTCGTCCGCAATCAGAACTTCGGATTTTAGGTTGAGTGGATGTGCAAAGCCATCGACATCGAGGTTCTTCAGGATTGATCCAAGTGTCAGATGACCATCGGGAGGTGGGAAAATGGAGAAGTCGGGACACAGGTGGTAGGAGTGCTTTGGGCTGGTCCCGCTGGACATTTTGAGTCTAGTAGCTGTTGGGTAAAGAGTAAATTTCTGTGGACCTCACCGTCGCAGAGACTGTCTGATATCAATCGTGATGGAGCTTGCGGATTTGCTCTTGCAAGTATTTCACTCACTGAACACGCAAAGCTTCATGTCATAAACCAGAGCAAAGCGGGGTATCAGCCACATTTCGTACTCGGGCGCCTTGTGCTGGTGCATGCGAGGCGTCCACGAACCAACCACTTATCACCACTATCATGTTGCGATTTTATTGGCTACCATGATTTTTCATTACCCCAGAGCTGATTTCCAAAAACACGATGCTTCCATTGCATCCTTGGACATATCTGGAGATGTCAATCTCATATATGAGATTATCTTTATTAAGCTACATTCTCTTAGGTATTAAGATGGCATATCATTATAGCTAGCGAAAAAAGCTTTTTTCTCTAATATAACGAAGCGTTGCTTAATAAGTCAAATACTATAATCATTTTGAGCTTTGTGTTCATCATAGTTATGGGGGCAACGAACCTAGAACCGCGCTAAGTCTCAGTCGAATGATGACCCATGTCTTTGGATGATCATCCATCAAATATTTGGAATTAATATTTCTTCAGCTTGCTACTGATTGCTTTGGAAAGAGCTTCCCCTAGATCCTTGAATGGTGCGACGACTCCGTGGATGACCTCGGCACCAAATCGGAAAGCGCAGCTTCGCGAAAGCCTCAGTGCCCAAATTATGACACTGAAGATGCTGTATAAATGCATCCCATTCCTCCCTTGTAGTTGTATTGAGTTTTCCACCATGATTGACAAGCAACAACGCAGCTTGATGAAGATACGCCGCAGACCTGGTGTGCGCCGACTCATCCAGGAGAATATAATCTAGCGGCGAGCATCCCGTTGAGTCCAACGCATTTGGGTTCGCTCCATGTTTACGCGAAAGTAGGCGCTCCGCAATCGTGGGAGGACTAAGATGCAAGATGCTACCAGTTACGTCGACCATTGCCGATTCGTCCATTCTTGATCGCCATCCAATAGAAAGGTTTAAATCTTTCAGATGATCGACTAGGAGAGTGGCAAGGCTGATGTAATCCTCATCTGGGTAATCTCTCCATGTCCCAGTTTTGCTCGAGAGCCATATTCGAGAAACGATTTTAGCCACGCCAATCTTGTCTCCCTCGACTACCAAACCTTTAGATAGAAGCGACTTGGCAGTTTTGATCGCATCTACGGGACATAGACCGTGATGCATCCCGTCAAACAAGCTCGAAAGGATTGGATCCGATGATTTTTTTACACATTTATTGTTCGCCTTGTGTGTATCCTCAAGGAAGATTTGTAAACCAGCGAATGCTGCCAGCGTTAGAGGGGACGAAATGGGGGAATCATTAGACCCTGTCGCATCTTTTTTATTCTTGCCGTTAAAATATTCAGGCTGAGCGCTGGAGAAAAAGTCGCACTGACTCAACCCCGTCGTTCTTTCTGCTTCACGAGCATGAAATGATAGCCGACCACCGAGGTTGTAGTCTGAGCTCAAGAACAGATACTTTGAAAGAAATGAATGGCCATTTTCTTTGGTAAATTCTGCATGTTCATCCCCAAGAACCATACATCGAAACTGAGGCGCTTCAACAAAGTCTCTGACTGTTTGGTGCATCAGCTCAACATGGAGCGGCCCAACGTCAACTAATCCTCCAGATATTTCTGAAATATGCTCCTTCGTTATTTCAGAATCTTTGAGTGGATTTTGCTGTCGTTTGAAGTTTGGACATATTTTCATCCTCGAACTTTTCAAGATTCCAGCCAAATCTTGTATTTTCAACAAGCGGTCCGATCTGGCCAGAGACTCCAAAAGAACATAGGTTTCCCACCGAGATGCTTGTGAGACCCGCTCGATGATTGAAGCATAATACTCGTCCAACTTATCAGGCAAGGAATCGAGGGTTTTCCGAAGCTGATCTTGGATATCATCTACTCCATGTTTGTGGTCACTGATGAGTTTAAAAAGGTCGTGCAGGACAAGTTTAACCCATAAGAAAACACCACTGGATCTTGTTACAATATCCTCGATCAGTGGCGTCAGAAATTGTGAGGTTTTCGAGAATTTACGAACGGAGGCAATGCAATAATTGCGAATGTCATCTTGGGTATACTGATGGATTTCAAAACTAGGGCATGTCTTGAATTCCTCTCGAAATATACCCCACGGCCGACTTGAAAATAATATTCTAATCTTCGTCCGGGGAAATTTCTTTTCAACGAGATCTTTGAGAAATCCTGATATAAATTCTGGGCGCCCGTCGTATTCATCTAGGGCATCAAGAATCAAGCAGAGGTCCAAGTCAAATAATTCTTGTGCACAAAGTTGGCGGAGAATATCTTCTAGCTTTTGCCTTGGCCACTCTTCATTCTGAATCTTGATGCGAATGTGGTTTCGTGCATCATGGCGCTTTATCAAGTTTTTTAGGTCTCTCTCCACTGGTTCCGCAAACTTGATGGTTGTCTTTTTCGTTTGGTGACCTTGGATCCCAGCAAAATATGGATCATCTTGATCAGAAATGACTTCTTCAATACCCTCTAAGCCTCGACTTTTCAATAGTAAACGAAGCCTATGGTTTAAGTCGAGAGCATCCAGCCATGATTGGATAATGGATAAAAGTTGGTTCTCAGACTTGCAGTATCTCCAAGACTTGTATTCGAAAAATAAACGCGCCTGCGGCTTAATGCCCTCATTAATAAAATCGTCTCTCCGACGTATAAGCTCCGTTTCGAGATTGGCCGAGCTTTCTAAGTCACTGCCAAGAACGCCGGACGCGGCTCTGATAGACTTTTGCAAGGACAGCAAACTGTCTTGACTTTCTACTATAGTCTGAATCTCACGATGCAAGCTGGCATCTTCCTGGATTTTCCAGTGCTTAAATAGGCGGTAGATCTCTGTTTGCAAGCTTCCCAATCTTTGGCTGGCAACGCGTTGATTATACATTTCTGAGAAGGCAGATTTTATAATGCTCAGTAACTCAGGTTGAGCTTCTAGTATCTTGCTTATTATGCCTCTCAACAGTCCCTCAAAAGATTTCTGGATCACGCTGCCGCGGTAGTGGAAAAAGAAGCTTGCTGTAATTTGTTTAGATCCAGACTTCCATTTATGCGTATGCAGGAGTTCCGAGGTTCTCGGATCGCGATGTATGAATTTCATGAGAGTGGACTTTCCAGAGCCTGGCTTGCCGCTGATCCAAAAGATTCCCTGGCCACTTCGGAGCCACTTTGCCAAGCCTACGGAAGGCTTGTCAAAAACCCAATGAAAAGTGTGGGTGGAATGCGGATCTATTTGCTCCATGCGAATATCTCGCTCCGGAGCCCGGAGAGAGTTCAAAATTCCTGGTCTAGTGTAAATGATTTGATGTTACTTGCTGTTCGAGATGCTTACCCTCATCATTCCAGGTCAGTGGGTCTGGAATCAATGTATAATCGTCAATAGTTGTAACGTCGGGTCCACTCTGCTGACTGTCTTTTCCTTGATAAGTGTCGCTTTGCACCTCGACCTCGGGAGTAGGGGTGGTCTGACCAACGCAGCAAATTTCGCTCAGTTTACTCGCCATGACACGGATTTGGTTGTGACCCGCGAAAAATTTGACCATGTCAGAATGATTTTCGTCAATCTGAATTGTCATGGAAGGTTGCTCCAAACAACGGCCCCCGGTGGCTGACTCTTTTGTCACAAGCATGATATCTCGTCCCGATCTGTTATATTTATTTCCTTTCGTTTTCTTTGGGGTTGTCAGCATTGCACCGAATAGTTTTTGGGTTGTTTTACTTGCCTCAAGTCGAAGCGTGGTTTTAGTTTCGTATGCCCAAAACAACTTCATTGTACGAACCAAAGATATCCCCGAAAACTGTTTTTCCAATTGAGGAAGATACTTGGAGTCTTTGGATATCTCTGCGACAAGCGCCTCTTTGTTCGGTTGGTCTTCTAGCATGATAGAAATGTCCTCAATAGCCATTCCACAACTGGGTACCCCGAAAAAGATGGCACCTCGTACTAAGTTGGCGATGAATTTTTCTGTTTGTCCGCTTCCAGCAAGCATTAACAACACTTGCTTTAATAAAACGCCACCGAGGCTATGGGCAAGGAACATAAGTGGTTTTGCCATTGGTGAAGCCCATCCCTCTGCTTTCAAGATATTGATGAAAGAATTTGCTAGATCTGGGATTGTCTGAAAGGAATTGCTCGGATACAGAACCGTGTCATAGCCATAGATGATGAACCTGACGGTTGGAAGATACTGGGGCAACTCATCGCGAATCCACATGAATGATTTGCTTCCGCCATGAGGTTGCCAAGAGCCAAAAGGGTGGCTCGCTAGACCGGAAAGAACTATACAACTGCATGCAGTGATTAGATCGAGAGAAATGACCAAGGCATCTCTAAACTTACTCAGCCTCGTGATTGATCGGGTTGACTTCATTGAGCGGAGTAAGGCCTTGAAAATGCTGATCAAGGATGAGCGGTTTAGCAAGTCCTGGATAATGAAACACCCATTCGCCGCCTGTAGGGGATACTCCAATAGCAGGAACAGAGCCCTGGAGGCTCAAGGTGGCTGTTTTCGTGGGTAATCGCGTGCATGGATCGGGGATGGTTGCTAAGGATGAGATTCGTATATGCTGAGGGGTGATGCCGCCGACGCAGTCTGCAAAAAGCTCGGCGGCTGACTGTCGATCTACATGGCTGGGTAGATTACGAAGCCGATATACCTTTCTTTGCTCTAACAGTTTCATAGCTGACGATCATTTCGTCAATTTACCTCGTGCGAATCGCAATCTCACCTGACGTAAAGTGTCGAGACGGATGTTGCGATTATCTCAGCCTCGCTGACGCGCTCCCCTATTTGCTGCAGGTCACTCATGCTGACTAAGTAAAACGCGGCACGTCTTATGATAAAACGAACGAACCAGTGCGAGAGTGATTGGAAATGAGGTGTGGGTCGAGATGCAGCTTCAGGAATGGGAACAGTTTTAATTTTATTACGCTCAAGACAATATTTCTGGATATCAGGCAAGGGAATTTTGGAGGTTTAATATCGAGATTTTTGTCCTAAAAAAATGATACCAAGGGAAAAAATGAAGTTGCATGACGAAACAGTTGATGGACCTTTGGCTGCGTAGTCGATGCGGGGCTCGTCTCATCAGATACAGCCTATCAAAGTTGAGATTAAGCGCCAAGATTGATGCCTGAGCGTCCATGCGATATCCATGGAACACCTTTGGAGGTAGTCTTGCTTCATCGAAAGATAGAAATCACTCGGTTTCTCGAGCAACAAGGGCCAAGAGTCCCTTCAGTGCGTACCAATCTCTTCAGGCGTGAGAAATCGTTATCAGCGGCTGCTATTCAAACGTTACGTTGGCTTTGCGTAACACGTTATCGAGCAGATAAAACTCACATATGAGGTTTCCAGATGTGGAATTGAAGATGTTAATAAGCATTGGTCGGGCGTGTGTACTGTCGAAATCGGTCTTATGTGGGAATGGAGAAGAACCCAATTTGAGTCTTCACTGCAGTACGCAACGAGACGGGCAGGAATAATATCGGGCTAGGGAAAGGTTTTACACCCTGAAATATTCAGATAACAAGGGCTATGAAAATATACATCTTAATTGTCTTGCATCGCAATTTATGGTTTTTTTTCTGATTTTTAAAATTCAGTTTATTATTAGTCTTGAATAGCAAGACTAAGAGCCAGTACTTTAGCAACCAGAAAGTGGGCATATCCTCCTAGCTAGCAGCAACTAAATTTTATACTATGCTTATCATCAAGCCCTAGTCTGCAAAACTCGTAGCTATACTATACCTATTAGTCGCGTGGCATACTCACTCAAGAAGCAAATACGCTCCTGACAATCACGCAGCCTGAATGAGCCATACATAGAGTACACAATATTAATAAGATATAACACAGCTATAGACAGCCCTCAATGCGAACTTTTATCCCGGAAATATCCATCTAGAACAGAATTTATTGGCACTTTGCATGCTTGATATAGACAACAAATATATTGCTTTATATTACTAAGCCGCTAACCGGATCTTTATCTATTCATCATCGTGAATATCGATGACAGTACCCTTCCACTTGCGAGCAGGGATTTTGCGCTTGAACATGATATCGATCTCACGGTATGATCGGCCCTTCATCTCAGGCAGGTAGAAGTATGCCAGGGCAAAGCAGACGAAGCCGGTGCCGCCCCAGACGTAACCACACTTGCCACCAAGGTTTCCGCCCTGTGCTGTGTTAGCAAATATTTACTTGAAGACTCCAGAGGGGGAATAAATCTTACAGTAGGGTTGAGCATGTAACTCGAGAGGAAGATGCAAGGAATGTTCACAATGTAGTAGGCACCACGTCCAACACCAGTTGTCAGAGGTCGGAGTCGAATGGCGGATGTCTCTCCAATGATGACCCACGAAGCGGGGGCAGGTCCCAGAGTGAACAGGACAGAGACGATGAGACCCAGCGAAGCCTGAGCCAGAGAAGCGGACTTGGACGCGGCAACAGAGCCCGCAACACCAAGAGCAATCAGGAAGCCAACGTTGATGGCTGAACCCCACACGTAAATGGTACGGCGACCGATATATGTGGTGAGAATCCAAGAAAGCATGACAAAGATGGTTTGGAGACCCGAGGTGATGAGACCCAGAGCGAAGGCAGTGTCAGTGCTCATGCCAGCCTGTTCGAAGAAGTAGACGGCCTGGTTGGCAATCAAGTTACCAGTAAGATTCTGGGCGGCGTAAACGCAGCACACAATGAGGGTACGGTAGAGGTCGGTGCCCTTCCACAGCTCCAACAGGTTGGGTTCCTTCTCAGTCTTCTCGAGGTCGATGGTACGTTTCATCATGGCAACAGCCTCGCTAGAGTTGTCGACCACTTCCTTGCGTCCTAGTCGCGTAACCGAGCGGGCAGCCTCTTCCAAGCGTCCCTTTCGAACCAGCCACCAAGGCGACTCGGGTGCCAAGAAGATGAGGATAGCGAGAGGGGTGGGGAACATCCACTGGAGTGCAATGGGGATCCTGATTTCTTGTTAGCAAATGGTGTGGGGTTGTCTACTTGACATGCGCATCACATACCTGTACGCCTTCGCGCTCTCCAGAGTGTTGTAGTGGTAGGTGACGGCATTTACAATGATGGATCCGATGGCCCAGAACATCTGAAGCATCTGGGTGGCAGGAGCTCGCAGCTTGATGGGTACGATCTCACTGCAGTATGCGGGGGCGTTGGCGATGAAGATACCCCACGGAATTCCCTCGAGAATCTGGGACAGGAACATGATCGGTAGCGAGTTGGCAAAGTAGAAGATGAAGATGAAGCCATTCAGAGCCATGAGACCGGTGATGGTAGCCCAGCGGTATCCAATGCGGCTGGTGAGGGGACCAGCGAGGAAGACACCGATGAGGGCACCAAGTGGTCCGACGGCCTGAAGCGCAGACTGCCACTTGGTTTCGATGACCCATTTGTCGTCCTTGGCAGAGTAGATACCGTATTCTTTGGCGAAGGCGGGGAGGGCGATGAAGTTGCCCATCAGGAAGACACAGTATGATTCCATAATCTGGATGGCGGTGTTAGTTTTTTGCGGCTCTGTGTTTCATTCACATCACATAGAGGCGGCAATGCGACTCACAATAGTGCAGGACATGATAAAAGCCCAGAGCGTAGCCATGGGGTAAGCCTTTACAGCTTCAACCACGGTCATTTGATGCTCCAGGTTCTCTGCCTCAATGGCACCAGCTCTTTCCTTGGAGACATAGGGCTTCTCGTCAGCATCGTAGGCGTGCTCGATTTGGTTCTGGTCCCTGGCCTCTGTGACGTCGGCACCGGCCGACTTCTCATCGGTGGAGTTGGTCATGTTGGGCTGCTGGTGTTTGCACCTGAATGAAGGAACAAACAAACAAGCGATGATGATGATGGGTAGTAGAGAAAGGGAAAAAGAGGAGAAGTCGGGCCAAGAAGGCAAGGAGCACCCATTTTTTATAAGCTTTCATGTTTCGCCCCTGTCGCAGCTTGTGAGCGGTGGAAACGGGTGTGATGCGCCAATGGAAGGGCGGAAAGTCGGCAGTACGACGCGCGACTGCGACCGACTGCGACCGACTACGACCAGCGACTGCATGGCCTAGGGTAAGATTGGCAGGACATTTAGCCATCTGGGGTTCGTCTCGCTCACATTTTGGCGCACCTATGACAGGCCATGCCGGTCAAGGGAGACCAACAGCTTATATGCCGGCCTATCAGATGCCAAGAAGCAGGGCCGAGACCCCAAAGAGTTCTGGCCACCCCGCAGCCACCCCGCAGCTACCCCGGAAGAGACCCCCGAAGGAGGAGAGCAGGGAGTGGGAGAAAAGGGCCGGATCGGGGCTACTGACCAAGTTTGCGTATGGGGTGCCCTGGGGGGGTGGGTGGCCTCGGAGTGCCCTAGACATGCCCCAGAGGCGGCCCAGAGATGCCCTAGAACACCACTCACTCACTCACTCCCTCCCTCCCTCCCTCTCCTCGCGAGAACTACCCCGGCCTTCGTTTAAACGTTACATTCCTTCCGGCCCCAATTACCCCGACCTTCTCCAACATCTCCACGCTGCCCGTGCCGCATTCGCACCAATAATACACCGAAAGTCTAGAGGCCGTGCCCCATCCAGCCCATCCCAGACTGAGTCACTCACCCCAAGTTTCGGGCTCTTTTGGCGAACAAGGTCAGGCCCGGTCCTGGTCAAGTCCTGGTCAAGTCCTGGTCAAGTCCTGGTAAAGGCTGCCTTGGCTTGCCTGAGTCTGGCTCACACCACAGCACAATGCACCACCGGGGTCGACCAACAGTCAATTCATCTTCATTTACGCGATTTGCGGTCAACCTCGTACGGTTCACCATTTTTCGCCATGAGAAATAACGAAAAACCTATCCCCAGGGATCCGTATAATTAGCTTCCATCCTTCGTTACGTAGCGAGCATCCTCACTCGTGGCTAAATATGACACCACATCGAACCAACCGGCAGATTACGAGCATAATCGGCTAATTTCCCGCGTATACCCAACACGCGCCCAAATACAGCGAGAGCGAAAAATCTGACAGCCCGGAATGAAGGATTGCAACCATCTCGAACCCCTATTCCATCTATTCCAGGAGTCAGGCCAGAAGGGCTACCTACCCCGAGATTAATTGCTGCTGCAATGCGGACAATGCCAAGCAAAATGGAGATGGCCTGCAGACTTCGTTTAGAATGTGTGTAGAAACAAAAGAGGGGAAGTGGCGTCAACCCCCATGTCAAGCCACTAAGCGGTGGCGGGCGGCAGAAAGGGTTGCGTGAGGCGAGCCAATCACGGGCTAGCGACCAAGAAAGAGATCACAAGCAAAAGCATTACGACGATCCGACCACGTTGATTCAGGTGCTAGTGATGCCGCTAGTGCACATGGATGGATCAATGACGCACCGTCAGAGATGGAACCGGTCATGCGCTTCAATCGGTTGCCGACGGAGGATGATGCGGCGGAGGGGCGATGCGTTGAAGGATAAGCGAGTGCAGCCGCGACATCAATAGTTTGACATCTCTAGCTGTGAATGGGTAAAAGAAGATATTTCAGCTAGGGAAATTAAGGACAAGTCTGGGCCTCATATTCTGCTATGGGTTAAAAAAGTACAGGTCTAAAAATATAATGTCGTGGCCAAGTCTCAACTTACCCTAGACGGGTAAAATCAAACAATCATCTTCTTCCCTGCCCGCCCACCACCACCCACGCCTTGGCCTATGTACGTTCCTCATGTGGCGAGATCAAAACGTGCTGCAGTTCGTAAGATACCACGTGGTAATCATGGAGATTTATCAGCACTGCGACCCTCCATGATCGGAGGGTCGGCCGCCCACGTGGCGTAAAAGCTGGGGCACGAGCTTAGTGAGGGTTGTCAAACCGCCATAGTTTGAGGAAACGGGCATGAAATAGTTAGAGTTCAGCCAGCGTTGCATACAAATTGACATTCGGAAACAACTTAATCACTAGATGCGATGTTAATAGGTGCGCTTATCTCATTGACTTGATTGCTTAATATGCGGGATGTTTAGATGCGGTGGCAGTAGACCCGTCGCAAAGCAAATGCGTCTACACTCCATAGAGACAACGGAGCCTTTGTCATCAAAATCGATATCACAGCCGCCCCATCAACTTTTACTTTTGGGTGTAATAGTACCATCCAGATCCAATCATGGCACCCACAAGTGCCACAGAAAGTGCGCAAAACTTTTTGATTGCCGGGCCCATCAAATCCAGAAAAATTTCTTCTTCCTTCTTCTTCCATCCCACAGACCTGGTGTTGACGTGTGGGAACGGCTCGTCGGGCACAGGCTTGCCCAAGAATTCACATAGTGGTTCCCAGCCGTCCTCAACGCTCCACTCCAAAAGCCGCTCCTTGGGAACCATGCCGCGCACCATGTTGCAATGCTCTAATAAAATAGGTTAGAAGACATATCCCAAACCTTTGTCACAGAAAAAAAACTCACCTCTGTACACCCAAGCTCCTCGGGCTGAAGTGCAGTTTGCAAATCCACCCCGCGCGTCAATGCACCTGAACATGGCCGGCCAGAGAAATCGCTCGTACACGTTCCAAGCCCAAAACGCCTTGGAGTCAAACCAAGACAAGATGTAAAACGTCCAGTTGTTATTTATGGCGATTAATGACCCATGCATGCTGCCCATCCAAGACTCCAAGTCTCTTCGCGTGTTGAGCACAACCTTCGCATTGGGATAGGCCTCAATCAGCTCGGCGGCAAAAACACTACCAGCTGCATCTGTAATTGCTGTGCAGTTCCCGAGAAGCTCATCAAAGTCTTCGGCTGTGATGGTCACATCACCTGATTTCTGCTTCAGGTTAGGCTCGTTGGTGTCTCCGAACCACTTGCGGCGGGCTAAGCGAGCCCAACCGGGAGCGCGACTTGGCTTCTCAAAGATGACGTCCCAGCCATGATGCGTGTGGTCGTATCCTAATTTTAGAAGGGCGGCTTGAAGTGATTCCGTGGCAGAGCGAGGAGGGCCGACACAAATGACCTCCAAGGGTTTGGTGCGTTGACGAGGTGGAGGCTCAGGGACGTAATAGACATAGCGTTCCAGGAAATGCCACCAAGCAGATGTTAAAACCATGGCGTCAAGTTATGAAAGAATGAGAGAATATTAATGAAGGAACAAGATAAAAACCGCCGACTTCCCCTCTTCTTATTCCTCCAATCCTATCCTTTTAACGACTCAGCTTGGGACTTTTGGGCCCCACTATTCTGGTTCAAAACCAACACATTGAGTGTAATATGATGTCATAATGCGCAGAGGATTACAGTTATCTATGCATATTGAGACCGTTTTCACCTAGCATAATGGGACGGACCGCATTGTCTCCACCAGTGCACAAGGATATATAACTGTTATTATCGACGCAGGCAGCGCTTCAGGCAGAGAGTTGAGATAACGATAACGATCTGGTGGTGTAGCACACCGATTACCCACATCATCCAATAATAGGCCAGGGCCAAAATCCTCTCTTCCTCATCCAGGAAAGGCAGTGGCCGGGTCGGACCACAACGCGGCACGCTAGCGCCCTCAGCGGATAGTTAGTTGCCTAGTGATGACTAAGGCTAATGTCGTTCCAACCAACAACAAAATGGGTCAACGAGGAAATTTCCCCTTTTTCATGGAGGATTCGTTTCTCTGGTGAACGGAAACTCGGTGTGGGCGGGAAGACTCGCTGAGCACAATGGCGCCCATGAACCGCAAGCCTAAGATTGTAACGCGGCGTGTCTTCGCCCAGTTGCCATTGGACCCTGTGGCACGACGCCAGTGGCGACGGGTGCAGCGCGTCCTCGTTACAATTATTGGTCTTTTCTTTGCCTGGAATCTCTACAAAATAGGTTTCTGGATCTATCACAAGTTTCCGGCCTATACTGAACTTTCGGCCCCCGAGAAGGCTAGAATGCAAGAGGTTGCCGACCACATGCTCGACATCTACAACACCCTGGCCGAGATGCGTTACATCGAGCCTGATAGCATCATCCCTGGACCCCACAACATCACTTACAACCAAGACATTTATGACAGCTGGGAGCTGGATCCTTTAATCGTCTATCTGTACTCAGTATTGCCCTACGTTGATCAGCAACGAGTTGGAAGAAGGCCCTTCTTCCATGGAGGTGGCTTTGCTGACTTTCGTGACCGCGGACAAGTGCGAAATGGACGCGACCCATTCGGAAGGCGACCTCAAGGATCAAACTTTTATGCTGAAAATGGCCCATACATGCGCACATGGATGACTCCACTGTCCATGCCCGGCTACTCAAGTGGCTGTGGTATTTTGTACGATGCTCGCAACCACAAAATATGGCTCCTTGAGCCTACCATATATGGCTGGAATAATTTGGACCTAGCATTTAAGAATTCTTACGAAAGGCCCAGCCAGAATCCTAATGGGAACTACGTTGAGCACGAGTTGAGCCGTGGCGCTATTGATGTACTGAGAGACATTAAACGCTGGCATCGACAACTCAAGGTTGTTCCTGGCTATGACCTTGACCCCTGGTATCACAATTTCAATCCACTTCCTGGCACAGAGATTGAGATGCCAGAAGACGAGGGTAGGGATATGGAAGAACTCTATCGAAAACACGGCTGGCCAAACAACTTCAATGGAGACAATTTCGAGGCTGACCAGGTCCGGCACTTCTGTGCCAACTCAGCGCGAGAGTATGCAAGAAAGACGATGGAACAACTTGAGTCAGATGAATACTTGACCGCATCTGTTGAGGGGAATGTGAACTATCTCAATGAGAGGATTTCGGCCGCTAAATCTCCGGATGAGGAGTGGAACTTGCGGTTCGATCTCTGGCAACATGAGCGCGAGTTGAGAAGTCACGTGTTTCGCGCCCCAGAGAATAAAAAGGTGGTGGAAGAGCAGTGTGGCGACGGGGATTGCCAAAGGACAGAAGATATGCCCTTGTGGGAACTTGAGTGCCTCAAGGAACAATATGCGAAAAAGCGGACAACGCTGGCGGAGTTGAAACAGTACATTCCATATGAGAAGGATGCAGACATTGTTCGCGCGAAAAAAGCGGTGCGCATACACGATATTGCCCTCAGGGCGTCACAGGCCGACGCAGATCGTCTGCGCCCAGGTGCAAAACTAGGCATACCACAAAAACACGATGCTGAAGGTGACATTGATGAACGCATTCGGCTCAAGCAAGAAGAGGCCCGTGAAATTAGGGAGTTTCTTGCAATGGTGCCGGTAAGCGCAGAAAAGACGAGGACTTTGGTTGAAAACGCGGCCAAGCGAGTTGCATGGCAGATTGAATATTTCGAGAAGCAGAAGGGAATACAGTTGGAAATAGAGCAGGAGGACAGAGACAGGGAGGAGCACATAGAGATGTTGAAGTGGTTTTAATAGTTATTTGAACGTTGTCGTGTATATTAATGCAATCTTTTGTTCTCAATTGATACATTGTGGATGTTCTTAGAAAAAAAGGAAGAATTTTTGGGTGTCTGGTAAACTTAAATAGGTGAAATGACTGAATGAAGGAATATCTGATGTTGTATCCATGCTGGGTCGCCCCTCCCTTAAGGATGAAATTTGTCAGTAATTACTCAAGATGAATAGTCTCAAGTAATTCAGTTGGTACTTCTTCACCTGGTGCTTCACTCAGAGCTTCACCATCCATGATACCATCAACGTAACATTCACCGATCAGAGTGTACGTTCCGTGACCCGTTGGTCGAATGACAAATGGTACCTCGCCGCCCTGTAACACGCATATGCGATCACCAGGCTGCGAACTGATAAAGGCATGTGCAAAACGGCCGTGTTCGGTGACACAAAACTTGAGCGATGCGAAGGTATTCACAGTATGGTCGATTGTTGTTGAAAACTTGAGCATGGTAGCCGCGTGTTGTTTCATCTCGCCATCTTTGTTTTCTGCACAGTCAATGGCCCATTCCATGTAGCGTGGAAAGGCTGATATAATCTCGGGCGAGAGGCGATTACGCATATGGTCGATACCGCAGACCATTGCGCGCGAAAAGGCCGCCATGGACTCGGTGCTGGATCCAGTAAACCCCTCAGAACTACGGCTGTGGCCGAATGCAAGTTGATAGCAGCCTTCAAGCCACCGGGCGAGACGCTTCATCTTACGGTGAAGTATCGGGTCTGAAACAAGGTCCCAGGAATATCGTATCTCGGGCATGTCATCTACTATCATTTCGACTAATGATGTAGAGCATGCTTTGATTGTATCAACAACCCGGCCCTTGCAGCTAAGGATGCGCTGGTCCTCGGAAAGGCTCAGTATCGGCTTCGCGTGTCCACCTGCAAAGAATGCTTGTGGTCGCACTGTATAGCTCACCAAGACATCGTCTCTCATGAGTCGCAGGTCCGGTACCCATGACGGGAGTCCCTCGAGCCGTGGTTTGCTTGGGTCAGGGACCATGCACCTATCAGGAGCCAAGCTAAGGAGTTTGAGGCTTTGACCCTCCAACAACATCGTGATTGCGAATTGATGGAATACGTCGGCGACTAGGGCTCCGTAGTCGGGTGTGATACTTGGCCCTTGCGCACCTAGACTTAGGAGCGAGTAGACGTGATCCCTTGGATCAGTGCAATAAAAGAACTTAGTTGCAACCACTCCATCTAAGAGCGTGCCATGGTGCCTGTAGATTTGAACCATGGACATGGAGGTGACCATATTTAATGAGAGAGAAAGTCGATCCAGCATGGACCAGAATTTCTTCCCCTTGGCTTTTCTATGCTCGCCTCCAAGTCCTTCTTGGGTCTCGTCTTCCTGTTTATCCGTTTTATCCTGATCCAAACGAATGAGTCTTTCAACTCCCATCCCTTCCACTTTGAATGCGAGAGGTGCTAGCTCCAGCCATGGAATCTCCACACCGCCCCCAGCGCACAACACAGCATCTCTAGCTAGAGAGACCTCCTGCACTACCCATTTCCGGCGGAACCAAGGCCGCGCCAATAGTGCTGCTAGCGGCATCCAGTCGTGGTCCAATACATTTGGCTTACCCTCATCCCGCAACCGCTGCAGGTCTTGGCGCAGAGTTTTGGCTTTGGCTTCTATATCGGCTGCGTCTTCAGGATTGAAGTCGGGGAGTAGCGGGATTGCCTGTCTTATAGAGGCGCCCACATTGGATGGAATTGATCCATATACGGGGTCGTCAGCGATACCGAGCCAGATCAACACGCGTGTGGCCTGGGAGTAGATGCTTGCCATCAGCACCACTTGTTCGCTTTTCTCCACCACATCAGCTTGGTTGATGCAAATGGCATCGGCCCACAAGACACGGGGCTCATCCGAAAGCCGAAAATGTACTAGACCAGTGTAAAGACTGTTGGTGATTGAGAGGGCTGCGCCATTGCAAGTCACCTCATGTTGGTCTCGGGCATCGCCCCAACAGTAGGAGATGGCCTCAAAAGCAGGGGCTGCATCCAGGGGAGTTGTTACAAGAGACAATTTAATGGGATCAGGTTCAACACCCGGGTGAAGTTGGATTAGGCGGATAGTTCGCGGATCTGCGATGGGGGTATACTCGTACATGGCTTCTTGAGTGATATTCAACAGTGGCCAGAGTAGCTCAGGCAAGTATCGAGGTCCGGCTAGAACACTACAGTGGATTGCTCCGAAGACTTCCCGGCCCCGCACATGAAACGAGCTTGCTTGTTAGGTTGTTTTGGCTCTGGAGAGTACCCTTGTCAGCAAAAGTGGCTTGTCTAGCGTCCTTTCTGCTGCTAGCTTGACACAGACACCTAAACATTAATTGGCGTCAAGAATGTCTGTTTTTTATCTCAAATAAAGGCGAAACTGGCCTTATGGCCGCTTTAAAGCTTTTGCTTTCTATATCTCTATTTTAGCTGTTGACTCATACTCTAGCCAAGACTTCATCATAAGCACTAGGATCTGCTTAGGAGCCGATTTGCTGACGGTGTATCGTTGTGAGAGAGTGATTCTTTGTGCTTTGGTTCTTCATTTAAAGAGAACAATTCTCAAAAGATTGGCATTTTGGACTTCCGAAATACTGGCAGCCTTGTTCAGTCGTGTCAACGACACACTAGTATTGCTGGGTAGCAGCCATCAATTATGCTACGGTACCCGTTCGTCTAGAACGCTTGCGAAGGTTAACTGGGCGAGTTGGAACCTAGAATAAAATTGATCTGCGTAAATATACAGCTCAATATCGGATTTGAGTTCTTTTTTACGTTTTCCAATATAAACTAGTATGTTCACTGTTCAGTGGCGGCAATGCGATGACATTCAACTGGATGGAGTTGTAGTCGCAGCTGAAGAAGTCGATGCATCGAGTTATCACTTCGATCTGTAATATCAATGGCGACGGCCTTCAGGATCCGGTGTCATTGGCTGGTCTGGAAAGAGGGGTAATTGTTCCTTACTGAACATCAAGAGTCGAAGTTCAGATTGGTATGCCATGTTGCCCGGGACAAGAACTAATCAGCAGATCTCTACACAGTAAAATGAATCGAATGGCTTTGAGAATACTCTTATTCTGTATTTGACAGCAGAGCTTGCCCAAGGTATCTGGACCATAGTCAACAGCTAGTCAGCTTTGATGATCGCGCAAGAAGCTACATTATTACAATTTGTGTTTGCGACGTTCGGACGGTCCCAAGGACGTAAAGCTGATCACAAAGACCCTCCCAGATTGGCATCCAAGGGCAATCGTGGGAGTCGAGGTTGATCTGGCTGAAACGAAGGGCCGGTAGTCGGGGGGGACCCAGAGCACCTTATCCTCTTTCCACTCAATCCAGGTACTCTGAAAGCCTAAGGTAATTTCTGAAACCAAACCACGGGGTCGTGACATGCTGATATCCTTACGTTCACGCCCAGTTTTGTCTATGGGCCACCACTCTTGCGACCCATTTTCAGATGACAAGCCCAGCCAGCCGTCAGCAAAGGCGATCGAACGGCCTGCCAAATTACGATCAATATGGAATGTTTCTTGCAACTTGTCCGTCGCAACATCCCAAATACGAAGCTCCCTCTCGCTTGACACCGAAGCAACCAGGCTATCATCAGCAGAGAACGCCACCGGCCCAATCTTCTGGTAAATGCCATGGTGGAGCTCATGTAGCAGAGAAAGGGAGTTGGAATCCCAAATGTTGATTGTTCCATTGTCTGAACCTGTCGCGAGCATCGTGCCGTCTGAGGAGAATGCAATCGAGGCGAGCGGCTCATATTCGAAATCGGGCTTGAATAGCAACACACCCTTCACTGGATCCCAAATCCTGACTCCTACATCGTACGATGCCGACGCGAGACGCCTGCCGTCGGGAGAAAATGCTACCGCCCTAACCAGAGTCTGGTGACCCTCGAGCCTGCGACGTAGCGCCCCTGTTGCCGCATCCCATATCTTAAGCGACCCCCAGCTCGATCCCGATGCAATCTGGTTTCCGTCGGCGGAAAACGTGACCGCCGTGACCAGGCCGTCAAAATCAGTGCGCGGGGCCCCCATAGCTGCCACATCCCAAATCTTGACCATCCCGTCGTTCGATCCCGATGCAAGGAGCCTGCTGTCGGGAGAGAATGCGACTGACTTGACGTGAAAGCCATGGCCTTGGAGCGCGTGTTGTAGCCTACCTGTCGCCACATCCCAAATGATAATTCTCCCATCCCTCCATCCTGATGCGAGAAGCCTGCTGTTGGGACAGAATGCCACTGATTCGACCTCAAAGTCAGAACCTTGGAACGTGTGATGGAGCTCCCCTGTTGTTGCATCCCAAATCATAATCGTCCCATCATTTGATCCCGATGCAAGCAGTCTGCCGTCAGCAGAAAATGCGATTGAGTTAACACAGGAGGTATGGCCTATGAGCGTGCGTTGTGGCGTCCCCGTTGCTGTATCCCAAATTTTAACCATCTCGTTCCCCCATCCCGATGCGACTAGCCTGTTATCGCTGGAGAATGCGACCGATTTGATCGGGTCACTATTGGCTTCGAATGTGTGTCGCAGTGCCGTTGTTGCTATATCCCATATCATGATTGTACCTTGATCCCATCCCGATGCAAGCAGCCGATTGTCTGCAGAGATCGCCACTGAGCTGACCTGGTCGCCAGCCTTCTCTCTTGTGCGTTTTAGACCTTCAAACGTGCCATGTAGCGTCTTCGAAGCCACACCCACAATCTTAATCTTTCTGCCGTTTAACCCTAACGCGAGCAGCGAACCATCAGTAGAGAACATGACTGACCTGGCCCACTGGTCTGCTTCGCCGTGGCTTTGTAGGGGGGCCCCTGTAGCCACATCCCAAATGTGGAATTTCGCTCTTATCCCCCCCGCCATGAGCTGTGTGCCGTCGGCAGAGAATGAAACTGAGCTGATTTGATCATCATAAGGTTCAAGAGTCTGTAGGCAAGGCCCCCAATGGCGTTCTGTAATTGGTTTTACCGATATCCAGTTAATGTGGTGCCCAAATATCTCTCGAATAACGCTCCCCTGCGGAGCAAAGACAAGCGCAGAGGAGTAGAGCTGGCGAGGTTCATTCTCAACTATGGAGGAGCAATTGAGGATAAAACGCTTTGCATCATAAATAAACGCTGAAACTTTAGTACCATTATTGGGCTAAATAATTTAGTTTAGTAAATACCAGTGCATAGCTTTGGGAGTGACATACACTAACTAGGCTCTGCAAATCATCTAAAAGCCTAATGCTCTCCGATATTCGTCTCATTGAACTTAATACCTCAAGCCAGTGGAGGAAGTGACGCCGAAGGAATTCGAATGCTTGGTGTCTGTCGCCAAGCTCAGTTCCACTACCTTTTAGGTGATGCACCCAGTACACACAGGCATATTGAACAGTCTGTGACATGGATGTATAAATATTTCGGGTTTCAATCTTGATGTTCAGATTTGTCTCAGGTTTCTCTAGGTCACAGATGTATTTGTTCAGATGACCATGTAGGAGTCTAAGACAGTTGGTTGCCAGTCTCTCGTGGGCCCTTGCTTCGTTGATCCAGAACCGATCTCTCCTGTGGTTATCTCGGTTGATAAGGAACTCTCGAAATGATGTATGTAGCAGTTCTATGGGGTCGTCCCGGCTGGTAGGGATTCTAAGCACAGAGTGGAGCAGGTCTAATCTTTCTTTAACTTGTACTTCTTGAACACCAAGGAGGTGTGCGAGAGATGCTCTTGAGAAAGGTCTGAAAAGAATGAGAATAGAACCAACAACTGCTTGGAATTCATCCATCGCCTCTTCTCTCACCGACTTGCTGAGGATAAGAAGATACATGTCGTTAAGAGATGTTTTGTGTCCACTGGCCTGATGTTCAAGGATTTTTTCTAGCCTTCCTTCTGGTCCGGCTAGACCGTATGTTTTATCTGCAATAAAGCGGCAGCAGGTCGCTGCAAATATAAACAGTGGACTCGTCATCGTCGCCAAGTTCTGAAGTGTTTCTTGACTAGGCCAGTCTAAAGGAAGCTGACATTGCTCTTCATAGTCGTCTCGAATTTTCTTTAGCTCGGAGGCTAGGAACTTGGAGATATCGTGCCAAATAGCCGACCCCCGGATGTCTTGCAGAACTAGCTCACGGTAATTGCCCTGCAGCTCTTTGAATTTGGAGCGAATTGACTCTTCTGGTCGGCTTGCCACAAAGACTTTTAAACGGACCGATGTCAATTTATTAAGCTGGAAAAATAGGCCGATGATGGTCTGAACGTCGTTTTCATTATCACACTCATCGAGGGCGTCGACGACAACCACAATCTTGTTGTCCCCTTTGACATTATTCAGAGGCTGAAAAACAAGCTTCTCGAACTGTTCTTTAATGGCCATGTCAGCAATATGGTACTCAGCTTTGATGGTGTTTACGATATGCGGGACCAAGTTCTTATGTTTGTGGGCAAGCTGGCCGGCGATAGTAGTAAAGAACTGTGTCGCTTTGCCACAGTCTCCGTGATTCCTCTTAAAGAAGAAGCTGGCACCAAGTGATCCTTTGCTAGCCAGGTTGCGAGCCACAGTCCGAGAGATTGTTGACTTTCCGGTGCCAGCCATTCCTTGGAGCCAGTATATAGATTCACTACCCTTATCGTCGGCCCATTTCATTATTTTATCGAGGATCTCAACGCGAGTATTCCTTAAGCAGGTTGGTTGTTGATCTTCGGTATGGGAGTCGAAAGAGGCTCCATCAGCAAGGGGGAGCTGACGAAGAGCCTTCTTGGTGCTAATTGGTGCCTGTTAGTCATCGAGGCTAGGCTGTGAGATCCATGGTTGCTTCCTTACCTTTCATCATGGACTAATTCTTTTGTGTCCGCTGTCATATTCTCAATCTTCCGTAGATTTTTTTGAACTTTAACGCTATCAATACACATGAATTTATAGTTAATCGGGGAACTGACACGCTTCGATATCAATGATCTGTTGTGTGGTTTTCAGCTCCCGAGGGGGAACAAACCCGAGGAGCTCTACCGCAAATGCCGCCGCTGTAGCAGAGGCATATCGCTGCCATCGATCGTTTTTGTGGGAATCGGCATAATCGCAGATACCCCTGATGACAAGGCAAGGAAAATGATTCATGAGGCCGGCGGCCTCCATCTCAACGCATATGCACTGCTCTCCAGCAACTGCTAAAATGCTGTCTCGAGTAGCAGCGTCCTTGACAAGAGTGTTTCCAGAAGCAATGACGCCATAATGAATTTTTGGATTGGTGGCACCCCGCCCAAGACGCTCGACCTCTTGCGATGCATCACATTTATCGCAAGTATTGGTCCCAGTATGGTTATAGTCTGATTTGAATAGGCGATCGTTTTTAAATCCCTGATGAGTGAAATCGTTCTCTGATTCTTTCATAAACGGGTTAGTTGTCAACATTGCTTGGAGTAGCTTCGGAACGATGGATGGTTTGATGTGATGCTCTGCCTGCAGACTTGCCAGCGCGTTGAGCAAGACCAAAGGCGGCATATTAAGGGAGCCTTTTCGCTCCCATGTTTGATTTGACTTTGCCTTTCCTAGGTCATACTGGACCACTCCACCAGTTGTTCCATCGGGTTGGCTGACCACAATATCACCGAGTCGAACGTCTCGACCGTCACTAGGTCGAGCGATACCTCCCCCAATACCTACCAGTAAGCCAAACCTGATGTGAGGTAATGAGGAAACCAGATTCGATGCTGTAGTTGCTGCAGAAGTGACTCCGTAAATCCCAGCAGGAAGGGAGACTATCACAATATTGTGTTCGCCTATTTGGCCCCAGGTATAAGAATTCGTATCAGATTGATGTTGGCTGAACCCTTCTGGCGCGTCATGGCGATCATGCAGTAATGCAGTTGCTGCTGCTCGCTCGATGGGGAGAGCAGCAATCCATCCAATGGTATAAAGAGTGGGGCTACAAAGTCTCTTGGTCATAATTAATCGAGTGTGCGGAGACGTAGTATAGCAAAACTTGGGTTGTGTGTCGTAGTAGAGATAGTTGACACGTATGATTTAACGTGAGATCGCAACCACACGTGACTCGGTCAATTGCTTTTACCTACTTTGGAGTACTGGTCTAGAGCATGCATACTTTTCTGGACAAATGCGCATTTAGATTGGCCATGTTCGGCTCACATTAGATACCTATCAAGTGCCTAGTGCTCTCGCGATTGTCAGAAAAACTGACCCACTAAGTAGGGTGCCATTAATATTTAGACATAACAAGCGTAGGCAGCATATTGAAGTGACTCATTTAATCTGTCTACCAACTATTGTCCCACTTGTTTCTTTTTTTTTTTTTTAAAAAAAAAAGAATGGCTGTTTTAGCGTGACATTTTTACTGGCCACCGCCTACCTCCCTACCCTGATAAGAGATATCTGGTTCTTGCTTGAATGTTTTGTGCTGCTACTGCATATTCTCGAGAGAAGGTCCATTCGCTCTAATTTAATCGGCCCTTTGATTCGACTATGTGCGATTTTAGTGAGTGGGCTATTCGCGACACCACGATATCTGGCCACATCGTTATAATAGTACAATTCTTATAGCATAAAATAAGACTTCACACTCCAAAGTAATATTTGGACAGCTTAGGTTGTGTCCGTGTGTCGGGTTTGCCATAGCGAGAAAATAATCAATGCCTTAAAAAACAGTATCCCTGTCACGAACATTGTCGGAGATGTTGTCTTTCCAAAAGCAGTTAGTCTAACCTTTTAAGCTTCAAGAATGTCCCGGAACGGAAGTTTTAGGACTTTAGAACCTTTTAAACTCCGCCGAAGGTCTGTTCAAACACTTGAGTCGGACATGTTGAAATACTTCAAGTGAACCATTCGGAATAAAGGGACACTTCTATATCCGACCATGTGAGAATAAATACTCTGGCTCCTTTGTCGTAGTATCATACATTTTCTCAACATCCTTTTCTTCTTTATACGTTTCTGCATCAATCTCTAGTAACCATGGAAAAAACAATGCGAGCATGGCAGCACCCGACAACAAATAGGCCGCTAGAAGAAAACATAAAGCTGCTAGATGTGCCAACACCACTGCAAGAAACTCTGGGTAAGGCTGAGATTCTTGTGAGAGTGATCTGCGCTTGCCTAAACCCAGCAGACTACAAGTTTGGAGAAATGGGTCTTCTAGGCAGGGCTATGCTCAAGCTTCCCGCGATTCCGGGTATGGATTTCAGCGGCCAAGTCGTGGCCGTCGGAAGCGACATCACTACAATGAAGCCCGGAAACTTTGTCATGGGTCGGTTAGACACACAGGAAGGCAAACCTGGGGCTTTGGCCGAGTACGCCAAGGCAGACTACAAGGGCTGTGTGTTGCTACCCCCTGGTGTCGACTTCGATCAAGCGGCCGGCGTTGGCACTGCAGGAATTACGGCATACCAAACCATTGTGCACCACGCAAAAGCTGGTGACAGAATATTCTTAAACGGCGGTTCAGGTGGAGTTGGTACATTTGGTATCCAGTTCGCTAAGGCCATTGGCTGTCACATCACCGTTTCCTGCTCGACGGCAAATGTCGCACTCTGCAAGCAACTCGGTGCCGACGAGGTCATCGACTACAAGAAGCAAGACCTTGTCTACGAGCTCAAGAAGAGAGGCAATACCTTCAATCTTGTCGTAGACGGCGTGGGAAACTCGCCTCCAGATCTGTTCCATGCATCCAACGATTTTCTGGTGCCTAAGGGCAAGTTTGTTCTCATCTGCGGAGGAGCGTCTATGGAAGTGATCAAGACGGTTGGCAAAAATATGCTCTGCCCATCGGTTCTTGGAGGTGGTAAGAATAAATTCATACCTTATCTGGCCGGCAGCAACCACGATGATTTGCAGCAGATTGCTGACTGGATGGGTGAGAATAAAGTGAGAACATGGATTCACTCAAGCATCGAATTTGAAGATGTGCCCGAGGGCTATAAAAAGCTGAAATCGGGACGGATAACAGGCAAGATTATTGTTAATGTGCAGAATGCCATCTGAGACTTGCATCTTTCCTCAGTTAATTTCACCCTCTAACCCTCCCTAGTTTGAATATCTCAAGTCCAATCAGATATAGATACCAATTAATATAGTTTTCAATATTGTTGAATTGATTGTCTTTTTTTCCTCTTCATTAGTAGTCTAGGCTGGCTCTAAAATACTGGTCAAGGTCAGACTTAAAAATGTGTCAGTCTAGTCATTATCGTCAACTAGTCTCAATTATAACTTACCCAATCTAAGTTCTGAGGGTTGTTAAACATGACGTCAAAGGACATCATTTCATGCAATTCCATATTGGTAGACCCCAATTCATGGCGCTCGTACAGTCCATTGGGTGAAACAAATTGACTATCCAAGGTGTTTGTATGAGACGAGGCTGCCTTGTCCATGGTGGGATCTACCTGGTGCGCTTCATTTTTGGGTGACAGGGCTCTCATCATGGCAGATAGGATAATAGATGCGTGCTCAGCATCCTTGGATTCTGCAGCGTGACCTTTCCAAATATCGCATGCTGTTTGAAGAATGGAGAGTTTTGTTTCCCGATCAACGGTACTAGAAACAGTCAAGTTAGACATTGCTCTTTGGGTGTTAGTTCTTGAACAAACCTTGTATGTTTTGCTTGATTCAGATCCAGACAGAGTACCATGGCGGCGACGAGAAAATCGTGGGAGCCCAGGTGCAGCATCATGTACTTGTCCTCGTGCAATCTCCCTCCAGGCTTCGTCTCGAGATCAAATTCGGCATGTAATTCTAGCATCTCCATGGCGGACTGTCGACATATGTCTCGCGAGCGCTGATGCTGCTCATCATCTTGATCAGTTGTGAGATGGTGCCGATGTAGCATGCAGAGTGACCTTCGATACACCAGTTTCAGGACAATTCGATACATGATGGTATGGCTGTGGTCAGCAAGGCTTGTTGCCTGAATAGACACGAACCGTAGGCACGCGGGAAGCTTGGAATACCAGAGGTCCAGCTCATTGGTCAAGGGATATGTTTCGTGGTAGGCCTGTGGCTTTGTGGACACGACATGACGCATCGCCTTTCGCACAACATGGCAAAGGGCTGACTTGTGCTGGAAATACAGAATTTGCGTGGCATCAGATGGTAATCGAGGGGGTGGCATGACACGTGTGTCGTGGTCAAAATCTTGATCATTGTAGTTTCCAGGAATCTCAGTGTCGCAATCTCCATCGTGGATGATTGCTGGTATGCCCAGTTGAATAGAGAGCATGAGATCCAGATTCTGGGCGAAAAGCCAGGTCCTCCGCCTCATCTCTGCCTCGTAGGGCGAGATGGGCCGTTTGAGGTGCTTTGGGTCACGGTGGTAGCCTTGACACTGGGCAAGACGCGTAACAAGGCCGAATATGGCCGGTAGGGTGGCGTCCGAATCTCTACTGCAAATGTTTCTTGTGTGGGCGTGCAAGAGGAGAGCTTCGATAGCCCCGTTCTCATTGGACATGTACCGGCCTGTGACCAAGCTCTCCACGGCGCGGTCCATGTAAAACGAGGGCTCGTTGACTTCCATGTGCAATATTACGGCGTAGTTTTTGGCCTTTGCTACAATGGATGCAATACACAAGACGGAAAATAGAGTGCTAATCCAAAGGAAGCCAGCAGACGACGGGTCTTTCCAGAAGGCTGCATACCGTGCTTGAAACTGGGTTGCGTGGATGAATGGCACGGTGGTGAAGGGTGAGTGAAAATACAGCGACACCAGCTTGTCAACATCGCGGCGGGATGAGAGGATGCGCCGGACATGCTCGATGGTAAGCGCGGGCGCGTTGCCAAATAGGACATCGGGTTTCCGGGGTGCTGTGGAAGGCTCGGGGCGAGATTCAAGGGCAAGGCGGACTTCCCGGACCTGCTCGAGACCAGTGGCCCAGTGAGTCGGGCCGTGATATTCGGCATCATCGGAGCCGACCGAGGGTGCGTGTGACGCGAGAGGTCCTGGGGTTTCCGTGTCTTCGTTGCTCTCCGCCGGCGCCGGCTCCGATATTTGCCTCACATCCTGCATCTCGGGAGACGGCGCCTGATCCTCAGTTCCATGGTTGCGTGATGGAAACGTGCACGACGCTGCACAGCCGCCCTTGAGACACTCACTGCACGGCTGTGACCGGTCGCATCTGGCCTTTCGGACGCGGCACCTCGTGCAGGACAGCGTTGCCCGAACACGTCTCTGGGTCTTGGGACGCCGTGCAGGGCGCTGGGCGCGAAACGCAGATGTGAATTGACGAATTTTATCATCCATTTCACATTACATTTGCTTTGTCGGAGATGCAGCTGCTCAGTGAGATTGTTTCGGAGTTTAGGCCTTGCCATCTTGGGCCATCAATCCTTGTCCCTCACACTAGAGAAGCAGCTTTGACCTCACCAAATCGTGAACTTGGACACATTGTGGCAACTTAATCCTTGGTGCCATGGTCATCTCCATGCATGCAGTTTTTCTTGTCGGCAGAAAGCCGACCAACATATATCCTCGGCGGTTCAACGCTTAAAGACTTCCGGCGTCCATGGTGCACTAACCCGGAAATGAGCATATTTAATCCGGCATCTGGTAAACATCAGCTAACATGACTAAATTGCCATGTGGGGACTGTATAGGGAGATATTATCCGTAAAGAAGGAGCGTGGGAATTCTGGAGCTATAAATATCCTCACGCAGGATATGATGCCCATTCGTCCTACTTTTCCACGCCTTGGATGGTCCAAATTATAAGCACTGACTGACGTACCTAGCACATAAATACCCCACCAACAGAAATGAAAGACAAGGTCGTTGTCATCACTGGCGCTGCCTCCGGCATTGGACTAGAATCTACTAAGCTTCTAGCCTCAAAAGGTGCAAAGGTTTCTATCGCAGACGTGCAGGAAGATGCACTCAACAGTGCCGTGGCCGAGATCAAGGCGGCCGGCGGACAGGTCATGGGCACAGTGTTAGACATTCGCGACCGTGCAGCCGTCGAGGCCTGGATCAAAGCAACGGCAGAAACGTTTGGGAAGCTAGATGGCGCTGCGAATCTAGCTGGAGTTATTGGAAAACACATCAACGTCACTCCGTTGGAAGATGTGCAGGACGACGACTGGGATTTCGTTGTGGGCGTCAATCAGAAAGGCTTGCTCAATTGCCTTCGAGCACAAATTCCCTACTTCAATGATGGCGGGGCCATCGTGAATGCGGCAAGTGTCGCAGGTATCATAGGGTTTCCCCGTAACGCGGCATACGTTGCTTCAAAACATGCCGTGGTAGGGTTGACCAAGACGGCGGCTAAAGAACTTGGAAAACGGCAGATCCGAGTTAATTGCTTTTGCCCGTGAGTATATCAACACCCGCACCATCAACTGATCAAAAGTTGACCAATTATCTCCTCAGCGGCCCAATCGAAACTCCCATGTTCCGAGCTTCTGCAGGAATCCGCGGGGCAGAAATGGATCTTAGCCACATTGCGTTGGGGAGGAAAGGGCAACCTCAGGAGGTGGCTAATTTGGTAGAATGGCTGCTTAGTGACGGGTCTACATTCATAACCGGGACAGTTCAAAACATAGACGGTGGATGGGTTTGCTAAATTGGATTTTCGGTTTTCGAATAGTATTAGACGAAACTCCAGGGAAATGTGACCTGGGGTGACGGCAACCCCATTGTCATATTACAACGCAAATGTCTTAATTAAACAGTATGCTCAATTCTTAACACTAATAAACTGATTAGAGTGAATGGTACTATGCGTTAACTACGGATAAATTCCTTCACTTGTTCAAATTGCTCTTGCCATGTCTCAAAGCTCCCTTGTGTAATGCACTCAGCCCAGCTTTGAACTGAGTTACAGAACGCTAGATTGGTAGCGTACCAACTTCGCTCCCTAACAGCCGTCTCCAACACATTATCTAATATTTCTCGGCTTGAGAATATGTATTCTATCATGGCCAAACAAAGCTTGAAAAGCGGCGTGCTGTATTGTACATAATGATATGGGGATATATCCAAGGTATGCCAGCAGTCAACCATCGCAAGTAACGCAAGTTGAGAATCATTGCCAGTGGCGTCAGTTTCAATCTCTTTCAGAAGTTTCATTCTTGAATGGTATTGGGATTTGATGAGTGAGAAATATCACCTAGACATTTCGCGGAAAGGTGAATATGGTAACGCAAATTTTCAATATTCCCTTCAATAAAGAGATTATACAGTTTACTGCAACTTTTGGCATACTGAATAACCTGTCTCTAAGACTCTGGATTATTAATAGAGATACCAGCATAGACATGGCATTTCCCCGAAAGAATTCGGAGTACCACACCTCTTTTGATATCCTCCGAATTCCGTGGCTGCTTGCCTGGATTATCCAAAGCCTTTTTTTCGCTACACCATGTTAAGCCTATCGAGAGGAGTGCCAAGTGAGTGATTGTTTGGACATCTGCCACGATGCAATCGTGCTCATGTGCCGTAAGATAGACATGCTGAGAACCCAAGCATCTCAAAACGGTCTCAACTATCAAAAATGATTTTCTAGAGGCGCGATGGTTGATTAAAACCTGTTCCCGTTAAATAGAATGATCAAAATTAGCAATTTTCTTATCTGTCTCATGATTTGGGGTCAGGAAGTTTACCAGAGGCTGACCCCGAGGATCGACTTTTGGACCGTGGAGAGAATGACAACTGACAATATCAATTCTCGGTGATAAATATTTTTCAAAGGCGTTTATTTCTGGAATTTTGCATGAGGTTTGGCCTCCCACAATAGCTTCCAGTTTTAAAGCTGAAAGAAACCCTTTTTAGTTCGTCTGCCAACTAAAATTCAAGATGAGAACTGATTACAATTACTGTACTTTCTCACAACATCGTCAATCATTGATGCAGGGACACTGAATATCAGAAAATCACTTATTCTGCAGACTTGGTGACCATCGGTTAAAATCTGTACGTTCTCCTATGACGCATTAGTTGATTGGAACTATGTCAATACGTTTTCGCATGCACCTTACCATCTGAGAGAACTCGCTTTCTAGTTTTGAGTAATTCTCCTTCTTGTCGCATGCGACAACTCTGATCGCATGGAATTAGCATCTAGCTGTAGATGACAGTAATCATGGGGCAGGGGTGTTAATGTAAAAAGTAGAGAAATAAGTCCAAAAGAAATTAGAAGAAGATTAAGAACGTAAAATGCACAAATCAACTTAGGTGGCGAATTACTGACCTCCATCCTGCTGTACCAAGGGCTCTGGCGTACATTTTTCCCATGTCACCCATCCCAATCAATCCCATCATGAAGTTGGGTCGATCTATTGGGTAGTCACGAGATTGCATGATTGCCGATGACCAAGGGGTTTCAGATTACGTATCCAACAGTTGTGCATGCATTTCGCGAACACAATTTGGGTGGTGAGTTCTTATCTTCTTACAAGCTGGTGTGAATTGGATCATAACATGACGGCATCACCGGCTGATATCGGCTCACAGCGGATAGAATAGTCCGAGAGAAACCATTCCGCTCTCTGGTGCGTAAACAGCATGGATTCCATAACCCCGGGATCCCTAAGATCCATGGCCCGGTGTGTCTTCTATTAGATCGGAATTTGTTCCGCTTGTGATGATGCACCTTCTGAGCCCCAGTATTCTCGTAGCCCACCTTGTGAAATTTGGCGCCTGGGTATGAAGAAAGGGTCACTCAAATGAACCTGTCCACGTTCATCGCAGAACCCTGATGCCAGGCGTTAATAGCGTTCGGGCGAGTTTACTTCTTCAAAGACTCAGCTTTTGATACTGGACCCTCCGATAACTCGATCAATGGCCTGATTCCATGCTCTTAAATTCTCACCTCTGCGGAAAGGCTCCCGTTGTGGGGAGTTTGCATGTAACGACCTAGGACATCTCCAAAAAAGCAAATCGCTCCGATTTTGGTAGGAGCATGTGCCTGGATGACCGGCATCCTGGCTTATCGATAGCTAAGTGACAGTGATAAACTCATCTTCGACGGTGGGGTAAACCGCTGAACAAGGGACTTGGGTCACTTGCCAAAACAGGCTCAGAAAGGAAACTTGCGCCTGTCACGGCTCAGAGCAGATGGGTGTTTAGTGCAACTACACGTGCCGCTGATCCGGTCATTGATTACTAACTTGTATGCAATCATATCAGATCTTGAATCGCAAAAGCTTAAAGATAAGGCTAACAAAAGCACCCCTCAGCGGTGACCGAGGCCGAATTACGAAGAGAGTTTATCAACTTGCTTCGGTATGATAGTAAAACACCGTGTAGGGGGCCAATCAAATCTTCTGTTTCAGCAAGCTGGTAAGATGCCGCACACAGTGACCAATAAGAGCCTGAAGATTGCGGGGCTTTAGGCCCCGCAAGCACAGGCAAAGCTGGAGTGCGTCCATTGGCTCTTCCCCTACTACCTTGACAACTCTGCCTATAATGCCGTCACCAACCAAGGGCGATATCGGACAAAGAATAGCTCAACACTCCGTCATCAACAATAATTAGACAGGAGCAAAGGTCAGCATCTGTTCAATGAGCTCATACAACTTTTGAAATATTTTATTCCGTTACAGAAAAGTCGCATTTCTTGCATCAGGACAAGCGTCACAAAAAAGTCTAGCTAAGAATCAAAGTCTTAACAGAAAAAGTAAAGGGCGGAAATCAGAAGCCTCTGGCTTGCTACTCCATTTCAGCACTATCAACACATTCCATGATTAAGCTTGCTTTGTTTAAGCATTCAAGATATTCTTCCGCCGCTACTGAAGCATGCGTGATCCCCCCGCCACAACGCATAGAAGCCACTCCATCCTTCAACCAAACAGAGCGCAAGATGATTGCGGTATCAGTGAATCCGCCGCATCCCAGTAATCCAACGACGCCTCCATATGGACCTCTGCCAGTATTCTCGACAGTTTCGATGACATCCATCGCAGCGGATCGAGGAGACCCCGTCACAGCAGCAGAAGGGAAACAGGAGAGGACAGCGTCAACTGGTGAGATACTACCCTTAACATCCGTTTCGAGAATAGTGAAGAGGTGCATCACGTTCCCAAGCCGCCGGACCTCGAGATCGATAGGTGCTCTCACGCTAGTATCCGAAATGTTTTGCAAATCAACTTTGGTCTCCTCAACCAGCATCCTTTGCTCCTCCAAATCCTTTTTAGATTCAAGAAGTTGGAGTTTAATTTTTTCATTCTCTTGATCAGTAGACCCAACTCGACGAGTGCCAGCATCGGTTTCGACTGTAACTCGATTGCAAAATTGGCTAAGATGCATAGCAGGCGATGCACCAACAAGTGATACACCTTCATCAACCAACCGAACGAGGAAAATTTGGGGCGATGCATTTCGGCGTCTGAAATTCTCGAATATCTTGTAATCCTGAGACTTAGTTTGTCGAGAAAAACCAACAGAAAGAATTGCTTGAACAATCTTGCCACTAGCGATTTGGTCCTGGATCTGCGCAACACGACGGGCGTGTTCTTCAGGGGTCACGTCCCTTTTCCATTCTGCCTGGCGATCCGAAACTGGCTTGACACTGTCCTCTGCATGTGAGTCACTTGCGAGAAGCTTGTCAACCCAGCACGATATCTGGGGCAGGACCTCGATAGTCTTGTCTGTAATGAAAGACATGAATACGCGCTTCTCAGCGTGATCGAGAATCATCAGCTTTCGTGCAAGCCAGAAATACTGTGGCCGTTGGTCTGCCTCAGAAACTGGCTGAGACCCATCGTATGGCAGATACGTCAGAATTCCACCCATAAATGGGATTGATGATGCCGTAGAGTGTGCCCTGATGGGCATCTTATGCACAGCGAGGCTGCGAACTTGATCGAGAGTAAGGCGCTCAAGCTCAAGACCATGGTATGAGAATTGCTTGCGAAAGTGTGCACCTTCGGGGTCGATCTCATCTGTAGTCCTAAGAAATGTAAAAGAGCTATGGGCATTTACAGCCAATGCAATAGCGTCGAACTCAGTTGAGCCGCAAGGAAGAGGTTCGACAATGCATTCGAGCGTCATCGTGTCAATCTCGTAGGTACTCATCAAGATGCCAATCGTAATTTTGAGTTAAGCAGCCAACAGCTCCGGGTTTATCATTAAATGAAGTTCCGAGATCGGATCTACTCGAACAGCTCGGCTGAAGGGGTCATTCATCGGCTCATTGATGGTGCGGAACGAATTCCAATTGGCATTATGCGGATACTTGCGGAGAATATTGAGAACATGGCTACTGAAAGATAAGCCAGACGAAGCGAGGTCCAGATAATAGACTCGGGACTATATTCGTAGTCCCATAAAAGCTGAAAAACCGATACCAAACAGGTCCACCATTGTCTTACCACCACCTCTCGCTCTTCTTTCTAATTTTACCGACAATATATTCTTGAGATCGAATTTAACCCTTCTTCACAAAACTCGTGAAGATGGATGTACAGATTGGTTCCAATGCTTCCGAAATACCTCATGAAACTGATGCCAAAGACGAAAAAGACGTCGGTCTTGGATCAATTGAGGATACAATTAATACGCATGGATGGTCAAGGAGTCTGTCAACTCGCCAAGTGATCATGCTCAGTATGGGCGGAGGTGTCGGAATGGCCCTATGGCTTGGAACTGGCACTGCTCTGTCCAAGGGTGGTCCAGGATCCTCCGTTATCGCCTACAGCCTGACAGCTCTTGTTGTTTATTTGGAATTTATGGCTATTGGTGAGATGTCCTGTTTTAAGCCAATATTTGGAAGTTTTTTCCGCCAAAACCAAGAATATGTCGACAAGGCACTTGCTTTTGCTACAGGAATGAACTATTGGTTTAGTTGGGTGTTAGTCACCCCTGTGGAGATAATTGCTGCCATCAATATTCTCCATTTTTGGCCCGCGACAAAAATTGTTCCTTTTGGTGCCTATATCACCATCTTTTTGATTGCCGGTCTTATCCCGAGCTTGTTCCCTGTTCGTACTTATGGACACATTGAAATTTTTATGAGTATCATCAAGATTCTTACTTTGATAGCCGCAATGTTCTTTCTTATTATTTACACTTCTGGTGGCGTTCCAGGATCCGGCGGTCCGATTGTTTTTCGATATTGGTCAAATCCCGGAGCATTTAATAACGGGATAAAAGGGTTTTGCAAAGCCCTTCTACAAGCTGCCTTCAGCATTGCTTCTGGTAAGAGTTTTCTTCCTTACTCTGGACATGAAGCAGGCACTAATATAATACAGCTCACTACATTGCCACAACGGCGAGCGAGATGAAGCGGCCCAGGCGAACCATTAAGCAAGCTATCAACCCACTGTTCATTAGGACGTTTGTCTTCTACGTTATCATGGTTTGGCTTGTGTGTATGTGTGTTCCATATGATGATCCCCGGCTGTCCAGCGCAGAGGGTACATTAGCGAGCCCTTTCATCGTGGCTGTGCAGCGAGCTAAGGTTCCCGTTTTCCCTCATGTGTTGAATGGATTCATGTTCTTCACAGTGGCTTCCTGCGCCATAACTTCCTATTATTTGGCCAGTCGAGCTTTGACATTTATGTCAGAGCTACAGATTATTCATCCAATCTTTGGTTATAAAGACAAGCGGGGGCGGCCGTGGGTTGCGCTCGCCGCCAGCGCGATCCTTGGAGGTGGATTGGCCTATCTCAACTTGAACAAGACGTCAACCATTGTCTATGGATGGTTCAGCAGTTTAGGAGGTTCAGCTACCTTTATCACATGGGCCGCAATTTTCTTCACGCACATCCGGTTCCGAGCCGGCCTTAGAACACAGGGCATCCCATTATCCAATCTACCTTATCAAAGCCGCCTTGGAGTATTGGGGTCTTGGGCCGGCCTTGGATTGAGTCTAGCATTTTTGGCTGTCGAATTTTATTTCGCTCTTTTCCTGTTTGATGCAGAGCCTAGCGCTGAAGGATTCTTCTCTTCATATTTGACTGTGCCAGTTTTCGTTTTGGATTATTGCGTATACAAGGTATGCTCTCAATCGTTGACTTGATCCAGTGTTCACACACTAACAATTTTCAAAGTGGTGGTTCAAGACAAGTATTGTCAGGTCGCAGGATATGGACTTTAGTGCTGGAGAACATTTTCGTAGGTGGGAGGCATTTATAGAAGAGACTGATGAGACAAAGAACACAAAGTGGTACCGTAAGATGCACCACATATTTACTGGGTAATTAGGCTGCTAAGCTCTCACACCAATTTAAATACCAACCCTGTATATTTTTCTTATTTTTTGCTTGCTATTGCACCTTTAAAGGAGTCGGCCTAATAGAAAGCAAGAGATCTAGAAAACATCAGCTTGGTTCCCGGGTAGATCAGTCTGCCCCATGGCACCATGCAACTCGGCCAGGGGCCTTAGATTAGATTGGCATGAACTCATCTCTATAAATGGAAATGGATTTCAGGATACTATTGTTTCATCTCCGAGTATATTGGTCTAATGAATATCCTTGTGTATATGTTCTGAACGATAAGTCTTGCTGGATTGGGTCCACCCGGAAGAACTCAACCGTTGTTTCCGCGGTTGCGCCGGATATACCTTGAACAGCCCCCTGCTCTTCTGCCGAAACGCTAAGTCTCAGCTTCCGGTCGAAATTAGAGTATAAGCGGATTAACAGACAATTAGAACAAACCCGCGTCAGCCAATCGGTAGTGTTGGCAGAATCCGAGATAAGATGGAAATCCGACCCCAACGATGAATGGATCTCCGACATGGATCAATGCCAAGTAAACCAGTACACTGGTAATCCCTAAAATCTTCTAGTGTAACAATTGGTATGCCCACGCAGCATTTGACAAAGGGAAATGTTCAATGACTGTGGGTAAGCCTGGCAATACCTACTAAGCACGCCGGAGTTTTATCGCCACCGTATTTCTGCATGAATCTAAGGAACCTTCTGGCCATATACGGAGGAGGCAAAATCCAGTGATCTTTTTTTTCTCTAAATTTGCAGATACCGTAAGCACGATTTAACTAAACTCAGAGCGAGTAGGCTCGTGTTTCTGCTAGGCTCTTAGGGGAATGACCCTGGACTATAGAAAGATAGTTTCGGAGTTGGAGGCCCGAAGTAGAACAAGTCGGTCCAGATTTTGGTTCGGCGAGAGAACCTCCGCTGGTGAAAATCCACTAATTAGGGCACTCCACTGCCAACGAAACACTTATGGTGACTCCCATCTCAGTGCTCTCAGTCGCCAACTTTTTGGAACAACGTGCTCGACCGATCTCTGGTTCAAGGTCGCGTCTTCTGCCAATGCATCAATAAATTTTGTTCAGATGATGTGAATTTTTAATGAATCAGCGAATCAGTTGATGTGCACATCTCGAAACGCACGTGGTGCACGATGCTTAGCTTGGTAAGCGAAATGGCAAACTAAGCCCATGACAATACGAGTCTCCACACAGCCTTACCCCGTTTCTTTCAGCTGCCCGTTCGGTAGGAACTTTGAAACAAACGATCAATTTATTCCATCCACAGAACCCCCGATTTGATAATCGTCTCAGGTGATGATCAGCTAATGCGGCCATTTCTCCGTTGTCGAGGACTGAGAATGTAGGCGGCTGAGGATGTAGGGCATTTTATATAAAGTACAGAAGAGCTTGTTCAGACGACGAAATATTTCGATTGGAATAAGATCCTTAGAACTAACGGGATTCTTTTTTAAACCGTATCTTTCCAATTCCAATCAATTTCCCACTAGAATCATCATGATGTGGTCATTCACAAAACTCCTCACAATTGTCTCGGCAATTCCTGCGGCTCTTGCATTGCCATTCAACGAGACGGAGGCCGCGGATATTGAGGGTCTCTTTCCACGAGCAGGCACACCCAGCAGCACTGGAACCAACAATGGATACTACTATTCATGGTGGACCGACGGTGGTGGTGATGTGACCTACACAAACGGCGCCAGCGGTTCATACAGCGTTTCCTGGAAAAACAGCGGCAACTTTGTGGGCGGAAAAGGCTGGAACCCTGGAAGTGCCCGAACGATCACATATTCAGGCACATTTAAGCCCAGCGGCAACGGCTACCTCGCCGTCTATGGTTGGACAACCGACCCCCTCATTGAGTATTACATTGTCGAGTCGTACGGCACGTACAACCCGGCATCTGCTGCCACAAAGATTGGCTCAGTGACCAGCGACGGAAGCACCTACGATATTCTCAAAACTACTAGGACCAACCAGCCTTCGATTCTTGGTACCAAGACATTTGAGCAGTACTGGTCGGTCCGCACTTCCAAGCGCGTTGGCGGCACGGTCACGACCGCCAACCACTTCAATGCTTGGTCCAAACTCGGCTTGAAGCTGGGCAAGCACAACTATCAGATTGTGGCGACAGAGGGCTACAAGAGCAGTGGTTCATCCTCGATTACAGTACGATAATGCATTGGTAGGGTGGAATGGAGCATTCAAGGCTGGCATTAGAAAAGCCGCATGCACTTGGAGTGTAAAACACGGCATTACTCTGTATCATTCATGTGGATGTATATTTTAGGCGAATGTTGTAACATCTAGAGCAAATGAATCCAGATTCTCGATGACACCTACCCGACCATTTGTTTTAGTGCTTTGTGTTCCTTTCAATTACTGCACGACGGCACCTTGAGGTCTGTAGTGCTCATGCATATCCCCTATTTTTAATCTATGCACCTAAGTAAAGATGAAGTATATGAGCTTGGGACCCTGTAGCTATGGTAATTTTAAGGAATTTTGGTCGGATCAGCGAGCCGAGACTGTGGGGCTCGAGGGGTGCATGCACATGGGATGATGGGTCACGTAGTTAGGTCGAATCATTCGATGCTCCCTACACCGAGGAAAGATTCTTGGTTTGAGGTATTTAAAATAATTTATTCAGTTTTTTTGTTGTTTGAATTGCACTTATACTAGTTATCAGCTGGCATCATGCCCGCGTCATGAGGTTCAGCATTGCCTAACACCTAATTTGTGCTGTTTATTCCTCTGCAAGGGAGCGGTTAGTCGATGTAAGACTTATGGGTACATAAAATGAGATGTGAACTTACGGAAGACAAAGCAGCCGTTGTCATTGATGATGCGCTCAGACAAGTTCAAGTTGCAAGAGACCTCGTCACCGTTGGTGTCGGTGAGCTTGGCTCGGAGAATTGGGACCTCGTTGTCGCCCTCAATATCGAACTCGATATCATCGGCAGATTCAGAGAAGTCTGCTATCGTTAGTATCCGTTGATAGCTTTACCGTGAAGGTAAAGAACTCACTTTCGCCACCCCACTGGAAAGAACCGTCGTTGTTGCCAATGTAACGGTCAAGGTTGATCTCAGCATCCAACAGGTCGCCATCAAAGTTTCTAAGCTTGGCCTTGAGAACGGAACCATCGATCTCGATGTCCTCGGCGCTAAGATGGAAAGACATGATTGTGGTATGTGTGGGTTTTGTGAAGAGTGATGAAGCTTGGAAGGTTGTGTCTGAGATGATGCTGAGATGGATAGATTTGGGAAGGACAAGTCGAGCTTTATGTACTTGACAGAGAGCGAGGCTCATGCCTTGAACTGGAGGCCTCGCGCATGTCTTAGAAGATACCTTGGTGACATTGATTCAATGCTTGGAGCTCATCTTCTGGATGAGACCACGTTTAACCGGCAGCCAAGCCCGACTCTGGCGCCTACTGAATCAAAACAAAGACATGCCCTCCACCAACCGGTCACCAGGGCTACTACTACTGGTCCATTCAACCACTGGGGCGCAAAGGTATTGCCACTCATAGGCGATAGTATTGCCTTGGCGTCTGGGCACATACCAGCAAGCGACACGTCAGAAGAGGGGTATCAGCCTGGAACTGTGGCTTTTCCAGCTTTGGAGAGACATATTTACATACAAGAGAGGGAACCAGAGACAGAAGATCCACATGGTTGCATCTAGGGACGCATTGTCAGCGGCTGCCAAGCAAGGCCAAGACCGGGCCTCCGAATGGGAGCTCAACGGCCACTACCAAAAGTGGCCCTGATTGATCCGATTCGAGTGGGGACGGCAACTCCAGTTCCGAGTACGGTCCTGGGCATGGGGTTGGCTCCTGTGGATCGACAGAAATAGAGGCGCCGTGCATATATGGCTTTACGTTTGAGGAGCTGCAAGAAACACGGTTCAATTGTAAGCACGTGCGAGTACGGAGGGAATATTCCCATAGGTTGTTGCCTTGACGTACATGGAAACGATGTAGCTGGTCACTGATCAACTTGGTGGCCTCTCTAAAGATGACAGATTGCCGCTGAATGCAAGGAGTCGTGCAATGCCCCTCCACATTGTCCCATCCAGAGTCTTGGCATGTAAACAACCCCGCGTAGGCTGAGACAGCGCTTTGGCGCTAACAAGCGCCTGTAAGACGCACATGCGCCGTGGCTTTTAACGCAGCCAGATATCACATACTTTGCGGTCTTGGATCAGCAGAGCGGCTGACCAGCAACTATGCATTCTCATGCATGTGTATTCCCCCCTATCTCGTGCATGAAAATAGATTGAGCCTGGAGGATTTGGTGGCTTGATTCAAAGTTGGTCACAGGCACGTGCTGAACCTGATACTGGTGAGATGTTCAACACGACCAGGAACAGGTTTTACATGTGATCCGACAATTACGAGGGCGTAAAATTTACAGTCCTTCCTACGATTAAAACCCATCATGATTTGGTCATGATTAAATGAATTTGAGATGTATTTCTTCTAGTCTGAACAATTCGCGCGCTGCGTGCGACAATCGTGGCTGACTGTATGGACAAATTGGCGCAGCATTTAGCGAAGCCCCCTCTAAAAATTAGTGACATGTCTTCCCGCTCAGCTGTCGCAACAACCACCAAAAGACTTTTTACCATCGCGCCTCTCGGTACATTAGAGCGCTAATTTAGTCCTCATCGATATTCAGCACCACAGTCGCCCATGGTCTCAAACATCTCTACTCGTCGACTCTTCGTCAAGACCTTCTCAATAATCTCCTGGTCGCTCTTATCCAACGACCAGCCAAGACTGGCCAGATTTTCCGCAGCATGCTCACTAATTCCCATGCGTGTGCCGACAAGAACTGCACCGACGTATGGAAAGTCGAGAACCCATCGAGTGGCCACATTGGACACACTCACGTTATGCTTGACAGCAATTTCTTTGAGCCCACGCAGGAGTTCTTGAAACAATTCCCAGCTTCCCCAGCTATTGATCATTCCAAGATACTTGACAAATATTGTTAGCATCTTTTACCAGGTTCAAGGAGTGAAGTAGCTCACCTTGCGCTGGCTTGGGGTAATGGAGGAGTCGTAAACATCGGGCGAGGGTTTGCCAAGCCATTTCTCGGCCAAGAATCCTCCGCACTGTTCCACCCCTTGTGTCAGTGTTTGCGTTACAAAAGGCGACAAATATTTTGACTAACCAGAGTGCCATATGTCAATAACTTCACATTATGCTTTTCACACACGTCGCCCATTTTCATGGTCGGGCGAGAGTCGATTAGTGAAAACTAGGCATATTTAGTCAGTTCATCTACACAACTCGATACATTTCCCCGGGAATCAAGGCAACCTACCTGGACTTGGTTGGAGTAAACGCTGACGCCAATATCGAGAGCCTTTTCCATGTGCACGGTGTCAAAATTGCACAAGCCAATCATGCCTACGCGATCATCCTCATTCAAGAAGCGAAGAACCGCAAGGTACTGTTCATCCTCGTACTTTTTAATCCGTCAGCTGGAATATTCACTTCTGAAATGGAAATATTCTCACAAATTGCCAGTGAAATTGGAGCAAGTCGACGCGGTCCGTCTGCAACCTTCGGCATCTTTCAGACACATTGGCGCGAACAACATCTCGCGTCGCCTCGATGGGGTGAAAGACACAATATTTTGTAGCTGCAAACAATTTATCTTTGTGAGGATAAGAGGATCTAAATCGGCCCTACATAGAAAAGGTCAGTACACGTTCATGCACCAAATGAGATGCACACGTACAAATACAATCTCGGCATCGCCATAATGGTCGGCCATATCATATGCAGTCAATCCACTTTTCACATAGTTTGCAAACTGCTGCACAATTTTTGATGTTGGTGCAGCGCCCCAAGCTGAGCTAGACATTTGCCAGAGGCCAGAAAACACTCTCGGCAGGGCACGCCCATTCAACTCAAAAGTCTCTGCCAACATGGGAGGCGGGGCAACATCATTCACACCTCCAACTAAAGATGACTCTGCCGGGGGAGTGTGCACCCGTTCTGGAACCCCCAACAAGGAGGCTGTGGCGATTAAACCTCTAACATAAGGATACTCCTTCTTGGATTGCTGTGTAATGTTTTCGCAGTCCGTTAGTATTTGAAACAGCTGCGACAAAGCTCCCTTTTCAGCACATGTCAATTCTCGCTCCCCTGCAGTAGAGGTTAGAGTCTTTTGGATGGCTGTCATGGTCTGGACAATGTCGCCATCCAACGACGCCAAAAAGTCTTGCACATCATCGAGACTAGCATCAAGCCCAACTTCTAAGCTCGCTGCTTGGACGACAAGTTGTCCCAAAAATGGCAGGCTCTTAAGACAGAGTCCTGAACTGGACATGCATATGATCGTTTTCTGCGCCGCTTTTAAATCCTTCAGTTGCGGGCTCTTGGAGTTTGAGTCTAGTATTTTGGGTGCAGCCTGTTCAATGAATTTCCTGGTCTCATGCTCAAAAGTTGCAGTGATCTCCGGATGGTAGGCCAAAAGCGATCTCATGACGATTCTCAACCCATCGCATGGCAAATTAGCCACTATAGTATCCGTCATCATATTGACGTGAGCCACGTTGGCTCGTCCATTTTTTGTCGCTGTCATGGTGCACTGTCGACAGGGATCGAGATAAGGAAGGGTATAGATAAGCAATGTCGAGCGATAAAGATGGAGCAATTCAACGAGCGTCAGCGATCTTGTGGAGGATAAAAGGTTGAAAAAGGCCTGATAATCGGCTCAGAATTATCACCAGCAGCCGCGCACTATATTCTCGTCATCGAGGCTCTTGCTTTGTCATCTATTTATCGCCAACCTGCATCGTTAGTCTGTTTGGGCGCAGCCCTCACCGGCGATTTCATGCCGGCGTTCAAAATGAACACCGGCCAATTCGCCGACGAGGCTGCCAGTAGTCTTAAAAACTGAGCCGCTAAATACGGATAATGGAGCCGTCGTTTCTTATCGCGCTCCCCTGCTGTACAGTATGTACATTGTCCAGATAACCTGGCCAGGCTTCCGGGATTGAGGCAGGGGAAATTGTTTCCGGCCATTATCTAATCATGTCCTTGCGCGCTTATCCTTCCTGAGATATCATCGTTATCATGTCTGCTTATCGCGGGGATAAGGTCCCTGAGGGCCCATTTCCCCGCACATGGCTCGTCTGGTAGTACGTTGCCACGGCCCACATGACCCAATGAACAGCTGGAGTGCATTGACTTGCATTGTCAAACTTCTCAGTGCATTTGTCTGTCACCGTTGTTCGCCGCTGCTCGCCGCCTTCGCCGTTTCTCTCTCAATTACGCCGCATAAGGGTGGAGCCATTGGCTTGGTGAGCAACAGCAGAGCTGCAGTCAGCCACAACCAACTGTCAGAAGGATGAATGCCTGTCTACCATGCCGCAGGGTGAAAATGAGGTGCCGCCCAGGTGGGAGCGAGCAGGGGAGTACATGTGAGCGCTGCACTCGGAAATCACTCGAGTGTGTGTATCGACAACATCGTCGAGGCAGAAAACCCGGAACCAAGTACGTTGTCAGAATGAATGAAGGCTTGTACAAGTTCCAAACACGAAAACTAACATTACGAGCAGAATCACAAAGAACAGAGCCTCATCTAATGCACAAGCTAGCCCACTCGTGGAGCAATGTGACCTAAAGCAGTCTCCATTGTCCAATGACTCCCCAGCACAAAGTGGGATCTCAACTGCAATCCTTCGATCCCAGTCTGGGGGGTTGCAGCCATCGGGAATCCTAAACCAAGAGGCCATGAGCGGCAAATTTTCCCTCCGCTGTATCCTTACTCCCAGTGAGAGCGAGAGCACGCAAGATGTCGACGATTCAGCACATATTCCAGATGGTGACCCAATCAGTCTTGGCTTAATCAACATCTCAATTGCCAGGTCGTTATATGAAAAGTACAAGCCTACCATCATAATCTTGAAATGAACTTAAGTTAACGTACCGCAGCTTTATAACAGAACTGAATCCATACATCAGCCAATTAGATCCTTGTCTGCATACATTTACTTATGTCAGATCAAAATCACCGTTTCTATTCAGCACAGTTCTTTGCATGGCGGCAAAAGCCTTCAACCCCGCCTTGTACCGACCTTTATACGATCACGCCCAGGATTTATTTGCAGACACTTTTAGACATGGCATAAAATCGGCAGAGACGGCCCAGGCGATTCTTATCCTGACATACTGGAAAGAGCCACAGGATACACGAGCATGGACGTCGCTGGGATACGCGATCCGCATGTGCATTGATCTCGGGTGGCACTGTTTGACGCCGTACTCGATGCGAAATTGGTCAATTATGACAGATATTGAGAGACGGGAAATTCGCAACATCGAGAGGACGTGGTATGTGATGTTTGTCTATGACCGAAGGTAAGCGCTCAATCCTTTCCGGACCAAAGGAACATGCATTAACTAACATTCATCACACAGCATGAGCCTGCAAGTGGGGAAGCCGTGGATGATTGAATGCAACGAATTTGTTGAATCAATCGACGCCTGGTGCAACGATCCAATGGCAACAGCCACAGACTGCCTCCTGGGAGCTCTGGTGACACTACGCATAATGACCTCCACGGTATTAAAATTACTTCGACCCAGAGAGCGCGCCCCTCTTCACAATGTGGATGCACTACTGGCCCTCGTTAATTCACGGGTTGAAGAATGGGAAAATAGGTGGATTACAGCGATTGAAGCCAAAGAAAGCGACCAAGAGAGCTGTCACTCATTCCTCATCCAGTTCTACAGCACGCATCTTCGATTACAATTATTCTCTATTCCGCTGGCCGACGCCATCACCTCCAGCCGGCTGGATACATCACCGAGCCTGGAGCTGCTGTGGATTGCATACTCTAGCGCCATAGACATGTTTCAGCTAATATCGAGATATTCATCTCGGCTCTATTTTGTGCAAGATTCCATTCACGTCATGACGGCTTATAGCGCTACATTTCTTGTCAAGGTGAGACAGATATCTTCTCTATGTGAAACAATGAGCACCTGCTAAAGCTTAAAATATTATTGTAGCTTTTGCTGCTGGCCCCTGCTTCCATTGTGAGCAAGATAGAAACCAGCGCCATCAACGCGATCCGCAATGCGGCTGTAATATTTTCCCAACAGGCTGCCCCGCCTGGATCCAGTTGTGTCCTGCAAGCGAGATTTCTGGATAACATCACCACCACATTAATGGAGAAGCAAAAGCAAAGGCAACAAATCACCGTTGCGAGTTTCACCAACGATGATTGTGGCGAATACTCGCTACCCAAAGATACAGAGTCTTTGGTCCCTGATTTATCAACATCAAACATCTCTGACCGGTCCGCGTTGGAAGTCGCTGATAGTTCGGTTCTTGGAGCATTCCAGGTGGATGACGAACCCGGCAATTTTCAATTTCTCGACGATGACGTCTGGGCTAGCATGTTTGCTAGTGCTGGTTTTGATACTCAGGATGGAATATTTTTGGCATGATTGTCAGTGCGCGCTTTACATCATGACCATGACGCGCTGGAAGAGCGCGACTAGCGCGGGGCTTGGCTGGATGAGGCCTCAGACACCATACAATAATCCAGACAGCGGAATGACCTGCCAATAGCTTTAGCAATATACTCCATTCCCCGCCTGACACTGGGGTTGTGTTGGCAGCCTTGTCGGTTAGCTACATGATTGCCTGGGGTGGCTGGGCTGCGGCATTTGAAATGATCTCATGAAACGTGATTCATTGATTCTCTTATTGCAGGGTGCTCTGCTGTGACCTCAATGCGGACTTGACACAAGGCTCAAATTTGGGTTGCCGAATCACGGCGGGCTGAGCCAGCATCCCGTTGGCTAAAAAATGGAGATTGGAGCGTCTAAGCTCAACCCAGAAGCTATGAATTTGCAACGTCCAGCGGAGCTAGTCTTATTTTTTAGGGGTATTCGCGTGCCGAGCTGGCGGTGCAGAGGTGCCGGTTCATCCGCCCTACTCTAGACTAAGCCAGGGCCATTGCATAGCTTTTAGCATTTTTGCAATGACCTACCTGTATGCATGTTGCCGCTTGCGGGTGATCATGATTTGCATGATGATGGCACGGATGGACCAAGCGCGTTCCAAAGCTACAACCCCATCAAAGCACAGCCTTGATAATGGGGCCAGGGCAGAGATGAAAGGGGACTTGGTCATATTAGCTCAAGTTTGATCAGCTGTTACGCGGAAATCCCATTTTCAAAGTCGCTTGGAGGGCTTCAAAATTAATTTTAAGCTCCCGTCGCCAAGCCATACATAAAGGGCGCCATCCCCTCGCCAAGACTTTGATCTCTCCATCCGATCAACACGCAACAATAAAAGGCTTTGACAGTCTCTTCCACTTCAATTCTCCACTCCTTTAATCAACCACTTGACCGTTTTACTCAGCACAAACGAATCCATCACCATGCAGTTCAAGACTCTCCTTCTCGCTGCCGGTATCGCCCTTGCTGCTCCCGAGCCCCAGGTGGGCGGCGGCAACATCGCCACTTACACCCACGACCCCTTCACCATCCGCGCCGTTCGCTCGGGAAGCGCTATCGATGGCTCTACATTCAGGGCTGCCAAGAGTAGCATCTCTCTCAACCTTGCTCGATCATTTGCTACTTGCGATGCCGCCACCGATGGCTCTGCTACCTTCGACCTCGATAACGGCAAGCTTTACCTCTACAAGAAGGGCAAGCCCACTCAAGAGCTCTATGTTGACCGCTCCGGCATGGGCAAGTCATGTTTTCTCCTTATGAATAAAAACAGCCAGGCTAATCATTCCTCGCAATATAGGTCAAGGCAAGATCGGATATATTACCGGCGACCAGTCTCCCCCCAAGAACAGCGAGATGGGCAAATGGGGCGTCACCATGGATGGGCGCCTAGTGTTCAATGGAGCTGGCTTCATTGCTTGCCCCACCGGCACTGACAATGTTCACAGCGTTTGGGTCAACGCGGGAGTGAACAACCCTGGTGGAAACAAGAACTGCTTTGCCATTAGTGCCCGCCCCGTCCTCAGGAAGAACCCCGTGGGCTGCACGTACACCAAATAAACGATGGCTGGTCCGCGTACTCCTGGGAAGGAAACTATATAGTACATAGGAAATTAACGATTAACGATATGATAATAAAGTACTGATCCATCCTAACAGCAGTTTCTTTTTCTTGAGGGTGTGCATTGTTGGATGTAGTATCGATGCCGCGTGCCTATTTCGAGTCTAACTGAATATTAACATTAATATTTTGCGACGTTTTTCTACTTTATATTCTTGTTTACTACATTATCTCTAGCTTTCAGACGTGTTTGCTAACATGACACCACCTGATCTAGTCTCAAGATTCGAGGTTAATTAAGACATTAGTTCTTCCGAGCATCACACATTATTTTCAACGGAGAAAGTTAGTATAGGGTAATCCAACGCTGAGATGAAATTGTGTCTTTGACACGGAATTCAATACGTCTTTTAGAACTCTTCTTATACTGCAAGAAGTCTCTAGTGATGTTACTGTGGAGACGGTTCTACGGGCCCTAATTCTAGAACAAATAAATGGGTTAGGGTTAGGGTGAACCTGAAATTAAACAAATCACCCTCCCGTCATCATATTGTTTTCATCCTTAATTAATGACACTCTGACATCTCTTCTGTTTCCGGGAACCAAGATTGTGGGATATTGAACACTATGGATTACTAGAACTTCAAGATGGTTGCACGCGATGACGTGTCTGACTTATCTGTTCACCCCATTTTCTACGGCTATATGCCTAAGCCGCCTAGCCATTCCTGTAATAGGATCGGCCAGTTGTAAGCACACATTAACTAGCGGCTAGAAATCGCGCAGGACCTGTGGCTAGGAGGAAACAGAGCAGTACAGTTGTAGTCAGAGCCAGAAAAATGACCAGCATCTCTACTCTAGATCATATAATCGATGCACAACAGCCGGTTTATAATGCAGTGTACCCACCAGTCGACGGAAGCCGCTGCCAGATCCGCCTGATGCGGCTCCATCCGACGCCCGGCTATGAGGACCCAATCCGGATCGACATATTCACGAAAGACCTCTCCGATAATTTCGAGTGCGACGCTCTGTCCTACGTTTGGGGAAGCGCCGTTTCTGAGCGCAGAGCGATCGTAAATGGCACTTCAATGATATTGACGAAGAACCTCGACGACGCGCTTCGCCATATCCGCAAGCCAGAGACCGCACTTGTTTTGTGGATCGATGCCGTCTGCATCAACCAGCGTGTGACCGAGGAAAGGAACCACCAGGTTCAGATGATGGGGCAGATCTACTCCTCTGCTCTTCGCGTGGTCATCTGGTTGGGCTCTGAAGCTGGAGGGAGCACCGGAGTCATCTCCGCGATCCAGGAGGGAGCTGACCCGCAAAAAGCAGTCTCGGCTCTGAAATTTCGCTTCGGACTGCGCACACTCTGTTCGCGACCATGGTTCAGCCGCATCTGGGTCGTCCAGGAAGTAGCTCTGGCCAAACGTGATCCTATTATCACATGTGGGAGGACTGAGCTTCTCTGGTCTACCTTTGTTGGTTTCCTATCGCAAGTTCAACATATACTCGAAGAGGAGTTCAAGTTACCCTCGTACCCGTACTCGAAATTTGAGAACGACTGGGAGCTCCTGGTTGATGCCGCGGTTCAAGATGATAGTCCGAAGCCCGAACTCAACATCCCGGAGCTCGAACATATACGCATCCACTACAAACAAACAAAGTATGTCCATGAACTTGCAAATGACAGGAAGATCCCCTAGCTCTTTCAAGGTGGGCTTTGGAAATAGTAGTCAATATGCCTATCAGATATGGAACGGAGGTAAGACCGCTATTAAAAAGACCAGCCTAGCCCTACACTACTCAATTCTGCAAATAATGGACGTGGATAGGCTAAGAAAGGCCCGTCCTCAGAGTCATCTTGAGATACAAATCTATCGGACACGAAACCTCCGTGCCACAGATACCCGAGATAAAGTCTATGCACTACTCGGCGTCTCCCGATTTCACGGACCTGCCATCACGCCAGATTACTCGTTTCCAATCGAGCGCGTGTTCGCTGAGGCCATGAGAACCATCATTCTACATGGCTTTGAGTTCGGCTACCCAGTATTTCCATTGCGTCCGGCAGGGACCCGCCCCCATAATTGGCCGTCTTGGGTTCCCGATCTATCTGCAAGTCAAACCTCCCAGCCGCGACATCAAGTAGCTGGGTTATGTCCAAACGTGCAAAACATGAAGGGTCTTGTTGCTCGCATGAAGAACAGAATTCCCCTAGCACAATTCTCTCCCGATCTGAAAGTCATGGTCACTATGGGAGCCGATCTAGGAAGTGTCGCGTTTGTCGACGAACTTTCAATTACTGATTGGCATGACGTTCCACACGAGCTAGGAAGGCTCAAGCGCGCTCTGAATAGTCATGACATCTCCCCGCGTGCTCTATGCGATGCCATCATGGCTCAGAACGACCAATACAGGAAATCAGGTGAACAGGAAAAGCGCAAGGCTTCTGCCAACTTTGGCAAGTTGTGGGAATTTGTGTCCCAACCGGCACTTGACTACTCCAATTCAGATCATTTCCAGTGGATTTGCGAGATGATTGCTCATAGCCTAACCAACGATCGGACTTTATTGGCGACAGATTCCGGCAAGATCGGAATATCTCCTTGCAATGGTGTTCGAAAGGGGGATACATTGGCTGGGCTTTTCTACATTAACTTTCCCATGGTTCTTCGTCAAGTTAAAATGAGGTCATCGGAGCATTATATTATGATTTGCGTTGCGCATGTAGGATGCCATGAATGGGGGAATGATCTTCCAGAGAGCGATCTTAACTCGCAAGCGCTCTCTGAGAGCCGAAGTATAAAATCATTTACAATTTACTAGGCATCAACATTACGTTTAATTTGAAATTTTATACATCATCAATACTGGGTTCTTCTACGGTGCTTGGCCACCACTCAGCTGGGGCCGAGTTAAAGTGACATCGCCTCCATAGTTTTATATAATATTTAATCTGTCATGTTCGCGCTGTCGACGCCCATGTTTGCTCCAAGTCGTGACTGAAGCGGTTGGCTTGCGCAAATCTGGTCAAATCCCACCTCAATTGCAAATCGGTCCGTACCAACTCCTTGTCTTCAGCGGAGCTTAAGAAAAAACCAAGAGTGTACACGGGCCAGTTTCCAATGAATGACCTTGACCATCCATCATCATATTTGTGATCTCGGAGAATTCCAAGTCCCCTCTCAACTTTCCAACAACCTTTGACAGGTATAGGCGCAGGGCCAACAAGATCGATGTTTTCTGACAGCTGATCCGCCAACACCGACGCGATGATAGCATATAGACACGCTGCATCTTCATAGTGTTGTTCATTGTCATTGAGTTGGCTACTTGCAAGGGAAGTATTCGAAGGTCGCTTTTGCAGTAGGGCAGCTTCCCACCACTGCACCTCACTTCTCATTTGATCGAGAACCTGTTTTCTGCAAGGTGGTTGGCACCTATACAACCTACGGAGCGACAAGGTGAGTCGGAACAGAGACACAGGAACACCGAGGACCGGGCTACTAAGACTTCTTGACTGATTCGGGAAGAAGTTCGATTGATCGAGCAGTCGTTCGGCCTGAGACCAGAAGTCAGGGTCGAATTTATACTCTATCCCTGTTGGATCAGACCAAAGCCCGGTCGTAATGAGAAATATTTGATACAAAACACTTTCGACCGCAAGGTGGTCGAACAACTGATTGATTGCCAATGGTCGGTGAAAGAGGCGTAAAGCTAGAATGCGACTAGCAGCAGCGACGTGACGTGGTATGTCGATATTAGTTACACCGCCAATCAACTAGTTATGCGTGTGCAGATTCCGCAGTTAGCACGATGGCATTATGTGCTTGGGTGTTCCCATAAAATGCACTTGGCACCATAAAATGACAGGAAGACTTACCCCATGCAGATATAAAAACATTACTGTCATCAATAAACCATTATGACTTTCAAGAGGAGGTGTGTCCGCTAAGAGCTTCGAGAGTTCGCTAACAGAGTTAGAATAATAGACCAATGCAAGTTCTTGCATTTGCGAGGATGCATTAATGTAGTGAATGTGTGACGCCGCACAAGCAAGTAAAGAGTAATAAAGGCTTTTGCATGAAACCATGAGATCTTGCATCTCTATGAGCCATCCATCATGGAATCCATGGTGGCAACTTGGTAGTAGTAAAAGATCGTAGGAGCTGTCCACAAAATGACGAAACACTATTGGTTCCAAATAATGACCCGTAGCCTTGTGGACTATACCAGCCTCTGAAATTATGGCAACACTAGCCCAAGAATTTGAGAAGTTCTCCTCAAATCGAAGTGCAAGAGTCTGTCCATTTGTCGCGGCCAGCGACTCATCATCCACGCTTGGCACGTCAGTCTCGGTCGAGTTGGCCCGGTGGCGCGATCGACCATGGGCCAAAAAGCGACGGTCCAGCAGGTCAGACGACGTGGGCCATTGACATTGTCGCCGAGATATCTGGCAGGATTTGCAGACGGGAAGACATTCATCGCACTTTTTTCGTCGTTTGCGGCCTATCGAGTGCAGTTAGAACACTGGCTGATCGACCGTGACTGCAAGGATGATATTACACGTAAGACAGCCAGTCTTGGTACGTAATTTGGCTCGTGGGGCACTCTTCATAGTGCCGAGAGTCCTGTCATATTTGGATGATGCAAAATCTCAAGATGGCACCACGCAGGCTATTTCCGGTGGAGATGGGGTTCCCAATCAGGGGAATTGTACATCCGAGACCTTTATATTGGGCGTGGCACCGTGCGCTACCATTCAATATTTGAGGGGTTAACAGGGGTTCCAGCGATTGGCCAGAATGCTAGCTCAGAGTGATAGCGTGCAACATCGCGTGAGGGGTTTCGGAAGATAAGGCGGGGGATGTTGGTGGGTCTTTAGCCCAAGAATGAGGGTTTCTTGTAGGCTTGGTTGCGTGCCACTGATGGTTAGATGCTGACGCGGGTGGTGAGCGTGTTATCTATCACGATTTATCGGGATGCGACTTGAAAGTAGCGCAATCGCTTCACACCTCTACATGTTCCCCAGAGTTCAGATTGATAAGAATCAGTAACCGACAAGCAAGACCAGATTTCTGACAAATCGTGTCCTCACACCCTCAAGCCTATGTTATTAATCATATAAACGATAAGATTAGGTTCCTTCATTATTGGAAATTCTCTTATCGTGGCATTGATGGTCGGCTATCTCGCAAACATTAGATTCTCTGCTCTTCTTCAAAAGTTTACCATGATTCGCAATCTTCAAATTCCACTGCTATCTTCAATAAACCCTATTGTCTTCAACAATTTTCTTATACTTTGCGGCACTGCTAACGCGAAATTTCTTTCCATATTTTATCATGATGAAGCAAACTGAGGAGGCGGCCATGCCAATAAATGCAGCCGAAATGAAGCATTTCTGATAGCCCAGGTGGTTCAACCATGGAGTGATACTATAATCCAATCAGTTGCCAGTCTTCCAATATATGCAGTGGCTGCTTACCCGTATCCAATAGCAAATGACATTGTATTGCGGACAATAATTACCGTGACGATGGCATCGCCACTGATGTCATGATAACTATCAATCAGATAGTTGACGCTCAGTGTGACTCCCATGGTAGATGTAAACGCCAGGCAACCCATGCCAACGATTAGTCCAAACCAATGCACCCCCTTTTCAGCACCAACACCCCAAAGGATCAAAGAAGCTGGTACCATGATAACACAGATAGTAAAAGGCCATAAACGATACTCAGCCTCCATGATGCCATTGTTGCGGCGCGCGAGTTTGAGTGTCAGCCAGTCGCTCAGCCTTCCAGACACCAAAGATCCGGCGACGACACCAAGACAACAGGATAAGTAGCTGAGACCCACCATAGAGGTGCCGAAGTTGTACGGTGATCCAGAGAGAATAATGCTGGCTGTTGCATTCAGCACATTGAACCAGATCAGGTAGGAACCGTATGAGAACCCTGCATAAAATATGACTGGCCACCCGAGAAACATTAAACTTTGCATTGCACGTTGAATCATGCTCTTGCCGGGGCAAGGCTGCCACAATGACATCTTTTGTACAAATGTCTTTTCTGTGGGATAAATCTCCCCAGTTTCCTCTTGAGGCTGCTTTGGAAGGGCAGAGGGGGACTTCTCATCGTCGCCCGTCATCGTGGGCGACACGTCTCTTTCTTGCGCGATATCGGATATCTTTCGGGTGTAGTTGGTCTCTTCCATGAACAAAAACAAGAAAATAAAGACAAATGCCAAAAAGATTGCTGGCCAGTAAAACACCCATCTCCATCCTTGATATTCAGCAATGAAGCCACAGATCACAGGGGCAAAATAGTTGCTGCCTGCCAGCGTGAGAGCGTAGATGCCCATGTAGGTGCCTCGTTCGTGAGTAAAGTACTGCCAAATGCGTCAGTCTGCGGTCGGTTCTAGGCTAATTCAAAACACGTACAATATCAGTGACTGAGATTTCTGGCAGAGCCTCGATTGGCGAGATGAAGAACCCTTGAATGATGCACTTTGCAATCCACTCTCCGTTAGTTTTCACATATGCACTGTATTAGGGTTAGTTCAAAAGCTATATTATACGGCTGATATTTCGCCATCTGTACCTCCAAATGCTAGTTCCCTAAAAACAAATCAGAAATCAATGCATCGCTGAACAATGACAGATGAACTTACGATAGCGCCGAGAATAGAAATAAGATATGCTAAACGCTTTCCATATCTCAGAGAGAAAGGTTGCCAGAACAATAGACTCCAGCCCAAAAAGAGGAACATGTAGCCTGTGCCTTCGTTCAATGTAGCTACAGAGACACCACTGGCCGTAGAAAGAGGAACCAAGACGGAATACACTGTTGATACTGATACTCCAGAAAACCAGGTGTAACTACAAACGTTATTAGATGGTCATTTTACAACTTTTTTTCAGGGATTTGTTACAGATTCTGGCAAATCATGGAAAGAAACTTGCGGCGGGGCGACCAGTTGAGCGGATCATTAGGGTCACTGGATGGTGCAGGATCAAGCACAATGTCGTTACCAGTCGAGGCATGACGAGCGTGCATATTATGGTCAAGATCAACCAGATGAATGGTGCCTGGAATGACATCACCCTCGGGCGTATTTCCTGAATCTAACGACATAATGTGGGAGTAAAGGAAAATTCGACATGCAAAAATGAGGCTTTCTACACGCGTCAATCGAGTCAAGGGATGCCGGCGAGAAGGGCTTTTAAAGTAAGCTGACGATATTTTCACAAGACTAAGACATGTGTGAAAGAATAATCGTGTCACGGTCGGCCAGCGCAAGTGATCCCCCGCATGCCAATCAAGCGGTGTTCTCCGCACCACTGATAAGACCCCAATCTGGACTATCCATGGCGATGAAACATTGTAGTGCCGCTGATCCGGGGTCTGCATTCGCTGTACGCTCGAATATCTAATCAAGCGAGAATCCCTACCTCAAGTGGGAATAGGCGGTGCTAGCCATCGCAAACGTCCCTGGTTGGTTCAGCAGCGAGATGTGGCTGATAAGGGCGTGTGGTACGGTGCGTAAATATATCTGATTGGTCGATCGCTTGGAATGGCACAGTGCCTCTAGTAGACCCCCATGACCAAATCGTCTGCAGCTGCATATCTGTGACGCAAGATTGTGATCTTGCTTCCGTGGTGTGCGTCTGGGCCTGAGCTTGACGCCCGCGTGATATTTTTGAGTTGACAGATCGCTTAAGCTGAGTGAACTGGAAGCACATAGGGGACCAATCAGGGATATTTACGATTTGATGGGCGGCTTTTGCAAGAACCTAATGCGGCAACTTTTTTGCATTTACTTGATAGACTACTTCCTGCAGATGGTGATTGGTGAAAACCTACAGCGATGCAGTTGTGTCTCAGTTGTGGCACAGATGAGGTGTCACATAAATCCTCATTTTCCCGCTTCCCCTCTTTCTACTTCTTCTCTAATCATGATCGAGTAAAATCCTCTGGAATTAAATAACCATCCAATTTGTTTCCAACCAAACTTATCAGATATGACGACCAGATCCTTGCCCGTCGTACAACCCAAGGCGGTACCGCAAGGTACGCCAGAGTTCGAACTGCAGAGAGCTGCTTTGCTTGAAGCTTTCGATTCAAAGATTCCAACCGAGTATCGGCTTTCAAAAGAGCTCATCGATAATCCGCCCACGGATGTCTCTGGTATCCCAGCGTCATGCGGAATCTTAACTCCAGAAGAACTTGAGATCACAGAAAACTATGATGCTTCTGGTCTGGCCGAAGCAATCGCCAACAAAAAATACACCGCAGTCGCAGTGGCCACAGCCTTTTCAAAGCGAGCGATAATTTCTCACCAGCTCACTTGCTGTTTAACTCAGTGGTTCATGGGCGAAGCTGTGGAGCAAGCCAAGGGACTAGATGAATATCTCGCCAAGAACGGGAAAACAATGGGTCCTCTCCATGGTGTGCCTATTAGCATTAAAGACCATATGCCTGTTGCAGGAACATTCTCCTCACTTGGCTGCCTCAGTACCATCGTCAAAAACGAAAAAGATAGTCAGTTGGTTGGGATCCTTCGCAGCCTAGGCGCCGTCTTCTACTGCAAGACAAACCAGCCGCAGACTTTGATGCATCTAGAAAGTGACTCCCTCTGGGGTCGCGTATTGAATCCATTCAACATCCGCCTTTCTGCTGGCGGTTCGACAGGTGGCGAAGCAGCATTGATCGCCATGAAGGGTTCTGTTCTGGGCGTTGGAAGCGATATTGGGGGCAGCATTCGTGCGCCATCTGCCTTTTGCGGCATCTACGGATTTAAACCGACATCATATACTCTCCCCATGCAAGACTTTTTGGCCAGTCCCTCTGCGGCAGAGCTCAATGTCCTGTGCTCAACCGGACCCATGTGTCGCAGCATGAGGGACATGGATCTTTTCATGAAGGGCATTCTCGCGACTAAACCATATCTTGTTGACCCAAAACTTGTACCAATCCCTTGGACTGGACTACACACACCACTACAGCAACGACTGAAGGTTGGCATAATCAACAATGACGGATTTATTGAGCCCCAGCCGCCCGTGAAGAGGGCGGTAGCTTGGGCCAGAGAGATCCTTTCCGACGCGAAATACGCGAACTTGGTGGAAGTGAAGGAATTCAAGCCCTTCGGTGCTGTAGAGGCTTGGTCCAAAATTCGGTCAATGTACTGGCCGGACGGGGGAAAGCATTCCAAAGAAGGGATTATTTCTTCTGGCGAACCACTTCATCCTTTGAGCGAGTGGATTTGGAAAGACGAGGAACCATTGGGAATGCAAACTGCTCATCACGTCAACTTGGCACGCAGGGAGAGAGACAACTTCCGGTATGCATTCGCCGAGAGTTGGCAAGATCATGATGTTGATGTTGTGATTGGCCCTGCATTTATTGGACCTGCATCGGCCCATGATACCGCTTTTTACTGGACGTACACCTCATTGTACAACCTTGTTGACTACCCTGGAGTAGTTATCCCCACCCCCATCAAGGCAAAAGCAAAGGAGGAATATGATCCGGGCTACGTTCCCTTGAGCGACGCGTGCCAACACGTCAAGAAATTATGGGAGAGCACAAATTTCGAAGGCGCCCCCATAGACCTACAGGTGGTAGCCCGAAAATATCACGACAATGAGCTGTTTGGTGCACTCAAAGTGCTGAAGAACATGCTTGATTTGCCGTGATGTTAGATTACATCCGGACGCGAGTTCGATACATCTATAGGGTAGCCCAGCGTGATGTTCATATCGAATTGAGAACATGCGTGAAACCCAATAAATTCAAGTTAAATCCACTATTAAAATTTAGGATTCATTTCTTTTTTAATCCTCAAATTTTAGAGGTGAAACTAATGTGACATGGTTTAATTTGGTGTGAATGTTGTCGATGTTTGTTATTTGTTACTCTGAAGATGATTCCATCTCTCCACCACAACCTCATTTGGATGACTGAAGTTCCGCTTATTCATCCTTCGTTGCTTAACATCAGACATGACTCAGGAATTGCCACCGGGGTGAACTTCCATGACTATTCCTCACGCTCATTGACTCGTCCGCTCTTTCGGAGTTGGTTCATGGCTTGCATGTGTTCAGCTCCGACGCCAGGGCTATTTTAGTTCGCCTCCACGATCGCAACCATCCTTTATTGGGTACAAGCGGACCAACAGCAAACTAAGATGATGGGGCTTTGTAATCACATCGACCTTGGTAGATGGCATTTGGGTTTGGTAAATGAGCTCTCGGCGACCTCGCCGGTGTAAGGAGGCCAAGCATTACTTGAGCCACCCCAGACTTGGATTTACCTACCTCTTTCTGCTAGTTTGACCTTATTTCCCCGTGGGACAAGACTCGATTCTCCAGGTGTGCGGTTTGACAACGACAATCATGGCTTAAAGAGGAGATATCCGATCCTGCCCCCAGATGCCACATGGTGTGTGCCGTCTCCCAGCCACCGAGTTAATTGGTGCGGGCATTTCCCCCCTTTGGGCGGGGTATAGTAGCTCCCCCTTTTAGTCAAGGACCAAGGCCTCACTCCGAGCCGCGCTGAGAGGCACGGGAGGGGAAAATGGGGTGTCCTGGTTTCCCCGAAATTTACTCCATGCAGTCTAGCCCGGACAGGCTTTTCATCCCATGTGGGCAACGTTTCGCCCCCGCACGAAGCGCGACGCCTTGTTCGTGTGTGAGCATCTCTCCGTTCATTTGTCTGGTAAATAGTTTGGCCCGGAGCCAAGTAAGCCAGAGGTGAGACTGGTTGTTGTCGATAGTTGCGCCTAGAGTTCAGTCTACTCATGCATTTCGGCCGAGACCAGCCCGTTTAGCGCTGGGATTGATCCTGGGGTTGGTCGAAAATTTTAAACTTCTCCAACACCTACGTGTCAAACGAATGGAAATTGGAGCATGGGGCCGTCCAAAACCCCAAACCCCGCTAGCCGACTTGGTCATTAGACTCCCGAAAACCATTACCGTATAACCGCGGGGTTACGGGGAAGTCGGAGCCGGCATCGAGTTTGTCATTCGTGGAGTCGTAAGGGTTTATGTCATAGATACATTTGGATACGAACACAACTCGCGTTCGCTATGCTGGAGATGGACGAGAAACTGACCACTGAGCTCATGCACGAGCGCAGCCTCATGTCTGATGCGAGCCAATCAGGTCTACAAGACAGGAACAGCAATCACAATCGCATCGGAAAATAGTAAATGCCATTCCGAATCTACTTGCCGCGACTCCATGTTGAGCCCATGTCCAGACCCTGATTCGCTCCTCGCATCCTCCCTGCACTTGAGCTCGTTCCGCGTGCCGAGACATGAGCTCACAAGCAGCCTCCCAGCCCAAAACCAGGACCAGGGGGTTTTCAGGTTGTTGGACATGCCGTGCTAAGCATCTCAAATGCGACGAGTCCAAACCGACCTGTAAGCGATGTCAACGAGCAGGACGAGAATGTGAAGGCTACGGTGTCAGACTCAATTGGACCTCCGTTCGCCTGCCATCCAATTTCGGTAAGCGGGGGTCTAAACGGGGACGACCAACACCGCTTTTTGAAGTCTCTCGTTTTCGAGCATCGTCGCTTGGACAGTCCAATGGTGCGGCAGAAGGATCCGAGCAAGATGAGGAATCTTCAAACCTACCGGAAAACTCAACGACTGTTGATGCCGACACATCAACTGTCCAGGGTGCACACTCTATTGTAGACCAAGATTCGCCCCACATTGAAGCCCCTCTACCGTTTTTCGGGGATCTCGCTGCATCAACACACCACAGCCATGATGCCCAGAACTCGGCAGAAACTTCCCCGGGGGGTTCAAGCGAGAGACAACCACAAACACATGTACAGTATGTATTTTTTGTGGACATATTGTTTTCTTAGTTATGACGCTAACCCAAACTCTTTTCTAGACATGATCTATTCACATTTGAGGGGTTCGAGAATATTGAGGTAGATGGAGACATGTTCCCGCTTCCCCAACTTCATTCAAGTTTGGCAGCACCAGGGCAACCATTGAATCAATTGAGTCTTTACACTCAAAACTCCACTGAGAAATCTTCACAATCAAGACTGCTGGATAGCTTGCCGAATCCGAGTTTACGCAGTCGATTAATTCAACACTTTGTGCTGTTCCTTTGTGATGTATTAATTCCAGTGCCAGGAATTGATAACCCATTGCGGACGATATTCATGCCAATAGCGCTTGAAGGAGCTCGGACACACCCAAAGGAGTGTACCGGCGCAACGGCCGTCTTCCACCTGATCTGCGCCACTTCTGCCTTTCATCTGTCACAATCGCCGAATGAGGATAAGCACGCGCTCGAACGCATAGCCCTGGAACACTACAACCTTGGGATTTCCCACATTGGGCAGAACATCCAATCAGATGATCGCACTCAATGTGTTGCTATTCTTGCATCCTTCATCATGGCCCTCATGGTGGAGGTTGTCAATGTGCCCACCACGTTTTGGCGTCTGCACATGAAGGGCGCAGTTGAGTGGGTCAATCATGTTGAGCCTCAACTTTGGCTCACGACAGAAGCTGCATCAAAGGTTTATCAAATGTTTATGGGAATCACAGCCTTCATTGAGTCCCAGCTCTTGTTAACTGACCGTGATGCGCTCTGGGGCATTGACTGTGACCTAACATCGGGGTCCGGTCCCTATACGCTAGACCGAATATTTGGGCTGCCAGAACCTCTCTTTCAGGCCATCAGCGGCATGAACAAGCTGCAAAGGAAGCTCAACATGTCACCCAGACAGGATATGGAGCAGTTCAAGGAGGCGGTAGACCGGCTTGAACTTGAACTGTCCTTGTCTGCGCCCTCAAAACCATCCAACTCCAATGCTAGTCATGGAGACTTGATATGCCACCACGCATACTTGTACTACTTTGCAATGCTAATTCACATGAAGCGCGCCATCATGGATGTTCCTCTGGAAGATGTCCAGGACTTGATTGAGCAATCCCTCACGCACATGGAGGTATTTGGGACAAGTATTAAAGAGATCTTTTCGCCACTCATGTGGACGATCGCCATTATAGCATTTGATGCATGCCGGGAAGCAACACAGGAACGTCTTCTACGATGCATTGAAATGTTAAAGGAAAGGTCCCAGTTGGTCGTCTGGGCCAACCTTGCAGAATGGGTGCAGCAAGTCTGGGCATTCCGAAAGACAAAGGGGAATGAGAACCTAAAGTGGCATGAAAGCTGGCCGCTGAGCGAAAACCACCGCTTCATGATGTTTTAATTGACCAACTGGTTTGGATAAACACCTGTATTCTGAGTTTGAGTTAGTGTTGGGTAAGGGTATGCAATCGAATCGGAACCAACGACGTTAGACTCTGTTCATGCTTCCACTTTGCGGCCGCTACGAAGCCAAGAGCGGGGCGATCGCCACTACCAACAATGGATATTAGCGAGCCATTCATGGTTAAACAGTCGATTCATTCAAGTGCGTCCTCATGTGATCTGTGCACCGGGTGCGGGAAAAAAAAGACGTGCCATTACGAGAAAAGACGGAAGAACCAAAAAAAAGTCTCAGGCTAGTCATGCAACTATACATTTGGGCTATACTGGTCTTGTTATCTTGGGAATGAGACGATGACGCGGCTCCGCAACTTGCAGAGAACTTGCTGTAGGACTAACGCCACCACATGGTTTTCTCGTGGGCCCATTGGCGTTTTCCATCACCTGGCTCTGAAACTTTTCAGGGTCGGCCCGGGCCAAGGTTTTTTTTCGCATATAGCTGTGACCCACCTAATATGGCTCTCTCATCAAACTGCCTCGAGACGGTTGTGATTTGGGCGTGGTGGAGATTGCCGAGGCCTGGAGAGTTGGAGTTGGCCGATATCCGCTTGTGGATGTGAGCCTGTCTGTTTCTACTTGCTGAAGAGACTGACTGACTGACTGACTGACTAGCTAGCTACCCAGCTACATACCTACCTGGTCGCCTGTTAAAGAGAAACGAAACGAGAGGCGAGTGACCAGACAGGGCTCATGCGGCTCGTGTAACCACCCACATACCCTGACACATACACACACACACACACCATGGCAGACAGACAGACGCGTGAGGCTTGTCATCCTGGGTAAATTCTGTTCCCCCAAGTATCACCCACCCTCACACTTTCACGTGCAAGCCAAGCCAGCCACCCCATCACACTGCATCAAACAGCCGCATCCCATCCCAGTCCATGATCATGATCGAAAACCGCCCGTCAACGCTGCAGCGGTGCCACTTCCTCATCCGGCTGGCAGCTCTCTGCATTTACCCAGGGTGCCCGTGTCTTGTGACCAACGAGGGTCCGATTCGGGAAAACAAGACCCGGCGCCCCAAGCGGCACGGCATCGGTCCACACGTTGCCCATTGCCCACGGTACCTCCCGAAACCACGCTACGCTGCGACTCGGCCGTGCTAGCTACGTTGCACCAGGCCCATGAGGGGCCCTCGAAGCAATTGGCTCGGTGGAGCCGATCAATTTGGCAAAGAGCCCGGCCATCATGTCACCCCACATTCCCCAAATTACCCCAGACCCCGGACTCTGAATGGACGGCAATCTTTTCTCCCAAGGGACTCGAGAGTCGTCTTGGTGGGTAGTCGCACAATTGACCAACAGATGAGATGGTTTCAACAGGTTACCCTGGTGGGTTCGTGCCAAGGTGCAGGGCCTGGTTCCTCGGCAGTCCGTTGATTGGCCTCCGCGCCTTTGGTGTCGCGAGGGCCGGGCTGCTATAAACCCCAGCAGGTGCCGTAAATCTTGGCTCTGCTTCTCTGCTACCCTGTTCGGCTGCATCTTCAAGTTTCCAGTTGATCAATTACAGCAGAAGAGATGGCTGACGCCAAAGAAACGGGTGGCGATGCTGCCGCCAACACTCGCCAGAGTGCAGACCACTCCGTCCATGCAGCAGACGAGAAGGCGTCGCAGCATGAGGAGACGCGAGAGATCAATGCCGCCTCACTTGCGCTGGCCGAAGCTGTGGCCAAGCAGAAGCCTAACCCTTGGTCTCACAGCATGATGAAGCTGTACTGCATCATGTTCTTGGGTTATCTTATTTCCACTATGAACGGTTATGGTATGTTGCCCCTCCGAGACAAGAATGGGATCCATTCGCCATGTTGGTAGCTGTAATTGACATCTTCTCCAGACAGTTCTCTCATGGGCTCAATCAACGCCATGAAGCCTTACCAGGAGTCGTTTGGCCTCAGCGGAGCTGGCTCATCCACCGGTATCGTCTTCATCATCTACAACATTGGTCAGATCGCCGCCTTCCCCTTCTGCGGTATGCTTGCCGATGGCTTTGGTCGACGATGGTGCATCTTTGTCGGATGTCTCATTGTCGTTGTGGGAACCATTGTACAGACGACATCTACCAACCGCGGCCACTTCATTGGCGGCCGATTTGTTTTGGGATTCGGCGCTGCCATTGCGTCCGCTGCTGGTCCCGCATACACCGTGGAACTGGCGCACCCCGCGTACCGTGGTTTCATGGCTGGCATGTAAGTCAATTGCGCTTGAAACCACCTCACACTTAACGCGAAACTGATACTCTGATTAGGTACAACAACCTGTGGTGGTTGGGCAACATTATTGCTGGATGGGCCACCTACGGCTCCAACCTGCACTACTCCGACGCCTGGGCATGGAAGATCCCCACCGTCGTGCAAGCAGGAATGCCTGGCATTGCCATGTGCGCTATCCTGTTCTTCCCCGAATCTCCCCGTTGGCTCATCGCCCAGGACCGCACCGAAGAGGCCCTCGCGATTCTTGCCAAGTACCACGGAGATGGCGACGTCAACCACCCAATTGTGCAACTGCAGTACCACGAAATCGTCGAGCAAAACAACCTGAACCGATCCGATAACGCTTGGTGGGACTACCGCGAGCTCGCCAACACTCGAGCCGCTCGATACCGACTGGCAATGGTTATTGGCATGTCCTTCTTTGGACAGTGGTCTGGAAACAACGTCATCAGCTACTTCATGGTAAGTCATGTCCCTCGTCATATTTTACCCCAGTGAATATTCTTTTCTAACGCTCTTATGCTCTAGCCCGAAATGTTCAAGTCTGCTGGTATCACCAACACCAACACTCAACTCCTTCTCAATGCTATCAACCCAATCTTTTCCATGATTGGTGCTATTTATGGCGCCTCGCTTCTGGACAAGCTTGGACGAAGGCCTATGATGCTTTGGGGATTGACTGGATCCTTGATTTCCTACATTTTCCTCACTGCCTTCACCGCCCAGACAGAGTACCACCCCAACCTGTCTTACGGAGTCATCGTCTCCATTTACATTTTCGGCATCTGCTTCGCTTGGGGATTCACTCCTCTCCAGACCCTCTACGCCGTCGAGTGTCTTGAGAACCGTACCCGTGCTAAGGGCTCTGGTCTCAACTTCCTCTTCCTGAACATTGCCATGGTCGTCAACACCTGGGGTATTAGCGAGGGTATCGCTAAGATTGGCTGGAAGCTGTACATTGTCTACATTGGTTGGATTTGCATCGAGTTAATCATCATCTACTTCTTCTTCGTTGAGACGGCTGGCAAGACTCTAGAGGAGCTTAGCGAAGTCTTCGAGGCTCCTAACCCCAGAAAAGAGAGTACCAAGAAGCACAAGGCTGAGGTTGACAGAAGTGGAAGAGTTGTGCAGGTCAACGAGACAGATGTCTAGTTAATCTGTTCCATAAAAAAGCTCAATAGTTTCAGATGCGTGTTTGTCATAGTATATAGTTTGTTCAGATAATGCTCAACGAAGTTATCTCACAATTGCGATTCCCGTGGAATTACCTATTGCTCGCTTATGAAATCATTCATAATGTCTCCAAATGGCGCCATGCTGTCAGCTCCAATATTAAACGGAATATCTAACGCCATATTCTGACCAAAGTCAAAATTGTCAAAGTATCCTGGTACGGCTAGTCCTTGGATTTGTTCAAACAATTCTACAAGATGGTCAATATTAATAGGCGGTTCAAGGACGAAACTAGAAATTGCATACCATCTGCGGATGTGAACGTGGGTGCCTTTGAATGACCTGAACCTTTCTCTAGTACTGCCGTGATGGCATTCACTGCTGTTTGTGCTTCCATAGACTGGTTCGGGTTCTTTTGCCACACTTCTTTGGCAATAGTTAAAGCTGCGGTGATTTCGTCTCGCCTGGTAGACAAAGAAGGGTCTGGCTTTCCACAGTGCCACTCATCAAGTTTACTGAGAGCAAAACACAGCATCGTCGTGGCCTGCAGAAATTCATGATTGAGCGATGCGGCCACCTTCCAGCGAATACCAAACATGAGGCCCCCAGGTTGGGTCTCCTCGCTCATTCTTTGCTGATGCTCCAAAACCTCGAGTGCAGCTTTGATACAGAGCTCATTTGACTTGCTATTTTCTTCTCCACCGGAACCTTTCATGAAGCTCCGTCGATGGAGGAGATAGATAGCTTTGTGTGTGAGAACGTCTAGAAGAATTCTGTATAGTATCTTGGCAGGATCTTCTGCAATAGAATTCTCAAGAGATTTGTATTTTAAACTTGCAGGAATGGAGTTTATTGTTCTCTCGAGTTTTTCACTGAGAGTAGCGATCGTTGTCGGTGAGACCATTGCTGCCTCAGTGGCATCATATATCTCTGCCGCTATGCTGATCACCGGGTGCCTCTGAATAATATGTGATAGCGGGGTTGGATCCGTGAGTGGCCGCGCAGGTGGCATCTCATCATGTTCAACTCCTATGTCATCATCAAGCAAGTGCGCAGGAGGGTGGGTATCGCACTGTGAGTCTTTGATGACTCGTGGCAGTCCGAGCTGCGTGCTTGTGAAGAAGTCCATCTGGTACAGAGTGATCCATATGCGCCGACGAAGCTCCGCCTGCAATGGTCGAATATTTGGCCAATGCGATGGATCGCGGTGCAATCCCATGCGAAATGCGAGTCGAATAATAACACCAATTAATACCCAGTTGCCAATATGTGCATCAGTATTGGTGTTTTGGTCGACGGCAAAGTGCATCATTAGGGTTTCGATAGTGTATTTGTTCGGCCGCAGATAGTTGCCAGCAACTAAACAGTGAATAGTCAGAGTTCGGTACGTCTCTAGCATATTTTGAGGCTCTGTAGTAGATACGCCAGCAGTTCCGATGTCTCTTTGCTGGAGAAAAGCAGATATGCTCATGATACCAAACAGTAATCCGATCCATCTGATGGGTGCATCCGTTGGATTTGCCCAAAATTCCGCATACTACCCATAAGTTAGCAAGTAAGAAAAGAGGAATGGTGCAAAGTACTAGCCTCTGAAAGGAATTGGGTTCGGTGCAGAATTACTTTAGTTATCAGTCACCAAATTAGAGATTAACAAAATATCAGGCTCCGATCTAAAAGCATACCTGATCCAAATTCGAAACTGTTAAAGAATTGAGAAACATGTCTATCTACAACTCGGCGTGGTGGTATTTGAGCCAGGATTTGGTCTTTCGGAAGGGATGAAACACTTGTAAGCAAAGAAATTTTTGAAGACGCGGGTGCATGCATCGAAGGCGCATCAAATGGAGTAGATTCTCTAGTTCGAGTGCTTACGGAGGCCTCGTCGGACAGCTCCTCTTTGAGAAGTCGAATCTGGACGGTTGTGATTAGACAAATCAGGTCGAGCTTCGAAAAATTGACTTACATCCTCTAAAATGGTAACCCAGTGGGAACTACCGACATAGACTGCATGATTATCAGTGAGGCTTAGTTTTCCCATACCATCCGCTCCCTGGTCGCTGGTGAGCGTAAGCGAAGAGCCAGGGCTGTTAAGGCTATCATTTGGTGATGATGTAACCTCTGGAGATTGGTATGAGTTTTCCGCTATGTTCCTCATCTCAGTTACAAGACTTTCAAGCCGCGAAACTCTCTGGCGCGCCTGCTGCCTTTTGGCATGAGGGCGATAGTCGATGGCATCTTTTCGCTCTTGGGCCGAAGAACTGTAGATGCATTCTGTAGGTTTCCCACGCCGTAAACAAGCACCACAAGGAGAATTTCTATCACAACGAAGCCTGAGAAATATTAACAAAATTTTTGGCGGCGAAAGAGGGACCGACTTACTTTCGCCCTCTGCAAAAGGCGCAGCTCAAAATGGGTTTATCTCGTTTCTTACTCTGCGAGATCGATTGCATCGCGACTCTTCCCCTTTGTCGTGGGTTCAAAAACTCTGCAAATACTATTGCGACGTTTATTAGGAGTTTGGAATCTCCAGGCGTGATACGGAAACTGCCGTTTTCATGTGTGACGGAAGTGATGCCAAAATGAAGCCTCACTAAAGTCGGCACCAGAGTTTGAAGATCAACACCATCACGTGACCCGCAGTAAAGATGGTCTCCGGACAAGATCCAGGATCAAGGGGATAGTACTACCCTTTGGAACAATAGTTTGAAGATATTTTGGGATTATATTCCAGCGCAAGATCCGGAGAAGCACTCAAGGTAAGCACATGCGAGTTCTTCAACCGGGATTCAACTTTGATGGCTAGAGTGGAGACTGATGATGAACCAGAGCAATTCAGCTTCGTCTTGATACCCACAGCTTCTGGGTTGTGCTAGGGAATCGCCCTACGTCCAAGGAAATTGCCGAAATTTTTGTTAAAAAAAAATCGCATTGTCGTATCTTGACACATTTCCAGGCTGGACGGAGCTTCGGAAAATGGACGGTCCATTCACGGACGGTCGGACAGTCATGACGTTGCAAGCCTCTCATTGGTCACTCGGGTGATCCGCACATTGGGCTAGCCCCTCAACCACGGTCCGTGGTGGGCATGATCTGTGGCTTGGGGGCTTTGAGGCTTTGAGTGAGGGAGATCTTGCGGAGCTTGTGTTCCTGGGCACGACCCTCCGTGAAAAAGAGCCTCCTGAATCATTCCAAGAGCTCAAGACACTCCAAATATATAACACAACGCAAACGCTGTTCACAATGCCTTTCATCCAACATTCTCTACCTCTCGCTTTACAGTGGTTTTATTTCTACTACTTTTTAGTGCAATAACCTGTCTTGACACAAGTCTGATTCCCTTGTTCTCAACGAATCGCTTGTTCGCACACCAACGCTTTTAACACCTTCGTACATATCACAACATGGCGGGGCTGGACAGGGATGATGTCGTCTACCCTTCGGGGCTCAGATTGGTACTGATTCTTGTCTCCATGTTTATTTGCATGTTCTTGGTTGCTCTGGTAAGTCTGCAACAACATACACTCTGGTCAGCTAGTTAACGGACTCTCTTCGCAGGACAAACTCATCATCGCCACGGCAATCCCAAGCATTACCAATGAATTTCACTCAGTGAGCCATATTGGTTGGTATGGTACGGCTTACCTACTAGCCAATTGCGCATTCTTATTGGTATTCGGCAAATTATACACTTTCTTGAACATCAAAGCAACCTTCCTGACAGCCGTCATGCTTTTTGAGGTGGGATCAGCAGTCTGTGGCGCTGCGCCAAACTCAATTGCTTTCATCATCGGCAGAGCCATCGCTGGCCTAGGAGCTGGAGGAGTTCAATCTGGCGTCGTGAGTTCTCTCTTTCTATCATCATCAAGATCATTATTGACATGATGCACACAGCTTGTTCTTATCGTGCATGCCCTTCCATTGGAGAAACGTCCTCAATTCCAGGGCTTGTTCGGCGCCGTGTTTGGAATCGCATCAATCATCGGTCCAGTGATCGGCGGTAGCTTGACCACTCACGCCTCATGGAGATGGTGTTTTTACCTCAACCTGCCTCTGGGCGGCCTGGTATTGCTATTCATATTCTTCTTGCTGGACATCCAGGCTCATCCCAGCACTGGCGATATCAAGAGCCATCTAAAGAAACTCAATATTGAAGGCCTTCTGGCCCTAATTCCTGGAGTAATCTGCTTGTGCTTGGCTCTTCAATGGGGCGGCTTCACATACAGCGTAAGACTTTTTTCTTCCATGTTTTTTTTCTTTTGGATTGAATCTCACTGAAAATAATTAGTGGAGCAATGGGCGCATTATCGCGCTACTAGTGATCGCTTTTGCGCTGCTTATTGCCTTTGTCTTGATTCAGGTCTGGAGACCCAAGAATGCCACAGTTCCGCCACACATTTTTGTGCAACGCAGCATTGCCAGCGGTTTCTGGGTCAGCTTTTGCGTGGGCGCACACCAAACACTACTGAGTAAGTCGGCTCTTTTTCATCTTGATATTATGGATTATTAACGCAAGAACACTAGTTTACTTCCTCCCTGTGTGGTTCCAGGCCATCAAGGCCGACTCAGCTGTTGAGAGTGGTATCCACATCCTGCCCATGGTGCTCTCTCTCGTTGTTGCATCTATCATCACAGGCGTTCTCACGAGCCGCATCGGTTACTACACGCCTTTCTTGCTAACGGGCATCTGTATCGCATCTGTTGGCGCAGGTTTAATCACTACCTTTGGTATCCACACACCATCGAGCCAGTGGATCGGATACCAAATTGTGTATGGTTTGGGTCTAGGCGCTTGTTTCCAGGCACCCAACATGGCGGCACAGACAGTACTTCCACGAAACGAAGTCTCAATCGGTGCCTCGCTCATGCTCTTTTCTCAGACTCTCTCCGGGGCCATCTTTGTTGCAATTGGCCAAAATGTGCTCGATAGCCAACTCGCACATCGCCTTGCTAAAATCGCGGCTATAACCCCACAGCAAATTGAGGAGGCCGGTGCCACGGGTCTTTTCAAGCTTATTCCAACCGATAGATTGAAAGACGCTATGGTAGCCTACAATAGCTCTCTGCGCGTTTGCTTCTATGTTGCTCTAATCATGGCTTGCCTTGCACTTATTGGTGGTCTTGGCATGGAATGGCGCAGCGTGAAGCAGGAGAAAGTGAACGACGACGAGGAAAATACTGCCGAGCATGAGAAAGGTCGATCCGATTCTAACGCCAGCACAAATCCCGATAGCAAATAAATGATGGTGAATTCCATCGTTTGATAAATTAGAGCTGCGTGGTTGGCACGAGCAACAGGACAAATAGGAACGGGAATCATGGGGACGAGAGAGATAAGATTGAGAAGAACACAACATAGACAGCAACTATTCCCTGCCATCATAATTATTTTTCCTATTTGTTTTAATATACTATTTCCCACCCAGAATAAATTTAATCGTAAAAATTTAAACCCGTTTGACAATGAGAGATCAATGATTGCGGCCAGACAATAAACAAATTCGCTGACATTTTGGCTGACATAACCTTGCGATGATAAGAATTCTCGATATGAAATATGAAATGATCGAGAAATATACGGCAGACCCTGGTCACTGCACCAAGCCAACCAGTAGTGTCTCGGTTAAGAGATTAATATAGGGTATTAGGGTTTCACAACCAACACATCAGATAATCAATGTGGTTATGCAAAACCAAAAAGAATGGACATGAAATAAATGGAGAATATCTAGAAAGGTCTTTGCAAATCCTTGATATAGTGAGTCCAAAATGAGAACAGAAATGTGATGGAAAAAATGTGAATCCTTGAATGAAGTTATCACAATTCCGCCAAGCTCATGATAGCCCATAACCTATAGTGTTAATGCAATTGATTGGAGCAAAACAATGACGAAAATCATTTCGATGAATCCAGAGTGCATTTTCTATGGAAATAATTGCAGCGAATGCCTGTCTGTGACTGTTGTGTGAGCAATGCGACAAGTAAACGCACTCTGCAACGGAACTTGGCCGAACTGTTGAGTCGGTACATATTCTTTTGTCATTCTATTGCGATATCTATGAGGCCACCCATAGGAATTTTCGGGACCTTTTCCGGCCCACCGCTTGGAAAAAATCATGCAAGAACTAGGTGGCTTGCATCATCTATCAGGTTTGTCAGGAAATCGCCGACCGGTCTGAAACTGATCTTCATTCACCTCCATCAAAAAGTCCGACAGCGGCTCGCGCTAAAAATAGAGGTGCAGCTGAGCCAAGAAAATTCTGTCCCCGGGCTCGTGGGCTTCGTTTCCACTATTAGTTCGCATCTGTAGGCTAGGACAGGGGTAAAACACCACTGCAACGGCAATTGATCATTCGATGGAGTCAGCTGGAATTTTTGTGCCGTTCTCGCAGTGGAGCAGGTTCGCTCACCCCTGAAAGCTCTTAGCAGATCGAGTCCATCATTTCTGGGCCCCCTTGGGCTCGGACACCCACCAGGACCCAAAATTTCAATAGTTTTCTCCCACAAGTTGGGTGGCAACGAGCCTCGTCAACGCCCAATTTCGTACCGTGTGCGCCGAGGATTTCCTAAACCAGAATCCTGTCATCTATCGAATTTTCCTCCCAGCTATAGTGGAGCAACTAAGCAAGGTGAGAGAGCCAGGTCAGCGCCAAAGAGTCTACCTGGAGATAGCACGTGTGTCCACCGGGGCGCCCCTAGCGTAAAGCCCATATCTGTAAGTCAAAAAACACATCGGTGAAGGACGGGATTAACCGAAATTTCCTTCACACCGAATGTTTTTCTCACGATGCAAGATTTTTTTCGTCTTGTTTCCTCACCTCTCACACTACCACACCACGAAGCAGAACTGGCGTCTGCCCCGCAAGGCTTTATCTTACACTCAGCTTTATCTTACGACGGCATCTGGGATTTGGCGTTGTTGGTGGGGACTCTAGTGGCAAGTTGATAAGAAATTTTGCAGCACGCCTTTACGCCTCCACCAAGGACCCAGTTGTAGAATCACGGATCCGATTTTCCAGTATGGGTTTAAAAATGGAGGAATTCGCTGCAAAATTCTCGATGGAATAATTCCTGTTCATAGCAAATTCCCCATTCATCAATTGACTATCTTGTCCCTTGGGTTGTTGGTTCACGATGCATCTTGAATCAGAAAAAGCCCCGTATCACTTGTCCGAGGAGGCTGTTGAAGACGGTGAGCCGCTCGGCCGCCGGACGTCAGCCCTAGAGGAAGCTCCCACTCTAGTTCCTCCCTCTGGAATTCCTACCTTGCCTTTGTCTCGCCGACGAAGCAACGCGTCTCATGCCACAGTTGGAGAAGATGGTCGGCTAGAGGATCTTGATTCCCTATTTCGCAGTGCCTCTGCCATTACTCGACTTCATTCACGAGACAGGCGAGAGTCTCAAGACAATGTTTTTGATCTCCCAAAAATCCAGCGACCACGTGCTGTGAAGCCAGGTCCTGAAAGCACCATTCGTGAAGTTCCTTCTACTTTCACCACACCTGCACCTACACGACCATCATCTCCGAATCAAGTTTCTGGCAGTCCTGGCTGGGATACCCCTTCAACACCGTCCGGCGCGCAGACTCCTGCTGAGTATGAGGTTGGCGTTGGCCAAGCTTACCCGGATATTGGCGTCATTGCTTCATGGCGTGGTGCTGTCATTCTTCTCTGCACTTGTGGCGCGCAGCTTATGGATAATGTATTCATGACTGGTGTTAACATTGCGCTGCCAGCCATTCAAAAAGATTTTGATGTTCCAAGCACCGACCTTCAATGGCTTATTTCAGCTTATACTCTCACCTTTGGTGGCTTCTTGCTCCTATCTGGCGTCATGGCCGATAGATATGGGCGAAGGGTCATCTTCTGCGCTGGCATGACACTTCTGAGCATCTGGACCTTGGCCGACGGCGTTGCTAACTCATTCATTCAATTGGCCATTTTCCGTGCACTTCAAGGAATCGGAGCAGCTGCTACTGTACCCTCTGCCGTGGGCATCATCAGCAACTACTTTGTGGCCAAGGATCGTACACTCGCTTTGACCATTTTTGGAGCTGCTGGGGCAGTTGGTTTCTGTCTGGGTCTCATTTTTGGTGGCTTCCTGACCTCTTCACTCGGATGGCGCTACGTCTTCTACTTGTCTACTTGCGTCACAAGCAGTCTTGGAATTCTTGGCTGGTTTGTTCTTCCCAAGGATCGAATTGACGGCCATGCAAGGCCCAAGCTGGATTTCGCCGGTGCCGGTCTGTCTACTACAGGCCTGATTTTGCTTAGTTTCGTGCTTTCCAGCGGGGGTGAGTATGGCTGGGGCAAAGCATTTGTTATTGTCTTGTTGGTTCTGAGCGTCGGCATGATCGTGCTCTTCACCTATGTGGAGAAGAAGGTCTCAAACCCCATCATGCCCCTGTCGCTTTGGAAGCTCGAAAATTTTGCTGCACTTTGGATTGGTGGATTCGGTAAGTTCTAATTTCAGCGTAGAGATTTGAACCTTCATGTTGCTAACATTTATGCTAGTTGCTTATGGTGGTTACCAGACCACAATTTACTACACCACCCTCATCGCCCAAGAAGTCAACAAGCTTAGTGCGGGCCAAACTGCGCTCAGATTCCTTCCCATGGGCTGCACTGGCTTCGTCTTTAGTCTTGGAATGTCCCGAATGCTCGAGCACTTTAATACCAAGACACTATTGGTGGCTGGTATGGCAATTTGTGCGGTTGCGCCAGTACCATCGGCCCTGATGAAGCAGGAAGACATGGATTTCTGGAAGCACATCTTCCCCACTACCGTCATTGGTGTCGCTGGTATCACAATCGTGTATTGCACAATCACAGTGGTGTTGTTGGCATCGGTGCCCGTTAATGTCAAGAGCCTCTGCGGCGGGATGATCAACACAGCTTTCCAAATTGGAAGTGGTGTAGGACTTGCACTTTCTAGTGCTGTTGTACAGGCAGTTGATACTAGCAAAGGCCACGGCATGTTACAGCAGTACTGCGCAGGACTATGGTGCTGTGTTGGTCTGGCCGGCATTGGCATTGTAGCAAGTGGTGTGGGAGTCAAGAACATTCGCCACTCCTAGGCTGCTGGACACTCCTGATAACGGTTTATAATTAATTCTTGGTGCTATGATTTACGGATACCACATGCGGCTACCCTGGTTTAGGTGCCGCTTCGCGCGATATTGCTGGGTAAATGGGAAAAGCAGGTATGATGTTGGATGGATTATAAAAGTTTGGGGGGTATGGATTTGAACCACATAATTTAATACGATAATTTTTACAACTCGAATATCGCTGTGGCCCATCGCCTCGCCAGAAGATTGAGCACTCAAAACCATTTCTTGATGGCATTGTTCGCTGTAGATAGGGATCATTCTAGTGATGGGAAAATTTCCAGTTGTGATTTGGGCTCTTATTCTTGCTTAGGATTTAGACATCCCGTTGTGCTGACGCGAGCCCTAGATCCTCTGTTGAGGTCAGGGCTATCAACTCTTGAGGTTGTGTATCATCAAAGAGGCTGAAATTGGAACAGTGGTACTCTACTAGCGTGCGCGCCAATCCTGCTGGAAGCCCGATTTGTTACTGTGATAGTGACTGCATTAGACTATGTTGGCTCGTTGGTTGCATGGCTGCTCCACTCTTGGACCAATCAAATACCACTGCTTTATCAGAACCAAGTCGAGCGAGCCATGTTCTGAGACATGCATGTATTCCTCAAAACAAATCAGGGTAGAGAACCCAGGCACCTGGTATCATCAAGCTCCAATATTTCGTAATAGTTGGTTTCCGCTTTCAAGCAACGCTGGGAAGTTGCGGTCAGAGACTTGGTTCCACACCTTCGAGTTGGCCACCTCTTGTGCTTAAGCGAGTGGAAGCTACAGATTTTATTCAGCGGTGAACTATAGTGGAAATTATGGGGTTCAGACGGCAGCATTGGTTGTTGTTTACTAAATATTTTAGTAATGTTACCAACATATCACGAACGATTGTGAGATGAATGGGTTGGGTTGCGCAACTCAGATACTTCATATAGAACTAATCACTTTGACAATTGGATTACATCGATCTCAACTATTTGGCGAGTACCATGCCTGAGAATGATGTTGGTGCTTTTACTGCTGGCATGAGTTCTAGCGTTATCCTCCACAAATAGACACCCAACTTCCGACGCCGTGATCACGCTCTCTCATCACCCATCTCGGCAGTTCTAGTGCCGTCTTTGTAGATGTGACAGACCTTGGTCTTCTCGGAACCAAAAACTCTGGCGCTGATAATGTCTGCCTTGTCGGCAGGGTTGCGGCCAGACTTGTGAACAGGTTTTCCGTGCTTTGATCTAAATGCGACAAGTTAATGATACCCACGATGAATTCAATGCACTATGGTCGACTTACATGATGGTTACCTGCTTCACGGTGCCAAGTTTCTGGTGGCGATAAGATTAGTGGACTGTGCGAAATTAATGGTCTCGATGGTGAACTTACCTTCTCTGCGCTGCCGCCAGGCTTTGTGAAGTTCTGGACCGCGCTCTTCCAGGTTCGAGGGAGTTTGTTCATGTCGTGCCCTTCCCAACGCACCATCCCTCGGGCAGAGGTGCTGAACAAACGAAGCATGGTGGAAGACATTGTCGAAGACATCTTCAAAGAAAAGGCTGCGAAATCACAGACGAAGGAGATGTAAAATTGGTTCTTCTAGGATCGCTGATACATGCGATCGAAAATAGGCAATGGAATGGATGGAAACCGCGATGCTCGCTTTGGTGATAGTGCGAACGGTTTCGAAAGGATGGCAAGACTTGCGATGAAGAGTTGGATTTTGAAAGAATTTCTTCGAGGCAATTTGGAAGAGTCCGAGATATTTATGTTGCTGGTAAATCTTCTGGAATGATCAGTTGTTCAAGCGCTTTGGTGGTGGCAAGCTGTTTGTGTTTGACAGAAGTGTTTGTTGGAGACAATCTGGTTTGTCGCAGGCAAGCCGCTTGCCAAACAGCTTTAATGCGCAAAGAAAGACTCATTGCGGAAAGCGCAAGCGAAACCCATCTGAAAATTTGTGACATGCATTTACATGCCTTGATTAGGAAATGCGCGACATCTACGGTAATTAGAATGGAGGGGAAATGACAACTGATTAAGCCGATAATACCATTTTGTTGACCATCTGAATAAATGTTTCCATGGTTTGGAATTCAAAAATAAGACGGGATCCTTAATATGCCCGTTGGACCAACAACTCCCAAGAAAAGTATCCATTGCTGTACCCCTGATTATGGATGATGGAGCTTTGTAGATTCCAGCGCCACCTTCTCATGTAGGGGATCTGTCAATTAAATGTAGTAAGAAATGAAATTAAATACCTGACTAATACCAAGATAACGTTGGTACTATCACGAATCGAAAAATTGAACGAAGAGCTCCGCATAAAACATTGACACTTGTTTCACACTTCATTACCGAGGCATCCTCACAACCATGATACTTGGAATTGCGGAGAGCGCGCGCGAAAACAGCATGCCCCCATTAATCTGCTGGCATCCGGGTTTCTTTACATCTATCTTGCCGCTATTGTAGGGGATGCCATGTGTTAATGTTCTCCGCGGTTCCGTCGAGCCGCATAATTTCCCGCCGGCTTGACTGAACAATAAGACGGAACAAATAGGTCGCAATGGGTTTATGGCCCACTATTTCAATCTTGCACACTTCCCTAATGCCCTCCAAGGCGACCCAATATGGATTTATTCTACTTTGCAGTCAGATGCCATTGTATCCGCGTGTCATCAATGCAAATAGTATTTATGTACCGTGAATCCCCACATTCATAGCAATAGCAGATCCAACATGGCGCTCTCTATCGAAGCTGTTATTTCCATCCTGGGTGTCCTGGTCACTATCCCGTCGGCCGTTGTCATTCTTGTGCCCCTTGTTAGAATGTATTGGTATCGCCCAACCACAGCTGGCGGTTAGTCAGACAAACTCATCGTTGTTAACTTGTTGATTAAGTTGATTAGAATTCTCTGATGTTGATCATGGTATTCCTGAGCCCTTACCCGTCTATCTCAGAGCCAATTCATGGCGTTTGCCGTCACGCAGCACCTGACCGCAATGAACAAGGATTCTTAATCAACGATATTATTACTTGTTCTGTCCTTTTTATGTTGTTAATCACGTGAGTCAAGATAGGATTGGTAATGGGCCGGCCGCCATGAGGATCACACTGTATCACGCCGTTGCCGTTGACCACAGCACGACTGCAAACTACTGGATCATCGAATAGAGTGCTAGCTATTGTAGCTATTCCAGATACGATAGAGTGTTGTTCGGGGTTGGTTTTGAAGCATGTTGGAGAACAGTCCTTGTAGTAGGTTGGTGGTGTGACCTCGCCGCCGACAAAGCTAAGAACCCGCTCCGTTTCGGTACACTTAGTCAGTTGGATATGCTCCATTTGTCTCCCGTACGAATTCTACAAATAAACATTCGTTGCCATATATCGCATTCCGTTCAATAAATCCTGCGCTATTCGCAACATCATTGGTCGATTTCTACATTTCGTCTCAATGAATTTAGATTTAGGAAGACACAGGCCCAATGCAGTATTCCCTTTTACTCTCACATAAAATATATCGAAGTAGATATACTGATCAAAATATTTTAATTCATATACTCTTAACTAAATATTCAACCAGAGCAGCACGCCCAACATCGCTACTGACAAAATACTCATTGGCACCCCAATCATCACCGCAGCGTCCCCTTCGTCTTTGCTGGAGCTGTTGCTGTCACTATCACTATCTTCATCGGAGCTAGACTCTGATACCTTTGTACAGGCTAATACAAGGGTGGTGTCGTCGGCTGTTGTATTGCGGACCTTTCGATTGGTGTAGCTCTTGGCTGGGGGATAGCGGAAGATGATTGCAACGGCAGCCCTGCGCTCTTGGAAAGCGATGTTCATTGGCGAATACAAAGTTCGGGAGTAGGTCATCGACTTGTTGCTTGAAGGCATAACGTCATCGCGAGTATAGATCTCATCAATTGTTGTGTTGATGGGTGCCTCCACAGCGATATCTTAGCCAATTAGAGTCAGTATCAAGTAACTTTCAAGGTAAAGAAATAGGAAAGCTAAAAATATCGTTGCATATTCGACTTACAGAATGGATGAAGCTCGCCGACTTTGTTGAGGGTATCAATTCGCTTCTGGAGCTTTTCAACACCAAGGAACAAATCGGATGGACAGGACGAATTTCGCGAAGACACGGTAAAATTTTGATCGAGGTAGTACAGTGGGCTACTGTTATCGGCCCATAGCTCGCGCATTGTGGCATTGATGCTGTCAATACATTCCTTGCCAATAAGCTCTTCACATCCGTTGTAGCTACCTCCAATCTTGTCGCTTGAGTTGGTATAAGCGACCACCATGTCAGTGATCATGTACAGGTCCGTGTTGTTTAACGACACATCTTCATACTCGAGCCACCAGCCAGTCATTGTCGATTCCCAGTCTTTGGTCTTGTCGTCATCAAGGAGTGGTTCCATCGATTGGAGATCTGCATTGTCGACATCGTCCACAGCATAAACGAATTTAGCTCTTTTGGGGAATAGCGGAGCTAGCTCAAACTCGACTGAGGCGCTCTGCTTAGGTTCGATGCAATAGGTTTCGCCATTGTACCCATTGGTGAGGGAGTAGTCGCATGTTCCTGTTTGGAGTGCGGCTAAAGCCCCAAGGGGAAAGACAAAAAGCAACGACCACATTGTAAGCCAAACAACAAACACTAGCTAACTGACGTGGTGGAAACTGTGGCTCCTAGAAACAGCCGCATTGCCCATTCATATACTCGTCGCCATCTTGAGGTGGGGTTCAACATCCTAAATTAAGCTTGAAAGAATGCTTATGCAGGATGTCAACTATCATTAGGAACCATACTGTAAGGAGACTTCCGCAGAGATCAGACGGACAGTTGTTCAGCCGATCTCGTTTTATCCGACTGTCCAGGGTCCACAGCTTGCGTTTCAATTCCACACCAACTCACAAAATTCCGCCACCGGATGCAGTACCCGTGGTGCTTGGTGCCTCAGCTTGTTTCACGAGCGTGGGCACTTTTTTTCAGCTCAAGAGAAGCCATTAAGGCGAAGCCAATCGATTTTAAGTAAAATAACTAGTTCATCTACCAAATCCCCAACGTAGTTTAGTTGCCAAGTCACAAACCTGGTTCTGTTGATCGCACAACCTTTCTGTGATCGTCAAGGCTGGCCCAGCTGACCACCATTCGACGAAAAGAAATCCGCATAGCGCTCTGGGAATTGAAACGGATACCTACATTTGTAACCTTTAAAATGCCTTAAGACGTTATACTGACAAGTTGATCAATTCAACTATGCAGACTTGACACAGCAAGCCAGGAAGTGAACTGTAAAAGATTAGCCAGGCCAGTATAAATTACCAAAACCGACATTCTTACAAATCATGACGGCATTGAAGTATTCTATAGCGAATAGGAATATGTCACAAAGCCCTCAGGAAAATGAGTAGTAACGATATCAAATTCTCACCTTCAAAAATCACGGACAATGGTATTTGACATAGATTCATTTTTAGAGAGAAAGAGTCCACTAGCTAAGCTATTTATTGACTTCGGGGTGATTTGCAAATAAAATGAGAGACCTTTCATCTGAAGGCTTAGGTATTGACATTTATATATCAAGGCCTCCTTATCTGATGACTGCATGGAGTTAATGATTCCGGCGTTCGTGCCTGACTGACGTACCCAGAGTCAGTGCCTGGTTTCGCTGGATTTCTATAGTCGCCATAAAAAGGATGTTGCGGAGGTGCTGGTTCTTCCTCAACATTCGGGCCACTGGCGGAGTTTGAAGCTCGTCTCGTGAATGTCTTTAGATGTTTTGCTTTTTTAGAAATTATTTTGCTTAATCTTTCAGGCACTTCCTTTCCTATCCAGATGTAAAATTTCACAGATCTCGAAATTGAATTGCGGAGAGAGCTCATTGTTGATGAACCTTTAAAAATTCCAGGATTTCCTGCTTGAATGTGATTATTCGCGTGGTCCCCAGACAGAGGTTTCAATGTTGTATTTGGTAAATCGCCTCCCATGAACTGCAATGGCTCAATGGTGTCAGAATTGGCAATAATTATGTCATCAGAGGAGCTTGCCATCTTTTTTATTTTATAAAATTCTGGTGTGGATACAATGTAAATCTCATGTGCGCGAAGATGTTGTTTAATATCATACAGAGTTTCCTGAATTGGCATAACCTGAGCTTCACCAAAAGCGTCGATGCCAACAATATGACCGTGTACCTCACCTGTTGAGTCATTGATAACCCAGGATCCAGAGTCACCATGAATAAGCCCTATTTATGATATAAGATTATGTTAAAGTTCCTTGGCTTCCTGCGTGAATACTTACGAGATGATTCATCTGGGACAAATTCGAGCATTTCTACAAAGTCATCGCTTGGGCCCATGATTAAGGCGGAGTAATTAGACGACAAATTACCACGCTGAGGGCCATGGCAGCTGTGAACAATCACAGGTTGCCTTGAGAGTCTTTTGCGGGAGGGAGATGAGAAAGGTACCAAATTCGAGTCACTCTTGTATCCAGGTGACGAGCCAGAAAATGTATTTAAATGGACATTATGATGATATTTAATGAGCGCCCAGTCGCTGTTTCTTCCTTGTAGTGCTGTTCTGGTGTTGAAGGAGTTGGCAAAAACGTCCCCAATCATAATACGGGCACAAGAATTCGCAATTTCTTCGCTTGGGGCGGTGTTCCGATTTTGCTCGGTCTCTCTTTCGTCAAAGCAATCGGTATGAGAGCTTTCCTGGTCGTCTTCCTCGTCACTTGAAGAATCTGAATCGCTTTTGGGTTCGGGAAATAAACTGGCGTAGGCGTGGCCTGCAGTGACACCGTATACTGTTTCCTTCATATCGGCATGCACTGAGATTAAGCCCCCAATTGTAGCTCGCCTTGATCTGCTTTCGGAAACGAGGTCTATTGCACCACCTGAAAATTGGGACCGAGGCGATGTGGATGACTGTAGCAAGTGAACTGTCACACCGTCCTTCTGTGACAGCATTGTCAGGCCTTGATCAACAAAATGTAACCTAAAATCAGGACCAATCGATTCTTTGACATCGGGCCTATTGAATAATTTCTTCACTCTTTTCATCGCTCGGATTTCACATTGAATTACAATGTACAAGTGCGCATCACCCTCATTTTCTCCCATATATCTCAACTTTATTAAGATATCTCCGGTGTTTCTGGTTCTTTTGGACACTGCTTTCCAAATTGACTCGGTGTATAGTTTCTTGAAATCTAGAAACTGTTGCAGTAGATGGTCTGGTACCGGTTTCTCAACAAGTTTCAAGGGGGATGGAGAATTCCCTGGTGTTATTGGTGGTGTTGATACATGCGAGGAGTAACCGGAGTCATTTATGGGGGTAGCATCCTGCTTTGAAGTCGTATCGTGATGTGCGGTTACTAAGAGGGGTTTTTTGAAGGTGGTGAAAAAGCTCCGATTCGCTATAGCCAATTTCTTGGCTAAGTCACGAGGAGCGACATCAGTCTGCTTGCTCGGCAAGAGAGACATCGAGAACTTCATGAGTTTGTGTCAGAGTGACTAGCAAAGCAACTAGATTTAATCGTTGTGGGACGGAATAATTAGTGTCATTGGAAATTCAAAAGGAAAAGATTGGGGGATGAAGAAGGCGAAAAAGTTAGCTGGGCACGTGGGTATTAATTAGAAGGCCGGTCGAGCCGAATGTGCAACGCAAGCTTACGATATTGGCCGACCACCACCTGTACAGTGACATAGCATTGCGCACAAGCCACCATGATGAGGCTAACTGCAAGGCGAACCACCCGGTTTTTCAGTTTCCGGTATTTCATGGCCCCCGCTAATGCGTGAAAAACCGACGTCTCCGAGGTTTTTGCTAATTTCAGACTCTTCTTAATCACAGCTTGAGCTCGACAGCTTACATCGGAATTCCAGATGGCCGAAACAGAGCTGCAATATTTCGACAGTAACGTCTATAATCAATTAGGACAGCTCCTTTGGGGTTGGGAATTTTGTTCAGGTTGCCAAACTGGTGCTACATGCATCAAGGATTTCTGTTCAACACGTTTCTTTGGGCGACGAGAACGATATTTTCACTTTTATCGCGCAGCCTTATCAACGTATTCGGAGACATTAACGACAGGAACTACACGGATCCTCAAAACTCATGGTGATCTATGGAGGGTCATTCGGAAACTTCGGGATAACCCCAATATTACTCATTCTGAGTTCACTTTGCTTCTAACGCCAAAACCAAGCGCCCAGCTTTCGTTATCCAAGGAGGCAGAACTAAGAAGGGTTATTACACTCTCCGTACAAATCATGAGTATGGTTGATTGCTCAGCTTTACACCATGGATCTGATAGATTGGAGAAAGGAAGTGCCCGGATTCATCGGAAAGATAGCATCCCCTTCAGCAAATATCTCGAGGATTTATTTCCCACAAAGAACTACTTTATATTCAGCTACCCAGAAAACGACTCGATTGGCGAGGCAAGGTCAAGCTTGAGAGCAACCAAATTAAAAAAACACCTTGGACTCACCTTTCGGCCCACGCATGATATCGGAAGCCATCTACGTCTCCATAGAAAGGAACGGGTATTAGAGATCTATCATCATGCCTCTTTCGTGAAAGAGCAGCTTCGCTTGAGTCATGGACCTGGAGACTGGTCGACTCCGGAAATTTCCATTAGACAGTAAGTTGTGTGGATTCCGCCACACACTAAATCCAAAGTATTCCATGCTGACACGAAGAAATTTGACAGTGGCGCACTCCCCCGGCAGCTTGTTCTTGAAGTTTTCGACTCTCTGCAAACCATCCTTTTCCCAATTTCAGATCAAAAGTCGAAACGACTTCTTCAATCACTGGTGGAAACGAGTGGATTCGATTCTGAACTCTTACGATACGAGTTTAGCTCCATCTGTCGAGTGGATGAAGACAATGTGGCATATGTCTATTTGGCCGAGCGTTTATCGGACTTATATAGTGAACTTCAGGATCCTCACCCGCAAGGATGGCTTGAGCGAAGGTTAGAGCGAAAGAGTGGCGCGAGGTACATAATGTTGGCCACATTAGTCGGTGTGGCTTTTGCTGTGTTGCTTGGCATCCTCTCACTGGCAGTAAGCTCATATCAAACTTGGATTGCATACCAGGCTTGGAAATATCCTGTATCTCCTAATAAATAACAACAATTGTTTCAAGAAGTACAGATAGACTTCTATTCATGGTCCTACCGAGGTGAGATTTCATTATAACTTTGGGGCATCTCATGTTCTTTGTCACGGCTCAAATCAGTATTGTCTCAGATCCAGATCCCACACAATATAGGAAAATCCTATTTTTGAGATTAGCATGGTATCAATGGCTTTATTTCCACGTATTTAGCAGCAAAGATGATCGGGTATCGTTTTAAATAGTAACCTTCAATGGGATAAGATGGGCGGGCAAGGCATCCCTTATCAGCGTTCAATTAGTTTACACATTAAGACTCGCGCCATCTTATTTCTTCTCACGGACAAGAAAACGGCCCGCCCAAACAGCCACCATCCATTTTAGTCTCGATATCATTAAATTCTGTGCCCCTGTAATAAGCTTTTCTTGCTCCCGAGAGCAGTAGGATTCGGCAATTGTGGGGTGTAAATTTGGAGCAGACACCAGCAATTTCTTTTGTGCCTCTTTTTGTAACGGCACAGGGTGGTTCTGATACCCATGTCCATGTAGATGTACAAAAACCACCCTTTCTCGGCCTAGATCAAAGCCTTCAAGCAAGGCTGATGAAAGGGCCTGTGATGGACTGGGGCGTGCCGTGCTTCCGAGCAACAAATACGAAAATTCCGCCCCGATGGCGAAAATGCCAATAGGATACGCCGTAAAGTGGAGTCAGATCGGTCATAGCACTGCGATGTCCTGACATAGCCCGGTCCATTTCGCCCCATCGCTTAAAGTGAGCTAGCAAGTCATTCTCAAATTTGACTCAAGCTGGACGATGCCATGGGTGTCTCTGCCAACATTTCATGATGAGAACAATAATTTATTGTCAAACTTAGGCCCAACATCGTACGTACTTCTTTCATCGTGGCCATGGTACTGGCAGGGAAGGCGAGTCTTCTTGAGGGCGCCCAGACGTCATTTGGGTCCCTACGCCTTATTGACGCGTAATCAAACTGGGCCACCATCATCCCTGCCACATCACCCAGAGCTGACCGAAAATCTCTATTTTCGCATTGAATACTCTGATCCACGAATGGGCAGTCGACCACAAATGACACGTCGGAGATAAGAAATGCCAAGTATTCACACGGCGGATCCTTCATTGACAGACCAGGGGGGGAAACGGGCATTTGGTCCCCGTTGGTATTGACGATGAATAAAAAATAACCAATGCACAAGTCATCGAATTCCGCGTTTTTGTCCGATTGGAACCCACCTTCCAGAGGCCTTCCGAAGACTTAAAGCAGCGTCACAAATGGGGCTCACAATGAGGTAGGCAATGTGTTAGACCAGCGTCGGATGTAATATATTTTCTATTGCCATCTCTCCACATTCTTCTCGATAACTCCATAAAACAAAACGCTATGCGTAAAACCAATAGTGCCCATAGCATAACCTCTATTCACCGAAGCCAGTGACATTCCCAGTCACCAGTGATTGTAATCAAGTCATTATTAATCGGGCTTATTCAGGCTCGGTCTGGTGTGGCAACAGACGCCTTAAGGTCCGAAGGGAGGGGGGCCGCCAGGGCCATCACAGCAGCAGCAACAGCAGCAGCAGCAGTCTTCAGGGCCAGGCATGCAACCACCGCGCATGCTCATGACTTCCCCCTGTGTGTCCATCTGAGGCTCGGCAGACTAGAAAATAAAGGTTAGCCAGAAGGAAAACTTGGAATCGGGCAACCAAGGCACACGTACAGGCTGCTGGTTCACGACTGGGCTGGTAGTGCTAGCCTCCATAGGCTGCTGCTGTTGGGGAGGGGCGACTTCAGGCATATTGAAGAAGTGTTTGTGAAGACAAGGTGGAAAAGATTTTGCGAGAACAGGACGAGTAGGCTGTGTGTTATGAATGTATGGCTTGTGAGGGAATCGGATTCTAGAGCGACATCAACGGCGTCTTTATACTCTGTTCCGACTGTGGCTTTTACAAGCTCACGTCGAGGTTGACGTAAGTACAATCCAGCCATCTCAGTGGAGCTGGTGGACACATGGGCCCCAGGGATTGTACACGTCTAAGCGTAAATACGAAATTACGTCGTATCCGACGCAAGGACCAGGTCAAGGAAGCCGGCAACAACGAGCCTAAAAGACGGCTCAAACCGGTGCCGGATCATGTTGCAATACCTTGAGGCTGGCTGTGCGCTATGATGTCGCCGTTGACTGCGGCGCGGTTAATGCCAATTTGCTGATCATGGGACGACCATGTCCCCGAAGATCAGGCAGACTGCGGCCCATCCAAGCGATGGTCATCCCCTGTGGAGCGGCATAGCCTAGTTGATTCACGAATCACTCAAAAGTGGGTTTTACGCGGGTTTGCACATGACAAATCCCTCTCTTGAAGCTATTACCTTTACGCACCAGCTCGTTGATCTGGAGCGTTTGTTGGTCATGACCATTTCCCGGTGATCCCGGCACACTGGGAAATTACTTCATGACTATGGCTATAGGGATCAAGGAGTCGGATCGAATCACCAAAGGTACTTTGCATTCCCAATGGAAAGAGTCTACAAGGATGATAGTCGTTGAGCAGTTTTCCCACAGCATAAGATCCACACCCCTGCAGAGGAGCTCCATGGTCAAAACTAAGCAAGTGTTCTTTTCCGCTACGGAATTTCAAGTATTCAAGAAAAGTCCTTCCAACCCACTATACAGACCAATACACGGAAGAAATAGACTTCTAGAAAGTATTACTTCAATCTTCACAATGCATCAATATGCTAACTAGAAATTGACGTATTGGGCGAAGATGCTAATTTTATGATAACCCAGCCTTCATTTGGCGGGCCCATAGACAGAGAGCACATTTAATGGCTATGCTATACCATTATGTCAATGGGACAAAAGATAGGTCATCAATTGCTGCGGCGCCCACTGTTTGTCCGTTTGGCGAACGTGAAGTAAGACGCGGCAGTGCCGTCAAGCGCGCTTGCGTAAGCGCCGGTCATTTTACCAGTTCACTTCAGAGAGGGGCGGTCAGAATTTACCGATCAACAAGACTCAGTTTAGAAATTGCAGCTTGTGGCTTCAGGCATCACACAGCCAATCAATATAGGAATCATCAAAGCATCACAGAATTTGTGGCTTTAGACAGTCTTTCATTTTGCTTGAGCTTGGATGAGGGCAGGGAATAATAGGGCATGACCGCGTATAGCTCACAGCTACTAAGAAGCATATCTGCAACGTTCAATGAACCGAACTGTAACAAATACACGCCCGGCTATTTAAGATTACCATTCCAGCCAGATACCCATATCACCAGCAATACTATCAGCCAATTCCCTAGCTTCGTCAATGTCAGAAGTTCGAATAGAAAAAGCGTATTCAGACCCTTTCAAATAATCGAATTGCTTTTCAATTCGTAGTCGCTGTAAAACGTCAGTTGCTTCCATCACTAGGACCATATCGTGGTAAGCTTACAATGGTGAAAAACAATCTAGCACGTCGAGCATTATGAGTAATGGAATACCAGCCCTGTATTCGACGATCGATCCGATCCAAATTAAATCCCAGACGTCTAATTTTAGTAGCCATCTCTTCGTGTTTCTCGGGGGTCATGTAGATTTCCGAAAGTAGCTCCATTTCTGACCGGACTTTTTCCTCTTCCAAGATGGTTTCGAGGCTAATTATGTCCCTCGACATATTGGTCTGACCCTCGTTATCAGCTCGATTCTCGCCGTGAGTCTGTATGATCTGAGGTTGGTGGGCTTTATTGGGCTGTGAGAGTTGCGGCTGCTGCTGCTGGTGAAATTGCATGGTAGGTTGCGGAGCAGGCACTTGATTCTGTCCCGTTTGAGGGACTTGTTGAGAAGCCTGGCGTTCCAGTTCCTGTTGGAGCCATGTTTGCTTCTTAATCTGGACCGCCATCATGCGAAGTTGTTCGTCAGGAACATTGGCCAATTCCGGTCTCTGGCTTCTAATGTACATGAGATCCTGGGCACTGACTTGAACCAATTGCGAAGTAATATCCGCAAGCTGCTCAGCCATAGCCTGTTGAGTATTGAGTCCTTCAGTGTCAGTATGCTTCATCGCATCATTCGTATCAGGACCAGGGCCATTCTGTGTCTGCTGCAGTGCTACTGTGCTCATCTTTCCACTTGTATCCACTTGCATCTGAGGTGGTTGAGATGCGTAACTGGTCGGCATATGGATATTTTCCCGGATATGTGAAGAAATCCTCGAGGCGCTTTCAGCTGATCTGAGTGTGTTCTGTCCCTTTTTTCGAATAACCGTGCGACCCATACCATGGGCTTCCTGGCGGTGACAAGTCTGCCGATGCCGTTCCAAAGCTTGCGTAGATTGAAAACGCGGATATTGGCAACCTTGTACAGGGCATATTATTCCTATATGGCCAGCTTCATGCTCCAATAGGAGCGCGTTGGTTTGGAATCCACGTGTAGCCCTTGGACATGGAAAGAATCGGCAGGCAAAAGCAGACGCTTGGAAATCATTCCTAAACCTTTCTAGGTCCTGGAAAGTAAATCCTCGGAGAATGCGTATGCTAAGCAGTTTCTTAATCGTTCGTTGATAGTTTTCCAGAAGAAACCTGAGGCTCGTCGCATATATCATATCGGTATCCGCTTCTATGCCAGGGTCAATAATATGCGCTTTATTTTTGAGCAAGGTTGTAGAGCACTTACCATTAGCAGGGGCGGATTCTCCGCTTCCTGCTACTCGTCGTTCCAAAAGAATGGATCGTACTACTTTGTAAAGTCCAGGGTTCTGAACTCGAATATTGGCTAGACGAACATCAAGAGAGCCTGAATGAGTTCCTGTTTCTCCTTTCTTATTAGGTTCCGTCAATGGGCTAAAAGCTTCTGCAAGCTGGCAGGAAAATTGAAAGAACTTTAAACTCGAGGGTGTCTCAACTTTGATGGGGAAATTGCAAAGAACGTATTCAACCCAATATTCGGTTGCATACATGTGAAACCCATGAAATCCCCGGAGAACGTCGGAAAGCCTCTTATCTTCAGGGTAATGAGGGTTAAGAATCCTCAAACCAGCGATTAAGCATGATGCGGTTGCTAGCCCATGCTCATAGATACAAGTCTGTTCGTCAAGTCCAACGTTACCCTTAATATCTTGCAAATACCTATGAAGAATTAGGAGATTGTGACGGCACTTGAGTATTTGATATGTGACTTACTCTCGAGCGGAAATGTGAACAAAAGCAAATGTGGAGTCTCGCCGCTGCTCAATAAGGGGAGAACATTTGTCAAACCAATATTGGGGTATCATTTCTTTAACCTCTCCATCTTCAGTGCCCATCGATAATGCAGATTGAAGCTCTGCCTTTCGTAGCGGTCTTTTAGCAAAGGCGATCCACCCAAGAATTGACTTCATTCGGGAATGAGAGCGCTCATCAAAATGCGCCATCATTTGTGTCAAAATCTTGTCATAGCTATATTATTGGTCAGTATATTATGAATATGGGACTGAGAGAACTTTTTACAATTTTCTTAACTCTATAGGTAGGTAGTCAGCAACGTTCAGAATTTCTAGTTTCGATTTGAACATGTTTGTAGCCACGTAATCAAGTACAATCTTAGCCCAGAGGAACATTCCTAGGAAAGTTTTAATTATTCATATATCAAATGCATATTGCCATAAGGCTTACCAGAAGCACGTCTCGCAATATTAGAAGCCAAGGTCTTCAGATCCTCTTCGTCGATCGAATGTTGGAACAGCTTCATCTTCATAGTATTGAGTCTCTTTGACGCATAGCTTGCGATTGCATTCTCCAAGTTCTCGGATTTGTCCCAGAGAGAAATGCTCTTCTTCTGCTTTGCCTTTCTTGAGATAGCTGGCGAAAGTCGGGTAGAGAGCAACACCTTGCAAACTGTTGATTCATACGGGGAAGCAGCCGCCACAAGTTGCTCCAAAATCTTTATGACTTTGCTTTGAACACTTTCTTCACATTCGTTTAACCCGTCCACAATTATGTGGATATAGCTGGTGGTCGATGGCATTACCCCGCACGCTTGCACCACAGTTCGGAGCATGTCCTCAAGTAACTTAGCGCTGGCGGCCTTCGTTTGACGTATCAGTATGTCATGTACGTGAGTTATCAAGTCTGGGCTAGATCGGATGATTTGTACAAGAAAGGATCTCAAAATTTGGTTGTACTCCATAGAATCTTGATAAGAATACGAGCAAAAGTGAGAGACAACAATTGCCTCGGCTGTCCTCTGGTCTGCCCATGATTCATCTCGGTCTCGTAAAGAATTTGCAATATGGGCAGCCAAAACGCTCTTTCCACTTCCTGGTCTGCCATCGAGAATCACAAAGGTTGCAGACTTCTCATAACCCTTCCATTCTATAATGGCAGGTTGTTCTAATATCCATTGACAGGTCGTGGAGGCCCCGTCTGGATCAGCAGCAATAACATCGATAACTTGAAGCTGAGTGGATCTATCCACCCTCAGGTGGTTAGAAATTTCGATAAATTGGTTCGAAATGTGATTTTTATCTTCTTTGCTCAACCGAACAAGGGTCTCCTTACGCAAAGTCTGAAGTAATCGCCTGGATTCTTGGGCTTCCGCTATGTCTACTGACGCTTTTGTTTGATGTATGAGGTCCACGTGGGCCTTGAGATCACGGAGAATACTCTCAAACCGCCTTTCAAAGCGACCCCAAGAGGTAAGAAAGAACCTCTTCCAATCTAAGCGCCTATGATGAGTATCTCCATCCAGGAGGGCCGGCGTGTTTAGTTTGCGACTTACTGTTTCTTCGAACAAAAACATAAACTTCCTTGTGAAATTCAAGAATGTCTGAATAGAAAATAGCCAGAATCTCCTGTACTTCCTTGTTTTCAGTGAATGACCTCTGCATGGTTTTGAAAATCTGTAAATGTTGAGCTATTCGAGCGTAGGCCTTGATAATTTTTTCGAATGCTTCAATGTGATCAGATGATATCTAGTTAAGCAATGATCTCAACACTGGTTTCCTTTTTTCACAAATCTGGTGATTCGGGTATTAATTCATACCTCGAGGGTTAGTTTTACTGGGGCCCAAATCCATGGTAGGTACGGCGTGCCATTGCATAACACCTCAATAGTTTTTGAATAGTGCTCCAGTCCAGCGAAAAATGGTTCTAGGCGTTTCATATTTCGCAGAGACCGTTCTGCTGCAAGCTTTTCCTGCACCGACTCAGCGGCTTTCTTCACATCTTCAAGAAGTGTATCCTTCAGCCTAACGCTGTCGCGGGTGGTAAAAGCTCTTTCTAGGTCCTCGAAGGCATCTTGAATAGTTTCCAGGGCCTTCTTCGAGATGCGCTGTCTCAGAGACATGCTTCTTTTGGTCCGGGCTCCGAGGGTGTAGAGTTCGTGTGAAAACAATGGGAAGCAGTGACAGAATAAGATTAGCAGATGAGTATGAAATCTGCCTGAGGGACCCACCCCGGGGCTTGACCCATTTCAATTGGAGACACGATGTTGAGATCCAAGGCGTGGCGGTGGCTTAGGTACCCAATAGTCAGCCTATGGTGGCTTGGCTAGTTACTCAGGCCCTAGCGCCCAGCGAGAAGACACTGATATTTAAAAATGACTCAACCATTACCTCCTCTGCTAACAGTCGATGCTGCTATACCATTCCGGACTATAATACTTCAAAATCATCACTGATAATCTCCATCTTTCTCTTTTTGGCTTTGTATTCCAACCCAAACTGCCAAAAATGGACGGTTTTGTACCCCCAGAGCAGAATCTAGTCAAGCGATGCCATGGTGAATTCTTGGCTGACGGCCAACATGCTGAACAAGGCAGAGATTATGCCAAGACCCAATGCACTTGGTATTCAGGTGTCACTGAAGCTCCAGAATTTCAAACAGTTATCACATCGGGGTATGCGACCAATGGTTGTTCTGATAAAGATGTTGTTTGTTTTGGGAAGGTGAAAAAAAGATAAACTTCGCCTTTCTCAGACCACGACATGTTGACAAGATTTCAGATTGTCGATTTAAGCGCAACTTGCAGTTCTCCACCTCGTCTCGATGTTCTGAGCTACCCTGTACAGTTCACCGACAATCGGCATTTTTCAGGGTTAGATAACAACAGCACCTTTCAAGGCAAACTGGGTTCCAAATTTAGTAGGATGATCACCGGCTTACAAGGCGACAAAACCATCGAACTTGAAGTTAGTTGCTGTATTCCAGATACCTCAACCTCAAGCAATCTCAAAGATCAGCTCCGCCGCTCTGGGCTGTCAACTCAATGCACACTAGATATTATCGTTTACGGGCCAAAGGACCTTCTTGAAGATATTGAGACTTTTTTTGAGGATCACGAAATTTACCTACAAGACCCTCTGAACTGCAAACGAAACGTTCCATATTATAATCCTCAAAGGCTTTCCATCAACCCGGCCACAATTAAGATGACATTTGAATTAGGCAACACAAATATCTGCACTGGCTTTGTGCCTGACATTAAGGACCATCCAGAATTTCTAGAAATTTTATATTCACAAGATGACTTGGCTGAGACAACACAACCCGGACCAGTCAAAACACCATTGAAACGGTACGTATCCAAACCACGGCTTATATGTGTACATCATTCATTGTCCATAGTCACCAAATGCAAGCCTTGACGTTCATGTTACAACGAGAGAATGGCTGGGCATGGGATAGATGTCGAGCTGATATTTGGGAGATTGGTGAGAGTGAAAAGGGGACATAGTAAGTCATAGGCCAACAACAATTGAAGCCATTTGGGAACAAGCTGACCCGCCACAGCTTCCATAATACAGTTTCAGGAGGCTATCAGTTACACGAACCTCGTCAATTCTATGGAGGTATTATCGCGGACCCAATGGGGTTGGGTAAATCGCTTTCCATGATCGCACTGATTGCGTCTGATGTCGATATTGCCGATGAGCCTCCATCATCTCAACATGGTATCAACTCTGAGGATTGTTCAGGCCGAACACTAGTTATTGTGCCTCCCCAATGTAAGCCTTAGTTTCTTATTCATTAATTCTTACTGATAGATAACACAGTGCTCGATACCTGGGAAAATCAGTTTAAAGAGTAAGTGACGGATATAATGGTACCAAAACTTCTATTTGTCAGGGTCTAATATTATGGCAGACACGTGTTTATGAATAGACTACCATGGCACCGTCACCATGGCAAATTTCGACTTCGGGACTCATCAGAGCTCGATGACTCTTTGGTTATTTTAACTACGTACCACACGGTTATGGCAGAATGGAAAAGTAATAAAGAGAGGGATCATTCGATACTTTTTACAACCAAGTGGAGGAGAGTCATTCTGGACGAAGGTTCGTCTCGGAATCTCATAAACTGATGTTGTCAATCGCTAAATGGCATAGCACACTACATACGCAATAGTGGCACCCAAATGTCGCATGCTATATGCGCTCTTGACTCTATTGCGAGATGGGCAGTTACAGGAACACCTATCCAGAATAATCTCAGCGATCTTTGCGCCTTATTAAAGTTCCTAAGAGTTCAACCATACTGTGAAAAGAGAACATTTGAAGCTGACATCTCTAATCTGTGGAAATCTGGGGACAGTGAAATGGCTGTCAAACGATTAAAAAGACTTTCTGGCTGTCTCATGCTACGACGCCCTAAGAATATAATTCAACTCCCCGCAAAACAAGATTATAAATATCCCATCCAACTTACACCAGCGGAAAGGCAGCTCTATGAGGAAATCAGGCTGCAGGTAATTTTCCATCTCGACGAGGCGTTGCTGTTACATAACACCTCTACAACCTCCTACTTCTTCAACGTCTTGCAAAGGATTGAGGCTATGCGCATGGTATGTAACCTTGGCCTGTACTATCCCTCTCGCCATGCAGTCCGCGACAGTCCCCCACAAATAGCAGATAATTGGCAGATTCAAGCCCAACAAGTATTCAATCTTCAGCGCGAAATGGGACAGATTCAATGTCAAAGTTGTGCAATGACTCCTGAGACGGCAAGATATTTTTTTTCCGAACAAAAGCAACCTGATAAGTCTCTTTTCTCTCGCTGCCATATATTCATATGCTCAAATTGCTGCTACAATAGTCCAGATGGAACCACTGCCGTTATTTGTGGACATGGTTCATGCTTTCCTCCTGCTGCTGTATCAACAGACATCGATCCATCTGAGCCATCATCTAACCCGACAGGTGGCTATACATTGCTACCTTCTAAAATACAAATGTTAGTAGACGATTTAAAAAAACAACCTAATGACGTCAAAAGGTAAGAACAAAATCGTATTGATAAATCAGACATTTATATCGCTAACAGGATAAGCATTGTTTTTTCATCCTGGCGAACAACTCTTAATATCATCGATGCCGGCCTAAGGAACGCATCAATACCCTCGCTAAAATATGATGGCAGCGTTTCCCAGAAGGACAGGCAGAGCGTTATTGACACATTCAAAGGGGATCCAGGAATCAAAGTGCTATTGTTAACATTAACATGCGGTGCTGTTGGGTAAGCTGGCAGTATATATTTGAAAGATTCTGAAGTACTGAGCAATTTTAGCTTGACTTTGACAGAGGCTTCTCGTGCCTATCTTATGGAGCCACATTGGTATGTGTTGACATTGCATGTATTTTGAGAGAACAGATGCTCATCTCATACAAGGAATCCCACGTTAGAAGATCAAGCATTGGCGCGAATTTACCGAATTGGCCAGACGCGCGAAGTAACCACTATACGGTTCATAGTACAAGATTCATTTGAAGAGGTCAGTTCGATTCGAGGATGATGTAACGATACCAAAGTTAATTATGTTAATTTGTAACTTCTTACAGCGCATTGAAAAGATACAGCAGGCAAAGAGGCAACTCGCTGGAATTCTATTAAATCCGCAAAAGAATGACGACATGAAATCCCAATCAGCCCTTGAATTTTTAGAGGTATGACTTGTAATTACTATGGTCTTGGTATTTTTCTAACTTGTTAATAGAACTTAAAGAGTCTTATTTAGCAAAAATGTGTAATTATTGTACCGGGATAATTGGATGGAAGACGCACAGGCCTCGCTTCCCAGTGCTCTAAATCTGTACTTCAAGATCCTTCGGTAAATATGTCAGGGCATCATTGCACGCGCCTTTGGTATCTTCTGAGAAGTCAAACTTTCATCATTAATACAGGTTAGAGCCTAATTATGTTATACCCATACTAAGCTGAGCACTCTAAACTTGTATAATGATATTAGTTGAACGATCTATGCCCTCGGGAATCCGAGTTTCAATGACTTGAATGATGCCATAATAGGAAATGCATATATTGCACAGGTATTATCATGGTGATTTTTAAGGGGGTTATGTTGTATTTGTCCCAATATATTAGACTACAAATAGAAGCGCATAATTTCCAATACCTAAAGAAATCCATGAGATAAGTTTAAATACAGTAGACTCCATCCGATACTATTGTGATTTGGTGAACAAAACTCATCATGAAAGTAAAACTGTGCTATGCTTCAAGAACAAAGTCTTTATATCAGAATCGAAACCGCTGTGTTGTTGGGGTCCATCACCATATATGGAATACTTCCTTTATCCATATTGTTGCTAGTGATGACAAAGTCAACTTGGAGTTGCTTAAGAGCATAGTAGAACCTTTCGCTGATCTTGGAGATTTTCGAGTCCAGCTCGTTACCTCCAACATGTGTTCGCCATTGAGACTGGGCAAACGTGATAAGGCTTCGGTCACTTCCAACCTTGAAGCTAAGCAGCCAAGGAACCTGAACTGCAAGCAACCACTCCCTCTGTCGGCCGATTGGGAGTGCGTCAATGAGACTCTTTTCAGTGTATTGCTGAAGCTCTGCCAAGCTCTTTGGCAGCGGCGCGCAAAGAGTCGGGGGCTTGGAGAGGACAAAGGACTGGTAAAAGCTCTGTAAATAGTTGACTGCGGTATGGAATGGAGCTGCGATGTGGATGCACATGGTAACAGCATCGCAAAGCTCGTCAAGAGTTTGAATGGATGGGAATGTCTTGATCCAGCCGTTGGTCTGAACTTCAGCACACCAGTTCTTGATGTCTTCGTCAGCTCGCACCATTTCATCGACAGTCTTGCCATTGGCATTCTCCTCGTTATAATACATCTGCAGCATACTCATAGCATACTCTCGGATGCACTCCCACATGGAAAGCATATTCTTGGCGTAGGCATAGTTCTTGTATTTGCTGTCAGACAAACCTTTGGCGGTGTTGGGGAAGCCCCGGCGCTCCAAGTCGTTTGGTACATAGTTCTTGACGTAGTCGAAATTCTCATATTCCCAGCGGGTGGTTGAGTAAAGTTGATCAAGGCTCAGACCCACGAGCTCCTTGATGACCTGAGGAACAAGAGTCGATCTTGCTGCCGCGTTCAAGGAGAGTGTCTTGAACCAATGAGGCTCAAGAATCTTGAAAACGATGTGGTTCATGGGTATCATACGGTGAGTGGCCACAATCATTGCCTCTTCGATCATATGAGCGCGAGTTAGGTGAACTCCGACTTCGTGTCGGATCCAATCCGAAACTTGAGCGCAGGTCTTAGCATAGCGCCAGGGCCAGTCCTTCTCCTCAATGTCTGTAGGGTCTGTAGGTAGAAGGCGCTTGTTGAAGATGGTCACAGAGTTGGCCATGGTAGATTTGTAATCGCAGACGATGGCAATAGGGTGGAGCTTGCCGCTCGAGTGAAGCTGGAACAAAGTAACAGCTGCGCAGGCCCAGTTGTTGTCGGATGAAGGTTCCTTGTTGAATAGTTCTTCATTTGGTCCAAGACCTGCAGCTTCTCTAAGGTAGCGGTAATCCTGAACAAAGAGCGAATCTGAATCCGTTTCGGGGAGAGAAGTGGCCCAGTGTGAATATCCGCCAGCCTTTGCGGCAGCAATGAACTCTTCCAAGAGGTCCTTGGGCACCTTTTCAAGCGTAGTGGGGTTGGTACCTGTAAATGACTGTTCGGCGAAGCGCCGGTCAGTGTGCCAATCAGGAAGCAAACCAATATTGGCCCCCTGCTCGATGTCTGTGCCAGACTTGCGATGCTTTTTGTTGTATAGTTCATATGCCTTGAGGCTTGAGCCCTGGTTCGCCGCCTCGCTAATGTCCCCGTTTGTGAGGTCAAAGAAGCCATCCGCCAACCATTTGGCGGTCTTTCCAAGAATGTTGTCTGGCACAATTTGCTGGAGCATTAGTTGCGTCTCTGCCAGACCCAAGGCGTTGAAGATTTTGAAGATGCTGATATCTTCCTTGGATGGAATACTCTGAAGATGAGGTGGGTAGTCGGCGACTGATCCATCTGGGTTCTTTGGATATGCTGAGTACTTGAAAATGTCCTTTTTCGCTGCTAGCTCAGTGTATCGGGGCAAAGTAGGCTCAATTTGCAACACGTCAAAGAATGACTCGTAACTAAGGTACATTAGATCCATCCGTTGGTCTGGCAATATTATGGGCATTACAAACTTACCTGCGCTCAATTCTGCTGTAAGCGTGGGTTAATGCAGCTTGGGTCCCTGAGTATGTTCCTGTTGTAATGTTGCCTCCGGCTGGCTTGGGTTTATTTGCGAGGTTGTTGGGATCAGGTTTCACATATAAGCCCAACTTGACAACTTCGCTGTTGAAGACGCCAGGGTCGATGTCAGAAAAAGGAACATCTTTGATGCCGACCTGAAGTTCTTTCTCTCGGTCCTCCAGAGATGGTTGCTTCAGGATCGTATCAGGCGTATGGAGTTGTGGGATGTGGGAAGGCCGCACGGGAAGAGATGCGTTGATGAAGGTCATGTTGATGAAAGATAAATGTGAGGAAGGCGGCGGGGTATCAATGTTTTGGTTGGGGATTTAGGATTTGAGAAGAAGGAATGCCCACAGTATTTATCTCTATTCAATTTTTATTACTTGTCCTTACATTCTGCACTTTGAAAATCCTGATACAAAAATCCGAATGTTCAGCTCCATTTTGTTGGTCAGACAGGCAAAAAAAGGCGGAAGATGCTCACACCTTGCCCCGCCACAAGCTCAGCTTTCGCCTGCGAAGGGGCCGATTGGCCTTGTACAGTACACCAATAGAGCCTCAGCCTGGAACCCAAGCTCAGATACCCCCTGCAGGGGTTGAACTGCCCGGCCCCATCTCGGCGGGCCCGAGGGGCAGTTGAGGGGGGAGTTGCGGCAGTCATTTGATGACAAATTGTTCACCGAGTGAAACGCAACCAACACATTTGTGAGAGGCAAACCACTCTCCCGGCCCCATGATAACCATATTACTACTTGATTTGTTGGCAAACCAAGGTTCCGGTTCTAATTCTCTCACATCAAGGGGAACGCTTTCACACCAAAGGCAATGACATCTTCCTGAAGAGTACAGAAGAAGCCCCCAAAGTGAAAGGATCTAGCCGCTTGTATCCCTGTCAATCCTGCAGCGCTGCCAATATAGTTTTGGCGTCACCGGTGGTTGCAGAACGGCGCAGGGGAGGAAGCGGGTACGAAATGCGAAAAAGGCCTCCATTCTGCCTCTCTACACATTGTCATCGGCGCGCCGTCCCCAGGTGGTATCCCGCTCCGGCTTGCATTTGCCTCGACAAGGCAAAAGTATCACCTCGCGTAAAGCTTGGCACCAGGCCCGCAGCACTGCCATAACGCCCAGATCAGCCCTAGCTGCTGAGGGCCAATGAGACCAGTGTTGACAGATTGCTGACACAATCTTAGAATCGAACAGTGATGGGGATTTCTCAGCTCAGCGGGGTCCATTCGCGTTCTAACCGTTGTGGCTGAAGCAGCCCTACCACAGATCCTCAATCGCGCAATTCCCATTGGTTGTGTTTCCCCTCTGTTGGACCTGATGACCCGTTGTTAGGGAATGAGGCCTCGCAGCGACCTTCCCCGCAGCAAGGATTGATTGGCTGTGTGCTCGCCGTTGTATTCTCAGGTAGCATCGAAAAAGGCATCATGATCGTGAGTTACGTGCAGCAGGGCAGATTTGGTTCAACTGATAACCCCGCTACTCTTGAAATCGCGGGGTTTGTCCTAACTTGGCATCATGTCCCGCTCTGCAGGGGTACTGGCGTCAACAACACAATATGGTAGCCTACTCCCAACATTCTCAGACGTTGCAAAAATGTCAACGAAATGCACGCGCAATATTTTATCAATAGATCAATATTCGCATTACAAAGGTTTGATCGAACCCGTTTGAATTAAGTTGACCATAAACTAAATGAATTGACAGTCTTATTGTCGAAACACCCATACTCCATTCCATTTCATATCGCTTTCCATCTATATCATATTCGCTATCACCCCATAATCCGATAACAGATATTTTTTCGACCATTTTGCATAAAAAGTCCGCCAACTAAAAGCATTTGGGTATCCAATTTCCTTAAACGCACAATCTTAATAAGCCCCAGGCACCCATCCAATCTCTTCAATCGGCCATCTAATCCAGAGCCTATACTCATCGTTCAACAACATATAAATCCGCCTAATCAAATGTAGACCCCATCCCTCTAGCCACCAGTATCTTTCCAGTTGCTTTATTAACACAGAAAAATAAGCTAGCACGCACAAGGCTTCGTTATCCGCGTCTTTTAACAGCTTCAAGTAATCATCGTTGATATGGAAGAGCCAGGAATATATGCCTCTCATCTTGTCGTCTTCTGCAAATCCTGAACTGTAAAGGAATGAATAGCTCCGCTTCAGAGCATCCACCGCGTCCAGCAAGGCGTGCTGTTTTGTCGTGTTTGCTGATGAACATGAGTCAATGCATGACTCCAAAAGTTTTATCCCCTCGTTTTCTGCTGGCGAGTGTATCTTCCAGTATTCGTGACTTTCATCCGTTGTCCGAAAAATAAGCGAAACTGGGGAGTTAAGAATCCCTGCGTCAGCTTCTACTATAGCATCCACTCCTCTCAGCAAATAAAGCCACTCGGGAATGACACCGTTGCCAACAATAAGCATATCGTCTTCCTTTTTCGGCCTTGCAAGGCAAAAGAACAGGGTCAAGACCCCAAAGAGGAAAAGGTTGGAGCTGTTCTGTGGCGCGATGCCTGGAATGAGCGGCAGAGCCTCCGCTAATGATTGAGTGTGGTAGTGTGTTGCTTGGGCAAGGAGCAAGTCCGGCCTTGCAGTATTGTAACGGCTCATATGCAGCGCCGAAAGAGCGAGCACGCCGTCTAGGATATATCTAGTCTCGAAGCCAATTTGCGGAACAAGCACCCGCCACAACTCTCGTACCCGCGGCTCCACACCAAACGTTGAAGACGTTGAAATGGTAAAATGGTGCAATAATTCAAGTTCTACATTGCTATCGGCAATTTCTGGGGGTGGTGATGTCTGAGCCTGAAGAAAGTCGCATCTCACACCACGCCTGATGCAATTCAGGCACGAAGGATGCTGTTCGTCACACTGCGTACTAATATTAGCCTCTGGACCCTGCTTTCTTGGTGACTTTCTTCCAATCATATGACATCCATTCAATGAGCCTGTATGTAAGAGGAAGCCACACTTGGTTCATCCTGACACCAGCTTCCAATAACGTACCTTGACCTTCCGGCCCTTGCAGGTCTGACAACCTTTTCGGGACTTGGTCCGCAGCTTGCGACGAGTGGGGAGCGCGGTATCTTGAATGGATGACATGTTTGGTATCCGACAATCACGAGGAAGCGAGGTGGGCTGGCTGCAGCTCGAGAGCAACCCTCAAGACATTTAAGAGCGACAAAAGCTGGCCGAGCCCGTCGCTGTGGATATCGCAGAGGGTTCAATGCGTACAAGCCGTCCTGACATCCGAGTTCTGGGCTGGGAAAACATAGCTCCGATCACTTCAAACCCGAGGCATCCGAAGTTGCGAGACAATCCGAACACAACTAGACCAGAATGGGCAGTTGGTGGGACCGCCCCCTCCCAATCACAGTGTGAAGGTTTTCACAGGGGTCAGAGAAGCAGTCTCGGAATCAAACGAGATCAACTCTATTCAGGATCTCGGCAAGTCAATGCCGTAACCATATATACTATGCGTGTTTTTCCAAAGTCAAATATATTAATTCAGCCCAGAAGCAATTAAGCTGGGCACATCGATCAGCACAGCTGCGGCAGCACGAACGCCCAGAAGCGTTTAATTTATTTTTAGGTGACCCGCGGACACCCGTTGCAGCAAAAACCTGCACCAAGCGTCGAAACGCGCCAATGAACCTTGTTGTGGCTGTAATTTTTGCTCGAGATATCCAGGCAACAACCCAACACTTCGCTTGAATAGACGTCATACCGCAAGTCTGACGATGAATACGAAAAACCGCTTGTCCTAATAAGAAATATGCCTCACCCCTCAAATTTCCATCCTGAGTTACCAATTCGTCACCAATGCATCAGCCATGCGACGCCTTCGCTCTCCGCGGACGTGCGAATGGGTGCCACCAAGCTGAAATGCTGCAAGGGGGGAGGTTCCGGTTCCCATCCGACTTTGCCCTGGTCCACTTAATCAAGCCCAATTGAGCCAGTATCGAGAGGGGCATAGTCATCTTCATCAGGGTGCTGATACTCGGCAAGAGTCTCTTCTGTCTCGTTCGTATCCAGTCCAGCCGCAACGTGCCTATAGCGAATTGGGTTAGAACGCGAGTGTTTAGTTAATGATGAAATTGGAACGTACTTGTTTGTGGCAAGGACCTCGAGACCAGGAACGCAGTCAATCAAAGCGATGATAATGAAGGAACCAGCACCTGCCCACACGAAACCAATGAGGGCCTCGATAATTTGGATGCCGAGTTGCTTGACGTGTCCATCAAAGAAGACACCACCAACAATGTCCACCTCGCCGTACGCAGCCACCTTCTTTTGGGCGAAAAGGCCCGTGCAGATAGTCGCTGTAATGCCACCTACACAGTGTGTAGCAAAGGTGTCACCGTTGTCAACCCATCGCCACCGCTTAGCCCAGCCTGTAAACTTAATACGAAGTGCCTGACGGCAAACCAATGACCCAATAATCCCAAAGAAGAATGAGGTGGGCAGATCGATGAATCCAGCAGAGGGTGTGATCATCACCAATCCTGAAATTGCACCCATGAAAATTGCGTCAATAGACCATCGGCCCGTCTCAAAAAAGTTCATTAGTGCCCAGGTAAGAGCGCCAGAGGAAGCACAGAGATTGGTGACAGCAAGGGCCATCATAGACTGGAAAGACAGTGTAAGGGTGGTGCCAGCGTCAAAGGCCAACCATGAGCCCCAAATGATAATCAGGGCAAGCAGCTGGTAGAATGAGTTTCCAGGACGGTGGATGCGAATGTGGGAAGGTGTTCTAATGTCAGATCTGCGCGAGCGAAAGATGGGATAGGACAGGTAGAGGCTGACAGCCGTAGCTGTGGCACCAGAGCAGATGTGCACGGGTGTTCCTATTTTCACATAGTGATTAGTAGCGTTCCTTCACTAGCAAAAACAAAACTAGTGGTCTTTTTACCTCCAGCAAAGTCCAACACGCCCAATGTCCCTCCAAGAAAGCCCCCACCCCAAACCATGTGGGCGAGTGGGCAGTAAATGAAGGTTCCCCAGAGCTAGTAGTGGTGTTAAATGGGTCCACGATGTAACTCAAGAAGGTGACGTACAAATATGAACGGGATGATCGGGAGCAGTCTTCCGCGCTCGCAGAATCCGCCCACGGCAATGGCACAAACGGTGGCCTCAAAGACGAGCTGGAATTGGCTGAAAAGAATGGCAGGAATTGTCCCCACTGGCTGAGCCAGCACACCGCGGTGGAAGAGGTGGGCCAGATTTCCAAACACAGCACCACCCTCGCCGTAGGCCAAGGTGTAGCCGACAATCCACCATTGGATCGAGCAGGTCATGATGACCAGCACGGCCGGTATAGCGCTAGCAAGCCCATTGAACCTCCATGAGTATCCTCCATACGCGATTCCGACCTAGAGAGGGAGAGGAGTGTCAGAACAAATCACAATTCCCCCGCAGCGAAATCGGCGCTAAGAGATAGGGGATTTACCGTAGGAACAATGGTCCAGCATATGCAGGTACAGAATAGCACAAAGAGGGTGTCTGTCTTGTCGCAGTTCTCCCAGTCTTTCAGCACTGAGTCAGCCATGGCGACGACGGTCAGGAACACCTAGGAGGGCTCTTTTACGTCAAGAATACAACCGCCCATCTCTTCCCCCGCATGGAATCCTATTTATACGTTGTCCGCTCTGATCAGCAACCCGGATTGACATGCAAGATAAGAACCGTGTCTTGGGGCGTAGATCTGGGCAATTTTCTTTCCTGATTTGGAATAGCGTTATCGGACGAAAAATTGCTTGTTTCTGATTCGTCATCTGAACACATCTTGCACAGCCACATGACTGTGCCACATTCCCAATCCGGCTGTGGCGGGTGACAATGTTGGTTCTGCAGGGTAGTTGATTCACAGTAAAGACAAGGTAATAATTAATAGATATCCGACGGTCGCTTCTTTTGCTAATGTGCAGGACTTTAAGAAAAATTAGAATAATGTTGAGTGAATATATATATATTTGCACATTAGAATCATTTAATAATTGGTTGATGTCATATATATTTTAGACGGAGCAGTAAACCCATTTTAGTCCCAGTTACGCAAGGAGTGGCGATCAACGCACCCTTCTCAAACAATGATGTTTTAGCCATTCCACAGAGCCCATGAAAACCAGGCCCTAGAGTAATACTGATGTGTAAGGGCGAAACCAATTTAAGTTTCGCAGGCCAAGGAAAAAGCAATATTCGAGGATGAAAAAGGGGCCACATTACACTTTCTCACCGCCGTTGTCAAAACTTTGCTGTTATTCCCGCGTCACTGAAATAGTCGCGCGCCTAATATCACAAGCCAATTATCGCCCAAGTACCGTAAATACTCTCTTCATCATGAATTCGTCTTTGTCAGCTTGTGTCAACACGTGAAGCCTCGTTGCGATCGTCATTCACGACCCCCTGACCTTGATGCTCCCCTCTCATTGGCTCGCTAGATACCAGCTAAGTGGCCTAATAACCCAGTCTTCGGCGAGCCGCGGGACCCGCTCCTCTTCTTCCGTATTTAACATCGAAAGACTCGCACGGCTTCGTCGGAAATCCGTACAGGTTGCGCTAGAGGTTGCGGGTTTTGTGAGATCCAGAGGGGACATCTGCTACAACAACTTAGCCTGAGACATCAGCCACGTGAAGAGCCAGCCAAACAACTATTCAGCTTTCTTGATCGCCCTCCCAAACTTCGACCATGGGCTCCACCGCTGGACTCGAAGAGAGGCAGGGGCGGTTTCTGAACTATCCAGAGCCATGCCGGGGGTAGGCGTTGAATTTACGTCCCAAGAATCCTCCCAACTGACGCTTTTAGCCCGGACGTCCCATACAATGGCAAGAAACTTGAAAATCCCGTCCTCAAAGGCCGCGCCCTGGTCGTGTCAGCTTTCATGTAAGCGCCCTGTATCCAGGCATAGGAGATGTCCTAATCTCCTTTCAATAGCATGGAATGGGTGCATTTCGTTTGTAACTTCGCCTGGCTCAACGCTGGCTTTGGTGTGTTGCGCAATATTCGAAACTACCTCACGGATGATGACCCGCGGTTTGAACCGACAGTCATCCCGTTACCGGATCCATCAGCCAAATCCCAAGGAAACATTCAGAAAAACCTCTTGAGTGGAAAAATAAACCCACCAGCAAACGCAAAGTATTACTCCGTTTCCGACTATCACGCCATGTACTTGTCAGGAGAGGTCACGCCAACTGATGTGGCCCTCGCGCTGTTGCCACTAATCCGCCGAGATGTGTCCCCCAAGGGAAAACACTCTGTAGCATGGGCCGATACCAAGGTGGAAAGTGTTTTGAAGGCAGCAGAAGCCTCAACGCTTCGGTACAAGGAAGGACGACCAATCGGTGTTTTGGATGGTGTTCCTACTGGAATCAAGGATGATTATGATCTCGATGGATACGAAACAAAAATTGGATCAGTGACCAACTACGTTGAAGATGCCGTGAAGAGGCATGATTCCATCACAAACTGGAGCGTCCAAAAATTACAAGAGTCTGGTGCTGTAATTCTGGGTAAACTTGCCATGCACGAGTTTGGTCTTGGTACGTTTTCACATTCTGGGTCAAGCATTGAGCGGCTACTAACACGTCACTCAGATACGACTGGAAACAATCCTCACCATGGCACACCGCTAAATCCATTCAACCAAAAGTACTACCCGGGCGGAAGCTCTTCTGGCCCTGGAGTCGCTGTCAGTTCAGGTCTGATCCCGTTCGCCCTCGGAAGTGACGGTGGTGGCAGCATTCGTATCCCGGCCTCGTTTTGCGGCGTATTCGGTCTCAAGCCCAGTCATGCAAGAGTCTCGTGCTACCCTGGCCCCAACTACTCGCCCACGTGCGCAGTCCAGGGTCCTCTGGCTACCGACATACACACCCTGCAGGCAGTGTACAGGGTCCTGGCTCAGCCTCACCCATCGACGCAGTTTCCCCCCCTCGAGCTCCAGCCCAGCGCACCGTTCTCTCGGGTGCTTGGTATTCACGAACAATGGTTTGCGCGCGCAGAGCCTGGTGTACAGACACTTGTCCGAAATGTTATTCAGCAGCTGGTTTCCGATTACGGTTACAGGGTGATTGATATCGAAATCCCGTTTCTTTCAGAGGGACAAGTTGCGCATGCGATTACCGTACTCACCGACGCCGCGACTCTGCTTCCTGAAACTGGAACTTTTACAGCTGCCAACAAAGTTTTGCTTGCACTGGGTCGCGCCACTCCATCTACGGATTATCTCCTTGCACAGAAGCTGCGCGGCCTCTTAATGAGACATTTGTCCCATCTCTGGAAGCAGCACCCAGGCATGCTCATTATTACTCCTACGACGGCTTGCGGTGGATGGCCAATTCGTGGAGGCTCATCCGAGCTGAATTTTGGCCTCAACGACGGGAACCGCACAATGGATAGTATGGCCTACGTGTGGCTTGCAAACTTTTGTGGCCTGCCTGCACTCACAGCCCCTGCGGGGTATCTGGTGCCAGAGGGCCAAAAGAACGCTGGCGCCGTAGCTGACGAGACTACGGAGGGTAGAGTGCCCGTGGGCTTGATGGCCACTGGTGAATGGTGTAGCGAGGATGCGCTGCTTAAGCTTGGTGCGGATGTTGAGGCCGTCGGGCAGAAGCTCCGATCTCGACCGCCGACGTGGGAGGATACTATTGCGCTCGCAAAGACGCAGGCCAAGTTGGAGGGAATGGGAGCGGGGACCGAGGCCGAGTAGATCAGGTGAATCCTACAAAGTTTGACTGACTCGGATCAGTCTGGTGCTGGGTGTTGGTAGAGGGATGGCGCATCGATGGATTGATTGCCTATAGAATACACGAGAAATATCACGCCCATGAAATAAAAAAACTGATCAAAATATGAAGGTGTCAAAAATGTGCCTGTGATGACGAGTTGACGTTAAGACGGTAAAGTTGTTTGGTATATTGGCCGTTTAATCGTCGAGGTTCGTGCTTCGGGTTTTGCGGCAGTGGAAACAATGGCAGGCATGTGATGGTTTGAGATGGTGCACTAAATCAGCCTCAAGCTTCGTAATGATCTGAAAAGTGGAAAGTTGCGACGATGGCTGTTGGTTGTGGCCGCATGCGGTCTTAACATCAAACCACTCTTGTGGCATTTTGCATGGAGCTGTGAGCTGTGGTGGGTATTCTAGGCCATTTACTAGGTGAAGAAGAATGGCACAGCACAACAAAGACACGACCTAGCTACTTGATGCGAATCTGGCCACCTGTGCACTGTAAAAATAGCACTCTACTTTTGTTTCAACGCTGTAAATCCCCCCCGCAAGGAACAATGACTCGGTGAAACGCTGCACCTTGTTTCCCCGCGCTGAGGATGCTTTTGGCTTGGGGGCGGGCGGGGCTGCTGTCCGGGATACGCGGCCGATCGCCAGGACTAAACTAAACAGCTGCACGCACGGAATAGATAAGACTGTGTTGGCTGCGTTGACTGTGTTGGTTGCGACACTTATTGATGCTTCTGGATCCACCATAACAAAAGATGCCATGGAGTGCTCATTTAATCGAATTCTTGGCGCGCTCTGCGTCTTCGCAGCCGCGTCGCTGTTCCTCACCGCGGGCCTGCTCACCCATTTCCAGCCCTCGCACCCTCACTATGAGCGGCCCGACGTCGTTGGCATGGAACCGCTGAACCGGACGAACATCGTCCCTGGCGTGCCCATCAAGCCCGGCACCACGCTGCGCATCCTGTGCGCCGGCGACTCGATAACGTCGGGATGGATGAGCGACCTAGACGGCGGCGATGGCAACGGCTACCGCCTGCAATTGCGCAAGGACCTGTCTGGTGAGTGAGACCCTACGCTGAGCAGAGCACCAAGCTTGAACACATGGAATCCCATCCCAAGCTGACAACGCAATACAGCCGACGACGTCGTCTTTGCGGGCACAGAGTCGACAGGCACCATGACGGATGCCTACTTTGTAAGACATGACGCCATGACTGAGACATTTCGTGACCGGGCTAATTGACCATGACCCGATAGGCTGCGTGGCCGGGCAAGACAATCAAGTACATTGGCAAGCACGTACGCACGTCACTGGAGCAGCGGCCCAATATAATCCTGCTTCACGCCGGAACCAATGATATGGACGACCGCTCGGAGCGCGGTCAGGAGGGCAATGACCCTGAGAGCACGGCTGAGCGCCTGGGAACGCTGATTGATGAAATGCTTGAAGCGTGTCCCGATGCCGTCATTCTCGTCGCCATGATCATCGGCACATGCGATCCGCACAAGGCCCCGACAACGCCAGCCTACCAAGCCTTGATCCCCGAGGTCGTGCGCCAGCGCCGTGTTGCAGGCCATCACGTTGTCGCTGTGGACTTCACCACGTTTCCCATGGACGGGCTGCGCGACTGCATCCATCCCACTAACGACGGTTATAAGGAGTTTGGACATTATTGGTACGATTTTCTTACACAGATACCAGAGAAGTGGATTTCTGCGCCGGTTGGAGATGATCCCGTGCGGGCGGAATCAGCCGCGATGAGATCAGTGGTGGTGCCCAAGGTCTTCGTTTTATTTGGACTAGTAAGCATTCTGGGGTTATTTTTATAATTTGTGGAATTTTATTGATTTTTCTTTTCTCTTCGGAACCTCGACACAGTCTTGACAATACGTGGTGCTGAACAGACTGTGCTCAATCATACCTGCTGCTCTTAGTGGTTGGTGCCCTGTAAAAAGCATCATAGCGTTGGTAGCGCCATAATTTTAGGCTAGGATCACTATGGGTGCAACCCAACGAGATACCGACGCTTTGGTTTGAACAGCAGATGCCGAGGAAGAAAAAAAAAAGAGAAAAATAACTTGCACATGATCGTGTATTTATATGCGATATTCTAGTAATAATATGGTACACGTAGCTCAAAAAGCCACCACTGGCTGTGAGTTTGTACAATACAACACCGTCTCACTGCCTGAAGAATAGAATGCCAATAACCTCTGGATTCGACATAGCTATCCCAAAACATTTAGTAGTCGTAGTCGTAGCAGAGAGTTCCTCCTTGGATGTTCATGATGTCTGCAATCTTGGTATCAGGCAGAATATTGGCAACGTGAAGCACATAATCCAGGGTGGTGTTCTGGGACTGGCCTGAAGGTGTGACAATGTTGTGCTGGGTGAAATATGTCGAGTTCCAGGCGTTTCCGCTCATATCGGTAAGGCGGGAAGAGGGGTTGGTCTTCTGCCAGTTCCACCACACTCTGTCAACGTAGTTGTGGTGCAGGAAGAAGACGGGCTCTCCGGGGGATGCAGCGATATCAGACATCTGGAGAGTCATTAGTATAAGTGTCCGGATTTGCGCCGAATAGTTGAAGACAAGACTTACCACACCGCCGAGACTGGTGTGGCCAGCCCAGTGAAGACCAGGGTGACCAGCGACGCACTCCCAAAAGCTATAGTAATCCTTGTGCTTGGTGCAAGTTTTGACCGAGTCCGTTCCACAATACTGAGCATAGCTGGCATTGAAGTTGCGACTTAAGCAATAGGTGGTATCCTTCAAACCAGGCCCGAGCTTTTCCATTAGGCCAGAAAAGGCTCCATCTTGAAGGCAGTTGTCGGTGCCTGTGCCATTGCCTCCAAAAGCGTCAGAGTCCCACATGTTGGATCCGAACCAGTTCCCCGAGTCAGCATCCTTGGCCTCGTCCCACCAGGTCATCGGGCCTTTGTAGTTGCAGTCGGTTCGGAGCATATGCTCATGGGCTTGCATAAACAGGCGGTGCCATGGCAGAAATTGGCCCTATAAACAGTAAGTATTGGTTTAATCTCGATATAGACTCAGATTCGAGAGGTGATGTGAATTACGATCAACATACCACATTGTGGATAACATCCTGAACATACTGCCCCTCGACAGTGTAGTTGGTTAAAAGCCGGTGCAGACCTTGCAAGTCGCTGAATCGGGTGCTCGTTCCATCGATACCGGTTTTGGCGGGCAAGGAAATCAGACACTTCTCCGCCTCTAGGTAAGCCTTTTTCTCCTTTTTCGTCATGTTGCGCCACTCTTTTCGAACGGTGATATTTTTCGAAGTGCATGTGCCATTATAAAAGCGAATAGTATTTCTTGAGCCGTCTATCACTGTGCCTGACACCAAGGAGATGCTGGTCACAGCCAGAACAAGCGAATCAAAGAATTTCATGGTTGATAAAATGATTGAATGGTGTTTTTAAAAATGAAGGTGTTGTCAGGATATTTGTGAGATCCTGTGAATTAAGAGACCCGAGGCCGATGAAGAGAAGGTGAGTGATGTGAAGAAGGTATAGAGCCTCGCGATACTCTTATAGCTGAATCCATCATGATAGGAATTTAATGACAGGGGAAGCTATCAACGTATACAGATAAATTCTCCAAAATCCTGACATCCTAAAACTGGGGTCATGTTGAGAACCGTCCCTAAACGAGCACTTTGCCCGCGGTGTTCGGTTATCACAGTGGACCGTGTGCTAGTGAGGCCAAATCCAAGCCCCTAAGCGCGGCGGTGATGTCGACGCGGCACAGCTTGCGGCACAACTGGCGGTACAGCTCACGACCCAGTGGGATTTCACGATTCATTTCGTGAGCTAGTTCGTTAGAGATTTTGACGTAGTATGCCAGGGTGAGGTGGGCTAGCGTGCCAAGCCGGAAACCACGGTGATCAAGGTCTTGCCGATTGGTAACAAAGACTTAAAAAAAAAAATTTGATGCCAAGCCAACGATGTGCCGTCCTTGTTAAACCCGCCGTCGGCACATTGGACGAAACACATGGGGGGCCACCTCATCTACAAGTGGAGAAGGATCAATTGGTAGTGTAAGAGCCCATTGTGATTGCGACGTATCAAGGACCATCGCCATCCTCGAGATGGAATAGTATAGGTATCTGACAGGACAAGGTATGTTTTGTTTACACCCGATTTCGTTCGTTATCTTTTGTGATCTACTCATGGTGCTACTACTTGATGGCCGAAAAGGGAATTTGGAGAAGAGATTGCGTTTGTGATCCGCTCGATGCTAGCGGCTGGGTATGCGGGAGAATATAGTTAATCCCATTGTTAATTTTTAACTACAGCGCATCGTATGTTTGTTCCTTGTGAGCTCTGGCTTGAAAAGCAGCCAGCTCCAACTTCTCATCTACGGAACCGCCATTATGATTGGGTACTCAGTTAGCAGGGATGGCCTCTGAGCCGCACTGCGTAATCGAGGCTGGAAACCTGGAATCTTCGTTTGGCATTCTCCGGTGACGCGGACCAGATCTCTTATCCCCGTCGTCTGCTCGCCTAGATCGGAAGCATTGGGATGATACGTCATCCATTCGTACACTGCTTCGCATCTCCGTCACTAGCACAGGGCACGATGGGGCAATTAGCGGCAAAACCTAATCCGAATGGTGGCATTTAGCTGGAGTGGAGCCAATACCCTAGAGATCTTTGTGGCTACTCCCATAATCTCCTTCATATTCCCGTAGGATAACCCATGGAACATTCCTTGAGCCGCACTTGCATGAAAAGATCTGGGCTGCATCAAGCAATTCGATCTAATCAGGTGGCCCTGCCACGTGGGGGTTGCGCCCCTGATCAGCCTTGACAACAACTTTGGACCTCAACTAAGGCCGCCACATCAGTCCTTCCGAACACAGATTTCCAAATCACCGAAACGGTCCCAATCAACAGGAAAGGCATGTCTGTCGTAATCCTCCATCATCTCTCGGGTGCGAGGCGAGTCCTGGTCTGTGATCCATGGCCTGTGTCCTGATCATTAGCGCGTTGACATATCGGAATGGTAAAGTGGATAGAACTCACGAGCACAAAGCTATGTTATTGTCGATGTCTCTGACAAGCCATTCTGATTTCTCCTCCTCGGTACCAGTGACGCGATTCCATATCATTGCTGCCGGTCTCGCGATATCAGCCACTACCTGCTTGACAGGAATGTCAGGATGGCAGCTGACGACAATTGCCTCTTCGTCGACGCGTGTGAAGGCGAGAGCCCCATAGCCACCGGCGACCTCAAATCCCAACTCCACCAGGAGTTGTTTCGTGATTGGGGAGTAGCAGGGGTCCTGGACAAGGATGGGAAGGGAGTTAGTACCCAACAGCTCCCCAAAGACGTCTGCCATGGTAAGCGCTGCGGCATGTTGAGTCATGGACCTGCGGTGAGGGAAGTACTCTTCATCGGCTGCGACGTTGAAATTGTATCCTTCCAAATTGCCCAGTTCAAAGCACACAATCTTCTTCGCCGACTTGGGAATCTTGATGTCGTTCTTGAGCATCTTGATCAAGTTCTTGCAAGTAGAACTCTCGGTCCAATTTTTCTGGGCTTCGTCCCACGCAGCTCGCAACGCGGAGTATTCAATGGCCTCCGGTGGCTCATCCCTTACCCAAGACAAATCCAAGGCACAGGTGACGATTGCCCGTATTTCGTCCATGTTAATTTCTTGGTTGAGAAGATGAGCATTTCTATCCAGACTCTCTTGCGAGAAGATGAGTTGGGTGTCAAAAAGAACCATTTGATAAAGTTTGAACTGAATTGATGGCCTGGGTTGCGAAAAATGTATGCAGTTAGCTGGCTACCCAATCAAAACAACTATTGCGTAGAGATATATGGGACGAAGTTGGTAATGCTGTAGAACTTACGTATGTTCGTGATGATCCTTCTGGCATCTGGGTTTCCCTGGGAGTTCTTTTGGTACCGAGCCCCCATTCACTGCCAGTGAGATCAGAATTATTATCAAGAAACAAGTCATGCAATGGACATACTGCTGTCAGTCATGAAGAGGGATGGCCGCGGTTCCTTCGACAAGCCCTCCTCCATTTTGAGGAACATTTCTTTGGTCCAGAGTTTGGCACCGGATGCGTACAAATCCTTAATGTACTGGGCCAACTCTGCGCTCACCTTGCTCGGCGTGGGTTGGCTAATCCGAGCTGCGGCATCATAATGCGACTCCCCCTCATGTCGCAACTCTGTAAAAGTCAGCGACCGGAGCCGTTGATTCCATGAAATGGTCTCGCTCTGAGATTCTGACATCTTCGAAAAATGGCGGAATAGACACAAGATTATGAACCGATGATGGCAAAGTTATCTCGCAGAATGAATTGGATGCTGGGAGGCATTGGAAGAATTCGGCCGGGAAGTTGGCCCTTTTAACTATCGAAATCGACGTGTTTGCTCAAGCCGTTTGTAGGTCGATTATTACAAGCTACTGCAATGGATACGAAGATGTGACAATAGACAAACAGTGTCACTATTTAGAGTGAAACAGTCGAAAGCAAACGTCTCAGGGACTGAAATGTTTGTTGTTTGTTGGGTTGACTGATGATACATGTGCGCATCTCATAGGAGGAAAATGTGCAGCTGACAAAATTCCCCAAAATGGATTGGTCCCAATCAAGCTTTGAGTCCCCAAACCTCCGTAAATGGTCATGCATGGTCAGCTGTGTACAAGTATTTTATCCAATAAGCCATCGAAGGGGTGCGTACAGAGGCATAGGCACGCGCGCAGTCACATGTCATCTTGTCTTACTGGCCGGTTCTGAGCTTCACATTTTACTGTGTTACATCGCTCACTGTAACAGCCGGTTTTGTCTCCGGCTGTGCATCATCGATGGGCTATTTTGGCTAATCATGGGATTGAGCAAATCTAGAGTGCACTGGAACGAAGTAGAATGACTGATTATGTGGAGATGATACTTAGGAAGCTTAGCGTCATTTTCTAACGACACCTACGAATGAATCCGTTCTTATTGAGCTTGTTTGGGTCCTAAAATGTTGTGATCTATAATAATTAATGATTCATTTGAGAATGCTTTGCCTTTGAATGAAAGAATCTAGGGTGAGAGCGATTATGAAATGCCCACAATGTGACAGGACCAGATTCAGTTTCAATGTATCAGCTATCATCACTCAAAATATATGAGACAAAGAACTTGTCCGAATCTGGACCGTCTATCATACCCTTAGAATGGTGGTTACTCAAACGTATTTCATTGTGCTGTTCATGTGTCAAAGGACTGGCGTCTGTTGTTCTGCTGTTCTATAGTTCATTTTACGATACGATGATTCAATCTTTATGATATGCAAAGATACTTAAGTACCATCCGATGTCTTAGATATGAACTCTTCTCAATTCACTTTATCCTTATAGTTGAGATTGACCCTATTCCATGATCTTGCCATCGTTTACTTTAATCCTCAATACCAGTATTCGCCAGAAAAAAAAAAGCATCAGTCCATGATTTCTTTCATTCAGAGAGCTGGAGATAAATTGTTTCCAAATGTGAGAGGCCTCTCAGGCCGATTCGATGTATCTCGTATGCATCGCTCTGCTGAAAGACTTGGGTCGTATTTCCTCGGCTATACATTATGGAGGGATCTTGGGAGTTTCCAGACAAGCAAAACGTATTCTGCCTTAAACAGATTCAATCCGAGTATTTATGCGTGTCCTCAACCGCCAGAACGTTTGTGGAGAACTACCCATGACAATACTCAGTCGCGGTGGGATAAAGATACTGGAGACATGGTCGCAGCCATCGAAAATCGCTCTATTCCGTCCCAGAGAGCACTGGAGAGAGCATTCGAGAAACATGGAGACTGGAGGAATCGACAGCACAGCTGCTTTCTGTCCACCTTCAGTAGCAAAGATCATGCGCTTAATTGGGCCAATCTGCTACGTGGGAAAGGATACTCTCCTGAGACCTACCAGATAGAAACTGGCTTGTTACAAATGGATGCACATATATTTGACATGCAGAAACTTCAAAATGAACTGGGGATCATCTACAAGTATCCAAAGAATGAATACTTGATTCTTAATCGCATCTTAGCTCGGGCAATTGCTGTGGCTGGCGCGGAGGTGGATTAGTAAATAGTATACAACATTTCTGAAAAGATGCAAGGCGCCGCTTATTTCCTTTTCGCCCAATGGCTTTATTAGTCATGTCTTGAAGATTGTTGAAAGAATTGCTCTGTATTATATAGGATGTCTCGGACAGCATTGAAGAATTGGGTGTTATGGCCTATATATGAACTCATGCAGCCAAAGCCAATGCTATTGGAGAAGAGGATCTGGCCACATGAGGCTTACTAAATAAAATCATCACACGGTTGCTAGCCATCCCGTATACTAGCGCAAGGCTTAGCACGGTTCCTTTATCTTGGAGTGATGTGAATTAACAAATTGGAGGAGCAATCAAGGTAACCCTCTCACACTGGTTCTATTACCATGCTAGCTGGACAAGAAACCATATGGATGCGCATCATCTTTGACCTCGGCGGAATTCCAGCACCCGACGTAGCGAGAAACGGCTGGGAAACAGTGGACTCTCTGTTTGCGACGATGTCTCCCGTGCGGAAATCCGTTCCGCGACCGGTCAAAGGTACTGGTCTCTGAATGGAGCAGCAATGCATAGTCCAAGATAGAATTGGGTAAGTGCTCTGCGGCAACAAGGCATTCGGCCGAAATGACACTAAGGTCGAGACCCTTCGTGCACTCGTTGGCGTCATCGACCGCCCAGTACGTGGCTTTGCCTGCGTCTGAGACCCGTAATTATACCGCCTTTGTCCGTTTTATGCATGGACAGCAGAACGGGGAGTGATTGCGTTGCCCACAGTGTGAGAAGCCCTCATTTCACAAAACTGAATGCATAACAACCTGAAGTTAGACATGAGAATTCAAGAAATGCTACCTCCAACTAAATGAGCCCTTCCCTTTTATCAACTTCCAATGTGATGAAAATATGAGCTCGCCAAAATGGCTGAATATGAGCATAATGGCCGCAAGGCCAGCTCTTTTGGCTGTCTTTCCCCCCGTTTCCTCAACGTGAATCAATATGGACCCCTCCTCGCTTAGAAAGCCAAGAAATAGTGAAGCAGCTTTTGTGGCGATATATCGGCGGGAAAGCCCATTTCCATTGGATCGCTAATGGAATATGTTCCGCTACCCACTCCCGTGCAGATGCTTCAGTGCTTTCGGCGTGCTGCATGCTTCAGAGTCGGATAGCGGCAACCCGGAAGAATGCCAAGCAATTGCGACCCTCCAATTAAATTATCGGGTACGATTTCGAATCTCTGACGTGCATAATTTATTCAAGCTTAGAATAGAGCTATGCAGCAGAGCTAAGGTAATGTATCTCCTCAGTCACAAATCAAGTTTCACATGTTAACATTGATCGTCTCTCGCGTAAACTGCATGTCTCACCGAGATAGGGACTCTATGTATCTCTGTATGCTTTTTTTTACGCAATCATCAGGTGGTTTTTGATGTTCTCCAATGACATTTGCATTTCCTCGCTTATGCCACTTTCTCTATTAGGATAAGATTTAGTATGAGTACTTTTGTTGAAGCGTCTGAATCATCTCGTATTTCCATCATTCAAATAGCTAGATTGATTGGGAAGCTTGGAAAAGATTAGTCAGAATGCGTGTAGGTTGCTGGCTTTCCGCGAGTATATAAAGCGGACTGGTTGCCAGGTAGCATATCTGTAGTAGAGAAAGCATCCTTCATCATTTCACGCAAGACAGAAACCATATCGACATCTCTAAAATAAAATGCGATCCGTCTCAATTTTCAGTATTCTTGCCCTGGCCACAGCTGCTGCCAGCGAAGAACAAATTTACCCACCAGGCGGACCAGGCAAAATTCAAGTGATCTATGACGGCGAGGTCACTGGATGTTTGAATCCCGATGGCAAATGGACCGTGAATGAAAAAAGCTGTATCGACGCATTTGGCAATGGTCAAGGCGGTGTCTCAGGTGAGAATGGTTGGCTTATCCTTGACGACGAGTCTGTGATCACTATCACGACAACGACTTGGAGTACTGCTTGGGTTGGTACTCATGTCGACAAAGGAGTAAGTGACCCGTGGCCCCGTATTTTTAATATCCGAAATGAAATTAATGGGAATATTGTAGAGAGATGCATCTAATATAATTGGGAACTACGGGGCCGAGGACGATGAGATAACGGGGGGCCCAACGTGGTACGTGAGCGAGGTTCCAGAGGGCGATGGCACTGTCACTATCGGAGGAAAATCTTTTGATGATGCTAAGAAGATTTCCCTGAACTTTATTTCCACTGCTACGAATGAGTTGTAAAGCCTGCTATTGGATTGTAGGAATACACAACACTAAATGTGTTGATGTAACTACATTACGGCCTGCAAGGTCCTTTCTGTCAAACGGATATAGGGCACTATTGCACTACACATAAGCGGAGTGTTTACTTCACTTTTGCCGTAGCCGGCAATGTAACACTTTCACTTCACTTCTACATCTCTTATGATATGCTGCAATATAAAAAATCGTTACAAGAGCAAACTTCCGCACCTGCCTCATCTTTTTAATGGACGGTCCTGATGACTGCTATTGATAAAGGCTATTTTGAACAAGGTTGATCAATTTACGGGAGTAAAATTAATCCAGCTATCTCACTCTCCATATCGAACCACAAACCGGAAAATCCGCTATCTCTTAATTCCCTCACAGATCGAACAAAATCTGTCACCTTTTCCATATAATTTGGATAAAGAATATAATGAGTATTGTCGTAAAATAGCTGTTCAACGGGGCCCTCGATTTCCAACATGGCCAAAAATACCGGAAATGCCACAGCCAGCCCTCTCATATCGTCAGGAACCCACTTTGAGAAGCTCATGAGCTCGGCTGCGATGGTCATGGCTAGTTTCTTTGCAGTCTCGTCTTCAATTCCCAGAGGATATCGGAGACGGTGGATGACGAGCAGTGCTGATGTGCGATAGAGCCTGGCTTGCATCATCATGGCCGAAATTTCCAAAAGTGTGTAGTCGGAAATTAGAGTAGAAGGAATGGCTGGCTCCCATTGTAAGATTCGCTGCTCGACTTGGAAATAGGGATCTTCTTCAAATCCTGGGCTCCCGCTGGACTCGCTTCGCATGTCGCCCGACATAATTTTCGTTTCGTGGCTGAGGATGCATAGATCATATAAAATAGGCAATAGACTTGCTGATAAGCCCATGGATCTATCCGTTTTACAGAAATCCATAGCCGGAGGTCGAATTACTGGAATCTCTCGTTTCACTAAGCACTCCACAGTATCCCACAATATTGGCGTGATGGTGACTGGGAATAATTCAACCTGGTTCATCAATGCTGGATACCAGCTCTTGGCCAACTGTAGAGAACTTCGCACGATGGCATGTGGGGACGAACCCATGGCATTTACATGATAAACAGAAATGACTTGTCCCAGTAAAATTAAGGCTGCAGCATCCTCAGGAGACAGCATAAGTGCAGTTTGTAGGTGCTTCAGACAGTCTGCGCCAATCGAGATGTCCAGATCACTTGGTGCCCTGCGGGTATTTTTGTCGCTGTCCCAAACACCGAGAGCGCTCTGGTAGGCATCCAGGAGCACACCATGGAGGTTGGTGATAATCCGTAATATGGCCATCCGAAAACCGTCTGCAAAACTGGGTCCAATCATGAACTGCTGGTGAAAAATGAAGAAGCTCTTTTTGTCGCACATAATTTCTTGGATTTGTTGGAATCTCTCTGCGTCTAAAACATTTTTCGCTCGGGCTGGGTGCAGAAAGCGGCGCGTAAATGCCTCTAGTATCCTAACCGTGTCTGCTTCGTCGAAGTCTGGGTATCGGCGGGTAGTAGTAAGGGCCTGGACTTGCTGTGCAGGTGGCGGCGACTTTCGAGGCAAGACCTCATCTTCGTTATTGTCAAAAGATAAAACATCGCAAGTTCCGTAAGGAAGTGACTTTGCAATCGGTGGACGACCCATCCGTCGTCGCTGTCTGGCGAAAGAACACGGCGTCCCTTGCTTGATGCATTGGCGGCAACTCTTCACACCCCGGTCGAAGAAGCATCGCTCCTTTTTTCGGTGACAATCATCGCAGGCTTTACCGGGCATTGGGCTGGCTGTAAACTGACGATGAGGGGTTATAGCTTGCGCGATATTGTTATCTTTAGAAGTCAGCGATGGTGAGTTGCAAAACTAAAACTGAGGGGCGACGGTGAGTATATGAATGAAATGAAGACTGTTGTTTAAACTTCCCCGGATTCTAGGATACTGGCATTAAACTGGCAAATCAAACGGTATAGAGGAGGAGAAGCGGGGGAGGCTAGTTAAATTTAGCATAGCCTAGGCATGTCTTCGCCCCGCTACCCAATTTTTCCCTGGTTAGCGTTTCACATGTTCAGGTTCTCACCGGCACAACCCTGTCTGACCGAGGAGAGAGAGCGGTCAGAGCGACGATAACGACGTTAAACCAATTGAAATTGGTGTATAAAATGATGTCAATACAGCTAATGCAATCTTCTATGAAACAGGCATGTTAATGAATAGTAAGACATGAAAAGAAAACTGAATCCAGACTCGCTAGCAGCTATTCACAAATTTCGAGCGCCGAATTCACCGAGGTTGAATTCACCGAAACTCCAAGTCTCTCGTCAAGTTACCCCATTTTGATCGTGCGTAATCTGCGTAATGGTTCGTCTTCAGCTTCCACTCACCAGAAGTACCTCCCTTCGGGAAGACAGGATCGGCCTTTTGGAAGTAAGTGGACGTAAGTAGTGAGAAAATAGACCTCTCCTTCATGTTGCCCGGATTCTTCAGTCTCGGAGTTACCACAGTTGAGCCAGTCGACTTCATTCTGCGCCACAGGCGACCAAGCAGAATTCCAGTTGTTTCAGCACTTAGTGTCCAAGAGGCGTTGACGTAGCCGAAAATGAAGGCCAAGTTTGGTACATCCTGGACCATGGAACCCTTCCATGCAAATCGTTCCGAAAAGTCGACAGGGACACCATCAATTGAGATTCGAATACCGCCAGCGAACTTGACCTTGAGACCTGTGGCAGTAATAATTATATCGGGGTGCAGTGTTTCTCCGGAGTTGAGAATAATTTCATCTTCGGTAACTTGCTTGATCGTGTCGGTGACGATGCTGGCTTTTGTCGATCTCAAAGCCGCGAAAAAGTCACCGTCCGGGCAAGCACACACTCGCTGGTCCCAAGGGTTATAGCGTGGGTTAAAGTGCGGGTCGACTGGGACATCGCTCGGCAGTTGTTCTTTACACTCGTTGAGAAGGTAACGCCGGGCTACGTTAGGGAAAGTCTTGCACCACCAATAGCCGTAGTAGCCGTTGAAGAGGTGCTGGACTCGAGTAATATAGCTGGATAGGTTTGCGGGGAGGAAAAAGTCGAGGATTTTGCCAAGCTTGCCCTTCTTCATGGAGAGACTTTTGATGTATGTTGGACTCCTCTGCAGCATGGTTACGTGCTTGGCATCAGCTGCCATATTGGGCACCAAGGTAATGGCAGTTGCTCCACTGCCGATAATGACGACATCCTTGTTAGAGTAATCAAGATCTTCCGGCCAAAACTGGGGCTTGATGATTGGGCCTTGGAATTGGTCGAGCCCCGGAATATTAACGTCCAAGGCGTTTTTGTAATCGTAGTAACCTGTTCCTAGAACGATGAAGCGAGCTTGAAAGATCTTTGCTTCTCCATCTTGAACGATTGATTTAACGGTCCATGTGGATGTCTTGGATGACCACGAGGCAGACTCGACGTTGTGGTTGAATCGAATGTGCTTGTCGATGTCGTACATGGCAGCAGACTCGCTCATGTAAGCGCAAATCTGCTTCGCTCCAGCGAGCGGCTTCTCTCCCTTCCATGGGTTCCAGGAGTATCCAAATGTGTAAATGTCAGAGTCTGATCTGATGCCGGGGTATTTGAATAGGTCCCAAGTGCCTCCGAGACGGCCGCGCCCTTCCAGAATTGTGTATGTGGTTCCAGAGGGAGCTTCTGTTACGACACTCTGGGCAATGCCGATGCCTGCGATGCCGGCACCAATAATGATGACATCGAAGAAATCCTCAGGTGCTGAATCAGAAGTTTGTGTCGAGCTCCGGGGCATTTTGATGTGAATTTAGAGTGTCAGTTGTTTGTTGTAGTGGAGTGAGTATAAGAGAAAGAATTGGAATGCTTGGTTCTACACAACACACCATGACTGAATGGAACACAAGTATTTATTTACGGATATTTTACTAGGCACCTCCTTCGTCCATGACCTCAAACATAGTCTATTTCGACTCTCGGTATGGGGAAGTATGGGGAAAGTTGCAGCCGAGGCTGATGGCGTTCACTGACTACACCAACTTTTTTCCCAATTGGGAACTAAGTCTCCGGTAGCGGGTGGGGAGGCTAGTCGGAGGCACCCGTGCGCAGTGAAGCAACTCGCTTGTGGCAAGTCTCGGGTAGTATATGAAGTCCGGCTGAGTCGGCGTGATGAAGCCCGGGCGCTTTAATTGATCAGTTGCATGAGAAACATGACGGGGAGTCGGCAGTGGTGCACACCATCATATCACAGACAGGGTAATCACAAACATCGTCATCACAAACACGGTAAGAAAGGGCCGGTCCTTCCCCTCATCTTGCCACTCAACGCGCGGGATCCGAAAAGAGCGAGCAGGGATCATGCATTACAAATGGTCGAAGTCAACCCAACCCTGGACAGCAAGTGCAATTCTGGGGAGACTTTGAAGTCTAGCATTAAAACTTTTAGATAGTCAAAATCTCTTCAATAGCACTTTCAATTATTTTTTCCCCCAACTATAGATCAACTTGTTCTTCATATTCATATGGCCTTTTCTCGCACTTTTTCTTCTCTCATTCCAATTTTGACGCGAAAAAAATACCTCAAAATTCATCAATAACCATGAGTCTCAACCCCCTTGTCAAGTTCGTTTATCTACTATTCATCACTCCTATTGATGTCGGCTCTACATTTCTTCGTGCAGCCATCTTTGGCCTCATTCCATGGGGCAGGCCACACCCAAGACTGTCATTCAAACAAGCTCTGGCAAACAGGATGCTGAGAGTGGTGCTGGGGAACGTCTCGACTCTCCGCGTCAAAACTCCATTATCACTAGAACCAAAGGCCGAAGGGGAGCGATTTAGCCTCGTACTTCCCGCATCTGCAGAATTCTACAAAGGTCCTCTTGATGACTGCGATATAAAGCCACGGGTTACTGGAGGAACCTGGACACCGCAGCCAGTTCATCGGGCATGGGATCAAGATGAGGACAAGCTCTTGGTTATGCTCCACTTCCACGGAGGAGCCTATGTCATCAATGATGGCAGAGATCGTGGAACTGAATTTTTGGCCAAAACGATTCTCGCCGAGACGCCCTGTACGCATATTTTTGCTTCTCAATACCGGCTGGCCAGCAACCCCGATGGGCGATTCCCGGCAGCCCTCCAAGATGGTCTATCTGCATACCTTTACCTTATTAATGACTTGAGGATCCCGCCATCTTGTGTGGTAATTGGAGGTGACTCTGCTGGTGGACACCTGACTCTTGGACTTTTGCAATACATTGCAGATTTTGGTGAGGAACTTGGCATCCCATGGCCACTTGCCGCCACGCTCTGGTCGCCTTGGACAGACCTCATCTCCAGTGTCGATATCAATTATATTCGGAACCTGAAAAACTTCAAAGTTGATTACATCCCATTGAGCTTCTTGACGTGGGGAACATCGACGTTTTTGGACTCAGGAAGGATCTCACCTTCGAACCCATACTTGACAGTTACCTCAAATCCAGCTTTTCGCAGTGAATCGCCCATTTGGGTGTGCACTGGAGGCAAAGAGACATTGGTGGAAGATAATGAGCGGCTTGTCAAGCACTTGAAAAAGTGCAACGTGGATGTTGAGTGGGTTCTTGATAATGAATCTCCTCATGATATTATCTTGATTGGCCACACTTTGGGATTTCAGAAAGAAGCAGGAGAATTCGCATCCAAGGCAGGTGATTTTATCACCAGATGTCGGAGTAATAGTTAGATGCATTCTATAACGTGGCATTGTTGCAATAAAGGATTTAAACGTAGCCACATGCAAGTGTAGGGGGGACTCTCACCGGATCCGACCTTACCCAATTGGGCCCATACTGTGAATAACCAACACCAACTAACGTATGATATGCATTTTATAGTCGAATAAATTCCCTAATTGAGATAGCACTTGCCTTTTTTACCGATTTAGACTAACAGTTCTGGTTCATGTCGCCAGCTTGGTTTCATGTCAGCATGGTTGTTGGTTGACAGGGATCCAGAAAACGTGTCATCCTCTTCATGTAAGCGTGACCCTCAGTCGGCAGGGATTGATCCAGCAACGTCATCCTTCGCAGGATTCCTTTATTTCTCCATCCAATAGTTTCAAGAGCTCGATTGCATTCCTACCGCTTGGCCCCGGGCAGGCGCAACTACTTAAAAAAACAGTGGCCCGAATCGACATTCCACCGAGCTACAGGGTGGAGATAAAAGCGCGCCGCAACGTGCTCTGTCGGACTTAGTGTCGCGCTATACTGGATTGGGAAAGATCTTGCCGGAGGAGCCTTGAAACACCCGATCAACATCGTTCCCTCGTGGCCAAGCGGGCGGCACAAGACGCAATTCGGCTCCTTGGTGGTGTCCGCAGAATTAGTTCAGGTGTGGCTTAGAGCTGTGGCCTGAGGGGCACGCTACTGTGACGTGTCACGTAGCATATCGGGCTCTTCCTAAAGTTGGTGGAGACCAACAGCGCAAACCTCGATATGGACCGAGGACAGACCAGGATCAGGAAGAGCCCCTTGAATAAATAACCGGGAGCAGATCCATGATTGATCATGGTTGGTTCTCAATTCACAAGAAATTCTCAAATTGACTCTTATCTACAATGTCCTCTCCACTTGTCAACTTCACAGCTGACTTCATCAGCGGTGCCGGAAGGCTCGTGCTGCAGCCAGTCATCCCCGCATCTGCACTCGTTTTCCTTGCATACGGTCGACCTGATCTTGTTAAGCATGTCACCGATCTCCAAATCGTTAAAGATATTGGACTCGACACGGTTAAAAAAGTTTTCAAGGTTATCCTAGCACTAGGCATTGGAAATACCATAAACGGGTTCTTAAACCGGGTTGCTCTGAATGGTTGGCGTATTCGATCCCATGCCGGTTGGATATGGACACAAGAGATTGCTGTGGTGACTGGTGGTTGTAATGGTATTGGAAAGACCATCGTGCTGGGCCTAACTGCCAAGGGTGTTCGCGTTGCAATCCTCGACATTGCAAACTTGCCTGAAGATCTAGCACAGAACGACCGGGTCTCCTACTGGAAATGCGACATTTCCTCACCAGAAGCCGTTGCGGAGGCAGCGGAAGCTGTTCGGAAAACGCTCGGCCACCCTTCCATTCTTATCAACAATGCGGGGGTAGCACACACTAAGTCCATTATGGACGTTTCGCACAAAGAATTGAAGAATATTCTTGGCATCAACCTCCATGCTCTTTGGATAACGGCCAAAGAGTTTCTACCAAACATGATTCTCAAAAACAAGGGCCATATTGTCACTATTGCCAGCGGGGCTTCGTATGTAGTATTGCCTAAAGAGGTCGATTATTCAGCGACTAAGGCTGGTGCAATGGCATTCTATGAGGGCTTAACATCAGAGCTCAAAAACATTTACAAGTCCACAGGAATCATGACGAGTCTAGTTCACCCTTTCTATGTGAACACAAACATGATAGCCGGTATCCATCAAAAGGTGCAGAAGTCAATAGGCTCCGTACTAGAGCCTGAGGATGTGGGCAAGATTGTTGTGAAACAAGTCTTTCAATGTCGCGGTGGCCATCTCTTCGCCCCGTCATCAATCTCATATATTTCAATGATCCGAAGCCTTCCGACTTGGACGCAGGAGATATACAGAGATATGTTCGCTAAACTGCTTTCTGACAAGCGTTAGTTTTGTATTTCATGGGGATCCGCGGGCTGTGACGTCAGCTGTAACATACTATCAAATTAATATGGACATATTTCGCATCAAATTTAGTACATATGTCATTCTCAGTATTTTCGATTAGGTGACCTCTTCAGAGATTTTTCACAACGAGACTCACCAGTGTTATTCACTGACAAATTGTGAATTTAAGCAATGGAAGATTAAAGCTCATGCATGGGCTTCAGAATCGATCATGGTAATGTTAAACTAGCAGGAGAAAATATGACTAAATGCAGCATACCCTATCCACTTATTGATCCCATTAAATATCGTCTAATATTTTTTCACTACTTAAATGTGTGAAGCCCTGGAAACCGAGGTCTTTAGACAGCCCTATCAGTTCTAATGTGGGACTGGGACTGGAGAGTCAGAGCAATTAAAGTAACGTTGAAGCTTATTTCTTTCCTTGCAATATCACATTGCATTATTGTTGCCGGACAGGTGACATAAATATTCACTCTCTGTTGGGCAATATTGCTGTTTTTAGGCTGATGCCATCTTGTGCAGCATGTGCTGCCCCATTTTAACCCTCATTCCACCATATTTTTAATCCTCATCTTCAAATACAGTGTTTCCCCACGCCAATCAAGCTCACCTTTAGCAATCATTTGACGGATTAAAATCTTGTCAGTTTAGCTTTCGTACCCAGTTGGAAGGCCCATAATTGTATTTCTCTTAGCTAGGCTTACTTGAAGAGGGAAGGGAATTATGGTTTACAGTAGCGCTGACTAGGGCGAGGGGCTGATTACAAAATCCCGGTCGGCCATGTGGTTTCCCCGGACGCCAAGGTGAAGTCGGATCGGTCGTATTTTTATACTCCGTACCGGACCAGGAATAATTTTCAATCTCCTGATGCGATGCCGGGTTTCCGTGAGTGATGCATCTAAATTTAAATGCCTAAATGTAGGCCAATACAGATCAAGATTTGCTGCTTATTGAAGGCGCTAATGAAGAAGTCCTTTCCAAGCTGACCAGGACGGGCTTTTTGGTCGGAGATTCCGGGAAGTGGTGAGGTAGATCAGGAACCCGAATATTATTTAAGACCTATAAAGTCAAGCCCATCTTTACTACAACATCAAGAATTCTATTGCAGATCATCGTTTACATCTTATATTGTTCTCTTACGCTGCACAAGAACGCAAAAAAACATACACAATGAGCATGCTTGCAGCCCAAATTCTTCAGTGGGGTTCCGCCCCAAAGGCCATGCAAGTATCTTCACCACCAGACCCAGCTGATGAATCGATCGTCCAAATTCGAATGATCGCAGCTGGTCTTCATCAAGTTGCCCGCAGTCGCGCTGAAGGGAATCATTACACCTCGACATCACTCCCACATACGCCTGGTGTAGATGGCACAGGCACTGATGTTAAGACGGGGAAGCTGGTCTACTTTTCGCTGTTCGGAGGTGGCGCAGACGGTGGCTCCTTTGCCGAAGTGGTCAACGTCCCACGGAATAATGTTAGAGAACTTCCATCGAATGTCGATCCGGTGCAAGCCGCTGCTTTGGTAAATCCAGTTATGAGCAGCTGGATGGCGCTACGCAAGCGAGTGGACTTTATCAAATATAGGACTGAGGTAAAGCCATGGTCATGTTTCATCTTGGGAGCGACAAGCATGAGTGGTCGCATGGCAATCAAGGTGGCCAGGACTCTTGGGGCGACGCGAATCGTGGGCGCAGCGCGAAACGAGGTTGCTCTCAAGGCCCTTGATCTCGACGAGACGATTGTTCTTCAAGACCCGCCCGAGAAAAGCGATTTCAGCGCTGCCGCAGACGTTGATGTGGTGTTGGACTATCTCTACGGGCCATATTTTACAAATTTCTTCACCTCCCGATCTACGCTCAGAGCCGACAATCCTCTGACATGGGTGTGCATTGGCGCGGTCACTGGAAATTTTGGCACCGTCGCGTCTGCGGGGCTTCGCAAACGCGACGTGACGATACGGGGCGCAGGGGCTGGCTCCTGGCGGCTCGGTGAGCTCGGAGAGGAATTGTCGGACATTATGAAAGTGCTTGGCGGGGTCAATGAGGGGGAGGTTCGGGAGGTCAAGTTGGAGGACATTGAGAGCGAGTGGGATAACAAGCAGGGGAGAGTGGTTGTTGTGATGGGAAAGGGTCCTGGTGCCGAGACTGAGTAATGCAACAGATGCTGGGCCGTAAAGTACAAACGTACATTACATCATTTTATCCATGGACAAGAAGAGACACGTTGTTCGGAACCCGAATTGCACAATGACTCCACCAATAGATAAGCCGCTTGCCCTTGCTCATCCTTTACATGCTGGAAATATGAAACCTGGTATTAGGCGGGAAGCAAAATGACGACACGTGACCTAGCACGGCGTGTTGTTTTCGCTCACTAGCCTAACTTTGGCTCAGCTCAATATTTGTAAGTTAGGGGCTCATTTCTCAACCCTCCCTATCTCTATGAAAATGGAAGCCTCTATCACTAGCGCAGATAGAATTTATGAAGAACATGCTGTGTGAAGTATCGATATTCTAGCAATGCAAGACGGCCCATTGTATGGCTTGTTGTTTCCGCCTTGCTTGGGCAGACAGGACGGAAGCTTGATAGACTAAGATTGTGTAATGGGATACTGAGGGGTTGAAGAATGTCTTCAGACGGTAGATGAATAATTTCCTTCAGCTATTTACTGCCGATGACACGCCACTAAGTTGTTGTAGATGGGCAATAGAAAATCACCGACACCTTGCAATGAAACTAGGTACAGGTTAACATGCCCTAGCTCGATGTGATGGTCGGAAAATTTTGGATCTATTTGCATGGCTCAGTATATCAAAATATTGAAGAAAAAGGTGGGCATGAATTTTGACAGGATTAGGTGAATTTTGTTATCAGCCATTCCGATAATGCATACTGGCAATGGCTCATACCATCCTGTCAGTTTGACATTCGTATCTGTGCAATCCAATTATCAGTATCAGGGGCTGGGCTCTAAAATATTGAAGTGGGTCTATAAGGAAATAGAAAGCCAAGGATGTCCTCCTTCCGCCATGGCTTCCCTAGCTGGGATCTAATCATGTACAAAATTCGGGCTGGAGGTTATCGGGTGAGCGGAAACGAGCGAAGGCACACTTGCAAGCATGTTTTGCTAATCTCGGTCAAAAGAGGGCTAGAAGCTGAAGGCTTGGAAAGGCAGGGCAAGGCAGGCCAGGCTGGCTCCTCCCTTGCGCATAGTAATCTTTCAGTAGAAAGCTGGAAGGTTAGCACGTCCACCAGCTTACAATAACTACAACAGCCCACGTACAATTCACGTCTATTGCAAAATCTAACAAAACAATGAAAAGAGTAAGATGCAGCCATCAATCAAGAGATAGATTTCGAAATGCATGTATAGATCACAGATATTATAGATGACAATATACCCTACATTACATTCAGCGAGGGTAGGAGAATTACATTCAGTCGCAGAGGCCAGGTATTGTAAATCCGGATCAACTGGAGGAGCTACCTTAGTTCCCAAAACAGGACAACTTTTTAGTTTGCCAAAAAGGGGGCTATATTAGTTGATAGAATCAGAGGGCTCGAACAGGGATAGAGGCTTAGAAATTTAGGCCTGAGATCTCGGGTGCTTTAAGACTTCTTTCTACCAAAAGACATTGATATATCTGACTAATTGAACTATTGCCTACTGTGGCATTGTTCCAACCGGCACGCCTGATCCTACCTGGTATGACGAACCGTTACTGTTAGGAATCCGTGTATTCCGTGACATCGATTAACCCGTCGGGCTAAAAGATAAGTCTATAATCGAATGGATCGCGATTACAGGCACGGAAAACAGCTACGAAGAGACTTACGGTGAACCAAGCCGTAACAGTTATATACATATAATAGAATAGTGAGATATACAATCAGACTCATAACTGACCTTTGGCAGTGAAGAGGATTAGAAAACCAAAATGAATATAGGTTGAAAAATCTTGAATAACAAAGGCAAATATACCCATGGAAGAAGAGAAATTTCTCCCCTTCACATCAACCATCATATAAAAGATCCCTGACGTCGATTGAATCAATGATGCATAGGCAAAGCTGTGATTTATAGCTTCTGATAGCCCGGCTTGCTTCCAACAATCAAACTTCCAACGACTGAACTTCCAACAACCATACTTCCAAACTTCCAAACTTCCAACTTCTGACTTCTAATTTCTATCTTCCAACTTTTGCTTTCCAACTTCTCATTTCCAACTTCCAACTTCTGGCCTCCAACTTCCAACTTCCAACAATAAAACTTTCAACAACCAAACTTCCAACACCCAAACTTCCAACGAAACTTCCGATACCCAAACTTCCAACAAAACTTCCGATAGCTATAATTTCTACTCGGTCTCAAACAGGACGGATCGGAGTGCACATCAATGACAGAAAACTCTCGGAATCTTGAGGATCAAACACGGCGACTCGCGGGACAACCTTACTGCACTTCTTCCTGATTGATCCTCGAAGAAATGGAGAGCAACCATGACATATTACCCGACACCGGCATCGGGAGCGAGCTGGCGTGGTTGGGGATCGAGATTAGAGAGTGTGGTTCTGGGCATGCCGTGGCCAGCAACGCTACCCAGACAGAGAGAGCGCCAAAGAAGAAAGTGCTTACCAAGTGGACTTGCTGCTCGTGCGCTCACGGTGGCATGGCAATAAATATTGCATATTGCGAGTATTGTGTTCACCCCCGCTACGCATATTGTATAGTGGAGCGTGTTTTGGCCAGACCAGTTGCGCTTGTTTCTGATCCCTTCTAGACAAGACAATTGGCTTCGATCGGCTTTGATGTCGTCTTGTCAGCGAACAGTCATTCGGTCTTGATTTTTGCGACGAAACGAAAGTGGTGGGGCACAAAAGATACATTATAAATCCAGTTGTATTGCTAAGTACCCAACTTATATTTTATTGAGATTAAAAAAAAACAGATTTAACTTGAAAAAAAAAACTCAATATTTTTTAAATTTTGAACGAAGAATCTTAGCTATTGAACTACCATAAAATCCCATTTCTCGAGATGCTCTCGTACTTCTAAGCTAATAAAAAAAGATATATTAAGGACTTTCATAAAGCACATTAATTAGTGGAATAGGAAACGTTAGCGCATTTAGCATGGTAGCCTTGCCTTTGTGTCATTTTTTCATGTTGCTTTCGTTTCGTCGTGATGATCAGGGCCGAAGCGCCAGTCACAATCGTCGACTTGGAAGATAGTTGGCGGCATTTGCGTCTTGTCTGGGTGCCCCTGTCATCCTTCATCGACTCTTAATTATTGTCATCCCAGCTCCCTCTCGCTTGTATATAGGGAGGAAGAAAGGGGGTTGAATTTGATTAATTCGCATTCAAACTATGAACAAGGAGAAGTGGGCGAAGGGAGAAACCTTGCCTCAAGACGGAGGCGGGGTGATACTTGAAGAGGCAAGTAGGGTGACGGCGTGGAATGACGTGGTCGCTAAGCTGCACATTTTGTGAAGAAAAAAGCAAAAAGGGAGGCATTGCATCACACACATGGCCCATCGCTGTTTTCTTCTCTATCATTAACTCAAAATTCCTTCCAAGCATGGTTTTACAATTTTGTGAAGAAATTGAAATTAAATTATATCAAATTCTATATATATTTATAAAGATACATAATTCTCATTTTACAATAAATTCTATGCGTCGTTTGAATAATGTGGTGTTTGGCAATATGAAGGATTTACATCAGGATGCACAGGCTTGGTGTCACAGAGCAGGGCCAGACCCACTGCGCTACAACACCCAAAAGGGAATGTGTTGTGATGTTAGCTACATCACATGTAGGTCAGGCCTATAAGGCATAGGTGGAGGCTGTGAGAGTGCTTCCTCTCCCAAAGGAGGCTAGTCTCTAGACTTAATATCCCAGGTCGGGCTAGGCATGCCTATGTTATATGATCCCCCAAGGGTTCGTTTATGAGAGCTTTGAGCTGTATGGAGCGGGGCTCGAATGTACAACCTTTAGATATTACAAATTGTTATAGGATGAGTGAGGCCAGGGGTAGGCATAATAACTGTGTTGTGCGATGAAGAGGGCAGAAGGCTCTCGCTACGGTCGGCTAATAGTAATATCGCATGTGTGTGTGGTACACATGCGACTTCACACATGACTGCCTGTGTGACCTGTGACACTTGGCAAGGGAAGCCATTTTAAATTCAATTATTTAGGTTTTCATGAGGGTGACATTAACACTGTACAAAGGATTATGTTGATTGTATCTTGGTTGGGCGAATCATCATAGCCAAGCTTAGTTGAATCTGCCACTGTTGTGGCTTTGGAGCTCCCTCTTGGTCAAACCCACAATTTACCAAAATAAATTCTGTAAATTTCAACTAAAAGCAGCTTGTTTTCTGGTAAAAGGCTCATTTTGGTAAAGGCAAGCTGTTGAAGGTGTGAATGGGAGTGGAGCGCCTTCCAGATTTGCTTCTGTTAATAGGAGGCCTGTGGTGGTGACATTCGCAAAATCCAAAGATTCCCAACGGCAATTGGTCCTTTTTGCCACTTCTTCTTCACCGGCTTGCCTCTTTGGGCGGCTTGGGTCACGTGTCGGGGTCGGAGGCTAGACGCAAAAGCCCCCAAAGGTTCCCCAAAGGGAGAAATTTCAGATCCCTCAATGAAATCCGAAGAAGAGAGTAAAATGAGCAAGAGGAAAAGAAAAAGGAAGAGGTGTAAAGGCTGGGCATTTTCGAGCGTAGCGAGCCCCCCCGGGAGGGCCTCCTAGGGTTGCTGGGGCGTTGGTAGGTGGGCGAGTGGGCGAGCTTACGAGGCTCACAGTTTTGCGGTTGGAACTGTTAGGCGTGGCCTGAGTGTTAGAGGTATTTTTTTAATGCGATGGCACATAAAAAAGAAATTATTGTGGACAAATTAAGGTGATTGGCTGACAGCACACTAAGTCAACAAAAGGACTGTGCTGAAGCACGACGCATTTGAGAGAACATGAAGCATCAAAAGACTCCAGATTCGCTATAGGGCATCGCAGGCGCATCCATCAATCACTGCAATAATAGTGCATGAACTTGAACAGATCTAACCTCAATCACGTGGACAGAAATGAATAACAAACAGGGTAGGATTGGTCTAGTAGAATTTTAGCTTGCACGGCAGGCAAGAAACGAATTCGAATCTGAGACTAGATAGATCTTGTGCTAATTTTCTTCAAAATATATTCGAACTTAAATTGAATTCTATTAATTTTGGCGCATGCTGCTCTTCCCCCTCGTGGTGGTGAATTTGAGACTGTTGGGTAAATTGATGCCTCTTTTTGCACTTTTGTGTCGCAGAATCGATATTACGTTTCGCGTGTCTGTCACTACATAATGTCTCACAATCATCGGCGCCTTTTTGCAATGTCGCACTCGCAAAATTTAGCCTTGCCATGTGGCAATCCTACAGCCACGATGCGCCGAACAAACTTGAGCTGAGCGACTGAGCCTCATCCCTGCCTAGCATTGTCCTCTAATCGCTATCAGTGCGCTATTATTCGTATCAATGTAATGATTGGCAGTGGTTAGATTCCGCACCGCCCCCATCGTCGAAGTTCGAGTGCGCGCGTCACCGAGTTCGTATGCAGCTCTCATGTGTCACCCCCTTATGCCTCACTTCATTTTTAACCTTTGATTTGTGAATTGGGTGCATAGAGTGTCCAATGAATGCTTCCAAGAAATGGAAATTGATATTTCTAGACCTCATGACATGGTCACCGGGCGTTCGCGAGCCTATTGCAGGCTTGCTGCCCGACCATTCTTCAAGGCAAACGCCCTGCTTACTGTTTGGTGAAAAAGTAGCTGGGGGGCCTCGAAATTGAAAGTGTAGTAGCATCGGATTCATTTCAGTCACCATCAAGGCAGCTCTGCTCTCCACCATAAACTTGAGGAAATCCTCCTCCATCCATGCTACCACCAATTCACTTTCAGCTCCCCCGCGCATATCGATACCAATCAATAATCCGGTTCTTCGAGGTAGCGAAACAAGTTGTGATCTGTACACTTGTCACAGGCCCGAAGTGAAAAAGAGATGCCCGGTGCCAAGTTTTCGGAATTTAAACGCGACAGCTTCGATTGGAATAAGAAGAGATTTGACCCTGATGCTGCGAATAAACCAGTCATAGATTACTGGAACAAGGAATCCGCCAGGAGTCTTCTTGAGCTATTTTTAAGAATCCCCCCTGGCTCATGCAGAGCAAGTTATCAACTGAGGGAATTTGAGGCCATTTGCTCGTCTGAGATCCTTGAAAGAGTATGGAATGATGGCCCTGATGAGAGAAATGACAAAGTAGCATGGCTATACGACACATCATATACCGAAGAAGAAGGCAATGTCGATTACTGGAAATCACCACGAGCTTTACATGTTGCTTTGAAACAAAAGGTCAGCTAATTTCTATTCTTTCACATCACCATGAAGCCTAGTTAACGAGTGATTAGCGTCTGTCCCAAGGGGAACATTATCAAGACCCTCAAATAGATGCTAATTTCAGACTCTTGTACGAACTGTCCTTCAAATTACGGTGTTGACAGATGAGCTAATTCTTATATGAGATATTTACCTAATGTAGACGCTCGTTGTCTTGCTCCGCTAATGTTGACCGCCCCCAATATCGAAGCGAATTTCTTAGTCGACTTCTTCTGGAAATACATCACGGCAACATCTTCAATTACTCTATCTTTCAATGTTAGCGGCCGTGGCGATAAAGTTTGCTCTTTTCTTTTTACTTTTTTTTTTTAAAAAAAAAAGCTAGCTTATTGGATTTTATAGTAAAGTCACTAACGTCTTATCATTTTAGAACTTGAACTTTGTGTTAGGGTTTCACATTCCATTCTATGTATGGAAGAACTCGAAGATTTTAAAACACGATGATAGAACTCGAGCCAACAAGTCTCCACTAAGGAGATCAGAGTCTTTGGCATTTCTTCGTAAACCACGCCATGACTCCGAGGAAGAACCAGATGCTACATATCTATATGAAAGCCAATGGTCTTGCATGATAACCGGCTATGGCAAGACGTTTTGGACTGCGTATGCTGCCACTGATACTTACTTTTATGAGCCTGGTGATGAATTTGATGGAGTCAGTGCGGAGTATTACCGAAGCGCCCTTGAAGATGAAAACGAAGTTCTGAGAGATCCCGTTTGTAAGTCGAATGGGACAGTAATGATACAAGATCCAAGGGAGTATTTTATTCTTACCCTCTTCGACAAAATTACTTGTGTTGTCGAAGAATGGGAGCGAATTGTCACTCAATTCGAAGAAGCTATGACTCTTCACGTGTGTAAATTCATTACATAAAGTGTGTGAAAGCATACTGACACTCCTATAGATTGACAAGGTCGAGAATTCCTGGAAGTCTGGCCCACTTTCTGGCCCACCGTCCTTGGGGACAGCTGCTGAGCGCACCAAACTTTTGAGAGAAGCAACTTCCTGGATAAGACAGGTGGAACATATCTTAACTAAATTCACTGATAGAATTGAGGAGACAAATCGATCATGGGAGTCATTCATCAACAAGAGCGTACCATTGTTATATACACCCGAAGAGAAACATGAGGGTCTTGGTCGTATCACATGGAAACTCCAAGAAATTGATCTCCAGTTTGATAAGCTGAAGTCTATTCCATACAAGCTGAATGCTTTCACAAAAAGAAACCACAATTTCAAAAGTTCGGTTCGTTTTTCTTTCATCTATTCATATTTCAAATTGATTGTACTTACTTTTAGTAGCTTGAGCTTCAATTTCAAGTCGAAAACAATCACGCTATCGTTTATCAGCAAATTAATTTGAACTATGTAAGTCAATAAGACAAGATGTATTAAGAGTAAAAGTAAACAAAAAGGGCGACTAGATCGAGCTGCCTCTCATCGTGGATATCTAGTACAAAATGCATAAAAGAAAAGCGAGCTGACAACCGGTTTCGCGGCTTAGATTCAAATCATCTCATCTCCTGCTTTGGCTGCCGCCATAATACAAACGGGCATGATGCCTTGGAAACCAACTCTTCATCTTTGGGTCATTCTTACGATATTATTCTGGGCCATAACCATGTCTATAAAACCAGTCATAACCTGGAACCACCAAAAATTGCCTTTGCAATGGATCCTACGAAAATTAACCCAACTAGTACTAATTTGGCACAGTCAAAACCAGACCCCAGCCGAGATCATGCGAAACACTGAGACAAACTCAGGTCAGAACTTTGATGAATCCTCCTGTACCGTTGTAACTGCTCCAAATCCACCTAACCCTGGATATAATCGATTTAGATTTGGGGGAAATGATGGCCGTGAGGTCCACGATTCAATAATCAACATCGACGGTTTGAGATCAATTACTAGTTCTGTATGATTACTCAATCACATATTGCTAAATATTCCAGTTATATTAAAAAAGAAATATGAAAAATACAAAAATAGAATATCTCAAAATTGTTCGTCTGAGGTGTCCTATTCTAGCAGCATTGCTTCATCAGTCCTTGGGCCGGTAGAACGAACAATTTTCTATCAAAAGTAATGTTTCGTGGATTTTAATTTCAAGTCAATCACGAAGTCCGGCACCGTCATCCCAATGCCAAGGCTATTGACAGCCTTCTCACGGGGAATGGTCCCTTTTTTTTTCATTGCAAGAATGAACATAATGATACAACATGCTTGGACCTTTCTATTAAAGTATTGGATATGATATTTCTAGGTCATCACAATGTTTGATGCCTTTGTTATTCTAGGCTCTGATCTGCAAGCCTTATTTGACCCATTGTATATAAGTCAAAAGAGGACAATATAACATGCTACGATTCAGACGCCTGAAATTTTATCAGAATTCTTTCCGGAGTTTTGCGACCCCTGATATATTTTAATAATTTTGTATTACTTCAACATAACTCATGGGGACCAAAAGTGGAGCGAGACGTGCAGGTGATCAAGAGACGCAGAAAGTCTTCATGTTCTCGTTTAGTGGGTCGAGAGTAGGCCATGGGGCCCTGGATCGGCGCGATAATTTCCACGAAGAGCAAACCTTTAGAAACGGATAAAATTACAAGAAACATCAAATTTATTGCCTTATTAGGACCTCGGAACCCTTGACCAGAACCAAGAGCCACCCCGCTTGGCTGTTAGCGGAACAAGATTCCGCCTTCCCGTTTGGCGGCGCGGGGTTGTTCACGAACCAGGATAATGCACCGGCCCGCCCATCCGCCTGTTGCTTCGCAAGGTTAACCTAAAGATTGGTTCCTCAAGCCGGATCTCGGAACGCAGCGACCTTCTAGAGTATATAGTCATCGGAGATCGTGGCTGGGAAAGAGGGGACCGGCGTCGGATTCCCGTGATGCCAAGGGAAGCGGAGGCTTTTGATCCGTGCCAATCGAACTCGACTGAGCCTTTATGATGAATCCAGGCTCTGAGTCGCAGCATAAATGGACTCACCATCACCATGGCATAGATTAAAAATATCTGCCAGCCACCCATAGTCCGGTCAGTCGCATAATGAAGGTATTAAGCTTGCTCAGTCTTTGGGTCTTGGCCCTCATCAGCACCGTTCTCGGTGCTGAGGTCGTGCCTCGTTCCACTCTCACCGAGGTGACCGACTACGGCGACAATCCAACGGGAACGCGCATGTTCCTCTACGTTCCTCAAACACTGAAGGCCAACCCTGCGGTCGTCGTCGGAATTCACTGGTGCAGCGGCAGCGCGTCGGCATTCTACCAGGGGAGCTGGTGGGCTAGCTTCGCCGAGACGTACGGCTTCATCGTCATTTACCCCCAGACTCCTTACACCAACGACAACTGTTGGGATGTCGCTTCGAAGATGTCACTGACGCACAATGGTGGAGGCTGCTCCAACTCCATTGCCAACATGGTCAAGTTTGTTCTGGAACAGTACAGTGGTGACAAGAGTAGAGTCTTTGTCACTGGAATTTCATCTGGTGCTATGATGACGGTGCGTTGACCAGATTCTGCAAAAACCAAGAATATGAAAGTAAAGATCCAGCTAATGCTATGACAGAACGTCATGGCCGCGACATACCCCGATATTTTTGCAGCTGGCATTGCTTATGCGGGTGTCCCGGCGGGCTGCTTCATGAGTGCGGATAACATCCCAGACTTTTGGAACTCGACATGCTCGACGGGCCAGTCGATTTGGACACAGCAGCAGTGGGCAAACGTTGTGTACAATATGTATCCAGGATACACTGGTTCGAGACCAAAGATGCAAATATACCACGGAACAGCTGACGCGGTACTCAATGTACAAAACTACTATGAGACGATCAAGCAATGGACGGGCGTATTTGGCTACTCGACGACTGCGCAATCTACCGTGGCCAATTTCCCCCAGAGTCCCTACACTAAGTACGTGTTTGGAGATAAGTTCCAGGTAAGATTGGTCTTTAGGTTCCTCGTCGACAAGAGTCACGAATAACGCCGTGATGCAGACTTTCCTGGGACAAGGTGTCACCCACTCTATCGATGTTTTCCCACAGGAAGACCTGAAATGGTTTGGTTTCATTGTAAGATCAATCAGAGCTAAGCCAGTTTCTATCGGGTCTTGTCTAACCAACTGTGCAGTCCTCGGATACATCCACAACGACAGCGGCAGGGACAGCCACTACCACAACTGCTAAACCAACATCTACTGGAGGATCCGATACAGTACCACGATGGGGTCAGTGCGGTGGGCTCAATTGGACAGGCGGTACCCAAGTATGATTCAGCGAAGCACAAATTACGTAAAGAATATGCTGACAATTTTGATAGTGCGCTAGTCCATACACCTGTGTCGTTGTCAACGACTGTAAGTGGATTCCCAAACTCTCTGCGCAACTCAATATTGACATATGATCTAGGGTATTCCCAGTGCCAGTAGATAGTTAGGAGGATTCGAGACTAAGGGCATCGGTTGTTGTTGATATATGGCAGAGTAAAAGATTCACTAGGAATGTCAAATATTCGTTTATCAAGTTAAAATCACAATTAGATCGTAGGTTCCCATGACATTGCGATTTTTATCATCTGTTATGTCGAGGCTCGCAATCGAATATTTCTCCCTCAATTTATCACGAGATTGAAGTGCAGGACACATGGGGGATTCTAAATTTCGTCTACACAATGGAATTTTTGTCGATGAATGACGAACTCTGTCTCATTTTTATCAAAGAGGTTCAAGTAGGATGAGAGTTGATTAACGTTATGCTTGTGAAAGCAAATCGTGTCTCTCAGCTACGTCACGTGACTACTGACTTTTCCGCTAAATATTCTCTGCCAATCTTTTCCCATCAATCCCACACTGGCTTACCCAACATGTGTCCTTCGACTGGACTAGAAACTTAAGACGAAGCCTTGATCCACAGGTATCAGTTGAGGATAATAGACCACATCCTAGATGATGCTCATCTTGAACGACGTTGCCCTCTGTTTCTACCATGCATAGCATTTTCTACACTCTTAAGGCCACGTGGGGAATAAATACGATTTTTTAACATTCATTATCCTAATTTCTATTATCGGAAAACACTTAATCCTCCAACAAACTCTACTTCTGTGCAAATACATATCACCATGGGAACGATGCGAAACACCAACGTCGAGGTTCTCACCTTGTTGGTGGACTCTAACGATGAAGAGGAGAGCGAATACCGTTTCCTGGTCGACGAAAAGCATGTCAAGTACGTGACTGTCGAACCGGGTGCTCTACCAAAGGATGATCGAACATTTGACCCGATTTTGATTCCACTCCTTCCACATCTCCCCCCAGGTGATTGGAATCAGGGTCACATAATTAAAGATAAAGAAACTGGTGTTCTAGCGTTTTCAAGCACCAAAAAGACCAACTTACCCTCAGTTAAGAATATCTGGCACCGCACCCAACTTGATCATCTGGAGTTTACCAAGGTCAAGCGCCTGCGTCAGAACATCCACCTAGCTACTCATTCAAATTTTGATGGTCCAGTACTTGTCAAATTTTCCGAGTTTCCCTGGCAGATACCATTCATTGAAACAGAAACAACCTCATACCAGTGGATTGATGGCAAAGACATAGGACCCAAGTTTCTGGGTCATCTTGTTGAAGATGGCAGGGTTTTCGGATTCATTATGGAATACATTGAAAATGCCAAGACGGCCACATCGGGTGACTTGTTGATGTGCCAAGCCACCCTGAAGCAACTACATTCCCATGGTATCAAACATGGGGACATCAATAAGTATAACTTCCTCGTCCGAGATGGCAAAGTAACTCTCATCGATTTCGAAACTTCAGAGTGTTGCAGCAGCAAGGCTGAGTTGGAATCAGAGTCTCGGCTTTTGAAGGCTTCACTTGAGGACACCTCTTACAGAGGGGGTCAAGGCCCTGCAGTGATTAGTGAGAAGATGCCTATTGCTCGATGATATTGGTCCTTGTTCATTTTGGCGGGGGTTCCGATGTCAGGAGACCAGTGTTAGGGCTCGATTTATGAAGCCGATCATTCATAATATAGCTCATTTAGTGTTTCTAATTGTGCCGCCTCTGACTATTCGATTACCATGAACCTGTAGGGGAGATTGAAGTACGTGATGCCTCACAACCTTACCAAATCATTACACTACCATATACACTTATTGTTATCCTCTAGCATCTCTACAAGGATATCTGACTCATGGGTAAATATGAAAGTCCTGGATATTCTTTCCAGCCTTGAATCCTGCCAAAAAATTGCCACGGAGTCGGGGAGCTCCAACGACTAGAGCTATAACTTTGTCAGAAATACCCCATTTTGGGCATAACTTGTTCTGCGTTACAGCCGGCGATGGCGACTCTACCAGACTACTGCAGCGTTTCTTTCTGCAAGCGTCATGCCTTTTGCTGTTTAACCAGTTACTCATGGGATTCACTTCGTGTATATGCTTATCGGTACCGTTCTAACATTACAACTGTCTCAATCACGATGTATGTCGATCTGGGCTGTAGCAAGTGAAAATCCTTTTTCTAAAAAACAACGGCATTCCTTGTTGACTAGTCTATCAATATATAATGATAGGGATATAAATCAATATAGGTATTGATTAAAATGTATGAAGGTAATCCCCGAGAAAATTGCTACCAAGCTTAATAACCTGCTCAGCCAATTCGCCAGCCCCAAATGAAGTAGCAAGCGCCTTAGCCCAGTCGGCAATATTGTTTTGGATAGTCGAAACCATGAATCGATGCTTGGAAAATTAACATGTTAGTTTGATCTAGACTACTTATTGAGATTGCCAATGCCAAATTTACCTGATAGGGCTTCTTGTCTTTATCATGAAGAACTACCCAACGGTTCTCACCCTGCTTGTTCTTCTGGCCATACTGGAAACGATTGGTAATAGGGATGACCCAGTGTGAAGGGCTGGTCCTGGGTTTATTCAACCTGAAGGGTGCTCTGTATTGGTCTATCTAAAGCTAAGGAGGAAGGAGAAGAAGATAATTAGAAGAATATGTTCTTTTAATTATATATACTTTAGTATGTTCTTGTTATTAATATAATTATAAAGTTTAATTTAAGTGAATATAGTATAGTTATAATTCTTTATTAAGTTTTAATTTATAATATTATTCTCTTTTTTTTAAATAATAATTTTATTATTTTAGTATTATATACTTGCTTATTAGGCTATTTAATTTTATAATTAGTTTATAAATAGCTTTATATATATTTAGGGCTTTTAGTTTTATTAAGAATTTTATTAATTATTAAATAGGTTCTTTATAATTATATTATTAAATAAGAGCTTCTTAAATTTTATCTTATTTTTATTATTTTTATTTAATATATAGGATTTTTTTAATTATTTATTTATCTTTATTATCTACTTAAATTAATAAAGATTAGAAGTTATTTTATTATTATTTTAGTAAAAGATCTTATTATATTTTTCTTAAAAGATTAATATAAAATTATAAATATATTATTTTAAGTATATTAATCTTTATTATATATATATTTATTACTTTTATTATAATATATTATTAATATAGCCAATCTAGCTTCTTATAAGGCCTAGGGGACTTATAATTAATTAAATTAATCTAGATCTTATCTCTAACCTTAAATCTCTCTATTAACATCTACTTCTTATTTATTACTTATTTATAGTACTATTATATTATAGTTGCTATAGCTTATATAAATTCTATAATATCTTAAATCTTTTATAGTAGGTTCCTAGCCTAGGCCTTATTGCTACTTAGTAATAACTTTATAATAATCTTCTAGATCTTAAAGGGCTTTATATAGTACCTATGCTTTAAGAAGAAAGGACTTATCCTTATAGCCAAGTTTTTATAGTTATTTAGTACTAATTATATTATTAGAAAATAATAATCTTAATCCTTTTATAAATAGTAAATATATATTTATAAGTATACTTAGATCTTTTAATTTATTTATTCTAGCTCTTTATTAATCTACAGATAGTATACTATATTAAACTACTATATAATGCTAGCTAGCTTGTAGAAGGCTTACTAGAACCTATTAATCTAATTACTCCTTTAATTATTAATAATAGATTAAGGTATTCTATATAATCTATAATAATAGCTAAGGAACTATTCTATATAAGCTTTTACTTTTATTATAAATATAACCTTAAGTATAATAGCTTGTATAAGTTAATTAACTATTATTTATAAATATTAAAACTTATCCTTATCTATTAAAGAAAGATCTATTATAAAATCTATAACTAGATCACTCTATAGCTATTCTAGAACTAATAAAAGCTTTAATAACCCTCTCTTTAATTATTACTAAATATAACTTCTTCTACAAACTTAATAATTAATAATAAACCAGTAGACTAGTTATAATAGTTCTAGCTAAAAGAATCGCCTTAATACTAAGATTATTATACTATTATAGCCTAAATATTCTTTAATAATAATATTATACTCTATCTATATAATACAAGTATATAATACCTCTATATTAATCTTACTACTAAATACCTATAATTAATCTTAAAAGATTAATTAATTTTTAGTATTTAAAGTATATTTTAAAATCTAAACTTTTAAATCTAATTTAAATAATAAACTTTACTTTTATTATTATATTATAATATATATACTTATATAAATCTTATCTATAATAATAACTTGATCCTATAAATCCTATAACTCTAGATAATTAAAGAAAACTACTATTTATAATATCTCTATTTAAGTTATTTAAAAAATAACTTGCTTTAGTATAATCATTTTACCCTATAAAATAGCTAATTAAAGAATTAATTATAAGTAATAGCCCTACTTCTTAAGGTCTTTAATCCTCTTAAGTATATTTTGCTCTTTATAGTTTAGTATATTTAGTATTACTATCTTATTATTAGATTAATATTTAAGCTAGAAATTATATTCTAATAATTATCTTACCTAATAATTTTATCACTTTATAAAATATTAATATTTTATAAAATATATTAAATTCTTATAATCTATAATAATAATAAATAAGCTATAATTATATAATTTTACTCTTTAAGTATTTAAATAATATATAATTACTAATATTTCCTTATTATAAATTAAATAATTATATTCTATTAGACTTAATTATTATAAATAAAAGATAATTAATTAATAATAATCTTACTTATCTTCTTAAACTAGAACTTCTTCTAATATATTACTTAAATAATTAATCTTAAGAAATATTAATTTATCTAGATCTTACTATTATAATATAAAAGCTTTATAAAATTTATATTTAAATTTTTAAAAAACTACTTCCTTACTAAATCCTTATTTAAAGATAATCTTTTTTAAATTAATATTATTAAAAGAACTAATATTTTTATAAAGTTTAAAATAAAAATCTAATAATAATTTATAAAGTTTAAAAAACTTTATATACTTTTTATTATTTAAAATACTTTTTATTTATAAATTACTTATTATTTCTTTAAATTATAAAATACTCCTTTCCTAATCTATATAATAAATCCTAAATATTTTATCTCTTAAACTATAAACTTATACTTTTTTAAATCTAGATATAATCTAGTAATAGTTAAGGCATAAAATACCTTCTATATCTTTACTAAATAATCCTTCTTTAAATTATTAGAATAGATTAATATATTATTTAAATAGATTATAATAAAATTATTTAGAAAATCTTATAATACCTTATTCATATACCTTTAGAATATAGTAGGTATACTACTTAGACTAAATGGGTATACTAGCCACTTGTATAGCCCAAACTAGGTCTAGAAGGTAGTCTTGGCCTTATACTTTTTAATTATTTAGACCTTATAGAAGGCAGTAACCATATCTAGCTTAATAAACCACTTAGCCTTAGATAGATTCTATAGTATCTTTATAATTAAGGGAAGAGGATATTAGTCTTATTATATAATAATATTAAGTATATAATAATTATAATAAAAGTATAATTCTCCTTTAGGCTTCTTAATAAATAATACTAGGGTATTAGTAATTAAATTATTAGCTTAGATAAATCCCTTATTTAATAAATCCTTAAAAGTCTTTCTAAGGATTAGTAATTTCTCTTTAGATATATTGTATAAAGGTCCTTAAGAGAGTAATAGTTTATCCCTAAACTTATCTTATTATAAGTTAATTTTATAATTAATATTTAATTAGTATAATAATAGTTTAGCTATCTTTATTATTAAAAATAATTCTTTAAATTCATTAAGTAATATAACTAAAATCTATTTCTTTAGATCTTCCTTAACCTTTTATTAAAGGGCTTTTTTAATATCTTTTAAATTAATAGATTATATTAATAATATTATTAGACTATATATTCTATATAAATAATAATATTTAGCTATAAAGATTATAATTATAATATAATAAGCTACCTATATTTAATAGATCCCTAGAGTTTCTTCTTCACTAGCAAGCTATAGCTTAATTCTAGCTACCCTATAGATAATATACTCCTTTACTATATCATAAATAACCTCATTTACCTTTAATTAAAACTTACCTAGAAATAAATCCTCTTTTAGGCCTTTTATAGCATAGGCATATAGCCTCTACTTATAACCTCCTATCTTAAAGGTTAATACTATGACCCTAGAGGTATAAGTCCTTTCCTTAGACTTGGTAAAGCCACTGAGCTATTATGGCTTCTTCTTAATATATAGAAGGGCTAGTCGATTTGTTACGACCCATGTTATACCCAGGGCGGTCTAGGATGGTAGAATGCCACACCCTGTAAGAACCCAGCTACCTTATAATTGTATACAACCAATCAAATAAGGAGCGATAAGGGCGACTGTTGTGATAAGTGTAAAAGATATTATATCTAGTATACTAAGTGTACTATATATATTAAAATAAAATAATAATATATAGATAGATTAGATCTTATTATAAAAGATAGAATTAATTAGCTTTTAATATAATTTAATTATTTTAATTATAATTAATTATTATTTAATATAATACTTTTATTATTTTATTTACTATAATATACTTAATTATTCTATTAATAATAAACTTTTTATTTTAATTAATTTATTAAATTAAGAATTAATTAAATTATTATATATTAAAAGCTTTTATTTAATTAATTATTTATATTAATAATTAAGTAATAATAATATTTAGAAAGAATCTTATTATTACTACTCCTTTTAGCAATACCAAGTTAATTATAGAGCTATAGTAGATTAAGAAAAAACTTACAAATATATAAGCCTAGCTTAAAGTAAAAGAAGCTAGAACTATTATAATTAAAGGAAGTAAAGGTAAAGATATTAATGAAATTTTAAGATCTCCAGTCCTAGAACCTTTTCTAGAAAAAGCTACTAATATAGTCCCCTTCCTTATCTAAATAAAAAAATACTTTTATTTCTTTTTAATCTAATTTATAATTTCTAAAGTCTAAGTATTATATATTAAAACCATTTTTTAAGAAGATATAAAAGTATAATTTAAATTTATTATAAAAGATTATTTGGAAAATAAGGATAATATTAAGTAAATTAAAAAAACTTAAAAAATCTTTAAAGATTAAGAAAATTTTAAGATTATTATTAAAAATAATTTTAATATAATTAATATAAAATAATAAACTATAAATTAATTATATAAATTTAAATAAATAAAATCCTATAACTAATATTTAACTAAATTTAAAAGAATTATAATATAAATAATCTAAAATAATAATACACTAATAAAGCTTTATTATAAAGGCTTAAAAAGTAAAGTTAAAAATAAAATCTATAAAGAAGATTAATTAAAGAAACTCTTAAAATATATTAAAAGTATTATTAAAATTAATAAAAAATAATTTAACTAATATAAAAAATATATTTAAGATAATAAAAACCTATATATCCTAAATAAAGAAAAAACCTAGAATAAATAATAAAGTATTATATATAGGACTTATTTAGAACTAATAGAACTTAATATTATCTAAGGGTATAATAAAAGTAAGATTACTTACTTTAATTATAGAAAGAAAGAATATAAATTCTTTAAATATTACTTCCTAAAAATAAGAAATCAATTTAAATCTATATTAAAAGAATAAAAATAATTTAATATTATAAAAACTTAATAAACCCTAGTACTAGAAGGAAAAAAGAATACTATAAGAAAAGTTATTCTTATTATTATTAAGAAATATAAATTAACTATTATAATTAAATAATATATAAAAAATTATAAGTTATATAAGATAAAACTTACTTTATAATAAGAAATTAATAAAACTATCCAAAAAGCATAATCAACCTAATAAGAAGGCTAATCCTACCTTCCCTATAAATAATTAAAATAAGCTAAGAAAATAGAAATCCTTATATTTATTCTAGATATATATACTAATAAAGTACTAATATAGTAGAATATTTACATTTATAATAAAAATGAAAATAGAAAATAAATAATTAATATTAAAAGAATGGCCTAATAAGTTAAGGAACCCTTATAAAATGGAGACAAAGTCTTCCTATTTATATAAAGTAAATAACAACTAGGAAACCATAATTCCTAATCTATTTAATATAAAAAGAATAACCTTAAACTAAATATAATATATAAAGAATATAAGAATATCTTATAAATAAGCTACTATAATTATAACTACTTTTAATATATAAAGTAAAAATAATATATAATATATTTCCTTATTAAAGTAAAAGATATAATTATTTATTATATTTATAAAAGATACTTTAACTAATATAAAGTAATAAAAAGAAATCCCTACTATTAGTTTATTATATTAGAATTAAGTAAATTTAAGTTCTTTAATTATAATAAGCTACCTTAGAATAAATATTAAGACTTTAAATATAATATCTATATAATAGATAAAGTAATAGCCTAATACTAAATAAAACTAAAAAATAAGTAAAGCCCCTTATAGAAGAATAGCAGGAATAGCTAGGGTAATGACCCCTAGAGCTACTAAAAGAACTCCTTAAAAAAGCTTTATATTTTACAACTAAAGAGTAACCCTAATAATAACTAGAAGTAAAAGTAAGGATTAAAGGGAAGTAATATAATATTATAATAAATAATAGAGCCAAACAAAATTATATTAATCCTTAAGTAATTAATTAATTTTAATTATTATAAATAATAAAAGTTAATTTATATAAAATTATTAATATAAAAGGAATCTCTTTTAATTATAATAATAATATTATAAATAAAAAAATTAATTATTTAAAAGTCTTTATTAAAGAAAAGAATTAAAGAGTAATTTTTAATATTATTAATATTAGATAGTATAATCTAGTTTTAAGGTACCTATAGTTATACCAATATAACCCTAATATCTGCTAGTATATTAATTAGATATAAATATTTAAGAAGTATAATATAGCTAGTGATACTTTTATAAAATATAATAAAAGATCTTAAATTTCTAGCTTTAATTAAGTAAAAGATATAAGTAAAGAAGAATCTTTATTATTTAAAAGAATAAAATATAAATATAAGAATAATTAAAAAAGATAAAAATAATAAATAATTATTTATTTTAAAATATAATTCTAATAAATTAATAAAAGCTTTAAAAAATAAAGGTTAAAGTAAAAATAGATAGATTATATAATATATTCTTATAGTATTAAATTTATAAAAAGCTCTTTATAAAAAAATTAAATACTAGATTATTTAAGTTTAATTAGTAGGATTATAAAATTATCTTTAAAGATAGATCTAATACTTAATTTTACTTTATTTATAATCTTAATTAAATTAAGTTTAATATTTTAAAAGAATATATTTAAGATATACTTAAAAAAAGATATATCTATATTTTAAACTTTAAAGCTAATTACCTTATTATATTTATATTTAAGAAAAATAAGAAGCTATACCTTATTATAAATTACTAATAATTTAATAATATTATTATTAAAGATTACACTCTATTATTATTAATTAATAAAATAAAAAATTACTTTTATAAAGTTAATATCTTTATTATATTAGATTTTAAAAAAGTATATAATCTTATTTATATTAAAGAAGAATATAAATAGAAAATTACTTTTTAAATAAAGTTTAGATTATTTAAATATTTAATTATATTTTTTAAACTTATAAATATATTAGTATTATTTTAGTAAATAATAATTAATATATTATAAAAATATTTAAATATCTTTATTATTTATTATCTAGATAATATTCTTATTTTCTTTAAAAATAAAAAAGAATATAAAGAATATATTTATAAGATCTTAAAAGTTCTCTAAGATACTAAACTTCTAATTAAATTAAAAAAAGTAAGTTCTATATTTAAAAAGTAGAATTTTTAAGATATATTATTAGCTCTAATGAAATTTATATAGATCTAAAGAAAGTTATTATAATAAAAGATTAGAAGGAATTTATTAATATAAAGAAAGTATAAGCCTTCCTTAGATTTACTAATTATTACTAAAGATTTATTAAAGGATTTAATAAAATTACCTTAAATATAATAGAACTAATTAAGAAAGAAATTACCTTTTAATAGGAAAATAAAGTATAATAATTATTTAAAGTTATAAAAAATATTATTTTAAAAGAACTTATTCTTATAATATTTAACCCTAATAAGCCTATAAAGCTAGAAACTAATATATCAGACTTTGCCTTAGGGGCCTAGATCGGATAATAAGATAAATAAGAAAATCTATACCCTATAGTATTCTATTTGTATAAGCTATATAGCTTTAAGTTAAATTACTTAATTTATAATCAAGAATTCCTTATTATTACTAATACTTTTAAAAAATTCTAATAATATCTTTTAGAAAGTAATTATAAAATTATAATATATATTAACTATAAAAATATTATTTACTTTACAATTATTTAAAAACTTAATAAAAGGTAATTATAATATATAGAATATTTATCTAAATTCAATTACTAAATCATTTATATTAAAGAAACTGAAAATAGCTACACTAATATGATTAGCTACTAACCTAATTACAATATTGATACAGTAGGATTAGAACAGTAGAGGTCTTAATAATATATAGTAGGAAGATTAATATCTTCTTCTTTATCTACCTTAGTAATAAGCTTATATATATTTTCCAAAAGTACCTAAAGCATATACTTATAAGATTCTATATATATTAATACTATTTCTATATTATATTTTAATATATTTAAGAAATTATTTATTATTTTTAATAATTAAAATATTATATATACCTTCTTATTCTAAATCTTTATATTTTATATAATCTTTTTCTCTAATTTATCTAAATAATAACCTTATTCTTAAAAGATCATCCTCTAGGTCTCTTTATAGGAGGATCTAGGCCAGATCTTGGATTAATAATCGGCAGAGAAGTCTTATATGGTCGCCCTAGTCGCTACTTGGGAGGATCTAGGCCTGTATTATTCTCCTACTAATCTAGCTTAGGATATTTATAAGGTCTTCTAGATTATTATTTTAGTGGTAAGATAGTCTTATTTTCTTTCTTAACTATTAGTAAGAGGATCTTATAAGATTAGCCTAGTTTCTTTTTACCTAGTAATTCTTTTAGGCTAGAAGTAGTGATAGGGGCTTTGGTTTATTTTTTATTATGATTTTGAAGTTATTAGGCTAGTTGAAGGATATTGCTTTTAAGAGCTTACTAATATTAAAATTCTATAATTAAGTCTAGATTAATATTCTTTGCCTAGATTTATATAGTCTAATAATGCCTATAATCTTTCTAATTTATTTAATATTTTTTTATAATTATTAAATTATATTTATTAGTATATTAGTTTTTTTAGCTAAGAATCTTATTTATTTTATATTAATTAGTTTTATTATCTTTAAAAATTGGTTTAGGTTTCTTTAGCTAGAAGTTATTAGTATAGGCTAATATAAGCTACTAGTATAAGATTATTAGATGTATTTTTATATTATTTAATAGATCTAGCTTGTATATTAGATTATTAATTATTCTTTTAATTATAAATGGGCCTAATTGTTATTATAATTATTTATATGGTGGCTTATTTGGTAGATAATATTTATAATATAGTTATAAGTAGATCTTATTATTAATCTTAAGTTAGATTAATTAATGCTTAGTATTATATTACTTTTTCATCTTAGCTATTATAAAATCTATAGCTAGTTATACTTTTTTTAAATAGCTTTTTTTAAAAATAATAGATCTATATTTTCTATTACCGATTACATTAACTTTATTAGGCCTTGGAGAGTGATCCTATAGATGAATTTGTATATAAAGGCTTTAGTTATAGTATTAAATGCTTTATTTAGGTTTTATTATAATACAGGCAGAATATATAACCAATCTTCTATTAGATACTTTATATAGTAAAAGTGTATTATTATTTTAATTATTTAGTTATATCTTTCTGCTAGTCTATTAGCCTACAGGTGATATACTATTATTATTATTTTTATTCCAAAACTTATTTATAAATCTCTTTAAAATTTTAAATTAAATTTGCTATTATAGTGTAAAATGATAACTTTTAGTATACCTTAGTTAAAGAGTATAAGCTATTAGGCTAATATAGTTGCCTACTCCTTACCTATATATTTAATAAATCCTAGGATTAATAAATATCTTTTACTTATTATATAAGTAATTATTATTAATTAATTATAAATATTTTATCTTTTTAATATTTATAATAATTCTTTTATTAATATTAATAAAAGTTTAATAATAAAATCTATTATTATTATATATATAGATAGGATTAGAGATCTATTTAATAAATAATTTCTAATAGCTTATTGGTAATTAATTTATTTAAGATAGTATATTTTATATTTATAAATATACTTTTTAGCTTATTATATTAAGTTTTTAATATAAAGATTAAATAGCTTTTTTAGTATCCTTTCCTTATTAAAGTAGTGCTAATTATTATAAGCTATCTTTAAGAATTTATCAATTATAAAGTAAAGGATATAAAGCCTATAATATCCAAACTAGCTATAATAATATAAAAATCCTTTATATAATTTAAAGTATATTTTATACTTTAAAATATTTATAATATTCTTATTATTAAATATTAAAAGATCTAAGATCTCTTTCCTTACTATTATATTAATAATCTTTATATAATATATATTATTAAGGTATTTCTCTTAGAACTTCCTTTTAGACTTCTCTATTATTAAGGCTTCTATTACTATTAGTATATTATCTAAAGCTATGTAATTAGGTTGTAATTGTATTTGATTTCTGTTGGTCTCTAGGGCTATTGTCACAGGTCACACAGGTAGTCATGTGTGGAGTCACGTGTGTACCACACATACGTATAATGTTAATATTAGCCGATTGTAGTGAGAGCTTTTTGCCCTTTTTATTGTACAATATAGTTATTATGCCTACCCCTGGCCTTATCTTGTGACAGTTTGTGTAATTGTTTAATTATGCTTTATTATGGTTATCTAAAATAGAAGATACCATTAAGCTAAGAAAAGCCTAAATTATATTACTATAACCTAGTAATAATAAAAATCCTTATAAAAATCAATTAAAAATCCCTTAATCCTATAAATAAGATAGTATTAGATTATTCTAAGTATAAGTAATAATTAACCTAAGTACTACCAAGAAAGAATATTTATATTAAGATAAGTAAAGCTGATATTATAATATTAGCTAGTAGCTACATAAACCTTAGAATCCTAAATACATCTAATAGCTAGATTAAAGATATCTTATATATAAATTAGCTGATTGTAATAAAGATAATAGAAGGCTATATATTTATTAATAAGAATAACCTATTATTTTTATTAAAATATCTTCTAATATTATTAAATAATAATAACTATTATATAATTAATTATATAATATTCTAGGTATTATTTATAAGCATTAAAATTAAATTTTTAATTTAATATAACAATCTTACTTAAATATAAAAAAAAACCAAAATCTATAAATAATAATTACCATATAGATTAATACTATTACTAAAATCAACTAAATATTTAGATAAGCTAATATCCAAAATATAACTCTAAATAAAAAAGTCACCCAACTTAAGATCTAGCTAAGAACAATTAATTAAGACCTTGCCTAAGACTCTTAGCAATTAAGATATATAATAATAAACTTAGAAAAGTTTATAGCTAAAGAATAGAAAATAGAAAAGTACTAAGTAGCCTATAAATAATAGAAAATATAGGTCTAATCCATACTTATAGTAAATACTAAATACTTTCTAATATTAATTAAGAAACTTATATTTATAATAAACTAATTTAAAGAATAAGTATAAAATAATATTTAAAATAGTATTAGAAAGATAAATATAAATTCTATATAACCTACTATATAAGAATAGTAGATAATAGATATACTATTAAATGTATTAAATAGCTAATATATTCTTCTCAATTTAACCTAAAGTACCAAAAATACTTTTAATACTTTATACTAAAAGGACCGCATATATAAGGACTTTAAGGCTAATTTTAACTATTATATAAATAAGATTTAAATTAATAATTAAATTAAAGTTAATTATCTATAAAAATGTATTAATAGAGAAATTATAATAATTATTAATTCTTAAGTTAAGCTTTTAATAGTTAATAATTATAAATTATAAAGCAAGATAATAAATAAAATTATAAAAAACTTATAATAAAAAAAGTATATTAATAAACTCAATAATTAGAATATATATCTTACATACTTTAGGGTAAACTAATTAGCAAATAGAGGGAATAGCAAATTAATAAACCTTAATTATATTTATATTATTAATTAAGAATGAGAACAAAGACTTAATCTTAATCTATATATTATATACAATAGACCTGGCTACATTGCCGCCAATTACCGCCAACTGGATAATCCTATCCCTATACCCCTACAACTAATAAACTAAAACTATATCAATCAGATCTATTATTGAGGCTGAGGCTAAGGCTATGGCTGTGGCTATAGCTTTAGAATATATAATTAAGGAGCTTTTACTTAAAATTATAATAGCAATTATATATAGCTATAGCCAACTTATAGCTAAAATTAATAAAGAAACTAATAATAGCAATTATATATAGCTATAGCCAACTTATAGCTAAAATTAATAAAGAAACTAATAAATGGTGCCTTAATTATAGCCCCTACCATAATCTTTATAGTAAGTGCGCTTAATATAATAAGGATATATGATTAGAGAAATAATCTTAGAGATATCTATAAGGGTCATTGACCAGGGTGATCTTGAGAGTTATAGAATAGATTGTATTGTGGTATATAGACTTTAACTTGACAAGCATTCCTCAATCACTCACCGAAATTCTCTAATAGACTAAGTAGATTACATGCTACTTCTAGCTATAGTAGCACTAGAATCCTAATTATTCTTATAATTATCCCCCTCTCTTTAATACTTAATCCTTAAGTATTTATTAGTGGTTTTTTTATTTTAAATGATTTTATATATTTATAGTTATTATTATATATTATTATTATTTATTGTTTATTATTTATTATTTATATAATATATATTATTTATTATTTATTATATATATAGTATATGTTTAGTAAGTGGTTGTTATAAGGATCTTACTTTTAATAAAGTATATATTATAATATACTTATTATTTTTTTTATTTTATATTTATTTATAATTCTTCTATATAAATAATATTTCTTACTTTATTTATTATATATATATATATTTTTATTTTTTATTATTACCTTACTTTTCTTTTTTTATTAAGCGCTCTCTAAATCTTTATAATATTATTTCTCTCTTAGCTCTTTATAATACTTGCTTATTATAAGTAATTTACTAGCTAAGTATTTACTAAGCAGCTATTAAATAATTGCTTTTACTTTTATTATATTATATAAAAGTATAATAACCTCTCCCTTATCTACTACTAAGGATCTATTAATACTTACTATATCTACTATAAAGAAGCCAGCTAATCTTATAGTATAATATATCTACCTTTATTAAGTATTCTATATATAATTATCACTAATTTAATTAAATTCCTTAGGAGCTTATTAATATTATAATTTAATATTAGAATTTCTTAATTAAATTTAATATATATAATATTATTAAATATAATAAAAATAATAATAATACCTCTAAGCTTTTAATAAATATTAACTACTAATATCTTAACCAAGTTATACATACTATTACTAATTCCTAATATTATACTAAAAATAGTATTAAAAGTATAGCCAATATTTATAAAATATCTAATAAGCAACTATCTTTATATTTACTATAAAAGACCATCGCCCAATACAAGCTAACAATATTAGATTTCTAAGTTCAAGTAAATGCCTTTATCCTATATTCAGCGAGCATTCTACTAACTTACTATAGCACAACCTTATTCCTACTAATATTAAAAACTTATACCTTTACCTAGCCTTTACTATCCTCTTTTACACCTATAATAATAATATTATTATAATTATTAAATATTTATTAAATAATTTTAATTAAGCTAAATTTACTTATATCTTTAATATTATAAAAGATTCCTTATCTTAGTTCACTATTATATAAAAGTACAAGATTTTATATACTTTAGCTACTACTATAGGTCATTATAGCCCTATTTATACTATTAAGTACACTAAAAAACCTTCTATTTAGCAAGAAGTAATTAATATATTTTTACACTATATTTAGGAAAAGAAGAAGGAGTCTAAGATTATAAAATCTACTATCTCTAAGGCTAAGTCTAAGCCTGCACCTAATAATATATCTCTATCACCTACTAGCCATAGTTATAGTAAAAGTAATAATTATCCTTATAATTATTTTTATAGTTATTTTTATAATTGTAGTTATAGTATCTTTTTCTAAGCGCCTATTTGCTAAGCTATTACTAAGTCTTCGCCAAGTATTCCCTAGCTATTACTTTAGTAGTTTATATATATATTTATACTTATAAATATATTAATTAATAATTATTTTACTAATTATTTACTATACCTCTATTATATTTTTTATTTTATACTATTATTCTATTTTTTATATATATATTTATATTATTTATAGTATTTTTATATTACTTATAAAGCATTTTATAAGTACTTAATAGATTCCTATATATTATATTCTACTAGCTAGCTTACTTACTTAATTTAGTAAAATAGTTATTCTCTATCTTCCTTATAACTTACAATTTTCTCTACTTTCTACTCTTTCTTTTCTTCCTTTAACTTAGGGAGGGTAGCTATACCTTTGCTATTTACTTACTAAGGCTATAGCTATAGCTCTAATAATAAGATTAAGAATATATTATATATATATTAGTATTACTTTAGTAGATATATTTTATATATTTATTTCCTTATTCTTTTTTTAATTATTATTTTAATAAATTATAATATTAATTTCTTATTTTTAAAATAAAAATATTTAGTTAATAATTTAATAATATTCTTTAGTTTATATTCCTTAGCCTAGTAGTGTTGATTATAATACTTAGATTATACCTTTATAGTAGACTACTAATATTCTTGGGCTTATTCTTATATTTAGTAAAAGATTATTAAATACTTATTAACTTTTTATACTTTAGCTTTAATATATTTAAAGGTATAAGCTATTACTTTAAGATAGTATTTATAAAGTACTTATATTAAAGAAACTTTAATAATATTATATATACTATTATTATATATAAACTTTACTTTAGGTAATTAGGCTGTCTATTGATTTAATAAGCTTTTTATATATACTTAAAGATATTTTTCTAATATCTGGTAAGTCCATTCTATTTAACTATCTATTTATAAATAATATATAATAAATAATTAATAAGCAATTACCTATTCTTTTATAAGTTTAGCCTAAAACTTATTAATAATTAATTTATCTCTATTACTTATAATTTTTTCTAGTATTTTAAATTTATATTTAATATTTTTATAAAGGATTTATATAAGCTAGACTATATTAAGTATTTTCCTTATTAATAAGAAGATTATATATTTGGTTATATAGTATATAATAATTAAGATTATATTATATTCTTTATTATCCACTTAAATACTACTTGGTAATCTTATAATAAAGTCTATATTGATTTCTTAGAATAGGTATGTTGGTAGGAGAAGTAGCTATAATTACCTATATAGCTTATACCTTAGCAAGCGCTCGCCTTAGCACACCTAACACCTTATTATATAATCTTTAATATCATTAACTATACCTTTCTAATAGAACTTATAATTAATTAACTTAAGTATTTTATATACCTCTATATACCCTAATCTTAGATCATTATAATACCTTCTTAGGATTTCTTCTTTTATAATATATTAATCTAGGATTATTAATCTTCCTTTATAAAAGAGAGTATTTTATTTATTAAGGTAATATTTCTCTTATTTGCTGGCTACTTTATAAGCCTTCTTCACCTTCTATTAATAGTATTGGTCATCGGTTTATAATCCTCTAACTAAGTCTTCCAGCTTATATAAAGATTGTGATAGAAATACCATTTCATCTTATATAAGTTCCTTCATAATAAGGTATAAGATGTATTAGTCTAGGCTAATAATCCTAGCTCTAAGTAAGTCCTTATAGCTCTTTATAACTACTTCTTACTAAGTATTCTCTAAATGCTTATTAATATAATCCATTACTTCTCTAACTTATATTATAATTATAAAGATATATACTATATATTATATTAGGTTAGGGGGTCCTAAGGCCCAACTTTAACCTAGGGATAAGAAAATCTCTCTTAAGCTAGCTTAAGTAGTTTATATATATACCTAAGTGCTCTTATACTTTCTTTTAAAGCTAGCAATTATTTATTATATATCTAATAATAATTTATTAACTAATACTAATTTCTTTATTAAAGTAGATAGTATATTATAATAGACTATTTTACTTAGTATATAATTAGATCTTTTAAAGAGCTTATTAGTAGGGTTTATTTTCCCTAGCTTATATTTGATATTAAAGTTAAATAGTATAAGTTTATATATTTAATAAGTAAGCCTTTCTTAAAGGTCCTATATGGAGGTAGATATTACTTCTACTAAAGTAATATAATCTATTAGTAATATAAACTTATTAGATAACCTTAGTAAATAATAGCTCTAATACTTTAAGCTTTTTATAATAACTAGAAGTTCTTGTTAGCCTATAGCTTAATATTACTCTATATTTATAAGCTTTTATAACTAGTAAGCAACTGGTTACTATTAATCTACTTATAATTAGGATAATATATTTAAGATAGCTTTAGCTAATATATCTATCTCTATATATATAGATAGTTTAGGGTTCTAATGCTAGAGAATAGTCACTAAGTAGAAGGTATATTAAAGCTCTTTTAATACTTTTTATATTTTTAAGGGCTATATGAATTCTTCTATTTTATAGCCTTTCTTACTGCCTTTAAATAGGGCTATAATAGGCTCTATAATTTTTAAGTATTTTAAAATGAACTTCCTATAAAAGATATAAAAGCCTAAAAAGACTTATACTTCCTTAAAATTGGTTAGTGTAGGTTACTTGGCAATTACTTAGACTTGTGCTAGATCCATTTTAATCCTCTCTTATATAATGATATAATCTAGGAACTTAATCTTCTATTAGTAAAAGGTATACTTAGATAGTTTAATATATAGCTAGGCTGCTTGTAATCTTTGTAGGATCTTTTTAATATCTTATATATATTGGTCTTAGTTCTAGAAGTAAATAATAATATTATCTAGGTATATAATATAGTATATATCTAGTAATCTAGTAAGCATTTAATAAACATATACTTAGAAAATAATAAATATATTAATAAGCTTAAATAATATTATTATATACTAAAAATAACTATATTATATATAAAAAGCAGTCTTCTAGCGGTTAGTAGGTTTAATATTAATATAATAATATACATCCTAAAAATCTATTTTAATAATCCACTTTACTTTTATAAAATAATCTAATAAATTATTAATTAATAGTAAAAGATAATAATTCTTAATTATTATTATATTTAGCCCTCTATAATTAATATATAATCTTAAGATACTATCTTTCTTAAGTATAAAAAGAATTAGCACTCTTACTTTATTAATTAAAAGTTTTATTCAATTACTTATTATATTCTTTATAATATAATTCTATAATACCTTTTATTATTTCTTATTAATAAAATAAATTAATCTATATAGTAGCTTTTTTTTTTTAAAGATTAATAATATATTCTATCTTTTTTAATATAGGCAATTTCTTTATAACTTTCTTACTAAATACTTACATATTATCTTTTAATTCTATAAATAATATAACTTCTCCTTTCTAAACTTTCTCACTAAGAGCGACTATTGGTTATTTATTTGATATAAGTATGTTATAGATATATATTACTTAGGCTTACTTATTATTCTTTATTAGTTTTTTTATAAAAGATTTTACATTTATAATAAAGATTGGCTTATAGTTCTATAAGTAGGTTTTTATATTTATAATAATATCCTCCTTATCCATTAATCTAGTAAATAATAGAATATTACTAGCTCTATTAAGTCTAGTAGCTTTAATAAGTACTTATTAAATCTTCTATAGAAATCCTCTAGAGTTAATTAGGAAGAAGATTAGCTAATAAACTTATTCTAAGGGCTTCTTAGTCTTATTATAGTTTATAAGACTTAGTGCCTTCTAATTAGCTACCTTTTTAAGCCCCAGTCTAGCTACTAGCCTTATACTAATAAGGTTGACTTATATATCTATATCTATATTTACTTTAATTATTTCTTTATTAAGTGCTTAAAGAATAATTACTCTACCTTTAATAGTATTCCTTATAAGGACTATCTTTGGTTTTAATATTAGGATATTAGGCTTAGCTCTTATACCTTCTTATTTTCTAAGGAATCTAATTCTTTAATTTTAGTATTAATAGCTTATATTTATACCTTTAATTATATTAGCTTAATTAGGGGTTGCCCTATATTCTGCTGGAATTGATTGTGCCTAGGGTTAGGATAGTCCTGCTTATTATTATTAGAGTATTATATAATAAAGTAGCTTCTTATTAAGCTCTTCTTGAATATTTGCTGCTAGTAGATATTTAGGGTAGAGGAGTTTTAAGGTCCTTTACTCTAAAATCTTCCTTTAAATTCTTAATTTTATATATATCTACCTTTTAAATACTTATAGTATTAGTTTAAAGGTTAGAACTTTTTTATACCTTTTTAAATTACTTTTAGATATAATCTTTTATTTTAACTATTCCTTAACTATTTGGCACTATTATGTATATAAGGCTATAATCATTTTACCTTATGGGCTACTTCCTTAACTTTCTATAGTAGGATCTATAGCTACCTTATTTCCTTCTTTAGATCCTTATTTAGCTTATAATAATACTAGTAGGCTAAGTTAGGCTTATCTTCTAAGTCTTAGATGTCTAGGGATATATAAATGGCATTCTATATATTAAAATAATCCATCGGCGACTATTTGCCACCTTATTATAGATCTAGGAGATTATCTTTTAGTTGTATCTTTTAAGACTTTAAGTTAATATACTTTTTATAAATAAAATCTAGAAAATTCTATTAGGAAGAATTATTAAGGCTTATAGTATGATTTTTTTATTAGGTTTATAGATAGTGAGAGAATCTAATTATAGCCTATTTAATCTTTTGTAAATCTAAGTAGCCTTTTTATAGATTATTCTCTAACTTTATTGCGTATATCTAATTATTAACTTATATATTAGTTATATTATCTTAGAGGATAGTATAATTATAGATTGGTAGCTTGTTCTAGTCTTTCTTTAGTATATAATGCAATTAATCTATTATTTTCTATAATATCTTTATTTAAATTATTTATTATTAGATTATAATTTATAATAAGGTTTAGAACTTTTTTCTTTTATTATATATTCTTTATATAAAGTAAGTAATAAGTAATTATTATATTCTATAGATCTATATAGTATGTCTACTCTCTTTAGGCCTTCTTACTTTAATCTTTCTATTAAGAAGGGCCTAGGGCTATAAAGTTTATACCTTAAGTCTGGGGTATAACTATTTAATATATACTTATATTATTATTTACTTAGTTCCTTAAGCCTTTATTTTATATTTAAATCTAGTACTTCCATTTACTATTTATTCTATACTTATTTATTAATAAAGACTAAGAGCTTAACTATTAAGGCTAATTAATCTTTTATAATACCTAAGTACCTCAGTAGAATGTAGATTCTTTAGGGTAGCTTAAATGTTATATTTATATATAATATACCTAAAGGGTATTTATTATAATTATTTATAATTTATATACTTATAATAATTATATTAATTATTTAAAAGGATATAGAAATTAAAGAATTATAAAGATTATTAATTAAAGTAATCTTAAAAATTATAAAATAGATTGTATTATAGTATGTAGACTTTAACTTAATAAGTGTTCTTTAATTACTTACCGAAATTCTCTAATAGACTAAGTAGGTTATACACTACTTCCAGCCATAGTGGCACTGGGATCTTAATTGTCCTTACAATATCTAGTATTATAGGTAATAAGCTAACTTAATTAATTAAGATATAAGATCACTAGCTAAAAGGCCTACCTTTGGTTTAAGTTATAATTAGGGATTAATATTATATAAAGATAAAAATAAATTAATTAAAGCTATATTACTAGATAATACTTTACTTAAACTCCACTTATTATTTAATATAATAAACTTCTTTCTTATTAAAATTAATCTCTTTAACCTATATAACCTAATACTATCCACTTTTTTTAAAACTAATAATCTAATTAATAATAGCTTAATTATACTTATATTTATTAATAAGAAAGAAGTAGTCTAAAGATATAATTTAATTATTAAACTATTAAAGAAGCTAAAATATATCCGCCTTATTAATAGTATAATCTAGTCTACAGTCTTATATTATTTTACTACTTAATTATATATTGGAAATCATATAAAGATCTTATTTATATTTATTATAAACCTAGGAAAAGGTAATTTAATTATTCTTGGTTTATTATAACTAAATTATTATAATTTGGACTGTAACTGGCTATAGAGATAGCTTATCTTTAAATCTAGATACTATCTATATAAGTATTTACCCTAAGGAATATTAAAAACCGGCTATAATGCACCCCAGGAACTATAGTATATATCTAAAACTATAATTACCGAAAAGCCTCTATTGAAGATAATAATAAAGATAATACTTCTACAGAATTGACTAGATCTTTTATTGAAGATTGGATTATAGACCTAATAGAGACTAGAGTAATTAAATGTTAAAATAAAAGGCTTAGGAAATATCTACTGCTAGTCTGATTCCTTGTAGGCTTATATTACTTAAGAATAAATAAATAATATTTATAAATAAGAAAAATAAAAGATAAATTAAGCTAAATACTTATATTAAATTTATATAATATCTAAACTACTAGAGTAAGTAATTTTATATAATTCTATAAATAAAAAGAAATAAAAATAATAGTAATCTATTTATTAGAATTATAGTAATTAGTTAAAAAAAAGAAATTAGATAGATATTTAATAAACTTCTATAAAGCTTATTAGAAGTCCTATAGTTATAAGAGGAATCCTTCTAATAAATCATAGTAAATAATTATATAATAGAAGAAGTATATAAAGCCTTTGATCTATACTTCTATAACTTTTTATAAATAAATCTAAAGGAGATTATAGAATCTGAAATACTATACCGAAAGATTATTTAAACTAATATAGATAAGTTCTTTAATACTAAAATAGATCTTATAATTAAAGAGACTAGGAAGAGATTACTATAGAAGTTCTATCATCTTTTAGAGTATTTTCTAAAACAAAATATAAATATCCTTCCACCATATAGATCTTAGGATTATAAAATTGAATTTATTCTTAAAAAAGAGGTATTATACTAAAAGAATTAACTGTTTTTACTAAATAAACTTAAGTATATTAAAAAATAGATAGATAAGATGCTTATAAAAGGCTTTATTAAAGAATTATTATTATCTACTACTATATTATTACTTCTAGCAGCTAAATTAGATAGTGGGATATATATTTACTAAGATTATTAAAGATTTAATATAATCACTATTAAAAATAGATACCTACTACCCCTAATCTACAAGATACTTAACTTTATTTATAATATAAGATTTTATACTAAATTTAATATTATTATTATATTTAATTAAATTTAGATTGTAGAAGGATATAAGTAGATAATAGTATTTATTACTTAATTTAGTCTTTATAAGATATTAGTAATACTATTTAGCCTATATAATATATTAGTAATATTTTAAAATTATATTAATTATATTTTTTATAATATATTTAATAAATATTATATAATCTACCTAGATAATATACTTATTTATAATAAAATAAGAGCTAAATATATAAAGTATATATATAAAGTAATTAAAAGATTAGGAAAAACAGGCCTATAGATTAATATTAAGAAATCCAAGTTCTATATAATAAAAACAAAATACCTTAGCCTTATTATATCTACTAATAGCCTCACTATAAACCTAGAAAAGATTAAAGTTATTATTAATTGGTAAATATCTTTATCAATTAAGCAGCTATAACAATTCCTTAGATTTATAAACTTCTATTAAAGATTTATCTAAGGCTATTCTTTAATTATTAAACTAATAATATAATTATTAAAAAAAGAAAGAAGTAAAAATAAACTAATACTTAAATAAAATACTTTAAATAATTAAAAAAGGAATTTATATAAGTATTTATACTTATCTATTATAATTATAAAAAATATATAATAGTGGAAATAGATATATTAAACTAGGTATTAAAAGGTATATTATTATAATATAATAAGAATAAGAAGCTTTACTCTATTATATTCTTCTTTTCAAAATATAATACTACAGAATATAACTATAAAATCTATAATAAAGAACTCCTAGCTATTATTAAAGTACTAGAAGAATAGTGATTAGAACTAGTAGGCCTACTAATAACTTTTAAGATTATTATAGATTACAAAAACCTTTAAACCTTTATAATAATAAAATAACTTAATTAAAGATAAGTTAAATAGTTTAAGTTCCTGGTATAATTTAATTTCTAAATAATATATTAATTAGGAAAAAAGGTAACACTTTTAGATATACTTAGCCAATTTTTAAAGATAAAATCTATAGATAGTGATAATAAATATATCTAAGATTGAAAATGTATAATCCTCTTTTAAAAGAAATTAGACTTTATAATAATAAAAGAACTATTTAAATAAGTAAGAAATAGTAATAATAAAGAATGCTTTATATTTATAATAATTGATACTAACTAAATTATTATAATTGATCTTATATATAAAGGATATAATTATAATAAATTAGTAATAAAGATGATAGAAGTATTATAGAATTAAATAGTATAAAAATAGCTTAAATAATTATAAGATAAATTAAAATGTAATAAAATAAAATATAAGATTATTAAAGGCCTGATCTACTTTTATAATTGTGTCTTTGTATTAGACTACCTTGATCTTTATTATATTATAGTATATAGAATACATATATTAGACCTAATAGGCCACCTAGGCTATATTAAAACAATCGACCTTATAAATTGTAGCTATTAGTGGCCTGGGATGTTATATTTTATTATAGAGTTTGTAAAAGGATGCTTACTTTGTGTCTTTTATATAGTTATTTTCTTCCTTTTAGGAAAGGAAGATGCCGACAAGGTCACAGGACCTAAAGGCATGCCTTATAATAGACTTTCACATCGATTGGTATAATCGCCCTTGTGCTAACTCTGAAGCCTAAAGGCAATATAAGATAAAAACCTTAATAGATAGAATCCTTATATAATAAAAAAAGAATTTTACTTAAATAAATCTCTTTTAAATAACCCTCTTTTAAATATATACTAAATAGACCCTTTTAAAAACATATATATATATAATCAAGATATTTAAATAATATATTATTTATAAAGATAATAGCCCTCTAAAAATAAAATCTATAATTTAATATATCTATTAAAAAATCTAAGCTAACAATATTAAATTAAATATAAAAGATTAAAAATTAAAAAAATTTTAAAAAAAAATAATAAAAATATAAAAGCAAGATAATATAAAGAATTAAATTAAAATTAAACTAATCCTTTAAAAATATAAACTCCTTCTTAAAAAAAGAATCTTTTAAATAAAAATAAAACTTTTATTTAAAAATAACAATAAATAATAAAACTAATACTAAAATATTTTAATATACCTAAATATAAAAAACCTTCCTTTAAGAAGAACTAAGAGAGATTTTTAAAGGAAATAAAGAATAAGGGTTTTATATGGATTAATATATTGAATCGAACAGTCATAAATACAGCATAGTGGAAGGAAAAAGGCAGGAAAGGCTGCTTTCAAATGGATACTAGAATAGGAAATGCAAACAACGGTTCAATCAAACAACTAACAGGATACGAGCAGTGATGCTTACTTTGTAATTGAATAAAAACACCATGTAGAGCACTATTAGGTTTTCTTAAATTATTAAATATACTATTTTATATATAGGTGAATATATTTATAGATTATATTATTGAGTTATTAAAATATATTTAAAATAGTAAGATTTACTAATATATTCTGGTGATAGTGGATAGATTAATAAAAATATAATATCTAATATCTATTTCTATATTAGATATAGAGGAATTAGTGAAATACTTTGTTTAGAATATCTATAAATTATATAATGCATCTAACTTTATAGTATTAGATAGAGGGTTAGTATTTATCTCTATATTCTAGAAATAACTTAGCAAATGATTAAGGATTAAACTATATATTAGCTTAGCTTTTCACTTAGAAATAGATAATTAAATAGAAATTATTAATACTATAATAAATAAATATCTTTATATATTTATTAACTTTACTTAAGATAATTAAATTAATTAGCTTCTTCTAGCTAAATTTACTATAAATAACCAAGTTAATAAAATAATAAGGATATTACCCTTCTTTACTAATTACAATTTTAATCTATAAATTAAAATAAAATTATCTACCCCTTGCCTACTAAATCTAATAAAATAAGCAAAGTAAAAATATATTAAAGCAGATATTATAATAATATAATTTAAAAGGATTTTAATATAGTTTTAAGTATTAATAAAGTAATTATAAAAAAGATATAAAAATAATATAAATATTTATTATATAAAGGTATTTAAGTTTAAAGAAGGCAACCTAGTAATAATAAGCTTAGAAAATATTATAATAAACTAGTTAAAAAAGAAATAAGATAATAAATAGGATAGTTTATTTGAAGTATTAAAAGTATATAGAGAAGTAGTAGTTATTAATTTCTTCCTAAACTTAAAGATTAATAATAGCTTTTATATATTAAAAGTCTATATTTATAAACTATTTATAATTCTAAAATAAAATAGGATTAATAAAAGTAAATATTAAAATATTATAAGATAAGTGGTATAGTGAGATAATTAAGAGAATATTAAAAAATAATAGAAATTTAAAGATATTTTAGATATTTATAATAAAAATAATAAAGAATTAATCTACTTAATTAAATAAAAATACTAGAATAAATCTATATAATAATTAAAAACTAATCTAAGAGAATTAAAGAAATTAATAAAAAGATTCTATTAAAATTACCTAAACCAATCAAGCTTTTTACTTTAAATATAAAATATAATCCCAAGCATTTAAAATAAAGCCCTTAAAATAGATAAAATAGTAGGCCTATTAGAATAAGATATAATAAGTATAATAATAGAATTAAATATATAAAATAAATAATAAATCTATTTAATAAACTAAGAATTAATATAAATAATAAATAAATAGCAAAGATTATTAAAAAAATTAAGATATATAGATTATACATCCTAGCTATAAATTAAAAGGGAAATAATTATAATTTAGAAGACCAAATGAATTTAAGAGGGAGAATACTATCATAGATTATATAGGTAATTATATGTGGAGTCATATGTATACCACACATACATACAATATTAATATTAGCTGACTGTAGTGAGAGCCTTCTGCCCTCTTCATTACATAACACAGTTATTATGCCTACCCCTGGCCTCGTCTTGTGACAGCTATTAAGTGGCTTAATATGTCTAAGATGAAGTTCTTCTTTTCTAGAAGGTAGTATATATTAAGCTTATATTTTAATAAATAGATTAAAGTAATTATTAATTTATAGTTCACTTAATCTATATTAGATATAGTAAGTATAGTTTTTTTTATAATTTATTTTATTATAAAGTAGTTTATAAAGGTAATTATTAAGTATATTAATAATTAGATATATATATATAATTTTTTAATTACCTATACTAAATATACTATCTTTAGTTTTAATAAGCTATAGTTTCTTTCTATTAAGCTAAAAGTATAACTTAGGAAGTAAATGGATTTTATTATTATTATTAGGATATATAATATTCTATTCTATTTATAATTATCCTTAAGATAGAAAAGTATTACTCTAAAGCCTTATTAAATATTTATATTTACTTAAAGATATAGTTTTTTACTTTATTTAAGGTAAAAGAGTATTCTTATATTAGCTACTTTATACTAGATTATTTTAAATATAAATCTTTCTTTTTTTATAAGATTATAATATATTATATAAATATAAATCTTTTATTTATTAGGATTTTTATTAATTACTTTACTTTATTTATATCTTACTTTTAATAATATAATCTTATATTTTTATAAAGACTTTATAAGCTAAGTATAATATAAGATAAAATATTTAATATATTCTATAACTTTAATATATTACTTTAAAGCTAATAGTTAGACTAGGAACTCTAATTTTATAAATAATATAATCTATTTCTCTATAATAATTAAATTAAAAGCATTTACTTAGAAGCCAAGTATCTACATATTAAAGTATTTAATCTAACTCTTTTTAAAGGAGATAATAATATTCTTTTTTTAAAAAGTTTAAATAGTTTCTATAGATATTTAAAATACTCTTTTTTTATTTTAAAGAAGATTATAATATTATTAATAAAGACTTTATAGAATTTATAATATAAATATAATAAATAGTTTATATACTACTATATATATATTAGAAAGTTTTAGAATTCTATTAAAATAATTATTAATTATTCTAATCCTTAATAGCTAATTATTATAAAATAGTTATAATACTTTAATCTTACTTTAAATTAGAAGAAGAATGATAATATATTAATAGTTATAATATACTAAGCCCCTTAAAGTACCTAGATAATATCTTCCTATCTTGGTAGTAGGTAGTTATCTAGGATAGTGACCTTATTAAGGGCATATAGGTCTACTATTATCCTTCCTTTTGGTTCTTTATTAATTATTTTCTATATAATGAAGATAGGTATTATAAATAGGGTTAGTTTTTTGATTTATTTTAGTTTACTTTGTTAATAGAGTTTATTGAATTTTATATTAATAAATTATTAATCTCTTAGGCTAGATAGATAGGGGTGCTAGAAGATAGTTTGCTTGTGTTAGTTATTAATAAGTGATACTTGTAGCTTTTTATCTTTTAATACTTCTATTAAGCTTATATTATTTTATAATTAAGTATACTTTTTTACTAAAGCCTTAATTTTTTTAGTAAAGTAATTATTCTAATTATAAATATATACTTCTTTTATTATAATAATCTTAGGAAAATTAGGTATTCACTAGATATATATTTAATATAGAATATTTAATTATCTTTTAGGTATTAAGATAGAGTTCTTGATGGTTTTATTATTTATCTTAATAATAATGGTTTTTGGTTCTTATATAAGGTATATTGTTGCTTTTGAGGGTAATTTTCTTCTTTACTTTTAGGGCAGCTTAGCTATATATATATTAGTAAAAATAGTATTGTTAAGTGATCTTATAATTATATTAATTATTATTAGTTAATTTTAGTTTATTTTATAATTATTAGTAATGATTGTTGTATTAATTGGGGTAAATATAAACTTAAATTTTATAATACTTATCTATAATAAAGATATACTTTTTTCTTTAGATACTATATTTAGAGCTTTACTTTTAAATATTATATAGGTTATAGTTATAGTTATAAGTACTTGGACCTATATAATAGCTATAAATACCTACTTTTTCTCATACTTAGTAATATTATTAAGCTTTTGCTTCTAATAGAGCTTAATGGCCTTTTTAGAGTTATTAATAATTATAATCTTAGCTAGGGTATTATAGTTAATTATTATATTTATTATATATTTAGTAAAAGTATAAAATATAAATACTTAATCTTTAAAAACCTCCTTCTAAATTATTAATATAATATATACTTATCTTATAAGAATGTCTTTCATATAGTTATTTTCTTCCTTTTAGGAAAGGAAGATGCCGACAAGGTTACAGGACCTAAAGGCACGCCTTATAATAGACTTTCATATCGATTAGTACAATCACCCTTATACCAACTCTAAAGCTTAAAGGCAACATAAGATAAAAACCTTAATAGATAGAACCCTTATATAATAAAAGGAAGAATTTTACTTAAATAAATCTCTTTTAAATAACCCTCTTTTAAATATACACCAAACAAACCCTTTTAAAAATACATACATATATAACCAAGATATTTAAATAATATATTATCTACAAAAATAATAGCCCTCTAAAAATATAATTTATAACTTAATATATTTATTAAGAAATCTAAGCTAATAATATTAAATTAAATATAAAAAATTAAAAATTAAAAAAACTTTAAAAAAAGTAATAAAAGTATAAAAATAAAATAATATAAAGAATTAGATCAAAATCAAGCTAATCCTTTAAAAATGCAAACTTCTTCTTAAGAAGGAGAATCTTTTAAATAAGAATAAGACCTTTATCTAAAAGCAATAATAAATAATAAAACTAATACTAAGGTATTTTAATATATTTAAATATAAAAGACCTTCCTTTAAGAAGAACTAAAAGAGATTTTTAAAGGAAATAAAGAATAAGGGTTTTATATGGATTAATATATTGAATCAAACAGTTATAAATATAGCATAGTGGAAGGAAAAAGGCAGGAAAGGAGGATACGAGCAGTGTGACAGGATACGAGCAGTGATCTTATAAGAATAATTATATCTTTAGCCACTTTAATTTATTAAATTATATTCTTCTTTAAGTAATTAATATAGTATAGAATATAGAAGTTATCTAGGGTATTATAGTGAAGCTATCTCTATAATATAATAATATTGATCTTATAGGGGTTTAAGAAACTATTCCTAAGGAGGGCCTCTAGTTTAAATCTATCTTATACCTATATATTAATTATAAACTTTACTATTTACTTAATAATTCTACTAATATTTATTTCTTTAATAAATATATTAAAGATTATTTATTTACTAATTTAGATTATATTATTAATACTATTAATAAATACTAAGATTCTTTGCTCTATAATATAATTAAATAATTATAATAGCTCCTTATTAATTATAAGATTTCTATACTTTATATTAATATAGATCTCTTTTTCTTTTTTATTATTCTTACTAGCCTTAATCTTAATATATATATAAATATAATATATATTACTTACCCTTACCCTTTTATATAGAATAAGTAGCTTATTTATAAATAATAATTACTTAGATTTCTTTCTTCTAGATCCTTAATACCCTTTATTAAAATATATAAAAAATTTATTATAAAAAGAAAATCTTACTTATAGCCTTTATAATATACTTTCTTAAAAAAAATTATAAATACTTCTTTAATTAACTTTATAGATTTTATATAAATATTAATATATATATATTCTTTAAGAAGGACTAAGAAGTTAAAAGTATACTTATACTAAGTGCACTTATTCTTTCCCTAGGCACTTTATAGAACCTATTCTTATAATAATATATAATATCTATTCTAAAAAGCTTTAAAGGTAGTAGACTTATTGGAGCTTGATTTGCCCTCCTTAGGGCTAGGTTCTTGTTCTTAGTTAGTAGATTCTTTTTTAGTAAGGTATTTACCTTTAGATTTTATTTTCTTATTTTTATATAAGCTATCTTTAATAAGATATTATTATTTCTAGGATTAGTTTTAGTTTTTATATTATTTATTTTTATAATAATAATTATAATTATAATTATTTAATTATTTATTATCTTAGTAAGTATAGTATTTTTATCTATTAATATTATTATATTTTCTTTTATAATATAATTATTAATTATTCTAATACTTTTATTAAAAGTTTATTTATTTATCTTTAAATATTATTATATTAATATTTTTCTTTTAATCCTTATAATTCTAAATAAACTTAATAATAATTATTTTAGATATTAGAATCTATAGTAAGTATATAATCTTATAATTAATAAATAAAAAGATTATTTTAAGAATCTCTCTATCTATCTATATTCTAGCTTATTTAATAAGCTTAATCTTATATTATATTTAAAAAAAAGAGATATATTTTATTAAATAGAGTTAAGTATATATTTCTTAATTATATACTTTTTTAATAAATCTAACTTTTAAAGCTTAAATTACTTTATAAGATCTTAATAAAAGTAAAAGATAAAGCCTTTTATAATCTTAGCTTATTTTTTATTATTAAACTTCCCTATTAACTATTTATAGGCTATACTTTAAAGTATTATAAAGTAATACTTCTAAAAAGAATCTTTATTAAACTATTTAAAGGTTTTAAAATATATATAAAAGAGGCTAATATTAATATAAAGTTATTTACTTTATATAATAATAAGTCCTTACTTCCTAAAATCCTTAAAATCTAGATTAAAGGTTCTAATAGTATTATATTTAACTTATCTTCTATCTACCTAACTATTTACTAAAAGTAATATATAAGATTGAATATATTATAATAAATTAAAGCTTATATTTAAAAAATCTAATAAATTAGAAGAAAGTAATGAATTACTTAGATAGTTATTATTATTATACTTAGCTTATAGTTATATTAATTTATAATAGTACTTATTTAAATAAACTAAAATTTATAACCTTCTACTACTAGAGATATCTAGGCTAAAGTATACTAAGCTTCCCCTTTAAGTTAACTAGATTGATTAAGTAAAGTAGCTGGCCTCCTTTAGGCTAGAGGGGTTACCTTATTACTTAGATCCTTACTTATTTATAAAGATTAGGTTTTTTAGAATAAGTGAATTAGATATAGTAATATTTATAGATATATTATTAAATTATAATATCTTATTAAAAGGGATTATAAGAAATCTAGAGAAATTTAAGAATATAATATATTTAGCAACTTCTTACCTCTAAATTACCAAGGTATTTAGATATTAAATCTTAACTTAAGGTATATTAGCTAAAATAATAGTATTTTAATAACCCTATTTAATAGTACTATCTATATAATCTTTTATTTATTAAATAAAGATAGTATTTTAAAGAGTAAATTTATTAAAAATCTTTATTAATTATTTCTTAAGTATTAGTTTATTATAGTAGATTTCTTATCCTATAATTCTTCTTATCTTCTCCCTATCTAAGAACTAATCTTTATATTATTTATTAGGTTTTATAATAGATATTCTTTGATTAATAATCTTAGCTTTTTAAGGCTTTAGCTAAGGCTAGGGGTATTATCCTTTATAAATCCTACCTCTTTGTTCTTATCTTTTCTAAGGATTAAGTTTATTAGAAAGAGATCTTCTTTCTTTTAGGAAAATATAGGCTTTGCTAAGGCTAAGGTTAAAATAGTAGGTCTTATTATATTATTATAAGCTTATTTAATAATAAGGAAGTAATAGTATAAGAAGATATTTATTTTAAATAAATTAAAGTAATAGTTATAAAATATAGGGTAGTATTAATTAATAGAAATATAGATTTATAATTAAGTTATTATAATTATTATAAAAGTTAAGTAATTTATTATAATAAAGATAATATTAGTAATTTTAAGCCTTATTTTTATAATAGAGAAATACTTTTTATAGTTTTATAAGGTAGCTTAAGATTATTTTATAATCTCTAATAACTAATATTTTCTTTAAACCATATAGATAGCTAGATAAGATGTTCTCTATATAAAGAAGGATTTTAAAGAAGGATTTTAAAGATAGATTTATAAGAATTATTATAAATATTTTTTTTGCTAATTAGTTAATAAATAACCTAGTGGTATATTATATTAGAATGTAATTTAAGATTATTTAATATAATTACCTAAAATAATATTATAATATTAATCTTAAGAAGAAGCAATTACTATTATATAATATAATAGGATTAGAATAATAGGGGTTTTAATAATATACAGTAGGAAGGTTAATATCTTCTTCTCTATCTACCCTAGTAACAGGCTTATATATGCCTTCCAAGGGTGCCTAAGGCACACACTTACAGGGTTCTATATGTGTTGACACTATTTCCATATCAAATATAAAAAAACTAAAAATACAAGAAAAACTATTAATCTATAATACTAATGGAGGACTAGAATAAGCTTTAATTAATAGAATAATAATAAAAATAAAGAAAATAATCACTACTATAAAAGTAGGAGGACTACCACACACAACCAAAACTATAACAGTCTGGTTAATTCCCAACTTAATAAACCAATCAGAATAAAGGATTTATTATTAGCAAGATGGTTAGGTGTGTTATAGTAAAGTAAAGCAATGGAAGTATTATATTAGGTAATAGTTAATTGTAATTAAGGTAATTAAGTTATATTAAAAGCTAGTTAGTATTAGCTATAAGGGCGGATTCTAATCTATTTATATATTATTACTTAGTAGGCGCTTATTATATTGGTTCTATCTAATATATTAATAATTAAAGTAATAATTATAAGGTAATTATTAATACTATAAGTAATTGCTTATAAATACTTCCTTATTAATTGGTGTAAGGCTATAAGGTAAATAAGCATTATTTTTATCTTATTTAACTACCTAGGTATGTTATGGGTTATAATATAATATCCCCCTTTTATTAATCTTGTCCTTAAGGCCTATTAGGTTAATCTTATATATAAGTTCCTTATTCTTAATTTTTAAAATATTTTCTAATTATATTTTAAAGTTTAGGTACTTCTAAGCTATATCTTTATACCAATACTTAAGTTTAGCTTATTAATTTAATAGATTTTAAAGTTATATTATATTTTTTTTATTTTTCTAAAGGTTTATAATATAAAATATTATTAGATTTTAATAATTATTATAGTAAATATATTTATTATAATAGAATATATAATACTTTAAAGATATTTTTAATTATATATATATAATTTTTATAAATAATAAGTATAAGTAGGTACTAATATTTATAGTAATTTAGATAAATTAGGAGTTTAATTGTTTAGATATAGAGAAGGAGGTAGCTAAGGAGAAGTTCCTTTATATTTAAGTAGAGATACTTATAACTTAAGCTAAAGTTTAAAAATTCTTAAATTGTTTATCCTGCCTTTATTATTAGAAATATTAGTTTAAAATAAGAGGTATGGAAATAATATATTAAGGTTTTTCTTTTTTAGATAAGTTGGAGGATATAGATTAGATAAAGTTAGAGGTTATTGTTTAGATGTAATCTTTGGGGGCTGTAGATGTTATTGATTAGAATGCTATTAATCTTAATAGTTTACTTGGTGTTATATCTTTAGGAATGCTTCTAGTATCTTTAAGTAATATATAAGGTATTTTATTGGTTCCTAAATTGTTTCTTTATAGTCTTTTTATTTAATTTTGAATTTTCTATTTTCTTTTTTTCTATAATATCTTCTTAATTTCCTATTAATTTTCTAAGTTTTTTATTTATAGTTTATATTTAGGTTTTATATTTACTTAGATACCCTTGCCTAGTTTTAATAATAAGATATAGAAGATAGAATGGATTTTAATATTATCTAGGAGGTTGAGCTTATAATTATTTTTTAATATTTTCTTTTTAATTAAGTATAGTTTAATTTATATGAAGTTGATTTTTTTATTTTATCTTTTTATTATAAGATTTTTTATTGCTAGGTAGACTATATCTCCCTTTAAGAAGGATAGTCCTTTTAATCTTTTTAGATTATAATATCTTTTTATTATATTATAGATAAACTTAAATTCTATTTTTATTTCTTTATATAATTTTCTTAAATTATTTAACTTAATTATAGCTTTTATTTAAATTATATCTTCTAAGGGGGCTTAGTAAATGTCTAGTATAAAGCTAAAGTTAGCTTTTATTAATATTATTTTAATACTATAATTATAGAATATATTATATATTAATTGTATAATTAGTAATTTTTCTATTTAATTGGTTTGCTTATAGTTAATATAGTATTATAAATATTACTTAATTTCCTAATTTTAGTATTCGGTTTATCTATTTATTTAAGGATGGAAGGCTATACTTAGCTTATAATTTAACCTTATTAAGAACATCAGGCTTTATTAAAACTTAAATGCAAATAATTATCCTTTATTTAAAATAATTTTAGTTAGTAATTTATATATAATAATTATATTTTAAAAAAAAAATAAGCAAATTATTCTTCTTTTATTACTTTATTATAAAAGAGATAATATACTACTTTCATAAAGTAATCTATAATAATAAAAATACTATTATAATATACTCCTATAATAAGGTCTATTAATAAAAGAAGGTTAATAATAAAGTCTATTATAATTAAATCCTATAATCATTATGTAATAGAGGATGGTTGCAATAATCCATATAGTTTATATCTTGGTTTTTTAGAGTGTTAATATAGGCTACATTCCTTATATACTTATTCAACTTTCTTTTTCATCTTATTAAAGGAAAATATCTATTTAATTTATTTAAAGATTTTATTAATACCTTTATAGCTATATAAAGAATATTTATAAATATCCCTTATTAACTCTATTTAATATTCCTCTAGCATTTATAAATAGTTTGTTTTTCTTCTTCTAGAAGTGCTAGATTATATTCTTTAATTTTCCTTAGTAATAAATTACCTTATTCTACTTATTATATTAGTATTTCTATAGTAGTAGTTCTAGTTATATATAGTAATCCTCCTATTCTTATAATAATAATTATTTTCTTTATTTTTATTATTATTTCACTAATTAAGGCTTATTCTAGTCCTCTATTAATATTATAGATTAATAGTTTTTCTTATATTTTTAGTTTTTCTATATTATAGTTAGGTCGGCGGTTAATTATATTAATATAGCTATTCTTAGTTCCTTTAATATAAATGATTTGATAGTTAAATTTAGATAGATATTTTATATATTATAATTACTTTTTATTAAGTTTTTAAGTGATTATAAAGTAAGTAATGTTTTTATAATTAGTATATATTATGATTTTGTAGTTACTTTTTAAAAGGTATTATTAGAATTCTTTAAAAGTATTAATAATAGTAAGGAATTCTTTATTATAGATAGGGTAATTTAACTTAGGGCTATATAGCTTATATAAGTAGAATGCTATAGGATATAGGTTTTTTTGTTTATCTTATTATCCAATCTAGGCCCCTAAGGCAAAGTTTAATGCATTGGTTTCTAGTTCTATAAGCTTATTAGGATTAAATATTATAAGAATAAATTCTTTTAAAATAGTATTTCTTATAGCTTTAAATAATTATTATACTTTATTTCCCTATTAAAAGATAATTCTTTTCTTAGTTAGTTCTATTATACCTAAGGCAATTTTATTAAATCCCTTAATAAATCTTTAATAATAGTTAGCAAATCCAAGGAAGGCTTATATTTCCTTTATATTAATAGATTTCTTCTAATCTTTTACTATAATAATTTTCTTTAGGTCCATGTGAATTTTGTTAGGGTTAATAATATATCCTAGAAATTCTACTTCTTAAATATAGAACTTATTTTTTTCTAATTCCACTAAGAGTTTGGTATTTTGGAGGGCTTTTAAGATTTTATAAATGTATTCTTTATATTCTTCTTTATTTTTAGAGAAAATAAGAATATTATTTAAATAATAAATAATAAAAATATTTAAATATTTTTATAATATATTAGTTATTATTTATTAAAATAATATTAATATATTTATAAGTTTAAAAAGTATAATTAAATATTTAAATAATTTAAATTTTATTTAGAAAGTGATTTTCTATTTATATCCTTCTTTAATATAAATAAGATTATATACTCCTTTAAAATCTAATATAATAAAGATATTAGCTTTATAAAAGTAATCCTTTATTTTATTAATTAATAATAATAGAATATAATCTTTAATAATAATATTATTAAGCTATTAGTAATCTACAATAAGATATAGCTTCTTGTTTTTCTTAGGCATAAATATAATAGAGTAATTAACTTTAAAGTTCAAAATATAAATATATTCTTTTTTAAATATATCTTAGATATATTCCTTTAAAATATTAAATTTAATTTAATTAAAATTATAAATAAAATAAAATTAGGTATTAGATTTATTTTTAAGAATAATTTTATAATCTTACTAACTAAACTTAAATAATCTAATATCTAGTTCTTTTATAAAGAGTTTTTTATAAATTTAGTACTATAGAGATATATTATACAATCTATCTATTTCTACTTTAACTTTCATTTTTTAAAGCTTTTATTAATTTACTAGAACTATACTTTAAAACAAGTAATTATTTATTATCTTTACCTTTTCTAATTATTTTTATACTTATATTTAATTTTCTTAAGTAGTAAAGATTCTCCTTTACTTATATCTTCTACTTAATTAAGGCTAGAAGTTTAAGATCTCTTATTATAGTTTATAGAAATATTACTAGCTATATTATACTTCTTAGGTATTTATATCTAGTTAATATACTAGTAGATATTAGGGTTATATTAGTATAATTATAGGTACCCTAAAACTAGATCATATTATCTAATATTAATAATATTAAAGATTACTTTTTAGTTTTTTCCTTTAATAAAGACTTTTAAATAATTAATCTTTTTATTTATAATATTATTATTATAATTAAAAGAGGTTCTTTCTATATTAATGATTTTATATAAATTAACTTTTATTATCTATAATAACTAAAGTTGATTAATTATTTAAGAATTAATATAGTTTTATTTAATTCTACTATCTACTATAGTATTATATTACTTCCCTCTAATCCTTATTTCTACTTCTAATTATTATTAGGATTGTTTTTTAATTATAAAGTATAGAGCTTTTTAAGAAGTTCTTTTAGTAACTCCAGAGATTATTGTTCTAGTTGCTTCTATTACTTTTCTATAAAGGGCTTTATTTATTTTTTAGTTTTATTTGGTATTAGGCTATTACTTTATCTATTATATAGATATTATATTTAAGGTCTTAATATTTATTCTAAAGTAGCTTATTATAATTGGGGAACTTAGGCTCACCTGGTTCTAATATAGTAAACTAATAATAAAGGTTTCTTTCTATTACTTTATATTAGTTAAAGTATCTTTTATAAATATAATAGATAATTATATCTTCTACTTTAATAGAAAAGTATATTATATATTACTTTTATTTTATATATTAAAGGTAGTTATAGTTATAATAGCTTATTTATAAGATATTTTTATATTCCTTATGTGCTATATTTAGTTTAGGGTTATTTTTTTTATATTGGATAAATTGGGGATTGTGGTTTTCTGGTTGTTATTTGCTTTATATAAGTAGGAAGACTTTATCTTTATTTTATAAGGGTTCCCTAACTTATTAAGCTATTCTTTTAATACTAATTATTTATTTCTTATTTTTATTTTTATTATAAGTATAGGTATTTTACTATACTGGTACTTTATTAGTATATATATCTAGGATGGATACAAGGATTCCTATCTTCTTAGCTCATTCCAACCATTTATAAGGAAAGTAGGATTAGCCTTTTTATTAGGTTAATTATACTTTTTAAATAGCCTTATTAATTTCTTATTATAAGGTGAGTTTTACCTTATACAACTTATAGTTTTTTATATATTACTTAATTATAATAGTTAGTTTATATTTCTTAATAATAGCAAGAATAATTTTTTCTATAATATTCTCTTTTCCTTTTAATACTAGGGTTTATTAAGTTTTTATAATATTAAATTATTTCTATTCTTTTAATATAGGTTTAAACTAATTTTCTATTTTTAAGAAATAATATTTAAAAGATTTATATCCTTTCTTTCCATAATTAAAGTAAGTAATCTTATTTTTATTATATTCTTAGGTAGTACTAAGTTCTATTAATTCTAAATAAGTCCTATATATAATACTTTATTGCTTATTTTAGATTTTTCCTTTATTTAGGATATATAGGTTTTTATTATCTTGGGCACATTCTTTATATTAATTAAATTATCTTTTATTAATCTTAATAGTACTTTTAATATACTTTAAGAGTTTCTCTAGCCAATCTTCTTTATAGATTTTATCTTTAACTTTATTTTTTAAGCCTTTATAATAAAGTTCTATTAATATATTATTATCTTAGGCTATTTATATTATAATTTTTTTAAATTTAGTTAAATATTAATTATAAAATTTTATTTATTTAAGTTTATATAATTAATTTATAACTTATTATTTTATATTAATTATATTAAAATTATCTTTAATAATAATTTTAAAATATTCCTAATCTTTAAAGATCTCTTAGATTTCTTTATTTTAATTAATATTATCCTTATTTTCTAAATAATTTTTTATAATAGGTTTAAACTATATTCCTATATCTCCTTAAAAAAGGGTTTTAATATATAATACTTAGGCTTCAGGAGTTACCAGTTAGGTTAGGAAGAAGTAAAAGTATCCCTTCTATAACGGTCTGGTCAATTCCTAACTTGATAAACTAATCAGAATGAAGGGTTTATTATTAGTAGGATGGTTAGATGTATTATAGTAAAATAAAGTAATGGAAGTATTATGTTAGGTAATAGTTAATTATAATTGAGGTAATTAAGTTATATTAAAAGTTAATTAATTCTATTTTTTATAATAGGATCTAATCTATTTATATATTATTATTTTATTTTAGTATATATAGTATACTTAGTGTACTAAGTATAATATCTTTTGCACTTATTATAATAGTTGCCCTTATTACTCCTTATTTGATTAATTGTATATAATTATAGGGTAGTTGGTTTCTTATAGAATGTGGTATTTTACTATTCTAGACTACCTAGATATAATATAGGTTATAATATAATGTTCTTTTTTTATTGGTTTTGTCCTTAAGGCCAGTATAATAGATTATAGTGGTTTTTTTATATATATTATTTAAATTTAGATTTATAATTACTTTATTATATTAATATTATATTAGGTAGAGTAATAAAAGTATCTTCTATTTATAAGAATTGTAAAATTGAAGGTCTTACTAATTATATTAATCTTTTTAAAATACTTATTATAGCTTATATATATTATATAAGTATTAGCTTTTTTTATATAGTAGATAAAGGTTTAATTTATTATTTTAAATATATTTAAAGTTATAAAAGTTATAATTATATAAGTATAAAAAGTATAATTTATATATATTTTTATTATTCCTTATCTAGCTAGCTTAATATATTAATAGTAGTAATTCTTTATATTATTAAAGAAAAGAAAAAGTTATATCAATAACATTTAGAAATATAGAGTGAATTAAACTTATTGTATATTTCTTTAAAAGCTTTTTAAAAGGTTATCTTGGAGACCTAGTCTTAAATAATAATAATATTTACTAAATTAAAGTGCCTAAAGAAGTTAAAGGATAATTTAGAAGAGTGAGGGGCTAGAGTAGTGGAGGTAGTGGAGGCTGAGATTGTAGTAGAGGAAGGCCTTCCTTTGAAGATAGTATTAATATTATATATTATTAATATTGATCTCTCTTTTTACTTATTAAAGGAATGCTTTTAGTATTTTTGAATAATATGTAAGGTATTTGGTAGGTTCCTAGGTTATTTCTTTATAGCCTTTTTATTTAATTTTGAATTTTCTATCTTTCTTTTTTTTATAATATCTTCTTAACTTTCTATTAGTCTTCTAAGTTTTTTATTTATGGTTTATATTTAGGTCTTATATTTACCTAGATACCCTTATCTAGTTTTAATAGTGAGATATAGAAGATAGGGTGGACCTTAATATTATCTAGGAGGTTAAGCTTATAGTTGTTTTTTGATATTTTTTTTTAATTAGGTATAATTTAATTTATATAAAGTTAATTTTTTTGTTTTATTTTTTTATTATAAGATTTTTTGTTATTAGGTAGATTATATCTCCCTTTAAAAAGGTTAGCCTCTTTAGCCTTTTAAGGTTATAATGTTTTTTTATAATATTATAAATAAACTTAAGTTCTATTTTTATTTCTTTATATAATTTTCTTAGATTATTTGACTTAATTATAGCTTTTGCTTGAATTGTGCTTTCTAAGGAGGCTTAGTAAGCGTCTAGTATAAAGCTAAAATTGGCTTTTACTGGTGTTATTTTAATACTATAATTATAGGATATATTATATACTAACTGTATAATAGGTAACTTTTCTATTTAATTAGTTTATTTATAGTTAATGTAGTATTATAGATATTATTTAATTTCCTGGTTTTGATGTTTAGTTTACCTATTTATTTGAAGGTAGAAGGCTATACTTAGCTTATAATTTAACCCTATTAAAAATATTAAGCTTTACTAAAACTTAAATATAAATAATTGTTCTTTATTTAAAATAATTTTGGTTAGTAATCTATATATAGTGATTATATTTTAAAAGAAAAGGTAAATAAATTATTTTTCTTTTATTATTTTATTATAAAGAAGGTAATATATTACTTTTATAAAGTAATTAATAATAATAAAAATATTATTATAATATACTTCTATAATAAGGTCTACTAATAAAAGAAGGTTAATAATAAAGTTTATTATGATTAAGTTTTATAATTATTATATAATAAGGGATAGTTGTAATAATCTATATGGTTTATATTTTGGTTTTTTAGAGTGTTAATATAGACTATATTCCTTATATATTTATTTAATTTTTTTTTATTTTATTAAAGGAAAATGTTTATTTGATTTATTTAAGGGTTTTATTAATGTTTTTGTAGCTATATAAGGGGTATTTATGAATATCTTTTATTAACTCCATTTAATATTCTTCTAGTACTTATAGGTAATTTATTTTTTCTTTTTCTAAAAGTACTAGATTATATTTTTTAATTTTCCTTAATAGTAGATTGCTTTATTCTACTTATTATATTAGTATTTCTATAGTAGTAATTCTGGTTATATATGATAATCCTCTTATTCTTATAGTAGTAATTATTTTCTTTATTTTTATTATTATTCTACTAATTAAAGCTTATTCTAGTCCTCTATTAGTATTATAAATTAATAGTTTTTCCTATATTTTTGGTTTTTTTGTATTATAGTTAGGCCGGCGGCTAATTGTATTGGCATAGCTATTCTTAGTTCCTTTTATATAAATAATTTAATAGTTGAATTTAGATAGATATTCTATATATTATAGTTGTTTTTTATTAAGTTTTTAAGTGATTGTAAAGTAAATAATGTTTTTATAGTTAGTATATATTATGATTTTATAATTATTTTTTAGTAAATATTATTAGAATTCTTTAAAAGTATTAATAATAATAAGGAATTCTTTATTATAGATAGAGTAGTTTAGCTTAGGGCTATATAGCTTATATAAGTAGAATGTTATAAGGTATAGATTTCCTTATTTATCTTATTATCCAATCTAGGCTCCTAAGGTAAAGTCTGATATATTGGTTTCTAGCTTTATAGGCTTATTAAGGTTGAATATTGTAAGAATAGGTTCTTTTAAAATAGTGTTTCTTATGGCTTTGAATGATTATTGTGCTTTATTTTCCTATTAAAAGGTAATTCCTTTTTTAATTAGTTCTATTATACCTAAGGTGATTTTACTAAATCCCTTAATGAATCTTTAGTAATAGTTAGTAAATCTGAGGAAGGCTTATATTTTCTTTATATTAGTAGGTTCCTTTTAATCTTTTACTATAGTGACTTTCTTTGGGTCTATATGAATTTTATTAGGGCTAATAATATATCCTAGAAATTTTACTTTTTAGGTATGGAACTTGCTTTTTTCTAGTTTAATTAGGAGTTTGGTATTTTAGAGGGCTTTTAAGATCTTATAAATATATTCTTTATATTTTTCTTTATTTTTAAAAAAATAAGAATATCATCTAGATAGCAGATAATAAAGATATTTAAGTATTCTTATAATATATTGATTATTATTTGTTGAAATAATGCTAATATATTTGTGAGTTTGAAAGGTATAACTAGGTATTTAAATAGTTTAAACTTAATTTGGAAAGTAGTTTTTTATTTATATTCTTCTTTAATATAAATAAGATTATATACTCCTTTAAGATCTAGTATAATAAAGATATTAGTTTTATAAAAGTAATTCTTTATTTTATTAATTAATGGTAGTAAAGTGTGATTTTTAATAGTAATATTATTAAGCTATTAATAGTTTATAATAAGATATAGCTTCTTGTTTTTCTTAGGTATAAATATAATAGGGTAATTAGCTTTAGAGTTTAAAATATAGATATATTCCTTTTTAAATATATCTTAAATATATTCCTTTAAGATATTAAGTTTAATTTAATTAAGATTATAAATAGGGTAAAATTAGGTATTAAATCTATCTTTAAAGATGATTTTATAATCTTACTAGCTAAACTTAGGTAGTCTAGTGTCTAGTTCTTCTATAAAGAGCTTTTTATAGATTCAGTATTATAGGAGTATATTATATAATCTATCTATTTTTACTTTAATTTTTATTTTCTTAAGGCTTTTATTAATTTATTAGAACTATATTCTAAGGTAGGTAATTATTTATTATTTTTACTTTTTTTAATTATTTTTATATTTATATTTTATTCCTTTAAATAATAAAGATTCTCCTTCACTTATATCTTTTACTTAATTAAGGCTAGAAGTTTAAGATCTTTTATTATATTTTATAGAAATATTACTAGCTATATTATATTTCTTAGGTATTTATATCTAGCTAGTATACTAGTAGATATTAGGGTTATATTAGTATAACTATAGGTATCCTAAAACTAGATTATATTATCTAATATTAATAATATTAAAGATTATTCTTTAGTTTTTTCCTTTAATAAAGACTTTTAGATAATTAATCTTTTTATCTATAATACTATTATTATAGCTAAAAGGGGTTTCTTTTATATTAATGATTTTATATAAATTGATTTTTATTATTTATAATAATTAAAGTTGGTTAATTACTTAAAGATTAATATAGTTTTGTTTAGCTTTACTATTTACTATAGTATTATATTACTTCCCTCTAATTCTTACTTTTACTTCTAGTTATTATTAGGGTTGCTTTTTAGTTATAAAGTATAAAGCTTTTTTAAGGAGTTCTTTTAGTAACTTTAAGGATTGTTACTCTAGCCGCTTCTACTGCTCTTCTATAGGGGGCTCTATTTATTTTTTAGTTTTATTTAGTACTAGGCTATTACTTTATCTATTATATAAATATTATATTTAAGGTTTTAATATTTATTTTAAGGTAATTTACTATAATTAGGGAACTTAGGCTTATCTGGTTTTAATATAGTGAACTAATAGTAGGGGTTTTTTTCTATTACTTTATATTAATTGAAGTATCTCTTATAGGCATGGTGGATAACTATGTCTTCTACCCTAATAGAAAAGTATATTATATACTACTTTTGTTCTATATATTGAAGGTAGTTATAATTATAATAGCTTATTTATAAGATATTTTTATATTTTTTATATATTATATTTAATTTAGAATTATCCTTCTTATATTGGATAGGTTAGGGGTTGTGGTTTCCTAGTTATTATTTACTTTGTATAAGTAGGAAGACTTTATCTCTGTCTTATAAAGGTTCCCTGACTTATTAGGCCATTTTTTTAATATTAGTTGTCCATTTTCTATTTCCATTTTTATTATAAGTGCAGATATCCTATTATACTAGTGCTTTATTAGTATATATATCTAGGATGGATGTAGGGATTTCTATCTTCTTAGCTTGTTCTAATTATTTATGGGGAAGGTAGAGCTAGCCTTTTTATTAGGTTGATTATACTTTTTGAATAGTTTTATTGGTTTTTTATTATAAAATAAGTTTTATCTTATATAATTTATAGTTTTTTGTATATTACTTAATTATAGTAATTGATTTATATTTCTTAATAATAACAAGAACAACTTTTCTTATAATATCCTCTTTTCCTTCTAATATTAGGGTTTATTAAGTTTTTATAGTATTAAGTTATTTTTGTCCTTTTGGTATAGGTTTAAACTAATTTCCTATTTTCAAAGAGTAGTATTTAAAAGATTTATATCTTTTCTTTCTATAATTAAAGTAAGTAATCTTACTTTTATTATACTTTTAGATAGTACTAAGTTCTATTAGTTCTAAATGAGTTCTATATATAATACTTTATTACTTATTTTAGGTTTTTTTTTATTTAGGATATATAGGTTTTTATTATTTTAGGTATATTCTTTATATTAGTTAAATTATCTTTTATTAATTTTAATAGTACTTTTAATATACTTTAAAAGTTTCTTTAACTAATTTTTTTATAGATTTTATTTTTAATTTTACTTTTTAAGCCTTTATAATAAAGTTCTATTAATATATTATTATTTTAGGCTATTTATACTATAATTCTTTTAAACTTAGCTAAATATTAATTATAAGATTTTATTTATTTAAGTTTATATAACTAGTTTATAGTTTATTATTTTATATTAATCATACTAAAATTATCTTTAATAGTGATTTTGAAATATTCTTAGTTTTTAAAGATCTCTTAGGTCTTTTTATTTTAATTAGTATTATTCTTATTTTTCAAATAATCTCTTATAATGGATTTAAATTATACTCCTACATTCCCTTAAAGGAGGGTTTTAATGTATAATATCTAAGCTTTAGGGGTTATAAGTTGTATTAGGAAAAAGCAAAAGTATTTCTTCATTTAGATGAAGAAGAGGACTATATTGGTAGCCTTTTCTAGGAAGGGCTCTAGGACTAGGGGTCTTAGAATTTCATTAATATCTTTACCCTTATTTCCTTTAACTATAATGATTCTAGCTTTTTCTACTTTAAGTTATACTTATATATTTATAAGTTTCTTCTTAACCTACTATAATTCTATAATTAACTTAGTATTACTAGAAGAAGTAATAATAGCAGGGTTCTTTCTAGACATTATTATTGCTTAATTATTAATATAAATAATTAATTGAATAAAAGCTTTTAATATATAATAGTTTAGTTAATTTCTAATTTAATAAATTAATTAGAATAAAGGGTTTATTATTAATAGAATAATTAAATATATTATAATAAAATAAAATAATAAAAGTATTATATTAAATAATAATTAATTATAATTAAGGTAATTAAATTATATTAAAAATTAATTAATTCTATTCCTTATAATAAGATCTAATCTATCTATATACTACTATTCTATTTTAGTATATATAATACACTTAGTGCACTAGGTATAATATCTTTTGTACTTATTATAACAATTGCCTTTATTACTCCTTATTTAATTAGTTATATATAATTATAAAGTAGCTGGTTTCTTATAGGGTGTGGCATTCTGCCATTCTAGACCGCCTGGGTATGATATGGGTCGTAACACCTTCATTTAGGTAAAAAAGAGGATTATATTGGCAGCTTTTCCTAGAAAAGGTTCTAGGACCGGGAGTTTTAGAATTTCATTAATATCTTTACCCTTATTTCCTTTAACTGTAGTGGTTCTGGCTTTTTCTACCTTAAATTATATTTATATATTTATAAGTTTCTTCTTAATCTATTATAGTTCTATAGTTAATTTAATATTACTAGGAGAAGTAATAGTAATGGGGTTCTTTTTGAATATTATTATTATTTAATTATTAATATAAATAATTAATTAAATAAAAGCTTTTAATATATAATAATCTAGTTAATTCTTAACTTAATAAACTAATTAGAATAAAGGGTTTATTATTAGTAGGATGGTTAAGTATATTATAATAAAGTAAAATAATAAAAGTATTATATTAAGTAATAGTCAATTGTAATTAAAATAATTAAATTATATTAAAAGTTAGTTAATATTAGCTATAAGGGCAGATTCTAATCTATTTATATACTATTACCTAGTAGGCATTTACTGTATTGGTTCTATCTAATGTATTGGTAATTAAGGTGGTGATTACAGGGTAATTACTAATACTATAAGTAATTACTTATAAGTACTTCCTTATTGGTTAATATAGGGCTATAAGGTAGATAAGCATCGTTTCTGCCTTGTTTGACCGCCCAGGCGTGTCATGGGTCATAACAAAAACTACTATTATAGAAACATTAATATAATAAGTAAAATAGAATAATCTATTATTAAGAAAAATTAAAAAATATAATCTAGTACTTTTAGAAAAAGAAAAAACAGACTATCTATAAGTGCTAGAGGAATATTAAATAGAATTAATAAAAGATATCTATAAATATCCCTTATATGGCTATAAAGGTATTAATAAAACCCTTAAATAAATTAAATAAATATTTTCCTTTAATAAAATAAAAAAGAAAGTTAAATAAGTATATAAGAAATATAGCCTATATTAATACTTTAAAAAACTAAGATATAAACTATATAGATTATTATAATTATCCCTTGTTATATAATAACTATAGGATTTAATTATAATAGATTTTATTACTAACCTCCTTTTATTAGCAGACCCTACTATAGGAGTATACTATAATAATATTTTTATTATTATTAATTACTTTATAAAAATAATATATTATCTCCTTTATAATAAAGTAATAAAAAAGAAATAATTTGCTTACCTTTTCTTCTAATATATAATTATTATATATAGATTACTAACTAAAATCATTTTAAATAAAGAATAATTATTTGCATTTAAGTTTTAATAAAGCTTAATGTCCTTAATAGGATTAAATTATAAGCTAAGTATAGTATTTTACCCCTAGATAGATAGATAAACTGAATGCTAAAATTAGGAAATTAAGTAATATCTATAATATTATATTAATTATAAATAAATTAATTAAATAGAAAAACTATCTATTATATAATTAGTATATAATATATTCTATAACTATAATATTAAGATAATATTAATAAAAGCTAACTTTGGCTTTATATTAGATACTTATTGAGCCTTCTTAGAAGGCATAATCTAAGCAAAAGTAATAATTAAGTTAGATAATCTAAGAAAACTATATAAAGAAATAAAAACTAAACTTAAGTTTATTTATAATATTATGAAAAGATACTATAATATAAAAAGATTAAAAGGATTAATCTTTTTAAAGAGAGATATAATCTACCTAACAATAAAAAATCTTATAATAAAAAAATAAAATAAAAAAATTAACTTTATATAAATTAAATTATACCTAATTAAAAGAAAAATATTAAAAAATAATTATAAGCTTAACCTCCTAAATAATATTAAGGTTCACTCTATCTTCTATATCTCACTACTAAAATCTAGTAATAGTATTTAAGTAAATATAAGACCTAAATATAAACTATAAATAAAAAATCTAAAAGATTAATAGAAAGTTAAAAAAATATTATAAAAAAAAAAAAATAAAAAATTTAAAATTAAATAAAAATATTATAAAAAAATAACTTAAAAACCTATTAAATACCTTATATATTATTTAAAGATACTAAAAGTATTCCTTTAATAAGTAAAAAAAAGGATTAATATTAGTAATATATAATATTAATATTACCTTTAAAAAAGGGTCTTCCTTCACTATAATCTTAACCTCTATTACCTCTATTACTCTAGTATCTTACTCTTTTAGATTATCTTTTAATTTCTTTAAGTGCTTTAATTTAATAAATATTACTATTATTTAAGATTAGATCTTTAAGATAATCTTTTAAGAAGTCTTTAAAGAAGTATATAATAAATTTAATTTATTTTATATTTTTAAATATTATTAATATAACTTTTTTTTCTTTAATAATATAAAGAATTATTATTATTAGTATATTAAGTTAGCTAGATAAGGAATAATAAAAATATATATAAATTATACTTTTTATATTTATATAATTATAATTTTTATAACTTTAAATATACTTAAAATAATAAATCAAATCTTTATTTATTATATAAAAAAGATTAATACTTATATAATATATATAAGCTATAATAAATATCTTAAAAAGATTAATATAATTAATAAAACCTTTAATTTTATAATTCTTATAAATAGAAAATACTTTTATTACCCTATCTAATATAATATTAATATAATAAAAAAATTATAAATCTAAATTTAGATAATATATATAAAAAAACCATAATAACCCATTATACTAGCCTTAAGAATAAGACTAATAAAGGAAAGATATTATATTACAACCTATATTATACCTAAAGTAATCTAGGATAATAGAATATTATACCTTATAAGAATCTAACTACCTTATAATTACATACAACCAATCAAATAAGGAGTAATAAAGGCAATTATTATAATAAGTATAAAAGATATTATACCTAGTATATTAAGCATATTATATATATTAAAATAGAATAATAATATATAAATAAATTAGATCTTACTATAAGAAATAGAACTAATTAACTTTTAATATAATTTAATTATTTTAATTATAATTAACTATTATTTAATATAATACTTTTATTACTCTATTTACTATAACACACCTAACCATCCTGCTAACAATAAACCCTTCGTTCTGATTAGTTCATTAAGTTAGGAATTGACCAGACCGTTACACGATTAACTAGATCTTTACTTATAAAGGCAAAAGTATTATAGTTTATATTAATAAAGGCTTAAATAAATTAATTATTAACTTTTACTTTAACTAAAGCTAATCTACTAATCATTATAGGCTTTTACTTTACTTACCCTTAAAGATCTTCTCTAAATAGCTTTAATATTTAACTTTATATTAAAGCTCCTTATTTTCTAAATCTTCACTTTTACTAATAAATAAATCTAACTTTATAAAGTTAGTACTATTAGCCTACTTGGCTTTCTTTATATAAGATTATTAAACTATTAATTAATAAATTAGATAAAAGGCCTTTAAATAATTAAGACTTTTATAACTAAAATAATATTATATATCTTAATCTTAATTACTAATAGATTACTTATAAAAGATCGGTTTCTTAGTAATTACCTTACCTATTATTAGCATATTACCTTTATAATCCTTAATCACTTTAAGGACCTAAGAAATATAATCTTACCTTTAATTAGCAATAGGTTCCTTTTTTCCTAGCTTCCTAAGTTTCTCTAGCTTTTAAGCTATATCCTATACTTAAGCTAGCTAGCCTATATAATTATATAATAGGTCTACTATAATTAAGCTATACTATAATTATAAGTTTAGTATACTTTTTAAAAAGATAATCTTAGCTTAATTAGCCCACTAGGAGCCTTCTATATTTACTATAATCTACTTAAATTTAAATAGAAAGCTTATAAAAGAGATATTTTTATCTTATTAAAAGGTTTATAAGAATACTATTATATATACTTATAAATTAATATCTTTATATATATAATCTAAGTAATATATAAAATCTATAGGATTATAATAATCTCTAGGTCCTTTAGTAGTATAGAAGGTAGCTACTACCTTCTAAGATCCTATTACTAAATATAAATTAATTAAATACTAGAGCTCTTAATTTAATATATAAAGGTAAATATCTAGCTCTAATTTATTTTTTATTTACTATAATTATATTAGGTATTTATAATAATTACCTAAAAACTTTAATAGGTTTGAAAGTAGCTTTTACTTTAAAAAGGACTATTAAAAAATATTAATATTTAGCCTAACTAAACCTAATAATTTTACCTTAATTAAGACCCTTAGGCTCTTCTTAAGGTATTCTTATAGTAGCATTAATCTTTCTATTATATTACTTTATTAAGCTTTTAATTATATAATCTACTTCTAAATTAAGACTAAAGCTATACTTAATCTCTATTATATAAGCTATACTAACTATTATTAGATTACCTTATTTAATATTAAACTACTAAATCCTTAATTTACTATTATACCTATAAATATCTTAACTAATAATTTATATTAAAATTAATTAAACTTTAAATATATAAAAGGCTAGTTCTAGATTTATTTAACCTAAAAGGTGCTCTATATTAGTTTATCTAAAGCTAAGAAGAAAAGAAAAAAAGACAATTAGAAAAACATATTCTTCTAATTATATATGCCTTAGTGTGCCCTCGCTACCAACATAGTCATGAAGCTTAATCTAGGTGGATACGGCATAGCCGTAATCCTCTGCCAGGCTTCAGCCTGTGACACCCAGTCATCTTATAAAAAAGGATTAGAGTTTGGCCAATACAATAGATAACCAGTGTCACGGTTTGGCCCGATTGGACTAAAGCGGGGCTAGCACTTCGATCGTGGCAGCGATGCTACGTCCTTAACCGTTACAGCAAAAGGATATATAATAACTAAGCTAGCAACTTAATCATTTAGCCACATATAAGACCCTAGGCACAGCCTAGGTTAAGGTGCCAGGCCTCAGCCTATAACATCACCCCCTCCTATGCCTAGCTCCCTCACCTAGGATCTGTCCCCTTAAGCTTCTAGGGCGCTTACTAGCCTAGGGTATGCCTTCTACAGGCTACTACCCACTCTAGATCAGAGCTCTGACCGGCGGAAATCTTATACCACACACCCCCAGAACCTTCCGTTCTGTGAGCCCAGGAGCAACCTATCTGACCTTGGGTTCGAATCTGTGACCCTTAGGGCAGCTTAGTCATATGTCACGGTTTGGCCCGATTGGGCTAAAGCGGGGCTAGCACTTCGATCGTGGCAGCGATGCTGTGTCCTTAACCGTTGCGGCAAAAGGATATATAATGACTAAGCTGGCAACTTAGTCATTTAGCCATGTATAAGACCCTAGGCACAGCCTAGGTTAAGGTGCCAGGCCTCAGCCTGTGACACCAGCACTTCCGTCCTTTTTAGCCCCAGGGATATTACCAACGTAATCACGACTGGAGGAATCCTTATAAAATCGATCCTGGACAAAAAGGAGAACACGCTCGTTTCCCTTTGAAATGTTGCTGGCTCGTACAATGTAGTAAGTTGCCGACCTTGTCCGCATATTCTGTAACCACTGGATCTCGAAAGAAGCAAGCTCTGACCCCCTGGAGTGTGGGCCGCAAAGCAAAGAACGTCGTTAACCTGGGGAATAGACATGATGACTTCTAAAAAGTAATAGTAGCTGAGTAGAAGCAACACTGAAGAGAAAGAGTTGATAGTTTGAGAAGGATCCTGCAGTTTTCGTGTTTGTTATAATGATAGAAATAGCTGGGTCGGGGATTTCTTACCCTTTATAAGATATTTTCCTACCACTCCTTTTAGTGTTTGGTTCTGTCAAATAACCGTTACACCAAGCAAAAGGGAATGTACACTCCGCTAATACATAGTGCAAATAATGGCTATAATCTAAATGTGACATACCCCCCCAGATTGGCTAAAGTTAAGGTAATCTATTACGTAGGCTGTTTGCACTACACTGTTGTTGCTATGGGCTTGTGTCACAAGACGAGGCCAGGGGTAGGCATAATAACTGTGTTGTGCGATGAAGAGGGTAGAAGGCTCTCACTACGGTCGGCTAATATTAATATTGTATGTATGTGTGGTACACATGTGATTTTATATATGACTGCTTGTATGATCTGTGATAGTATTCCCCCTCTTAAATTCATTTGGTCCTTTAAACTATAGTTATTTCCTTTTAAGCTTATAGTTAGAATATATAATTTATATATTTTAATTTTCTTGATAATTTTTGTTATTTATTTATTGTTTGTACTAGCTTTTAGTTTATTAAGTGGATTTATTATTTATTTTAGATATTTAGTTTTATTATTATATTTATTATATTTTGTTTTAGTAAGCTTATTATTTTATTTATTTTAAAAGGTTTATTTTAAATGCTTAAGATTATATCTTGTACTTAAAGTAAAGGGCTTGGTTAGTTTAAGTATTTTTAATAAAATCTTTTTATTAATTTTTTTAATTTTTTTAGATTAGTTTTTAATTATTATATAAATTTATTTTAATATTTTTATTTAATTAAATAAATTAATTTTTTATTATTTTTATTATAAATATTTAAAATATTTTTAAATTTTTATTATTTTTTAATATTCTTTTAATTATTTTATTATATTACTTATCTTATAATATTTTAATATTTACTTTTATTAATTCTATTTTATTTTAAAATTATAAATAATTTATAAATATAAACTTTTAATATATAAAAGCTATTATTAATCTTTAGATTTAAAGATAAATTAATAATTATTACTTTTTTATATACTTTTAATACTTTAAATAAGCTATTTTATTTATTATTTTATTTCTTTTTTAATTAATTTATTATAATATTTTCTAAGCTTATTATTATTAGATTACCTTCTTTAAACTTAAGTACCTCTATATAATAAGTATTTATATTATTTTTATATTATTCTTATAATTACCTTATTAATACTTAAAATTATATTAAAATCCTCTTAAATTATACTATTATAATATTTACTTTAATATACTCCCATCTTGCTTATTTTATTAGATTTAGTAGACGGAGGGTAGGTAGTTTTATTCTAATTTATAGATTAAATTTGTAATTAGTAAAAAAAGATAATATTCTTATTATCTTATTTATTTAGTTATTTATAGTAAATTTGGCTAAAGGAAGCTAATTAATTTAATTATTTTAAATAAAGCTAATAAATATATAAAGATATTTATTTATTATAATATTAATAATTTTTATTTAATTATCTATTTCTAGGTAGAAGGCTAAGTTAATATATAGTTTAATTTTTAATTGTTTATTAAGTTATTTCTAGAATATAGAGATAAATACTAATTCTCTATCTAATATTATAAAGTTAAGTATATTATATAATTTATAAATATTCTAAATAAAATATTCTATTAATTTCTTTATATTTAATATAAAAATAGATATTAGATATTATATTTTTATTAATTTATTTACTACTACTAGAATATATTAATAAGCCTTACTATTTTAAGTATACTTTAATAATTTAATAATATAATTTATAAATATATCTGCTTATATATAAAGTAGTATATTTAGTGGTTTAAGGAAATCTAATAATATGCTATATAGTGTTTTTATTCAATTATAAAGTAAATATCTTTTTATAAACTCTATAATAAAGTATAATATCCTAGGCTACTAATAGCTATAATTTATAAAATTAATTGTTTTAATATAGCCTAGGTGGCCTATTAGGCTTGATATATATATTCTATGTACTATAGTATAATAGAGATTAAGGTGATCTAATATAAAGATATAATTATAAAAGTAGATTAGGCCTTTAATAATCTTATATTTTATTTTATTATATTTTAATTTACTTTATAGTTTTTTAGATTATTTTTATACTATTTGATCTTATAGTGCTTTTATTATTTTTATTGCTAATTTATTATAATTATATTTTTTATATATAAGATTAATTAAAGTAGTTTAGTTAGTATTAATTATTATAAGTATAAGATATTCTTTATTATTATTATTTCTTATTTACTTAAATAGTTCTTTTATTATTATAAAGTCTAGTTTTTTTTAAAGGAGAATTATATATTTTTAATCTTAGATATATTTATTATTACCATCTATAGATTTTATTTTTAAAAATTAGCTAAAGGTATCTAGAAGTATTATCTTTTTTTCCAATTAATATATTATTTAGAAATTAAATTATATTAGGAACTTAGATTATTTAACTTATCTTTAGTTAAGTTATTTTATTATTATAAAGGTTTGAAGATTCTTATGATCTATAATAATCTTAAAAGCTATTGGTAGGCCTATTAGTTCTAGTTATTATTCTTCTAGTATTTTAATAATAGCTAGGAGTTCTTTATTATAGATTTTATAATTATATTCTATTATATTATATTTTAAAGAGAAGAATATAATAGGGTAAAGCCTTTTATTTTTATTATATTATAATAATATACCTTCTAATATCTAAATTAATATATTTATTTTTATTATTATATATTTTCTATAATTATAGTAAATAAGTATAGGTACTTATATAAATTCTCTTTTTAATTATTTAAAATATTTTATTTAAATATTAATTTATTCTTATTTCTTTCCTTTTTTTAATAATTATATTATTAATTTAATAATTAAAGAATAACCTTAGATAAATCTTTAATAAAAGTTTATAAATCTAAGGAATTATTATAATTATTTAATTAATAAAGGTATTTACTAATTAATAATAACTTTAACCTTTTCTAGGTCTATAGTAAGATTATTAGTAGATATAATAAGACTAAGATATTTTATTCTTATTATATAAAACTTAGATTTCTTAATATCAATCTATAGGCCTACTTCTCCTAATCTTTTAATTATTTTATATATATACTTTATATATTTAACTCTTATTTTATTATAAATAAATATATTATCTAGGTAGATTATATAATATTTATTAAGTATATTATAAAAAATATAATTAATATAATTTTAAAATATTATTAATATATTATATAGATTAAATAATATTACTAATATCTTATAAAGACCAAACCAAGTAATAAATACTATTATCCACTTATATCTTTCTATAATCTAGATTTAATTAAATATAATAATAATATTAAATTTAATATAAAATCTTATATTATAGATAGAGTTAAGTATTTTATAAATTAGGGATAATAGATATTTATTTTTAATAATAACTATATTAAGTCCCCGGTAATCTTAGTAGATATATATCCTACTATTTAGCTTAGCTGCTAGAAGTAATAATATAATGATAAATAATAATAATTCTTTAATAAAGCCTTTTATAAGTATCTTATTTATCCATTTTTTAATATATTTAAATTTATTTAGTAAAAATAATTAGTTCTTTTAATATAGTATCTTTTTTTAAAAATAAATTTAATTTTATAATCCTAAGGTTTATATAATGGAAGGGTATTTATATTTTATTTTAAAAAATACTTTAAAAGATAATAGAACTCTTATAATAATCTTTTCTTAATCTCTTTAATTATAAGGTTTATTTTAATATTAAGAAATTTATCTATATCAATTTAAATAATCTTTTAATATAATATTTTAAATTTTATAATCTCTTTTAGATTTATTTATAAAAAATTATAAAAGTATAAATTAAAGATTTTATATATTTCTTCTATTATATAATTACCTATTATAATCTATTAGAAGGATTTCTCTTATAATTATAGGACCTTTAGTAAGCCCTATAAAAGTTTATTAAATATCTATCTAATTTCTTCTTCTTTAATTAATTATTATAATTCTAATAAATAAATTATTATTACTCTTATTCTTTTTTATTTATAGAATTATATAAAATTACTTATTTTAACAATCTAGATATTATATAAATCCAATATAAATATTTAACTTAGTTTATTTTCTAATTTTCTTATCTATAGTTATTATTTATTTAGCCTTAAGTAGTATAAGCTTATAAGGAGTTAGGCTAGTAGTGGATATTTCTTAAGCCTTTTATTTTGGTCTTTGGTTACTTTAATCTCTGTTAGATCTATTAATCAATCTTTAATAAAAGGTCTGGTTGGTTCTGTAGAAGTTTTATCTTTATTATTATTCTTAATAGAGACTTTTTAGTAGTTATAGCTTTAGGTATATATTATAATATCTAGAGGTGCATTATAGCTAGTTTCTAGTGTTCCCTAGGGTAAATATTTATATAGATAGTATTTAGATTTAAAGGTAAGCTATCTTTGCAGCTAGTTGTAATCTGGATTATAGCGATCTAGCTATAGTAAACTAAGAATAATTAGATTGCCTTTTCCTAGGTTTATAATAAATATAGATAAGATTTCTATATGGTTTTTAATATATAGTTAAATAATAAAATAATATAAGATTATGGACTAGATTATGTTATTAGTAAAATAAATATATTTTAACTTTTTTAATAATTTAGTAATTAAGTTATATCTTTAGATTACTTTCTTTTTATTAATAAATATAAATATAATTAAATTATTATTAATTAAATTATTAGTTTTAAAAAGAATAGATAGTATTAGGTTATATAGATTAAAGAGATAGATTTTAATAAAAAAAGAGTTTATTATATTAAATAATAAGTAAAGTTTAAGTAAGGTATTATTTAGTAGTATAGTTTTAATTAATTTATTTTTATTCTTATATAATATTAACCCTTAATTATGACTTAAACTAAGGGCAGGCCTTTTAATTAGTATTCCTATATTTTAATTAATTAAATTGGCTTATTGCTTATAGTACTAAATATCTCTAAGATTATTTCTCTAATTATATATTCTTATTATATTAGGTATATTTGCTATAAAGGTTATAATAAAGATTATAATTAAGATATTATTTGCTAGTTTTCTTATTAGTTTTTGTTATAAGTTTGTTATGGTTGTATATAATTACTATTATAATTTTAAGTAAAAGCTTCTTAATTATATATTTTAAAGCTATAGCTATAGCTATATCTATAGCCTTAGCCTTAATAGTAGGTTTAGTTGATATAGTTTTGATCTGTTAGTTGTAGGGGTATGGGGATAGGATTATCTAGTTGGCAGTGATTAGTAGTAATATAGTTAGGTCTACTATATATAATATATAAATTAAGATTAAGTCTTTATTCTTATTTTTGGTTAGTAATATGGATATAATTGAGATCTATTAGTTTATTATTCTCTCTACTTATTAATTGGTTTATTTTAAAGTATATAGGATATATATTCTAATTATTAAGTTTATTAATATACTTCTTTTATTATAAATTTCTTATAATTTTATTTATTATCTTATTTTATAATTTATAATTATTAATTATTAAAAATTTAATTTAAAAATTAATAATTATTATAATTTCTTTATTAATATATTTTTATAAATAATTAACTTTAATTTAATTATTAATTTAAGCTTTATTTATATAATAATTAAAATTAATTTTAAAGTTTCTATATATATAATCCTTTTAATATAAAGTATTAAAAGTATTTTTAGCACTTTAGGTTAGGTTGAGAAGGATATATTAGCTATCTAGTGCATTTAATAGTATATCTATTATCTATTATTCTTATATAGTAGGTTATATAGGATTTATATTTATCTTTTTAATATTATTTTAAATATTATTTTATATTTATTCTCTAAGTTAATTTATTATAAATATAAGTTTCTTAATTAATATTAGGAAGTATTTAATATTTATTATAAGTATAGACTAAATTTATATTTTCTATTACTTATAAGCTATTTAGTGCTTTTCTATCTTTTATTCTTTAATTATAAATTTTTCTAGGTTTATTATTATATATCTTAATTACTAAGAGCCTTAGATAGTATTTTAATTAATTATTCTTAGTTAGGTCTTAAGTTAGGTAACTTTTTTATTTAAGATTATATTTTAGATATTAGCTTATTTAAATATTTAATTGATTTTGGTAATAGTATTAATCTATATAATAATTATTATTTATAGATTTTGGTTTTTTTTTATATTTAAGTAAGATTATTATATTAAGTTAAAAATCTAATTTTAATATTTATAAATAATATCTAAAATATTATATAATTTATTATATAATAAATATTACTATTTAATAGTATTAGAAGATGTTTTAGTAAAGATAATAGATTATTTTTATTAGTAAATATATAACTTTTTATTATCTTTACTATAATTAGTTAATTTATATATAAAATATCTTTAATCTAGTTATTAAATGTATTTAAGATTATAGGATTTATATGGCTGCTAGCTAATATTATAATATTAGCTCCACTTATCTTAATATAAGTATTCTTAGTAGTACTTAAGTTAATTATTACTTATACTTAAAATAATTTAATATTATCTTATTCATAGGATTAAGGGATTTTTAATTGGATTTTATAGAGGTCTTTATTATTATTAGGTTACAGCAATATGATTTGGGCTTTTCTTAGCTTATTAATATCTTCTATTTTGGATAACCACAATAGGGCACAATTAACAATCGCACAAACTGTCACAAGACGAGGCCAGGGGTAGGCATAATAACTGTATTGTGCGATGAAGAGGGCAGAAGGCTCTCACTACGGTCGGCTAATATTAACATTGTATATGTGTGTGGTACACACGTGACTTCACACATGACTGCTTGTGTGACCTGTGACAGCTTGCTGCCGGCTGTGCTGATGTAGATTTTAGGCTTTTTGTGTGGCCTCCGTTAGATCTCGAACTTGCAATCTTCTTATTGAATAAGGCAGTCGATAGATCTAGCGTCTTCACGCTAGTACAGTCACACTGTATTAATCCAATTACTACCATATTAAATAACCGTTGCACCAAGCAAAAGGGAATTTACACTCCGCTAATACATAGTGCAAATAGTGGCTATGTGTTTTGGTTGGATATCCCCTGTGAGAGGCAGCTCGACCTAGGCTAGGGAGCACTCCGATTGTTCTTGCCTGCGAGATGCGATGGCAAAGTGGCAGCCTGTACCCTTTCTGCCGTACGGTATATGTATGTGAAAAGCTTGAGGTGAAGGTTTTCACTGACCTTGATGAGCCTTTGCTGTGAACCTTATCGAGACCAGGTATAAGAGCGGCTTCCCGACCGGGCTAAGCGCGATCCAAACCATCACCAAAACATCCCTCTGGGTGGGCGGCGTTGGTGGGTCTCTAAAAAGCTAGTCTAAGGTCAACCAAATCAATTGAAACCTTCAACTCATCCCCTATGATCTTCCCTGTGAGACACGAATGTCCCCCCTTCCAAAGGGGCAAATAGTGGCTATAATCTGAATGTGACAGGTTCTTTCCTATTTACATTCTACAACATCAAAAATCTCGTGTCGCTGTTCAGCTAGCCACTAGTAGCAAAATGAGTCTTTCAATGTCCCCGCTTCCCAATCTTGACGAATGTTTAGCTGTGAGGCGCACTGACATCGTAACATACTCCGTTCTGGATTGAGCATTCAGCTCTCAACTTGCAGTTTTCATTGCAATATTCGCAAGCCACTTTACTGCAATGAAGTTGTCAGCACGCCGCATTTTTAGCCACTGGGTTTGGTACGCAGCTGAATGGAATGAAAAGTGGACTACACAGCCAGCCACCAACCGGCGTAGGCGAGGTTTCTGTTGGAGCTCTCCCATTCAGATGAAAGCAATGTCTCAGCCCAACCCAATAATCCCATTATAGTTATCTAATAAACTGGTTGTGTTGCAGGTACTACTGCAGTAAGGTGGAGCAAATCAAACCAGTTGCTGTATTCCTGTTAAAGTGCCTGCGACAATTACTGAAATTTTATAAATAATTTTACGCAGTGAATTCATGTTCTTTTCATCACGATATACGAATATAGTAAATCTTTTTCGCAGAAAGAAAAAGAAGGGAGACAAGCAAAAGAACCATTCTATTTCATCCAGGGATCTAGATTATGGTCGACGCCTCTAACTGTACGGAAACACTAGTTCATGCGACCATTACGATCCAATAACACAAAATTGGTACATTAATACGGTTAGGCGAGATATTTTTAGGTCGCCACCAGCTTTTCTAGGCTAGGCAAATCAGAAAATACCTGGCTCATGATTATGCTATCCTTTGTGTTCAACTTAGTTGTGAAAGTATGAGCAGAAGGAAGATACTGAGCGGAGGTATGTAAGACGGACATTCAATGGATCTGTAACTCAGCCGAGTCACTCTTGGGTAGCAAGTAGGGATAAGATTCACACTCAATGTTCAAACGCTTGAAGGCTCTTTCATTCAAAAGGTGGGCGCGTTTACTCTTCGCCTCTCTTATTTAATCCTCTGATAAAAGCACATTCAGCTCATTCCATATTTCGACATCTGCACTTGACTCAAATCCCGTAATAAAGTCCAAATGCGACATAGGGTCATTGAGCATAGATTCAAATGACCCTTCAGTATCCAAAGGCCATTGGTGGTCGTTCTGAGTTATTGAACTCATAGGAACCGAGGTTTGAGTCACGGCATAGCTCAAATCTGTACCAAGGTGCTCATCGGTAACTTGGGTTGAGGAAATACTGATTCCCGAGTCAACGTCAAGAGGGAGCTCTGGCTGGTTAGATATGCCAGTGTTGCTTTCTGTTTCACGGTAGTGAATCCCCAATTTTGAGAGCGGCTCTTCCATTGATAGCATTCTCTTCCACAGCCGGCGCGAAGCGGACGACATTTGAGCATATTTAGCCGCAAGTCTGAAGGCTCGTGAGATGCTTGCCCTAGGATTAGTCGGAATAAATCGGTCCACAATTGAGTAGGAAGAATTGCCATGGCTATATTCATTCGCGATGAATAGGAATAGAAGAGCGACCGAAGAGGCCAAAAAGTGTTGGAACAGTACATGCTGTCGGCGGTAAATGCTCGTAGTTGCATCCATATGAGAGAGCACATTGATGGTGTCACATGCGATATGCACACCAGATTGCATAACTTGTTCATTCTGTACAAGACGAGAGCCAGCCAAAAAGTAAGACCGAACCATTAATGACCGAAGTTGATTGGCACGAAGGTAGAGCAGCGTTGGTAAAGATTCAGGAGTGGGTTCGGGGTTAGTAGTATTGTGGTCGCTCGGACGAACAAAGTTTAGCCCAGCAAGAGCTCTGTCTCTCCATTTCTCAATCTGAAAATTGGAGCAGTCGAACAAATCCTCATCTTCGCGAGCACCGGCCATGACCAACCGGCTTGACATATCCCAGACTCGCGTACTAAACGGGGCATATGAAGCCATGGCTTCTAGATACGGGGCCTTGATTTCAATTACGATTAGCAACAGCTCTTTGACTCTGAGCGATGGAAGAAGAGGAAAATTACTTTAACCGGCATTGGTAGAGATTTGGCAAAATCCGAGTCTTGAAAATTTTGTGGCAGCCCAGCTTCACAATTCCACTGTCGGTCAAGAACAACGATGGCCCATAATATGTTAATAATTTCAGCTCGCTTCTCTTCGTCTTCAATCATATGAAACCGTGTGTCCTGTCGGTGAAGTCCAAGCTCCATAGCTAGCCGCCCTGCGACAGCACACAACCGGGCAGCCAATTGTGTTTCATAGTTGAAGAAGTGATACATGCTCTGTGGTGAGGTTAGAATTTTGCAGATATCATACTTGTCCCATGGAGTCAAACCGTGAGTAGCAATAAAACGATGGTTTGAAGATTCTTGGCTGGAGACATGGTGATTTCCTGGACTCTTTTTTGAGCATCTCTGTATAGCATTGTACTTCTTTGGTTTTGCTCATTGTGTTGGGACTTCAGTGCAATGGCAAGAACCATTTTGATCGTGTCAATTGTATCGTGGTTAATATTTGTTTGATTCGCAATTTCTACTCTTTCTGGAGATTCCAGAACTATGTAGACTTCTTCGATTTGATCCATGAGGCGTTTGATATCCAGGATGGGGAATAGATTCCCAATGGCTTCCTGATAGACTTTCGCAAGCTGCACCGCTTCGCTGTTCGTGAGAAATTGCATGGAGCTTGTGCATGATTTGCAAAAACATGTTTTTTGAACCTGATGAACAGTATTGGGTGGTTGAGCTTCCACGTATGTACACTTGTCGTGGCTCTCTATTTGGTCCCCGTCGAAGCACGGTAATGTTTTGTCAGTGACCAAATTCGAATGAGAGGCTTGGTGATGCATGTAAAGTTGTACGGTATTAAAGCTGTAATCTGAACTGCTTGCTCCATGATATCGCGGTGCTGAAGTCTGCTTTTGGTCAATATGGACATCGGTCAGTGTAAAAATCGGTTGGCACGTACAGCTTGATGAGGCGGCTCTGGGCTATCCTCTGGGCTGCTGCAGGCCGGCGCATTGTGCATATCATGCAATTCAGTCGGCAATTTCACCAGCCCAGCTAAAAGATTCATCTGGGCCTGCATGCTCTGTACTAAATTCGTAAGTTGTTCAATTTTGGCAGTTTGACTTTGGGGGAAGTGAATTAGCGTGGTAACGTGTCAGGTTGAGAATTACCCGTACTCATCATTTTTTTCACAGCCACTTTGCGATCGGTCGGTGTCTCTACCTGCCACTGTTGCATTACAGGCGCAAGTGGAAGAAAATCGAGGATCTGCATCGTAGCGGCACTCAATTGAACGGCTTTGACACTGACGACATGGCGTTTGCCCATCACAACGGCGTTTTCGGCGCTTGCATTCACCACAGGCCCGCAAGACATAGCGGGCACGGCGCCTCTTGGGCTCATCAACGCCGGTTTCCATCATTGTTTCTGTGTTGTAATATCTGACGTGTCTTTCGTAAAGGAGGCAATGGATAAATAGAGAGTCAGCAGCTAAACGAGTGAGATGTGAAGATGACGAACTAGCCACTCGCCCCACACCGTAGTTAATTTGAAGCTAGCCAGCATCAAAGTAGCTGAGAAAAAGATGAAGGGGAAAATTGGAATAAATAAGGCTGGATTTGCTTTTCCAGAAGCACATAGATAAAAAACAACCGATTCAAAACCGCGTCACAATTCATACTATCGATACATTTGCAAGGAGGCAGGCTGCTGGCTTTACTTGCTGTGGGTTTTGAACCGAACTTACCCACTGGTCTGACTAAGCAGCTCCGCCACATACCGGGTAAGCCGGCCATGGAACAACATCGTCGAGAGTGGCGGTCATGTCCAATTCATTGTGGCAATTGTGCCAAATCGAACTTTGGATAACTAGCTAATTTAGAAATTTCCTTTTTCGTTTTCTCTGTTCCTCAAATGAGGGAGGTCAAATATGTCAAATTCGTATCGGAAGTACGGAATCGTTCCGGCTAAAATATTTTGCATCAGTACTCAGAATGTAACAGTTATCTCATCCAAATCTCAATGCAACCTTTCGCCGCAATTGCACATGGACGATCTAGGGCCAACCATTCTTTCATCTTCCAAACCATCACTCCACTGGGCGATGTGTGCATGGGATTGTACTTTTGGTCTTAAAGTCATATTGCTCCAGTAGTCTGTACTGCTTCTGGAAATTCTCAGCCTAAAGAAGAAAGGCGCATAGTGACAGCGTGCAGGGGTCAGGCGCTAACTGTCAAGCACCACCAATCAGAGGTCAAATATTTGGAGGCAAGAATGATTTATCTCTTCCTCTGCAGGCAGCAGTCCACAACAATATGTCTTCATAAAACATGGAACTTTCGACTCATGAATCTCGCGTAATCGGCGCGCTTCTCGGCGTTCACGCTGGAGACTCACTTGGAGCAACGTTCGAGTTTCAAAATCGTGCCAAAATTGCAGCCAAGTACCCAAATGGTCTCCGGCAAATCGTCGGCGGCGGTCCGTTCTCGTGGCCTGCTGGCCATGCCACCGATGACACGGATATGACTCGCGGCGTTTTACTCGCGTATCGTGATTTGACGCCGGAAGCTGATGTTGCTCGCCTTGCGGGCGATTATTTTGTCAAATGGCTCCGGGGCAACTGGCCAGGACGCAAGCCCGGAAGCCGCCCCAAGGACATCGGTGGTGCCACAAGACAGGGCCTGAGCACGTATATACGAACGCGAGATCCGAATAAGTCTGGTGCTGGGCAAGGTAGATCGGGTAATGGGAGTCTCATGCGTTGTATACCCACCGGACTGTTTCAGAATGATCCCGAGAAAGTGATCGATGAGAGCATCCGCATCAGCAAGATTACGCATGATGACATCAACTGTACTATTTCTTGTGCAGTGTACAATACGATTGTTTCCCAGCTGGTCCAAGGGAAATCTACTGTTGATGCTGTTACGGCCGGGGAATCAGTCGCTGCACGACTAGAGAAGACACAGGGCCAAGTTTCTCGAGTGGTAAAGTGGGCAAGCGAGCTCAATGTGGCAACGATGGCGCAACATGGCCCGCCCGTTGAGATGAAGGGAAGGGCAGGTGGCTTTGTTTTGGATTCTTTGGCTATTGCTATTGCAGCCTTGCTAGATAGCAGGAGTCTTGAGGACATTTTAGTCGATGTAGTCAGAATTGGCAATGACACGGATACGAATACGGCTATTGCTGGAGGCCTACTGGGTGCACGAGATGGGAAAGATGCGATTCCCAAGGAGTGGAGAGAGAAGTTGCAGTTTGCACAGGAGTTTGAAGAATTGGCATTGACTATTTTAAGGAGGGAGGAAGAGGTTGTTGGATGAAACGATCACAACGGCTGTCGGCTTTCAGTATGTATTATGATACAACATACTCGATAAGCATCTAACGTGTTGTCGCTCGTTCTCGTTAGAGAAAAAAGTAGTGGGAATTAATAGAAAACTAAACATGGTAATAGAAAGATACGTGGAACGAATGTCAAATATTTATATTAGTTATACTATTAAAGAGTGTAGTAATCCACTGCTAAAGAGCCCAATTAAATTATCTAAACACAGCCATGTGTTATAGATAGCTATTAATTCAAAGTTGAAATTTCTAACTTGTCCTCATCATCAAAATTCTGCTGGTCAAATTACCAGCGCTATTGTGATTAAACATGCGGATCGAGGTATTGTGTAGCGAATAGCACTGACACTGACTAGGTAGTTGTGCTTTGGCGGCACTGTTGGCTCATTGTTAGTATACCATTCATCAATTGGCGTGATAAAATATCCTTACTGTTCCAGGGGCCCCGGCCATTGGGGGGGTGGTCTTCGGAACATCATAGATAAGTGACGAGCAACAATTTTGGAGAGGCTAGACAGTTGGGTTGCAAGCCTGGCCAAGGGGAACACAAGTTTGTGAGGCCGGGAGGGTCTGGCTTGTCTGAGTAGGGGGTGACTGGGCTGTAACAGTGCTTGAGGAGGTCGGTACAGGGCTAGCACACTGTTGATCAATTGTTGGCATACATCCTCGAGGAGAACGCGACTCTGCAATCTTACTGTTCCAAAAACTCCGCCGAGAATAATGGCGCTGTTGTATGGGACGCATTTCAGCGACGAACAGCAGCTTCCAATGAACGTGAAAAGTGGGCTGCAGAGTCTCCCGGTTGACAAACATGTCTGCGGGGGTGGAGTCGGCGTTGGAGCAACTGAGGGAGCAGTCGAAGAAGAAGTTGGCGGAACACACTAGGTGTATTAGAATGGGCTTTAATAGGGTCTGCAAGATAGGGTAGACTTACTGTACCGGAAACGCCTACCATCGGGTTCTGTGGGTTCTGCTGCGGGATCTTACAGACAAGATTGGAACAACAATTGATGGGGCGGTTGACAGAGCCATTGCAAGATTGACCAGATGTCGCACAAGTTGTGGAGGTTATGGCCGCAGCATATGCTGTGGTGGCAAGAAGGAGCAGGTTCATTAAAAATTTCATTTTGTAGAGTGGTGTATTGTGTAGGTTGAGCGTTGTGTTGAAATGTATCTGTAAGAAAGACATGGTTCCCTTTTATGCACTCAAGACAAAGACTAGGATTTAGTGAAGTTGGTGATACCAGCCTGAAATTGTCTATCCTGTTACTTTTCCTTACATTCCAGCAATCCCTTCACAAAGCCACCCACAATAGTGAGAGTCTAGCCCATTCAGGTACAAGCGAGACTCTTCCAGTCGGTGTCCCGGGGTGCCGATGCCGACATGCGACCAATAGGTTTTAGAAACTCAAATTGAGGCCTTTTTCTCATTCAAAGCCCTCGGGTAACGGAAAATCCTAATGGCCCGTATGCTGTTTGTTGTAGATTAGGTTTACTGACGAGAGCAGCCACTTCTAAACAGCCTCTGAGAATTGGACAGCCCCGCCTTTTTTCCGGTCTGGATTTTCGTTCGAGATCATCGTCTCGACAAAGTCAAACTATGACTATTGTCTAGATTTATTTTATTCCCTTGCTATTATTTTAAGATTTAAAATGCATTCTTCCCATCACAGTCGAGAACCAACCAAAAATTGCATGTTTAAATCATGTCAGGACCTCGAATAGAGTTTTATCTGTTCATACAACGTCGACGCTGATATTGACCTCAGCCATGAGAATGAGATGATCAAAATAATAATGCAAATTAAAGTACGGTTATAATACAATCACATGATTAAATAGTTGTTAAAACGGATCATCACCCAATTTCTCGGAGCGCGTATCAGGATTCCTTCACACGAGATGATGATGTTGGATAGAGCTCTAGTGAGGCATTTCCTAGCTTTATCGCCCATGTATCCCTCCAGCTATTATTTCCATACGGATTTTAATATTAATATTGGTTAAGAATGTCGAAAGAAATAGCCTAACGGTAGTGTGACACTTCCCGAAGTCATGCATTCTTGGAACACTGATCCGGCGGGTTTAGTTAACAGAGCTCTGCTGAGACGTGATCGTTTGGGCGGGGTTCTGACATAATCATCTTGTCAAAACAGTTGCATGAGATTGGAATGGTTGGAGGGTTGATCTGAGTTCAACCCAATATGCTATGTAATCTAGAATCAAGCCTGCGCAGTGTTCGAGATGCAGTAGTTGCTTCGGCGACATGACACCGACCTTAGCTTCATAGTCTAGTCCAGCCCCACGTGGATGAGCTTGATTTACATTCATTATTTCTTGTCAAGTTTTACCATCATTAAACTTTGTTCATCGTACAGATGCTGTCTAACATTCTGTTCAATTTCACCGTTGCCGTTTATTCGTGCTGTAGCTACGGCAGGCTATTACCTAACCTCATCTGTTCGGTATGGGCGGTATTCCAGTAAAGCTTTCAGTATTTAACTGGCTCTGCCGCGATGTACTTACTCATACCAAAACTAATTTCTACTATGCCAAGCATAAAACTAGAATACGTAAATCGAGTTACCACTCTCTAGCACCTCCCAGTCACTCCACTTTTCTCCGTAAGGATGTTGTAGCTACCCATTGTCGAATAATTTGATATTGTAATGCTTTCGGAGGTTATTTAACGGAACAAACAGCTGGTTAAAAGTCGGCACGCTCAGCTCCCGTTTCATCCGAGCCACACCGTATGAGTACTGGTGTTGTCGTGGCTGAAGCTGAAAGCGTGATCCTGGGCGCCACGCGATCCAGATTGTGGCAAATTTCCCCCCAGCTGAGACCAGCGAGACCATCTGGTACTTTTAGTGAGATGATGAGCTATTTTTGCGTTCAAAGCTGAAATTTAGAAGCAGCTGATTCTGATTCTCTCGGCTGGCTCAGTATCCTAGGTTTTTATGAAATGGATTTCCTGTCACCCGCGTATTAATGTGTGATCTTTTATTGTAGATCTCCTGAAATGCCCAAGATACTTGGTCAGTTTGAATTGTCAAAAAATAGACATAGTAAAATATCAGATAAGGAATACGAAGTCTAGTCCAGTACAGGTTCCCAAAGGCATAATATATCGATTGAGATGTCGTGTAAGCAGAACGTTTTGTGGTTTGACATGGTGTGCTATGTATGCGATGATGGTCTAAATTAAGGAGTGATGTCGAGGTGTACAAAGCTACACAAATGAAACGAATATCTCAGCGAGGAAGAGACTCATAATGGCGGGATGCTAAATTCATGGGGTAAGAGGGAAAATCTGTGATTATCGTGTGCACTTATAAGGCGGCGTGGTGGCCTATCATCGTGTCACAGGCATGCAAAAGACCCAAGACAGAGCACATCCAGCGATCGCGAACAAAGTTCTGCGAAATGATAGAACCAAATCATCCACTTTTTATTGTCTACATAGGAATACAACAGTTCTGCAGTGAACAGGTCTGGTCTCTCTTGGAAACTTCGTGTGAGGGTATGCATGCCTCACACTCAGTCCCAACCGAATTTCCCATTGGGAAATTAGATCTGTCATTCAATTCATTTTGATTCTCATCGCAATCACACGGAGTAATCCATGATCCAGGAGCTCCTCCTATGTGAAGGTGGCTCATGTTCACTTTCCCCATGAAGTTTTCAGGAATTTCTAAATCAGCTACAACCCGTTCTTAGATTCCCATTTTGGACTTTCGAATATTGCATGAAGTAACAGATGATCTCTATTTTTACACAAATAACATGATTATTATATTCATTATGTCGAATGCCTATAACTGATCCACATGGTCATTAGAAAGAAATTTACGGCGCTCATAGTATGCTTAAGTGAGCCTAAAACCTACTGAGCGCACATCAACCAGTGCTGGTACATACCCGGCCAGGTTGAAGAAATAAAAATTGCACGCGGGACATACAGGAGGATGCTATTCAGGCCTGTTTCGAAAAAAAAAGAGAGCCGAGTTTTGAACGATAGAATTGGGTTGTCGGCAGTATTTATCCTAGCCAGAACATCGCCTCAAATCCGAGTTAGCAGGATGGTGTGAGAGCAAAAAAGAACATACAACAGCGAGGATTCCCCGGTCGTCACCGACCCGAGTACTAATTCACCGCTTCTCAGCTTGACTATGGGAGAGCGGACGGGATCCCGTATTTTCTGAGAGCTATGGTCGTATGTGACAGTGAGAGGTGTTGGTTTAGTTCATGAAAGTCAGCAGCATCTCCCAAGGCAGACGACAAATCTTAACATAAAACATCTACATTTCTCTCTCTTAGCTTTGATCGAGTACACAAACCATAGAGGCATAGTGCCGGAGCAACTATACAAGCTTGTGTGGGCCATGAATTGCCCCACAGATGGCTTGCCCCTCCTGCTGACAAAGAGACAATCATAATCAAGACTTGGCGCGAAGGCCACAGAAGGGTGATTTTGACGGGGAACTCATCCTTAAGCAGCTTGCTCGTGATCGAGTCTTACTCATGTCAGGACTGACTCCGCAACTTGCGCGACTCGTTTGTCATCGTTGCTGGCTATGGTGGTGTTGGGTCCCATCGTACCGCCTCACTGGCCAGATCCAGCGTGTCGAAGCTACGACTCATTAACTTTGGCCAGGCCATACTCAGCTCCCTAAGCCCCTCGCTATGTGGTATGAGATACCACTCAAAGTGGCATGTCTCCCCCCGATTTTTTCATTGGCCTTTCGAGTCCTCGACCTCTGCCCATACCGGCTGGCTAACCCCCATTCGTGGGGAAAACTGTGAAAATGATATCCTGGTGCTGATAATCTTTATATCACAATTATGGCCAGTTACACTAGCAAATATATGAACACTCAAAGTCCCCCCTTCCAAGCTCTATCCACAGCACTATATATAGCAACATACACAATATGACGCGAAGATCTAGCTCAGCGGATAGCAACCGTCCTGCTATTCACTTGTTTCTATCTATGTTACGTATCCACGATCCGCTGGTGGAACGGATGGTAGCTAGATGGCGATAGGTGGTTGCTAGAAAACAAGCCTCATTAGACACACTGCTCTTTTATTCTTCCCGAGCTACGGCAGAAGGAGAGCTTCTCGTGGCGCGGTGTGGGTGCTCCCGTTAGGTAAGCACTAAAGGGTGTGGGATCAATGGGTGAAAACTGAGAACGATTCACGCCAACTTAAAAACGGAAGGGTTGAGGTTGCCAACCGTCTAATCCTGAGAACCCATGTGCGTTTTATGTGGAGATGGGGATGTTGCTGAGGGGCTAGAGGGACCCAATGAGGCAACGAGCCTATGGACGGGGGGTATCTGCAGGGCGGCGAGCGGAAGGGCGGCTGTGTGATAATTTGCGGGGAGGTGGAGCCGCGACGGACTAAGAGTGGTTGTGGTTTACAGTTGCAACAGGTGCGTGGGAGATAGGCACGGGCAGCCACGTCTAGCAGACGGCGAAATCTGGTTGAAGAAGCTGTGTTTGAGAACGGCCCACCTCAGAAGTTGAAAGCACGCCGCAATCGAGCATACTTGAATTAAAAGTACAATGTTGCTGCTTCCCACTGAAATTCTCTCAAACAAACTAGGTCGATTGTCACCTCAGCAGCCAAAGTCTTTTCTTTCTTTTTTGGTTTCCCATGTGAGGAGAGGTGTGGAGCCTTGAATCTTCTTGGGCACCGGTTTGTGCCACCCTCACTCCCCCTGGCTCTGGCTTCTGGCTGCATGGAGTAGTTAGAGCCATGGCTGGTCCCGCTCTGCCGTTATCCTGCTTGGCTTCTAGCTCGCTGCTCAAGTGGAGACACGAAAAGAAAACACTGGACCCCCGCGATAAAATACCGCAAATGTGTTATCGCAAGCCTCTCCACCACGGCGTCCCACTTGCAACCTATCCAGTCAAACTGTATCCTTCCATTAAGGTACCTGCCTCAGTAATCGAACCGGGGGGGTACAGTATGGGGGTACGGGACGTACAGGGGTGTGCAGGAGTGAGCGTCAGTCTAGACCCACAGCGCCGTCGAATAGTGACGGAGGCGGTGTTGTTGATACAGCGGCAAGTACTGCCGCGAGTATCTTGGGCTCAGATGCTCGGTGTGGAGGCGCTTGAAGGGGGCTTCTTTAAGCATCACCCCAAACCATGTCGCATTATTTTATGGGCGTAAGAGCTCCTTGCTGATGCATGAGAGCGGGTATTCACTTCGCTCACCTAGCTTTAACACGTTCAATCTGGTTCGCCTGAAGGGAGCCCGTCGCCTTCTTTCCATACCTGCTTCCGCAATAAAGACTATAAAGCTTGGAGGAGGTCCATCTACCTCGATCACCCTCTCTTAACATCAATCTCTACCTTTAACTTTCATTATAAATACTCTTTGGAGATTTACTTAATTCAGCACATCTTGAGATAAACCTGGATCGTTACTGATGGACCAGACATCGACACCTTCACCGGACTGCAAGAACACTCTGCGGGCCCAGGGATTGTATGTCATTTTTAATCTGTTCTTAAAAGGAGTTGCCTGTATTTCCACTAACTGATCCTAATCTTTACTTAGGTCAGGTCAGAGTAGCTCAATGCTTGCTCGTTTCCTTTACGATACCTCCTCCATCCAAGAACGCTTGTTGGAACGCTCGGCTACCGCAACGAACGATATTACCTCCAAGTCAACTCAGCTTCACGGTACATCTACAAGTCAGAATCCTAATGTCCGAGCGAATATATGAATATGGCGATTGAATAATAGAAAGACTGTAGGAAGGGATCAGATGCAGGGTTTTTCTAGGAGAAGTTGGAGATTGTCGAATACACGTTGTCGACTCAAATAGCAAACAGTACTTTTTTATGATATATTATGGTGCAGTCCCTTTTCCAGCCACATGCACTTCAGCGACAATTGAGGTCGTTGATCAGTACGATGTTTTTTTTTCTTGGTCAGTCAAATTAGCGCCTTCGTTAATGTCTGCGCCATGTCGCAAAACCACAACGATCACCAGTGCCAATAGAAATTATTCCCTTTAGCCTCCCTTTTATAGTACTTCTTAGAGAATAGCGAATGAATATATGGATGACACTATTATTTCTGGGAGGTCAACTTTCGTTCCTCTGTGTGATAGCGTTCTCGGGTTGGCTGTCAGCGCCTGTCGAATGCCAGCTACTCATTTAATCTATTTCACACTCAAAGATAAGGAGTTGCATAGTTGGCCCGGGGGCAAGGCTGTCATGCTCAAGCAGGCTGAAAACTTTCTTCAACATCTTATGGTAGTGAGAATAGCGACTGCTGCAACACAACCATACAAGTTAGGTAAGTTTACCTTATAAATAACCAAAGTCTCCAGTCTAATATTATTAATCATCAATGTATTTATCGTACAAGAGCTCATTAAAGGTGGAGGTAGGGCAAGTGAGTGTGAGGCGCTTGACCTTTGCGTCTTGAATCGCCATTTTGGATAGTGTCGAGAATGTGTGATAGAATATATGTTGACTTAGTAGAATTGTATCTTTAATATATATTTAAATTGATAAAGTTTTTATTCACTCATTTAATCTAATATAGAATTCTATAATACTAATTCTCCACTGGTCGCAAGCACAAGTTGAGACTGTGTCTTTCAGGACATAAACGGAAATGTTAAACATTCCACACTACGAGGGCTAAGGAGTGATGACGGATCCAATCGACTGCGATGAATGGAAAATATAGTTTTGCTTTTTCTTCCGAATAATTGGATCAATGGCGATGCACAGGTATCCGCCTGAGAGATCACGGTGACATCTCGTGATATATGGCTGTATGGAGCCATAGTTTGGTTGAAATGAAGGCAGAAGCACATTGATAAGTACATCTAGAGGTCTCCTACAACGCCCAAAGGAATAAAAATAGTATATATTGTTGTTCATCTCGTTCATGCGTATCCGTTAAAATTAAATCAGTTCAAGGTCTACTGGATAGAGTTGGGCTTTCCATATTTCGTGGCGATAGCCACGAACGAAGAGAGTGGGACGCGAAGACCCGCGAAGCTTTCCTCAGCGCTGTATCTGCTCGGAAAGGCCATGGGGTGGTATCGACGCAGTTCACCTTGCCGAAGTCTATGTGCATCCCAGAAAATAAACCCAAAATATCTCTCCAGCCGTCGTGTGAATAGGCCTAATGAAGCCAAACTGTAGTCTCGGGCGCATAAGAGTGTCCACCCATAATTATGACGATCGAAGCGTTCCGCGCTATTATCTTTATCCTCCTTGGTAGGTTGTGAGTCGGTATTATGTCTCGGTAGCTCGATTAATGCTTCCGGCAAGAAGTCGCCATACATGGGATAACTTTCGGCTATTCGTGTCCTCTGAGTTGGTTTGTCGGCACGTAAAAGTTTATCAACAAAGGCCTGACCCCTGGCAGATATATGGGACAATATACGGTCGCGTCTTCGATCCGTCATTTCTGCAAATAAACCCAAGCCAATATCCTCAAGTTGAGGTACCGCGGCTAATTTTTCCTGATTATCGATATTATCCTCTGATCTGGATGCGCCCTTCTCTTCTTCGGAAAGAAGAGACTCGCCGGAACTTCTGAGACCCTGTTCAACCTCTTTCGCATCGGCTTTGAACTGCGGTTTAGCACTATAAGATTTCTTGGACAACTCAAGAACTTCGAGTACAAAATCATCTTCGAGGTGTCTTGAAACTATATCTATCAAAGTATATTGATACTGATGGACACAGCACAATTCTTCAATTTCCCATCTTGGAAGGCGAGAGAGAAAAAGCTTTGCTTGTTCTTGTCTGGAAAATAATTGGTGTTTGTCCGGGTTTTCGGATAATGGAAAGCAATCGCAGTACATCTCGAACCGCAGAAAAGCCCTCGTTAGTCGTGCATCTTCGGCAAATGACAAGGAAGGCAAATGCTTTCGTAGTACATCGGAGTAGGATGGATGTGACCAAGTAGGTAGAAACATATCACACGGCCCCCATAACATTGAACTGGCTCTGTAGCTGTAGTCTTGGACAAATTTCCTTGATCGAAAGTATAGCCGGCTGATTTGAGCAATGTCTTGGAGATCCGATGGCATCTTCAGGCGGTTACCATGATAGTCGTCCAGCACTGTTTCGACGAACTTTTTGCATTTTGGCCCTGGAGTCTGGCTCGATGCGTAAAATGCGCCTAACGCATGTGGAAAGCTCACACCGAATGCATTTTTGACAACCCGACCCAGGATTCTTTCTCGGGCCGCTAAGAAAGTGTTGTAGCAAGCCTTTGATGCGATTATGACGGCCAAGAGATCAGAAGGCAGGATTATTGATTCAAGGATCAGACTGAGAAGTTCTGGTGACAAGTTATAGAGGTGTGATGACGACGACATGGCTGACGAGCAAACTAACATGGAGTGGCGCCGGTAGTTCTTCTGCTGATGACTGGGCTTTAACTACCGATTCAAGATAACTTTGCTGTTACCGAAATGTCGAGCAAGGGCGCCTAATCATGTGACCAGCTTTTGTCCAAACACGCGTAACCGGTGCAATCGACCGAATACGAACCTGGTAAATTAATTTCGTTTTTGTCTGTGCGGGTGCAAGGGTCTGGCGTTGAGGATGGCTTGCAAGCTTGGTTGGTTTATGTGAAGAACCATGCCCACAATGCTCATTTCGGAATGTACCGAAAAAGCGAAAAAAACAAGAAATCCCAGAAAGCCAAGAAATAAGAGCAATCAAGGTTTTGTCCGCTTAATGCAGGTGCTCCCATCGCAGTTGTAACGTGATTACCGTTTCTGCCAAGACTCTTCCCTCACAAATATTTCTTCCTCGTTCACGTTCAGGGGACACGCAATTGCGCCGATCCTTTCTCAATGGGTCAAAGCGGCAGCGGCTAAGCGCCCTCTCCATCGCGATGGCCATCACCCACGAATAAGCTGTGACAGTCCAAATCCCCTCAGATGCACGGAACCTCTCTTGAGGTGCATGCCATATTTGCCGCACTTGATCACGATGTTCGAGGCGTCACGCTTTTGGACTAATTTACCCCATTTAGCTAGTGTCTCGCAATGCAACACGCAACACGGGTCATGTAATGCCACTTAAGCTGAAAATAAAAGCCCCTTGAATATAGGACGGGTTGAGATGAAGACCGCCACCAGGGAGGAGGGATCCAGGGACTAACGGCTGTCCCGAAAGCACAGGCCACAGTTATTCACATCAAAGCCACTCAACGGTAAGACCGGTAACAAAGTAACTGGATGCTTCGTCCCCGATCTTTGTCACCGGCATCGGCATCGGCGTTGCCTACGTTCACATTTCCTCTCGATAACAAGGAGATGCTTGTAGCTGATCATGTTCATCTTCTGTAAGATAGTATCGTGAAGAGAGCCTGCGAATTGGGTCTCTTGACCTAGGCAGTTTCCGCGTACTTGTGGCAGATATAGTGTAAACCAAAGAGCAAGTTGAAGGTGAATAAAGATCGCTTGAATATGAGGGCGCTAGTATGACACTGGAATTCATATCCGGAAAACTTTCCAATTTCTATGGATGCGCACAGGCATATCATCCCAAATGAGAAAGCCCTTGCCATTTTGAATTCTATTCTTCATTTGTTATCCTCGGGAATAATTTCGTTGTGTGTTGCACGGCCCCAGCTTAATGCCACGGCTCTTTGTGAAAACACGGCAACTAGTAAACCAGGCCCAAGCCATCGACTAGCGAGCCCTATTTTCAATCGGCCCGCATAACTTCCGTAGCTTCCTTTGTCCGTGTTTTCTCCATGGTTTGCTATTGATTTCTTGATTAAGGCAGGTTTTGGGGATTGGATAATGTCGCTGATGACGGCACTGCTGTTACTCCGGATCCATGGTTCCCATAATTCTACAGGCTTTCATGGTGATATCCTTCTTGATTGATGACAGTTTCGGAGTGAAAAAGACATCTGCAGCTATCAATTGATGCTGTTAATAGTCACTGACATCGACGTTTAAAAAAGCCAAGAAGCAAATTGTTTTTTCCAACATACCCTTGCGGGTTGTTTGGCCGTGATCAAGAAACGCCTGGACGCCGTTTTCAGCCGCATTTGCATTTTGTAACGGCAATGCGCTGATTGAAATTACAGGAGTATCTTGAGACCTGCAGCTGCCAATGCAGGCGCATTGATATCTAGAAAAAAATTGCTTGGTCATTGCGGTGCGACACGAGCGTTTCATTTCCACACCATGTAGGATTTGGTGGTATAGGCGATGCTATTTGCTCTATCCCAACTGGGAAGGCAACCAATATAATTCTATATTTCACTTGAAGTTCATTGCGCCCCAACAAAATGTCAATCACCATGGTAATAATGTGTAGAAGAGTATAATGTGCTTACTTGACAATCGACTTTCGGTTTCATCATCAAGACGTCACATTTTACTCTATTTTGCTCTTCTCTTATCTGGTGCTTTTCTCGGCTCGTCATGAATGAATCCTGCTTCCTCTCGTCTACTCAACTTTATTTGGAAATGAAGTCCCCATATTTTTTACTGGACCGGTCACCCATCATAATCATCAACTTCCCAGACTTTTTTTCTTTTTCTTTTTTCTTCTTCCTTGAAAAGTCCAACTTCAACCCAGCAGAACCGAACAAGGCTATTCCGGCTGCCACCACGGGTATCTGCATTGTAGCTGCACCAGCCGCAATTGTGGCCAATCCCCCCATCATTCCAGCAATTGAGAGTAGGTTTCTCTTGATCAATTTTCTCTTTTCTTTCTTTGCAAGCTGCTTCTCGATTGCCTCTCGTCTTGCTTGATCCTTCACATACTGCTTCATCTTTCGAATAATTTGCTCCTCGCGTAGCTTCTCAAACCGTTGACGATTGTCGACCTTTTGTAGTGTATCATATTCGAATTCATCATAAAGAGCTTCATATTCGACAACCATGGTTTCGTTAGATTCTTGGTCGTTGTTAGCAGTAATTTCCTGAAGGTGCTTTCGGGTATTTTCTTGGCCCATTTGCCCCCAACTCTTCTCTCTGTTTTTTATCTCATTTAATTCTCTCTTCAGTTCTATGACCTGATCACAGAGTTCAGATACTTCTTGTTGAGTGTCTAGAAATAGTTGTTGATAGTCTTTGGCCTTCGACGCAAAGACAACCTCTAAATCCTCCCTAAGATCTTGTTCGGCAGTTTCTGCAATGTTGAGTTGGCGCTGCAATTCGGCTGTTTGTGTTTGTAGAGCTATGGCTGTAGCCTTATTCTGTGCTTCAAGTGCTTCTTTCAGTGACGTTCGTAGCTCTTTTAACTCTCCATGCAGTCGCTGCCACGTTGCTCCATGATCTTTTACAAGCTCTCGTCCTGTAGCAGTGTCATCGAGACTTTTTCGTTCGTCCACTAACTCCTTTTGGAGACGTAGAATTGCAGGCCCTTGAGTGTCCGATAGCCAAAGAAGGGTGGAAAGTACGGAGAGTGCCGAGGCTTGTGTCCCTTGCCACCTTTGTATGCGACTTCCCTCCGTTACCATGGAACCCCAGAACTCATTCACCGTCCTTAATTCGTTTTCTCGTTCGCAAGCCTTTACGTAATCATGGTTCCCAAATTGCATCTCATTCCACATCGTAGTGACCAGCATGGTAAATTTTGATCCTTCGGGACCACACACCTTTTTAATCAAATTGAAGCTCTTCATTGCAGAACCCGATACTCGATTATCTGTAATACGATGCAGATAGGTTATTCCCCCCAAGCGCAGCCCAAGCGTGAAGATTCGGGTTAAAAGCATCGCAATTTCCTGGAATGTCCTGGTGTCAGGGTATTGAGTGTCATCAAAACCAGGAGTATCGACCAAGTAAACACGGCGATTGCCTGACATATAGCAATACAGGCCAACTCCAGAAGTGGCTGTTGATGTAAGCGGTGCGTAACTTATAAAGCATTCTATCGTTCAGCAAGGCGAGCATAGACTTACCGGATACCAGGCCGTGACCAATTCCCGCATCCTCTCCAGTCAACCTTTCAATAAAGGTGCTTTTCCCAACCCCAGTGAGGCCCATTACAAGAACTATAACGTCGGAGGGACTAAAATGCTATCAGAGAAAAGCCATGATGTTGAGTCTCTCTCGAGATTGACATACGAGAGCATTGTAACATCGTCAGCCATGACGGCAAGAAGAAGTCGGCTATCACAATGACAAGATTGCTTATGTTTCAATATTTAAAGGTCTAGGCGTCGCACTATCCTAGACCACTGAATCGGATTATTACGAGAACAGTCGAAGATAACGTCTCGCTAGCGACATAAATATTTGCAATCTAAAAGTTTTGACAGTTGGAAAGTGGCTGATGGCAGCATTCACCAGTATCTAATCGTCAAGGCATTTTCGCAAGCAGTCGTCCCACCTGATCCCCCAAATCGAAAAAGGCTGAGTAGAAAGTGGAGAAGATGCAAGGATGGTAACAGGCAACAGTCCTAAAACGGCCCCTAGACCTACAGGTTGGGGTTGTATTTGGCCGCAGCAAAGTAAGCTGACTGCATAATTAGTGTCGTTGGTGAGCTGTCTGTTTTGCCTTGTGAATAAAACACCTTGGGCTCAAAGTCACGTTATTGCCTTCACATATGACCTAACTGCCGTGCTTTGATCGTTTTTTTGCATTTTCATTTTACAGCAAATACTGCGCCGCTCAGGATCGCGACGGTCCTCTCGCAGCGACTAGGTCCAAAACCAACTGACGAAATCCATCCAAGTTTGACAATGAGTGACCAATTTCCAACCATCGACCCTGGCCCAAATGACATTGTCATCGCAGTCATGGGAATGACGGGCTCAGGAAAGAGCACATTCATTTCTCTATGCACGGGCGAGGATGTCGTGATCGGTCACAAACTAGAATCTTGTACGTGGTATGCCAGAATTGTCTCTCAGTTCTAACTTTTCTAGGCACGCAGGATGTGAACGTATATCGATGCCGCTGGTCATCGACCATCGACGTCTATTTAGTTGATACTCCGGGATTCGACGATACCACTCGCTCTGACACAGAAGTTCTCCAAGCAATTGCGCATTGGCTGGCGAAATCATTTGAGAACAACGTCAAGTTAAACGGCATGATTTACCTTCATCGCATCATAGATCCACGGGTCGGAGGGTCTGCGAAAAAGAACCTCTTCATGTTTAAAAAGATATGCGGCACTCAGGCTCTCACTAATGTTCTACTCGTCACAACCATGTGGGAGCTCGCGCAACCGACGACGGGAGAAACACGTGAGACTGAACTAATCAATACTGAGGACTTTTGGGGCTTGCTGGTGAAATGCGGGGCTCAGGTTCAACGACACGACAATTCCCGTGAGTCTGCGATGGGCTTGCTCAAACATTTTGTCGGGAAAGAACAAGTCGTCATGTCCATTCAAAAAGAAATGATTGACGAGCACAAAGATCTCCACGAAACTCAGGCTGGTATGCAGCTAGATGCTGAAATTGTCAAGGCAACAGACAGTCTCAGAAAAGACCTAGCGGATACCCATGAAATGATGAAGCAAGCTCTGGAAGCTCGTGATCAAGAGTCTGCTGAGATGCTGCGCCGTTACGAGATGGAGACTCAACGCAAATTTGAAATGATGACACAGGAGCGCGAGAAGTTGAAAGTGACACTAAATGAGATGCATGAGCGGCAGCGCGGCCGTGATGAGGAGACTAAACTGGAACTGAGGCGTCTACGAGAAGAACTTAATACCAAAGCTGCTTCACAACAAACACATCAGACTCAAGAGCAATACAAGCTCATGATAGAACGTGAGGAGACACAAAATGAACTAACCATTCTCCGTAAGGAATTAGCAGAAGCCAAAGCAGATCGGAAGCCATTGGAAGATGCATTGATGCAGGCCATGGAGCAGTTGAAAGTGATTGAAAGCTTACGGCCCTCAAGCTCAGACAACCGGTCTCACACAAAAGATTCATCAGATATCGAGCGGTTCAGTACAGAGCTGGCTCGCAAGTGGAAAACTGGAAAGGCTCGGTCAGTTTGTCTGAATGGGCATGAGGGAAGCGTATACTGCCTACAATTTGATGAGTATGTTTCCAAACCTCGAAAACCAACGATGTGGTTCCTAATTGATATAGTGACAAGATAATTACTGGCTCTCGCGATATGACGATTCGCATTTGGGATATAAACACATTCAAGTGTCGACTAGTTATTGGCCCACCTGATGTTCTCGACAGACGCGAGACACTCTTGGATCGAGATGGAGACCCTGCGCATTTTGCCACATTATCTGATAAACGATATGCAGTCACCTCAATGCCTGCAACAACCTCTTTTAGAATTTACCACGACGCCTCGATTCTCGCTCTACGTTATGACGACAAAATCTTGGTGACAACTTCATCAGATTGCACTTGTATTGTTTACGACGTTCGTGCGGAATATCGGCCCATTCGGCAGCTTCGCCATCACACAAACTCTGTTTTAAATGTTGCATTTGACAATAAATATATTGTTAGCTGTAGCTCGGACCGTACCATTTGTGTTTGGGACCGCAAAACATGGGATCTGTTACGACAACTAGAGGGTCATTCTGCAGCTGTTAATACGGTGAGAATATTTGGCAACACCATTGCTTCTTGCTCGGGAGACTCCACAGTAAGGCTATGGAATATCCGAACTGGGGAAGTTATTCGGAAATTCCGTGGTCATGATGGAGGGGTTGCTTGTTTACAAATTTCGAAGGATGGGAACTATATCATCTCAGGTGGTAGGGATGCGACTATTCGAATCTGGAACACAAATACAGGTGAATGCGTAAGGAAACTCTACGGCCACGATAATTTAGTACGCGCTCTCCATGTTGATCCGGACGGTACAAGGTTGGTCAGCGCAGATTATGATGGTGATGTCAAAGTCTGGGATTTGGAAACCGAACGCCAGCTTCTCGATTTCCCCAAGCAACATACGGGCTGGGCCCAGAGCATTCAGAGTGACCGCAAGCGGATCGTGAGTTCAGGCAAAGATGGCAGAGTTTGCCTACTAGATTTTAGTGCCGGTATTGAGAACTCCCTAAGATAGAGTATATTCGTATCGTACATAAATAAGCTCTGGCGTGGCAAATGGGGTGGACAACGCGGGGGAGTGTAATGCAATGAGTTGAAAAAGCAATTTTCACAATCAGTACGCAAAATAGCCGCTTGAGAAATATAATATAATCTCTATCTATATTCAACTATTCGGAAAATCCATAATTATGTTGTTAGGCTGGAATTCATTCCATTGATTTCGTCAATGAACTTGAATGTCCTAACAAGATCCTGTCTAAACTGCTTATAATGATAAGTAGAAATCGTGTCGTAATTCTAGCTAATCATCAATGAACGAAGCATCTCTCGTTCTTTCCCGTTTTTTGCTGCAACCAAGGCACGCTTTGCAACAGAATTATACTTCTCGACCCGGTCGGAGTTCCATCTCCAGTCCTCAAGTTTCTCAGCCTGACTGAACGAAACAAAGCCTTTCACGAGCCAGTCATCGTCGTTCATACCAGGTAGAGCCTTTATAAACGTGTCAGACTCGGGTCCAATTCTCAATTGAACCCTTTGTGTCCCTCTGGCCAACTCGGTCAAGGACGTTACACGGTCGCGTCTTTGTTCAGCATATGACGCTAAACATTGATGTAGTTGATCCTGAGGTATTCTTTGGACATTGCGGTTGCCATGAGTTTCTCTTATTGCGAGTAAATTATTCACAAAGCAAGCTGCTGATTCGAAGGCCAAATTTGCTCCCATAGCAGCGTGAGGTGCCATCTGAGACCCTTTGTTAACCCATAATCCTCGAAGCCCTACAATCTCTTTGTTTTGTGTGGGAACACTCACTTTGTGCGTAGCATCGCCAAGCAGAAACATTCTTCCCGCAAACCAACTTTCACAAATCCCTTGCTCCAGAGATAGAGTTATTTTGTATTCTCCCCGTTCAAGTACATCTGAGAAGTGGACACCTTCAGTCAAAAGTACATCAGAGACCAAAGCACAGGTGGCTTCGGTATCATCGTCAGTGAATTTTCGTCGTTGTCCGTATTTGAGAGATTCCTCAAGCGATTTAAAAACAAACCAATACAATTTCCCATTGAGCCCTGAGAAGACCAAAACCGATGCTTCGCGATTGTAGATGGTAAAATAACGGCCCTCTCCGATTGATGAAATCGAGGCAGAGATACCAAAGACGCAGTAGCTCTCTGCAGAAAGATCTATACATCAAGTGCGAACAGTCAGAATAATTAGCAAAAATCCTTTAGAGCATTACATACAGTTAGGGTCAACTTCAAGCGGTTCTGGAATCTGTTCTCTGACAAATTTGCGGACAGTGCTATGGACACCGTCTGCACCAGCCACAACTTGGCAAGCAAAGACTTCGCCGTTCGCGCATTTAACAATTGCTTTATCTTCCAAATTCTCGATTTCCACTACTTTCTTGAAAGCGTGTAATCGTGACTTGTCCTGGATACTGTTGAATAAGATGCTTAAAATGCGACGTCTATCCATAAAGAACGCTCCATATCCGAATCTGGAGTCTGCTTTAGTGCTTGATCAAGGAATCCTCTCTCAAGTATCACTCACAGGTCAGGGTAAGCTCTCGAAGCCTTTGTGGTAGTGTATAGCTCGCCAGTTTCGCCATCTCTATGCTCCCAGCAGTCATGCTTGACCGACCACTTTTCTATTTCATCAATGACACCAATCTGGTCGAGTATTCTCAATCCACTGGGCATCAAGCCAATACTAGCACCTGACTCGGGCACTAGTTCGTGAGCTTCAAAGAGCAAATAGGATACGCCGGCCATTTCGAGCATTTTAGCGAGTGCTAACCCGCCGATGCCACCACCCACAATTCCAACCACGACGGATTCTTGGGGGCTGCTTGGTCGCATTTTTTATACAAGGGTGTCAAAGTAAAGGTGTCACAGGCTTTTGTGTAAAGATGCAAAATTTAATATTTCAAGTTAGGGATGACGGATTCAACAATGTGTGTGTCAGAACTTAACGGCCAAATCCATCCTCGATAGTATCATGTATTTATTATAAAATATTTCGGCTAGGGTCTACGTTTTGCACACACAGATCTACATAATTACTAATTCTGAAGTCTTTCTCGCGCTGTTTCGGACACAGGTGTATTCCCGAAGCGAGGGCGAGGCTTAGCGTGGGTTAGTTTGTTGGATGATCAATCCTCACAGTCTCCACAACTTGGGCTCGGACGCATCGGATTGGACCTAGTGGATTCAATGGGATAAAAGCGGTTGGGAGGTGTACGCCGAACGGACCCGAAACCTCGCAGGTTGTCAGCCGGGGCGCACGCGTCTCGGTCATCTCAAAATAATAAGCCGCCACACTCGGGTCCGGCCGCACAATTTCCTCAGCCCCATGCATATGCCCTTAGATCGCACTCGGAGAATATTCGGCGCATTCTGTTCTGTTCCAAAGTCTAAGAGCTAATAATAGCTGAATTGAGTGTGGCTTTCTCAGGCCTATCGTGATGTACTGCATAGAGCCGCATCACACTACAAAACAGTCTACCCGGCGCGCACATATTTTTTACTGGGCACATCTGTAAACTTTTAATTTAGAATATTCACAACTGCATTCATTCATGCAATGTCTCAAAAATGATTGGATGACCAGTTTCCATCAAGGACGACTTTAAAATCCAAGTCGTTCTAGGAGAGGATGTCACGATTACGTGGAGCAGGGATATATATACCGATACTAAATTACTCTTTTATTGATACTATGGTCATACCAACTCATAGTCATACCAAAACCGAGATACATAGAAAAATAATAGCTATACTAATGATTTCAGATTCTCCATCTGGTGGCTTCAAGACACAGAATCATCCATCCTCCAATAATACACCCTTTAAAGGCCAAGAGCCTCGACAATGTCATCGACTCCGAGAGCAACAGAAAGGGAAGTAAAGTTACCGCTGGTGGCGACTTCGAGGGCGGCATTAACCTTGGCAAGGCTGACACCAGAAACAAGCTTAGCGACACCCTCGGCGATAGCCTCAATATCAACAGTGACGGTGCCGTCAGCCTTGAGCTCGAGGAGCTTGGCAGCGAAGGAGATACCAAGAGTGGTCTCAAGCTGTTAAGAATCATCAGGTTAGCATGGATTTAAAAGGGGAGAAATCGTAGGTATTTACCGAGGTAAGAGCACTGCCAAGGAGGGCCTGGAGCTCAGTGGTGGCAATGGTCACCGTGAGGCCGGAAGTGAGAAGCTGTTCAACAATGGAGACAACGCTGGAGACAAGGGAGCGAGCCTGAATGGGGGAAACCTTGGGAACCTTGACAGGAACGGGGAGGAAAGTGCTGCGGGCCTGGACAGGAGCGGGCTTGACGTCCTTGGGAGCAGGAGCAGGAGCGGCGCGGGCGTGAACAGGAGCGACCTTGGGGTCAACAGGAGCAGGGGCAGGAGCAGGGGCAGGAGCAGCTCGGGCATGAACAGGAGCGACCTTAGGGTCAACAGGGGCGGGAGCAGGAGCACCGCGAGCCTGGACGGGAACGGGCTTGGGGTCCTTGGGAGCCGGGACAGGAGCACCACGGGCCTGGATGGGAGCCGGCTTAGGGTCAACGGGAGCCGGAGCTGGGACACCACGAGCGTGGACAGGAGCGACCTTGGGGTCGACGGGAGGAGCAGGGGCAGCTCGGGGGTTGACGGGAGCCGGCTTGGGGTCGACAGGAGCAGGAGCGGGAGCACCGCGAGCCTGGACAGGAGCGACCTTAGGGTCGACAGGAGCAGGAGCCGGGGCGCCACGAGCGTGAACAGGGGCGACCTTGGGGTCAACCGGAGGAGCAGGGGCAGCCCGAGCGTTGACAGGAGCTGGCTTAGGGTCCTTGGGGGCAGGGGCCGGAGCACCGCGAGCCTGGACAGCCGGGACCTTGGGGCCCTTGGGAGGAGCTAGAGCGTTGCGAGCCTGGATAGGAGCCTTAGGGTCCTTCACAGGGGCCGGAGCGGGAGCATTGCGAGCTTGGACAACACCGTCCTTCAAAGGAGCAGGAGCGGCTTCAGAAACAAGTTAGTTACCATGATGAAAACTGAGTAAAGAAACCTTCATACCAATGACTCGGGCGCTGGCGGAGGTAGCGCAAACAGCAACAAGGACGGTAGAGAAACGCATTTTGGCGGTTGGAGTGGTTGGAGTTGTTGGATTAAAAGAAATGGAAGTGAGCGAGTGAATAGATTTGTAAACGAGTGAAGAGATGACTGAAGAACGATTGTGTTGTGCAGATTTCTCTTTTTGCGAGAAGATTCATGTCCTTTTATAACAGTTAACCATGGTGCTCACATTGTGAAAGTGGAGATATTTTGTTGGACCTAGGGTACTTTCGAGCTCCATAGAATGGCTGGCTTGTTGATATTACACTTCATAATGCAAATTAGACGTTGGGACTTAGATCCAAGCAATGATGCGATGACTGGGTTCCTGGGGGCACATTGCGAGGGCACGTAACCAGTCTAGATTGAGCGGTCAGCAGCAAATTTGAATTGAACATTTGATTATTCACATAACAATTATGTTTTACGGCACCTTTTCTTGGAATTATGTTGGTTACAACCAAACAATCATTGCTGCGTACTGACTATCTACTTGCTATTGTTCGATATATTCATGCATGTCATGTTCTCGATCTAGAAAAGGAGGCAACACAAAAACCATCAAAATCTCAATTGGTTGCTGATCATTACGCTTTCAAAGTATAGACCATTAAACAAAGTCCAATTGGCATGGGGAGGTCCATGTTATGCTGAGCGGCACGCACAGATGACACTCCTCAAATGCTATCACCGATCGATCATTAATTCCCGTGGTGATTACGAATATTCGCCTTGGCCAGAGTAATTTTCGCATCAGACGCAACAGTTGTCGACGATCCTTCCCTGGCACAATCTGCATCTGTGCTTTATCAACTAGCCTCATATGGGTGCTTTAAATTGGTCACGGAGCTTCGGCCAAAAACGCTTTGGATTCATTCATTCATTCCAATAGTTCACAATGCAGCGTTTCAAGTATTCTCTCGTGTCTCGACTCAATCGCACGCTTCATAATTCCATTCAAAGATACCTAACACAACATACGAGTTCAAATCTGACCGTTGAAGTATCCACTGTTTCTCATCCGACGCCGTTGGCGGCCGTTGAGTAGCTTGCGTTAAGGCCGATATTGAGATCATCAATGAGATCGGCACGGTCCCATCCGTAGGCGTTTAGAATGGAGACAGTGGAGATGGAGACTGGGATTCGACCCCAGACTTTAAAAGGAGGGCGTGAGTTTGATCTTGCCAGGAGCATACGTACGCGTTCGAACCTGGCTTGAATCGGGCCCCCAGAGCACGCAATGACACCTCGACCCACACGCCTGAGCGGCAACTGGCAAGGCGCATTGTTTGGTTGAAGATCATGTCCCGATTTGGGTTCCAGGGATCCGAAAATTAAAAGTTTTCGCTCCTGAATACGTACGCATCGCATCATTCGTCACTGACGGTGAATGGATGCTCCCAATGAAACAACCACGGGCCAATCGGGAGATGCAAAGACCTATCCGAAAGTTCCGTCGGCATTTGCTTCATTTTGACTTCGGCTTTCGGCAGCACAAATTGGCCCATTTTCTTCAGAAGCAGCCGACACGTCAGCAAAGCGCGCCCAAGGGTGAGTATCCACCATCACCATGAGCCGTTGGCTACCCTACACACAATCGAATATTCTCAAACACCAGTTGAGGAGTAAGAAATCGGGATATTGATTCATAATTTTCTATAAAATTAGAATAATTATCGAACCATTTAATTCCTTTCAGCCCCATTATTATAAAAATAAAAGCCACAAGTATGAACAAAAGGTGGTGGCGGTCTTGAGGATATCCACCCATCAACCATCAACCATCTAGCATAATTGCCTAATCCAAAACGGCTTTAGGCATGTGTACTTTGGTTCGTCTAAGCTCTCAAAATTTCTCCGAGTGCGCGCACGATAAGAATAGATGCTGCCAGGATACATTCAGTTGCAATGCATTAAACAACCAACATGCCATTGCATTGACCAAAAAGGTCAAGTGTAGACCAAGATATCAGATTAAGAGTTCCGGGCAAAGCGGGTAAACTGGATAAACACGTTACTAATTGGTCTATCACCATTATGAATCGGAGCAAATATCCCAAAGCAGAATAGTCTGTATCCTCATTTTAGGGTCGGGGCATCATTGGAAGCTTCCGAGGTCGGGTGCGCATTGAGGCCAGTGCAAAGTACGAGATTAGGCAGAGCTCTGGGCTAGAAATTCGACCACGGCGTTATTTCCGTCGTATACAGCTTAAAGCAATGCCATCAGGCCTTTACGGCCCGTTTCATTGATTTTCACCTGACCTGTGCGTACAAGTGACTGGTCAGCATTTGAATAGCGGCTCAAAGTACCCGGAATAGCAGGGTATAGCGATGTTCGATATCTCCTTAATCTCTCTCCATTTTTGTCTGCAATAATGCTTTAGCAAAGTCATCATGTGCCAGGCAATGTATTCATTATTTACAGAAAATAGCAGTGGCTTTCGGCAATTTTGAACATGTAGTCGTCATCAAGTTTGGCTCGATTGGAAGCCGGTTAACCGGGGTGGCATTCAAGCGGGTCACTTCAATGTTCAAGTGTGGCCTGAACAAACCGAGACTCATGATGGAATTTGACGGCTGGTATTTGACTGTGCGGTATGCTTCATGCATTCTGTTTCTTTACTGCTAATACTATTACTGAAAGTCAACATCTTGGTGGTCAGGATCAAATATCTTCCACAATGAATATACTAAACATTAAAGGGGTGGTGAATCCATGCGGGCCATGGGATGAGCTGTTGTGGTGTACTTCTGTGACGCGCTAAAATAAACCCGCCGGCCGACGGATCACGCTTGCATGCTGCCATAATGTGGATAAAATTGGACTCATCAGAGAATGAGGCAGCTCAATTGCTTCCATGACCAACCATCCACTTTTGCCACCCAACAACAAAACATCTGCGGCATTGATTTCCCGAATATGATGCGTGCAAGAGAGTGTCTCCTCGAGTATGATTTTCCACAAACATCGGATGTGGATTCACCTCTGGTGGTCCTAGCACTGCCGCTCGTTCCGTTGAATGTCTGCTCACCGCTGATGAAGACAATGGCCCTCAGGATTGAGGCCGAGGCGTCTGATTCGGTCGCGATATCGGTATCCCATGTCACGTCATCGACCACGCCCCTTTTAATTCGCATGCCCACGTTTTTGTTTCTTACTCACGGGCTTGACACTCACACATCAATAGGTCAAGGGAAATCTAAAAAAAAAAAAAAAAAGAATTCACAGTTAGAGCACACAAGCGTGTGGCTGACTACCATCCAGAATCAGACTTGACCGTTCTTCAATCGCAACTTTGCCCCGAGTAAGACCACAGCCCTGAGAAAAAATGATGTGTTTCTATAGGTGTTGTGGAAGCATTTCTGTCACAAAATTATGGGTGAAGACTCTCAGGCAAGATCTTGGCAATTTACTTTGATCAGAGATCGTTCTGAGGATCAGACTTTCTATTAGAGTCTGAGTGGAAAGTATTGTGATAAAATCCACTACCGTTTATATATATTATACTCTTAAAACATGGCTGGTGTTTGTTATTGAATCCAAGTTTACGTCCACTCCGATGACAATCTCATCATCTATTTCATTGTCCTTAGTTATCTTGCATTTCTCCCGGTACTTGCTAACTCGTACATAGCCACAACACGGCAAATCACTACCTCTACCATATTAGAAGCTCACCTTCCCCCCCTTTTCCCAGAATAAGTGTTGTGCAGATTGCATGATAGCATAATATCTTCCAAGTTTTTCAGATTTTGGCAAATTTCCTTCTGCTCTTGATCTATACAAACTAAGGAGAACAGCCAGGCGACCTCATTCTCGAGGGCTTTTGTTGCCACCATATCCAAGCGGCAATTATCATATATGTTGCCGCAAACAATGCCAAGGATGAAATCGGAAAAGCCCAAAAGTACTTCGGAATATATAACGATCCAGCACGGTTTTCTTTAATGAGACTGGAACTGAAGAGTGACTGCCATTGCTATTAATTACTTTGGGATTGATACATGTGGACTTGAGTATACTAACCGCAATAAGTGACGCAGGTAGATACGCCATTGCCATGTGTGTCAGTACCTTCATTTTCTCTGAACTCTCCTGAGAAGTCCTGAGTATGGTAACGGAATTTCGATGTTCGTCTCTCATTTCTCCAGTAATGGAATTCGCAATTTTGCCAACAAGTTGTGTTTCATATCCGAATTTGATAAGGTGTTCGTCATTTCGATATGTCAAAATTCTCGAAATCTGTGCTTATTGTTATCAAATCAAGTCTAAAATCACTATTTTAAACATACCATATCCAAAATACGCGAGGAATGCTCGAGTAAATATCGAATACTTCGCTGATGGTTCTGAATCCTAGCTTCGTGAATATCTAGCGATGACGCGATGCTAGTTCTATCATTTGGCACTTGGGCATTGTGAAGGGCGCTTTCCCAAAAGGACTTGTGGGATTTTCCAATATCAAATGAACCTTCCAGTATCATCGCACATTTGAGCATTTTCTTGCGGAGGCCAAGAAGCACCTGCGCCTCTTGAAAGTTGACAACAAAATCTTCCTTGGAAGGACGCCCTACTCGCGACAAAAGTGCAGCATCCTCCTACAAAATGACATGGTTAGAAGTCATAAATGATGGTAGTTGCGCACATGACAAGAAACTCACGAGGATTGAAAGTTCTTTCTCGAGATGGTTGATGTAGTACCGCCAGTTTTTTTCCGCATTATACAAAAATGCTGATTGAACTGCCAAGGATGTTTGAAGTGATGAAGGCACAGGCCGATTGTCGCGCCATATGTTAGATACTTGCTGGTAAAATGCCTTTGTTGGCTGAATTATCATACAAGTTGATGATTTGGTTTTGGAACAATATTTTTGATACATCGCAGTGTGACGAAGGGACCATGGGTCCTTCAGCTTTCTCCCATGCTCTTCCACATATCGAAGATTGTATGCCATCTCTTTTTGAGTGAAAATTCAGTACGGGCAATTCTTCCAAATGGCGATAATAGGTCAAACGATTTGTACATACCGAAAGATGGAAGCTCACGGCTACTCGCCTATCAAGACCTCAATGATGTGTTGGTAGGGGCTCACAGAGTTTTGTGAGAATCTATTTAATCATCTGGATGGAGGCGAAGTTGCCTAGAGGTACCACGTGAATCAGCCAACACAGCCTTGAAATACAACGCTTATCACCGGTTGGACAAGTGCACTTCCATATTTTCCCCGCCATTGCAGCAGAGCTATTGATTCTGGTTGGAATATGACGTAACAAAAACGTCAGACTACTTCATGTACTTTTGCTTACTTCGTACACTTCTGCCTAGCCCTCCCGACGGTCACTCAAGTCTCCTGATTGGCTCCGAGCTCAATCCCCTCACTCAGGCGTCTGGGTCGGATCAAATCACGACTAGAATACCAAAGTTACCCTAGACTTTTACTTGCTCTTCCTCTTCCTGTGACATTGTTATTTCCTGATGATAGGCGCATAAGAGTCATGGAATTTTACCGGTGTCAAAATTCTGGGTGCTGTAAGAATAATCTTGTCTCCCCCATCCTGTAGTACACTGTTAGTATTCTTATCGCCACTGGGCTTGCCAAAAATACCTCAGTGTCAACATGGAAAGTCCCGACAGAGAAGTTGGATATCAACAAGTTCTTCAGTTTTTCCAAATCCACATACCGAGCCTCCAATGTTTGAACGGCCATATTTCGTTACGATGGAGGTTTTTACAGGGGAAAGAGTGGAACAAAATCTTTTCTGCTCTTGACTTGTATTACAAAGTACTTTGGAGAAGCTCGATAAACTTTTACAAGAGCAAAAAGAAATAAAAGAAAAACCCGCGCTGGAAGCGTTCGCCCTTCCCCGCTCCCTCACGTGTTCCGTTTCACCAGCCACCACATCTGCACTTCACTTTTGCTTACCCTAACTGAACACAATAATAAAATTTTGCGCATTGCTAGCAAAAACTCTGATTCTTGCAGACAGTCAAGTAAACGGACTGGAGAGACCATTCTATTCTTTCTCGAACACGAGATGGCTTCAGAACTCTACCGTCACATCTGCGCCCTTCAGGTCACCAATGCCTTCAACCAGAAATTCATACCCTGGAAAGGGCTTGACGACATTCTAAATAATGAAACAGTCACGGAGTTGCTTTGTCGGAAGAAGATAGAGCCCTACCAACAAGAAGAAGCACTCTATGCAGTTCTTCATGGAGGCAAACGAGGTTTTGCGGCCCTTGTCATGCTTGAATGTGAACCACCCAGCAAACCTGAATGCGAACTACCTAGCAAACCTGAATGCGAACCACCCAGCAAATCTGAATATGAACCACGCATCAAGGTTGAATGTGAAGTATACATTATGAGGTTTTTAGAACATGACAACTTTGGTCGCAGAGGTATCGATTCTAGATTGCCCTTTGATGAGCAGATTCTTCAGAAAATCATTCCAGAGGCATATCGGAAATTTTATGACATTCAATGGCAGTTCTGTGCCCCCTTGTTCGGAGCCAATATGCATCATCCTCAACTTAACGAATCCACCATATTCCCATTTGTTAAATTCGAAACGCTCGGAGAGGGAGCATTTGGAGAAGTTTTCCGAACTCTTCTTCCTGGGTCGCATCAGAATATTCAGGATGCAAACACAAACGAGGTCCTTTTTCTCCATACCTGTGCTTGTAAGTCTAGCTAAAGAGCATACAGGTTCAAGTCGTCGTCAAACGGCTTACAATAACGAAAAACCCCAAGACTGAAGACGTTAAGAGAGAACAGCATATCCTTTCAATGCTCAGATGTCTTGACCATCCTAACATCGTGCAATTCTATACCTCTTACACCCTGAAACAGGAAACGTGTCTTTTATTTGCTCCTGCAGACGGTAATTTGGAAAATTTGATGTCTGAACCACGAAAAACTGTTTTCGAGAGCGATTCATCGATCATTCAAGCCTTATATGGGCTTTCATCCGCGATTCTTCACGTTCACAATTATTTCTACGAGGAGTATGGCTTGAGCCTGGTGGGCTGCCACTACGACCTGAAACCCAAGAATATTCTTGTGAAAGGCCAACAGTTCATCTTGGCCGATTTTGGATTTTCGAGGCTAAAACTTGAAATTGAGGGATCGCGATCTAATTTCAAAGGTGGCACGGTTGATTACTTAGCACCTGAGTGCCAGAACCTCGAAACAGATCTGGCTAAAAACCCGATAGGAAGGGCCAGTGATATTTGGTCCTTTGGTTGTATTCTGAGTGAGATTTGTACTTATATCCAACTTGGGCCCGATGGAGTGCAGAAATTTTCAGACAGTAGACTCATTACGTTCGGGGGGTGGATAACGATGCGCCCTTTCCACAAGTTAACTGAGCCAAGTGAGGCAGTTTTGACTTGGCTTGAGGCTTTGAGAGAAAAGGCAGCAGAAAATAGCATCAAGCTAGGGTTATTGGGGCTTGTTAACCACATGTTAACCCTCAAACAAAGTGATAGGCCTAGTGCACAAAAGGTCTCAGCTTGGCTGTTTCTACTTGCTCAAAAGTCAGCCATTGACAACATCTCTAAAACACTTGCGCACCTCGCAGAGTCCCAATTTAGTCTCAGCATTGAATGCAAGCGATTCAATATCTGGTATGAGACAGTGGGGCTCCAGGACGTTCCTCAAAGTTCATGGTTTCTCAGCAACGAAGCGCCTATTCACTTTGAAAAAGTTGAATCGACAATTCGGTCACTAATTGAAGAGGCTTGTCTCCAAGAAAGTCTTGCGTAAGTCAGTTTAGCATTCAAGCATAACAACCCCACCCACCGTCGTTTTCGGAAATTAATCAGTGATCTCTGGAACATCCTGCCACCTAGTTTCATCTACAAAATGCATGGGAGACTTGAAAACTGGTTCTTGGAGCAAAATCATATCGCTTCTTCGTCTGTAGAAACAGAGACTCTCGGAAAGGGATACGAAAAGATCCAGCTTCTTCTCAGCATGAGACAAGCTATGGCATCTGTGACGGCTCTTAAGGATAAGAAACCCGATTTACTCATTGATGTTCCTTCAGATCTAGATGACTGTGTAAGTGGGGCACAGCTTGGTTGGATTCTCACACAGTCTGGCGAAAAGAAGCGAATTCTGCTGGAGATTCTCGGGTACGGAGCTGATTGGGTTAACCGACTTGATGAACTCGTCACAAGGGTCGATCGACTTGTTTCAATCCTTGGGCATCTTGGAGAATCTTCATTTCCTGTGTTGCCGTGTTTGAACTTCTGTCACATCCAGGATCAACAATCATTTGGGTTTATCTACGAAATTCCATCAGCAAAACCCATCACCCTCGTTGACTTAATCTCGCGAACTCAGCTTCGACAACATCGCCCATTACTTGACGAGGTGGTCTATGTCGCCTTCAAGCTTTCATCATCACTCCTTAAATTTCACAAAGCACAATGGCTCCACAAGGGCATATCATCACATAACATCATCTCCTTCCCAACCTCCCTTGAACAGCCATTGACTGCCTTCACAACCCCATATTTTATTGGATTCAACCACAGCAGAGAGAACAGTGAGTTTGCATTCACATTAGGACCATCAGAGGACCTCAAAATCAGGGACTACCAGCATCCTGAGTATCGGATGGGGGACGGTAAAATTCATTATAAGGAAGAATTCGATTACTACAGTCTAGGGGTCGTACTTTTAGAACTGGGGCTTTGGCGGTCATTGGCGGATCTACTCAAGGGAAAAGAAACAAAGTCGCCGGTAGAAGTCAAGAAATACCTGCAAAACAAAGCTCTGGTTCTCGGCTCATATGTTGGGAAAGCGTACATGGATGCAGTGGTGTTTTGCCTAGGCGAGAAAGAGATGATCGAGGGAGAAATTGGGATCAAGTCGAGCTGCGATGCATTTTCAAATGCGGTTGTGGAACCCTTGTTTCGGTGTACTGAGAGCTATAACCTTACTCGATCAAATTTGCAGCTTGATTTTGAGTCTTGGCAAAAGTAAACATATCGTTGGAATATTTGAGAGAGACAGTTGCTTATCTGATTATTTACTTGGGCATAAATAATACATCAGATTTATTTATCGATCGTACACAAAATTAAAAAGTTTCATTGAATACCAAAAAGGTCCTCGTATATTAGATGAAGGTGCCATTGCTACCTGGTCTCTCCACAGCAACCGAGTCAGTCTCACATCTCTGCCGTCCTCAACTCCGCTCTGTACCTAACTGTTGCAGAGTCATCAGGTCCAAATCTTTTCTCAGCTATTTGAACGACTTTTTCCAAATACTTGAGTGCATTCTGGCGGTTGCTCTGCCTAGAATATATGGCAGCCTGGTTGTAGGCAGCCCGCAAGATTGCTAGCTCATTGTCCCCGTCGGCCTGTTCCAATTGCGTAAGAATATGATTATTGAGATCAATAGCCTCTTCCAATCGCCCCATACCACTTAAAACATAGGCTAAATCTGTTTTATGACGCAGAACTATGGCGTTGTCTGCTTTCATACCCAAGCGAACTTTTAAGATATCTTCGATGGTATCCCTAGCATTCTGCCAATCGCATTTCCCCATATAACAATGCGCAAGGTTGCTTAAAATATCAATAGTCAACTCATGATTTGCACCTAACTTTTCTTTCGCAATCACGGATGTCGACAGGAGCAAATCCTTCCCCTCCTCATACTTGCCTGTTTGTGCCAGCCCCATCCCTCGAAGGTTGTTTTGAAATATAATTCTTGCTTCGTCCGTTCTTAATTTCTTTTCCTTTGCTTCTGCAATTCTGACCTTAATACTTTCTGCCTCTTGGGTATTTGGAGTAATGGCAGAATATTCGCCCAATAATCGAAGCGTCATGGAGCTTTGGGACCCTGATGTTTTGGTTGAAATTTCAATTGCTTGTTGCAGTAGTCTCGCCGCATCTTCATATTTCTTTTGCCGAGTATAACTCTTTATGAGAGCTGTAAGAGCGCCAAGTGTGATGGGATGATCGCATCCGTATTCATTTTGTAACGCCTCCAGAGACTTTCTCCCGAGACAGTCAGCTTCTTCAAACATTTTGTTTGCTTGATATGCATTGACCATCGCAACATTGACTGAAATATATTCTGGGTGAGCCTCTCCAAAGAGGTCTTTACAATCCTTTGCTGCTGCTAATATCAGATCCTGGCCATCCGTTACATCTCCTATTTCAACCAGCAAAGTTCCCAAAATCTTCTTGCTACGAATGGAGAATGGATGGCGAGGCCCGAAAACCAATTCACCTCTTTTGGCTACATCTTGCTGCAACTCCAAGGCTCTTCTCAAATCATTTCCGTCCTTATATAAACTTGCTAGCAAGCTCTCGCTCCGAAGGGTTTCAAAAGATGAAGGACCCATGGTGATCTTTTGTCCCTCAATCATGTCTTTGAGCTTTGGGATATACTGGCTTGAGACTCCCATGTCGGACCAAATCTGAATGAGAAATCTTTCACATTCTATTGAACGAGGATCATCTTTGCCAATAAGCAAGTTCATACGTGGGAGCACCTCTTGGCAAATATTCAGAGCTTGTAATGGCTCCCCTTGCATCCAAAGGGAACACGCCAGTGAGTGGTTTGCTGACAGTGTTTTAGGGTGAGCTGGTCCGAGTCGTTCTTGTAGCCCTTCTACTACCTTTCGTTGTGTATCAACGGCAAGGCTATAATTTCCTTGGCCATGATAGATGACTCCCATGCTGTCCATCAGCTCTAGAATAATGGTGTTTCCCTCAGCAGACTCTTCTCTCATTGCTTCAATCTGCATTCGCTGCATTTCAACGGTAGCCATGTCTTTGGTACCTGCATACTTCTTCCCTAGCTCTTCGTTGTTTTGGATCAGGTTTTCAATGCATTCCCTTACTTCAGAAAATTGTTGCTTCGTCTTTCTGATTTCACCATCAAGAATTTTCTCTGCTTCCGCCCATCTTCCTTGTGCTGCACGAATTTCAGCTTTTTTCTTCGCGAGTATCGGCAAACGGCTGTGTGGCTTCAGCCGTTGGCAAGATAGATAAATCTCGTTTAGGATTTTATCAGCCTCATCTAATCGATGAACGGCCTGAAGGATGGAGAAAAGTTGAAATTGAGCATCACGAGTTAAAATATGGACCGAGCCGAGAGCTTTTGTCCGAGCTTGAGCTTCCTGCCGAAGGTGCTCTTCGGCATGACCAAGAATACCATCCAGACGGTAATTATCCGTGACATCGCTGTCTAAAGGAGTTCGATACTCGTCCAACGCCCTAGGGTTTCGTTTTGGAGGATCATTATCTTGCAAAATTTTATCGAACTCGTGTTTCAGCTCGGCTGGGGAAAATAAATTTTGATTCTCAAGTTCCTTTATTCTGTCCATGTCTTGTGGGATGAAAAATCCGGCTTCCCATCCCAAAGCCAAGGTGAGAGCCGCTTGTGAAGCGCACTTACTACACAAAGCTTCTAAGATGACAGAATTGAGACTATCGCGCAAGAAATTACGGACTCTATAGTCACAGGTTGTGAGGAGGGCAAAATTGGATGCAATCTACTGAGGTAAGATACCATAAGCTGCAAAGTCTTTTTCAGATTGTAACTTACTGAAGAGAGACTATGAGGTGAAGGATATGGCCTAATTTGTGTTTCCTGCTTTCTGGCAGCTATCTCGGATTCTTCATCGAAAGTTAAAAGCCGAATCAGCTTTTCAAAGTCAAGTTCCCTTTCATCTGCACTTTGACAGAGTGTTCTTTGGAAAAACGTCAACAATGATTTATTTTGATGCTCCGAAAGGGCAAAGTATTTTTCGATGGCATTACTGATGGTGACTGAAAATTCATTTGTTGATTTTAGACGTGGGATGATTTCAACTACCTTGTCATCTATGTGGTCCACGATTAGTGAAATGGTTACAAAGACAAGTCACTCGCACCTCACCGAGGCAGGGTTGAAAAATTGTGTATAAACACAATAGTCCGTAAGAATAAATATCTTGTTTCTTTGCATTCTTCCAGGGGATATGTCTTTCATGCCATTCAGGCGCTTCCCATGGGATTGTTTTTCGAAGAGTTACCAGATCATCTTCTGAATCGCAAATGCAAGAAGCCTCGAAATCAGTAATTATTGGAACATATCGTGCCTCTTTTTGATGGATGAGGATATTCCTAGGGTTTACGTCGCCATGGACGATTTCTGGACGATAGGAGTCAGTTCTCAAATCATTTTCCAATGGAGGAAGTACAATCATAACATACTATTCCGATGTAAAACATCTAGGCCAAGGGCCACTTCTGCGCAAATTTGAATGATAATTTCTAGAGAGGCATTTGTTCCATGAGGACCGTCAATCAAGTCTCTCAAATTACCGAAGTTGGCTTTTGGGTAGATGAGAACAGGCCACACGGTATCCATGTGAAATTCCCAAGATATTCCCATTAAACTTGCTATATTCGGATGCATGGAGACCTCGGGCTGCCAAGATATGAGAATCTCACGAAGAAGCGATTTGAATCGGTCTTTGGTAAGGGTCGTCGGATTTCTCGGGCCCACGTCAGATCGCGGGATTGTTCGCTTGAATGCGAAGGTGAGCTCCTTCGTAACAGAATTGGAGGCGTTGATTTGGCTCGATCCGCCGCGACCCAGAGATGGGATGACAGGTTGCCATCTAGCATCCATCACATCCACTTCAAGCTTGAGGGCGAGGGACAGAAAAGAGACGAAATCATGATGATTATCACAAACATCAAAGCTGTGCGGGGTTTCGTGAGTTTGGGGGGACGGAATCTCGGAAATGTCGGATGCCAGCGTGACCCGGGTTTGAGAAGTATCCATATGGCTTCCTTCTGACATGTTCTGTATAAATGCCGTTTAATTACATGGATGTTGAAGTAAAAGACTCCTTTGCGGACGATGACTATGTGCAGTGACGTGCCAGAATGAGGAGCCAGAAGAAAAAAAGGAATTCGCCCAGATCATTCGTTTCTCCTTTTTCTTTTCTTTTTCCATTGGTTTCTTGTTTTGCATATTGGACTCAGCCTCAGTTTTTTTGCTGCGCTAAGATAGTCCGCCAGCCATGTGACATTCATACCCAGAGATTCAGCCACAAAAACTACATTACGTTCAAATGACGAAGTGGCTGGGCACAGCTGGGCAAAATTGTGCCGTCACGCGCGGTTTAATTAGTGACATATCATTTCCACAGTTCCATCCTGTCGTAGAATACTGCGCACGGAAAGATGCAAAAAGTGATATTAGCTTGGTATTGAAGAGATTTACCCTCGAAGCTACCTTCAACATATGCTCAAGTCAGATTTGTATGACCGCCAGTGCATCATTCAACGTAAGGATACTGCATGCATATCCTGACAGGTGTTCAGCACATTCTCTATTCAGATTCGCGGAGGTGCACAATCCGAGTCCTTCTTGCTTCCTGACCCTCGGTCTCCGAAAAGTAGCTGGATTGAAAAGATTATTTAGAATGCTTCTCTGTCTGAGTGAAATTCGAAGGAACTTACCGCTTAGTATGCCAAGACCATTCGTAATTTCCACGAACCCAATCTGCAATTACGCCCATATAACTCACGATTTGTTCATCAACTTTCGGTCCATACGAAGGAAATCCATCTTTCTTGATTACCCTTTCATAAATATTCAGAAATCTCTGAAGCCCCAGCTCATGTCTGTCTGCTACCCAATTGACCGCACCTTGTAGGTCCAGGCCCTGGTGATGCATCACTACCGTAATGGCGTTGTATTCACAATCATTCTCAGCTCGCTCTCGGTGATATGAAAATATATCCTAAGTATGTGTTAGACCCTTCTCAATCGATGATATACAAACCTACATTCTGAAGCGCGACCAATGCACCACACAGATTCCTCAACTCTTGAAGATATGGATGGTCTATACATTTTTGAGGGATTCTCAGTCGCTGGCATTGTTCCCCAAGACTGACGCCTGGGAGCAGACCTATATTATCAACTCGCTCACGAATATATTCTTCTGGATCTAGCAATCGCTTTTTTTCTCGATTCTGAGCTTGTCGGATGACAGCATTGATATACTCGATCCAATCTTTCTGAAATCGTTCAATAATGTCCTCGGATAATTCAGCAGACGCGCGTTCCCAAAATCTATCAGAGTTTAGTTCAATCAAGTAACTTTTAGAGACACTGGGTCTTCGCTATGCTCACCGTCTAGTGATTTCTCCAATAATATGCTCACCCGGAGGGCGTGGTCAGTCGGGGTGAAGGACTGCGTCGACTGCCATCCGACATATGTCAGTAACGACACTGATTGGTTGGTTATCGGTTCTTTCGTCAATGATGAAAAATACGTTCATGAGGTCACATATAGACCGAAAAGTAACTAAAAGTAAATCGTAGAATTAATCAGCAACAAAGTAAATGAAAGTGAATCAAATCCAACCCACAGTGTGAACCTCCATAGAATGCTGATGCTGCAAGATACGGAAGATCCCATCCATCAAAAACTTTTTCCAGTTTTTCACTAAGGGGATTAAATCCAAAGAACCACTGGTTGGATTCCAGTTTCCCAATTTCATAGTGTGGGTTGAATCCCCTGTTCCACGGAAAATTGCGAAGGAGATGAGGAACGCAGAAAGAGGTGGTCTCGTCTCGAGGCCTATCTCCCGCCGATTCAGAATTTGTGACGCCGTCACGAGCCATAATTTCAGTGAGCGCCGACATGGTGATTATATGAATGAGAACAAAAGCGAAATATGACGTTCACTAAGACCACAGCCTTTGAAATTGGCTTGTAGAGAAGAGCAGACCAGGAGGCGCCTTATATATTTCATCTTGGGCGCTGTCACCACTCCTCATATCAATGTTCAGATACATTCCGAGGAGAAAATAAGCGAGGTCCTGGGCACAGTGAATCACCGTCACTATACGAAACAGTCAACGATGGAGCAGGAACGCAGGGCGTAGTGTTGATTCAAAACTTGAGGCTATCAAGCCAAATCGGCGCCAGAGTAGTTTGCAAGCTCGAAGCCATCAAATTAGTTTTTTGAAGCTCGGTTAATCCTAGAGTCGCAGTCATCTTCAAGTACCAGGAACGAGGCCCATCTCACTCTCTTTTTCAAAAAGAATTCGCACACTATCAACGCCATTCAATGGGAAGGATCAGAAACACACGATCTGTGTTTTTGGATTTTGGCTAGACTATTCCATACTGGTCACTATAAAAAGATCCCCCGAATTATCCGGCAAAGTCCATTGTCTCAAATGCATCGGTACTATTTAAGCGAGATGGGTCCAATCGACCGGGTCGGTAATTTAGTCACGACCCCCCGTCAAAAAGTCATATTAAGGGCCGAATCACACACATCACAAGTCACTGGAAGTTTAAATTGGTACACTCGCTGACAATAGTGGAGGGCCCCTACTTTTCAACTTATCTCATATCTGTAAAAATTAAATTCATAGGTGCCGTACTCTCCGAGACCTTCTTAAAATGGAAGTTCGGTTAAAAAATCTCACTCAGATACAAATCCAGTCAGTTCGGCTCTCTAATGATGCTGAAGATGTCTCTGAGCGTGATTTTCCTGATGTCCGATGTTTATTACAAGAAACACTAGGCCATTTCAGTAAGTAAGACATGTTGCCCACTAAAAACGATATGGTGATGGAAAAGTCTCCGGCTGCTCGACAATTTTGTCACAATTTTGTTAGCTTATTTGCCCGATTTCCGTACATCATCAATCTTGCAATCGCAATCTGATTTGATATCAACGATAACTGGGGGGCTCTCCAATATTATGTTACTCGCCAAGCCGTCTCCTAACACTGCCACAATAAGAGGTCAGGTATAGCAATTTGATAGCACCAAAATTTAGTAAATCAGCTTAAATGCCCCTTCACATCATTCTGTTTTGTTGTAGGGCGGCGGCTAAGACTCGGCCGTTCTTTTCGACTTATTTATTACCTCAATTAGGGGATTGACCTTGAAATTGAGGTATCCAAAGCTCAGAGTAGGCTCGCCAATTGTCGAAGCACTTCGTGTACCTCCTCTTGCACCTCCTTCACGATGTCTCCTGCGGACTGCCGCTTTCTGACCAGCCCAACTCCGGCACCGCTGTTTGGGTTAATCATTTTGTGCCGAGGGATACAGCCGTGATAGAACTTAGGCCCATGCTTTGATCATCTTGGCAGAATCTTCAGTCGAATACTCATCCTTTAAGAATTTATGGCACTCCTCCAGGGTCGCACCTGCAAGGAACTTTTCATGAACTGGTCCAATAATTGCCCGACCATCATATAGAGGACCCCAAAGAGTACTATTGTTGATCTGGTCATTAAAGGGTGACCTGATATTGTCAGTCCATTTAATAATTGCCAGCGTAGTTGAGGAGGCAGAAGCCTACTTGAGCGTAGAGACACCGCCATCAACACTTTTCAGGACGAGTTCTTTGGCATATTCGGGATATCTCGACTCGTCGGCCACAACAAACTGAACACATTAGCGGACTGTAGACTTCATGGTCATGCAAACTCACCCTTGTTCCCATGATCACACCTTCAGCACCTGGTATTGTGAATATTATGCAAAGTCCCGTATTCTTTCTGATACTTACCTAAAGCCAGCGCTGCTGCAACTCCTTTTCCGTTTGAAATTCCGCCTGCAGCCAGGACCCCCACGTTCTTGTCTGGAAACTCTTCTTGCAACATATTTTTAACCTCCGGTACGAGTGTGATGACGCCAGTTCCTCGCCTAAATTGATGCCCACCGGCATCCACTCCTTGACATACAATCACATCTGCGCCATCCTCAACAGCCTCCCTAGCGGCGGCGACATTACCAACCTGCACAAAGACTTTTGGCGGGTTCTCTAAGCCTTTAATGCCTGCAATGATGGCCGGATGCGGCTTGATCTCGCCGTCAGGAGCAAACAGCCATACTGCTGAAGGGCGTGTCTTTCGCAGAAGTGGCAATGCCGTGTCTTGGAAATGTGTTATGGAAGAATGGCTGGTGATAAAACTCACACCAGCACGGACTTTGCTGGTTGAGACATTGTCGCCCAGATATTCGCGAACCTCCTCGACATCAGCCTCGAGTTTAGCGAGGTCGGCTGAATTAGGAGTGACATCGGCTATCGAGGCGATGAAACCTGCATGATGTAAGTGGTTTTATTCATGGGTCATCACCTGGTGAGGACGAGAGCCACGCACCGAGACCGCCGGCTTTGATCACTTCAGCCGTTAAGCGTGGCGAGACAGTGCCCATCATGGGAGCATTCCCAACCACTGGCGACTTGAGCCATGGGAACCAATCCTGAAACCTATTTGCTTTCATTGTAGATCAATTGCGTAGCCGAAGTGAAGATCGGTGTTGCACTAATACTAGTTGGACGAGAGATCCAGGTCTATGCTCGGTCGCCGGCAAGCGTAGGCAGTGCTTCAAAAGAAACGAAACGAAGAGAAAAGAAAAGAAATGACTCGAGTGTACACGTGTCAGAAATTTATCCAGAGAGGAAGCGGCCGGCATTACTCGAGGATCAGCTTACACTCAGTCTTAAGAGTCTTTATATTTGTTTTTGCCAATTCGCAGTCGTCACCATGTCATTAGTCACAGCGGAACCTCCGCAAAATCCACCGACAGCGGGTCCTGCTGTGGCGCTTGTGAAAATGACGTAATCAGGCGGAAGTTCCGCCGCCACAATGAATTTGTGAATAGCGTCTTTGCGGCGGAACATCCGCTGTACGAGAAGCTTGAACGAAAATTCAGGTTAATACGATTATGAATCGCCCCATAGTAGTCTTGTAGGATGCAAATAAGGGTTATGTATAAATACATGATCGGTACCTCCATTTTATTGTCAAACATCACTTAGCACTCAGTATCCAGCTTTGACCTCTGTTTTGCTTTTCCCAGTTATCCTGTCCCACAATTTTAAGCCATGTCTAAACTCATCGTTATTTTGGGCATAAATGGTACCCAGGTAAAGTTACTCAATTTTCACATTTTTATGTCTTTTTTTAGGGAGGCTTACTAATTTCTGGTTTATGCAGGGAGCCTCTGTGGCTGATGTCTTCCTCCAAGAGCCTGGCTGGACACTACGGGGTGTTACCCGGGACCCTAATACCACCTCAAGCATCGCATGGCGTAACAAAGGAGTCGAAATGGTAGCTGCTAATCATGATGATTCGGAATCTCTCAAAAATGCCTTTCAAGGTGCCAACGTCATCTTTGCTGTCACCGACTATTGGAGTCCAATGTACAACCAATCCAATTATGCAAAGCTTCAACCAGATCAGAAAATTGACCAATGGTGCTATGAGTTGGAGATTAAACGTGGAAAAAATATCGCCCACGCTGCTGTGGGTGTAGATACCCTGGAGCGATTCATCTTCTCTGGCCTACCTAGCATCAGGAACATTACTCAAGGAAAATACTCAAATGTTTACGAATTCGACTCTAAGGCTGAAATAATGTCGTACATCACGAAATCGCTACCTGAGCTCGCTGCGAAGACGTCAGAACTTCAGCTTGGCGAGTTCGCAACAAATTGGAAAATATGGAGAATGAGACGTCCAAATAAGGTACCGTCGCTCACAAGTAAACTTTATTCAAGATCCTTCTAATGCCAATTTTTTTTTTAGCAAAAAGATGGCTCCTACAGGTTTATACTCCCAGCAAAGCTCGACACACCAATTGGCATCGTGGTGCCGCGAAAGGATACCGGCCAGTTTGTTAGGGCTTTGACCATGCTACCACCCGGAACAACGCTTCTTGGGTATGGCAGCTATATTGACCATCACGAATACGTTCGGCTGTGGAAGTCGGTCCTGGGCGTTTCCGATATCGAGCTGCAGCAAGTGTCGCTTGCCGAAGCAGCCGAGTTCGAGGGTGGGCCCCATGGCCTTATTGTTGCAGAAACGTTTGCCAGCGTTCTGGAATTGGACATGAGCAACCCAAGTATTCTACATCCCCACCAGGTATGGTCTCCACCCCTATATATCCTTATTGTACGGATGGCTCACGCGAGATTGCTATCAGATCCCCAAGGAAATTGGGTGCCCCACTACTGGAATTGAGGAGTATTTGAGAAGCGAAGACTTCTCCTCGTGGTTGGACCTGTACTGAGGTCAACACCGGCTAGTCTTGTTAGAAGTAGATACCGCACTGGCCGAGTCTGTATTCAATAGTGTTTGGACGATTTGTTAACTACAGAAACGGTGTCCCTGGCTAGTGGCGATAGTTTGAAACGTGGCATATAGCCACCTACCTAGAACAGAATTCCCTAGCACAACGTTTATCTGTTATCCCTGACTTATGACGAATTCTGGAGTGCACGATGGTGATCTAGACCTTGTCATGGTTTCAGTTTGACTACTCAATTCGATTCGGAACTGGAGCCGAGTCAGTGCGGCTGCCAAAGCCAACGTCCGAGGCTGGTTGCACAGTCATCCGCCAAGGGCCGCAAAACTCCCACCAACCAACTTTAGAGTAAGCATATTCATGGGATGCATAATAATGAATTTTTGTCCTCGGACAAAGCAATGCGACCGAAAGCGCACATCATCCTCCATCGGTCGCGGAGGGCGCCCGGAACAGCAAGTCAAATAGCACAAGTAGGCAATGCCTCGGCAGCAAAATGACCGTTTTGGGCGTCCCGAGTTGACGTGTCCACTTTTTCCTTTGTCTCCGGCGGTTATTAGCATCGACATGATTGACGGCTGAATGGATCATGTGGCGCCGCGGTCCTTGTCGTGGATGTGACCCGAAACACGCGACTGAATAATTGGAGGGTGGTATTTGCTCGTGCTTGTGCCCACAGCCCGGCCGTCAGCCCCCTTGAAACCTGCAGCTCTTCACTCGTTCCCGGTTTTTTTTTTGTTCGGTGGCACCCACTTGGAGCCCGGAAATGTTGCCACTTCTGTTGAAATAGCCCACTTTGCCTAGCATGGGGTGTCCAAGCGAAAAAAGAAGCATGAATATCACGAAGCCAATGCAAGCCACACCTTCAATTGTGTGCCAATCTCCGTCTGCAGCCTAGCCCGGTAATATACATGACTCTTGAGGCTTTTTTAGCGACAGTACCGATCGTCGCACTGCAATTCCCACGTACCCCAAAGTACCCGGGTTGCTCATCCTGATGGATCCGGTACTGTACCCAACGGTCGCTAACTGATCAGCACGCCATCAGCCTTGTTTGCTCATTAGCGCCAGCGCTAGACAGGCCTTGCCTGCCCTCGACAGGCCTGGACCCCTGTAGTTTGTGTGGGTGAAGGATGGTCCGATCAACAAATTATGGGCGAACACTCTATCGAGTCGAGACCGATAAGCCTGATCTGCACCTCACCCTAGCTGATGATCCGTTCAGTCTGACAATGTCAAGTCTTGACGGCGGCGTCCCGTTGGTAGACATGCGTCACTGACGCTTCAGCCGACGTGGACACCATCGCAGCAGCCTCCATGCGCCAAGCATGTCCATCCCCCTTAAATACGATTCGCAGCACCTGCCACCACCGTCTCTATCAAATCGGATGCACCTGCGAATCCTTCCATCTTACGAATGGATACGATGCATCTGCACACCCATCACACACCTCTTCCGTGACCCGCTTTGGTACTTCTACCCAACAGCCACCCCTGATTCATGACGCGTTCACAGAGTAATCTTCAAGTGAAAAGTCTCTTGGATCCTGCTGCTGGGCCTCACGTAGGTTTTTTCTTTCCCGCTTATTCCCCAAGGAACACATCCTGCAGCACACAAGGAAGATGGTGTCAATAAACTCCCGCGCTGTAGTGACCGCGTGGGGTTACACGTTCCTGGCCGCCGTCCTCTACTGGAGCCTCTTCCCCGGCGACGATCCCTACCGTTGTCGAGCCACTATCCAGACCGGCCGCTGGGTTGATCCGGCTGATAAAAATGGAGATCGCGATCCCTTCAACCAATGGCAGCCGGATGGCTGCCTGATTCACCAGTATACCTCGGATGACATCAGGCAGTGCATGGAGGGACGCAGCTTCGTCTTTACGGGAGATTCCACACTACGCCAAGTCGCCTGGGGATTGACACAGCTGGTAAGTACTAGTGAATTAAGCTATACGCCAAGGCAGATGGCTAACATGTTTTGGGTTGCTAGCTACGAAACAACAGCGAAAGCCGCGATCGCCTCGGAGGCCATGATGCATGGACTGCAACCAACTATGGCCAAAATGTTACTTACATTTGGAACCCTTTTGTACGCCTCGGAGGTAGCTGGGATCCCTGGGCCGTCCGACCGAACGAGCCGACGCAAGTCAACGTATCCATCTTTCCCGACAATATCCGCCACTTTGCAGAGGAGAGGACGCATCCCGTATCAGTAAAGGATCAGAAGGGTCCTGCTTTGATCGCATTTGGAGGCGGTGCCTGGTTTGCTTCCGGTGTCGACAAGAAACTGAGGGACATGTGGTTTAAGAGATACAGTGAGACCCTGTTTAATGTATCCGAGCATTTCACGAACGACAAGGCGGACATTTACAATACACCATTCAGCCAAGAAGATGGCATCGGCAACCAGGCTTTCGTTGTGCCTCCATCCGGTCCCGTGGTTCCCGGTGACAATTTGTACGACCCAGGCGACTCGAACAGGACATCGAAGAGCAACGAGCGTAACGAAATCCTGCGAATGCAAAAGTTTATTCATGAGAACGATGACAAGTTCAGGATGCACCAGACTTGGGCCCTTCCCAATACTGTTGAAGGCCAGGACAAGACCTTTGTCGAGCCATACGGAAACCGATGGCACTACATTGACCACATCGCAAAGGCCCGAGCCAACATCCTCCTGAACTTGCGATGCAACGCCAAACTCGACCGAGTTCGAAAGTATCCGACCCATCAAAACTGCTGCACTGACTACGGAAACAAGCCCTTTGTCCAACAAATGCTTGTTGGCGTTGGTATACTATTGCTGCTTTCGTGTCTCGCTTTTGAGACACTAGGCATGGTCACCACGCGGTTCACGGCACCCCACCCGCTTCTGTCCATGAAATCAGGGGGAGCATTTGTGCTGCCGTTACTCATGGCCTACTACGCCGACCGCACCCAAATCTTGGCCAAAGGCCAAAAGATCTGGGAGCCAAGCAACATTGTCTTGCTCTCCATTCCTTGGGTCATTACCGCCTTACTTACCTTCCAGAAAACAATTCCCCAGACTCCAAAGTCTGAAAAGCATGAGCCGCTTTCCACTGGCGTCGGAGTTGAGCGCTCCCCTATGCTTTCTGACGACCAAATCACTGAATGGAAGGGCTGGATGCAACTGGTGATTATCCTCTTCCACTACGTTGATGGTCAAAAGTCTATTCCTTTGACTATTTTCTCCTCAATTCTGATTTCTTCGTACCTATTCCTCGCTGCCTACGAGCATACGACACATTTCCTTGTGAAGAAGGACGTTTCTTTCATGTACATGTCAAAAGTCCTTCTCCGCCAGAACCTTCTAGCATCTTTCCTATGTCTTATCATGGATACGAGTTATATCCACTACTATTACCTCATTCTTCTCAATTTCTCTCTAATTTCTGTTTGGGCCATTATGGCTTTCGAGCACGAGCGGTTGAACGGCAACTTTAAATTCTTGTGCGCCAAGATCTACATTTCTGCTTCCGTCATTGCTTGCTTTGTCAAGTTCACTGCGATTGTCCGAGTGGCTCTTTTCCTATTCCGAATCTTTGGAAATATCCACTGGGACCCTGTTGCAGTGGAGAGCCGCTTGTCAAAGGACGTTTATATTCCATTTGTCGGCATGCTTCTTGCTGTCACGAAGCACTACGTCAAGAACTTGCCATCTTATTCACGATACATTTTTGCCGTCGTTGGTCTTGTAGCTCTTGAACGCTTCTGGACGACTTGGTTCAGCAAGGAGGTACTATTCGCAGACTACTGGAATTGGCATGACTTGGCCACGATTGTGCCGATTCTTGCTTACGTCGCCTTGCGAAACGTGTCACTCACGCTTCAGGACTATCACTCGAAGGCAATGGCTTGGGTTGGTCAACACTACCTCGAGGTGTACCTTCTCCATTTCCATCTCTTCATGTCAGCAGATAACCAGGGCGTGCTTTTGACCGGCGCATATAAAGGAGACGGCTCCTTGATTGGAGATAGATGGAGAGACTTGATCATCTTTGCACCAATCTTTTTATGGGTTAGCTCATGGGCAGCTACAGGAACCGAGAGCATCCTCGAGATTCTTATCCCATCGCAGCTTCTATCCACTTTGGAAGATGCAGAGAAGCCCCAGGGCCGAGAAACCCCCAGCTACTCGGACTCACATTCTGAGGCTTCTTCCGAGGATATTGAGGCGGCCCCATGGGTCGGGTTGCTAAAGCGACCGCAAAATATCCGGTATGCGAAGATTACAAGTGTAGCGCGGGCTTTCTGTGCTTCTCCCATCTCCCGTCCTGTATTTGTATTGGTGGCATTTTGGTTCTTGGGCCTGCTGGCACCAGGACCTAGAAATGCGATAATTCCAGGCGGACCATCAATGGACACAATACACCCGAGTCAGCAAATATGATAAAGTAAGCGGGTATTATAGAAGGATTAACGATAAATTTAAGTTAGGGGGGTGGCTATTTTGTATTCGAAAATTTGCAATGATTGTTTTTAAAAGTGCTCTCTAGAGAACTAGATTTGAGCTTAGTATTACTGTATCATATTACTGAAGAATTAAATGTAAAATTATTCATAAACTTGGGACCCGACGGACTTTTCGCTTGATGTTGCAATTTTGTTCGAATCTCAACCTGTCAAAGTTGGATGATAACAAATATTTGGAGGGCTCGTCTTTCTCGCGTCTCCACCCTTGTCAAGATCACGCAAGTACCCCGCCATCGTTAAGGCGTAACCCGGTGAATCAAGACATATCGGCCGTACAATTAAATGCCGCGGGGTACATCGCTAACCGATAACAACTTCTCCAGCGATCGGGACTACTTCAGTGCACCGAACGTAGCACTGCAACCTAGAATTGCTCTGTTTTGGCACAAACCATCCGTCTTTACGAATTCTCGTAGATTAAACCATCATCGATCCATCCTGATTTCGAAAATGGGCAATAATATTTCGTACACAGTGAAAGAGCACACGCTCAACCTCGACGGTAAAGGGAGCATCAAGGGATTGCAATATGACGAAAAAGCACGCCGGTATGCTGGCGTGCCATACGCTTTGCCTCCAACCGGTGAGTTCCGATGGCGCAAACCACGACCACTCCCGGAATCATTTCAATACCTTGGACAGAATGGCGCACCATACGAGGCAACCCAATTTCGGCCAGCGTGCCCCCAGGGCACCCAAATTAACGGTAGTCACAAGTCCGGGGGCTCCGAGGATTGCCTCATTATGAACATATGGACTCCGGTAGAAAAAGCCGATGAGGAGGGGAAGCCGTGGCCGGTCATGGTCTGGATTCATGGCGGATGGTTCCAAATTGGCAATCCGTCCCAGGACATAGACATGGACTCGACAGAGTTGGTCTCGACAGGAGGGCTAAGAGCCATCATCGTATCTGTAGGATACCGATTAAATGTTTTCGGTTTCCTTGCTGGTTCCGCTTTGGCTGACGAGAGTGATGGTGAAGCATGGGGGAATTTTGGCCTTTGGGATCAACGACTGGCGATCGAGTGGGTTCACGAAAACATCAAATACTTTGGAGGTGACCCAACCAATGTTACTTTGTCCGGGAGGAGTGCAGGCGCATACTCCGTTGAAGCTCAGGTTCTTCACGAGTTCAGGTCACAGGGTGAATCCTCCGTATCGGACCAACCATTCCATCGCTTCTTCATGTCCTCAAATGCGATTCCCGCACAACCTAAAACCGTCGCAGAGGTGGAGCCACAGTTTGATGAAGTCTGCGAGTACTTCAAGATTCCTCGGAATTTATCCGCAAAGGAAAAGCTCACTGCGTTGCGACGGATCAGCGAGGAGGACCTTGTTTCAGCTCTTTCCCACCTGAAGAACCATACCTTTCGACCAGTCACGGATGACCAATTCTTTCATTCTGGTATGATAAATTACTTTAAATCCGGAGAATTCGCAAAACAATTCCAAAATCGTGGTATGAAAGTCTTGATTGGCGAGGTTTCACAGGAGGATACGCTTTACGCCCAGTTCAATAGCCCACAAACACCGGGGCTGGATGAATTGCGCCTCCAGGTCTCAAATTATTACGCACCAGCTACAACTGATAGTATTCTGAAGCAATACGACTTTCCCACCTCGCAAGATTTGTCAGAGTGGAAGGGCTTGTTCGGCAACATTGTTGCGGACGGCCAGGTTCGAGCCCCCACAAGAACTTTTGTGAACGACCTTTATAGACATGGTGTTGGACTAAAGGATATTTGGAGGTACCGCATTGGGTATCGGCTTTCGTTCATTACTGAAAAGGTTGCTCCGATTTCATATGGAGTCACGCATTCCATGGATAAATCTTTTTGGAAGTAAGTTTCTTTTTCTTTGATCTGTCTCGTGGTGTGATAGAATGTTCTAACAAAAATTTAGTTTCTCGATAATTCATGGACCTACCGAAAAGGAGGAAGAGCTTATGCAAAATTGGATTAAAATTCTCGTTGCATTTGTACAAGATGACAAGTCATACGAATTTGGAACGACATCTATTGATTCATATAAAATGATCACTCCCTCTGGAGATGTTACTATTGCCCAAGATGAATCGTACACGAGGTTGAAAGCTCTAGGGGATATCATTTCTGGGGTAGATGCAGTGCAGCCATAGAGAGCCATAATAAATACAGAATAACTAACGAAAATATCGACCCTTATTCTTCTTCAAGACTGACTTGATCTTCAAACGTTATTGAATGGCTCTCATCGCTTAGTTCAGGCACACTCCATATCGTGGGATCGTAGAACATATTTGCCATGCCAAGAGGAGATAGAGGGAGGACAGAATCGCTCCATTGAGAGTATATATCAAACGAGTTCTCATAAATAGGCTCGTGACCAACTTGTTCACAGAGGCTCGTTTGTGGACAATTAAATATCTCATTGGTTTGGCTGTCTGCGATTGCTTGTGGGTCGGTACCTGTGTCTTGGTTCCCATTTTCGGATATTTGACGGTTTATGTCGGAGGCAGAACCCTTCGCCATCATTGAGTCTATACTCTGCCGCTCTCCACTCACGATCTGGTTATTTAGACTTGCAGTATTGTTTCTGAGAGTCCTTTCCCTTTCTTTCTTGAGCAAGGTGACCGCTCTTTTTGCTCGTTTTTCCATGTCTTTAGCTATCGTCCAGTTTGATCCAAGTGCACCTAGGATTTCAAGGCGAGTGATAAAGTTCCTGTGTGAGAGCGAATTAAAATTTCCGGCTAGAACACAAAATGCTACCGTCAAAGACATGGCCATGGCGTATGGCACGAGAGGAAAGGGAGGGAGACTTGAATGCCTTCCGTGAGACATGATTTCTTCAACTCTGTGTGCAGATGCTAACCGACGTTCATAAGGAGGCGAGTGAGGCGGACTCGAGCGACACGATAGCATGGAGGCAACATGATACCATATTTCAAGATAATCTATTTCCTGTTAGCTAGGCACAACAAGAATTCAAGGGCGCTCACTTTGATGTGAAACCTGAAATTCACTAAACCTCACTCGTTTTGTAAGATCCGAAAAGGCGGGGAAGTCATCAAGTGCATCGATATGCTGGGGAGAATTTGGATTGTAGACAGTGTGGAGCTTCACGAGAAGGTCGCCAAGATCGATTGAGATTGCAAGCACTTGCGATTTATAGCTTGATCCAGCTACAGGCCGTGAAAGTTGGATATCATTGTCAGAAATAATGAATGGTACTCCTTGGATAAATTTATTGAGTCTGTCAAACCCCCGGAGTGACCACCATAGCATGTCACACTGGCTCTTTATTGGGTTGCCAGGCACTTCGAAATGAAGACCTATAGCCCAGGCCTCATGAATGGCTTGTGAAAGATGAGAAGACGCCCGTTCAACTCCTAACAAGCCATCGGTGTAGAGATGCATCAGTGCCAGGATCTGGATTTTGCTGACCCTATCTCGCTCAAGCTCTGCTCTCATTGCAACTTCAAGACTCGAGTGGAGTTTTTGAGCAAAGACTGAGGGTTCCAATATTGGATCACCATCACGGAGGCGCAAGAAGGGTCGGGCTTGTTCAGTCTTGGATGCGACTAAACAGAGAGCTTTGATGAGAAATGGTGAAGCTCGGCCACTGGCATAGTCAAGTAGAACCTGGGAACCATCGACCAATGGCACAAGACCATCAATGACGGAAATGTATGTTGGAATAAGAGCATCCGTAGTTGACTTCGCCAAGGTCAAATACGCCCCAGCTTCTTGGAGATACTGTTTTTCATGCTCCGATAATTCTAAGGCCGGTCGATGTCTCTGATGATTCCACCACTGAGCTTGGCGCTTTTCAATGTAGGATTTCGAAACAGCACGGCTAACAAGATGATTGTTTTGGCGTGAGTTATCTCTCCTCTGGGATGCCTGGTGTTCAGAAGTGGCCGAGAGATCAATCAGAATCGACTGGGGACTGTAGTCACCAACACGCACGGGCTCCGGACTGCTTGCTGCAGTAGAATTAGAGGCCCCGGGGATAGGTTCGGGGACTACCTGGGGTCCACACTCAGGACCAGACAAATTAACAACTAAGTCATCGTGGTGGCACTTCTTCTTTCGTCGCTGGCATTCGGTACAGGGTGATTGATGTCAGCTGATTTGATCCAATCGATGCCAATGAAACTTATCTTGTCTGAGCCGCTTCCGCCTTTTTGTAACGGACGTTCCAGATTCCCAGATGATCTCCATGTTGTTTGTCGGAGCAACCTAGAACGGACAGCGGGGAAGATAAAGAGGAAACGATATGCCGACAGGTCGGAAAGGGTCCAAACTCGGCTAGCACTGCACGCTACTCCGCATTTTGTTCTCCCACAGGTTCCCCGCAGCGCCCCAAAATCATCTCCTAGTTTTATTTTGGCCTAGTCAAGAAATGCAACAATCAGGGTGCTGTAAAGCCACTGCTAGAACTGTGTTTGGTTGTGATTGCCCGACCAAGAAATAATTGAATCTTGCTTTACTTATCACTATACTTTAAAAAGGGTTATGAAGAATTTGTTGTTGTGAAAAAAAGTCGATTGAAGTGCTAGAGACTAACCAGTATCTAGTGTTTTGTCGCCGCTGCTTTCTGGTGAACTGAGGCAGTCTCAAGTCTCGAAATTTTCAAGCACGCTTTACATATCGTGATGTTTAGATTAAGAGTAATAAACTTGTGACACTTTATCCAATAGAAGTGGAATTGAGGGCTCAAGGTAGCAAGGAAAGTCACGGCATCTCCAAGTATCCTCATTTAACCTCTACAACCACAAGGCGGCTGAATTTAGGCTGTTCGGCAATTTGCGACTAGCACAAGAATTTATTGTAATTCTAGCTAGAGCTATATACCCCTTGAACCACTTTCAAATCATTTCAATGAAATTAGCCGAGCTGGGGGTGAAGTTAGAAGTTTCACCCGTAAATTCGCCTTCTCTTGGGACCAACTTAAATTACTTGGAAATTCCGGATAAAGAACTAAGCGTACTTGCAGTTCATAGAAGCTGAAATGAGGATATTGTAGAGGGGTTCACTTCCGACACAACAAATGGCAGGAAAGAAACTTCCTTTATGGTCTTCAATCCACCAGTTCTCAGACGCGAATTTGAGCCGATCGGTGCGCTGAAGGCATGCCGCTCTGATGTTCCATGAAGAACCCTCTGCTAAGAGGAAAACTTGGGCTAGTGGCATTGTATGGTCTGATTCTGTCCCCAGATCATCGCGAATTGGCGCTTCTACTTCGTTTTTGATAGAATGAAGCCATATGTGATGCTGGTGGTCAACAGATCATGAAAACGTCACTTGGGAAAACATCACTTGGGGTCGTGGAGGATATCATGCCATATTTGATACAAGTACTCTGACCATGTGCACTCTTATAAAAACCGTCAAGACCTAAGATCGGACACTATCTACTTTTTTTCAACCTCACTCTTTGCTTGAAAGTTAACATGCAATTAGCCCATCTGCAATAGCCACATGCCACTCTCTAAGCTCTCAATTATCAGTGCTGCTAGGTCGGAAAGTGTCCCAATCTGGTTGGAATGTCGCGGGATACAGGCGGTATTCTTAATGGGGTAAGCGTAGTCCGTTCGGCACATCACCAAATTGCTTAGTTTACTCCGAAATATATGCTACTTGAAAACCACTGTGATCGGGTGATGAAATCAGGTTTAGACCATCAATTCAGTAGCCATTCTAGGCAAGGGTTTGATGGCGTTGAACCTAGCCTGATTCAGTAAATTGGAATACCCCAGGCTTTGGGGGCGGTTCTTTGAAAACACGTTAGGGTACCTTGTGATCAGGGTCTGGAGTCCCCGCATCTTGACATGCCTATTCGACCTGAGGGGTTACACAGCGACAAGCGTGTTCGATTACGACTATGCATATAAAGAGAGTGGACGGCAACTGCATTTAATTAATGGACATCCCGATTTTACTCGCTTATTGCATCAAAAATGGACGCCAAGAATGATATTGAGCACATTGAAATTCACGAACAAAGTGAACAAACAACCAAGATTCAACCTCGGGAGGCTCATTTGGCTGCAGAAGAAGAACATAACACTACGTTCCTGCAGGCTATAAAGCTTTACCCCAAGGCCTGCTTTTGGTCTGCAGTAGTGTCACTCTGCATTGTCATGGACGGTTACGATCTTGCCCTGATCGGCTCCCTCTTCGGTTTTCCTGCATTTCAGAAGAAGTATGGGCATGAAATCGGAGACACTGGCAAATACACTCTGGTGGCCCGGTGGCAGGTTGCCTTGGGTCTAGCTAATTCCCTTGGTAACTGTTTTGGCATCGCCATCAATGGAATCATCAGCGAACGTTTTGGCCATCGAAAGGTCCTTTTGGGAACGTTGATTTTTCTCTCGGGATTAATCTTTATTCAATTCTTTGCTCCCAGTGTGGAGGTGCTCTTTGTTGGTCAGATTCTCTGCGGACTGCCATGGGGTGTATTCACTACGACGGCGCCTGCATACGCCTCAGAAGTTGTGCCGCTCATTCTTCGAAGCTACCTCGAAACATGGGTCGTGTGTTGTTGGGGTATTGGGCAGTTTGTTTCATACGCCGTCCTCTTCAGCCTAAACAAGAACTCTTCGGAATGGGCATATCGAATTCCCTTTGCCGTCCAATGGGTCTGGCCTGTCATCATTTTCCCACTGGTGTGGTTCTGTCCCGAATCGCCTTGGTGGTTTGTCCGCCATGGCAAGATTGAAAATGCAGAAAAGTCCGTCTACAGACTTTATTCGGCCAAGGACTCGCAAACAGCTCAGGTCCAGACAAAGTCTATCGTGGCGCTGATGGTTGAAACGGACAAGCTAGAAAAGGAGATGGGCGAGAGCACATCTTATAAGGATTGTTTTACTGGTAGCAATCTTTGGAGGACCGAGATCTCTATTGGCTCCTGGACCATTCAAGTTTTCTCTTCGTTTGTTATTCAAAGTTACGCTACTTATTTCTTTCAACAAGCCGGGCTAAGCGCCAATGACTCCTTCAAGATGACACTTGGCCAAGGTGCCATACATCTAGTCAGCAACCTTGCTTCTATTGCTTTGACTGGAAATTACGGTCGCCGTACTTTATATCTGTTCGGTCTCACATCAATGGGAACCTTGATGTTCATTATTGGATTCCTGTCTCTAGCAGATCACACATCCGGTGTTGGATTTGCCCAATCTGCCGTTTACCTGGTGTGGTTTTCGGTGTACTGTCTAACAGTTGGACCTCTTGCATACATTACTGTCGGTGAAGCTTCTTCTACAAGACTTCGATCCAAGACGATTGCGGTGGCGCGAATTGCATACAATGTCATCGCCATTATCAACAACGTCGTCGCTCCATACGTTCTCAACCCTGAAAATGGTAACTGGAAGGGCAAGGCAGGATTTTTGACAGGTGGACTCTCGGTTTGTGGGTTGGTATGGGTTTATTTGCGCCTCCCCGACCTTCGTGGCCGCACATTTGAGGAGCTTGACATTCTGTTTGGAGAAAAGAAGATCACCGCAAGACAATTCAAGCAGGCAAGTGTAGATGTAGATTCAAAGACTGTTGGCGGCCTCAAGGTAGATTGATAGATCTTCCTATTGCCTAGCATGTGTCGAACTGCGATGGAGAAATGATGCATGTAGACGTCTATGTGGCAACTCACAGTACAATATTGTTTTAGCTGTCACTTCAATTACATACTACTCACCCATATCTGACATTAATCACACTGGGATGTCTTTCTCTGCCACTGAATTTAATAGTTCCGTCAAAGATCTCTTCCCTCGTCTTTTATTCTTCTTTCTCCTTTGATTGCTCTTATTTTACTAGGAGCTGATGAGATTGACGAAGAGCTGAGAAAAGAACTGGGCGATTTGAGCTCCAGAGCTCGCCAAATCAAGGATAGAAAATATGTTTCTTTTTTACGTGAAATGAGTTCACTGTCAAAAATTCTGGACAAAAATTCACATGAACATTGTCCATGGAATTCTCAGCACTAAGGCAATAGCCCCAGCGCGTTCATGGGGTACCATGGCCGCTCCAAGAGTGCGGGGATGTTCGGTTCTGCTAGTAAGCTAAACCCATCTAGTCTATTCCGCCATTTAGCGAGGTAGACTAATCTAAATCGGACATTTGCCGACTCACACTTTACTAAATGTAGCATCCCGCTGACGGAGAAATTCTAAGGGGAAAACGTCACGGCGCGACCCCATTGCTTGCTTTGCTCTATGGCCAAGCCATGCATCGTAATCAAGGATAAAAGACTGTGCTGAGTTTTTAGGACATTCAAATTACGCCAGGCCGGCATGACTAGAGCAAGACTACCTAACCTAATTGAGAACAACCCCGATGGGAAATTCTTCACGCGGCAACCCAGAGACGGCCTAGCGAGGTTCAACAATTTCTCTTTCATTTAGGAGGGTATTATTGTTGATTTCAGTATTCCCAGCCAAGGCTTGAATTATAAACCATGGGTTGGGTTATAAAGATAGAATCCTCATATGAAATATTTTACATCCAAACGCAAAAGAATCCTTTACAAGATGACTAGCGCAATTGAAGTCAGATTCCCGGAGCACGTGGGCAACGTCACTGAGCATCCCTTGGCCGGCGCAGTTCAAGTGAAGAAGCCTGACTACTCTGGCTTTGTGAACGAGTTCCCAGGAGAAACAGGGATCGAAGGGTGGCTTAGGTATGGCCCAGCCTCGAATGGTCACGTTCGCTCCCCGAGTTATTTGGCGATCGTCGTGTTGGGCGATCATGAGTCAAACCCGGTAGGCACAGCTGCCAGAGAGATTCAGGAGGGTATCACTGGAATACTTGGTGAAAAGTTACCGATCATATTTTCTGGCACATCATCTGCCTTCCCACCAAAGTCAATTGTTGTGGGAACCTGGGAATCTTACTCATCAGCTGGGGGCTTGATGAACGTTCCAGACTTCAAGGAGGATGGATTCTTCTTGAACACCAAGGATGAAAATGCCATTATATTAGGTCAAAATGACCGTGGAACTCTTTACGGTGCTTTCGAATTCCTCTCCATGCTTGCCCAGGGCAATTTCGCCGAGGGTTCCTATACGACAAATCCTTGTGCGAGCATTCGCTGGGTTAATCAATGGGACAACCTTGACGGTACCATCGAACGTGGTTATTCCGGGCAGTCCATATTCTTTTCCGACGGCGTTGTTCTCGATAATCTTGATCGAGCAGCGCAATATGCTCGACTCCTTGCATCGGTCCGTCTGAACGGAGTCATCGTCAACAATGTCAATGCAGGTCCTAAGCTCCTGAGCAAAACGAACCTGCAGGGGCTGAAGCGGCTTGCGGATGCATTTCGCCCCTGGGGAATTCGAATCGGAATAAGCGCCTATTTTGACTCGCCCAAGACATTAGGCGGTCTTGAAACAGCCGATCCTCTGAATGAGGAGGTCATTAAATGGTGGAACGAAAAGACAACGGAAATATACGAGTATATTCCTGACTTTTGTGGCTTCACAGTCAAAGCAAGCGCTGAGGGACAGCCTGGTCCCCTATCTTATGGACGAACTCTCACAGATGCAGCAAATATGTTTGCGCGGGCACTGAAACCACACGGAGATGGTTGCGTGCTCTACCGCGCCTTCATGTATGATGACCACCTGGATGAGTCAAACTGGAAAAACGACCGTGCCAATGCAGCAGTAGATTATTTCAAGGGTTTGGATGGCCATTTCGATGACAATGTTATCGTCCAAATCAAGTTTGGGCCAATTGACTTCCAAGTGCGAGAGCCAGTCCATCCACTGTTTTCGAATCTGAGGAAAACAAATATGGCAATCGAGTTCCAAGTTGTGCAAGAGTATAATGGCCAGCAAAGTCACGTTTACTACATGCCACCACTATGGAAGACAATCCTAGACTTCGACCTACGATTAGATGGGCAAAAGACTTTGGTCCGAGATCTATTGAGTGGCCATCGGGGCAGCTGCGCCAGAACCGGCTTCGCAAGCGTTGTCAATGTGGGCAGCGATTTAACATGGCTCGGCAGCCATCTGGCTATGGCAAACTTGTATGCATTTGGTCGGTATGCCTGGGACCCCAGCCTTGATGACAAAAAGGTTGCAGAGGACTGGGCACGGTTGACTTTTAGCCTGGACCAACAAGTGGTTGACATCACTACAAGTATTCTAATGCAATCTTGGCTTGCTTATGAAGGCTACACCGGAAATCTTGGTATTCAGACTCTCTCGGATCTCACCTATACACACTTTGGACCTTGGCCCAATGCATACGATGGTAATAGCTGGGGCCAATGGACCCGCGCGAATAAAACCCATATCGGGATGGATCGCACAGTAGCCACGGGTACTGGGAACACTGGATATTATTCCCCCGAGGCTGGAAGCTTGTTTGAGAATATAGAGACCACGCCTGATGAGTTATTGCTATGGTTCCATCATGTTCCATACACCCACAGGCTCAAGAGCGGCAAAACTGTCATCCAGCATTTTTACGATGCGCACTATGACGGCGCAGCGACCGCACAGATGTTTGTAGTCCAGTGGGAAAACTTAAAAGGATTGGTTGATGAGAAGAGGTTTCAACACGTGTTGTTCAAGTTGAAATTTCAGGCAGCTCATGCGATTGTGTGGAGAGATGCTATTAACACATTCTACCGAAAAAAATCTAATATTGAAGATGAAAAACACAGAGTCGGCAACTTTCAGTACCGCATTGAAGCCGAGGATATGGAGCTCGATGGATATGTCGTTGTTGATCTCGAACGTGTGGAAATGGCCTCTGGTGGCAAGGCTGTCATTACCCAAGGTCTGAATCCAGGAAGCGCGAGGGCAAAGCTAGATAAGAGCGGAATATACGACATTGCCGTGAATTACTTTGATCACATGGGGGGGAAATCGAGCTACCAGCTATTCCTGAACGAGAGATCGATCGGTGAATGGGTGGGTGATCTGGAGGACAAGATGGGCCACGATTTTTCCGAGTATTTGGACGGACATTCGGCGACGAGAATTACGTTTTCTGGAGTAATCGTGGAGGAAGGGAATATTTTAAAGGTTATCGGGACTCCAGATGGAAAGGAGCGTGCACCTTTGGACTATATTTCCATTCTGCCGCAAGGAATTGTTGATTAATTTGTTCAGTATTGATGAAGGGTTAGGGTTATGTCATAAATTGACACTAAAATAAACCTCGACCCCAGTACATGGGTATTGGTGTGACTGATAGCGCGAGGAAGTAGTTCGGAAGCTTTTATTGCATTGATGCCTGTGATTGTTAAGCCCTGGCGCTTGATTGAAGATTACGGAATATCTTTCGCTTTCTAGCATTGGTCCTGCAAGTATTAGGCTGGGCCATATCGAACTATTACACAGGATGATAGTAGAACATTAAGAAAAAGAACAATATCGTAAATGGTTAGTTGGATCGTCTCTGTGATTTTATAAGACGGCACTAGCTACCATCTATCTTCTAACCATGGCTGAGCCGTTTGCATATCTCATCGTCCACATTTAGTTTCCCGCACCAACATACACGATAATCTGCAAACCACCAGAGTATGGGGCTGTAGTAGTCTTGAAACCATTCTTGGGATCATTTACATGGGCTTGAAGGTCAGCGTATCCCTTGCCGGCAAGGATGTTGTTGTCCACCACAATGAGAGCCCCAATCTTGAGGTTTGACTGCACCGCAGTGAGCGCGGGCAAGGCAAGAGGGGTCCAAACTGCAATCCTGAATGTTAGATTCGGTATCGATAGGTGCATTGTAAGTTTAGAAAAAAAAACACCTACTGTCCAATAACAAAAAGTCAATCTGCTCAGGCAGATTCGTCTTCAGGGTTTCACGCAAATCCCCTTCCCTCAGTTCGATGTATTTTTCAACCTCATCACCAGCCCGCTGCCAATGTTGCCGAGCTCTGGCAGCCTTGGTGGGTTCATTTTCGGTGGCAATGACTTTCCCTGTAGCGTTTTGGTTGGCGGCGTTCTGAGCTACGGCCAGAGCGAGGTAGACCGTGCTAAGGCCAAACGATGTCCCAGCCTCAACCACAAATCGTGCGCCGGATGCGCGGAGCAGCAGGTAGACAAGGGCACACTTGTCAGGATCCAAAGCTACAAATCTATCCAAGGCGGCTAAATTTGGCTGAGAGTCGGTACTGACATACGCAGGTTCTGTGAGGGCCTGGGTGTGCAGGTCTCGGAGTAGTTCGAGCGTCTCTGGGCTGGCCTTGAGCGACGCGAGGGTCGTGTCGATGATGCTTAAGTCGACCATTTTAATCAACTTCTATTAGATGAATGAATATACAATGAGTTAAAGAGACTCGTGTGAACAATTGTTGATGGCTTCTTTCAAGCGAAGTCTGGCCCTTTATAACAAGTGACTTGCTCCCCCGCACGTCAACCTCGTCCAATGGGCTTGCTGAGCCATATACATGGTTTGCACAACCAAGGCGAGATTCAAGTGGCCCGATCTCGGCTAACAGAGGAGCAGCGCATCGCTTGCAGTGAATGCTCCATTATTCGGGAAAGGCGGAATAATTTTAGTGCCTTTCGACGAATAAACAACAATTCCGTGCTACATCATCATTCGATTAGTCAAATCAACAACCTCGATGGCTGCCCCACCAGAGCAGATTATCACATCCTATTGGCCATGCTGATCGCAGTTTCTTTCCCTTTGCCCAACTTCTCCACTTGGCGCGGGCGATCCCGTTGGTGCTCTCAGGTCAAATTGATCGTGGGCTTCTCCAGTCGACTTCTTCATGGCCATTCACTAAACTATTTTAGGAGTAGAGAGTCATGGGATGTATTACTCATTCAAGTCTGCGTTTTTGACAACTCCTCGGAAGAAGAGGCCCTCAATCAGGGTTACACATGCCCTTCCCCGACCTCGGAGAAATAATGCCCTCAACAGCGCGGCCGGACTAGTCACAGACCCTTTGCATCGAATTTACGTAAATTTGCTATGATGAATAGCAAATGCATTGTTCTATTGTCGAATGCCATCGACTGTTCGAGTCAACCTCCATTTTATGTGCACTGCCCTATACGAACCACGGAACCTCCACGTCACAGTCAGCCAAGTACCACCAATCTAATCGTTGACTTGCTGCGCCATCCGCACGGAGATCATTTTGCTTCCAAAACATATCGATGACTTTTCTTGTCACTTGGATGTTCCCAATACCTCTCAACTTATCCATCTGGTCCAATTTTTGAAGAATGGTGATGCGCTGGTCTTCGGTTCGTGACTCGCAGGCGATTATAAACAGTGGCCATGGGCTTGACACAGATTCCAGTCGTGTCAATATATCAAAGGCTTGTGCAAGGTAGGTAGCTATCTTGCCGCTATCTCCGTCCATGGGACAGACTCGGTGAAGGTAGAAAAGAGCGGCAAGACGATAGAGCTCAGCTTTAGCTAAAATTTGTTCCTGCCGAACAGTATCTGCTGTAATCTCTTCGTCAGGGTCGAGGTATTGTTCAAGCATTATTAGACTTATTTCCAGTTCGATTCGTTTCTTAATTATATTTGCCTCTGTCTCTTGGTACGTGTCACAGAGATTAGATGCGCGTAATCGATTGATCCGATGAATTATCTCGAAGGTTTCGGTTGAGCATCCGAGTGCACCAATAATCTCTCAAGGTTAGTTAATCCTTTCCCGATTTCTAGAAAATGACTTACAATGGAGGCATTAGATGTCGAGGTTTGTATGAACCACAAAGGTTCTGACTCAGCAAAGTCTTTTCGAAATGGCTGAGTGAAACCACCCAGAACATCATAGTACAAAAACCAGGTAAGAAGGAAGTTGGAGGGCATTTCCCGTTTCTGAACGACAAGAGCTTGATGGATCATTTTTCTAGCTCCTGATAAGTGCACGTGCCAGTTACCCTCTTTATTGTCAAACACCTAAAGCTGATTAGAAGCAATAATGCAAAAGGCACGATTTGATGCTTACGCTGCTCATGGACAGCATCATGCAGGCAGCCAGTTGTGCATCTAGGTCATCACGAGGGCTGGTGCAATTACTGGATGATAATGAATTCGAAAGTTGGCACATGGCAGCTGACCTGTATGGCAACGCGGCCTCGGCGCCGATATGATGGAAGGCGGACAACGCCAGCATCGCACTGCACAAAGCCGCAGCGGACGAGCCCTGACTAGATAAAGCCATAGGGAGCATTTCTGTGCTGAAACCATTCCGCATTCGAGTGGTTGAGATCATGGGAGATATAACGTGTTCATCTTCAACATCATGTTAGCGCAGTTCTTGCACTGACGCAGCGGGGTGAAGAAGCTACCTACAATAGCCTAGCAGTATTGCATTCTGGCCGGTTATGGGCTGGTGAAATGACAAACTACAGGCTGGTCGGCCAAGAATATTTGCCAGTATATCGCGCCCAGAGCCGTTCTCTTTAGCGAGTGCAACATCTTCGAAAGTGTAGTTAATAAAATGCTGATCACACGCAGTCGATGCAACCAGGACCGGTGAAGCTGCAATATTTTCATTGCCGAGTTTCTTGCGCCCGCTGATGGACCGGTCTGGCCAAATCAGGCGGCAGGCGTACCCGCCGCATGCTCTTTTAGTGCGGGTGCAGTTGTTGCACGATGGTTGTGTTTTGTCGCAACCAATCTTACGGCCTAAATGGGAGAAATAAATGGGTTGCCATTCGAGAGAGTGGTGTCGCAGCTTACTCTTGCAAGTCCAACAGCCCTGTGCGGCCTTTATCATCTTTGCATATATCTTATGCGGGAGAATCAGGCGGTGAGCATTCTATTGTATTCTAGACTCTGCGAATGACACGAATTCTCTGCCTTGGTGTCGTGACTGGATGGCTGATACGAGGACGTTGCGTGCCGCCGCGACGACATTTTAGCGGGGTGCAGGTATGACTAATGGCATCGGGCCGGGCGTTGTAGACGCTACACAACTTTTTAGGCCTAGTTCCGCTGTGTGAAATTAGACCTAGCTAGGCCTAATCCATAGAGATGTGACGGGATGTCGCTCTGCGTCAATAGTTGTCCCGTTGCTCAATGTAAGATGTTCTATTGCAGCCCAAACTAGACCTCCAACAACGGAGATGAGGACATATGGGGGCTCTCGGGCCGTTATTCGCATAAAGGTGCCAAACAAGTGCCATGCCCGAGCCCTCTCGCATGTGCATTCGGAAGGGATCATCGTGGGAGGGAGGGATAGAGAGACAATAATGTTGGTGCTGCCTGGAGGTGGGTAGCATAGTCCTGCAACTCCGGCAGGATGCATTGCCGTATTGGTTCTGCACTGACGCGTTCCCAGTGATTGGCCAGAGCCTTAGAAGAAGCGAGGAAACGGAGCCTAGAGCGAATGTGTGGACAATTTGCCGTCGAGCCACGAATTCCGTTTCAAATCCTGCAGAACGCAACTGCCGCTTCATATATATTACTTCTGACTCATTCTTTCACTCCTCCGAATTCTTCGCCTCACCAAGATTTTGGTCATCAAGTAACATCAAATAGCAGTAATCGTTGCTCGCGTACGGCCACATCAATCTTTCAGTCTTGATGAAATTTCCACTATATCCTTTGTACTTTATATTTTTTGGTATTTAGCTTTCATATTCCATCTCTTTTCATTCCATCGGCCATGTTCTTTAGATTAAAAGTAATTCGTCAATCTGTCATCTGAATGCAGGAAACCGCCTCGGCATTTTCGTATTTCGCTTGGCATTGGCTTACTCTACTTACTACCCCATCATTTGCTTATGGTTATTTTGTCATCGCCGAAAAATCAATGATCCCGACTCCCTGCTTGATATTAAAACATGATCAATAAAGCGCGCCATCTAGTACATATTTGGCTATCCGCATGACTCGTTCCATATTTGGCTTCCTGCATGATGATCCGATAGAAACAGAAAATTCCACTGCACTCCTAAGCGATCCTATTAGAAGTCAGAGTGCAATCATTATTAATACCCAGCCATGCTCTGGGGTGGGTTACGGCCAGCCGAACTCAGAAAGTCGCAGCTTGATCTTCGGCTTCTTCGTCAGATACGTTACTTGGCGAAAATGCATCAAGACTATGAGCACATATCGCAGTAGATCCACAAATATATGTTAACAACCCCGCTTGCATGTGGGGTGGTAGTATTGCCAATGCCGTTGCGACTAGCTTGATGGGAATGATAATAGGTCTGTTTTGATTCGCGTGACCCTATCATCCTAGCTGATGTGCATGCATGTCTGAATTGTCGCCATCTCATTGAATAATTATTTTCACTGTGTTGGAACTGTAACCCTCCGAGACTTGAGGCGAATCTGTCGGGGTAAAGATATCCCCCGACGAGACCAAGGCAGAAATACATGATATGCTTCCCCCCACACATGGATAGACCTATAGCAAAGCCCGATAAAGCGCACATCGATTCCATGTGAAATTGATACGTAATTGTGCTGATAGTGGAGCGAATTCTAGGAATAGATTTTCGATCGACAGTGTGCTGTGACGCAGCTTGATTCTTGGGGGTCGCTATCTTCTTTGCCTTTATTAAGGGCTGGAAGGCTTACAGATCGTGTGCTCTCTATTCATCTCTTCTCGGGTCAAAATAATTATTTCGAACATGGATGCCCTTTTGAATACTTCTTGGCCGTCGGCCTTGAGCGTTACGACTGTCACTTTCGTTTTAGGAATCTCTGTAAGTCCAATGAAGTCCATACACCTTCTGTTCTATCCTCTATCCTAGGAGCCGGTGTAGCGAGACTTTGTCATGCTTATTCTCTCTTGAATATAGGTGTTCATATACACGCTCTGCAGTGCTGTCTATGACATTTACTTTCATCCTCTGGCAAAAGTTCCTGGCCCAAAGCTTTATGCTGCCTCCCAGCTCCCTTATCTCTACCATATCGTAAAGGGTGACTGGCATGAAGTCCTCAAGGAGCTCCACAATCGTCATGGGCCCGCCGTCAGGTATACCTATAACGACGTATCTTTCATCACGGTTGATGCTGTGAAGAAGATTTACGGCCACAAAGCCAATGGCGAAAGGACGTTCCAAAAAGACGATGTGCTATACAGACCAGAAAGGGAAGCTCGTCACATTGTAGGTGCTGATCATGAGGGGCATCGCAGGATGCGCCGATTATTAGCCCACGCATTCTCCGACAAAGCACTCAGAAATCAAGAGGATGTCATCCAAAGTTACGTCAACTTGTTCATGCGTAAACTTACTGAGCTATCGGTCAGAGGCGCGGTAGTAGACATGGTCAGTTGGTATAACTTTGCCACATTCGATCTTATCGGTGACCTCGCCTTCGGTCAGCCATTCGGGTGCTTAGAAAGTGCCGGGTATAACCCATGGGTTAAAATGGTGTTCGAAAGCGTCAGAGTGTTGGCGCTCCGTGAAGTCGCAGTTCGCCTCGGGCTTGAGTCACTTGCGATAATACTGACCCCGCCACGCATCAAGCGCAGCGGCAAGCAGCATTTCGAGCTCACTCAACAGACTGCATTGAAGCGTCTCAAAACCCAGGACATTGAACGAGAAGATTTCATGTCTTATGTTCTTCGCCACAACGATGAGAGAGGTATGTCAGAGGCGGAAATAGTCGAAAATGCCAACCTTCTCATCGTCGCTGGAAGTGAAACAACGGCAACCTTACTCAGCGGCACAACCTTTCGTCTCATGACCAATCGCGACAAGTATGACAAATTGGTGAATGAGATTCGTTCAGCCTTCAAGTCAGAAGATGAAATGACTATTGCGAGCGTCAATCAGCTCCAATACTTGATTGCCGTCTTAAATGAAGGGGCTCGCATGTGTAAGACAATCTTGATGCACGGTTTTAACTATCTCTAACTTGTTGATTTCAGATCCCCCGGTCCCGGCCGCTCTCCCCAGAGTCACGCCCGAGGGTGGCGAAATTCTAGAAGGCTATTTTCTGCCTGAGAAAGTGAATTTCATCAACTTCTCGTCACCCCTTCATGGAGCTAATAAATCAATCGCAGACATCAGTTGCAGTGCCTCACTGGCCCGCATATCGAACAACACAGAACTTTCGCGACCCTGATGAATTCGTTCCCGAAAGATGGCTGGACGACCCCAAGTATGCCGACGATAACAAAAACATCGTTCAGCCGTTCTCTGTTGGGCCTCGTAACTGCCTTGGCAAAAAGTAAGTTCAAGAATTTACCTAAATTATTCTCCTTCATTGAGTAATCAAGAATCACTACTAATTGAATATCTCGCAAACTTAGCCTCGCATACGCCGAAATGCGCCTCTTGATGGCACGATTGCTTTGGAAGTTTGACCTTGAAATGATGCCTGAGTGCAAAAACTGGACTAACCAGAGAGTTTTCGTTCTGTGGGAGAAAGGTGAGCTCAATGTGAGATTGATAGAGGTTTCGAGGGCATAGTGCCTAAGGAATATATCTGGACTGGATTGGATTAGTCTATTTTCAAGTTATGAAGGAATTGATTCCAGATTTGATGCGAATAAGTACACGGTATAGCATTCCGGTTGAGACATTTATGAGATTCTAAGCTGTGAAACCAAATTAGTGAAAGCCTTCTACGATGCGATTGACTGTGATTATATTGGTCACATCAAAGCCAATTCATGTTAGAAAATAAATCCCCGAGGCTTCATACAGAGGTACCTTCATAAAGATGTATTCGTTCTAGATACTTCATGGTGTTCTACATTTAGTACTTTTTGGTAAATTCGTCGCTACTCGATATTCGCCAACTTGTGACTTGGTACTTCAGTCTATTATTATTGTGAAACTTGCAAGTCGGCTAATTTAGCTTGGACAATTTATCAATGTCTTCAAGATTTCAGCTTTAATTTATCCAATAATTTTGATTTCTGATGCATTTGCTAATCATATATATCTTTTAGTTCAAGCACGAAGAATCATCCTCATAGAGTGGAGAGGATAGTCAAATCGCCCCAGGGGTGGACAAGACTGAATCAACAAGAAGATATGGCGTTACTAATACCAAAAAAAGTAGATAATCATATTTAAACAGTCTTTTCGTAAGGTCTTTGAATGTATTAGTTGTTAGAATGAGGGTTAAGGTACCAACCGAGATTTGTTTGCTTTCTCTCAGAACGCTTCGGTGCCAACTTTAGTAGGCTATTTTTTATGTTACTTCATGATTATTAAGACATAGTTCAATAAAAAGTTATAAATAACCATAAACAAGTTACTTTTTAATAAGCATGACTCATTTCATTAAGCACACTTGTAAGATTTGCACATGTCGTAAGACGGGACGTCGCGCTACGAACCATCAAACCGCGGCCCACCTGACTTACTGTATACTAATCAAAAATTTGAACCATGGAAATTGGAAACTTTATTTTGACTATCTTTTGAAATAATCATGGAAATCTATAAATTGATCAAAATGCTTCAGGGTCTGCCTGTTCATAAGCGTGAATAGCCTCACACAACCTCTTTAAACCTCCTTAAACATGTGCGACCCACTCTTGTGCGAGTCATGCCAGAAAATTGACTGGGGTGCGCTCCGGAGCGCTCCCATTGAAGCCCTTGTAAGCCAAGAAGGGTTTCTTTGGCGGATCACGGGCTTAATTTCGAATCGCATACGGAAACCTGCAGAATTTGCGCATTGTTTGAAGGCCTCGACGTTCCAGCATCTACACTCCACCTCAAAGCTCGTCCATACGGTGATTGCAGCCCGTACACCCGACTAGAAGATTTCCGGGGACGATGGGAACTCCGAGTCTTCGACTTTTGGTCAGTCTGGAATTATACAAGACCAATGAAACTTTCGGGGGTACTTGATGAGCTGCCTAAAATGGGAGTTAAACCTGAAAGTGTTTATTACTGCTTGGCTCGCTTCGAAGTCGGATACTATGGCTTTGGTCGGGATACTGTTTCCCATCTGGCGACATTTAACGTCGACCACGTGGTACCACTATCACGTGGGCTCGTCATTTGCTCAGATGTGAGCAATTTTCAATGGGAGTCTCTCTGTCGTGACAATCGGAGTGTGCAAAGAGTTTGTAGGCCAACAAAAGTTTTGGAGTGGCTGAAAGAAGCCGCCGAACTGGCCCCAATTTGCACACGGTCCGGGAGGATCGATGGAATGACACTGATTGATTGCAAGAATGGTAAAATAATTAAAAATACCGATCCAGAGAAAACACCTTGGGTTGCTCTGAGTTATTCATGGTCTCTTGCAGACACTCAAATGGTTGATTTTGTGGCCGCAGAATCAACAGATCAACATATCAGGCGAGAGGAATATCTGCCAGACTGGATTCCTAAAGTAGTTCAACAAGCGATGGCTGTGGTTTGCAACTTAGGTTTACGGTACCTCTGGGTTGACAAGTATTGCATCGATCAGGGTAATAAGATAGACAAAGAGCTCCAGATATCGCAAATGGACAGGATTTATGCCCTTGCAAGCTTGACAATCGCCGCTGCAAGTACGGATGGACTTCTTCCCGGCTTTCCATCAGGAGCAAGTCTCAAATGCGATCATGTGTGGCTTCAAAACCACAACCTCGCATTACTACAATTGGGGCCAGATGGTGAGAGTTTAAAACATCAAACATTTTGGCATTCTCGAGGCTGGATATATCAGGAAGATTTGCTCTCCCAACAGGTACTTTATTTTACCGACACACATACCTACCTCTCAAGCAAGGGATATACATGGAGCGACATCTTGCCAACCTCAGATTCAAAAATCACAATCCGGCGTCAAAATTCTGCCGTGGGATCAATGCTTGGCCAGTTACTCGATGGAAATGAAGGCCGAGGCCAACAAGTTGGGCCAGCACCCAAGCATCCGGTTATTGAACACCAAGGAGAAATCATGTCAGAATATTTGAAACTGATTGAGTACTTTTCCACCCGATCTCTTACATTTGATTCGGACGCTCTTAATGCTATTAAGGGCATATCGAATATAATCGAAAGGTCAGAAGCCGGAATTGGGAGTATCCAAGGTATTCCCTACATTATAGACGGGACACCTTCAAAGGAATATGGCGATGCAGCGGATTATTGTCACTTCACTTTCGTCGCCAATCTCTGCTGGAGCCACACAAGGTCTACAACCATCTCTTATTGGCACTACAAACACTGCTCAGAGGTTAGACGTCGCCCCGAATTTCCATCATGGAGCTGGGCTGGCTGGAAAGGAGGTGTAATACGCTTCTTATTCGATATGTTCTTTATCCAAGCCTCTGAACACTTCACTCTACAACGCCGCCAAAACAAGTTTAGATTATATGTGCGGGTCTTTGGCTTTCTGAATCAAAATATGAGCCCCCCAGTAACCAGTTTGACAGAGCTCAGTAACAGCAGTGACGAGAGTCGTAAGCGCTTGCGGTGTATTCTATTGAATGGGACAATGTTACCGGAAAGTATTTGTGATCTTGATATGCGCAACGGATGCGGACTTTTTTGTGATCTCGTCGAAGTAGAATTCGAGAAAATCCGCCAGAGGACTATGAGCTTGGTTTTGGTAATGGACTTCGTTGTGGGCACTTGTGCTTCGGCCTTCTGCTGGCTTATTGAATGGGATGACAGTGAAGTGCGAGTTATTGGATCGAAGACGCTAAGGGTGGCCTGGCGCAGGAAGTTAGTGGCGGCGCGAGTAGATCGAGTCAAATCCATCTGCGGAGATCTCAGCTTGTATCCTAGGACGAGTTTTATTCTCAAGTAGATATTTAGCTCCACTTGATGTTAAATCTTACTTGAATAAAATTATCCCAGTATAATTAACCTTTCTGCTAGCTTAAAAATATCTTTTTGATTCGAAAGACATCAAATTAGCGTAAATATCGCTGCTGGTTGAGAAGACAACGGAGTGAGCAGATGCTAGCAAACTCCAGCTGTGTTTTTTATCAGAATAATTACTATCACCAATTGGGAATAAGGGGATCGAGTTATTAATACGGCTTTTGTTGTGTTGTCCAGTCCAATGCAGCCCCCCACATCGTCTAAGGGAAAGTTCAGGATACGATGACGATATGCAGATTACATGATCCTAGAATAGAATAATAAGTACAGACAGGGTCTCAGTACAGGCTAGTCCGCATACCAATGGAAGCACTTGTTTTACATTTCACAAAATGTTAGCCTCGCACCGCGAAAAGACAGAATATCTACAGAAAGATTAGCTTTCTCCATCTACGATTGAATTTCTTGATTGATTATTGCAAGTTTCTCTCTATTTTTATTTTTATTTTAGAAATGATATGGCATCGGTCGACAAGTGGCCAGGCAAAGATTCCAATGTTGCCTAGAATGTGACATAGCCCAAAATTAAAATCATAAATTATCCAATATTCTCCGATAAAGATTAACCATGCTATGCTTTTCTCGCCTGTTATACAGCTTTCAATGTCATCCGGTCACATCCTGGCTGATTCCAACTCGAGGAGCCTATGTAGTAGTAGCCACCACATCGATACAAGACATTCAAGCCGTGAGAAGTGCTGCAGGATAAATTCGAACTTGCGTCGACAGTGCAAGTGATGAGATCGTCGTTAGACGCAGCATCTGCCGCGGCCAGAAAATACAACTCGCCAAACTGCGAATTAGGGCCCTTCGCATACAATTGAACCGCAGGCTGCTGGCCCACAAGGTAGGGCGAACCGCCTGCGGCGATAACCCCGATATTGGCCCCCTGACCAACATCAGTAGGCCCAACTTGGCCGCCCGACCTGACCATGAACGCTGCGTTCGTCAGGCCTCCACCACTCGATACAAGCTGGGTGTAAGGTGTCGCCTCAGGGAGTACCGTGGTAGCAACTGCGTCTGTATAAAGCGTCGTGAAGAGTGTAGTTGTTACAGGGTTCATGATGACCGTCGTAACAGCAAGGGTGACGACAGCCTCAGATGTGACTGGTACGACATTGGTGACGGTTTCATACACGGTCGAAGTCAAATCCGGACCTGGTTCGCTAATAGTATTGGTGCTATCAACGGCAAAGATGCACGAGCAGGCGGATGAGTAGGCGGCGAGATCAGGGCAGTCAGACGCGATTGGGACGGCGGAAGTCGTCTCTGTCGGTGTCTGGGAGGTGACAGTACCAGTCGATGTGGGGAGTGTCACAGAAGAAAATGTCGTTGGGGACGTGCTTGAGGTCGCTGATGGTCCTCTTCCACACTTTCCAGGTCGGCCAACATTGCGCTTCTTTGCGGGGGCCGAAGAGACTGTAGGCATGATAGTTGAGACGTAAGTCGTTGTGTAGACCGTGATCTCGTCCAAAACATCGATGTAGGTAGTGATGATGTCCTCATATGTCGTGTATGCCGTGCTTGTCGTAATAACAATGTCCGTGTAGTCGACGGTCTCAGTGGCAGTCGCAAGAATTGTGTCACCAGGAAGCGTTATTATCTCAGTACTTGGAGCGCCGAACATGGATACACAGGCCGCATATTGAATAGCAGCATTGGCGCGAGAATCGCCAATGACCTGCGTCAAACACGCGTTGCTCTCGCAAAGCGGGTTGAAGATGTTGTTCGAGGGGCGGGAGGACATTTTTTAATCAACACGGGGAGTCGTAAAGACGGTATGGGCCACCCAAATGAGCCCTTGGGGAACGACTGTAATTCGATACACCTAACAGATTGGCTCTGGTCGAAAAAAAAAAAAAAGAAGGGAGGGAGATGAAAAAGCCGTGAACACGAACAACACATCATGAGACCAGTTTTATCAGGTCAACGCTGCGGAGCGACGGCTGAGGTAACAAATTATTCTAATTCAGGCTAGGAAATCGATAGGTTGACACAAAGGGATTAGTTTCAGAAGCTGCCAAGTCGCTTAGTGCCCATAGCTCAGGGCAATCAATAGTCGAAAACAGAAAAAAAGCAATTCTGCGTTTGGCAGAATCACACTGACAGTCATGTCTCGACTCAATACCATTGTGTGCCAGGTCAAAGTAGGCCTCAAAAGTCTAGACAATGAATTTTTCTGTTGCATCTGGTTCTCACTATCAGTTGACTGTCATATAGAGCACCCTGCATGGTGGTGCAAGGAAATGTGGACTCCACAGATCAGTGGCTTCTATGGTGGCGTTGGGGGATCACACCGAATTTCCCCCTTTTTAACTAGTCAACTCCAGCACAATGTGGCAAAATTTCTATTTTCGAGTCAAGATGCTTTCTACAAGGCTCCAAACTTAAAATTCATCATTAAATGATGGAACCCCAACCGTTGAAGCATCCAGAATAACGCCTTGATCCAACAATCTCTGGCGCAGTGCATCATAGGGTACATCTTGAATTACCAGCTCCTTCGCCAGCGCTATGTCACAAGCGTTCGCGCAAGCTTGTCCGATTGCATGGAATTGATGCTCAAGCCTCACCGCCCCTGTAACAAAAAATAAGTCAGCCGATTAAGGATGGACAGGGTGGAGGGTCATCAATGCTCACCATAGCCCACATGAGAGGAACTAGGACAAGTAACAGTGATAAAGTTGACAGCCTCAATTCTCCTAGGGACCAGTGAACGATACGAAATACCAAACGGCCGCCATTTATGCCCGTCCTTGAAAATAAACCCTTCGTTGTGCACCTTGCCATCCCGTAAGATGCGACGCACGCTGTGAGTGTCTGTAGGCCAATATGCAACAGCAATGGGGTCATTGACGAGGGGCTCATCGCTGGCACGAGATGCGGTGCTTTGGGTAATCACGTAGTCAGAGACCATTCTTCGACCATCGCGAACGTAAAGTTCACGAGGAAAGTGGTTATTATCTGGAAATTCGTCACGGCAGTAACCAAAGCGAGCCCATTCTTGACGATATTGTTTCTTGATCCCGGTTAGCCCAATCTCACTCTGTGATTCTAAGGTCCTGCAACTTACAGGTACAGATTCATCTGTCAGGAAAAACCACAATAGCCCTTTGGTAAAGTCAGAGGTTTCCTTGAGAATTTGCTTTCTCCTTGCATATGTAGCCACTGGCCACTCATCATTCATGCCAAGAAGATCGGTGGACAGAGCTCCTTCTGACCCAATAAGATCCGTCTTCTCTCCTGGAAGCCGCTTGCGCGGTGTGTAAAGATCTCCACCAGCACCCAGGAATCTGCGATGCAACTCATAATGCATTGGATCGTATCCGTCTGGTTTGGTAAATGGAACCCGATTCGACGGATTGTCAGTTAATGGAAGCCGATAAGAATATGACTGAAGGTGTAGGTCACCATTTCCAGGCTCTCCAAACGGCTCGTTAGATATTCCATAAAGGAGCCCACTTGATGAATCACCTAGTTTAACATAAGGATCAACATCAACATCAATTTGACAATACGTGGTGTTGGCTCGGACTCCAGCCAAACTCTCAGAGTATACGTTGGACGATTCACGACCGTGTGTCCAAGATAACCCAGTAGCTGCAAGGAAGTCTCCTTCATAAGATGCTTCCACGAAGACTTTTCCCGAGACTGATTCGCCGTTAAGTAGGTTCACGCCATAGATGACATCGCCAACACGATGAACAGGATCCCGTTCAGCTAAGGGAGACTTTCGGGATTTTAAATTCTAGTTAGCTTGGTTTCTATTGCCACAGATCGGCTATTACGTTACCTTAATAATGACAAGGGATGGAAATTCACTTAGCCATTCCGAGATGATGCGCTCGGCAACTCGAGCTTCGAATCGCCAAACGTCGGGGTCCTTGAGTCGGTTTTGAGTGACTTCGTTCAATCTATCAAGTCTGCCATAATATTTGCTAATTCGTTGATGGAACTCCAGATTAATCCCACCGAGGGTGGTGCTATTTTGGAATTCAGCCTGGTTGTCAATGTCGGTAGCTCCGAGCCCGTTGACTTGGATACCACCTTGATGAATAATCGTTAGAATCTGAGCAGATGGAGGTTTGTTTTACAAATACCAACCAATATGTTCTTGCGGGGAAATGAGAACAGCAGAGCGCCCAAGACGAGAAGCCTGAATGGCGGTGGCCACTGCGCCCGATGTCGATCCGTAGATGACGACGTCAAAGTTGCCAGCCATTGTTGACGACAGGACTGCAAATTAATTTCGAGCGGATATGCTATTCTCAGTAGTTCAAGGCGGTAAAATGCCACTGCAAAGGCGAGTAAGACGCAGAAATCACCCAAGCAGGCCACCGCCCTCAATCGGGCATTTTACTTCGTTGCCCAGCACGCTAGACCCCAATTTAGCGTGCGATGATGCCTTGTTTTCTCGCTTGGCTAAATCTTTTTGAGCCAATTGCCCCATTCTAACAGCGTCAACAGGAGCACCGCATCACCTATTCGTTCAACCCCGCTTCCCCGCCAAACCAATTGCGGCATTTGTGAACGGTCGCGAATTCCACCCGCCTGGACTATTAAAAGCCGCGGATAACATGGTGTAAGGGCTACATCAACGCCACAGGTGGCGGATGTTCGGAGATGACTAAGGGCTTTAGGATTAGGGTTGGCTCATTTCATCCTGGACCCTATTTCCGATCTTTTAGGTACACGTGCTCTTTTGGACATATCCATAATCAAGAATCTATCCATTGTACATCATACTCGTTCGTTCTCCCTTGAAGTTGATCAGCCACTAAATACAATAACGACCCATCATTGCGAAATTCATTTCTCACCTTTTGTCCTTCTTACAAGTCGCTTCGTCATCATACCAACGCCAATTGCGATCTCCTCTGCATCATACCGAGCTCTCTACGCGAGTCTACATGCCAATCCTTCCTTCTGCGAAATGGCTTTCAGCCATCACTTCCTCGCGAGAACATGGAGCGATGAAGAAACGCGTGAAGTGATAGAGAAGCGAGATATCGAAAGGTGTTGGATGAAGAGAGGAATGGGTGATTTTGCCGTTGGTCTACGACCAAGAAACGACGAGTGGGATTGTGTAGCGACTCAAAGTGAGAGAGTATTGAGAGGATCGAATCAAGACATACATATTGTTGAAGGGAATAATTACGAAAGGCTAGTCGCAAACAGCGACCAAACTCTAGATGCTATTCAGTGGGTGGGCTATGCTGGCGTGCGTGATGCAACGACAACCTCTATGCCCGAGCAAACTTCTGAAGATTTACCGTTGCCGCCATGGCAAAAAATGGTGGAGCTTCGCTATGGAGTTGCTCCAGAATATTGGGGACAGGGTATGGCAAGGGTAGCTGCAGAAGCCATTATGCAGTGGGCGGTTAGTAAGAGAGGAGTGACGAGATTTATTGCCGAGACGGAAAGGGAGAATATTAGGAGTGGAAAGGTTTTGGAAAAGATGGGTTTCAGACTGAGCAGCACGAACTACTGGAAGGAGCCTAGTCAGGTGGAGTGGGAAAATATTCGTGATGAAGATTTGGGAGTGCAAAGGGAGGTCTAGACTCTAAACTTAATGGTACAACAAAATCGAGACTCGCATATACGTTGCAACTGTACGACAGGATAGACTTTATTGAAAGATGTGCGAATAATCCCACGCCATGGCAGTCAAACGCCACAACACCCTATTTACAAGGAACCAATAAGTAGGGCACTGTTGGACAAACACTTACCCTATCCCTTTGAGTGCCAGAAGCCTCCACTTTCGTATCTTTGAAGTGACTAGCCAATCAAGTAATGGTCTCCTGGATAGCTAACATGAGCCAAGGAAACGTAGGGGCGATCATACAGTGGGTTTCCCACTAGCACAGGCCCTACAGGGAGTATCCTTAAGCCTTGTAGCATCATAAAAATATCTCTCATCTCTAATAGAGTCATCTTTAGAGACATTTCCACTGGGAACTTGGAGTTCGGGCTGCCAAAACTTTGATGACAAAGAATCTCGAAGGCCTCACGTAGGAAATATATCTGGACCTCATAGGATCTAGCACTTTCAAACACAATTCCCCATCAAAATTATTCTATAATATGAGAACATGGAGGAGAGAAACGACGGGTCACGATAAACGAACATTCGATCTTATGAACTTCAAGTTTATTCTATTCAGTGCTTGCTTATAAAACGCTGAAATATAATGTACATCTAATTTAAATAGAATAATGAATTAAAAACAAATAAAAAATACTGCTTATTTCATAGCAGCCTTGCTTTCCTCCTCAGAGGGAGAACTATACTCAGCAGGATAATCTCCACCAACGCCATCAATATCACAGACCTCAAGTCTGGGGCCGGTGTAGTTCTTGCGGCCATCAAAGATCCAGGTCATACCAGCAATGAACAGAATGACACCAAAAGCAGCGATACAGTAGTTCATGTTGGAGCTAGTGACGACCTTCTCGGGGGGGAAGACGAAGAGGACGGTGGTCAGGATCGACCAGGCAATACCGACCAGGTTGCAGAACCACCTCATGGCAGGGCTAAGCTTGAAAGATCTCGACTCGGGCAGCATGTTTCCTCCACGGAGAACGTTGATGCAGGGTGGGATAGCGTAGGTGACACCAAGAGCGACCACAGAGGCAGCGGTAATGGCGTTGAAGGTGCTGCTGGATCCGAGCAGAATAAGACCGAAAATAATAACCCAAACGGCAGTCCAAATGAGGGCGTTGACGGGCACATCAAGAGTTGGGTGAACTTGGGCAAAGAGGCTGCTGAAGGGAAGACCACGGTCTCGGGCAAAGGCATAGGTCATTCGGCCACTGGTGGTCATGATGGCGGTAACGGTGAAAACCATGCACATCAGGGGGAACATGACCAGGCAGACACTGCCAGCCTTGCTGTTGGTAGCATCGAAGAAGATCTGCAAAAGAGGACCAGCAGCAGAGGCCATGACAACGTTGACATCCTTGAGGACAAAGAGCAGGCAGCTGAGGAAGACGAAACCAGAGACCATTCCAATAAGAATGCAGTAAATCATAAGCTTGGGTCCTTCCTCACGGGCGTTGGGGATCTCCTCAATCATGTGAGCAGTCGCATCGAAACCACTATAGAAACAGTTAGCATATTCTGATTCGATTTTTGTTCAAAGAGTGCGAGGGTTTACGTACGTAAGAGCGAAAGCACCCTGAAGCAATCCAAGGAGCCAAGCAAGTCCATCGGGCCACTCGACTGTGTTGATGAACTTTCCGTAGACGAATTCACCAGCCTGGAAGTTTGGCGCGGCGCAGGCCAAAACAGTGATACTAATGATAATGAAACCGGCCATACTCCACAAGAAAGCAGCCTTGTTGAAGAGAGGCAGGATTCGAGCGGCGAAGACGTTGATGACGAGGGCGATGAAGGTGAAGGCAACGTAGATGAGGAACTGGTGCCATGTCTTAGACTCGTAGCTAGGGTTCATGAAGGCAATGGTGTCGACAATGATGGTGCTGCCCAGAAGGGGAGCGGTAGCAGTCAATGCCACCCATCCGGCGACGTTAATCCATCCAGTGGCGTAGCTGATGCCTCTCGACCAGCGGGGCCAGCTAACAACGGCGGCCCAGTGGTACTGGCCACCAGCGGTGGGATAGGCGGACAGGAACTCGGCGAGAGAGGCGGCCAGACACAAGTTGCAGAGACCGGCGACCATCAGACCCCAGATGACTGCACTGGGACCACCGGAGGGAAGGGCGAGGTTGATGGAGGTGGAGAGAGCGGTCCAGGTGTTGAGAATGGCAAAGGCCAGACCCAGCATGGAGATCTTGCCAAAGTTGCGCTGCAACTCTTGCTTGTGGCCGAGCTGTGCCAGCGCAGCCGCATCGTCGCTGGGCATGGCGCTGGGCTTGACGGGTTCGTGTATGTCGTCCATGGTGGATGTTGGTGAAGGAGTGGATGGGAAGACGCAACAAGCTGGTCGAAAACGCCGATCACCACCAGGTCCGGGGACACGATACTTAAAGAACGACGACGCCTCCAACGCCCACGCCCACATCCACGCCCAACGTCGCAGGTGGAGTCTTTCTTGAACGATACATACAGGGTGCTCTCACATCCCAATCGGACCGGAAGCTGACCGGGAATGGACTCTGGGGTCCCCGCCCAGCTCCGGCCCGTTATCAACGCGGTCCAATCTGTTCGCGTAACTAGCTTTTCCAATACGTGAGGCGTGCCCCAAGCTGTGAGGCTCCTCGGTCTCCGCCGTCTCCACATATCCTGACGTCGCCCTGTCGCCTCACGCCCGGGGCAGAAGGCTCAAACAGTTCTAGAATGGTGTCCAGAACCCACAATTTTGCGGCATCGGCGCATTCAGCAATCGGATCCGTCGCTCTGCCATGTGGAGCGGCGCGCATTGTGCTTGGCTTCGGTTTTCCAGAAGCTGCTGCGAAGCCTGCCCGTCTGGCATTGATGCGAATCCGCCTAGGACCAGCTGAGACTGGCGCCACGCACGCCCTTCCCGTCGAGGGTGTGTGTGGGAAGAACCTGGGAGGGATTGGTAGGTATTGGCAGGGCACGCTTAACGGGATGTTTTTTTTTTCTCTAAAAGGGATGCAGATGGATGCGGCTCTTCTGGGTATACTACGGGTTGAGGCGAGCATCGGTCTTGGCATCAACCTCTCCTTCGAGAAAATTCTGGTTACTGCGTGTAAGTCGGCATGAGCGACGTCACAGTTCCATCATCTTTGCTTACGCGCTCAACACCAAAGCGCAGCAGGAAACCGATGCAGTTCCATAAGCAATGACGCGCGGAAAGGGGCAACACCAAGCAAGCCTCCACCACTTCAAATGGCAGCATCATGAGGCCACCCGGAGCCAAAATACCTCACCCGCTCCTAATCCACCGAGCACAGCTCCTATCAACCATGACATGTTGCAAGCGCCATGTTATCAGCGCCCTTCCGCGGTCCGTCGCCCCCTCCGCTGGGGTTCCCCGCGGGTAAAAAAGACTCGTGGGAATGGAGGCAGCACAGCACGCAGCAGGTGGGTGGCAAAAGCGGAGCGCGCAAACGCTTAATTTGCCTGGGCTTCCTCATTCAACACGCTCGTTGCAGTGGTGATGCGCGCCGTGACGGGGATTGTGGTGGCCCGTCCGTAAGCTAAACAGCCGACTTAGCCGGCCAGGTCCAGTAAAACACTTCCTCAAGCTCAGCGGGGGCCCCGGAGCCGCCGCGAGGTCGTGGAGAGCGCCCGTCGTTCGATTGGCAGGTGGCAATTTCCATTATATAACGGCCCTGGAGAAAAGCTGGAGAGTTGCAGCTGAGCATCGTGGATTCGTGTGAGTGAGGTGTCCAAGCGCCCGCCCATCTGCCAAGCAGAAGTGAGCCAAGGGCCCAAGGGGTCAAGGGCACCTCCGCCAAGACTGGGGTCGATCCTGGTGGCCGTTCCTTGGAGATCGATCCACCGTTATCTGTGATGTGATGGATGCGTACGTACATATATGTGTAATTGCTGTGCCTGGGCGCAACATGGCGCTGATACGGCTCTTGTTTAAGGTGGTCGTGCAGGAACTGAACATGAACTGGTCTGGGAATAAAAATACCGATCCGACGATTCGGAACTTCATCTGCCGACCTTGGCTAGCTGGTGGATGGCGGCCGTAGCCTCACTTGACCACAATCGGCGTTAGCTCGAGTCTTGGTCATCACCAACCCTGCGGGTGCGCCGGAACTAGGGAGCCACAGCCCGGCAGCTAGGGCACCCCATCACCACCCTGAAGGGTCCCGTGTGCTCCGGGGTGTTGAGTAATTGCAACTGCGTACGCGTTAGGTAATTATCTCGTGGAGAGGCCAATGAAAGGCGCCACGAAGTCATTCCCCAGCTTCCCTCCGCCCGATCTTTAACCCCAATCTCAAGCATATCCACAGTCGCTCCAAGACCTCGGCTCTCGCAAGGATGCGGCTTCTGAAATTCTCGTCGTCGTGATGCCAGAGAGACACGAAACGTCGTCGTCAAAAAGTGCGCCTTTGTGTACTTCGGAAAGGTTGCGGCTAACGTCAGATCATTTCTTGGCCCATCCCCACCGAGCGCGGGGCGTTCCTGGTGGTGCCATGTGCCGTGGGAAATAATGAATAGAAACACAAACCACCCATGCCGGGCGAACTGTCTCTGCCCAACATACTTTCTGGGCGCAGCCCGGCCCGTTCAAGGCGTGTTCCGTCCATGTAAACCTTACGATGGTTTTTGGCATGGTCGTTTGTGGGAAAAGCCAACTAGCTAATATCAAACTACGATCAAACAGGCACCCCTCGCTCGCTTCTGACATTGAGATCAACTTCTGGGGGAGGGGCGATGGTTGCATACACTCCAACCCGTGTTTGCAACCGGTAAACACCGGCAACTAAGCATTAGCTATTAGTTTTGGGGTTACATGCCATGGGGGACCAGATACGCCTTGGCCACGCTCCACGCCGGTCAAAACAAGGGATGGAGATGGCTTCGTGTGATCACGTCAAAGTCTGATAACAACTCATACAACTTTGCATGCATTTCAATATTAAGAAGCCCGAGAAAACCTTTCAAGACGACCAGGTCTTTAATGAGATGCGCATACTGTAACGTAGCTTGGAATATCCTTTTTTCTTTCCCTTCATTTTCTCGTATGTGCCACTTCCCAATAGTTTCAGTCGGCCCCCCTTCCGTAGCGCAGTCACGAATCCACATCCTTTTCGCCGACAGCTCTTCCAGAGTCAATGCTCCACATCCACATTTTACGCGTCCTCGTGTCCAGCAAGTCATTCAATGGGCGTCGTCTCAGAAATGTTGCCTAATTCGCATTGCGGGTAATAATCCTTTCTGTTTCTCACCCCCACGAGCAAAGGCCGAAAATCCTCCAACCCCTGCAAACCCACTCAGGGCCCATATTCTGGAAGCAAAACCCCAATGTCGGTAACAGACAAATCATCCGATTTATGCAAAAGCACGACATTCCCCAATTATTTCCCCAATTGTGACGAGCAGTTCAAGTTAAGCTTATCATGGCGGAATGCACGGTAGAATTGATGAGCAGCCCTAATGAGTCAAGAGTCGCGTTTTGGGGGGTGGGGAGGTGTGGCTGTTTAGCCGCGCTTACCCTATAGCAAAGTCGCGGGCCAGAAGCCAGCAACCCAAAGGACGAGGTAGACTAGATATCTTGAGATGAAATAATATTTTCATTTTTAATAATTTCTTTTTATTGCATTTTTTGGTTTATATATTCTTAACTATTCATGCGTTGAATTTGTGGCATGTTAGAAAATACGTGTCAAAAAATAGAGATTTGGCGAAGCATTCAAACTTCACACACAACCCATTGAATAGTCATATTTTCTTCATCACGGCGAATTATTATTCCGGAGTTATGCCTCGGTTGCGAATAACAAGGTCTAGATGATGCAAGACATATCTCTGAACTATTCCACCTACCATGCATGTATTTAAGGTTGACGGGCCTCAACTTAGAGGTATAGGGCTGTCATACTCTTGAGTAATAGTTTGCGTTGCGGCAAAGGCAATACAGCCCATGTCGATAATCGATAACCGCAAACACATAATTGGCTAATAATTGGGTCTTTTGTATTTATCGCGCACATCACCCGCTACGCGCTGGGTGACTTTAGATGTAGCCAACTAATTGTACGAAATAGTTTGCTCCTCAATTCTGGTGCAAAGGTGCATGCCATCCTCTAAAACCAAGTCTACGGTGGTGTGGACCCCATCAAAAAGTCGACTATTCGACGCCAGGCGTGGTGGCAGAGTGGTCTAATGCGTATGACTAGAAATCATATCTCTTCGGAGGCGTCTGTTCAAATCAGGCCCACGTCGTCGAAATTCTTTTTTTTGATCATCCGATCTATCTGAACGAAAGAAAATTTCTTTTTTTGCGACCGTAGGGCGACTCTAGATCGGCTTTGAGTGATGGCACTGCATGGCTAGACAATTGGAAATAGTTGCTATACTGGACAGTGTAAATACAATACAACGATCAAATCTTGAGGGGCACTTGGTTTGCTTGACATCAGATGTACCGTCGCCGTTGCCCGTACGTTGTATTAAATGCTTGGTGTCACGCCTGGGCAAATGTTTAAAATTATGAGTAATGACATCTGTGTTAACGAGAATATTCTAAACACTTAATACGTGAGAGCCATAAAAACGATACGAATGGTCTGAAACCAAATTCTATTATAACTTCATAAACATGGCTAGTTTTACAAACCAGCAACTCATTCATTCTTCATGCCTCGACAACCCCAGGCTATTCTAATTCTTGGGTGCATACTTGACGCCAGAGGTGGGGCAAGAGCTCTTGCTTCCATCAGGGTCGACAGCGGCAAACTCACCCTCCTGCAGAGAGCCCTTAACGTTGAAGTGGTACCAGACCTCGTTGAGGTAGCCGCTGCTGCAGCGGATGGTGACCTCGGCACCGTGACCAGCCTTGAGAGCAGCCAGGATCTCGCTCGAGGTGTAGGTGTCAGAGCTGGAGGGAGTGATGCCAGCATCCTTAAGCCACTCGTAGGTGGGGAGAGTCTTGAAGACCTCGATGGTCTTCTCAATGTAGTCTGCGGCCTCCTCGCTGGTCTGGTAGTTGCTGTAGCAGCTAGTCTCCAGAGTGCTGATGCAAGTACCGTGCTTGTTCCACTCATGCTCCCAGAACGACTCATTGTCACCGTCGTCGCTGACCCAGTAGGTGTCCATGTAGGACAGCGTGGACTCGTCAGAAAACTTGGTGACAATGTCCGTGATGCTGGCGTACTCACGGCTGGAGTCACAGAATTCGGGGTAGGTGCCATCACAGTAGTCAGGCCACAGGCCGTGGATGGTCCAGGAATCTGCAAAGAGCATTAATACAATTGAGCGCGTAGCGGGGTAAGTCAAGGCTGGGGCTCACCAGTAGGACCAGCGACGGGGTTAGTGTCCCAGAACTGAGTCTGGAGGATCTGGCCAGCAGGAATGAAGCAGCAGGTATCAGCTACGCTGGTTGTGTTCTGGCAAGAAAATGGCAAGTCGCTAGAGCAAGAGTCGAAGGTGGAGGCGAGGGCAGCTCCCGCGAGAGGGATCATTTTGCGGAGAGAAGCCATTTTTGTGATCACCGCTTGTTGACTGTTTTCCTGTGGAATGTTGAGTGCTGCAATTGATGCAAGGCTGCCGTGCCGATCAAGAATTTGTTCCATCGGGCGCATGCGATGAAGTTATACTCAGTTGATACCTCGGGACGTCGGGGGAGGCCTTGCTTGAGTACAGGGGTCGCGAACAAAAGGGCTTTGCATATGATGATTGGGTCCAGCAGTTTAACGACAGGATCAGGTGTTTGGAACGCAACCTAGACCAACTGAGGACGAGAGCCGCTGGTGCATTTCCAGAACCCCACGTGCGACCGAATTAGCAGGATGCTTGTCCAAGGACCCCGCAGCCAATAGGGCGGACGAAGAGGGCGATGGCGGACGGAGATCGACACACGTCCGGGGCCTTTTGAAGCGTCGAGGAATAATGTGCTCTGGCGCTCTGAGCCTGTAGGATGGCCTATACGGGCTGTTTCTGCGCGACAGCCTGGACGGCAGCTAGGAACAAAACCCCAACCCGCGGCCACGACGCCACCCACGGGCATCTAACGCCCGCTGGTGATTGGCGGTGCAAGGGTCTGCCCGAGATGGATCCGTGCAGCGGTGTGCCGTGCTTCCCGCCATCTGATGGCCCCGATTACCTCACCGAAGGCGCTGTGTCTTGCAGCAGCCAAGAGACATCATGCCAAAAGCCTTGACCGAAACACATCGTGGCTGGCATTTCAAGCACAAAGCAACAAGCCAACGAGGACGAATTGATGACACAAATGTCTTGCTTCTCCCTCTCAGCCCAACCCCTCAGCTGGAACGAGGGCGCCAATCAGCTTTGCCACCTTCCTTTTAGGGCCTCCAGCACTGATACCAAAGGCCCAGTGTCCACCGGCAGATCAGCGCCCAGCGTCGCACATTGCCGAATGGCAGCGTCAAATCATTTGTGGAGTTTTTGTGGAGCGATCGCCGCCTCGGATACGCGGGTGCAACCTTTTTGTGCGTCGTTTGTGGGCTGGGCAGTGAGTGAGTGGAGGCGAGTGTTCCAGCTCACATTGGCCTATCATTCGCGACACACGGGTGGCGGTTTCCAGGGTTCGCATGACGTTTCACGCAGAGACTGGCCCCGTTTGAACCTGGTTATGCTCAATTGATGAGATGCGAGCTGAATCGCAAAGACTATTTAGGCTGTCGATTAGGTTTGAGTGCCTGGCGAATTGTCCTGGATGTGGTGGTGTGGAGTTTTGTTTCTTTCGTCTCATGCTGTCATCCTGCGTCGCGATTATATTCCTGCAGCGGAGCAGTCCTCAATCTTTCGTTAATGCCGACAGTGAGTGTGAGGTAGGCAGATCCAATTTTACTGCAATATGTTTTCACAGAAAAAGGTGGATTATCCGAGTTGTCGCTTCCTCAGGATTGTAATACTTGCTTGCAACGTGAGATGTAAACGCGTTTGGGTCTTGCTCCCGCGCATCTATAAACAGAGCTCCATCTTAAGTAAAGACTAACCTCAGATGTCTGAGACCCAATGTGATTTCTAACCTTGTCACGTGCTGTAAATGGTTGGTAGAACATCGATCTCTATTGGAGTTGTTAACATGAGATAGGTATATAGAATGGGTTACTGACCGTATATGTTGCAAGCTTTGGTATATATTCACAATAAATTGAAAGAGCCACTATTCGAGGTTTTATTTCCTTGTACATACCACGGGAAAGTCGGAACTGTAGAAGCAGAGTTGTATCGCGGCTCATAATCATGATTCGATTGTATGTCTATCGTGTACCGCCAGTGATATACACTAAGAGGACCTTGTATCTAATCCTTCTAATCCTTTTATATTCCAATTCCAGGGAAGTGTCAAATTTGCGCACCTTTAGCGAGCTCCCATTCATTCTCTATTCCAATTCCGTAAAGTTCAATTAAAGTCTCGCCTTGTCAGTCTCCTCTCCGTGGCCGTTGAACCAAATCTTCTGTCCTGTAATCATGGACTTTTGAAGCGCAGCTCCAATCTTCACTGCAGCAACGGCAGCCTCGAGCTTAACAGGGACTGCAACGTCGTCGAGGCAGCAGTCGGTAAACTCGACGGCCTCCTGCTTGAAGGCGTTCTTGAATCGCTCCCAGTAGTTCTGGGGGAGCTCGTGTCGAATTCCTCCGGGCTGGTAGATGCGCACCAAGTTGGATGTGGGAACAAGGTTGACGCTTAGCTTGCCCTTGGTGCCGATAATCTCGGTTGTGTCCTCCTGACCTGCGGCCATCATACGGGAGGCGTATAGGTGAACGATGCGTCCATCCGAGAACTCAATGAGACCCATGGCGTTGTCGCGGTCATTGTGCTTGCGCAGATCGGGCTCAACAGCGGTGATTCCAACAGCTGAGACGGACTTGATCTTGCTCTCACCGTCCTCGCCGAAGAACCATAGGGCCAGGTCGATATCGTGGATGGAGCAATCGACAAAGATGCCACCACTGAACTCGGCGTAGGCGACGAAGAAGCCAGTGGGGTCCAACACATCACATGTCTGGCTTCTGAATACTGAGGGGCGGCCGATCAAACCGGCGCTCATCTTGGCATGAGCATCTCTGTAGCTCTCATCGAAGCGACGGGAGAATCCACACATGACCTTCAGGTCGGGTCTCTTGTTGGCAGCATCAACAACGGTTTGTGACTAATGATGTTCCTATTAGTATCATGACATGTGGGATGATTTGTCGCAAATACTCACCACCTCTGCTGTTGTTGCCAAGGGCTTCTCGCACAGGACGTGCTTTCCAGCATCAATGGCAGCAATGGTCTGCGACGCGTGGACCGCAGTAGCCGAGGCGACACAAACGGCCTTGAGTCCTTCATGTCGGAGGAGGTCATCATAGTTCTCGTATACCGAGACCCCTGACAAGGTTTCCTCGGCCCATTTCCTTTCAGCTGGGTCTGGGGAAGACACAGCAACCAGCTCGGCACGGGGAACTGACTCAAAGAGGTTGAGAGCGTGACGCTTGCCCATGCGGCCAAGACCAGCAACGCCAATCTTTAGTTTTCTGGGGGCCATGACTGTGACTGAAAAAAGAAGCAAAAAAAAGAAATAGAGGGGGCTTATTAGATCAATACAATGAGGGACACGGAATCTAACTGCAATGTTCACGAACGGGATCCCGTTTTTTATATCTATCCGTTAACTGCCAAAAGAAAAGAAAAAACCCGGGGGAAAGGGGGCTCTGCAGGTTTGCGGAGGTGGATGCATGCGGATCCATCACGAGACAGAGTTACGTTCATCGCTCGTTTACGCCATGCATATCAAGATGAGATCTCGCTGAGGCTCGATTCACCGTTTGTTGAAGTTGCGGTTTAGACGCTCCACTTTGAGGCGATCGCGTCCGGGACGCTTGACCCGTTTTGGAGTTGCAGGCTAGATTCTCCTGAGCGGGGGAACTTGCCCCGGACTTCGGACTCCATTGCCTCCGGCGGACACTATTTCCTCGACGGCGGGTTTCGCCATTTCAATAGTTTTTTGGGTGGGTGCCCCGACTCGGGCCATTGTTCGGTCTATTTCCGTTAGTCTCCAACCAGTCAACCCGGACCAGATATTGGTCTCTCCGCTCTGTTGCAACCATAGACCTTGCTGACTGTGGGGAGTGGCTCGCCCGTGAGGTGACAAGCATTATCAATTGGGGTAAGGATGAGTTTTCAAAAGCCGTAGACGGAATATGCTTGTACTTTTTTTCTCTTATTTTATGTAAAATAGCCCGTATGAACAATTTTCCCGTGCCTGGCACCCCCGTACCCTTCCTAACCTAGGTTATTTACTCCCAACCCCATGCCCTTTTTAATGTAATCTGAGCACCCGCCGTTGGCCAGAAATGATCCGTCTCCGTCTTGATCAGAACGTCTAGAAGCGCTGCCCTTTCCTCATCGCGACTAAAGCGATCCCCACACGAGGCGATTCCCAGGGACGCCGTAAACATTGCGGGGATTGTGCCCCGGTTGGACAGGGCAATGCCGCAGAGCTGCCTGATTTCCTCTTGCACGGCCTCCTCACGCCGTGCCTGGGCACTCACGCGCGCAGGCCCTAGCTTGGGAAGCGTTGGGTCGTAGCACTGGAGCAGGGCTCGCGCTAGGGTCCCATGTGCAACCCCAATGACTGGGCGAATAGTGGCGTTAGCTGGTTGTCAAGGGACCCCACACCGGTGTTGGAGGAGGGTTGCGAATACTAACCGACGGCATGATTCATGTAGATGATTTGGGGAAAATGTCGCCCAGCAGCAGGATTTGCCGGCCCAAAGGCGATTGGGAGAAATGATGCGGGACGCGCGCGCAGCCAGCCCTGATCATAGTCGCGCAAGGCTTGATACTCGCTGGCCTTCTGATCGCCGTCACCAAAGCAGAACTCGGTGACGTTTGCGCAGTGTACAATGATTCGGTTAGCCCAAGCTTCATCCGTGGCCTCCGTGAATGATTGGTCAATAAACCCGTGGCTTAGCGAGATCTTGAACGACCGTTGGCTCGCAAACGCCATGGTCACCTCTTGGCGAAGACCAATCCAGAACGCGGCTTTCCGCAACTCGGTCGACACTACATCCGAGTCTTGGGTGTTCATAAAGACCTGGATGCCAAGTAAATGCCCCTCGTGGTCGGTTCCGAGCAGGGGGACTGGGCATCACATTGTTAGCAGTGTGGACCCGGGAAAGGATAGCAGCGGTCTGGGGTGGACCAGGCGCGGCTCGGCTCACCATCTAGCTCTTCCAGGGTGCGGAGTAAAATTGTGGCTGCGAGGAGATCGTCATTTTTGAGAGCTGACGAATCGGTCGAAATGCTCGAAAGTTGACGGAGACAATTTTGGTGGTATCTGGTCGAGGCGTACTCGTCGAATTGCTCGTGCATGCTCAGATGCCTGCTTGACAGGGCAAAGATGGCGTTAAGCAACGTCGGACATTGCATGGCTCGCTTCGGAACCTCGAGAGCAAAGTGTCTAGACGAGTCGCAAAGGTCAAACTATCTTTTTGGTCAACATTTCTCCAAATCGTGCCACAACTTCACTTTCATGCCGGCAACACATACCCATGTGCACATGTACTCCAAATAATACTTCATCAACCTGGCTTCCTGGATATTCTGCAGCGGAAAGCTAACATGCTCGTATGACTCGGCATCCTTGTGGAGTCCCAGGCTTGACCCGGGAGGAAGACGAGATAAAGCTGCTTCTTCAACGAGTGGAGAGAATGTTGGCTGGATGTATCTCCTGGCGTGATTGACGAGAATCTGACGCTCGTTTACTGCCTCTTTCGGTGATAAGTGTGGATCATTGACCGGCGGCACCCCTGCCAGAGATTCGGGGGCAAAACGCAATGTTACTGCGTTTTTATCATCGATATTGTAGAATGACGCAAGGTCCTCAGTTTCGTCAATGAAACGTACTGTTAAAGTTTTGATTCGCAAGTCAATTTCTTTTCTCCGCTTCATTTGGGGTTGTGGACTGGGGGAGGGGCGGCGGGATTGAGGCCTGCCTTACCTCGACTCGGATACTTGACCCAACGTTGTGACTCGGAAGGGTTTAAACTAGACTTTGATATTAGACATGTTGAGGCGTCGAATGAAAACAAAGAGACATACTCGCTAGATTGGTACTTGAACCGCGTGTTCTCGCAAGGAATGCACGTCTCTCCTAGAGCTATGCATTTGTTGCATGACGCGTCGGTCTCGTGAGACCGTCCCGAGTCCACGGATGGTTGTCGCCAGGTGCACTTGGAATGCCGTTTTCGACAGTTCTGCTAGAGCGTTAGTGATCCGTCCAATCAGCCCAAAGGCGCCACAATCAGGCTCAAATGCTCGGAGAGGTCGCCGCGAGTTGACAGGATGCGACCGGCGAGAAGTCCTTACCAAACAGGCCGTCTGGGGGACGGGACTCTTGTCTGGGGCCATTGCATCTCCATTGCAGAGGGTGACGAGAAGGTCTGCATCCACGGGGGAACTGCCGCGATGAGACGATTTATCCACTGAAAAGCAGTCAGACGCGCAAAACTTGGAGTCAGGAGTAATATTCCCCACCGCCCAAATGCAGAAATGAGCAGCGCCATTGGCTAGCCCGTGGTCGGAGTCGGGGCAAAGAAAACCACGCAGCGCGCTGTCCCAAACCCCACAGCCAAGTTGGAGCGTGCTAGCCTCCCTGAACCTTCCCCAAACACGACCCTTGTTAGCGTTGGGGAATGCTTGTGGGCTGACTCGGGACACCATGGGGTTTCGTGACAGGTTGAATTGTCCCCGCGGGGCCCCATGATGAACGGTTGGAGCTAGGCAGGATGAATTGGGTCATTCCCGATTGGTGGCTTGGGATTGGGTAGGCATGGACTGGCCTTGTCTTGGTGCCATGCTTTGACTCTGCGTGCGCAGTGACAATCAACTATATAAGTCCCAGCTTGGGACTGCCCTGAAGCCTGTCTTTGTATCCCGAGCATTCGGTTCAATACAACAAACTCCAGCTTGCGACACCCAATCGAGGTCAGCCGGCGTCTTTCCAGTCTCATTCCATCGAGGAACACTGTTCACCATGGATATTCAAAAGCCAAAGCTCGAGACCGAGCACGATGAGGGCGACATTGCCGCTGAGTTGTCTGTTGAGCCCTATGGGCCAACTGGTACGTAAATGGCGAACCGAAACCTTGGAAACCCAATTAACACGACAGGCTTCCGTGGTATCTTTAGCTCTCGCTACGTCGCTCTCTGTGCGTCTTTCAGCGCCATTGGTGGTCTGCTGTTCGGTTATGAGTAAGAAAACACAAGATTTGACAAAAACTTTGCAGAAACCGACTTGCTAACTCTTTAACAGTCAGGGTGTCATCTCCGTGATTCTCGTCATGGACGAGTTTCTGGAACGATTCCCCCAGGTTGCCGATGGAGCTTCTGGAGCCGGTTTCTGGAAGGGTCTCATGACTGCCATGATTACCCTTGGTGCCTTCCTCGGTATGCGATTACAACAAGACTTCTCACCAAATTCATGTCTAACAAGGTGCTTCAAGGTGCCATGAACCAGGGTTGGGTCGCCGATATGTATTCTCGAAAGTACTCCATCATGATTGCCGTCGTCATCTTCACCATCGGATCTGCTCTTCAGACTGCTTCCGTCAACTATGCCATGTTGGTTATTTCCCGTTTAATTGGTGGAATTGGTATCGGCATGTGAGTTACATTTACAACCAGAATGGCTACGTTCAAAACTGACGCTGTTTAAGGCTGAGCATGGTTGTCCCTCTCTACATTTCCGAAATTTCGCCCCCCGAGATCCGCGGTACCCTACTCGTGTTCGAAGAACTCAGCATCGTCGTCGGTATCGTCATTTCTTTCTGGATCACATACGGAACTCAGTACATGGGCTCTCACTGGTCGTGGCAGCTTCCCTTCCTCATCCAGATTGTCCCTGGTCTGCTCCTCGGATTTGGCGCTATTCTTCTGCCATTCTCTCCCCGATGGTTGGCTGCGCAGGGCCGTGAGGACGAGGCTCTCGCCAACCTTGCCAAGCTTCGACAGCTGCCTCCCTCCGATGAGCGTGTCCAGAGGGAGTGGGTTGACATCATTGCCGAATCTCGTTTCCAGAAGACTGTTACCAACCAGAGGCACCCTGACCTTGTCAACGGTGGAGGCTGGACCAAGGTCAAGCTTGAGTTCGCTACTTGGGTTGACTGCCTGCGACCTGGCTGCTGGAGACGTACTCACGTTGGTGCTGGTCTGATGTTCTTCCAACAGGTAAGATTTCGAAGCGGATTTGTGTGATGGGTGGTAATTAACAATTCACAGTTTACTGGTATTAACGCCCTCATTTACTACTCGCCTACGCTTTTCGAGTAAGACCAATAGTCCGAGTTCTCGAGTCCATCAGAAACTAATTATTCCCATAGGACCATGGGCCTGAACTACAACATGCAGCTCATCATGTCTGGTGTCCTTAACGTTACTCAGCTCTTTGGTGTCCTTTCCAGTCTCTGGACCCTCGATCGCTTCGGACGTCGCAAGATTCTCCTCACTGGTAGCATTGCCATGTTCCTTGCTCACCTCATCATCGCCATCCTTGTCGGAAAGTTTTCCAACAATTGGCCCTCCCACACCGATGCCGGCTGGACCAGTGTCACGTTTCTGCTCCTCTACATGCTTGCCTTTGGCGCCAGTTGGGGACCCGTCCCGTGGGCTATGCCTGCTGAGATCTTCCCCAGCTCTCTCCGTGCTAAGGGTGTTGCCATCTCCACTTGCTCCAGTAAGTCCACCAAAATTGCATTTCTCAAAAGACATATCGCTAACAAATTCTTTGCTAGACTGGATTAACAACTTCATTATTGTAAGAACTCCCATTCAGCGACGCTTAATGAAAGATTGCTAATAATGTACAGGGCTTGATCACTCCCCCTCTTGTTCAGAACACTGGTTTCGGAGCCTACGTGTTCTTTGCTGTATTCTGTCTTCTCTCGGCTGTATGGACCTTCTACATTGTCCCCGAGACCAACGGAAAGTCGCTTGAGGACATGGATGCCGTCTTCAAGGACTACGGTGGTTCGGACGATCTCGCCACCAAGAACCGCCTCTTCCTCGAGGTTATGCAGGAGAAGAGAGGAAATGAAGGTCTTCCTTAAATTAATAGGCTATTTTTTATTCTTATCTTATTCGGGCTTTGAATAAGTTATTATCTATTGAAATAAATACACTATGAGGCAGATAATAACAAATCTCGCCCTAATTACGTCTCCGGTTTCCCATTTTTCCGTGTGCTTTAGTAAAAACAACAAGAGAGCATTATACGTAGCAATGAGAATCCAAATCTCAGAAATTATAATCATTTCCAGCGCGCTCACATGTTATCTGGTATTTACTTTTGGATTATAAGTTTGAAATAAGTTTAAAGTTATGCTAAGTTTTACTACTACTTAATTAAAGAATAATATTTATTAAATCACTATTTTAATATTAATATTTCAATATTTATATTTTTTAAACTTATTAATAATATATATTTATCAAATAATGTGACTGAGCATGTTGATTCTCAAGGATCCAATGCTCAACGAGTCATGGCGAGACAACCGGCGAATGTTCCCCGGCGGGCGCTTGAGGTTTCCACCCAAGATTTAAAGTTGATCTAAAGCCGGAGACACGATTTGGTTAATGTTTCTGAGGACCAGTCTCGGATGATGGTGGTCTAGATGAAGAAGGAAAGCTAGCTTCAACAACAGCAAATGCGAAGCCAGGCTTCTTGACAAGTCTAGAAAACGGAGCAAAATCAAATCAAGTACCTGCCTCACAGCTTACGATAAAATTTCAACATCACCCTCAATATCGACTGGCTCCTAAACAGGTTCCCTTTTGGGGTGCGCAGAATTGACAGTTTATTTGTGCATTTGCTTGTACTTGTACTTGCCGCGACAGTCATCTGATTTTCATGGATGCCTGTAGTGCCAGTGCCGCGCGCCGGAGTGACGCAGGCCAAGAAGTCATTTTCATACTGAGGCAGCCAGCCGGCGACGGCCCTGGCCAAGTGCACGGCATGGTACAGCACAAGTAATACGCACTGCATGTGCATGTGCATGTGTATGTGTTTTCTATTTCCAGTGCTTGTGTTGATGCACTGAGAACTGCCAACGCCTACCACCGGCGCCCCCACTCCCGTCCTTCACCAACCACATCCTCAACCTCGGTTTTCAGCATGTCGTCCCCCACGATCATGCAGCTACTCTCCAGGCGCTTCAGGATGAGTTGAAAAACAACGTGTTGCGCGGTGTGAACGGTTTCCTAGCCAAATACGTCGAGGACCAGCCCTGGTCTGCTGCCGTCGATTCCACTATGAGCGACCCCGAGACGGCCGACGACGTCAGCAAGCTATCCGCCGACCTATTTAAGCTCCATCATCAGGCTCACTCTGGACGAATGACTGGCATCTTTCTAATCCATCTTCTTCAACGCTCACTTTCTCGACGTCGGCCTGCACAGACAGCCCATCACCACGCGACATGGCAGCTTCGGCGCCAGCATCCACGTCGTGGCAGCCCACGTTCCAATCGTCGAAGGCAGCACTCGCGCCTGTGGCGGATACCATCAAAAAAGCGCCGACTGTGGCAGCAACGACGACTTCTTTCTCTCCTTTTCTGCCGCGCAATACCCGCCTTCAGAGCCGAACCCATTTGATGCTTCTTGCACGCATTCCACCTTCGTTGCGCCACCCTCGAGCTGTGGGTTTTTGATCGCTCTGGCGCCTACAGCAGCGGCACACTCGACTTGGCACAGAAGCCTCACCTCCTGCTGGAGCTTCTCGCAGGCTACGGCATGGCATGATGAGTGGTTAAGAATCCGGCGCAAACGTGTTTGTGAAGTACCACGGACCTAAACCATACTATCCTTCCGTGTCCTTCGACGGCGACGACGAGCTCTGCGTGGACCAGACGGGATTGACAGGATTGCGACACCACGCTTCTTGGTTGGACCCGGAACCACCTGTTTTTTGCCTCCGCCACCGATTCAAATACTTTTATCAAGTTTTCCTGGCGAGTCGATGCTGAGCCTACCGAGCGAGATCCGCCTTCTGAAGCGAGCGGCCGAGCGCAGCGTTTGGAGTTTCATTCACCTCGCCGACCACCAGCAACTAGTCACCATCGCCGACCACCGCTACGGTCTCCAATTTCCTCGACAGTTTGTGAATAAGACTTTGCCGTGCGTCGTAACCAGCCCTCTCGGCCATCCGATTCGAACTTTGAATCCATTAACGAGCTTCTCCAAGTTTTCGTGACCTCGTCAAGCCCCCCGCTCTCTCCATCTCGACGGCAGGATGCTCCACCGCGACACTGTCATCGAGAACTTGATCATTAACCGGGAGGCCGACGAAGGCAGCTCCAAGGGCGTCTTGGTTGGCTTTGATATGGCGCTGTCGAGTCTCTGGTTGGGTCAGATGGGTTCATGGCCATTGGGGTCCTCTCCGGCAAGCCACACACATATCGACATGAGTTGGAGTCTCTATTTTACGTGCTTTTTCGACATGCTTCAGCCGTTCAACGGAAAATTGGTCCATAACCATCTTTTGATCGATCCTGTTGGTTCTATCCTGTCGCGCTCCACCGACAATTACCAACCTCTCCGTCGCGCTATACGAGCCGCTATATTCGACACGTTGGCCAAATCACCCGATACATTCAGCTCTGTCATAGTTTTCACCAACTTTCAATCTGATGATGATATCGTTGTTCCGTCATGGTTGAATACCGCTCGATTGCAATGCGCCGTAATTGCCACTTTGTTCCCATCCTTAACACTTGCTCCAAAGAGGAGAATTTGAAGCGGCTCCGTGTCACTGAACGATCGACACATGGAAAGCTCACAGGTATGGAGTTGATGTCGTATATTCGAGACAATGATGAGGTATATCAATCGCCCGGTGATCTTCTGAAGATGGAGCTTGATCTCACGTCACTAAATGCTGATGCGGCGGCGCGTCTGATTTACACTCAGATTTTGGACGCGTGTGCGGAGCTGAATCCCCATATTGTCAAGGAGTGCAATAGTTAGTGTTTTTTAATCTGGGCCGTGTTCAATATAATCACTACACGAAAGATTGATTCCTGAAATACTTCGAGCTATGTCAAAAGCCCTCTCAGAAATCAGATGTGGTTGGAGTTTCTTCATTTTCTCTCTAAATTCAACCTGTGGAGATAGTTGGATTCCTGTCTCTTGAAGCAGATTCAATTTGGATAACCTGACGGAGCTAGAATTGCGCGTCCTTCTGATGAAATATTTCCCCAACACATACATGAGATGAATATCTTGACAACGCGGGTCATTGCTCAATGATGAGTTTAATTAGCCGTCATAGAGTCATGGGAACCTTCGAAAACACAATTTAAAGAAGTTGATCTTAATTTAGAATCCTATAATTTACTTGACAAAATGATATGCATTCATCAATGTATTCTGTCATTCTTTAGGTGAAGCCTCTTTAAACCTCGATGTACTTCATGACGCATACTGAAAAGTTTGATGGCAGCCGGATGACTCATGATGCCAGAAGATTTAGGAGCATGCTTGGTATTTTGAGCAACTGAGGGATGCGGATGCGTGGCTTCGAGTGCACCATGGAGAAGAAAGTGTTGTGTTGAGGATGTGGATTGAAATATCCATTTGGAAAAGCCTGCTGCTATTATCTACGGGTTCAGAAGATATCTCTTTGGGGCTTCCAAACTTCTTGGAAGTTGAGGGCATTCAGACTTCTGTGTTCCCTTGGAACCGAAGCTCTGACTACGGGTGTGTGGGCCTGTTCCAAGCTTTGGATAACCTCTTCACCTAACCGTGGAAAAGCAACGGTATTCTCTATCGTTGGCTCTGTGAAAACCTTCATAGTCACATGCCTCATCCAGCCGCGCAAATTGGCGTCTTTCGTATTGAACCTCCAGGTCCTTCCATCTTTATGAGAGCTGTGGTAAAGTAAAGCCGATGATTCTTTTTCTTAAGGTTGCGCAACGCACAAGCTTCTGTTGTGTTAGAACCTTTTGGTGTTTTGGTTGAGTGGGTCTAAACCTTGTACCATTGCACATGTTTAGATGAAATCTCTTCAATTGTCTAGTTATCTCCTAAGGCTAGGGTACTTCGGCCTTGTAGTGCACTTGCATTAATAAAAAAAAAACTCGATGCTTGGTATTTCAAGTATGAAACTTTACATACGAACCTAATTGCGTGCATTCAGTTGTTCTTTACAGACTATCCATATCTAGTGATTCCTTCTTTGGCAAGAAAGCGCTCTTCCAAGCGAAGTGCATAGTGCATATTACTTGATCAAACAATGACGTGCCATACTTTTTAAGGTTGACAGTCAAAATTGACAGCACATTTGAGTTCGGTTTACGTCGTTTAATTGAACGGTGAGCCTATTTTATAAAAGACATATTATGAAACATAATTCAAAAAAGTCAGCGTTTAACAGCCTGTACAAACTATGATATTGGCTTCGATGTCTTGATTACGAGAGACTATCGTCTAATAATCCAACAGTTTCTCTAGCTCTTGTGTGGAGCCAGCGAGAGTGGCGATGATCACTTAAAATTTGATCTTTCAAACACGACTTACGTGCTAGAAATTCACTTCAAGTACAGAATTAATTAACATTCTTTAAATTTCATCATGATTTAGATGCACCAAGATGCACCAAATTTTAATAGTATAGGCAAGGATAATATTGGCACAGCCAAAATTAGAAAAAGCTTCAGAACGCAGACAAAAGCTTGAGTAGAGTTTAATGGGTCAAAATATTCAATGATTTGGTCACATTCCAAAAATAAAAAGCCTGTGGTTGCCAGCTTCAATAATGCATCATTTTCCATCTCGCTCAGTTTCCGCTAAAAACAATACACTAACCATCCCGGAAGATCTTTGCAATGAATCCTCGGCTTTTGTGTTATTCCGCCATCAGGCACACATACCCAAAACTCTCAATCTTCAAAAGATCTCTGTTTCGTCCTATCACAACTGCATCCCCGTTACTACCTGAAGCCACTCGTGCTGACATTGACGTTGAAACACTAAGATCTACTTCGTCAAAAGTTTTTTCATGTCCTATTTTCCAGCGTACCCCTTGGGTTGGTGTCTGTGGTGATTTTGCTGCAGGTACAGCCCAATTTATGAGTCAGGTCGAGCTTGTTACCATTGAGCCATGTGATGACTATCAGCTGTCAATACACACACTAAGCCTAGATGAGATGCTACTTCGAACTTGGGCTAGGCCTGTGTATATACATCACCTAGAGGAACATCAGCAAGCCTTTGGCTTTTACACGCATATTGAATTATTCCTCTCAGCTCGCACTTTATACTTGCGCGATGAGGCAGCCCGTAACGAGGTGGCTCGCTTTCGGCAACTGGCTTCACTCGAGATAAGCAAGGGGAGGGTTTACTATCTCAAGATTATCCGCCGCATTGAAAAGTTGTGGTATACTGCAAAAGATATCCCAATCCACGTAAGTCACTTGATTTCATGGTATCACTCTCTGGTTCAACAACTAAAAGTGTAAATCAGGTATTCCTGGGACTACAGGAGGAGGTGCATTCTGCTATCTTCTCAGAAGTTGACTCTATTGTGAATGAGTTACTTGATCCGCCTACCCCAGGTTGCAATCGATACCACATCGCTTCCGAAGAAATTTTCAACATCAAATCACAACTCACACCATTCAAGACTATAATGCAGTCCAGTTCGGATATTGGTGTTGAGCAAAAGAAACAGCTCGCACTTACGCTTTGGCACATTCTAACAACCTCACAAGAGGATGGTCTCAAGTCTATTCTGTCTCGGATGACGGAATACATTCCTAACGAGTTGGATAACCTGCAAAATTTGTCGAACAAAGCGGAGGATATTTCTGTCGTGCCTCTAGGCCCAGCCGGAACAATACAATAATCTGACTTTACGCTTGACAAATAGTGATACATATCTTCGGTGTATTTTCTTTTTCTTTTTTTTTTACCTATACACAATTCTAGTGATCCAGCAAGGTCAAATGTTAGGTTTATGGTGATATCATTAGCTACTGCCAAAACCAATCCCAGCTGAAGAAATAAATATACTTAGCATTGGATAGTAGAACCTTAACAAAAGCCACTCAGCTGGCCTAAGTCTTCATCCAAGTTATCATAATCAGATCTGGCTATGCCTTGAACTGCCGATACACTCTAAGGGAAAGTGGTGATGAAAATTTGCATTCACAGGGACCTTACAGTCTACAGGTCTGATTCAAATTACACTGATAGTTGAATAAGAAAGAACCTCTTGTCAAAATCAGATAAAAGTGCAGTGTATGGGGTTATGTTGATTGGTCAAGTACCAGGATAAGATTTCGATACCATCACGCTGAAACTCAGTTTCGATGCAGTGGCTCAATGTGTTGTATTTTGTGGTGTGATATCAAGTATATATTGATGCTACGGTGGTGAACACAGCCAGAGTAGTAATCCGCTTATCAGCCAGCACCAAACCGCGACCTTTGTACGATTCCATTATAACAATAGATGGAAAAGGATAGAATATTGACAGTTTCCAAACCTCTTGGTTATTGCACTAATCGTCTAGGAAATCCTTTTTTATAATGGGATCAGTCTGTGAGAACTAATGAATTCACACCCCTGTCAAACACTAATCATCAATTGAGACTCTAGGGGGACGCAATATTTTACTACGCAATAGAATGGCATCTTGCACCACTTTGACTACCTCTACATTACTGTATATAGTCAGGGGCCCTGGAGATCCATAAGTCATATTTATAGCCGTATTTCCAGGTTATGTGATGCTATTCACGCTCATGAACAGGCAGACCCCTACGCATTTTGATCAATTTATAGTATTGATAACAATACTCAATATGTTTGATCTTTATTCAGTCAAAGAATCTAATCGTCCGTCCACTGAAATTTGCCCGTAGTTGCTGTTATATTATTGGGAATGTGGGTCTAATTTTTCTGATTGTCCTTCAAGTCCTTATCGACGGTAATATGGGGGAAGGAGCGAAACAAAGTATTGCGATTCATTCCGCCTCACGCGCAAGAAACAAAAAAGGGCTGACGTAGTTCACGAAACAAGTGGCTGTGATGGCAGGAGTGCACCACGAGCCCGTGTTTGTCATTACGATGGACACTCTCAACAAAAAGCTGCATTTTCACTCCGTTTTCGATCATCATCTGTCGCACAGCACAAGACACACTACGCCCACGATCATCTCCAAAACAAACCAAAATGCCCAAATACGATCCGAACGCCGTTCTAGAATGTCTGAAGCGGTGCAAGATTGCACTTTCCTGCGCGAAACGCTTCACTGCATTTGGCCAGCTCAATGCCAAGGTGCGAAGTGTTTCCACAATTCATGCATGCTTTCAATATTCAGAATGCTAACGTTTCTGTAACACGTAGATAATTAAAAATGTAGACAAACTCTCTACTGAACACATGGCACGGGCCGCCTTTTCCAAGGAGTTTGAATCGATTTCGGAAGATCTTCAATGGATGAAAAAAATGCGTTCGGAGTCCAAGTTTCCACAGCTGTTCCGAGACGAGAAGACCATTAAATCGCACCGAAACATTTTGGCCCATGAATTTGGCAAAGGGAAAATCCAGTGGGAACCAGTGATGAAAGTTGTGAATACTAAATTTCCAAAACTTGAATCTGCGGTTGATGAAGCTATTCGCAAGCTCGAAAGTAGCAAGAAGAAGTAGAATTTTGAAGAAGCGGTGCTTGGGCGTTATGGCTTTATTAAAATCGGTTGTTGGGACATGTCTTTAACTTAGAAGAGGACGCATTATTATTCTTAATGAACGAAATGAATGGTATGATGGAGTCTTAATAATTACAATTTTTTGTCGCCATGATCTATCTAGTGTGGGAGTGCGGCTGGTTCTTATCACCAGACAATATTCAAAGCATGACTTGGACTCCAGTCGACATAAAACCTCTCAGAAAACATTTCTAGCATCTACCCTGGGGAACAGAGGCCCTGGAAATAATGGATTAGCTCGGAACATGAGTAATACGGACCAGAGATGTAACTTACTCGATGACCCAATCCTCGTAACGACCCTTGCCGCCGCGGGGACAGGTGTTGACCATATCAAACATGATTTTTTCACAAAGAGTAGGAAGAAGTGAAGTGCCGGAGATCCATTCATTGCGAATGGAGAATTTGATTGTGTGGCTCCCGATAGGTGTGTTGAAGCAGCCATTCTTAGTCTGACCGCCAGCATAGCCATAGCTACCATCGGTGTTATCCTTTCCATCACACCAATCTCTGACGGCATTGTCAACAGCATATTTGTTGTCGCCCCATGCCCATCCACTGCCGGCACACTCGAGTTCCGTGGTTGGCGTGTAGCCGATGGTGTGAACACAAATATAGTAGTTGGCCCACAAACCATAGCAGTTTCCCACAGAATTGTTCCACTCCAAAACTCTCTTGGATGAGATTTTGTGTTTGGCAGCAATCTGGGCGCAGTTTTCACCCGGTTGTACAAAGTAGAACTGGTCACAATTGTCAACCATACCAGGTTGATAGGGAGTAGGTGTTGTGACACTGTTCGCACGACCTGTAAGAGTAGGGGTCATGTCATTTAGGTCGGCGGGAGCTGCATGTGCACTTTGGAGGGCGAGGAACCCCAAAAACCCGGAAATGAGGGCAGAAGACTTGCTGGAGGAAGCCATGTTGGATACTGTTGATCTCCGTAAATTGAAAGTTCAGAAAGTTGTGTGTAATTTGCAATGGAGACTGACCATCTCATACCAGACTCATTTATACATAAATATTTTGCTAGAAAACAAAGGACCTGCCCAATTAAGAAAGTACCGAAGTGGCTTTGAAGGTTAGGCATCTAAACATGCAGCAGTGTTGGAACCAACTGCCGCTTACTCTTGGCTTCATGGTGATTGAAGTCAGTCCCACTTAGCCTTCTCTGGCTCGGCAAGCTTGGCAATCGGAACTATTGTACACAAGACCCCACTATTACGAAATCCAATGCTGCAAGGTACCCGCCGGGTTGACTAAGCCGCTGCTACGCTGGGGCGGCTTAAGCCCCCGCCTCTCCGGAGGAGAGGCGGTAACATAACCTGTATCTTCGTAGTTGGTATATTTAAGTTTTTAAACTTTAATGTACTATAATATTATTATTTTATATTTAAATTGATTTAAATTAAAGAAATATATTTATTATAATTTTATTTTATTATAATTAAATTTTTAAAGAAATTAAAAGTTATTATAATAAATATAATATATATATATTTATTAAATGAGATAATTATATATATAATTTATAAAAATCTTATATTATTTTAATAAAAAATTATATTTAAAATAATTTATTTATATTATATGTCTTTTATATAGTTATTTTCTTCCTTTTAGGAAAGGAAGATGCTAACAAGGTCATGGGACCTAAAGGCACGCCTTATAATAGACTTTCACATCGATTGGTACAATCGCCCTTATACTAACTCTGAAGCCTAAAGGTAACACAAGATGAAAACCTTAATAGATAGAACCCTCGTACAATAAAAGAAAGAATTTTCTACCAGCCAGGAATGCAATAACATACACTCAAACAAACCTCTCTTAAATAACCCTCTCTTAAATATATACTAAATAGATCCTTTTAAAAATATATATATATATAATTAAAATATTTAAATAATATATTATTTATAAGGGTAATAGTTCTTTAAAAATAGAATTTATAATTTAATATATTTATTAAGAAATTTAAATTAATAATATTAAATTAAATATAAAAAATTAAAAATTAAAAAAATTTTAAAAAAAAATAATAAAAATATAAAAGTAAGATAATATAAAGAATTAAATTAGAATTAAGTTAATTCTTTAAAAATATAAATTTCTTTTTAAAAAAAGAATTTTTTAAATAAGGATAAGATTTTTATTTAAAAGTAATAATAAATAATAAAATTAATATTAAAGTATTTTAATATATTTAAATATAAAAGATCTTTTTTAAGGAAAATTAAAAGAGATTTTTAAAGAAAATAAAAAATAAGGGTTTTATATAGATTAATATATTAAATTAAATAATTATAAATATAATATAGTGGAAGGAAAAAGGTAGGAAAGGTAGAATAGGAAATATAAATAATAGTTCAATTAAATAACTAATAGGATATGAGTAGTGTGATAGGATATGAGCAGTGTTATTTATATTATATAATATTATTATTAATAAAGAAATATATAGTTTTTTTAAAAGTTAGAAAGTTTTTATTTTTAATTATTAATAAAAAAGGTAAGTTAATAATTTTAATAATTAATAAAGAATATATATTAATTATATATATTTAATTTATTAAAAAGAATATATTTATAATTATAAAGGTATATATTTTAAATTATATTAATTTTATTAAAAAGTATTATATTATAAATATTATAATAAAGCTTTTTAAATTATAAGTAAAAGACTTTTAAACCTAATATCTAAAACTTTACTTTAAAAAATTTAAAATTAAAGAGATTTTAAAAGCTATTATTAAATATAATATTCTTAGCTTAAAGGTATAATTTAAGAAATATAAAACTTTTATTATAAAATTAAGAATAAAAAAGTTAATCTTTAAAACTTTAATAAAATATTACTTTAAATTAATTAGATTAATAATACCCTAAAGTTATTTTTAATCTAGATAAAGAAAAACACTTAGCTAATTGCTTTTTAACTAGGCAATAAAGAATCACTTATATCTATTAATATTATTAATACTACTAATAGAGCTATTCCTTCCTTCCTTATTCTTTTTATAAAAATTATCCTAAAGGAATATATAATAACTAATATTAATAAATATATTTTCGCGGCGGGGAAGGGAACCACATAAAAACACCACACCACCCATAGCCATCCATCCATAATATAATATTTTAAAAAAAAATAACAATTTAACAAAACTAAATAACTATAAAGCCTCTAATTAAAGACTTCATTATTAAATAAAATAATAAAAAAAATAAAGTATTTAAACAAGGACACAATCCTTAAAAATAATAACTCACTAAAAATATATCTTTCAAAAATAAAACAACATAATACAGATTAAGAGTCTTAGGTCGGTTTGGTCTGCCTTATAGAAGCTCTCAAAAAATAAAAGAATAGGCCAAAGATGCTTAATTTCTCTATCAACTTGAGGGTAGATCTTTCTTTTATGGACCAAATCCCTTATCCCGTGACTAAGATCCACCAACATACCCTAGACCACTGCGAAAATATTATTATAACTCAAACTAATACTAGCTTTAATAACACATATAAAGCTTATTAGTAATTAGAACACTTTAACTATTATTCCTTTGCTATTAGTAAGAAGTTTAATAATGCCTCAATTAAAAGGTGGTTTGGTTATAAACCTAATATAAGAAGAGAAAGTTAGAATCATTAGATAGCTAATATTATAGCCTAGAAGCTAAGAAAAGTAAAGTTGGTTTATAGAATGCTTCTTATAGATGGTTTCTTTGCTTATAAAGACCTTAATTTTATTTAATATTATTATATCTTTAATATTATACCTTTTTACCTTCTCTCTTATAATAATTATTTCCTTTAATTTCTTAATATTAATATTTATTAATACCTTAAATTAAAATAATATTTTACCCTTATTAAGTTTATATAAGGTAATAATATATAAATAACTTAATATAATTTTCTTAATTAATAGAACTATTTATTTAAGGTTATATTTATAAATTATTATATATATATTAGATTTAAGAAAGTAAGATTATAATTACTTAACTTAGAAATTATATTAGATCCTTATTATTAAATAATAAAATATTTTAAAAAGCCTTTTTTCTTTAAGTAATTGAATAAAATAAATATAATATTAAGGAAAATAAAGAGAGTGTATATAAAGCTTTATAAGTAAGAAGAGATTAATATATTAAGAATATTAATTAAGAAGATTATTTAGAATATAAATATATACTTTAATTTAATTATTATTATATAATTATTTTAAAAGAGAATATTTAAAATATAATATTAATAGATATAATTAGAAGCTTATTATATATATATATATTACTAGATTAAGATTAATAATAGAGTATATATTATAGAAGAGCTTTATTTAAAGATATTTAATAAAATTTATAATAATTTATAAAAGCTATTATAAAAATAAAATAAAAAGTAAAATAAGCTCTTTTAGTAATTATAAAAGAATAAAAAGAATATTATATTAATTAATAACTTAAGTCTCCCTTAGCCTTATAGTTAGGCTAGTATTAAGTTAAAAATATTATATATAATAGTAGAAGAGGCTAGTTAATAAAAAATTTATAATAAAGTAATAATTTAAGAGAATATTAATATTATTTAAAATAAATAAAATAAATAAAATAAAATTAATAATAAAAAGTAAAGCTATTTATTATTAATTTAATTAAAATTATAGTTTTAATATATCTCTAAGATAATAAGATAGAGAATATTTTAGATTATAATTATATTAATTTTATTTAATAAAGCTTAAAATAATCTTAATAATTATATCTTAATATTATTAATTTTATTAATTAAATTACTTTCTTTAAATAAAAATAAAAATTTAAATTAAAATAAAATTAAAATTATTATAATTAAAAAAATTAAAAATAAATTAAAAAATATTTATTATTTAAAAAATATTCTTTTTTTAAAAAAATAAATAAAAAAAGAAATAATTAATTATAAAATATTAATTTTAAAGATTTTAATTATAATAAAATCTTAAATAATTATTTAAATAATAAAAATAATAATATTAATAATATAAATAATCTAATTATATATTTTAATAATAAAATAATTATTATATTAAAATTAAAGTATTATTAATAATTATTATTTTTTCTATCTTATTATATTATAAAACTACTATAAAAATAAATATAATATATATTATAATTATATTAAAATTAAAATAATTAATTAATATAATTATCTCTTTTATTAGATTACTATTAATAAAATTATAGTATATTAAGATTGGAAAAGCTAAATACGCCAACTACAAAGATATAGGTTATATTCCCACCTCTCCAGAGGAGAGGTGGGAGCCTAAGCCCACAGCGGAGCCGGCTTAGTCAACTCAGCGGGTAAGTTTAATCCAGTGAATTTTGAATATCTCATGGGTATCAATACCCTTGTCACCCGTTCCCAAGCAAGCCGAAAATTCACTAGTTAGCTGATCTTTTTCTCCACAAAGATGATCTGTCTGGTGGGAAAAGTCTTGTGCCCTAACAAGGGTATCGGAACCCACGAGGTATTCCGGATTTCTGACAGCACAGCGAATTGATTCATATCCACCCCAGGACTGAATATTTTAAGGCAGAATGTGCTCGGGATATGACATAGCTGTCGCGCATTTCTGGATTTTCGAGGACATGGTGCCTCGTAGTACTGTTGATAGGTCAATCAAATGCACAAATCAGGATGGTTCGAGTTTGCTATCTCTAGAATGCCCAAAATCAATAGTCCACTGGTGAGCGCGGTATTGTTTTGTTTCAATTTAAGTAGGTAGAAGTAGTGACGCGTGAGGGACTACATTTATCACCGAATACCAACTCCATATCATGCCATGTTAGTCGTATATGCATCTCGTTTACAAATTCCGGTTCTATCGGGCGGTCGGCCGTTTGGAGAAGAGTCATTTGACGCGAGTTCCAGAGACCACCAAGCATTTGAAAGAAATTTCTGGCAGAAATGGAGAATGGGACAGCAGATCTTGCTAGTGGCGCCATGGTGATCTCTCCCCGTGATGCAATGACCCATGCACTTTTCTGGCCTTTCGTCGCACCGTTCAAGGTTCGGCTCGTCGAGTTATTCCCTCAGCCCTACCTACGGAGGATGAGCTTAAAATAACCTAAAATAAAAGATTATTCCCTGTGGTCGCTTTTCCCCAGCTCCAGCATGGCACCATTTATTGGCTTGTCGTAGACTTGCTTAAATATTAAGCTAAGCTGGAAAAAGTCCCAGTTACCACCTGCTTCGTTAGGTATCGCGCATCCGTAAAGTTGGCTGTTCTTGGAAATCCCCGGGCTAAGCTGAGCAACAAGTGGAGAAGCTCGGATAGCTCACCCGAAAAACCATGCGCCATGTGGCTATAAAATGCATTAGTTTGGTTATTGTCAGACGTTTACCTCGTATGAGACCCTTGTAGTGCTGTTGTAGGCAGAAGCATGGCTAACTACAAGGCTGATCAACGGGCCGACCCAATGGACCCAGCCTACCTGCGCACGTCCTGATCTCGTGATGGGCCTACCAGATGTAACCCAAGGTTCAAATCCAGCGATCCTGGTAGAAATGGACTGTCGTAATTACGCCAACTTTAGAAACAAAACTCGATGTCTCGTTGTTCATCCTGGAGGGTGGCATTTTGCCTCATCAGAATGGCAGAACTCACCGAAGTAAGTACGTCCATGACGGTAGTCATTGGTTCTAATGTAAATATTATGATTCCGCATTAGTAGTTCTTTGCAGGGCTTTCCCAGTGCCTTTGTAGCATTCTTAGAGTCAGTCGGATACACAATTACCAAGGCTTATTTTCTGATGAACAAAAAGATCGCCCCGTGGAATCTGGGCACCTCGATCCTAAGTATGATGGCACGGGAACGGCCATAAAACAGCGCAAGGCAGCAATACGAGAGCAATTAATGACATTTATTTTTGCAACCATATCTCAAAGAAGACCCCCGGGAGTCATTACCTGAGTTTACCCAGACAGACCTTCAAGTTTGACATCATAAAACCCATCGTTGGACAGACCTATGAAATCCTGGGAAGTAAGCAGGTCCATGCCACTCGAGCCATTGATTCTCTTGAAGGATATCGCGAATTCTGTCCTTCGATTATCAAAAAAAAAAAAAAAAAAAGGGTATATAAATATAATCATATCATCCTTGAAGTGTCCTTAGCTGCCACTTTTCTATTCTTTTGACCCGAATTTATTGCCGAAAGCGAGCGCGCAGTTCCAGAATGATCGCGTCATGCTGCGCTTGTTACCACTTCTAGTGTGACTTTATTCACGTCATCGATTTAATGTCCTTACGCGACTTTCATCGCGAACACGAGGGCCAATCGTCTAAAGCTCCGACATCCGAGCTGAATCAGCCTATCAATTCGGGATCAGATGCATAAGCGTACATCCGATCGGCATCGCAAACCAAGAACGACTAGAGCGCTTGTACCCCGCAATCATCTACCACGAGCCCAACCCATTAATAAAAGACATCGATTGAACCGTAAATTTTAGCACTAAGGAACCATTCTTAATTGCATTTTCGATCTTCATTTTCTGCTAATAATCATGACCAAGATCGCGAAAATCGAGTACTTTCGGGTTCCGCCACGCTGGTTGTTTGTCAAGATCACCGATGATGACGAGAATATTGGCTGGGGAGAAGCCTCGTTAGAGGGCCACACACAAGCTGTCGAAGGATGCCTTGATGCTTGGTCCACCCAACTCAAGGGAATGGATGCAGAGTAAGTTTCTAGTCCAGCCGCTTCTTTGCTACTAATGAGTTTCAAGTGATATCGAACATATCTGGCAGAGGTGTTGGCGAATTGGCTTCTACAGAGGCGGCTGTGTCTTGATGAGCGCCTTGGCCGGCGTTGACATAGCTCTCTGGGACTTGAAGGGCGAGCCCTCTTGTTAAATCGGCTGGGCTATATCAGACTAACAACATGCATAGCAAGAAAGCTTAACGTACCAATATATCAATTGCTTGGCGGGAAACTCAGGGATAAGTTGAAGGTTTATGTTTGGATCGGAGGGGATAAGCCGGACAATGTTCGAGAGCAAGCGCAAGTCTCACCTTGCCAGATATTCTTGCGAGTCGCTGGAATCTACGAGAACCCTTATTAACATCCTTTCAGATTGTCCCGTAAATCTCAAGGGTTTACTGCCATCAAAATGAATGCAACCGGAGACGTTGGTTGGCTTGATTCTCCGAGCGCACTCGATAGTTGCGTGGAGAGAGTCAATGTTGTCAAAGAATTGGGCATGGACGCTGCCGTTGACTTTCATGGGCGACTTCATCGCCCAATGGCCAAACAGTTGGCCGCACTCTTGGCGCCTCACCGACCTCTATTTATTGAAGAGCCTCTTTTATCAGAGCACCTTGAGGGAATTAAATTGCTATCACAACAGGCCACTTCGCCTATCGCTTTGGGAGAACGCCCCTATAGCCGCTGGGACTTCAAACCGTTTATGGAGGCAGCGTGCGTGGATATTATCCAGCCTGACATCTCTCATGCTGGTGGAATTTCCGAATTACGCAGAATTGCGGCCTTTGCAGAAACATATGATGTAGCTGTGGCTCCTCACAGTCCCCTGGGTCCTATTGCATTAGCAGCAAGTCTACAAGTAGATGCAACAATACCAAACTTTGCGATCCAGGAAATGAGTCTCGGGATTCACTATCACGCTGGTAGTGAGGATTTGCTATCTTATGTCAAGAACCCAGAGGTGTGGGATGTGAAAGACGGTTACATTCAACTTATGCAAGGCCCTGGCTTAGGGATTGAATTGAACGAAGAAAGAATAAGGGAATTTTCCAAGAATACCGCACCATGGGTCAACAATGGTTTCATTGGCCCTGGGGGAGAATGGCGGGAATTTTGAGACAGTCTCGACTACGTAATTATTCCGTTCTTGAGCACCAATAAAGTATACTGCGACATTGAACCTTTAACCTTTCCTATTCAACCCATTTGCTCTTCTAAACATAATTGATCTGTAAGACCAAATAAAACAAATAACAATAGCAATTGAGTCAAAAACAAAAAATTGAGGCGCAGGAGCTCATGCTTGGCGACTTATTTTATTCACTGGTCCCACTTGGTGCGCCACTGAATGCGTCTATGTGTCATGTAATCAAGTAACCATCGTTCGCCCAATGGAGCTTCGTTAACCAGGGCTAATCCAGGTGTTTTTCTTGCATAGTGCGATGACGATACATTGCAGGTGAGACAAGTAAGCCACAAGTGAGCATAAATGGTTGCACTCTGTACTAGCTACAAAGGGTTTAACCCTGTGCGACCAATTACAAATATAAAGCTTCGCTCATCCGCTCATCAGAATGTCACAGAGCGGGGCTCAAACTCCGCAATGAAGCTTCCAGACGTTATGGAAGCCACCAGCACACCGGAAATTATGTCGCCGACGATGGCATCGCTACCGATCGAAATCCTAGCCCAAATTTGCGAAAATCTCTGTGTACATTGCGTCCCGCAATCCGGTAAACAACGTTGCTCGGACAAAGAATGTCCGAAAATCGGATGTCGCACTCTCCAAAATCTCTGCCTTGTCTCAAAGCGCGTCAGATCTGCCGCTCTACCAGTCTTGCTTCATCAACCTGAAAATTACATGTCGTTGAAAGAAGTCCTTCTTTTCTTTTGCCGCTATCCACAGCTTGGTGTCCACGTCCGAACCCTAGATCTACCGCTCCCAACACCACCAAGTGTTAGCGAAAAGAGTTACTTGAATCAAGTGGCCAAGACACGCATCACTGCAAGTTCTGTCGGTTCAAACTTTTCAGAAATTGACAGGGCGAGGTTGAAGTACGAGACTCTTGCGGCCGAATTACTGATGCTATCGGCGCCTAACGTCGAAGAATTATGCGTTCGATCGCTTTGTTCATTTTATCACTCGCCTGTGGACGACCTTGAATGCCTAACCAAGCTCATTAGAGAACCAAGTAACAAAACAGGCTTCAAAAACATTCGTCAACTATCCCTGACCGGAGAACCCAGCATTGGAAGGCTTTTGCAGGATCAGACTTTCTTGGCTTTATTAAACGCCACAACTAACTTGGAATCCATTAAATTGGCCTTGACGTTTAACCACTATCATCAAAGACAGGATTCACCTCTCAACTTCCATCCAGTTTTACAAAAACTGAAGAATCTGGATATATCTGTTTCTTTCGCCTGCGACCATCCGCCACATCATGTGTTTGAAGATCTATATGAAGTTTTAAAACACACATCAAGCTTGGAGAAATTCAAGATTAAAATCACAGCTATGGGTGAGCACGGTACTTTCCCGGGAGAGATTGCACCCAAAGGGTTGATACTCGGCCTCTCCCCTTGCGCGGAAACTTTGAAGCACCTCAAAATAGAGTATATCGCGCTATCACCGCGAAGAGACCAAGTTGAAGGCTTGGAGCTAGCAGAATTCATAAAGCTTGAAATGCTTGATCTGTCTCTGAATGGCTTCTGTCAATGCGATGAAGAAGGCCCAAGCGGCGGAGATATGATATCAACGATCATCGATGAAATCATCGCGACGACGCTACAACGACTTACCATTCGGCTAGGAGATACTATTGACATTTTTGAGATCAAAGATCGCGATTTTATTGGATGTCAGAAATGCATTGCAGCGATCGGCAAGAAGGTAGCAAAAGGCGGTGCCCCGGCTCTTCGCTATTTGGAAATAACCCACCCAGAAGACCAGAAAAAATTGATTGAGACATATTACAAACGTGCTAATGATCGCATGACCTCTGCGATTGAAGCATGCCGCCAGACTTTGGAAGGAACTAGTGTGCATCTCCTCTTTTTTGGTATGTTCTTTACATTTTTCAAGGATGCAGAAGGGAGCAAAATGGCATGGATGAATGCCAGCAAACCAGTTCCAAGGTTTATTAAAGACCCTAAATGTTCCTTCTCCCATGTTTCTAATCCTAATTCTTTGTGGACGCGGGGTAGAGCACGTCAGACCTACCCTATCACTAGTTGGAACACACAAGAATAAACGGATCATCTTAGGGCGCGGTTCAGTTATATGAAATACAATCAATTTGTTCACTTTTTGGAGCAAACTGTAGAGAACTGTATTTCCAAGAGGCCGGCACCCTAGATACGCATCATTTAATACTTTCTAGTCCAAAATCCGAGGGTCGTCATCTGTTAGGTTCTGTTTTGTATCATTTTAAAAACGACAGCATCGGCACAGTCGGCAGATGTGTTCCGGGGTTTTAAGTAGGTTTACCCTAGTGATTGATATAGAGAAGCCCTCCCCCGCAAAGCCAAAATAAATGACAACGTGAGTTGACGATGTCATGGATGTCCATTTTTGACCAATTAAGACAGTATAAAAGCTTAGTATTCTCGATCCCATTTTTAGAGATCGTAGCGCCTTGCATCACAAGTGAAATGAATTGTTGACTACATGGGAAAAACTGGCCTGGAATGAACAAGTTTTGAAAGCAAGGTGCCTGATTTCATACAGCTTGCCAAGAAAAGTATTTCTTGCGAGTCCGAAACCGAGACCGAAACATTGATCCAAGGTCATTTTCAGGGGGAATAAGAATAAGTCACCTCGGACATAAAACGCGCTTAGATCTGACGTAGATGTTCGCTATACATGATGTACATGCTGTCTCAATGGTCGCGTTCTAGTATCCCTATCGCCTGAATGATGCATGACCCCGAGAATATGATTGATGACAGGTTCTTGCAACAATATTTCAACCTGGTTTTTCCATCAATCGCCTTAACTTCTGTGTTTGGTATGTCCATATACTCTATTGGGACACGCGATGTAACATGGCTCCAGTGTGTTGCACTACGGCTGATCCCATCGGAAACAAGTAAATTGCGCCAAGACCATCTTGGTGATGGGACAGTCAATTTACAGAGGAGAGTTTGGCGTATAGTGGTTTATTCTTTTGCTTAATTCTAAGTTACATTGGCAATCTTACAACCTGCATCGTGGCGCTCACCCTATATCTCACTGTCTCCGACCGAACGGTTTCCCTCATCTATTTCCATAAGAATCCTGTGAGCTTGAAAGTCCGGTACAATCACAACATTTTTTGGGAATATCATATCTTCATTACCTATTGAATTTATCGTCATGTTTTTCCGTGTTGTGGCTACTGCCGGCCTCACTATTTTGAGCCTAGCCCAGGCCGAAGGGCTTCAAAATGTGACAGACTTTGGTCCTGTTTACAACACTTCAGTGAAGATGCAGATATATGTCCCCAAGTGCCTTCCCCCGAACCCAGCAATTGTTCTTGCAGTAAGATCCCCGTCCTTCTTATCCGCTAGACTGATGAAGTCAAACTTGTGATTCTGACATCCGGGCAGCTTCACGGTTGTGGTGCCAGTGGAGAGTACTACTTTGCGCAAACTGGCTACGATAAGTATGCCGACTCATTGGGGACTATTTTGATATTCCCTTCGTCTCAAAAAGACTGGAACTGCTGGGATGTTGCCAGCAATGCTGCGCTCTCGCGCGGGAAACATGCTGACAACGAGGTTCTTGCCAACATGATCAAGTACACCATTCGCAAATACAATGCTGACCCATCGCGCGTGTTCGTCACTGGTACCAGTAATGGCTGCATGATGACCAATGTCCTCTGCGCAACCTACCCCGATATTTTTGCTGCTGCGACCTGTTATTCAGGTGTCCCTGCTGGCTGCTGGAAGGGATCGCCTGGCTCTAGCCCATTTAGCTCAAACCAATTCTGCGCCAATGGTGAAGTACAAAAGACAGGAGAAGAGTGGGCGGCGCAGGTGCATGAGATGTATCCTGGATACGCAGGCAAGTACCCGCGGTTTAAAACCTGGCATGGTACCAACGATACTTTGGTGGTGTATCAGAACCTCAAGGAGCAAATTAAGCAGTGGGCAACGGTTTTCGGGGTCGACTACTGTTATAACAAAACAGAAACGCCAGAAGCAAATTATACGACTATGGTATATAGCGGCAGGGAATTCGAGGCTGTTTCTGCTGTTGGTGTTGGTCACACAGTGCCTGTTCACGAAAAGTTGGATTTTGAATGGTTTGGGCTTCTGTAGAAATGAGAGGCATCAAGCTTGTATTTGAAATAGTGCCTTGCGCTGGTTAAATTTGATTTCTAAGATCTAAGAATTCACTGGATCTGTATTGAATACCCTTTGACTTTTACTTGCGTTTTGCAGAATGACCCAGGTGCTCAGTAACAACTTTCTTCGGGTTGAAGGATATTGAGTAGTTAATAACATGTGCCTGAATGGCTATACATCTTTTCTCAAGACAAAACAGCTGTTTTCTTGCCGATTATGACGAATTAGAGTTGTCTGCACACGACCAAGCAGCAGAACCACCCGAAGCCCTGTAGTCATTTATGATACCAACAACGGAACCGTAAGTGCCCGCAATGGTCAAGAATGATCCTGCGACAATCATCAACAGAGCCCAACCGACCGAAACATACCACACCGCAGTTCTCTTCCCACGCCAATTGTCGTAAAACCACATATAACCCATAGGCTGCATCGACATAAGGGTACCGCCGAAAGCGCCAACAAGAGAAACAAGGCCGCTGAGAACTGGAATAGCGCTAGCAATAATATAGGCAACGATTGTGCTTCCTCCAGTGCAACCGAACCAAACTGCCCAGTGAGTTGGAGTGTTTCGGCTGAGATGTTGAGAACCTCGCATAAAGCGCAAGAATAGATACTTTGATGTGAACTAGGTCAAGGCGTTAGGAGGGACTTTTTTCTTCGAGCGGGATATCTTACGTGTATAAAGAGTGTTGTGCTAACAACCAATCCTGGTAGGGCTAATCCATAGCACACCTTTTTCATTGTTTTGCCTGCAGACCCAAGAGCCGGAGTCGAGACGTAAGATCCACAAAAGTAGTATACAACGACACCAATTGTGATGTAGGTAGCGGTCATTATAGACTGACAAATTAGAACAGCTCGAACATAGTAACGAGGCTCGCGCATCTCGGAAACTATGTTAAAGAAAGCTGGAGTTCCAGCATAGGAAAAGACGACGGTCGAAACCGCTGCGAAGGCTTCTGCAAGGGATGGCTTCGCAAAAAGGACATAATCTGATTTCCAAGGACCGCCGCTATCAGGTGCATCAGCAGGGCGGTCTTGAACACCGACGGAGATGGTTAAAGTCAGGACTATATTTAAGCATTAGTTCGGCACTGACAGCAATAACTGATGATAAGATACTTACTTGCGGTCAAAATGCTGACAATTCCGACTAGGGCAAGCCAAGATATACGCCCAAGAGTCTGAATACTCCCGAGACTAAACCCAACGATGGCGGCAACAGCGACAAAGATGGCAGTGCAGGCTCCGTGAGATGATAGTGCATTTAAACATGTGGCTAAGCCGATAAACGATGCGCTTGCGGTACAGGCCCAATCTTCTTTTTCTCAGCAACTCCTTCGGATGGAATTTGGATTTCTACTTACAGATGGCGAATATGAATCCGAAGGCTTCATACCCAAACTTGCCAAACATCATCCGACCAACATCTTCAATGCCATATACACCGGGATGGTTTAGCTTGAAAACACCGACAATGTAATTTGACCAAGTGATCATTGCACCAATAACTGCTACAACAAGCGCTCCTGGTATCAGGCCAAGTGTTGCAAATATTTGCGGGAGTGTTAGGACACCTAAGCCAATTTGGGTTTTTAGCATCAGCACCACCGTGCGTTTCCACCCCAACTAAGCCTGTTAGTTACTAAATTTTGACAGTTGCGAAGTTGTAGCTTACAGCACGGTAGTTGGGGCCTTCTTCTGTGATATCTCCGAAGACCTCATCATGAATTGCTACATGCTGGCTATTTCCATGGCATATGGAAGCGCTCGGCTGAATTGGAATCCCTTCATCAATCTTCTCATCACAGTCTTGAGACATCTTCAGGGGCTGTGGACTAGAGAAATTGAGACAAGTGATATAAATGTTGTTGAAGGCAATCAATGTAGACAGAACAAATAGGGGAGGTGAAAATGGCGAATAGGCCAGTGGGATTAGTTATACTGGCAAGAGAACTTAGTACCACCCAGTCGGAAACATCGTCGGTAGACCATCCCGATGTAACGCTGGATAAGGTGAGATACCTATCTCTTTCTAATAATCTCAACCAAGGATGGAGATTGGACACGTGGTTCTCAGGCTGATAGCCTGATCTATTCTCTACTTGTAGCATGAGGGGTGTGGTTAACATTGCCCGATGCGCTGCCGTTGTTCTGTCGCCCCGTTGTGGTAACGCCACTGGGCCGAGTCATCAACACACACCCCGTATCTAGATGATAGACCATCATTTGGAACCCAATTCGACGTATGGTGGTCCCATATTCCCCAGAGGCCAGTGGCTTGTCAGTGCGCTCCCCGCTAATTTGATCCGACGCTTGTTAGGAACCGGACGGGGTTTAGCATCTACCCCACTACATTTGCCTTCCAATCCCTGTTTATCTTTACAAGATTACAGAAAAGATCAGTCGGGTTTGCCTTCCGATTGCGCCTTTCGGATAATAGCGAGTCAAGCGCGCTACCAGCAAGATATCGTGCGGAGGCTTCACATAAACGAGGGCGATAAACTTACCCCACGGGGTCCTGCCTTGGGACCAAAATAAATCCTTCCAATTAGCGACTGTCGGTCATGATGACCGATTACGACGTCTTAGATGAGGAATTATACAATATTAGATATGCTATAAGAAGATCACACACGCCACCACCCTGTTGATAACATTAGGGGCTCAGAGCACAACCCTTCTCGCTTATCCCAAAACGACTGATCTAGCCAACACTCAAGCTGGTATCGTTTAGCAAAATTCTCTCGGTAAATTATCATGTCTCAAACCTCAACTCTCCCTCCTAACGTACAGCCGGCCGCGGTCTCGTCTCTCTGCACAGACCCCCCGGCTCACACATTGTCTCAAAGTGATGATAGTGTTCTTCGGGGGATTGCCCGAGGAGATCGTCAAGGTTTACTGAAACTCAAAGGGATTCCCCCCTTCAATGACCCTCATGCCAAGCGACAATGGATTCGTGAGCACATGGCGGCTGCCTTCCGCTTCTTGGGCAAGAATGGGTACACTGAAGGATCATCAGGTCATATCTCTGTCCGAGGTAAGATTTCTTGAAAATATCATTCATGATGACATCAGTGATGATAAATAAGAACTGTAGATCCGATACTGCCAAACCATTTCTGGATGAATCCATTCGCAGTCCACTTCAACCAACTTAAAGCATCAGATATGGTGCTAGTGGATGCTGAAGGCTATGTAGTTGAGGGAGGCAACCAAGCGATGGTGAACGAGGCGGGGTTTATGATCCACTCTGAAGTTCATCACGCTCGCCCAGACGTCATCGCCGTTGTTCACGCACACAGCGTATACGGAAAGGCGTGGGCTGCATTTGGAAAGCCAGTCGAAATGCTCACACAAGGTAAGAATGGCACTAATCTCATTGCCTCGGCCGCCATTTTCAGCTGTTCACAAACTTTCTCTCTATAGATGCCTGCAACTTTTACGGCAAGGTTGGTGTATATGACAGCCATGGAGGAATAGCCCTTGCACGAGATGAGGGCCGTGCGATTGCAAATGCACTTGGCCCAGTAAACACATCGTGTATCTTGCAAAACCATGGGTATGGATCATGTAAATCTCTTCATATGTGCGGAATTCGATACTGACAATGAAATAGACTTATTACTTGTGGTACAACTGTCGATGAAGCCGCTTTTCTCTTCTACAGCTTGGACCAAGTATGCCGTGGTCAGCTCTTGGCAGAAGCCGCCGCTGCCAACGGGATCGAAAAGAAAGTTATACCCGACGACGTGGCTCAGTACACAGCAAGTTCGATGCAATCGCCAGTAAGCATGTAAATAGCCTTTATTGTATAACACAGACTTACCAGATTGCACAGCACAACTTCTATAATGAATTCCAGTCAGAATTCAAGTTAATTGTCGGAGAGTCCAAAGGCGAGGTTCTTCAATAAGGAATTTACATAAAACATTGCGCATATTGTAGATAGAAAATTTTTTTTCGTTTATTGTGAGCCTTGTTTATTCTTGTACGGAAACAGGCTTGTGGTCGGAGAAAAGATGCGATGTGGTCTTTTCCCGAAAGAAGTAAATGTTGTTGAAGTCAAATTGCTTCAATGATATATTTATATTTTCCCTTTCAAATCCGCGTATCTGAATAGAATGCTCATATTTAAAATTCGGAAACCAAAGTCCCCATGTTCCTTTCCTTCGCTGCTGTGAGGATGCCGGTTCCAGCGACAAGGTCAGTTATTCCGACACCGACACTCTTATATACAACAAAGCCTTCTCGAAGCCATACTTCCAGTCTCTCTTTCGTGCTTCTGTCGATAGTTGAAGTGTCTCGTCGCCATTCTAGTATTTGACCGATGTCTACCACATCTTCACTTCGAAGCTCACTTTGTATTATCTCACCAGAGTGGATTAATACATGCTCACAATCATCGACCAATACAATGCCTGAAGAGCTGCCGTTGGGATTGAATCCACCAGTTTGCACCGCATGCCGAAGGATATCCGGATCTAACTCAATCATATCAGGCTGCCATGAGCCGACCGCAGAGATGAATGGATATTGCTTTTGTCTCTCGTGACTCGTCAAGAAACGAAGCGGGAACAGCGGCTCTTGGGAAGGAACGGCACAAAATATGGCATCCGCATTTGAAAGAAGAGCCTCCAAGCGATGATCATAGTCGTTCTGTGAGGAGTTGAGGAAGTGAAAATTGCAGGAGGATTTCCACTGTGCTTGATTTTCCTCCATTATGCTTTTTATCAACGCCTGGGCCCGAGCTTCTGAGCGGTTCACAATAGTGAGAGATTTAATTTCTGTCCCTCGAAGCGCCAGTGCAAGCCGAACGTGCCATAGTGCCTGCTTTCCAGCGCCAAACACCACCATATTTTCGGTGTGTCGTCTCCACATGTATGGAATCATGGCGCACAGTGAAGTGCGATATCCAGTGACTTCTTCAGCGTTTATCAAGCCAATGGGATGGCCCTGATCATCGCAGAGGGCTAATATTCCATGTAATGGAAGTTGATGACCCTTGCCACTGACATTGGTCCCCGTTTCAGATGGTTGGGACGAAGCATTCTGAGCAGGGCGTACGATTATTTTCGTTCCCACGGCTTTGGGTGACGTAAAGGGCCGGAAAAGTACCTTTTGCCCATTCGGCCTAACGATGGCTCCTGGGTTTGGTTGGTACTGTCGCTCGCTCCCGACGGAAAACCCAATCAATGATTCTTCTATCGCATCCTTCATCGATGTAATTTCATCCTTTGAGAGACTGAGAAGAATTTTCTTGACATCAGAGTCACCGAGTATGACGAGGTTCTTCATATTGAGGAACTGAAAAGCTGACTTTAATCGAAGTGGGTGGGTTTTTTGTGAGATTCTTAGCCGCTAATTACTCGGAAATTATCCAGTCTTCATGAAGACACCTTTCTTTAATAGATTCGTAGAAAAAGGATGGAATCGGTGGCGTTTATGGTAAGGTCATATCACGAGTCTTTACAAATGAAAATCCGAATAACGTGACTTTTATAGTTCATTTAACGACATTGTCACAGTGTGCCAGCATTTCAGCTAAATATGACTAGATTGGATTCAATGTACACAGATCCGCAGCCGCCAACTCGGCTTGGTGTTCCGATGCGGCAAAAATAAAAACGTACCATACATACAACTGCGGAGTATCTCAGTCCGGATAGCGATGCGGGACATTGCTGACGTGGCTCAAAATTAAGGGAGCTAGCATGACTCATTAGTACAGACTTACGTATTAGATTCACAGCGTCAATTGAGTGCCGAGATAAGGGCCAAGGCGAGACAGAAGAGGAAGACACATCAATCCGTCGTTCACACTGGCTCAAATCGACAAAAGTTCGCTTTTTTTCTATCGCTTAATTTGATTTTAATGCTATCAAAAATACTAGCTACGGGTTAATACTGTTTATCAAAAATACGAGGTCAATACAAAGACGATTAAACCCAGAACCCGCTCATCTCAACCATCAAATGTATTCTATATTTCTAACCATCTGTAATCAAAACCTAGCAAAGATTACACTCCTTCAGAAATAGCACGAAGAAGCCAAGTTGGCTTTTTTGTGTCATAAATACCATTGCAAGCTGCTTCAACACATCCAGCAAGGCTCCCAAAATAAAAAGCTCTTCCTGTAAGGCCTGGGCCATAATGAGCATACTTTCCAGAGTTGGTCATGATGACCTTTGCGGTGCGTGAAATCACCGGTTCTGCAATCATACACCAGCATGTATCGACCATAATCTGCACCCCAAATTCTTCTAGCTTTTCTATAAGTCCTGCTTGGCTAGCCAAGCCATAGGTTGAACGGCCGCATGTGACTATGAAGGATACACCCGCGGCCTTGTTTCTACCATCGCAAAGGCTTGAAAGAGTTCTAATCTCTCCCAGAGAGAAATGAGGATTGCCAAGTGATACCAGGTCAACCGCTTGACACTTGGCTGCACTGTTTAATTCATCCCAGCATACAGCTAGTTCTGCCAATTTCATCTCAACGTAAGAACAGTCAGCTGTCACAACAGCGTCGAGAGTAGTGGCTTCTGGTGTAACACCAACGATATGAAACATTGGGGCACTGGAAACTGTTGCAAACGCAGCGCCAAATGCCTTCAGATCGTCTTTAGTGAACTCATACTTTTCAAGCCCCACCACGACCGGAATTTGACTAGTCGACATGGATCCTATTTGGTATCCGAGTAAGGGTGAAAACGAGTCATCCAAGTCTAGAGTTAACTCTAGACCTAAGACCTGGATACATAGTGTAGCAAGCCTATTGGTCTCGATATGAGGTCCTGCATTCGGCGCTCTACCTGTTAATGCAATAGAAACGTCCAGGAAATCGGGATATTTCATGGTCCGGGCTCCTAAAACGCTATTTGCATACACAACAGCATTGGATTCCGCCCAGGCTATCTGATCCCCTAATTTCGGTGCAGACTCCAACTGATACGGTGCACAGGTGAAAGTTGGCTTGGCACCCATATCGGTGTATGCATTCGCGAGTCGACTAGCGGCTTCTCCGAATTCAGTATCAACCCCTTGGGCTCTCCATCTCTTTTGGTCAACAGAAATGGAGTTGAGAGTGGTAGGAACGCGGACTTTGCCACCCAGGTCTCGCAGTCTTTCTGCGAGAGCAAGAGTTGCCGGACCAGTGTAACCGCAACCGTCAATGTGTACCTGTTTAACATCTCTCAATTCCGTGGCGCCCAAGACAGTTGCCATACGCATGACGATGCGCATTGCGATACGAGTTGACTCGCCATGATCTCCGTTCAATATCTCCTTGTCCAGCTCAGAAAGATTAAATCCGCTCATAGATGATGCCAGCTCCAGACCTGGGTCATGACAGTCATGATGCTTTTCCGACCCAGCAACTTTTTGCGGCGAGGGTAAAGAGGTACAAGAGACAACATCGCCATCAATATATAGCTGATGGCCCTTTCGAGTAAGAAGTTCACAGAAATCCTTTTGCTCTAGCACCAAGACTGGGATGGATTTCTGAAACACCTCCTCTGCGATCATAACGCCCAAAGTAAGGATATCTTCACGTCTTTGAAATATGATGCCCAAGGGAGCTTTTCCATTGAGCAAAAGTTCTAGCATCACCGCGCTGCCGGTGCATGAGCCTCGGCCACCCGGTATAGCGAGAATAGAATTCTGTAAATGCTGTCCGCTCAACGGATGATGCCGGTCGATAATCTCGCTTGTATGCGCATCAACACCTCCCCAGAAACTCAGCTCCAAGTCGCTCGCAAGGAGCTTACCCGAAACACTGCCCCGCACATAAGCCGTCCCCTTGAAAGTAGTTTTGTCGAGAGAACCCATTCTCATAAGTTCTTGGGAGTATGTCAATCTAATTAAGAAAAAGCCCTGATCAGATCATTGGTTTTCAAATGTCGTATTGTCAAGTTATCACTTACATTAATGTTAAACCAGCTTTCAGTCACCTTTCAGTGCACCAAACAGGATCGTTTGGTCCAATTATATGTGCGATGATTTTGACATTCGTCAGGACCAGGGATACCCCAAGTTTCACGACCGTGGGACACGCACACTTGATCCGACTAACAGGGTCGGTGCTGATCGAATGCTACAAACCTCTCATTGCGCCTTCCAATTACATGACGAAGCGGCAAAGGCTTCCGATACATGGATGAAGTCGTCTTGCGCTGAATCATGTGGTTCCCAGCTAGCGGCTCCACAATTCCATACCCCTTGGTGTTACTCTAAACCCCAAGATAGCCGCTTATCAAGATTACCCCAGAGGACCTTTTGGCCAGAAGGGGTAAGTAGGGTTAAAACACTGGGGTGTAGATACAGTAATGTACAGCGGTGATATTTAGCTTCCTAGGCGTGTACGCATTATCTCCGCTCTTCAGTCTACTATGTACATCGTACGTAATTCAGCCTGTTGGAAATCGGATTTTACTGCCGAGGGGATATTTGGCAGCATCGGATTGGTATCCCGACTTTGTTTTACTAAATCTGGTTTTAGGAACACCCCATGAATCTCAGTTCTGATGAGAACAGGACAATACCACTTGACTCAGTAGTTTTGCTTGTGATTTAAAAGTTCACAGAGCAAAACCAATCTAGTATTAAACTTATCAGTAGGAAAAAAGCAAGTAGAAAGGCAATACTGTTCTCAGATTCAGGGCAACTTAAATCATCTGCTTATAAAAGGTACAGGGCTAATTACCAAGTGATTGCATGATGCCGTAACTGAATCTTCGTAGCAGAGATACGGGGAACACTTAGCACTAGATTTTTTTTTTCTCTATTCATTCCTATTTAAAATGCCCTCGTAGTTGTTTCTTTCTAGGAAGCAGAGCAAATTCAGTTACAATCTCAAACTCAATCCTCCCACGACTCTTCCGTCAAGTCGCGCTGTAAACAAAAAGACACACTCTGCAATTTCACAAGCTGTGACTTATTTTTTACCAACGACAAAGCCTTCGTAAAACACAGTGGTTATCAAAAGCCTCATAGAGGTGTTCAAGCCTAGCTCTTAAAAGCATGACGGAGACAAAGATAATTCCTCTTGCAACTGGCACCAAAAAGAATCTATTTATTCAAGATGAAATTTCGAATAGTGGATCGCCCAGAATATCGAGGTTGACAGCACCGAATCCGTTTCCAGGAAGGCTCGTGCAGCTAACGCGACCGTTTGCCTTCAAACGAGGGACATCAGCGATGAGAGGCATAGTCCATTCGGCAAAAATATCAACAGCGCGAAGTCTATCAGGTCGTGTAGAACCAGCTAGTTGCAGATTCTGTGCAGTGAGCAGGGCACATCCCCATGTGTCATCGATTTGAACCATCATGTTCAGCGCCACAGCAGTATCACGAATAGCCCGAGCTTTAGTGAAGCCTCCAACGCGTGATGCCTTGAGATTGATTCCTGTGACTCCTGCAGCATGCGCCGTTATGAGGTCGGCCATTGTCAAAATACACTCATCGAGGACAATGGGCAGGCCGGTACGTCGGCCCACTTCAGCGCAATCGGCTAACGACCGACAAGGTTGTTCCAGAGGCACCGTGGTGCCATAAGGAAGTGACCGGGCGAATATCAAGGCCTGCTCCAGGTTCCAGCCGGCGTTGGCATCGGCCCACACTTCAATATTTTCGGGGATAGCCTCACGAATGGCCAGCACCCGCCGACCATCGCTCAATGGATCATTGCCAACCTTGACTTGAAGAGATGTGACCCCATTTTCAACTTCACTAAGAGCTTTCTTTACACCGGCCTCCACATCTCCAACTGGAACAGTAGAGAAGGCGGGTGGGTTCTCCGTTAGACAGCCACCGAGCAAAACTGAGGTCGGCATTCCAACGTGTTTGCCCAGAATGTCCCAGCACGCCATGTCAATCATAGCCTTAGCTGCTGTACCCGACATCATAGTGCGATCCATCACAGTGTTGATTGCCGCGGGGGAACATGGATCTAGGCCCAAAACCACCGGGCCTAACTCCTTCAATGCCGCCAGCTCCCCAGTGAAGGAACTTGGGAGGTAGTCGCTGCCCAATGGTGCAGATTCGGCCCATCCTTCTATACCATTGTCGGTGCGGATTCGAATCACAATTGCTGGATGCCCTGTGGCAGACCTGCGCCCTGACATGACGAACGTGCCGAATTTGTAGTCTGCATTGTAACTGAAGACGGCAATGTCGTTGATCCGCATTTTAATAGGACTTTGATTCGACGTGAATGAATTTCCAAAGAAAATTGACGGCAGCGTCTGCGTTCGCCAACGCGTGTATGAAGGAAGTGAAAATATATGTGGTCGTTGACGTGGATTTTTCCAATTCTCTCTAGTGACGATCCTTCCTAAATTGCGCTGCACCGAGAGGAACAGTCTCATCCTTATACCAAATGCAATCGGTTGCGGACCATTTATAAACCTGATGTTGACAGCAGGCTCTTTTTTAACAGAACTTGAATTTCTAGCGGAAACATTGTGCGAGAGTCTTGAAAGCCCCGTAAACTGCGACCATCGGTCATGAGCCATCGGAACGGACATTTACAATCACAGAGTCACCTCCAAGGCCCATATTTAGTCGGTAGAGATAGTCGAGTGATAAATTCACCCCCATACGCGAATGGCTTATCATTATGCCTGGCGCATTGGATAGTAATAAAGCAAGTCATCCCATTCCCCCATGCGAGGAGCACCCCATCACGTCGCCTATTCAAAACCAAGATAGGTTAAGCGCGTTGCGCAAGTTCGGCTAACCTGTTTAGGACATGCCAGGCCGACCCGAGATCGTTTCGAACCGCAAATGAACAGTGGTTGCCAGGCATCATACAGCTATTATTCATATCATTAGAATTCACTTGAAACTAGATATTGTATCTTTGCGGGACTTGCTATTCCTTGCTGACGTGGACAGAAGAATTAAATGTAAATGTCTTTTGAGTGGTGGAGCAGAAATACTTGGGCGTGAACACCAAAAAAGCGGCTGATTCACTTCTTGGCAGTGCTAGAACGTTCTAAATGGCATAGAGATTTGTGAATTCTGGTAAATAACGCGTAAAATGGCCATTTTTACACTTCAAGCCGAATTTATCCCACGGTCGGTCAGGAGAGTTTGTGAGTCTAGGGTAGGTCTTTGCTAGATTTCACAAATACGGAATACCAAATCAACAATAGCTAGCACTCGATTACGAGATTTCTTCATGTTCCCCTTAGAATCTTATCTTTTTTTCATACCATTTATCCAAAATTTATCATGTCTAAATCTCTCATGAGTGTACTAAGGGGTTTTTATCAGAAAAGGGGGTCGCGCAAGAACTCGAATCTTTCGAGTAGATCTGATATCCGCAGCATCACAGCCCAAATATCGTTGGGATTTGAAACTATGAGCAAAAACATCAGTGAAGACTATGATAGGCCCTTCGGGGTTTCTTACCTCCAATTCATGTTGGCACTCACAATCGACTTGATTCCGTAAATGTAGCCCTGGACTTCTAGATCTGCCTTTTCTCCCCAGCTCGGTACCATTTTCTCTACGGCCTCCCATCGGCGAAAACGTTCATCTAGAAGATCCCCCACTGCATCAAATGCCTTTTGTGCTGACATTCCATTCCGTCGACAAATGGCCACCATATTATGGGGTACCGCCTCAGCCTAGGAAATGTCGGTGAGCGTCTTATTATCACCACTGGCTTGTTCTTACCTCTTCCTTTTTATAAGAAAGCATGTCATTTGAGCTGCCCAGAATTAGTAGGTGTCTGTTTTTCAAACATTATGAGGGACATACATAGAGACCATATCTTTCCCTAACATCTCAAGTTCCATGATATTAGGATCCTCGAAGACTTCATCTGGGATTTGAAGATCGTGCGCATACTCCACCATGTGATATATAGGGGTTGCACCAGCGGATTCACGTCGTGTGATTACCATCTCTTCAAGTGTTGGGGCTTTTTCAGCATCCTGATCACTGACGTGCTCCAAAACACCCAAAGAGTATGCGCGCATAGCAGAAGCGAATCTTTTTTGGACACCTATGATAATTAGTATGGTGTGGCATAATGTAATGCAACGCATACCTAGAGATGATTTCTACAATAGTCAGTTTATCCGATATCAATAGGATCGGATATATTACCGCAGCGATTCTTTCCACCACAGTATCATGCGCTTCAACAATCTTCAACTTGGGATGATCTGCCTTTCTGCCTTCCATCAGAGACATCAAGCTGGACATGACTTCGGTTGCCTTCTCAGGTTGGTCTCTCAAATAACCGTTGTCAAACACTGCAACAGTGAGATAATGGCTGGAATGTTTGGAGGTAAAAATGACATACTATCATCGTATGGAAATACCTGGATACCAGATTATTCAGTGAGATAAGAACCAAGATTTGGGGCAACATACCCAATTCCCCCAATCACACATGGTACGGAATTCAGCTAGTGGAGCAAAGGGCGCTGCAATCGCACAAAACAAACTGAAGTCGCATTTATTGACTTTAGTTTGCATTTCGGGGTCAAAGGAACAGAATCTTCTCATTTGTTAGTGTAAAAATATGAGAGCTTGACATCTGTCTTTACCGGGACAGCCAATCTTCTGACTCAAGCTTCACCTTGCTATAGTGCGAATTAACTTTTGGTGCCTGCCTTAAAAACGATTGAAACATGTCAGGAAGAACAACTTCGACGTATTCGGATGCATCCTCGCCGATTACTTCCTTCGTTGAATTAGACTTCGACTGAAGGAATTTGTGGATAAATTGTACCAAGCGCCAGCTTGTAATCACTGCCAAAATCAACAAAAGTGTAGCCATTTTTTATATTCCGAAGATAATTTCTCCTTCAGTTGGGTAGAACATGCGTTAGTATTTATGTCGGTGTCGTTCATAACATACGGAAAGCTCGGTGATACAAAATCAAGGTAAATCTCGCACCTAAAAGTCACTCCTGATGACTACTAAACTAGCCTTGAGGTTGATCGACAATCCAACAAGTTCCAACACTCAATGAGAGGCCTAACTGGCGGATAATTAATTGTTTCGCTTATCTCGGTGACTTGCTCTAGCCCAAGTAGGTCAAACCCAGCGCCCATCTCACCACCCCCCTGTCCTCCCCGCTTATATCTCACAGACAGGCTTGGCATTTAGTTTTTCTCTCACTGAACAGCCCCAAGCCCTCGTTTATTCGATCCATGAAATCTGTTCTCTACATCAAGGATCATTAATCACTCACTTGAAATGACTACGTGCAAATTCGGCAACTATGAGTTCCAATGGACGGAGCTTCATCTACCTCGGGAAGAAACCGATCCTCTTCGATACGAGTATGATGAACTGGGAAGCCAAGCGGTAAGGAAACTACAAGAAATCGCCAAAAACCAGAAACAGGCAAATGAAGGCAGAACTGATTTGTATGCTCTTCTCCGAGACAATCACGAAAATGACGACACACTCTCGGAGCTATGGAGGGAGGTACATACGGTCCCCAAATGGGTAGACTGGGCTCAGATAGAGCGGGGCCAAAAATTCTTTTACCGATACGCTGGGGCAAACCTCATGGGGTTTGCGCTCCAAGGTTTCATGGGCGAGAACTCCTCTGCCTCTGGCGTGGTCGAGGTGCTCGTCCGTACAGGAGGCTTCTCGACCCGTGCACTGCTGAGGAGACTGCTCGAGACATTTCAGTTTCTCCTCCAAGTCACCAAATCACTTGATTCGGTGAAACCTGGTGGCGAAGGGCATATCACTTCTATCCGAGTTCGCCTGCTTCATTCGTCCGTTCGAGAACGAATAATGAAGCTAGCTAAGTCGAAACCAGATTATTACGACATTCAGAAGTTCGGGGTGCCAGCGAACAAGCTCGATTCAATCCACTCCATTTCAACGTTTGCGTGCAACCACATGTGGCTTCAGTTACCATCTATGGGTGTGTATCCGAACCAACAAGAGATCGCAGACTATATTGCCCTTTTTCGTTATCTTGCGTATGTTCTTGGTACTCCCGACGAGTACTTTGCGACTGCTGCAAAAGCAAAAGCAACAATGGAGAGCATGTTGATTCACGAATTGCATATCACAAAAACATCTCTAATTGTCTCACACAACTTCATTGAATGCCTCAAAGATTTGCCACCATTCAATATCTCTGCTCAATTTATTGAAGCTGGGAGTCGAGTGCTCAACGGTGATGAGCTATGTGATTCTCTAGGACTGGGTCGACCTGGTTGGTTCTCATATGCGTGCTTCGGAGGGCACTGTTGGCTCGTTCGAGCGCTAGCTCTCATTCAACGCAGCAGCCCAACTATCGACAATGCTGTCGTCCAGTTCTCCCGTGATAAGCTTCACCAAGCCGTGATTGAAAGTAAAGCAGGGCTTAATGGTGGGTCCAAGTTGGATTTCAAGCATATCCCACAAGTAGGAAAATTGACAGGCAAGGAGAACAACAAACGATCACCCCCCACGCCCTCATTAATGGCGAGACCCGTGGAAACATTCTACTTTACCATCTTTGTGCTAGTCTGTTTCTTCGCGCTCGGATCTGTGGGGGCACTATTGTTGGTTGGGAGATTTCTATCACGGTATATCTGGAGGAGTTATTCGAAGACATAACGGAGTTTCAGTTTCAAGGTGTCAGTTAATACCAGCCTCAAAAAGAATGACTTCTGATTCACTCCAGTGACTTGGGGCTGACCGTTACGTCAACCTAACACATTTGCCAAGGGTCAATGGAACTGAAACCCATCTTCATCCAGGAACATACATGGAGGTACATTTGTGTCATTTCGCTATGTCTTTAGTTGTGTGATAAATCTTTAGGCCCCACATGAAACTTGGGCACATAACCCTTAGGCACAGGTCGGTGCGTGTGGATATGAGACATCATCAATCCGGCCCCTTCCGAATTTCTTCGGACCGGCTCTCCTTCGGAATACCCAAGGGTTAGAATCGCTACATAGATCGGTTTTACATTGATTACCTCTGAATATCTGTGTATATCTTCTACAGGACTCTTCTTTTGCATTAGTACTTCGTCAACTCTTGCCGGCATCAAGCCTTACATGGTTTTCTCGAGTGTATGGGATGCACTATGGCAATTTGATGTTCTCTATAAGCAGTAAAAATGAAATAAAAAAATATTAATTAACCAGAAAGAATGCTATGAAAAATTTAGATGTGGGGAATTGATAATCTAGAACAGTAGTTTGGGCAAATATACGTCGGCTCCTGCGCTTGAGCTGTGTGAATAGAGTCTTCATATTCATTCCATCGGGTATGACCCAGCTCATAGGACTTCCTCATTCAGTGTCAAGCGACTTTTGCAATTACCTCGGTTCAAGGTGGCTGGGAGACAGTTTCAGAGCCTTGGAATTTTGAATCACATAGAATCCGAAGCAACTGGTTGAGACTTTTAGATGACTAATTCCCTTTCTGGATGTCCTGTCTGACACAGTCTATATCTCGGTATGTTCCACTAATCTCAATATTCTAGTGCCTGGAGCGAGAAAATAATTCTTCACTGGGAAAGACTTGAGCTAGCGCATATTATGTTTGGGTACTGCATGCATGGTGGCAGTTGGATTAGTAGCCGTGACATAACCCAAAGGTAACTAGAAAATACCGAGAGCAACGGTGTGGTTTATGTTATAAGTATCCCAGAAGAATAAATCACGAGTCTTTACATATCAGGAACATGATCTTATTATCCGGATGCTCCAAGAAGCCAAAATCGCTTAGCACTTCAAGTCAACAGTTAATATTTATCCCTTTAACGGTCGAATGACATGACAGACAAGATGCAGTGCGTCGCTAATCATTCAAGAATAATCGTCTCTCTCGATACGCCCGGCAAGGAAAGGGCCTCTCCAACCATCAATCCTTGTATATAGCAATCGCCAACAAGTTTATACCGTCCATTCCCAGTTTGTCTCAGGATATGAGGGCATTTGCCCCCATCCAAGACAGCAATGACATCACCTACTTCACAAGACGGCGGTACCCAACCTAGCCGGTTGCTTTTGGTAACACAGAATTCACGAAACCACAGTCCTTGTGTGAACTCGTCAAATTCAGGTGCATTTTTCCAAAGTTCTTCTTGGGCTTCTTCAGACGCCACACTGTTTGGATCCATGCCTTGGCAGCAGCGGAAAATTTGTAGACATCTGTGATAACGTTTGAGTTCATCCTCAGAGAATCGATCTTTGTAGTCTCCAAGCAAAACTCGAAGAAATTTGATCCTTCCTTGGCTCAATTCTGTACGTGGTATCGTACTTCCTGAGATGTTGTGGTTGGTGTCCGATCTCATCCCGTCTAGCTCTGAGGCTTCAAATTCCTTCTCCAGAGCGCGCAAGCCAACAGACTCGAGCACATCCAATTTCTCAAGCATTTTTGCTCGGCTCCTCTGAGGCCATTGTTGGCTCTCCATGGCTGGATCCAATGTCTTGGTGTCTCCGAGCAATAGGAGTTTTGCTGATGCAATTTCCTGAACTGTATCCACAATTCGCCCCTCAATATGCAACAGCCTACCATCTACTTCTGTCACAGAAACAACAGTGTCTCCAGCAGCTCGATACTGGTATGTAGGAATATAGAGTGGGGTCGCTGGAACCTTTGTGCTTGAATACTGTGCAAGATCCGGTGCCCACGATGGGAGCCCTGAAGTCTCCATTGCTAATGGTGTCTCGAGCGAGAAGATATCCAGGCACCTGAATTGCATAATAGACCATTTCGCGCGAAAAATGCGAAAATATCGGAAACAGGCTGCGAGTAATCCGTTAGGAAGTTAAGATGGCCAAATGACAAGGGACTGGAAATTCCCAATAGAGAAATCACATGATCCTTTGGATCTTTACAAGGGAAATTGCCGAACATGATCACAGTTTCAATCAAAGGCAATTGAACCTGTTTCCTAGCATTCTTCACTGCCAGAAGCATTACAATATGTCGAAAATGCTGCATCGGTGTGGGATCTGAGACATCACCCAAAAGCCGCAGTGAAAGCTTGTATATCTCGATGTAGCGAACGAAGCCCTCTAATACATCAAAGGGGAGCATCTGTTCACCCAGCATGAGCGTTGGATTTGTAGATAAAATCAGCTCTTGAATGATCCATTTTCGGCCAAACCACGGTCTAGAGAAAAGTTTGCTGATATATGATAGCTCAGGACTGAGTCTCGAGCCGTACACCTTCTCTAGCATTCCGTAATGCTCGGGGACAGGCAATGTAGATATCTGGATCGACTGAAGAGATAGTTCGTCGCTAAACTTTTGCAAAGCGGAAAAGGCGCCCTTGGTGTCATCTGTCTCTTCCCCAAGCCAGATTCGGGTAGCAGCCGCTGTAGAATATATTTCTCCCATTAACTTCACTTGCTGACTTCGTTCTGAATCACTATTCTGATTGATACAAATGGCATCAGCCCAGATGACATGTACCTCAGTGGCCGATCGCCAGTATCGGAGTGCATCGTATAGATTACGTCCGATTTGAACCGATAATCCGTCACACAAAATATTCCTCCGCGATTGTGAAGTATCGCCCCATGTATAGGATAAAGCCTCAAACTTAGGCTTGTCATCCAGTGAGACACATTGTAACGCCAGTGACAGAGGCTGGTCAAATGTTCCAGCATCAAGCTTAATCAAGCGTATATGACGATTACTTGGAAGATCAGAATATGGAATCGGAGAGTTACCCATGGCTAGCAACTTAGGGTCAGTTCCGGGTACTGACTGCGTTGCCATTGGAACTTTCTGTCTCGTTCGAGTGGACGGTAAAAGTTAAATGCAGAAAATATTATCAACAGAATACGGCATGAGAGGCGGCGAACGAGGCCTTCTTATTCTTACTCAAGGACAAACACGTGGGTGGCTACGGTATCTTTACAATCGCAAGCCACACAAGCCACGCTGATCCTGAACACGTCTTACAAGCCGGCTCTAATATTCATAACTCTCAATATTGGAGACCCATAGTTCACGTGAATAGGATATTGGTTTCTTCCACGTTTTTGATCCGACAGGTTGGTAAAACGGAAGATCCAAGGGACTCTGGTTCGTGGCTCAATATAGCGGCTGGCTTTGCATTCTGATTGCTTCACCTTGGCCAATTGATCCGCTAAAGCGGTCAGCACTGCCACCGCCACAATGACAGCACAGCAAAGCGCCAGCCAAGCTCGGTAAGATCCTCGTCTATTATCACAGATAGTCGGCATACCGGCAACGCAACCACCTAACCGAGAGCAATGGGAATTGATTTACCCACGAGTTACGTTTGTGACTACTCGCGACAAAAAAGGAACGTTACATAGTATGTAGATTTACATAGATTAGTTGGATCAATATGAGCCTGTCTATAGATAACAGCTAGCATCAACATTACAGATGCACGTAGTTTTATTGAGTCATGCGCGATTAGCATGAGAGCAGTGACCAAGAAATCTAGAAACAATTGGCGAATTATATTGGATAGCAAGAGAGGCGAAATGAAAAATTGTAATCATATAGGATACGTTACTCTGAGCAAAAACAAAGCAGCTATGATTATCACGTTGAGTTAGCAGCGGAGCTGGGGATGGTGGGTTCTCGTTTAGGGTAAACACGTGTATTATCTTTGCTTGGCTTCTTGACATTATCGTTGAAAGTGATCTATAAAATGTGGGGTTTCACTATTCCAAAATGATTGACGTGTTATTGAGTAGCCATTGAAATTAATTTACCAAGTTACGTTGCCTACTGCGGGAGTGAAGTCTGGTTAATTCCACTCACCAGACGTATATGTTGGGATTGTACACCCAAGGATGATGCTACTCGGGTTTTAGTCGGGCAACCGATTAGCGCCGGCAATTTGCCGGTCAAGTTGTACGCGTAAGCACCTCGTGAATTAGCACTTGATTGGCTGAAATTCGCGAGAGGGGGTCCCACCCCTTGGAATTCGTGATCAAAAAATGATCAAAAAGTTGGGAGACAAGAGGGACCTTGACAAGCTTGATCCCAAAAGTACGCATGCTTAGCAAGGCATATGGTCAGCGATGCGGAATAGTCGGCCAGAGATAGAACATGCACTATACTTGATTGGCTAGTTGCTTTCCCTTTGCAGTCATTTGAGGGATATTTAGTTTTGGGAATCAAAGGATATCATGGTCATGATCATGCATGTATCTTTATATATTGATATATATGCACTCACTCATTACTGCCGCTCTATGCAATAAAGAAAACCGCGGTGCGATCTATCATAATTATGTTGGAGTTGACTCACTTTTCGCACAAAGCCCTGTGTTTATGAAAGCCCTCCTCCCCAGTGGGTCATTTGAATACGAGATGTCACCACCCCGCTGAGTGATTCGATTGTAATAATTAACCGATGATTTCGGTTAATCCAGACAGCAAATTTTGATGAACATTGCGATATTATTGAGTTAGCATCTTTCTACCAGCCGATTGAGCGTTACAAGAAGTCCATATGCGCACTGGATTATTTGACAAAACATAAATGAAAGATTTTCACTTCGTACTTTGTCCAATTGATGAGTTGGCAATATTATTGATTGACTCCAATCTAGCACATTCCCATAAATGGTCCGTGGCGCTCGGCTGCGGTGCCGAAAGCCGACGAAACAGGCATCCTAATCCTTTGCATACGCGATAATACGCGCTAGGTCGCACGGTTAAACGAATCAGTCAAGGGGTCGCAAAAAGGAGACCCACCGTGGCAATCGAGGTTTAGAAGGCATTTCCCGCCCCTGTACGCGCCTGGCACATTCGCTGTATCTTACGAATCGTACATTTTTCGCATTCGATGCCATGGAGCAGCTCGACACAGCGATAGGGCCACGGACCCGAAAGACGCACTCTCGCAGCAGATTGGGCTGTCTCACGTGCAAGCAGCGTCATAAACGGTGCGATGAGGGCCGTCCGGTGTGGTAAGGTCCTCAGGGAGGGAATCCCGCCCACCTGCTTGGCTCAAAGTTGGGATAGCGTCTCTTGGTTCCGTTGACTAATGGTTGAGAAGTGGTAATTGTCTTCAGGCGAAGAGGGCATGCGAGTTCGCGGCACCGAGTCTGACGCTTAAAGAGCGCAGGACCCTGGCGCTTCCTGGTCAGCAACAGCCTTGGGTCATCGACACCAGCCAACCACAAGCCTCGTCGTTCAACATCGTTATAGACACGAATCCCGTGGATCCGTTTGATTGCTTGCCAGTAAAAATGTCCTTAAAGTCAAAAGAACTGCTTTATTATTGTGAGAAACCACCGGACTTCCTGATGGCCTCATCATTGACCACTGTCTTTCTCAGTCTCTAAAATTCACAAGAGCGGTGATACTGATGCTGACCTTGGAATTAAACAACCCAGCGTGTATGTAAGATCAACACTGCATGAACATCACCCCACCATGGCCCGCAAATGCTGACATCCCAGATTACCGTTTGCATGTCAAACGGCCAACGACATGCGGGATACATTACTAGTGGCGGCAACCCACTACCTATGGAGGGCTGCAGATCCTTCAACATTTAAATCAACCGTAATATTTCACAAGCTTGGGGCTATTAGATCCTTGAACGAGCAGCTCGAAAACCCAAAGCTAACAAATTTCTCACCACTGATCAAACGAATTGCAACTCTAGCTCTCATTGAGGTATGTTTGGCGTGACTGATTCGTAATCAAATACCTGCTTGCAAGAGACTATTTCGCTGACACTCTGAAAAAGATTGCAGTCGGCAATATTGCCGTCGCTGAGACTCATCTGAACGGTCTCATTGCCGTATTGAACATCAATGATGAGCAAGAGAATGACCTCCTCACTCCAATGGAGTTTGAGGAAGAACTTGCCTACCGCTACCTTATGCTGTATGGATTGTGCATCCCTCTCCCGCTTCTTACGCTAATTCGTTATTAGAGCAGTTGAGCACATCCGTTCTACTAAGGGCCGAATGCGAGAGCTTCAGAATATGAGCGAAAAGTATGGCCAGCCGCGTCCAACACTGACCCAGTTTGTGTCAATAGTCCTTCGGTGGAGTGCGAGAGACATACCGCGATTTGACGCTCAGCTGAAGGCCATTACACTGTTCCCCTTCTTCTTTGCTCCACCCCCTTCATCAAAACGTTATTGCAATATTGATGGGACAACGGTGGTGCAGTGCCTGAAGAGTCTGACAAAATCTGTTACATCGTTGAGGCGAAACGGGCCGCCGGATGCTCAAACAATCGCTGATGCAAAACTGTTGATTGAACGTGCAGTCACAGGAATACAATACGCCGCTAGTTCCGCGCATGTTTTATCACTAACCGAAGATCCGGATACAAATCAAATACCTACTGAAAAGCTTACATCATGGTGTGGAATCATCGTTTCCTCTGGTCTTTATCTGGATTGTGTTCTGGAACCTTGGAGTTCCGGCATGGTCCTGGACTACCAGACATTCCGACGAATAGTTGTAATCCTGGCACGAGATCTTGCTCAAACAGGATACACAACGAAAGATGGCCCTTCTAAGCTATGGTTCTGGGAGCACTTTGTCGGAGCCTACAGTCTCGCCACACAGCACTCCAACATTCATGATAGAGCGCTGCAAGTTGCCGGGTCTTACTTTAATCGCTCCATACGACACTGGAGCCAGCGTACTGGAATTACTGATTGGAAGGATGCTCGAGAGTGCCTTCACGAAATTGCCTGGTCAACTAACCACCCTCAAGCTTTGGCACAGTGGGTTTGGAGACGAGCAGTTGCTGTTGAGCCTACCCAACCTCATCCTGGCACTGTCGAAGTTGAAGAAAAGAATTGATAAGGAGGTTTTGAAATGAGATTCTCACCTACTGCAGTTCCGTGGGGAAAAAGAATGAACCGGACAAGCTTTCATTGCCGAATTTCACACCAGCATCATCCTCATCACCACCAGCTCGAACCTTGATCTGACTTAACCACGACCCACGTTGACCTTTTCGTCAATAAAAAGCCAAAGATATTTTAATTTCTTGGTACGTTCAATGTTGACCAACGAAAAGTTTCTCCAGAGCCTTGCTAATTTCGCTAGACATAGTCTAGATAGATACTCACGTCTCACGACACCCGTGTTCACACATCCAACCAGATAGAGAATAGCGTATCCCACTTAAATTCCTCGCTGTGGCTGAAAATTATTTGGTACAAGTTCATGAAGACATTAAATTCTACATGACGGGATGACGGAGATTCTGATTGTCTCTGAACTTGCTACCATAGTTCTTGCGTCCCTCTACGAATGAGCAAAGCATAATTTTAGCAGACCGCCCATGAAAAAATATTTAGAATTATCGCAGAATAGTGGAATGCTAGACGCGAAGTTCAACAGTTGACTTTATGTGTGCATGCCTTCCGCCTTCGTGAAATTGTTATTCTAAATCTGATCGAGATGCCTGAGATTATTCATATTAATTAAGTTGCTCCTATAACCCTGAGACCAACACCTCGCCTATTCTATCAAGAAATATTTTATCCACAACATCTATTTTCCACCTTGGCCCATCTCCAAAGCAAACACCGGAGTCATAAAGCTCACAGATTATGTTGTTGGCCAGGTCTTGCAGAGATGACCTATCATCGCACTCAAAAGCATCCTCCAGTAACCCAAAGGCATACTCGCCAAATATTCTTCTCACATGCGCTTCAAGGGATACACATGTAAGCCACAAGTTTGGGTCTTGGCCTTTGGTCTTATATTCTTGGTTGACCTGGCGCTGTAATACCATACCCAAGTCTGCCTCGCCAGCGGCCGCATTGCGTGGACTTATTGCCCCGGTTTTTTTGTACTCTAGTCTGGCTTCGACCATGGACACAAGGAAAGGCATGGTTATGCCTTTCAGCGCTTCCGAATGAGCCAGACCTTTCTGAATCGTCACACGTGGCTCCACGTGTGGTTGCTTGCATCCAGTCTGAAAATGGTGCATGAGGGACCAGAATAGTCGCCCAGCAAAAGTTTTTGATCCTTGCCCCAAATATGGTAGAATATCTTGAGGTGGTAATGAAATACGCACATAATGAAGTGGATCCAGCCATACATTACCAACGATGCGTTGCGGGGGAGATTCGGCTAATGTTACTGACTGAGTTTCTGTTTCATAGCTCGAATCCTCGGTGACAACATCAATAATTGCGTCTGCATCATCTTTTTCCTCGAGCTTTTTGAATGCTTCAAAGTTTTCTACTTCAATACCAGCCGTCTTGGTTAAATTAAGGATTGCGTTGAGCAATTCTGGACGCTCATCTCCACGAGTGGCCAAAGCAAGTTGGCCAATTTGTTCCTTTAGCAGCTCATTTTGATGGATCATAAAGCGAGTGGCCTCGGCTTGGCGTTCTCGGTAAGCTGCTTGAGACCGACGCCCCCGTTCTCGCCGTCGCTATGATGGTGTTAGCCCGATCCGGGATTGCGTCAAAGCAGTGGCTTCATACTCGGAGTTCGTCATCTGCGGTTGCCATCCTAGCAAGTTAACGCATTTGATTAGATGATGGACTGATGTCTCTCGGACAAAACCTTAATGGTTATGTGAGGTTATGTGAGGTTCTGTTAAATTGCCCCTGATCCATTTGTCAGCTTCTCAGTGGGACCGACCAAGCCGAGCGTTAGCGTCAAGGGTGAGTTCCTCCGATCACATAACCGGCTCAAAAATTACTCCACCTCTCCATAACCACTGTATTCCCGAAGCAGCAAGTCGAAACTAAACCATGCAACGGATTTCGATTGAGCCGCGCTCACTCTTCACCGTAGTTCCATAGCCTCACGATAAGATTCCTAGACTCATTATAAATATGACCTATTTGGATCCCATACCATCTTTTTTATTGCTTAATTCAGTTGTTAAATCCAATTTCTCACCCCAAGTTCAATCCTAACAATCACTAAATCAAAATGACGAAAATCGCCATTGCAGGAGCTAGCAGCGGTATATGACCACCAAATGACTGAGCATCGTTGTTTCTGCTTCTTTTGTGCGCTAACATTGCAATATTAGAACTTGCCAGAGAGATTCTGGATGTTCTAGTCGCTACTGGAAAGCATGAGATTATTGGTTTGATCCGAAAGGTAGTAGTTTGCCACCGCGTCACCATCTGAATTGCATCTTGAGATTAATTCGGAGACAGGACCCAGCACAATTTCCCTCTCTCCCGGGCGTTAAATGGGTCCAAACGACTTACGAGGACAAAGCGGAACTAGTCGGTTTATTTAAAGGAGTGGAGACCGTTTTGTCCTTCATCGCCGTACATCTCGACCCCTGTAATGAGACGCAAAAGCGCCTGATCGACGCCGCTGTTGAAGCTGGTGTTAAGCGCTTTGCGCCATCCGAATGGGCGACGTAAGCAGACCTTTTTTCTATTTTTTTTTTAAAAAAAAATCTTCCTGATAAGGTAATATTGAATGGAAATTAATCAGAGTATAGAGGTGTCAAATTGGAGTCGTCACTTGATGTAATCCCATGGTACGCAGGTAAAGTTGAGGTTAGCCAATACTTGGAAAGTCTCAACAAGGAGAAAAAGGTAATTTTGATCCTCTACTTTTCCAGTCTGATAAACTACTAAATCTGCTTAAAAGGTCATTCAGTATACCCGATTTCAGCCTGGATTCTTTCTCAACTACCTCGGCCACCCGCACAAAGTATCAAAACATATTTCCACCCTACCATTTCTGATGAATTTTGAGAACGGGAGAGCCATCGTAGAAGAAGGATCCCTTGATGATTATAACGTTTACACAACTGTAGCTGATATTGGGAATGTGGTTGCACGCGCTATCGAGTACGAAGGGGAATGGCCAACGGTCGGAGGAATCCGTGGAAGCCCAGTGACAGTTCGGGAACTCCTGCGCATTGGAGAATCCATTCGAGGTCTGTGTTTGCTTTTACAAGAGACTAAAGGAATGCGCGCTAACTTATTAGCAGGCAAGCCTTTCGCGATTGATTGGCTCAAGATGGAAGACCTCGAGAAGGGAGAGCTCAAGACTGAAAATTATACCCGACTAGAGTTGCCTTCGATTCCAGATGATCAAGTTGAGGCATTCTCGAAAATGACTACCAGAGGAGTTTTAATTGGCATGAGTCGCGGTCTCTGGAATGTTTCGGATGAGTGGAATCAGATCCTGCCGCATTACAAATTTACTCAAATTGAAGAATTCCTTCGTGGGTTGTGGGTGGACAACTGAGTATTTAGAATAACTATGAACGTGTGTTTTATTTGAATCCAATTTAAGATGTCCTAATTCTGGTCTCATTAAATTTGTTTTCAAGGTGGGAGTATGCAGATTGAGATAAAAACCAAAGCCTTGCGTGGCAAATGGAGTGGAGATTTCCCACGAAGCTGGTTTCCGTACTGACAACAACCCAAAACATTGAACCTCAGATCGCCAAACCTGTGCAGAGGCTAAACGTATGGCCAACCTAGCAATTTAAAGTCTACAAGATCGTCCATATCCTTCAGTCGTCTATCTGTCTAGCCATCCTCAGCTTTTGGCAATTTCTCAAATCTGGCGAACCTGGCCGCATTGACACAGCCGAGATTTTGGGTTGGGGGCCAAAAAAAATAAGAGCTTACCAATTGAGGTTAAAACCAAGTTTGTTGCCTGCACAAACAACGAGCGTTCTATCAGCAGTTTCATTGGTCAACAAGAGGTGACGGAAGAAGAGATAATGCAGTTGGTCAAGACGTGGAGCCACCCATGGCATAGTCTTTCAGCCATGGCGCTTAGTAGTTACAATACGAAACAGGTTCTTCTCAAATTGGGCAAGCCTACCGTATCTACCCAGCGGAGTTCTTGGGGGCCAAAGAGCGAGAACCTTCGGAATAAAACCCCCTGAACCAACCAGGCTGCCATCCCCCATTAAAACTAAGTGAGCGAAAATACCGCCCTCATTTATACAGAGCTCCCTCAAAGATATGCAATGGCTCCAATTACGCAGTCCAAAATCTGTCTTGATGTGGCTGTCGACCACAGAATCAGGCGATTGTTTAAACCAGTTCCCGATAAATTCAATGTCGACAACCCGAAAGAGCCTTCCGGACATGTTTCCCGACTAAAAGCTCGAGGCTATGTCCTTCGACGGTCCGAGGCCGAGATCGAAGTCACTGCGAAGTTGGCGCATCCAGCAGTTAAAGGTGGCATTGCCATCGCCCTACAGCAGCCGCGAGACAACCATCCTTACGAGAAGGGCCTAAATGCAGTCATTTTAGATTGCAATACCCTGTTTGCACTATCCGAAATCTTCCAGGCGGTCTCCTGCAAAACAATCGACATTCGGACCGACGTTACCATTATCGACCTGTTGCCGTACATGGCTGAAAAGGCATTACAGATGGATGATAAAACTTTGAGAGATTCCTTCCAGGTTTCGGCACAGTCTATTTGGGATAAAGAGCCACAGGTATTGCTCTGTGCGGGACGCATATGGCTACCAAAAAAGGGAAGAGTCGATACTCGCAAGGGCGATGCGTTCAGGTTCGAGACTCTTGGTGTTGGAGAGAAATTCGGCTCAAGAGTTAGATATCCTGTAAAGACACAGCGTATCCGCGAAGAGGGTGGACGCGTTACTATCAACAGAGTCAATGGCTTTCACCCTAGTCATGCGATGAATTACAACCCACACGTTAGTCTGTTAAGACAACTCCTGATATTGACGGGAGCGGAAACCTGCGGCATGTTGAGAGACGACTGGAACAACAAGGAATGGATGGATGATTTGAGGGAGCGCTGTAAATATATGACCGAGTCATTATCAGGTAAGGCAAGTTATGTCATTTCGACATGTTCGGGAAGTAACGTGTTCAATCAGGCTCGCCGTCCAAATCTCCATCACCAGCAAGTCCTAGTTCAAGTTCGAGCAACCGGGGCAAGACCAAATATATACCAGAGTACCAAGAACTATACACTGATGCTTTACTGGAGATTAAAAAAGCCATCCGACTCATTTTAAAATCAGAGCTAGCTAATTTGCCATCTAAAGACTTCTATGAAATTTTGCTCTCTAGTCGGCTAAGCGAAATTTGCAACGACGCGAGTCTCATTCTGCGCCAAATGTTCCATCTGGAGCGCAGAGGCTGGCCCGCCTCGGTAGCATGGAAGAATGAGGCTGCGCTCGCGGACACCGAGGCAGAAACGTTGGATTTCGCTAAAGCTCTACTCGAATTTACAAAGCAGGGAAACGACACGAAGTTCGCAAAGATCATTCGCGAGACTTCAAAGCGTATTCTCAAACGTGTGAAGGACGAAGGGCCTGGCTATAAATTTGATCTGAGCGAGATTTGCAATGACTTTCTCCTACTGGCTGTGGAGGTTGAAACACTGTTATTAGATCTACTTGAGGACCTGTCCACCATGATGGGTACTTTGACTTTGGGGACTTTGTGAGGACAAAGATTATGCATAACGAGAGCGAAGGCTGGCCCTTGGTATTTGATTTTCTGGAAACGTTTTAAGGACTCTTCAATGATCAACATTGTCTGTTCATTTGTGGTTGTATCTTCTGATAGGTCGTTTTAGTTCACTCTTCCGATCCATATAGTGTCTTTATTGGTAACTTCATACTTGTCCTTGACATGAATCGCATTTGGGTCGAGCTATATGTTTGTCTTTCTGTAATGAAAAAAATGGAATCTCGTCTTTCATTTTCCATGCACCCTCAATACCTGTTTTGTCAACTGCGCATGCCATACCAAGTCGCTATGTCATTTCTACCCATGTAGCTTGACCACCAGCATAGTCCTGTTTTTCTCGTCATTGTTTTTGTATCTTACAACTGCATCTTTTGTGGTTGCAAGTGCAGAATTTGGAAGCACATTTGTCGTATACCGGCTCGTGACCCTTGCTGTGGCTGTCACTATTGGGCACTAAGGGCGGTTCGGGCTTTACAGTCTTAACAGCGAAGCTTTGCAGAGCCATTATTCCGATACATCATATCTGCTACACGCACTTGTGAAATTGCTTGTTTTCTGGAATAGGCGAGAAACCAATATCTTTAATGGATTGAATATCTTTACAAAACTGAATTGGATAAAGAGGTATTCTGCAGTAGCCCGGTACTTATCTTCAGTAACAATATTGGTGGAACAGAATCTAGAGTGTATGATGCACAGACAGAATTATACAATGTCAGCTTCTAAAAAGCAAGTGTGTTGCATAATTCACATTGCAGTGGGGTGCGCTAACTTGTGCTGGTCTCTTACGGCTTCATCTTAGTTTTCGCTTAAAATCGATAGTTTGTGAGTCGGGCATGACAGCCCCTGGCTTTATCCCGTCTCTGCCCTGTCCAGCGCGTCTATTCTCACTGTCACTACCGTGCTTCCTATTTGCATTGTCATATTTGGGGTTCACCGCTTACTCGAGCATGCACATGGGAGCGGTGAGGTTGGGGCTTCAGCTCGTTGCGGCTGAAACCAAGGGTTTGTCGCTCAGTATCTGACGCCGGCAAACCCGATGATACAGTCAGTTTTCACTTGTATATAAGAAGGAAGCAATCTCTGCAAGAAAATTAATTTTATCCGTCTCATTCATCAAATCACATCATGCCTCCGTAGGATAAATTCTTTTTCTCTAGCGCTGCTCCAGCTGCCCGGCCTAAGAGGATTGTCATATGCGGTGATGGTACATGGCAGTCTGCTACTTCCACCGACCCAAAGCATGGATGTTCTTCCAATGTTGCCCGCATTAGTCGTGTCTTAGCAAGTGCTGGGTTGGATGAAGACAAAAAAGAATGGCAGCAGGTGGTCTACTATGATGCTGGTGTTGGAACTGGCGATATTACTGATTTTGAAGCCAACCGACAGGGTATGGAAAAAGATTCTCGGATTTAAATCGATCTGGCATTGACACTGCATCTCTAGGTTGTGAGGGATTTGGCTTACTGAAAATGTTCTAGAGGCGTACAACTTCATCGCTAGCAACTATAGCCCTGGAGACAAACTCTATTTCTTCGGATTTTCGCGAGGTGCCTTCACAGTGCGATCCGCTGCTGGTCTTGTTCAAGACATTGGGGTCATCCATGCTTATCTGATGCCTGAGCTTCTCAAACAATATGGCAATTACATTCGAGGGAAAGATTTTTCGAAACCCTTTGTGGAGACACCTCACTGGTCGAAGTTCACAGCCAACAACCCAAACCCATACATCTCCACAGCGAAGGAGGTGGTAATCCAAGTTATTGGTGTCTGGGATACAGTTGGTGCTCTTGGTCTCCCAGACGCAGGCCATTACATCAAATGGAATAACTCTGGAAGCCGCCAAGCGTATCAATATCACAATACCGGTCTTAGTGCGAGTGAGTTGATCTTTTAGGATATATTCGCCTGCCATGAATGCTAACTTTATTAAAACTGCAGGTGTTAAATATGCTTACCAAGCCCTCGCCCTTGATGAATGCCGCGAGGCATTTTCTCCATGTCTATGGTCTGCCAAGAAGAACAGTGAAGGAAAAGTCGACACAAAGATAGTACAGTGCTGGTTTCCAGGCGCACACATCAACGTGGGAGGCGGCAATTCGGATAACGTTGACAAGTCGGGTGAAAGGGAAACCAAGGGGGATCGCGAACAGTTGGCCAGTATCTCATACGCATGGATGCTTGACCGTATTCGGCCTCATTTGGCGTTGAACGAAGTTGCTTTGGAGACGCAGCTGGCTGAGATTGAAGCAACTCTCAAGAAGACGGCGGCTGAGGGCAGCCCCACAGGTCCTACCGAAGACTGGACATGGGGTGAGATTTCGGACAGCAACACAATTGGGTACAAGATCATGAGGTCTGCCCAAATCAGAACCCCGGGCGAATACATTCAAGACGAGGGAAGTATCACATTAGAGCGCGTTCACCCAACCGTTCACTTCCGCCAGCAGTACCACGCTGCGCTGAAACAAACAAAAAAGTCACAAAAAGTCTACCACCCTATGGCCATGGAGGGTTGGGAGCGCATCTACGACGAGCACGGCAGAGGAAGGCCTGGCCAGGAACGCAAAGGCTGGAAGTGGGTCAAGTACCAGAAGGATGCTAAAGGAAAGCTGGTTCTTGATGCCAATAAGAACAAGGTAATCGAGAGGGGGATGTGGGAGTTTGAGATTGGTGAACTGCCCGAGAACAAGAGCATTGAGCAGTGGCTAATCAAAAAGTCGTGGAACGTTGAGGGCTACTACAACACCGCGAAGGAAGGTTGGGCAAAATAGAATATGGAAGATGGCGATTATTTGTGAAATCGTAGTCAGCTTCGATGAACCTCCAAATCCTCCATCTATGCAGCACTTTGGTTAAGAAGTATGAAGACACGAATGCAATATTTCGAGATATTTGGCGTATATTTGATGTCAACCTCTTTCAGCACTTGATTTAAACCTCTAGAGTTAGGGTAGATGTGCACATATTTCGCCAGAGTAATATGTTCACTGTGTTAGGAAACAATCGGAACATGGATGATTCAGAAAAATCCAAACGACATGTTATACTCCATTGGTAGTTATTCTCGCGAAAGAATTAGATATTCCATAAATTCGTTTCGCAGATCTGGAAAGATGCTGACCGTTGTCTGTATGGCCGAAATGATCCCCACATCCCGCGAAACTGCAGCATGGGCAATCTCGGGGCGAATCCGTCTTACCATCGCAAGTTGTTCGACCGAAACAGGGGGAGTTAAAATTTTGAGTGCCAAGAAATTTCCTTTAGGCCAAGGAAATTTGAAGGTTGGCTGTCATCAGATGAGTATTCGCATGGTGTGGGTGGTGTCAGAACAGTGGGTGCCAGAACAGTTCCGAATAAGCTCGCAAGATCTGTCATTTGATGCCATATTCAGGTGGCAAAACGACTACATACGCGGGCAAGAAGAAAATATCGAAAGATCAACAACAGGGAAAACAGAAAAAGGGTGTCAGTAAGTGTACACCGAACGTGGCAGACAAGGGTAATAAGTGTGTCTGCTTCAGGTGGTAAATGCCGGGGAAACTTCTCACAGGAATGTGGGGGATCAGCCCTTCTCCCCTCCCTCCACTTCACCCGACAATAACCCACAGCCAAGAAAATGCTAGTCCTCATTTGCAAAATCGTTCCTTCAGCTCGTCGTCTTCTACCCCGAAATCTGCTGATTTTAGTGCTGCATAAACCACGGGCTAGTTGGAGATTTGGAGAAGGGCTTCCCCAGCCACTGCCCCGATCAGGGAATTCCCTTCGTCCTCGTGGCCCCCCGGCGCGCTGCGATCTTCTCTGTCCTAACCACTCAGCCCTCCAATTCGAGCCCATGTGTTTGCGGGGCCCCAGGTGAATGCGGGGAGGCCTGAGCGCGCTAGCAACTCCACAGGGCGTAGATTCGCAACCCTTTGGCTCCAAAGTTAGCCCGAGCAGTATCGATATGGTGAGCCAATCACGACCAACTTGTCACAAACAACGCCTTATTCGGTCGAACTGCACCCGAGCCGTCCCGTCCATCGCGTGGTCCGAGGTGGAGGACCGGCCTCAATTGTCGGCATGTTTCGTTGAATGGGGCCCCGTACCCCAGACTTCAACTTGTTTGTGGAGAGTATGGCAAGTAGTTCGTCGCGTATCTTAAAAGGCTTCTGCTCCCCGCAAAAGACAAAACTCAATGGGTTGCAGATCTTTGTCTTGTAAGATCCAGAACCTGGGGGATCTTCTCTGAACTTGTCTGTCTGAGCCCTGTACGAGAATAATAAGCTTAACAACGACCTTAAACGATGTGGGGACGAAAGAAGCTCAAGACGGACAACGATGTTGCCACCGCTGTTCACTTGACTGTGAGACAGTCGTTTGTGCCAAATTTGTCGGGTAAGGCCCTTAAACTGAGCCTAGGTAATCACCGAGTCGTCTTGACACAGGACTAACAACTTCTCACAATAGTCACGACCCTCTTCTTCCTCTGGGGTTTCGCCTACGGTCTTCTCGATGTCCTCAATTCCCACTTCCAGTCCCTGCTTAACCTCAGCGGATCTCAGTCTTCTGGCTTGGCAGCCGCCTACTTCGGTGCCTACTTTATCTGCCCTCCTACCCTCTCCGGATGGATCCTTCGAAAGTATGGTTTCCGTACTACCTTTATCACTGGCCTTTCTATTCTAGCTGTTGGATGCCTCCTCTTCTGGCCCTCTGGTTTGAAAAAGTCCTTTGGTGGATTCTGCGGTTCCATGTTCATTGTCGGATCTGGCCTGTAAGTCAAACCTTCTTCAATTGACACGATATCAACTCCAACTAACGTTTTGACGTCTACAGTTCGACTCTCGAGACTGCTGCCAACCCCTTCCTCTCCATCTGCGGTCCTCCAAAGTACTCCGAAGTTCGACTCAACATTGCGCAAGGTGTTCAAGGCACTGGCTCCTTTGTTGCTCCTCTGCTGGCCTCCCGCGTCTTCTTCGCTTCGACTCTTGACACTGATGCTTCCCTTGCCAATGTTCAATGGGTATATCTCGGAGTCGCAGGTTTTGTCGGCTGCCTGATCATTGTCTTCTTCTTCATTCCCTTGCCTGAGATTACCGATGCCGACATGGCTCTCCTCGAGGGTGAGATTGGTGAATACGACCCAGGCCCGCTACGCAAGCAGTACAACCTGTTCCTTGCTGTGTGGTCCCAGTTCTGTTACGTTGGTGCTCAAGTCGCCCTTGCCAACTACTTCATCAACTATTGCATGGATCACGGCAAGACGAAAGCCCAGGCTTCGGATCTGCTCTCTGTGGCTCAGGGGCTTTACACGGCAAACCGATTCATCGCTGCTGGTCTCATGTTGATGCCTGCTTTTAAGCCCCGTCTTATTCTTGCTACCTACCTTTCCCTATGTGCCATATTCATGGCCGCTGCTATTGGGACCAAGGGAGTTGCCGGTATTGCTGTTTTGATTATCGTGTTTTGCTTCGAGTCAGCCTGTTTTGCTTGCATCTTCGCCACTGGTAAGTTTACTCCCGTCAGGGTATCATGTACTACCTTGTATCAAGCTAATATGTATTCTAATAGGTCTCCGTGGCCTTGGTCGTCATACCAAGCGTGGAGGATCTTTCCTTGTGGCCGCCATTTCTGGCGCCACCGTGTTTACTCCCGCAACTGGAGCTGTCATGGATGCCACCAACGCTTCTACGGCTATGGTAATCCCTCTTGTGGGATACATCCTCGCCATGGTGTATCCCGTCTACATGAACGTGTGGAATAAGGAGCTTCTTGATAGCCATCGGGCAACAGACGTTGGGGTCCTGCCTGACGAGCCAAAGGACATTGAGTTTATGAGCGCGACCCATGATGAGGGCCCTCCTACAAGGAACCAATCGACAGTTCACGTCGAATAAGTAGGATGCGTCGTAGTTTTTAGTAGAATATTTTGGAAATATTAATAGCTTGTCGAATATTTTATCATCAAAAGGCCAATTGATTGCTGAAAAAAGAAATCGCGCCTAAATGTCGTGTGAATTTGAACTCCCGATAAGCGGCCAAGAAATTTTTTCAAGGCACTTTGCAAACTGGGCAGTCACGATTACTAGATTAAAATTCTAGGCGCCAAGACGATCGACCCAGGGTAATATGTGTATTTGAGAGTAAATCCACGGGACCGTGTGACCCGCAACTCAATGCATGTGTGCCCCTGTAGTCGACGATCCACTGAACAGTTTGGTGATCGATGCAACAAAGTAATCTAGTCGGGTACTGTAATCTCGTGGTAAAAATACGTCTTGATGAAATCTAAAACATAATTTTGTATCGACTGGGCGCATATCGCGCAGTCGGCCCGAGAAGTGAATGCCGTAATGCAACTGTGCTTCGTGGTGAGGGCCAAAAAAAGCCATATCTCGGGCCGGACCACAGGGCAATTTCGCATTACCACAACCTACGTATCGGCATAATATCTGAAATACCTTTCGCCTAGACTATTAATGTGAGGAAAAATTCTTGGAAAGTTTATCCTTATCGATGTTTTCAGCTGTTGCTACCTTGCACTCTGATTTGGTACAATAGTGACCCATGATGACCACCATTTCAGGAGGCCTACCATGAGATTGGTAAGGCAGATCACGTTCTAGCCACTCACAGTATAATGCCCAAAATCGAGCATGTCGCAAATGCAACTTATGAATCGTGGGCTGCAGCCATTGGCCTTGGAGTAGGCTCGGTCGGCGTCCATCAGGGATTGTTGCAAGCACCCTAGATGGAGATTGCATGGCTGCGATAAGAGTATAAATAAATACGATTTCTACCACACCCGACTGCCCATCAATTTTCCAAGCCAATATTTTTCTCCCGCTGAATATCTAGAGTTTCAGCCTATCGCACGTTGCTCATTCTTATTATTGAATAAATTTCACGTACTGAGTTGGCTCAAATTTGGAGATGCCTGCTAAGTATTATGCAGTTGCAATCGGGAGTGATGTAGGTGTTTATGACACCTGGGAGTGAGTATTCATGCACATGACATTTGACTTGCAAGTGCACTAAGGAGCACTCGAATAGGGAAACAAAGCGCTATGTGGACGGATTCAAGGGTGCAAAGCATAAGAAATTCAACACAAGAGCAGAGGCAGACGAATTTATAAACATGTACAAAAATAACACCAAAGCTTCATCACAACCGGACACAATGGAAGTGGACATCCCGAGGGTAAAGCCGTTTCGACAAATATCCATTCATCCAACCAGCGTTGATGCAGAAGAGAATGTTGTGAAAAAGAGGAAAAGGCTCTGATAAACAGAAGAAAGCCAAGAAAGCCTATAGCGGAGTGTGCGGTAGAAACGCCGCTTGCTAGAGCGATTTTTAGTTGGGTAAACTATTCCTGAAATGACGGTAGATAATTAAATTGATTCTATACGGATATTTGACTGTTATACGTCTTTGGGTTTGTTCACTCTTGGCTTCATCACTCTATCTATCTGATGGTATGTTCGTGCAGTGTTCGCGGTATATTAGGTGTGGCCGGCGGCTCCGTGACGTCATCAAATTGGTCCGTGGTAAATGCCTCGCGGTTGTCGACGGGTGAAGAATCCACATATTTAATTTGCATCGTGGTGCATTGTTGTTACGAGATCAGTGCGAGCGACTCGACTCATCTGTGTCTGGGTGCCAAGCTCGTGACAATTTTGGTCTGGCGTGGCGATTTGGAAGACAGGGGAGTTGTGCCGATATTAAGCGCAGGGCGATAGTGCTACTGGGGGGAAATAGCGTATTTTTCTAGCAGGGAGGTTGGGAGGGCGGATCCTGTGTTATCGGAGTGTATAAGCCGAATGGAAAGTTTAGTTATCGCGGTTGAACTTGTGCTCGATCCGAGATGTTGACGGACATGGAGGCTGCAGGGCGGGACGAGGGAAGCGACATCGGCGGAGGAGGGGCAGCAGAGTGAAGAGGGATGGAATGAGGGGAGCTGGAGGCTGGAATTTTAACGAGTTTAAGGGGCAATTGAACATGAAATAAAACATAGGCTATGAGTATATATATACGAATCAATTTTAATCAAGATGGAATGTTAATCACTCGTCTCTCGTTGGTCGTCGCGTGGCCGACCATCACCATCACGACCCAGTTTCACAAAATTGTTTTTGGTGGTGCGGGGTAAATGAGCATCCACCACCCACGTCTGTGACTAAGGCCCCACCTCACTTCCTAGCACGCGTACCTCGAATCCTCACTTCACCGGCGGCCGGCGGCGAAGCGCAAAGACGACGACAGCCGAATTGACCATTTTTTATTAAAACACCAGACCCATCTTTCACTCACAGACAGGATTCATCACAGCCTACACCACAACACAACACAGCAACAATGGCCCCCTCACTCCAAGAAGCTCAAATCTCCTTCGTCGGAGGCGGCAACATGGCCGCCGCCATCATCGGTGGCTTGCTCGCCAAGGACATCCCCAAGCAGAACATCTTCGTGGCCGAGCCCTGGGACGTCAACCGCAACAAGATGGCCGCCCTGGGCGTGCGCGTCACCGAGTCCAATGTCGAGGCCGCCAAGGACGCCGACATTGTCATCATCGCCGTCAAGCCCCAGGTCGCCAAGACAGCCTGCACCGACCTCGCCGGCATCTGGGCCTCCCGCAAGACCCTGCCCCTGATCATCTCCATTGCTGCCGGCGTCACCCTCGCCAGCTTCATTGAGTGGTTCCAGCAGGGCGGCAGCGCTGCTCCCCCCGTTGTCCGTGTCATGCCCAACACCCCTGCCCTGGTTGGTGAGGGTGCATCTGGTCTCATTGCCAGCGACGCTGTCTCTGCTGAGGAGAAGGACCTCGCTACTGCTCTCCTTTCTAGCGTCAGCCGTGCCACCGAGTGGGTTGACAAGGAGGAGCTTCTCGATGTTGTCACTGGTATTTCTGGTATGTTGACTAAAACTTCTCAATCCCAACTCAATTGCTTCCCCGAGCTAATCGCTACATCAAGGCTCTGGCCCCGCTTACTTCTTCGCCTTTGTCGAGCACCTCATCTCCGCTGGTGTCAGCCTGGGTCTGTCTGAGGAGCAGGCCTCTCGCCTGGCCAAGCAAACTGCCATGGGCGCTGGCAAGATGCTCGTTGAGGCCACTGACCCTCCCTCCCAGCTAAGGAAGAACGTCACCAGCCCCAACGGCACCACCCACGCTGCCCTGGTGAGCTTTGAGAACGACAACCTGAAGGACATTGTTGCCCGAGCCGTCAAGGCCGCAACTGACCGCTCCGAGGAGCTTGGAAAGGCCTAAATGGCTAGATAAAATAAAATTAGAGAAAAAAGGAATAAAAATAGACAAAACTGATACATCTTGCTTAATAAACGAGGGAATTCAAAATGCTTTCACAGACATGTGACATAGTTCATGCTAACGGGTGCTCTTTCATGCCGGGACCATAGGGAAGGTTCTGATTTATGCGTAAAGAAAATCCATGATGAATTAAGCCAGAATCTGTGATGCTCATCGAACACTATGCTTCGTACAAATTTTCTGACCCCAACAAACAAACAAGTACTAATTCAAATTGGTCCAGTGAAACTTCCATGCCATAACTCCCGCGATGCCAAATACATGCAATCATAAACCATGGCCACATGTCATTACTAGCGGTACTCAAACACTATTACCCTTGTCGAATCAAGAACTCACTTTGTGGGCGTAGAAATGCCCATGGATCGTATCAAAGAATGTTATTCTTACATCTTACTCACTTGGGACAGACTGACTTTCCTGCAGCCTTGCTTGCCTCCAAAGCTCCACTCAGGCCGTACTGCGAAAACACACCCTCGATTCGGTGGGTCGAGTTGAGGTTCTTGACGACTACAATCTGGTAGCAAGTCGCAGAACCTTGGCGAGACGCAATGGTCGAATAGGCAAGGAAGAGTTCCCAGATCTGCAAGTAATTAGCGTTGGTCGAACTAAATTTGGGGAGCACCATACTCGATACCACCGCTGTCCATAAGCGGCCTTAACCTTGTCTGCGTTGCCGAGCCAGTTGCGGTACCATCTCCAGAGCGTACTAGAGTAGTGAACTCCAACAGTGTCGACACTGATTGCCACAGTTAGTTGGGAAATTACGGTGAGTCGCCATAGAAGCTCACCTCTTGACCTCGAATCCGGCTCCTTCAAGACATGTAATGTAAAAAGTCAACGGGGTTGATGCATCCGCACCGGGGAAAATGTACTTGTTCAGAAACAGTCCCCAGATAAAGTCCTCATACTGCCAAGCCTTTCGCAGCCCAGAAAGCTGCACGTACATGGATCCGTCATCCTCAAGCATCTCGTAACACTGGCGGAAAAACGTTTTCATCCTCCTCACACCCACATGCTCGGCCATCTCTAGCTGCGTAATCTTGTCAAACTTGACCTCTGGAATATCGCGGTAGTCGCAGCACAGGATCCGGCTCTGGTCCTTGGGCACGCCCGCCCGGCGCAGGGAGTCGTTGCCCCATTGCGTCTGGTTGCGGGCCAGCGTGACGCCCGTGACGCGGGCGCCGTAGTTTACGCTCGCAAACTTGGCCAGGGTGCCCCAGCCGCACCCAATGTCGAGCACGCGGTCGCCCTGCTTGAGGCCAATCTTCTCGCACACGACGGCCATCTTGTTGTCCTGCATCTCCTCTAGCGTCTCCTCGCGCGTGGGGTCGGAAATAATACCCGACGTGTAGATCATGCGGGGGCCCAGGAACCACGCATAGTGGCCGTTGCCGTGGTCGTAGTTGGGGCGCACCTGGTCCTCGTCCTGCGAGCGGTGGTGCAGCAGCACGTCGGGGGCGAAGGTGAAGATGATGTAGCGGAACAGGTCGAGCGTGAAGTTGAAGCGCGCCCAGTCGTGGCGGTACTCCAGGGCCTCGAGGCAATCGCCGTTAAAGTCGACATTGCCGCTGAAATAAAGCTCGAAAAAGGTCTGCATGGGAATTCTGTGTCGGCCGTTCCATCGCGCCTTGTCCAACGGCTTTTTAAAGGTCAAATAATACTCGACCGGGCGACCCGGAAGCTTTACTTTATCGTTGAGGCGCGGGCTAACGGTGGACATGACGGTCCAAATCACGACCAGGATCGGGATCGTGGTGAAGAGCCCAAAAAAGATGGACGTCTTTATGCTGCCGCCAAACTGCCATGCAATCCATGATGGGACCCATAGAAGCGCAAATACCAAGAGATTGCTGGGGAATTGTTCGTGGCCGGGGCCGTCGGCGGGGAGAGGGGCGTTCTTGATAGCGGGGAGCTTTAGTGCGTGCTGGTTAGCGAAGATCGACGATGGGGTCAAAAGTGGCGATGGGGCCGTTTCGCTGGTCAACTTACACTGGTGACCCTCACTCCGCAATCTTTACCCGTCTTCATGGATTCCTTCGGAGCTGGGGGCGTCTGGATAAAGTCGATATCGGCTGTGAGGTGGGCGTGTCCATTGCCATTGCCATTGCCATTTGCATGGCTGATGCCATTTGTTAGTGCCGCCATGGCTATACTCGAGGCCGTCCTCGGGGGAGAAAAGGGAAGCGCGGGCAATAGCGACAGAAGTAAAGAAAGGAAGAATAATTTTTTAGAGGATGAAGTCCGCCAGGTTCATGGGACAAGCGGTCAAAATTGTGCTTCAAAAACAAGCTGCAGAAAGCACCTGAGCTCTATCACGGCACAGCGGGGCCATCCTGTCCCCCCTGCGAGCTGTCAGCCCAGGATGGACAGATTTGGGGCCAACTATCCCCCCGGAACATGAGCGGGCAGAAGGTCCCGAAGATTGGCACGCAGTCTAAAATGGTTGACGTACGCACGCGGGAAAATGAGGTGCATGTGTTAAGCGAGAGGGGCCGCGGTACATGGCGTGGTGAAGCGTTTGCCGTCACCCATCGCGGTCCCTGCTGTTAGCCCATTAATGGGGCCACCCTCTCGCACCTCAACAAAGCGCTGTGCGAATAGGGGAAAAGCACGTTTCCAAGACATGCAGGTGCTTACCGGGAGAGATTCGTGGGGGAGGGTGGGAGCATGTAACGTGCTGGGAGATGGGATTTGGAATATGTAAGCTATATCCGAATGGGACCGAATAAGAAGAATGGATGTGCTTCGTCTATGAACGAGATGGCATACGAGTATACTACTAATTAAGCAGCGAGAGTATACCATATTACACCTCGGACCACCTAAATTTGTAACCCGTTTCATTTCATTCGTTTCCTCCTTTTTTCCCACTCCCCGGATATCACGCATGGCTCATAATTAGCTATCGGATTGACCGGATGCTGTGCTGCCTGATTGTGCAGCCACTACACACACCGAACCTGCTTCACCAATCTTGGCACCGGGGTCGCGTCACGTGAGCTCGTGAAATCAAGGTACGAACTTGGGCAATGGAGTCGTGTGTCGGCTTTGGGCCCCGAAATTACCTTAGTGGGTATTTCAACCTCAATGAAATATTTTAATGTCGTCATCGAAAAGCTCTAAGGTTCCATCTCTCGAAAATGCGGCTACTTACTATCTTCCATGGACCCTAGCCAGGCACCATCGAGTATAAACCAACATAGTGCAGTTCATGGCTCTGCCTCTCATAAATTGCCCACGTGAGCGAAGCAGAACCCGACACACCATGGCAAAATAGAGGCGACAAGATCGACAAGAAGAGAAAAATAAATCATCATATCCAAGGTTAACGAACAATTCTAGATTGTTTATGTATTTATTTATTTTTTATTTATCGATGCTATTAAACTCTCTGTAATTTTTGCGATAGCCGCCGTGTCGCGTATCACGTTTTTTTCAGGCAGTGCATGCAGCTGACGTTGGGTCATCTGCCCAACCAACCATCAGAGTCCAACGCGTGTAATCTTCCGACCCCTCATTTTCTTCATTTATTTCTTATTCTGCGCCTTACCAAGACTAGAGCGCAACCATGTCGGGTCTTGAGGCTCTTAGCCTCACCTGCAGCATTTTTCAAGTTATTAGCTTCGGCAGAGAAGTCCTTCAAGTCGCAAAGAGCGTCTACAATAATGGGTCGCTCGATAATTCGCTCGCGGAGCAATCCGTTGTTCTCGAAAATGTCTCTTCCCACATTCGAACCATCAGTTTGGGGAATAAGATGACGAAGCACGAGAGGGATTTGACAAGGGTTGCTGAAAAGTGCCAAATTGCTGCGCGGGATCTGAGAGAGGAGGTTGCCTTCATCCTAGGCGAGTCTTCCAAAGGTAGTTTATCCAAGACTCTCAAAGTGGCAGCTAAGACGACCTGGAGGAAGCGAAGACTTGACCGATTGGAGAAGGATTTAGAAGCCGCTGAGAGGAACATGAATACGGGACTACTTGCCCATGTCTGGTGAGTCACTTGTCTGGTTAAACCATTTTTCAACTCGAAATGATCCAATTCTGACTAGAAATGGTAATAGTGACAAGCTTGCCAACATTAAACTAGAGCAAAAGACCAACAACGAAGATCTATTGCACTTCATTAGTCGATATCATGAAGGCTACCGGGATTCGAATCACCTCATTCTACAACAGAGCCAGATGGAAAGAGATCACACTACGGCCGAGGCCATGAAGCTAAGGACGCATATTTCAGCGGAGGCGCAAAATTCTGAAAAGACCCTGAGACGGACTTTCAAATCTAGTATGAAGTCTGCTACACGACAGTTCAATAGCCGGATAGAACAGCTCGATGATAAAAAGGTCCAGCAAGCCAAAATGGATCGGATTCTCAATAGTCTTAAATATCCCGACATGAATCAACGACGCAATGAGGTCAAAGAGGCCTATCCAGAAACATTTAATTGGATATTCAAGGACATTGAAGAGAACTCCGACACGGACTCCGAGTCTGACTCGGATGACTCCTCTGAATATGAGTCAGAGGACAACCTTTCAGTCAGAACAAGTTCGGTCAACCATTCGGATGGTTACCCAGATGGTGAGGGTGTGGTTATTAGAACAGATGAGATTACACAAGACGAAGAGAATCAATCCACAAGTGCCACTGAATCCGATGAGAACGAATATCAACACACGGACCTATCATCAGACTCTTCGAGCGACTCAAATGAAGACCATCATCACCAGATGGACCGACACTGGAACGACTTCCCGGATTGGCTGAGATCGAACGAAAAGAGGTATTGGATATCGGGAAAGCCTGGATCAGGCAAAACGACCCTGGTCAAGTTTATTATATCACACCCAAATACACAGGAGATGCTTGACGCTTGGATTCCCGACTCTGTGCTCATTTCTCACTTTTTCTGGCGTCCGGGAAGCACTATGCAACAAAGTATTAAGGGAATGCAATGTTCTCTGCTGTACCAATTACTGTCGAAAAACCGGGCCATGATCGAATTGATCTTTGGCCAGATTCACGAGATAGAGCAGAAAGATTCCCCAAGCGACTGGGAGCCGAAAAGTCTCTAAAAAGCAATTAAACTCACTATCAATCGATACAGCCGGCCTATCTGCATATTTGTAGATGGATTGGACGAGGTCGTTGAGAAGGATGGAGTCATCGAGCTTTTATCGATTTTGGACTGGCTCAATAAGCCTCCAAATGTCAAAATGCGTCTCTCAAGCCGGCCGGAGCCGCTTCTTTTCAAAAACCTTTATACCTTCCCCCGGCTTTACATGCAAGACCTCAACTATTCCGACCTGAGGCGGTATGCCAATGATACTCTTGGGAAACTACTTACGCAAGAACCAACCTTCTCTGGTGGAAAATCAAAGAATATCCTCTCCTCTATCATATATAAAGCAGAGGGTGTGTTTCTCTGGCTCTGTTTGGCAATTAAGAGCGTTAGTAGGGGTATCGAATATGGTGATGGCATTGATGAGGTTGAAGCTCGGATCGAAACTCTCCCAATTGATCTCACTGAACTATACGAAGATATGCTAGAGAGAGTGGGTGAAGACTTGTCTATTTATCGCCAAACAGCATCAGCTTTGTTTCATCTGGCTATGGTCTTGCCTAGGAATGATAGTCTTACCCGGTCAAACTTGACTGTTTTTGAAATGATGGTTGCATCAAGTTCCCTAACCGACCAGCTCCCGGAAGACGTAACGTGTGTTTTATCTGCGGAGGAAATGGTAGGCAGGTGTCAAAAGCTAGAGAGAGAGGTTTTGTATCGTTGCGCCGGGCTTCTAGATATCATCGAAACCCCCTCTGTCGAAACTTGTGCAACTTCTCCATATTTGGGATCTTACAGACTTGTAGCTCCGTTCGTGAGCAATCAACGGACTATTAGATTCATTCATCGCACCGCTTATGACTTTCTCATGGACACCTCCAAGGGCAAGCTGATTCTAACTTATGATGCTAGGCCCAGCTCAGACTGGGCCGCCAGAGTTGTATATGCCTTCATAATTTCTTCCAAAGTATTCTCCGACCCCCCGAGAATGAATATATCACCTCCCGATGTTGCGTGGAACATATCCAATGTATTTCACCTAATTAACAAGCTATTGCCTCAAGATGATAATATTACAGGACCGGGTAGCTATTTACGACACCAGCTCACTGAAAAATTGCGAAAGGCTAGCAAGGACTTTTTCATACATGATACTGGAGTGAGATACTGGCCCACATCGTGTTTCAATGCGGAATTCTATATTGCATGTGTAAAATTCCGGCTCTGGGACCATGGGATTGATGTGTTATCTCGCATTCATTTTGACAAGGCCACTCTTTCCCGCTGTTTGAGCGAGCTGGCAAATCACATACGGTTTCTAGGCTTCCATGGTCGTTCATTTGAGGGACCATATTACCGTTCATACCATCAGATGTGGGATTTACTTATTAGTAAAGGGGCCGATATGAACTGGAGGGCTTCGTCGGGGCCCGCCAGACACAGCACACTTGACGTCTGCCAAACGTCCTTCGGCGTCTTCGCAAGGGTTGCCGTTTGGGAAATCTTTCACAGAACTTTACGCGGCCTTTCGATTGCCTCGACTATTTTTCAATTAATGAGCAGATCGAGAAGCCTAGGACCCAGATCTGATGATCAAACATGCATCGCCCTAATTGCCCAAAAGAAAGCGAAGAGATGACAAGTTGAAGTCTTTGCGAATATGCTCGATATTCCCATCAGCAATCATACCTTCATTGGGCTGGTTATGTTACCAACTTCAACTGCTATTCACTTAACGACAAATTCGCTGCTTAAGAGATATCCTAACTCAATTGATGACCCAGAAATTGCCAGCGTCCATAACCAACTCCAAAAGTTTCTGCTATGTACGGAACAGGAAAAGAAACACTTCTCCACTACGTTTTTCGAGTACAAAGCCGATGCAAACAACTCATTCCTTTCTCTCATAGGTTTGCAAAAGTTAGATGGAATCCGTTGTCGGCAAATGTTACAAGTGGAAGGCGCTGGAAGCCTAATTAGTGCGATGAAAGAGTATATGGAGCGAGACGACGACAATTCTTCACAGACACTCCGCAAGACATTGTTTCGCTGTTTCGACAATTTGTCTCCAGATGAAGGGTTACTTGTCGAGTGGTTGCTTGATGCTGGAGTTCTTTGCAAGCGGCAATACAATTAACCCTTCCATAATCGCCCAATACTCTAGACCGTAAGGTCTTCATCACCTATCCACAAAATTATTTCCACTCCTCTTCTTAACCCAAAACAAAAGATTAAACAGCAAGCTCAAGTAATTTGCATATTATTAAAAAGCTAGGAGGGTTTCCCTATTGCCTATTTTGAGCGAAGCCTTGCCAAGGCATTTAGATTGCCTTGAGAGGGCAGATATCTTTGGACCAGGATCGACGAGCCCTTTTCTAAATCGGACGCTGACCAATGAATACACTGAGCCTAGATAACCACAGCCTATGTCAATAGATTCACACATATTAAGCCATACGACAAGAATCCGTTGCGGAGAGACCGTCTGCGACATCCAAGCCGCGCCTGTCGCAAGAACTTCCATTTCGTAGAGGACCGTGGATTTATTGACCTTGATTGAAAGAGAGTAAATAATAAAGATCCAAACATGACAATGAAAACCATCTGTCAGGCGACTAATGGAGGGTTTCGTAAGCAAGATCACGGTGATCGTCCGCACCGGCTTACCCATGACGTAGCTGATGGGGAATGGTCTATCCTCGACCAGTCACTGCACTGATACAACGCCACCATTCACAACGGTTTTGGGCTGAAGATCATGTCTGATTAATTAGCAAAATGGATCAAGATTGAACTAGGTTGCCAAAGGTCTACTGGATTGCAGTGCTTTCCTTCCAAATATGGTACAGAAATGGTGTTTTCAGCTCAAACAAGATCAGTCCATGTCTACACATTGCATTGGAACCCATTCCGCATCTGCGTCAAGCCTCCATTGCCCTGCGTTCTCTTCAATAGTGTTCTCATCCATCCAATCTTCCATTGCAGCCTCCAGCATAGAGTGATCCCACCAACCAGTGGGCCCCAAAGACGCAGAGTTTTGACTATTTCCTCGCCCTCTAGAATCTCGCACCCTCTCAATTGACTCATATCGGGCGTTGCGAAGCCAGAAGGCCTGGCCAATGCGCCCCAGTCTGTGTCGGTAAACGGTCCACAAATCACCAAAGAGCTCGATTCGCCTCATTGTATCCCAAGGAACATGCCCAAGAGAATTAAAGAGATGCATGTTGGTAGTTTCCTTTGGTTGCAGCCAGCGCTGCTTGTTGGCGTTAGACGGTGCAATATCCTGGTCAACACACTTTGCAAACCCGGCTAGATATTTCTTGGACTCCTTGTCAGCCCTGCTTGCCAGCTCCATAAGCTGAAGGTCGTATACGCCATCAAGTGAAATATTGCATTGGTGGAATAAGACTTTGGAAAGATCACGCAGATCAAACCCAACTTTCCAAACCGAGTTGGATTCCAGAATCTGTTTAAGAGATCGACAATCGTCATTTTCCACTGGATCATGCTCCAAAATAGCCAAAATGCTTTTTCCAATGACATAAAGTGTATTTCTTGGCTTGAGTAGTAGTTGCAAGGTGGTGAGTTTCCCATGCCCCATACCCGTGCCATCTAGATAGATGGACGGAGGTTTGGGTGGAAGCCCATGAAGGTGTTCCATAAGGACGCCAAGTGACTCCATTGAACTAATATTAACAGTAGAAGGTCCGTCATGTTCGGCAATATTGGTGGAAGCTGGATTGGAATCGCTTCCAATCATGCCCGTGCTTGGGTAGTTCTTGTTCACTCTCTGTGCCATGGGCGCGCAATTTGGTCTCCGAAAATTAAGGAAGGAATTCTCAACACCCTCAGATTTATTTCCCTGGACCTCCCTTTTATACCACTAGGGTGATGATCTACTCAAGAGTGATCGTAGCAGTCACAGAATTTTCTCCTCGTCGGAGAACCAATGAAACCATTGACTTTACCACCTTGGCTTTACGTGGACCACTAAAATGAGGCAAAGAAATCATTTTAATCGCTCACAATTGAAGTAACCAATCTTAGAGGCAGGTTATGCCGATTCATTGATGTAGGAGGCCTACCGCATCAGAGATTTAACTGCTGATTGGAAGCGCGCACCAATTACTCCAAGCGGGAGACCCACTGTAGCGGCACCATCGTGCCGAGTCGTCCAATTTGATGTGCTTGATAAATATTTGATCATAAAATCACCTGAATTATTAATTACAGTAGTCGCAGTTATTAGGACGCCGTATCAATACAATCTCCGAAGGTCTCAATAACACAACCCAAAATAGAAAGAAAAAGGGAAGGAAAAAAGAGAATACTCAGTGTTGGCAAATATCCAGATCCTCACACTGGGGATTTTGACATGCCCATCCTAACCAGGCCCAAATCCCAAGATTCATCGTGGCGCAAGTTTCAGGTTTTATGTTTCATGACAACTAGCCCATCTGGCTTCGGACCTCTTTCTCTTGTCATTCACCCCTTTAGCCTTTCTGCCATGATGAGACAACCCAATACGCCCTGTGACGTGATCAAAGATAGTCTTCTGAGATTGGATGCTCCAATATATATCCCAAGTTTACTTGATTACACTTAGTCATAGATAAATGAAACCACTAATACTTGCCAGAAACGTCCCCAGTTGCTAAAGACAAGGAAAGTTTGACATCTACGCAGCCTTACACCAATTATTCCCTATTCTTGCCATACTTACAACAGTTTCTCAACTAGTTAGTATCCTTGCACTGTATGGCCCAACTATAAACACTAAAGTGTTCATCGTAGTGATTCCATGCAGTGCTATGACGCACCATTCAACTTCTCATAACATCATAATCATTCAGCTTGTCTAGTATAAGGTGCATATACATATTTATCCACAGGTTCTTCTTGATTGCAGCGGCTAGGGAATGTCATCTGGGGCAACCTAAATGCTCCGTATTCACTAACACATTTTCATCTGAAAGCGGGTGTCCTTATGGAATCAAAGTCCTTTAGATCAAACCCGCACTTCATCTCCGACACCATCTTTCGAATTCTTCCAAACACGGTGGGACTGCAGCCATGGGCGGGATCCGTCACGAGGTTAGCAGCCAAACTTTGCACCCTATAGTGGTGTTCATCGTATCCGTCAAGAGGATCGACCTTTTTGTACAATGCGGAGCCACCAACACCAGCTCTGTAGCCATTCTGGTAGGCCATTTTACTGGCTTCCTTGGCTACGGCTGCAGTCTTGGCCGAACTTGGTGAGCCTAGATACCAAGTTGGTTGATGGAAATTCACATCAAGATCAATTAGACTGCTGAAGCTTATGCCATGATACGGCGACTCTGGCAGAGGAAATAAATGGTACTTTGCCGCGTGCCTTATAACGACACCAAGGAGCATAGATACGCACTCTTCCTTGTTGCATGTGTGGACTTTTCCTCCGGAGAGAGTTTTGATGGATGATTGGATAAAGGAGATGGCCTTGGAAGCAGTTTCCGTACGTAATTTTTCTATGTCCTCTGTAGGTACAGGTTAGAGTTTGCAGCTAGGCTAAATCTTGACCAAGTGGGACAACTTACCCAGAATACGGTGGACAGGGAGGTCAAGAGACGGGACTGGCCTGGTGGCGTTCATCTGCACAGTCCTTGTGATTGCTTTGAATATATCTTGGTTGGAAAAGACCCATGAGACATGAAGCCACAAGATTGCCTCGCGGTTAATTTGTGTTGGTAAACGAGCATTTTTGGTGATGAAGTTGAACCAAAATTCTACGTGGAATTGAACGCTCTCGTGGCACTGATAATAGTCCACAATGATGGTAATCTTGGCTAATAGTTCAAGATCCATGATTCGGGGGAGCTGTCGGCTGCGAGAGTGGATGATGTTCATGACGATGAGCAGGGCTTCCTCATCCCAATCTTCAGCGGTGAGCTGAAAGGTATTCTCATTGTTGTCCTGGCTTTCTCGCCATGGGCCCTGAAGCATTCTGTTAAAATATTTGGAAGCTACAATCAAATGTTTTGATGACAGCCTCAGGAATATTTTTGGCGACTCCTTGGTGTCCTTGTCTGGGGTATGCTCCGTGGGTGATGCATTTTGTGCGTCGTCGTGGTCATGCTGGTCTTCTGGCGATGATGGGTTGGTGGGCCACACGGCAAATGGGGCGTTTGGGTTCTTGAGGTACAAGATGACGTCTCCGTCGGGAACAATGTCGTGGGTGATGTCTTCTACTCGTACCATCTTGTTGCCGCCCAACCTGACGATGTACGAATATGGATGAATTGTTCACTGCAACCCCACGAATCCCCCACTAGCGGACGGAATAAACAAGTTCCGTTGGTTCCCCTGACGGTGGCCAAACACGCCACGCGACACCATGTTCGCTGGCAAGTGTGGGCACCAAGCTGAGAAAGCCGTCCAATAATATGAGAGGAGCAAGCGCCATGGCGCTGACGCTGACGCAGCGACCGAGAACTTTGAGAAGTAGGGTTGTAGAGGGTTCAACGTGATGAGAGAATTTGATAAAATAGAAAACAAAATAATGGCAAAATTTTCGATTCAGTGAGACAAGGTCTCGCTCAGTCTCTAATATGGAATTCCGTTCGCATCGATCATGGGCTTCTTGCAAGGCAAATCGGGTACACCTCTCCCTGCTGACCACCAGGTTTTAATTGGATGGACAAGCTGCATCCTCAGCCCAACCAGGCTGTGCGAGGCGGATTACATGCACGCGGGTCGTCCATCACCAAGTCAGGCTGCGCACCCCGCACCCATCTCCCAAAGTTGATCTGAAAAAACCTCCCATCTACAAACCTCGTCGTCTCTTAACGCATCAGCCCGAGACTAGTCGACTCCAGCGACATGGAGGTCTTAGGGGCCGTGTCGAGTTGTTTGACCCTCGCAGAGGTGTCTCTAAAAACGGTGGCCTTTCTCCACCAGCTTTCGGAAACACAAAATGACTTTGCGCAGCTCAAAGCACAGGTAAGCAGGGGCATATTATGTTATTACAAGACTAGGATTCAGAAAACTTTAACTGAACAAATCAGATCGTCGTTATCGACCAGATTCTGAAGGGATTCCAGAGGACTCATGCTTTCTTTCCGAATGGACTAGGTATCTCAAACCCATCCGAGCCGTCATTATTTATTCTCGCGGCCGTGGAGTTGCAGACCATTCAGGATGAGCTTCAAGGAATAAAGGTTGCCTGTCAAAAAGTACCAGATAATGATAGCTCAAGAGCAAAGAAGCGGAGATGGGTGCAACAACAACACAAATTGCCGGGGCTGTATGGAAGGGCACGAGACGCACAATCAATTCTCCAATTGGCCATGAATATGGAAGTCATGTCTATGATGAAATCCCAATCACGAGATTTGAAAAGGTCAGTACAGAAATATAACTTTGAATGTTATTCCCTATCATTTCTTTTCAGCTCCGATACAGGTAGCTAATAACGTTAGATATCATTCTGATGTTGAGTTTGTGATGCAAATGCAGACTCAAACTACCTATTCTCATTCCTTAGCGTCAGGAGTCCATGAACTCCGGCCAGAAGAGCCAATGAAAATCACATACAATTCCATCACAGATTTTGATGAGGAAGATGCTTTGCGCGAAACCGATGACTGTTATGACACCTCAGATCGATTTGGTTCGTTTGCTTCGAATACAAATGCGATCGAAGCCAGAAGGTTCATCCAACATAACTCAACAACACTAATAGCCAGGTCCAAACAAATCAACAAGTGCCGATGTCGATGCCATTTGAGCGAAAATAGCCACCAGGTCCCAAGCCGGTTCCAGCAATTACTCCAATTCATGACCTACACTCGATTTTGTACCTCAAACAGAGTTCAGTGTTCGAATCCTAGGTGCAAATGTGAGAGAGATAGTTGGATCAAAGTACAGTTCCAACCTCCAGAATGGCTTTGGTCACAATCATTTTTATTCAAGGCAACATATGGTATCTCAGGGTTAAGTGTTGCATTGAGACCTGCCAGACTGCTCAGTAGTGTGGACCTCGTGTGGGGGCGTATCGAGAACTCTTATATTTCGGATTGTGACCTGCGAGAAATTTCAAGCTATTTCCCTGACGACGTCGATATGATTCAAACGGGGTTAATTGAGGCAAGTATGGAGATTGGCCAGTACTAACTGTTTGTTCTGACAAAATGAGACAATAGTATGCAATCCAGTATTGTGCTTTTGAGGCTATCGAAGTGTTTCTGGGAGTATGGGCGAATATATTGCCAAAGAAAGGCTTGCCGATGTATGCTACAGCAAATTTCTATTTGTGGGAAATCAGAATTAACAATGCCTTGCTAGGCACGTAGGTTTCAAAGCGACCGAGTATTTGGAAAATCATTACTACGAAAATGAACGAGAGATGGGGATTCTCATCAAAGTGATATCCTTTACGGACGAGATGCCAGAACACAAGTCAACCCTAGTGCACGAAGCGGCCCGACGAGGCAATGGTATGGATAAAGCACTTCGAGAAGAGGGCTGGGCCATGGATGAGCTTGATCACGCCGGGCATGCGCCTCTCCATATTGCTTGCGAGAATGGGCATTTAGAGGCAGTGCAACAGTTGATGAATGCGAAGGCGAATGTCAACATCCCCGACTACATGGGGTGGACACCACTCATGCGTGCTGCTAGGAACAACCAGTTGGATTGCATGAGAGCTTTAATTAGGGCCCATTGCGACATTGAGCAACAAGCCATGGATGGGGCTCGTGCTCTACACCGCGCCGCAAAGGAAGCCTGGCCTGAGGCAGCTACCGCGTTGCGACTGGCAGGAGCATCAGTGTCAGCTCGCGGTTGGGTGGGCCGAACCGCGCTCCACTACCTCGCTGAGAGCAAACCATGGACAGACCCCGACAGAGTACGTGACACAGCTAATCTCCTAGCGGTGGCAAAAGATGTCAACGTCAATGCAAGAGATGACAGCGGGCTCACTCCAGTCCTTTACGCATTGAGCGAAAGCAATCTACCAGCCATTCGCTCCCTCGTCGAAATCGGAGCTGATTTACATATTCTCGATCGTGACTCATCGAATATTCTACATTACGCTGCAGCTTATGCCAACACTGAAATATTGCGATTCCTTAACAGCCTGCAGCTGAAAGGTATTGATACAAATCATCTTAGCAAATACGGATATACACCGAAAGATGAACTTAACTACTGCGTCACCGCCTATACTTGGAATTTGGGGGGCAAAAGACGCCCTTCTATAGCGGAACGAGAAGCCTTTGCTGAACTTTGCGAGGATATTCGGGACAGGAATTTACATCAAGATATTGAAATTACCGAACGCGCAGTTGAATTGTTAAGAAAACCTGACGGAGAGGGTGCAAGGGCCCAAATTTCTCTCCTCATCAATCAGCAAAAGGAATGGCAACAGGAACAAGTTGTGTCATGGTACAGGGGTATTGACAAAATGATTCAAGGACAGAATTACGATTTGGTGATTGAAATGCTAACCGAACATGTTGAAGACATGCTGGCCACAATCAACACCTCATTTTGGGGTGTAGAGGAGCTGTCATCCGATTCCTCTCAAGTTGAAGAAGGCGATTCATCGGAAAGCGAAGGCTCGTATAGCGAAGACGAAGTGCTTAGAGCAGATGTTATCGAAAGCGAAGATGATCAGTCAGAAGACCTAGATCGGGATGACTCAGAGTATACTTGTTAGATTCTGTGGATATTCAAACCTCACTCCGAATATACATATGACACCGAAAGTATTCCCTTAGCTCCTGTATTGATTGTTGCAATTGTTGTAATTAATTCCATCGACAGGCTTTAGGGTAGGATCAGAATGTCAATTCGTACCAATTCGAATATTTTGTTGGGGCAACGGAAGTAAAAAATGGGCTGCAGTACCAGAAAAATGCCAAAGAGGCTCCTTCATTATTATTATATTTATCGTGTTATTAAACTGTGAAGATGAAGTGTTGACTTGAAATCTGGAATCCCAGCGGTGTGGATGAGTACCTTCGCAGAATGACCCACGCAGCTAAGTCTGTTATCTGATCCTAGTAAGGAAGAACATCTTAACGGCTCTAGCCTAAGGTAAGACGTAGCTACGGCCTATTCTCAAACATACGCCACGAACTGGTGTTCGGACCTGACGCGTCAATTCAAGGCGCCTGGCAATGGCAGCTTGACTCGTGCACTGCGACGCGTCAACTACATTCGACTTTTGAAGCCTATTGAGGTTTAGCGTGATTACTGCAACAGGCAACGCGAGAAACAAAAGCAGACATGTGGGGTCCCGAAAGGGTTGCAAGCGCCAGACCAGGGCGGATCGTCCAGTTTTTGAAACGTGCGGGTCGTGGTTCCCGTCCATCATGGGCGCCTCCAGGCCAGTTAACCGCTGTGCTGCGTCCGTGCCGCGAGATCTGCTGTCGATCGATCCGCCGTCGGCTTTTTTGGATCCAAAACGAGGCCTGTTAGCTTGCTAAAAAAGGGTGCTTTGGGCGCTTCTATCTCCGAAAGTACACGTCTTGTCAAACTGGCTGCCTAAAAGGATGTCACTACCGCCCATTTCCCCCGCCTCCCTAAACTCCCAACACAGACCACCACTGTCCCAATACGGCCATGACGTACCTGAATTCTATCTCGGAGTTCGGCTCTCTGGTCAGGCTGAAGAATACGACGTGCTGCAGAAAGCTGGAATGCGTGGTGGGCCAACTTGCAGGGGAAAGGCCTAAATTTAGGCCGTGGAGGTGTGCTTCCCAGCCAATAGGGAGACGGGATGCCCTAGCTAGTTGAATTTCCCTCACCGACTACTGCTGCAGCTATTTAGCGATGCCAAGTTTTCAACGCAGTGTCGATGCTTGTTTTTTTTGTTCATGAACATGACATGTGGGTTGCTGCTATATCTGGGGTTTGGTGGGTATGTTCTTGCCGGATGTCCGACGATCACGACGATCGCGCGGTCGTGCACAAAATCATCTTGTAGGGATGCAGTAAAATATCCCCGGTAACAAAAATTCTAGGCGCGTAGCGATCGGCGTTTGCAAGGTTAGACAGACGGATGAGCCGCATGTTTGAATTATTATCGCCAATTTTGACAGGTGCGCTCTCTTTCTCGTCCATGTGCACGCACAAGAATTTGCACAAAAGTCCCCCTAATAGACGAAAGATGCATTTTTTTTTCAATCCAGTGAATACGAAGATCCAGCAAACGGTAGTTTCCTGTTCTGAGGTGCCCCCTCCTCCATACATTTACGAGCTGAGACTTATGCAAGAGTATGGCACTACGTCTTTAAATAACAGCACAACTGTCAAAAGTGTTAGCGCCCGTCGTGTAGACGCGCAGATGGGTGGTGAGGTTTTGGATTCCGCTCGACTGTTCCCCTCGTATCTCCCAGAGCCCCCAGTCTCAGGAATTGGTTGGTTGGTGGCCAACGCTGGAGGGCGGCTCCGTCTCGACCCACAGCTCCGTATTGGCTGCCAGCGGTTAACCACACCACCAATCCCTGCATCGTGATTTGCAGACGCTCGCATGTCGGGTCCGAATTTGGTCGCCCTGACAGCTGATGTCTGCAGCCAAGATATCCGAAAGGAGAACAACGTGGAGACGATCAAGATGTTTTCCCACTTCATTATAAAAGAGTTGCCCTGTTCTGTTGTTTCATCTTCTTTGTTCCTCACTACCACCTTAATCCCTGCACAGCCAGCATCTTCATAACTTCCTTTTTCTTTTTTTTTCCTTTTCTTTTCATTTCATCGTCCATTCGTTATCAACCACACAAAATCGTTACAATGAAGGGCCTCTCGGTCTTTTACGCTGTCGCTACTGGCGTTGCCAACGCCTCCATCCTATTCTACAACACCACATCCGTTTCATCAGAGCCAGCATACCCCGTGATTGGGGCAACCACAACTGAAGCTGCTGCTGTCACTACTCAGCAGGTCACTACTCAACAGGGTACTACCCAGCAGGACACTACCCAGCAGGACACTACCCAGCAACTCACCACTTCAACCATTTACACAACACAACTTCGCACTGTCACTCAATGCGCTTCCGACGTCACTAATTGCCCTAATAAGCCCGTCATTGTTACGGAGACGATCGCTATTTCAACCACTGTTTGTCCTGTCACTGAGCTTGGTTCTCAGCCCACCACCGAGGTGCCTGTGGCATCCTCAAAAGCTTCTCCAACATCTGAGCTCTCAACATCACCAGCATACGAGGTTCCTCAAAACACCCCAGGAACATCCCAGGACCTCTCTACAACAAACCTCTACCAAACCCCCCAAAACACACCTAGTACTTCTCAGGGCCTGTCAACCACAAACCTGTACCAGACTCCCCACAACACACCATCAGCGACCAATGGACTCTCTACATCGCACGTGTACGAGACTCCCCAGAACACCCCGGGAACAGCTCCGGGAACCACTCCAGGGGCATCCACATCGCCAGTTTATGGAACTCCTGGAACTCCCAACAACACTACTGTAGCTCGTTCCACCTTTTCGTCCCCTCCTGCCAATTCGGGCGCAACAACGCAGCAGCTCACCACTTCTACCATCTACACAACTCAGATCCGAACTGTGACATCCTGCGCTCCTGATGTCACCAATTGCCCCAATAGGCCCCATGTCACTACTGAGACCATCGCCATCTCCACCACTGTGTGCCCCGTCACTGAGGCCGGAAGCACCCCCGCTACCCAGGCCACTGAGACCCCCACAGCCTCGGTTGATACTCAGGTTTCGGAGACACTTCAGACTTCTGCCGTTGGCACCACCACTCAGGGCTACACCACTCAGGGCTACACAACTTCCACCATCTACACGACTCAGATTCGAACCGTGACATCATGTGCCCCTGACGTCACCAACTGTCCCAACCGACCCCACGTCACCACTGAGACTATTGCTATCTCCACTACCATCTGCCCTGTTACCGAGGCCGGAAGCACTCCTGCCAACACGGCTACAGGAACCCCTGGTACTTCAGTTGGTACTGAGGTCTCGGAGACACCTGACTCTTCAACTGGAACCATCGTTTCGGGAACTCCTGGTGCTTCTACTGGCACTGAAGTTTCGTTGACCCCCATCGTTTCAACTGGAACCGCTGCTTCAGAGACCCCTGGTGTTTCAACTGGTACTACAACCCAGAGCCTGACCACCTCAACCATCTACACAACTCAGGTTCGAACCGTGACATCCTGTGCCCCCGATGTCACCAACTGCCCCAACAGGCCTCATGTCACCACTGAGACTATCGCCATCTCTACAACTGTCTGCCCTGTTACTGAGGCCGGAAGCACTCCTCCCGCCACCACAGCTACTGGAACCGTCAACACTTCGGTGGGAACCGAGATCTCAGAGACCCCTGGTTCTCCCACCGGAACTGTTGTTTCTGGAACTCCCGGTAGCTCTGTTCCCGGCACCACCACCCAGAGCCTGACCACCTCAACCATCTACACCACCCAAGTCCGCACCGTAACCTCATGTGCTCCTGATGTTACGAACTGCCCTAACAGGCCCCACGTGACCACTGAGACCATCGCTATCTCGACTACTGTGTGCCCTGTTACTGAAGCTGGAACTCCTTCCGCCACCAAGGCTACAGAGACCGCTGGTACCTCTGCCCCAGGTACTTCTGCTCCTGGTACATCCGCCCCCGCTACCTCTGTTCCTAGTAGCTCTGTTCCTGGTAGCTCTGCCCCCGCTACCTCCGCTCCCGGTACAACAACTCAAAGCCTGACTACCTCGACCATCTACACCACCCAGGTCCGCACTGTAACATCCTGCGCTCCCGACGTTACAAACTGCCCCAACCGGCCTCATGTCACCACTGAGACTATCGCCATCTCCACCACTGTATGCCCTGTCACTGAGGCTGAGACTCCTTCTGCTACCAAGGGTACAACTGAGGGTGTAGAGACTTCCAAGACCATCGCTTCTGAGACTCAGACTCCCTCTGGGTCCGCACAGGCCTCCACTACCCAGAAGTATACTACCTCGACTGTGTACACCACTCAAGTCCGCACCGTCACTTCATGCGCCCCTGAAGTTACCAACTGCCCCAACAGACCTCATGTCACCACTGAGACCATCGCAATTTCGACCACAGTCTGCCCCGTCACTGAGGAGTCGCACACTCCCGTCTCTACTCAGGCCGTTTCCACCCAGACATCGGGCACTCCTGTCGTGACTTATGGTACTTCTGAGATCCCTTCGCAGTCGCCTTCTACTGTCGAGACCACTGGTACTGTGGAGACTAGCAACACTCAGGGAGGAGTCCAGTCCACCAAGACTCCTGTGACTTCACCCGCCACAACTCCTGCCACTCAGTATACTAGCCAGTGGACTACCTCTACTATTTACACCACGACTGTGCGAACTGTCACTTCTTGCGCCCCCGAGGTTACAAACTGCCCCAACAGGCCTCACGTTACCACAGAGACTATTGCCATCTCGACAACAGTCTGCCCTGTGACTGAGACACCTGATACCGCAGTTCCTGCCACATCAGTTCCTGCCACATCAGTTGTTGTCACCACCAGCAAGCCCCAGGCCACTGCTCCTATCTCTGAGAAGCCCGAGACCTCCACTAGCCCTGGATCAGTTGTGGTGTTGACCAGCTCCTGGACAACCTCAACCATCTACACAACTCAGGTCCGCACCGTGACTTCTTGTGCTCCCGAGGTTACAAACTGCCCCAACAGGCCTCATGTGACCACCGAGACCATTGCCATCTCCACCACAGTTTGCCCAGTTACTCTTACTCAAGCTGTTGAGACAACTCCTGCGGCCCATGGCTCTACAACCAAGGGATACGGCACCACTGCTGTCGAGACTACTTCCGAGGGCAACGGAGCACAGACTACCAAGACTGCCCCTGGCGGTGTCAAGACTACAGTGACTGAGGCTCCTCATCAGAGCACCACTCAGTGGACTACCTCGACCGTCTACTCGACATCGTACCAGACCATTACCTCGTGCGGCCCTGAAGTGACTGATTGTCCCAATGGAAGCAAGGTGGTCACTGTTACTATCCCAGTCTCTACTACTGTTTGCCCCGTTACTGACCAGGCAACTCCTACTACTGAGATCATCAAGACCACCCAGCCCCCGGCTCAAGGCAGCACCACTCAGTGGACTACCTCGACCATCTACACGACTTCATACCAGACCATCACTTCTTGCGCTTCTTACGTGACTGACTGTCCCAACGGAAGCAAGGTTGTCACTGTTACCATCCCTGTCTCGACCACTGTCTGCCCCGTCACCGAGCAGTCCGGACCTACCACTCAGGCTCCTGGTGTCCCTTACACCACCACAAAGCTGACCCATGTGCCACCTTACGCCAACACCACGCGATGGCTCCCAGGTTCCACCACCAAGTGGACCACTTCTACAATCTACACCACTCAGACCCGCACTGTCTCTACCTGCGGATACAACAGTGCATGCTCCGGTGGCCCTTACGTGACCACCGAGACCATTGGCATCTCGACAACGGTTTGCCCCGTCACTGAAACTGCCACTCCTGTCCCCGGTAACATGACTTCCACTCTTTACACTACTCAGTCCTACACCATCACGAGCTGCTCTCCCAAGAACTATGGCTGCTCGGTCGGACAAGTCACAACCACCGTCTATCCGACTGGCACAACCCGCATTTCTCAGTGGAGCTCTACTACCCGCCACACTTCCTTCGCGACTCCCACTGGCACCAGTGAGGGCGTGAAGGAAAGCAGCGCAACCGAGTCGCTCCCCGAAGAGTCGAACAAGTCCACTTACGGCTATTCGCAACCCACTCCTTCCAAATCTAGCTCGGAGTCCGCCTCCAAGCCCACCTACCTTTCCGGCATCAAAGACAAGGTTGTCTACGCTGCCGCTGTTGAGGATGGCACCTCTTCCGGTACCCAAGGTACCGCTTCTGCCACTGCTAGCCCCGTTCAAGTCGCTGCTGCCGCTGGTCGAGTCACCGGCTGTCTTGGAACGATGGCTGCAGCTCTCGCTGTTATTGCCCTTTTCCTTTAGTCTGAATATTATGAGTTATGAATAGAGAATGTACATGCTGTAACTAGATAGCTTGAATATAAACCCAACACTTCGAAGCACTATCCTGTCCCGCATCACTTGTGAATAGTCAACTAAGATCTGAAACGGTGATCAACTATGGTTCGGGAATTCTCTCACCGAATCACTCGGATTTGAAGCTAATGAGAAGTTTGACTGATCGCAACGAGAATATGCACTGCATTTAGGGTAATTTTCTAGCCTTAGAATTCTACAGGAAAACAGTAGGAACTAATCACAGGGCGTATGCTCATCATGTCTTCCTGGAACTGCTTGTTGAGGGTTGGTGTAATAAGTGAATTAACAAGATCCCTCTCGACCAGTCCATGTGGCGCGTGCACATGAAATTGTCCACGTGAGTGGCGCCCCGCACCTAACTCGGTAATAAATATGTACATCCCATCCAACAAGCGTCAAATTTGAGTTGTTGATGTATCAACTCCATCATTCGAGATCCGTTTCCGCCATGCCTCCCCCTGTTGTAGATGCAAACGAATTCGAACCACTTGATCATATGCACAAGGTACCCCTGGATGACCAAGACTTGGCTCCATGTTGGTGCGGGCAGTGGGTTGTCTATTCTGCGACTTGTGGAGGAATGTGGAAGCACTTTCCAATGAGATGTGGCAAGAACGGTGGTCGCTATTGCAAGGGAAAATCAACCCGAGCTCTCACTGCCAACGTGCTGGTCAACCAAGACTGCCCAGGAAATCATCCCCACTATTCATAGCCGGTCAGTAAACATTTGTGTTTCAATCAGTTGACCATCCAGGGTCGATCTGACATTGTGAATCAGAAACGCCGTTGGATTTATGGATTTCGATTTGATTGATGCCTATGATCAGATTCAAGCAGAGATTCAAAATAGAATAGGAACTATAATGCGCCGCGAATACGTCTCGAAGGAGCTATGAAGCGTTTTGCCCTAGATTTCAACCTTGATTTGGTATTGTTGAGGTTTTATTTCGCTGGAATGAATCTCCTTAGTGATGCCTTCAGCAACTAGTCGCTGCCGCTTTATTGATGCAAAATGTTCAAGAAAAATGTACGTTCTACCTCGCTTTGTTTTTGTACTCAAAAAATCTGAATTTTACTTTTTGAGCATTTAATCAACAAGGATAAAGTAAAACGTATCATTATTCTAAAGGCGCTGAACATGATGGGCTCCATAATAGATTTCTTCTCATCATGTTTACCATGACCGCCGTCTTGATTAGGTTTGTCGCCGCGATCCGGAGATTGAAAGAGCGTCATGTATTTGCCCTTTCACCTCTTAGTATTACTCTCATGACGTTCGTTGTTTCGTTGATTTTCCCTTGATGGCCGCTCCTGATAATGGTGTCGGATGGCGTATCAAGAAACCCGACTGAACCCGATGTCTAGACTCCGAAGGTGATTTTGTATAGTTGACTATGTCACTATTAAAGAAATCGATTAGATCAATAACCGATCCCTGCACTGACACAAGAATTTGCTTGTAATATGAACATAGAGATATGGTTTATCACCGATTAATGTATTATAATTATTAATCATGAAGTTCTACTGATAGTTTACTGAAAAACGACGTATATCAAATTTCTGATCGTACGTTGGGGCAAAGAACTTTCCACATTTTAAATCTTCATTTACCATCCTACCACAACCTTAATAGCGCTTAAGAAGTATCTCTTTCTCGTGAATTAATCACACATTGCGAGAGAGATTGAGACATTGTCGGCATATTTCCCCCTAGGAAAACAAAAATAACCAAAAGCTAGATACCCATGTTTTTGTTATCGCCAAGGTCCATCATTTGTGGATATGGTGGAAGTCTCAGATGCTTCGAGTTGATCAACGCATGAAAAATACTCAGTACCCAGCGGTTCCAAATTATCAAACCATGGATGCTTTTGATAAAGGCAGTTAAAGCTCGATATACTAGGACCAATATCCAACCAATCCACATCAGGCAAGCCATGGCAATTGTATGGCATCACATTGATTGCCTCTGGCCATTCTGTTGATGAATCAGACTGAGTATCACTTGAGCTGGATTTAATGCAATCCATATTATTTGATTGGAATAGTGTACTGGTTGAAGTAGCATTGTGAAAAATCGGCAAAGTGCTGAACTCGAATGGACAGGTTTCAACACTAGCCAACACATCCGTGGGGGTGGGCTGGCGACTGGATGTTGGAGTTTCTTGTTCCGCATCGCCACTGAAATCTTGGGCTACAAAGTCCAAAAGCTTGCCGAAGGTCTTATAATGAGATGAATCCTGTGTACAATCAAAGGCTGTGAGGATTCGTGCGTGCTCCTTCTCCCAGTGGGTTCGAATCAGGTAAACGGTTTCCTCAACCATAGAACCTAAATAGGGACTTTGTCGGAGTGGTGTATTTGGGAACAAACCATCCCAGATTTCAATCCACTGCTTGTCTTTAGATAGTTTCCGATCTGCGCGGTGATCCGTAAGCTTTTGCAGAGCCAGGTCTATGTCTGAAGGAGGACGTGGCTCGCAGCTCCGATCGGAAATATGCTTGTCGTGCTCATCTCGCTCGGAAAATTTCTGGTAGCATGAGGGGCAGTAAAGAGGTGTGTGGTGGCGCTGAATATGCTGACGTATATCCTTAATTCGTGTCAATTTGAGTTTCATGCATTTGAGGTGCTGTGCCGGACGCCACCTGAAGAAGTGACATGCAAAAACATTGGTTGATCCATCTCTTGACGGTGTGTTGGCTCGGTCATAGCATTCATCAGAGCTAGAACAATCAGACTCTTGAGCATCGTCTTGGTTGTTGTAATGGTTCGGTCTCTTTCTGCTTGTTTTTCCACGAGGTCTTTTGGATATCCGATTGGAGGAGCCCAAGTGTGCAGAGGGACGAGTCTCGCCTCGTGAAAGTGAATGACTTTTAGAAAGAATTGTTTGGAATTGATTAAACTTCTCTGATGAGCTTTCCCTAGATGAATATGCCCCGAAAAGGCCCTTGGTTTCGCCTGTCAGATCTTCTCTCTTCACTGATACTGAAAAGTCTGACATCGGCGAAGTCGATTGTAGTTGATCCATGGTGGCATGGATTTTGTTGAATTTTATTGTCGTGAAGTAGACTGGGAGTCTGCTAGCAGGGCATTTTCAAATATTATACTCAGAGGCTAGCAATAGGTTTTCACAATTGTGAACAAATGAGGGAGCTTCCACAGTTGTGGAAGGAAGGACAACCAATCAAATTTTCCAAATTTTAGTTTGTACATTAAGGACTAAGCCCATTAGGAAACCCGTTGAAAAATCACCACAGATGTGGCGAGGCCAGGGTGGGGGAGCAATGCTGATTGGTTGTTGGGGGCGGTGAGGCGGCTGCAGAACGGAACAGATTGATTGAGGAATGACGCCCAAGAACAATAATTTCAAACCCGGAAAGGTTTGGCCAATTGGTTCCATCTAACGGCAGTTAAATCAAGCCACTTGTGCCCCCGGTCAGACGGACTCACAAGCTCAATTTGCGCTTTTTTACACATAATCGGCGACGTGATTGTGGAGTAAAATGAACGAACGTGCGTTTTGAGTGAACATTCCACAACTGCGGACAGTTATTTAGTGCGAATCCTTGAAAACTATCCTTCTTCCAATTGGAAACAAAATAATTATCCACCATGTTCCGCCTCCAAGAAATTTAGGGATTAGGTATTTCACTACCTAGATTGGTCGTGGGAGTCTTTTCAATGAGTTCACACAAATGTGTTCGGACCAGCCACCACCACACATGTGGTGTTTTCCTTTGCTATACCTAACACGGTACAGAGCCCGGGAATTGGTTTTATATATCCCACTACACCGAAATAAATTTTAAATTCCAGTTTGGTGTTGCTCTTTCTTCCTCTTTCTCGTGTACAATCGCTCTTATTCTGTTCAACTTTAAGTTGACCCGGGCGTGCCAGGATGGCTGAAATCAGTCATACAGTGCCGCCCCTCCACAATGAGGTGTAATTTATACTTGGAATCTACGTGTTTGAATGTGACAAAGGTGGAATGACTCTAGGCATCTCATTCGTGGTTGGTTCAGTCATGGAAGAAACATGACTGATGTCTCAATCATAGACCATAAGAATCTAGATGACACCAATTCTGTGATTGGATTCGGTGGTACAGTCTCGTATACACCCAAGCACATTGATCAAATTATTAATTAGCATTATTCAAACATATCTGCTGTCTATTCTAAGACGCTCCTTACTGGGGATATATCTCGACCATTTTCTTATCATGCCTCTCAAGAATATCATGGCTTCTTCTATTCTTACCCAAAGGAGGCCTTAGTGGCGACTAAAAGTCGCCACTGGTCGACTCAAAAAGCCGATAAAGTCAAAAGCACCAACAGGCGGAAGCTCGGCGCCAATCGAATGTCCCCAAAGGGCCACAATGAATATCCCACTGAAGAAGGCGACGAGAAAACTGGTGGTGGAAGAGACAAGCTGCCGGGGCCCAACTCGCGTTTCTTAGTCTGTCCATGTGTTTTGGAAAACATGAGCGTGTTAACTTCTTTTATTGATGAATAAGAATGCTGTATAAATGAATAGAGAAGCTCTATCTATCCCCTGGCCTAAAACCACTTTCTGAACGATTTTGTTATTTAAAATAAGTGACAATCTTGGTTGTATGGAAAACTCCATGATAAGGATAATGAATGACTTTGGCGGATGTTGTTGGCTGCAAAACTGATTGGCCAGAGTATTCCTCTCGTACCTTATTCCCATATTAGTTCTCTTCCTTCAAAATGTCCACCAAGATGGCGTTTAAGACTATCCTCTCTAACGCAGGCGTTAAATCTTTTGCCTGAAGTTGATCTTGGTCGGTGCTCTGATGCGTCGCCAGGTACTCCTCAACTAAAGTGGCACCCTGATCAGCCCAAAAGTCCCGAATCATGCAGATCTTTTGTTCCACCCCGAAGTTAAGGAAGGGTGATTCTGGACACTGAGCCTTAGGGAAAATGGTCTTCCAGATTCGCATCCAGCGTTTGCATTCAGGTAAATAAAGCTTATCTCGCCTCTTTATAATTTCCTTGTCGGCATGTGTAATTCCTTGAATTGTTCGCGGGTCGCGTCTCTGACAGGTTCTGGCGCGGCAGTGATCATCACGAATTTTAGCGTCGTTGTATACCTCGTAACAAATAGGACAGTAAGGTTGCTGCTTATGTGCTCGCCAAATATGCTCTCTGATGTCCTCTATAGAGCCGAAATGATGATTTAGTAGACACAGTTGGTATTTTTTGGCGTCCAGCTTATAGAATGGGCAAGCCAAGTGAAAGTACCCGTTTACTTTAGAGATAGTGCCATGTTCCATATCATACTCGCCTCCTCTGTGGTAACCCATTGAACGAAGACGCTTTCTTGCCCTTGAACGGTGCCTTCTTGGTGGCAGTCTGTCCGCTGGGGGAATAGTATAAAGCACCAATGCAATCAAGGGCAACATACGGGCCTTAGAAAATGCTTTCAGATCATTAACAGTACTTTGAGGTACCTCGACAACTTTCACAGTAAGTGGTTCGTCCGGATATTCTTCCTGAGAATCAAACTCGTCATCGCTCTCAGAATTCGAGTCAGATTCAGAGTCAGTCGAGGAATCCGAACAGTCGGAATCATCAGTTTCCTCGGAAAGCATTCTTTTAGTTCCAAGAGTGACCACGTAACTGGATTCTTGACCCGAACAAGACTGGGCCTCAGGGAAAGACGGTGCAGCCCGGTCAAAATCCCGATTTAAAGGTTCTTCTTCAGTGTTTTGGAGACGCAAAGTGAGATGATATTGGTCACACTCTGAATTTTGAGGCTGGGAGGCAGAATGCGATTGAATTTCTATCAAGGTCATGATGTCGTTGGAAGCAATTAGACTTGAGGATAGAAGAAAAGAGTGAGAGGAATATTGATGGAATGAGTTTCTTGTTGCGAAAGAGATGAAGCCCAGTGGTTATATATACCGACAGTGGATATTACCAGTACCAAATATGTTACATTGAACAAGGCTGGCAACGCGCCCCTGTGCAAAACGGTAAGATGACGGATGCCTTCTTTCTGTAGAGCCTCATGCGAACCGTCAGCTAATACACTTTGTTAGGTGCACGCCCCACCTTGATCGCGCTACCACCACAGTTGTGGAAGCAGGTGCCATTCGATGGTATGGAGCGTAGCTTTCCATTACAAAAAAGAAGCGCAGAATACTCCTTCTAGATTAGCCATTAGCAGTGCCCAAATGAAAGTACCTGTCGAAGCATGCATACTCTCAGTCAAAGCCACAAATAGCAACCCTGTAGCCCCTGCACTACCACGATTATGGATGGCCTCAAATGGAGACATCCAGGTTCCTTTTAACACTTATCGATATTGAAAGTCGTAGAAGCCGTGGCTTTGACTTTACCTAGTACTATGCTTCGCCTTGGTATCAAGCTCTTGTAAACGCCAAACGAGTTAAATCAAAAGTTTTCATGTAGCCTTAAACGTGGAACTCTTGTTTTCAATGTTTAGCCTTTTCATCTCCTGGATTCTTATCATGCCAAAATATTGACCGTTGAACTCCGGGAGCATTTAGACAAGGCTGCCGAATGATCGAACAAAATGTCTGCTTATTTCTGACAAACGCCTAGAACATGCTCACACTTGCGTACTGGGTGGCTTGTGCTGCCAAGGAAATTTCTTAGGGTGTTGCTCTATTGGTAATGCATGCATTGCAGTGTCATAGAAGCTGTCTATTAATCATCCATTACGCGAAACACGCGAAACACAGCATGAGAATTGTACCTGAACTTGCGCACACTATCATACGTTTCGCCATCTTGTGTATGGTACGAGTTGTGGCAAGATTTAGCGTAAAGTCGACATACACGGGGACCTTGTCACACGATCTGTTAATGTGAGGCTACATGCACAGCGGCGCCGCTTACCATCGGAAATGTTCGGAAGTTCAACCTCCTGACACTGTTCCCATGAGCTAAGCACGCTATACGTTAGAATGTAGAATCCTAATGACGCGTTAGTCCGAGTCAATTTAACACAGATTAGTTCATTCAAGTCAGACTGTATTTCCAACCAACCAAACAGCCTTCTTCACTTTGCAGCGGCCATTATGCAACACCTAAACTGTTAGGCAAAAATGATGAATGCTTAAACTCGGCAAATTATTTTTACAACCAAAAAAAAACCATTTACTTGTATCCTACGGCTTAACTTGCAGTCCTGAAATTGGGAATGTGGCAAACGTTTCATGGAATGTATAGGATGTTCCCGACCATATAATGGCCTAAGAAACAGCCTGCATCATCTAATATATACGACTCCCCTGGGTAATTGCAATTCCAGCCGTTTGCACTGTTCGCATGATTAAATCCACTTGGTGGGTGGCCATGAACAATAATCACGGCAGTGTTGGCTGCCCTGGAGTCACGGCACCCGGTCAGCACATGCACTACGTTATCAGTGTATATAATTGGTTTGAACACTTTATTTTGTGATTTTTGGTTCAGATGACCTGAAATACCTAATCTGCATGCTCTTCCAATGGATGTTTTGGGATAAAACGTTGAGCTAGTTCCAATGGTAAATTTTTGTCCCGCTGCTGTCTTTTGGATTATTCACTGGCAGAAAAATCAGTATGGTTCAATACCAATAAAGATACTTGCGTCTTCATTTATCACTGACGTATTCATCACTCTAAATGGCGGTTACTCCACCAGCAGGACGTTATATTGCCTCTTCTTCGTGAGATACATAACAAGCGGTAGTGTTGTGCCTACCATTTTAATAATATGAGTAACATCAAAGGAATTGAAAAGTGGTGATATCCGATTTAATGTCCATCAAGAGCTGAAATGTTTATTTTCTCTTTAATGGCAGAGACAATAGCACACTAATCCTGCTAATGCGTAGTGAGCCCACCCACCAAATATGAGCCAGGCCTCCAGGCGTTAACAATACATACTGTCTGCAGAGCATCTTATAAAGTGGCTTTTCAAATCTGCTTTATACCTAAATAAGACTGAGTGTGTTATTGCAAAAAAGAAATACAAACAAATGAATAAAAATGGGGGGTTTTATGATGATTGTACAAAAGGAGCCAGCTCTTAGCTAGGTTGGTCCCTTAAGTTCGGGTATTGTGATGAGGGTGCAAGTACGAATTATATAATTTCACTGTGTATAGCCAGTCAATCACAGTTTTTCCCGGTGGGATATTAGCGGGAGCTGCTTAGAAGTAAGCACAGCCGCTAGCTGTCAGCTAGGCCTTTTTGAGGACAGAAGTCCGCAAGAATCCCCGCAGCGCAAGTCAAAGGCAAGATGCTAATGAGCTCTGAAAGCATCATCATAATTTCGCGCAAAATAACACTGCTATTTTTAAACGAACTTAGGTCTAGTTTACCTTCATGAAATTCACATCAGATGAACGGCAAGCGGAACTTGTACCCGAGCAGGATCCGCATGACCAAGAAGCTGAAGCTGGGATTCTTGTGACGCGTACATGTGGCTGCGTCCTAGATACCATCGGTCCCCCTTTCGTCATTAGCCTCGTACACCACTAGATAATTATAGCTTCACAAATTCTTGTTGCCTAAAGGTTGCGCCGTGCCACAAGCGTCATATTTGGATACTCAGCTGGTCTAGCCCCACCACACCTCTTGCACCCTGCTTTCAGCTCTACCTACAGGATACGGTTCAGCTTTATCGAGCGGTCTTAATGATTAACAATGTCATGTAGTTGAGCAAATCTTGAACATGGAAGGATTAAAGGATGAATGGATCAATCTCAAAGAAATGACTGACCAATCTCAACAAGAGGGAGAGGCGGCATCTTCGTCGGCTGCCCCTCGCGATGAGGCGACAATGCCAGCAACCGGTGCGCCAGAAGATTCTGGCTATGTGCCAGATATAAAATTCGACCCACAGGCTGTGTATGCCATGATTGAAAATTCGAAATGGCGGAAAGCCATCATCGTGGATGGAGTGCCTCGGTGGGCAACAAACCAAGGGAATGGCATCGGCGACAAAATTGACACCGACATTACATGGAAGATGCGACAGATGGGTGACGTTCTTTACCTTGCGCCAAAGGAAGTCCAAGATGATGCTGAAGATGGTCTCGAAGCCTCCAATAACAGACGCGTCGAAGCGTTTCTTGATAAAGCTACTGCAGATCTAGTCGCGAAGAGCACAAAGGATCCTCCGCCAGTCTATGAAGAGCTCCGAGCCATTTTCGCAGACAATTTCGACGCAGCAATCACTCTATTGACTCGTGATGGTGTGCTCGCGACAGATGTTCACGGATATATCGACAATGACTTCGATAATCCAGGCCCTCGGGTAAACAAGGAAACCCAGTTCATCACAAGAGGCTACCATTCCTTGATGAATCGTGACAAGGATCCTGTCTTTGAGAGATTAAGTAAACAGCTTCACCAATCATTGATGCCTCTCGGTGAGGACAAGGAAGATTCTGGCAAAAATAAAGAGGAGGAATCAGGATACGAATCTGGGGGTTCAGCGGTATCGCAAGACCGTTGCCGAGAGTCTCCAGCGTATCCAATGTGTGACGATGGTTGCTGGCTGAAACGATCCGCTTCCATCCCCAACACTTCACCGCAGCCAACTGAAGTGCCTGCGAAAGGCTTGACATTGGATTCCATCAACTTATATATCGAGTTGAAACCCGGCTTCACTCGTGTTCTAACCATTGCGCCAGGAAGCCATAATGAGGCAATCAGATGCACCCTAGAGCCAATGGAAATCCTAGGCGCCCTGGAAAAACAACCAAGCGAGCTGATTGAAGCCCAAGCATATGAAGCCTTATCATATACCTGGGGAGATGCGACCAAATGCCAAATCATTGAGTGTAACGGCAAGACCGTTGGCGTCAGTCAGAATCTCTTCGATGCCTTGGTCAATATCCGTCTTCTGGATAAGAATAGAGCAGTCTGGATTGATGCGCTCTGCATTAACCAAGAAGACAACGCGGAGAAGAGCGTGCAAGTCCGACACATGTATGCAATCTATCGAGCCGCTACTCGGGTAATCGTTTGGCTAGGTAAACAATCGGATGACAGTGACTTCGTTATGCAAGGCATGGCTTTCGTTGGAGTACGCAAGAACAGAGCCACCATCATGAGGCGCGATCACCATCACGATTGCTTAGTCCAGCTTGCAAGATTCGTCAAAGGAATTGACATCTTGACTAAACGACCATGGTTCTCCCGCAGCTGGATACGGCAGGAAATTGCTGCTGCTGCCAAGGTCACTGTTCAATGTGGATCCAGACAGGTACCATGGGTTGCCCTGAAGCGATCTGTCAATTCTATCACACGCTTACGCAAGAAGTACGTAGCTTCCGAGTCTCTTTTCAACGGGAATGATGAAGAATTCAAGCGCCTCATCGGGGTCTATAAAGGCGAGTCGCATGCTTTATCCTTCCTGAAGAAGGACTGGGTCGTTGGACAGTCAGTGCTCTCCGAAGCTGGAGATTTACGCAGCATCTGGTACTATCATACAGGAGGGATGCTAGAGCTCCTCATGGCGGGCCGAGCATATGACGCCACAGATGCTAGAGACAAGGTCTATGCCATACTAGGTATGGCTGAGGTGCCTGTGAATCCTCGCCATCTAAGCGCAGGCTTGGTGTGGGCGCGCGATAAAAAGGAACCACCAGTGATGGAAATCAATTATGCGGCCAGTATCTCGGAAGTCTATCAGCACACGGCAAAATATCTGGTAAATCGGGATGAGAATCTCGACATCCTCTGCATTTTGCCCACCCATCGCGACGCAACCTCTCATGAACTACCTTCTTGGGTACCAGACTGGCGCGTGAGTTTGGCTTCAAGATCACTGTACGATAATTGGGATTACATTTCGTATAAATGGGGTGCGTCTGGCTTCACGAAAGCAGAAGCTCAAGATCAAACCGACCTTAGACGGTTAAGCGTGACGGGTTTCGAAATTGCGCACATCTAGCAACTTCTCCCGCTCTACCCAAATCAACTCCCGCATCCACCTGAGAACCCAACGGGGTCAGCTGTTCAATTCGAGGAAGGCAAGCACATTCGCAGATTTGGACAGTCGACTAGAGGCCCTGCCATTGTACCGTCGACTGCGGTAGTTGGTGATGCCATTTGGATCCTTCATGGATGCAGAATGCCTGTTGTACTACGGTTAGTAGAGGCAGAGGAAGGCCTTAATAAAGGAGCATTTGAAGTTATTGGACCTTGCTACGTTAGTACGCTCATGTTTGGAGAGGCTGTCGAGTGGCTTGAAGCAGGTCAACATGATTTGAATTTGAAGTCGGTTGTGCTAATCTAACGGACCATGGCCGTGATTTTCGTTCAATAGTCAATAACAATAATATCTTGAGAAGAAAGCAGCAGAAAGCTATATTAATAATCTTTTGCAAGGGTCATGTCTATGTCAATGTTGTAATAATTCGTTAGCTTCCTAAATTTCGAGGCTGAGAGTGATAAGGAAGCTCCACAGATAGCCCAGAAACTAATAAAAGACCGCTTCGTGTTCGCCAGCCGACTCCGCCTTTCCTAACCAGATCAGTCCTCAGTTGAATGAGCCAATAGCTGCAGCTCACAAGTGTCCAAATACCATGCAAGCGAGTTATGACCTATCGCCTGCTTTTATGTCCTTCATGGAATATTATGATTAACAAACGAACCAATGATACGTTCACCGAGTTGCTGTACAGTCCGACGCAGGAACAGCGAGACGAACGGCATCAAAAACTTATTGGTCTGAATAATAACCTTGCCACATAATTCCCATCCCTCTACATTGCTCTCTGGGCTGCTGACTTCGGAATCTGTTCCGCCTATTCTTCCATCTTGTCGCATCCGAATTGTCCAAGTTGTCCAGGATGAAACGCCAGTATTTGTAACCGTCCTAAATTTGATACCATCCGGAATGTCCTGGTAGATCGAGCACCAAGTAGCAGCTCTCCGAAGGCCAGCGGCGAGGGCGACGTATCCAGCTGTATTCACTGCTCTTGTTCTCTGATCCCAAGGCCCGAAAAAAGGATCATTAGCAATAAGAGTAGGGTCAGGAGGAAGCTCGCTCGATACAGGGTCCTCACCAACTTCGGTTAAAGCTGGTCCATTCGTCTGCAGGTATTCTAATGCGAATTGGGCAGAGATATGTGGAGGAAGAGGGATCGCCAGCTCCACTGCATATTGTGACTGCATTTCTAGTTTACGATTGCTATAGACGTTAGATATGATTAGTCAGTTGTACATAGGAGGCGCCGTTTACCTCTTAATGAGCCACCAACCTTCATGCCGCTAAATCTACATCTGTGCGCGATTTTCCCTTCCCCTGCTGCCTCCGGCGGAGCCCCTTTGGGAGCGTTAGAGGCAGTATCGGATGTTCCTGATTGGAACTGACAATGGAAATAGTGTAGATACGTTTGACGTCAAAGGCTTACGCCTCGCGATTACGTTATACGGGAGACGCAGTCGATAGTCTGTCGACGGGCAGAGGGGCTGGCGAAGGGCGGATCCAGGTGAGGAGAAATGGTTCGATTCCGATGCACGTGACTCTCGGACTTAGCGCTCCTGTTCGAAACTCTAAACCATGTTCACAGGATGAACAGGGGAAAGCGACCGAACTACCCTGCAGAATTCCATGTTACCTTGTTGCCGTGATAGTATAAAGAAATCTACGCGTTGTCGCTTGTTTAAAGCATCGTCGTTGGTGCATGTGTCATGTCACTCACTTAGTTCATCCATTAACTACAGTCTAGGCAAAGTTTCCGCCACCGATGTGGCTAATGATTTAGTCCACTATCACTCGAGATCATATCATTCCCCCAATTCATTTTTATGGGTCTTCTCATTCTGTTTTTTTCTAGTCCCTGGCAAGATCGGAACTAGCCTTATATGTGACCTCGATGCCGATTTGAAGCATGTGGCGGGAGCAAGACGATGCCGCAGGGTGGTCGGAAAATATTATCCCACCCATTGGATGCAATCAAATAGCCCAATAATAAAATCAAAGAAATTCAAGATATTAAACATAATGCTTTGACAACTTTTTTTTTGGATTTAACTATAATAATTGTTATTTTATTATATACTTTTTTTTTAGGTATGTTAAGAGCGAAATTTACATTTTGCCACGTTGTTCATTACCAGTGGGCTTGTGTTTAACAAAATCTCCGCAAGCAAAATGTCTTACTAGAGATGAGCCATCCCGGTATTAGTAATCTAAACCTGGGTGGTACTCCGTGGAGACGAATTCAGCCGCAGTGAAACCTGAAATTTGCCACCCTTAGTTTGTGGAAAGAAGTGAAGAGCCCACAATACCACCACAACATCACAATCTAGTTGGTGGCACTGTTTGGATATTGCGGAAATCCGATATTTGGCACCGGATTGCTGAATTTCAAGCAGGGAAACCAAAAGTGAGACATCAAACCATCACCTGGTTGCCTACTTGACTACCCTATCATTAAATTAGTATAGCCAAAGGCATTACTTCTAGTTGGCCATATCTCCTTGGGACCTTTTTATTTATACCCTTAGGCCTTCAGCTATCAGATCACTGACCTCATTAATTATTTCTTTCTCTAGAGTGCTGGTTTTGATGTATTCTGTTTTTTGTTCCTGACTTGAGCCGCATCGCGCATTTGCCTTTGGAAGCATTCCATCACTTTGCGCCCTAACCATTTTGGGGTTTTGTTCAGCTTAAAAGAGAAACTTACTTTCCTCGTCCCGAATTGTTTCTTAAACTCACCCTTCACGATGCGGTCATCGTATTTTTCATTCTTCCTCATCGATGTGACTATGTTTGTTGTCTGCCACAATGAAGGATCCCACACCGTCCACCAAAAATGTCAAGATCGACGAGATTGGGTATGTGGGGCAGGACAACATGGCGAACGGTAACCATGGGATTTCTTTGGACATATCGGAAAAGGCGGCCATGAAATCAGGTCCCTCGAGCTGGATTGACGGCTTCCGCCGCGCCGACCGGCGCTCCGTTCAATTAGACAAGATGCCATACAGCCTGAATGAAGCGCTGAAGATACCCGAAGACCATGGGAGCCATTACTACGACTTGGGGGCTGCAAATCTGAGGACCGCCAATACATATCTTGTGAGGGATCTCAAGGGACGACACCTTCAAATGATCGCATTCGGTGGCGCTATTGGTAAACTCAACCTGACACACCGCAGCTATTCTATGTTATTGACACGAGATAATAGGTACTGGCCTTTTCGTAGCTTCTGGGAGCTCCCTTGCTACCGGGGGACCGGGAAGCCTCTTTTTGGCATTTCTGACGCACAGCCTCTTGCAATATAGCACCATGCAGGCGTTGGCAGAACTTTGTGTTGTATTTCCCATCTCTGGTTCGTTTTCATCCTTTTCAACCCGATTTCTCGACCCTTCATGGGGGTTTGCCATGGGATGGAAGTAAGTATTCTACCTCGATTTACTAGAATATAAATCAAGCCCTATGGTCTTCAATTTTCTTAAAGAAATTAGCTAAGCCCTTGAAAGTTACTGTCTCCAATGGCTCTTTGCTCTCCCAATGGAAATCGTCGCGGGCGCTTACACCATTTCCTATTGGAATAGCGAATTAAACAAATCTTTATTTGTCGCCATATTCCTAACGTTGGTGGTCATTATTAACCTCTTTGGAGTTAGAGCCTACGGAGAAGCAGAATCAATATTTTCCATTATCAAAGTCACGGCTGTTGTCAGTTTTATGTACGTACTGATCCAACCCATGTTCATCATATTCAAGGCTAATTTACTGTACTAGCTTGCTTGGCGTGATTATCAATATTGGTGGCCATCCCGACAGTGGATATATTGGGTGGCAGTATTGGTATAACCCAGGTGCCTTCAATAATGGCATCAAGGGTTTTTGTACCGTCATTGTCAATTCATCTGCAGCGTTTGCCGGGACAGAGCTTATTGGTCTGGCCGCAGCTGAGGCCACCAATCCCCGCAAGTCCCTCCCTTCAGCTATTAAGCATGTCTTTTGGCGTGTTTCTATATTTTATTGCGTCTCACTATTACTTATCGGACTCCTTGTTCCCTACACGGATGCTCGCCTCTTGGGTTCGATGAGCGAGGCTGATGCACGAGCTAGCCCATTTGTGATTGCCATCGAGACCGCAGGCATTACAATACTACCTAGTGTCATGAATACTGTTATTCTTCTTGCTGTTGTCAGTGTTGGAAACTCTTGTGTCTATGGTTCCTCCAGGACGTTGCTTGCCTTGGCAGAACAATCACATGCCCCCCGGATGTTTTTATATGTCGACCAACAGGGCCGGCCATTGATCGCTATTCTCGTTTCATGCAGTGTTGGGCTGCTAGCCTTTTTGGCAGATTTAAAAGACAACGGCGTTATATTTAACTGGCTTCTTTCGATTAGCGGCTTGTGCATGCTGTGCACTTGGGGCAGCATATGTCTGTGCCACATCCGCTTCCGCAAAGCTTGGGCCGCTGAATCAAAAACGTTGGAGCAATTGCCATTTCGGTCATCTGTCGGAACCATCGGTTCTCAAATTTCGCTCGTTGGGTTTGTTGTTATAATAATCGGCCAAATTTGGATCGCTATTTCACCACTGGACACATCGGGTGGCCCTGCCGCTAGGGCGCAAAGCTTCTTTCTACGCATCATGGCTTTGCCTGTCATTATGATATTTTATGTCGCACATAAATTATGGTTTCGAACACGAGTTGTTCGAATTTCCAAGATGGACATCTCTACAGGCCGGCGATACTCGCGAGCGCACATCTTGATGGAGCAGGAGAGAGAGGAGAAGCGGACTTGGCCGATGTGGAAAAAGATATACCATCATCTTTGCTGAAGATGGCGGCATCGATGAGCGTAAAGAAACGATGTGACGGCGACGGCAACGGATGCACTGACATAATTTATTTTGTTCCTCGACTAATGCGATCCATTTCCCATGTGTATTGGTGCAAAAAATTGTGTGAAATGCCACTAAAGTCACAAATCATAACAAAACATGGCCGACGAATATGCGACCGTGCCCACGTCGGTTACGATCCGGCCACCCGACGTCATTGTCACGTCAAGTTTCGATTGGCCTTGGTTGGCTCACAGACCACACATCAATGGGCCCGTATTCACACTTTGGTTAGCCCTCTCTGCTTGGGCCTCATACGGGTATGATTCGCGTTTCAGGGCGACACTCCCACCGCACCGAATCCTCACCGTTTGATATAAATGACCAACCCCAGCTTGACAAGAATATTAAGACTCCACTGGGGAGTCAGACCAACAACCTTAAGGGCACGTGGAGACAGACGTGTGGAGTGGAATCGCTAAATTCACAGTGCAACCCAACCATCGCTATTTTAGCCTGTTCAGGGGACACGGTCAAGAATTTCATCTCTTGGGTCTGCGGCTGACTTGCAGAGTGGTACGTCCGCGCGTCCCGGTTTGGTAAAGTCGCCAACACGCAGCCCGTATTCAAGCTGCGCCGTAACTGGGCCAGACTGCCAGCTTGGTCCAATTTTTTCTCCGGAATCATGAGGGATGGACGCTGCTAATATGTTAAACCTGTGAGACTTGCCTCTCTCATGACGCTCCTCCTCGAGTCGCGCAGCTTCTGGGCAAATTTTTGATCCAAGATGGATCCGCCCCCTGTCCTTGCTCTCGCTACCGACGTCGTACAATTTACCCATTTTACAGCCAAAAAATGCCGCAGTGTGCAGATGCTTTACGAGTCCGAGGACAGAGCTCTAATTGATGAGATTGCATTCGAGCGCACCGCGGCCGTCTTATCGCGGTTTTCGGCTTTGCTCAAGCAGAGGCGGAAATTTAATCACCGCCTGAGCAGATCAACAGAAGCCAACGAACGAGTAAGATTTTTCGCTCCAATTCGACGCGTCACCCAGTCTAACTGATCGCGCTTAGTCAATTGGCAAGCTAGCTGATGAATGCTCGGGTGTCGCCAAAGAAGCGTCAGCCATTTTCAAAAAGCTTGATGACATTCACAGAAAGAATTATGCCATCTCCAAAACGCTTGCTTCCATGCGAGCGGCTTGGAAACATGAGGACACTGCCCACTTAATCGACCTAATGCAAGCCTACCAGAATCAATTAGCGCTACGCCTGTTACAATATCTCAACGCCACAACCGGGATTGCGGGTGAAACCAAGCGACCAAAGTTTGAAGATATTGAGCATGATTCGAAAATTGTTGAACTTTTAACCGTGTCCGAAAATAAACTGGATCTTGTCACCCAGCAAGGATCTTTCTCTCACCTGGAACGAATGGGTGACACCGACACCATTGGAATATCGCATCACGAAAAGACCTTGGCAGTCATATTGGTGCTTGAGAATGGAGATACTAGAGTAATCGCCTCCAAGGAAACGCCGCGGCCAATCTTCGAAAATACTCCCCAAACCCTGATGAGGGTAAGGTTGAAGACGATACCAACTGAGGAATCCGTCAGCATCAAGAATTTCAAACCAATCCAAGACACAGTCCTGCGATGTCTATACTTCAGGAGTTACAGTGACAGAGTCGAAAGCATCAAACCCAGGCATAAATCAACATTCGAATGGGTATTCCAACCGCCCAAGGTGGGCGACACACGGCGGACTCCATTTATGGCGTGGTTGGAGGAAGGGGATGGTTGTTATTGGATTAACGGCAACGCTGGATCAGGGAAGTCGACTTTGATGAAAACGATTTTGAACGACCCCAGAACTACGAAAGGCTTGAAGAAGTGGGCGACCCAGGGAGACCTCGAACTTGTGACTGGCGACTTTTTCTTTTGGAGCCTGGGATCACGACTGCAACGATCTCAGCATGGGCTAATGAGATCACTACTTTACAGCATTTTGCTTAAGCGCCCACATCTAATATCTGTTGTTATGCCTGAATTGTGGTTTTCCGGAGCTTCCAACAAAAAAGACGGCACCATAGCTGCCCCATCATTCTCGGAGCTACTGCAGTGGTTTCGTCGATTGCTAGATGTTGCGACAACTCGATACCGTTTATTCTTTCTCATAGATGGGCTTGACGAGTACGAGGGGGACTTTTCTAATTTAACGGAACTAATCAAGTCAGCCTCGGCAAACAAGAATGTCAAATTTCTCGTTTCTAGTCGTCCCAGTGAAGCATTCTTCGACACCTTCTCTTCGTTTCCTGGTTTTCGCCTCCAGGATTATTCGCGCAATGATATTTATAATTACGTCGCCAAGCACTTACAAAGACTCCTTAAATCACACGACGAGCCTGGTTGGAAGACTATTGTTGAACAAATTGTGGATAAATCAAGTGGATGTTTTCTTTGGGCGACGCTCGTCATTCAACTACTCCAGACGGGACTTCTAAATTACGATACCCTCACAGCGCTAAGCAGGCGCCTGAATCAGCTACCATCAGATCTGAATGGCCTGTATGCTGCCATGCTAAACCAGATGTCCAAAGCAAACCGAAAGCGAGCGTCGGAACTTTTCCAGATCGCGTTGTTGGCATTGGACACCCAGAGGGAAAGAGGCCCATTGACGCCGTTGCAGATGCATTTTGCAACCCTAGGCGATTCTGAAGTATCCAAGGCTGAGATAGAGTCGATTCCTATCCAAGAGGAAAAAAGACTCGGCGACCTGATAAAGAAGACCCTCCGATCCCAGTGTGCCGGCATTCTCGAGGTCCAATCCATCAACTATAGAATGGAGGGACTTCTATCCCCGTCCATCTTCAAGCATCGAATTGTTGGATTCGTCCACCGAACAGCTGTCGAATTCTTGCGCACCCCTGAAATATGGGATGTGCTGCTCAGATTGACAGATGGTACAGCATTCAATCCAGCAGGTAATCTTTGCCGATCCGCAATTATGTTATGCAAAACTGCTCCAGTTGAAAGAACTATTAAGATCGACGAATCCGCTTTATGGTACTTCATGGACAGTGCGATGCGATACGCATCCATGGCCGAGAGCCAGAAACATATTGTGGCGCCAGAGTGTATCCAGGAATTGGACCGAGCTGTTTCGCACAGGTGGGAAAGGGCAAGCTATTATTCTTACGGTTCGCAGTCTCAAAGCACAAAGGGGGCTCACTGGACCATTGCATACAAGCTTGGATCTGAAAACGTGGAATATAACAAGGATCACCTGGCAGTTTTATTGGCACCAGCAGCAATACCGCTCTGCTTCCACTCCTTGGCAGTGTTCCATTGCCTCACAAGCTTTTTAGAAAGCGTCCCTGCAGATCCAAAAGCGGGACCTGCAGGTAGCCAAGCTGCCAGACTGCTGCACGACGCGACAAGAAATTTGTTGTTTGACCGCCCTTGGCCTGACCGCAAAGCCATGACTTTGCGATGTGCTAAAATATCCCACCTTCTCCTCAAGCAGGGAGCCGATCCGAACGCCAAATTTGGCAGTTCCCAAGAAAGTGCGTGGGATCTGATGCTCAAGTTTGGGGTGAAACAGGTGGCCAAGAAATATCAATTCCGAAGGCAATTCCACAGGGAAGGTCTTGCGTATCATTTCTCCAACCTTCTTGTCGCCTTTGTTCAGCATAATGCGGATGTCAACAATTCGGTATTACATCATGAAACACGCTCCGACAAGGGAGGGAAGAGTGAAGAAGTGTTCTATTCCGCATTCAAGGTGATCGATCTGCTATTCTCCGATACAGAGGGTGCAGATGAGGTCCCTGAACCATTAAGCCCGTCGTCTTACTCCGAAGCAGAGGCTCACAGTCCGGAGATGATGACTATATATGATAATTTGAAGAAGTTGATGAGCCAGAAAGGTGCTGTAGCGGAGACATATACTGAGTCTCACGCTATGCAATGGGACGCACCAGAGAAAGATGATAATGGTAAATGGTGGGCAAAGGTTAAAAAGGCCAAGAGGAGATCACTAAGAGTTTGGATGAAAAAAAAGTAATCATGTACTTATTTATTAGTAATTGAAGGGAATGACCATATTGAGGTTTCCATAATGTTTATGCTCTCTTCCAAGTAATTTGAGACCACCAAGTTGTTTGATAGGCCACTTAATTTACTGTGCAATACGCATCACTCCCGTGCAGAAGAGGAGACTTCGGAGAGTAGTAGTTTAGAAATAGTCCTGCATCTTGACTCCTATTCCACATATCCCAAGATCGTAAGATTATAGAAATCTACTATCCAGTAGTTTGAATTAAACGGCATCGATGGGTTCTCAGTTCTACTCGAGTTCGATGGCGAAATTTGGGACAAGCTTCGGCCATGACCATCAGAGACATCGATAGCTGCAACTTGGTCAATGACGAGTGTTGCGGGTCAGTTTTGGTGGCACACAAAGCTTTTTGCACCTCCAACCAATGAAAAGACTGAAGAGATGCTTGTGGTCAATAAATTAGGTTAAAGCATTATTTATAGTAAATAAAATTATTTCTACATGGGCTAGTGCGCGTCATAGAAGCTGCGGCATGAGGTAGGTGGAGGCCCATTGCCGTACAAAGTTCAACAAATGACTCGGGTCGGAGCGGTTTCGCATTATTAGTTGGTGGAAGCCTTGGTGTGTGGCTCTTTATGGCAGAATTGTCTGAGCACATCTATCTGTTTCCGCCACCTAAACCAATATTTTCCAGTTCATTAAAATGATAGATAGGTATGAAAAATCATGGTCTCTCAGATAGCCAGTCACAATTCTATTACTCTCATTTTATTAGGGTTATAATATGACCAATGCTTGTTATACGCAGACCAGGTAATCTCGATCTACCAGAACTCTACATGTTAAGATTGCGTTTGACCCCCTGGACTATTCACCTAGTACACGCCCAAATCCACGTCTCAATTTGCTCAGGGTTTTCTTTCCGGCATTTCATACTGTGAACGTCATAGAGATATGTGGCCAAGATAGGCAGATTCCGCTATCCGATGTTTGTGGCTGACCGGATCGAGAGCTAAATTGTCTCAGATGTGGAATTCGAATCGTTTGCAAATCGCGAATAAACTGTCAACAGATCAGCAAGTCTATGTGAAGAACATGCCAACAATTTCTTCCATTCTAACTGTCAAGGGATTTAGATATCAACCAATTCTAAGTAAATGTATCCATTGATCATCTTGTAATAAATTAAATGCAAGTAGATAATGGTCGAGTAAACCTTGACCTACAGCAAACTTTATGATTGTATTAGAGCTCAAGTCATTTCGGTTTTAGAGTGTCTTTGGTGGAACCCACAGGCCGCATACCGCACACCGCATTCAACGCCAAGTCACATGCCTGCCACAAGCCCAATGTCGACTTACTTGTTTTTAAGAGCAGCATTTTCCTCCATGATCTAGTTCCATCAATCAAAAATCACTCCTCTATAAAAATTACTCCCACAGAAAGAAACCCGGCCAATCCGAAATATCCCACAATGAGAATTTCAATCATCACCACTATCTTTGCCGCTTTAGTCCCGGCCCTCGCCGATGACCTCAAGGTTCCTGGACAGTCCCCCGTGGAATTTTGCGATGGCGATCGAACCAAAAACCTCCTCACGATCAGCAAAGTGGATTTAACTCCTAACCCTCCCCAAGCGTACGCCACCGTTTTATTCCTAATGAGTGACAAGAACGCGACAAAACTAACATCTAACAGTGGCAAACCGTTGCATATTGTTGGTTCGGGTAAAGTGTCGCAAGTAATCCAGCAGGGCGCTTACGCCAAAGTCGTCGTCAAGTATGGCCAAATTCAACTTCTTTCTAAAGTTTTTGATATTTGTGAACAAAGTGCCAAAGTGGGCGTGAATTGCCCGATTCAGGCCGGTGATGTCAATCTCGATACAACATTTGACATGCCATCAGTGATTCCTCCGGTATGAATGATCTATCTCCCATCCAACTCAAAGTCTAATTTTATTTAGGGAATCTACAATGTCTCGTCTGATGTTTTTGATATTAACGACGGTCGAATTACTTGCCTCAAAGCATCAGTCAAATTTGGCACAGCAGGTCTAGGCTCAGATCTCTAATCAGAAAGCAACTTTTAAACCTACATTTAAAATCATGGAGATAGTTCTATATTCAAGGCCGAGGATAAACAGTTTGGTCGATAACTAACATGATTCACTCAACTTTACTGAGCCTCACGTGATTTGTGTAATCATCTCATAGTTTTAGCGCAAGTTCAACCTCAATTCACAGATGATATTCATCATCAACAAAAGCCAAGTGCACAAACATTCAAGAATATGTGGTGATAAAGTCATATTTGAGCAAATCAGTCGTAATTAAAGACATGTCTTTTATGTCTCTCAAGCATCCTCTACGTCGGCTTTTCCATGAGTTGTAGAAATCCCATTTTCCTCAATGCTTTGTGTTTCAGCCTCCAGTGTTCTCTTTTGCTCATTTTTATGAGCCAAGTAAGATAGTCCTCCAGACCAGATAATCAGGGCAATACAGCAGGCAATCATAGCCCACATACCTTTCTGAAATATGTTGTTAGCAATGTACAGATAATTGACGAGACGGGTTTCTTACATGAAACCAAGGTGCAGTGGAGGCTCCATAAAAGATGAGACTCCACCAAGCATTGACAGCATTGCTGCCCAGGTTCATGCCTGCAAGAACAACAGCACGGAAAACTTCACCCTCGTAGCGCATGGCATCGTTGCACCATGCAAAGAAGGTAGCTTGGCAAGCATAGATTGATCCGGACAAATAGTACGCAACAAATGTGATGGTCGTCGAGTTGGAACTTGTTGGGTTTGTAGCGGCCACTAAAATCATAATTGAAGTTACGATGCCGAGAATGCCGATGAAGTAACCGACCAAATATCGCTTTCCGCCAAGGAAGTCGGTCAAGGTTGCCCAAAACAAGGTAGAGATAATTCCAACTGCAGGAACTCCAGTGGGGTAGTTGTTCATTTGCGACACGGTATACTCGTGGGTTGGGTGGTTCTGGAGGTAAAGTGCGAGGAGCGAATTGCTGCTGAACGATTCCGTCTCTCCTGCAATGATCCATAGGATGACGAATCCCCACCAATACCAAGATGTCAAGACTTTCTTAACAAAGCTCAGAGTAAAGGGAGAGGTGGCTTCTTTTTCCACCAGAGGTACGCGAGCTCTTGCAAGAGCACGCTCCTCCTCGGTCAGATAAAAGGCTGTTGTGGTGTGAGGGGTGTCTGGGAAGAAGATGGCACCGTAAATGGCTACCGGGACGGTGATGAGGCCATCAATGATGAATAGCCAGCGCCATCCACTCATACCTTGCAAACCGTCCATACTCTTGTGAATGCCCGTCTGGATGAAACCACCAATCATGGTTCCCGCAAGTCCAGATGCAGTAAAAATACCACTGCGCTTACCCAACTCACGCTCAGTATACCATGATCCCAGGATATAGTGGGTGCCAACAAATGAAGAGGATTCGCAAATGCCTTGGAAGAAGCGAATTGCCATTATTGAGCGCGGGTTATGGACAGAGGCAGTTACCATTGTCAGTCCAGCCCAAATCAGAATCATGGTCGGAAACCAAATGCGGGGCTTGACATATTGAAGAGACAGATTAGAAGGAATCTGGCCCAACACATAGCTAATCTTGTCATTAGTATCCAGTGAATCCACCTATTAACTAAGTAGAGGGAGTGCTCTACGTCGCTGACGTACCCAACGGTGAAACAGGTGTTGATTTGATTCAATTGGTCTCCTACAAAGCCGAGTTCGGCTTTCATGCCAGAAACATAGGCATTAGCTAAGTTGGAGCGATCGAGCTATGAACATGAGACAGAGTCCATATAATTATGGGTTGGGTTACACTTACGTAGTTGACGAAATAACTGAGACAGCAGAATGTGAGAATGAAAAAGTCAATCTTCTGAACCAGCATCCGCTCCCCTGGCTGGTAGGTAGTGTTTAAATACTCGCGAATCTTGGATCGCGACATTTTGAAAATGTAGATTCAGAATGGGGCGACTGTTGAAACTGGACACTCGTGGCAGGGATGAAAGGAGGAGAGGGGACGACATTCAAAATTGCGAACTATAGGCTATATTTGTATTTCAGCGCCTTCGCACGGCTTATCATGAATACACAGGCACTGGTTAACCCCGGAGTGTAGAATCATGCTAAAATCAGGACCTGGTCAATAGCCTGGTATCTGCTGGAGCGACGCGAATCATTGCAAATGGCGGCCTGTTTGTTCGATACGTGGCTCCACCGCTCCCAATCGGTGCGATATCTTCACATTATGGCCCTTGCTGACTCGAACATTGTTACGCCGAGACGGGGATTCTACCAGCCTCTATCTGCGGGGAAATAAAGGCAGTCTTTGGGCATTGCGATAGGCCTAGTACAATCTCCCTTGTCAATTTTGTTTGCCTTCCTATTTCGGTAGTCTATCTACCGCCCCACACATTCAAGATAATGTTCCTCGTGAGACGATACGGGTCGAATCCCTACATTTTGAGCTTGGCAGAATGCGGAGGTAATTGTAGAAAGTTGATCAAGTGGTCTGAATGCTTGATCTCGTTTACAAAGGATAGCCGAAGCTGAATCCCGTCCAATCTTGGCCCAGGGGCCACAAGATTAGCCGTTAGCCCCGTGTTGCCGTGGAGTTGGCCCCATCTGCACGGACACAATCAGCCAATCTCTTCATATTCCCGGTCCGGTTTTCGCAGCTTCGGGGCCAGGTGGGTTAATAAACAGTGTTGTCAGTGGGGATGAGAGTCGGATAACGGTTTGCCCCACCTCAACCGATTTCCCTTTTTAGAAGGGAATCAAACCTGATGACCGAGCATCGAGGTGTTTATATACTCTTCTTATCCCGTGAGCTTCGTCTTTAGCGCGTAAGTGTAATCACGCCGTTAATCAATATCAAGCCCAGCAGCATGGCTCAAACCTATCTTCAGCAAGCCGCTGAGAAGCGGGCCAATCAAGCCTCTCTAATCCCTGAGGAGTGGCGCCTTGCCAGCATTCCATCAGTTGAGGATGCGCCCAATGCTTTGAAGTACATTCGCTCTGCTGGCCTTCTTACCGATGATGAGATGAGCATCACGGAAACCGCGGACATCAGTGTTCTCGTGAGAAAGCTTGCCCGAGCGGAAATTTCTTCGCTGGAAATGACAAAGGCATTTGCCAAGCGAACCGCAATTGCGCACCAACTAACCAACTGCTGTACGGAAATATTCTTTGAAGAGGCATTCGAGGAGGCAAAGAGACTAGATGAGATCCTTGCAACCACGGGAAAGACTGTTGGGCCACTCCACGGTTTACCTGTAAGTGTCAAGGACAACATTTATGTCAAGGGCAAAGATGCTTCGCTCGGTAAGTTCGGAACCAGTTCCATAATCAATATCTTGCTGATCTTTTAGGCTGGGTTGGGTTAATCGGTAAGCCAAGTCCCAAGGACGAGGTTGTCGCAACAGTGTTGAGGAGGTTGGGCGCGGTCCTTTACGTCAAAACCAACGTTCCACAATCCTTGATGGTAAGTCAATAGCCACATTTTCGTTACATGGCACTAATGATGAATCAAGATGTCCGATTCATACAACCACGTATTTGGACAAACTGTGAACCCACTCGACAGAAACTTGATTTCTGGCGGTAGCAGTGGTGGTGAGGCAACACTTGTTGGTGCTCGTGGAAGTGTTTTCGGAATTGGCACAGATATTGGTGGCTCAATTCGCATCCCCGCTGCCTTGTGTGGTCTCTACGGCTTTATGCCAACCATTTCCCGTCAGCCTTATGAGCGCCCAGGGTACGATTCTTGTTGTGGCATCCCTTGACGAAACCTTGCTAACAGCGTTATCAGAATCAAGCAAAGAATTGTGCGATCATTTGCCGGCCCGCTTGCATCTAGTTTGGGAAGCATTGAAACGTACATGGAGGCCCTGCCGCACGCAAGGGGCTGGGAGTTGGATGCAGAAGCTATCCCAATGCCCTGGAGAAGCAATGCATGCACTATCCCGTTGAGCAAAAAGCTTAAGATTGGGTTTGTCATTGACGACGGCGTTGTAAACCCCCAACCTCCCATTATCCGCGCGATGAAGGAAGTCATCGCCGTCCTAAAGGCTGCAGGCCACGAAGGTGTGTTCAACATTTCTTGTGCAAAAATAAGTCTAACTCGTTCCTAGTGGTTGAGTGGGATGCTAGCTCTCATGGGTACGCTTACGATCTCTGGGAGAAGGCAATTCTCTCTGATGGCGGTCTTGGTTGCAAAAGGCTGTGCGAAATGTCAGGCGAGCCCTTGATTGAAGGCATGCTGGTGGGAACCGATGCTGATCTCCTCACAACGGAACAAACACATAAGGTACGCAGCTTTTTCTCTTTCAATACTCCCGGAATTCTAACAAAGTCTCCAAATAGCTTGTATCAGAGAAACTAGAATATGAGAACAAGTATGTCCACGATTGGCACGCTGCCGGTTTGGATGCACTCATCATGCCCGTGACACCATGGGTTGGATACAAACCTTGGACATGGGTCAAATCACATGCTTATGTAGGCTACACAAGCATCTGGAACTTGTTGGACTGGGCGGCCCTCACCATCCCTGTAACAACGGTGACGAGAGAGGCGGATCAGGGTACAGAACCATCCTGGGCGCAATACCAACCCAGAAACAAGTCGGATGAGTTTAACAAAGACCAATGTGAGACTTCAATATTCACTAAAAAAGAAGCTGTGCTAACTCAGTCATAGATGACATCGATCTGGTCGAGGGATTACCTGTCGCTGTTCAGATTGTTTGTGGAAAATATGAGGATGAGAAATGCATTGCTGTCGGAAAGGTAATAGAAGGCCTGTTGAATAATAAGCTTGGCAAGGAATCAAAGCTATGAATAGACATGATAGATTACGCTAGAAACAGATAGATGTCCATTTTACGACTAAGATGTTGGGAACTACACCAAACGAGGATGAAACCGGGCGCTGTCCTGCCCAAATCATCCCGTCTTTGCCTTCAGGAATAAGTTTATGAATTATTTTATCATTGATAAATTGTGCAGTAAATAAAACTCTTAGTACAAGTTTACATAAAACTGAATGGGGTATATAAAATGCAGGCCAAGAAAGCATGCTAGTTGTGACAAAGAACTTGTTCCATCACAGATTCAAGCTTACGCTGAATATGAACAGGTCTTCCCCACACACGCCAAGCAACGAATCCATCGGGACGAACCAATACTGCTCCGCTTGAGGAAATACCCGTCAAAGACTCCCATGTACCCTTGCTCGCTATCAACTGACCTTCTGGGCCAATGCAATAAACCGCAATATCAATGCCCAGAGACGAGGATAGTTTTGGGGCAGCCTCACACCACGCATTCCCATCCGCTCCTGCAAATACGACAAATCTCTTTCCCAGGAAATCAAGGGTGGAAATTCGGCGGCCTTCATGTGAGACCCAAAGGTGCGGGACGCGACTTCCTGCTTTTCCATCCAATCCTAGGAATTGAGCCAGAGTGGGGAACAGCCCTAGCATCCACCAAAACAACGGGGTTGTGTCCTCTGGGTAGATCGCTGAGGAGTTATAGACATAACCGTAGCCAGCAATCCGAGGCATTCTCTGAATCATGCCCCATATGAATGGAATGCTCACTCTCAGAGAGAACAAGCCGCGTTCATCAGCTGCGGCGCCCGATTCTTCCGAAACCAAGCGCCCGATTGGGATTCGCTCGGTATCGTATGTGGTAAGCAGTGATTCGCTTGCCTGTTTCCGGATCACCGCAGCCAATTTCCAAGCCAAATTGTGAACATCTGCAATGCCAGTGGTCGCACCTTGGCCACCCCATGGAGGCATTTGGTGAGCTGCATCACCAGCAAGAAATACTCGGCCGTGTTGGAATTTCTCTGCAACTCGAACAGTGGGTTCCCACGGGAGGATACTCTTGACCTCAACTTCAACATCGGGCAACCCCAAAGCAATTTTCACCAGCTCTTGGCAACGTTCAGGCGGAAAGTCTTCAACCTTTTCTCCTTTTTGAGGGTCATAAGAGAGATGAAACACCCATCGCTTCTGGTTGTCAATGGATGTAAATAATCCTACAACTTCGGGCCGCTCCACTAAGCAGAGACTGAACTCTCGACCACGGACCAGCTCACTCAAATCAGCTTCAAAAAGAATATTCAGGAGATGTCCCAATACACCTGGTCCCGTTGTTTGAATATCCAGTTTCCCTCGAGTCGAGCCACCAACCCCGTCGGCAGCAATCATGTAGGCTACACGAACAATAGAATCGGTGTTGTTTGAGCGGTCGCGCAGCGTTGCCGTGACACCATCGTCATCCTGTTCAAAGGCGATGCATTCGACATGGAAGCGCACTTCGCCTCCTTGATCACGAGCGGCATTTAAAAGCACTGGCTCGATCAAATCTTGTGTCCCGCGCGTTCCCTCTACCGGTCCGAGGTGCTCGAAGAAAGCGGCGGCTGGCATTCTCTGAGGACCCGTAGTCTCCTTGCGTTTGTGACCCTCAATGACTCCAGCGAGAGATTTGCCTTTGTATATACCTTTACTAGCTGCCAGTGGCTCTCCAGCCGCTCGAACAGCCTCGTCAATCCCGATTTCGCGATATAGCTCCATGACCCGGCGATTGACGCCACGTGCTCGTGGGTGAATTGAGGTGGTTGCATGGCGCTCGACTAAAAGTGATTTGATGCCATGGTTGGAGAGAAAAAGAGAGGCAGAAAGTCCAACGATACCTCCCCCGATGATTAATACTGGAACATCGGTTGTCGACATGTTCGCTTCACAGCGATTACTTTTCTACGAAGTTCAGTGAAATAATTGTTTTGATGAGTTTCCCAATTTAAATGATTCACCAAGCATAAGGAGTTGATGACGCATGTCCCATCAGACACCAGCCTGATCACCAGGTCTTTTTGTATAGGTGTTAAATCCGGCCCTTGGTTCCATGGCGGCATTTCAAAAATGTCCGGGTTGCCGTCTTACCCGAAAACACCACCAACAAATAGCGTCTGACTAGCCCTTTCCTAGCGCTTGATGACGTGCACACCTTTCACAATTCGGAAGTCATATATTTTGTCCCACTTTTCACAATCTTTCTAGAATAGATTCAGAGACTTCCATGGGCTCTCAGATGCTCTCAGGTATCCACACTCCAAAAGGCGCGATGCTTTAAATGGGCTTATCAAGAATTTCTAATCGGGCATACAAGTGGGAATCGGATATTTTATGATAGGCTGCGGCACATGCCAGGTCCAGATCGGACCTAGATTCAGCGTGGAGACGTTTCAAATGCAAAACATTCTGGCAAGATGCAGGTGGTAGATCATAAACAGCTATAGCCAATGGAAAATTTCCGGTGCCTTCCATTCCAACTTCACAGGGTGCAAGGAAAGGAAGTTTAATAAAGTAGCCAATTCAGGTCTATTAGTCTATGTCTAATAATTAAGAGCAGTGGACAACACCATCATCGTGAGTGTGGCACTCCTATAGTTACTAAAGTTAGTCTCATGCAATTTGACAGTTCTCGGAATCTGAATACTACGAACCTTGGGAGCCTCGCTGGTGGCGGTGGCGGCGCTGCTGCTGGAGGGGGTAGCCTCGCTGGAAGAAGAAGCCTCCTCAATCTCGCCACTGCAGCCGACGCCGGGGGCGGCAATGTCGTAGGCGTAGACGTCAATGGCAAAGTACTGGAGGGCGTCACTATCGATGACACTCTTGGAGGGGTCGGTCTTGGCGAGCTCAAGAGCATCAGCGTAGTCCTCGGCATAGTGCTCGACGATGCCCTGAGTGATGGCAGGGACGTGCAGAATGCGGTGCATCAGGTCAGTGGCCCAGAAGGTGTTGAGCTTGGACTGGGCAACAGTGTAGCCCTGGTTGCAGACGGAGGACAGAGGTCGGCGAATTTGGAAAGAAAGAGGGCAGATGACGGTCTCGAGAGTGGCGTTTTCACCTCGGTAGTGACCGGCCCATTCTATAATAGTGGTTAGCTAGCCGTAGACTTTTGTTTCTTACACAAGTTTTGTCGTTGCTTACGGTTCTGGGTGGCGCAGTTGCGGTCGGGGTCATCGCAACGGAAGAGAACACCGGTCTTGTCAGCGTTGATGATGCGGTCGTACCAGCCAACGGGGTGGGCAGTCGAGCCATTGCCAAAGTACTTTTGGACGAAGTCGGACTCGGTGCCGAAGCGGAGAAGGTGGTCGCGGGCGTGCTGGGCAAGCTCAATGGCCTCGTCAAGACCCTCGCGCAGCTGGCGGGTGAGGGTTGAGTTGCAGGACTGGTGGATGGTGTAGTCCTTGGTCCAGCCCTTGGACCAGTCGTAGACGGAAGCAGCAGTCTCGGAGGACTTGGCGGCAGACCCGGTCTCGCTGACCTTGGTCTCCCTGGCAATGATGGGAGAGGCAATGGCGCCGGAGAGGAGCAGGAGGGTGGTGGCGGCGGACTTGAACATCATCTTGAAGAAGTGTTGAAGGGTTGAGAGGAATTGAGGCTGCTTTGGGTGGTTGCTGGAAACTGCTTGAGAGGGATGGTTCGTTTCAATTCATGGACAGATGCGAGACTTCTTATAGGGAAGTTTGTTGTGCATGCATCGTGTTTACGACGGATCGGATCCCAAGGCTTTGGCAGCTAGCTAGCTAGCTAGCTGCATGGAACCAACCAGTTCGATTAGTTCACTCTCTAATGGCACATGGATCCCCAGTTGCAGTGCTTCCATTGCCCAGCCATCTCGTCTTCGCTGTGGTGCGTTTACTGGTCCGTTTACTGGGTGCAACTCGGTGCGGGTGCAAACTTGGTGGTGGGGGTCCCGATGCACCTCGAGGGTTCCGCGGGGGCGTCGTCAAGCGTTCTAGGCGGCATCTCCGAACATTCAGCGAATAGCATCACGCCAAAAGCTGCAAAGTCGATGCTCGGGATCGTCGTCGTTCAAGTCGTTTGTCAATCGTCATGTCACTAGCCTTTCCATCCGGGTTCTCGGATCCACACTCCCGCGGCCATCAAGGTGTTTCTCACCACTCCACACTCTCCACCAAATTGCGGGAATGCAGCCCATTTTGAGGTTAGATATATGCTTATTTTCAAAGTCCTTCAGCCCATTCTGCCAACGAGTCTCCGCATATCCCATAGCTCCGCTGACTTTTGCAAAAGGTCAACGGCTGCAGTATGGCAGTACGGGCCTCACACCATCCTGACCCCGGGCCTTCGGGCAACCAACATTGCTCTATCCTCCTCACCGACCTCCACAAGGCGGGGCCTATACACAATAGTTGACTCGAGCCAAGACTTTCTCTGAGGCATTTACAAACCATCCGACCTTGTCGTCCCAATAGCTGCAGCCTCCGTTGATGCCCAGGCTGCCTATTTTCCAGTGCCAAGACAGTCCGTGCTGATGGAATTTTCATCTCAACCCGCGCCACATGCACCCGGAAGGTTGATTACAGCCTCCAACTTCATCACCCAATACGTTTATTATCATTTTTCATCCCTCGCCGGTTGTGTACAAACGAACATGTGCAGGGATATGCACCTTGATGTTCGCATGGGTCGTTTCTTCCGGGCTAATACCCATTGCATATCCTTTGCATCGGGAAAGTTCTTGGCAATGGGTCGAATATGACGTCCAAAGGAATAACACATATAACCTTCAGATGGAAAGAATCTTTTGTTCAGAAGTTCATGAACGAACGAATTGACCTGATGACATAGTCAACAGATATCCTTGAATGAGATTGCTTTTAATTAAAGCAATTAAGAAAAAATAGTAAACAAAATAGATTAACCAAAGCGAAATTCTGCGAGACGATGACAATTCTGGAATACTCTTCGAACTATGTTCAAGTGGTCGAGCTGTGTGGCCCATGATTTAATACATCACTGTTTTTCACACTTAACACAAAGAAATTCATGATTAATTAGATTGTAGTATTATTAAAGTATTTTTCATTTGAAAAAAAAAACATGATCATCAAGTTTCAAGAATCCTCGGCAAGATTTAAAAGAAAGCCTTTGACAAACTTGGAGATTTACCAGATGCAGGCGTGAATGGTGGCTGACCTTGTGGCTTGTTTGTGGCATGGCCGGAGTAATAATCGGGCCGTGAACCGGATGAGGTATCGGCGAAACTCCGGCATTGCCTTTTCCACCTACAGATGGCATTTCTCAATACGGCATACGAATACGATGCGTAGTCTGAATTCAACATAATTTCTCAAAGAATTAAACTACTGTTCGAGATATAGATTATTTCCTAGTAGCTGGCAAAATTAATGGAGTGGAGAATCCAAATTAAATATCCCCATGTCCTTGACATATCAATCATTTTCCATCATCCGGATGCCGTGAGGTATAGGGTAAGGTATCTCAAAGTCTGTGGCGCTGCTTTGGTGGCTGGAATCTGCGCCACGTTCAACACCGTTTGTCTCCACAATGACGCGCTTCGCGTTGGAAGCAATCCCAACATGAAGATACTACCCTTCATTGCGTTGCCTTTGGCGTGAGATATATGTGCAGCTCTGGTTTATGGCGTAGGAAATAAGCTTTGTTTTCATCGACCCAATTTTTGCTGGATGGGTGTATCTTCAGATCAAAGTTCCAGAGAATTTTGGCCATGATGAGGCGCATCTCTGCGTAAGCGAGACTGGAATTTGTTAGCAACTTGAGGTCAATTAAGCCGAAAGGTGGGAGACAGACTTCTTTCCAAGACAATCTCGTGGACCAACTGAAAATGGTTGGAAGGCATCTCTGGCGTCGTCTTTGAAGCGAGCATCACCGAGCCATCGCTCTGGTATGAAGGACTCGGCGAGGGCAAAATTCTCTGGCATTCGATTGATTGCGTACTGCCATACTCCCAGAAGTGTCTGCAAAGTAAGCTTAGAGAGCAAATAAATTAACTATTTTTCAGACACTCACATCTTCAGGAATGTACTCCCCAAATATCCTATCCCCACCAGGCTGGGTCTTTCGAGGCATCGCATTTGGCACAGCCGGGTACAGGCGGAGAGACTCATTCATGACAGCTAGCATGTAATTGAGCTTGCCAACGCTGTTTACATCGATTTCCGCTTCCGATCTGAAGCTAGATCGTACTTCCTCTGTAGCCTTTCGCAAGACTTCGGGCTCAGTGGCCAAGAAATACGTGACTCCGCATAGTGCAGTGCCGGTCGTTTCAGAGCCAGCTACAATCAAGACATTGCTGTTTGCTTGGATCTCTTCGCGAGACATACTCTATAATTTGATGAGCGATTGGATTTTAGAGAGAACTAGCATCAAACTCTTACCAAACCGTCCGCTTTCTTCAGCATCGCGTCCACAAAATCGGGCCTTGATCCAGGTTGCGCCAATCGCTTGGCCAGTTTTAATTCTGCGAACCGGATATGATCCTGGTAACCCTTCAGGGTGGCTTTGGACATGAAAAATCTGAGGAGTTTGAGTCCAAAGGGGAAGTGCCCGAGGGCTTGCCTGACAGCGACACCGCGGACTCTCTGAAATATGAGCGCGACCCATGAGTGATACTCTGAGCTTTCTAGACAGCCAAATGGCTCACCAAAGGCCAGGTCACCGATAATGTCGAACATGGTCCAATTGTACCAAGAGGTCATTTCCACTGGCTGCTTGCCGTCTTTACAGTTCTCGTGCAGCTTCTGGATCAAGAGGTCGATATAACTTTGGATGATGGGCTGCTGTTCCATCATGGACTGAGCGGAAAACCCATGCGACAATATTCTACGCATGCGACGATGGTTATCGCGAGTGGTGCCAACGACACTGTTGATGATGGTGGCTAGAAAGACGGGATCTTTTCCATTCTCTCCTTGTCCGTGCTTTCGATGACCCATGATCTCGTTCCATGCTTGAGGATTAACAAACGAAAGCTCATTTGGAGCTAGTCTGACTATTTCGCCGTATTTTTTGTGTAATTCAAGCACCTTCTTGTTTGCATCGCCCGAGAACATCATGTGTGCATGGAACACACGAGAGGTGGCCCAGAGCTTAGGACCCGGGAACCTTCGAAGAGGATGGAGGAATACATTATAAAATGCAATTGAAAGCAGATATAATAGCCCCTATGAGATGAAGATGTGAGCGTCGTAGTAGAAGAGTATCCTCTGCTTGGAATGTCAGGCTTACAAGAATGGGAGCGAGGGCCAGTAATCGTAACGGATGGCTCAAAACCACAGATTGAAGTATCTCAACCATGATGGTAAGCAGTGATAAAGTGCAAAAGGAGAAGAAATAAGTGCTAGAACTCCACTCCCATATATATATCCCCAACCCCATGAGCATATAGCTCTATCAAGACCGCGGATCACTGCATCTCACCACTGCTCTGCCCCTTCGCCCCACATCTGATGACGATTCTGTCAAGGCTGGCATTGATTCTGACGAATCCGAATTTCGGATTTCACACTAAATATAATCAAGTCTGACAAGATATGGGACAGATTTACTATCACATTGTCGCTACCGTGTGGGGCTGCCTCGGCGGTGAATGCGGATTGGTGCGGAGACTGCCCCATTCAGTTTTTCGTCTATTCGTCTGCATTTGTACAAGTGCGGTGTTGGGTTTATCGTACGACACCGTAACAACCACGACACCCATCTTTGCCCGAAATTTCGGATTCCGTTTTAGGATTTGTTCTTAGGCGAATCTTGTGTAGTTGACTAACATGATAAAAACACCGACACGGGTTTTGTTTTTAATGGTGTAATGGCCATTGTACTTCAACCCGGCTTTGACGTCGCTAGCAATGCCGTGATTATTTTCAGATCAATGATCTACTTTGAAGGCTATGCTATGAGTTTTAAAACTTTTTATCAATATCAAATTATTCTTTTCCCTAGGCTTGATGTAGACATTACTGGTTGCTTTGGCCTAACCGTTCATATCGTTCTTGTCAAATGATCTTGATAGCCTGATCTCACCCCCTCGGCAATGAACCGGTTAGCCGAACCTGCCTCGGATTTTTTAGAACCCTATTTCACAAAAAAATATCATCAAGCTCGATGGCGAGGTCGTCTGAGTGCTATAGACATAACTGGCCTATGCTGTTGACAGTGTCTAATATGTAGCCAAGGCTGCCAAGCCCCAGGCAGCTTTAGTCGTAGATCGGGACTCCCGAAAGTTTAAACAGCCTGCTAGTCGCGGCAGCTGTAAGAAGCCCAGACAAATCATCAATTTTTATCCGAAATTTCCGTATAACGGATTGTTATGGTAATCAGTGATAACCCAAGTTGAACTGTGATATGAATATTTGTGATTAGAGTCCTGTTACCGAATATTTCTATTTTAGACTCAGTTAGGGAGGTTACGTAGTATTTTTCTGTAGATGGTTCAGGTGTTTCATGTCATCATGCAGTAAAAATAAGCTATGCAGAGGCAGTCAAATGGGTATGAGTGTCGGTAAGTGTAACAAGCTTGAACATTTCCCCAAGATCAACGTGATCTTGAATACTAATTATTTGTGTGCACACCATTTACAAAAAAACAGAAACGCCTTCTGAAAAGTTCAACATCCTTCCAATGGCGAAAGAATGGCAAGGCTAGCTCGAGTCTGATCAAATACATTCACAAAGTCTCTTGACTTCACTGCTTTGAGGAATCTTTCTGTTCGCTATTGAAAGAGGTTGATGTTTGACTGGTCTGCTTGCGATTGAGCATACGGTAGCAGTGATGGTTCCTCAATTTAAATAATGTCCCACGCTTAGAGTACCCCTGTGACTTGCAATGTCCCATACTCCCGATTATCCAAATTTGCTGCGCTATCTTGAGCCTCTTCGCCGTCATGACTACGTTTGAGATTATCTAAGCAAGTAATATCGTGAGAATACTGAAAAGTGTGATAATGCCATCCAAAAAGACCGGACTGCGGCCTGCTGCCTCTTTTCGGCATGGTAATGATTTCACAATATTTAATAATATAATTGTCTTGTCATGCCGCCCTGCCTATATAATAACTAGACATCTCTTCTTCTCAACATCTAAACTGGATGCCTGAGAGAAATTTTACAACGCAAAAGATTTCCCGTCTTCGCAAAACTGAAAAAACTTTGGACTATAAGCTAGAGCGCATGGGCGTACCTGGAGCGCTTGAATAACCCCAGCTACACTTAATGTATTATGCAATTGTGAAGTTGCATTAGACCAGTCTGTTAAGGCTGATCCGGAATACACGGAAGAGACCAGCCACACTTAACTCTAAAAGGCAATGGTCGGTCCTTTGTGTGTATCAAGTTTTATTTATATGCACTAGAGAGGGGTTCGGCGATTTCCTTTTTGGGTCAAGTCCCTCGAGTTTCCTCAGGAACAATGATGCTTAAGCTAGGCGACCAAGTTTTAAATTGGGGCCAAGCCTGGCTTTGTCTCTGTTATTGGGTAACACATGAACCGGGATCAGCATCCTTCAATGACCAAGGACATCATGACAAGATGGACAAAACCAGGTTTCGCAATTTTTGCACGTGGATTTTGAACTTCCATCCGCGTACACATCATTTATTTATTCTGGGTCATCGAATTGGGTCTCTTGACACACATTAGGATTGTCGCGACCGGGACTATCCAATGAAGATGTATCCCAGCCCAGGTGGAACTCCTCGCTTGGGACATAGCATTTCATTGGATACCATCGAGTTTCAAGATGGACGGCCAAGCTTCAAGGCTGATGAGTTTAAGTATGACACAGCATCTACTTCTACACTGCCCTTGATCGATAATCGAGCATTTCCATACTCACGCGAATATACCCCGGAACATATTACAGAAAGTCCTGATGGTTGGCCCCGAAAGCGCCGACGGAAATGTGGCTCGATTTTGCCCAAGAAGATGCCAACAGGCTGGCGGCTTGGTACTACAGGCGCAGTATTTTTGACATTGATCATCTTAATCACAAACATCATTATCACTGCGGTTTGTGCTGCCAACAAAGGTGAAGGCACAAGAAATATTGCAGCCATTCGAACCGGCGATTGTACCAATATCAAGAAGATCGGCGTTGGTATCCACCTTCTGATCAACATCATTAGCACACTCCTCCTTGGCGCAAGCAATTACTGTATGCAAACCATTAGCGCTCCCACGCGCGATGAAATCAACAGAGCGCATGGGAAGGGATCATGGATGGATATTGGAATACCCAGCGTTCGGAACCTTCGTTTCATTGCAAAGCGGAGACTGTTTGTCTGGCTGTGTCTTGGCCTTTCTTCAATTCCACTTCACCTCGTGTAATGATCCCTAATCATTTTTACAAGCTTCTTTATTGACCTTTGTTAGATACAACTCTACTTTTTTCGTATCCACATCCAACAACTTGTATAGGATATGGTACGCAGATGAATCCTTTACAAAGGGAGCTTCCTTCAACGAAACATTTTTCAACAATACTGCATTATATAATGTGGATCCATGGAAATTACAGCGACAGATCCAACAGGGGAATATATATGAAAATCTCACCAATGACGAATGTATCAATGCATATGCAAAGAATCTTATAGAAGACAGGGGCAGTGTGGTTTTGGTAATTGATCGACCCAAAAACTGCAGTGCCATTGAATATCCCCTCGGCTACAGCACGCCGACGAATGCTTCAGAATGTGGTAACACATCGACCACATCATCCCTCTTCGGCGTGATGGATTATACCGACATGTTCCAACCGAGCGCAGATCCTTACGTTACAAACTGGTTCTCCTGGATTTGCTCTCAAGATGGCACCTATGTAACGGATTATCCCGATTCCTATTACAGACTGAGCCCCGGGGAAATATGCAGCGATGGCGCCTGGAAGAAGCAGATTGGTGCAGATCCTTGGACAGTAACTGGAGTAACAGTCAAGTATTGTCTCAGCGAGAAGATAAACAGCCAGTGTCAGCTAAAAGTAGCCATCAATCTTCTCGGGGTGGTTATTGCATTTAATATTGCAAAGCTCATCATTATTACCATAATGGTAAGAAGCAAACTAATCAACCACGACCCTTTGGTGACTATTGGGGATGCTACTGCATCCTTCATCGAAACTCCTGATCCTACTACGAGGGGGATGTGTTTAAAAACAGCACGAGACATTAAGAACAGTGGGAAGTTCCAGACAATGCCAGCTACTGTATACCAGCCACAAAAGAGCAGATGGTCTGCTGTCGTTAGTAAAACCCGCTGGATACTGGCGTCTGTACTGTAAGTGTTTTGGGGGCCACCATTTGGAGACATTGCTAATAATTCCCTTTTGAAAGAACTGTTACGGCCCTTGCTGTTATCCTTGGCCTTTTAGGCTACGCATCTAGCAAACTAAGCAGACTCTATGGACGCGGTGATATCAAATCCCTTTGGTCTTTCGGTCTTGGCTCAATTAACCCCTTCAACCTTATCCAAGGTTGGACTATACCCACAACAGGAGAGGGTGCAGTCATCGGTACCGTGCTGATTGCCAATTTGCCACAAGTCCTGTTATCATTTTGGTACTTGGTTCTCAACGGGATCATCACAGCCATGACTGCCGCCGCAGAGTGGTCCAGATTCGCCCACAACGACCACAAAGCATTGCGCGTGTCCTTTCCCAAGGGCGACCAACGCTCGACATATTTCCTGCAATTGCCGTACAGATACAGCATTCCAATGATGGCCTTGTCGATCCTAATACACTGGCTCGTGTCACAAAGCATCTTCATTGCGCAAATATTTGAAAGAAGTCCGAGCCTGTACACTGATAGCGATGATATGGAAAATGGGGTAGATTCAGTTTCAGTTACCACAACCGCCGCGTTCTCGCCGATGGGCATGATTTTAACATGTGTTGCCATCACAGTGGTTTTTGCAGGGACTGCAGCCTTGGGAAGACGTCGGTTGAGGGATGGTATACCTTTGGCTGGGAGCTGCAGCTTAGCCATTTCAGCAGCTTGTCACGCGCCAAAGGGGACATCAAATCAGCTACCAGTAAAATGGGGAGTAGTGGGATCAGTCGATGCTGGATTCGACGGTATGGGGCACTGCTCCTTTTCTAATGACAGGGTAGAGCTACCAGAGGCAGGTAAACTTTACTCTTAGAAGGATAGGTATTTTATAATTTGGGCCCTCGGACAAAGCATGAGTAAAGTCTCGGGGACTTACGTGAGGTATTTAGAAAATGCGTCAGTTTTAGCTCTGATGCAATAGACAGCGGCGCCCAAAAGGCCGGATGAAGCTGTCTAGTGGAGGTGATTTCTTACTAGTGTCAGCATATAATTGGCATAAAATAATGTTAGGGTAGCCTGTATGGTCAGAAAGTTGGCCAACTCGATCGATGGACTCGGCGTAATCTGTCGGGTTCGGGCCGACTACCGTCCGCTCCGTTGGTATTATGAGACGAAACTCAAGCAACATGTGACCTACGCCTGTTCGCCGCTTTTAAAGCCATTCAACTTGCTGGCTTAACTTCGGCTCAGCCTTTCATAGGGCCTGGACCAGCCCGCATCAGCCGTTTGGATGATTATTGGACCTGGCTCACATTTTTGGGCCCATAATCTGACTCTCGTGAAGTAGCCACTCGACCACCTTTTAGGACCAGGATCCTTCTTTTTGGTCCCTATTAGCTGCGTGATTGAATCCTTAGATGTTTGAAGGTCTTGCTGAGAAGCGGCATGGCAGTGTTGCTTGCGGTGGCTGTTTGAGTCTCCCGTTTCCCATCCATTCAAGTGGTACAGGCCCGCTCTATGGCTGGTTCGTTTCATTCATATCCATGTCGCTCAAATAACCACTTGGATATGGAAGGAATGGCGATGTCAGTCTGCCGCCAAATTGGCCTCTTGCACGTCTCCCGTGATTAGTGGAGTCAATTTGGTATCCACAACAGTTGTGAATATCGCGAGATTATTCGGTATTGCGTAAGGCAGATTTTGGCGGCCTTGCCAAGCAGTTAGGCATAGTGCAATGGCAGTGCTTATCACGTGAGAGGCATGGACGTGGCTTACAAGGTAAGCAAATTCACTCAGCCTCATTTATCAAATTTGACAAGACAACCCCGCTCTGATTTCCTACTTCCTTGACTGATGGGAAAATAAGGGTCATGGGCAAACTCGCTCTCATACTTTTTTTGTTCCCCTTTGGGTATCCTAGATGGTAGAACTGTGTCTGTCATCTGAGAACTGCAATATTCAACCTCCGATGGCGACAGTTGAAGGTAACTCGGGCATACTCCAGATGGACTGTGATGCCCAACAGACATTCATAAACGAAATGTCTGAACTAAATTCTGCGAACCGCACAAACACGAGCGCTACACCAAAATTTATATCTATGCCGTCAACACTTACACTAGCGAATGAAGTCCAATCGACTTCCCAGAGCTCAGGCACACCGTTGCACGGATCGAGCCTAAGATTTTTTGATAAGCCGATTCCAGAGAATCTTAAAATAAAGTTTCGTGATTTCAAAATACTATACAGCGGCTCGCTTCTAGAGGCTCTCTCAAAGAAACCGCCGCTGATAGAAGCAATGAAACTGAAAACCAAAAGCATAAAGCGAATTAACTCCGGCGATATCAACATGAAATTAAGATACATGGGCATGAATGAGATAGAAGCTGAGATCTATATTGTTATTCAATGCGAAAAAGCAATGTCTAAGAGAGTAAAGGACTTCTTCACCCAAAAACACGTGTCCCAAGATCTTGGAGACTTCAAGATCCATGTGGTTGAGCAGCCGGCAAGAAGATTTCTTTCTATTGACAACATCCAGATTCTTGGCAATTCGGAATTGAGAGAAACCTTGTGCGGAATGAAAATTAAGTTTAGTGTCGATGACCTTTCACGCATTACAACACTGGGAGGTTTGGTCATGGTCATAACAACAACTGAGAAGCGCCTATTTGGAATTACGGCGGGACACGCAATCTCAGAGCTACAAGAAATGAAGGAGTCCAGCTCCGAGGATTCAGATACGGCGTCGCATTTGAGCAACGAATACTTGAATCAGGGAGATGCCACTGGTGATGGTGGTCTGACAGCCGACATTGGATCAATTCAATACCACTCTTTTGATGACGATTTCACGAATAATTTTGATTGGGCTCTTATTGAACTAAATTTCGACCGTTGGCTACCTAATCTTGTTATTAATAAATCGGAATCGCAAATATCGAGAGTGGTGCAGGATAGAAGCAATATTCAGCATAAGGGTATGGACATATATTGCCCAAAAGAGCAACCGGAATTCTCATCGCGATCTGCTGTTGTCATTACTTCTACTGGGGTGCATAGAGGTATCATTACCCAAAACAACTCGTCAGTAATGATCTCTCCTAGCAATTCGTTTATTGATGTTCTGGACTTTAAGCTGGATTCAACTTCAGGTAAGAGCAACAAAAGAACAGCAAATTCGGCTTCTAATTATTCTTATAGAGCTCCTATTTGGTGATTCTGGATCCTGGGTGGCCGATGAGAATACCGGAGAATTATACGGCCACATTATATCAATGGATATGTTTGGTGAAGCACTCGTGGTACCAATCCAGCCTTTGCTACAGGAGATTCAAACCACTCTAGACGCGAAAGAAGTTTACATCCCTAGCAAAGAAGAAGTCAAGTCACTTCAGGACCTCCACAAAGAATATACTTTAATTGAGAAAGACCCAGATACGAGATCAACCTTCAAAACCCCCAGTCAAGACATTATCCCTCGACCCCAACAACTTGGGATCAAGGATCCAATAACCGGTTTGCAGAAGGAAGAAGAGATAAATACAAAGGAACGGGAGCCTAGGTTAGATATACAGCCCGATGGGGGGAAGAAAGCAGAACTTAGTCTGAAGGAAGAAGAGATCAGGCAAGAAGCCGAAAGGAAATACCAACGCCGAACCACTGCCACGAATTATTCTAGGTCATCCCGAAACCCACCGCCCACCGCTGCCCCGGCCACGCGACCGAACGAATATTTCGTGCCTCGCGATGGCATCGATCGTGAGGTCATCTCTGCTGACATCTGCCGTTATCTGGGCAATGATGCTCTGGTGCGTCCCGGTCACTACGAGGTACGTTGTCTTCATCGTTGCTGGCCTGCCTGGAATCAAATCGCTCACGCTTTTTGACCAACAGAACCCGCAAACCGGCCAGGTCGTCCAAGGCTACTATATCACTGCCTTTAGAAACCTAACAACGGTGAGTTCTTTATTCCCCATGAATCCTGTCGTATCACCAGCACCGAAGAATGAAATAAAACTGACATTGCTCTGCCCATTAGGCCATGATTGAGGACCTAAAGGCGGATTCTGCCCGATGGGATAGTGAAAGACGTGCGCAGACATCGCGCAGCACTTTTGGAGGTATTCATGCCTCAAGAGGCCCGCTAGACTCATCTAACTCACCGTTAGTGCAATACCGCTACTCCGAGACGCATCAGTCGCGTCTACACCACGGCCCTACCGAGTCGCCATATCAGTCATATCCTTATGACGGCGGTCCTAGATATCCAGGCACAGGCGCCCCTGGATATACTGGTATGGCTGGCTCATCATACTCACAGCTGGGCTATGCCTCCACAAGTAGTGGTCCATATGGCAGCTACCCGCCACCGCAACAGTCTCCAGGTTATCCAACTGTTGCTACCTCTCCTTATCCCTATTCCAGCCAGGTTTTTCAGGCGGTTTCTCAGCCGTATAGTGCGGTGCAACCTCAAGATCCCTTTTACGCTCGTGGTGCGTATTCCTCCAATATCTCACCAACTTTACAGAAATCATCTAATTCTCTAGCAGGCCAGTCCACTCAACAAGCATACGAAACCCAGGTACAGCAACAACAACAGCAACAGAAACAAGATGATGAAAGCTCCCACACTCTCACATCTGCAACCCCAAAAACAACAGCAACAAGATGATGAAAGTCCCCACACTCTCACATTTGCAACCCCAACAAATACTGAAACAAATCCCAGCGGCGTAGTGACAGTGAAAGCGACAGACACTTCTCCGCCCAACAGCGCCGTCTTCTCGTCGATAGCTGATAAAGTGGGGATCTTTGTGTTAGTGGTATAACGGCCTCTGTTAGTAGGTAGGTTTTGTTAGCAGGTAGGTTTTGTTAGCAGGTAGGATTAGGCATCTTGAGTGTAAGCAGTAACTGTAGGTTCTACAAACTATAGCTAGAATGTAATATATTTCGGTAGGAAGTGTTACAACCCAGACTGACCTACCCAGGAGCTCGGGGAAGATTAGGTGACTAACTTCCATGATCTTCTTAATTAGTCGGATTGAGAATAGCTTGAAGAAGTGTCCCAACAAGATGAAGCTATTCCGACCTGTCGGGAATGCCTTAGATATCAGGATTGGTGTTTTATGTAGAATTTAATACTTTTAGGGGCTGCTGCTAACTAGGGCACACTCCAGCTCTCAATACAACCGGGCTATCTTCAATCGATATACTTGAGAAATTGACTTATTATCCAAAGTAAAGCCCTTCCTTTGTTCAAGCCAGCACGACTGATCCTGACTGCCAACACGAACCCTTACACCTACGATGAACCAGCCGCACGAGATCCTTAGTTCAACAATAAGCGTGCTTTTATTTGGACTATCCAAGACTGAAGAGGAAAGGCAAATAAATCGACCAGAAAGGGCTGCCCTTCTGGTTATATACCTAGGTGCTGCTACCTTGGTGTGCCTTCGCTACTAGAGCAGTTAGGAAATTTGCTCCAGAAGGATCTCGTGATCTCAAACGTGGGATCAGCCATCTAGCTCAGGTTCAGATCAGCTTAGAGTAGTAAGATCTGAGCTAAATAAACGGAAATGGATTTTAGCAAGCTTCAGTTTCGTATCCGGGTATATTGGAATAATAAGTCCAGCGTGGAATATTACCCCACATCTCCCGAAACCAATCAACCAACAATCCCGATTATCTCACTTCAGGGTTCGAACTCTTTCCCCTCACAAAAAAACAACACCATGGTCTCTTTAGAAAAAATCCACTCCTCCAACTCCAAGATCTCGATGGCTCTTCAGCCTGGCCTGGTCGCTGTTTTCGCTGGTGCGACAAGTGGTATTGGCGAGACTTCTCTGAAGCATTTCGCTAAACATGCGGTCCGTCCCCGGATTTATTTTATCGGGCGATCTAAAGAGTCCGGCAGCCGAATACACGAAGAGCTGCAGAAACTGAACCCTGATGGGGAGTACATTTACAAGAGCGTCGATGTCAGCCTGCTCCGTTCTGTCGATGATGCCTCTCGTGAGATCCAACAAAAGGAAACATCAATAAATATTTTATTCCTGAGTACGGGGACAATGCTGTCCTGGAAGGGTGGGTTTGTCAAAGCGACCGGCGAGATGGAAGCTAAAGTAGACACCGAAGAAGGTCTTCACTATCCCGTCGCGGTGTCATACTATGCCCGCTTTCGATTCATTGTCAATCTTTTGCCTTTGCTACAGAAGTCAACCAGTTTACGCCGTGTGGTGACTGTTCTTGCAGGCACTAAAGAAGGCCAAATTGACACGAATGCCTTCCAGAGTCGCAATGGCTCCATGCTTTCCCTGCGGGGGCACTTCAGCTCCATGATGACGTTTGCACTTGAAGCTGTTGCGAAAAGCGCCCCAGGAGTGTCCTTTATCCATGTATACCCTGGATTTGTCAAGAGCAACCATGGCAATGATGTAAAAGGGCTGTTGTCCACCATCCTGCGGGTGATCTTTAACGCCGTCTTTATGATAGTCGCGCCATTTATCGCTACTCCGCTGGAGGAAACGGGAGAACGTCACATCTTTTTTGCGACCAGCGCCATGTTTCCACCAGAAGACGATGGTGCAGCTAATGGTGTTCCGATACCAGATGGGGTCGCGGTAGCGCAAGGGACTGATGGTAGAACCGGCAGTGGCGTATACTCAATCGCAAACGATGGCGAAACTGCGTCGCCAAACGTGGAGAAGCTTCTAAGAAATTTGAGGGAGGACGGTACAGCACAAAAGGTGTGGTCACAGGTCGAAGAGGAATTGTTTGAATCACTGGGGCCGTGTCTCTGTAGAAATTTGCGTCGATTTGATGAACTAACTAAATAGCAGAAATCACGATGCAGAGAAATTGACGGGAATGAACAAGTGAAAACATCAAACATCAGCCGATAGCTAACTTATGAAAAGTACATTGGGTGCAATCCTCCTGTTCACTGATTAACTGTTGATTTGTTGAGACGGGGGCTCTACTAAAATGACTACTGCACGCCACACTCCTGCGCGTGCTAGGAATCCTTGCTCAGGTGGCGCTGGTGACCCATCTAAGCACTGTGGACTGGTCTAGATTCGACAAATATCCATACATGGTGGCTGGCTGAGCCTTCACTTGGTAACCAACACCTGACTAAAACCAGCACTGGTGGTTGGAATCGTGAGTGTCCCGATTTTGACGAGGTCTAAGCGATTGATACCCACTTGGGCCCAAATGAAAGCTTGCTTTTTGGATTCCAGACAAATTGAGCTGTCGCCGTACTGGACGAATCTAGAACAAGAAGAAAATTGTAGATTTGCGCTAAGGGCTTCTCAAATTACACAATCGTCACATGGTATAAAATTTGGGGAGTTTGTGACCTGGACGCGGAACTTTAGATGGATGGAAAGAATGTCATTTGCTTTTATTTGATGAAATAGAATAGTGTATGATGATACAAAAAAAGCAAATCCTTAATGCAATAAATATCCTGGTCTTGGAATGTGTCTCTGAATAATTGCATAAGAGTAGATGAATTTATGTTCCCTCAATGTATGCTCACAAAGTACAAACAGGAATCATCAGCAACTTAACATCTACACCCGGTTACCAAGAAACCCTCAATCTTGAGCTGTCCTTGGCTAACTGGGCAGGTTTGGATAATAAACCTAGCTCCCCATTTCGTCGCAAGAGTCAACTTGTACGCGCCAAACCCATAAGGCTCGAGGATCGCAACAAGTGCCTGAATCGCGTCGTGAACAATCGAGTCCAAGTATAACTGGGAAGTCTTGCTTTGATCATCCCATGTGTTTGTTACACTATTAAGAGTTCCTCTCTCGTATAGAGTGGTGCCTCCCAAATTGAATTGCTGGGCTGGGTTATGAGCGGGGCCCGAGGCAGTACTGTTGTTGCCAATGATGGCGAGATTCCAGTTTCTCAACTCCCCTGATACCACCCTGATAATTTATCCGGTATCGTCACAAGTCCAGTGGAACAGCGAGTGCCGTCGCTCTAGGAACCTCAACGACAGTTACATCGGTATACGGGGATGCGACTGTAACTGTGAAAACATTAGTGTAAGTAAAGGGAACAGTAGTCGTCTGGACATCAACCACGACCGAGTTTGTTGTCATAATTCTTGTTATAATGCTTGAAACATTGATTATTTTGGTGGTTGTAGAAGTGAAAGTAGATCGAGCAGCAGTTACAATCGATGTTGGAATGGCAAGGCATTTGCACGCTGAGGAGTATTCAGAAGCTCCTGTGCAGACAGATGTGGCAAATGTGGGAACCACAGAAGCAGATGCAATAATCGGATTGCAGGTGCTGTCTGATCTCTTGGGTGGATCGCTGGCTAGATCAACGTATGCTGTAATAGAAACAACCTTGGTCGACGTTTGGAAAACCTGGGATGACACTACGGTGGTTTCGGTCAACCAAACAGTCGTAGTTGGTCTAAAAGCCTTTTTTGACTGGGTAAAAGTCGAACCCTGGACGATGGTAGTGGTAGTCGTGAAGGTCGATGTGGATGAGATGATTCTTGATTCGATTACCGTGCTTATGGATGGTGAGTGACGAGTAGCCATTGAGAAAGCAAGCCGCACTTACGTTGGGCAAGGAGTAACAGTCTTCTCAAAGAATGGAATGCAACTAGCGGTGGTAGCCGCGACCTTGACTCACAATAATTAGCAAGTTAGTTAGAATATGAGAGATTCTCAGTGCCCTCGTACCTTAGAGAGACATCTGTTGGTAGCACATGTAGGATTTGGAGCGGCAAATGCCGATGAAGCCAGTACAATCAGGGCTGGAAAGATACCAGAAACTTTCGTTTTTATGAAATTAGTGATAGATACGGGAGATCTCTGATGGTCTGTAATAAAACCTTCGCATTGGGGCGGAATGCTGGGTTATATGACTTCTCCATGTCACGAGCGTTGCCCTCACAGGCTTCACAGAAAGGCATGGGGCCCCAAACTTATCTAAGCGTTCTCTAAGACACTGAAGCGGCAAACGAGGCCGGGAGTTTCTCCAATTTGGGAATGAGTAAAATGATGGTTTGGGCTGAACGAGATCCAAGCTACTGGGTAGATTAACCTGTAACTGCCCCATTTTTGTACAGCTTTTGTCTGCCACGTGTGGAATGGCTGCCAACACCTTCTAGCTCGTCAAAATTATCGATTTAGACGTCAAATAAGGAGCAGCGCAAAGCCTTTCATACGACTTTTTTCATATTTTTATTGCAAGAAAACGGATTAGCTTGCTATTGAAAAAAAGCAAGGTGCTCCACTACGCACTCAGTTCCGAGATTCATGAAGCGTGGGGCTGTAGCCGATCAAACAGCGGTCAAAAGAAGTTTCCGGTGGCGGAAAATAGATCGATAATTCGGCGAGCTACTTCAAAACAATTTGCATCTTGTAATTACAGAATTGGGGGTTAATGCGGCCCAACTCACTGGTTTGCCTTTCAGCCTCCAGGCCCATTGAGACAAAGCCGGACATTATTGAACCAAAATACGGATATAAATAGATTTATATCCGTATGATGTCCGGTCCTATTTCCCCACGGGATTCTTTCTGCATCTGGGCCACTCACTTGATTCCGATTCAATAGCGGCTAAAGCGACCCGTGTAAATAATTAGTAATTACCTGCATAACTAACAACACAAACAGTCACGGATTGATAGAATTCGTGGGCAAAATCTTCCACCAAATTGGGAACTAGTTTTGATGATTCAGTACCTGGTCAACCCCGTTCAATGGCCTTTCAACCATGCTAATCCACAGGCTGTTCGTATCATCCAGCAGGGTTAGGGAGAGTGGAAAAATAATTATAAGGCGTCTCCACTCTGGCCAACGAATACAACGATAGCGACAACCTGGCTGTTTGGGGAGAGCACAAGAAACGCCACCGCGCGCAATTCTACTCGGAGGTTTGTTCTAGACCCCAAAAGTATCTACCCCTGGAGGATTTGCCTTGCCGTTAGGTGCTTCGCTCTTGGCCAAGATTTTCGTTTTTCATGATCCAAGAGGCTCTGTACGCGCGTCCCACCCATGGCCGTCAGTTGGTGCATTGAAGGATTTGGGTCTTAGAAATATCGTTAATGTTAAGTCTATCGTGTTCTAACTTATCTCAATTCACGATTTCCAGAATGGTTTGCAGTGATCGTTCTCGCTAATTACGAATATGGGCATTACATGATTTACACGGGTCCTCAGACAATATGAAAAGGCGTTTGCCTCGGAAAAAACATCGAATTGTTATGCAAAAGGACTTTTTACATTGTAAACATCTGGTCTTCTTTTCGCTTAGCATCTCAGTCAATATTTATGAGAGCCAGATACTGTATGAGAGTCGTGACGGGTCCTTGCGCCCTTGCCGACCGGACTCCGTTCCTCTCCGGTTTGGTTGATCAATCGGGTTCTGGTGCTGACGGAACCGGTTCATGCGCATAACAAAGGTGTGTATAATTAATAACAGTGTATACTTTTGTGTTATCCGTAATTCATCCGGACCTCCTGGCCATGGGTCATCAAGCCACCAAACCACTTTTGTCCGAATAAGGCTGAGATCATGTACAGGATAGGAGTAGGCGTAACATGTTGCACTGAATCCCTCGCCTACAATTGATTGTAGTTCTAGGAACGGGGTAATTTATATCACTCCATATGCCGTTCACACTTAATCACATGAGAATCGAATATCATACAAATGTGACATTTGGGAATAAATGAGTGTAAAACTCGCAGAATTGAGGTACGGTCAAGTTATGAGAACGACTGGATCCTGTTTGCACAATAATTAGCAAGGATGAAATTATTTTTAACTAATTCATGCCATCCTACCTGAGGTCTTCGTCATTTCCGTCCCTCTAGATGAGGTGACCTAGATTCCTTCTGCACCTGAGCTTGAACCTCATTGGTAGCTTCGTCCATGATCTGGGAGAGGTCGACGCCACAGTGCACATCTTGTGGGAATTATGACCAATCGGTGTCTTAGTAAATTATCCATGGCAAGACATGCAGCTAAAAAATGTCTGAGCCGTCAATATATAACGCAAAGCTGAGAAGGCTGTGTTGAGATTGTTTTCCCCTCTTTCATAACACTGCTGCTAGAGCCACACTACACCATCAGGTCACAACGTACTATAATCGATATGAAAGGCGACAAGAAGCACTGGGGAGTGATTTCAGGAAAAGTTGCAGCATTATGGTCAGCTGTCAAATCCACAATCAAGATACCGCCTACGGGGTGGAGGCGCACGGCAATTGCTCTGACCATCCTAATCGCCTTTTTCGCATTATCCCTTTTTGCTCTATTGATTAGATCTCTATATTTTCTTGGCGATGAAAATGGCACGATTTTGAGTCAGAGTCTTCTTTTTAAGGGCAGATGTAGCGAAGTCTCACGCGCGAACTTATGGATCCATCTACTAACAAATACCATGGCTTCTGCCATATTGGCTTCATCCAACTTTTTTATGCAGACTCTCGTCGCGCCAACCAGGAAAGATATAGACAACGCTCATACGACTGGGAAATGGGTAGAAATTGGAGTTCAATCGATTTGGAACATGCGCTTTGTACCCCGTCGACAGGTAATCGCCTGGTTTCTATTTGCTCTCAGCTCTGTCCCATTTCATCTGCTCATCAATGGTGCCATTTTGAAATCGAAAGTTTCAACTGGGTTCATGCTCGTTATTGCATACGAATCTTTCCTGGATGGGCCACCTGAACAACAGACGGAAATCACTGGAACCGTCCTCAAAATCTGGGAGTCAGTGTCGGCTAACGAAAGTAACAAGAGCTGGGAGAGGGTCGATTTCACAGAATGCATGAATCGTTATAACGAGTCGAGCATAACCCTAACACAATATCGCCACGCCGTCATGGTCGTTGGCAGGGGAACTCCAACTGGAAAATGGAGCAGCAAATCGAAGTCAGACAAACCCTACACACGGCAGGATCCGTATCTCAATTCCTCTGGTCCGGTTTTATGGACTCACTCTTACGACCGAACAGATATGGGAATCAATTCTGGTCAAAGTGAAGGGATCAGCAGCCCAAAAGATGGTTTTGATTTCTCCCTAGGTAACCTTTCTGGCGACATGAAAGTTTTCTATTGCATGTCGGAGAAATTCCAGATCGACTGCCAAATCACTACCGCGAATTCGATTTTGCTCATTGTTTGCATCATGTGTGCATTCAAACTGCTCCTCTGTATTCTATGTCTCAGGTTGCCATTCCCGAGCGATTGTGCCCCCCTGCTGACTCCTGGAGATGCGATAGAGTCTTTTATCACAAGACCTGACGAGACCACGAAAGGCATGTGCACACTGGACTTCAAAGATCTAGTAGATAATGAAATATCAACCCAAGATGGATTTTCCGCCCCCATAGAATCAAAATGGCGAGCTGCACCAAGGCCATTGCGAAATCAACCCAGGGAAGCTGGAACATCTGTGCCGAAACTCATTTGGTTCATATCATACGCAATGATCACTTGTTCTCTTGGCATGGCCATTAGCATCTTCATTTTATCCATTTACAGCCAACCGATGTAGGTTTTGCTCGATCAAGGTATCCTGTATTCACAATACTGACGTGAGAATCTTAGAGAAGCATCTCATTTTGGACATGGAATCGAAAATTCGATCGTCAATGTATCATGGTTACATTTTACTTCCATGATAGGGCTCACAATGGTGGCAAACACTCCTCAACTAATTCTCTCGCTTTGTTACCTGGCCTATAATGGACTGCTTACTAGGATGTTGGCTGAATTTGAATGGGCTAGATATTCTATTGTATTTCAAGGATTACGTGTGAGCAATCCCCAAGGTCAGCAACTATCTACGTACCGACTCCAGCTCCCCTATCGGTGGTCCATTCCACTTCTAGTAATTAGTATATTACTTCACTGGGTATATTCGAATTGCATATACGTAACTAACTATAACGGTGAGTGAGAAATGCCAATGAAGTCCACAATAATTAAATAATTCCTAGGATACGACGCAGAATGGCCTTACCATTTCAAACTCACTCAAAACCTACAGTATTCCACAGTTGCTATATTGACTGCTCTTATACTGTCGGTCATAGTGTTTGTGACTCCTTTGTTCCTGGCTTCTGTGAAATTGCCTGGAGAGATGGTCATTGCAGGAAGTCGATCCGCCATTATTTCTGCCGCCTGTCACTGTATTCCCATGGCAGGCCTAGAATCAAGTAAATTAAGACCAATGGATGAAACTCTCGAGCACGAAAATAATGAGCACGAGCTTTCATCACTTCGACTTATGGAGGATACGGAAACCGCTATTCTTCAGACTATGGCCAGAAGTAAGCTAAAATGGGGCAAAATATCAGTTCCAGGAAATGAAACAATACCTATTCGTTTGAGAACCAAACACCTGGCTTTTGGAATTGAGGAACAAAACGTCACAACTCCGTTTGAAGGAGCCATGTACATATAATTTATAAGGTATTACTATTATCACTCAAATAAGAGGAGAATGCAGATTTAGCTCTCCCCAGGTAATCTATGCTGATAGAGCTGACCGTTAATACCTTAAATTCAGTCACGCACCGTATTTAGATAAGCAAGGATAAGCAATGCAACAAAATATCTGGATTCAGCGAGCAAGATTAATACTAATACAATACTTGTGACCCGGCGAACAATTAATTCTCTTTTTACTTATACACAAGTTTAGTTATCTAGCAAGGTTAATACACTAAATAAGGCTTGCAGATACAAACCCAAAACAAGAAAGTTACCAAACGTCGTAAATGTCATCTCCGATACCTTGATAGAAAAGTCTAATAGAGCCCAGTATTAAAATGCGTTCCCCCAGCTCAAGCCGTCCGATTCGACCCATCTTTCCACATCTTTCTCAACCTCAACCGCCCCACCAAAAAAAAAATGAGCTACACTCGCACCATCATCAACTATCCAGCCATAGCGAACAATTAAATACAGTATCTTCCTTCCAACATCACTCCAATTTTTTGTCTCCACTATCATTTTCACCAATATCGCCTTCACAACAATAATACCTCCCTTAACAAGTATAAAAAACGATTCTATGCTTATAATAAGCTATACTAAATACGCTTACCATAAGAAGACATATTCGAGCGACCTTACCCCACATGTAAATGAGGTAGATTCGAGGGCTGGATTTTTAGATATGTGATGGCCAGAGACTCATTTTTATGTTGCTTAATTCACCACTCGAGATTTAAGCAGGGCTTGATCGTATTCGCCAAAGCAAAACCTGGTATCCCGGTTTGATCCGAAATCTCTATTTGGACATCCTCATGAGGTCTTGGAGTGGTCCATGAAGTCGCTGTCAACTCCCTCGGCCACCCAAAAGACTATCGATTGACAACATTCCAGACAAATCATATTGTTTCGCTCGAACATTTGCTTCCGCTGCCATCGTATGGATCGTATTAAACCTCATCTTGTTCTTTGCCCGTTCTCTAGGAAGTCCCTTGGTTGTGTTAGTGATGCCGGCGTTGCTGGCTGTATACCAAACCGAACCAGGAAGAGTTTGGGAAAATAGCACGCTAGATACACCGACGAACATCTCGCTAATTCCATTTGAGATTAAATATGAAATCATGACCGTGGAACTCCAGTAAGTCGATTTCGGGTTAATCCTTATGACTCGGCCTCATGATCCGCAAGTCCAATCGCCTATCAAAGTGCAATAATAATTTCAACATGAAAGCAGGGTAGGTATCATGTCATTATGTACCATTCATGCAATCTAGGGGGGCGGTTACTGTTTCACGGTTGGGCCATATTGATGCCCCCATTATCCCCCAGGAATGTTCTGGGTTCAACTAGCCAAATTGGTCGACGGTTCTGATTCTTTCAAAAAATGGTTCTAGAGAGGTATCCGCGCTATAATAAATTCGGCTCGTAGCGCCCTGTCCTTCGACGCCTGTATATGAAGCTTCAACGGGCCTATGAAGTCAACTAGGTGTCCCTACATTGTGCGGGGCAACTGAATGTGGTGATCAACTGAATTCATGTGCACAGATTACCGAATTAGTATTGCGACACAATCCCATCCGAAAGCTTTACGTCCTTGGCCATGAATTATTGGGTATTGGCCCATCACAACTTGACAAATTCATCATTCCCGCGCTCGCGACTGGTAGCTTTGGCATTCTTCACTCACTATTCTTAGCATGAAGCGGTTTTGGCGATGTTGAAAACAAAAGACCGAATGTAACACAGATTCCAGACGAAGCTCTGGTAATAACTGGGAAGATTGTCTCACTTGAACAACTCAGCCTGAGTCCAGCACATCAAACAGATCGCGACATTTATGGCTCATCGGCCATACAACATTGCACGTTCACCTCCGTAATCTAAACAAGCTCGAGAAACTCACCTTTGTCGAGGACACATACCCGGTATCTGCGCCTAGTTGCAGCCGAATGACTAGCGCACCGCCACTACATAAACAAGGCACTGCCACAGCCAAAGATTTGCCCCAAAGCATGTATCCCCGACAAGACCTTTCTATTCAGGCGTATTTCATGAAGACACCGGCAATAGTAAATATCGATGCAAAGTTTTAGTTAGAGCAATAGGCAACGCAATGCCTGGTGTCTGGGGTACAATGATTAGTCAATTAAGCGAATGGAATCTGTGGGCACTGACGCAAATCCGATTTTCTTTATCTACGCTCTGATGAAATCAGACCTTCATGATACGTTCCGGTCAAGGTTGCTCGTCGAAGATATGAAGATGGCAATATGTTTAAAGAACAGTACAATTTTACAAATACGATCCCCCTCCGAGAAATCCTGAGACCTCTGCCATGCTAATCGCTGCTATATGATACGCTCACGTTGTCAGACCACCGATCACTTGCCTTAGCTGCCGTTAAGATAAGCTTTCATTCGCCAGTATCCTGGCACATAACCTGCCATAAGCCCTCTCGCGATTCTTGACAATATCTCTGGCCCATACTTCATCAAATTGTTCCCACCCTTACTAGACACCCCCACGGCGCCAAGTTGACGATATGATTCCTGTGAAGCGAGCTCGACAAACGCCTCGCCTAGGTCATGGTAGGAAACGGCTAGGCTGACGTGCTCTATACTAATTTCCATTCCGGTAGGCTCATCCTTCACAAGAGCAGATGGTTGCACTAAGAGTAGTGACAAAAACTCTGGTGAAGCCTTCAAAAGCGATGTAGCTAGACGCAAATCCAGATAGGGGTAATGGAATGCCGTCTTAAGGAGCCATATTATCAACCTCTGCTCGTTGGCGATCAGGCGTTCATTCCATGTTGAGGATGATAAAAGGATCAACCGTGGTATTTTCCATTCCCCATGACAAGACGATTTCAAATCCTCGAGGGCGTCCACAATTGACCGGGCGAGGTCCTGAAGCACATGGCAACCAGGTATATTTTCATTTTCTCCCAGTGCACATATGATGACCTCCGCGTCGTGTATACAGTCTCCGATGGTTTTGACATCCGTAAGCTGGCCTTCGGATACATGGATGTTCGAAAGAGAGGCCAGGCCGGGTAGCAGTCGAAAAAGTTTGGCTTTCGACCGCACCATAAGCCGCAATTCGAAATCATCTTTGAAGCCTTGCCGGTTGATGAATGAGGTTGATGAATGAGTGAATAGTAGCGCTACCCGTCCTGCCAGTTGCCCCAAAAATGGTGATTCTTCGGAGTGCCGGAGCCATCTTTAGAAATGCACTTGAATCGCCAATGACGTCTTTTGCAAGGTACAGATGAATATAGAAAGAGTTCGTTAAACAAGTGCTATTTCTCCATTGTATATCAATGTGCGTCTCCTGATTGAACCCTTTTATCTGCCATGTAGACAAATCTCGGCATCGGCCTTGGAATTTTTTCCGATAAGAGCGAGACATCCGTGATACCCACTTCTTTTGCCAATCAATGCATATGCCACTCAATCAAAACACGCCGAGGTGCCACTAAATGGAATGGGGGGGTTGCATCTGTTTCAAATATGGTGTCATTAAGCAATGTATTTTCCAAGTTATAGCTCTACTCAACAGAAGATGTGGGTTTCTCTCCCTATAACACGTGTTTGATACAGTATATTCACGCCCACATTCAATGCTGCACATAAAATAGCAATAGTACAAAGAGAAATTCGACAAATTCCAGTTACGATAGCTAAGGGCTAAAATCCCACCTGAAACAAGAATTTTCTGAAGAGGAAGTTGTTGACCTAAACTAATAAAATAATAATAAAACGAAAGGTTGGGATGAATAACCGCCAAACAACATGTCCCACTTTCAGAAAATAGCCTCCACTCCAAGTCCAAACCCAGTCCAGCCATCAAATTCCGTGATGAACTTCACCGCCGCCGCCTGGTAAAGTCCATCTTCAGGTTCCCTTAGATCCTCAACGACTTTCAGGGCTCGGACTACCTTAGGCCAGTGAACATCATTGGACCACTTGCTCTCGAGGGTACTCTTAAAAATAGCTTCCCATCCGCTGTATTCCGCCTTGAATGACTTTATCAACTCCACTCCAAAGTTTGGCCGTAGCTGTGTAACATAAACTATAATAGCATATAGCCCAAACTGTTTCATTACGGGAACCCTGTGCTGTTCTGGGATGATGGGGAGCAACATGCGGAGAGCGTGGCCGACGGTCAACACATGAGCGAGGTAAAAGTCCAGGCCACCCTCAGCGGTGACGGCGCTAATTGCCAGCGCGGCAGCTGTTTCCATCCAATTTATCAATTGTTGAGTTGCATCCTCTACAACCAAAGCATTCCAGTGTTCCAATATTTCTGACTGGTATTGGCCCAGCAAGGTGAAAATATTGGCAAATCCAAGATGCTCTGCGTAACCATCAAAGCGCTTATCGCTGCGTATATTGCGTAGAACCACCTCCAAGCTTGTGGTTTTATACGTAGAGTTATCCAATGGTGGTGAGTCCAAGAATCTGTGTGTCTGGTCGTATTCGGTACAGCCCAGGCTCAGAGCTTCGGTGATGACCTCTTTGCTGTCAAATTCATAGCCATACGCCAGGTGGATGAATGGATGGCCCACTAAAAACCCTAGTTAGGATATCTCGACCACTATAAAAAGGGAAGGCAGTGTATACGTCCTCCTGAGAAGCCGTTAATCAATGGCTCTGTTCCAGAGTACAAGTGTTCTTCCACAACCTTCTTCCAGTTGCCGCCATTTTTGCGTACTTCAGAGTCAAAATAGTCAACATAAGCAGCTGTGTATCTTTGGCCATACCAGATTAGTTATTATCAAAGCAAAGAGTGAAAACTTAACAGACGATTTATCACCTAGATGCTCCCTCCAGTTTTCAGCCGTAATGGCGTTCCCCAATATGCCACTGTCGACTTGGGTAAGGTTAGGTACTTCAGCGGCGTATATCTCCTCCAACTTGGAACTAGTCGCTCCGAGAAGGTAGGAAGACCCAAGAGCCTGAATGCATCGTCTGTGAATAAAATTCTCGATGGTCGTTACTTGGAGGATTCTGAATCTTACATGGGGTAAATGGTTATGGAATAGTAATCTTGGTTCACGGAGAACTGCATGAGCCGCGTGGTTCTGTCGAAGAAGTTTGTCAAGTGTTTTGGCAGCATCATCCTCACGGTCGATCAAACTATACACACGTCCCTGGCTTAGGGATTGAGGCAAATTGTTAGTGTGGGATGCCATCGTGGCTGTGAGGACAGCAAATACAGAAACGCTCGTTGAGCAACTACAAGTTATGAGCATGGTTCAAATTATATATACACGTCGATTTTATCCATCGTTAACAAAATGATTCATAATTCTCTACTCATAAAAAGGACTTCGTCATTTACATTGATCGAGATGGTTACCCCGCATGTCAGAAGCGGCGGATGTGACCGTATGTGGCATGTTGTGGTACCTTCATAACAAAGGTCTTGACGTTCGGAATCAAACCCGTGTATCCGACTATTCCAAAAGATCTTTTGTCTCGATCATGCCCACAAGCAGTTATAACTTGGGGTCGCACGTGATCGATGGGACAAGTTCAGTGGGAGTCAGCAGGCCCTCTAACTAGAATCGGTGTTCTCCGCCTTTCGAGCTCGGACAACACAATTTTCCAAATTTCCGCCATGCACCGGACTTTTGGAGAAATACCGATAGCCGAAATTAGGTGCAACCATGCGCTGTGAGTCTCTGATTATACGGGGCCCATGTTACATTCTTATGCGGGGTGGCCTTGATGTCTTAGTCAATGTGTCTCAAGGGATGGGAAAGTCGAGAAATGCGCTGCAGAGCAAATCAGATCTGTCTCATTTACTGACAAGCAAGCAAACAAAGGTTCAGCAACTAAACTAACCGCGACGCCATTGTATGTGCCTCGTTCCTCCACTATGAATGGTTCTGAGAATTTATACCTCAGGTGGGAGTTCCAGCTCCATCTCCCATGCAAGTATCGCTTCATCCACCATATCAGGACATACCGGACAATCCCAACATCCCATATCATTCCAAACCAGTTTCTCACCCGGCCACTCCAGAAAGCTCGGATCGGTCAGCTGAAAGTGACTCAATGTACAACTGTTATACACCGGATCAAACGCCGCGGCCTTGCAGCCTGGCTCCTGAAAACATATCGCAGCACATCTTTCGGGGGATTCCTGCAATGAATACATAGATGAAGAAACCAGTCTCGGTTTGGTGGCTAGCACACCGACCTTATCACATGAAGACTCAGGCTCAATCTCTGTCTTCCGAGTACAGCCCCCTCCAGCGAGTGCACAGCTTGATTTTGCTGCGGGGAACAACAGGTCTGGTACGGGTGACTGATCGTGACACTCAATACAAATGGCACAATCGACGTCATGCCAAGAAACGTGAGATCTAGAATCCTCAACGAAACCAGAGTCGTCCAGGTTTTCATTTGAGAAGAAGCAGCCAAGTGCATACCAGGGATCAAATCCGTATGACTTGCAGCCTGGCTGGAGCTGACATATCAGGGCACAATCCAGAGGGTTTTGTTGCGGAATTAACAAGCCTAAGAGATTATATGGCTCAACTGCGGTAAGGCTGCCCTTTCTGCCACATGACAACACGACTGACGTCTCTATAGCTGGGTAACAAGTGCCTGAAATGGCATCGTCTGGACAGGTATAAGTTCCATACGGCTTGAGCAGGGTGGGCGTGGGACCAGTATAAGTCGCTGTAGGATCGAAATCGCTTGGTGGATTCCTCATCGTCATGGTGGTGCCATCCGCCATGGCGACTTCGACAGAGCCTGCAAGGCTCAGTGCCAATGCTGCTGCAAGATAGGGAATCATCAGATACCGAAGTGCTAGGTTTGCGAGGAGCAAGCGAAACATTACTAGCCGACAGTTGAGAATTCGATTCTTGCAACTCCCATTTCATGCAACTTTCGTAAAGCACTCGGCGCTAGCACGAAGCAGGTCTAGCTTTCACATCGTCGCATTGTAACTGTTATTTTTGGATTGTGGTGTTTCAATCAAGAATAGGTCGCAACAAGAGTCTATAGTTTCTAATAGCGACTAGTCTTTACCTGCAGAAATCGTCTATGGGTGGTGGGTTTTCAATCGATGCTATCTCTTGAATGGCTGACCTGTGGGGTAGAAATAAACTGGGACGGCGGTCTTGATAGACGTGATTTGTTGAAGGGACTTTGAAGACCGGCAATATTTGCCGAAACACCAAGTACTGTTCTGCTTTTGGGAAAGGATTAGGCCCCACCAACAAGGAGATTGGAGCCCTGGTCGCCTGGTTATCTGAGCGTGTCCAGAAAGGGACAATTGACTCTCAACCCCTCCCCCACCAACTCCGATTGCGCTCTGTTATCTCGATGAGTGAAGTTGAGGAAATGCCTCTGCTTGGTGGTTTGATTTCTATGAATTGGTGATCAGTATGGTTTCCTCTTCGACATAGTACTTTAATTCCACGCGACATCAATTGGATAGTGCATGCTGTAACAATCATCATTTCTCGCTAGTATCATCTAATTACAAAAAAAAATATCCCGTGAAAAATTCATCAAACACTCCCAGCGCTAATACTCCTTTGCTCGATCCCTTAATGCGTTTCGATCGCAAACGGAGGTTCGTTGCATTGCCAACCATGTCTTGAGGCCACGTCCATGCTAACGGTTGGCTGGGCAAGAAAAAAAAGCAAATTGATGGTGGGACCCAGGTCCTGATGGCTTCATTGAAGTGGCGAACAAGCAAAATTCTTCCAAAAATGCTCTGATTAAACGAGAATTTGGCTCATGTGTGTCGTCTTCCAGACTGAGTCGTCCTCAATCTCAAGCACACTGAATCCTTGTCGTTCCCAGAACTTGATTGCGCCAGGCAAAAAAGTATGCGTATGGAGATAGAGCCGGTTGATGCCGGCCCGGCGAGCCTCCTGCTCCAGCGCAGTGAAGAGGCGCGAAGCTAAGCCGGCCCGGCGCCATTTTGGGTCGACGGCTAGTCGCACGACCTCGACGACACGGTCTTGCCCAAAATCAAATTGGGTAAATCGTCCATCATAGGCAAGAAAACCAATTGTGGCTATAAGCTCGCCGTCCACTTTGGCTTTGAGGAAGGCGCCTTCGGGGTGTTGCAAATAGGTCTGTTGGAACTTGGCACGTTCGCGATCGGCCATCTCCGAGTGCGATGTCGGCTCAAGGAAGGGGAACATCTCAGCGCGGGTTGTCTTGACGAACTCAATGATGACTGGAATGTCATCAGCAGTAACGGGAGTGATTTCAATAGACATTTTGGCTGGTATCAAGTGCGTGATTTGTGGTGTGGAAGTTGTGGTGTGGAAGTGGTGTTGTGAAGGAGCAGAGTTGGCTGGATTTTATCAGATCCAGTCTTGATCAGATAACGGAGACGAAAAGGGAGGGCATCATCTGGTCCCTGCCCATGCCCCACTTCTCACCGCTTGTCCTTATCAGATGGCCTCATTTTACATGTATTTCCCGAGAGGCGATAGGCTTACCTCGGTTGAGTGAAGTTATCGCCGGGCTTTCTCTGTGATTCTCGCCGATCTAAGTGTCGCATCATGCCACCACATATCAGCGACCAATAGAACAGGCTAATTCCCGTGGTTCCAAAAACTAACGGAGCAAGTAATTGGCGCGCACGGCAGCTAGGGCTAGATTGTCCGGTGGCTTGATCGCCCACAGAGGTGTTCAATGTTTAGAAAATATGTGAGCAACGCTTGGGACATTGATATAAACCCGCGTGCGCCATCGCACCAATGATACAGGGATGTTGTCATCCCCTTCAGACTACATGCGCAGTGGATCTGCTGCATCCCCACAATACTGGGGAAAGAGCGAAAGTCAGGTTGGGGTTTGTGAATCTCAAATGATTGGCTAGAGGTCCAAAACTCATCGTGGACAAGATCAACTGAGTAATGCGTTTCTCTAGCCAGCCGATTGAAAAGGCCAAGTCTACACTACATTGGAGTCTAGGGGAATGCGACATCACGTCACGATGCCATTCACAGCCGAATAACCCGCACACCCCTGTCGTCGGACGCGACAGCGAGCGGGGAAGCAGGACGTCTTTTGACCCACAATATTCATATCAACCACATTATTCAAGTGAAGGCAAGCTCGATATTCACTCTGGATCTTATTTCTGGGCCTTCAAGCTCCAGCTTTTTCCCATTACTCAACCTAACTCCGAAGAATATAATGTAGCCCTAACCAGAAGTCTCAGGCCTCCTTTTGGGACTTGACGTCAATACAATACGCAGAGGACTCCCAAGAATACTTACTATTGTAAGGAGGTATGATCCTTGGCCACCCTCTCGGCGTGATCTGCCTGAGCAGCATCAAAAGCCTTGTCTACAACCACGATGCTTATCCGGCAGATTTAGTTTGGTCTGTCACCATAACGAGGGTATCACAACTATAGTCATACCCATTGGCTCAAGTCATTTTGGAGCAAGATTTTGCATCCCAAAATCGACAAATTGATGATTTCCTTATCTCCAAGAGATAGAGGACCCGCCCCAATATTCGGAAGCAAATGTCCTGCCTTTGCAGATGCCTGGAGCATATTGTCATATATTCCACCCTTGGCATTAACATCGACTCCGGCTTGCAGCAGTCCGTGGATTGTTGATCTGTCGCCACTTTTGAGCGCTGATTGGAGTGGGCTTCCCTATTCACCACCTTGTCCTTTGACAGCTGTACCACTTTTAGGCAATAGCTGAGTAACAGCCCAACGGCCTCCTGCTACTGCTAACTGGAGAAAGTTGGATCGCATCTTGCCTTGCGCATTTATATCAGCGCCTTTTTCAAGCAAGGTTTTGACCACAGCCTTGAAACCCCCCTTCACTACCTCTTTGAGTGCATTTGACGATTTTCGCCCGGCAGGTTGACATCAGCGCCCGCTTCAAGCAACTTATTCACCATCTGCTTGTCCCCATTGCCTGAGACTATCCCGAGCGTATTGTTGCCACTCTCAATTTGGATGTTGGCATCAGTGCCCACATCCAGCAGCAATTTAACAATATACTTGTACCCTCCTCTTACCACTGCCTGCAGTGGGTTGGTGTATTGATGTGGTGGGATATCCGTTATTTCACCACTATCCAGTAGGAGCTTTACAGCCTCCATATAGCCCCCGCTGGATTTGGCGTATGGCTCTTTCTGAGAATCCCCGCGTGTGACGTTCAAGTAGCCTATTCTGTCAAGTAACAGGCCCACAGCCGCCATATGTCCCCGAGCCGTAGCTGCCGGAAGAATGCCTTCAAACACTCCTTGGTTGGCTTTGGGATTCGCACGAATAGGAGTTCCACCGCTTTATTGGGCCAGTGCAGATGCCGCCTAAAGGGAACTTCCGTAGAATCCGCCTTCCATATTTGGGTTCGTTTCTGTCTCGAGGAGGGTTGGACCACCAACTCGTGGCCGTGAGCTGAAGCCGCTTGTAATGCGTTGCGATAGATGCTACCTGACGCTCTCAATTTAGCACCCGCTCCAATCAAAAGCTTTAACATAGCCTCACGACCATTGACTGAGGCTGCTTCTAGTAGGTTGCCTTGAAGGTTGTCTTGTAAATACTGTTTGTTTAACTTGTGCGAAACCTCGCTTTTATTCTCATCTTCGGGTTTTAGATTTATCGTCTCCGTGTTTTCGCTCCGATCGTGATACATCCTGGCCTTTTTCCTCTCTTTGAAGAGCTGCAGTATCCCCCTCTACTTACTGGGTTGCTATTATGCTGGTAGTTCTCGTGACTTCACCGTCACCCGGGTGGCTACCCTAGAGGCTTCTCGGCCGAGCATGGCCACTCACGGCAAAGGGCTTCTCATTGCGACTGTCGAGAACTCCCTCGGGGTGAATGACTTGACAACAGGGATTAGATTTATACAGAACAAACCCTTGTGGCTATGTTTGTGGTCCCTGGTACAACTTGGCAACCTTCCATCAGTCCGATTTACAAAACGGCCCACTGTCAGACATAGCTTCCATTCATTCTAGCGTTGCTCCGTGCAACCAGCCAAATCCGGCCGGCAAAGGGCTAGGTCCGAACAACCTGTCCTGGGTCGGATATAGTAGTTGCGAATTTAATCATGGCGCAAAGGGGGCAAAGCAAATCAGGCTAAATGCAAGAGCAGTCGATCTGCAAACCCATTTACTAGCCAAATATCATGGACCTGAATGGAGCATTAATGTATTCATCAACACGCTGAGAACCTACTGCGGCCTAAACATTGTCTTTATACCGTTCCTTGTTGAAATTAACTTTGGATGCGTATTAAACCCCCGTGCAAAACACTTTTCTGTTTGTTTAATTAATAAGAATAATTATCGTATGCATGCTAGATCCTCCTTATAACGTTCTTTTACAAAATAGCCAAAGCGGTCAAATCCTACATTGCTAAGTGTATTGAACGCGTACATCCTAGGAATAAGTAGCCGGTGTTAAAGCTTCTATTCGTGGGAAATAGTTTCTCCGGAATGCTCCACTCGGGGTTTCACCGTTATCCAAAACATATACTTCCTTCTTTAATGTAATGATTTGGGGAATATTTATTGCCGAAATGTAACGTCAAGGGTGCTTAATATTTCGTTTCAGAATTTTTGTGGAATCACCTGAGATGAATCTTCTCGCATTTCTCGTGGAAAGTGTAAAACTAATGCAACCCCCAAACTGCCCGCAAATGAGAATTTTTGTTTCTTTCCTCACAGCCACTGGTGGTTAACCTTTACGTTCATTTTTTATCTATTTGTTCGGATCTCATTTCACGATGTTCTTTAGTCGAGTGCTGGCATTTGCAGCGGGCTCGAGTCTCTCTCTCTCGTTTGTGGTCAGCGGCGCAGCCTGCATCGTGAAGCCGTCCTCATCTTCCTCGACCGTCAGACCCACATCTATAAAAACATCTTCGGCAGGGGCACTCAGTTCTTCTACGGCAATCGCCGCTGTAGAGGCTTCTTTGATTTCATCGGCCTCAAAGACGAGCATCGTACCAGCTGCTGCATCTACTGTGACCGCTGATTCTGCAACAAGCGATGGTACCAAGTACATGGTCATTTTTGGGGATTCTTATTCGTCTACTGGGTTTTGGATAACGAACGGATATCCTTCCTCCAGTAATCCCATGGGAAATGGTGGCTCCACGACAAGTGGTGGCCTAAACTGGGCTGGTATGGTGACAAAAGACTACAACACCTCTCTAGTTTTGACGTACGACTTTGCCGTCTACGGCGCTACTGTTGACACCAGTCTTGTCAGAGGCTCCACTCCGGATGTGGAAGATCAAGTTGGTTATTTCAACCAATACCTGGCCAGCAAGCCAACCTACGCACCGTGGACGTCGGACAACCTGCTCGTCGCAGTGTGGATCGGTATAAATGATGTGGGTAATCCGTGGTGGGATGGTGTCGCATCACCCATCGACTCGATAATGGACAAGTACTTTCAGCTGTTGCAAAACCTGACTGACACCGGTGTGACAAACTTCGCACTCTTGACTGTCCCACCTTTCAATTACGCGCCTTCCTTTCTTGATCAGAGCGAGGCATCACTTGCCAACCTTGTTTCTAATATCACAGCCTACAATGATGCTCTGAACACACGCCTAAATACCTTCAAGACAGCCAATGCCGGGATAACAGCTCAGGTTGTAGAGACGGAGGCTGCGTTCAAAACTGCGTTAAATAATCCTACTACATATGGAGCAACTGACGCGAAATGCTCTAACACCGACGGTACTACTTGCCTTTGGTATGATGGATATCACGCAGGGCAAGCTATTCACAAGCTAGTTGCGCAGGCTTTCGTCAGCGCGTTAAAAGGATCCTTCTTCTGATACGAGATGGTAGACAATTTTCTTTTTAGGAATATATACCCCAAGACAGGAGGGATTATTACATCCACTGTTGCTACTAGAGATGTATCACATCAGAATTCATTGTCAATATTGATCGAACCTATTAACCTTGTAGGCTAGAAACATTGGATTCATCCGCGGTGAGAGAAAATTAGTCATGTACTGCTATGAATGTTGTAGGTATTAGATTGCTGCCTTGTATGTCCTATTCCAGGATAGAGATAAGGTCGTCTTGTCACATTCCTTTGAGCAGTAGGTCTTGTTAGAGTCGAGCGCTATGAATGCATTCTTTACGTAAAAATGTATCAGGGTTGTAAGTGTTTTTAAGTGGGAAATGAAAAGGCTGCGGGTACCTCCGAAGGCTCTTTTTCACTAGCATGAAACAATATTCTAACAGCCACCTACGGCCACAGAGATATTGAGAAGATGAAGTTCCTCGTGTTTCCCCTAATCCGCGCGAGGCTTCCTTCAGTATCCGATGATGAACTCACAAGAATCCGGGGTATAACTACATATACACGTCTAAATATACTCCCCAGAGATATCGAGAACTGTTTATTCTAGTCCACAAAACTTGAATCTTCTTTGGATAGATCTTGACTAGCCTTAGCTTAGACAAGATGTTGGCACGTACACACAGGACGTGGGATTCAGCGAAGGAAGTATATATATGGAAAATCGGCGATGCTCTATTTTATCTGAAGTAAGTTCCAATAAACAAGTTATACCATCACACCAATTTTCAAGGCTGCAATTCGTCACCTCAAAGATTATTTTAACTAAGCTTTAATTATTATAACTCGTACAGATACAATTGGTATTTGGGCCATAAAACTGGGAAGTTTTTTTTAGTCTGCTCACTGTACAAGCTGGAGGCTGATGTCTATAGAAATAAGATGGCGCATTACCCAAGTGACTAAAGCACACCGACAGTTTGACCTTGTCCTTCTGCCCTAAAAATACCCTGTTAAGAACATGAAAAAGAATGGGGCACTAAGATGAAAATACCGTCCGTCACATTTCCGCCACCAAGAAGTGGCTGTCCAGCAGCTTTGACCTCTGCTACTTGATGCCACAACTCGGACCAATCTCTTAAAAACGGCCAATCGGACGCCGCACTTGGACTCATTAAACAGATTTGGGTGGCCCTTAGCTGCGATTGCCATCTGCCAACCCGAAGCGCGTCTGTGCTAGGGCGCCGGCTAGCGCCAACACTGTTGACTAGGTACTGTTGCTTTTGTGGTACGTATAGTGCTAGTGGAGCAAAGCCTACCAAAGCCATGGTGAATGCCTCAAACCTAAGCAGCGCACCTCAAATGTGCCATCGATCTGACGGCAAGCCACGATCTGGGTGTCTTATTCAGGGCATTTTTAGGCTGTCTCGAAGTTCCAAAATTCCCCAAGGTGGACAAAGTGGGTGAGAGGAAAAAGGAAGAAAAAGAAAGTGGCAACCCAACATGCCGGGCAACCCCTGGCCCTCAGTTAGCCACAAACGAGCAAGGCCATCAGCTGTGTTGGAAAGGGGGCTACAGTGACCCATATTTACAGTGACTTGACTTACTTGACCTGGCGATCGCCAGCTAGGACAGTTGATTGGGCCATGGAGCCCTATTTCCTTGAATGGTTAAACTGGTCAGAATCCTTGCAATAAGCAAGGCTCTTGCTTTGGAATGGATGCCGGATTCACGATAAGCCCACAGGATTTTGTTTAGTGCCTTGGCATCGCAGAGCGGCACGCGTCCATGATTTACAAATAAAATCCGAATAGCCTCTCCATTCTATCTACCATATCAATCAATCATTACTTACTTTCAACCATCTAATTCTACAGCGGAACTACTCAAAAAAGACTGTCAAAATGCGTTCTTACCAGTTGTTATCTATCGCTGCCTCAGCCGCAACTGTACACGCCAACCTGCACCCGCGAGACCTTCAGGAATGTTACGATGCGGCGAGTGATGTCGTGTCCATCATGACAGATCTTCCAACCCCCGACGCAAGCCTCTACAGCTTCATCGCCGAGCAAACCGAGTGGCCCACCATGACCGGCAGCTGCGATATCCCGGCCATCACTGGTTCACTGGCTGACGACTACACTTCATACGTCGCAAGCTTTACGGAGTGGGTTGTGGACCACAAGACAGACTTCAGCAAGGTTCTGGCTGCCTGTAGTGACGTCCCGGAAATGGCCAGTGCCCTTGGAGAGTACCGGACGAAGCTCTGCTCAGAATACACCTTTGTCACTCTAGAAGCTACTACTGAAGCCACCACCAGTGCTGCCACCAGCACGCCCACTGCGAAGACTACCAAGAAGGCCACCAGTCAAGCCACCATCACCAGCGCGGCCGGTAGCAGCGCTAGAGGAACCCCCTTTGCATCAGCTACCAACACTACCAGTTCGTTGAGCAGCGGCAGCAGCATTGCCACCGAGACTCAGTCTGTTAATGCTGCTCCCCAAAATACCAGTATGGCCATTGCTGCTGTTGGCATGGCTGGTCTCGCTCTTGCTGGTCTGTACTAGACGTGTGTATTTAGGCCGTGTTAGTTGTGGAATATGTATAAATCGCGATATAATGTGTATTTCTGAAGGTCGAATAAGTTGTTAACGCGCTATGAAGCTTATTCAGATCTACTTTTATAGAGAGGGAAATACTAGAACCTCCATTATTTAAATAATTTAGCCATCAATTGATATGCCCTTAGTTTACTGCGCTATCAAAAAGTAAGCCCCTTCCTTGGCTGCAACCTCGCCAGTGCCTTCGAGGACTTGGAAAAAAAAACTCCCTATTCTAATATAAGGAACCGCACTTGCGGAAATATAAGTTCTGAATTGTAATTATGGTTTGCTGTGCTCTATGCAGTCTACTTTAAATATGTGTATGTGAATTATGTGACCCATGTCCACGATTCAATACCTTCCATGAAAGTGGCGTGCTGCAGAGCTTGTTGAAGGGGCAAATGAACGCTTAGATTCGATAATTATGTGTTAGTGCTCATTAGCTTTATATGCTATTGCCGATTAAAGCTGTGATCCTAGTCAATATGGATGACCCTTGGCAAGGCACAGGCCGTCGATATTAACCATGTGTTCTATTACTGCCCCCTGCACTGGTCCATTCGTCTGAAAAGTACCAGTGTTGTAAGTGTTACGGCTTGGTTCACCGTAGGTCTCGTAGCAGCTGTTTTCTGTGCCTGTAACCACGTTCAATGCGATTATAGACTTATCTTTTGGCCTCACTGGCTAATCGATGTAAGGCAATACACGGATTCCTAACACTTCCCCACCGCGAAAGTATGACGAAACATGTTTTTTATTGGCCGCCAAAAATTAAATATACAATTAGAGATATCCGGATAACGTGAAGCTGTTATTTAACAAGACAGTGAGTTTTTAACGAATCAAAATGCGGAATATGAAATTTATTCACATGTATAGTCTTTAAGTCATCTCAATCACGGTGAGTGTTTCAACGAACGAACCATATGCTTAAGAAGGCTCGCTTCAATACTAGGTATTAGAACGTGTCATCGCCTATCTTTCTCACACCCTATTCAATTTATGGATACTCACACCACCCTTCTTTAGATACACAAAAGAATATAAATATAAAAAGACCCGGGAAGGGACTAGTTTGTTAAGGAGATATTCAAATCTAGTGAGTCTAAACTGTGATGCCAACTGCATTGTTTAAAAGATGTAAGTAATTGTACATGATAGAAAGTAAGTTGCATATACCCAGGCTTGGTACATTGATATAATCTAATTATCCACTCTATTGTCCCTCCATTTATCCCTCCAAGAAGCAAAGGAAAATATTTGTTGAGATCAGGGATAGCGTCCACACGAGTAGAGCTTCGAGGGAAGCTACTCCAGTGCGTAGACCCACTGTGTGGGGATTTTGATTTAGCAATTAGGAGATGAAGCTAGGCGGGAGAGCTCACACATTGTAGGAGATGATCAGGCCAGTGAGAACTCGCTACTCGAGTCGTTCTTCGCGCTCCTGCTTCTGTTGCTCCTGAAGATACTGCCTGTACTGTGCGTCTCCCAGGGCACTGCCGGTAAATGGAAGATTTTTTGCTCCAGATTGACGCTTTTCGAGTGCTTCATCGCGCTCCTGCTTTTGTTGTTCCTGAAGATACTGCCTGTACTGTGCATCTCCCAGGGCACTGCCGTTAAATGGAAGAAATTTTGCTCCAGATTGACGCTTGCCGAGTACTTCATCGCGCTGCTGGTTCTGTTGTTGTTGGACTTGCTTCTGATACTGCAAGTCTGCCCAGACACTACCTGTCATTGGGTAATTGTTGTACTGGCGCTCCTCCAGGCCTTCATCACGCTTCTGGTTTAGCTGCAGGTCCGTTATGATACTGCCTGTCCTCAGACGACCACCCATATCAATCAGCTGACGCTTCTCGTGTTCATCATCTCGCTCCTTGATGCTCTCATCGTGGACTTTCTTAGGAACAGGTTCACGCGCGTGTAGCTCTGCCGCTGGAGCCTTGTCATCCTGGACGTTGGCAACAGGGGCGGCCATGGCCGACGCGATCATGGAAATAAGAACAACACTAAACTTCATGATGAAGTTATTGTAGTTTAAAATGCGATATATGTATGGAATATGAATGCAAGGAAAGAAGATATTGAATATATTTGAAATGAATGATGGAGAGAATGGCAGTGTGTTGATCTAAGAGCGCAATAAATGAATTCTGAGCGGCAACTAATAGAGTAAAGGTGATGAAAGGATGGTACTTGTAGATATTAAAATTATCATCCGGCAAGAGATATCTGCGAAGTAGGTTCTTATCATTTGATCTTACTAAGAGAACGCATCTATGGGGTAATGTTGATATTCTAGGAGCGTGTAGTGTTCGATTGGTTGCCTTGCTCGGTTATACCTGCCCAGGATCCAGGAAGTCCCATGTATGTAAAGCTTAATAAATTAGATTGTTTCAATATTTTGACTTGTTCATAACGAAACAAAGCGTAGCCATATTATGAAAGTCAATATGCTTGGCTCTTGGCTCCCAACTTCTTAGTAAGAAATAAGGGTGCACCTAACGGAGGTGTTTCATATTTCATTTTCGGTTAAAACAAACACGTAATGAATGGCCCGCAATCGTTGCTACGCGGTACGCATCCAGTTCCCGGCCATATTTGAAACACAAACGCTCTTCTTTGTTACGTAAAGGAGCGTCTAAGGCGGTACTCCCTGCTTGAGATCAATTGTTTGATGCCCATTTTTGTTACTGCCAACCTAAATGCAGGCTCGACAGTAATTCGAGAGTTCATACAAATGGCCAATCAGATGGAGTTAATTTGAGCTAGAGAGGTAAAGGATCGAAACTTCGACGCCAATAGTGGCGCCTATCGTACGGACGTTGCATGATCAATATAAACTTTCTGCGAACTCCGATCGGAGAAGGATATGAATTTTCCGTGACAAGGTATCCCATAATTAAATGAATGGGCGATCGGTTCCAGAAGCCGAATTCAACAACTTAATTACTATTAAAGTTTTCGCTAAATTGATTTAAGGATTCATGAGTAAGAGGTGCAACGTGGAGTGAAGCGCGTAGGGCGCAGGGCGCAGGGCGCAAGTGTAACCTATGGTGTCATCGTGCAAGATGAGCAGTTGAAGATATGTTTATGGTAATCTATACTAGTATAGCTGGCAGTTGAAATCTGGAATTTAGTTCGGTTTTTTCTAGCCAATAATTAAACGTCACATTAAAGAACTTGTCGAATTATTTCAGTTTCGTAAATCGTTGACGTTAATGTCAAATTAAATCTAGTACTTTTTAGCAGAGTGCGGTCACATGATGATTAACTGCATTGACCCCAACTAATTCTGGGCCTCCAGAGCAAGCATATATCTATTTGGAATGTCGAACCGACAAGCTCCGCAATAAAATTACGATTGCGGCACACGTCTTGAGGTCGCTCACGCCCGGCTAATTAGAACGTGTGGATACGAGAAACACGAAGGGTTCAGTTGTCGATCAAAGAATGTGTGATTCAGGTCTTCACCGGCAAATTTAGCCCGCTTCGATAATCCATTGCCAATATGAGGGGAAATATACGTTGCCCAAACTCGGTAGCACCATTCACACTAGCCTTGACGAGAAATTTATGCCAATTTTTCCCACTTGTAGAGGCGTTGGGATATAACAGGAATCGCAGTGCCAAGATCAATGGATGAGTCTTCTTCCGAGTGTCCCACCATTGCCAGAGCTATGGGTGAAGCCCTTTTATCTGACTCATTCTCACCAACAGCTATGTGCTGACTAAAAGAGCCATCCAAGTGCGTGACGGAACTCTAGGTTGCCTCTACTGTGTATTCAAATTGCAACTGGGTCAAACACGAGGCAGATGAAGGAAGAGACTGAGCAGAACTCAGAATCTATTGTCAAGTTCTTTTTTCATCACATCTATGTTGAGGTAATCTAAATTTACCGCGTACTAGATAGCGAAGAAACATGTGTCGTCTTCTTTTTGTTCTGCTCTGCCCAAATAGTGTCTGAGATATGAGATATAGCGTGAGGGCGTCATTCAGCAAGGCAACGATTTTTTAATAAATCAAAATTCGAAATCTTCTTGCACATATAGTCCATACTTCACATTAGTGTTTGCGCCACCAGTTTTTGGGTGCATTATATGAATAAAACTAAATAATACATGAAGATGTTCTTAATTACATTTTTGATACATTGCAGCTTGTATCCACCTAATCATTGTTCCATCTTCCCGTTCTTCTGCAATCGAAAGCGGCGTCTGTCCATGGCGGTCCCTTGCGTTTATGTCTACTCTGCCTGTCTCAAGGAGCAGTCTAACAATACTTCTGTGTCCATTTTTAACTGCGTGTAAAAGGGGGTTAAATCCAACATTATCTCGCAAATCGATATTAACCTTTTTGGTACCAAGGAGCATCCGGACGATAATTTCATGGCCATATTTTGCTGCGTATAAGAAGGGTGTTAATCCGAAATAATCCGGCATATCAATACTAGTTGTATTCATGTTAATTAGCAGCATAACAATATTCTCCCAGCCTTGAATGGCTGCAATTGATAAGGGTGTCAGTCCAAGACAATCTTGCGAGTTCATATCCACCTTATTCTTCTTCAGAAGTAACTCAGCAATGCTTGCCAATCCACTTCTAGCTGCATAGAAAAGGGTGCTCGTCCAAAATCATCCTTGAGGTTCATATCAGCCGTATTTGTATCGACAATGAGCCTCACAATACTTTCCTGGCCTCTTATAACAGCGATTGAAAGAGGTGTCTGTCCGTTCTTATTCTTTGAATCGATATTAACTTTATTTGTCTGAAGAAGAAGCGTTGCAAAAGCTTCATGGCCCATTTTAGCAGCAGTAAACAGTGGTGTTTCATCTAGCTTTGGTTTTATATTGGATAAAGATTGAATTTCAGCTTTTAATATAGGTTGAAATTTGATATCCTGCATTAAAAGCGCCAGAATGGCTTTCAGACTCTGATGGTAACAGGCTGCGAACACAGGGAAGACATGTCGCTCCCCTAATATATCCATATTTGGAACTCGCTTTATCTCTTGACTTATAAGCCTTGGTAGGCTTCTGTCGGAAAATATATATAACAAACTTGCACCATATGTATAGCTATATTCCATATGTGGGTCAAAGAGATTGGCCAGAAGTATCCACCATGCTAACGGGAATTCTTTCAAAAAGAGATCATAGTTGAGTGTGTTACTATTAATATCTTCGAGATGTAGGAGAAGAGAACGAACTGAATATCTCAGAAATGGAAGCTCCTTAGAAATTGAACGGCGCAGGCGTTTTGCTTCTTTCTCAGAAAAATGCAAAGATGGGCTATCAGCAGATATGAATTCTGAAATGTTTGCGTTCATATCTGAAGAAAGTCTCGATGAAACTTGAATTGTGGAATTCAGGACTGTCTTTACTTTATCGTTGAAAAGGCTACACTTGATTTCAGCCAAGCAGCGATTACTCAGTATTTCATGACTATAGTCTGTGAAATTGTGAATGGCACCGTTTGGCCAAAGTTTATCGATTCCTCCATGAGCAAGGAAAAGCTGCCGGACCGATTCATGCATAAACTGAACAGTTCGCAGTTTATGCTTCCATGGGTCCACTTTTGTTACTTCTGCGAGACCTTTGGAGGAGTTATCAACATATCTCTCCATATCCTCGTCTGTAGCATTTTGGAGTAGGTGTCTGGTTGTATCTGAAATCATAGCATTCCGAAGATCAAAAAAGTATTCTGCCAAAGTCAAGGGTTTTTTGGCGAATAAAATGAATTGTACACAAAGCCTTAGACTTTGCATTTCAACATTATCCCTTTGCAATATCATTTCAAACAAGCCTTCTAAGGCTTGAGGAATTTTATCCAGGCATTTCTGGAGCTCCTCGATTTGACCTCTTGCACAGGCTTTATTTAGCATAGCAACAACCAAAACAACCCAAAGAAAAATACCCATAGACTTTCTCTGAATTTGTCTTGTGAAGTCCTTAGCTTGGTTTGAGTTTTTGAGTTTCAACCCAGATTCTATGAATTGGGCAATATCAGCAGCATGCCCTATTTCATCCTCAATAATTATTTGTATGCCCCATTTGATGTTTATCGTTGGGTAATGGCGACTTGAAAAACATATATGTAAAGCAAAATTATCAGGATGATCAATTGCCCATTGTCCCATTCCCTCAAAGAACGAGATCATATCTTCCACATATTCATCAGGACCCTCGTCTAGAGCATCGATAAATAATTTTAACTTTTGATTTTCAAGAGTTCGGCAAATGACTCGAAAAAGTATGTCCTTGAGGATTTCTAGTTGCCAGCCATAGCTCTCAACAACGGTGATAATATCGAAGAGCTTCCCATCGAGCTCTTCCTCGAGAAAAGCCTCGAGGTCCTCATCCTTTGTAAATAGTTGCCATATCAAGGATCTGAAAAGGCCAATGGTTGACTTCTCCAAATCCCCACCTCGAGCATTGAAGAAAAAGGATATTATGTACGTCTTATCTTTGATTTCTTCCTCCTTCTCGCTCTTTGATGTCTCTGACATTTCTGTTTCCTTTAATTCCTCAATCTTTCGTTTTTCTGCTTCTCTGGCATTCTCGCCTTCCTGTTTTGCCATCTCACTGGCTTCCTCGAAGAGAAATTTCATCAATGTGGACTTTCCAGCCCCAGGTTTACCCTTAATCCAAAGAAATCCATGATGATGAGGCAGATTTTTAGTACCAATCCAGCTTTTATAACTATTCGTATTGAGAAACCACTGACATGCATTATACTGAGCTGGCCGCAGTGTCATAATCCTCTTGTTGATCGCGTGAAAGTGTAAGAAAGTTTTCAGCTTATTTTCGCCACTGGGCTCGGTCGCTTGCGGATTCGGGTGCGTGGAAGCTATTATACTGGCTCATTAGTAAACTGCGTGATGCCTTCCACGAAATCACCATACCAATATTCAAAATGCCCGCCTGCACGTTAAAGTCCCCAGAGCCTGAATGCTGTATCCCGCTCCCGATGAAGGCAGAGTTTGGGCCGGCTTGGTTGGATATGGAGACTCGGTTTTCGCCATGCTGCATGATGGAAAGACTGTCGTCACTCGTGCTTTTCGAATCCCCCGCATCCTTGATGCCCCTCGGACAGGATCAAACAGTGCATGAGGTGGTGTTAAAACAGCAAAATGTGAGGCTGACGGGCTTGGAGGGAGAATGTTGTAACCCATGCGGGTCTCAAGCCAATAGGCTAGCCCACAAATCAAATTAGACCCACAAATACCCTATACTAGGCAGTTTTATCCCTCAGAAACGGCACAGGGTGATTACCAACATACTTAGAGACGAAATTCAAGCGTACCAAAATCCATTTCCATTTCCAGAGCAGAGCTTCTGTCGAACCTGTCGCTTTCACACTTGCATCGCCTCAGGACACATCCACAAGGGAGATAGTCATGTGACCTTGCTGGGTAACTAATTCAGGGCCCTTGAAAATAGGTCCTTTGTAGTGGCCTTCATCGCACAGTTCAGCTATCATCGCTCTAAGCGAGCAGGAGCTTGGCGTCTCAGATAAATATCGTCGCAAAACAGATTGTCTCCGTACAATAGTTGTGTCACCCAAACATCCAGAGCCCTTCCACCTTTGTATGTACTTGCAACGATGGCGTTCTGGCAGTGAAACTCAACCCGCCTGCCGAAGCACAGGCTTCGATTTCCAGAGCCGCTGCACTCGGGTGACGTGAATGACATACCTCTCTGTAGACAAGTACGTATTGTTGTACGTAGGACCGCAGCTCGAAGCTGTAGAATGGCCGTTGATCGGGTTCGGCGCTGAGACGCGTTAACTGACTACACAGGCGCTAGGCCCTTCGAGTCCCATGGAGGAGCCCTCCATGCGGGATTCGAGAGCTAGGAGGCGTCAATGCAGTCGCGTCACCTGCGTCACTAATAATTGCCTCATAGTAGGCGCTTTGGCCTGGTTTTGGAACACCACCGTTGTGGAACTGGTATAGGTGATTGTGGATGCCACACCGTCGCCGAAAGTCTGAGTTTGGTCGAGTGGATCACCATGAAGTGGACAAGTCTCCTTGCCTCCGTTAATGTATAAACACCCACTATGTGCATATGAGAAGTTTAGTACTCGGCATAATTTGCATTCAAAGTTTTCCATGGCTGCAAGAGATCGGGAAATGCATAAAGATGTTTAAAATATAGCTTGGTGTCTTTCACCGTGACAAATAGCTCTATACCGCGAAAGATTTGCAATCCTAGCCGACTCACAACTGTGAACATAATTCTATAGTTATTGCAGGCACTGCACGGATACGAAAGAAATGGGTCATTTAAAGCCTAGATCGACAGCTAGGGGTCTCTAGCAGGCGGTCTTCCACCTGGGGAGCACGGAATGTGGCTATTTTTTTTAAGTAAGCCATCACCACTAAACCACCGTATTTAAAGATTTAAACAGACTTGACTGTGCAAACATTGTTAAGGAGATACATTTCTAATTGTTGCCAGGGCTGGAAATGCTGAAATTTAATGGTAGGGTAGGCGGGCTACTTTCATTTACTAGTTGGTACCAAGTAGGGCTCTCGTTGTTCTGCCTCAGCCCACTAGCTACAGTTATAAACAGGTCGCAACATATATACATTTACCAGAAATAGTAGTGTCACTTTTTAATTAATCCAGCTCCATAGTTCTTCTCTTATCTGATTGTTCAAAGGCCAAAAAGCTTTAGTAAACAGTGGGCCAGCCGTTATCATAACGGATAAGGTTGATACCAAGCTGGGCAGTACCGGCGGCGTTGTAATAATGGTAGACCAGCACGTCAGCGTCATTATCGGTGAAAACAGCAGGGTGACCAGGCCCATGGATATTGCCGTGACTAGCGAGAAGCTCAGTGCCGCCGCCCTCCATCATAGACTTGCCAGCCTTGTCGACATAAGGACCGGTGACCTTGCTAGAGCGGCCGACCATGGTACGGTAAGTGCTCTGAGTTCCCTTACAGCAGCTATCAAAAGCAACCCAGAGATAGAAGTAGTTACCATGCTTGGTAATAAAGGGCGCCTCGATGGCACCACCATTGTTGGGACGAGCAGCGATCGAGATGATGTTGTTCTTGTTGACAGGTTTGCCAGTTGAAGGGTTCAGCTCAACGAGCTTGAGCCCAGACCAAAAAGAGCCGAATGAAAGCCACCACTTGCCGTCAGAGGCGACATAGAGGTTGGGATCAATAGCATTGTAGTTGCTGTTATCGGAGGACTCGATGACGAGACCGTAGTTAGTCCACGAGCCGGAGGCACCGGTCTTACTCACGGCAAGGAAGATACCGGATCGAGATGTACCAAAGCTAGAGGCCGAGTAGTACATGTAGTATTGACCATTGTGATAAGACAGGTCAGGAGCCCACAAGTTCTTGTCGCCCTTGGTATAGGTGGTAGTCCAAGAAGCGCCATTGGGGAACGCAGCACCGACATCCTTCCAGGTAGTACGGTCGGTGGATGTTTTCAGACCAATGCCGTCGGCCGTAAAAGCAGCAAGATAGGTACCATCGGGCTTCTTGACTACCGTAGGGTCGTGGATGAAGGTATCGCCCTTGACAGGACCTGGGTTGACAGCCCGTTTGTCCAATGACGATGCCAGTGCACCGATGGCAAGGATACTTCCCGTAAGGAAGCTGCGTATGGAGACCATGTCTGCTTGTTTATGTCAGATTTTTGCCTGGATCGAACTGACGGATTAGGATTCTGTGGCGTATTTATCGCCTTTTGTATACACACCACCCTGTCAATACTTGATCGCGTTAGCCTTGGGTTTTTCGGCGCGAGGTCATCATCTCATGTTCAAAATCAAGGTTAAATCATTGTAATGCTAGCTTTTGTTTCAGATAAATCGGTCGCTGAGACAGACCCTTGATATCCTGGTAAATTCCACCTATGGGAGATTGATAGGCCAGCGGACAATCAATGTTAAAATCGGCCGTCGGAGGCTGCTTCATTTCGCCTAACATGCATATAATTTAGGGCCTTCCCGGATTCCGGCTAAGCGATTGGTCCTGGCCATTCGTCTCCATTTCACCAGGCTTGGCTTGCCTAACAGCGTAAGGCTTGCGCTGATAAAGGCCCACCAGAATCAACTGCCTCACGCTCTCCCGTTATCCAGAAACAGGTGATTATGCCGGGAATTAGTGCATCGTAAATAGAGTAGAAAGCTCCCTTCTCGCATGTTACGGGGAAGGGCCTCTCCTGCGAAACCTGCTAGTTGATGGAAATGGTTGTCGGGATTATCCCTTTGACTGCAGTAAGCTTCCACTCAGGTACCAAGCAGAACATGCGGCTGTCCACTGAGAAATAAATTACATATTTAAAATCTTCTAGAGTTTGGATAATTCTATCATTTTTAACTACAATTAGATATGCGTAAAGTTGCATTTTATTCAAGTATGGACTTTTTATACTGAGGGCATCAGGGTGGGGTACCTGAGCGGAAATTTACTGCAGCCAGAGGGACACCCGCTTGCTAGTTGTTAGTAACTAATTTGCGTGAGAATAATTTATATATCGACAGCATCATCAGAGGAAGTTGTATAGCAGGTCGACAAAAGTTTCGTTAGGTCATTCAGTTTGAGATTCCCACCAGATATACCGCTCTAGGGATTTCACATCGAAATTTCAGGCATATGAATAAAATATGCTATAAAAATAAATTATTGGCAGCTGATGTGCCGGCATTATGAGACGAAACAGAAGCCATACGTGACCGAGTACAGGTTGCTGCTTTTGTGATCTCTTCGCTCTCGCTGGCTCAGATTCAGCTTAGCTGTTCATCCGTCACTCATCAGCCTACATCAGCCCTACTCACCTCTTTAACCAACGAGCACCTTGATGTCCACTCTGGATCTCATTTCGGGTCCTCAACGTCTGGGTGTTTTCCATCCCCCAATCCAATTCGCATGAACATAATTTCCTAAAACTTGACTAAAATCCTCCTGTATCTGCCAACATGGGCGCCCTTCCGACCCGACTTCCGGGCTGACCTATCGCTGGTCTGATCAACCGACTGACCGCCGGTCCGAGCTAACATTCTGACCTACATAACCGGATCTTCCTGACCAATCCAGCTGATGGGACAGATAGCTCGGGCCCTAGTTGTTTAGGTTAGGTTGATCAGGTGTGCCCTGATCATAGGGTCATTTTATTTTGAGATGAATCCATGGTGAGCATATTAGCTTGCTTACAGTGGGTTGTGGCAAAAGTCTACCGTTGTTTTGCCAAGTGGAAGCAACATGTTGAGTGAGCTTGCGATGATGCCCAAAACAGCTGTAGAGGCAGTAAATTGCTAGAGTGCTAGAAACTTCGGCTGGGAGGGCGCACGTGAGAAGCATCGGCCAATTCCCTCTGCATAACTCAAGTTGTGTTTTGGATACAGGGATGCTTCAGCCACCTTAAGCCACTGCCTTCAGGATGCCCAAATATCCACATGTCAGATATTAGTTTGCAATTGCGGCTCTCCCGTAGCCTATGACGGCGTAAGCCACTTTCTGGCCATTTCCGCTTCTGGAAAGCACCGTTCGTGAAATCGGAAAATTCGGCACAACACCACGAGAGCACGTCGATCGCTGTACGAAATGATCCACATTCGTATCCAGGTTTAGTGCTGTCAGATCAGATCTTGAATTCCGACGCCCAATGGAAACGCATCAGTGAGACGAGGCCTTCGTGTACGAAGATAGAACTACCTACCCCAGAGACACATTCTGACAGTGGTCTGAAAGAAAAGAATAGTATTTAATCTAGCTACAGTCACCACAAAGAACAGCATCCATCCTGCAACAGTCAACGCATCCAGCCCTCAACAACACATTATCAATATCATTTTATCACATAAATATCACCAAACCTTCAATATGCATTTCAACATGATCTTTGCTTCTGCTGCTGCCTTTGCCATTGGCGCCTCAGCCGCTGCCATCCGCGACGTCCAAATTGCTAGCTTCCGCACTTACGGCGAGAATGGCTGCTCAGCTGAAAACTTGGGAGTCTCCACCGCCCTTGACACGGACACCAATACCTGCAACCCCTTCAATGCCGATCTTGTCAAGTCTGTGGTTTTGACAAACATCAAAGACGGATGTGAACGTGAGTTTGAGTCATTTCTGTAATCTTGAAGAAAAATAATCTAACGCTGATTTTCAGTCATGCTCTACACTGATGATGAGTGCAATGCTAGTGCGACTATACTTTCAACTTATTATTGCACCGAAGCCTATCAACAGTGGAAGATGTGGAAGATTGTGTGCTGATTAAATGCGCCAGTCAGCACTGAGGCCTTGGTATAGAGGTGGAATAGTTTGGTATTGAGACGGAATAGGTTGATATAGAGATGGAATAGTTTGATAGAGATGGGATAGATAGTGGATTTTTGACGATTTAGCAACACTTTCCTTAAAGTTTAGTAGACAATTTAACAACACATTCCTTAAAACTTAGTGCGTAAATGGGACCGGGAAAAACTGTTATTAAATTCTTACAGACATGTGTGTGTATGTCTTTCGGTCACGAAAGATGGTATTGATTCTTCCAAAATTTCATATAGTGTTTGTTTGAGTCCATGTTTCCTAACTCAAGCTATGAACTGGGTCAAAAGTGCGGTATCAAACCTCAGTTATAGAGCGACCGTAATAGATGCAAATAGTGCCAGAAGACTTTCTGAGCAAACGAAGAAGTGATGCAGGAGAGGAATTCAGAGGTCAGGCTGAGTTGGGTTTGAAGGAGCGTATGTGAATTGTAATGCGCAATCCGTCGGCCTTGTGACTGTCAAGCCGCTTTTCGCTACCCAATGACATGCAAAGCCGCCTTTCAAACAAGCCGTCTAGCTATAGTAATGTATAAGTTGCCCTTGATTTATTAGCAGCCGCAGAGCGGAAAAAGCCCCAGCGAAACGCATCTCAAAGCCACCCGTAAGGCCCCCCTGGGATCTTTCATACCATACGCAAGAACAAACATTCAGTATCGGAAGGAAATGCCTGGAGTATGTGTATAACTGCTGCTTTGGTAGAACAATGGAGCGTGACTCTGTTCCCAGCTTCAGGACCTTTGCTATGACCAAGTAATAATTTAGCTCTTGTCCTAGAATCTTTAAGTGATAATCTCAACGAGGCCCTCCCAAAACCGGCCGGGCCTTTATTAAAGCACCACCTTTGTTGCTGGTATCTTTTATCGGGACTTGGTGGAAGTCTTTAGAGTATTGTAGAGCTCAGTCTGATGTGTTGTCTATGATGATTACCTTTGTATTCAAATGAGGAACTTGCCTTGGAGCTTGGAGCTTGTCAATAATAGCTGTGCCCTCCGCCGTTTTTTTAGATACCTCGTTGTGTCGGCGTTGAGGCAGATAAATATCCACAGGAGGATATGTGGCTTCGATTACGGAGCCAAGAAATAGTTCCTTGTAGTCACACCGGACTTTGGATGCTTTGCACGGGTCACATGTCCGCTGCGAGTCTTGGGACGGGACATAGTGATTATTTTGACGCCAGGCGATGCTTATGATCCTTGCCCCTCGCTCGTACCCTCTTACTTTCTTTCTCGCCTTTCCCTGTTCAGTCCTCTCTCGAATGATTCGTAGGATGGAAGATGTTGTGTTTGGGTACAGCCTGTCAAATCAGCCTAGTAGAGGCAGAAAATGATGGGAGCCAAGGTTGTTTTCAACCGGGCCAGCTTTCCCTGTCATTCCGTTGGTTACCATCCCCTGCTTCCCCTGCCTTCCCCACTCAAACACAGTCCGGGCATTACCAAATCAAGGATTTTGCGGGGCAAATGGGATGTGCTATAGACAACCCCTGTCATGTTAAGATTAGCTCGCTAGGCTTCTTTTCAGCTTTAAATTCTTACATCGACTTTTCACTCCTCGCACCATCTCACAACCACTGCCTGCATCTGTACACAACACTCGCTACAAACATACCGTCATTCTTTAAGATACCTACCAAAAACTCACATAATGCGCCCCTCATCATCTCTCGCGGCCCTCCTTGCCCTGACTGGGTTTTCATTAGCGGAACCCAACGGCTGGTCCAAGACCAAAACGGCGGAAGACAGTCCCACGAAGCTCGACGACTGCGGATGCTGGCCCATCTATCAGGCTATACTACGGTGCCAGACGCTCAAAGGCCCCAACGCCGACACCAGGGACTGTGTGTGTATTGAGAATCCGGACGGCTGGTACGGGTCCATGGACGGCTGCCGGAACTGCCTGTCGCCCGGGTCGCTTGAGGATAACTTCTTTGACAACATGTCACGCCTTGTCACCCAACTGTTTGTCTCATGCACTAACGCTGGCGGCGGCGTCAACAGCGGCGGCGCGAGCATTTGTGCAAGCAACGCGTACCGCGAGGCGTGCGTGTCGCTCGGTGTCAGCGGACGACCTAGTTGGGCCAGTTATGAGGTGTTTGAGTCGGATACCAAGAGCAATGCTTCGTATGTGTTGGATATTTCAGAGTATGGCGCCGACGAGGACGCCTCCACGTCCTCAACGGGTACGGCTGCAAAGACAACCAAGACGACCAAGACGACCGCTACCGATTCTGCTAGCACTACAGAGACCTTGAAAGCTGCGGCAACCACTGCTACCAGTACTGAAGAGTTGTCTCCGGCGAGCAGCAGCACGTCGGGTGACGCCACGGGAACCGGAGCTGGTGCCGCGTCAGCTACGACAACCACATCCTCAACTGTAGGTCTGGCAGGTTTCAGGAATGTAGCAGGGCTTATTGGTGGAGCGATAATGGCTGTGGCGGTTGAGGCTGTATTGTTTTAGTAAATAATGTTTAATAATGATCAAAGGGCACAAAACTACCCACAGCAATCCCAGGGAAACCCAGCCATGGCCCAAAACAAAATACAGGGCCCCTTACAGGGGTTTGTGATCCCAAAAGCGGGCCTGTTTAGGCAGCTCAGCCCTAGCTCACCCGAGCTCAACCCAAGCTCAGCTCAGAGTGGCAAGAACTCAACTCTAGAAACGGAAATATATTTTAGTAGGCTCAAGTTTCGTCTCCGAGTGTATTGGGATCTTTGATCAACTTTTTGCAGAAGCTGGCTCATCTGATCCACAATGAGCTCCGATGAACTCCCCAATGTCCCCTGTAAAGTCAACCCAAACGCGGGGTTGCAGCTCATTGTGGATAATGTGACATTATTTTAGGCATATGCATATGTGACTTCCCTCAAGTGGCCGTGAGTGGCCAGAATCCGGCTCGAAACGGTATTCGCACAGCACGTGAACTAGATGTCAGTTGATCACGCAAGAGCAAGGATAGATGAGGTATGAGTTCGCCATTCAAATCACCACGGGTCATCGCCAGTTATTAGCGATGCCAAGGCGACTTCCGCGGAGATCTATAATGTCTCAACTCTTGCAATAAAATGCAGGCGCTACACAATTTTTCACTTGCACACCATCTCATTTAAATTTATTTGAAGCACCTTAAATGTATAACCCAGCCAATAATATGGAGCAGAAGCACACCAAATTGGCGGAGGGCCATATCATACAAGACAGTCAGTCTGATGGCGACAGCCAAGACCTCACGTGGTCAGCTGGGGAAGAAGAAGCCCTGGTTAAAAAGCAAGCCACCTTAATATTATCAGCAAGTAGGGAAGCTGACTGACTATAGAGTCGATATGATAATCATGCCAATGTTGATCCTCGGTTTCTTCGCTCTTCAACTTGATCGAGGAAACATGTGCGTAATATCACCGTTCCAAATTTTGCAAGGTAGGAGCTGACGATAAATAGTGGTAACGCCCTCACGGATTATTTCCTTCAAGATGTCGGGATTACTCAGAATCAATTCAACGTTGGTCAGCAACTCTTGTCTGTCGGCATCGTACTCCTAGAAGTCAGTCACTAGCACTGCCCTTGGGACTTCAGGACTAACATTTAGCAGATCCCGAGTAATATTCTTCTCTACAAAGTAGGACCATCCCTTTGGATAGGTAGCCAAATTGTAGCCTGGTACTGAAATCACTTCGGACATACTTTGCCTTGTATTTGCTAATCAAGGACTAGGGGCCTTGTCGCTACCTTGCAGGCATTTCAAAAAGGGCTGTCTTCATTTTTAGTCACGAGAATTCTACTTGGACTGTTAGAGGCTGGATTTATTCCTGCTGGACTGTATACCATGACCCGCTGGTACAAGAGGGACGAGACTGGCAGAAGATTTTCTGCTTACTTTATTGGGAACATGCTTGCAGTTGCCTGTACTGGTATCATTGCTTACGGAATGTATGCCATCCAAACTCCATCAGAATGGGCTGCATTAACAACGACCTAGCTTGCACATGCGAGGAATTGCTGGACTGGCAGGTTGGCAATGGCTTTTTATCGTAAGTCGTCACTGCGCGGAAAAATTAGTACTCCGCTTAATTACTAAATTCATGTGCAGTTAGAGGGTATCTTCACAGTTGTCGTTGGCATAATTTTCCTATCTCTCTTCCCAAAACAACCGAGAAATCCCGTATCCTATCTCGGAGTTCGATACTTTTCCGAACGGGAAAGCCAGATTTTACATTATCGCGTGCTCCGAGATGATCCATCTAAAGCGCACCCCCATCGGTCAGTTAGTAGACAAGAACTCAAGACTGCGGTAAGTATCCAATTTTGTCTTAGTGGTTATAGTTTAACTAACAAGTGAACTCAGCTCACCAACTGGCGGTTAATTCCTCATATTATTTTCACCATCGCCGGGATCGCCCCCTCCTCAACCATGGGATCGTATGCTCCGACTCTCGTTGCTTCATTCGGTTTTGACCGTCTCAAGGCAAATTCCATGGTTTCAATTGGATCATGGGTCCTCCTTTTTGTTAATCTCCTCTGGGGTTGGGCAGCGTATGTAGTCCCTGATTTCTGACCAGATTCGAGGTGGCAGTACTTACTCCTTTGTAGCGATAAGTTCCAAATACGTGGTCCCCTCGTTGTACTTGGAATCTTATTATTTTGGGGTTTTACAGTGAGCAGAGGATTATTTCACCATTCGTCTTTGTTGCTAAACTAATCTGACCTAGTTGGGGCAACGGCTCCTTGTTGAATCATCCAATTCAAACTTGAGATTTGCAATGTTGACACTATCTATAGCGTTTTCATTACCATGGCGTGGGTACCTCCTGTCCATGATCATATCTATTCGCTAAAACATCTCCAGATCCAATCAACGGTTCCTGGCTGTCATTAAATTCACAATCAGCTGGTGAAAGATCAATCACCATGGCTATTCTTATCATGGCTGCCAACTGCTCCGGTATTATAGGAAAACAGTTGTTTCGGGAGGAGGATGCTCCTTTGTATAGAACTGGATGGTCGGTCATACTAGGACTTGCTTCTGTTGCGCTTTTCTTTGCAATAATAGCCAACTTTCAGTACTACTTATTGAACAGCCGTAGATTCGGTGGAAAAGGGCTGCGCTATTATTACTAACACTGGATCTCATGGGAGATAGAAACAATGCACCAGGCTAGCTGAGCTTCTCAATGAACTCATGAGCAGCCGTCCATCCTCTCAGAAAGGAAATAAATAATATTATCTGCAGCACATATCAACGGGTAATATTGGTCCGAATTGTAAGATTTTAGATGTAGGGGCGAGATTATGCGAGGAAACGGATGAAATCTAGCTTTGCGGGGACGACGCTGTTCATGGTCAAAACTGATTTGGCCAACCGCCAACTTGTCAGAAATAAGGTTTCTAATTTTCCTAGACATTTCACGAAGGCTTAATGGAACGGGAGCGGGGAACCCCATACCATCAGTCCGAGTCCGATGGTCACCCTGCGATACTTGAGTTGTGGCTTTGTCAGCGGCAAAAATTACCTCTTCATACCAGCCAGACTGCTTGCAGAAGTAGTATTTGGGATCCACTAGAAATCGCTCTTCGGCGTCACCGGGAACATATGGGATGGGCGGGAATATATATGTCTGTGAAATTACTCATACACCATCGAAAAAAAGCTCCACTAGATCCACTCAATAATCGCTCGTGGAGTTTGTTTGAAAGATGGTGCAGCCATGTGTCGTGAAATAGCTATACGGCCATGAGACAAGAAATGGAACTAAATCTTGGCCCAAGAAATGATACAGAGAGAAATTCGCTTTATTGTTAAGAAATATGACAATTTAATTGCGAGCCAGTACTTTGATGATACAGCTCATAATCTCAGAACCGAGGTACGACAACTAACAGATGAAAGGCAATAGCGTCAAAGTTAAAACATGTCAGGCGCCTGTTCATCGAATTTTCAACAGAAGCTCTGCTTCTAAACCCCACCCGATCGATCCCACCCATATACCCACCGACACCACCTGCTCGTCATTACCCCCCATAGTTACCCCGCCATGAAGGCGATTACCCCAGATACTCACGTGTTTCTTAGAAGAAACCAAAATATAAAAGTAGGTCAAGTCTCGAATCTAATGAGAGCCAATGAAAATATATTTTTCTATAATTTGATCATTGAGCGTTTTAAACAATCTCGTTACAGTATTACAAAATGAGTTATTCCGCTCGTCTTCCCATTGGAACGAAGGCTATTCGAAGCCGAGCAGACATGGAAGATTACTTTACCCACCTAAATGCTAACAATTTGGCGGGTTTTGCTGCATATTACTCCAAGGATGCTATTGTCAGTCGTTATTTACAATGTATTCAATGAGACTTGATTCTTACTATTCAGCAGTTCAAGTTCAGCGGTCAACCTGAATGGACAGTCGACGAGTTTCTAACATGGATTGACAAATTACATGCCGACATTCAGGAAACTCTGTCTTTGGAACATTTTATCTTGGGTGAGAATGGTACTAAAGTTGCGATGAAAATTCGTGGCGAATTCCGTGGCATTGGAGATTTTAAACTCGAGAACATGCAAGGAAGGTTTGGGCCAGTAGGGCCCGGCAGAGGCCCGACGCTACAACTCTATGTGTGGTACACGTTGGACAAGGATGGACATCTTCTTGAGCTGGTTGAGGATGCTTACTTACTGAAGAAAGCATCACTATCCGGCAGTGAGTAGATTGTTTCCGCTGTATGCGTTGGAGCAGGTGTTTAAGCATTTATTTAACCAAATTACCAAGTAGGAGACAGCCAATAACACTATCTACATGCAATCAATTTCAGTGTTATGATCATGTGATCGAACCTCGCTCGCTACACTTGATTGACAAATGACTTGTTTGCCATAGGGCCGAAAATCGGGTTTAAGAAGAAGTGCGATGACTCATTGAATCAGGAACCAGTGCGCAACATGGCACTTAATCTTGTGAAATGGCAGTCCAATCATAGCCCACCCTCTATGATAAAAAAATGCCCTTCCATAATTCGGTTTTACGATTATCTACAATCTTAAGTAGCAGCACCCATTGCAATTAATATTCATTCATAGTAAATGAAAGTCGGAATTGTTGGCGGAATCCTTGTCGGGAATGTCTAGGCTAAAGTCGATTTTAGTGCAGGGTAGACATTTGTGCAAGTCATGAGACTTGGTAAACGGCAGTTGTTTCTTTCTCGGCGACAGAGACGGTGAGACGATTGCAGGTGAAGCAACGAATCATGAGTCTTTTCCAAACATGATCCATTTTTCTTTTCGAATCACACTCATTGATTGCTCGATGAGCGAAAACTCGGCAAAAAATTGGGCTGGAAAAAATCTTTGCCGCGCCCTGTCCTTGTCATAACCCCAGTATTCCCGCACACTAGTACGGATTGCGAACCACTCCCATCCGAACCACGGCGTCCATTTGTTCATGCAGACTCGGTCAAATGTGATCCGATACGCCGGCCGATCGCCACCGGCAATTCGTCAGTTTTAGCGCCTCCGCATTTCGGCTTACTGGCCAAGACTTTTGAAAATGCTGTTGGGGTTTTCCTCCATCCCATTTACACTCGTCACATTTGTAATAATTTGTTGACGCCTGGCCTCGTACACTATGGCTGGCGATCGGGCATGCGCAAAGTCTCCCGCCAAGTCAGTCGCTTGGCTGTATCACGAGTCTGGAATTGCCTCGCTGTATGCCACTGGCTGTGATGCATGGCTTATCATTTTCTCCCGGACGGGCCGCATGTTCGCCTTTGGAGCCGTGTCTCTGACGATAGCCCTCTTCTTCTCTGAGCTGGGCTTTACCGACTTCCAAATCGGCCTATTCATGACCCTAACCCTGCTCGGGGATGTTCTGCTTGGCCTTGTAGTTACATTAATGGCCGATGGGCTTGGCCGCCGCCGGGTTTTGTTGGCAGGCGGTCTGCTAATGACCATTTCGGGCGCCGTCTTCTCCATTTTTGAGAACTTTTGGATCCTCCTTTTTGCCGCCGTAGTAGGCGTCGTCAGTGCTGGAGGAGGCGATTTTGGACCCTTCCGCGCCATCGAGGAGTCCATGTTGTCTCACATCACAACGCCCAAGACACGAGCCGATGTGTTATCCTGGTACGTCACTAGCTCAAGCCTGGGCTCCGCAGTTGGCACAGAATTAGCGGGGAGGTTCGTCGATGTGATGAAGAACCGTGCGGGCTGGTCCATGACGCGCACCTATCACGCGACATTCTGGATTTACATGATCATGGGGTCGCTGAACATGATTTTCGCTTTCTCTATGAGTAGCAAGTGCGAAATTGAAAAAGAGGAACCCGAAATTTCTGACGAGGCGGCCGAAGGGTTGCTTGACGAGTCAGACGAAGACGAGGAGGGTGCTCGCACGCCAAGCCCCAGTTCACCTACTGAGGCTAAGCCTAAGAGCCGTTTCTCTCAAGTTTCTTCGTCTACTCGGTCCGTCATGTATAAGCTTTGGTTTCTTCTTGCAGTTGACTCGCTGGCCGACGGCATGGTTTCACAGACTCTGACTACGTACTTCCTCGATCAAAAATTCCACCTTGCGAAGAGAAAGCTTGGAGATATTATGTCAGGAGCCTGGATCTTGGGAACTGTTTCGACTGTTTTCGCTGGACCTCTATCCCGGCATCTGGGCCTCCTTAACACAATGGTCTTCACCCATTTGCCTTCCTCTATTGCAGTGTTGTTATTCCCGGCGCCTAGTGGACTTGTTTTCACTATTATTCTCCTCTTTATCCGAATGGGTTTAAACAGCATGGATCAAGCACCCCGAGCTGCTTTCATCGCTGCGGTCGTGAAGCCAGATGAGCGAACAGCTGTTATGGGAATCACGAGCACAATCCGAACCTTGGCCATGGCTACCGGTCCGTCTATAACTGGATTGCTAGCAGGACACAACAGATTCTGGATTGCCTTCGTGGTTGGTGGTATTTTGCGAATAATGTATGACCTAGGCTTGTGGGCCATGTTTGTCAACATGAGGCTGCATGCTCACGAGACTAACAATGAAGCCGTTGATCAAGAGACAAGAGGAGACAGCGAAGAAGTTCTTCGGCTGCAGGGGCAGCGCAGAGATGAAGAAGCGTAATAACAGGCGAAGTGTTTTGAAATTGATATAGGTCACGCGACCAAACGTCTGCATAGAATGCGACGAAAATTCGACGGGCCATCACTTTCATCTGGTTGGAACCTAAGGAATTGGGATAAACCTGCCGCACAAGTTCAAGTTTGATTATGAAAGGTTGCTATAACCTCGAAGATGACATCTCAGAAATGGGATGTTGATTCGAATTCAAGGAATAGAATTTTAGTTAGGCACAAATGGTGTGCCGCGAAATTAGACACGCAAGGATAATGATTCAAAGACTGATGAGGTTTGATGAAATACACAAATTTAGGAGAATAAGAAGAAACAACAGAGATATTTCGAATTCTTTTACAGCACCTATACGAAATTTTATTTTCCTTTGATGTTAAAATTGTTGTTGCGCCCGTCTTACTCCTACCCCACGCCCAGGTACTGATCTGAGCACGCGACCAAAAACAGTCCAGACCCTGGTTGGATGTGTACGCGGTCAACACTGACGTGATTTTACGCGTAATGAGGTCATCGGTTTCGATGAACCATTGAACCATTCGCTATCTTTTCATCTTGAACTTTGAACTAGTGCACCAGGTAACTGATTTTGCACAGTGATACGATTATTTTATTTTATTTTCGAAAAAAAAAGAAAAAAACCGCGTTGGGCATTTGTTTGTTGCTCAATCTATCGTATCACGAAGTCACGCGTAATTTTCCACCTATCACAGGGTATGTACTTTGCCGGATGAACCTTTCTCATAATTAATGAAACCTGGGCAGATGGTGCTTGTATCGAAAGAGTTTGGTTCCGGCCGTCAGGCGGCTTTAACATTTGCATATCAATATGGGTACCCATTATACGCGTATGGGCTGTATGTCAAGTCAATTCCAGATGCAAAGCCAAACCTCCCGTACCCTCATCGAAATCTCGCAACTCCGGATGACCATAGCGTTGTGAGACCTAATGTAGACACTCTCTACACACCCCTCTTCTATGATCTGTCCCAATCAGATCTGGAGTTTATCATCCCCTTTATTCCTGATAGGTTTTGGCTGTGGCCATGGTATGATATGTATGGGAATAATTTTGGCAACATCGGTAAGGAATCCCTGCTCATTTAAGACCCATCCATTCAAGCTGCGCATTTCTAACAATTTCCAGGAAGCTTGCAAGGGTTTAAGCCGGGAAAATATCTACTCAGGCTAACGAATGATAATTTTGGCGTTCAGACCACGAATGTGCAAAACGGGTACCAAGCTTATGTCAACTCACCAACGGCGTTTGGTACGTTTTAATCACCAGCTAGGTGACAGTGACAAGGCTAATCATATTTATATTAGGAATGCTACTGAACCGGATTCTTGTAAAAGAGAGAACGGAACAAGACATTGCCAAAGTTCACGCGTTTCAAGATCAAATGGTCTTTACAAGCATCACGCGCAGTGGAGACTTGGCTAAAGATATTCCACCTTTGGATCTTAATATTTTCAATCGTCTGATAGACGATTCCTCTACAACTGCACTGGGGAGATCGGTTCTCAATCTCACATCGGAATTGGCACCATTTAATTTACCTGAGGTTCTGGAGGATCGAGCATGGGTAGCGCATGTGCTTGAACGAGCGGGAGCATGGGGAGGAACCTTCGAACAGCCTGATGGGACAAATATTTCCGCTGCCGTATCTGCTGCACATGCCAGCGCGCAAAATTCTCGAAAACAACCTGGCCTATCTGAGAACATGGGAAATAATTGGACGCAGCCCGCTCCTGGCATTTCCGGAGACTTCAAATCTTTCTACGCTGCTAGGATGTTTTCTGCGTTTCGCGGATACCTCATCCTTACGCGAGATCAAGCTGCATATCCTGCATACACTGCAGGGGCTACTAGCGGCTCAGATAAATTTATGGTAACTAAGGATACTTCCTTTCTCCTCGAGTTTCCGTCTGGTTCACCGCGGCTGAAAGATACTGGCTTCTGGAGCTTGACAATCTATGGCGAAGATCAGTATCTAGTACCGAATCCTCTCCAGAGGTACAATATTGGAGATAGAAGCGGTTTGAGAAGCCAAGATGGTAATCTCATCAAAAGTGGCTCCGATACCACATTTAAAATATTGATTCAAGCCGCTGACGTTGAGCCACCTGCAGAGTGGGCAAGTAATTGGCTTCCAGGCCCCGCTGGGGGTGGCATTTTCACAGTCAGCTTCAGATTCTATGGGGCTCTGCCTGAAATGATGGATGGGACTTGGGAATACCCAAGGGTGTCAAAAATTAATGCGATGATCGCTTAAATATCATTGCGACAATGAGAGAGAATGCTGTTGTTGGGCTTCCAGGGGTCTAGACATGCACGCACAATTAGCGCGTTTTTGGAGGACCGTGAATATCCACAGTCGGGGGTGTTGATCCTACAGGTCTTCGCTCTGAGCCATAGAATAGGTGCATATTAGCGCTAATTGAAACGAGTTTGGCTTGCTGACGCCCCATGAGATCCATGCTGGCTGTCTGTGGCCATTTGAACGTTTCTCCACACGTTGCCTGCTGGGAGGATCGGAACCCGGCACGCGTTCAGCGACAACACAATTCCACAAGCAAATAAACAAACCTTCACGACGTGCGAAAAAGATACAACTCAAACGCCGAAAATGGATGTATCTCCAGAGCTCTTTGTCAACCTCCCAAACCGGGTACGGCTGTGCTATCAAACTTTCGGCAACCCAGCCGACCCCGCTGTTATCCTGATCGCTGGCCATGGCGGGTCGATGCTCGAATGGCAAGAGGAAATGATCCCGTTTCTCAGCCCCGATGGCGACCGGCGCTTCATCATCCGCTACGACCACCGCGACACGGGCTTGTCGACCGAGTTTCCCGTTCCCGCCGGGTACACATTGGTGGACATGGTCGCGGATATTGAGGGTCTCATTGATCATCTCGGCCTTGCGACCAAGGGTGTCCACATCGTTGGTGCCAGCATGGGAGGAGGCTTGGCATACATGCTTGCCGCGCGCAGACCACAGCAAATGAGAAGCTTGACGCTGCTATACGCATCTCCTGGCGCAAACGAGAAGCTGCCTTTAAATCCAGAATACGAGAAAATTAACCTAAGTCTCACACCCCTAAGCTTCGCAAGCAGGCGGGATGATTACATTAGGTTTGACATGGAGCGGTACGAAGCCATGGCGACACAGGCGATTGATGGCGAAGAGAAGAGAAGACTCAAAGCACTGTTGACACGCATCGCCGACCGGGAAATGAAGGCCGGAACGCTATACAGCAAAGGCCCAAATCACGGCGCCGCGGCATTTTCTGAACGGCCCGGGGTGGAGATTCTTGACAAAATTACCTGTCCAACTACTGTGATCCAGGCTGCTAAGGACCAAATCTTTGGTGTGATCCATGGCGAGGCACTTGCCAAGGGCATTCCAGGGGCTGACTATGTCCTCTGGGACAATGTTGGCCATGAGCTGCCAAAACGCATCTGGGGTCAAATGGGTGAAGCATTTTTGCAAACATGGAAGAAGGGTGACGAGAAATGGGCAGAGAGATCGCAATGAAGATAAATGGAGCAAAAAGACAAGAAGAAAATCTCAGGTATTCTCTTTAACTGGTGTAAAGTCATCTTCGGGTACTAGATGATAGATCTATTGCGTAGACAGTGCCACTTCATTTGGCACTGCCTAAGCATTCGGTTCATACAGTCTTTGCAATGGTATAGAAAACCAATTCTCAATTTTTTGATGGTTGGAAAGTGGAAAAATGCGAACATGTAAAAATTACTCTCGCATTCTCTTCCATCGATATTCTCAACCCATCGCCTACAAGAATTGATCTGAGAGGCAGCGGGAAAACAATTGGCAAGGCGTATGTGTGACCTTACTCTGTGAAAAATTACATTAACGCAATGTCGAGTGTCATTGTCAATCATGAGCCGCTGTCCTGTATTTGTGTCTACCGAGTTGCAGCATACATTGCAATGTTGACATGGAAGGTTTTATCCAGTTGTGACTGGATGCTGACAGGGCATCTGAAGGAGGTTGTGGCGAAAAAAAGCAAAAAAAAAGAAATGTATCCCCAAAACCTGGTTCGAACAGGTGACCTTCAGGTGGCATTCGATCTATTACAGCCCAACGCTCTTCCAACTGAGCTATTTGGGGAGTACTTGTTTGCGATGCTTGCACTTCTCGCGAATCGATGATTTGATTCTGATGTCAGAGAGCACAACATGATCGCTCGCATCGAGTGTTATAAATCTAGGATGGCAAGTGTGCTGTCTTCAAGAAAATCCTAATATTTCAAAATTGTGGATATCTATTTACATAAACTTCGCAAAAGTAGCTTCGGGATTAGTTTCAGCAGTCTCTCTCAATTTCCTGCGCTTTTCTCGTGACTCCCAATAGATTCTTAGCCATTCCTCCGTGTGACCCTTTAATGGTTCAACTTGTTTGTCGACTAGGTTAGCATTGGCCCAGTCAAGAATCTCCTTCACATAGCCTGGTTCAGCACCCTCCTCCGCTAAACTGTGGAAACCTCGTCCCCTTCCTTTTGCAGCCACGCGCTTCTCGTATTCGTCTCGCATTGATTCTCGGCTGGATAATTGTGTCTTTCCTGAATATACGCGTGCGAGAACTTGGGCTTGGAAGTCAAAGAGAGAAAATGTTGCGGTGTAATATGGCACTCCAATGAAGGCCAGTGATGGATCTTCGATGTAGAAGATATCTTTGTGAAGATGATGCACCATGTTTCCTTCCGACGTCACGAGGATATCAGGCTTGGGGTCATCAATATCAACAGTGTCTGAGTGATATTGGGTGATGAATGGATAAGATGTTAGGTATCCTGTGGCCAAGACCAAGTTATCAATACCTCGAAGAATCTCGCCGTTCTTCAAAACAATGTGGCCATGAATTGTCTCAGATTCTCCATTGGAGATTTTTGTATCGGCGTCGTCATCGACAACAAACTTTTCAATGCCTCCGATATGGTCAATCGTTTCTGGCAGCATCGATGGTGGAATATCGAAATCGCCACCACGAGTACTCTGGATTACTTTCTTTGCGACCGCGGTTGACTCACGGCATACATCCATAGCAGATGCGCCTCCACCGATAACTAAGACGGTTTTGTCTTTATAAGCTTCAGGATGTCGATACTCTTTGGTATGAATGATGCGGCTGCCAAATCGAGCTTTCCATTCCGCAAGACCGGGGGTCTCTGGAATTCGTGGCAAGTTGTAATGCCCAGATGCCACTACCAATGCGTCAAACTCCCAGGTTCGCTCCACAAAGCGAGGAGATCCAGGCCCCTTCAGCAGCGTAACTGTTCGTAGGATCCATTTGCTACCATCCTCAGACTTTTGAGCGTCTTCAACTCGAGTATGAAAGACAGTAACATCATCGACCCCGTGCTCAGAACTTAAACCTTGAAGATAACTTTTAATATTACGATGGCTAGTGATCTCCTCAGTTCCCTCAGGCCATGGTCCGAGGTTGCTATAGAGTAGGCTTGTCGGCACATTATTTCTTAGGCCCGCGTAAGCCGGTCCTGGAGGCGAAAAGGCGGTTCGAAGCTCGTCTTCATCTCTGGTGTGCAAAGCATGTCCGTTCTGGGATTTCGGTGGTATCTGAGCAGAGAATTGGCCGGGTTTGGACTTTTCGTAGTCACCAGCCGAGGGAAGCACACTCGGATAGCTCGGGCTGTTTGGAGACTTGGAATCGTAAACCCACACCCCAGAAGTGCTGCCAGAACGCTCAAAGACGGTTACATCGACGCCATCTTTTAACAAATATGCTGCTGTACATATGCCGCTCACTCCCGCACCAATAACGGCGACTTTGGTATCGGGGCCAAATGTCGGAGGTTCGGACGTCGACGGCGAGTCGCCGTTTGTGCGATGCGGACTCATCGGGAAATGGCCAAGAATCGCAAGAGTCTTGGATGAATTAATTGACGGAATATTCAGATATGATTTTATCTGATTGTACCAATTGGCGAGTCAAAGTGAGGGACAGCACTAGATATATTATGCCAAGAGACCTACCAAAAATGTTGTAATCAAACCCCATCTCTTACGACCGCACCTCCTCCCGCTCGGCTCCGATGCGCTGTTTCTAGTTGCGATACAACGGGCCGGTGTGATTCGTAACAGATACCAGCTGGAGAGGCCTAGAGTGTGCCGAGGCATGGACGTCAGAGAGACTTGCAAGCACGTCATCACGGGGATTATGTCACAAAGCGAACGACCCATAAATGCGCCCATGAATGCATACTGACGCCTTAGGAATTTGAAATTGTGTGCATAAAATGGAATAATTCTTCTTATTTCTCAGGCGATTGCAGCCGGATAGTTGTCTTGATCGTACTATCATCGGGATGAATCAAGTCATGGCCAAATGGACGCGGTAGAAATTCCGTCCAGCGCCGTACCTCTGCAGAATCTTCGCGCTTTTCGTATAATTTCACGTGTAGCGATTCTTTAAGAGCTATTTTACGCGTCGAAGTGTGACGATTTGCGCGTCAATTGAAGTACTATTCATAAAATCCTCCATTTCACGTCATCCCATCTCTGTCGTTGAGGTCGCATCGTAGATCGGCTTCCCGACAGCCCCACATCATCGCCTGCAAAAAGTCGGCGAGTCATGAATCAGGTAGAATGGAATATCGCATTTATTTAGACACAGTACATGTGTTGACACTATCAATCTATATCTGCCCTAGGCGAATATGCATAAAATTCGCGTTTTAATTTTCACCAACTGCGGAAGCTGCCCTCTTAGCCAATAGCTCCTTTCTATGCAGGAACCGAATTACCAGCGCATTGGCTGCCATCGCAATGGCGAACCCGATCATTGTGGGGAAGCCCTTGGAGTATTGCGGGGCATCAGTCGTCTTCCAAATCAACAAGGGCAGCCATGCTTGAATGACATAGGCCATTTCATTCATGCAGCCCACCACAAGAGCCCGCTCTTCGTTGTCGTCCTTGCAAATCTCGTGCGCCCAGGCAAAGGTGAGACCACTGATGCCTCCACCAAAACCGACCAGAATGTAACAAGCCCATTTCCATCCATCAGGAATGTTCCATGCGGTGAGAGAGGAATAGAAGATTGTTAAAACGGTGCCAGAAAATACAATGGGTTGCCATCTTCCGCCCCTAAAGATTGTATCCGATGACCAAGCATAAATCAGAGTAGTTACGACGGTGACAGCTTGAGTGATGGTTGGGTAGGTGTTGTACTGGGACACAGTGTATCCCTTCGCCTTCAGCCAAAGCTGGAATCCAGGCTGGGTCAAAAAGCCGGATCCGTTGTTGAAAAAGATGTACAGAGTAGTCAGAAGGTAGATGTGCCAGCTCGAAAAAATCTTCTTGATCTTTGCAAAGGTGTAAGGTGATCGATTAGCGCGACCCTCAAGCTTCATTCGCTTCTGTGCAAGTGCGATATCATCCTTGGTCAAATACCAGGATCGGGCGATTTCCGGGACATCCGGGAAAAAGAAGTATCCAGCCACAGCAATCGGCAGGGAGATGACTGTATCGATGATGAAAAGCCATTGCCATCCCTTGAACCCGTGGGTTCCTCCAAGGTGGTATACGGAAGCCATTAGGTATCCTGAAAACATGCCACCAATAGAGCCACTGGCGTGAAAGATACATGACCGTTTTGCCAATTCATCTTTTCGATACCATGATCCAATGATGTACTGCATTCCGGGATAGAATGTGCTCTCTGCAAGTCCAATAAGGAATCGGAGTGCATATAACTGTTTGACATTGGTGCATTTTACCATGAGAATCGTAAGAACGGACCATGTTACCTCGCAAGTAGGAATCCAAATTGACGGTCGGATTCTGGTCAATAGAAGGTTACTGGCATCAAAATTAGGTCAATATCCTTGGCAAATGGCTGCATAGTGCCTAAATGGAGATCTCTTCTTACCTCGGAATTTCCCCGAGAACATATCCGACAGTCCATAGAGTTTGCATGTAATTGAGCTCGTTTCCGTACATGTTCATGTCCTCCTTCATTCCTGACACATACGCGTTGTTGATGTTAATCTGGTTCAGATTTTTGATAAAATAGCCTAAGCAGGCGAATGTGAGAATGACAGAGTCCAGCTTCATCAGGAATTTCCTTTCAGCCTTGGGCTTGTCAAGGGTGTCCCAGACGTAGGATTTCCATGTCTTGGGTGGCACATTATCTTCCGAGGTGCTATCAGTCTCACTACTTTGAAGGACAACGGCCTCAGCGACGGACTTTGAGGAAGAATTTTCCTGCGCGCGGCTTTTCTCGTCAGAGTTTGACATGCTGGGCGACAGCCTTGGAAGGAGAAAGCAGTGGTGCCAAGCAATAGGGCTGTGTAGCTCCGGAGAAGAGAAAACTCAAAGGGTGACGATTGCTTCAGCCAAGCGACCGAGTTGAACTTATAAATGCACGTTCTGCATTCTCTGTGGTCCAAGCACAGCTCACCTTTACCCTTTTGATGACGCGACGGGTAGCAGTTTATCCCACCCATGGAGGCAGGCGGGTACACACCAAGACTTGGAGGGTGAAACAAGGATCATTTTGAGACTGGTCAACCAGGGAGCAATAGTTTATCATGCAGTATCGCCGAAATAGAAAAGAAGCTATAAAATCTAGAGCACTATTATTTAGATGTTGCCCCATAGATTTGCCCAGTTTGCCACGGACGCGGATGCTTCCCCGGCCTGTCAAGGCGCTCGGTCGGGAATGGTGTTGATTGGACATGATAAGGCATTTCTTCTCACCAACCCCGGTTTTGCGAGATGCATGCTCATCACGCAATTATAGCCTGCGTTTGTGTCGGCCATTTCGTGGGGCATCCAACTTTAACGGCCTGGGCCCCGGGTTTAAAGCCGTGCACAATTATCCCACCAGATCGCGTCACCGCTAACCCATCAGGGCCCAGATCTAGGGCATGTACATGTGGGATAAGTCCGAGAAATATTTTACAGGCGGTATCCAACCATGGACCAAATTCTTCTCTAGAATGATCATTCAGCTCATTCAGCTTGGCGGCATGGACTAGGGAGCCACTGTTGCTCCGGGGTAAAGGCGAAGAGCACCCTTATCCCAAATTCGGCCAGGGCTGAATTTCAACCAAAACATAGACGTGTTTACATACAACTAAGACTAGTTTTTTCATATATAGGTGTGCAATTCTTCCTAATGAATGTGCATGTGTAGCGTTTCCAATCAGATCCCAGTGGTCACCAGGCCTCAGGAGACACCAGAGAGATTGGCTCGAGCATTTCTGTCAGAGGTCCAAGGCAAGAATAATAACGGCCCCACAGCCCGAGCCGAACCTAACAAGAGAGAACAGTGGGTTGGGACCCGTTCCTATGGGGCAATAACAGACCATCTCGCGTCGGTGGTACATAAATTTAAAGCTAACAGGTCGATGGGTCACGGATCAAAAGATGTTTGCATTCCCACGCTAACATGACCATTCACCGCTTATCCTACCTCATTTAAGAAATCCTGCGGCAATTTATTTAACTCATTCTCGTCCTATCCCACTCTATAAGCATAAAATTACAGTTTAGTAGATGCCCAACCCATCTTTACCTGATCCGTCACAGGTACATTCTTTTATGCTCTTTGCTGGCTTTATCTATGCATGAAATTCAAGTACCAGACAAATCCAATGCCTTCAGACACAAGAACCAATTTCTTGATCATCAATCATGTATTTTGAAATATCTACCAGACTTACTCTTGCCCGACAACCCTTGCCACTTGCCAGACTTTTAAAACAATCTCTCTTAAGTCTGGGATTCATACCAAGGCAAAATTCGTAGGCCAACAGCCTGACAAATAGCATGCACCTTGTCACACCTTTTTCGCCTCCATCTCTTACAACTGCCATTCCACTGCCTAGAATGTTAAACCCAGTTTCCAGTAACTACCTATGTGAAATCCTCGACTCCTCCGTAACCACGTGATTTCTCTTAAACAACAGTTGTGTCCCTGAATCCGTAGCAAACATGTGACGAGCCAATATTCCCAAAAGGAGGCATATTTTCATGAACATCGAGATTCAAGAGAAAAACTTCTGAAACATCCGAATTGGAAGTCTCTTGTTCTCGATTCAACATGATTGTCGGTGTTAGATGGACATCAAACCGATGTAACATATACCCCTATGTCGGTGCTATAAATGACATTAATTGCAGAACTGTCATTATTAGATTTCTACTTACAAACGCGCCGAAGAATCCAACAACAGTCTGATGTAATGGTTGTATGAGATTCCATCTTAAGCCAAGGTCCATAGGCTGCGTGCTAGTAAACATTTCTTGTCTTCCCAAACTTGTTCGGATCTAGGAGTCCTATGTTAGTGTCCCTCACCATGAAATTTACCATGGGGCTCGTTACCTTGAGAGCAGAAATGGTACCATCTCCTCGATATTCAATGTTGGACAAGGTTTCGCCACCCGAGCCATCAATAGAGAATTCCTTCGAAGCATATAACCCATTACCTTCCTCATCTTCACAAAATAATTCTTCAACCATGTCCAGGCCGAGAAAGGTCATATTTTTACGCCCATCAGCGTAAACGAACCTAATTCCAACAATATCGTGGTCAGATGCAAACACCACAATCGTAACGAGTTTTGAAAGATCTTGCCCATTGCAGCCGCCGAAAATTGCTGTAGAGATAGGTCTATGTAGAAAGTTTAGTAGAAATTTACTACCTGGGTTCAAGATCAAGTTCTCAGGAGGGATATCCTGAACCCACAAGCTGACATCCCGTATTGTCAATGGGCCATAATGAGTCTCCACTGACGTCTCAGGGAGACTAGCTGTGACAAGTTTAATTGCCTGTAGCATAGTTAGGTGAATTTCTCGAAAGAGCACGGGAAAGAAAATAGTCATTTAGCTATACTGGTGCAGATAGAAAGCAATAGTTAAATAGAATAATAAAAAAGGGACAGAGTTTGGTGCGAGAAACTGAGACATGCGACTCACATCTAATCCAACTTTCAATTCATACACTTTGCTGTCCATATTGGACAAACGCCGTTTCGGAATATTTTCATGATCCCCAACCCATGGAGTGACAGTTCCGTTAGACATTACTAGCGATATTCCTTTAATTCCTCTTACATGGATTGCCAGATGCAAGCCACAAATATATGAGTTGGAAGGAATGTTCAACTGAACCTCATCTTTTGGATTATAATAACCAAGAAGAATATCTTCGCCATTCTGCTGTTGAAATCGCAACCCAGAGATAAATCGATGTTCATTCATTGTAGCAAAGGAAACGAAAAGTCGCTCAATATGATCAGGTATTTGGACAGACCGCTCCCAAAGAGTTCTTGAACCTCTAAAGAAACACCTATCGGCATCCACGTTGAGATAGCATACGGTACGCCATTTAGAAGGGCCATCATCGGCGTTGGGATCCAAGTCAGAACGTCTTGGGCGACCATGGCAAACCCCGCCGGCTTGGTTCAATCTGTTTCGAAGCTGGATCGCCAAAGACCAGACACGCCTCCTTTGAACCATTTGTGGGTCAGATCGTAATTGAGGTAAATAATCGTACACGGCCTTCCAAGATTTCGGCTTTGACCGACGGACCTCGAATACATGGTGGTATTCGCGTCCTTCGGAGAATCTGGAAGCCCAAAAGTATTCACTTAATGCGACGGAGGCGCAAGCTGCTGATGCCAGCCGCAAGGAGCAGACGTCTTTTGAATCCATATTTGTGAGGATTTCTAGAAGAATCTCCGTCGGCAGAGATGCGAAGCAGTCAGCACTTGAGTTTAACTTGACCAAGCCGAAGTATTCTTTTTCAGGAGTGCGTTCAAGTTTAAGGCATTTACTGATCTTAGGAATATTCAATGGGTCAGCCCGCATAGGACCATTCCGCCCCTCCGCCCAGAACTGAGTGTTCATGAGGGAGATTCCGGTGCCTATTACTGAGGCTGCTTGATCATAAGTATGACCCCAGTCCAGAAGTCGGTTGGGGCTCACAGGGCTAGATAAACCTGCAAAAAGAATTTTTTGGCAATCAGCACGACAGAGTCGAGTCAAAATAGTCCAACACGCTTCATGGAATCCAAAGCCCCAATGCGGAACTGCATCGGGGCTCTGGTCTCCGGACAGGATCTCCCTGAGCTGAACCGTATGCAATCTGATTTGGACTATAGAGTCCGGTCCCAGATCTGAGTGATCAAATCGTTTCCTCGGATCCACTGGCACTACCATGTCGGAGTCAACTCGTCCTACCCCAGACAACCTTGCCTCATCCCACTCGCTATTTCTGGTGTAAACTGGAGAGGTTAGTCGAGTGGCGAAGCAGGGATCCATCAAAGCACCCACCAGCCCTAAAATAGCTTGCCCATGAGACTCCCAAATGGGTGGTGAATGGGATGCTGCACAGCACACATGAGAGAGCCATTTGATATTGCAGGTTTGATATGCCCAAAAAGTTTGGCTCGCGCAAGTCTTTTCTCAACAAATCTTTGAGGAAGAAAAGATCAGGCAAGGAGGATCAGATCAGGCAAGGAGGATCAGATCAAACGCGCACGCGTTCGATTGTTTGCGGGGCAAGTAGTGTGGCATCCAATCAGATGATTTACATCGCAACTACCTGAAGATGACATGAGACGTCATATTATTTGCTTTTTACCCATACGCAGGCTTAGCTATCCAACAATTTCAAGTTCATACACAAAATCAGGACGATACATTTCATTCTGAGGCCTAAAAACGAGAGGAGACAAAATGGTGGGTGTCGGTCAAGATAGAGAGGAGGTCTTGTCCAACTCCAATATCAATATGGCACTTCCTAAAGCTGAGCCAGTGGAAGAACACTCTCTCCTTGCCAGTGATAGTCAGATCGCTGGTTCTGTGATTCCAAGTGTGACGGTCGGCTCTGCGTCACACAAAGGGAAGAAGCAAGGAATCAAGCGAAGGCAAAGCTCTGAACCACGAGATGATCTAAGCCTGAGAAAAATGAGCACCCTTTATTCTGCGATCGCTGCAGGTCCAGCAAGAAAAGGTGCAAGAGAGAGGGCAATGAGCCTTGCGAGGGGTGCATCGAGACCAGTGTCGAATGCGTCCTCAGTTGTAAGGATGGCAGAGAGAAGAGGACGCTCATTGAGGAATTCAGCACGCAGGTGCAGGAGTACCACAGAGCTTGCTCCGCTGGTATTGGTTTGGCTCTCAAAGCCAGAGCTTCAAGAGGAGATCAATTGATTAGTATTCAATCTAGCCTTCGCTTCAAAGGGCGCCTGCTCTTGCGAGAAGGAAACAGTAGATAATGCTGTGAGGCTAAGAACAGTGAGATGCAGACAATGAGGCTCATACCCAGCCTTTGACAGTGACCAAGACCCAAAGGGATCCAAATTTTCTGTTTTCTTGACGCCTGGTGTGAAGAGCTTTCGGCTGTCGCATACACCCAGCGACTAAGCTTTCAAGACGCATCGTGAGGTACCCAAATGGGCAACAGAACCAAACTTCGCATAAGCGAAGGTCAACAACGTCCTTTAGAAGCTGGAGAGGCTAGTTGGTGCAAAGAATCCAACACTCTCTAAGGAGGAGAATGAGATCATAGAGGCTACCAAGGAATTCTAGGTCTATATTAGACCAGCTGGTAATGCAATGCCAGGTAGTTTATCCTCCTACCCAGGAGGGCAGACAAATGGTTCTCGAATTCTGCAGAAGCTTGGATAGCCCCAAGCAGAAGGAGAAGGTCAACAGAGCCTTCCAAATACTAGAGACCATTGGCAGGCAGACCGGAGCATCGTTCTTGCGTCATTTATAAGTATTGCATGAGAAATGCGTCTTTAGAAAATATACCATTGTTTTTTTTTTTCACCAATACACGCATTTAGCTATCCAGAAATTTCAACTGAACGCACCAGATGATGCTTGTAGGTGCATACCCAAAACAAGCACGCTACTCATAGTGTGCATATTTGCTGTTTTACTGCAAAATTAATGTGAGACAAATACTATTTCTGGCATGCAGTAGATACTCATCAATTGCAGGTAGATAACGAGGGAGGAAATGCACATGCGTAGATGAGCACAGGGACCCATGTCGTACATCTGTCGCCTGAACCAATCGCCCATGCAGCATCTGATTGAGTCGACCACGGCTGCAAGCTTCCATACCATTAAAAGATTCCAAACAACTGGATCCAATCATGAGGCCGCAAGTACGCCACTCCACTAGATTTGATGTCAGGTTCGGAAGTCGCGGGCGCTAAAGCCCTCGCTAGGTGGTATCAAACATCATTGTGACTCAGTATTGGGAAAGGGCGTAGAAATGTCATGATTTGTAACATGTGAATGATAAGTCCCATCCTATTGCGACTATATAGACCCGAAAGGGATATAAAGAAGGGTTTACTCCGAGGATAACTTGTAGAGCCTGATTCTTTCATTCCCCCCTAGTACACCAAGTCATCATTGCCAACCCATCTCAGCTGCCCAATATGTCCTCCCAAACAATGAAGGCGATTGTCATTTCCTCATTTGGGCCAGTCGAGAATCTCGTCATTCAAGATGTCCAGAAGCCTAGCCCTTCTTTAGGCACTGCCTTGATCAAAATCCAGGCATTTGGAATCAATCACGCCGAGATGCACATGCGTCGAGGCGAATGGGCAGAGTCGGTCCCCATCAGCGGCATCGAGTGCGTCGGCATTGTCGAAGATTGCCCTGGTGGTGAAATACCCGTTGGAACACCTGTGGCCGCGCTTATGGGAGGTCTCGGGCGCACGATACCTGGCAGCTATGCACAGTACACAGTCAGCAATGTGGCAAATATCGTTGAGCTAGGCGCTAAAAATGAGCCACTACCACTCTCATGGGCAGAATTAGCCGCCCTACCAGAAAGCTACGCCACGGCATGGACATGTCTCTTCAGAAATCTGGCTCTAGCCAAAGGGCAAAAACTAATCATCCGTGGAGCTACGTCTTCTTTTGGTAGAGCAGCTATCAACCTGGCCGTAGATGCAGGCGCGGTTATCACGGCGACGACGCGCAGCGAAGGAAAGTTTGCGATGCTCCGGGACCTTGGCGTAGCAGACGTCATTCTTGAAGGACCAGAGCTAGAGAAGCGCCTGAAAGAAAAGAACGGCGGCGAGCTGAAGAAATTTGACTGCGTCTTGGAACTTGTTGGAAATAGTACAGTCGTCGAATCTCTGTCACTTGTCCGGCGCGACGGTCGACTGTGTTTAGCTGGCTGGCTTGGCGGCTTAGATCCCATTTCCGGGCCTGGACCACTGCCTGGATTCAATCCCTTGCTCCAGATGGCCAGTGGTGTTCACTTTAGTTTTTTCGGGAGCTTTGTGTTTGGGACACCAGAATTTCCCGTGTCGGATGTGCCGCTCAAGGATATTGTGCAAAAGATAGCAGCTGCTCGTTTCGACGCAAAGCCATGGAAGGTATTTCGGTTCGAAGAAATCCATGATGCTCATAGGGCGATGGAAGCCGGTGCGACAAATGGGAAGATGGTTGTTGTAGTCGAGTAAATGAGCAGTTTTTTGCCATATTGCATTCATGTGCGATGTGAAAGCTAAACAGTGAAATTCGGTGTTCAGCAGCGACCAGGTTTATCAAAGGAATCAAGCCATGTAGATCAACCTGACCAGTCCTATACGAGCAATATCCCATCCACCCGTGGTTTAAATGTTCTAATATTCATATTGATGAATTTCTAACCTTAAACATGATAATCTAGTACATTCAATTTTATGCCATGCATAGCTATAAAACGCGCAGTGAAATGGCATCTTAGCATACATAGGTTGAATAAACGAGATAGAATGGAAAGCTTTTGCAAATAAATGACACATTTTTGGCTCGTATTGCACAACTAAATTTTACATGATGTTCTGCCCAATATCCTCCAATTCTTCAACACTATCCGTGGTAATATAATACAACTACCCCGTTTAAGAGCACGAGGGCTGGGTAGAAGGCTTGGAAACGGAGTTGCTGGGGTTTGTTTGGCTGCAGCCATAGGCAACACCAAGAGCGGTATCGTCAATGGCGGAGTTGTAGGCGGAGCCACAGTTGGGGTCGCTAAAAAAAAATTAGATGTTTTGAATCAACAGCGAGGTTATAGATACGTACCTAGAACCACCACTTGCGCTGTTGAAGTAGGAGCAGATGTCGTGAGAGAAGCAGTCCTGAGTATAAACGTTTCCAACAGCAGTACCAGAGCATCCAGCACCACATCGGCCGTTGCAAGAGTAACTGTAATTTTGTTTTAGCATCAAGTTCCCAGAAATTTTAGACGGTAAGCTACATACTCGCCAGAGCCAGAGGGGTTGGTTCCGTAGTTGCTGCCGACAACGCCGGTGAAGGTGCAAGTCTTGCCAGCAGAGTTGGTCCACCTAGCGGTTGCGGTAGCGCCAACCTTGAGGCATGTTACTGAGCGCTTCTCGAGGCCAGGCATGGCCATCGAGAGCGTGGCGAGGGCGGTGACGAGGACAGTTTGGACGAGCATTTTAAGGGAAGTTGATGTTGTCAAAACTCTGATACGTTGAGCTGGTTGATCTCTTACACTATACTACAAAGCTTTCCAAAGATATATATGTTTCCAGCGGCTCGAAAGGCTGCTCATTCGAGCATAACCGGAACCTATTGGAACATAAATGTTAATTTTGTCGTCATCGGTCAAATGGCTGGAACTGGAAGCAACGGAGAATTTTTCGGCGACAGAGTTTCGATACCCTGCCATTCCTCAACGAAGGTCTGGGTCATATGATGACAGTGATGGTGTTACCCCACTAACTAGATCGTATTCAGGGGCACACTCGCCCGCGATGGCTATCCTCATTTAAGCCAAGAAGCCGGAAATTCTCACACCATCAAGCAAAGCCAAGAACATCTCCGCCATAAAGCCATACTACCAGTCTCCATTCTCTAGCAGCTTGGGAGGAAATGTATTAATCCAAGGGCCGCCATCCGGAGCTATGCCTTGGAAACGCGCAGGCTGAACGCGGTAGGATGTCTTGTGCATGACAAGGGTGGAGCGTCGGCCGGCAAGACTCGTCTCATTCTAGAGCCACCACAGCTCCCAAAACTCGCCCGAGCTGAATGCACGCTGCTAGAATTACGAGATGAACTTCCGCGGTGACTGGCAAAGGCGTCATTCCATTGCCGGGACCTCGGTCGGATGGTCGCGGTGAATACAATGACAGCCACGTTCGACGCGTTGGACCCATAATTTTGCCCTAATAAAGCAAAGTTTAGGTGGTTTGAGAGGATCCATCCCCTCACCATTCGGGCAACGAACGACAGGCACCGACAATTTACTTTTACCAGTTCGGTTCCCTCCGGTTGAAGAGGCACAGCATTTGCACTACAATTGAACTATCCGGTCAAAGTGTGTACCCCATTTCGCCTAGGTTTCCGGTTGGTCGGGGATGCTTCCGCCATAGGTTAAGATCCAGTTCGGACCATTCCTTCACAATTTGCGGTCGCTTTATGTCCGCTGACCTAATTGAGGTGAATATGTCTGTCTAGAATTACGATAATTTTCCAGAAATCGAATTTACGTATTGTTTCTTGGGTTTCATCTGACAGATTTTAGGACGTCATCCCCAATGTCACGCGCCCCTCAACTTCATGCATTTGAGATTGCTCCTGGTTGCATCCACACACCACGGCAATATACAGTTATTCAAGACGCATTCATTTGTAAATTTTAAGAACTTCGCGAATTTTCCCCCAAAATTCATCTTGACCTATTTAATTCTTGATAGCAGCTCACAAGTTCCGCTCGGTCGAAGGCACTGGGGATTTGGAACAGTTGGATAATGACTATTTAAAATATAGGAACGTGTTTAATCCAACTGAAGGAATAGCGTGCCAAACTTCGAATCCAGTAGTCGAGATGAAATTAATCTGTCCTTACCCAAAGTCTCTATGACATCTTAATATAATTGAACAAGTCAGTCAACTTGTTGGTCGATGTTAGGCACCACTCTAGGGTAGATTTGAGCCGAAATAATTGTTCATTTGAGTCCTGAAACGTTCGGGATTATACCATCCACGGGTATCATCATACCTTACTAATCCGCTGAAGTTCATGAGGTTGCAATTTCAGCAATCTAGATTAGGCTTACTCTAGCATGCATCAAATTTGGAGGAGAAGGACAAGTCCCACACGGCTGATCCCGCGTTGCTCCAGAGCGGGACAAATAATTGCGAATAAGGATTGCATAATTCTATGGTAGCCACTCCTACTCGGATCATACCGAACCGTCTCCATCACGCCTACTAAAAAACGGGATACGTACTACTCGTGGTGGCATTGGTATTGGATCTGCCTGATGCAGAAAGTTTCGGCTCCATGGTCATGTTCGACCCGCCTGCAACCAAAGAACGCGTGAAGTACCCTAGACACCTAAATAAGGATCATTTAAGTAGTCATTACCAAAAGATTGACTAAATAATCTATCACTCTAGTTTGAATCGCTTTAAATGTGAGAGTAGGGGTCGAGGACGAAATTAGGTATGCTGGAGTGTGAGAGAGTAAAGTCAATAACTTCAGAAACATGCTCCTCAACACTCTAAAATTTGCACCTGGGTTTGACGCGATAGCCACTATCAGGATAAGATAAGATAAGATAGACGAATGTGGCTGGATCGTCTAGGACAGGTGCATTCCTCTAACCAACCAACCACTTTTGGCCTGAAGTTGACTGCGTCGAGAATCGCGATGATTTTATGTGTTTGCCCTCAAAACCAACCAATAGCCCATGGTTTTATCTATGCACCCCTCTGCTCCTGTCGTGTGAAGACGCGCTCAAACGTCGACGCCACGTGAACAACGCCACAACACCGCCACACGATGGAATCCTGCGCCCCATCCATCTTCAGCTGGGATGTTCAGCTGAGTTCTGCGCATTCAGCTCGCATCACGGTCATGTTGTACGAGATATTCCCCACTGGCGGACAGGATGCGCCTACTCAACACTGGAGCGGTTGATCTCATCGAGGTATATGGTGCTGACATCCCGGTCTATGCCATCTTGTCCCACACGTGGTCCAATGAGGAGGTCCTCCTGCAGGACCTCCACCAATCCGATGTCCACGGCTCATCATGGGCGCAGATGCCCGACCAACGACAGGCGCCTCTTGGTACCAAGAAAAGAAAAGGGATGGATAAAATCTTAAAGAGTACTTCGCTAGCTCACCAGAACAATTACCATTACATCTGGATTGACACCTGTTGCATTGACAAAACGAGCAGTGCTGAGCTTTCTGAGGCCATCAACTCTATGTACCGTTGGTATGCTGCAGCCCATATTTGCTATGCTTATATGGCAGATGTCCCTCCCGCTTGCAGCGAGGATCCGTTTGCCATGCACTCTACCTTTCGCAAAAGTCGCTGGTTCACGCGTGGATGGACTCTGCAGGAACTCATTGCTTCCCGACAAGTCGAGTTTTACGCATGCGATTGGAGCTATCTCGGATCCAAGAATGGAGATATTGCCTTTACGAAACTTCTCAATGAGATTACAGGAGTACAACTTGACGTATTGACGGGTGAAATGAGCCCCCAGGAAGTGAGCCTCGCCTCGCGCATGCATTGGGCCGCAGACCGCCGGACGACACGGGAGGAGGATATTGCCTATTGTCTGTTGGGAATCTTTGATGTCACAATGCCGCTTCTATATGGGGAAGGGAAGCGATCATTCATCCGCCTTCAAGAAGCGATCCTTAGCAGAGAGGAAGATCAATCCCTGTTCGCGTGGCATTCCGAAGCCCTGGACCTTGAGGAACTAGGCCAGGTCGGTGCTGCCCACCAAGCCAACCCACTTAGCGGGCTTCTCGCAGATGCACCGGATAAATTTTGGGACGATAGCGATATCGAAATGACTATGCCTCTGACTCTTAATAGCACACCGCCGACAGTGACTAGCAAAGGTTTGGGTGTCGACTTTCTATTGCTGCCCTGCGATGACGGAGAAGCCTCAAGAGAAGCTGATTTCCGAGTTGTTCTAAATTGTGAGCGAACTAGAGATGGTCAACAAGAATCACCAGTCATCTATTTGAAGCGGATATGGGGAATGGGTGATCAATTTGCCCGTGTTCGGACCGATATGAGAACATACCTCCCACCTAATAGCACCTTCTTTGAAGAAGGCTCCGATGAGCGGGTTTTTGTCAAGCAAGATCCAGCATCCGATATTCGTATGATCCGGGTAATTGCAGCCAAAGAAAGTTCACGACTGCAACTTCCCGCGGGTGCAACCGAAAATACTCACCAGTCGACGTCCAATTGGAAAATCAAGGATGCCTGGCCAAAGCAATGTTGGGTGGATGGAACTCAGACATTTCAAACTCAGGATTTAGCATTTGGAGTTCCTTGTGGGATATTGCGACTTGAGGTCAAGGAATCTGACAAGCCCACTACTTTGGATGTTGCTATCGGGATGCATGCCCCAAGTGAGCGTTTATGCAAGAGTTGGTGCCAGATTATGAACCGGGAGTCTTTCTTAGATGCAAAAGGCGCATTTTCATGGGCCATGAGAGAGGCAAAAGCTGGCAAAATTATTTTCAGAGAGCTTTCGACTCAGGACATCCATGGGGCTGATATGGCAACATGGGTTGTGCTGACTGAGCGGAATCGGAAGAGGGGTATTGATATTACTCTGCATGTTTTGTCACAAAAACCCCAGAAAGACGAGATTGTGGTAGATGAAGGCCGTGATGACTATGGCCAGATCATCCCGCTGTCAACACTGTCTGAAGAGGAACTGGCAGGTCTTGATTTGGCGAAACTAGGCCGCCCACCTTCGCATAATGAAGCTTCTAACAACGAGGATTTGTGGCGCAAATACCGCTCTGACTTGGCTCGGCTGATGGGAGATTTAACGGTCGTCGATTCTATCGAAATTAGTGTTTTCCCTAGGTTGTCCTTTGGCTCTAAGATACGCATAAGGCCCAAAGGCGACGAGTCTTTTTCGCTGGGTTCTCTTAAAGACTATTGTCTGGAAACCTTAGCGGCGGGTGATACAGAGACGCGGGGATGTGTGCAAGTTCTCTATGGTATCTCAGAAAGTGAAACCTTCAGCTTTCTTGATGCAACTCGCATATTGGAGGGAAGATCCGATTCATTCCTTCCACTACATCCCATTCACTGGGCAGTTATTGGTGGCAGCCGGGATATTGTACAGACTCTGATCAATTCTGGTGTCGATCCAATTGGGAAATCTGATCGACGTCTCAACACTTTGCACTTAGCAATGCTTCAAAAACGACCAGACATTTTAGAGTTGATTCTGCGCTACCTATACCCAAATCAACTCTACGAAAACCCAAGGTCCGATTACTTTAATGAAAATTTGGAGCACCTCGAACCAACCATAAATAATGAAGACTATCCGCTCCATTTTGCCGCCGCATATGCCCGATCACCAGAGTTTTGGATCAAACCTTACTACCAATGGATCAGTGGTCAACTGCGAAACCGGTTCGAGGAGACGCCTTTACATCGAGCTGCTGCAATGGGAAATTCCGAAGCCGTTGATTTTTTGATCTCGCCAGAGGCTCAAACTTGGACCACATCGACTAGTCAAGAAATCAATGCTGTTGATAAGAAGGGTCGGACTCCATTATGGCATGCCGCGTGTTCTGACTACACGGGTACAATTACAAGAAAACTTATAGCCGCAGGCTCCTATCCGGACATAAAAGATCAAGAAGGGCTTTTCCCTATTCATGTTGCCTGCCGAGAGGGGACTATTGGCTGTCTAAGAACACTTATTGTCAGCGGCGCTAATACATCTCTGGGAGCTGGAATATTAGGCCTGTTACCCGCACATTTTGCCGTTTTATATGGGCGTGTTGGGTGCCTTAAGACACTCTTGAGAGCCCAGGCCCCAACTTTCATCGACTCGATAGATGTGGATGGTATACATATGAGTGCATTGCATCTCGCAATTGCCAACGGCCAGGATGCTTGCGCCCACTTGATTTGGGATGAATTCGAAGAGAAGCCCCATTTCGCAGGATGGAGTCTTTGCATAGTAAACGTCTCCTCGCGTCCGACTATGAAATGGATGTACTTTCAAATCAATGACGAGCACTGGTTTGCAATTGAAGACCCTCACCATGAAGATGGCACCAAGAATTTCGTCTGTGCCAGTGGTGAAGGTGTACTTCCCAAGTTATGGGTTAGACCATCTCTTGACAGATATGAACTAGATAATGATGACGAAGGCGATAAAAACGACGATTATGCTAATGAAGTACGAGAACTGTTGGAGGAGGAATCCAGAAGTCTTGCTCGTAAACGCGGAATTCCTGATTCGAGACAGCCACCTACTATTATTATACCTCAGACGGGAGACGGATCACAGGACCACAGCCCTGAAATAACAAGAGAGGAGACGCAGGAAGATCTGCGAGCAAGCACACATGAAGAAGGACAATCGGGGACCGAGGAGGGGATTCCACAGGCAGAAGGCAAGGAACGTAAAAAGACGCGCCATAAGATTTGGAGGCTTATTGAAAGATGGTAGCCCAGAGACGCAAGTTACACCACTCGCATAACTTGGCCCAATTTTGGATAGACCCCAGCGATATTTGAAATGTCATTATATAGTTTAATCAAGCACATGTCCATAATTACTCAGATTTCAAGGATGGCTATGAATTTGCTTAATTATCTTGTACCTGGAAATTGCTACACTCTTTCGATGTCCTTGGCTCGACCCGGAAGCTCGCTTTTCTCTTGGAATCTCGCACAATGTGTGGATGGCTGAAGCAATCCTCTGGCGGCTCGGTTTCGGGAAAGCTGAAACATTGCCATGCCAAGTCAGATGACGTTCACAGGGCTGAACGATCCACCTGGGCGCGATGGAGATCATTTGGATGGACTTGACTTCACGCCATTCAATTGCGCAGACTCCGTGTCCAAATTTGTCGTAAAAGGGTGGACGGACCTGAGTGGCCATGTCTGTCTCGTATAAATTAGGTTAGATACGACGCCATAAGTTTAGCACCCTCGGCAGCCCCGACCTGGTTGGAGTTCATGACCGTGGCACAGATTGCGACAGGGGTTTATCCAATTGAAAAAGCGCGGTGCTAGTCTCACCTGAAGGTTGATGCTCGTAACAGCGGATGAACCAGGAACCGTGGCTCATTTATTGATGCGAGGTTATGCACCTGAGATATTTCTGGCACACGAGCACGGCTCAGGAATGTAGTGTCAGGTTCCTTGTGATGATGGCCCATAGGCGCGAACTTGCATCCAAATTTTATCTTCTTCCGCCTTCACCTTGGTGACATGCTTGGGAGTCAGGTGTACACTATTGATATCATCCAATAGCCTGGATCGCTCCCAACATAGCGCTTCACTCCCCAGTCACTATTTTGCTGGTTTGCCTTGTGTCGCCAGAATGCTGTTTTGGGCCCTCTCCCTTCTTGTCGCGCCGGCATTGGCACGTGATTTCGACGTTCCAGATGATAATCGCATGGTGCAAAGGGATGGCCTCATTCGGTTCCCAATTCGAGTATCTGAAGGCGCGCCCGTCGTCAAAGGTGCCAATAAGCGACAAAACGACGTTGGTTTAAAGTCCCAGAGAAATGGCTATCTCTACACCATTGACCTCAGCATTGGCACTCCTGGTGATGCTGTAAGCCTGAATTTTGACACAGGATCGGCAGAGTTCTGGGTGAACCCGGTTTGCTCCCAATCTAACAATCCGACATTTTGCGAAAGCTTTCCCCGATTTAACAACAGCAGCACGCTCGAGGATCTCGGAACCCAGACTAGACTTAGTTATGGATCAGGATATGCGGACATCAATTACATGCAAGATTACGTTTTGGTTGGATGTACGTACAATCTGATTGAGTTCAAGACGACGCTTTGAACTTGACTAACGAAACCCGAATTTTAAGCTGCCAAAGTCAGCCAGCAAATCTTTGGAATCGCCTATGATTCATCTACAATCTCTGTTGGCGTCTTGGGAGCAGGTCCCCCTCTGTCTGGATGGACGACTGATTATCCAACAATCTTTGATACCCTGGTCAAGCAAGGGTTTATGAATAGTCGCGCTTACAGTTTGGACATTCGGTCTATTGGGAGTAGCAGAGGTGGGCACGATTCTCGCTTTGTTTGCATTTTCTAACAATCATAGGATCTGTGGTCTTTGGAGGCATTGACGTTAAGAAATTTTCTGGAAAGTTTGAGAAGCTTTCCGTGATTCCCGCAGAGGATTCCCCAGACCAAAATACTCGGTAAGAGACTCGAAATTGATAAAAAAAGCAAGCTAATAACTCTGTAGATGGTGGGTTAACCTGGATGGTGTGGCTCTCACCTCCAGTAACGGCACAAAGACCCCGATATTTTCGGCGGGGAGTCAGCCAGTTCTACTGGATAGTGGGTACACTGTCAACGCATTACCCTCAGCCATCTTCCAACCTCTTCTCAATGCCTTTCCCATAGTGAAGATCACTTCCGGTTCCAGCTTGTACGAAATCGACTGCAATGTCGGAAATATCAAAGGTTCGGTCGACTTTACCTTTGGGGGAACCGTCATCACCGTCCCTTACCGAGATTTCATCTGGAAACAGCCCAGTGGCACTTGTATCCTTGGCGCCTTCCAGGATGACAGTGAGTTTTTAGTTATCCCCAGCAAAAGAGTAATTATTCCTAACTAGAAACAGCTTTCCCTGTTCTTGGTGACACATTCCTCCGCGCTGCTTATGTTGTCTATGACTGGGACAATAAAGAGGTTCATATCGCAAATAATGAGGATTGTGGCTCTAAGTTGGTCACCATCGGCTCTGGCCCCAATGCTGTCCCCTCTTTAGTTGGTGAATGTCGGATTTCCAAGACAAGCACCACACCCCAGCATTCAACACCGTTACCTACTCCGGCGCACCGCCGCAACCACTTGTTGAATAATACAGTCACCAAACATTCGGTTTCGCATCACACTCTGTACAATAGCACAACCACACCGGTCGTAGTGAAAGCTGTTCCAACACGAGTGCCGGGGTGCTCCAGATGTGTCACTCAGCCTAACAACGGCACTGTCACATTTTGCCACACTCAATCGACTTCTACTATTCTTGCATATGCTTCTCCTGGCATTGGCTTGAAGCCAACTGGATCGACAATAGTGACTGCAGGGGCCGGCAACAACACTCCCAGATTTATTGCAATAGCCCTGGGGTTAATATTTGCGATGTTTTAATGATATCCCAGAATTTATGAGGTTTCTACAAAGATATTTATTTAATTTCATTGGCAGCATCTGGACTATGGCGCTATGAGGATTTTAGAGTTGCTAGGTCATTACCTAATATTCATGCATTCAGGAACTTCTAATTAGCATAATTTGATATTTAATGAGACTAGTTGGAGTACGCAAGTTATTCTTAAAGAGAGCATCTCTGCTGATGATATTATCGACGAGAGTCACTTTGCTTCTCCGCTCTGATGAGTGGTTTGGAATAGAAGAGTTAATGATCCGTTGGATTTTTCACTAGCGTAGATGCGCGGAGACTTATGACTAATGATAAGAACCTAGAATGTATTTGTGCCCACGATGGGCTGATGGCGGAGACTTCTGATACGCCATTGAAAGTATCCTTTACATGAATATTCCTGAACAAGTCAAGTGAACGATGCAAGTCCATCGGGTTGGGAAGAACATTTGGACTTCTTTAGACGTCTTCTTGATATGCTATTGTTGGTCATGAATAGGGAGGGTGGGAAACTCAGTGCTTCCCTGGGGGGTGAGATCTAATCTCTTACGTTGGATGAGATTCAACTCGGTCACTGCCTTGTCTGGTAATCTTGCGAGAAAACCTCTGCACGTGTTTTGAAGTAGCCGGCGCTCTTAGCCGTTGGCTACCAAAAGTATCCGAAAAGGATCCGGCCGCTATCACGAGTACCTTGAGAGCTTATTCCATAATCTTAAAAGCTGACCCGTTATCCGCTGTGCAACTGTGAGTTAATCTCAATTTCATGTCGCTTATGCCTTCTTTTCAACTATCAATATGAATCCAGTTGATGTGTTAATCATCGGCGCCGGTCCGGCTGGGCTATCTGCTGCTCTTGGTCTCGCCAGGCTGTGCCGATCCGTCATGGTTTTCGACTCTCAGGAATATGGAGATGACGCCACGCTGGCAATGAATAATGTCCCAACGTTTGATGGTACTGACCCTGCCATTTTCAGAACCAAATGCATCAACGAAATTGAATCCAAATATCCGAACGTTCAATTTGTGGACCAAAAGATTATCGACGCGATCATTGAGAGATCTGAGTCCGGCCATCCTGTTATTAGGATAAAAGATGGCAAGGGCCACGAATGGGATGGAAGAAAGCTTTTGCTAGCAACAGGTTGTACGGATGTTCTTCCACAAATTGAAGGGTTTAAAGAGTGCTGGGGGCGGCAAATGTGTGATGGTCCATGTCCCATTAAAGTTTTCTGTACTAATGTATCATTTCTTAGACATCGTTCCCTCTTGTATGATGGATACGAAAGACGCAGCCAGCCTATTGGGTTTTTGGAGCCACAGTCTGTCGATAATTTTGCGCAAATTTACATGTCGTTTGCCATGACAAGCGAGCAAATTGTAATATTCACCAACAATCAGCCTCCATCCTCTGCAGAGGTTGAGCATGAGATGAAAAGAGCCAAGTTGAGAGGATGCAGATTTAATGCGAAGAGAATCAGATCCGTTTCCCAATGCACCAGTGAAAATGGACTGGAGGTAATCTTTCATGATGGATCCAGTGAGAAGCTGGGGTTCATGTTAGTTTACCCGAAAACGAAATTCCGAGCACAGAATTTGATGGGGTCCTTGGGGATAGAAAATCAGCCTGAGACGGATTTTGAGTCGGGGAGAAGACCCTTTGGTCGTACCAATGTTAAAAGTTGCTTTATGGCTGGTGATAATGTCACATCAACAAAAGCTGTGCTGGTTGCAGCATCAACTGGTAAGTATCTACGAAAACCGTCACTTGACCAGATTGCTCACCACAGTGCTGTTTAGGTGTGTTGACAGCGTTGGAGATTGCCAAAGAATTGGCGTTTGATGATACAAACCGGGTCGTCGAGGCGGAGGTTTCCTCCATGTGGTCAATGTAATAATCACTTTTTGATAGATTAGCGTGGTAGAATTGATAAGAACGATTTGAATGCAGTTCTAATTGTACGATGCCGAGAATGGTGGGTGACAGTGGTGGAACTTCTGGTGCGCCATTTTATCAAAGCCACCCCTGCGGCAGATCTTTAAAAAATGGAACCAGTGTTTTGAGCTAGCCCGCACTAGTTTCAAAGGTTTCTTCCATGTATTGAGTGAATACTCCAGAAAGCAAGCCACCTGCAAAAGACGAATGCTCTACAGTGTATGCAAGACACCGTAAGTCCATGTGATACTGTCTTACAAGAGCTGACAGGTCACATTTGATGACTGGCATTTCAGGTCCAAAGCCCCGCCAAGCCCGGATTTAATCCGATAATCCGGTTTCAAGTTTCCAACATTTTCCCCTCCGCCATCAAAATAAACACAACACGCAAGAACGAGTCAACTTATATCGTCAGTTTTGTTGTAGACATTCCAAACTTCACCATTTTGCCAAGGGGACATCAGCCGTCGGCTTTCTGTCGGAACGTTCCGCCATGACTCCCACCTTGATTTCCCTCCCGATCGAAACCCTCCACACAATCTGCGGATATCTCACCAAACACGATGATATAGCCAATGTTCGCCTCGTATGTCGTCTTCTCAGCGACATAGGCATACGGCATTTGGCTCAGCTTGTATCATTCGTAATGTTGCCAGAGAGTATGACTCGCCTGACCGAAATCTCCCGCCACCCTATTCTTAGGCACAACGTACTGGCCTTAAGTTGCTATTCGGATGTGCTACCTTGGTTCGATACCTTGGAAGAATGGAAGGTATTTGCACGACGGCCTGGTCTTCAGCTCGATTGGCCCGTTCTGCCTGGTGACGTATGGGCGTTGGACTCCGATCGAGCCGCCCACGCCCGCCATCAGATTCCTGATGCTGAGTTGAAGGAGGGCTGGGCAGCTTATAAAGCAACAATCGCGAAACAACAACAATTAATCTCGTCACTGGAACACTCGCAAGAATTAAAAGAGGCCATGAAGAGGCTCCCTAAACTATCGCATATCTATATACACCATGCTAAACACGAGCAGCAAATGCCCAATGTTAGTCATTACAAAGGGCTTTTCGATAACTGCTTGGTCCAACCAATTCCTTTCCCAGGATATATCGCGGAAATTTCGCATTTCCCCGGTTTTCCTGGTGCTAAACCTTTGACGTCATTGCTAAATGCAATACCCAAGCATAACAATTTAAAAACGATTGCGGTTCAGCTGTTGGATGTTTGCTTCTTCAATGTCCCAGAAGCAAAGTTTGAATCTCTGAGAGAAAGCATTCGCGAAGTATGTGAAATTGAAATCAACATTTTTGTTCATGAAATCTTGGATGACAATTCCGCGTGGGAGAGTGCCCGACAAACCCTGTCCACAAGTAGACTGAAACACTTTTTGACTTCAGCCTCTAATCTCGAAACCATCGATCTAGGATTCACCGACCCGTATGAGGGGTCCTATATTGCCAACACTATCTATGTGTTTCCTACACACCATATGTGGCCACATCTCAAACGTGTGTCATTGACCTTCATTGGAGTCCACCCGCCTTCCTTTCTAGAATTTATTCGCGCTCATGAAAAATGTCTCGACACCTTAATTCTGAATTCTTGCGACCTAGTTGCTACAAATCCGGAATCTGACAATCAAATTGTGAATCAGTCTTCGGATCTGGGCCGTTGGTCGGAAATATTCATTCCGATCTACAGCATTCTCCACCTCTCACAGCTGTCACTTTCGGGCACGTTCACCGTGTGTCGTGCTGCAGGTCGAGAGCTGCCATACAGTCAAATGAATGATTTGGTCAAGGACGTGGGGTGCACTGTCGCTGAGACACTTGACATGTTAATCTGTTGGAACCATTTCGATGAGTTTTTGAAAAACAAAGTGGACCTTAGTGAGGGCCCAAGCATTGAAGAAATGAAGAGAACAATTATCCGGGATCTGGTGGACGATCCGCCCCCGAGGTCAGAGCCGCCCAGGGCCATAGAGATTTCAACGAGATATTCGAACTATTTGGAGATGTTCAGGCTTTCAAACGAAGAATGGATGCAAGAGGAATAAACAATCATCTTGTGTTTGCAACCAGCGCTGTCTGTTGAGTAACACAGAGTATTTGATCTTTAATTGAGGTCGGCTATCGATTTGGACTAATACATCGAACGAAAACTCTGAGATTAAATATAGGAAGAGAAAATCTACAATGAAATAAGGAAAAGAAGACCATAACGGAAGAGTAAGGAAATAAATATCTATCCGGGAGCAAGCTAGCAACAACCTATCCCAAAAAAAAAAATGTGTGTTTAACTTGAGATCAGGATGCGTTTATGCAACCTATGGCCTGGCCATCTCTCATTCAATATTTGCCTTGAGACAAGAATGCCCTGTTTTATTGGCTAGAATGGAGGGGCAGATGGATACAGTAACAACGAAAGTGACCCCACCTGCTCAATCAACTATGCTAACTCAGGTGTCGGATCCTGTTGAGCACTTGCAATTGCTGTGATCGTGCTAAGAACGGAGTAAATCCTAGACACAGTGGGATACTCTTCCAAATCAACACCCAATCTTTTTGCAGTCCAAAGCTCAGGTACTAAACAGACATCTGCGAGTGTAATCTCATCCCCAACACTATACCTTCCAGCTGTTTCCTGGGCCATGCCCTCGTATGCGTCCAGTCCTTTTTTAATCCAATGAATATCCCATTCTCGGTTACCTTCGGCGGCAGCCAGTTCTGTTTCTGGACACGGAAATCGGGCTCTTATTTCCCTACCCACTCTGTGAGCTGTGAGTGGATGGATGTCTGTAGCGATGATGTTGACAAGACTGCGCACCATGGCCCGATCCATGGGCTGGTGAATTGGTGGTAGCAGTTGGGGCGTATCTGGGAATGCTTCCTCAAGATACTCAAGGGCCGCTATGGATTGTTTCAAAGTAAATAACATTTCTTTGTCTGTCGCGGATGACGAATGAATAACTAGAGCAGGTACAGTCTGTGCAGGGTTGATTCTAAGATACTCGGAACTCTGGTTTTGTCTGTTCCGTAGGCTAACTGTGATCAGGTCGTATGGAATCCCCTTGAGATTAAGTGCGATTCGCAGACGACCAGAGCAGTCGGATATAGGCGAAGAGTAAAGGGTTGCACGGTGTGTCATTTTCTTTCAGTGTAGCCCCGCAGTCCAAGTATCGTATGAGGGCTTCGAAAAGAGCAAAGGGTGGAATCTGAACGAGGAATAGGATTATTATCACAGGCTCCATCTGATGTTGGTTGCATTCCTTGACTTTTTGCAAAACAAAGTTGCGAGGAGCGCGTGTCAAGCGCGGAACGTTTTCACCAATGAAAAAGACTCCGCAACTGACCGATTTTTGTCGGTGGGTGAGACTAGCGTGAGTAGGTGGTAAGCTGATGGCTCTACATGTTTTGCAACAATCCATCGAAGCCTCTCAATTTATCCTGCTGATAGGAATCCATATTTAGGTTGATATTATTGACATGTAAGCTTAGTTGATTGGTTTCCCCCCCGATGATTCATTGCAAACTACATCGAGCAAGTTCAGATACGGCTTGAGCGCGACCATGACTAATTAATCCAAGAGCTGTTTAGTCTCTGCGGGTCCCAAGTCGCCCAAGTTCAGTGATGTGGGTCAGAAGGCTACTGGACTTGCACCCGTAAGTCACGATGACTAAACGTGATGTAAGCAAACCGGCCCAAGTTGGGATGACTCCGTAATGGCGCGGTCGCCAGTTCATGGTTCGAATTAAATAATCACCAAAGTTGGTCAAGTATCCAGCACATTATTTTTCAGTGACGGAAAAAATGTCGAAGGTCCAGCAAACACAGCCTGAAGCACTGGATACCAAATTACCACCCTTATCACAGGATGAATTTATGGCCTTCAATCGTCCGGCTGTTACTATGGCCCGGGTTGTACGTCTTTATCGGCTTTATTTATCTTTATGCAGCCTCTAATACGATTATTAGCATGAGACGTTTCGTAATCTCTGGAGCGATATTCTCGAGGACTGCAGTGCATCAGAGGGATCTCAGGACATGAAAATTATGTTCAAAGGTTTGATGTTTTGCTATCAACTATCTCAACACCACGATATGGAAGAGTCTTCTATCTTCCCTTTTCTTGCAAGTCGAATGCCTGAATTCAGAGGGGATGACGCAGAGTTACTGCAGCAACATAGGCAGATTCACGATGGTATTACAACCATGCGAGACTATCTCAGACGATGTAGCTCTCGCCAGGAGAAGCTGAGCCCAATAAAGCTTATGGATATCATGAATTCTTGGTCCGAGGTTCTCTTTATTCATCTTGATCAAGAAGTAGATTCACTAGGGGCCGAGAACATGCGAAAATATTGGACGGTAGAAGAAGTAAAGTCCATGCGTTGGTAGAAATCTGAGCTTTAGAGTCTTTGAACCCTGGGCGAATTTAGTAGAAATACAAAATGAATATATAATTATTGATTCATTTTTTAGTTTGTTACTTTCTTGTAGTAAAGGGTTAATATATGCCGACTGCGATAGATCATCGTGTTGGCAAGACTGTCTAAAATATTGATCGATTGCCCATTCGTATTATAGAGTAATTCAATGGGAGTTTAGGCGTCGCTCTCACACTCATATTAACAGGTTAACAAATTTCTGGAGTATCTAACTGTAGGCAATCGCAATTTCTTTGTAATGAACTAACCCGCTGATAGCCATGAGAAAGCTCCGGTAAAACGTTCCCCCGTGTACATCATACCCCGCATGACTATGAATTACGCATCTATTTAGCTGATCCACTTAATCGCGAACAGAGAAATTGAACCTCGGCTTTTGAATGGTTGCAGAACACTTGGAACGACTCTGCTTGCGCAAGCATATAAACAACCCGTACCGCATTTTAGAATTGGAAGCTCAAATTTGCGTAATATGGAACCAATAGAGCTCACGACGGTCGAACCGACATCACGTACGAGTCAAACCGGAAATGATGCCCACATATCACAGGCAGCCAGTGGAAGAGAGCAACGGCTTGAACCTACTGATCGAGGAGTAGCAGCCTGGAGGTTACTCGGCGCCGCTTTTATTTTCGAGGCTCTTCTGTGGGGTTAGTACTATTAGCTTCTTTCATATTCTTTCACCATTAATCTACCCAATCTAACTTTGCCTGCCATACCAAGGATTTCCACTCTCCTTTGGAGTTTTTCAAAACTACTATTCTCAACAGCCCGCGTTTGCCAGTAATCCCTATACATCCGTCATTGGCACGGTAGCCTCGGGAATATCATATCTGGGTGCACCCTTTATCACCCCTCTCGTGAAAAGATTCCAGCATTTCCAAAAGACAATCATTTGGGTTGGCTGTAAGTTTCAACGGGCGGCGCTTTCGAAGAGCAAGATTCTAACTAAAATACAGGGTTAATATGTATTGCCGGGATAGCATTAGCCTCGATCTGCACGACCGTGGAAACGCTTATCCTAACCCAAGGCGTGACGTATGGCATGGGGTTCCTATTGTTCTACTATCCAATTTTGAACATGGTGAATGAATATTGGATCACTCGCCGTGGGATGGCGTACGGCCTTCTATGTAGCGCATCAGGTGTTTCAGGAGCTGTGATGCCATTCATCATCCAAACGCTTTTAGACAAATACGACTATCAAGTCACTCTACGCATCATCGCCATCGCGTTGCTCGTTTTGACGGGGCCCATGATACCGTTGCTGAAGAGTCGCTTGCCACCTTCTTCACACACTGCCGTGGCAAGGATAGACTGGGCTTTCATCCGAAATCCTTTGTTTTGGGTCTATTCTCTTGCTAATATCGCGCAAGGGCTAGGATACTTTCTCCCATCACTTTATCTCCCTTCATATGCGACAGATATCGGTCTAAGTAACAATCAAGGCGCCCTCCTGGTATCCTTAATGAGCGTTGCGCAGGTAGCTGGACAGCTCACGTTTGGTACACTTTCAGATCAGAATCTGTCACTCAGAACGCTCACGACTGCTTCTACTATACCATCAGCAATATCTGTGCTTACTCTATGGGGCCTCGCTAAATCACTGCCACTGCTTCTTGTCTTTGCATTAGTCTATGGCTTTTTTACCACTGGGTACACAGCTATGTGGGCAAGAATGAGCACAGATGTGAGCGATGATGCGACATCAACCCCCATCGTATTTGGCCTCTTCAACTTTGGTAAAGGAGTAGGCAATGTTTTAGCAGGTCCCCTAGGTGGGAAAATGGTCTCATCCATCACAGTGGTTAGTAATTATGGAATAATCAGATATACCAAAGTGGTCATTTTTACGGGTTCCTGTATGGCGTTGAGTTCTATCGTCATCGCTTCATCCTGGTTATTATCTTGTTTATGAGGGGGGGAAACGCAACTCAAAATATCCCAATAAATTGAAAATATTGGATAGCAAGCAAAGTTTTACCTCCCAGACAAACGCCGGTTTGAAGGCTCTCGAAGTATCTAGAACGGATATATGCACACAAGGAGCGTGTCTTGCCCTCCACATTGCGGACCTCGTTGTAATAGACAGGTGTATCTTGCTTCCAAGTAGAATATGGTTGGCCTGTGTGATCGCAAAGGTCCCTCATTTGTTTCATCAAGGCTTTCTAGCATAGACTAGCATGACTGCTAAATTCCACGTGACTACTGCAGCCCTTATAGGTTCTTCTTCTCTGCCACATCTGGTTTATTGAATACCGACCTAAATTCCTCAGCGAAGCGCTTGTCCCTGGATCATAAAAACACAGCGATGGATATTAGCCCGACCGAAACGAGAAGAGCTATATTCGCAGGTAGCAGATGCCATGGTTGAGATCAAGTTCCAATATGTATTTTAGGAATTTGCTCAAATTCCCACCAACCCATTTGGGGGAAGTTTGAGCATAAATAATCTCCCGGAGCTTGATTCTAATATGAGAGTAGAGCCATATATGGTAGCGTTTAATCTATAGTCTTGTGGAAGCCAAAGAAGTCTTCTACCATCCCACGTAACCCAGTGACTTCCGGCACCATAACCTTCCCAAAGGATTTCACCGGAATCTTTTGTTCTTTCCCAGTGAAAAGAGCCCCTCCAAGTGAGCAGATGGCTTCCTGTGGGATCAAAAGATAATGGTCCTACGCCAAAAACCGGCTCAAATTTAAATAGAACCCCACCCGTTCCTAATGACCAAATTAAAATCTCTTTCGTGGAGGCAGCAGCCACTTGGTCAACTTTAGGTGAAAATGCGACACTTCTGGCAATTTCCTGGGGCTTTTCAAATATTCGTTGCAGCTCTCCTGTCTCTGTAGACCAAATATAAACTCTTTTGGCTTGGTCACCCGCAGCTATCAGCTTTGTATCTGGGGAGAATCTAGCCGAGTAAACACCATCATAACATTGCAATGTCTGATGCGCTTCTCCGGTGGCGATTGACCAAAGTCGTATCGTATTGTTATCCAGGATTGCAGCCAAAAGCTTTGAGTCGGGAGACCACACATGTCGTGTTAGAAGCTCTTCGCCAGGGTTGAAATCTAAAGTGCGACACAAGGTACCTGTAGCAACTGAACAAAGTTGGATTTTGTTGCTGCGAAATTCAAACACGGCTAGTAGTTGAGCATCCGGTGAAATCGCAACATAAGGTCTATCATTGGTATTAATTTGGATGGTGGACTCTAAGGCGCCTGTCACAGTCGACCACAGCCGAATTGCATTGTCGGCGGAGATTGAGGCGACCAGTTGCTTATCTTGTACATGGTTGCTTAAGCTGCTTATCCCTTCGTAGGACTGCTCCAGTGCTGGTGACCAGAGTCGAGCTGCGCTATCTTGGGATCCTGAGGCCATGACTTGGCCGTTTGATGCAAAGGCAATGGTTCTAATCGGGAGCAAGTGGCCCTCAAGCACCTGCTGTAGAAGACCAGTCTTGGTTGACCAAAGCTGAATTGTCCTACTAGCTACTGCCACCGCAATAGTTTGGCCATTAGGTGAAAACGTGGCAGAAATAACAAGGCTTTCGCAACCTAAATCTAGCGTTTGCTGAATGTCGCCTGAAGTGGTGGACCAAATCTGCAGCTTTGGGTCTTCTATCAATACCGATGCAATCATGCTTCCGTCAGGAGAAAATGTGCGCCATGTGGAATTTGTTATTGGAGGACCTTGCGTCAACTTTTCAAGGTTACCAGTGGCGGGGAACCAACACCATACCGTATTGTCTCGTTGTGATACTGTCAAAATCTTCTCACCTTGGAATTTGATCGGATGGTTCCATATATACCTATTGTATTCAGCGCAATATTGACCTGGGGGGACCTCGACTGCCTGATGCAAGATGCCAGTTGATAGTGACCAAAGCCGAATAGCACCATCATCAGATGCAGAGGCCATCCATTTCTCATCTGCTGAAAAACAAACATTCGTTACTCTCTTTGTGTGACCAACCAGTGTTTGTTGTATCTCTCCTGTGATCATCGACCATATCTTGATGACACCATCCGCCGAACCAGACACCAAAGCCTCACCACTAGGTAAGAAAGATACCACTGTGACGGACGTTTCGTGATCTTCGAAAATTTGGTGAAGCTCACCCGATCCAACAGACCAAAGCCGAACTGTGCCATCCATTGAACCTGATGCTATCATTTTGTCGTCAGGAGAGAATTCAATCGACAAAACCGTACGATTGTGGCCTTCGAGTGTTTGTAAACATTGAGTCCAATTCTCGTCCACTTCTGTTAATGGGGATATCCATTGAGGTATTTCTTTTTCAAACTTGGCCCGGATTATGCTCCGTGTTGGAACAAAAATGAGCGATGTGTACACCTGCAATGGTGCTTCTCCAATGCCAGTAGCCATCGCAAGAATAAAACGCCTCGCATCAGTCAAGAAATTTCGGATTGAGGAACCGGTATCGGCCTACCTTAATTAGCCATGTCTCTCAAATGCCATCAATACCCACTTGAACAATATTTAGTAATGCGTCTAATATGCCCAGTGCTTCTCTGGTTCGACCGATGAGAGCCAATACTTCGAGCCAATGAAGAAAATGTCGCTCTAGAAAGTTGTGCACTGCATCACCATCAGATGTCAACTGACCGGTTTTTGCCAAGTGAAATACCCAAAAGCGACAAGCGTATTGAATCTCAGGTCGTATGTGGTCCTTGATCTTTTGCGGGTCAATGGATGAAAGCATTGTCCCCGGAGATTCCAGTCCGCATATGTTCATTCGTAAAGATTCCTGCATCACCTGGAGGCAATGTGACGCGAGTTCTTTGTGCGTCTGACTCTCATCTATCCAGAATTCACTTTTCCCCTTTTTCTGGGGGTCCAAAAGAAATTCGCGAAAAGACAAATGCAGTAGTCTGATAGGGCTTTCGGCACAACGAGGGATACTGAGAACCGAATGTAGCATGTCCAACCCGTCATTGATATCGTCCCGAGGCACGCCCAATATACGTGATAACGAAGATACGCTGAGAGGGTCCGCAAGTACCACTATGGAACCAACCACAGTCCTAAATTGTGCCAAAGCTTCTGCCTTTTCTCGGTCTGAAAGATCCACGAGTAGCTGGTTCAGTACTGGCGTGTAGGTCGGGTCAAATCTTGACTCCTGGCTTCTAGTTTCATATTTGAGAACCTGAAGAAGCTTTTTATCGGGGTTGCCGCCTTTGCGATCAGACAGAAAACGACAAACGGTGGCTACGAAAATGAACAGAGGTACAGCCATTTTCACAAGATGATCGAGATGTAATGGATTTGGCCAAACATCGGGTAGTCTTCGCTCATCAGCCACATCTTCATTGTAATCTTGCTTGATTCTTGACAATTCATTGTCGAAATAGGCGCGTATATCGCGTTCAATAACCGGTCCATCTATTTCATGAAGAACAATATCTTTGTATTTGCCTTGAATTTTATTGAATCCTAGACGAGTCGGAACCTCGGGTCTGCTGGTGAGAAACATCTTCAATTTGATAAACCTCAAATCGTCTACCTTTGACATCAGGGTTATAAGAATTCTGATATCCCTGTCTTTTTCGCACTCGTCAAGTGCGTCAACAACAATAACTAGTGGATGTATTTGCCCATCATTTGGTAGTTTATTCAGTGGGTCGAATATTAATACTTTGAATTGCTCCTGCAATCCTTTGTCGCAGATTCCAGGATTTGCATCAATCGCGTTTTGAACAGATTCTGCGATTTCAGGTTGTTGCGATACCAGTTGAGCAGCAATCGTAGTAAAAAACTTGGCCGTTGCTCCTCGATCAGCTTCCCCTCTTTTAAAGAAGAAACTGGCGCCGAGATGACCCCTCTTCGCTGCCAACTGTGCCAAAGTGCGTGAAATAGTCGATTTGCCCGTGCCAGCCATACCATTCAACCAGAAGATGGCTTTAGAGTCAGGGTCTTCAGCCCACTTTGTGATTTGAGAAAGAACTTCTACTCGAGTATTTTCAAGGCAGGTTGGGTTATTCCACTCAGCACTGGAATCGAAACTTGCACCCTTCGCAATGGGAAGTTTGGCTAAAACTGCCTTTTGTTGCATGTCAAGGAGCATGGATCTAGATATTCGGTTAGATTAGTAAATAATTGAATAGCGATGTCGCATACGTTTGATCCACCTGAAGGCTAAGCACAATTGTTTGCCTGTGCTTCCGAAAAGTTTCCACGATACCTTCAACTTCCTCGCTCTCAAATGGCCATTTCAGCGCACGAAGCTTGCGATTCAGCCACGACTTTTTCGCTTCAGAAATCTCCAACTTGTTTTTTAGATTCTGAAGTTCAGTTTGACCCTCTTTGAGCGCACGATCTAGCTCTCGGGTCGCATTCAGTCGCCCGGCTTGAGGAGATTGTAGCAATGTCTGTAGCTTTTCCGACACGTTCTTCAAATCCTCCACCTCCTTTTGGACACGGGCAATGTCCTCTTTAGAATGCTTGACCTTTCTCGAGTATTCGAGGCATATTGAGGCCACCTTTGCAGAGAGCTCGATGACGGCGACTACACTTGTTGCGGTTCCAAGTGCTTCAGCCATTTCGATGCGCGCGCGGCGGCTCTTACACTACAGTTGAGTTAAACAGTGATGGGGGCTGCGGGAAACAGTGGTAAGGCCAGGTTAAATCGACTTTTTAAGGAGGATTTGTTGCGAATTCAGTCCATCGGTTTCGAGAAGTTATAGCCCAACTTTAAAAGTTGGAGTCAGGCTAAGCAAGATCCAAAATCAGCGCATAACTGCAATCGTTCACCCCGCCTTGGAAGGTTGACTGCTGACAGCGATTACTCAGCATACAACTCTGAGCTGACACCCTTTTACGCATGCGCGATAAAAGAAAATAAATTGCTCTTCTGCTGTCGTTTCTTTTTTTGTCAATGCTTTCCCCCTAGGTGACAACTCTTAGTAAAGTGCATGAAAGCGCGAAGTCGAATTGCTCGCTAATGCTCAATGAAATTCGAGCGAAACGAAAGTATTGAAGAAGCACATGAGAATCTCCAAACAGGAACACCTCATTCTCTTTCTTTGGAAACTTTGATTGACAGTTTGGCTTAGGTCAGATGCCGATACTACGTTGTGGGTGAGTGAAGAATTCAGCTTTCACTGAGCAGTTTTCATGCACCAATTATAATCAGTCTAATATGAGAGTCTATCATGATAGTATTTTTTTTTAGCTCTTGAGTTTTAAAGCATGTTCAGTCATTCATCAGCAGACCATTTCGGCTTTTTCAACAAACTCCCGTTTACAATTAGCGACAAATGACACATAACTCCATGTTCTGCTTTAATATTGTCATCAGTGTTCAAGAGGTCTTTTTGTTTTATCTGAGTAGGTTTAGCTACAAATCTTCAAAAAGGAAAAGATTGGCATGGCTTCGCTGAAAAAAAGAAAAGATCAGACGTCATCATATCACTCACCCCTAAGTGTCTAGACCTAAAATGGCTGAGTCAAGGATTAGTTACATGAAGGCGAATTAGGCATATTTCCAAATACATAAAATTAAAATCTTCCTCTTGCAACTAGCGATGGAAATTTCTTCATGTAAATAAAGATCACCCCTTTGGTCTGTCTTTAGAAGCCGTGGCGTGAACTTTGAAGATTTCAAGACGCATATGCGCGAATAATCAACCCGCCCCCAATCATCCTCCCTGCCCCAAGCGCGGCTTCCTCTTAAAATATTTCGGCTGCAAGTATCGGGCTTTGTACAGTATGGGTTACATTCCCTTCCATAGAGGCTGACATGAACAGGACATGAAAACAAAAATGCGAATCGAGTCTAGCCGCCACGTGCTAAGAGGAAATTCATTGCTTGCCCAATAGTGTGACAAACGGAGCAACCCATAAACACTCTGAGAAAAGTATACTAATAACAAAATTCTCGATCGCTAAGGTTAGGTGTGAATATGATGGCACTGCCATATTTTCAACCAGTGCCACGGCCGGTATCAAGGCCAGTTTAGCGCAAACAATAATCCCAAGGTTTAGACTAAGTAGTCCACAATGTTAATACACTATGGGTCTTCAAGAATGGATATTCCGGCTCGCGTAGAATGAGTTGTTGTCTTCGATTCCAGTACTACAAGCCTTTACTGGATGACATTTTGCTAGCTATAGCAGCTCAGTCTGTAGTGTGGAGATGTTTCAATTGGCAAGCTGAAGTGGAAATATCAAGGTATGAACAGTGGCTTATATCACTGTCAAGCACCCCTACAGATGGAGTATTAATCACTCATGACACTGCACTAATCAAAGCATATTTTGTTTAAATGATTTCAATTTGGTTGAAACTTGCAAATACAAGCTATGGATGACGCTTGATGAAACATGACGCTAACTACTTCAATGCTAAAAAAAAAAGAAACCCCAATTTTGTTTTTTTAAACAGCAATGGCTTCCCGGACTGGGGCCTCGACAGCCGCGTACGGTGCTTTTTCTTCCGCCTTGGCGGCGATTGAGGACATGGTCTGCTGAGCAGGCCAGATCTCGCGACCAGCTTCCACCTCCTTCTTGAAGTGTTCTGTGACGAGGTCGCGCACGCTGGTCTGGAACCAGACGGCACCCTTCTCCATGGCGGGGTGCAGCTCGCCGTTGACAAAGACTCCTCTCTCCATGTTCTCCTGGGCACCGATGGCAAGGACCTTGTCCTCGGACATGACTCGCTTGTACAGGGAGTCAATCTCCTTGAACTGCTCGTCGGTGGCCCACTTATTCCTGTAGACCTCGTACCTCATGATGGAGGTGGTGGGGCTGGTGGGAATAAATCGTTGCATCATGAAGAAGTTTCGGCTAGGTAAGAATGTTAGTCGGTGGGCTCCAGTAGCTTCTTCAGTGGGGAATCACTTACGAGACATTGACGGAGGCGTTAGGGAAGAAGTAGGTAGGGGCAATCTTGAAGCCACGGGCAACCATCTCGGGAGTAGGGCTGCCGTAGTGGAGAAGGTAGGACTTGACGGGGTCGACGACGTAGGTGTTGATGTCGGTAAGATCTCGGAGATCGGGGTGAGAGACTCGGCAGTGGTAGCACTCGTTGTAGTTGTCACCGAGGAGCTTCCAGTTGTAAGGACCCTCCATCTCCCAGGTGTGGTCGTACTCGTAGCAGCTCCAGTCGTAGTAGTCAAGTCGCTCGTGGGTATCGGATCCACCCATCTCGTCGAACCATGAGTTCTCTGGGGTCTCGCGGCCGTCAAGGTTGACCCAGACGAAGCCCTTCTTGTCGACATGGACGTGGATGGGGAAGATACCGTGCTGGTCGATATCAAAGTCCTCGATGCTGGGGTCGGCGTGGAATCCGACAACCTTGCCGGTGTTGTCACGGCAGACGACGTAGTGGTAGCCAGCAACCTGGTATCGCTGGAAGGCACCCTTCTTGTTGAGTCGGAGCTGGTGTGTGGTGAGGAGCCACTTCTTGGAGAAGATGGCACGTCTCTCAAGGTCGTAGAGCTCCTGGGACAGGTACCATGAGTTGGGGAGGGCTCTGACGGAGTCCTTCTTGGTTGTGGCGTTCATGGGCTTGGAGTTGTCGATTCCACTGCAACCTCCACCGCCGGAGACAGGGGCAGGGGCAGGGGCAGAGCCGCCGCCCAGGCCAAAGTAGTTCTTGAAGAAGGACATTTTGATGATGTGGATTAGAGGATAAGGTGTATTAAAAACAAACTTAGTTGCTCGGTTCCTGTTAGGGAGTTGAGACTGTTGTATGGAGGAACTGGGCTGCTTTGGCTGCTTGCTGCTGTCAACAATCGAAAGAATCCGGAGAACGAGGGTCCTTTCAAATAGTTTATAGTTTGCGCAGGCAGTCAGTCGCTTTGATCTAGCTCCGAGCTCCCCAACCTTCCCCGGACCGATCTCGCCGGTTATCTCGAGACGGAGGTGGTCAGGTGGCGCAAAAGACACGGCAGTGTGCAGTTACTGACTAGCCAACTAGCCAGAATGGCATTCTTCCCACACCCCCATGTGTCACGATCGGGGCGTGCACGGCACGGCACGGCACGGTACCCAGTACCGACGGGGTGTTGATAGCTCACGGCGCGCTAGCTATCAGCGTCTCAGGACTCTGGCTGGGAGAAGGGACCAGGGCATGTTCTCTCTCGCCCCGGTTGATCTATCTCTCCAAGCAATGGCAACCAGTAATGTTCCAGTTGGGAAGGTCGAAACCCCCCCGTGCATGAACGTGTCAATACATCCATTAGCCTGGTTCCGGTCAGTAGTCCGTGACGCGGCACTTGAGGCCGCAACCTGCACTGCGGCGCCTAACCTAACTGATAGCCAAGCGAATTTATTTTAGATAATGGAATATCACCTCCACAAAAGATTAAAGCTATATAAAGAGAGAAGATTGCCTAATTGGGTAAGGCAGAGTGAATTCAAGGCCCATTTGTGGCATAGAATGCAAAACTTATCGCAGACGCGACCCCCTAAGAAACGGGCGCTACGGAGTGGTGCCCCGTTCACATGACCGGCCTTTGTTGCTTTGGGCGCTGGCTCCTATCAGCAAGCGCCGACCAGCATACACTCAAAATATGGGTAGCGAACACTTTTTGAGTCTAGTCGAATCAAAAATTGGCAGGCTGATTGCAAGAAAAAAAATGTTACGCCTGCACATACATGACACTGAGTCACCGACTCGTAAGCACGAATCGAGGGTGCCAGCATCGCCAGGGTTACAGATGAGGAGCACAACCGGTGAGTCGCTCAAGCCAATGGCTGTTTCCCCAGACATTGCCGACTCAAACGTAGAATACGACCAACCCACCCTACAAAAGAAAACATCAAAAAAAGGAAAGTGTTGGTGGTCCTGGCTTCACGCGGGGGTGGACTCGGTCCCAGATCCAATCGCGGCCGAAACACACGGATACTCGGCCGGAAGAGTAGCCGCATCGTAGGATCCGTGCTAAAGTGCACATGCCCAACAAGCAACGTCGAAAAAAGGTTGCCACCTTGTGGGCGGACATCATTCACCGACGGCAAAGCATCGCCAGCGGCAGCGCCCAGCCAGCTTACTACCCCAACCCTTAGTTTCCCCCATTGCCTCCCCCGCAAGCTGGGAGGGGCGAGATGATGCACTCGCTTAAGGGCTCAGCCGGCCGGTCACTTATGTACCCATGCGCCCAGCTCGACCTGCCCAGGAGCACCAAGCAACGCAGGCCACTGTCGCAGAACCCTACGTACATCTCGACCGCTCTAGAGCACAACAGCCCGTGGTGCTGAATCCAGGGCGGCCCTGCGTCGTCAAAGCGTACAGAGGCCCTATTCCCGATAAGAGCATCCAGAATAGGCAATGAAGCAGCAAGTCTGGCATTGCTAGCCTCGAGATAAGGGGTGTGATCGGCCCACGTGGATGAGGCTCAGTGGACACGGTGTAACAGCGAGTCACAAGAGATTGGTTTCGACACCGCAACCCTTAAGATACGAGAGGAGAAGCCACCAACCGTTCCATCAAAGAACTGACTGAGATTGAGTTTGCCTTGGCATAGGTCAGCCGACTGTGTGGCGGGGCCAGGGTGAAAGAGTGAGGCCGACTAACAAGAGATATCTCGGCCGCCGAGCCCGGAGCCCGGAGTCTGCCCGCTCACGTGATCGGCCCCGGCAACTTCAAGCGTACATACGCCCCCAGAAAGCCAACCCTCCACGATAGACCGCCCCAACTACACACAATCAGGAGGACATTAAGTGCTGCCCGAGTTAATCTTGCCACCGTCAGCGTGTCAGGAATCTAATGTTCCGGTGGCACACGAGAAATCAGACTCGCAGCTTAAACGACACCAGAGCTGCTTCCGGCGCATCCCAACCTTCAGCTTTACACCCAGCTTCTAGTGCGAAGAAGATTGGAACAAAGATAACTAATGCATTACATAGAAGCCAACAAAACGAGCTAGTATCCTATCTGGCTTGGCCTTTCGGTATCATTGGGCACCGAACTTCCAGGGCGGCTCAGCCCGAGCTCCGACCCCACAGTCGAACCTCAGCGGAGGCTAACCCAAGTCGGTCACAACTCGCTTTGGAAAAAAGCAATGGGTTTTGGGGAAATCTCGAGGGTTTGCATTATCGGTATCCCTGAAGCTGTCGGCATTTGACAGCCCTGTTTTTCTCTCATATCTTTGATAGTGAGGTGGTCAAATGCTGACGCAGACCACCCTCAACGCTCAACAATCAAAATCAATGATTCATGACGGGTGCTATTGTCCTTTTTCAACCCAATCAATTGGCTGGTGGTGTCTAATCAGTACACCAACATCCCATGAACCAGATATTGTGAACCAGGTGGCGATGTTACCTTCTGGGGAAGGTCACCGCGACTCCTCCATCCCCACTGATATTGATCCCTGTAGAACCATGGAAGCCCCAGAAACCAGACCGTCAACGGCTCCAGCGCCGCCGGCATCCCTGGTCACTCCGATCCACGGCAATGGCGTTCGCACCCAGGCAAGAACTTAGTGGAGACGCATATCCGGTGGTCCCAAATCCACATTCGGTTATCGAGACCGGCTGCTAATCATTGTCTGGGGGTGTTGATAAAACCCATGCCGATCCCAGCAAGCGCGCATCCCCCACGCTTCCACGGAGTCGGCTCCGTCTTGCTCATCTACCACCGATATTATGATACACTCTGTGATGCAAAAGATCGTGATGCTCATATCATCGATCTACAGTGTTCAGACAGGATGATGATCACTCCCAAACTCCAAGCTCGTCATTGCTTACCCTAGAGAGATGAGCTCAATCACCAAATATTCATTCCCCAGTAACCACTGCTTGTTTCTTATCGCTGGGCGCTTATTTTATAGCTTTTTTGCATTTTAAGAACAACGATATCCCGGTTTGCTGACCACAGCTGAAAGCTATGTCACCCTGAACTTGCAGGGCTGAGCAAGCCTCTTATCTTGTTGCAACTGGCACGTACTGCTCGGCTCCTTGGCCAAGATCTGGTATCTAGTGTTGAGTTTCAGATTCCAGATTTGTTGAATGCCTCGTTGTGGAAAATTATCAAATTAACAACAGTCTCGTCGTCGGAAATAGCGATGCTTACGGGGTAGCCCAGATCATCAATGTTTTATGAGATGGCTCACGCGTAATCACGAAACTCCATGGGAATCCACTTCCTTTGCGCACGCAGATTGATAAACTATTAGGGAGCAAATAGCCAATTGGGCATCACTCACAATTTGCATTACATGCGCTTGTTCATTGAGTTGTTTTATTGTATCAATACTGCCAATCTCTAGTCTCCCGGTTCATTCCGAGGGCGACAGGCTAATCTTGATTTCTTGCTCTACCCAGTTTTCCCCACAATCCTTAATGGACTAACTCAGCCTCCCTAACACCGTAATCAGTATTGAGGATTCTGTCCAAAGCCTTGGTTTTGTTGATAGTCCTGATTTTGTTGGTAACCCTGGTTGGATTGGTAGCCCTGGTTTTGCTGGTGACCTTGGTTTTGCTGGTGACCTTGGTAGCCTTGGGACTGGTTCGATTGGTACTGCTGAGGGTTGTATTGCTGTGTTGGCTGGTACTGATCTGGTCGATATTCTTGATGAGATTGCTGCTGGTATTGGTCAGGTCGATACTCCTGTTGCGAATGCTGCTGGGGAGGTCGATATTCTTGGTGGGATTGTTGTGGAGGTCGGTAGTCTTGGTTTTGTTGATGGTTATCGGGTCGATATTCCTGATGCTGTGGAGGAGGGTTGTACCCTTGTTGGCCGCCGTATGACTGGTCCCCAGGCAGTTCATGGGATGGGGGAGGGGCGTAGCCCCCCTGTGAAGGGGGTACAGGCTGGTTCGCACCACCGAGGTGCGCATTATTTGTCGGTGCTCCCACACTGACACCTTCGTTGCCAATATCATCTGGCACGTTGATCTTGACCTTGGGCAAGTACTTTTGCACCTTCTGCTGGACCATACCCTGCACAAAGACCCAGCTCTGACGCTCAAATTTGCGGTGTCCACCATTGACCACTCCCAAAATGCTTTCGCGTAGAGTCTCCTGCACCTTTCGCACCAGACCGCGGATCTTGTTCACCAGCTTGGACTTGATGTCATCTCCGAACCCGCGGTCTGCTTGGGCCCCAGCATCGCGGTCCAACTGTGAGTCGAATGGATTTCCGCCAAGGATCTTCTCAAGTGGGCGCTGGAACTTGTCAGGAAGCAACTCAAACAGCTCCTTCTCGATGCTTCCTAGAATCTTGCGGAACTCTAGACGCACGTCCCTGTGGACTCGGGCAAGGCCTGTGCTGAGCTTGTCGCTAATGACTCTGGAAAATCCACCACTACGTTCTTCATCGCCACCATCGCGATCATGATCTCCAATATCTCTGGAAGACCCCTCGTGGGATCCATGCTTCTTGCTTCCGAACAAGCCTCCCAATCCTTTGACAAGGTCCTTGACCTGATCCTCAATCTCACCCTTGACACCGTCACCAAGATCTCGCGAGCTCGTGTTTCCGCGCAGCCAGCGTTTGATGTGATCCAAAGCGATGCGAGTAAACTTTTCGGCGATGGGTGCATGTTGCTCTCGTAGCTTTGCGCCGACCTCCTCCTTGATCTCGGGGCTGATCATGCGAGCCTTCTCTTCTGGGTTGCGTGCAGCATCCTTGACGGTGTTGCTGATTACGCCAAGAAGACCATCAAGCTCGAACTTCTGGCCCCTTTGTCCCTTGTTGTCGTCGATGTGGTCTTGAACGGCGTCGATGGCGGCTGAGAGGAAACCCCTGGCTCCCCGTGAGAAGGAGTCTCCGTCGTCGCCTCCGCCTCCTCGGGATCGGGTCTCGCCCTGGCTTTGACGGCCCTCGGTGATGTCGAAAATTTCGCGCAAGTCGTCTCCTGCTTCGTCAGAGATTTTGCTGAAGCTGCGGGTCAGCTTGGCAATCTCGTCGGCGAAGGGCAGGGACTGGCCGCCGTAGGAATCTGGAGCAGAGTCATCTAAGTTTCTTGATCCTCCCGAGTTCCCCTTGTCCTTGTTGAACAGAGAACGAAAGGCGTCGACGACCTGGTCCTCCAAAGAGTCGATTGTCTTTTGCTGAAACACCTCAAGCTCCTCGGTGATGCGGGGCTGGATCTGAGGCGCAAGCGAGTCGACGTACTCGTCCACCTTCTTCATCAACACCTCGGGGACGCCGTGGGAGGAAGACATGGCTGGCTGCAGCTGCGCGTAGTAACGGTTGAAGTTGGTCTAGTGCCCAAATAAGCAAAGCGAAAAAAAAGAGTACAGTATTCGCGTTGATGTGGCAGCTGCGAGATGCTGTGCTGGGCTGAGCTATGGTGGGGTTGTTCTGGATTTGGGGATCGACACACGCTAACGACGTCAGCCCCTGCACGGACCAGCTCAAAAAAACATGCTTACTTAAGGAGGACTCAAGAGGTTTTTGACTGCACCCACAACACGACCAAGTTGATCAACCAAGTTCAAGCAACTAGTTCAGGGTTTATCTTCCTGCCTTCTGGGCCTTGACTTGACTGCAAAATGCGTCGAAATCACCGAAAGCCGATCCCGACAAAGGCCACGATGGCAAAGCACGCGGAATCCATGGTTGATCGATTTAAACGCGGCCTCGTTTTGACCGCGACGATGGGCCAAAAGCACTCAAATCCCACCCCGGAAAAATCTACGTCAACGAAACCCATGAAAATTGCGGCTGCTAAACTCCGACGCAAGCAGGCCAAGAAGAAAAAGAGGAATAGGGTAGAAATGGGAACTGGGGTATGGATAGCTGAATATTGCACGCCATACTTGGATGGTGCGCCCAAGGACATTGATCCCGACACTACGGCGGTGATTGTTGGTGGAGACATTAAATTGTGCTTCTGTCCGAACAAGAAACTGAAGCCTACGAACAACATCTGGCTAATTCAATTTAAGAAAGCCATACAAATAGAAGAGAGAGTCACTGCCGATGGATGGGCCGTTGATAAATCCCAGAACGCGAATGGCCGTACTTCCCCGTACTTTGGGTACAATAATTCGAGCCAGAAATCGAACATAATTAGGTTTGTCAGAAATATGACCCAGAAGTTTTTTGGGAAGAATCCCTCGAAGAAAGGGTATGTGCCTGAGATTGGTGTTGATGGTCTTCGAAAGAGAACGACCCATACTTATCTTATTGATCCAGTGAGAGATCTTTGCCCCTTGTCCAAACTAGAGAGAAGCAAAACTGAAACTGTCAAATTTGTAACTTATGCATATGATGAAGATAATAACAGATGGCTCGGTGGTGTCTCATGGGGATATACTATCTCTCTTGAAAACAATAAAACCAAAGTAAGCTTCATAGGACTTTCGAAGCGTAGTGAAGGCAGATTGCGAGATGAAGAAAACGAAGCTCGCAAAGTATGGGAGGAAACCCCCACAAACCTCCCTATCTCTGATACGACAGAAGAAGCTTCTGAGGTTATTCAAAATGGAGATGAAGACCAAAACTCACAATTTGATAACAGCGACGATGAGAGCGGTGACAATGGTGGTGACTGGAACGAGGATAACTAAGAGTTGTCACATTTTCTGTCTTAAGTTGTTACAATGAAGAACCGAAAAGCAGCTAAAAACATTAACAAACCCTAGTGTTGGTGGGTTATGCACTGCTGGATGAAATTGATCAGTCTTCCCCGGAGTAGATTAGTTTGGAAATATGAAGGGGATTATGTTTGGTACCAGATTGGACATCACATGCTTTCTTCTCATTTTGTCTTAAGTCACCTCAAATTACTCATCCACATGCTATAAAGATATAAACCAAAAAAAATCACAATCCTTATGATTTCATCGATTGACTTTCAATACAACTTAATTACCTTAATCAATATTGAGTATTGCCCAATGTAGTGCTTCTATTATTCTTATTGCTGGGGCCTGATCCAACGTCCTGCGTTATTCGCTACCTGTGATTTGTCCTGTAGCAAGGACACGAGTCCCTTCATCTAGTTTACTGCTAGGCGGCCGCTGCCAGTTCAGCACTGGCTGGTCATTTTCTCGCGCCTCACGGCGAGACTTTCTCCATGACCGAAACTCATGATAGGATTTTACATTCCCTTGTCTATCCGCAACAGGAAATCTTTTCAAGGGAGCATCCGGTATTGGTGGTAACTCGAAATATTTTGGAGCCTCCGCGTAGTTGGTAAAACTCTGCACTGTTCGGCGCATCTGAATCCACTTGGCGAGCATTTGGCGATACTCAGACACAGGTTTATCGAGACGTACATCTGGATGCCTTTCCCATTCTTTTAGGCCCTCTACATCGGCAGAATTTTATTGATGAAAAGGAATGGTGCGGAAGTGAATGTTACGAGTAATAATTTCGTAAACAGTAAAAGTGACGCCCTTTATATCATCTCGATCCTCAAGGTATCCCTTGGAACCTATTTGCCCAGAGTAATTAAAGTCAAATATCATGAGTGAGTCGGCCTCCTCATCAATAAGTAAGTTGCGGGGAGCGATGTCCTGATGTACTATGCCGTACTTCAAGTTCAGATCGTCCACAACTTCCAAAAGTTGTTTTAGATACTTCAACTTGAAAACTCGCGAGCTGTTTTGCTCGATGGTACCTCCTGGGATGTAGCGGGATGTGAAGCCAACCGCAACGATTTTGTCCCCAAGTTCGTCAACAACCACTCGACCAAAAGGCACAATATGTGGGTGTTGAGGAAGCCGCATAGATATTTGCAGCTCATACCACAGGCGGTCCCAGAACTGATGCTGGAAGTAATACTTGAAGGCAAGCTGCTGAGAATTAGCGTCATGATGGAAGTTATGGGGCTAATATAATCCAACTTACCTGGGTCGAATCAACTGTCGTATGTCCCAAAGACATCACAGAATCTGCCATTGGAGCAAGTCTACGACTCTCTACCAGTTTCGAACGGTGAATGGTCTTGACGTTTTGAGGAAGCTGGAATTTGTCCAATGAGACATATTCCGGACAAACTGTGCGATCATCCTCGTGCCGAGAAGAAGTTGAGATCAAATCACCCTGAGGAGAAACCTGAATAGAAACCACGTCGGGTCCAAGTTGGTTAATATAACGGTTAAGGTACTCAACCGTAATTTCTGCATTAAACTCGGGCTCATCAATCGTAACAGCAATAGTACGCCGCTCGTCCCAGTCAACGATCCACCAGCAGGATTCGCCTCCGGGTATCATATCACCTTCGGACACAAAGAATCGCGAACGCTCTTTATCGGTAATCATGTTAAGGTGTGGAAATTACAGAACGAAAGTGGTGGCTTGGAAAATACAGAGCAATCGAGATTATGATAAGATAAATGAAAAACCAAGGCAGGCTGTGTACGAGGGCGGAAAAAATAGCCACCGCCTAGACTAATAGCCCCACTAATTTTGTTGATTGGACCTGGATCTGTAAAGGCTGGACCTGAGATTTACTGTCTGCCCGGAAAACTGGCACGTGATTAAGCACAAACTAGTGTATGTTTTGATGAGCCCGACTCAAGAAATTTCCTCATTAAAATATAGGGTATTTGCCCCATCAGCCAACCCCTTTTATGGTTTGTCTGCCAAATTTTATCGAAACCGGAACTATCGACGATATCTCGTTCCACGACCAGAACCTATGCGTGTGTTCAGAGCGTGAACTCTGTCCCTACTTTGTAAGCCATTCGATTTCATGTTCTTGACAGAAATTATACACTCTGAGAACTCTGTGGTTAAGATTTTGGACCATCTCGATTCATAAGCAACTAGAAAGAGCTTCACTTTTGTAGCGCTTGGATGGTTGCACGCATCAATCGTCCTCCATAACGCCTGAACAAAGCCCGAGGCTTCTGGACCTTCCTCGGAGGGACAAATCATAGCTAAATCCACTATAATATAAATTTCTCCTCCAACAGTTGCGATGACTTGATTAAACAGCGCAAACCAATCTTTCAATGTATGCGATGTTTGAAATTGTAAATAACGTAGCGACATTTGCTTCTCCGTGTTGTCCACAGCCGTAAGTCTCAAGGCTTGCCATGAGAGATATTTTATCAGCTCCATCGCTGTGGAGATTGGCCGTGACTTTTCAGCACTTGGCAATGCCCATATAGTAGAAATAGTGTTTGACCTTAACGTTTGAATTACGTCAATACTGAAATCTAGCATTGCTAAACGTGTAGCAAATGGACCTTTGATGACAGTGAGCAAGGAGGTGTGATCTGACGACCACTTGACGAGTTTTGGAGACAGCCAAAACTTATTCGTACTCATCCTAGGACCTATCCCAGAGGCCCTTCGGTTACGAAAAAGCCGATGATGTTTATAACACTTGTCAGGATTTTCAAAGCTCAACTCGAATGTAGAAAGAACCTGAGATAGTTGGAGTTCGGATAAACGCCGGTTGGTGTTTACCTGGGCACTCGTCTGAATAGAATGGAAGGCTCCATAGGTGTTAGCATGGGGATTAATTAAGTTTTTACTTTGAGGTCTTACTCTCGATCTTTTCCAGAAGATTATTGATCGTTAGCCCCGAGGCGCTTAATAGGGATATGATTGAATTCAATTTTGTTTCATGATTTTTACCCAACATCTCCAACCTTGAGACAGAATCGTTCAGGGCTGTGAGTTGATTTTTCCTATTCTCATCAGCTCTTTGTAGTGTTGTGATGAGATTATCTAATTTTTCAGATTGCGTCGTATGCATGATGTGAAGTTCAGCCTGGGACCCCACAGTAGCCAGCTCGATGATGTTATTTGAATACTGCGTAATGCGCTCCAATACATCTGCATAACATAGATCACGTGGCCGCGTAAAGCTGTGATAGAAATGTCGGAATCGAGACTCATTGCACCAAGAGTAGGCCATCAGGAGGAATTCTAAAATTGACGAGTACAGCCTCTCGACCGCTACTCGCATATGCTGAGTGGGATAAAGCTTGGACAAAATCTGTATTCGTGGAAGACGTAATGCAATCTGCGAAATGGACTTTGCCACTAATTTCAATGTCTCTGCATGGTTTATGACGCTCTGGAGGGTTGCGATAAGTTAACATGTGGTACGGCACCTACTGTCGAAGGCCTGTTCACTCACCACAAACAACAATTTCATTGTACCCCAAACCAGGGACACATATTCCGGGTGATGTTGAACAAAAACATCGAGAATTGTCCCGTAATGAGAGATTCCCTCGCAGGCCTTCTGAAGCCATTTACGTGTTTTGGAAGATCCAGCCTTAGCCTCATACATGGACAGTGAATCGCTAACCACCTGCTGCACATGTTCAATGGATGTGGCGCTGGCTACTATTAATTTCTCTTGATCGGTTAGCACACCGCCCTGGTCGAAATACTTTTTAGCAGCCTCGAACGCATAGTCCGCAATTTTCTCCTCATCTGCCACTGTCAGCCTGGAAAGTACTTTGATTCGTTGACAAATTGCCTACCATCTTTCTTTCCCTTACACCATGGTCCAAACTTGGAATCAGCATCCATGGTGTTGAAAAGATAGCGATTGATGATGGTTATTGGTGAAAATGCCTGCAAAAGAGGGAGGGTGAATCGGACCGGTCGCCTTGGGCGTGGCAATTAGGCAACCAAGGGGTCGTGCGAACCAGGTCGCAATGAGGCTGAGGTCCAAGAACCAATCACAACACGCAACGGAATCACATGACACGAAGTCGCACCGTGTCCTAATACAAATGCTGTCTTCTTTCTCATATTCTACAACACTGTATTCGGTGGTAAGATATCAGATCAACACTACAGAGGCACAGAACAGTGTGCCACCACACTCAAAATACTACCGCACCACAAAGGGTGCTCATCATCCGTCGACACCAATCAGAACGGTACCCAATCTTGCATCCAAATCATTGATCTTACTGAGGCAACAGAACAAAAAACAGTTCATTATGGCTCGTCGGAGGCAAGATGACATGGAAGGAGGTGCTTCTCATGGGATCAGTGGCCCTGACGGTCTTGAGGGCCTTGTTGGTCCTCCTAAACCCAGCAGGCAACCATTCCCCGTTATCTCTCCTCAGGCTATGCGAACAAGCGCCTCCCCAAACCCAATTGAGCAAATGAAGCGCGGTACTCCGCAGATGCAAAACTCTAGGGTACCTTCACCAGTGCCTGAAAATGTCCAACCCCGAGGCTCACCAAACCCCGGCATGAACTTCATGGGTAACCATGTTGATCCGAACATGAACCCCCATTTCTTCAAGGGTATGGACGGAAACATGGCACAGATGAACGGCATGCGACCTCCAAGCTCACATCCCGATCAACAGCTCTTCAACGTAAAGATGAACCCACAGATGATTGCCCGACCGGGGCTGGGCGAACAGCCTCAAGGTGGCCGGGGCAATCCCCAGCAATGGCGGCCCGGGCCTAATGGACAGATGCTGCCCCCAGACGTACAGCAGCAGAGCTCGGAGCCTCTGGCTGCCAATTCAACATTAAATCCTCTAGAGGGGAAAGGAGATGTTCAGCAGGATTCGAAAACCCATTACACAATTTCCCAGGATGAGATAGGGACTGCCAATAATGGGAGGCTTGTCGCGATGAAGATTGATCCGAAGAATTCTCATTCTAAACCAGGTGGCTCTCAAGTCTGGGCTTCTCCGGTATCTCTCCGAACCCCTGTTAACAACCCATTCACTGCCCAGGATAGTTCAGCTCTTCCGTCCGTGGGTGATTCTTACAGACATATCAATAAGCTCATGCCAACACGCCCTTCCCTCAACCTTAGTCGAAAAACAAAGCGGGCTACTCCAGAGCTAAATAATCACGACAGTCGAACACCGCCGTTCTCCAGAATGACAAAAAGGCCGCGAACAACCTACAGCCGCATCACTGAGAAACCTCTTCAGACGCCTACTCCTGGTCTCGCAATTCAATCTCCTCAGAGTTTTCCTGGGCAGAATATGAATTCTTCTCTTTCCACTCGCCTCATGTCTAATTCATGTGAATCATCTGAAGGACTAAATCACCTTTCAGCACCTGATGGCGGGACTGATACCGACTTAAAAGACCTATCAAATTTCCCAAGCCCTGAACCAACCTGCCAAATTCTAACATCACCAAAAGATGATGCGACATCATATGGGACAACAGAGTTCTCGAACTTCCAATACACCAACCACAATACTACGAATGAATTTGAACCAAATTCGGGAATCGAAATGAAGCCGCCGTTTAACATAGACATGATGAAAATGCTGCTGGCAAAGGTTCAGCTGTTAGAAAAAGAACAACGACAGGCCCAAAAAAGGCAACTAGCTATAAAAGCACCTGTTTTTCATGTGCTAGAACATGATGGCAACACATATTTATCTAAACCATTTTGGGAATCAAATGATGGGGAAGTATCTCTCAATGCCCGACATCCAGTGTTTGATATAGAACGTCATATCGAAAAACAAGGCAACGTTGCTTTCAGTATTTATAAATACTACAACGAAGAGGACGCACCCAGAATAGCCAACGAGGCCAAGAAGACCGCGCATCCCTTTCCGGATCCTGATCCAATCAGCCAGGAAATCGAATTAGTCTCTGATGAAATGAAAGATTCCTTTTCAACATTCCTTTCTCAGCATCAAGAAATCAAATCCGAATTTCCAGACTTAGAACACACGGATAGAATGCGACCACCCTACATCTGGTGGTTTCACTGTCGCAAGTCACACAATATTCAGACTATGCCTTCACGTCAAGCTGAGTTGGTTCTGACGCTAACTAACTGGATTGAAGCCAACCATGGTACCTTTTTCGATCAAATTCAGGACCAGTTTCGTCGGGGTCGAGTTTCTAGCTCATCAATAGAATATCTTATACGACCGGGACAAGTCCTTGTTTCTAACCCCAGCGATCAGCCTACTGGCCATGTCGCCTTACACCATCCTGTCAGATTGCCTCAGTCTGAAATCAAAAATGTAGAAAATACAGAACGTGAATCAGAGTATTCATCCTCTTGGGTTATTGACACCAGATCCTATACTTACGCTGGTGAATTTCTTCGCTCTGAAGCTAAATTGACCATCAATTTGAGCACTAAGACTTTCAATGATGAAATTGATATCGCAAGTCTGGATACCACCCTTCTGGAATATGTCAACACTGAGGTAAAGGAAATGCTGTTACGCAGAGGAGAGACATTTTGGAAATTACGCAATAAACAACTAGTTTCCTATCACGGAAAGGGTATAGGAGGCGAGCTGGCCGTATGTGTTCACTTTCTTCTGAGAAAAACATTATTTGTCTAACAAGAAACAGGGACAAAGATTTATGATAGACTTCGAAACCTACAAGGAACTTCATCCACACAATAAATACACAAATGAAGCATCCAACAAGAGAATAGACCCAAGTTTATCCAAAAATGGAATAGAGCCGCAAGCGCCGGATATTTACCTCTTCCCAAAGCTAGTCCCTGGCTTTGATTTGAGACGTAAGAAATGGGGTAAGCAATCTTTCCTGCTTGTGCAATCTCTTCCAATGCTGACATGCGGGAAAGTGGATCTAGAGGTTGATTTCATTCGGGATATTACCTGGAATGATAAAGCTTTTAAGAATCTAGTTGCCGATGAAGATATGAAGGAGATTGTCTTTGCTCTTGTTACTAACCAGCTAGAGGCTGAAAGTAGCACCGATCTTATTGCAAATAAAGGAAATGGTCTTATTATGCTTCTACATGGGCCACCAGGCACTGGAAAGACATTTACAGCCGAATCTGTTGCAGAGATCGCTCGAAAGCCGCTCTACTTAGTAACATGTGGTGATATTGGCACTGAGCCCGAAGAGGTTGAGAAATATCTTAACTCGGTTTTTCATTTAGGAAAGATTTGGGATTGTGTTGTACTTCTTGATGAAGCTAAAGTGTTTCTTGAGCAAAGAACACTACAAGACCTTAAGCGTAATGCTCTGGTATCTGTATTTCTACGCGCCCTGGAATACTATGATGGTATTTTAATTCTTACTACAAACCGCGTTGGGACCTTTGATGAGGCATTTAAATCTCGCATTCAGTTGGCGCTCCGCTATGAGAAATTAAACGAGTCCCAGCGCAAGGAAGTCTGGCGAAATTTCATACACAGGCTTAAAGAGCTAGGGGAACACAACTCAATCGATTTTGATGATATCGAGTTACACATTGAGGAATTGGCCCGATATACCATGAACGGGCGTCAGATACGGAATTCAATCACTACGGCAAGGCAATTGGCCAAATATAAGCAGAAGAAAATGACCTTTACCCATCTAAAACGAGCTATCAGTGTTGCAAATAAGTTTGACAAATATCTAGCAGACGTTCGAGAGGCAGATGTTGAAGAGTTTGAGGGGAAAGGCGCAAATGGAAGGTTTTCAGATGAATACTTTGCGCGAGCTGACCAGACTCGATGATACAGTTTGTAGACACGATTTCTTATTATAGCTAGCAGATAACCAAGTCCATAATTCTAATTTTGAGGCGCGTTATTATGTAAGGGCCAATTTTATCTCGCGGTTCGAATCATGTCAACCAGTATCAGGTACGCTATGTTTCATAGTTTGTCTAACATGGCTCAATGTTATTCGACATGATATATTTGGCACGGCACAACCCTCACCCGACGGAATTCCGACTCCAGACAATCACAATCACAATCACAGTCATTCGACAATTATGGGCCCTGGTTTTAGCTGGAATTGCATTAGCTTGATGCGGCAGATCCTTCCATTGTTGAGACTAGGAACATGAGTGGGGCGTCACTGCGTCAGCTAGACCAGGAACCATTTCCCGTCTTCGACCATCATTTTTCGCCCCTTTCCTTCTTTCTCTTTGGCGATATCATTCTGTAGCGGTTTCATTCGCTGGTGCATCAAAAAATGGCGGCAACTCTTTTCAAGATAGGCCTCTCGGTCGTTGCTCTGCTTGCCGTCCTATTCCAAGTCTTTCTTAAAGACGCGGTGTGGCTGGGTTTTGGCATTGGCAAAACCATTCAGCCGATCTCCGACTTTCCCTACACCTGTCGCTCAATCTTTGACCCAAGATTGGAAGCATGTGAGGATATGTGGTTTTCTGAATCGACAAGACAACTTTTTCTGGCATGCTCGGACCCCATTGCGCGAGGCAAGTGGATGCCCAAGTAAGTTACTTCACCCGACGCGACTTCGACGCTATAGAGTCCCATTGCACCGCTCTTTGGCTAACTTGCAAAGTGTTGGAGACTTCAACTACTCCGCCCGCTCCACAAAGGACGCATTCGTTGTGCTTGACATTGACAAGCCAACTGAAAATGGGTTCACAATGCGCACTCTCGCGACCCCGGGATTTACCGGAGCCGGAGGGGATGGCTTACTTCAACTGGTCGGGTTTACGGCCATTGACAATCCCGAACGCCGTACCATTGTGATATTGGCAATCAATCAGCGACCTTCGATAAACGCCGAAACTGGGGACTTTCTTGATCATTCTGCCATTGGTGGGAACACCACCATTGAGTTGTTCCAAATGGAGGCTGGAGCAAGCGAAATGAAGCATGTTTCCACTTGGGCCGACAAGCGCATCGCAACTCCAAACCGAATTGCTGCAATTAACCGTGATGCTTTCTATTTCACTAACGACCACGGTTTGAACAAAGTTGGATGGGTATGAAGTGCCCGAATATTATCAAAGATCATCCACTAACAGTACACAGAGACATCTCGTTGCACCTTTCCGTGGAGAGGGAGACGTTACTTTCTGTGAAAAGGAAACTGGCTGTAAAACGGTTGCCGATGGACTCCACTTCCCCAACGGTCTCGTTCGCGGCCAAGATGGACTAATTTACGTGCCAAACTCCATGACGGGAATGGTCAACGTATTCCGAATCCTTGCAAATAATGAATTGGAACAGGTTGATGAGTTTTTTTCTGGCTACGCTCTCGACAACATGTCGGTCGATAAGAACGGCGACATTTACATTGCCGCATTCCCCAAGGGCGTTGCCATCTACAATGTGTTTCAAGATCCGTACAACAACCGTGCTTCTGCTGCTGTGCTGCGCCTACGCAAGACCGACGAGGGCTATGTCGTCGAAAAAGTCATTGAAGATGCAGTTGGAGAAAAGCTACCGGCGGCGACTACAGTGATTCATGACGCCAAGACCGGACGATTATTTTTGAGCAGTAAGCAGCTCCGTCTCATTTCCGTTCATTATAGTGTGTACTAATAAATCCTAGGCGTCATCTCGCCCTTCATTGCAGTCTGCGACCCCAAGAATTAAAATTCTCACGTGGTAATAACTCCATTCCTAAGCCTCAGCCCGACTATTGGGTCAGGAAACGCATGTATTGGTTACAATCTCCAATCCAAATATAATATATCTATTAATTTCTTCACATAAATGTCGTAAATCGTCAAGATGATCTTGGAATTAATCTTGTAGCGCCCAATGTCAAAATCATAACTTTCCTATCTTGCTGGCGGTCGTGTCCCTCGCACTCATCCATCTACTGAGGGTGTTCTGTCTGTTCCCAGTTGATGACCCTAGTCAAACTCGCCACTAGTAGACCATGCTCTTGTTTTACGAACTAAAACAGGCTGCAAGTCCTATATAGCTATTATTGCCAAGTAGTCGAGTTCAAGTTCTGGTTCTATTAGATTTACTTTGAGTAAGGCTAACAAATCCACATTTATACGTTCCATTTTGTATTAATTAAGCTACAAGTAGATTCTAGGTTTGCATGAACAAGGGCGTAAATGCTTCCACAAATCCCATCGGATATCTACTATCCACCTTTATACGACTTCGTTATACACAATTCACATGCACGCTAATAAACCTTGCACAGACGTCCATCGTCACGCTGCTTCCACCCTTCATTTCCGACACACGGATGGCACCAAAAGACATTGTCGGGATCAACCTTCTTCTTGATCTGAGAAAGTCTCTTGTAGTTATCACCCCAGAATGTATGCTGCCAGTCCTCTTCAAATGGGAAGGCCTGCAAATTTTTATTAGCATAAATCAAGCACTTGACGCCATGATGAAACTCACCTCGTTAATGTAGGCGCCTGTAGTAGGAGCCAGCTTGCGAATAGGGTCGAATTCTGTCTTCAAAGTCGAAATGGCTTGTTGACGAGAAGTCTCATTGAAGGGCAAAAATGGAGCGGAAGTGACTGCGATTTCATTAGTATGAAAAGGTTAAAATGGACAGATTCAAGTACTCACTCAAATGCGTATATGAGCTCCTCCAGCCAGGGTTAACGGCATCACTGCCGCCTCGTGGCTTCACATCACGAACTCCCTTTCCGGCGACAATAAATGCCAACAGTCCTCCAGTAATGTCAATAGCAGACTTGAGTGCAGTTGACAAGTCCTTTTGAACCGAAACCGCCTTCTTGTCCAAAAGACGCGAGACAATGTACATGGTCAGACCAGCCTCGTTCGTATCATAGTGTTCCTCGTAATACTTGAGGAAGGTATCATAGTGCTTTGTGGTGAGATAAAACAGAACTTGGCCAGGCCAGCGCTGCTGGATGGTCCTGTTTAGTGGGGCGATGACCTCTTGGAGGTACTTCTCATCGTGGCCATCCTGCAGAATGAACTGGCCAATGAATCCGGCCACTTGCTTAGGAGCACCCTCGGATGGGACAGGGTTTGGCAAACTCGCCGCAATAGCAGAGTAGCCCGAAATCCCGGCATCGCTGAGGTATGGGAACTCTGAAAGGATGTAGGCCATGAGGTCGGGGAAGCCCTTGAAGTCGACGCTGCTTCCAATCAACAAAGTTGTGTAAAGAATCTTTGGTGTGGGGTACGTCTTGAGGGTCAAGGATGTGATGACGCCAAAAGTAGAGCCGCCTCCCTGCCAATTGTTAGTCGCTGTGGTTTGATGGGGGCTTGGATACTTACGCCTCGCATGGCCCAGAACAGGTCGGCATTGTTCTTTTCATTAACTGTGAGAATCTCTCCACTAGGAGTGACAAGTTCCATTTCCAGGACTTGATCAACAGCAAGACCGTACTTTGGGGAAAGGATAGAATGGCCGGCGCCGGTGATGTAACCGCCGAGACCGACAGTCTTACCGCCACCGCCGACCACGACTTGGCCAAGCTTGTCAGTGGCTTGGTAGGCGTCGTACATCTGGGTACCCGCACCAACGGTAATGGCATTTCCGGGGATTGTAATGTCACAGTTGTGGAGCTTGAAGCTACCCTTGTGGTAGGTGAAGCTCTTGAAGTGATGGGTCCAGATGGACAGTGCTCCTGGGGCAATGGAACGGCCCAGGTAATCATGGCCCGTGTTCTTGACGATCAGGCGAACGTTGTACTTCTTGGCTGAAATTGCAGTTAGCAGCTTGTTCAATTGAAACAGGGGAGAATGAAGGCCAACCAAATTTAATAGCGAGGCTAATGTGCTCGGGAGTAGTTGCATTGACAACATATGCCGGGTACCCAGCAGCGCTGCAAGGGTATTTTTCGTCGGGAAGACAGGAAAAGTTGGAGTACTGATCCCACATGTTGGAGATGGGATCCTGGGTGTGGAACTCATAGCCGTACCAGCTGGCGTTGACTTTGTCACAGGCGGCGAGACTATACTCGGGCCAGCCCTTGTGGCACGCAGCCGCAGGAGGGTCTGGGTGCAAGAGTCGTCCCCCTAGGGCCTTGTTCAGGCCGTCCCATACATTTTTGGAGGGCCAATCCTTGGTGCCGGGATAGGCCTTGCACGAGGTGTCGGCAGCAGCAGCACTGACCAATGGTTGTTGCTGCTGCAGGGAGAGGGCAATTAGGAGTGTGTTGGTGAGTAGACGCATGATGAAGACGGTGACGGAGACGAGGACAAGTCCAAGCACAGGTCGTCGTCTGCTACTGAGCGTGGAGGACAAGGATAGGGACGAGAGACGAGAGATGCATGATGATGGGCCATTGCGGATTATATATAGAAAGAGAGAGGGAGAGACAGGGAGAGACAGCGTTAAGCGGCAAGGGAAAGAAGAAGAAAAACTGGGCGTGATTCAGTGTTGGTTGGGCGGCCGAGACGGGATTGATGCTGCGAGCCTACTGTATCTACAGCTACAAAATGCAGGCTAAAGTGAGGTGTCACTGCTGGCATCCAGCCACGGGCCACTCGGGTCTCGTCGTATTTGTCGGACGGCGTCATAGAGGCATCCACTCAACTGCCGTGTCTTGGCTCGATGCAATGCAGATCTAGCTGGCTGTGTTGATCCTGGCCAACCAGCGGGTGTCAGCCGCACGAGGTGCAGCGCAACGGGCTGTCTCTGGTCTCTGGGGGGGCAAATACGGTGAATACGGCCGGCGGAGGGGGCAGACATGTCATGATGTCTCATGGCTAATGGCTAGGCAGGTAGCTGGGCGCAAGGCTGAATTGATTGATTGATTACCCCGATGGTCTGCGCAAGGAATGATGACGGGTGGGCTGGGCGGACAGGCGGGACGAAATGTCTTGGAGCTTGGACAGTGGACAGTGAACAAGCATAAGGCCGACTCCACCGAGGGGCATCAGTGAGCAGCCAGCGTCAAGACATGCATCTTTAGCTGGAGGTTTTTGCAGAGAGGCGTGTTGATCTGGTGTGTCACCTGACTAATCTGCCCCCTCCTCAACCCCCATTGTTTCTTTGTTGTTTTTTCCTTCTAGATGATGCCTCCTTCATTCATTCTCTCTGGAACAATGCCATAGACAACCCAATAACTCATTCAAAATTACCCCGTTGCATCCAAATCACTCAGCCAATCAACACGCTCACCAACTGTCCATGCTAGCCCCAATCCAGACCCTCCCCCCCTTCTTCGCGCCATGATACCCGAATCCACCGTTTTCCCCGGCCTGGCTGCCCTAACCGCAATAGGAAACACATCGTGAAAACCCCTAAATTATCTCACTCAGCACCTTGAAGCCTCACGCGAACAGCTTCTCGCAGCAGTCGCCCTGGCCCGTAATCGTCGCAAGATGCGGCCCGTCATTCATTCCATGTCTTACTGATCACCATTCTTTACTGATCTTTGCAGTCACTCCTTCAATCGACCCATCGCACACACGCACACGCCACACACACCACAGCCATGTGGCGCTTCATCGCCCCGCTCGCCTTTCTTTTCGCCTCGTCGGCCCACTCGGCGCCCTCACCCTCCTCGTCCTCATCGTCATCATCCGACGGCGGCACCGTCTGGGTAACCCCTCACGACTCTTACTCCAGCAGCGTCGGCGTTCCGGGCTGCAAGGTCGACGTGAACCGCATCGCCTACTGGCCTGCGTCCGTCTCTTGCACAAATCTCTGCGTCGAGCTCTCCTACGACGACCGCTCCGTCTACCTGCTGCGCGTCGACCAGTCGCAGGGCGCCTACGATGTCAGCTACGATGCCTGGAACTACCTGTACACGGGCTACTCGGCCACCAAGAAGCCCACCAGCGGCGGCGCCGTCGAGATGACCTACAAGGCCGTCGACGCGTCCAAGTGCAAGGACCTGATCAAGACCGACGACGGTAAGCTGCCGCTCAGCGCCGCCAACAGCATGAACTTCCTCGTCAGCTGCCTCGACGACTCTAGCAGCTGGGTCGGCAGCAACTACGTCCTGTACAACATCCTCGACTCCATCTGCACCCTGGGCTACAACGAGGAGTGCAATCTCGACTGGCCCGCCGCCAACCAGGCCTCGTGTCCGCACACGCTGGGCCTGCAGGTCGCCCTCAATGGCCAACCCGTCTACAACATCCAGTACCCGAGCGGAGACACAGTCCTGGCCACCAACGGCACTGTCGTGAGCTCAGCCCTCGCCAATACCACCGAAGCCGATGACAGCCTCGCGCCTACCAATCGCTCCGCCTCAAGTCTTATGCTATCAATGTTGGCTATCTGCGCCCTTGTCCTCGGCTCATCGTGGATCTAAACCCCACGTGCACGCGCACACGCAGCAACGCTGACCGATGTTATAAATTTTTTTTCTGACTTGGGTATATTTTGGGATTGGGGGGTTCACGCGCGCAATGGCTTCACGAGGACGGACACAAAAAAAAAACCACACAACAGAAAATCGCACATATTCACGGTGGCACCGGATAAAAACCACACACACAATAAAATCCCCGCGCGGATCTGGGTATTACGGGTTGGGCTTCACAGGAGTTGAGATGCTTGGGACGGCACGTTTGCAGCAGTTGTTGATACCCTTTTTTTTCTTGCTTTTTTTTTCGCTTCTTGCTAAGTCTCTGGCGAGACTTTGGTCTATTTTCTGCTTCATACATTCCTTGGACACGATACATTACTTACGCACATCTTTACAGTATTCAGTAGCCTAAAAATGACCTTGTACAAAAAGAAAGGCTAGAGGCATACATATAATACTAAACTTAATTGATGAATTTTTTATTTTTACCAATTTTTTCAATGTTGCATTCCGCAGCCAGAACCTATCAAACTGAACTGCCCTGGTAAAAAAACACAAACATGTGACACACATTAATTGATTTTCTTCATGTTCAAGCTTTTTTCATATTCAGGGCATCCTTGATCTTCTCCACCATTGACTCCTTCTTCGGCTTCTGCTCTGGCATGCCGGCAAGCTGTTCGCCCATGTCTGGCTGCGTCAAGGCATGGTCGCCGTGCAACTTTGGACATCTTTGTTAGAACGGCCTAATGCATCGTGCACATAAATCAACAGATACAAACCTTTTGCTCCTCAATCTCGGCGTTGTGGATGAGGTCGTGGCTCTCAATGGCCGCCTCGTCAGAGATGCCTGTTGGGTGCGTCATGGTTGCCTTTGTGTTGTTGGTTCTAACGAAACCCTGAGAGATAGATATATTGCTTCTGTTTGGATGAATTGAATTTTTGTAGAAATGCTGTACCAAAAATAAAAAAGGACCCGAGAGGAATCACCGAACCAGGGCGGCCTTGATATATCAATCATCACAAGGGATATTGCGACGCTGGTCGTCATTATGTCACAAGCCCGTCGAGGTGTGATGCTGCCCACACGTCATTCTCGACGATCTCCAAAGTTCAATTGGAGGCCACCAGCAACCATCGGGAGGTGGCCCCCTCCCATCACAGTGTAGGTGGCACCATCATCACGAGAGCGCCCTTCGCATCGCGTGTGCAGAGTACAGTCACGTTCGTACTGTCGCCAAGGGTGCATCGACAAAGCCAAATGTGCTGGCCGAGGTTGCATGCCTCGACAGTGCCCCCTAGCGGCCTGAATCATTCCCCCGAGTCGCCAGTTCAAGCTTTTGCGCCGCGTCGTGGATGTCGACGTGACATCGGTGATACTTTGGCTTCGTCATCGGTCTTTGAATTACCCATTGGTGCTGGAAGCTGGTCTAGACCAAGCCCGTATTATGTCAGGTTTTGGTTCCAGCGTTCTCAATTCGCTGCGGAGGTCAGCACCCACTTTTAGTTCCAACCCAACTCAGGCTTTTTGTGTAGGCTTCAAACCAAACCCGAAGCCATTCTACATTGGGATGTGATGTCCCTCGTCGGATTTAATTGGAAAATGCTCACACGACGCACGCAGCTCACTCCCGATGATGGGAAAACAGGTGATGATGGGGTTTGAATTTTTGACCATGGTGGTATCGACTTACCCTGGAGTGTCTTCTTTTTTTGGGACTTGAAAAAATACGGCCTGCCGAACTCCGCGACACGGACCCTATTACGGTCGGGATAGACGGCAACAAAGATACGGTGCTTTGATTCGCTAGCGTCTCGATGTACAGCTAGTTGAACTAACCGACCCCGGATTCAGATATTGCTGTGCCGTGTATACACTCTCTCGGCGCAATTACAATCAATGGATTTACGGGCATCCTGTCATCCAATTGGGTTAATCAATTAATTAAATTCGTATTCCTCCCATCAGATTTATTCCGATTATCACCATTTATGGGGAGCCGAGACGGCGATCGGCCAGAATGATGTCATTGAAGTCTTGTAGAACCCTTCACGATTCTCCTTCCATTGCAACGTAATTTGGGGCCAAGGATGCATGCATGTTTCACCTCATACCCTCAGCTGAAATCACGTGAAGGCCCTCAGCTGTTGGTAAGTCAAGGTTTAATGTCAATGTCTCAACGAAACGACGACAACTGGCTGCAACGTGCCAAGCTGCATCCGAGTTGCCGAGCCAAGCAACACGCATACGCCGAATGGTTGAACAACAAGCATGCGGTTAGCGCAACACTGTATTGGCCGGCCAAACCAATGACTTGGAGATTGGTTTGGAAAAGTTGAACTCTTTTTTTCCCTTTCTTTCCTTCTTTGCCCCCTTTCCATATCTTTTTTTTTTCTTTCTCACTCCATCTTTCGATTTCTATCGGAATTATTGCTGTCGCCAAGGTCGGCCAAGCCAATCCTTCACGCTGCCAAGCGCAAGGCCGTGCCCGTAAAGCGTGCCGAATAGCCGCCCGCTGGTCCACCAGACACATTAGGGCTGATACAGCCTCGCCCAATTTGTTATTCTTGGCCAAGTGGAGATGCTTACGTGTGGAATTTGAGGCGAATGTGCATTCTCCTTCCCCCAGGCTGCTCTAAAACGCCCGGGCTCCGTCTTTCTCTGGACGAACATGCCTTGCTTGCTCGGCAGTGTGTCGCTCCATCCCCCATCGCAAGAGAGCTTCACGCCGGACGTCCTGGGCCAAACCCACTTCACCACGACGGGGGGGTTTTCATTGGCGCGCTGCTGATTGGACCAGGCCCCGCCTCTAGACCGAATCGCCAGATCCTAGCTCCGGGCCATCATCGGCATGGGTGCCTCACCGTACCTGCAGGTTGATCGAACGACGTACAATGACAAGTATGCCGTCTTGTACGATTTCTCAGAGGCTGGTGAGTGGAATTGAGGCGGTGCTTTTGTGGGTGGATGAGGTTGACATGAAACAGAGCACGATGAGGCCGTAGACGAGTTCAAGACCCTCCTGGAGGATTTGGAGTCGGCTGGACTCCACACCGAAGTTCGACCTGGATATGGACAATCGTTGATTGTCTTTGTCAAGGCACCTGCCGAGCTTCTCGGCCGTGCTGTTCACAAGTCGAGGTACTCATAGACCGGCTTCCCTCCTTATTCAAAAAATCCCCAAGCTGACCTTTTGGCAGGGTCAAGGACTGGCTGTACGGCATCACTCCCAACCACCCCGGCGGTGACAAGAACACCGTATCCAAAGGGGCCTACGAGGCTGAGGATATCCTCTCACTATACCACCTCGTCCACTGGTCCAAGGAGCTTGGTGGTGCAGGCATCACGCCGGAGACTGGAAAATGGAAAAACGTCAAGGCAATCTTCCCTCTGCACAACACGGCTGTCAACAAGTCGCTCCTGGGGTATTTGAGCAAGAGGATTTTCTTGAAGCCAGAGGACCTTGATTCTATCCGGGACTTGTTGGGATCCAAGGTAAGCGAGGCCAAGGTGTTGCGCCGCGCTGATGCTGATACTTGATATAGGTTGCCTTTTACTTTGCATTCATCCAGACATATCTCATCTTCCTGATGGTTCCAGCCTTTACTGGTGTCATGGCCTGGCTCTGGCTCCCGCAGTACTCCCTCGCATACGGAATTCTCACGAGCGTCTGGTGTAGTGTCTTCCTGGAATATTGGAAGATCAAGGAGGTTGATCTTAGTCTCCGGTGGGGCGTCAAGGGCGTCAACACGGTCAAGGTCAACCGACCACAGTTCAAGTTCGAGAGGGTTTACACCGACCAGAGCGGCCGCAAGCACTTCCATTTTCCCAAGTGGAAGCACGTCAGCCGCCAGCTGCTGCAAATCCCATTTCTCATTTTTGCCATGATTGCGCTGGGAACCGCCATTGTCTCCGTGTTTGCAATCGAAATCCTTATTTCAGAAACCTATGCTGGCCCATACAAGTTTTACCTGGAATACCTGCCCACCATTTTGCTGGCAGTTTCGCTGCCGTACATCACGTCAGGACTAGAGGACTCTGCCAAGTGGATGACTGAGTTCGAAAACCATCGCACGGCGGATAACCACGAGATGTCGCTGACGCAAAAGATTTTTGTTCTCAACATGTGCACCAATTACCTTCCGATTTTCCTAACAGCATTCATCTACGTTCCCTTTGGCGACGATGTCGTACCCAAGCTGGAGGCGGTCCTTACAAAGATTCTTAATGCTTTTGGCCATTCGTTTTCGCACGTCCAGTTCCGAGTTGACTCTGGCAGGCTCCGAAACGAAGTTATTGCTCTGACCGTCACAGGTCAAATTTCGAGCTTTTTTGAGGAAAACATTCTTCCGCTGGTCAAGCACAAGCTCTCTGGCTGGTACCGTGATTATCGCGAGGCTCATTCTAATGAAAAGACGTCGCGCTCTCTGGTTCCCGACGATGCTGAAGAGGCTGAATTCCTCGACCGATGCCGAAACGAAGCGACGTTGCCCATATACAATGTGCAAGACGACATTGCCGAGATTGTTTTGCAATTCGGTTACCTGGCTTTATTTTCCCCGGTCTGGCCGATTATTCCCATTGGATTCCTTATCAACAACTGGGTCGAGTTGCGATCTGATTTCGCCAAAATCTCCATCGAGCATCAACGACCTGCTCCCGTTCGCGCAGATGGAATCGGCCCCTGGATCCACTCCCTCGACGCCCTAACCTGGCTCGGAAGTATTTCTACTGCCGCCATTGTCCACCTTTTTAGTACCAATGGATTTGGGAGCGGCAGCTGGGCCATGCTTCCAATCACCGTTTTTATCAGCGAACATGTTCTTCTTCTCCTGCGCGTTCTTATCCGCTTCGTCCTCCAGCAAATCGGATCGGACGAGATTCGCTACGACCGAGAGCAGCGATATGCCAACCGTGTTAAGCATCTGGAGGAAATGGAGGCGAACAAGCGTGCTGGACTTGGGCTTAGCGTTGCCGAGAGAGAGCGAAGAAAGTCTGTTCTCGCCACCGGTAACGAGGCGTTCTGGACTAAACAGGTCGAGGACGGGGCCAGTGAATCATTTGGTGTCAGTCTCATCCACAAGATTAAACAATGTGGAGGAGAAGATAAGCACGGGCCCAAGGTTGATTAGAGAGGACGTCTTGACGGCGCGATGATCCGTTTGTAGTTTTGACTTGATCGTTGAAACAATCACCATGACATGACATGTCCTTTTTTGTGTTTAATTCCAGTCAAGAAAGATTTTCTATGTTTGGGAGGGAGGATGCAGATTTTTAGTGCTGCCATGATCTTGTAGCTGTGGTTCAGCGCACAGAATGAGCTGCTGCGGATGAGTAGCACAAAAATAATACGCATTACATCTTGAGGGCTACCTTGAACATGGATGTCTTTATGTCCGGAATATGAATAGAACGATCATTTCTTGATCTCATCCGTGTCAATCATACCACTTGTTTTAGTCTAGAATCGCCTAATGTTTTCTAAATTGTGCTAATTTTAGAATACAGTTTAGTGTCGTTGAATAACCGAGTTGTGAAACGCCAAGCAATGGTATAATCCATCGCACATTCAGAATACTGTTCGCTTGTGAAGTTGAATGTCACTGTGGTTGCTTTTTCTGTCATTCGGCTCCACTTTAATCACGAGTAAATAAGTTAGGAGGCCCCTTTTTCTTTTTGACTTGATGCCAATTCCGTCGCCATACACACTCAGCCTGATCTTTGAAGAAGGTCTGCATGTGGTAACTAGATAGCGGATAGGTCCAGATTTCTTGGAGACTGTTTGCAGCGTACCCACGTCCATCGACACAACAACAATATATGACCCAGGGCTCCCCACTAAAAATTACAAGTTGTGGTGTACATCCTTCCAAAACACCCATCATGAGGAGCTCAGCATCCTATAGCACTGCCTCGGATGAAGAATTTGATAATTTAACCCGCTTGGTTGGACTGTTCGACCCTTCTGATGAATACAGCGTGGACATGGAGATGTGCTATTATAATGAGGAAGGTACCCTTGTGTCCAGAACCCTTCGGCGCTTCTTGTGGCGCCTCAACCAGGTAGTAAGCCTGGAACCAGGACTTGAAAGCTTGATCCTGAATAATATGATGCATCTTTTCCGTGGAGAGGCTCTATCATGGTACCTGGACACCAAAGACACACAAGGAGAAGTTGAGGACCCGACCCTCGAGTTGGACTCTTGGTGTAGTCTTTTGAGAGAGAATTTTGGAGTCAAGCCTTATAGAGCCCTGGAAGCTCTCGTGGAAGCAAGATATACCATCCAGCATCTTATTGACGGCTTGGACATCCGTGAATGGATCGGGAACCTTCGATGCACAGCAGAACTAGCAACACTTAAACGCGAATTCATCACTTCAGAAATCGTCTACGAAAAGTTGGATATTCACCTCCAAACATGGTTCCGAAAACCATCCCATGAAGAATCGCTTGATGTGTGGTCAATGGCGTTCAAAGCGCAGACTACAAATTTGCGTCAGATGTGCATTGAAGAAAGTCTGAAAAAAGGGAAGCGGAAGCGCCCAGACCGAAAGAAACACCACAGCCCCGCTAGGAATTCTCGACGGAAGAACAAATAAGTCGCCTGTAGTTCCTTGAAGGAATCCGGGCCAAACACACGTGGCGAATGGAACTGTGAACAGAGGCGAAATGTTTTGTGACAAAATGCGACCTTTGAATTCGCCTAGCAAGATTACTATCTAATCATATACTTGTCTAAAAAGATATTTATCGCTCCGGAAATTACCTACAAAAGTTTGATATTGATATTAAATGGTGGCTTCTAGACCCATCTCTCGGGCGGGTGACTTGATGATTGTGCGAGGCAGAGTGATCACTGGATTCCAGCCGTGCACGAAAGATACATCCGGCAGAATCTGAAAAGAGGAACCAAATCTGAGCGCCGAGAACGGAGGAGACACCACTGCTTTGGCAGAATTCAGGGACACGGGAACTAGGAAGTGATACTTGTTTTGAAGAGAAATTTGAATCAAGTGAAGATGGCAAATGCAACATCTCAGAAGACTTCCAAGAGAATGTGGTTGAAATAGCCTCATGTGTACAAGGTAGGAAAAGATATCACCAGACATTTTTAGAACACAGAAAGGAATATTAAAATGCTTTTTTCTTTTCTAAAATAAAGTTTCTCCAAGAGAGTTTCATGGTTATGCCATTGGATACGCATGGGTGATTGGCTGATTGAAACGCAACCGACAGTTTGGCTTGATGGCTGATGCCGAGGTTTAAGTATGATTTCGAACCCTCCTGCGCTCCTTAAAAACATCGGATAAACTAAAAGCAACTGTAGTCAGCCCCCCTAAGACGGCGACTATTTGATCAAGATCCCAAATGGATATGTTGCTCTTTGGAACAAATCGAATGTGCCAACTGGTTGACCAATCATCCCATATATCATACAGGAAAATATCTGAAATATATTTAACCCATAATACAATTCCGAATACAAACACAGCAGCGGCTGCCGCAGAAAGTCCGCTGGACTGCCAAGGCTGATACTTCGGCGCGTTGGTCTGTGAGCCAGATTCAACCGTGGCTACCGTGCGAATCCTCAAAAAGCTCTTGTATACTATTTCAAAGCCATAAATGACCAGAGCTAGTACTTCAAAAGTAATGGCTAGGGTCATAGCCAGAAAGTATTCAAAAAGAAACGCCCGAACAAGATTGAGATCCGACGCGGTGGCGTTTGGGTAACGAAAAAATAAGACTAGTTCGGCTGACATCGACAAAAGCCCAACAACGAGAACAGAAAGTGCGCGCTTGTGATGACCTTTAAAGATGGCGATGCTAAAAAAGATAAAAGTGAGACCAATAAAGTCCTCGCAAATGGTCAACGGGGCTTCCATAGCAGCAGCGAGCTTGACGAGTTCCGCAGACCTGCTAAGTAGCAATGGCTGAGATTCATGGTCCTGCGCATATGTCCAAATTTGGTGTAAGAGGTGTACCGTAGCGACAGCCGGCATTGTAAGCACTGCAATGAAATCATTGGAGATGGAATCTTTGCCTGAAGACTTTGTATTGAGTGTCCAGGTGATGAGTACCGAAACCAGGATAGCGCCCCAGCAAAGAACAGTACCTGGGCCGTATAGGGACGAGACTAATTCGAACCGCTCATCGGGTGTCATTATTCGGAATTCGGAAGTATCAGCAGGTGTTAATGACACCGCTAATGGGTACCTGTACCTAAACCTATCCCAGGGATCCTTAGTCGAGAAAATGTCAATGATACTGGAATCATTCATCATGAGGAACTAAACGGTATTGACCGATATCTGGTGCTTAATTTTCAAGCTTTGAATAAAGAAAAGGCGCATCTCAAGAAGAACTGGAAGATTAGGCAACCAATTTAAGCTACTGAGATGAATGCGGCGTTTGCTGACTGTACCTGGAGGCCGCCGTGGCCGTGTTTATCAACATGCGGAATCTGGCTTTAGCAATATTGCTGCGGATAGAATCGGCTATCATCGCATCAATTTCGATACAGTAAGAACTAGCGAAATTCATCCATTAGACGGAGCCGTGGCTTGTAGAATCCTGGCTAGAAATTTTGAACATGGACAAACAATTTTGAGACAAATTGCGACTTTTGAATTCGCATGACGGGATTACTATCTGATTGTGTAACTATAAGAGAGTGAGGGTAGCGTTCTAATCCTTTTAAGGAGCGTGATTAATCCCATTTCCATTGTCCACCTGTGATCCGAAAGTAGATAAAATAGCTGCCTGACTATCTCCCCCCGATATTATACATTTGCCTTAAAATATTACTTAGTTAAGGTCAGCAAGGCAGGTCTTGAAAGCCTTGTCAGCCTCCTCGAGACTGTGCTGACCAGTCGACTTGCAAGAAGGAACAGCGACGAAGAACTTGGGGGCAAACTCGTCAACGCACTCCTTGGTGGAGGTGACGAGGTTCTTGAGCTCGGACTTGAGACCGGCATCGGAGATGACCTTGACGTGAGCGCTAATGGCATCGGCAGTCTTGATGGCGTTGTCGATGAACTGACGCAAAATGTTAGCATTGTGTGGAGAAGAGTTGGGTGGAATATATTTACCGTTTCAAACTCGCTGCAAGCCTCGTCGCTCTCGCTGTCAGAGCGCTTGTAAGAAGAGCCATCAGAAGAAGAACCAGTGCCGGAGCTGCCGGAACCGTATGCAGAACCACTACCAGAGCCGCCAGTGGAACCACCAGTAGAGCCGCTGGTAGAACCCTTGGCGGAACCGCTAGAAGAGCCACTGCCAGAACCATAGGTTGAACCGGAAGATCCTCCAGAGGTACCGGAACCGCTATCAGAAGAGCCAGAAGAGCCAGAGGAGCCAGAGCCGCCGGTAGAACCACCGGTAGAACCACTAGAAGAACCGCCAGCAGGGCTGTAACCAGATCCAGATGAGCCGCTGGAAGAGCCACCAGTAGATCCAGAGCCAGAGGCACCTCCAGAAGAAGATCCGGAACCACCAGTAGAACCGCTGGCGGAACCACCAGTTGAGCCACCAGTTGAGCCACTGGAAGAGCCACCAGCAGAACCACTGGCTGAGCCTCCTGTAGAACCAGATCCAGATCCAGAGGAGCCACCAGCAGGGCTGTACTCAGATCCAGAAGAGCCAGAGCCGCTACCAGAGCTGCCAGTGGAACCACCAGTAGAACCGCTAGCAGAACCTCCAGCAGAGCCACCAGTCGAGCCAGATCCAGAGGCACCGCCAGACGAGGATCCAGAACCACCAGTAGAACCGCTAGCAGAACCTCCAGCAGAGCCACCTGTAGAGCCAGAGGAGCCGCCAGATGAGGATCCGGAGCCACCAGCAGAGCCACTGGCGGAACCTCCTGCAGAACCAGATCCAGAACCACCAGTGGAACCACTTGCAGAACCGCCCGCAGAACCACTTCCAGAACCATATCCAGAGGAACCCCCAGATCCACTAGTAGAACCTCCAGAAGAGCCACCCAAGAGGCCACCAAGACCGCCTGAGAGACCACCAGAACCACTACCATAGCTGCTGGATCCCGAATGACCTCCAAAGAGATAGCCGAAGGTACGCTTGACCTGCTTATAGTAAGAACTTCCAGAAGACTTTGAAGAACCTCCGGTTGATCCATAGCCGCTGGAGGAGCCGCCAGTAGAGCCACTGGAAGAACCTCCACCGGAACTATATCCAGATCCAGAGGAGCCGCCAGAGGAAGAACCGGAGCCGCCAGTTGAACCACCTGCTGAACCACTTGCTGAGCCTCCAGCAGAGCCTCCAGCAGAGCCTCCAGCCGAACCTCCAGCCGAACCACTGGCAGAACCACCGGCAGAACCACCGGCAGAGCCGCTAGCAGAGCCACCAACTGAGCCACTGGCGGAACCTCCAGCAGAACCACTTGCAGAGCCTCCAGCGTGACCACCGACAGAACCTCCAATATGGCCGCCGATGGAACCTCCAATGGAGCCACCCGCAGAGCCACCAGCCGAGCCTCCTGCGGAACCACTAGCAGAACCGCCTGAAGAGCCTGATCCAGAGCCACTAGCAGAGCCGCCGGTATAGCCTTTACCGGAGCCACTAGTTGAACCACTGGAAGAGCCGCCAGTGGAGCCATAGCCAGTACGTCTCACAAGCTTATAGCCTTTAGTTGAACCGCTACCGGAGTTGTATCCAGATCCAGAGGAGCCGCTTGAAGAAGAGCCAGAACCACCAGCGGAGCCACTGGTGGAGCCATAGCCAGAAGACTTTCCAGAACCACTGGCAGAGCCTCCAGCAGAACCACCGGCAGAGCCTCCAGCGGAACCTCCAGCAGAACCTCCAGCAGAGCCGCTAGCTGAGCCACCAGCTGACCCCCCAGCAGAACCACTTGCAGAGCCTCCAATATGCCCGCCAATGGAACCACCGATGGAACCACCAATGGAACCGCCAGCAGAGCCGCCAGCAGAGCCTCCAGCAGAACCACTGGCAGAACCACCGGCAGAACCACCAATAGAGCCGCTAGCAGAACCACCAGCTGAGCCACTGGCGGATCCTCCAGCAGATCCTTTAGTAGAGCCACTTGAAGAGCCCCTGGTAGAGCCACTGGTAGAACCACCAGTCTTTCCATATCCGCTAGATCCTGATGATCCAGAAGAAGATCCGGATCCACTTCCGTAGCCATAGGAGCGCTTAAGCTCTTTGTTACCCATATCATCAGACATAGTAGTAACAGCATTAATAATCTTGCTGAGGTCCTCAACGAGTTTCTAAGCTATTGTTAGCATTGATCATTACTGTAAGCATCGAGATCAAACTCACTTTTCCATCAGCACCGACATTAGAAGCATCAAGCCCCTCGGCGAGCTGGCAAGCATCGGTGGACAGGTCGGCGACATCGCCAAGCTTGGCATTGACCTCAGCTGTAGACAGAGATGCATGCACCGATGAGATGGCCAGCATCGTGGTGGCACCAGTAGCAATTGTAGAACGCATCTTGAGCGAATGAAGACAAAAAAGTTATAAAGTAAAAAGGGAGGTGGGGAATGGGAACGAGGGCTTGGAGTAGAAGTGATGAGGAAGCGAGTGAGTGAGGATGAGCAAGACACTTCAATGCCAGATATGAGGTCTGGTTATATACTTCATCACATCAGGGTAAACTCCATCCAATTCGCTGACTTGAAGTCTTGAATTAGTCTCCGTACAGTATTTTCCCGTCCCATGCCTCGCGAATAATGGTCTGTGTACAAGTTGTGATCAACTACGGACATCGGGCCGTATCCTGGGGTTCAGGTGACTTACGCAATCATCCACATTCCGTTTGAACCGGACCGTTTGGCAGTATACACATGTTTTCCCGTATTCTTTGACCATGCACAGATTAAGCTTAGTGAGTTTCACTCGTAGGGCTACCGGAAGAAGAGTCAGTGCTCAGGGCGCACGGCACTTCAACTGCCATGGGCCGCACTAAATCCCCGAGCTAGTGTTTCTTCATTGCAGCGTTACGTACGTCGCCACTGCAAAAATCTCCACAGTACCTGATACAAACTCTTTCAGCTGTTGTGGGGAGCATCAAACAAAAATTAGAAACTGTACCATCCCGCCAATGATGGGGATGGCAGCTGTGATCTGTGACAAGGGATCATCCTCTCGGAAAGCTAATGCACTGACTTCCCTGCTCCCGGCTTCCGCGGTATGCCAAACATCCCGCACGCGAGTTGGTTACTAACGAGGAAAGGAAAGGTATGGTTCTGAGGATCATCGCTGTCGGATCCGATGTACCGTGCTGAGAACTTAGATATGACCCCGTGCCGTATTGTTCGTACAGGGTAATGTTTGCGATATATGTCATTGTAATTTATCACTTCAACGATTCCCATTTAATCCTTGTTTTATTGTACTTTTGCGGACTAAGCTAAAGAATACGAGGACTGGATTTCCAGTTGCGTTAATCGGATGTGACCTTGGTGGATTCAAGAACAGTCTCTACATGCTCCCACACCAGTGTTCCACCCGATTTCCCAGCCAAGAGAAGGGATATTTTAATTATATTTTTGATTTGCCGACCGTTGAGAGGACGAGACGAGAGCAATTCATAGTGATCGTCCGTTAGAGTAGTCTGCAAATTCGACCTCGTAGAAAATTGCTTCCAGATGTGTTTCCTCGCTTCCTTGTCGAGGTCGGGGTACTCTAGGGTTAGGTGGACCCTACTCTGAAAAGCGGGATCTATGGTTGTGGCCCGATTGGAGGTCAAAAATAGAATTCCAGGGTAGTACTCCAGCATCCTGCATGTTATTAGAAACTGAAAATGTTGTGATAATTGACCGCTTACCGAAGAAACACAGCCACGATTTCATTATGGTCCAGGTTGTTGGCTGAACGCTGTTCAAGAAAGATGTCGCACTCATCTAGGAGCAGAACTGCGTTCCATTTTTGAGTGACCTCAAGAACTGACGTCAAGTGTTCCTCAATGTCAGTAGCATCTCGTCCTAGCTCCCCCGCACTCAACATGTACAGGGGCTTGCGGACCTTGTCCGCAACAGCTTCTGCAGTGAGAGTTTTTCCTGTGCCCGGATTTCCAGTGAGGAGCATGATAAGTCCCTGGCCCTTTCCTTGAATGACATCATCAAATAGAACCTTGTCTTCAGTTTGGCTCTCAATGAATGTCAATATGAGGTCTCTGTACCCCGCCGGCAACATTAAGCTTGGGAAAGCGTCATCATTCCATGAGATGTCTCGGACGCTGTCCACATCGAACAAAGCCATGGTTTTGTACTTGAGCGAGTAACCACGAACGAATGAACTGCATAAAAGTAATTGATCATCCGACAAGGTTTCTAAGCTAGGTTAGCACACTTTCAGATTGATTTCTAGGGTTCATACCTTTCTCGTGAAAGCCCTTTTGTTTGTAGACGGCTCCTTGACTCCGGATTTTTCGAGAAAGGGCATCTGGTGCATTGACCATAATGAAAGGATCTGCATAATGCCCAGGTGGTGGCGGACATCCTGGGCGATAGCGATGCACATCATCATCTACTTCAACCTGAGGCAATTTAGAAAACTTGCTCAATGAAACAAGTCGAATGCGGTCCTCATTGTTCTCTTGAAAATAAGATGCAGCGTCGATGACTATCCGACCATCCAACTATGGTAATGTTTAGCGAATTTAATTTTCAAGTAGCATTTGGTGACTTACATGGCGAGAAATGAATTCTTTCTTGCGTCGGATCTGCATGACTCCACTGTAGGCCTTGTAACAAAAGTCATCATTCAATCGATGAAATGCTTCGCCTCTTGCTATCGCAGCCTTTTCTACCTCATCCTTGGACGGGTGCAGGTCCGCTGGATATACCAGCAAATCCGTAATCTCTCGAGTACCGACAAACTCAGGAATGAGCAAAACATCAGGGCAATAACCAAACTGTTTCCCATCCCAATCGATAAAATTGACCTCCAGGCCAAAAAATGTCACGTCCTCACATTTCTTATACGCGGATCTCTTGAGCAAGTAGAATCGATCGTGGCCATTCTGGGAAGAATACACTCGAATCCCAGGTGTGAAAAGAGCCCAGAGCGTCTTGAAAGTAATCACTCCATTTTTCTGTAGGTCTTCAACTTCGGTCATAGTATCTCGCAGCTGCGAATCGATAATGTCGTATAGAAGCTTCGAGAAAGGAGCCGAATCATCTCCATCCTCGCATTGCCGATTCACAATATCAGTGAAGCGCGCCCATCGGTAATAGAATGGGTGGAAAGGAGCTTTAAAAACCAGCTTCTTCAAATTGGGCGTAATACCTTCAAAGTCCTCAAAAAGCTCATTGAGGAGTGCCTTGATTTTAGGACTCTGAACCACAACAGAATGCAGCATCAAAGGGTCGCCTTCTTCATGGCTATTGGCCATTCTTACGACAAGTGCTTTGGCTCGTGTCCCAGCCTCTCTCTCAATGGAACTTTTCAAGTCACGAGGGTAGTCCTCAACCCAATTCTTACAGCACTTGCATTTTGATGGCCCTTCGTACAATGTTTGCACGGCGCATTCGGAACCGGTTTCAACCATTTGAGCTAGTTTCTGGGCTGACTTTGATCGAGACGTCAAATCCTTTGCAGCGTTCACATCTCCCGACGCCTGATGGAGCTGAAATTCGTCCGATATGGAATTGGAGCGAGAGGAGTACTGGCTTGAATAGTAGTCTGTAGAATTGAAGTCCATGTCGATAGCGTGATGTTGATCAAAATAAGGAATAAGGCTGAAAGAAGTAGAAGATGCTGGGAGATAAACAGTAGGAATAGCAAGAGGGAACTGGGAAACCCCGCAGCCCGTCTAATTAACAATCATGCCACATCTTATGCGAACCATCACAAGGTAGAATTCAATGTGACTCGGCGAATGCATGTGGTACCCTGATTCTGCATCGCAATCAAGGAAATGGTCAGATGTTGCAACCTTAGGTTTTTCGAAATTTGGTTGTTACCACACAGAGTGACCATTGTGCATACTAGCGTGCGTCGCGGAGTACAAATGGCGTAGGAAGTACGTCGACGTCTCGCGAGAATACTGCGGGGCCCAATATTCATGGGAGAAGTGGGTGCAAGAGATCGAAATGATATGCCCATTGGTTCCTTTACGTTTGGCTACTTTGGGTATCCGCTGGTGAACTGCAATTGTAAAGGTGTGATGTTGGGGCCAATAACCATGCTCCCTATCGTGAGGCGTCGGACCAAGCTTGATTAGTTTAACGAATTATTCTTGTGGCTTGTATGGCTGTAAATTTGGCCTCATCTATTGGTTGGATATATCATGTGGCTTCTGCATGTTGGTCAGCTTACGTAGTGACGTGTCCAAAGGTAGCCTTGAGAAGGCAACCATGCCAAGATTTTGAGATTTCAGCCCATCCATCGGTTAATTTCGGAATGCGGATAAATTGCGCTTTCGCTGGTTCTGGGCTATGATTGGACTGTATTCCGCTCCCAAGTCTGCATTTCTTTGACTGCAATATTCTTTGCAAGGATTGGCAGAGGAAAAATCTAAAACAATGCGCTGGAATTTTCCCTTGGGGTACAAACGAGTTATAAACGCTTGCGGTTAGAAATGGAAGGATAAATATTTGTTTCGTAAGATTAATTCGTATTTACATTGAAATGAATCCAAAGCAACTCACTCTGAGTGAGTTACATCCGCATAGTCGTCCCTGGTTGCTTTCCTGCCTTCCACTTCTTCTTCCTCATCCGAGTAAATTATTGGAGGAGGCGACTCGTTTCGTCTTTCTCTCGCTGCTCGCTTCTCGTCCCTCCATAAGAGCCACTGGATGGTAGCCGTGGTAATAACTGGTTATTTGTTAGTACTGGAGATCTTAATGAATCTAACTGACTTACTGAGTAGCACTTGTAAAATGCTCGAATAAGTATATCCCCTCCTCGCTGCAGGAAAGTCTGTCGTTTTCCACACAAAGTTGGGCATCTGGACCTTTCAGTGATGGGGACTCGTCGAGATTGGGACCAGAACTTACAACGGCCTGTACGGCGTATGCCAAGTCATTGGCCACAGCAACTAGAAGTGCTCGCTTTTCAGTATCTGCGGAGCATATTTCATTGATCCAACTGAGGATGAGAGGACCCGCGCCGTTCTAGACTTCATTAGATGTGGACATTGAATAATGAGAGCACAAATAACGTACACCAATATGGCTGAGCCAGTAGACAAGCATCCGGCTGTCAATGTCCGTGTAAAGAGGCATCTTCAGAAGTATAGCATTGAAAATGAGCTGGTATTAAGGTAAAGTGTTAGCCCATACATACTCGAATTTTCGAAACGTATGCCATTTTGGTGCGAGCTTACGATAATTACAGCACCAGCGTAGATAAAGGGCCAACGCATTCCTTGCAGTGGACCATCAGAAAGCCAGGCCCAGATCAGTGCCATGACCATAAATATGGGTGTGGCTGGAACAGGTACTGGGGTTATAGTTGTAAGCAGATTGCAGCCTCGAGGCCAAAAACGAAATTAGTGAGACGTACAAGTATTAATCTCGGGAATGGAAAACGACTTTCCCGGAACCGGAGGTGGCTGGTCATTGAAACTCTTTAGCCAATAGCCCATGGCAAACTGGGGGAGTCCGTTATTCCAAAGGATATACAGTAGTGCTGTTGATTTCATCATTAGCTGAAACTTGATTCGATATCAGGAAAAGGACATACGAAGAAGATAAGTATGCCAACTGAATAAAATGCCGAGAGCCTTTTCTTTCGTCCAAGGCTGTTTTCCAGCACGACCAACAGCTTGCATTCTCCTGATCGATAGAATATGCTCTTCCTCGGTTGTCCACCAGGTTCTCTTCCCGTCCTGGGGTAGGTTTGGGAAGAATAGATATCCGGCCGCCGCTAACGGTAATGTGATGATACCATCAATAATAAATAGCCATCGCCCTGTAACAGAACAGTTAGATGATTCGCAAAATTTTCCTGTGATGGTAGTCTAGTGCAATGCGATTTGACTGATCCATCCAGAGTAAAAGTTCACACGTACAACCTGCGCGACCATGCACTCCATCCAAGTTTGAGAATGCCGCTGCTTGCAAAAAACCACTAAACATGGATCCTGCCGAACCAGCAAGCCAAAAAAGCATTGCTCGTTTCCCTATTTCGCGTGGCGTATACCATGATCCCAACATGTAATGAATCCCCGGATAAAACCCCGATCTGTAAACAAATGTCAGAACTGGATTGATTGTTGTGTACCAGTAGAGGAAGATATGATGGCGCCGGGAAAGAAAAGCCTACTCGAAAAATCCTACAAAGAACCGCAAAATATAGAGACTCTGATATGATTGAACTGCCGAGGTGCAGATGGTGGCAATTCCCCACCCAACTTCGAGGGAGGGTATCACCCATCTTGGGGAAAGCCGGGTGAGAAGGAGATTAGATGGGATCTGACCTATCACGTAGCCCACAGTCCAAATCGAAGTGCCTGTTGAATTTATAATTAGTCGTTGCCCTGAAGTCATCAAGACAAGCCTAGCGTAAAGAGCTGCCGACGTCACCTACTCGTCACAAGCTGATTGCCAAACATATCTAGGTCTTCTTGCATGCCACTGAGAAAAGCATTGTTGATATTTGTTTGATCAATATTCTTTAAAAAATAACCTATCGCGGCAAAGGTGAGAACAAAGGCGTCTACTTTGAAGAGTAGGCGGCGCTGGTCTGGAGGAAGCTCCCAAGCATCCCAAATGTAGCCTTTCCACGTCTGAACTGGCCTCACAACAATTTCTGGGTGAGGATTATCCGGAGTCGCCGCGGCGAGAGGGACATAGGTCCCTACAGTGCCGCTTTGTCTGGGCATGGTGGTGGGTTGGGAAGTATGTCAGTGTAAAATCAAGTCACTGGTAGCGCGTTTTGTCTCTGCGACGTCTTTTTTATTGCTTTATTCCAAGAAACTAAATGAATCAAAATCGAGTGGCCGGGCTCAATGCGACAAGCCAAGCGTGCACGGATTTAGGCGATCACGACATAGGTGATCACGACATAAGCTCATCGATCCCACTAATCGCGTCACTCAAACTAGTTGAATATGATTGGCACACGACGATCACTGGACCATTTGGTCTCAGATGATTACGAAACGTGCTAATCCCATGAATCTATCATGCCTGCCGGCGGTTAATTGTCCCTGATAACTGGAACCTTGGAGTATTGCGATACGGACACGTCTCCTTCGTTTATGGTAATGGGCGAGGCGACGTTTCATCACGTCTCGACGACCCTGACAGCCAAGAGGCACCTTTGAACTCTAATTGACGCCAAAACTCGCACCAATAGCGATTCTAAATTTTTTTCTTTTTTATTTCTGCCCACTTCAAATTCATAGGCCCCAAGCTACGTATCACCGACACGATCGCTGCACAAAATTCGGAATTATCTGAACTCACAGCGCCGGCTCGAGCAGGCTATCAAACGTTCTTGACTCCGCATGTGGACAAATAGGCTCAAGTAATTGTTCTCCTATTTCTATTAATTATAAGATACATTAAAAGAGTCTGATGTTCATTTATTTATGCTATTGAAGTTGCGCACCCATTTTAGTACTTAAAATTTCTGGATGATATTTGTATCCAAGAGCTATATACACTCTACACAGTCAATGTCCTTGTAGGGAAGGTTTGTCATATCAACATAACAATTATTATCCAGATCCTTGTAACCGACCATTTACTTTTATCGCCAAATTCACAGAGGTTGCCGGGCGGTCATGCCCCATTCCGGCGTGGGGTTGAGTTGGAGAATACGATATCGCCATTCTTTCCTGGCCCCTCTTTCTAGCAAAAACTTCACCACAGCATCATGTTCTTTCTCCAGAGCTAATAGCAGCGGGGTATCACGAGAATCGTTCTTTGCTTCAAGGTTAGCACCTTTTTTCACCAACAGTTGAACCACATCCATATGCCCTTTCATTGCAGCGAGCAATAGTGGCGTGTTGCCCTTTTCGCTCCTCGCTTCAATATCGGCGCCTTTTTTGATAAGCATTTGCACCATATCCTTGTTCCCTTTTGACACAGCCAGTGACAATGGCGTGTTGCCATTCTTGTTCTTTGTCTCTAGATCTGCGCCTTTTTCGACAAGCACTTGTGCCACATCCGCCTGTCCGTTTATGATAGCCAGTAAAAGCGGTGTGTTGCCATTCTCACCCTTTGCCTCAAGCTCGGCACTTTTGTCAACCAGCACCTGTACCACTTCCTTGTACCCCCTTGACACAGCCAGCGACAGCGGTGATGCGCCATTTTTACTCTTTGCTTTGAGGCTGGAACCTTTTTCAAGCAGTACTTGTACCACTTCTGTGTGTCTATTTGTTATAGCCAGGAAGAGGGCTGTGTTTCCGTTGCCACTTTTTGCGTCAAGATCCGCGTTGTTGTCCACCAATACTTGCACCACATCCTTATGCCCTTTTATTGCCGCACATAAGAGTGGAGTATTGCCAGTATTGGTCTTGGCCTCGAGATTAGCGCCGCTGTCTACCAGTACTTGCACCACGCCCGTGTGGCCTCCTCGAGCGGCAATGACTAGTGGTGTGTTTCTGGTATCATCTGTTGCTTCGAGATTGGCGCCTTGATTTATTAAGAGGTGGACCATGGTCTGATCTCCTATATATGCAGAATCCATCAACAGCGTATGCCCATCTGGATCCCTCCTCTCAAGATCGGCACCTTTGTCAAGCAGTAATTTTACCACAGCATCGTGACCATTGCTCAAGGCTAGCTCGATTGGTGTCCAGCCATCTTTATCGCGACTGGAAACGTCGGCTCCGTTATTGAGTAACTGATTGATCACCTGCACATGGCCATCTTTTGCTGCCTCATGGAGTGTTTTTGTCTCGATGTGGCCCTGACCAATGGCATGGAATTCTGGAGAGAAGCCAGGGCTGGTAGACGCCTCAACAGACCATTGTTTTGAGTATGGGAGCGAAGCTGATTGTGTAGTCTGTGTTGGCATCTCTTCCTCGTAATCAAAAGAACTGCGCCTGGAGGAGGATATTGAGGACCTGGGAGAGTCAGCTTCAGTATCCAAGAAATCAATTTGAGGGCTGACCTGGTGTATATATTCGATAGCCTTGGCATTTCCGGTAGCCAAGAACTCATCCATTCATGGCATATCGCCGTATCTGAGTCCAAACGCTTTTGAGGATCCGGCATCATCAATGCACGAATGAAATCATGCCCAATTTCGCTGACCTGGCTATCATTCAATGGAACACGAGGAAAGTGCCCTTCTGGGTTGTTTGAGTATTCAATCGTGGAGTATAGACTCGGAAATGGAAGAGTGTTGGTTAACAGGAAAAATATCGTCACCCCCAAGGCCCACATATCAGCTGCTTGGTCGTCAACGTCGGGTCCAGTAGATTGGCCTAGTTGTAGTATCTCGGGCGCCATGTATTGTATGGTACCACATCCTTTGGAGCTAGCGCTTGTGTCTGCTTCTATCCTCTTACTGATACCGAAGTCAACAAGTTTGACCCACCATGCACTGGGCGGACACTGATGAATCAAGACATTCTAAGGCAAGAGGTTAGAGTATTTTGTCGTGTACCTCATCACTAGCGTCAAAAGGTTTGTGTTGCCAACATACCTTGGGCTTTACGTCACGGTGAGCAAATGATTCTTCATGCATGGCTGCTAGGCCCCTCAGGAGTTGCCCAGTAATGGTTCTACAGTCATCTTCGAGCAAGCGACCGTATTTGGCCACATAACCGTGTAGATCACCTGTCGGAAAATATTCCATAGCTATATACAGTTTCTGGGAGGACGTATACCATCCCAACGTCTTTACGAAGTACTTTGAATACTGGCCGACCCGAATTAGTTTGTCAACTCGCATAAACCCCCGCAGATTTGACATAAATTTATGGGAATTGTGTAACTGATTTACCTTGTCGCGAGAAAATTTGATGATGGCTTCAAGCTCCCGCTTTTATCGTCGTTGCGCGCCATCGTCTTGGAGTCGAATGATTTTCACAGCGCGCTGGGTGCGGCCTCGCGCACCGCTAGTGCACTCCTCCAAGACTACTTGTCCTTGGTCGCTCTGGTAAATCGTTCGACATTTTTTCCAATGCTCTAGTCGCGGAGGGGAATATGGAGGTGCGTCGGGATCGTCGAATATATGTATGGTGTGGCCATTGCCGAACTGCGTCGCCAATTTGTAGTCCCGGACAATGTCGGACAGACCATCATCCATAGCGACAGGAGTTGGTCCGAAGTCCTAGGTACAGCGATGTTGAAAGAAACTTGTACGGTTATCAATCGCGGGGCTCTCCGGCCTAATAGCGACTTTTAACTGCTGACTCACAAGGCAGAGTCCTGCATTTTGCCTTGTTATCTATTGGTTATCGCAAGCCTCGTTTGGTTCGTGGCTGAATTCGTCGGCTACTTAGTGGACGGAATTCGCTGGTGCTTACGGCGTATGCATTCCGCGTGCTCATGGAACAATGCACATTACCCCGCTCCTTTATTTTTATCATACGACATGATAAAAGGCTGCGAGATTTTTCCCCTACAAGATAAAGTGTCACAGCAGTTTCTATATGCTGCTGTCTTAGTGAGAGGAGATACCGAATTTCACTGTTTAGAGTGACAGGCGAGACGAAATCATCTGAAGATGGGATCAAGGGCCCGGCTTTGGAAATGCGTACGCGAATAACTGTGATTGACAATCAGTGACGGAATAGTTCACATCATTGGTGCAATAAAAATCCGTCAAGATGATGTAATTGAGATCAACTATTAAAAAATATGCTTCTGTTTTTCAAGCGGCTCTTGGCTTCAGCTTGCAGATCAATCCTTTGGTGCGGTAGAACCACCGCGAGCTTGTCCACCATATTTCATTGGGATCTTCAAGCTCAATATCAAATTTAGCGATCAGTGTGGGCACAACTTTGTAGACTTCCATCATACTCAGGTTACGCCCCAAGCAGATGCGCGACCCTCCACCGAAGGCAATGCTTGCTGTGCCCCAAAGTTGCATCCGTTGCTTGTAAGCCTCCTGGCTCTCATTTGCTGCTCGCAACCAACGATCCGGGTAGAACTCGTCAGCATTGAGGCCGAAGATTTTCTTATTGCGGCCGACTATATAAGGGTTCATTCCAACAAAGCAGCCTGCAGGGACAATTGACCCGTCGGGCAGTGTTAGACCCCCTTGAGGCACGATGCGCTCCATTGTCATAGAAACGGCAGGGTGATAACGAAGGGTTTCATTGACCACAGCCTCTAGATAAGGCATTTGACGTGCATCTGAGACGGATACTATCGAGCCCGTGGGAAATTTGGCGCGAACTTCATTTTGTAGCATCTCCCATATCCGCTGATCCTTGAGACAGTAATAAAAAAGCGCTTTCATTGTGATGGCAGTGGTGTCGGCCCCGGCAATAACTAGGAAATTATCAACGTTAGACATGGGGAGGTTGGGCTGTCAAAAATAACGCACGGTTGAGAAGTAAATATCCAATGATGGTATTCTCATTTACCACCTCGGGGTGAGTACCTTTGGACTCAATAAAATACTGAAGAAAATCGGGATGTTCGGGATTGAAATTTTTATCCTCCTCATTGAGCCTGGCTTTTAGGCTCTCAACTGCAATTCGGGTCACGTTGGATATGTTAGGTGGTCCAAGATGATAGATTGGGTTTTTGTCAAGCCAGTAGTCGAGCCAAGGCATCTGACCGCATATTCCAAGATAGTCGATTGACTGATCTGCGATTCCAAGAGTCCCATCAAAGTCACGACCTTCGTCCATATAGCCAAACCTTTTACTAAATGTCACTGTGCCCACAAAATCCCAGGCATCTAGGGACTGTTAGCTACCCACTCTTTAAGGGTTGATACTACCCATCTCGGGATTTCTTACAGTACGCCAACCACTCTCCTAATTCACAAACGTTTCCGGGTTCGACGTATCGCTTGTGTAGATGAGAACAGAAATCCTGTATAACTTTGTTCATATGTGGCTCCATAGCTCTAACGCTTGGAACAGAGTAGTGGCGAACAACCGGTCGTTTCAGCCGAGCGTGTTCGACATTGTCAACTTCACTAAAGATGTGATACGTTCTTTTGCCATTGACTATAGAGCTGCTATTTTTATAAAAGTCGGTCTGTGGAGGGAGGAAGTTCAGTCCTTGAATCAAAATTTTTATTTCAATGGTAATGGTTATTTACCTTCTTCCATTTGCCATCAGTACTATAAATAACCCTGAAAAGCTCGGGATGATCGATGTCCAGAAGATTAGGCCCTATTCGGACAACTGGCCCATATTTATCGTGAAGCTTTTTCATACGGGGCGCGTAATCGGCCGATATGACCTGCCAGAGTCGCCACAAGTTGGTCCATCCTGTGATGATTAGTCTTAGGCTTTCTTGTAGCATATGGTGCAGAATATGAGAGGGGAAATAGTAAGAGAGATAAAACATATACCTGCAAGAAAAGGCCCAGGATATCTCTTCAATGGAGATCGGAAATAGGAAACAAAGAACCACAAGAAGAGCAGTGCCGCCAACACCAAGGCTATATTCTGAATGGGTGGGGTCTGTGGATAAGAGATGACTGACAAATGATCTTGAAACCGATTGCTCACACGGGGAAGCGTACTATTGGTTGTAAATATGAATACCATGGCTGATTCCCCTTGACCAATAGATATATAGTGAGGTAGACTTTCGAGGGGATGTAAAAGATAGTGTGCTGCTACCTTTAAGGAGAAAAGTCTCAGGTGGTGCGAAATGAGGATTTGGAAGAGCTTTATACTGGGCAATCACAATGGCCACAAACACATAAAGACGAAACCGAGAGCATAAGAAATTGCTTTTTTTTATGCGACGTGCAGTAGTGTGTAACAATAACAACCCTGCGCTGCTGCACTCCGAAGTTGCTGGTTGGTCTATTTGATTGCATATTTGAGAGGGGTAGCTGGGCTATTGACATCGTGCATAAGCGACGTGGCACCTCAATCCTTCATCGGCGATCTTTGCCTTTTGTTTATCTGTGCATTCCAAGATAGGGAGTCGGTCAATCGGACCGGAGAGAGACTATTGAAATATATTACCAATATTCATCGAGGGGGAGCTTTTGTGTGTGCCACATTTCGGTTGAGTATTCCGAGCTTATAATCTGAACCAATGTACTCACTTTCTTGCTAAATTGTGATTGAGGTGCTCTAAAGCCTTAGTGATTCACTCCAAATTCAATAGGAGGCTTGGCAGCAGTTCTCATGGTCAAACACCGATTTTCGAACGAGAGGGTTTCGATACGCATAGTTCATCCATTTACTTCGTTGCAGCAGCACAAAGTCGTCTTCGCTGACTTTAGAATGTTTCAAAGGATATCAAAAGTATAATTAGCAATGGAATACAGTGCTAATGATAACTTTACCCTTCCTATAGGTGGCGTGGCAGGAGAACCCTGGGAATGATGGTAGACCTTCTGTCCTTAAACCTTCCCGACGCAATCAACCCGCTCCACTATTTACACTAAAGGTGGAAGCGAAAATTTCTAAAGACAACAAGGTTGAATTGAGGCCTCAGGTTGCTTGACAGACAGTATATAACTGACTCATCGAGGACGCAAATCTTTTTATCATACTCTCAAATCCTCTTGTCACAACACGTGGCTCAGCAGAGCCAAACGCTCATATTCACTTGACTTCAACATGATGGACTCCGAATCGTCAGCTTCTGAGATCAATTACCTGACTCAAAATGCCCCAATCAGAATACTCCCAGCTGAGGTATATGTCTTGGTCATGGAGTAATGCTACTATCCTCAAGACATTCTATCCTTCATTGCTGCCGATTGTGCTGCGTTGCACTCCTACATGGATTTTCGACAGCAAATTTTGCGGGCACTCGCAAAGAAATTAGATCCTGTATTTTTCGATGCGGACTCTACTAGGACGATTATTCTTGCAGCAAGGCTGCGAGTTCTACGTAAAAACTCTGCTCGATATACCCAGACAGAGTATGAACAGCAAGTCGTGCGTTTCACTAATCTGGCTGATAAAGTAGCCGTAGATCGATGGCCCGACTCCTTAGTCTTTTTCTGTTCGTTTAGTGACCTCATTTCGGACGCCAGAGCGATACTCGACCAGATTTCCCTAAGAAAGACAAAGACTAGAGGGTCCTACTCCCGCACTATGCAGCATTCCCCAAATCAGCTCTGGCCCAAAAGAAACCAAAAAGAATCCGCTTCTTCACTTCAAATATTCACTCAAGGGTTGCTTAACTTTTACATCCCAATCTTTCGGGCTGAAAGCTGTTCTTCGGCCGTATTCCGACGTGGAAATAATAATTTTACCTACATGGTCAACGGACATCCTGTGTTCTCCCGACAATACCTGCAACATGCCAACTGGGAATGTACATCGCCCGTCTTCCTCTTCTATTTAGTGACTGGTCATATATATGATGAACATTTGCGCATCTTCAACCCTGTTGACGCGAAGTTAAAAGATATCATCTTTCGCATCATGCAAAACCTCAAGGGCCGCGATCAATTCAATATGCAACAGATATCGTCATATGTCAGGGAGGGTCTTCAAAAAGGCCGAAAAATCCCAAAGCATATATCTAAACGCTATGCCCCCACTTTGAAGCTATGGAAAAGAAGCACCCAGCAAGAACAAGGCTATCTGGAGTACCTTTGCTCACAGGGTATTCCTTTGCTCCGGTGCCTCCAGTGCATGGATTCGCAAGCGCAAGAGGAGTTTACTCTAGACACATTTTTTCGTAAATCACGTCAGAAAAGCGTCACACTCACATTTGAAATCAATCCGGAGCATCAACCCCCATCTCCTCATGGCATATTCTACCGACCCCAGTGGATACCTTTGATTGACTCGACGGGTGTCATCAACTTAAGGTCTTGGCATAATTCTCGGTAGCTCTGTTGGTGATATGGTTGTGTAAGCAGATAGCTGGCTAAATAGAGATTGAAACAATCATTGAGTTTGGATGACGATCGCCCTACTTTTCGTGTGAGCCTCTGGAACATCCCGGTGGCTTCCATTACATTCAACATCCATTGGACAATCTTCGTGTACAATCATCAATAAGAGACAAACAGGAGATGTGCAGTACAACTCCACTTATACTCAGAGAGCTTAAAACATTATAATTACTCTTTGAATAGATATGGGGGGCTTTCTTCTGTGTTAAACTTTTCTCTTTTTATGTATGCACCAGTATAGCTATCCAGCAAGGTTAACACACCAAATAGTGTTCAACTTTTCATGACAATTCTGTTGAAAAGAATTAAAGCTAATTGGCAATACTGAATCGAAGGCGAAACGAATCCTTGTGCATTTCTCGAGTAGCTCACAAGCAAACGCTTAGAGAGCAGCCGTGATAATTTGGTTTCAGCGGGTTCCTGAACATTGCTGAAGCAGCCTTCTTGGCGACAAGGGTTCTCTACGAAATCAGAAAGCGCTCCCATTTAAATATCATTGAGTCTATAATTGGCTTGATGTATAGATTCTATGTTGAGGGAGATGGTCTATGTATGTTCAAGTAGTTGAGTGCAATTGATTGCACACTGTGACGTCCTTGGTCTTCTTATGGATAGGACGACAAGGTTCTGGGTTCTGAGGTCCAAGATTTGAATTCGGAAAATTTAAACATCTCCGAATGCTTCCAAGCTAAGACTAGGCCTCAAGGGTTGCGGTGTAAATAGTATATAACCGAGATATCACCTCCCCAAATCGCTATTTAATCGTATTCTTTAAAGATTTTCCCACAGAAGGCAACTTACCAAAGCCAAGGAGCCATATCCACCAAACCTTTGATCCATTCTTCCATTCTTCCATCATGGATTCTGAAGTACCGGCCTTTGAAATGAATTATCCGACCCAAAATGCTGCAATCCAGAGACTTCCAGCCGAGTTATATGTTTTAGTGATGGAGCATTGCGATTCCCCTCTGCAGATTCAATCCCTCATCTCTGCAGATCCAGTTGCCTTGTGCTATTATTTGGACTCTCAGCATCATGTTTTGCGATTATGCGAGAGTAATTTACCTGCTGGCATCGACGATGAAGAATCGATCAGAACAACGACTCTGGCTGTTCGGCTGCGGAATTTACGTCGGAACGCTACCCTATACACTGCTACGGAATATCAGCAGCAAGTGCTTTTTTACACTAATTTCGCTGATACATGTGCCACCAATCAGTGGCCTACCTCATTGGACTTTTTTTGCTCACTCTACGACCTCGTTTCCGACGCCAATGAGCTCATGTCTCATTATATTCCAGAGCTTATCAAGAAGCAACAGAACGTTGCAAAAAATACAAATGCGCGAAACGAAGATTTTCACCGTTTAAAGACACTTCTCGCAGAGAAACTTGGAGTTGAATTGACATCACCTGGTCGCAAAGAGTCGGTTCGTTCCATGGATTTGTCCAGCACAGAAATGGCTTGGTTATACAAAGCAATTTTTCGGGTTGAGAGCCGCTCCTCCGCCATATACCATCATGGAAATATCCCCTTCTTGCATGCCCTAAATGACGATTCTGTGGTCACGCCAGATGACCTGGCATATACCAACAGGGGGATGGCGCAGGAAGTGGTTGAATTTTATTCAATACTCCATTATGTGTACACAGAGCACCGGCGCATTTTCGATCGTGTTCAAGAGCAGGTAGAAAGCTTAATCTCCCGCATAATGCAGAGACAGAAGAATCAATATTTGTGCAACAAGCAACACCTAAAATCGACTGTCTGTGTGGATATTGAAACTTACAAAAGTATACCACATCACATGGCCAAACGGTTTAGCCGCATTTGGAATCTCAAGAGCAGAGGCGAATATCAACTAGATGAATACTTAGAATACCTTTGCTCGCGAGGTATTTCTCTACTGCATCGTCTGCAAAATATGGATCCTCAAGCACAAGAGAAGTTTACTATTGACACCTTTTTCTACACGGCATTTCGAGGATCAGTCGAAGTTGAAATTATACCTGAATACCAGCCTCCATCCCCCCTAGGCTTGTTCTATCGACCCCATTGGATTCCTTTGTTGGGTGGCTGGACTGCACGCCGCAATTTGCAGATAGCGTCCCAGGAGCTTGACATATGGCCATTCTGGCAGGACCATAATTTGGTCCATCGTGACATATTCGGAATGCGGCCGGAGATTGAGGATATGGTGGCTGAGGCCAGTTAACATCTTGGTTTGCTAACATTGTAACTGACGGATGCCCAAAAGGATGTTAAATTCAAGAAGTAACGGGGAATAACTGGCAATAATCGGGTTTCTGTTTTTGTGTTTAATCTAAATAGAAATAATGTTTAAATTTATACCTGACAAGCGCTGACATAGCTATCTTGCTGCTAATAACTAATTGAAAGTGATAGACTAGCAAGGCTTTGACCCGGACCAATGTCCATTCATCGATCTATTAGGGAATGTATCCTTGTAACCTTGGAAAGGAAACACCTCAATGGCTGGGCAAGCATCGAGTCAACCCAAGTCTAAACTTTCCGTTGTGTTTGAGTTACTAGTAGTTGACTGACCAAATATAACCTCTACTTTCTTCAATGAAAGACTTGTACAGTCCTGAGATCAACATAAATGTATATTGGTATACAAAAGTATAACCGAAGAATAGTCCATGTGAGGATATGCTCGACAATAGACGAAGAAGGGAAGCCATCTAGCTTTCTGATGACATAGATATATCTAGTCGAACTTGAACCCCTGCTTGCCGAGTAACCGCGCAACGGTCTTGCTCCCCTTCCAGTACTCTCTGCCAAGCAATTCTGTATCGCCCCTGGAAAATTTCGGCTTCGGCGCACCAAAGAAAGATTTGATGTCAAATGTACCCTCCCCCTGGAGCTCCTCGCTTTGTACACTTTGATGGGCGAGCGCAGCGCAGTTGTCCTCGATACTGTTAAAAGCTCCACTGGATCGCGATATCCTATAGTCCAATTTCCATTAATTTGCTTATCCGACTCTACCCAGTCGGTCCCGTATGAATATCGGTACCATACTTGCGTCTCCCAGTGATAGATTCTCTGGTAGACGTAACCCTCCCGTCCCGCTGGAACGAAGAATGTATCAGTCTTATTTTGGACCACAGACTCCTTCGAGTTCGAATAGAAGGCCTTTCTCGCTTTAGCACCGAGTGAGAATGAAGCACCCCAATATGAGAATCCAAAATTCACATCGATACCGAATTCGGACTCGGAGCCGCTACCTCTTTCAAACCCTATTTCAGTGGTCGTTTCCACAGTGTGGTTAACAATATTTTCGGTATTATCAAAGGCGTCCACAACGTCCCATGTGATTTGCACAAGTCGAAGCTCGGTAATTTGAAAAAGCCTCTGCTTGTACGTTGAACCATATCCAATCTCTCTAACTTCAGACTTTACCAAGTTGTCGCCGTCAGGAACGTAGCGGGCGAATTTTGAAAATTGAGATCTTTTTGCGCGGGGCTGGAGTCCTCTGGCTTGATTCTGATTATCCGCACGGTCGTCAGAATCATCGATCTTCTCCGCGTCGTCGTCAATAACAGCTTCATCAGCTTCACTGTTCATATCAAGAACGGGTTCGTCTTCTAGCGTGAGATCTTCAGAGCAACCGGCGCATCCGCTGCATGATTCATTCTCCACCCAGTCTGAGGTTCGTAAGCATTCAGCCAAAACGTCACAGGGGAGTAAAGTGATGCTACCTGGTTTAGAGGCTTCGCAAATGAGAGTGCCTCCCTTTACCTCTGTTTTATCCTTTGTGTATACTTGCTCTCCACCTGAATTGGTTAGTATTAATGCATCAAAAAAGCATGACAGATCCGAAATAAGTTCAGTCAACTCCTTACACCAAGCTTTTAAAGAATTCTTGCCCTACTCATCGATTTCACCGTCTTTGCTGTATTTGCAGACATCAGAGCTTTCCAGGTCACAATTGACGACGTTCCAGTCGTCTCTTTTGTTCGATTAGAATTTTCTCTTCCAAAGACAAACGATTCCAAATGCACTTACGATAATTCGGCACACTTTGCATCCATTCCCAGAAGAGAAAAACCTAAACCAGTATCGCAATAGCAATATTGTGCCGCGTCTGCACCTTTTAGGGCGCAAAGAAACAGAAACAAAGAAGATAACAAACGGAGATGAATCATTGTTGATATAAAATTTGTTGGTTGTATAAAGTGTTGTTTCTTAACGAGGAATGTTTGTTTGTCAGTGCAGATTGGATGGGATATCATGGAATCGCCTTGATTTTATACCTGTAGACATCTCACTTTTCTCTCATCCATAATGGAGGAGCATCTCGGTCCGACTTTACAGCCATATTAGCCAAACTGAGACAAAATCAAAAGTCCTCACGAGTGATTCGATGAGAGCTTTCCATCTTAGATGGATGAATGTTAGGCTCAGCTGATTTTCAATGGCTCAGGCTATATTGCCTGTCTCTGAGTAGATCTTCCCTCCAAATGTCACAGATGATAGACTATTATTCTGGTCTAACTCTGCCTGCCGGCAACAGTAACTTCTTGGCACCCGGCTAGTTTCAGTCCATAAAAGCGGAGATAACTAAAAGACCCTGCCATCCATCGCCAATCCCAGCGATTAATTCTCAAATATTTGAAGAGTGCACAGATTCCTCAGCAATAGAATTTCTGCACCCACTAGCAAACTATGGTCCTCGCCTTACATCAACGAGAGGTACTTTAAAAGGCGTGCAAACTGAAGCCAGGGATACCCATAGATTCCAAAAACTTACATTCTTAGTGTCATATGTAGTAGCTAGCCGCTCGACAAAACTCGTAGTCAGCAGGCTTCGGACTGGGCCGTGTCTCAACTACCCGCCCAACTTAGTCACGACGGGTGTCTTACTAGTGCTTGGCATTTAAGGACTAGCAGCTGGGATTTCCCATCACAGTATCTCCATTGAACGGTACCTATTGATAAATCCTTTTTTATATCTATACATGACCTTTCACTGTGTCGTAGAAGTATAAAATGTTACGCTATAAGAAAATATAGATTTAATTTTAATGTCAGTCCAAATAACTAGACACAAATACATTACATTTTCAGATATTTGTTACCCCGGTGGGGCAATCAAGGAGATGGCTTAATAACCGCGGACAAGATCAGCCTTGCAAAAGACTAGCCTCAGTAGCCCATACACATAGAGATAATCACTCAGTCGATCTGTCCAGCCCTGCATGCCAGCTCGGGCCAACCCCCATTAGCGCCAAGCCAGGTGGAGATCTTCTAACAACCATGTACAGTATGGCACAGGTCACTCACTGTGTCTACTTTTACTGACAACTTCAATGATTCAAGCAAGACATTGAGGGTCCTCTAGTGTGAACTCCTAGTCCACTTGTTATCGCACTCGAGTTCGAATATTGCTACAGGGTAGTCTGATTCGTATTTCTCATTAGGTAAATTATCGATTTCATATATACATGAACGATGGGACATGTTCCGTTTAATTAGGAACAGATTATACGCTTGAGCGACGGAGCTATTTCATCGCTGAGGCCAAGATTGGTGGATACCAGGCGAAGCGAGGCTGAGGCCTCAGGGCACAATTTGGATGTACCAAGGTTGTTGAGAAGAAGCATGAAAGTTCTTTCCAACTAAGATGAAAGCTATGATGTATTACTTGAATAAGAGCAAATATTTATTTTATACATCTCCAATCATTAAGCTACTATGTAGAGGCGATCATATGTAGGCCAGCCTTTATAACAAGCACTTATATACGCCATATTGTTGCATTGGTATTATAGTTCAGCTGCTGCATCAAATTCATGGACGCCAGATGGTTGTTGTAAGTCATAGCCATCATTTGCTGCTGCGCCATTTGGTTGCTCAAGTCACCAACTGTTTGCTTGAGATCCTCAGACTTTTTCCGCTCAGCCCAAAAGTGCGCAAATCGCAGAAAGTCATTATTCTCACAAGCATCCCGCATCTTGTCACGCGCCTCTCTATCCCGCGTCCCACACACATGCCCCTGCGGCAGCTCCTCACGCGTCTTTTCCGTCAAGTCACAGCCAATAAACCATTCCAAAGCCGTGCCCTGGATGCATTCTTGATAGCACTCTTCGCACACGCGAATTCCCAGTTGGCTGTCGTCACCTTTGCACAGGAAGTGGTTTCCGTACCATTTTCTGCCGCTGGCAGGTTTGATTGCGCGCTTATTGGAAGCACAGGGAGGAGGCAGAGTGGAAAAGTACCTCGCGACATGTTGGAGACCGTGAAAGTTGCCGTCCCACTGGTATCCATGCTCGAGCCACAGTCGAAGCGTGGTTCCTCGCCAGGCAAGGGAGCTCTCAAACTGTTTTTGGTCTGAGATATTGGCTTCAGGTCGTTGCGTGTCTGTGAGAAAGCACATGCGAGGCATGCCAGGGCGAAGGGGTCGAGTAATCGGCGAGAAGAGATGGCCAGCCCCCCAAAGCTCAACTTTGGCAGAGTAGCACCAAGGACATACCTCGACTAAGGGATACTTGGTGAAACAATACCACTGGCTTGATGCTGGATCTTGACCCTGCAGGTCTTCCTCGTCAACGCCTTCAAGGCCTTTGCACCCGGGTATAGTGTGACGACTCGTCAGGCATCGTCGCCAAATCTCATCGCTACCTCTTTTACTTGCGACTTGCATGGCATATGAGCTCTGTACGGTGCCTAAATCGCAAGCCGACGTACATTCTGCATCGAGCTGGATGTACTTATTGAAAGAGGGCTCCATGCTGGTGCCGAGGATTTTATCCCAGAAGCAAGATTGGCAAACGAGGCCTGTTGCTCCACTGGGCGGTTCGAAGACGAAATGGGGGCCTGCGCCCGCGGAAACTATGGGGTTCTCGCCATTACAAGGAGGCAGCGCGTTGCGCTTCTTGGACTTTTCTGAAAAACGCCCAAAGTCTGGGTGCTGAGATTCCAATTCGGCAACTATCACGCGGTAGAGATAACCCCGGGCGCCAATGTCGCAGAACCATCCCGAGCCAAGATTCTCCAAGACCAGCTCGTGTTCGAAGGGCGTGTTGCGAATGAACCACTCAAAACACGTTTTACATGTTGCAAACCCATCACCTCTCTTTGACGAGTAGGCTTCTGAGTCTTGCATGGCAGAACCATCGCAAGAGGGCAGCGTGATGAGATACTTGGTCATTTGAAGAAGCGGCATGACAGAGCGTTGGGGGACAGCCTGCTGGTGAAAGACCTGCCTGATTGACGGCAACGCTAGGTCGCAGTATAGCTTCTCAAACGAAGCCTGTGGAGCAGCGGGGTCTGCCGCTGTCTTCTGTCGGGGCTCAAAGTTGCTGGCTAGGTCTGGATGCGGTGCGATGTGCGCATTGAAACAGGCAGCGCAAGCGGCAAAATTGTCCTTTTCCAGTGCAGGCTGCACCTGAGAAAGGACATCAGTCTTGAACACATAGAACTGCACCTTGTCTACGAGCGTGGCTTCGTGACGGGGGCAGGGTAAGTGGTTTGCCGCTGTCGACACAGGCAGTCTCACAGCACGAGCTTCTGGAGCAGCGCTGGGAGCCGGTGGCGGGGCTGAACTAGGGGGCGAATAGTGGGCTGCTGCTGGTGGCGCGGCGGCTTTTTGCAGGGGTGGGGGAGATTGGATGGACGATGGAGAGTATGGTGCCTGGGGGGCAGAGCCTGGGAGGGCCTGTTGTAGTGAATTCATGTCAAAGGGCTGGGCTGGAGGTGTTGGCGGGCCCGGTTGCTGATACGGGTGCTGCTGCTGCTGCTGCTGGGGTGGTGCATAACTGGGCGCTGGCGGTTGGTGCTGGCCATGGTGCTGAGCCTGTGAATACGGGACTGCATTTGGCTGCTGTTGGTAGTTTGGTTGGGCTGGTTGCTGGTAACCGGGCTGAGTTGGTTGTTGGTGGCCTGGCTGAATTGGCTGCTGATGGCCTGGCTGCGTTGGCTGGATTGGTTGCTGGTAGCTTGGCGGGATCGGTTGCTGATGACCTGGTTGAATTGGCTGTTGATGGCCCGGCTGCGTTGGTTGCTGATAGCCTGGATGAACTGGCTGGTATCCGTATCCAGGCTGTGGTTGATGATGATGACTAGCCTGCTGCCCCTGTTGCTGATAATTGTACGGTGCTTGGTGGGTTTGTTGAGGCGCGTAGGCCTGTGGCGACCCGTAGGCTTGTTGTGATTGCTGGTAACCCCCCTGGGCAGCGGGAGCATGGGGAGGGGGAGCCTGGGGAGCGGATGCCTGCTGTTGCTTGTAGGTGTTGTACATGCCCTGCGCATCCTGCACAGCGGCCTTGGCCTGGCTCTTCGCCTTTTTGAGAAAATCCATTTTTGGCTGTAGATGCAACAGAGTCAGCCCGAACGCCAGCCACGAGGAACGGGCATGCCTTTTGAAGTGCCGGAAACAAGCACGCGGCGCCCGTCAATCTGCCTTGTGGCAAAAATAGACAAGACTAGATCGCGAGCTGATAGCGCCACAACTGCGCTATTGAAATCTCAACGCCATCCAATTGGTGCGGACTGGGGCCTTGCACTAAAACATACAAGCTTATCTCCTTAATCGCGTTCTAGAATTTAAGCTTGGTCAGGCAGTGCCGCAAATAACTTGGGCTGCTAGGTGGTCGGTGGTTCAGCTCGCATTCCGCTCAGAAATCTCTCACATGCCAGATTTGTAAAGGCAGGATTCCAAATACAGTTGCATTGCATATAACCAAACTTATTTATGCCTCATAAATTTCCGCCACATGCCGCCCACGAATTTTAATCCAGGAATGTATTCGGCATCCGGACTAAAAGAGCGAAACAGACCGTATCCCTGCCATATCAAAAAGATCAAACGACCGTCGAAGATACTGAAAGTACCCAAGACCGATTCTTTCGTATTCTTCCTCACTCTGAGATAGCTTTCGAAGGACCAAAAACCAGTGCCGCCGACCACCTGTCATGGAGTCTAGCATCTCCCCAACACTGAGGCAATAATATTTGCTTTCATCCGTTTGATCGTTTATGAATGAGCAGATCACACTTTCACGACCTGCTGATATGTCCAGGTTGTTATGTATATGATTTGAAATTGGTGATGTGGGCTCTATTGCATGATCAAACAAGATTTCATACCAAGTTGATTTCCTCTCAGTGGACATCGTGCCATATTCGCGAACAAACCCATAGAATTCTTTTTTCTTATCATTCTTTGAACATGGTGCGTCAGTGTATGTTGAAACATACAAACCAGGGCAAGTTGATATGGCCAAATCGACTTGCACAAGGTTTCCAGTCAACCGGATTTCTCCAGATGTTACCCTGCCCGTTGGGTCGGAGGACAATGTCTTGCATTTGGCCTGTTCAACTGCGATATATGACTTGAAATGGAATTGATAGCGTTCACGAAAATATTGAACACCTTCAGAAACAGAAGCCCATGACCACGTCGGTGCAATATACAGCGACTGCCGGGGGTTAATAGAGGGGCTGGGCACATACCACAGAAGACCTTCTTCCAAGTCTTCTTTCCAAAGGCCTGCGAGATAATTATCATGTCCAATCCCCCGAAAGTCTATGACAAAACTCGCCAGACCTGAGATGGCGCTTAATCTATCTTGGGGCTCTGTCAGGCTTCTTTTAGAATACTCTTCTATTATGGAGGCCCATGCAAAATATATGGACTTCCAAGACCCTGATGTAAGAAAGTCAGTCATGTGTGTAGAAGCGGACCCCTCTTTCTCATCGACATATTTGCCCAGCGATTCATGATCAATTATTCGGTTCAATAAACGGAACGAGCGATACGCAAGTCCCTGAAAATCAATCTTGGGTTTGCCATATTGATGTTGAGAGCACGCATCGCATTCCCAGCTTATGGTCCCGATTGAACAATGCAGTATGCGATGTGATAAAATTCTCTCTTGTAGTGCCCAACCTCGTGTAGACAAGGCATCTTTGACCTCGGCGTTTCTGTGGGTTTCTGCTATCCAATAGTCTTCGTTCTTTCCCCAGCTTTTAACAATAGGCCACTCCCAGAATCCATGGGAACAATCAGGGGTATCATCAGCAGCAATGGTTAGTTGTGCATTGGAGTAAATATGTCTCATCTGGCCTGATTGTTCTGACCAGTCTGAACTATCGGCACCTTGAATGATACATAGTGCATCTACCCACAGGTATGAAATATTCAATCGACGGCACAACAGGATCGCGTCTTGGACTGTCTAATATTTCTTTCCAATCAGTACAGCTTATTAGGTTGTACCATAATACAATAATTACCTTTGGAAGCCCTTGGAACGAAATTGACTTTTTGTTGGCCTCAAAGTTATCAAAGGTAGTCGTAAATGAACCTCCCTCATGGCCCCAACAGTAGCTCAGCGCAGCATAATCAAGACTTGCTGTTTTTTGGAATGTACCCGTCTCAAAAAGCCGTAAACTTTCATCATTTGACCCGACAAAAATTAATCGACTCGGAATAAATGAAGAGTTGACCGGACGGCATTTATGAGATTTTTGACATTTCTGAAACCATCGAAGAGCGAGTTCCAACCTCTTCTCCGAAGTGGCTGCTCTCGGGTCAGACATTCCTGGCGTAATATCTATCATAAATTCAAGTCAGGGTGTTTGCTCTTGCCAACTTCAGAAAATTATTGAATTTATCTTCCCAACTTACTCTCGCCAACCACCAAGTCCATTGATCGTGACTTCACTTTCCCGGTCGAATCAAGCCCCCATGCCAACACTTTGAGTAAAGCTAGTGTTTCAGGAATAGGGAGACTGCTTCCTATTGGCGCTTTACTCACCACAACTTCGTGATTTTGTATATTATTTGCTAATTGATGTTCGCGAAGACCATTCACTACATTTCGAACAGTCTTGCACCTTCCACAGCAAGGATATTGGCCAATCGCGCCTTGACGCCAAGAGGTTTGTTTATTATCGACTGGCGGGTCTGTGACAAATATACAATTCATGTATGCACGTTTCAAAGCAAGCATAAGATCTTCGGGGCTCGTAAATCCCTCGAACATTTCCTTGTTAGGTATACAGAGTAGTAGTCGTTTGCAGCAAGACTCGCCAAAACATTTACATCGCGACAGTTCTTTGATGTACTGCTTTGCTTCAGGTTCCCATTGTTGATAATTTGACAAACCTCCAAGCATTGGGCGGATAACAATGTCAGCATGGCAGGCGCTGGAGGTTGAGGCACGCCGTCCCCAACCTTGCGCCGATAACTGGGCTTCTTTGGCTGGATCCATTATGACGTGCTCCTCAAAGTACCTAACTGATGCGATTGGTGTATTTGTAGAGAGTTTTAGTGAGGGATTGTTGAAACGGAGAGGCTGCCAGACGGAGCTAGCTCATCAACCCAAAGGTGGAAATCTTTTGAGGCGGATTGATTGGTCCAATCTCATTACCCCACTGCGCTCAGACATAGTATTAATCCACAGTTGCTACACTGTTCCACGTGATTTTTTCAGACAGAGTGTACTGGATGTTGGTTGGAAGCTTCCCAGTCAGCGAATGTGTACACCGATGGCAATAGCTTTGGGAGAGTGGGTGCAAACTAACTTTGTCTAGATTTAGAATCAATATACCTCTTATAGCACTCTACCAAAGCCATGATAAGAGACATTGCCAAGTAATCTCAAACTTTTCAGCAGGTGCACATAGATGTTACTTCCCCAACTTCTAGCACGGACACTCCCGCTACAACTACGCCTGCGTCAACGACTATACTATTGCCAACTACCCAATATGGCTGCAAGGGTCGTTTTACTCCGGATACGTCTTTGGCTCTTAGATAGGTGAGCGAGGTCAAAATTGACTGTGCCACATGTAGTAAGTTGTGCCTCAGGAACTCGCAGGTTGAAATCTTGATGCTGTGTGTTCCATTGCCTGCCTTCTGTTCTTGGACAGCTGGGATACATTGACTGGCGTGCACGGGGTGTCTGACATTCAAGCATTACTAAAAAGGGGCCTCACGAGCCGTGCACAGCTGGTTTGAACTAATAGGACCGACCGCGTGCATTGGCAAGGGTTGTATATTAATAGATTCATACCCTATAATATATCTTTGATGGGTTTCCTCTTTTTTTTTTTTTAAAGAAAAGAAGAATGAACCAAATCATCCATTTGAAGAGATGGAACATAAGTCTCCATTTCGAAGCCAAATGGCCGTAAGTTAACCCCTGATTTCCACGAGAAATATACCCAGGCATCAAATAGATCGAGGGATTTACGCTTATGATCAGGTATGTACTTTTTTAGTTTTGTATACGTGGTGAGGACAAGACCGTGTGGGTCCTCGTACCTGATTGGCTAGCTGCGGCCTTAATTTCTTCCCGCCTCGGATCACATCCCTTGCGTTGCGTGTGCTCTTTGTGTGCCAAGACGTAACAATTCAGGTGAAAACGGACAGATATGTATACATGCGGACATGCCCCCCTCCCCACCCAAAAAAATAAAAAAGAAAAATAAGAAAAATAAAAAACAAAAGAACAACGCAGTGAGGGCATCAAGAAAAAATGGCACGAAAGAAAAAGGGAACAGTGCGTGGGCGGGTGGTGTCTTTACTAGTCACAGTATACGATGCGCGGTTGGGCAAGAGTCTTACATTCATGGTAAGATTTCGATGGAAAATGAATTACTGAAGCCCGTTAAAAAGGGCGATCAGTGGTTTCAAATTCTCACTGTGCACAATGATTCACTTTGTTCCATAGCCTTATGAAATGGATCTTAAGGCGTGTCTTGGAGGTAAGACTGCTGGAAATATAGTGTATGTCCTCCTCATTTTTCATCACCTGAGCCTGTACTATGCCACTGGTATTCCCGGGCGCTTGGAGTACACTGTACCAACGTGTGAGCAAGAAACGACATGACAGAGAACATTTGATTGGTTCGTAGGAGGACGCGTTCGACGGATGCTCTCTGTCTTCACTGCCGGATCCCAATCGGTCGTAGTTTCCCCACAACAGCACAAAATATAATATTTCCCGTTCTGGATTTTTCGTATTACGTTCGCCGGGTCAATGCGATGTGGGCATGGTCATTGTGCCAGGGCCGACTCGTCAGCTTGATCTGTCTACCAAGTCGACCCAGAAGCATGTTGTAAACGTGAAAACTTTCGACATGTGTATAAAACTCGCCTGATCGCTCACTCTTTGGATATGATTTTGGATTCCAGACCAAGTCAGAGAATCACAACTGTCAGCTCATTACCGATCCTTTTATCACAATTGTTATTTGAAGTTTAAGCAATTTGTTTCAAGCCGCTTGTTACATCACAATCGTTAAGGATGATACCGTCGTTCTTGCCTAGGCTTGCCTCCCTCCTCTTGGTAGCTCTGCCGTCTTATGGGTTTCCTTCTAGTTCCTCTGGGGGACTGGTTCTGGATTTGCGTCCTAGAGCGTCCGAGTCATGTAACACGGCCAACAACCGTTCTTGCTGGACTGAAGGCTACTCCGTCCATACTGACTATGATGCTGAAGTGCCTGACACTGGCATAACTAGGGAACATTACCTTGTTGTCGAGGAATATCGCAACTGGACAGGCCTCGACGGCGTTGTGAAGGATATGGTAATGCTTATCAACGGAACGTTCCCAGGCCCCCTAATCGAGGCTAATTGGGGAGACCGTGTTAATATTACCGTCCTAAACAAGTTGATAACAAACGGGACCTCGTTCCACTGGCATGGCGTCCGCCAACTGGGAACTAACACCGAAGATGGCGTCAATGGTGTGGGGGAATGCCCCGTCACTCCAAACAACACCCGCACATATTCATGGAAAGCCTTGCAGTATGGATCATCTTGGTACCACTCTCATTGTAAGGTTTCTTTCCACGCAAGGTAGTGACCTTCACCCTGTAATGAAAACTAACCCCATCTAGTTAACGGCCAATACGCCAATGGCGTCCTGGGTCCGCTGGTTATAAATGGGCCTGCTTCGGCAAACTATGATATTGATCTTGGATCATTTCTTGTCACGGACTGGTATAGACAGACAGGCGACGAAATCGTGTACAATGTGGCAGTTAATGGCGATGGCCCACCGACTCCAGACAACGTGCTTTTCAACGGGACCAATATCAACCCCAACAACGCAAGCCTAGGCGCCTATGCAGAGGTACCGCTTACCCCGAACAAGGTGCACCGCCTGCGACTTGTCAACGTGGGGGCCGAAGGAGAGTACCATCTATCACTTGTCAACCACAACTTTACCGTCATTGCGGCAGACTTTGTCCCCGTGGAGCCCAAGGTCGTGTCGTCGGTTTTTATGAGCCCAGGTATGAGGTACGACATCCTCATTAACGCGACGGCCGACGTCGATAACTATTGGTTCAACGCCACGGTGGATTCCACAGGGCTCTGCGGTGACATTGGTAGTAACCCCTACCCAGCTGCCATCTTCCGCTACGAAGGCAGCGACAGCACGGCTCTCCCAACCGGCATGGGTGTGTCTCCTGAGTCTAGCTCTTGCCAAGACGACATTAATATGTCGCCGATTGTCTCTCGTACAATTGATGCTTCGTTCTTCAAGCCTGGGAACAACAACACACTCACGGTCGAGGCCTTGGCGAATGGTTACTGGACAGTCAATGGCACATCGATTGACATCCACTGGGACAAGCCCGTCCTTGGCTATGTGTGGGATGACAACGTGACTGGCATTCCCGAATCTGACAACATTGTGCCTGTGAGCTTGGTCGATGACTGGGCAATCTTCCTCTGGCAGGGCAATAGCTCAGAAAGCCTTTCCATCACACACCCGCTCCACTTGCATGGTCACGACATGGTCATTCTCGGCAAGTCTAATCAGTCTAGTACCGCAGACAGCAGCTGGGCTACCTTCTCCGAAGCTGATGTAGCCTCGCTCAATGGCAATAACCCGATGCGTCGCGATACTACGGTGTTGCCACCATACGGCTGGATGGTTATTGCGTTTAAGGCTGATAATCCAGGAGCCTGGGTTATGCATTGCCACATCGCTTGGCACATTAGTACCGGCCTGGGCGTAACGTTTCTCGAACGTGCTTCTGATATCCCCATTCTCGATGATTATGACCAAGACCAGTTTAGCCGCCTTTGCAAGGCCTGGAATGAGTACTATCCCACTTCTCCTGATCAGCAAATCGACTCTGGGTTGTAAGAAACAGGAGTGATTTGTTGAAGAAGTTTGGCCTGAAGAAGATATATCGATTAAATTGCCAGTACATTTACATTTGATCAGCACAGAAATTTCATCTGAAGTAGTAGTCGGAATTCTGAATCTTGTATAGTAGATTTTCACATTCTAATTATTCAATACATACTTCTATCACACAAACCTCGACTGAAACATGATATTCTAGCGAACTAAGGATTTCCAATCGCGCTCTTCATTTCTCCACGCACTGTTCTCGCTTTCGGATATTAAGCTTATAGCCAATCGGAGGCGGGGAGACATAGCTCAGCCAGGGGTTTTGAGGTCGAGGTTTCTGATCTGGCTTAATATCGTAGCGCAGCACGATTTGAGCCAGGAGCAGTTTCATAATGTGGTTAGCAAAGAATCTACCAGCACTGGATTGAAAGTAAGTAATGTGATTTTCAGCAGTTATGTCTCTTGATCACTCACCATGCATATTTGCCGTGACTAAATGCAAGATAGGTTTCGTTTGTAGTGGGAAAATTGTTACCGCTCTGTTTCTCAGCCTCTTTTCCTCTAGAAAACCGGAAAGCATCAAAGCTGAACGGGTCACCAGGATAGATATCCTCGTCATGGTGCACGCCGTAGCTACCGACACCAATCTTTGCACCAAAAGGGATGTGTTCTCCAGAAGGCAACTTCACACCGTCCTTCGCCACAACTACCTTGATCACGCCGTGAGCAAAGCCCCACAGGCGGAGACTCTCAGTCAGAACACTGTCAATCTTTGCCAACTTTGTCACCTCGGCTCGCGACCAGCGGGCAGTGGCTGGCTCAGACTTTGCGGCAGCGGCAGCTTCTTCTCGAAGCTGATTCTGAATGTCGATACTATCTGGCGAGTGTGCAATGTCGATAAGGGTATTTTCAATAGTGATGGCTTGAACCTGAATGGCGGCCCAGTTCAAAATAGATAAGAGCTTGACAGTGTGGCTCTGAGCACGGCAAGGGTCATCATTACGACGGTAAGCCTCTCGCATCAGTCGCGACAGTAAGTCGCTTGGCTCTTCTGGGTCTTTGAAGTCCCCGTCAACACCCTTTGCGCCTGGTCCGAATTTACTTGCCCGCTCTCTGATGATTGGGCTAACGCGGTCAGCCTGGCGTCCAAACTGCATCCAGTCATACCTCGCCAAGATGGGTCCCAGAAACGGGCGCAAAATATTCGGCGTGAGCTGAATGAGGAGAGCTTCGACGAGAATAAACTTTGCAAACCTGCTGGTGCTCGCAATATAGGCCTTGTCCCGGCAGAGAGGTAGTCCTACATATGTACGACTAACCACCCGTCCCATAACCTCGAGCATTACATCTAGCAGGTCAACTTCCTTCCAGTCCTTGGTATCGTTACCCCAGAGGTCATTCAGTGAACAGGCGATCTCATCGATGATTTCATCTGTTTTGTTGTTGAGTTCCTTGGTCATGTCCTTGATCAAGTTCACAACGAAAGTCCATTCTGAATCACTGGCGGCAACACAGTTTAAGAATGTGTGATCAGCAGCAAGGAACTCATTGTTGCTTTCACGCTGGTTCAAAATCGCCGCAGGTTGTTTTGTCAACCACGTGAACTGATCCCGAGGCAAGATAACCTGGTGGCCAGTAAAGATGTCTGGAAGGATATAGGGGCGACCTTGTTTGGTATGCTGTAGAAAGGTGAGCTTCAATTGTTAAAAATATTGAATTAAAGTAGGTGTGTACCTGTTGGTGCCCATCCCAAAGAAGAGAGTCCACACTTAGAACACTCTTCATGGAGGATCGGCCTCGGGATAGAAAACTACCATTGGAGCCGGCAAACGAAAGGGTTTTTGGAAGGCCTTGATATGAGAATACGCGATACCAAATATAATATAGGGTGCCAAAAAGGCACACGAAGGGCAGAATTAGAATGAACATTTCGCAGTTCGATTGCTTCAGGTCAGTCGTGCTTTTCGTTGTTTTCCAATCTGTCCAATATTTTCACGAAGCTGAACGAAGGTCTTTATACTTATCGGACGGTCCCAATTCAAATGCTCTCGCCACCTCCGTGCTCTCAAAAGCATTTGGTGCCTCTTCACCAGCCATCATTAAGCATTGGCATCAGGAGCCAAACGATTGGTCACAAATTAGGCTCCATCATAACAACCGTCGACAGCATGACGAGGCATCCAAAGCCGTAAGGTCCCCGAAGGACCAATTAACATGGGCATCGGCTTTTACAAAGTGCATAGCTCGAATCCTTTAGCGGTGAGGCTCAAGTAAAAGCCCCAGACACTGCCTTAAATGCATATAAACGAAGTCTACGGATGAGATTGAAAATAAAGCTACTATTCTGACCGTTCATGCTCCACTGGACGGATACCTGTCAGTCCCGCAACACTACAGGTCCGCAGTGGGGGGCCCATTTTCTGATAGTTTGAGGGTACGTATTCGTCTATTCATCCTTTCTGGGCAAATGCCTCTCTGCCTCCTGGGGGTAAAAAAAAGAAAAGAAAAAAAAAAGATGCAAATGGCTACACAATTTGACCGAGGAAGGATAAGCTAGGGTAGAATCTGTGAAGAGATGGACCATGGACGTGCATAGCCGATGACGACTTCGTGACGTACGCCTGAGATCTTTTGGTACTTTTGTGACAAACGTTTTCCTCTAACCATATCGCAGGGCCAATCATTCCTGAATCCCTTGCCTTGGATCCAGAAGGGCAATTGATGACCGGCTCTAACGGAATGTAATTTTAGGGCACGAGGCATACTTTTGTGCCCGTTAGGATGTCTTATCAGCATTCACAATCTAGATGAGATCCAATTCTCAAAGAATTTTGATCTAAGCCCGTCAGCAAGCGGAGAACCCATAGCGGAAATCCGCACCAGGAACGGGTAAGGCTGTACTGCACGGCAAATACACGAGCTTGCCTGGGCTGACGTCGGAGGCTGCCGCTTATTTTTGGATCATACTCCACCATCGGGATGGTTGAGCTAAATATTTCAACTAAAAGTGTGATAGGCTACTGATTAGAATTGACCTAGCTGATGTGATCACAAAGATCTCTAATACGAATTCATCCTGAAGGGTTACATGAGAATGCAGGGTACTGGGGCTTTAGAGAGTTATTTAATTGAATCGTATTATTGATGCTCCCGTTCCTGTCAGGCGAAGCTTTCTTCTTGCATTACCGCCCGCTCCCGTCCTGTCGAGCAACAAATGCGGCAATGACCGAAGAAACTAATGAATATTCCCCTGGTATTTTTTTTGGGTCCCAAACAAGAATGCCGATGTCATCCGAATATTGGGTGGATTCATTGGCCATGGAGCCTGAGGGAGTGGGTTAAGCGAATGCCACCAAAGTCCCCGAGCTTTGTTCGGCGATGCCCTGTGCCGTATTGCCGGTTAGTTCCCTCCTAGAGAAGTCTACGAAGCGCCTTTTTCAGCCGCGACATCGCCGATAAGTGGCTGTTACGAATACACTGACCCTAGTTCCTTCGGGGAAAAAAAAGGTCCCACGATGATCCTTGATCAACGTGGGTCAACTTAGCGACATCGTGCGCAACAATCTACTCTTTTTGTCGGTTTTTACATTTTTAACCCGTGTTACAGCTATTTTCAGAAACAGGTTCTTCCATCAGTATGGTAGCTTTACTTTAAACATGGTTCATCATGCGCTGTTCGTTCAAATAACAACCCTAACCAAAGTACATGCAATCAGCACTGATTAATCAATTGACCAGCCATATCGATTCTTCGAAGAAGACGCTAGATCTGAATAGGCTCCACTTCTCTCTTCTATGCTTTGTGTAAAGGCTTGATCTGTCGCAAGTCAGCCATCGGCCCTGGATGGACTAATCCAAAAAGCCCCAAAATGGTACTATTCGCCGCAGGGCAGGGATAATTAACAAGGGAATCACTCTGCCACGAATTCTAAGCTTTTCCTTCCTCTCGAAAAGCGCTCGGTCCACGCGGGATTAGGTGGGCCATAAGCAGGGGCATCGTCAGCTTGTCAGCACGAAGGAGCATCCACCCAATACCGTCCGATGGCGCTTATATGGCCGTGAATAGAGAGGCCTTGTAGGAATCCCAAATCTGGAGATGGTATCCCTGTCAATTTTTCTATGAATCACTCACAAATGCACTTATTCAAATTCGCAGTCTTTTCAGGACAGTGGTTCACACTAGCTTGCACTCACTAACTGGCATAGTGTTGACTACTTCAACAAATTTGCTCTGGCGGCATCATTTTCCTTGTCTTGGCCTACCTTCCATATCTCAAAAAACCTCTATTCGATTATGAAATCTGAAGCATCACAAATCCAACAGCCAGCCCGGCTCCCTCTTGCGCCTCCCGCGATAGACAGGCTGGTTCAGGATGTCATCCAGGACCAAATCGTCGTTCGTCCTAATTGCCCGGCCATTTGTTCATGGGATGGGTACTATACGTACAAAGACCTTGATCAGCTCTCATCACGGCTTGCTGTTGAACTATCCAAACATCAAGTTGGGCCCGATGTGATAGTCCCGATTCTGTGCGAGAAGTCTGCCATCACCATTCTCTGCATGTTAGCAGTGTGTAAGGCCGGGGCTGCCTTTACCGCGTTAGATATCTCGCATCCTGATGAGAGATTATCCGAGGTTATTCACGAGACAAATTCTACTCTGCTATTGGCCTCCCCAAGCCAGAGCGAGCGGTTCTCTAAAAATGGGGGTCTAATGATAATGGAAGTCTCCAACAGCATGTTGTCGAGCCTAACCCCAGTTCATGGACCTATGGCTACCCATGTCAATGCTTCGCCTAGCGATATCATGTACGTTATCTTCACTTCCGGCAGCACAGGCAAGCCAAAGGGCGTTATGATAGAGCATCGCGCCTTTGTAACAAGTGTTCTGGCATACGGTCCAGACCAAGGCATCAACGAAAATTCGCGAGTGATGCAATTTTCATCATACGCATTCGATATGTCCCTCATGGAGATTTTTACAACGCTTGTGCTTGGTGGCTGCATCTGTGTGCCGACTGATGAGGAACGCTTTGGTGGAATTGAAGAATTTGTGAATAAATCTGGCGTCAACACAGCCATGTTGACGCCGTCATACGCAAAGCTGCTCAATCCAGCTTCAATGCCCAGTCTGCAGAAGCTTATCGCTGGTGGGGAGGCAGTACCGGTTGACTTGATCGAAGCGTGGCGTCCTTATGTCAAAGTATACATTGCATATGGCCCAACAGAAGCGGCTATTCATGCTTCGGGCATTGAGGTCGTATCGACGACCGAATCTACTGTGCCAGTAGCAGGTCTGATTGGTCACCCAACTGGCTGCAACCTTTGGATCGTGAAAGAAGACAACCACAATGAATTAGTGTCCGATGGTGAAACGGGCGAGCTTCTTATTGAGGGTAACACACTCGCGCGCGGATACTTGGGAGATGACGCCAAGACGACAGAGGCTTTCGTCGACTTTATTGCTGGTCCAGAGGTCCGAAGAGCCTACAATACAGGTGACCTGGTTCGCCGCGCGGACGATGGCACTCTTGTGTTCATAGGTCGCAAAGACACGCAAGTTAAAGTTCAAGGCATTCGATTTGAAACGGCCGAGATTGAGATGCGGCTATCAGAATCTCATGTTTTCCCACCTGGGTCTAAGTTTTGTGTCGATAAAGTGGAATTCAACAGCACAGGAAGCCCGTCAGCACTTGTCACCTTTATCAGCAATTCTATGAAGGTGGTTGGAGACGAAGTTCCCAAGGTCAATTGGGATCAAGTCGATGACATTGTATCAAAGGTCGCATACATTAGAGAGGCCCTTTCCAAAGTCTTACCCGCACCTCTAATCCCGTCCTTCTACATCCCTGTTACCTTCATCCCTCTTGCATCATCTGCAAAGACAGATCGCAAAACATTAAGACATCTTGTCAAAAACTTGAGCTCCAATGAGATACAAAGCTTTCAAAAGTCAAGTCTCTCTAACGGAACCACCAAACCCTTGTCTAAGAACGAATCTGACTTGCGAGCACTATGGGCCCTTGTGTTCAATCGACAGCCGGAGACCATCAGTCCTGACGACAGCTTCATCCACTTGGGCGGTGATTCCGTTACAAGTATCAAGCTGGTTTCAGCTGCTAGAGATCGCGGAATTCATCTCACCTCGTCTATGATTCTTTCAACCCCAGTCTTTAGCGAACAAGCAAAAAGTATCCTTGGCGAACAAATCTCCATCAAGCAGGATAAAATCGAGGCTTTTAGCCTTGTTGATGTCTCCTCTGAGAAATTACGCGCCACAGCAGCTGCTATTTGCAAACTTCAAGGAGGAGATATCGAAGACGTTCTTCCTATGACAATGAATCAAATGCGCTGGTATGGGAAGACATTGGTGAAGCCCGATGCGATGGTGGACCAGCACCACTTCCGCCTTCCGGCCGATGTTGACTTTGAGCAATTCATATCCGCCCTCAACTCTACTGTTCAAGTCGCCGAGTTATTACGTGCAAGAGTCATCCCCGATCCTGAGAAGAAGTTACTTCAGGCCATCGTCAAATTTAGGTCTGTCGAACCCACCGTAATGAATGACAGTTTGGACGCGTTTTTGAAGCGGGACCTAGAAACGCCGATGGGATTTGGATGCCCCCTTAGTCGATATGCAATCCTCAACGACACGACTTCCGGGGCAAAAATATTCATTTGGACTATTCACCACGCCATCTATGATGGCTACTCCATCTCTATGCTTCTCCATACCATGGACGAGTTCTATCAGGGTTTAAAACCAGCACCTCTCACGCCGTTCAACCACTACCTGCAAGGTCCAACTGAACAAGAACTTGCTAGCGGACAAGAGTTTTGGACGGCTCATCTCACTGGTTCATCTTGGGCCAAATTCCCCACCCTGCCTCCAGCTGAACAGCGAATCGCACCTTCAATGGGGCAGTTCTTGAGAAATGTCAAAATACCCATTCAGCATCAAACCTCTAGCATCGCACCAATCACAACTGCAAACCTGATTCGTGTTGCCTATGCCGCTGCGCTATCCTCTTTTTCGGATGACGCCACTGACGTACTGTTTCTAGAGTCGTTAGGGGGCAGAAACTCGACTCTGCTGGGCATTGAGCGGGTTGCCGGTCCAACGCTCGTCACTTGCGCTACAAGACTTCGCTTCCCCCCCTCTCGACACGGTCGAGAGGTTTTAGTGGAGGCTCAGGCATCATTAATCAAGCGTATGAAGTTTGAAGACTTCCCGCTCGTCCGCCTCCTACCGCTTCTACCACCCTTGGAGCTGCGCTCTGTCCTCTTGATCGAAGATACAGACTTTTTACTTACTGGAGCTCAAGACAAGCTATTTACAAACGCGAACTCAGAGCTAAAATTGGAAGAGAGCGACGCGATCCCCATGCTTTTCCGCTGCAACATGCGCGACAATGAGGTGAATGTTGACGTACGGTACGACACGCACGTGATTGGTGAAGACGGTATGCAGGCCTTCGTGGCAAGCTTTGAGAGGTTCTTCTCGGAATTCTCTAGTGGTGACTCAGACAGGTTGTTCCGTGACATCCAGCCCTGAAAAACATCCGAGGGCGAAATTAGCTCGCTAATCGGTGGGTGGGGGGGATATTGTGGAGTGTGTTGGGACGCACGGTTGGTACGCAGCGATCACAGAAGGGAAAATAAATTAAAATAAAATAGAAAAGAATTGACTGGTAATGGAGGATCTCCCACTTAGCGCCGTCACATAGAATGATCGTCCGATTCGAAGTTATTCAATTCCCAACGGTCATCTGTGAGACATCGTGAGCCAGACCAGCGCATGCTCCCGTGTTTTCATTGGCCAACTTTTACGCTATAATTATATGTAAACGCGCTTTCCACCGATAAAAAAAAATCGTGAAGGGCTCTAGGGTAAGCTGTGGGTCAGGCGAGGGGATCCGCCGTTGGGCAAAGTTGTGAATAGTGTCGCTGGCAGTTTACCTCACCGCCTCACTCCATGGTAGCAAGCCCAACAATCGTTTCATGGATTTACTGATCTTCTAGTATCTCCCTCATGTTTTCTCTTCTCTGCACCGGTCGAGGCACCTACCTTTCGGCGTTTGTAGCTGGTTTTGCTATTGGATCGCTGCTGGCAGCCCAACTGCCGATAGTCGGCCGGATTAAGGTACCAAGAAAACGAAAAGGTGAGTTTATGCAGCACCACTCGCACTGATCTTCACTAACCTGATTCAGCGAAGCAGACAGGGTTTTCCCGTCACCTAGACCCCAAGGGATGGACTCACAGGGGTTTGCAACTCACCGACGAGGAGCTCAGGGAGGCCGAACCGTTCTTCCCACTTGAGCCCAACTCCAAGAAGATTTTAAAGATCAACCCGACAACGGTAGTTAAAATGGGAGCAAACCTCAATATGACCGAAGTCGACAATATAGAATTTATCCGGGCTCACACAACCATCCCGGTTCCGAGAATAATGAATGCCTACCACAAAAAGGGCTTCGAGTACATCGTCATGGAGTTTATCGAAGGCGAACAACTGGAAGTCGCATGGCAAACGCTCTCGGAAGATGAAAAAGATACAATTTGCGACGAGTTACACGAATATATCTGCCAGATGCGAAGGATTCCGCCGCCACCAAACTTTATTGGCTCGGTCACCGGTAGCCAGATTGTCGACCGTCGATCCTCGACAGTCGTGGTTGGAGGACCATTCAATAGCGAGGAAGAGTTCAATAAGTGGCAACTGGATCAGGTGCACGAAGACGTGGCTCTTTGCAACCGCGAAATGTACTCCAGGATGCATCGAACCGACCACAACATTGTATTCAGCCACGCCGACCTAGGATTTCACAACATCCTAGTTAAAGACGGACATATCGCTGCCATCCTCGATTGGGAGGATGCAGGCTGGTTCCCAGAGCACTGGGACTATTGTAAATCCCAACAATTCTTTGCGGGAATCGACGAGCTGTTTGAGTTTTGCTGCCGGGCTTACGGCAGGCAGTACCCTAGCGAGCACTTGATGGACACTTGGTTTTTGCGGGAGGTGAAGCACGGCGGGTGGTACTGAGTTAAGGCTAGTACGTTTCAACAATTTGGGTCCCTTTGGGTTAGGAGTCAGCAGTTGGGCAGTCTAGGTTTAGCGTTTCATCTTGGTGGTCATTTCTTTTTTGGTCAACATTCTTGCTTGAATGTATCAGGCGGCAAATGGTTATTACATAGTTAGTTTATGGTGCTTGTTATATCATGGAAAATAAAAAGTAAAATATTTCAGGATTAGTTGAGAAATGTAAACGGAGAGAATGCTATGAGAAGCCTGTTGTGTCGTTCTAGGTGTTGAAACCATCTGCCATCCATTTTAATATTCATCATAGTCCTCTTTCTCTTCTTCCTCTCTGAATGAATCTAAGTTCGGTCTTTATACAGAATATCGATTCTCTGTTGCCAAGGGACAAATGATTGGATCCAACCCAAAGCGCTGTAACCCTAACGACTTTAACCATAGACTTGCAGCCTAGTCTAGTTAAACTGGGATATCATTTATTCCGAAGCGGAGATGGCCCGTATATCCACCTGCTCTGATGAAGCGGATGGGACAACCACTCTATCAAACGATCCCACCTGGAGTTCACCTATGAATGATTCTGCTTCAGGCCTTTAAAACAAAGAAGAGGCACTATTCCCTAAATTTAATTTGCTTACGGATATTTGCTGCAGCAATCATCCTGAAAGTCATCAAACGTACGACGTCTGACCTCAAAATACGGCATATTGTTCAGGCAGCAATCAGTCTGCATTGAACCATGGCTCCGCGATGCCCAATGATAACATTGGTTGAATATTTGTACCTTCGGCAAAGGGGTGAATTTAGTTAGTTTTGTGGGAGTGGTATATATCACTAGTTCTGAAGGCAGAGTTCCCAATCTTGCAGCGACAGCTAAGTCAGTATCCCATATCTTACTATTCATGAGCCAAAAAAAGGTAACAAGTGCACTTTGACACTATCTATCACTGCCTGTTCCCATTGCCCTCGTGGAATTATTATCATCTCGTGCGGTACTTGACCGCAGTAAACCTCTTTCATCATTGTCATTGGATGTTCCTGTAGATCTTATGTCCATATTCGCCGATCCTGGATCTCGTCGAGTGCATGAATCCGAGACCTGGATGCAGACAGGGGACGAATTCTTTTCCGCTTCCCCTCCAGCAGAATTTGTATCACTGCTGCCTTGCGATGTTTTTAATTCAAGAGATTCTGTGATCCAAGAGAAGAAGCAAACTAGTAACTGGCGCAAAACGGGCATACACAAGCAAATTATCGCGACATTGATCTCAATAATTGACCACAATGAAATCTCATCATAGTCCCAGGTAGGGTTAGGATGTTTCTTTTCATTTATAATAATGAAGCAAAGTCGAAGGATGCTGACAATAGTCACACTAACCTGAAATGTTAGTACTGGTAGGCGGAAGGATCAACTGACTTACAATATGCCGACAGAAAACATGAGGGCCACACCAATCCTTTTCTTTAAATCCAATTTCAGCCTCATAATCGGACGAATAGGCAATATTACGATCCATATATCCAAAATAATGCTGAGTACAGCATAAGCTGAACCAGGGTAGTAGTAGTCGAGACATCTTTTCCCATCCTTTTGGTCCCACGCCCTCCAAATGGCATTGATTGGTTGACACTAAAATATGCAAATGAACACGAAGACCAGTCCAGCTATGCTGTTTACAGCAATAGTAGCCCATATAGTCCGACGGATCGTTCTACTTACAAAGACACGCAAATAAAAGAAAAGCATGGCATTCTTGATAAACGGCTGTTGAATGTGATAGAGAAGCTGCAGCGACCAGACATATTTGAAGAATAACTCTATATTTTTCGGCGTCAATGTCCAAATATCGCGGCCCATACCGTGGGCTACGGCTCCGTAAACGGCTATGCCTTGACTTATGGTGCTGCCAACCCAGGCTGCTGTGGTGCAGGCATCATCAAGGCCAATTTCCACGTTCCAGCAAATCTTGTAAAGAAGCTTTAGAATCAAGGATAAGCTTGCCAGAACAACGAATATATCGCTAGTGACAACAAAGGTGCGCGAACGGTTACGGATAGGAGCTCCACACAGTGACATAGTGGTATTGGTTGTTTCTACGAATGGTTAGGCCACAGATTGCGACATCCTGGAAGATTTAGGAGCATACCTAAGCTTTCAATAACAGTGCAATTCTTTTCAACACATCTCTGCATTTTTCTTTGAAATGCGTCGTTCGTACATAAACATTGAATATCGCTGACCTCGCAAAGTCCATTGTCGGTAAGCTTTTGAAAGCAATGAAGCTGGACAATTTCTGTTAGTTTTATTGCCATTCCCCGCCTCGCAGAAAGCATACCGAACATGAGGGGAAATCTGGGATTGAAGCACAGAGCGGTAGCGCGGCCAATATCGTCAAGATGATACCACCCATAAAATGGCAAAGCTTCATTGTAGTAAGAAAGGCAGACAAGACCTTTCAATGAGTGTATGTACCATAGAAAAAGACGAATGATGGCGGGTTGGAAGAATGGGGCTTCATCAGAAAATGCGGAGACAGGGGAGGCAGGGTGTACAGATTTAATATACCATTAGTACGCATAAATCTTTTTGGTTTAGGTTCTGACTTTTCCATATTCTGTTTTGTGTTTTACCACGGAATGTTGCCACAACTTTATTTTGTGACACTACTGGTGCCATCGTAGCATAATGGACCAGCGCCTTGCTTTATTTGTCGCGGCTTACATTCCCTCGTAATCCCTGTCTCTCTAAACCTCCAACTCATACCTAATCCTGATTGCCAACACGAATCGTTACCGTTTTGCCGGATCCAGGGCGCCCATGTAGCAGGGTAATAAGGCCTTGCGCCACTTTCCAGGTACCATCACACTTTTTAGCTTTTCCTGTTGATGCTGAAGATTTGACGTTTGGTTATCAACTAGAGCCACAAGTAAGTCTTTATTATGATCTCAGATGATCGGGCTATTGAAACCTGAATACCGTCTTTTGGTCTGTTGTCTATAAAACCCTTTCTATTTTTGGTAAATGGTTAATGCTAAGTAAATTTAATAGGAAAAGGTCTTAGGGTTATGACTAGGGTTAGGGTTATAAGGGGCTACCACGAGCCCAGCTAGTTACAGACAAAGGCTGCCCCTGCATGTAGCGCAAGGCCCCTGTAAATTACAGCCAATAGTTTATATACGCTGTAACGGAAGGCTGCTGCTTAACCTTTGGCCTGTTGAAGTCACGTGCTGGAATTCGGCCATTTGGAAATCTTACGTCCTTCTGTAGTTGCTGACCCGTGTCAGATTTGCACTAAGGGGGTCTACTTTGGGGGGGATCAGTTCGTCTACCTCCTCTATGATAGACAACTCTCCAAAATTGACGCTCATTAATTGTGACCCGCAAAATACAATCTGGCCCGTGATTTTTTGATCGGAAGAAAGCCATTATGGCTACTATGTCGGTGGGAACGGTTTCACTGCTTTCGTTAAGAAGTCAGTGAAATGCATCATTCATTTTCTTCTAGTTAGCCCGCCAGTCACCATAGACTTCCACTCGTCAAAATGATCTTCCCGTGTCCGAAGAAAGTAGCACGTCTTCATTTGTAGATAAATAGATTTGGACTAAAACCTGCACGAGTTTTGCACTAATCTAGAACTATCTAAAAACTTCTTGTGGAGGCATAGGCTCCCAGAGTCTTTACGTGGCTTTAGCCATCTTGTGGCCCGTCGCCTTGGCGGATTTGAGATGATTTGCTCAATAAGATTCCATCACCAAATCTTTCCCGTAGAAACTCTTGCACCTCATCATTCCCACCCAACCCAATGGAGAGTCCACTAGAGCTACCCTCAATCTTGAGACCTTCCAGGCTTGTCGCTCTGGACAAAGCAACATAAACCTGACCCTCTTCAAAGGCTTTCGACAAGTCAACTATGACGCGATCCAACGTCATACCCTGACTTTTATGCACACTTGTAGCCCATCCTGCTACAAGGGGAACTTGTGTTCGATGCAGCAACGAGTATGGCTCTTTGTCGCCTATAGCGTTGACGACGCATGTAGCGTACACTGTGCATTTGATACCATTGTGGAAGAGCACTCGCGGCCAAACCGCCTCCAAACCTTTCTGCTTCAATCTTGCTTGGTGTTCTTGCATGAACTTTCTAATTTGCTTCTCTTTGACGTCTTTATTTTCCCCACTAATGATTGAGTACTCAGGAGCGCCGTATTTACCTCCGCCATCTAACACTGATAGATCAAACTTTTCAAACCCGCAAATAATGCCTTGACTTCCATTTACTAGTCCTTTTTTAATGTCAAGATTCATCTGCAGTATAACCAGCATACCTCCGCGCAATGCCACGCTTTGATCCAAACGGTGATCTTTGCAGGCTGGCAAGGTCCCGTCAGGAGTATAGGAGGTATATTGGCTCAGCTTTTCGTGAGCTTCCTGATGGGATTCAAAGCCATCTAAAGCTTTAAAGTTGTGTACTGGGGTTTTCATTTTCCAGAAATTTTCTGAGTTGATCTTGTTGACCTCGCGCCTTGTACAAAGGAGTCTTGTGGCTTTTTCAACGTTGTATGGATGATCCATGAGCATCTCGGTCTCGTCCAGCGAGAATGGAATCCCAAGTCGACATTTTTGAAGCAGCTTGATGAAGGAACGGTCGTTTTGGCGATGGATTTCTTTCAAGTGTACGTGCACGAATTCAGCCTCTGTCCAGGCATTGCTTTTGAAGGCCCATTTATCGGTCTCTTTAAACGGCCCATGAGTTTCAGGACAATCATATTCCAATCCATCATCGTCAAGCTTCATCTCCAATCCACATTCCATGCAAAATTGAAACGGCTTGACCGGCGGTAATTGACAGAAATCGCCCGTAACAATTACCTGGACTCCTCCAAAAGCGGGCGCATTATCGGCTTCTCTGCCTAAATCCTTATCCCAGCATCGAACCGCTTTCATGCAAACGTTGATGCGCTCCAAGTGGTGATTCTCCACCATACTAATCTCATCAATGATTAGTACTTGAGTCTCTTTTAGGCGATCTCGAACGACTTCGCGAAAGCCCTGGCTTTTGAGCTTCTTGATGGGGTATTTGTGGAAGTCAGGCGTCCAGCCCATGTATGACCACGTTGACATGCCATCGACCTGAAGCGCCGCACGTCCGGTGGGAGCGATAACATGGACATTCTTGCCCTTGCGTTTCAGCAGTTTAACAGCGGTTTTCAAGACGGTCGACTTGCCGCAACCTGCCGATCCGGTATAAAAGACATTGGATCCGCTTAAAATTAGATCAACAAGATCTTGTTGCTCCTTGCATAGTTTTGGTTCGTCATCATTTAGATTTAGCTTAGAAAGTTGTTGGCTGAGTGAATCATCGTTACTACGTCTTAATGAAGCATTGATGGCATCCCTCACAGAAGGCATATTATGTAAAAGCCTGACTTTTCTTGTTTGAGGCGCTGGATTGTGGTCACCATTGGACGGAGGTTGTGTGCTGGTGATGGGCGACTGGTTAGATAACGGCTGGGTTTTTGGTTCCAGTTTAGGCTGCGAACTTGATGGACGCTGACGAGGATTTGAGGCCATATTCAAGAGGAAGCCCGACTTTATCGTCTGGAAATTGTTTCATATCTAGAAGAGGTGAGGATAGAAACTTTGATTCGCGCGCTACTGACAACTTCAGCACGATGGCAAGTTCGCGTCTGTGAATGCAATGGTGAAAAGATACTTGAAGCGGCTTCAAGCGGGGTTGCTGAAAATGGGCCCACACCTGATCGGGGACAGCCAGGCCGAGCTCCGACGCTAGCTGAGTGTGTCAGATCAACTCTTGGGAAATCAGGATGAACACCATGAAATCATCCACCGACAGAAGATATGGCCTGTGTTTTAGCTGACCGATGCTTCACGAAAAGAAATTTGTTCCAGCGACGCATAAAAAGGATTGCATCCACCCGAGTGTAGCTTCTACCACATGTGACAACTAGCTACCGCTAATACCAACATGTTGAATATTCTCAGTTGAAATATTTCTTCTTGCATTAAAATGGCCCGCTCGGGAGTGATAATTTTCGCACGCGAACTAGAGATGACATTCCCGGGCGGCACTTGTAGCCGATGGAGGCAAGGTCATTGGTCGTCGGAGCTACCAACGGAGCGGACATCGCAACGGCCGCGCTCAAGACTAAATCGGTTCTCAGGATACTTAATTCGGGACCGATAAGTGCCCCACTTCGCCGATGCCATTCAGTATTTGACCAACTGACCTCCGGCCACGATTGTCGATTTCTAGCCACCATCGTTCTATTTTTACAAGAAATCGAAATCTCTAACGAATATCACCATGTTGCAGAAAACAGTTCTCATCACCGGCTGTTCAAACGGTAGTGCAGGCGCCGCCCTTGCTCTTGAATTTCGACAGCGAGATTATCTCGTCTTTGCAACCTCGACGGACGGCACGCGCATGGAAGCCTTAAAAGGAAAAGGAATCGTCACCTCAGCGCTCGATTTAACATCGCAAAAATCCATTGATGACTGCGTCGATTCTCTCACCCAAGCCACGGATGGATCCTTGGACATTTTGGTCAATAACGCCGCTATCTTCGAGATCATGCCTTTAGCCGACGTAAATATCAGCGAAGCTCGCAAGCTATACGATATCAACGTCTTTGGAGCCCTGGCTGTCATACAAGCATTCATACCTCTCCTAATGAAATCGGAAAATCAGGGTCTTGTGGCCAACGTTGCCAGTGTGTCAGCCGTCATGTGTCCTGCGTGGCAAGGCATCTACGCGTCAAGCAAAGCTGCTATGGTGGCCTTGTGTAATACCCTGAGAGTGGAACTTGCACCAATGGGAGTGAGGGTCGTTTCAATCATGTCAGGGGGTGTCGATACGGGCGGCAGTCAAGCATTGAGACTGCAACCCAGAAAGCTGCCCAAGGAGAGCCTTTACAGAGATATAGCCTACGATTTTGAAACTAATGGGCAAGGAGGAAACATGGAGATGATAAGCCCCGAGAAATATGCGAGGCAGGTAGTAGACGATCTTACAGTATCTAAGCCGAAGCCATTGATTTGGAGAGGGTCATATACCTGGCTATCCTGGTTGACAACGTGGTTTGGATGGGTAGGGATGATGGACGCTGGCCAGAGAAAGCGTAGTGGGCTCGGAAAGCTCGCACTACCCACGAAAGGGGCCTAAGATGTTAAGTCTTCTGTTTCTTAGGTTGACCCAAATGGACGGGCACGGGCGCCCAGTTGTAGGTGACGGAGCTGGCACGACACTCGAGAGTTCGTTGGTTGCATGAGCAATTATGTCAAGTCAACGGTAATGTTAGTTTATACACGATGGAATATTGTTGTTATGCAAGAATCCATAGAGGAAAATCCCTATTATGGTCCACAGGCGCGCATTCTCAGAATAAACGGTTGAGTGGATTATCTCTTTTTTTAAATAAGATACTAGATCATTTGATAACAAGTTTATAGTGTGTATTTAAAGAATAAAGATCGATCACCCTTCCTTTCCAGGTCTTGAGTGGGGTTTATTGTTTGGCTCTCTGATGATCTGATATTAGCACGATGTTGGTTGATTCGGTAATATGTAATTTCCAATGCAAGGCATGCAATTACTCCCGCCATTGCGATTGAAATGGAGGTGCCATAAGCTGTGGGGTACCTAGGGGCCTCGCTCGTCTTGAACAAAAACGAGCCAGGAAGACCACCCAGGTTACCAAGCGCAGCAAGCCATGCAATGCCTATTGCGCGCTTGGTTGTACCAGCTAGATTGCTTAAAATCCATGCGTTAGATCCAGGTAGAATGGGATAAAATCCCACACAAGTTAGAAACAACGCGAAGTAACATTGCGGTACGTGGTCCTCAAGCGAGTCCCCATATGCAAACAGAATAGCGAATCCAGTAACAACCATTATTTGACCAAAAACGATAAACGGCATCCGCCAAGAGTATTTATCGGCAACCCAAGAAGAGACGAAAGCTGACACGGTGCCGACTGCGTACGGTGGAATCGTCAGCAATTGCGCATTTGCGGACTCGTATCCCATATTCTTGATGACCTGCGGCATGGTGAATTTGAGGGCGTAATTTGGCATTGAATTTGACCAGTACACGACGATCATGAGATATATTTGCCAGTCTAGTAGAACGGAGCGCAAAGCTTTCCAAGGGACTTGGAACTTTGCACCTTTCTCTTGATCTGTTTCGTTGCCTGGAACAGAGCGTTTCCGAGTTTCTAGATATCGGATCTCTTCCGTTGTTAGCCAACTTGAGGACTGCACAGGAGAGTCTGGCAGACATAATACGCAGACGATCCCGGCAAGGACCGAAAGGGTACCCTCAAGAATGAATATCCATCTCCATCCTCGGTAACCACCAACACCATCAAGCTTAGCAATGCCGAATGCGAGCAGACCTGAGAATGCTCCTGCAGCAGCACTAGCACTATAGAAGCAGGCAATCCTCATTTGGATCTCATCCTGCATATACCACCTTCCAACGAGATATAGTGCTCCGGGATAGAATCCTGCTCTGTCTTTCTTTAGTAAATTGCGGCTGATTAGCCATGTTTTATGCATCACATACTCTGTAACCCCAAGTAAAAAACGAACTGTAAGCAAGCCCCCATAAGACTGAACGAAGCCGCTAAAAGTCATGACAAGTCCCCATGATATGACAATCCCGCCAATGTACCAGGATGGCCTCTTGATGTGGCTGAGAATCATGTTGCTGGGAACCTCTAAGCGTGCCCATCATTTGTGAGTTTGAATAGTCTTGTCTAATCATAATTGCGCAACTTACCGAGAAGGCAGTATGGCGCAAAAAAGATGCAAGTCGCGACATTGTATCGATTACCCCTGAGGTCAATATCATCCATTATTCCTTCAATCTTCACATTTCCTATCACATCTCATGAGCTTAAAACCACAGACAAAATGTTTATAGGGAAAAGGCCTACCGATGTTGGTCCGATCAATGTAGGCCATGAGGTAGAGAAAGGTCAATAAAGGAATTAAACGCCAATCAACCTGTAATAAATAGAGGATTAAAAGGGGGTTGGATAAGATCAAATATTATTCAATTGCTCACCTTTCTTACCGCAGACTTTTTGATGGCTACAGGTAAGGTGGAGAGGAAGTTCGCATCTTCTGGGCCAATTCGCTCGAGTTCTCGGTCCTCTACATGGGTGAGTTCCTCGAGCACTTTTCTAGTTGGCGATGATGTCATAATCTCTAAATTTGAAAATGAAATTTCAATATACAGACGGCAGATGTGACGATGATGTGGCTCAGCTTCCAACGCCAGGATGCATGCCTTAAGAAGGATCTTACTTTGTGATTTGCGATTGATAAAATAATGAATAAAGGTTGGAAGTGGTAGTTAAGAACCGTTTCCTATAATTTTCCAAATTTGGTAAGTCTTTGGTCGAGAAATACCGAAAAACTCCATGGCTGTTGTAAACGCCGAGTGGGTTACATCCATTCTCCATGGAGAAATCTAATTGAAAGGAAATCAGTATATAGCATCGGCGGAGCGCTAGATTGCCGATACAAATTCCGTAATCACTCAAAGTTTTGATCATGGCCGACAAGTCGGAGTTACGTGTTCCTGCGGAGGCATGGGATACTCACATCCATGTCTTCAAACCTCACAAGCATCCTTATTCTCCCTCCAGATCATATACACCTCGGCCCGCGGCATTGAGCGATTATCCACATGAAATTACAGACTGTTCCAACATTGTCATCGTCCAAGCCACAGTGCAAGGCAGTACTACCGCTCCTCTCCTAGATGCGCTATCTAGAGGATCGCAACTCTGCAATCGCGTACGGGGAATAGCAGTTCTAGATCTTGATCAAGTTTCAGATACAGACCTTGACCAGCTTCATGCAGCAGGTGTGCGTGGAATTCGAATGCACGAAGTCTCTTGGGGATTTGGTGAGCAATCTAGTGACAATTTAATCGGCCGAAAGATACAACAGGCGGCTGCACGTCTAAACCGCCTTGGATGGATCTTAGATCTATGGCTGCCCATCAAGTCCTGGGAGACCGTGGAACCGATTATCCAAGGTTTACCCGGATCAACGAAAATCGTTGCCGACCACTTTGGTGGCTTCCGCCCTGGACAAGAGACTTCTGATGAATTCCAGTGTTTCCTGAGGCTCCTCCGTGCAAGACGAATCTACGTCAAGCTCTCGGCATTCGAGCGCCAGTACCATGGCAACCCCGAAGGCATGGCATCTCTGGAACCACTTGTAAGATCACTACTGGAGGCTGGTCCCGACAGGCTCTTGTACGCTTCAGACTGGCCTAACACTGCCTTGGCCTCGACACGCGATGGGAAGACTAGAGAAGAAAGACTTAATGATGTCGAAGAGTTTAGATCAGTCGATCATAAACTGCACATCGAATATTTGCAGAGGTGGATTACGGATAGCGAGACTTGGTCGAAGATTTGGGTTGACACGCCCAGTAGTCTTTTCCAGTAGATTTAACTGATTGGTTTTTCGTCTCCTAATCTTTGAGACCTTTTTAACACTGATCTTATATCCTCCGTATCTTTTGAATCATAAGTGGCAGCATTCAATCATTCATGGTTGAACCAAACGAGCTGAATGCTTATCGAAATAATTTAGTCCTATATATTTTCTGCCTGATTGGGATTGTACGTTTTGTGAATAACATAGCTAATCCAACGGTCTCGATTCTGATATTCTATCTTCTCAAAGATCAACCAGATATTTACATCCTAGACGATCTAGGGTGATAGCTCTGAATATCCGGGCAGTCAATGGGATCAAAGAGTTCCTTGCATACTCGAGGCTTGATCACCTTTCCAGATGCCGTCCTCGGAAATTCGTTCACTATGCGCAGAAGAAGCGGGAGTTTGTAAGAGGATAATCTCTTCCTCAGGTCATTTCGGAGGCGCTCAACCGTCAGGGTACCAACCTGTGCCTGATTCACCTGTCAGAAATATTCAAGAATGAGCTTTTCGCACGTACACCTTTGCGCAGAACTATTGCTGCTGCAAATTTCTGACCATACTCTTCATCGTTGATTCCCACGACGGCTGCTTCGGCAACGTAATCGAGACCCATTAGTTCCCTCTCTATGTCAAGAGCGGATATTTTATAACCCCCAGACTTGATAACTGTCCACCTGAGTTACAACATAGCACATTCATGGCTTCACAAGAACTTACTGTCTATAAGAGCCCTGCCAAGTACAAAATAGTATTGGCCTTCCTGTCTAACGATGTCCCCAGACTTGTACCACCCATCGGGCGTGAATGTAGCGGCTGTTGCCTTTGGATTCTGTAGATATCTGAATTACAACATAAGCCACGTTCATTATTGGAGGTGCGAAGTATATACCTTGTGAACATATGGGGGCTCTTTATCAGCAATTCGCCCTCATTTCCACGCGACAACTTAACCTCAATACCCGGCAACAACTTTCCAGCAGATCCCTGGCGTATGTTAGATGAATTATGTTCAATATCTTAACAAGAGCACTTACATCGGGATTTCTCTCATCTCCAGGTTGGACGCTAAATATTCCACTGAATTCCGTGCCTCCATATCGTTCTAGGATCCGCTTTTCCCCACCAAGTACCTTCCTCCAACGCATCTGTAAAGAATGAGGCAGCGCAGATGTACCGCACAACAATAGACGGAAGGATCTTGCAGCATGAGCAAATGCTTTAGCCTCTTCTACGCCATATTTGGGCACAATCTCGTCCTCATAATACCGTATCATTCGTTGATACATAGTTGGTACTCCTGAGAAAACAGTTAAACCACCTCTGCGCCATCGTTCCCACATGTCTTTCGGGGAAAACCTCCAACCCGGGGCAGATGCGCCGAACTCAACGCGAGCACCTGCTACGATTGGCGCAAGAAATGTTACACTCAATCCCGTAGCATGATGAACGGGTAAAACATGAAGAACGACGTCGTTTTCACCAAGACGCCACCAGTTTGCGAAGGTCTCGGAATTATTAGTCAAAAAGCTACGCTTCTTCAGCGCGCCTTTGGGTGGCCCCGTTGTTCCAGATGTAAAAATAACAAATCCAGGATCAGACAAGGGAAGTTCATGATCACTTGAAATTAGTATTTCTTCCACTGGGATGTTAGGTTGGTTGAGGGCTTGAGCGATGTGGAAACAGAAGAACGAGGGATTGGTAGTTTTTGAAACCACCTGGGCCAATTCAATTCCAATCTGCCGACAAGAAGATGTTGAGAGGACCGCATCGGCTCGAGCCGTCTGCACAAAGTATTTTGCCTCCTGAACAGGGACTGATGCCGCTTTAAATCTGTTAGCAATGAAATGACTCGCTGTTTCTCAAGCCGATTTGTTTGCTTACATATTGGAACAACAATAGCACCTAGAGCCACAATGGCGAATAAGCCGACGGCAAATTCATATCCACCCTTTGCCAATAAGCAAATGTACACTTCCTGGTTGTGAAGTAATTTTTGTCGAATGTCTTGTCCCAGGTGGACATCTACTTGGTTACGTAGATGCAGGATATCCGACACAAACTGCGAGTAAGTTGCCTGGATTCCAGCTGCGACATCATCAATTACAACTCTGTCTTGTACACGTGCTCGGTACAGGAGACGGTGAAAGAGAGGGAAATCAGGCAGGATTTTCGGTCCAACATGGCGAACCAAGGAAGATCTACTGATTTCAGAAGACATGATTTCACTTTGCGTAAAAATCGAACGATGTAGTTTTCCTCAATGTCTCAATCCAAAGCCTTTGTGTATGGTACACTACTTCCCTTTGCCTTGCAGTCATCCAACAACACAACAAATACTGGGCCACTACAGGGTTCCTGCCACTAGTTTCCAGGGCATGTTGAATCTCCGAAATCGCCGAGGAAAGGTCGGCGTTTTCCTTCCCCACAAATAATCGCCCCGGCGATTTTTATCCAGGCGATAAAAATAATACAGGGTGGGACAATAAGATTTCGGCTTCATATATTTGCTGAATAACTGAAATTTGAACGTGTAATGCATGAAATGCCCTGTAAGATTGAATTGGATTTAATAGTACGCAAAATCCATTGAACTACACTATTATACATCCTTCCTCATGTCCGACAATGACTGGGTAGCAAGGCTTAAGCCTGCATCGCCAGATGGCGCGTCAACCCTCCAATCCGAACGTGCTGGATCATATGTTGATACTGATGCACTGGCAAATCACATCTTGGGGGAGGAGTATCTGGATAGACAGAACCGAATTTTGGAAATTTTGCAAAAGGAAAAACTTTTCTCCAAGGATCAAGTCGCAAATCTGTCACGACCAGAGCGCTATAAGCTGGGCCTCGCTCGAGGCAAGCGAATGAGGCAACTTCAAGATGAGCATAAATGGACAGATGAAGATCATGAGATGGCCAAATATCTGGTAGATGAAGTTTCTCCCTATCAGTTGCATAATACTATGTTCCGGCAAACCCTGCGTGAACAGACTAATGACTCTCAACGGGAATATTGGCTGAAGCGAGCTGAAGATTGGGATATTATTGGCGCATATTCTCAAACGGAACTCGGACACGGAAGCAACGTACGGGGAATTGAAACGACAGCGACTTGGGATCAAGATACGAAAGAGTTCATCTTGCACAGTCCTACTTTGACGGCGGCAAAATGGTGGAATGGAACTCTTGGCCGTACTGCAAATCATGCTGTAGTGATGGCCCAGCTTATTTTACCCAATCAACCCACAGAAGGCGATGATAATCGTCTTGGACTGAAGTCTTATGGCCCTCATGCCTTCATTGTTCAAGTTCGAGATATGAAGACACACCGGCCACTTGAGGGAGTAGTTATCGGTGATATTGGCCCAAAAATTGGATATCCTTCTATGGATAACGGATATATGCTACTAAACCACTTGAGGTAAGATTCAAGCCTAACTCGTCCAACAGATGAGGTTCCTGATCCATTTAATTCGATAGGATTCCGCATGCTGCTCTACTGTCTCGGTACGCGTCCGTCGATCCGATAACAGGCGTCTATCATGCTCCCCAAAATCGAGCGGTTGTATATGGATCACTGTCCCATGTGAGTTTCAAATGAATGACTAAGCGTAGGGATTTGTAGGAAATTATATTGACCAAAGCATATAGGCCCGCAAAAGAATTATTATGGCTGCTCGTTTAGTTCTGGCTCGAAGCGTAACAGTTGCGATTAGGTACTGCGCAGTTCGACGTCAATTTAGTGGTAAAAGAAACGGCAAGAACGGTCCTGAAAGATCTGTTTTGGATTACCCCACGGTGCAGATCCGTCTATTTCCCATTCTCGCGGCCGCATTTGCGGTTCACTATTGCGGGAAAGGCATCGCTGATAATTACGACCAAACGCGAGCAAAGGTCGAAAAGAAGGGAGATACGTCAACCTTGACTGAAATGCATTCCATTTCATCTGGACTAAAGAGTCTTGCAACCGAACTGGCAGCCAACGGCATCGAAACCTGTCGGAGGGCCATGGGTGGCCATGGATTCGGGGGAGGCAGTGGGTTTGTGGGTTTCAACGCTGATTACTCCTCTAAACCAACTATTGAAGGAGATAACTGGATGATAACGCAACAAATGGCACGATACCTAATTAAAGTTTCAAGGCTCATAGCAACCCAGAAGACCATCAAAGCCACGAATCCCACTGAAGAAGTGCTTCTCCGTTACAAAAATAGTCACGATAATCAGAAAGCCGGATTGAGAGAGAAACCACTGGATATTCTCAGAGTCAACGAGGATTTGGTACATGCTTTCGAGTATCGATCCGCTTATCTCGTAGGTTTAGAGTCCAGTTGGCCAGGGCAACTTTTAGTGCTGATTAATTTTCTACCATTGACTAACTCTTTTGCAGGCTTTCAAAGCTTATGATGCGCTTGAAATCAAGGGTAACGACTGGAATAGCATGCTCATCCAGCTCCATCACCTTAGCAATGGTGAGTAAGCTCAACTCAACCGAAGTTGAACTAACGAAAGTCTAACTATTTTTCACCAAGCTCACTCCGAGGCTGTTTTGTTGCGAAGTTTCTTTGATGGGCTTTCTTCAGATGTTGATTTGCCCCCTCCCACAAAAGCCATTATTTGGAAGCTGTTTCAACTATTTGGGCTATACACGATCAGCAAGAATACTCAAGACTTTTCACGATGTGGTCTAGTATCAAACGAGCAGCTTGATGAATTGAACGATACAGTCTTTGTCCGATTGCTCGGCGATATTCGACCACACGCCGTTCGTTTAGTCGACTCTTGGAAGCTTCCAGACTATCTTCTTGACAGGTACGTTTTGAGCAAGTTGTAGAGTCATTATCCTTTTTGCGCTATCATGAATGACGTCTGATCATCAACAGTGCTCTGGGCAGGTTTGATGGTCGGGTTTATGAGGATTTGTTTCGCCGGGCTCATACACTAAACCCCCTCAACAAATTAACAGTCAACCCTGACTACCGAAATAATGAGATTGTGTTAGGGTCGGACAATGGAGTGAATATGGCAGCAAAGCTATAAATTGGTCAAAGGAATTCCATTATTTGTCTCTAAACTTTTATACTCAATCGAAATTGCTGTCAATATCTATGTGATAAACCTCTGTATTCCACAATTGAAACTCGTTTTCATTCATGAAAGTAAATGTATAACCCTTCGTGAAGTAACGGTGTTTATCTTTTTAGAAGAACCAAGTTGGTTATTTCGTAATTGGACAAATGATGACCACACCAATTCGGTTGTATATGCCACCTTTTTGGCTCCGAGCTTTCCAGGATAAATCCAGGTTGACGTCACTACTTGATTTAACTTGACATAAATTCCAGTTCAGGTGTATTATTTAAAATAAACTATAGCTTGATCCTTGGTGGAAGAGATACTGTTCGAGAATGAACATAGCTGATGGCTTGGAACGCTTTAATAGCGTCGCCAAAAAGTTCACCCCTCAACGCCCCGTAAACACCCATCTTGGCTTTACCTTTGACTAAATTGGCTAGTTTTAGTGCGCAGTCCATCATTTCATCGGGTGCAGCTATCTCATCGACAATTCCGTCCGCAAGCGCCTCCGCAGCTTTGTACTTGTGGGCTCGAAGTAGCACCTTACGAGCAACAGGAGGCGTTAGCTTGGCTCGGATGAGGGCACCCATTCCATCAAAATGCAACCCTAGCTCTGCTGCTGGTTTGCACCAATACCCACGGGTTGAGTTCATGATGCGGTAATCATGTGCCAAGGTTAATAATGAGGCCCCCCCAAATACGTGGCCGGTAATGAGGCAAATTGTAGGAAACGGAAAGTCGAGCAAAGTATGGATCAGCTGTGAGGATCGATTAGCTCCAACTTTTCGCTATAGCATTTCGAGTCTTGTGTACCGGATAGAATCCTTCCGAACTAGCGTAGGGGTTTGTGTCGCGTTCATTAAGATCCACTCCCTATATTTGACTGTTATTTTCCGAAAGCAAAGGGGTGATAAACGAAATGCCCCAGACGCGATTTCCAACCAATTTCTTACAGTGCAAAAGAATTTAGCATCATTGCCTCGGATGATGACGGCGCCCTCGGAATCCGGGCCTAATGCTTTTCGGATGTCATTGAGTGCTTGGATAATTTCCTGACAGAACTGCACGTTCAGTCGATTCTCTAGTGGCTTCTTTAGAGTCAATACAAAAACACTCTGGAGACGCTCAACCTCCAGTTGGTTGTAAGGGCCCAGCTGTCGCTCCATTATGTCAAGATGAAACAAGATAAAAGCTATCAAGGACCAAAAAATCACGTAATATTTGAAAGGGAGTGATTAATCAATTATGAATCAATATTTCAGGCCATTGGATTGCGCTTTTTGATCAAGATAATAGGAAACATCTTGGTCTCGTAGCGCTAAAGCTACGAGAGTGGGGGTCACTGCATTGATGCCCCTCCAAACCAAAAACGCCGAATCTCCGGGGAACTTTTTTTTCGCCACGCACTTATCCATTCCCCGACAGATCCCGGGTGTTGAAAGGAGAATCTTCCAAAATCCACGCATTGGGATTGATCATGTCGGTCAAATTTGTGAGCCAAAATGCATCAGATGCCTCCACACTGGGAATTTGATGTGGATCAAATGGCACATCTTCAGGCCGAGGTTCTTGTATATCGCGGGGTCGCTCGGCTCCCATGCTCAAGTCACGCGAGGCGTTTTCCGAGACCTGAAGCATTGAACCGTCAGGTCTTTGAGGATCCTCGTCGCTGCTGCAGCTATTCACTAGCACATCCCATTGGCTGCACAACCCTGGGCCGAACTCTCGAAACAGTGAGCGAGCTTCGCGATCAATCGGAACAATGTGATTCATAGACCCAATTTCTGTTTTTTCTAGCTTTTCAAGTGTACAAAGTGTAGCCAGTCCGCTAGGATACCGTTCTGAAAAGTACTTCAATGATCGTTTGATGATGGTAAAGTCCTCAGATGCATTTTTCCGAAGTTGTGAGCTTTTGCAGGCTGGTAAGAGTGTGATGCCCGCAGTGAGTAGAAAGAATTTGTGTATTCCAGGGCCGAGGAGGCGAATCTCGTCTCGAAGAATGAACTGTTCAAAGATGGCGGAAATGAATGACGATGCGAGAATCGAGGCTGTCGACAATGAGGAATCAGGTGTAGATTTTCGCAATAAAATACTGATTACAACGAAATAAATGATGTGTATCTGTCTGGACTTGAAGTTATACGGCTGCAACCCAAGCTCAGGTTGGACGTCGAAAAGTCGAAGTTCCCGAGGAAGTTCGCGCACCCAATAATAAAGATCATTTTTGAATCTCGATATCGTTGCTTCTGACATTTTCCCACGGCGATATGCTTCACCAACATCTGCAAATATGCGGCAAATAGAAACGAAGGATAGGGACAAATCCCGCTGATCCTTGGTCGAGAAATCATTGGATGACAAAAAGGGAACATTGGAATCCTCTAGTTGAATGGCTCTTGGTCTTCCATGGGCAGCTGATATTTGACAATCCCGTGCCTAGACGTGTTCTCTCAGTTAGCATGCTTCTTTGGTTAAAGTATGGTGATGGGGGCCTAACCACCAAAAACCACCACAGGTTTCTGAGATATGAGGCATCCTTTCGACTTGAGTTGTTTCTGTAAAGCCCAATTTGAATTGCTATGCCAACCCCCGTGCGATGCCAGAAATTACTATTATCCATGGATATTCGCTCTGGACCTGCTGGGTTCCACCATTGCAACAACAGACAGACAACAACCAGCAGAACTGGATTTTTCTCGTGATTGGAAAAGAATAGAGCCTTCGCCCTAGTGTATAGAACTTGACTGATGGATAGATCTGTTGGTGATGTGACACGACTACCCGCGAGAAGAATAGCCTGCAGTAATAAAAGTGAAGGCTTTTGCGTTGGGGTCTCGTTCAACCATGCTGGTTCAACCAAAGGTACCCAAGGGTAGCAGTACTTGAAGAAGTTTTCAAGATAGCATGACTTGATTGCTGCAGATGGTAGCTCAAATGCCTAGCTCTCTTGGAGGGTAGCCATATCAACTAGAGAGAGTCCAGATGGTTGAGGGTAGGCCTTGGTTGCGGTATCAGCATACCCTTCGATCACCGTAAAGTAAATTGCTCTACCATCGTGGACATGGCCCGTAGGTGTCGAACTTGTGGTTTCATTATGTTCTTTAGCGGGTGAAGCGTCATAAGTTGTCATTTGACCACTTCCATTTCTGACAAGAGCCCCCGAGGCTACCACTGAGGGGATGCGCTCGTCTCGACTATCACCCGACACTGACTCCGTCCATGATCTTTCAAACTGGTCAAATGGCTGTGCAGATGATGACTCGGCTGTATTGCAAGAATTTAAGCCAATTTGGTCTTGTCTGTTACCTTGGTTCTCGAGCTGCGATAAGTCACTTCCCCGCTTTCGCTTTCGAAGCCTAGCTCTAGATATCTAGTCAGTAACACAGACAAACTTAGCCCATCATATTGTGTTATTACCTGCACTCAGTATTATAAAGGGTACAGTTGGTACATGGTATCTTCCCGGCGTCCGCATCACATCGAACCTGCACGTGGTCAGTTGAACGCCCTATAGGATAAGCAATTGGCTTTCCAAACCTTTCGCTGGTGGCATGCTGCACAGGCCTGGGCAATCCCACGCCTTCGTATCACAGCCCTGGTTCCGCTCTGAGCACCAGCCATCTTGTTACGTGGATGAACAGACCAAAATCGACGCGTCAGTATTTATTGCACCCAAATTATGAATGAGATGCACATTAGGGGCAGTGCGGGGTATTGAGTGCCGGGTCGGTAATTCCGGCACATGGCCACCCCGGTTCTAGGCGACAAAACTGGTCTATGCACCGGCCTTTGTGGAAAGGTCTGTACCTTTTAGGCAATTGCTCACTGCCACTGTCACCAAAGGTCCATTGCTAGGTACACTTTATACTATGTCCGGTTTCCCCAACAATACTAGGTCGGGAGCCCGAACCCTTGCGGTTCAGATGTCACCAGCTAGAAAGCAAAGTCTTGTTCACCTTGCCCATATCTCACTGTTGTAGAGCAGCATGTAAAAATACATTTCAAACATCGCAATGCTATGTGTTCTTCTGGTGGTACTTGCCCGCACCGCGCCGACGGACCGCGTCACCACTAAGGGATTACTAGGAATTAGTTGAAATAAAAAAGAATTCTGTCAGATTTCAATTTCTCTGTGTGGTGCTATTTGCCAATTTCTATTTGGGAAATGATTGATTACGGTTGATGACAGCTATTGGAATTGAGGTCGAGGCTCTACGCAGTAATTATAAGCTTCTTATGGAGGAGGCTGGAGCTTGGCCGACCTACTTGCCCTATTTGTAAGATCGGATTGGCCCGCACCATAATCTCCTATTCCCTGACTTCGTTCACCTATGCAATAATAGCCTACCGTGTGTTCAAGAATGTTTCTTTTCAGCTAGCTACCAATCTCCCCTTTTATCTATCTTCAATCTCAATAACTACAATACTAAACAGAGAATCGGGCTGCCCTTAATTGGTGGTAGAGATGGAACTAAATAATAAGCCGAAGAAAGCATTGGGTCGCCAAACTGGCTTACCTAATACGCTTGTCTTTCACTGCTTTTTACTGGCCAACGTTACTCTGTCACGTCAAAATGCGTCCAATGAATTGTAATATCTTTGCTGACATTATAAAGGGCAATCGATGAGATGTTGTCTAGTCTTGTATCACGTGGGTTTCTATAGTAAAAAGAGGGGTTATCTGCAAATTCCCTCCTCCGCAGCAGAGGTTTGTCAAGGTTCCATCATCCAATGAAGTAGAATGGCACTATTCAATATTTCGAAATTTTGTCAGTCAATCTTATCCATCGCCATCCCTGTCAAACACGCCATAATTGAAGATTTATTTGCTTCAAGCATCGTCAGAATTAAGATTATCTCTCAGACGGTCGTTTCCTCCGCACAATGCATGTGCATGCATGTAAAGAGAGGTATTCCTCGGACCTTGACTTTGAAAAGTTGGCAGCTGTGGGCGACTGTACTTGCCTTCATTTCTCTTTTATTTGGTGCGCTATCATTCTGGGCTTCTTTTGAGGCAAATCGGATTGCCGAATGGACAGCGCACAAAGATTTCATGCTCCTTTGTGCAGACGAGGTTCGTCAAAAATTGATAGCTGGATTAGAACCTCGCATATTTAACCCGTTTTTAGTCAACACGACACATCAGCTCCGCGTGCACAAGTGCGATAAATAGCAGCCTACCTGCGCCACCTAATTTTAATCGCATCTTCACAAGCAGAGATATCTCAGATATGGGTAAGACTCGGAAATTTAATTAGAATAAGACTTTCCTGAATATAAAGATCTAATGCGAGGATATAGATTATTCAATTTTCGATGCTACCCTGGGGCCTGGATTGGGGAATTCATCAGCAGCAATCTTGCCAAAAGAGCGTGTTCTCAGCCAAGAGCAATGTCAAAAATATTTTATCGGTTGGAAGACTATCAACTCTATGCTCATGATCCCGCGTTTATTCTCTAACAATTATATTTTAACTGGGAGAAAGTCCATCGACATTGACACTGCGCTGTTTGGCGATCATCAGTGGGGCATGGAATGCGGCCCAGAACACATCGGTCATCATCAACAAACATGCCGGCTTCAAATCAACTTGCTTACAATTATGATGAACCTTTCAATTATTCATTGGCTTTTCATTGAAATTCTTCAAATTCTAGGCTGCCAAGCAGAGACCACCATGGTAACGGGATCACTTGTGACTTATTTAGTGGTAAATAGGCACCTGGCCTTTATTCCACCTATCGTGTTCGCCCTAGTCTATCTGGTTTGGCTGTTAGAAAGATCAACAGAAAATGCAACCTGGCGATCAGTGTTTCCCCGCCTTGGGCATATATGGCATGATTTAAATCAACCTGGTCGAAGGTTGATACGGTTTTTGCAGAGACCAATTGCTGCCGCGTTCATATTTCTTCTCTATCTAAAAGAACACAATTCTTTATTCATGCTTTTCACCATCATATCACTTCTAGTAGCTTCTGGCGGTTACTCCAGTTATTTAGCACAGGTCAGCCAGATCGTGGCGATCTTAGATAATCGGATGCCAGGCCAGCCTTATCAAAGAATGGATCAGGGAGGTGATCAACTATATGACTGGATCCATCACTACCAAGCAAGACACGCAGCTGAACAGGGGGATCTTATTTCGGCACCTTGCTTTGAAGGGACATGCAGTTGCTGTGCCGGAGATGCGCTTTTGACTGCTCATTCGACAGACGTCGAAATCTCAGATCAGTGCTTTGTTGGGTTGGTTTCTATAAAACCCGCTTGGCGGCGAAAGGTCGATGATGACAATTTGTTAGAGGAGTGTGAAACTTGATGATAACGACTACCAGAATTGAAGTTTTTTTTTCTTCATGTTCGTAGTCCGCCAAGCCCCGTATCATAGATTGGAGGGTCAAGTGGCTGCTTATTCAGTGTTGGGTGATAGATAGCATTTGAGGCTGAGCTAGACGGCAGTCCGATGAAACCGGTTCGTCCGTTAAGTTTATACCTCAGTTTCGTTTTTCAGGTCAGTTTCGCAGTTGACAGTGATTAGCTTGTCGTTTAGCTTAATGTCAGGGTTGTTCGGCGCCTAAGATCGGTTGATCCACCCACCTGTTACATCCACCACCCATGCCAGACGGGAGCCCCTGCATGGCTCTAAATTCCCACCAATGGGGCATATCAGCCCTGTCGCGAGAGAAGCTTTTGACTTTTCTTATTTCCACGATTGAAAGATGCGAAGCGATCGGAAAATTCATGCGTGGTGGTCGCTGCTCCGCCTCGGGTGTTTCAACGCAAGGCGAGAACCGAGGGAGGGGGAGACGCTGGTGGTTGTTTTGTTCCGCCAGCATGATGACGAACAGAACATGATCAGCCGGGTGTATGATTGCCCTCACAGTCGAGCATCATCGCCAAGTCCGGTGGCACCCAAACCGGGCCCGTCGACCGAGTCCTGAGACGCCGCGCATCCCCACCCCGGCAGGAGGATCGCATGCATGGGAGAGCCGCCTGGCAGCGGCAAGCTGGTGAATCTCAAACGCGCTGCTGGGAGCCACACGTCTCAATGGCGACAAGGTATTGGTTCCGCGTTGGGAAGAGACCCCGCGGCGACCACCCAGCGGTTAGAACACTCCCTGTTTCAGACTCTGGCCTGCTGGCGAGATTATCCCCGGTGCCGAGCCGTGGACGAGATTTCCCAGCAATTGATACCCAGCAGTGACATGGCTGACCTGATTTTTCGTACATGGGCATCGTGGTTGTGACGCCCATTAAAGGTCCATCCCGTCCGCCATCATCCGAACTCTTGTCTTGCTCTCCATCCCATTCCCTTTCTTCGAGGTTCAGTTTCTTCGCTACAGCTGTCGCTGGCGTCATTCTTTTCTTACTCTTTCAGAGTCCTTCATTCTTTGCATACCCTGGTGGTTGCCCGTCTTTCCCGTCCTTTTTTGTCTATAACGAACGAATTCATACCCCCTCTCCTTTCCAAAGAAAATAGCCACCATGCGTCCCTCATTCTCTTCCATCCTGGCCGTTGCCGCCACTCTCCCCGCCGTCCTGGCTCACTACAACTTTGAGGCTCTCATTGTCAACGGCAACATCACGGACCCTTACGAGTATGTCCGCCAGACGACCAACTCCAACTCTCCCATTGAGGATGTCACCTCGGACAACATGATCTGCAACCAGGGTGGTCTCGACTCTGACATCCGAGCCAAGACCAAGACTCACACTGTCGCCCCCGGTGACGAGGTTGGCTTCACTGTCAACGTCGAGATCGGTCACCCCGGCCCTCTCGCCGTCTACATGAGCAAGGCTCCTGACGGCACTGAGGCCTCTGACTACCTTGGTGGTGGTGACTGGTTCAAGGTCTACGAGCTTACCACTAGCTCCATCACCGATGCTGGTCTTCAGTGGGCCACCTACGTCAACAACCAGGGCATCCACAACTTCACCTTCACTCTGCCCGACAGCCTCGCCGCCGGAAACTACCTCATGCGAGCCGAGCACATCGGTCTCCACGGTGCCAGCACCAAGGGCGGTGCTCAGTTCTACATTGGCTGTGCTCAGCTCACTGTTACTGGATCTGGCACTGGCTCTCCCTCTCCCGTCGTCAACTTCCCAGGCGCCTACACCGGCGAAGAGCCCGGTATCCTCATCAACATCTACTACCCCGTCCCCACCAACTACACTGCCCCCGGCCCCAAGACCTGGCCCAAGGCTTGTGAGGACCACACTGCCAACCTGGACGGACAGACCAGCGACGGTGACTGCACTGGCAGCGACTCTAGCTCTGACAGCAGCACCCCTGCTGCTGGCACTCCCACTGCTACCTCTACTCCTGTTGCTACCGCCGGCGGCGACAGCGGCAGCGGCAGCGGCAGCGCTACTACTGCTACCACTGCCGTCACCCCCGCCGCTGTCACCTCGGCTGCTTCTGGCGGTGAGGCCACTGCTGTCCAATCTGAGGCCCCAGCTGCCACTTCCACCTCGAAGCCCAGCGCCTGCAAGGCCAAGCGCTCCAAGACGCGCCGAGCCGCTAAGCGGGACGCCGCTATCATTAAGAAGCGTGCCAACGCCGCCCTTCTGCCAGCAAGGATCTAGATTCGGAAAATGTGTTGTAAAAGCGTTGTGTCGCAGGAACTACTTCCCGAAGGAAGGGATATGTCTTCTTCTCTGTAAATAGTGGATATCTTTGTAGATTACAATATTATCCTGGATATGACCACGAACTTTGGGTACTAGCTGTGATTGCAATTTAAATACGACGGTTCCTAGTTCTGCCAAATCTTGATAATAAATAACCATCACCTCACTGCAATGGTTAGTCTAGTTGCCGGCTGTAAAAGTGAACCCAAATCACTTAACTTAACCGGGCTCCGGGGTAGGTTGGTCTCTGTCATTACAGATATCGTAGGGTTACTACATTGCCCGTTTAATGATCCATTTGATGATGTTTATTGATCTGTGCTTGTGGCATTGGCCTTTCTGGGTACCAGTATTCCTTAACTATTCATTTATCTCGAAAATACCCTTGCATCCTATTAGTCTAAAATTCCTGCCACCCACTTTTTCTCACACTGACAAGACTTGTCCGACAATCAAGCTCCGACTTATGGGTAAATAAGATATGTTACATCAACATGGGCTACCACAGTTACCATTTTGGATCATACCATTATTCGCAGAAGTAAAAACCACCAACACAGCGGCATAACTATATCCTTCCATCAGTTAACTTCGATGATATCTGTCGCTCTTAACTTACCTTGCCCCAGTAGCTACGATCTCAATCGTTCGGGCTCTTGTGAAAGAAGATAAAATGGAAAGAAACAATCCAGTGGTAAGGATAATAGTCACCAGTCTACCTTTCGGGTTTGAGATGTTGTATAAAATGATTACTGGTACTAACAAGATAACACTCGCGACCCAGGTGGTCAAGACCCGGCAAAATCTTCGCATATTTTCACTAAGAAAGAATATGTTTTCGTCATCTGTAATCGGAGAATCGCCCTTTGTAGAAAGCGACGGCATGTGCTGGTGTGCGAGTTAACATTCGACACGTTGCGGTTACACGCAAGATGCTTGCCTTTTGGAGAATGAACTTCAACCATGCCGCACCATCCTCAATTCTGGCTTCTATACGCGTAACAGCGTGGTCTTTGGCACCGGTGAAATTAAAATGGTCCCAATACTTATCCAAGTACGCTGTCTCAGCTCGGGCAATGCTGCAATGGCCTTCAACCCAGTTTTTCAAGCTATCAATGTCTCGATGATCAGCCTCGGGAAATGATAAAGCCCGGTGATTCTGCTCGATCATTTCATCTGTACACTCACTAGTCAATAAAAGAAATCGCCGAGTCTCACGTTCATTTTTACCGTACTCCCTGAGAGCTGTCTTCAATTTTTGCAATACGTCCTTCCTGGCCGTGTTGCGATCGACACGACTGCATCCAAGGTAAATGTCACAATTTTCGGCGACATCTATTTGATCCAGATTCTCTTCCAGTGTTGTTATTTCATCTTGTTTGAGAAGTAACAAGCGCATCCGAGTTCGCGTAAAACGGCGAAAGTTTTGGAAAGCTGGGTGGGTTGCAAGCAAGGCTGCGTAACGGGGATACCCTGATCGGTAATACTCGACTGTGGGCGACACCTAAGCATGCGTGTTTCATAGTTGCAATATGCAGTTCTGACCTTTCTGACTAAAGTTTTGTATTGGCAATCCTGCCATTCCTGGTATGTGAGCCACTAGATTATTGAATATTCAATAGGCTTTTGAGGCCAACAAGGTGCTAGGATGAAATGATCTGGGAGTTGTTGCAAGGTAAAAGATGGTCACGTTTGTAAGAATGAAAAATGACAACGCCTATTCTATCAGAGGGTCACACCGATTGGCGAAGGAAAAAAGACGAAGGGGTTGTAATGCAGGGCGGTAGGTCAGGTGGCCTAATTTCAATAAGCATGACAGCCTGTGAGACGAGGTTGCATCATCGCAGGACCTCTTCACCAATCGTAGCGGAGTATTGCAAGCGCACAACTTTGCGCATACGCTGTCAGCATGCACTAGCCACGTATACCTCCATGAGTGAAGGTGCGCGAACCAACTTCATTTAGTTAACCAGCTCAGCCCCATCCCCAGAGCCTCACCTGTCTAATCATAAAGGGAAACGCTATTTATTGATCCCTTGCCTCGATCATCCAAAGCGCACTCCAAAGTACGAATTTTAACACAGGCTAAGTCTTCAACATGAGCAACACGGATTCTTCCACGTCTGAAACCATCAAAAACGTAACGATGCATTCTGAGATTTATCGGCTGCTCTAACTTGAGATAGGATCCAAACACGAAGGATGAGCAGGAAGTCGACGCCGGTGGACGCCCCCTGATTCTTACATACCAAAATGTAAAAAGAAAGGCACTATACTATTTAGAACCCTACTAATTCTTTGTTTGGCATAGGCTGGAAGATTTCGAGTCTATGATCAAGTAATGTTAGCAGAGCCTGGCTTTCGAGGTTTGCAGGGACCTTTCCTGGTTGCCTCTACGCCTCAAGCAGGAAAATACACCCTTTCAAACCCTGATTTAACACCGTGGGGCAATGGAAAGATAGTAGATGATAGTCAACTTTCGCTTGCTTCATGAGGGAATATCTCCATTAACGGACAGTGGAAATCTTGTCTAATTTATCCAACCCTCGGCTCTGAAATGCCTTTCGAAGATTTAATCCCTCTTCATCGTCCTGCATCCTTTTGTGCCCCTTGCGCGTAGGTCACTATCTGGGTGGCGATAGACATTATCAGACAGGCTTTCAACCTGGCGTCCAACAGATGGGCTGATATTCGGTCTAGCAGAATCGACTCCATGAAGGAATGGGTGATTGTAGTCAATTTGACCCTTCCCTTCCCAAAAGAAATTAGATTGTGTCCGCTGATCCCCTAATGAACCCACCTAACAGAGTGCCATTTTCGGACAGCTTTAGCGATGTGGTATGCTATTCTAAGTCGCTGCCCTAAAGACGGTCGACGATTCCCACCAACATTTTTGATGACTTGCTTCAAAGAGTGGTATTTGTACCTGTTTGAAGAAGATTTGTATTTTTTGAGAATTTCAAATTCCAACACGTATTGGGTTAGTTTATCCTGGCACCACAGTGAACATTTCAGTGAACGAAAATCTGGACTTTTTGAGGCGTTTAGAAGTTCAGCTAGAAGCGCTACACGACTCTCGACTTCGGGAATCAAGTCTAGATCAAAGTGTTCTCCATAGTTCCTGATTTCCTTCCACGCGGATTCTTCGCTGGACTCAGGGACGTCTGATGCATCTTTCAACTCTTGCCCGGCTTTGTCATTTGTGCTGTGTATCGTTTGGTGCAGCCGAAGCTGTTGCGAGATACCCAGTGATTCCGCAGTGGGGCCGCTAATAATTTGGGCCAACTTTGTTGTGTCAGCGAGTTCGGCAGACTCTAGAACTCCTTGTTCGACTAAACCAACGACCTCAAAATTCCACAGTCGTATGTTATCTAAGAACTCATTTGCTTGTTTAGAAAGCCTTGGTGCATCCCTGGGTTCACTTGCCAGTACAGTATCAAAACTTTAACGTAATCATAGTAGGTGGGTTACCCAAGGCGCTGATTAATTGTTTCCTTAAGCACCTCATCAGTATTACCTTCCATGATTCAAATTTGGTGTGAGTTTAAATGCCTCAAGCTCAGTGGGTTAGGGCGCCTGGAAAAGGCGTCCAAGGCAATATGCGTCGTTTTGTTTTCATCGTGGTCATCCTGGTCCAGAACCTAGATTTGTCAGCCATGTGGCTTGAACAAAGGATGATGCTGCCGAAAATGCAACAATGATTGGCCTTTAAAAGTCCACGCACGCCTCCCAATATGCTGACGTGTCATTGTAGTATCCGTATGCTACATTGGCATCCGAACACATGCCTGTACATTTGCGCAGACTCAATATTTGGGCTGTAAACAGACAATTTGGAGGGTCCCCAAACCGACCCCTACCAAAGATAACGCAGGCCTCGATGGTGTATCAAGTCATCATCCCCTTGCAGAGAAAAAATAGGCTCCTCCTACGTGCGTTATCTTTAGATAGGCACTGACTACAGCGACCCTACGCGTTCACTGCTGCTACATCATTGTGTTGATTTATGCTCATTGATGTTTCTTCACCTATTCAAACGCGAAAGGAAAATTAGAGGCACTCGTTCAATAAATGCCTCCCAGCAGTATCAGTGTTTTCTCTAAAGCCAGTCCTTCATCGTCCAGCTACAGCAACATAGTCGGTACAAGCCCCCCGCCGACTCTCAACACATGGCTCCTTTATTCAAGAGAGGCTTAAATTCATTAGTTCTGTTTCTACCCAGAACTTTTCTCTTGCAATGAGAAGCTGATTGAGAGCATTCGCTCATCTGGGTTACCTGGTCCTAAGCCAATCATTCGATCAAAACTTATTGGACAGGGTGCACAGTTTGCTGTCTATCGTGCGGCTATATTTGATCATCCTCCTGGAGGTACGATTCATTGGGATGTTACTATAAAGCAATCAAAGCTTGACAACATACTACATGTCAAATTCAAACTTTTCGATTCTCAGGTGCAGAAGCATCTTGAAAACATTGCGTTAGAGATACTTGCATTGACCACTGCATCACTTCACAATCATCCCAATGCCGTCACACTGGTTGTCTGGTCAACTGAGAGGTCAAAATTTCCCTCTCCGTTAATGCTTGTTATGGAACTTGTATCACAAGATCTTGGGCAGTTCTTGCAAACGGAGGACTCAGCGGGGTCGTCGGCAACAAAGTACATTCTTTGCATACATGCTGCTACTGGCCTTGATGAGCTACATAGATGATATATTACACGGTGATCTGAAACCCGGGAATATTCTTATACCCCAAGAATACGGGAGATTCGTGGCCAAGCTGGCTGATTTTGGCTTGTCGGTCGATACCGTTAGGGCCGAAACGCAGAAAGTGTCCCTCGGAGGCACTGACGAATGGCGAGCTCCAGAGGTAATAAATGGATACGCTATTTACGCAAATAATGCCAAGGGAACCGATACTTGCTCCTATGGCCTCCTCGTCTAGAGTGCTACCTTGCACTATGGAAAGATTCCATCTCGTGATCCGGAGGTGCAAAGGCAGCCCCTCGCCAGGCAGGATATGGAACAAAATAAAAGTCGTATTAGATCAAAACACTATGAAGTTCTAAACAAGGTTTTTCAATACTCTGTTAAAGAAGAGCCTTCAAATCGTCCAGGGACACTGATGTGTCTATTTCCTGATAACATCAAATTGGAGAAAGAAGTCTTTATGTCACTTGCTCAAACCTTACCCCCCATAGCTACGAATGATACCACAGAGGAAACCTATCCCCTCGACTTGAGGGATAAATATGATCCATTCAGGCGAATCAAACTGGAAGATTGGGAGCTCGCACCTTTCTCCGACTAATACGCAGTTGACTTATTCTCAACTTTCAGGGATGGCTCGATGAACATAAACCAGAAAACTCTGTTTGTCCTATTTCTACGCGTTACCACGCCCATTAGGATGGCCACAGTCTCTGATAGCGACATGCATGTTGGACCTTTTGAAAGAAATTGTCCGGCATGGATTCAGTCCTGCACAGGAGATCGTATCTGTCATGGCTCGTTTTTTTTTAATTAAATCCACCCGATATTGCTACAAGTGATTTATCAGATTGGTCGAAATCTGCAGTAGCCAACGGAAGCGTTGTGGGAAAGCGTAAACTCATAGTTCTTGACCAAACCATAGCACTCGAGAGTGCTGCGAAATTACGGTATCAGAAGGTTATAAGCTACATTATTCACTCGCTCCACTACAATCAGATGTAAAACTTCCTTTAGATCCCCAAAATTACAATTAGACATCATTACATCAGATAGCTGCTTTCGGAACTGTTGAGAAACCAAAGGCAAATCTTGAAAAGTCCGAACCTGGAGATCAAGACCCCTTCACGATACATGGAGAGACCCCCTTATTTCTAGCTTGCGTAAGAGGGTCTTGAGAGATAACAAAAGAGCTTTTGGATCGTTGGGCTAATCCTAAGATCCTTTCCACGGCGTTCCGAGTCACTTGCTTGCATTGGTTATTTGCCTTTGAAGAGAAAATTCAAGGCGAGGTCTGTTCTGCCGTAATTTCCAATGAAGCGGATATGACGACATGCACAACGCTTGAATTCCGCTTTCTCCATTACCCCTTCTGCTTGCCCGCTGGAAGCCCTTTGCACTGGGCAGTAGCTACATCTAGCTTAACAGCTATCAAGTGCCTTTTCAAGAATGGTGCGAACAGTCTTGTTCGCAATGGCTGTGACCCTTACACATTTGATGCAAGAGTAAGATATCTGAATAAATTTGGAGGTCACAATACGGAGGCATATTCGATTCCAGAATTTGAGACTATGGGATTATCCCCGCTGGATCTGAGTGCCATACACTATGATCCCCTCCTGTTTCAACTTCATGCTTCCGACAAAGAATGCAAAATAGATATCAGCAATGTGGACGAGGAGTGATTTGGTGTTCTTCATCGGATGAGCTCAGATGGTCTTTTCAGAACTCACTTATGCAACACATTCTCAGCTGCACCATTTCGCAACACTAAACCATCGGAAGCACGTGAACGGATCCAAGCTATAGTTGGATCTGTAAAGCAGCTAGGTGGAAACCTTGACCTTCTCACTACGACAACGACATCAAAATCTCAGGGTAACCGGCCTAGTGATATTCAAAATTACACTCCATTGATGTTAGCAGTCATGTGCAGAGATGTTGATCTCGTTGAGGCGTTGCTAATCCATGGTGCTGATCCCAACTTCAAAAATGAGACTGGAGAGACGGCTCTCATGTGTCGACCTCATACCGAGAAAACGACCGATAGAGATTCTTTGAAATGCGCTGAATTTCTTGTCCTCTACGGCGCAGACGTCAACCATAGATCAAAGTCTGGGAGAACGGCAATTTTGAGAGCCAGCTATCGCCTGTGGCCAAGCGTAGTTGGTTTTCTCTTTTCAAAAGGGGCGGATATTGAGAAGTGTGATGTGAATCCAAAATCTACCACTGTGGGGTATAACATCTGGCCACTACTTGCATGGTCTGAGGGCCCCAATACAGATGCAATGGACAAGGTCATTGCCGAACTACTGGAGAAACACATCCTTTCATTGTCGGACGCCGATAGGATCAAAATATTCATTGAAAATTCTGACCCGAATGGGGTTACAATGCTACATCAGTTTACCAAGCACAGCATGCCTCACTGTGTTGGTACATCACTGCGCCACGGCGCAGATCCAAACAAGCCGTACAAATCATATTCCACATTTACCGAAGGGGAAAAGCTCATGAGAACTGAACATCTTTATACCGCCCTGGATGTGTCCATAGATAATCTTGGAAAAAGAAAGATGAATCGGGAGCGTTTCAAGCAGGATTATACCTTGCTGGAGTATGAAAGTTTATGCGACAAGGATGGCGAGTGTAGAAAAGCCTTGGAAGATGCAGGCGGAACTCAGTTGAGATTAGTATCCAAAGTGACAGAGGTGGAGCAAAAGTAAGGAGTCTGGTACGCTCACTGAGTTCTTTTGAACCAACTACGCTATGAATATCATGGCCTAAAGTTTTAGAGCCTAGGAACAATGTAAAAGGTGACGCTAAGTGAAGTAATCACGGGGCGTCTAATCAAGCCACGTTAAACCGCACTAGCACAGTCTAGTCGCAATCGGGTTATCCAAAAGTCTCCGGATTACTGCTCGTCTTACGCGCTGACGACGTGGCCCATGGTAACGTCGATAATAACTCAGCCAAGACTCAAACCTGCAGCTATTCTGCATTGTTGTGTAAAGGCTAACAATCTTAATCCAACTTGTTCGCCTAGTGGCTATTATTGATTGCGCACACCACACCATCCACTACCACAAAGCGCACAACCAGCTGCCAAGACGCCGTGGCGCAAAGCTGAGCAAACAGGCAGCACAATTTTTCCAGCTTTATCTGGCACCCTCGCCCAAATTTCTGTGCCAGGCCTTTGATCATAAATTTCCCATCTTGCGTGTCTTAATCACACGATGGAGTCGGTTCAGGCGGTCAGAATGGATACGGCAGACACCCACGTTGCCGTCATCGGCGCTGGTAAGACTTGGCCGAGCACGACAAGATGCGACGCAGGATGCTGACAGGGTCAGGGCCCGCTGGCTTGGCAGCAATCAAAATCATGAAAGAAGAAGGATTTCAAGTGACGGGTTTTGAGCGACGCCCGGACGTCGGCGGCTTATGGGCCTACTCGGAGAACCCTGAGTACACCTCTGCCACGCAGAGCACCAAGGCGCAGCTGAGCAAGTTCTCTGTAGGTACCAAGCTGTCGCACACCAAATATTGAATTGCTAACATGATTAAAGATGTCATTCACGGATTTTCCAGTGCCTGACGGTAATACCACCGAGCCTTAAACAAGGACTGACCCAGAGCTGACACTAACACACCTAGACTTTCCTCTCCATCTAGACTCGGGCCATTTTGCAAAATACTACCAAAACTACGCAGAAAATTTTGACCTCTTGGATGATATCGTTTTCAACGCAGCCGTTACTTCGATAGACAGAACTGAAGACAACACAAAGTGGGCTCTAACCATAGCAGGGGAGGAGTCGCCTCGGGCATTCGACAAGGTCATCTTAGCTACTGGCTCAGAAGTCACGCCTAGCGTTCCGAAGATTGAAGGGATCGAACTATTCAAGGGCGAGTTTCTTCATGGTCAAGCCTACAAGAAGTACAGCCCCCAGAACGATGTCGTCCATGTAATCGCGTACTGACTTTGATCGACAGACCTAAACCTTTTGCAGGGAAAAATGTCATCGTCTTGGGCGCAGGCAATACTGCAGCCGATACGGCAGTAGTAAGTTTCTCGATTCCATTTATATGATTACAGAAAATTTCCATCAAGCGCACTTGTCTTAGTAGTGTCTAACTGTTTCTTAGGACTTGGGCCCTCACGCATCAAAAGTATACTGGTCTCACCGGCGCAGCGCGTTAGTTATGCCACGACTCGTCAAAGGCCAACGTTTTGATGCTTTTGCGGCATGGAAAAAGACGCGCATTTCCTTTTGGGTTGCTAACAAGATGCCCTCAGTTCACCTGTGGATGATGGACAAGTTCTTCTCATGGATTGCTAAAACCACATGGGGCAAGCTTGATCCGCAATGGGGGCTCGATGCACACTCAGGCTCATTCGCCACCAACATCTCCGGCCTTGTGATCAACGACGACATAATTCCCGCTCTCCGGGACGGAAGCATCTCCTCGAGCGTAGGAGTGCGCAAAGTAGTCGGCCCTCATTCAGTTGAAATGGACGACGGCACAGTGCTCGAAGATATTGATGCCATCATTGCATGCACGGGATACCACAACACTCTCCAGGCACTCGACGGAATCATCAGCTACTCGCGCCCACACCCCAAAGTTCGCCCGATCCCTGACCTGTACCAGGGCATCTTCCCGCTTAATCACACGGATTCACTAGCCTGCCTCAACTATGTCGTCATCATGGACACTGCGGCTACCATGCGAGAACTATGCTCAATGGCCATTGCGCAGGTCTGGACCGGAAAGTCACAGCTCCCATCGCATGCAGAAATGGAGGCCCATGTGCAAAAGAGTCATGCTTGGTACACCAAACAGGTACTTAAGAGCCCCGTGCCGGTGTACGAGGGCATGAGAGAGCCTCACGAGTGGCTTACTTTTATCCACGAGACAGCTGGGACGGGCATGGACGAATACCTTGCATGGACTTGGAAGGGCATCCGATTCTTCTTGAGCGAGCCAAGGCTCTGCCACAAGATGATGTGGGGAGTGAACACGCCTTTTCTCTATCGGGTTTTTGAAACTGGCAAGCGAAAGACCTGGAGCGGAGCTCGCGAGGCGATTGAGCACATCAATTACCTGAGTGACGTCGATCTTGGCTATGTCAAGCCAAAGAGCGATTAGAATTCTTGAGATGTTGGTTTCCAGCGAAAGGATAGCAATTGTCCAAGAAACCGGCGAAACCTTGTAGGTTTATTCTCAATTAGCGATAGCTAGATAGTTAAACGGTTCATTTCCGCTTGTAGAAATTACAGGTGATCCATTAATCTCAAAAAGGCGCATAGTATCAACATCGACCGAAATCGTTTCAATCATTGGGAACTTATTTGAACTCAGTGTATTAGCTACTAGTATGGGTAATAAAAAGTTCGAATCCAAACTCGTCATCGTCCATTGAAGATTTGCACAATATTCACGACGGTTGCATAATAGAGCCAAGCTATTCCGGCCACTTAGTTTTCAAGTGTCACATGAAAAACATCAACGTCCAAAAATACAATCTTGCACTAGTAATCACTGATTCCAAAGCAGCTTGTTTGACAACCTTATTCTTGATTAAACACCCTCAGCGGCTTTCGGATAATTACCCTGGAGGGAAACCCGAGGCCTTCAAGCTGCTCTCCCAAACAAGAAATTCTCCGTAGGGGTTAACCGGCACTCTCAACTCCGGTCACCAGGTTTGTTTAACTTTCTAGACGTCCGCATGTGCCGAAGAACCGGGGCGCGCGCCAGCGAAATGCGAAAATTGTTTCGCGTTCATCCCAACCCATGCTAGCCGAGGCAAGGCTGTTCTAGCGATCGGCACAGCAATGCTTAAATTCGCGGCAATGACGGCATTTGCGTGGCCCGTGGCTGGAGAAACATCCCTAGGGCACTAACACGGGAATTGATTGTCGGAGGGCTTCGAGAAGAACTGGTCTCGGTGCCGGCATGGCGGACGTTTGTGGAATGGATCTTCACCTGCGGCGTGTGCATTGAGCGTTGGAGCTAAGGCAAAAAACCCTAACTTAACTTCGAGCCCAAGGATGTCGGGACTCCGGGATCAGGCTGAGGGTTTCAGCACGGGTTTCAGAAAGGCCAGTTCACCCAGAAACTTGCTCAAAGGACCTGTCAACCACGTGGGGGATGACGATACGGATGCGGTCACATTGTTGCCATTGCACCATCCTAACTTGTGAGTTGTCCAAGTCATCCAAATACCCAATGACGACTCACCAATGTACCCGCAATTTTGAAGTTTGTAATTTAAGAGGCATGCCAAGCCGATTATTGAAAGTCAACTATAATTAACCTCTCGCAAATGTTCAATCAACGCGCCCACGTTCGCGGTGCTATTGCCGTCGTACTCTATGCGATTCCCACGTCATACGCACGCGTCGCTACCCTGGACTGGTGACATGCCCCCGCCAATGCTAAAGTGAGATGTACGACAATTGAAAAGCTTGAAACATGGAATTAAGCGCATGGGCGAATAGGATGAAAGCTGGGTTCACATGGGTGTGAGCAGAAGGATGACATGCTGGGAGATGCCGATGCAAGGCACCCGGCTATTGCTAAGTTTGGAAAGCGTGAGGTTGTCATCTAAAGGTGACGGAGCATTGGTTTTTTTCACTGTTGGCTGTACCAACAACCACCGACGGACTGGTTATCATATCATCGAGGACCTTCCTGTTCAATCCCAAGTGGATATAGCCAAAGGCTATCTTTGGTGATCGTCTTCCCCTGGGGCGGGCTTGTAGGATGAGCATGTCCAGTCGGTCGGCACCCGGCACCGATGGGGAAAGGATTGCCAATCTCTCGGCTACAGGCGCCGGTTCGGAATTGCAGCAGGATTGAAGGCTCAATTAACCTGCAACCTGGCCATAACAAATCGAGAGCTGAGGTTGGGATCTGACTCCCTCGTCTTGTCAGCTGCGACACCGAAGATCCAGCCCAGGGGGGGTTCCACTATAGCACGACGTCCACCCCCTGCCCTGTAGGCCACACTAGACGCGGTGCCTGGCATGGCGCTCTCTTCCCCCCTCTAGCGGGGTTCATTTGGTGGCCTAGAACCGTTGCCATGAATCCGTTACGTTGGATTTATGTAACGACAAAACGTTTCTGTGGACGAGATACGCCGTTCGTCCACAATTAGCAAGCCCCCCTCCGCTCGAGAACGATATTTCCCCAGATTTTGACTGCGCGATCGGTAGCCCGGGTTGAACCTTACAGGAGGAGGGGACCATCAGTTGTCCCCCGGATTTTCCAAATCAGACGACATGTGACAGCGCTCGCACTAAAGACGGGCGAGAGCATGAGCCAAAAGGAACACGAAACGCGAACCAGAAGACGAGCTTCTAGAATAGATTTTGAATATAAACCTTCCTCGCGCTCCCGTGCTCCCCGATTCGGGCCTCCGAGGACACCCGCCCGTCCGCCGTACCCGCTGTCATCCCACGTGTGCGGCCGCCGGCTCGCAAGCACAGGGACTTTGGCTTTGGCGAGTCGTGCCACAATCGGCGAGGTTTTATTTTCCCGAGAGGGCGCCCCTCTCTCCACAAGGAATCATCCTGTCTGGATCCAATCGACACGCCCCCAAAACCCAAAACGGCCATTTTCCATTTCGCCTGCGTGTGTGTGTGTGCGTCCCTGGTTTCTTGGGGCGGGTCTGGTTTGTTTCGGCTGCTAAAACATGTGGGTGGGTGGGTGTCATCGCCGAACCATGCCCAGTGCCCTCACCTTCCGTTCATGCACGAGACGAGAGTCATGAAGCTCTCCCCTAACTGTAAAAGTTTTCGGTGCCCCCTTCATGCAGTCTTGGCTCATGCTCAAATTTGGCGAAACCTGCCCGAGATTTGTGTGTGTTAATTAACCCCATCACCACGTAGCGCACCAAACTCAGTTGTTACGCCCTGCGCCCTTGAGAACGTACGAACCCAATAAGTAAAAAAAGAATCATCCTTCGACCCAAGGATAGTTTGTTTTGTGCCAAATATCCACCTGCAAGACGAAGGCATGCATGTGCATAGCCGTCAAGCGGGCGGATGCCACGTTGAGGATCCGCCTCTTGGACAAGCATCCCAGGGCTTAGACTATTGAACGCCTCGCCCCTCGTGAAGCTTCCATACGACAGGAATCACAACCTAACCCTTGTTTCTACTCCAACTTTGGGGTCCCAATTAGTTGTTTTTTAATCTAAACTCGTCCAATTAGTCACCGGGGCCTACCGTCACAGACCAAAGAGGTTCTTCAAGTTGGCCACGCCGCAACCCCAACTGCGGGACCGACTTGTGGAGAGAGCACTTTCGGAGCGACGCTGATGGGCTGAGCACCCCCGGTGAAAGTAGCAGCTTATTTTTGCAGTTGAAAGGTTGATCCTTTTCTGTGCATAGCCTTGGCTGTCCTTTCCCACGCCCCGGCTTACCTGTTCCCTGGTAAAAGGATGGGGGCGGGAAGGCTTGGCCTGATTAACTCGCATCCGAGTTAATCCTCTCTCGGTCCAGACCCTTGGCGAGGACTCGATGCCACCACCATGACTTGATGTCCTTACCTGGGCACGCAAACTCTTCCTTGACGGTACCCGTTATTTCTTTCCGGGGCCGTTGCTACTGTCCAGGCCTCCCCTCTCCCTTCCTCCGTTGCCCCGCGATCAGCGGGTGGTGATGCAGAGCTTGCCTCTGTCTGGTAGCCATCATTTGCTCACGACAACCCATTGACACACGAATCTACTCGTGGAGGAGACAGAGTGAGAGAGAGGGAATCTGCAACTCGCTCTTTGCAGATGCTGAGGGCATCTCCTCGCCCGCCGCTCCTTACACAACACCATGTCATTGTATTCCGATCCTCCAGACGCAAGACCCTACAGCGAGGACAAGCCTACGCTGCTGGTGTCGTGGTGGATCACTCTATTTTGCATCGCAATCATCATCACTCGAGTCCTCGGTCGCTATATCCGTGTCGAGAAACTGTTCAAGGAAGACATCATTGTTGCGGGCGCACTTTTGCCTCTAGTCTTGCGAGCTGTCTGCGTGCACTTTGTCATTCAGTATGGCACAAACAACGTCAACCTCGAGCACCTCAATCCGACGGAGGATCAGATAAAGAAGATGGCCTTGGGTAGCCGTCTTGTTATGGCTAGTCGAGTGTTTTACGCTGCTGTGTAAGCTCCTCTCTCCCCTGCGTGTCCTTTCGGATTCGCCTTCGCTTTCTTTCTGACACTGATCGTCAACAGGCTCTGGGTCATCAAGTATGCAACACTCGAACTCTTTAGCCGCTTCGCAGGTGCCACGAATAAACGGTCGCACGCATTAATTATCCTTGGTATGCGATGGGTTCTCGGCATCACATTTTTGGCTGTAGTCATCAGCGACCTGGCCGAGTGCCAACCATTCACCCACTACTGGCAAGTGACTCCCGATCCGGGAGGCAGATGTCGACAGGGCTTTGCTCATATGTTCACCATGGGAGTATGTAGCGTTCTCACTGACTTAGTGCTCATTGCCTTTCCTATACCAATTATTCTTTCTACGTCGATTAAGCCGAAGCGCAAGTTCATGCTGGTCATGCTCTTTTGCCTCGTCTTCATCACAATCGCCATCACGTTGTACCGCATGACGTTCATCGTCAAGCAGCACGGCCGACAGGTTGACCGGACCATGTGGGCCTCTGTGGAAATACTGGCATCTACAGCTGTGGGTAATACGGTTGCGCTGGGCTCGTTCCTGCGCGACAGCGGTATCAAGCGGTCCAAGTTCAAGGGCTCCAACGGTTACTCGGGCCAGTCGGGATCACGGACGCAGTCGCAGGCCATTCGGGTCACGCGGACTTTTGCTAGCCACTGGGAAGAGGAAGAGGAGGACAAGATGCCGTCGCTGGCCGAGGGGATCTGGGCGAGCAAGTCGTACGCGAGCGACTCCAATTCCAAGTCGGACGATGCGTACAAGGAAACGAATAGGGTCGTAAGCAGGACGCAGAGCAACGACTCACTCATCACGCGAGAACCTGCTCCCGAGATGCCTTCCCGGCCGCCAACTGCAGTTGTGGCTGGAGGAGACAGCAAGGACCTTCGGCGGGGACATGCAGTCAGCATTGTTGGTGGTAAATCATGATGAATAAGTGAGGTGGATGATGTTAATAGTATTGATGACGTGCATGCTGGAATTAGACTGGATGAACTCTGTTTCTTTTCTTTTCTTTTTTTTGTATTTTTAATGTTGGTTGTACACATACGCTTTCAACGATTCGTATCAGGTCGCATGGCTAGGGCATGCCAAGAACAATGATGACCTTGTTTAGAGTTTACGTCAACGGTCTGTATTGGTTGATTGGGTGGATTGGATTGAGTTGGATTGATTGAAGGATTGTAACTGTTGATTAGAAGATGTCGGACAGGGCCATATTGGTAGGCTGCGCGCGCAACAACATAGCCACAGCCAGGTGCCTAGCAAAGGCGAAACAGTGAATCCTTGGAGTCGCAGCAAAGGCGCACGGCGTTGGCAATCTCTTGACAGATGGATTTGACAGGATACGCGTTCCCACCGTACTATCAGTTTAGCAATCTCTGGGGAGGGATTTCTGTACGTAATGACAAGCACAGTCCAGGCGGGGGTGCGAGGACCCATTCTGGGGTGAGAATCGAAAGAAGTGGAGTGAGTGGTCGAGGAGATGGTTGCTGTTATGAAGCTGGATGGCGGTGGATGGCGTCTTTGTGTTGCAGCGTCAATTGCATCAGCTTGACCAGGCTCGGCATCGGTTGGCCGTTCCCCCCTATTCTCGAATGAGGCCTTTTTGTTCGAGAACCAAAGAGGCCTTCTGGAAAGGGTCGGCGCTACGTGCGATAGGGAGAGCCGGCATGGATGTTGGTGCAAAGCACCTCCCTAATGCAGACGCGGCTAGGCGATCCTGGCGGGGGAATATGCTTCAGGTACCGACTATGTCAGCCCGCCGACCAGGTCTCTCGTGTCGTCCTTGTAGTGTCTGTCTAGTCTCGACACCGAATTGATAGTGATGGACCGCCAGGATGGACCGCTAGGATTGAAGACTGCTCCCCCCGCACTCAAGGGGCGTATGTTGTGATTGAGGTTGCGTGTGGGACTGGGACGACATCCCTGTTGTCAGTGAGAGCGAGGGACGCGCGGGCCACTGGCAGACGATGGCGTCGCTAACAAAACCACATCAGTGCCCGCTTCCGAGGTGCAGATGGGCTGAAAAGAAATAACCTAGCGAGACGACGACGACAACACACGCATCCATCGCATCGCATCACATCGCGCAACGACGACGGCATTTTTCGGGAATTAGGGAAAAGAAGGGAAATTCGGCTGAGCTGAGCTGAGGCTAGGCGTCATCAGGACACAGGCGACGAGGCACGCACTGAGGATGAGGTAATCAAGCAGACCTCTCTCTTCCTCATCTGTCACCTTACAACTCAAGCAAGTCATCCCGACTCTTCACCATTCTACCGTTTCGACACCGTCGCATCCCTCCCTATCCTACCTGGCCAAGCCAAGCCGGGCTGCTGGTTCATCCTACTACCACGTATGCTTGCGCCTAGTTGTGCCGATTTCCGCTGCCCAGAGTCGACCTCATAACCGCCTCGCTCGCCTCGCCGTCCGTTGCTGCATTAATCAACCCACTCTTCATTTCGTTCCGAGGGCACGGCTGGCCCTGCGCTGGTCTTGTCTCGCCTTGTTCTTGTTCTTGCTCTTGTTGCTATCGTCTGACTGCCGCCTTCGCTGCCGACCATTCATTTTCTGCACCCCGGACAAAACAGCTTTTGCATGTCAACCAGTCGCTTGGCTGCACCGCTTCCATTACTGGTAATTCTGTCCACGTCCGGCATCCAACCAGACACAACCACGGAGGCGAAAAAAGAAAAAGAGCCGACAGCGACGCCGACGCCACCATCTCGCACCACGCAGCTACAGTACGACGTACCAGCTCGCCCAATTTTTTTCTCACTGTCGCACTAGTCGCCACCACGTCCGCCTCTGCCGAAACATCTCACATGCTTCTAGAAGGCCTCTGGAAGCCCTCACTCGTCGGGTTTGACTTTCGGTTTTTACTCATTTAGGGATCTGCATCCAATCCCATCCCAACCTGGTCCAAGCCCAATTCCCGGGAATAATCTTTCCCTTGCCCTGCATCATATTATTAACGGCCCTTTTTTTTTCTTCAGCGCCCCCGCGGAAATCTCTTAACTCTATACTTTCTTTACTTTTCCTCCCCCCACCACCCCATCATGAGGAAAGGTGACATCCTCCTCACCCGCGATGTCGAAGTCATGGAGATGAAAGATCTGGTCCCGCCCAACGAAAATGCCATCACCTGGAAGGTCTCGGCCGCCAGGCGCCAGAGCACCCATAAGCAGGCCACCACTCATTGGATGGACAGCTTCCGCCGCGCCGAGCGTCGGTCCCTAACCCGAGAGCTGGGCTACCAGAGCACCGATCACCCAGTCGTGGATCGCCATTACGACCTTCGCGCCGCCAATGTAAAGGCCGCCAACACAGCGCTAGCGAGGGAGCTCAAGGGACGCCATCTGCAAATGATTGCCTTTGGCGGCTCCATTGGTGAGTTTACACGCCCGCGCATGAGCCAACCTTGTAAATTTACCGTACTGACGTCGCAACTCTAAAGGCACTGGCCTCTTTGTCGCATCCGGCTCCGCGCTGTACAAAGGCGGCCCAGCAACCTTACTGCTGGCCTATTTTGTCATCGGCCTGATGCAGTACTGCACCATGCAGGCTCTCGCTGAGCTCTGTGTCCTTTTTCCTATTGCCGGTTCCTTTTCTGCATACTCAACACGATTTTTAGACCCGTCATGGGGGTTCGCCATGGGATGGAAGTGAGTCCGCGCGCACATTTGACATGACGGCACCTATCGCAACAGCTAACCATAAATGACCCAGTTACTGTCTGCAGTGGTTATTTACTCTCCCGCTCGAAATCCTCGCCGGCGCAATGACGATAAGTTACTGGAACGAAGAGCTCTCAAAGGCCATTTTTGTCACCATTTTCCTTGTTGTCATCGTCGTTATCAATCTATTCGGCGTCAAAGCTTACGGTGAGGCCGAATTCGTCTTTTCAATCGTCAAAGTCACGGCTGTCATTGGTTTCATGTGAGTCTCGCTTCCATCCGACCCGGTTTCACCGCTGACACCCCTGTCAGCCTGCTAGGAATCGTCATCAACATTGGGGGCCGTCCCGACAGCGGCTACATTGGTGGTACATACTGGCGCGACCCGGGCGCCTTCAACAACGGTTTCAAGGGCTTCTGCACCGTCCTCGTCACCTCGGCGTTTTCTTTCAACGGCACCGAGCTTATTGGCCTCGCCGCCGCCGAAACGGCTAACCCCCGCAAATCGCTCCCTAGCGCCATCAAGCAAGTCTTTTGGCGCATCACCGTCTTTTACATCCTTGCTCTAATGCTAGTTGGTCTGCTGGTCCCTTCCAACGAGCCCCGCTTGATTGGCGGCAAAAACGATGCCGACGCCTCTGCCAGCCCTTTTGTCATCGCGATTGAGAGTGCCGGCACCACGATTCTCCCGAGTGTTATGAATGCCGTTATCTTGATCGCCGTCATCAGTGTTGGAAACTCGGCCGTATTTGGATCCTCGCGTACCCTTGCCGCCCTGGCTGAGCAGTCCCACGCCCCTCGCATCTTCGCATACGTCGACAGACAGGGTCGCCCTCTGATGGCCATTATTTTCGCATCCTGCCTCGGTCTTTTGGCATACTTGGCCGACCTCGACATTCACGAAAAGATTTTCAATTGGCTGCTGTCCATTAGCAGTATGACTAACCTCTTCACATGGTGCAGCATCTGTGTCTGCCACATTCGCTTCCGCAAGGCCTGGGCATTCACAACCAGGTCCCTCACTCAACTTCCCTTCCGATCCACCGTCGGAGTTTGGGGCTCATGCTTTGGTGCTGTCGGTTACACCCTCGTCATCATCTCGCAAATATGGGTAGCAATCTCGCCTATTCCCACACCCGACGACGACATGAGCCCTAGCGGTCGGGTTCAAACATTCTTCCTCAAAGCCATGGCGATTCCCATTGTCCTTGTTTTCTATTTGGGTCACAAAATATGGTACAGAACTAGCATCGTGCGCATTGATGAGATGGATGTCGAAACGGGCCGTCGCTATTTCCAAAGGCACATTTCGGTTGAGGAGGAGCGAGAGGAGAGGCTAAAGTGGCCTCGATGGAAGAGAATATACCACTTCCTTTGTTAATGGCGTTGATTCACATGATATATAATGTGGTACAAAACGGCATGCATGTTCTAACGTTTTACAGTAGCATTGGCGTTGATGGGGTTGGTTTGGTGTTCAATTGATACCAGTGCCGGGAACAGGCACATTTGGGACTTTTTACACGATTGTGTTGCAATTTACACCAACATTTTGGTCATGAAACGGGACACATAGTAGACTATATATATACATATGAGCCATTTTTAGTCGGAATAGAGCGATGCCTCACGGTTCTATAGAAGTACTTGATTTAATGAGAAACATCTACCAAATTTCTCACGGCCAGTCCTAGTCAGTCTACGACAGCTATTCTCGTAAACCTCGGTTAGCTCGCTTGGTTGTGTTGTGTCCTAGACAATGAGGGTAACCTAACAGGCTGAAATACCCATAAGACAGAATCTAGATGCCAATAAACTCTATAACTTTTTCAAGGCCACACTTGTCACCCTCGAACGTTTCGGCCAACTCCTCGGTCACCCACTGCTCAGAATAACCGCCGGTGAAATCGACAACCCACGCATCACAATTCACATCAATCAGGATCTTATGCGGATTAACATCTCCCCAGACAACGCCGGCATTATGCAACTCGTCAAGAATGATCCTCAACTGGCTTCCCCACTTTTGACGCACATCCATAGACGTCTCAGGCTTTAATGTAGAAACCAGTGTCACGTTTCCACAATCAGCATGGCTGAGCAGCAGGCCAAATACAGTACCGCTTTCATCCCGCACCAGACCGCGGAGATGCGAGACACGCACTGAATCATCCAGTGAAGCCGCCTTAATGCGTGTATACTTTTCCAGCTCAAGTGTAACCCTGCGTGTATCGCCCAAAACCACAAGCTTCAAAAATGCAATTTCCCCATCCTTTAGGAATACTTTTCTGGGAACTTCCGAAGGTATCTCTTCCATATCACTGCATACTCCTCCGACTTCCGACAGGTCAAAACTCTCCCAAAGTGCACAGACCTGATCGTCTATACGTGCCCCAAATGAAGGTTTGCCAGGGCCTACGTCGTCGTCTTGGTATGTCTACAACCAGTTCATCAGAGACTGCTCGTAGAGTATAAACAAAGGTTTCGGGATATAAAAACTCGTCAAGAGTGGCCCTCCGAGGTTCGTCTTTAGGCTGGAGTTGATTGAATAGCGGAAACAAAGGCTCAGCGATCCAATCCCAAAAGTCTTCCACAGTTATGTCGTCAATCTCATATTCTTCAGCAACGCGAAGAAAAAATAAATATTTTTCTTTCAACTGAGGTGAATCTGAGAAGTTTGAGGCAAGGAGATGTATGAAAAACCGTCTGCCGCAACATATCACCTCAAGTTCGGAATCAGCTCTGTCGGGGTTGAAACTGAAGCTGACGACTCCCCATGGCGGTGGTCGCACTGTTGATGATGCGAGACTATGGACGGGAGTGAACACAGGGGCCATTTTTCTTCTTTTAGTTTGAAAGGTTGGTTCACACAGAAGAGGGCGTGGTAGAAAGTTGAGAAATGCACGTTACGTGTTGGTTCACGTAGTCGTCTTGGGCGGATAGTTCACGTTATGGTGCAAAGCGGTCTAGTTAGGCAGAATTACCGCACTTGTGACGAATTTGCCTACAATCCAAGTGCCTACTATGTTGGCATATCTTCTTGCAATAATATTGATCTGAATAAGTTAATGGTGTTTCTTCTTCCCTTTGTCGGTCACTTGAGCCCAGAGCGATCAGATCATGATCCCTGGAAATCTGCAAGTTCAGCTAACTGCTAGTTTTAGTCCTACATAAAAATCATACTCATAATTTAGATTTTGAAAATAATAAATGCTTCAAAAATTAAAACTTGACAAATACACTATAGACAATATTACAAATAAAGACCCTGTTCCTGTGAAGAAAACATAGTTTGACAGCCGCGAAAAATGTCGTAAAATCTTCTGTCTTGTGCGGCTTTCGGCACGACATAATTGGACTTGACAATCCAATTCTGTTCCACGAGAAAGTTGTTCAACTCATCTGTCCCTTTCGGATACTGGACAGGACCCCCGCGTGCTGGTTGCATGCCAGGCGCACCATATGGAGTGCCAAATAGATTTCGCAGCCAGTTTGCGGAAAAGGTCGTGTCCCGACCACTCCGCCCACGAGAGTCCAGTTTCTTAATTTCGGCAAACTCGTTCATGGTTGGAGCTCCTTGGGGGATATTCAGAGAAACTTTTTTGTAGAATTGAAGTTGAGCGCAGAAAATCGGTACAACGTTGTAGCCTGGATGAGGAATGAAACGAGCCCGTACTTTTCCCCCGCCACGCTTCGGCTGAAAGGTCCTCCCATCCGGTGTGAAGAAATCTCGGCACTTGTGGCCTGGATAACGGTTGCCAAAGCATGGTTCCAGTCCCAAAAATGCGCAGGTTATAGTCATGTTGATTTCCCTAATCTCCTCGGCATTTGCGTCAGTGCTTTCAAAGTCGTCTATATCTCGTCTCCTCTGGTCAAAGCTAAGTAGGAGGTTTTCCTCGGCATGATGTTCTCGATACGAACTACCGTCCCTCTTGAAGCCTTGCTCGCCGATGCTGACGGGCTCACCAGTGGACACCACCATCCCGCAGGCTTTATCCTTTTCTAACTCGAGACTGAGGTTTTGCTGCCACGCGCGGTATGTGAAGAACTCGGGTGTTCCAAACTGGATGACTTGATTAGGCACAAAGTTGTCCTTGGTGCGATTGAGTTCCCAGACCAGCATTTCGCGGCCCGTGCTGCTGGGCACCACGATAACAAAACGCGAGGCCCCAGTAGTAGTTGCCATCCTATTTGACGCTATCGTCGAAGCCTTGATATATCTGAAATGGCTGAAAGTTGACTTCGTCTGATATGTTGTTCCTCCTTGGGCAAAGAAAATTAACTCAAGTGAGGACGCAGCCTTGCTGACGATATCCTGCGTGTATGCCTGAGGCTGACGACATGTCCGCATTGAGTATGCAAAGACAAGTATCACAAATGATTAGACCAATAGTATTGCATTTGATCAAGCCACCACTGTGAGGATGACTTGACGGATGAGTTGGTCATAGCGTGCGTCACAAGAAGGTTAATGAGTAAAAACTCTCCGCATTTTATTCAGGTCACGTATCAATTCCAATAAATAAAACACTTTCAGATGGCAGGATAATTTTAAGTTGTCCGTTCAGTGCGCTTAAAGCTTAGAGGGCCGGTTGCTCGCCCTTATAACCAAAGACGTTCGGATCCGCTAGCAAGTGCTATCTAGCCTGATGTTCAGTAGCCACTTTTGCATAGATGCTCTATGAAATGAAGCCGCAAGATTATGCATTCTGCCAGTGTTCAATTTGCGATTCTACGCTTCTTAGACATACTTGTTTCCTGCCTTCACGCGTCTTAAATACTCTGTATGATGACCTTGGTTTGTCTCATTACTTATCACATCCATGTCATCCACAGGAGCATCCAGCACCATCTCCAACCGCTGTTCACCATTTATCTCTCTTATATTCACTGTCTTCTTCCATGTCCGAGAGTTCGTGACCCCTCCGCCTATGTTGGGAAGGTCCTCGGCAGCCCTCGACCGTAACGCCAGTGTTATTAGCTGCCCAAAACTACCCCAACTAGAGCTGTACCATGGGTCTGCCGAGAAAGCAATGATCAAGGTGTGCAGTAACACTATGAAGACGTGAAGTAGCAGTGCGGTGAACGCGATTGGTATGCTGATGCTATCTCGAAAGCTGTAGGCGTATGATTGCTGATAATATGTATTCTGAATCATAAAATCATCAGAGCCCAGTGTCTTATTCTCTTTTGGAATTATCCGTATCGTATATGCTAAGATGTCAGTTATGTAGTAGGCGATGAAAATAGGGAAACCAAATCCATCCATCGAGTCACAAAAAGCCAATACATCGCCGTATGTGCTATTATGTACCACTTCGACATTATCATTCTGCGCCACCGCTGTACTTTCCAGCCACCTTTTGCCGAGTTTGATGATATTTTCAGTGCTCGGTATTCGTATAAAGTATTCCAAAATGTCAGAAAATGCTACTTCCAACTGTGTACGTGCCTGAGGCGACTCTTCCACTGCTACCCAAGCATCAGACGACAGCCAATGGGCTCGGATAAGACAGAGCTCAATTACACTAAAATTATCTAGTTTAGAGACAACCCATTCATCTATTGCATTCTTTACCATCAGTATAGAAGCGCTGATTGGTACTGGTACCTGATTCTGAAGCTCAAGAAAAACTGGGCTGGAAATAACAGACATATTATAGATTTCTTTGATAAATCTGAGCTCCGGGTCAGAGAAGTTGAGAGTAATGGTAAAGTTGACGCCGTATATTTTCTCATTGAAATCAATACTCACTTCATCAATTGAAGCAAGCGGGTTGGAGTCGGACCAATACTGTGTTCTATTACAGTCGACAGCCACCACTGGCTGTTTCCACTTTTTTGGTGATAAATGAGTAGGTGAGGGGGAGACTGGTTCTGATCTGATGATTCCACGACTGCCTGGTTCTGGTAATCCCCATGCATTGCTCAGTCCCCACGAAACGAAGCCCATGGGGGCTGTCGCGAATGCAATTGACTGACTCAGTGGATCTTTCAAGTCTGGTATTGATAACGATACAAAGTTCTTTTTGTTTACAATATCAACATGGATACCGGATATATTCAAAATATATGGTGTAATTGGCGGGTTAGTAATGCTCATATCTAGCAGCTCTTTGGTAAATGGTTGCAGCATCCTTCCGCAATTGTCGTCCGGCCGGTTCGGGTCGCTTGGGTTGTTTATGTAGCATGGTGTATCCGATAAGTCATTTAATGGAAAATCAAAACTCATATTGTACAAAGGCTGTGAGACATATAGATTCGTGGCCAGAAATTTTGTACGGATATAAAGGTGCGGTTCTCCCACCATCCGGATCGGGGCAGTATTGCAATTGCGGAGAATGGACTAGCACCAATCCCTGTCAAAATGAAGAGCCAAATGACTCCAACCGTAATTGTATGAGAGCCAACACATGTAGCTGTGTTTGCAATAGAACCCCAGAATTCTTGACTGAAAATGTACTGGAATGGAGATGCTAGGTAGAATGCTGATGAGAGAAGCCCAAGCGGGATGCCATCCCCTCTCAAAAGACAAACCCGGATCCTGTATAATAGGATCTCAGTAATCGATATCAGAATAAGCGATTCGTGCGCCTTAGCCAAGAACTGAAAAGCACTAAACTCGTCAGCAGTTGGGTGGGGAGGTGTCCATTGGAATTCGTTAAAGTATAGTCCAAGAAGTGTCATCGCAATCGAGATAGAAGGTAGGTGGAATAGTATAAAACTCCGCAAGATCATCCATCTATTATTCGTACAGACCTCCTTCGATGGCTCTTGTGGAATACTACGAGCACCATTACGCTCTGATATCCGTCTCCCCATCCCAAAATCGAAAAAGTGCTTATTCTTGTTACCCTTTGCGGGCAAAGTTTGATCGATTTCATCGATGCTCGAGGCATTCTTGTTCTGGGGATTCGATTCTTGAGGAGAATGATCTGAGTGTGAGCCTAGGTCTCTTTCTTCGCAGCACACGGCGTCGAAAGGCCTTGCTTTCAGGGTATTTCGACTCTGGTTAGACTGTGGCAATTCTGAACACTAATAAATGTCTCGTTAGACAGGTTTCGGGACAGGGGGTTCAGGTATGGCATGCCTGGTGATGTTGACCAGAGACATGGTTGATCAAGAGCAACTCGGTTTCGTCCCTCGCCTGGGTCATTTTGATATCTCAATCTACAAAGTATTTAAAGGCAAGATAAGTATGGATTTTGTTTTGATCTTTTTTCCCGGGTCGTAACTCGGGAAGAAATCGAATATGAGGGGAAGCGAGATTTAAAGGATTAAAAAAGGCTGTCGGATTCATGCGGTGAGTGGCATTTTACGCCACCATTCTTCAGCTGACTGGGAAATTTCCGAACCAGATCCAATTATATCACTAGAAAAACAAAGGCATAATCTTAACCGTGTCACTAACTACGCCGTGGCGATGAACAACTAGATGATTGGTGTATTAGTGGGAATGGATGGTGGCCACTCATCCTTTGGGTACTGGTATCAAAGTGTCATGAAGGATTCTTAACTATCATTACATGACTGCGGGGCTACTATTTTTAAAATTCATCTTCCACAACATACAAAATGGGGAAGAGAAATGATATGGCAGGATGATGTACTATGAAAGATCAGAAATAAACATATGTTTACTCCAACCTTGCACTAGATAGATCGCCTACAAAATTATAACACGGAAACATGCTTGCTATCATCCCTATTTCACTGTGTAGGTGGACATCATATTGAATTACTTGGAAATAAATTAAGCTGGATGGTTGGACACTTAATCATGGTTGTCTGACGCTATTACCCTAGAGACAGGAGCTAGCAAATAGAAGCACAAGAGTACAAGACCCTTCCAAGATGATCAAGTTAGAATTCCTCTTGCGAGAATAAATAAATATAAGAAAGCAGTATCTATTCTGAAATAAAAATGAGAAAGGAAAAGACTTTGCGTGGAAATTAAGCAGAGCCTGGAGAACGAAGTCATGAAGCACGGCAACCAGCCAGTTGGCAGCTATCCCACAAAGCTTTGACCCGCAGTGATTTTTTCCCCACCGGAAACAAAGCCACGCAGGGAGCTTGACGTAAAGAGATTCAAGACTGTCTTGCGCACGCCCACTTTTCATTTTGGCCTTTCAACCCCGACTTCTACCCATCACCCTTTGTGGAGAGGCAGTTGCCAGTCCACCGCAACAATGGACGGTCTTGACGAATTCGAAAAGACGCTGGCGGCTGAGAAGGCGGAGCGAGAACGATCCGAGCGCGACCGTGATGAGCGACGCCATCGCAAACATAGGCATCGTCATGATGGAGACGGCGACCGCGAAAGGGACAGAGACAGGCACCGCGATAGGGACAGGGACAAGGACAGAGATGGCGATAAGGATAGACATCATCGGCACAGGCGCCACCGAGACGACGACGACGATGAACACAGACACAAGCGCTCGCGACACTCGCGCGACGACGACGAGCATCGATCCAAACACCGACATCGTGACGACCGACATCGCGATGACCGCCACCGCGAAGACCGTCACCATCAAAAGGCATCCGATTCTAGGGAAGACTTGCCAGCCCCCGACGTCGAAAAGCCGGCAAGCGAGGACACCGTCGAGAGGTCCAAACCACTGGCTCGAGATTCGTGGATGACGACGCCGTCGGCGCTTGACATTGACTACGTCCACCGACCCGACAAGAACGCCAGGTCGCCCTCCCCAAAGCCCGAGGCCAAGCGAGTCGTCTCCAAGCGCGAGATTAATGACCACATACGAGAGGGTAGGACGACTGTTGAGCGGCCGGAACCCCCCAAAGAGCGAACCATCAACTACTCATTTGGCGATGCGGGCTCCTCGTGGCGCATGACCAAGCTCCGTGCTGTTTTCACAGCTGCCGAAGAGAACGGTCGTTCTATTGAAGAGGTTGCCATGGAACGGTTCGGCGACCTGCAGGATTTTGATGATGCCCGCGAAGAAAAGGAGGAGATGGACCGAAGGAAGCTATACGGGCAGGGCTACGTTGGCAAGGAGAAACCGACAGGAGACCTCTACAAGGAACGGCTACAGAATCAGAAGAAACGTGCGCCATCGCCGCCGCCTGAAGAAGAGCCAGCTGTGGTGCAACAGGAAGCGCCTGCTTCTGGTCCTGTAATCGACCAAACAGCTCTCAATAGGATGCGCGCCCAGATGATGAAGGCCAAGCTTCGTCGTGCACCCAACGCCGCCCAGCTCGAAGAAGAGTACAGCCAAGCCGCTGCAGCTTTCGCGAAGCGTGGTTCAGATGCCCAGGCCGTTGTGCTTGGTGTCATGGACAACCGACAGCTGGCAGGTACTCGCAATGAGGTCAAGGCCGTCACCACTACGCGGGGACGCGAGCGCGGAAACGTCGAGGAGAACACAGACATGACTATCGAAGACATGGTTCGCGAGGAGCGACGCACCAAAGGCCAGGCTGGTGGCGAGGGCATGCGGTTGGCAGAGCGCATTGCCAAGGATACCAAGTTCGGCAATGACCTCGAGTACATGAACGACAATGCCGAGAAGCTGGCCAAACGAGTGCACAAGAGCGAAATCAACCTCAAGAACATGGCTGTCAACGAGTTTCAGAAGGTGCAGCGCATTCTCGACTCATGCCCGCTCTGCCACCACGAGGACAAGGACCAACCGCCCTTGGCTCCTGTCGTGTCTTTGGGCACTCGAGTGTTTTTGACGCTGGCTACGGAGCCCGAGGTTAGCGAAGGTGGCGCTGTCATTGCGCCCATTTCCCATCGCAAGAATTTATTGGAGTGCGATGACGACGAGTGGGAGGAGATTCGCAACTTTATGAAGAGTCTTACACGCATGTACCACGACCAAGGCCGTGATGTTGTCTTTTACGAAAACGCTGCGACGCCGCAGAGGCACATGCACGCTGCCATGGTTGCTGTCCCCATTCCTTACGAGGAGGGCGCCACGGCCCCAGCCTACTTCCGCGAGGCTTTCCTGTCGTCGGACGAGGAGTGGTCGCAACACCAAAAGGTTGTCGACACTGCCAAGCGAGCGCGCGAGGGGCTCGGTCGCGCCGCTTTCCGCCGCAGCTTTGCCAAGGAGGCTCCCTACTTCCACGTCTGGTTCTCCCTGGATGGCGGCATGGGGCACGTGGTTGAGGACAGTGGGCGCTGGCCCAAGGGAGACTTGTTTGCGCGCGAGGTCATTGGCGGCATTGTGGACGCTGAGCCTCACATAATCAAGAAGCAAGGGCGGTGGTCGAGGCACGACCCACGACTGGACGGATTCAAAAAGGGATGGCGCAAGTTTGACTGGACGAGAATGTTGGCTGATGGATGATGACGAAAACGGATGTTAGGCCAAAGAAGGGCGTTTGAGAGTAATAAATGATGTCAACCCAATTTTTGCCTTATCATCACACGCGCGCTCGTATACATAAGAATCACAATTTAAAACTGTACCAAAAATGATTTCAAGGGTTTCAATAAAAACTAAGGCTATGGTTATGCTATTCATGTCTTATTCCTTTTGCTTCATCATATATCCCAACGCACCATCCGGTCCAGCCACCGTGAAGACAAAAGAAAAAATATATAAAAAAGCCAACAACCTGGTCATCTTGACTCAATGTAATTAGGACATTACTGTACTCTGAAAGAACCTTTTTTCTTGTTTTCTTTTTCTGTGCTTGTAAAAATCTCAGGCACGAAAAATAAGAAGATAGTGTTCCCTCCCAGATTAGTCATAAGTTTATGGTTGATTTTACCACGGGCAGACACATATGCGGTCTATTCCCTTCTCTTTCATACATTTCCTTTCCTCCACCATCTCTTTAAATTCTTCCTGTACACTTTCTTCCTTATAACTGCGACTGAACCTCGGGTTGGGCGAATCCCCCTTTACTTGAAGGGGACCGGACCACCTGTGAAAGAAGTCGGGGGCGGGATGCAAAACTCTTTGAAACAAGAAGAGAGTTGTTGTGTTTCCCTTGCATTATAATCATTAAGAAATAAAAAAAAATTGACCACATTCGGACCACAGTTTAGGGGGTGGTTCCGACTTCCACTTCCACGTTGTTGGTATATATGTTGTGGCTTGGTGGCTTGGTTGGGTCGAAATGAGTTTGTTCGCAAACAGGGACTCGTAAATTGGGCTTCATGCGTAATCTGAGAGGCGTTGTTGGGTTTAGTTTTTGCTTTTTTTTTTTTTGGTTGGCCTCAAACTCCAAACTCCGTGCTTTGTGGGCTTGCGTGAGTGCGTGCGTGAGCGGGTATGAAAAAGAAAATTAAATAGAAAAAAAATTAGAAGGGTTCCTCTCCGCGCTGGCAATTAAATCATTAATGCGATTCGTGGTGTAGGCGCGACTTTCACCTGGCGCTGCGTCGTCCTCTGGAGCGTTCGCGTCGGCCGTCAGCGCCCGTCACCTTCATCCAGTCCTCCCACTCCTTGCTCATCTCCATTAGCACAGAGCCCATGACGCTGGCGCTGGCCATGAGGCCGTGGCCCTCGCCCTCGAGCACGCGGACTTCGCAGCGGCGCATCGTCTTACCGAGCCACTTAACGTTATCGACGGGCACTCGCGTGTCTCTGCTGCCGTGGTGGATGACGACGGGGCGCGTGATGTCGACGTAGCGGAATCCAATGGTGTGGCGTCGCTCCAGACACACGAGGAGATCTACAGCGGGGTTTGCACCAGTCGTGGCCAGCTCCCAGATAGCGTGCGTCAGCCGAATGTCGTAGGTCATCTGGCGCTCCTTGTCGGCCATGGCGTCCTGGGCTGCAGCAATGATGGCGGATTCGCTAGGCTTCATACCGGGGGGCAGCGGCGAACGGTCCATGTTCTCCGAGGCGTTGGGGTGCTCGAGCGGTGGGCCATTGGTCGTGGGAGATTTCGCATAAAACTCATTTCCAATATTCTCCTTGTCCAGGCTCGGGGTGATGTTCCGTGTAGCGGTGCTGTCGCGTCCGTTGGTGTTGGACTTGCGCTTGCGACGCGGGTTCTTGGGCAGCGAGCTAGTGATGGAGCTGCTGGTAGCTGTCATGAAGCTGCTGTTGGCGGCCTTGAGGATGGGTGTGGGGAGCGCACGGAGGATTCGCTGCGAGGTGGGGATAGCGTTGGTGGGAGGGAGTGTCTGTGAGGTGCCAAACACGTTCATTTGGGAAGGTGGTATCCAAGGCGCTAGTAGGTGAATTCGGCCTCTAATATGTTGAGGCATTCGCAGTGCTGTCGCAAGGGCGTAGATGGCGCCAGCAGAGTGCGCCAGGATGGAGAACTTGGTGATCTTGAGAGCTTGGCAAATGGCATAAACGTCGTCTGTGCATGCAGTCAGCATTCGGTCACCCTTGTATCATCTCGCATTCAACAAAAAAACTTACCAGGCCAGCTGAGCGGCGTGGCCGTGCCATCCGTATAAGGTTCGCTGTCTCCCACGCCGGGACGATCCGGTGTGATCAGACGCAGCTTCAAGGTCAATGCTAGCTCGTCGTAAAAGGCCGTAATATACCTTGTCAATCCCATGCCCACGCAGCAGAACACCGCAGAGCCTTCCGCGTCGCCTACTTCGGAAAAGGAAATGATACGGCCGGTCTGAGGGTGGCGGATCTTTTGCGACAGGCGGGGCGAGCAGAGGTACGAGTCCACCGCGTCGTCGATAGAGTCGGCCGACTGCGGGCGGTCGTAGTTGACTGACGTGGTGTTGGTCTCCTTGTCCTCGGGCTTGGGTTGCAGAGGGGCTGACAGGCGCTTGAGCCGCGAGCTGCTGCGCTTAATCTTGACGTCCTCGGGAGCTGGGCTCTGTCGTCCGGATCGTCGACGGCCCACTCGGTCGTTGCTCTGATCTCTTCGGCGTCGGCCCTGAGCCACAGCAGGGAACGGCGCACCCTCGTCCTCCATGTTGGAGGTGTCGTCCTCGACATCCAAGAAGCTTCGGCCCGCCATGGACTGTGCCCTGGACGGAGACTTGGGCTGTTCGTCCAAGACATATGAGTGGTGAGTGGTTCTCATCTTATCTGATTCTGAGTGGCGCTTCTTGCGTGCTGTACTTCGGGATTTGTGCTCCTCGGTCTCGGGGATGGGCTCTGCTGATGGCCCATTGCTCTCGCGCTTCGACCTCCTGTTGCTAGATCGCTTCTGGCTGTGGCTCCTGCTCCTCAAGCTAGAGTCACGGTTAGGGATTGGGCGAGGAGATGTCAGACTGCTTCGTCCAACAGCTGTATCGCTGTGCGAAGTTGGTTCCTCGTAAATTGCCGTCTCGGCTAAGAAAGGGTCTCCACGTCCTCCCGAGTGCACGCTGCTGCCACCACCAAAGCCACCTGAGGAAGACTGGGTCAGACCACCCGAAGACCTCTTCGCCTCCCTCTCACGGAGTTGTTCCTTGGAGCTCATGTACATCAGGCCCTTGTTGCCGCGGGACGTCTTCTTGCCCCAACTGTCGTGCGAGCGCTGGTGACTAAGCTCAGTGTCAGGCGCAGAACGACGCTCAATGGAAACGTTGCCGATGCTCTGGGCGTCGTCATTATTGGCCGAGGAACACTTGGAAGACGGGCGCGAGGTGCTGCTCCGGATGAAGGAGCGTAGACCTGATTCGCGGGAGGGGCTCTTGGCGACCTTGCTGGCCGTAACGGGTGAGTAGCCACTGGGGGGCTTGGATGTTCGGATAACGGGGGGCGCGGCGGCGAGGTCGTCGAGCGAGACGGGGTCCCGACCCAGCTCGGCGAGCGATGTGTGGTAGGCGCCGTAACTGACACCGAAGCTGCCGGGCACGGCGTGACCGGGGCTGGCGGGCAGAGATAGACTGGTGTTGCCCTCAAAGTGCGAGGTGGCCGGCTGGGAGATGGCGCTCAGGCTGGTGATTAGGTTAGAGATAACCTCTGGGCTCGCAGGCGGGAGACTGCCACGCCTTCCGGACGAAGTGTTGGGTATCAGCAGCGGACGAGGACGACCGTGACGGTGGACGCGGGTCGGGATAGGGGGAGGGACATCTGAAGCTTGAAGTTCCATGGTGAATATAAGGGGGGGCGCCCCAGAGAGGGGGAGCCTTAAGTCAGATCTGGCAGAGTCAAGTCAAGTCAAGTCAGGTGTCGGTGGAGGAGGAGCAGCAGCAAGAGATTGCGCGGCTGCGCGTTGGAGCGCTAGCTGTGACGGTTCGTTGTGGTGTTTGTGGCGACTTGGTTTCCTGCAGGTTGCAGATTGCGGACGCGCGCGCCGGGGACGGGAAGGGGAGTCGGAAAGGCAAAGCGGAAGGGAAAGGAAGGAAAAGAAGAAAAGAGAGACGACGTCGCAGACCCAAAGTGTCTCGCCCCGGAGCGGGCTCGGCAGTGTCTTGGGGAGGTTAGATTGAAGCTGCTGTGTCTGAAGGAGGACCGAGGTAGAGTGGTCTGAGTGCGTGAGTCCGAGTTTGAGAAGAGGCTTTTGGTTGGGATGCGTGCTTGGAGGTGGTGGTGGTAGTGCACTGCTCGCTGGCAAAACCCAACGGCTATCTTAATTAGTAGCGGGCGGGTCGCTCCCCCGGCGTGGATGGACGAGGACCGTGACCGTGTGTTGGGGACGCACATGCAGTCCAAGCGTCGGGTCCGGGGGGTGTAGGTGGACGGATGGTTGGTCCCTTGCAGGTAAAAAAGAACAGGAGGGAAGGGAGGGAGGAGATCAATTTGTGGAAGTGGATGCGAATTGAAATCCGAGGTCCGAATGGTAGGCAGGGGAGGGGGATGTGATGTGAACGGGGGGATATCACAGGATGGATGTAACGCTGCAAGACACGACAAGTCAAGACACAAAAGACCAGTCACGAACAGAGTTGGTTGGGTTGGAGAGAGCGTGAGAGAAAACGCGCGCGCGTGAGAGTTAGTTAGTTAGTGGTGCACACATTTCTTCCGGGAGGGAAATAGGAGAGGGCAAAAAAAGAGCCGGACTAGAGAAACGCCACTAGAAAACAAAACCAAATACGCATTCAATAGGAGACGAAAAAGAGGCGCGCGGGACTAGACTAACACTGGTTTGATTAGCCCGGGTTTACGGTTCGCCAGCTTGCCACGCCCGCCAGGGGAGCCCGCTAACGACAGGCAATCGACAGTGGCGGCGTTCCGGACGAGTTGAGCAGAGAGGACGAGACGAGAGGAGACGAGACGACATTGCGCTCTTTCTCTCGGTCGGTCGCGAAACGCGGGGGAGTGTCACAGAGAGATGGGATTGTCGCTATCCCCGGCACGACGAAAAAGAAAGTCCCCAAAGTCAAAAAGAAATGACGAAATCGCACATTTTGACTGTGAAGAGCCCATCACGCGGGAACTCCAAAAAGGACACACGAGTGACGAGGGGTGGGTGCTTGGTTCTTGGTTGGTAGGGGGTCAAACGAATGAATTGCGCTAGCCGAACAATCACTTGGGTCTAGTCCAATATCCCATGCCAATGCCCCGAATTGCCGGAACCGCAGGCATTAATTGATTGAGATGCCAATTTTTCTCATCTTTTTTCTTTCTTTTTTTCTGCTTCACATTTAATCACCCCGGTCGGTTTCTAGTTCTGCACAGGTGCGGCACTGCGTGCTGCAATGCACGGCACATGCGACGCTTTATGCGAGCCTACGGTCTTGCTTGCTGCAGGCACCTTTTTGCCTCCACCGCACACGCACGCGCAGGGTACCACGCACACACACACTCACACAGCACACACATAAGCACACACACACCATCGGTCGCAGTGCCCTGTTGCAGATTGACAGATAGGGTTGCTTTTTTGGGGTTCCCATGTCTCTGACCTCATGTAAGGGCCTTCCATGCAAACCACCCAGCACAAGCTCTGGGGTGGGTCGCCGCTGAGAAACAAACTGTGGGGTCCTGTTCCGGTGCGGTGTCAGTCTGAGGTGTCTGAGGAGGGTTGATGGCTGTAGAGCTGGATGGCTATAATGGTGCCATGTGCTGGGCCGCAGGGCACGCGTTAGAATTCGCGTGCGCAGCGTCTTCGTTCCCGCGTACGGCTGGTAGAGCGTTATACTCGTGACCCGGAGGCCGTTGCAGCCAGTCTGTCTTCTTTTCTGCTCTTGGCTCCTCCCCCTTACAAAACAGCCACGGGCTGCAACTCGGCCGTGGAAGCCATTCGCCGCCGCCGCCGTCCCCATGCATGCGACGGGCGGGCAGACGAGGAATTCCCGTTTGCTGCAGGTCCCAGGGGATGACCCGGAGGGAGGGGGGTCCCCTTTTAGTGGGTGCAGCGCCGGTGGGCCAATCGCAGGCCCCGTCCCGCATCCACTATCCACTGATCTCCCGCCGGCTCCCTAGCGCGCAGTGACATGCAAGCCTCTCTCTTTTTTATTCCCTCGACGCCCAGAGGCTCTCGCTGCAATACCCGGTTTTTCTGACAGGCACCGTGCCGCAACGAGACTAGAGTCCACTAGACTCACTGGACTCGCTGGACTCACTGGACCAGGAGCCAGGGGGTGGATCTGGAGGGGAAGGGGGAGCTTTGTGCGCACCAGCCATTGATGGCCTTTGATTTGCCCGCGCCTGGGCCAGTATTAAACACTTCATTTATCTCTAGTGGGCCTGCACCGCGCAGCCGGCGTGTGGTGTGTGCATGCATGCGTGCATGCGCGTGTGTTCATGTTCAGCCGTGTGTCTGTGTCTCTCCCTCTGTCGTCGATCAACGGTTGCTTGGCTACGGCGACTTGATGGTAAAAGAGGGAGGCTGGGCAGACAGATACAGCAACACACAACCAACACCACACACGCAGCAAAGCAACAACAAAACGGTGCACAAAAAGCCAAGACCTTCCAGCACGGCCTGCGCCCTAGCTCTCGATTTAACTTTTTTCCCTTTCTTTTTCATTCCTTCTTCCCCTCACGCTTCCCGTCATATCGGACACGAAATCGCCGCGAGGTGAGAAAAAAAAAAGCACTTTGGTGTTCGGCCGTTGGGGGGCACGGAGGAAGGCCCACGTCGTCATTTTGGCTCCAATTTAACACTATCCCCGCTTAGCCAGGGGGGCGTTGCACAGGTTTTCCCAGAAAAACCAATCTTCACGCAAGCCACGCCATGTATGTAGCATGTAGGGCTGCTTGGCAGATTGAGCTTCCCGTCCAACCCGACCGTGTCGCTTAGCTGTGCCCAAAGCAAGTCATGAGCGACATGACGTAGCCTGCAGGCATTATTCCTCCGTAGCGAGAATGTGATGCTAAGAATAGGTAGGCGACGATAATGGCGTCTTGGTCATCGGTTCCGTACATATCTTGTATATTATTTTTATATTTTTATGTAGTTTGCCCACGGGTGAATGCCGTCATCCGCTCCCTTCCTTCCTCCCTCCCTCCCGTCCGGCCGGCCGCCCTTCCGTCGGGGCCAACACGAGCATCGTGGACGACTGAGAGCGAATCCTTCTCATGACAAACACCAGGCAAACACGGGTAGACACTCCCGGGGATTCACAGAGTGGACATGTTTGCTATCATAATCACCTCGCTTGCCTCGCTTTCCTGCATTTGTGACTATTCTTGCCTTCCCGGCCGTCGGCCCACGGCTCACAACCCGTTGTTTGCGTAGTACCAAGACCAAAACTTGCCACTGATGCCATCATCAGATGGAGCCTGAAGCCGTGATGCCCAAGTCCGTTCATCCCGTAAGCCAGAGATGAGTCTTGATCTTCTCGTCCCAATTCATCTATAAAATACCCATCTCATCCCCGACCTAAGACAGTCTTTTCTTCCTCATCAGCAGACCACTCACAGTGGCACTTATATACGGGCTTCAAACACCAATAGGAAGGCCCATGCATCACAACACACGAGTCAACACAGAGATCTCATCCCAGAGGGCGCCTGGCGATTCGAGGTAAGTGACATTGATCCTCACATTGTTCCGACCATTTCTCTTCTTTTGGCCTCGTCATTCTCCTTGTTGATTCACAAGTTTCCGCCATGTCATCAAAACTCCTTTCGTTTTTCTTCATCACTCACTGCCTTCAATGAAAGATGCATTATCACCCGCCCCCAGAGGTTTCCTGTTCCTCCTTCCACCATCTGTCGCGTTCCTCGTCCCTCTACTTTCTCTTTTTTGGGGGTTGCTCCGAGCTGCTCTCACGAGCGCTGTTGTGACTCCAAGACTCCAATGTTTCCACCCTTCCACCACGACCTCATCCACATTTCTTGACCCTGATCAAAGACTCAGTCACTCTGTCTTTGAAGCACGCACTACCAGCCACTAGAGCAACATGGCTATTTTCCACCCTAGTGGGATCTGGACATCCAGAAAGGAGTTGGAGACACATGCTCTTGACTGCCAAATTGGCCAGCAGCCACCACCGCAGTTAGTCGGGTTCCCCCGGTCTGGGATTTGGAGACACAGCTGGGACCTTGCACATTCATGTTCGCGATTGAGCCAGCTCAGGCAATAAACAGGCACCGATAGCCTCCATGTCACGAGACTTTTGCTCTATCTGGAAGAGCGTAGAAGTTGTGTTGGTGGGAGATGCTATATCTGACAAATGGTTTTGGTGTGCTCCGCCTCGCATATTATCCCTTTGTCCTTGTTGGGGTTCACGGTAATTTGTCTCGACGATCTGACTCCTACCTCAACCCCGATTTTGAAGCCAATCGTAAATGGCTTTCAGACGCTGTCAGTCTTGGGGGGAGGTTCAGTTTCAAATTCGTCTAGGACATCTCACTCGTGATCAGCCATGGAGCACCTTGAGACTCCTTTCCCTGGCAAAGCGGTGATGAATGTCCTCGATCTGGGAGCGGCCAACCATCATACGATTTCCTCACATCGTGCACGCATCGGGTTTCTCAGCTGTGGGACAATTACATTGCTGTTGACTCCTTTGATCGCCCTTAGTGGGCCCTGTCTTCCAGGTAGTCCCTATCCTGGGAGTCTGCGACGTGCAAAAGGTATGTGACAACCTGTTGATTCCTACGTTTTGCTGACTGGTTCCTAGAATAATCCACCTCCACTATACTGAAACACTATTACCAAAGAAAAGATCATATCAAACTAGTTCGTATTCGGAAATTAACAGCTGTGAGTCATTCCCGTCTTTCCATTCACCTTCCTGCTGCTGACCTCTTTGGTAGGGAAACTGTGGGATATCAACCTTGAAGCCAAGAGACCGCCGAGTTATTATTTTCCACAGTACGAAAGCATTCTTGAAGAAGCCTTCCACCCTCTCCGAATATATTCAACCTGAGGCATATTGTGCTCAAATTGGCACCGCATTCGGTCCATGTCGGCTACGCTACCGCAATGCCCACTTCGCGTACAAACTAATCAAGACCAAACATCAAGAAATCAGTCCAAAAGTTCAGATCACCAAATCAATGCTCAACAGGTGATTTGGGCTATCATCGCCAATAGCACGGCACCACACAGCACAACTAGACAATACTGTCTCTATGCGGAGTTCTGCTCTTCGTAGTGTCCTTTGGCTGAATCCATACCACGACCCAGAAACAAGCCTGCGTGACTCTTCAGGATGGGTACCGGCTTGGACGACGGTCTGCAAGAGCGTTTTGCTGTAAACAAACAGATGTGGTTTTGGAGATCACCTATCGGAAGACGCTTCTTGATCAAGGTAACTTCCCTTATTACTTTTCTTTCCATGCCTGCGCTGACATTCTTCAAGATCAAAATCTCACTACTCTCGCCCCGAAACCCTTCCAATTGCGAGTTACCGTCTCTTCCGCTGCAAAAGACATTACATGATCCTAAAAAACGTGGGAAATCTCACCATCCTTACGTGATTCAGCGTTTCCAGACGCATCGAGGGGAGAAGCGCCAAAATCTGCCGCTGACTTCTGTGTCTCACGATAAGCACTGCGACAGAACGTCTGCTTCTGCTCACAATCAACAATGGTACGCGGCCCAAGCTACATATTCAAATCATCGCCACAGGCTAAACGGAGTTACCCAAAGACAACAATCCTGCGCATAAAGAAGAGTCGGAAACTGGAATGGCCGGTGCTGCCGTTTCTATCAATCATGACAACAACATTCAGATTGTCCATAGAAAACCGATTTGTCATACTCGCAATTCGAACGACCTCGACCTTTTCCTTTTTGACGATAACAATATTTCTCGACCTAGCCAATGTGTCGACGACTCTCACGAACTGAGCATCCATAATACGCTGAAAAAAGTTGAGCCGCGCAGTCCGCGACTACAAAACCCAAATAACTTTCCACTGCCAGAGGGATTTCGCCTATGCATTGCACACCGACGCTGCGCATGAAATCGAAATTGGGATGATAGTTCTTGCTTTTCCAAACTTCCCAGAGATTGAGTTTGTATTATTTGCGGGCGCCGTCCCCCTCCAAGGACCGCCCGGTCAGGTCATGCACGATCGAGACTTGTCCAACATTCTGACGCTCACAATCACAAGAGGTTGGATTTTGTGAGATAGAAACATGGATTTAGACACTGGAAAAGTTTGCTGCTGGCCACGGCATTGCTTGAGAGTAGATGTCCGACGCCGCGCAACCCTCATTGTCTACATTGAACGTGCGCATCAGAGGTCAAGAGAACACCCTGAACGCCTCGACTGGCATACGTCTTGAATTTGGAAGTCGGCTAGACCAAAGCCATCCGGCTTCTACCACTTGGATTTTGACTATCGGCACCGGAATGCATCCCTCGCAAGGGTTCAACATACTGCCAGCCCTGGTGATGCGCTTGGGAACCAAATCAGGCGCGTCGCAAGTGGGCAAGAAGTACGATGGCCAAAATATAAACGGTGTATTGTTGGATTCTGGGACCGTTCCCTACTTGGCACCGGAATGGATTCTCAGCAATTTCCAGCAATGGATATTTGGTCCTATATGCGCCATTACTGAAGACCACGAAATCTGTTCTGGGTGTCTTGGCGCAACAGCATATACGTCGCTAGAGTTTGTGAAACCACCTCAATGGGCCCCAAGTCCACTTCTCCCAAGGATATCTGCACCATAGCCAGGCTTTACCTACAAGCTGGCATATCTTTCACTCCCAGAAAATGCTTTCGAGTGTATGAACCATGGTTGTGATGTGGACCCAAATTCGATGAGCGTCGTGATCAACCATAGATGGGCTTGCTACACTTCAGAACAGGAACTATAGCCAGCAAATGATTGGGAAGAAAGATTTCGGGACGTGGCGGGACCATGCTTCACCACCGCGATCCTGTCGTGTGTGCCGCACGCCACGGTTGCCCAAAGCCATGTAGCGGCTCGAGGAAACCTGCACTGAGGGACATCTTCCTGGGGGGCGTGCTTGCTTTGCCTGACAAAAATAGCCTCAAAACCTTTGAATTTGATTGGGAAGATCAGAGCGCGACATAATGCTCCAAGAATCGGCTGAAATGGCCGCGTGGATGGCCACCTGCCCACCTCGAACCTAGGGCAAGGAACACCGGTAAGTCCATTATTCTTTTCATTATTTTAAAGGTCTTTTATGACTCCTCAATACCAAATACTTACAATATACAGGCGACTGTTAATAACCCAGGACCATTACGAAATATTTGTTCGTGCTGGGAGTCTTGATAACTATGTTCAGTACAGGCAATATCCATCACGACTGGCGCACCAGGACCTTTCTTATTATCTGAAATTGGCTCAACAACTAGATGGCAAGGTCAGAGATGATAATTCTCCTTGGAAACTCGTATAAAGAGGCAACAACATAATTGTTCGACGGTCCCTGAGATTTGTTTTCCATTGATTTAGCACACAAGAACCTCGACCTGAACCAACTCCGCCAACCGGTATTTTCCAATTCGTCAATGGATATATTCGGTTACATACGACACGGGATCGGTTTCCCTGATGGCCAGCTCGGTCAAAGAACTCGGGTATAAATGACAAAGAGAAGAAAGCCTGTTTAGCATCAACACAAACGGCAGAGCCTTCAACAATCCCCTTTCAAGAATCAAATCGGGCAATGATAATCCCGCCACCCTTGGTATTGAAACAAACCACACAATCAGCCCCTACTCGTATACAGCTACGCCTCTCAACGGCATACGCGAAACCGTCCCGGATGCTGGGAGCCACATTATGTATCTCAACTTGCCATACCGCGATCATCCTATACCGGATTAGATTGTACTGTCAGCCTACCGGAAGCAAGAAACCACCCGCATTATTGAAACCGAGTTCTCCCGCGCCCGTGACCGCGGCATAGCGGCTGAGTTGAAGGCTCACACTAACCTCCTAAGGGACGAGTTGAACCGGTCCATCTTCAGAAATGAGCTAAACTGCCATTTCAGTGTACAATGGCGCTCTTCTTGTTGAAGCGATTCCCATCACAGTAGCTGATCTGTTGAAGGAATAAATATATGTTCGTTATGCGGGACAAATGGCCTGGACGTGTACACCATATTTTTGAATCTAAGGTAGGTTTCGGCAAACCCGCGCCTGACCAATACTATATTAACATGGACAACAGTTAGCTACAGTCTTGTCACGCCCAAGATCCAGTCGATCTGAATAATTTCGGGGAAGAGTTTTAGGTTAATTGATGGCTACCGTAACTCCCCCTAGAAATTTTGGCATCGTGGTCCTGGCGCGTTGCCAATTGGATCAGACGTTGAATGAGTGACCGCGATTCAGGCTCGACAAACGAAAAGACGGAAATGGAAACACTTATCAAACAAGAGCGCTACCCTTTTGCGTCAAAGACGAATTAGAGGTGACGACAGAGGGGAATCTCGGGTTCATCCTGGTTCCTTTGCACCTATACTATAACAAACCACATTACTGGGTCAACATCCAACAGAATGGGAAAGGGAGAGATGTGATAATCATCAAATCCTTTATACCACCAACCGTCTATTATGATGAGTGGGCCCAGGACCTCACACCCAGCCTGTTAAGAGCCTTTTTGAATTGTGCCAAGTATCATTGGCCTCCTCCAACTTCGATCTGTATCAGCATGGATACATTCCAAGTGCGCACAACCAACCAATTGCATTTACCCAACGAAAGAAAATGATCAGAGACAACGACAATATACGACCAATTAACAAGATGATTGCTGTGTCGTCCCTCGACCTCGAAGAAGAGTCCACGGTGCATTTTTCACCAATAGCACTTTATGAGGGCAGCGGAGAATACCTATCTCCACTGGCTGCCTCCCACCATGCCACACAGAATAGTTATCCTAGGTCCCAAAACCTCCAAGGCATATGCCAGACGCCTCCTTGCACTCATTTGGTAAGCACTGCGACAGTAAACAGAGCATAAATGCCAGGCCCTCGACGAAGGACATATATATAACTACAAACAGAGCTTGGCACAGACATATGTGGACGGGGACCCGGACATTGATGATATTCACCATACCCATCCAGCCGAACATTCTGGCGTACCATGTCTGGAGAGAGAAGTCTCCATCGATGTAATCTGTAAGGGCGCCGCGACAGTTGGGTCTCTTGGACAGAACGGCGCCAATCTCTCCACATGGCATGAGTGTCTTGCGGACAATGAGAAGAACAAATGGTAGTCAATAAGCCTGACCCAAGTTTAATTACTCAACTCTATCATCAAAAATGCCTCCGGTACTTCAAATTCAGAGTTTCCGACGAGGAATGATTTTGGTGTCTGCGAGAGCGAAGAGCAGTGACTTGAAAATGGCTGTTCAACTTCAAGATGGAAAGATTCGCAGACGAGTCTCAGACAGGCTACCCTGATGAGCTGCAGCAAGATATTTGATTACTCAAGCAATTTGATCGTGTCGTGTGTTGTTGCTCCTGTTCTCAGGACCTTCTGGTTAACATGCAACCACGAACACCTAGACAAAACTGTCATGAAACAGCCTAAACCTCACATCCTCGATGCTGTGCGGCATACTGCGAGACTTATAGAGTTATTCCCTCTGGGTTTTGCGTTGGACACCAAGCAACACTCAGGACTTTGTCACCATATCTCCTTGGCAGTATTGGGTCCACTGAATGGTTCGATACACCGGGTACGATGCGCTTGTGACGTCCGCCAAGCTTACTGTTCATGGGCTAAACATTCACCCGCGGTGTTATCACGGCATAGTGGTGGAGATGTGGGACAACATCTCCATTTTGATGCAGTCTCTCGGGAGTCTATGGAGAATCAGGCAGAAGCAACCTGTCCTCTGGGACATCCTGTACCTGCGGCGGTCGTTTGATGGGCACGCCGAGATGTCAAATCTCGAGAAGGTTGCCACGACGATCGCTGCAGAGTCCGGCCTCGACAAGAGGATAAAAAGCGAGGCGGAGTCGGGATCCTGCATTGAGCTGCTGCGAGCGCAGCTCGGGCAGTACTGATCCCGATGCTGAGGCAAATCGTTGCATGATCCAATCTTTCCTATCGGAAGACCCCTGGCCCTATGATAGCATCAGACGAACATGATTGTGTCTATGGGACACAGGCTCAATTTAACATGTTTCTGGCAGCCACACGGGACCGTGTCTACAACATCCTGCTATTCTCTTGGCTTTCCCACTCCGAGTCAGCATCAACGAGGAAAAATTGCAAAATCATAAAGAACTCAGAAGCGAGATGGCTGAGCTCAAACAAAACGGCGTTAATCTGGTTCAAAATATTGTTCAAAACAAGGTCTTGAACTTCAGAGCTTTAGCTCAGAATATTTATTGGTGTCCACTAAATCGTGAGCAAGACCTAAGTGCGGTCCCCATTACAGCAAATCTCATCAATGCCAACATTAGGATTGAAGGGGGTTCTGATTCATCCAATCTATCCATCGATTTTTGGACGATCCCGATTTAGACAGGCTATTTAGAACAGCGGGTTGCATAATTCAGGCCGCCTACCATAGTCGACTGTTTCGACCTGGCTCAACGGAAAATGCTGGAAGACAGAATCCTCAACCGGACCTCGCCACTGAGTGGGTGATCTGATCGGGCACTCCTCAATCAAATCAACAACGACGGATTGACGACAGAGATGAGATAGAAGAAGACGCATCCGACATCTTGCCGCAACTATTCGTGAAAAATGAACAACATGATATGTAAGTATGCGCTCAAGGCTAATAGAGTCTTAATCCAATACTAATATATCTATTTCTATTCTTAGTCTTCTTATACCCTTCAGATGGACTTTTTACTAAGGCCCCCATTAGCCTTATCTTCATCCGACTCTGACTTAAGTGCTCGTGTATCCTGAGCCCTAAGCAGAAGGATGGTTGCCTCTCGGAAGCGCTCTTCTGTGGAATCGCGCCATCACTGACAGCATCTCCCAAAAGCGTACTGCTACAACCGGGTTCTAGAGCAGATGCTACTGCCTAGTGCTATTCGCAAACCTGTTCATAGACTACAATCTATGCAGAGGTCTCACAGCAGGATACAGCGGAAGAGCCATAGATCTTGAAAAGTATTATAGGCCTAGTGCTTGGCCAGTGAGACTCCAAATGATCCCGAAGTTTAACAAGATACGACAAAAGAACGGTCCCGTTGTGCTCTTCTTTGATATACAGCACCATCATTCATTGCGAAATTGAGCTAGTATCGTGGAGCCTTTGAATCCGAAGCAGCTGTTAACGCCGAGGCAATTGGAGAAAGAGGAAGCCTTGACCCATTTCTTCTCTCCACACTCCACTCTTATTGGTTGATGTACAAAGACGTTCAACTGGGAATCTAGAGATCAAACGACATCGGTACGTATTGACTGAAATTTTTCTGAAAGAAAATGCTATCAAGAAACTTGGAGCAGCCACCATTTCTACTTGGTCTGGCGATTTTCTCAATCATTGGCTTGCTACGGCTGGTACAGCTATAACCAGGGATCCGGCTCAAAGCGCGGCGCAAGTTCGAGCTGATTGAGAGTACGCAATACCTTCTTCTGTTACCTGCTGTCTCATGATTGACCAACATTTTTGCGCTTAAGTGGAAGCTCTGATGTATGCAGCTTTGGGATACATCAGCTAAGCACATGCTCTGGTCTGCCTGATCAGTTCTCATAAACCGAATCAGTCCAGCACCAGCGCGATCCGCTGCCAGACGAGCAGCCGAATTATGGTCCATCTCTTCCTGCGTCGTGTGCCAATATATTGGCTAAATGTCCATGAAAGTTTCAACTTGGAGTTGTGCAGATGTACCAAAGACTAAGAGAATGATGATTTACAATTTTCTACCACAGCACAATGGAAGCAATCTACAACAGCAGAAAACAGTTGAGGCGTTTAAGATGTGACAGCAGACGAAATCCGCAGAGGAGAAAAACAGTAGAATGCTTGGTGATGATGACCATACACTTGCCTTCCGATTCGCCAGGCCTCCCCGAGATCGAAAATGCCATTAAGCTGCGCCCGGTAGCTTTGGGTTCACTTTCAAGAGAGACATAGGCTTCAAGCACGCCGATGTCGACCAAGCAGGTCTTTCAAGTGCTGTAGTGTAGGCACGCCTGCATTGAAACCCAGTACAACCATCTCGATTACGGTCTGTGAGTCAACTGCAGGTGCAAAGCAAACCCACAGGACCCAAATTATCGAACAGAAGAACTCAAAACACTAAAACTGTGAGCCCTCGTAGCGCCATCACGTTGGCACTTCGAACGTGGACAAGGGAAATGACAACTGAAATGACGGCGCCCGCATTGAGGTAGACTCGCCAACAGAGAATCATTGAGCTATGACCTGTCTTTTTTATGAGAAGCACTTTTCAGGGCATGGGTGATCACCTGATATTCATGAAAATGTCACTGGTTCCCGCATGCAGCAAATACTGTCAGGCTTCCGCACCGAGTTTAATGAGTGGAGTGCGAGCGCGATAAAAGTAATAGAGAACCCCGGCCCTCCAGGAGGGAATTTAAGAGAGGAGATACGCAGACTTTACAGAAACCACCCGGATTCCAGCCTGAGACTCGAAAATCACTTTGCAGCCATATCATTTATTAGCGGGAGATGGAGAGCTTATGATCTCAGCTATTCGATGGCCACAGGTATACGACAATCCAAGACTATCTCCATGGATAAAAACAGTCCGTATCCAAGGACTCGCCAATATTGGCCGCATGAAAAGTATCGCACTTGTCCAGAGGCGACCTCCCACTACTACGGTCCTTGCGAGGAAACCAAGTTTGATTCTCACACCTTGCCCACAGCATGTTACAAAACAACTCTCGTCCGATCAGCAAAATACGGCTTTCGATATAATTTCTCGTCCCATATTAGTTGGACTCAATAGCGATGAAACCCTTGAATATGTGCATGTCGAGGTAGAGGGAAACGACAGCATTTCCGACACACACAAGACCTATCACACAAGCGAACCAAAAAGCAGATCAAATATGGTCGGTGTATTTCACAAGGTCAATTATGAATGAGATATTCAAAAGTCGCGCAAGGGTTATGGATGGCGGGATTCAAACGAAACTATCTCCCGTGATTGGGCCAAGAGACAACGGATGTGTCTCCCTCAGTGGATGTTTGGTCGCTGTTTGACCAGCCCTTATGCACCAGTTCCGCCCACATTTTGGCGCCCTTAATTGACACGATCTATCTCCGAATTTCATTCGCAAATTTTATCCTCCTGGAGCTACCGAAATTACTCTCAGTCGCCGCGCGATTATATATGTATGACCTAAGAAGATCCGAAGAGCTATTCGAGGAACCATTCGACTAGAGGAAAAACAAGCCGCGGGAAGCAGCTCCTCTAGAATCAATCAATATCATTACAGAGCAACATATCACATTTGAAGATACGAAATACTTGGTTACAAAGCGTCGCTCCCGGTTAGGAGCAGCGCGGGATTGGCAGAAAGCATCGCATGCGGGCGTCTCCTATCCCATACGTCACATTAGGCGACGAGCCGCTCATGCTATCCAGTACAAACCGCCACTTTCTCTCGATTAATTGCGACACTCACTATCAAAATCTCAATGCCTCTAGTTTAAGCGATGCATCATTGGTGCTTACAAGACAACAGTACCCTCACATCAAGCAAAAAGCCACATGCCAGCTCACCCACAAGAGTATCGAAACTTGCACCGAGGGCCTCAAGAGTGGAACAAGATGCATTCTCCAGCCATGGGACCTGTCTCACGAGACCTCTGGGACGCAGAATTTCAGTTCTTCGCGTTCCGAATGACCAAGGAAGCGATGTACAACTTCCGGGCACGATAACAGCCTGGAGTCCATACCCAATGATCAACGCATTGAATATCTTATCCGTGCCGAGAAGGGAAAATGCCGAGGACCCTATAAAAGCGAATAAATATAGATTAGGAAAGACCTTGGGGACTCTGATGGTTATTGGCATCGATGTGCCAAATGATACATTGAGAGGATTCTGATGGGCAGTGATGGTTCCTAAAACACAAATAATTTAGCTGGCCTATTGACAGTGCCTCTTCATTCACCTTCTCTGATTGGTACAAGAAATTGGCATAATGTGTCGGTATGTCAATTGAAAGGACCCTCCAGCGAACGTCCCTCGATTTAACCACCTCCCGACAAGGAATACCAGACCTTGACGACTAAAAACGACACCGCCAGCGTTGGCTCCGAATGTTTATTGCCCCGGAAATGTTGGTGCCACGAGCTGTCGTTGTTATACAACATTCTCAAATCAAAACCAGGTGCCATTCTCCCTGAAGTCGAGCGATGGGATGCAAAAAAAGCAGAATGGATGGTTCTAGGTGAAGAATCTAGTTACGAGCGAGGAGGAAACGATCGACATTGATGGACCGGACTCGAGACTGACCCTAGAATCGATCCGCACATATCTCAAATTTGATTTCACTCATACTCCTATTCCTATTAGGCATGACTCACGGGTTCATCTTGGCCATTGAGCAAAAGAAAGAACTCTTAGCCATCGCTCCCAGAAATCATTTTGGGACCTTTCAAGCGACTTTCATTACCACCCTCGCTGTGTTCAACTTCACGGCCAAGTAATCAGCCAAAAAAATCCATTGCTGTCAAAGGATGCAGACTCCCCAAGGCTGCAGTCCTCTAGAAGAGGTTTGCAGACTTGCACAAGTCAGAGGGGCTCGGCTAGCTAGGCGCTTCGTGACGCCAAATAAGGGATTATTGTCAGAGCTGAATGTTGAAAATCACATTGATATACACTGAGAGCCGCATCCACTCAACAACCCAACTAGAACAACACAAACACAAGGACAAATCCCGATCAATCTCGGCGAAACATGGGGAGGATGTAAGGTCCCCTTTGGCGAGACAGGCGATATTGTCTCGATATGTCGACTCGCTCCCACAAAGACACGACACAGCCGAGTCTCGTCCTTGGAGTAAAGTATGTCGACGACGATGAGGCTAAGATATTCTTGATACCCAAGAAAAGAGACCGTTATTTTAGGTCATAATATTCCTTGTTTGGAGATTTCTTGGGGTGCAGTGAGTCACTCAGTAGTGTTGAGCTCCACAAAACCATGGTCAGCCAACTCATGGGGTGTGATAGTATGTGGTTACCACCCCTGTGGATAGCGTCGCGTCGATAACCAGTTGACAGTCGGGCGAATTTCACCGCGGGTTCAGCTTGACTAGACCTGTTGGCGAGCCATCTCCACCACCCTTTGTCGAGGCCACGGCGATGAAATGGCCCGTTATATGCTCCTTAAAGTCACAAATATCTGCGCAACTCCAGAGTTTTTTGCATCCCAAGGAAGAGCCGAACCGTCACCATGACAATCCAGGACTAGCTACACCTAGGAATGGATTCTCCGCATTCCCTTTTGCAAGTCGGAGTAATTTCTAGCACTATTACCAGCCAATAGGCAAGGAATTTTGGAGTACACAAGATGCCGAGCCTCAAGACGATGCCAGATAAAGTCTTTGGCCAATGGAGCGAGGGGCGAGTGAAGTGATCCATTACGAGTTGTGCGTATCGCATTGCTTTAGATCCTTCGCATCCAAGTTGTCCTTTCAAAAAGATGGTCATTGCACTAGACAAAGTGGCAGCCCAATTTCAATCGACCTCTAGTCTTCCGTTTTAGTTAAATAGTGATCTATGTGAGATTCTACATACTCCCGGAAACAGAGGCCGCAATACGGAATCTGATATTGCATTTTAGATCCACACGTGGTACGATGAGCCAGACACTGCAATAATTGAGTTTGATGAATCTGTTACAGTTTTGGGGAATTCTGAAGAGAGTTGGTGTCAAATATTCCCTCGTATTTTCGATGCCATCAAACAGGGCTCAACACCAGCTTTGAATTCACGATCGAAAGTACGGCCAGTGTTTCACTAGGTGGCCCCACTTGGTAGAGGTGCTGGCTATATGGCACCAGACGCTAATTTCCAGAGCAGTAAGGGTTGAGCAGATCTATGTTTTTACACGGATAAGACCACCAAGGTTTAATTTGGTTGGTTACTGGTTTTCAGGCGACCAACGAATACTTTTGCAACCAATTCTCCACCTCCCAATTGGCCATAGATCCTTCGAAGCCGCCATATTGTCACAGGTCTGATAGTACTCCGAATTGCTAGCCCTTGGAAGCTCGTCTTTACAAACATACAGTCAATTACCACCCAAAACACTTGTCAAGTCATCAAAGTCGCAACAGAATTTGCCCATGTACACCGCAGCTGTCACAGAAATAGTCTCGTCTTTTTCGAGACTAATCACTTCTGTGGGATTGTGATACAATCAAGGCAAACGATTTGAAATCACTCTCACCAAATGAACTCGAATACAACTTATGCCGAAACTCTTATGGATAAAAAAACGAATAAGATATTTCTGATTGTGGGAGAAAGTGGTCATGAAGTTCTGATCTACAGTGCTGGTTTTTTGTTGCCGTCAAAACTTAAGGCTTCCCACACGGGTGGATATCGAACCCTGAGGACTGGAAGATGCCTTGCTCAACAAATGCCAGATAGCATTAGAGTCAAAGCGTAAGTACATACGTATGATCCATTTTGAGCATATATGCTAATTTTCAACCCAGTGCGATCTACCCTATATTCGCTCTAACATGGGGTATGGATTCCATAGAGACGATTATATCACCTACAATCTTTATTGCAGAGGGTTCAATACATCGTACCTCCTACTCTATTACCTTCAGCCGGAAGCACATATCCATTGATGACGGAGGACTATTACTGCTCAGAAATCTAGTCCTCCGCCACCAAAGACGTGGAGACCTTTCACTAACGACAAGACAAGGGCTTTATCCTCCTACAAGTCACATTTTGCTTCAAGAAAAATTTATCGGATCTCTTCAGCTATGGCCAGGAATGAAATGGAAGACCGGATTTTGGCGATGACAAAACTCGCGACTTGTGAGATTCGAAGAAATGGGACTTTACACAGTTCGTTCAGCCTATATGCCTGCATATCACCAGACGCTGATTCGAAATATCGGACTCATGTCGAAGCGTGTCGGACGAGGTGTTCGAGTCGTGCATCCAGGCGCATTTTTTGGAGATCCGAAAAGAACTAAAAGGCAAGAATTGGGCCGCATCATAGAGAAGCTGAGGAACGCTTGATGAGAGACGAGGTCTGATTCGGAATAGAGATGACTGCTACGCGACTGATGGATCCCGAGTAGGAGTAGATGGACGAGCATGTCCCCGACCCTTCCGAGAAGACACATGATATAAATACAACAAAGGCACCGAACTCCCTCTTGAAACCGGCTGGGGCGGATCCGCCGACGGATAAGCCTCTTAGTAAGACCGAGATCGAGGCCTTCCACGTCTGCTTCTCTTTTCTCCATATGCGCTAGGAGAGCGGGTAGCGTGATCGGCATCATAAATTACAAGGAAATCAATTTCGAAAATGAGGAAAAGATGAATTTCTTCTTTAATCTCACCAAGCCAACCAAGAACACCAAATTCCCAACGCCAACCCATGCGGTCGTCGTCACTGCACACCTCACCAAAGGTGTGGGGGACGTGCCCGCGGGAGCGATCACAGACGACATAGTCTCTAGTGGGAAGAGGCAGTCGGACAAGGTCACGTTGTTGATTAAGTTTTTCCGGCAACCAAATGCGAGTCATGTATTGCTCTGCGAATGAGCATTACCTGTCATCATTTCCCGCCTGTATATCATTTGAGAATTGATGTCATGCCATGGGTCTTGTTCGAACTTTGTGTATTGGCCTACGGTGGTTGGTAGCGAAAATCCAACTCACCTAGAACTCCTGCCTTTTGATAGTCAAAAGCTACTTTACAATGGCGATGTCTGCATCGTATAACTCTACGCGGCACAACTTCTAAAAGTAAATGAAGGAAATCGTTGTCCTCATAATGGAGGCCACCAAGACGCCCAAGTATCGCAAGTTGATGGCAGATGTAGTCGCGCATTGCCCTTGCCCTACTTTTGCGCCAATCTTGGAGGAGCTTCAGCCTGGTAGCAAGAGTCTAGTGAAGGTTGACATTATCTGCACAATCTTGGCACATGCCGTGTAGCTTCTTCTCTTTGCCCCCGCCCAGTGGGATCCGAATATTGAATACTCGAAAGGCCTGATGGATTACAAGCATCGATATCCGTCCAGGGTTGGTGGGGCAGTCAATGAGCTGCGAGAAACAGACCTCTTCCTTCAGTGTAAGACAAAGTGCAGCGGCAGATGCAAGGATCCCCTATGTGGATCCGGGTTCCATCAACTGTTCTCGGATCCAAGGTGCATCATTTATTCCTTCTAGAATCGGCGAGGGAGAGAGCCTGTGGTGGTTTTCTCAATATCCTCATAGCACTCAGGTCGCAAAGATCATCACTGAGATTGACCTTTATTACGAATTATTAGTGGCTAAAGTGGGAGATACCCTCGGAGACATAACAGTCCAACGAGTTATAGATGTGTGTGATAATATTCCACGATACCCTCCTGTTTTTATAACATCCATTATGCTGATTAATGTTTCTTCAATTATAGGCCTTTAAGTGGACTACGAGGGCCTGTCACAGGACGACCCCAAGATGCAACAGATCACCCCAGAGGAAGCTCAGATGTGGAAGCGGGAAGCTGAAATGATTCATCATTTCATCACGTAGGTCAATTGTTTTTGCCAATACACAAGGACAGCACTAACTTTTGACAGCCACACATCATCATTCGACCTGCGGCGGGATCATTCGACACAGAACTCTCTACTAATTTATGGAACAGACTTTGCCTACTACAATCGAGAGCGAAATATCAGTCTGCTTCGTACTTTGCTCCAATGCCCGATTTGAGGTGGGCACGTCAAGCGACACAGGGGGATCGCGGATATCTGGGTAGCAATCATGTCACTGCCACCGCGATCCTCGAAGCTTCCGAAAGAAATAAAAACTTGAAACCCCGAATATATCAATAATTGGACGCATATGAGACTTTCTCAAACACGAACCTCATTTCACGATCGACACTTACAGCAAATTGGCATTTGTTGGCTCAACGCTCTTCGAAACTAACAATCATCGATTCTATCCGCCCAAGGAGCGATCACAGCAACATTTTGTGCCCCAGGGCTACTTTTAGCAGCGTCTACCCGCTCATGATGAGGTTCTCTCGAAGACGTCATTATCACTGAAGCCCGCTACGACTTAACCTACAACCACCCATGCCCTACTCAGAGACTATTACCACCAGATAGAAACCACCTTTGAAAATATTTGCGCTGAGAAAGGCCATGAGTTCGACTAAGACCACATATGAACGACATCTTTCAACACAGTATAGGGCGCTTGCGCATACACTCCCCCAAGCAGTCAAGACCAAAAACAAATACGTGATATAAAAACGCCGAGGAGGAAACGGAGAAAATACTGAGGGTATTTTTCTCACTTTTCTTTATCAGACAATAAATTCCGTCTACTTCGAGTGGTTTCACACCTGGTCCTAGAACAGAAAAAAGAATAACTGGGGCTTTTATCACAGGCCGAGTTACTGAAAATAGCTACGGAGAGTTGGGGAGAAAGGAGTCGAATAGCTAGCTCACGTTAGCCATTGGAGGCTAAGAAATTCGAGGTGGGCGAAGATTTTTGAGCTTCCATCGCCAAGCATAAACATTGTGATCGCAATGAGGAGAACAAGAATAACCCAGCAGTACGGAGAAGTGTAAGTAGTCATTCCCATTTCCATCTCATTTGCAAAGCATATCTAATCACGAAATCTACGTATTAGGAAAGACGTACCATAAAATAGTGTCCCAATTACGCCTTTTTCGAGCATACCAACGACTATTTTGACGGCAGACTTGAGGGGCGATATGACTCTAGGTTTATTGTGAAAAGCCAAATCGACAGCTACAACTTAGAAACCAGATCCGTCGAGTATTTATATCAGACAATGTCGAATCCAGGTTCCAGTCGAATGAAAGAAAAGACAGATTCCCGTCCTTGTTCCATTCGCTGGATGACAGAATGCGAACTAGAATGACTTTTATAGCCAGTCCAGCCACACCTACATCAACGCTAGCGAGTAGAAGCGGCGGATAATGAATTGGCATGCACTACTATTCCTGCTTTAACGATACCACTTACTTGGCCATGATTCCGATCACGGTGGTTAGCATATGCCCCGACAATACCATATGCACTCCGTTGAAGTGGAGGGCAGGTAGTCCTCTCCGGCACTGACTTATCGGTGGCTAGGACCACATACAATAAATCAGGGGGACTTAGTGACTAGATCCCTCAAATTCTTGAGGAACCTTTGCAACAGCCGACAAGGATGAACTCGGGCGACTAAGTGGAAGCTGATGCTTGCTCATTTTCACATATTAACGGTCAAAAATCTTGCTTGTTCAAACCCCGTCAGGATTGTTAAAACGGCCAGACCTAGGAGATTGTCGCAAGACTAAAAGAGGCCTATCATCGAGATACATTCGATCAACAACTAAGGCTAGCAACTCCTCCACCCAGATAATATCGTCGTCTTCACCTATGCCCTTCCGATGCCTATACAACTCCCGCGCGACACCTTTCAGCAAGTTGTTCGGCAGATAACGGAATCGTCCACGAAATGCACAGCGGGGCTAGACAGTGAAGAAAACGAGTGTGTAATCTGACCCTGATAGATTCGGGTGTTCATCTTCATGGGGAAACTTCGGATTAGAGTGAAGCTGTCTCTTTCAAGATAACATTCATCCTTCTTCTACCGAGCCAGACGGAATTTATTGACAGGTTTTACCTTTATAGGAAAAATGGCTTGCTATTTTGAGATTATCGCCGGATTGACGAAATTAGTTGTGTAATGGAGGGATTTATTATTGATCAAGGCTTTGTTCCTATTCTTGCTACTAATAGGCGCAAATGACAATAAATGGGGACCGATACAATAATCACCAGAGAGAGAGGCTCAAGAATAGTTGTGATTGATGAGTGACTTTGCTTGTAGTGTGACTGTCTTATTGCATATGTCTTGGCGCTAAGCCCATTGGAGACTCAAGGGGAATGATCCTTCGGGTCATGAATAATATCTCACCCGCTCATCTCAGACCGATTGATGTTGATTTCACACTGAACGAGCCGGCTGACATCTTTCTGCTGACTTTTCTAGGCTCTGTTGATAGGCTTATTCAACCATGATATCGAAAATCACTAGCTGGCTTCGGAGGAAGCCCCGCATCACCCAAAGGCAGGATACTGGCCAGGAATCGCCCTATCTTCCAGATCTGCGACCGCGCATATTGACCCCGGCCAGCTCTCAGGAGACACTACCCCAGGTATCCGTTCTGTTCACAGAAATCCCGTCTCATATAAGGAGATACATCTTGGTCTACGCGTTTGGGGATAGTTTTGTACATTTGGGGCTAGATCGGGAACCGGTCAAAGGGTCAAAGCCTCCCAAGGCGCTATGGCATTGGTGGAATGCAATATGTGATAAGCGCGCACCAGATTCCACAGACCTGATGTCATGGCAGCAACCACCTGGCTGCGTCCCCGTGATTGGCCCTGCCGGAAATTGGGATTATTGTTGTGCCGTGTCATGCTTCAAGCACAGCAAGGGCCGGGGACCCCAGATTGGAGCTATGGGGTGGCTTCTATCTTGTCGGCAGGCGTGAGTTTTTAAAGGAAATGTTTTTTTGATCATTGTTAACGGAATAATCCAGTTATATCGAAGGCATTGAAGTCCTATATGCAACTAACACCTTTCACATGAAATTTTTCCCTTACACCGAGCTATCATCTTTGCCACGGCTTCTGCTGCCACAAAGACTCGCTACCATGACGTCGATTGAATTGTGGTGGATGATTGATTATTTTAATGAGACTACCGAAACAATGGAAAATGAGGGGAGCGTGCAACAATTATGTCGACTATTAGTGTCCTGCTTTCCGAACCTCCGCCATCTCTACGTGTCTCTCCGAAAGTGGGTCGGAGATTTTAGAGAGGAGCACCGAGTCGACATGGCTAGCATCTTTACGCAGCTTGACGAATTAGTTGTCGCGCTACCACAACTGACTCAGTCCACTTTCTCCGTCCCACAGAATCAATTCGAGGGCATCGTTAGTGAGTGCATAAGCGTCTCCGAATTCCAGCGCTTAAGAGATGCGGGGGTTTTGTTTTATCCTCAAGTCTGGCGCTCGGTCGGCGGGCGGTATACATGGACGGCGTATCCTGGGAATACATACCCAAGGCCGCCACGGCTCTCAACGGAAAATTCGGATCGAAAAGGAAATACCGGGTATTGGCTGGTGGAAGGTGATTTTGATCTAGGATTCTTCAGCCAGCCAGTGTGCAGCGCTTTTTAACGGGACAGCAAGCCTCGGACATGTGATGGTAACTTTTATGCCACAACATTGTCATAAAAGTTGGGCAAACTCGGCGGGACTAAAATTTTATTATGTGCAGTAGCGACGACATGGTGGTCAGGGTTCATAGTATCTGCATTAAGGCTTGCTTGCCACCATGCCACCACGCCAGCTGGCTAGACAACGCAGACGAGCTTAGCCGATCGCACGAATTTGGAAAATAAAATAAATTTTTTTCTACTGCTAACTAGATGATGACTCTTGCGCATGCATACCAATGATGGAATTGACTTACTTGAGGCGTCAATTCCTGCGCGTAATTGCTAGGCTGGCCAATGATGCACTGTCAATTGCGCATAATTTATGGGATTTCACCCGCACTCTTGCACGAAACGTCGCTCAACTTCTTCGGCTTGAAATGGAACCCGGGGTAGCGGGACAGGAGAAATGACTATCCCGATGACCAGGCAACTATGCACCTTTGATTGGTGGCGGTTCTAGGGTAAAATGCCTATCGGAACGGATCCTGCCGTTGTTTACCGCCCACTTGGTGCATGGGTCGACGATGACTTGGGTTGTGACACAGAGCGACACAGAGCGCTAGAGCACTTTGCACGGCCAATTGCAAGGCAGCACATGACCAAAGGAGGGGTTCGCAGTCTAGCGTGAGAGAAGAGGAGAGAGGCCAGAGGCCAGACCTTAGTCTGTAGGTATGTCAGACTCACTCATCCGCCCAAGCGGCAGATGACAAGCAGAGGGTTTGGTCTGGCACCGAAAACTCCAGTGAGTCAACGGTTTTGATCGTGATTGCAGGCATACCTGGGCCACACTCTGCGAGTCCATGTTCGTTTCAACCTCTCTCCGAGTGCAACGGCGTTCGTGGGACTTGATGGACAAGGGCAAGGGTGTTGACAACGCACGTGTCTACCGCTGTTTCATGCAGGGGGGTTAACCCGGCTGTGCTAGAATTTTACCCGCTGACCGCTAGAACACATCATTGTAGATCTGGTTCTTTCTAAACAAACATGAACGCACCCCACAGCAGGTACTGTAGACAGCTACTCCACCAGCATGGGGACACACAGCATCATCGTTGACAGTAATTGCAGGCAGAAATGATGCCGAGTCTTTTCGAGTCTGGCCGGGTCTGGTTGAGTTTGTTCATGCCCAAAAAAACCACTGCCAGCTCATTTCCAAGTCCGAGGCGCAGCCATTGGGCTCCGTGGGCGGCTGGCCTGGCCAGTTGTTCCACCACGGGAGAGCTGCACTCACCTGATGAAATGTGCCAACCGCCCAGGTGATGTGCTGCCGCTCCTGTACAAATTGACACATCACCGCGTATAAAAGTCGACAAGACTAAAAACGTGGCTCATGTTTCAGCGCCTCAAAAGTGAGGCGTGCTGCAGCATAGCGGGGCCATCGTTCGGTTGGTGATTTAGTTAGGCACTCCCAGCCTGAAGCTATCGTACCTGGCCATTGCTTTTTAACCACTGCCCGCACGATAACTGCAATGACCATTTTGTAATGTCAATTAAAACCAAAAACAATGATTCCCCAAACAGATGACGTCGATGTCATCGATGCTCTCGGTGACCTGCACAAGTTGGTCGAGAGCACTCGCGTCTCTGTGGGGCAAGCCAAGAGCTCATCCCGCATCCACAAAGTCATCCCGAACATCCAAACACAGCTCGACCTCCTGGTCTCAATATTCGAGAACCTCCAACAATCACCAGAACCCATCTTTGCTGTCGGAACCCAAAGCTCCCGCCTCGCACTCATCATTGCCGAGATTCACCATGAAGTGGCCGACTTGCAACGCCTGCTGTCAAAGGTCGTCACCACCAAGACCAACAACAAAGCCACCGGGTTTTTCAAGAGAGCGAAATCCGCTGCCGGTGGTTACGATAAACAGTTAAAAGAGCGCAGCGATCGCCTCGACGTCCTTACAGAGTCTCTGCAAACATGCATTGCAGAGCCACCCCCAGTCCAGTCAAATCAGGGGTTGCACCTGCGCAAAATTCTCAGACCGCTCGCGACCGACTTTATACCCAAGCCGCTAGCAGGCACCCTGGAATGGATTTGGACACACCAAACCTTTGAGCGCTGGAGCGCCGCCCCCCAGAAGACGAATCCTTCATTAGCATCCCCAAACCTCTTTGACAGGTTATGTCTCATTTACGGAGAAAAGGGTTGTGGAAAGTCTGTGCTCGCATCATACATTGTCGAGGAGTTGAGGGCAAAGGAAAACACCACATTATTTTTCTCCTTCTGGTCTGGCCATGGCGACGACAGGCGAGTAGAAACAATGCTTCGCAATCTGCTCTGGCAATTGCTCGAAAGCCTTCCCGAAGAGCAACAGAATCACATTTTGCCAGAGATACTAGATGGCCAGATGCAGTTGCGACATGCAAACTCCCTCCTTCTAGCCATCCGGGGTTTGATGCAACAACAGCAATCCGAAATTTATTGCGTCATTGATAACATTGACGAGTCTGTCGACGACTGGGCCAGCACCACCAACAACCCATTGGACCTTCTTGTCCAACTTCTTCAAGACTGCCCTAACTTGCATCTTCTCGTGCTTGGAAGGGAGTCAAACCTCAGCGCACCTCTCCAAAGATGGCCCCTTCAAATCCAATTGACGAGAGATATCCTTAAAAGCGACTGGACCAAGTTTATCACATCTGAGCTGGACAGCTGCACCAACATTAAAGATGACGCGATCCGAGCTCGAATCCTGGAACAACTCGGCTCCGAAGCCACTGCTACATTCTTATGGATCAAGCTCGTCCTCGAAGAGTTCCGTGCGTCATATAGCCCTCTGGAACTAAGTCACGAATTGTGGGGATTTCCGACCGATCTGGACCGACAATACCGCCGAGTCTTTTGGAAGCTGACCAAAAAGCTCTCGGGATGGTCCAATGAAATCTCTCTCGATGTGATTCGTGCCAAGGGACTCTTGAGTCTGATTGCTCACGCATCTCGCCCTCTTACACTGACGGAGATCCGCCTCGCCTACGCCTACTCATACCCATTATCGGCCAAGAGCACTAATTACGCGGAAACCCTCCTCAGCGAAGATGATGTCAAATATTTCTGCGGTGACTTTATGACCGAGAAGGAGGACGGAATCTGCCTTCGACACACATCCATCAAGGAATTCCTTGTTCGACCTACAGAAGGGTGGAACGGCCAAGACAGCTCCATTGCCTACCTGCGACTGGATTCAAGAGAGTGCCACAGAATGATCGGATTGGCCTGCTTAAAATACCTGCAGCAAGTTAACTGGGCCATCAACAGCGACTCCGACGCCAAAGATGACTTGGTCGCGCAATACCCATTCCTGAATTACGCCTCTGGTTATGCCATCTCCCACCTCTTGCAATCGTCCTTGACAATCCAAGAAACATCGACAAGAATCCCTGAGCTATTGGGCCCCGAGGTCTTTGTTAGTTGGATGGAATATTCGGCCCAGGCCCAGAGCAGCGAGACTGAGCATGCACCGCCTTCGATCAACTTCTGGGTTGATATCGTGCGCATCTGGAATGAGTGGATGGCTCTCGGAAAGGTCAACGATGAATACGCCGCGTTTTCCAACCGAATGAAGCAAGAGTCTTTCAAGCGATATCAGTCTTACAAGATGAACGACCACCGTGCACCATCATTGGCGCTGCTTCTGAGCCACATTCTCAACAACACAACTGATGTTGAAGAGAGGTCCTTGAGTGACACCTCTACCGTTTTGGAAGTTGTGGATGGCGTGCCTGTCGATATCTCAACGGACAAGGCCAAGATCATTGACGAAGAGTCTATTGTCAGCGACGAAAAGTCATTAAACGATGAAGAAAAGCCTGTGGCTGATGATGAAAAGCCTATTGTCAATGAAGAAAAGCCTACGATTGCTGAGGAGCCCAAGGTCGTCGAAGAGCCTACAGAGGCCAAGGAGCCTGTGGTTGTCGAAGAACCTGTGGCCGTCGAAGAGCCTGTGGTTATAGAAGAGCCTACAGAGACCAAAGAGCCTGTGGTTGTCGAAGAGCCTGTGGTTGTCGAAGAGCCTGTGGTTGTCGAAGAGCCTGTGGTTGTCGAAGAGCCTGTGGTTGTCGAAGAGCCTGTGGTTGTCGAAGAGCCTGTGGTTGTCGAAGAGCCTGTGGTTGTCGAAGAGCCTGTGGTTGTCGAGGAACCTGCAGTCGTCGAAGAGCCTATAGTCATTGAGGAACCTGCGGTTATCGAAGAGCCCGTGGTCGTCGAAGAACCTGTGGTTGTCGAAGAACCTGCAGTTATCGAGGAACCTGTAGTCATTGACGAAACACCCAAGGTCGATGAAGAGCCTGCGGTTGACGAAAAGCCTCTCGTCGATGACAAACAGCCCATTTCTGACGAAGAACTTGTGATTGACGAACAGCCCATCATTAATGAAGAAGCACCCGCGGCTGATGAAAAGCCTGTGGTCCACGAAGAGCCTACCATCAATGAAGAAGACCCTACTGTCAGTAAAGAAGAGCCAGCAGCTGACGAGGAGCCTCTCGTTAATGAAAAAGAGCCCGTGGTTGACGAAGACCCTACAGCCAATATTGAAATACCCACAGCCGACGAAGATTCCACCATCGACCAAGAAAAGCCTGTCATTGATGAAAATCCTGTGGTTGATGAAGAACCTGCAGCTGGCGGCGAACAGTCAACGGCCGGCGACGAAAAGCCCGTGGTCGATGATGAAGACTCTATTACCAGTGATGAAGAACCAACAGGAATTGCCGAGAAGCCGACAGTCAACGACGAAAAGTCTCTTGACAATAACGAAGAGCCCATGGTCAATGATGAGAATCCTATTGACAATACTGGAATGGGTAGTGAAGAAAATTCCTCGAGTGATGAGGATGAGCCTACTGTGGTCAACGACGGAAAACCCATCGGCCCTGATACAGCGGGTAGCGACGAAAAGCCCATTGTTGGTACCGAAGAGCCTGTGACCAAAGACGAGAAATCCGCTGAGCGGTCGTCGAAAGAAGTCAAGCACAAGGAAACAGTATTGAGCTTACAACAACTGGCCCTCGCTCTTCCAACCATCAAGTCATCCTTGAAAACAATGAATGCAGGCACAGACCCATTAGACGCCTTGTTCGAACCCGCGGGTCAGCTACTCAAGAAAATGTCGTTCCACAGCCTAGTCTTGCTCGCCAATGCAATCCAGAATGAAAAGCCAAAGGTAGCCGTAAAGCTATTCCAAGAAGCCTTGGTCAAGGCCGACAACAAGGGTGAATTTTTCAAAGCTTGGATCCACGGTCAACTGGGAGATTGCTACATGGTCAACATGGAAATCAAGGATGTAGAGTCGGCCGAGAAGCACTACCGCCAGTCACTGGAACTCTTGCAAGACACACCCTCGGACCGGTTTATCGACCTCATGTACGGCTCGATCGCGTCTTGCCATGCCAAGTGCCTGTTCATACTACAAAGGCCTGAGGAAGCAAAGACAGCGGCATCCCAGGCTGAGACAAGATTGATCAGGAAACGAGTCTCAAGAGCGAATGGAAGCATCCATTACGATGCCTTCTATGAAGAGCTTGCCGACAGCCCGTATCTTGTTGAGACGAAGATGACTCAAATCCTGCGGCTTGGAAACATGTACCTTGATGAGGGCATGAATGAGGCTGTTGAGAGAGTTTTGAGGCCATTTACTCAGGGTAGGAGTGCGGCTGTGTGGCTCAATCACAAACACAGCCTTGAAATGCTAGAAGTTTTCGCTCTGGCAATGGAGAGACTGGGCAAGCGCAACGATGCACGCAAAACCTGGGTGAAGTTGAAGAAACTCATCACCGATTCTAGCAACCAAAACTCACTCCTCAACTATACAAAGTACAAGATCGCCTGGGCATACCACAACGAGAAGCGCTACGAGGATGCTGAGAAAGAGCTGGAAGAACTCAACCTCACCTCATTTTACGTCGAGGAGGTCCAAAACACGCTAGAGTGCCTCTTTAGCACCTACTCGATGCTTGACAACAGGGTCAAAATGGGAGAGCTCTTGGAAGCCCAGATGCCTGCCATCACTGAGGCGTTTAAACGACACGATATGCCTGTCAACAGCGACCGTCGGGTTGTCACTCGCAAACTTCTCAAATACGGCATGTTTGAGGAGAGTGAAGCCTTTATCCAAAAGACACTAAAGTCGCGACAGGATATCGAGGGCATGGAAGAAGTCTACTTGTATGAGGCTTTGGCTTTCTCGCAACGCTCCCAAGTCGACAAGACGACACAAGTTGATCCTTACCATCAATATCTATGCTGCATTGAGTTGATGAAGACCATGTTTCCAGAACGACGTGCAACCAGGCTGCACATTGGACTAGGAATGGCCTGTGTGTCATCCGGTCGACGAGAAGAGGCAACCAGGGCGTTCGATCTCGCAGCCGAGAGTTGCCAACTTCACAGCTGCGGACCAAGTTGTATACTATCTCTATATCATCTTTTCTACTCTGCGCTGGCGCGACAGCAAGAGAGGAATGTGATCACCGCGCTGCTGCTGTTCTATCAAACTCAGACGACAATTGACGAAATAGTGCCAAACTGCAAGCACGTCGGGGCTGACTCCGAGGTCCAGCTCTTGAGCATAGCCAGCAACATGTGCTTGGCCGAAATATTTGATGGCTGTGGTATCTCATCTCAAGGCGATGACCATCGGGGACGAGCACTTGAGACACTGCAAACAGAGTTCAAGGATGTACTTGATCCAACATGTTCACCTTTTGGACCGGACTGCGATCCACAAATATGGAAATGGACGAGGTATTGCCAAGACTACATTCTTGGCAGAACCGAAGGTAGCATTGGGGGTGATGTTAGGTGCGAAATGTTTCCTTTTGAGATAATGTGGCCTACGCTGGGCGGAGGCGACAGATTCAATCTTTTAAATTAGCGATAAAAGCATGGGGTTTGGAATGGGTTACGATCTTTACGATAATTTCTTTTGTTCAAATGGGTGGCATTTTTGGGTTTTTTGTTGATTGCATTTACACCTATACCCAACATATAGATAAAGCCTTTTGTTATTGTTTCTGTCTAGTTTTATTATTTCAATTTAAAAAATCTTAAATACTTAAAACAATGTGCCAGTGACTCCAAACATAGCCCCAAAGTGCAGAAAAAGTAAAAAGTTGGCGAAACGTAGAATCAAGACCTCGAGGTCCGTGATCCACACATTTATAGCAGGGGTTACCAGTGGTGTCAATACGAGTATAACGGAAGGATTATTCTACTTTCTTCAGACTATAATTTGGCCTTTAGTTAATATCATAAGCAGAGAATGAGCATTTTTCCTATCCGAGGATTTGGGGGCCTCACGGGCTACGCCTGAGTTGAGATGAACGCGTGGTCGTGGCGGCGACATATATCGAGGAACTAGGCGCCCAGTTTCAGAATATAACCACATAGCAGTATTTCCAGCATTAAATTGTACTTTAGGAGCATGATCGTAATTTGCGGTCTAAGTGGCCTGCAATAGTGAAGGTGTGGCCGCGTCATCGGAATGATCTCGGTCGCGCATGCACCCACAAAATCAGAGTGGGATCAACTCAGGAACCCGCCCCTTAAAATATCTGTAACCAGGCTGCTTATATGACTGTGAGACTCAGTCCTTTACATAGAAAACATCCCTGAATCCTTTTTTTTCCCATCTTATCCCGTCAATATCTGGGGAGGTAGGATACGTAATCCACGTCAGATTGGAGACTTGACCTGAAAAAAACAGATTGATCATCGAATCCATCCAAGACAAAGCACCGATTCAGCATAGCGGATCGTTTCGAACAAGGAGAATTATGACGCTTTGGCCCCCAAGTAAATCCCGAAACCGCTAAAATCTGACGGTTTGCTGAAGGATGCGCATGGGGCGACAATAACGGGGCACTCAGGAACACAGGGCTGATGTTATTTCCGGGCCCAAACCGATTCCATTCGCTTCATCCCCCGGCACTGGGGCTTAGCCATAATGAAGCAGGGGCATGGCTGTCACATCGATCCAGTATTGTGGTTCATGACCGCAGAAGGATTCAACTTCAAGACGGCTGCGGCGGCACTCGATCACATCAGGTGGGTACTGCAATTTCGGCACCAAGAAACCAGGCTGTTCGGCATCAATACGCGATTACCACCACCCACGTTTAGGGCCCAGAGCTGTCAAATATGTCATTGATGGTGGGATAGAATAGAGCATGGAACCTTGCAGGGACGAAACATGCTGCGCAATATTTGAATCCCAAAGATTATAAGTAAAGAACCCAGCTTTCCGCGCATTCCAATAGATCCAGTGAGTCAAGGTGGTTCTCTTCTAACCTCAGTCGTTCATTCTTTACCAAGTAACGCAATGCGATCATCTCAAATGCTGTCTCGCTCGGCAGGCAGAGCTTTCTTTGCTCTTGCATCCCTGCCTATTCTGGCATCTGCCAGTGTCCTAAGACGAGATAACGCTACCAACATTATTTACACTCCTTCAGCATCGACCATGTATGTTACTGCATCTTTTTATTTGACTTTGGGCCCAATTGACTGAATGGACCTGTTCGTATTAGTGTTGGCACAAGCTCCTCACTGTACACTCCTGTAGACACCTACTTGACCCAAACAACGCCCAGCAGCTACGCTGTTGAGTCTACCACATCCCAGACTTGGCTTCCAAATGCTGGTACTACCGATAATACTATTAATACCCCGAACTCAATTGACACTACAACCTCGGTGACCTGGCTTCCTAGCGCATATACCACAGACAGTACTATTAGCACCCCAGGAGCGATTGACACCACAACTTCCACTCAGAATTGGCTCCCAAGCGGCGACACCTCGGTTTATACAACCAGTACTCCTGCTCTTATTGACACAACATCCAGCCAGAGTTCGCTTCTTAGTGATTCCGCCACGTCTGAGATCAGCAGCACCTACAGCACTCCCAGCTTTTATACTACCACTACCACTGATGCCATCACGTCAACAACATCTACTGGACAGACTGGCGCTACGACAACGTTGCCCGCGGAGACCACCAATACCGGAAACACAATCACATCCACCCAGCCCGCCTCGTCGGATGCTGGCATCACTGTCGCTCCGGCCACAAGCACCGTCACAGGTGCTGAAGCAACTTCGAGCGTGTCCTCCGTGTCCTCCGAGATTGTTGCCCTTGTTGGAGTGATCAACTCCTGGAAAGATGATACATCCGGGCTCAAGACAGACACACTCAACCAAGTGGAGAATGTCAAGAGCGAAGTTGAAAGCGTCATCTCAGAATTGGGTGGAACAACATCATCAGGGTGCAACTCGAAGAGAAAGCGAAGCATTTTGAGCTTTATTACTGATGCCATCAATACACTAACTTGCGTTGCCGAAGACCTAACCAAGGTCGCGGAGGATATCACCTCGGACGACGTCGATGCCGTTACAGGTCTTGTATCCACCATCTCATCGAGTGCCGATGATCTGAATGACGACGACGATGACAATAAAACCGAATCTGATTCCGAGTCATCGGCCACTTCGACGACTTCAACGGAGACCGAGACATCTACATGCACTGAAGCCACGGCGTTGCACGTCACCATTCTTTGTGAGCCTACCACGTATACATCAGATGACTCTGTTATCTCGACCACAACCTGCTTCTCATCAACAACGGTTACAACCGCTGGCTGCTCTGCCACGGATTACACCTCCATCATCTCAACTTCTACCTCCACCGAATCTCAAGTCCCATGTGCTTCCGACACCTGTGAGGATTCATGCCCCATGAATGCAGGTGTTCTTAGCGGTGCCTCCATGAGCGTTGTGGCAACTGAAGACTGCGCATCCCTTTCTACCATCACAACCTCTGAGCTTCCTACTGCTAGTTACGGGGTCCTTTACAGCGCTGCAGTCGCAACCCCAACAGAAGAAGCCTCCCTCGCTGCCTCAAAGAGAGAAACCACTCATAGCTACCGCTATTTGGTTGAACGTGCGCTTGAAGATGTCGCCTCGCCAAATGCAAACTATGTATCTCAATTGGATGCTGCGTGGGTTAGCCAGGATGGGCTGGCAACCGGACAGTTCTACGACTTCCCGTCTTATGGCCACGCATATGCAGGCGTCAACGGCATCTATGGATGCACTGCGGTCATGATTGTTTCTGAAAAGGGCGTCTACATTTCTCACATCTGGGAGAATCCTGTCTTCATTGACAATGACTGGAAGGCGACCAGCGATGACGATTTCAAGAAGAATTCATTCGAGGCTCTTCGAGATGGTAGTTCTGCTGCACAGAGTATCAGCACTCTCGTTGGCACGGATGATAACCCTGGTGTTTTGAACACGGTCTACTCCCCCAAAGTGTTCGTCATCAGCCCGTTCACAAGCGAATGGGATAAAACGCAAGGCATCACCACTAAGCTCAGATACCAAGATCGCGCTCAGTCGCTCGCCTCAAACATTGCTGGTATTGTCCCTGGATCTGGAGATCCATTTGTTTTGGGTTATACGCGCACAAGTGCGGCCGCTTCTACTGCTGAAAATTCTGCTGCTGGACGGGCCATCGTGGAAGTTGATCCGTTCCAGTCGTGGTTGGTCTCCGATAAGGAGGATGTCCCCTCCGACAGCGCAGGCCTCCAGATCGGCCGTTGGAGAATGTGGGTTGAAGATCAGATGGTGACCTACCAAGACTTTTGGGTCCCTCGAACCGCTGAGTCTAAGCGCAAGCGTGATTCCGAAGTTTCCGCTGCATGCAGTTTGAGCGCCGCCAGCGAGACATCGACTGCCACCAGCACAAGCGCCACCAGCGAGTCGACTGGCACAGTCACATCCGCCACAGGATACTGCACAAGCTACGCTGATGCAGACAGCAGCACATCATACTGCACCTGCTCTTCGACCGCTGGTACCTCAGTTCTCTACACATCTGTATCCATGACCAGTGGAGGTTGCAGTTATTCCAAGTACCCCACGCTGACCATGACAACTGTGACTTCGACAGCCAACTCGAACACGACTACAGGCGCTGCTGAGACTACTACACTCGTCACCACAACCGACGAGCCCACCACCACGGATGGATCTACCACCACCGAGGGGACGACTACAGCTGGCGATTCCACCACACTCACCACTACGACTGAAGAGTCCACAACCACAGCTGCAGCCACTATCACAGGCGACCCCATATGCGTTAACTATGGCGGTCCCATGGTAACATCAAACTACTGTGAATGCTCAACAACAACCGCGGGTCAGACATTCTATGCGACAGCCCCTCACATCTCCAACAGGTGCGAGGGCTACACCACTTTCCCGTCCACCGTTACATTGGCACCATCCACCACAGCGGTCGAAACAACTGCTGCCGCGGCTACCAGCACGGCTCCAGCCAAGGTTGAGTGTGACAAGCCCTCAGACTGTGAGACCAATGGATGGACAGGCTCCTGTACTGGTGATAGCAACGCCGTCCTCTGCATAGCTGGAGATTGGCATCTTGTTAATGGTGTAAGCACATCCGGTGCATCATATTGCGGCTGTAGAAGTGATCTATAGACAAAGCTAAGCTTGGATTGAGGATGGATTAGAATAACCCGGAAATGAGATTTCCAAAGAAAAGCAAATATAGTAAATCTTAATTATGCCTCAAATTTCCCTCCCACTATATCTAAGGTACAATCCGAGGCCACAATTTTGATCGGTCGCATTTAACCAGAAGTCTTGGTTTGAGCAAAGCGTCATCATGCTCCGATAGTATATTGATATCCTTATCCTCCTCACCCGCTTGCCACGACCAGGATCGACATTGATTTATCTGATCACTCAAGCACATAGGAGGTAGTAACATGGTCAAACTGACTACCAACACCCACCAAATCATTCTCGATGGGGACATCGCGTTGCAGCCGGGCAGGCATCGAGCCATCGGTATGAGGTGGAACCTGGTAGGTGTGGGAGGCCTGGGATGCCGCAATGGTTGCCGTTTCAAGGTTCACGAATGTGGATGATGTTGATTGAGACTTTGTTCCGCTGCAAGAATAGTTATCGCTAGTAAACTCTTTCAATTTCTTGATAAATACCCCTGGCAAGCACAAGCAATTCCACAACCAAGAGTGCAACGAGCTCCAGCGGCCATGGTGAAGGTTCTTCAGAATGAATTGTTGCCAAATAAGTAGAGAACTTGTCATCGGTAGGTGAAAGCATTATAGAAAATAGCGACCAGGCAAATAATTAGAAGTTGCCCAAACCGAATTTGCAATGCGCCGCAGTCCCCTTTTATGTTACCCCTCGGGTAAGTTACTGTACATCTCATTTCAACCCTATGGCGAACCACTTCAGGCCACATGCAAGGATTAATCTACACTGCTAACAAATCCAAAAAAGCTGATAGTTCGACGTTGGTCATATCTACCTAGGAATATTAGGCAACCCGAGTGTTTTATTTGTCTTACCAGACGCTTGGCCGACCAAGTTTTGTTTCCGACTCTGGCATCTACCAATAAGATTGGTCACAATTAGGTGAAGTTCAAAGGTTGACCATGTGAGTGTTAGCGCAGCGAATCCCTAGGTGCCTTCGATGCTCAAAACCAATGACGCATTTCCGATATTGAATCTAACCAACCACAACTCTCCAACGTACAGCAGTGTCCTGCATGACCCCATACCCAGGTCAGCCGTGCATTTCAGATATTGAATCCAGCCATTAGAAAACCTCAGTCTGAGACCCTTGCGCCAATCATAACATCAAGCTCCATGCGGCCCAATGTATCAAAATTGAGGCGCCAGGCTGACCACGGTGTAGTTAAATTCCGATTTGCACTTTTCCAAGCAGTACATATAGCCATCTTTTCCCGTCAGCCTAGATCAATAAATTCTCTCAACCATTTAAGGCGATTATTTCTTTCGCCATTCCCAGTCACCTGAGTTTGCTGCGATCAACCATGCCATCATCAACGAAGCGATACACCGATAGCCAATGGCTAAGTCGCAGGGCTTCCATCCGCACCATGTACCTGACGGAAAATATGACCCTGGATCACATGAGAGAGCGCCTGGGACAAGAAGGCTTTCCTGTAACGTGAGATTCACATGCTTGGACTGTCATGAGCCTGTACTAACCAATCTGGCAGCAAGAACCAGCTCGAAAATAAATTAAAGACATGGGGTTTTAAGAAAAAAATACCCAAAGGAATTGGTTCTCCCGGTTGGCAATATATTGATCATCACATTACCAAGCGCAGAAATCAGGGCAAAGAAACACAGGTTATTCATGGAGGCCAAATGCTTGACTCGCAAAAGATTAGCCGAGAAACGAGGCGACATTTCGTGAACAGATATGGTAGAGGTAAATAATGTTAGGACCTCATTTCACGATGACACAATACTAAAGCAATGCTAAATAGCACTAAGCCCCGAACTGCCGCAAGGCTTACGTGTAACATTCCGCACACCATCTCCTTCACCGTCAAGATTCTCCGCTTTTGAGTGTTTTGAAAATATCCCATGGACGCAATTTAATAGTTACCAAATAATTAGTGAGAAATTATCCCCTCAAAGCACTTGCTGGTAGCATGCCAATATTTTTAGATCTGACATTGAGGATTTCTGGAAGGAATTCCAGTGCAGATGTCATCAATCTCAACAGATATGCATCTGCTAAGACGACATTAAGTCTGATGGGTCTCTATAACAAATCATCGCTGCCACTAGAAAATTCCAACTTTGCTCGTATGTTGCAAAGCACCTTGCCAGAAAGGTACCACGGCGAGATAGATCATCTGGCGGGGATAATGTTGAAGGGCCCAACGAATCAGGCTGTACAACAACACTTGATGATAATATTGTTTCATCTTTCAAACAAGGAAATAGTTGACAAATCGCAGTGGAGTCTCATTCTTCAACTAATGGAATGGTCGGGGATAATGGCAACACCATTATCCATGAATGACTCACAATTCACACTAAGAGCAGTTCGAGAGGCTCTTTTCAACTTAGCTTTTGTCATGTTAGTTACAAATGCGAAGCCTGGTGTAAACAGCTCACACTTTGGATTCATCGAATCAGGGGTACCTAGGATATCTCGAATGATCAAGTGGCTTTTACAAGCTAGTCAGTCGGCAAACCAAGTTATTCATGATTATAGACGGAATACACCCCTTCAAATTGCATCTGAAAACCTCTTGTACGAAATACAATTTGCTCTGCTTAAGTATGGAGCCGATCCAAACCTCGTCTACAATGAAGGCAGATCACCCTTAATCCTAGCGACAGAGGCCGCAACCACAATTGAAGAGTTGGCAAGTGCCAAGCTACTCATTGATTATGGGGCCAATGTTAGCTATAAGATAAACCCGGGAGATGATATGATATTTGAAGAAACCCTCTTCACGATTGCAGCTGGACACAAGCATGTTGACGTTGCCATGCATCTTATGAGGCATGTGATTGAGAATGCAAATTATGAGACCAAAGTCAGATTTATTACGCCCGACGTCGCAATTTCTGCCGCACAAGCTGGAAACGTGGATGTGCTTCAACTTATTCACGAACACAATTTCGATATAACACGGGCCAACAAGTTTGGCATCACTGCACTACACGCAGCTGCACGCGAGGGCCATGTTGAATGTTGCAAACTTCTTGTCTCGGTTGGATCGCAGGTCAACACTAGCCATCCAAATTATCCGTCTCCGCTTCACCTTGCATGCATGACTGCAAGGACTGAAGTGGTTAAATTCTTGTACGAAGCTGGCGCGAGTGTTAATGGCAGGTTTCAGGTGCCCAAAAGCTCACGGAAACTTTTCAATCGTCTATTTTATTTACCTAGATGGGAAAATAGCGTTCTTCTTGATCCCAAATTCCATCAGACGCCAATGGTAGCTGCTTTGTGTAGCACTTGGAACACAGATGGTTCTACAGTGTCGTACTTGCAGGAATGTGGGGCCACCTTCCCATCCTGTGCAGCTGCCTTGGCTGTTGAGGGGGATGACTTTTCCGGTGCCCCGAATCCAAAATTGCTGTCATGTATTTTAAAAGCTGGGGTCGACCCGAACATCAGGCATCCAATTAGTGGTCAAATGCCCCTTAGTTTCGTGTTGCGCTGGCCAACCTGGACCTTTAATCGCCAATCATTCAACAAGGAGAACATAGAAAGTTGCATTCAAACGGCTTTCATCTTGTTAGATGCGGGCGCAGACGTGTCTTCTGGTGACGCAGTTACAGCAATGGAACTTGGGAATTGGTGCCTTGTAGAAAAGATTATCCTCAAAGATCCGCAAGACATTTCAACAATGCTTCATCAAAACCAACGGAGTTTCATTAAATTTAGACCTCGCAATGACATCCCTAATTCCTGTCCCGAAAATGGGCATGTCAGACGTGGTGGTTATAAATTGACCTTGTTAGAGCAGGCCATTCGCACAGGCAACTCTACCTTTATTCATAACGTTCTCGCCCACTACCCAAACAGCTATTCTCCAGGGGCACTCTGTGCGGCAACCCTAAATGCTGTATTGGTCGGCGGCGATCCAACCTTGGTTCTCCGACTGCTCAGGAATCGCCAAACCACACACAAGCAGCCCGATGCACTTGAAATTGAGACCACAGCCATTGGCATCGCCGCTTGTTTTGACCACATCACCATTTTAGAATGGCTTTTATCACAGATACCCATCTACGACTCCGCTTGTCTACCGGCAGCCAGTGCACTGCATTCACATTGGAGTATTCAAAACGAGTATCTCACGAATATATGGTTTTGGCATACCACTGACCTCAGATGCTCAGTCGTAAACTTTGCTCTACAAAGCCATATCAGCATTCTTCAAAAACTTTTGGATCGCGGCTACAGGTTTGATTGCCTGTCTTCTGAGATAATCGACAATCTAGATTACAGTAGTCCCAATCTAAAATCAATACAAAATCAGTGGATTTCATTTGGGCAGAACACAAGTTCAATCGGCAGATTAAATCGTTTGATCAGAAATGGAAATTCTAAGCGATTAAAATGGCTTTTGGCGACTTGCGAAGGTCTCATTCAAGAAAAGAAGGTGACTGGATATCAAATTAGTCCACTTTCAACAGCCATTAAGACCGGACAACTAGACATGGTCGAAATTCTCATTGAAGCCGGATTCGACCCATGCGCTCCTGCTGGAAAGAACAAGGGCGTGACAGCACTCCAGACTGCTGCATTTTCTAATAGATTGGGAATTGCCAATCGCCTTGTGAGAGCAAACGTTGATATAAACGCCCCAGGAGCTAGCTACAGGGGTCGTACCGCCTTAGAAGCTGCCGCAGAATACAGCCATATTGACATGGTCTCATTTCTTCTGGAATCTGGAGCCGAAATTGGCGGATCTGGTCAGAAACAGTACCTGCGCTCAATTGGCTTTGCTGAACGGGAGGGCCATCAGGTTGTTGCAGATATGCTCAGAGCCTATCGACCCTGGAGCGAAGAGGATGGCAATATGATGAAAGAAGACGGACTATTATTGGAAACCCCCGGCCCGATTGACACTGATTCAGATTATTCTACGCATTCAGATTGGAGTACTGAATATTGTGTTTCTTCTTCGGATGAGACTATCAATATTCACGGTGAAAGCCGAGTTCCCGACAACCATGAAGACTATGAGAGAGACGATAGCGTCAACAAACCAAATGCTCCCGGCTTCAGGGGCATATCAAGGGACAAAGCAACGCCCTTTCTTTCTCAAGATTGTTTACCAAGTGAAACCTCGGCCTCGAGAAACAGTAGGGATTCCGACACCAGTTCTTGGTATACCACAGAGGATGAAGACTGTTCTTCTCTCATGGACACTGAAGATGAACGCAGCCAAGCTGAGATTCCACATGACAGCATCAACAATCAAATCTACCTTGAGTCTAGATCTAAAGACTCTGAAATTGGGCAAGTATTCTGTTTCAACGAAGACGATGATGCACACATGGCTGGTTACGAAGCAGATTGTGAAGCTGGCCTGGGCGAGAATCCTACTTTGTTTGACCCTGATGAAGACATTGATATGGTTGATGTATCGGATCCATGACCTTTTACTGTCACGAACTTATTGAATTTGAATATGGATAACGAGATGGCATTGCAGCCCCCGAGCACCGGGCTCTTTGACTTCGATGAACTACTACCAAGCATGTTTTAAAGTTTGGTGCACCATTGGAAACCGTCCTTTTTTTTTTATTAAGTAGTCACACAAGGAATCAATGCTTCTTTTTCAATTTACATTTAATTTGCTCCCGTGGCTTTGCTTGGCTATGTCTGAAGTACCTGGCAGTCAAATTTGGTGCTAAAACCACACCTACGTCATCACCCACTTTAGCCACACAGCACTAAGGAAATCCGGTTAATGGACAGGCGAGACGTCATGACGTTCAGATTGATGTCGCTTTGAACAAGAGCGAGCTCTTTGACCCGGACTTTTTTGCAATATGATATAAGCCAGTCGTCCAATCCCAACAATAAGACTTGTATCTCCCTTTGTCATGTTTTTCTTAAGGCTCATGACAACTCCTCACACCACTCAAGCTCATCCACGCCATAAAAGCCGCCCAACAATTATTCACATACCTCGCTCATATACTAAAGTCAATGGGAAATAAAAAATGGACGTCCTTCTCTCCCTCCCTCTAGTCTCCTACCTCCTCGCACCCGGCGCCTCGTCGTGGTCCACTTCGCTTAACTTGCTCTTCTTTTACATGACATGGACCACACTCGTCCTCTCACATTCGCCTCTCAAGATCCGCCTCGTCGGCTCGCTGGCCATCCGTATTGCAATATGGCTGATACCATCCCTCGCGACGTTATTACTCGACCTCGCCGTCCCCAGTCTGGCCGAGTCCATTAAACTAACTGGCCGCGCCGCACTCCCTCCTCGCGACCCGCGCCGTCTACTCAGACAACTCGGCCTCGCCCTCTTCAACCTCGCCGTCATCACGTCAATTGAAGCCGGTTCCAGCATCGCCTTTGTATACATCTTCAAGGAAGCCGACTTTAAAACGAGCACCACGTTACCCCTCCCCTGGCAAATCGCAAAACATATCGTCTTCCTCCTCACCGCCCGCGAGGTTCTCTCGTACACCATTCATCGCCAAATCCTCCACGGCAACACCTATGTCGCCAAATACCACGCCCGCTACGCTCACGCTCGCTCCGCCGTGCCCTACAGTCTACAGCTCTTCACCGACCACCCGTTGCCGTTACTCCTGCAGCGTTTCGCCCCCGTCTACCTCCCCGCGCTAGTCCTGCGCCCGCACCTGCTCACCTACTTTGTCTTCGTCGCCCTGTGCACCGCCGAGGAAACCCTCGCCATGTCCGGCTACAGCGTGGTGCCGGGCATCATCATGGGCGGCATCGCGCGCCGCTGCGCCATCCACTACGCCGGCGGTGGCGTCTCCAACTTTGGCGCCTGGGGCTTGTTGGACTGGGTCTACGGGACGAGCCGGGGCCGCGATGTGCTGGACGACGTGAAAGCCGAGGCTGACAAGCACCACCTAAAAGAACGATCTGTGGATAGGATGGACGACGGCGTGGGCGCCATCCAGAACGGGATTGATGCGCTAAGAAACGGAAACGGAACCAGAAAGAGCCCAAGGCTCAAGTCGCTCAAGCGGTCATAATAAAAGAGTTCTTCTTTGTTGTATGCGCAAAGCGGAATCTGATGTTGAATGAGATACGAGTGTCATAATACCTCCTGTTTAATGCTACAAACGACATGTGTTTTAAAAAAAAATAAAACAAGAAAGCCCCGTTTCCAAGATACAAAAATCGTCTCATATGTGTATCCAAAAGCTATAAAAATATGTTTCCCGCACTCTATTGATGCAAATCGGATTTTTTGCATTGTGTTTTTTTTTTTCTCCCTGTCTGGCTCCCTGAGGGCCATGAGAACCCAAAAAGTGTGTCTATTCATTCCCGTGAACCATGTTTTCCCAAAATGTGCGTTGCGTCGTTCCGTCTAAAAATATAAATTAGTTGTAATTCATCTTCTTCTTGAACCACGCCAGCGTCTCGATGCCGCTCTGCACGCGCATGCCGATGCGGGCGTCGAGCGTGTATGTCTCCCACACCCGGACAACCTCGAGCTGCTTGTGGCACTCATCGTACTTGGCCCGGCGGTACGTGGCCACCTCCTCGTCGGTGCCCTCGGGCGGGTTGCAGCACTCGATCCAGGCGATTGAGGCCACCTCGTAGTTACCCGCTGCCAGGACGTAGTCGTCCTTTGTGAGACCCTTGAAGGCGGCGCTAGTAACATTGTCAGCGAGAATTCTTCGTTCGGCTAAATGCTGTGGAAGCTTACCGATCCTGCTTTAGCAGGTTCTCGTCCAGGACGGCTCTGGCATCGTCAAACTTGCCCAGCCTCTTAAGCATGGCGCCCTGCAACAGAGCCCAGATGCCCATCTCGTCCGTCTCCTTCTTAATAATGTTCACAACCTCCTCCTTGGCCGTGCAGCGCTCCCACTTGAGGTTTCCCAGCGCCCGCTCCAGCTCCGGAGCCGCCATGCGCTTGGGTCCGTTCCACAGGTACGACATCTCAATGGCCGGGCTAGGTCCGATGGCATCGGCCAGGTCAATACTGTTGGCCTTGGCCCGCTCCTCCCACTTCTGGATCTTGCGGTCCAGGAATGTCTCGAGCGGCATCTGGCGTGCCATGAACTTCTTCTTGCCGACAACGCTAGGTGCCTTGCGGAAAAACTCCTCCGTCTTGGTCTTTTGCCTGCGTGCCTCCGTCTCGTCACCCTTGTGGTACGCATCTCGGTACAGCTCTAGCGAGGCGGAGCCTGCCATGTAATAGTACAGAGCGGGGCTCCAGTCGTTGACCTCGAGACATCGGAGGAAAGAATCGCGCATACCATCCCAGTTTTGCACAAACATGTAGCTAATAGAGAGCTCGAAGTTGTTAGCAGCAGCGACCTGCTTCATCTTGGCCTCCTTTCCGGTCGTTAGAATCTCAATGGCCTTGGGGAGCTGGTTCTCGTTGGAGTGCTGTCGGGCTTCCTCAACTCGCCAAAGCCGGGAGTCTGGGTAGCGAGCTCGCATCGATGCCAGCAGTTCGTCGCACTTTTTCTTGGGGGGTCCGACGACCTCGGCGTGCTCGTCAAAGTCCTTTTCGTCGGGGAGAATATCCACCACTCCTAGGAGACCATTGTAGTAAGCGAGAAGAACCATGCCGGCAATAGCACCGTTGAGGTTGGCATAGGCGGTTGATCGCCATAGCATGCGAACACCACGCTCGCGATCACCACGGAAGCCAACAATGGAGAGAATTCGGGAGAAAGCCGGGGGAATCAGCGTGATCATAAGAAGCAGGATGCCAAAGCACATGTTGGCACCAGAGTGAACAAAAATGTCGAGCGGGTTGTCGACACGAACCTGGTCAGAAGCAACAGCCTTGGACTTGGCCTCGAGAGGCGTCGAAGGGCGGGCGTTGAGCAGTTGCTCCTCGGTGCCCAGCTCGGGGGTGGTGGGAGCCGTTGAGGGATCTGCGGGCGTCTGCAGCCCCGAGGGCTGTTCGCTAGCATCGACAGACTCGGTCTTGCTGCTCACGTCGAGCTTGGAGTCGGTCTTGGCCTTTTCGTCAGCAGCCTTCTCAGCATTCTCGGCCTGCTCGGCGAGAGCCTTCTCCTCGGCGGCGATGATGGCGTCGAGCGTCAGGAAGGCCTTGCGTAGCTTATAGAAGCTCTTCATGGCCTCGAGGAGACTCTCGTGCAGCACACCCACGACGGCGCCCATGAGCTGCGTCTCGGCGCGCACCAGCTCGAACTCGGTGCCGGGCGGGTACAGCTTGCTCCCTGCACGGGCTTTGCCATGCTTCTGGGCCTTCTTGTAATCGTTCCAGGCCTTGGCTTCGCACTCGTCGAGCTTGGCGGTCGTCTCGGTCATGACCGATTTCTCAAAGCCCAGGACGGACCGCATAAAGATGGTCACAGCCAGTCCCAGCTGGTGGAAGGAAGAATCGCCCTTCTGGAGGCGCTCCCAGGCACCATCAATGTCGTCGTTCATGATGAGGCTGGACGAGAGCATGGCGTCGTCAATGTCGGCCATTTCTTTGGAGTAGTTATCCGACGAGTCGCTGTCGCTAGCGTTGGCCTCGTCCGCCTTGGAGCCCTCGACCTTGGGGGCCTCGGGCTTCGCGCTGGACCGGAACCATCCTGCTAAACGGCTCATCTTTGTCTACTCTGGCTCAGGCCAAGGCGAATCTGGGAGAGCAGCTCGAGGGACGGAGGAGGGGAGAGACAAAGGACACTGAGGGGACGTTGGAAAAGAGATATGCAAGCCTAAAAAGCGCCAAGACCCAATACCCCCCCAGAAACTAAAATGCTTGCTTGCAGGACCCCCCAAAATCGACACTAAACGACAATTGGGTGCTCAATGAATGGGTCCGGGTTTGGTGCGGTACAGGACCAAAAAAGGCGGTGATGGGAACAATATAACTATCCAAACTTGCGACGGACGGCCAAAGCTCAGCCCCAGTGCTGACGTCCCTGGGGCTGAATTCTGAATGGGGGATTGGGGGGGGAATTAGCCTTAACCCCGTGTGAGAGGGCCGTGGCGTACGGCGGGATATGACGTGAACCCCGCTGATACGAAGGTGTTTTGGAGCCCGTGGTGATCGGAGGGGGGAGGGGAGGGGCCCAAACTGACGGGGGGGGTTGTCTAAGAGAGCTTCAGGGGGAAGAAAAATGTTGGAGACCCCTGGACAAAAATTGCTGATCAATGAGCAACAAATGCAGGTACAAAAAGTAAAAGAAGAAAAGAAAAGAGGATGGAGAAGAGAAGAAAAAGAAAGGAAATCGAAAAACGAGGCTTTTAGCACGAGTGGATTATTTGTCCCGTTCGCATTTCCCTTCCAAGCAAGCTCCACGAGGCATGGAGATAGCCGGCACCTCGGGGCCGTGAGCCGTCATGTCATAGGCCCGCCTTGTGCGGACTTTTAGGCGGAATTCTTTGCCTCTGGCCCTCTGTGCCGGCTAGCTTTAGCTGCCCTGTGCCCTGTGCTGGGTGCTCTGTGCTTGCTGGCTTTGCTTGCCTCCCATCCACTCATTCATCCATTCATTAACTTGTTTTGCCCACTTTTGGCTCACAGCTCACAGCGTCTGCGGCGGCGCCTCGTTAGCCTCCCAGCTTTAAGAGCTTTTTGCCCACGCCATCTGGCGCTATGGCGCTATGGCACCAAAAACGACTTGCATGACAATGATGCAGTGTAGAAAACGGGTTTGCTGTATGGCGCGCACCATGCATGTCTCACCCGTGACAATGCCCTGAAGGTCCAGAAATTGGTGTGCATTGACGTAACCGAGATAGAAAAGCGAAAACGATCTCGGCGCCCGCAGATGGATTTCAAAAGAGTCGCAGGTTTATGGTTTCCCAACAGTCGCCCCATTCCAGCCGAGCATGCCAGCCAAGCTCCTACACTGGGTCTCTAGCTGTGCACATCCGCAGCTTGGCCGTCTCGGGACCCGTCAAAACCTAGATTTTAACCTGCCCAAGCCTCGTAGATCATCAAGCACAAGGACATTTCTCTCCCGCGCCTTCCATAGATTCCCGGACTAGTAAATCCCTGCTGCAAGAAAATAATAGGGAAAAATTAACTACGTCATCATCTGAGCGCCCGTTCGTTCCCGTCAATTCATCCATCACCTTCCACATCTGGGCTTTTGTTGCCGGTTGCCGCAAGGCTGACATACGCCTACCCTACACCACCACGGCCCCAAAGTCGGCCCCGGCCCATCACTTCTTCCGTGCCCCGGACCTCCGCCACTCGCTGCCCGCTCGTCCAACTGGCCCGCCGCCTCGTTGCGCAAGGCTCCGATCCAACATCGCAAGCTCGGCCACCATCCATCACTTTCCTTCCTCTACCGCTCTCGAGCACACAACAATCTTCTCCACCACCACCAAACAACTCTCCATCCTTAACCAACCCTCTTCGAATCCTTGCTACATCCTTCCCCCATAGCAGCCATGGCTTCAGACACTAAGCCCGCCGAGGACAAGCCCGCTGAGCAGAAGCCCGAGCAGAAGCCCACCGCACTGGGCGAGGACGATGAGTTCGAGGACTTCCCCGTCGATGGTACGAACACTCGCCCGAAGCACCCCTCTCAACCCCCCTCCCCCTACGGCTTTGGCAGGTGTGCTTTGAGCAAGAGAGGCCGTGAGGCCAGCTTTTAGCTACAGCTCTAGCTAGCTACCCTGCCCAACCAACCACACTATCATCCATCCCCCCGACGCGAACAAAAAACATCGCTGACAAAGCCGCGCATCTAGACTGGCCAGAGGACCAGACCGAAGCCGCCCAGGGCAACCAACAGACCAAGCACCTGTGGGAGGAGAGCTGGGACGACGATGACACAACCGATGACTTTTCGGCGCAGCTAAAGTGGGTTTACCCGTCCCCTTCCCTGCCCCCTCTCCGGCCACCTCTACGGCCTCGAAGACGATTGCCCGCCATTCCGCAACCTCTGGAACCGGAACCGGCATTTGTGGCCGCATTTGCCTTACTTGATCATCGATTTCCCCTACAGAATGGCTAACCGAATATCACAGGGAGGAGCTCAAGAAGGTCGAGGCGGCGAAACGGAGATGAACAACGGTCACCAAAGGAAACGAGAAATGGAACAGAGATAGACCATCAGCAGCATAGATTGGGTCCGTTATTAATGAATGATTGAAACGCAAAATGGAACTGGCACTACTTTGACACCTTTTGAACCCAAAACAACAACCACAACGACGTCACCACAAGTGATTTGATGCTTCTTCACATGCGGACACAGACACAGCGTGCTTTGCTTTTGACAACTTTCAATGTCGGATTCTATTGGTATTGGATATTTGCTTGCTACAGACTAGCCCTCCCAAGCCGACCTTTTACGATTTTTAAAATAAGATCCCATCATTAATATTTAATTTTTTACTTACTCGACAGGGCAGTAACACCAGGGAGCTCCTTGCCCTCAAGGAGCTCCAGCGAGGCACCACCACCGGTCGAGACGTGGCTGAGCTTGTCCTCGACTCCGTACTTCTTGGCAACGGTGGCAGTGTCACCACCACCAATGATGACAGTCTTGCCCTTGTTCTGGCAGCCATCGACGACGGCGTCGAGGGTGGCCTTGGTGCCAGTGGCAAAGGCGTCAAACTCGAAGACACCAGCAGGGCCGTTCCAGAGGATGGTCTTGGCCTCGTCAATGGCGGCCTTGTAGAGGTTGACACTCTTGGAACCGCAGTCAAGACCCATCCAGCCGTCGGGAATACCAGACTCGTCAGTGGCGGTGCCAGTGGCAGCATCGGCGGCAAACTTGTCGGCGGTAATGTAGTCAACGGGCAGGACAATCTTGACACCCTTGGCCTTGGCGTCCTCAACGAGGCCGCCTACAATCTCGGAACCATCCTTGTCAAAGAGGGAGTTGCCAATGGGGACCTTCTCGAGGGTCTTCTTGAAGGTGAAGGCCATGCCACCGCAGATGATGAGGGTGTTGACCTTGTCCAGCAGGTTCTTGATGAGCTGGATCTTGTCGGAGACCTTGGCACCACCGAGGATGGCAAGGAAGGGGCGCTCAGGAGACTCAATGACCTTGGCAAAGTAGTCGAGCTCCTTCTTCATGAGGAAACCGGCGGCCTTCTGAGGCAGATCGACACCAACCATGGAGGAGTGGGCACGGTGGGCAGTACCGAAGGCATCGTTGACGTAGACGTCACCGAGGGCGGTAAGGCCCTTGCGGAAGGTCTCGACGGCAGCCTTGTCGGCCTTGGTCTTGTTGCCCTCCTTGTCCTTGGAGCTGCCCTCCTCCTCAATGTGGAAGCGGAGGTTCTCAAGGAGGATGACGGCACCGTTGTCGGCCTTGTTGACAATCTCCTCAACCTCGGGGCCGACACAGTCGGGGGCGAAGGTGACGGACTTGCCGAGGAGCTTCTCGAGCTCGCCGACAACGGGCTTGAGGGAGTACTTGGAGTTCACGGCACCGTTGGGGCGACCGAGGTGAGACATGAGAATGACGGACTTGGCGCCATTATCAATAGCGTACTTGATGGTGGGGAGAGCACCAACGATACGCTGGTTGTTGGTGACCTTGAAATCGGCATCGAGGGGGACGTTGAAGTCGACCTGGGAGAAGGGAGAGTTAGCTTGAGGGGGATTGAAACCAAGGGGAAAAAAAGTGATGGTGACGCGGGGTAGTAGTGGTGGGAGTGGTGAGGGTGATTGATGAGTGATTCGGTTGAGACGGGGTGTCGGAGTATCTCGAGTTAGAACGCAATCGAGATAGCGATTGCTCAGGACCAAGACATTGCGACACATCCGGACAAGCCTGGGAACAGCTACGATATGGTTTGCGATGGCATCATCATGACCAAGGCTAGTCGAGAGAGGGAGAGGGAGAGGGAGAGGGATGGCGGGGCAACGCGCGCAAACAACAAACTTACTCGGATGAGGACTCTCTTGTCCTTGACGTCAACGTCGGTGATGGAGAGCTTGCTGGACAGCGACATGGTTTCTGGTGTGTGCGGTGAGGCGATGGGGATGGAAGAAGAAGAAGGAGAAGAAGGAGAAGAAATCGCCAGAGAGGATGGCGCGCAAGAAAAGGTAGAAATTTGCCGTGGTCTGATGGAAGCAGAGCTACGAGTATGCGCCGAAGAGGGAGCGAGACTGACAAGGTGGGGGAGGGGGACGTGACGGTGGCGGGGTTGCTTCAGCTTGACACGAGCAAATGGACGACGAGCTTCAGTGCACACTGCAGTGCACACACGCGCTGCCGCCGCAGAGGCAGAACCAGCAACGCTCATTATTCGCCCGCCGCCGCAGTAGCCGCTCCCTGTTTTTCCTGCAAGTGAACGAGCCCCTATCTCGCTCTATCTTTCGTTGCTCGCCTTGTCGGCCCTGCTCTTCTATTACCCCTGGCCCGTTGCCCAGTGCACTCTCGCAGTGGTCTGTCGTGGTGCCGTCCTCGCGCAATGGTGGGCTGCTGGCCCGGCCGGGCTGCGGTGTAAAGCCCGGCCACACCAAGGTGAGCACCCCGCCATGCCCGCCCCAATTTGTCCCTCAGTGGGGGGGTTTGAGCTTTGCCTGTGACGTGACTGACAAGCTCTAGGAGGGGGGAGCTCTAATCATTATCATTACGGAGTGCCATTATTATCACTCGATGTGCTCGCTCAACAAAAAAAAAAAAAAAGTCTCTCTACAAAAATCACTCAATGCCAGTTTAGTTAGTCATATCGGCCAACCCTGCCCAGAAATCGCTTTTTTCCATGGCCAGTACAACTTTTTCCTCCTTTCAACTAACCTCCCCTGCCTTTCTTTTCTACGCCCACCACACACTCACACACACCAAGCATTGGCTCGGTCAGATGCCGTCGCGCGCAGTCCCGAATCCCCCCGGCTTCCGGCGATGATGCAGTAATGGAAACGTCCCGGCTGCAGCCGCGGGCGCGGGTCCGACACGCGGGATCCCGGATGCGGCCGCTTGGCTTCCCCGGTTTTTCTCTATTTTCGGGTCCTGTCTGGTCGCTCTGGTTATCGTTTCCAAGGTCCCCCTACCAAAGGGGGGATCGTAGCTTGACCCTTGGCCTTGCTTGGCTGGTTTTCTGGCTGTGCGCGGACTTGCAGTGCCGTCATTCTGGTAGGCCGCCGGGCTTCGTTCTTCCAAAGTGGAGATTGGAAGATCACGTCTGGACAATTCAACTACCGAAACACATCCTCGGGTTGATGTTGTCCTTTCTATACCAGTCAGCTATTGGCCAAGCCTGCGGAACTAGGGAATCGTCGCGGGCCGAAGGGACAGGCCGTTGACCCGAAACGTCACGCGAGCTGTCCATATCCAGGTAGCCTCTGCCAAGTAGATGACCCATTTCTGCATTCTATTTTGTGACAGAAATACCTATGCGCCATGGACATACAAAATAAGACAACCAACCCTCCCACCGACTTCCTTGTTGGTCACCTGGACTGATACCGGTCCAATCCAAGGAAGCTTCGAGTTGCCCATCTTTCGACTCCCGAAACGCCGTTTCCAGTGAAACCCAACATAACCCAAAAGAAGTCAAGGAAAAAAAGAAAGAGCAACAGTAAGAGTAAGAGTGAGAGAGAGAGAGACTGTACCGCCGATTGGTGTCTCTAGTAAATGCAAGTAACCCCGCCGGATCCTAACCGCTGCAAAGTGTACCGAGCACCGACCCAAATGAAACCTTGCAATCCAGTAGCAGTTTACCTTGCATCATGATCTTCTCTGAAGCATCATGATGACTGACATGGCACAAAGGAAATATTCGCCCCTCGTCTACGGGGATCGATATCGTGTGTATATTTTTTACTCGTCCGACGAGTTCGTGAGAGATAGGTATGCAGTCCAGGCAATACCAATGGTGGAGACGAATGGCTATAATCCATTAGCATTTGTACTTGCAACGACGATTTCCGGCAACAAAAACTTACAAGCTGGTACTGGACCGGCATCAAGCGAAAGTTGACAATCTGCACAGCAGGCCAAACAACATAGTTGGCTTTGAGAGTCGGAATGTACATGTCGCGAAGCTTGTGGGCGACGGCGCGGCGACCACCACCTTCAGCGACAGTCATGGTGGTGAAGAAGACGCAGAGACCAAAAGGCGCATAAATGAGCTGATCAAAAGCCACTCGCTTCATGGCGGGAGCAAAGGCGCTCGTCTTGCTGATGGGGAAGATGCGCTCGAGGAATCGGAACCACTTGAACTGGACAGGGGCCATGCAGAAACCGTACGCCATGAAGCGGGTGAGGCGTTCAAAGTCAAATGGAGGGGGTAGCGCCTTGGAGTCGGGGACATAGGCGCCCTTGCGCTCGTACTCGTTGTACATGGGAATGTCATCCTTGACGCCGGGTTTGCGGTGGGATCGCTGCTGGAAGGCTGTGATGGATTGGGCGACGGTATCGGCGACGCCACCGAGGATGGCGTTGGTGACCATCATGGTCATGACTAGAGGTGGATATGTCCACGTTAGCATGTGGGCGTCATGGTGTGGGGTATGGGGCTTGGTGTTGACGTCGTCGAAAGCCGGTCGCACGCGGAAAACGAATCATGACAACATTGTGTGGATGTACGTACGTGGTCGCTCGTCATAGTATGAGTTGAATCGGGCCGTAAGTCGAGCAGCGAGGGCCATTTCGATGAAGAAGATGATGGTGTGAAGTAGAGGCTGTGCAATCAGGCGGTGTCAGTATGGGATTGGGGTGCATTTGATAAGGAGAATTGATAGTGTCAATGATGGTGTTAGAGGGGTCGGAGGGGAATGCAGCAAATGCGAAAAACAATGCAAACAAGTAGGGCACAATGATTGATGTTTGGGGATTGTTGCAAGATGAAGCAGATGGCCAAAAAATGCGTTGGTTGAGGTGGCGACGGATCATCAACGCAGCAACAGGGTTTAGGAGGCGGCGGTTGGCGATGACAGCCACAAGCGAGGAGAGTGTGCGGTAGGTAGAGTATGCGGTGTGTGCGGATTGCAGTAGTCGCAGCAGCAGGGGAATGACGGGAATGACGGGCTAAACGGTTCAACGTACAATGCGGCCGTAGATGTATTTGGAGTTGATGGAGCGAACAAGTCGCTGCTGCGTCTGTTCCCAAGCCATGGCGACGGCGACGGTCACTTGGACTGCGATTCTGTCGTGCCTTGTCCTTTGCGTGTGCGTTGCGATGGGATGCGACCGTGAAATCGGGGTCCGGGGGCGGCGGGCTCTCGGTGACGACAGGCACGCGACGGCGGCGTCTGTGTGCCAGGGCAGCAGCAGCAGTAGTAGATAGAGAATCTGACACTTTTTTGACAGGAACGAGGTCGGTCTGGGCGGTAGGTAGCGGGGCTGGCTGGCTGGCAGTCGTCACGGTATGCCTTGGCTTGGGAAGAAGAGGAGGTCGATGATGAGGAGGAGTGAGGAGATCGATGGACGGCGGAGTCGAATGCGGATGGATGGTGACGGCAGGTTTTTTTTAACCAAAAGAGTCATGCGACCGAGGAGAGGAGAGGACGGTGTGCCGTACAGATAGCATGGCACGCCATCGCGGGATTGTATACCGTGTATACGGTGTTGGTGATGGCGACGCAAGCGGTAGCCCCGGGGGCCGCACAGTGTGGGAATAAATTTAGGTATTGTGTGGGCGTGTGTGTGTGGGTGTGTGTGGGAAGCAGTGCAGTGACAGGATGCGACAGGGGGCGGTGCACACTACACTACGCTACGGTGCACACTACGGTGCATGCATTTGCCTACTTTGTACAAAAGCACAGCACTGTACCCTCCTCCAGCATCCAGTCTGAAACTTGGCGCTTAACATGGCGCATCCTCCTCCATACATGCTGCATACGTGCTGCCGAGGCTTGAGAGCCAAACAGTCTATCCACGACCCTCGAGCTGTCCAAGCTGTCAATGCCTGCTGCGCTCGCAAGCTGTTCTTTTTTTATTATGCTTTGCACTATTCTATCCCCTTCCTACCCCCTGTCCTGCCCTGTCCTACCCTTTCATCTTGTCCACTATTTCGTCATTTCTTATTTCCTCACCTTTTTGACGCGAGCATCCTCATCTCCAGTGGAGCATGACATCCTTGCCCCAGACCCACAGAGACCCGACGTTCCGAATTACGACACAAGAGGACAGCTAATTATTATTCTACTTCCATCTTCTCTATTTTTAATTAATTCTTCGTCCGTCTTTATTCGTCTCTTCAGCCAAAGGGACCAGAAAATGTGATTTAGGCCCGACATCACTGAGACCTTTCTCTCCTCCGTAGACATTTAGACAAAGCACAAAGGCGCTCGTAGCAATCAATCTCACCTTGGCAGGCTCGGCATGCGAACCGAGACAATGGTTCAAACCAGAATTAAGACCCTTACCGTCATGGGTTGCCTCGGGGAACCCTTCTGAAATTCTAAACTTTCTCCCTGACAGAATCTCGCCCCCTGCGCACGACTCAGAAAACCAGACGCCGCTGTGCGCTAGCATCACACCAAGCCTAGCGTTCCCGTCCCCATTCTGAACCACAGGTATCCGCAGTCTTGGAGTGATTGGTACCCTACTTTGTCTAGTAAGCATCCTCTCTCTCAGCACATCTAGCGTTCATGTAAATCAGAAAAAAGAAAGAGCATCAATAAATTTCTCTGGTTCCAAAAGAAAAGGAAAAGAAGAGGAAAGAAAAAAAAACTTCAGTTACCAAAGACTATAGGGTAGGAAATGATACTCGGGACACAAGTTAAGCCAATTACGCAGTTTCAATAACAAAACTAATCTAAACAGCTACTCGTACATCATCTGCCAGCAGTTGCAAAAACTTCATCTAAAACACCTCATCTTCCACATCGTATGCCAGAGGTCCCTGACCCAGTCCCCTCTTATCTAACCCTGTCGTCTTGAATGCCCACAGGCCCGTAGAAATCGCCATTTCGGTTACCCTCAGACGCAATGGGCTCATCTTCTCGCGCACCGTTCCGTTTCTCTCCGTTGTCTTGAGCATCTGCTCTGTCCTGGCCTTTCTCTTCTCCTCGTACATTTTCAGCCCAGCCTGGAGACTATCCACGTTACTGTGCAGGAGCTTGGAAAGCAAAAAGACGTCTTCCAGTGCCATCGAGTAACCTTGGCTGGCGTGGGGGGGCATTGCGTGGGCAGCATCGCCAATGATGAGGCAGCGACCCTTGGACCACGATCTGCCGGGAGGCACCATGTAAATCGGATAGAATCTGATGGCATCCGATTTGCTCACAGCTTGTCGCAGCATGGTAGTCCAGTCGCTCTCGTTTCCAATGAGGCTCAAAAGAGTCGACTTGATATTCTCAACCTCGTCTTTTCCCTTGGTCTTCCACCCATCGCGAACATCACCAGTAGTGGGCATAGCAATTTGGCGAGAAAAGAACCAATACAACTTCTCCCGAGAAGGTACGCATGGTGTGACGGCAAGCATGCCATCCGACGTCAATGTCGCCTCCAGATTTTCTACCTCTGAAGCAGTAGGCGGTAACTCGCTAGTTGGTATGAGAGAGTACATGTTGGAAATGCCTGAATACTCTGGGATGCATTCAGGGTCCACATAGGCCTTTCTGACGGCAGAATGAATACCGTCGCAACCGAGGAGAAAATCGGCGCTATCGCTACTTCCGTCGGAGAAGAGTGCCGTAACTTTGTTTTCGCCTTCTTTGATGTCCACAATATGCTTGTCGTAAAAGATTGGAATATTTGCTTCCCTGATTGCATCTAGAAGCACATCCATTACATCGGTTCTCCTGATTCGGAGGTATCCAAAGCCGGTTTGCTTCTTGGTCCATGATGTGATGTCTGTTTGGCCCAGAGCGGCGCCTTTAAACGAGTGTACAACGATTGAGTTTGTCTCGGCGCCCTTGGCCATCATTTTGTCGTAGAGACCAAGACGTTTGAGTAAACGGAGGCCATTAGATGGGATTCCAATGGCGCCACCTAGAGTGGTAGGCTTGGATCGGATCTCGTAGACGGCGCACGATATGCCATGGGCTGACTTCAACCGGAGTGCTGCTGACAGCCCAGCTGGGCCAGCTCCGATGATAATCACCTACAGACGAATTAGAAAACTTTTTTTCTGCTGGCAGAAAGGGAATAAATACCTTCTTGATGTCGTTCATTGCCATTGTAACGGTAAAAATATTTTAGAGTCTTGGTACTGTTGTTGTGATGCTTGGTGTGAGTTGATTGATACTCAACATTGATGCGATCTTGATGATATTTATGCCAAGCCTCGTCGTTCGGCATCTAAAGGATCACACATCAAATGCCGGTTCCTTATTGCCGTCGGATCAATAGACTTTTCGTCACTAGCACAGACGTAAGCTGCCATAATCGTTTACATAGGTAACAAACAGCCTCGAATGCGCTTCCTGTTGGGTTCCATGGCGGGGGGAGTTCGGGTTGCCCTCGCGTCTAAACCGGCTTCGGGAGATCGATATCGCCGGTATCTGAGTGGTGAAGCGCCGATGGCTCGAATCGGTGGCCCGGGCGCTGAGGGCCGACGTCACATCCGTAGCCTACCATTCACTGGTGTCAATGCATTGCTTGGGCACTTTGGTGGTCCGTAGGATAAGTTCAGTGGGATTTGGTACTTTGGTAGGTCGCGCTGAGGCTGTGGACCCGCCCAAACGGACATTTGCACTAACCTCCGTGCCGATGCACCTCACCTTCACTGGCCCCCGGATTTGATCAACTACTTCAAACCCCGACGGATAAATAACATAGATCCCGGAGCCGTAAAAATGACAAACCAATTTGGCCATTGGGCATCCTAAACCATGAACTGAGGCCGCCGACCTAACCGTTCTATGCAATATAGAGAAATTGACCCTTTGCGTCTCCCACTCCTGCACCAATCTCAAGACACCAGTACTTGGAGGGGCCCAACATGTCCAAAGCACGGCAGCGGAGACTTGAAAATGGGACTCCAATTCGATGGGCACTGAGCCTACCCCACAACGAAGGGGAGGCCCAGCCGGTTCGCGTGTGTGATCGTTGCATCCAGTAACTGCTCCGTTCCGTACCTGCAGGCTTCCATTGGCTAACTTGGAATAGGAAAAAAGTAAAGTGTAAGACAATGTGTGCTGCACCATAGTCAATAGTTGTTGACACAAGACATTTGCTCTTCATTCAGGCGACTTGAAGTACCCTTGTTGCTCAGCGTGTAGCGAGGCTGGGTATATTTGCATGTACTCAGCTTCCCGCAAAAGACCTGGCCCCCGCAAGGGTTCTCGCAGGAGAGCCAGGGTCAATCCGAGGCAGGTCCGAAAATCTCAAGAGGGTAAGTCTGCTTGGCTCCACTGACACCAATCAGCCGATTAATCCTGAAAATAGAACCCGAGATGACACATCAAGCGCTCGATGACGGTGTACCTTGCGTATCACCGCCTATGATATATGACACACCCATCTCCCTTATTACCTCAAGCATTTCAGTTAGCGAACCGACCATCTCCCCTTTATTTTCTCATTTAGATTTGGAACAGAAATGTGAACTGTGAGTCCAGAATCACTTTGACTGAGATCAAAACTGACCTGTAGGTAGCGACCATAAGTTTTCTACAACCATCAATATCGTGTTCCCATTATTTCAGAATGGCACAATATTGGATCAGCTCATGAATGGAACAATATGCGATCCACTGCTATCCATCATGGACTCATTGGCCTCCAAAGCTGCCACAGGCCTTTGCCCTGACCCCAACCTGAACAAATGTTTAGGTCGACTTGCCGACTCAGTGACGATAACTGTGGAGAGTGTTCTAGACCCGCTGGCTCTGGGACAATGGCGAGCAGCCTATTTGCTGGCATGGTATTCTCTCCATCAGACACCGAGTAAAAGTGAAGCCATCCAAATCTCTGTATTGACCCGGAAAGCCTACCAATGTGGACTACATCAGATTGACAGCATCGAAAACCGAGCTTCATTCGGCTGGGACTTGGTGGATTCAAATGCTCTAGAGGACTGGCGACTTGTTTGGTGGTGCGTGAACATGCTGGATTGTCACATTGGCTTTTCAACAGCCTTGCCGCACCAGGTTGAGATTGAGAGTATTCGGACAGCGCTGCCCCAAAACACGCCAGGGGCCGACTATGATCAAAACAGTTCACGACAAAAGCATTTTTTGACATCAGATCGGTCGAGCACATGGAAACTTGCCCAAGAAATCTTGAATACAGAAGGAGAAAAGGCTTTTGGTCTGCACATGGCTGTCAGTTCGCTACTCAAAGAGGCCGTCACACTCAAACGTCTATCAAACCAAAATCCCAGCAACTCAATCCGAGAACGAATGTCCGCGCTGGACGAGTCTTTAAGCGCGTTCCAACTCGTGCTGCCACGTACCTATATGCAACAGACTCGTGACGTGCTTTGCGAGGAATCGGACGCGACATATCACTGTCGGCTGCTGACTATACTAAAGATGTATAGTGCGCGACTCATCTCACGTCTTCCATATCGATTTCTAGATGCATCTGAATGGGAGACACAATGGCAGGGAACTCTCGAAATTTGCTACCGCATGGTTGCCGTTATTCAGCAATGGGATATCCTCTGTACCCCGGTCGTAGATCCAGCAATTTGTTACATCTCGCTCTCGATTCTCGTCATCTTGCATTTGCACGACATTTCGACCAGGACGTCAAGACCAGGTGTTACGGAGCAACTATCGCGACGAAAAATTATTGTCAAATTTTTTCTTCAAAATTATGCATCATTTTCGGCTCTTGCTCAGTTTCTACTTGGTACGTGCTCGAGTTGCTTCTAGAGATTAAACGCCATCTGACTCTGTGATTCTAGATTCCTATGAGACGCTGACAAACAAGGTCGCTCAACCTCTACATCCAGATGGAATCAATCATATCCTGGAACAATATAACGGTCCACTACATCAAAAGTGGCTCAGCTATCTATCAACTACACAACCGGTGGATCTCTATTTGCATGATCAACAATCAGCATGCTGTGATCTGGATTTATCCCCAGCGCAATTAAGCATGGAAGAATATGCTGCGTTGGATGAATATATTAATCTCTCATAAATTAATTACTCATCGTATTTTTGAATCAATAAGAGAAATAAACAACCCAACCTGGTTATTTGCAAAATGTGTAGATTTAAATTTTGCGATCAAAAGAACGGTTTATCTAGCTCATTCTACGTCCGAATCCCGAACTGTAATCTTCATCAAAGAGCTGAATAGCGCACCTCTTACTGCCTTTTCGTCTACTTCTTTCTCCTTTCTCGAGTCGATGTTTTTGCGGCTTTCATTCAAGCAAACTGCCACATCTCCCCATCCTATTTCCTTATCCGGCTTCACCTCCGTGCCCAACTGCCCTTTGCCTCCAAAATGCGCTGGAGCTTTGACAGGGCAAAGAGCGAAACCGGTCTTGCGGACAACACCGTCAACAATGACTGTTCGAATGTCCCCCACAGAGCTGTGAAGCACAACAGCTGCGAGTGGATTCCGGGCGGCTACTGAAATCATTGCTGGGCTGTGCCCATGGAATATGACAATATCGGCCTTTTTACCTACAGCCAGACTTCCAATCTCATGCTCGAGGCCAATGGCGCGAGCGCCTGAGATGGTCCCCAAGTTGAAGACTTCCTCTACTTTGGGCTCTGCGTGATTGTCCCATTTCCTGTGCCGAACATTTTCCTCCGTGCGATGGGCCCGCGTGAACTGAAGTATAGCCTCCATTTGTCTTGGTATGTATGACGTGCAGATGCTGTTAGAATCTGTGCCAATGGAAGACAGCGGAGAAAATCCTGGTTTCAAACAAATTGGGTAGCCGTGACCCATTTGCATCTCAGACAACGGAGTGCTGGATATATGTACGCCGGAATCTTTAATGAGACTAAGCTCTTCAGGAGAAACTTGGTTGGCGTGAGAAAGTAAGAGGTCAGGTCCCAGCAATTCGTGTTCATGCATGGTGGTCACGACAGAACGGGCAGCTAGAATTCGTTAGTATGGATTGAATGAAGGAAGAGAAACAGATATTATCGCTTACTATTTATCATACTCACTCGAGTAGCATGAGAAGTGATGACTTGGACCTTAGCCTTGCGGGCTTCGGTAAACGCTTTCTTGAGCACATCTGGAGGGACAAACATTGCATCCATAGCAAAGCCTAGCTGTACCAGGCCCCGGGGATCAAAAGGTTGCGCCGCAACCAAGTCTTGGAACCCATCCAACACCCAGGTTGGAAGAACATCCATGTCCATCTTCATCTCTGGCTGCCATGCTGCAACACGTGGATGAGCAGTGTAGCAAAATATAGACCGAATACCAGACGCGACGGTTGCACGGATGGCCTCAGCATCTGAAAAAGTTAGTTTTCACAGCTCGGAATTTTTAGAAGCAAGTGCTTACTGTGATAAAACGAATAGTTCATATGTGCATGGTCTACCACTGTGGTGGTTCCAGCGTCAATGGATTCCATGGCGCTACTCAAGACACCCCAGAATACATCATTTGGTAGATAGTGTGAACTTGCCAAGTTACCTAGAGGGTCATTAGCATTCACTTTCACTGTTACTGGTTAAATCGATTGTATTCGCAACCCATACCGGTGTAATAGTAGTCAAATAAAGTTTGATCTGAATGAAGGCCTTTTTGTTGCGACTGCCACAAATGCCTGTGCGTATCAATGAAGCCAGGGGAAACGATATCGCCCTCGCAGTCAATGATTATGGTTTCGGGTGGGGCCTCGATCTCATCTTCGATCTGCTTGATGCGACCATCTCTTATCAGTAAATCAGCTTTCCTGGCGGAGACATGGTTTTTGGCGTCATGTAACAACAATGTGCCACCCTTGAGAAGGATCTGTGTCGACATGGTCACTGTAAATAATAGAGAGTTTAAGAGATGTTGGATATTTTGGTTGGTTCAATTTTTGAGTAGTATCTGTTGGTTGGATTTAACAAGTTCGAGCTACGATATGTGTTTGTAATTTTATATAATATAAGGGAGAAACTCTCGTTGTGCTTGGCTTGGAATGTTCATGAAGTCAATTGTGTATTGAGTTGGCAGGACGCACTAACACAAGCGGGGACGCTTGGAGTGCCGAGGCCCGGACCACTCCTCAACACTAGGTGCGAGTGAGATAGCGTAGTTTTGTGCACAATTCATATTTCTCATGTGCAACTCACTTCTCAATGGAGAAATCTGCGAGTTGTCTCGTGCTTCCGGCCAAGACGCTTTGCTCTGAAAGTTATGTGTGACTTTGACTTGGGGACGCATTCCCTGTGAGGAGCTTCACCGGAATATTTCCTGTTTCGGAAATACGCCATGACTGGTAGAGTTTGTTGCAGGGTACAGGGCGTTGGGAGTTGCGCTCTGCTAAGTTGACTAATAGGGACCTTAGGTAATTTCTGGCCCTGCATCTGAAAAAGAAAAGCAGTGCTGATCCGCCCATGAACGTTCTTAGACCAACCCCGCACTTTGCGTAGCATGGTGGTAATATGAATCACCTGGAAGTGAAGGTTGTGTTTTAATTAGCTTGGCGTACATAGAATGCGGAGGGAGCTATGATCTAGCCGTTTGAGATTCTGGGGTGCAGGTGACGTGGCCGTAGGTTGGTTTACTGGGTAGTTTGCTCGGATTTTATCTTTTCTCTTACTCACCGTCGGATGATTGGATGCACCGACCTAGAATTAATGTGGGGTGGTTCGATTTCTTAAGCGAAGAGTTCATTGACCAGAGATGGGATTCTGAGGAGTATTCTCATATATCGCACGAATTGCGCCTCTTGTAGTTGGCAAAAATCACTCAACTTATTGCAGCCCTCACACTTTTTCTTTGTTGACCAACCTCATGGGACTGGAGGAATTTCATATTCCAATCATCATGGACTTTCAGTCTTGTCAAGTTCGCCCCCCCTATGATCCTTCTATGGTTGATATAGTGAACCAAACTCCGTTCAATAGACCGACAGACACATTAAAACAAACTATTGTGGATTTGATGCGCCAGAGATCAGGATTGGCTCGAAAACATCTCATCCAACAAACCCGTGCGGACCCGAAATTATATTTCAGAGAGAAATCTATTCCAGGGCCAAACTCCCCGATTGCGGTGGAGATAATAACGTCGAAGGGAAGCCAATCAAAATCGCGGCCTGGGATAGTTTTCTTCCATGGGGGTGGAATGGTGTCGGGCGATCGGCTCCTGGGTGCAGACATGGATTGGGTCAAACACCTCGATGCCGTCGTGGTTACGGTGGATTATCACTTAGCCCCCGAGAATAAAGGCGAATCTCTTGTAGAAGACTGCTTTGCGGGACTGACATGGGTTGGAGAGAATCTAGAGGAGCTGTGCATTGACCCCAATCGTCTAATTGTCGCTGGAGCTTCCGCCGGGGCTGGCTTAGCTGCATCAACGGTACTCGTATCGAGAGATCGAGGTGGACCGAAGTTATGTGCACAGTTGCTCATGTGTCCCATGTTGGATGATCGCAACAATAACGTATCATCTATGCAGTTTTGGGACTCTGGCACATATACCGCCGCACAGAACGACTTTAATTGGAGTTGTGTCCTGGATGATCGCTTGGGTGCTGAACATGTAAGCTATCGGGTAGCTGCCGGCAGAGCCAGAGCGGAAGACTTGGCGGGTCTACCTGAAGCATATATTGATGTTGGATCAGCAGAGCCGTTTAGAGATGAAGCTGTTGCATATGCGTCAAAACTCTGGGAAGCTGGCACTCAAGCTGAGTTGCATGTATGGCCAGGGGGGCCGCGTAAGTCATTCGAAGCCACCACCATCTGGCTATTGTCATGTTTCAACTAACACGGTGAATCTATAGATGGATTTGAGCTCTGGAAACCGGAAGCAGAAATTTCAAGGGCTTCAAAGCTGGCGAGAGACGCTTGGCTAGAGAAAGTTTTGAGGACCTCGACTACGCATTTAGAGAAAGACCCCGCAAAAAAGTTCTCTGAGTGATTTCTGACTTGGAGGGCATCCGTATTTAAATTTAACGTTTGGACTTCCGAACATTTAACAGGTCTCTGGCATTAAGACTGAATCTCATAATCTATCTACCTTTCTGCCATCTCTATCTTCTTTTCTCTCTCTTTCTTTTTGGTTGGATCTGTATCTAATTAGTCGAGCTATCTGGACTGAAAGGGACTCATGCTTACCTTTACATATGTCTACGATATCCAAGAGAATCTGAATTAGGAGAACCAGCGGAAGAACTTGTCCAAACCCCATTCCAGACTCATTTTTGACCAAGGGCTCGTTCATAACTTTGAGCATGATTATGTCCCACGTATTCCAGCAGAGGAATATGTAATAGAAAACGAAGTAGCCTCGTGTGTCACCCTCACCGTATGACCAGACAGATATGATCAAGCGACCCGCCCAAATAAAGAGGAGCATTAACCGGCAGAAGAGGATCGCTAAATGCATATAAAGTAGCATAAGATTTTGAATGACTCCAGATCTCTAGTGTATCCTCTCAAAAGCTTTGAAATGATCGTCTTGCAATTCGTTAAAGAATTTTCGTAATCTGTCGGCCCCTTCATTCCATTTGCGAGAGAGGTTGCCTTGACCGTCCACAAAGCTCAATAGGACATCGAGCAAGTAGATGCACAACCCCGCAATCCATGTCCATTGAAGTGGTCTGGCACTCGCTGAGTATGTTATGTCATTGAAATGATAGCACTTCTGTGGGTTTTCTTCATCCCAATCAATGTACTCCATTTGGTTGGATAAAGAATACCACACAATTCCTAAGGAGACATTTACTACTATGAGCAGCTTTCTCGCATTGACTCGCCATTTTGTCCAACAAGCACTAGCTGAAATTGAATCCGGACCTTTGTGCGGCTGGGTCATATACGTGGGCCTGGTAACCCAAAAGGAGTTCGTGGCCAGCCACCAATAGGTTGAGACCATTTCCCGATGATAGTAGGCGATTGTGTTCCACTGCGAAAATCCGGCGATAACAATTGCGGTGGCCGTGATGGCTTGAAGATCGCAAAGGGGACCTAAAAGGTCTTCGGCACTAAGAGCGAATTCATAACTGATTCCGATCGAATCTCCAAAGGCTGCAAGAGTTGCAGCAAAAACGGTGACCCAAGCGGTTACGACGAAAGCGATGATGACCTAATAAAAAATCAGCGCCTATGCCAAGTCTTCCAGGGCCTGCGCTTTACTCCAAGTCCGGCAATGTCCGGATCACCTTCGATCGGGGATTTGAGGTTGCAGCCAACATACTGATAAGCTTGCCACATGCTCTAAAGGAATTGACCGCTGTGAAATGATTCGGGCACTCGACCATTTAATGAAGTGCTAAGGATTGACCTTGTGAGCGAAACTGGAATATCAGTTGATATGAAGCGAGCAGGCAGATGATGCCAAGGGATCAAGTTCCTTGCTGCTGCTGACGTGGCAAATTCAGCCGCACCGTCTCACATTAAGGTCTATACTTAGCAAAATATGGTATTAAGAATATCTATCATTCTGAAAAGTGGCAGTCAAGGTATTGGAGTCGTTGTGCAAGGCCAGGGAGGATAGTCCTTCCACGTACAGCCATTATTGGGTTTGACTCTGGGATAATCTGCCTGATTCCTTTCCATTTTCAGCACAGAGCTCTATCTACAATCAAGCCTTACATATATAAAATCCGATGGTTTGTGGCACGATCAACTGATGCGAAAATGCTTGTCCAGCTGAGTTGATGGATGGAATTCGATAGCCAATCATATTAGCTCAGCGACCAAGTTCGATTTTGCTTCCAGAAAATGGAACGCCCCAGAAACTGCGCAGGTACCCGATCACATGCATTTATTTAAACCGCCTTACGGTTAGCGCAGTCATCGGGATTGTCAAGGTGTGTGGCAGGTCCAGGCTGCAGTAGAATAAATTCAGAAAAGGTCCTCTTTTTTAACATGATGATTGTACTTTTCTCCTATTTCATCTCATGTGCGACGTGCACTTTGACCCAGTCGCATGTGTCTTAATTTAGTGCAGTGCATAATAATACACGTTGACTATAAAGAAACTGTCATTTCTTACCCACCTCTGTAATTTTCTACTCGGGCTTGGATACAGGCATGTACAGTTGGATAAATCTTGCACTCTTTCTATCTCTTCCCGTGTAAAATTTAACAGGAATCTACAGGTTGAGCATGGTTTCCAGATGTTAGACGTGATTAGCAGGGTCAAGGCAGGATAGTATGTACTGTGAACTAAGATGAATATATTTTCAGCAGGTGATAGATCCCATTCGTTTGCCATGGCCCCAGCTCCAAAGTTCTGGAGAGCATGCTGCACATGAGTTGATTCTAAGGCTGCGCCCTTGAAATTCTGTAATGTGCCCTCGGGCTGGCAATTGAATCGAAGAGATTAAATGCACCCATGGATTCACAGGACAGGCTTCCTCGCTGTATTGGACCAGTTGGAACGATGGCCCTGCTGGCTTTGTTGCAGGCTCTACTATTATTACAAGACATACTTTAATCTGAAGTCGAATTGATGGAATCAAAAGACAAATAATGTGTGTGAGCAGCAGTGGTTTTATTCATTGTGATTGGAGTGGCATCATTGTAAGACGTAAAACGAACAGTCAAATCGAATCACCTAGAGGAAGATATGGACAGTGATATCTATCCGACGATTTTCGAATGACGTTCGATTTGATAAAGAGTAAGCTGCAGCAAGTGGGGTGGTTGGTCTTAATGTGGGTGACTCGTAATTCGCCTAGATAAGAGACATCCGAATCATCCACGCCGGAACCAGTGGATTGGGTCAGAACTCCACTGATAACCAAACCGTGGGGCCGAATGAATGAACTGCTTCGCCCCAAAATGGGGAGTAGAACCAAAATTCGTGTTCGCACCGTATTTGGTTGGACCTGCATCCATTGATAACCAAGACCACGTGGGATAGCAACGAACTGCTCCGGCCGATCGCCTTCGATGTGCGGAGTGTCCATCCAATTACTCATTGGCGATGAGTAATGCAACTTTCTCTCTCTATATTCTTCATTTTAAACTTCTCTCACTGTGTAATTTAGCCGTGATAAAACATCCCCCCAATATGCCGCGGACGAATCACGACGAGTACCGTGCGTAATGTGGGCACGGAACCGCACCCGATGGTTTTACACATCGGAGGAGATACGGTGAGAAGAAACGTCATTGCCAGTTCGCTCCGCAGTCTTCCATCGAACCTTTTTACTGGAACCCTTTCTGAGGCTAAGCCAGTTCCAGGCATGACAGGAAGGCGGGGAGCGCCAGCCAAGGCAATCAATTCGTTGGATTTGCCGACGGCTGTAGATCCACAATCCCCGCGCAACGACGAAGCGAGTGAGCGCTATTCAGCACTTTATCAGATAAGCTTACTGGGTTTATTCAGAAATAGGAATTCGAATGCGTAGCGTCGCTATGAGTGATTTTGTATGTTTGGTATCGATAAAGCTTTCGGCCGCTAAACAAAAGTTGCCGAAGCACCGAGAGGCTGGTATCGGAATGCATGCGCCAAGGATTATGCCCGATTTGGTTTATCGGGATTTTCCCGGCATGATGGTTTCCTGCGATATCGAAACCCACGCCGTGGACTGCACTTGTTGCGGATCGACCGGTTAGCAATCGAAACAGGCAGGTAGATAGTTAGGTTCTGGTTAATTGAACGACTATAAAAAGTCAATATACTTTGTCGTTGGTCGTAGGAGATGGCTCCGCAGCTCATCATTCTCAATCCCTTTCCATTTTCGAGACGGCAGGGTTTCCCAGAGGCCAAGACTCCCTGAATCCATTTGGATCTTGTTTACTTTCGCATAAAATCTGCCTCACATCAACCAAAATGCAGGCTTGGCTTGCTCTACTGTCCCTCGGTGCTATTGCGCGCCTTGGTGCTGCCTCCCCAGTCCCGAAAGCCCCGGTCCTTGTCGGCAGAAGCATAGCCGACTTTTCGTGCTACAATGCCAGCTTGCCCAACATCACAATTTATGCCACCGGTGGCACAATCGCTGGATCGGCCAGTTCCTCTGATCAAACGACAGGTTATCAGGCTGGAGCATTGGGAGTCCAAACCCTGATTAATGCTGTCCCCGACCTCTGCAATGTTTCCAACGTGAGGGGTGTTCAGATTGCCAACGTCGACAGCGGCAGTATCAACTCAACCATTCTGTTAACTTTGGCCCACAAGATCCAGGAGGATCTGGATAGCTCAGACACGCAAGGTGTTGTCATCACGCACGGCACGGATACCATGGAAGAATCATCCTTCTTCCTCGATTTGACTATCAACAGCGAGAAACCAGTCGTAATCGTGGGCGCAATGCGTCCTGCTACTGCCATCAGTGCCGACGGTCCCATGAACTTGCTCGCAGCCGTTAAGCTGGCCGCTAGCGACAAGGCCAAGGGCCGTGGTACCATGATTGTTCTCAACGATCGCATTGCCTCGGCTCGTTACACAGTCAAGACAAACGCAAACGCACTCGACACATTCAAGGCCGAGGAACAAGGTTTCCTTGGTGTCTTCGAGAATGTCGAGCCAGTTTTCTGGTATCCTCCTGCGCGCCCTTATGGTCACCACTACTTCAACGTGAGCACCAGCGACGCTACAAAGGCTCTGCCTCAAGTTGATGTACTGTATGGACACCAAGAGGCCGATCCAAACCTTTTCAAATCAGCCATTGATGACGGTGCTGTCGGAATTGTGTTGGCAGGTCTTGGTGCCGGTGGTTGGCCATCAAAGGCTGTCGACGTTTTGGAGGGAGTTCTCAACAAGACTGACATTCCTGTCATTGTGAGTCGCCGAACCGCATGGGGATTTGTTGAAGGCTCAAGAGATTTCGGTATTGGTGCCGGTTTCTTGAATCCTGCCAAAGCGAGAATTCAACTTCAATTGGCCATTGAGAACGGCCTTTCTAAGGAGGAGATCAAGGATATTTTTGAATATGTTTAAGGATAAAACATTACGATTAATGACATAGAAATGAATTTATTTGAATATTATGAGATGATTCACGAACACGATGTTTTCATAAGTCGAGAACTAAGTATTTGGCCCATGGTTACAGCGACGAGCATAGCGGTTTCGAATATGCATGAGATACTTGCTTTTCCTATTCAACTCGGAGACGAAACTCAAACGCAACAAAATCCATTTCTGTTTCTAAAGCTGAGACGCTGTCTCTCTAAGCTGAGCTGGTGTTGGGCTCGGGATGGGGTACCTGAGCGGGTCTCAACTCTGGGATCACATAACTGCTTTGGACCCCGACTGGGCTTTCCTATATCGAGCAATCTGACCTACGTGAATCCATATCCCTTCATTAGCAGTGATAATACGTTGTGAGGGGAGAACCAAGACAAGAATGAATTGAGTTCTCTCTTTTAACCGATCGCAGTTGGTCTGTCTAGAACCACCTGTCAAACTAAGTCTTAATTTGATTATCTACCTCCACAGCTTCCCAGATGATTGATAATGTGGGGGTCCAGTCCTTCACAAGTAACACCACCACAGCATTCGCTGGAACTCTTGCAAGGCCCGGAAAACTTGCAACCCGAACCTTCTCGACAATGCCGCGGCCCAGTGAAGTCTTTGGTCCCTGGGGCCCACAAGCAATAATATCCAAGACAGCAATCAATATGGTAGCATCTTTCACCTTCTCCACGGCATTTGAACTCATACTATGCGTTATCTGTCAGCATTCATTGTAAATAACTCGATAGCATAACCATACCGGATCTTGAAGCTCTTTGGCGAGATCTCCCAATACAGATCTAATCCTATTTACATAGTCGCTTGAAATCGCTTGGCAAACTTTAATCTCAGTAGTGCTTGCACAGGCGAATTTGCCATTCTGAAGTGCTTCACCGGCTGGATCCTGTTCTCCATGTAGCTGATTCCTGACGCCATGGAAAATCTTGCCAATGCTACTAACGGTTAGACCCCTGAACATCGTATTGTTGAGAACGCGGATAGCATCCGCGATGTCCTGGAAAGTGGCATTGCAGGTTTCCGGCTTGCAAAAATTCTCTCCAGTAAAGATCAGAGTTTGATTAATAAGACTAGGGACACGTCGAAAGAAGTCTCTACACACACTCCTCTCAGAGCAAGTCTTGTTGGCGTCAGAAGCAAGATTCGGGATCACGTCTGCAATACCGTCAACATCTCGCGCAAGTCCAAGAGTAGCTTTGAAAAGTTCCCTGCAGGAGGGATTGTCCTTCTCACAGATATCAGCAGGTGACGAGCCCTTGATAGTCTTATTGAAGGGCGATATCCTATCAAGAGGTACAATATCGTCATATCGGTCTTCGTCAGATTGGTGTTTGTCAAGGACTAGGCCGATGACAGTATTGGTAGCCATAAAAAAGGCGAAAGCGGAAAGAGCCCTCATGACGAGTGGAAGGAACAAATAGTGATGCCAGTGTTAGAATAGATGATGTGGGAAGGTGGAATGGATTTTTGGAATACTTATAAGTTTAGGTAGTCGCTGGCTGAGCTCGTGGATACTGGATATTTGGTGACACAGCTGTCCCTAAACCCATTTGATCTCATCACACTTGCCGAGCGTTGCCGTGCTGATCAGCACATCACTAGTAAAAGTATATACATCCTGTCATACCCAATCAAACAGTCTTGACCATATTCAGTTAGAAAATCCCAGTTTAGTGTTGTGTTTTTGTAGTTCCCTTCTGAATAGCGACATGCTAGATTGCTTTGGATCATTTAGTCGGAGCGATCAGTGCCGATCTACATCTGAACATGGGACATAGTATTAGTCTGGCGACGCTAATGCGGTTTCCAAGGCTGTAGCGTCCCCAGACTAGTCCAATTTGGAATACGAGAGTAAATTAGCCCATATTTGTGATTCAAGGCACTAATTTAGCCTTGATCCCTCAATGAATAGGTCGCGTCCATTCGGACTATGGTTGAGACATAAACGCGAGTCACAGCGACAAGAAGGATACCCAAGACACAGTATCCGAAAAAGAAAATGATCTCGAGACGTTATTACGAAAATTTGCACCTGTTGTCCGAAAATTATATCATTTCTTGTTTCACATCGTCTTCCCACTTTGATCCATGCCTGCCTGACTGACTACTATAGTCAATACAACGATAAAGGAGCAAAGCAGACCACCGGAAAGCTCCGTGTCCGGCATGCGCTGATGTCAAATTGTCTGAGAAGTCCTCTCGCTGACCCACATCTATCGGGCCCTCGCCTATTTTCCCTTTTTATTTTTGCTTTTTGGTCGTTATTGGCCTCCTCGTGATAACAGCCATTGCCGTGTGGCTTTTGTCATGGGGACGTGCCAAGACTAGACTTGACAACCCGGCACGGGATAACAGACTAATGCCTGAGACACGGAAATGCATCCTGGCTAGTGTTATTCCAAACAATGTGTGCTCATGTTTGGAAACTCGATAGTCAAACAATAAAACCCCATCCTTCATTATATCTCAATTCTCCTACTTCGTCACAGCTAAGGAGCTGCGCGCAACAATTGACTTGATCATGGTATTTTATGAGTCTAATCAGACGCCTCCTTTCTGGATTGAACGGATGGTTTTCGCGGCCTGAATGACTTCTCATGGCTTAGTATGACCAAGTTTCGAGACCTCATTGCATCATGTCTCCCTAACCTAGATCAATTGCACTCGCTTACTTTTGCCTACCCTCGCTTGTCCTTACTTGACCTTTGAGTAGTGACGACCTTGGTGGCGAACTGCAAATGTCGCGGGTTAGAGATTAAGGAAATCCCGCCAGCCTGACACCAAAATATCCGCATTCGTTTGGCAATGAACCAAGGGAAAACGGAGACGCACCCTGACGTTATATATACGTGTTAGTAAGTGACGGATTGATTTTATTTATATTAGTGGTTCTGTAAGAAAATATATTGAAAACTTTTATTATTTGACAATTATTATATCAAGGCGCAGATATAGCCCAAACCCGCTGGTCCCTGATGTAAGGCATTCTACACTTTTGCTCGTGATATAGTAGTATTTTGTGCGTGCGACATATTATCAAATATTAATTTTAACAATTATTTACTTTTAAAGCATAGGTATAAAATAACACACCAAAGTCCTGCCTTGCTGAATGCAATCTGGATCGTTGTTGATGGGACCAGTACGACGAAGTCTTTGCCGACCAGAGTCAATATAATCTGGTCACTTGAAGAAGTTACGTAATTAGAAAATTTACAGTGCTAAAGCCGGTTTCAGTGATGGTACGAGTGAAATGTCCTAGTCTTGGTTTGCTCAACATCCTCGACCTGACTTCATCATTGGGATTTCTCAAGTTGAGTTCGTGACCAAGTTAGGCTTGTTTTTAAGTTAGGCTGTCTCAAAATCTTCCAGCAAACCTTTTAGTGAAACTTCTGAAGCTAGAACCTGCCCATCATATCGCCTGGTCGCTTTCCTGTCATCACATGATCATGAACTGGGATTACGGGGATAAAGAATGCGCAAAGAGAGCCTGCAGCTGCATCTTGCAAGCCTGGAAGCTTTTAGCTAAATGATCAAAAACCGGGATCCGGTTTTCAACAGAACATCTGAGGTGGCTAAAGTTGCTATTATATTCATGGTTGACAGTTAGGTAGACTGATGGTATGACCCCCATAGGTTAAGGGTCCTAAAATTGAACGAATAGTGCACGAGGCGCATAGAGCCAAAAAGGATAGCATGGAACCAAAAAAGAGCTGAACCAAAAGCCAATCTATTCATCAAAGCGGCTGTAAAAGCCACGATCTAGGCTGGGCTCCACCTGGCTTACGTTTCGCCTCAAAAGGCCAAATGGATTATAGCTTAGATTATTATCTAGCTATCTGTGCTAAAAATTACAATTATTCCAATTTGACGGCATTATTTAGCGTATTTTTTCAAAAGATCAGCTGCATACTCTGCAACAGCGTACACTGTAGACTGTGTATGGGCAGCCGGGAGCATAGGCATCATACTGGCATCCACCACCCACAATCCTTGTACACCATACACACAAAGCTTGTTGTCGACCACACCTCCATGCTCTCGGGGCATCATGGCGGCGGTTCCAACGGGATGGTCGAAGGTTGGGCTGTATAGGGATTCTCTCATCATCTTCTCAATCTCTGCATCAGATTGAATCGTGGGACCAGGAACGACCTCAACTGGCTCCAGGGAAGCAAGACTACTCGTTGCCATCATCTCACGGGTCTTGCGGAAGGCGCTGATAGCCATGGACATGTCAACACTGTTGGAGGCGGAGTTGAAGTCGATGAGTGGAGTCATGGATGGATCGGGATTTGTGCTGTTGATCAAAATAGTTCCTCTAGAGAGAGGCTTTTGGAGAGCGACTTGCATAGCGGGATCACCACCAAATGCAAACTCGGCAACACCGGCTTCGGGGCTGCGAAGGCGAGACTGTAGAACAGTACGCTGACGCAGAAAGCCCTCGAGCAGGGACGGGTTTTCCGAGTACAGCGCAGGTAGATGGGACAAGGCGTTTTGGTTTCCGAGAGCATCAGCAACAGACTTGTACTTGGGGTCCATGTCTTGGAGAGATGTGAAGACAACTCGGTTGCCCCATGCATGCGAAAATGGACCAGTCTTTTTAGATTCGTATTCCTTCCAGGCCTGGTTATAGTAGGTTGCATTGTCCATCAAACCAGGGTTGGATTTGGTGTCATTGTTGACTGCAGTAAAGGTCAGCATTAGCCGGTCCAATCATTCGCCCTACTTACATTGGTAAAAGATTAGGAAAGACGGGTGGTCTTGGAAGTTGGCGCCCACTCCGGGAGCATCCACGACCACATTGATACCCAATGACTTGAGGAGGTTGGCTGGGCCAATGCCGCTCAATTGCAAAATTCGAGGGGTGTTGACTGCGCCAGCAGCCATAATGACATGCTTGGCCGACACCACCTTGGACTTTTTGCTGTTCTCACGGCTGATCACCTTGACACCAGTTGCCTTCTTTCCTTTGAACTGAATAGCAGCACCATAGTGGCGGATGAGCAAGTCAAGGTTAGGGCGACTGCTTACAGGCCTGTAGTATCCTGTTTCCGAGGTAGAACGGGTTGCCTCTTTGCCGCCCGAATTCTGGGGTAGCCAAGCAAGTCCAACGTTTGTGCCGTTGGCACCGTCTACTAGGACGCGTGCGTCGAGATCCTCGGACCAAGCTTGGGCCATGAGTTCTGTGATTGGCGAAGTCAGCAGCTGCACGGCATGTTCGACCAGGGAAACGATGTGTATTGGACAAGCAATGCTCGGGATGATCGGCTAGCAACTTACTTGCTTCTGGCCACTGCCAAGATGGATAGCCAACCTGGATGGGTCCCTTTCCGTACGCCTTCTCGTCCCATTGATAGCCATAGCGATCAATGAATTCCTTTGCTGGGGGGGCAAATGTCGTCGACTTGCGGAAATACGGGTACAGTGTGTTCCATCCCCAGCCTGAATTGCCCAATTGCTCCCATGCATCATAGTCTAGGGATGAGCCGCGGTCAAAGGCCATGCCATTGACAGAAGAGCCACCACCTACCGCCTTTCCAATGCGCAGGTCGTGGATGCGGTTGTCCAGGTTCACCTGTGGCACAGAGGTCATGCCGTACAGACGCGGGGTTTGGTCCTTGGTTGTGAGATAGGGCACGGTGGTATTTTTTGTGAGAGCAAAATCACCATACTCAATGACAAGAACCTTTTCTGTGGCAGACTTTAGCGCTCATTCTTCATTTTGATGGAGGAGTAAGTGGAATCGGACTCACTCTTGGGGTCCTCGGTGAGCCTATTGGCGACCACCAGGCCGCTGGTACCACCGCCGACGATGATGAAGTCATACTCGTCACGTATCGAATTGAGGTCGCGCTTGGCTGGAGGCTCCGTGCTGTCAAGGCAGCACGCTCGCCCCACGGCGAGACTTAATAATGCCAAGCTTTTCAGCGACATGATGCAGGCTGCTCTCAGGACAAGAGTCAGAGAGTAAAGCGTCAAGGAAGCTCTCGTTCGTCGCTCAAGCAAAACTACGTCCGGCAACCACTAGCATAATCATACGACCAAGTCTAATCCAGCAAAAAGGCGGGAGAGCAGCCGGTTTTGTTTTCGTCACGCAGGTCCCCGCGCCATGCTCTTGGCCGATCCCCTCATTCAGCTCGGCTGCTGGGCGACATAACATGCAGCCATATGCACACTGCGGGGTTCGATTACTGGCCCGTTCCTGGTCCCCGAATTGACCGCTCAGGACGGCTGATGCAGCCGTCGGCCGCCACTGGATGAAAAAGGTAAGTATCAATCAGGCGCCATCAGCCCTAGGCGGCCATGTGCCGACCGTGCGCTGCCGGGGGAATAGTGTCTCTGCTGAAGAAGCGGAGTGCTCTTCCATGGCCTGTATCACAACAATTATTGATACACCTTCCGCTTTTGACAACGAGCTGATATCAATTTTTCTCATGCTCGCCAATATCCCATAACTAGCGGCCCAGCTGATGGATGGGTAAATACAAGCTATCTTTTGCCGGCAGGGTCATCCTGGCCTTTGATCCAAATCCGCTCGTAGCCACATATTCGACCCACTATGCATGAAACGGCGAGTCTGTGTGCTATGACGAATTGAGAAAAATGTCCATTTCTAAAAAAGAAATGAGAGGGAAAAAGATTGTGGATAAGAAAGGCAAAACCTGATAAACACAAATGGATACTCTCCATACCTCCATCCACCATTAGTACAAATTGCCAGAAGCAGAAGCGCAATGCTGAAGGAACTAGGAAATGGTGAACAGTCTACTTACGAATCAAATGACGACAAGACCTCAGGACCTTACCTCCGACATGGTATCTACTCACCAGATTGGGATTTAATATGGCACTGACAGATATATACAGAGACCGAACAGATAGATATCCATTTGCCTCCAAGAACAGATTAGCGATTGATTAAACAGCCAATCCTCCCAACCATCATTTTTCTTGTCTAGTTCCCCGCAGGTTGTGACGCTAACACATAGATGCACACAAAGATTTTAGTCCTTGGTATAGCTAATCGATCGGATGTGATCAGAGTTGACGACTCTTCAGCATTCGGTAGGGCGTCAAGAATTGTCAAACCCATGACCATACCAAGCTTGGTACCTTGTACCTACCAATTGGAACATGCACTTGTAAAATTCGAGTGAAGAAAATGAAATAAATATATAAATTTAGGGCGTGGCACGGAAATCCGGCACTCGGAATCGACAATGCTACCCAACAAGACATCGGTTAGCCAATTAGCGCGAAACTACTCTCCCAATTCTCAACAATTAGGCTAGTCAACAATCGGCCGAATGGTCAAGGCGGAAGACTTAAGCGACGGATTTCTCGCCATACGCAAGAAAAACCCTTCTGGAAAAGTTCGTCTGGGTTGCAACTTGGAAGTGAATTGTGTCGTCATTCTGCTTTGCTTAGCTGCGATTTGGTTATTTCACATGTTGGTGGCGATTTTTGGTGGCGCTTACAAGTGTGGCGTTGGATGTGGCTGTACCTTTGACGCATGATTGTGTCTTCTTCGTGGTAATTTTCACGGCATTTGTGAGACAAAATAGTGTTGATTCCTCGGTTTTTAGTGACTTGAGACAGTAGAAGTGGTCGAATATTGATGACTATCACCTTATTGACAACAGCAGCATATGCGTCGCGGGGAAAATAATGATCGAGCTTGCGCCACCCTATATATGGAAGTAATTGTATTCGCCTTGAAAGATATCACACATTTTGTTGGAGAAAAATAGAAAGCCTTTAATGCATAAAAAAATCGAATTTCTCTTCTCAAATTTATTTTCTGAATAACTTTTTCTAAGTTCCTCGTAGCTATGATGTGAGGCGGTACCTAGGTTTCAATTCCCCTTTGACTTTGTTTACGGCGCCAAAAAGAGTTCCCTGTTTTCGTCTACCCATTGCTCCAGCGAAGTAGATGGTTTCCCAGTATATAGCTCAACATTCTTCACCCCAGTCTCATAATTAGGGCGACCCAGAATATCAGGATTCCCATGAACTCGCACCAAGTATTCTCGTAGTGTTTTGGGCACACCGGCGGTGGCTAATTCTGCCAGAGCCTCTTCTGCAGTCTTGTCCTTGACCGTGATCTCCTTGCCCAATACTTTTCCAATCACCTTCATGGCTTCTCCCGTTGATATAACCTGTGGTCCGTACAGGTACACTTTTTGTTGTCCCTCGCGTGGCCCTTCCACCAGGATCGTACCAGAGACCCTGCCCATGTCGCCCGGGGTGATGGCGTCTAGCGGGAAATCGCGCTCATGCATCTTTACTTCGCCGGCGATGATGCCATCCTTGTAATGCCCTGACAAATTTGTAGCGAAACCTCCTGGTCGCACGGCAACGTAGTTTTCTGGGCCAAATATCTCATCAAGATTGATTTCGACTTGTGCATGCAAGTAAGGTATCACCTCGCTGGGCAGGACATCTCGAGCATCTCCGGGAATCGTAAAGCTACTCAAAAATACGACAAAATTGACGCCGGCGGACTTGAGAGCTTCCAAGGATGACTTCATATGGTCCTCACTGCGATGAGCAAGGTAGATGAATGCACGCTGGGCACCAGACTCTTTGACGGCTGCTGCGATGGTGTCGGGCTTGGTCAGGTCAGCCTGGACTCTTTCAAAGCCACCATCTCTCTCCTGTTCTGCGCTCAATCCAGGAATGGGCTTTTTAGGATCTCGCATTGCAAGCCAAACTTTGGCGCCCTTTTCCTGGGCAGTGCGGGCTGCGACGGAGGCGACACCGCCGGTTGGCCCAAAGACAATAACTTTGCTCATGTTGGAGTTTGAAATAGAAGTTGCAAATGGTTAATATTGCTTTGAATTTAAAAACTACAATTTAGTAAATCATTCTCGACTTTATATATATTATTCATGCGAAGATACATCTCGCGTGTCGGTCGTAAGTCTATCTCCGTGCAACCATCTCCGATCCGATGTCCGGACCCACTGTCTGCCGCCACTAAGAAGTTTAACGCGATTTGGTTGGTGTGACGATCCTTTGATGATGAGGTCTCGCATGAAACATCACCTCATCGAACCAAGTCGGCCTAGTCACAATTTGTGAGAACGATGTAACGCAGCAATAATCATTATACAAGCTGTTGCCTCGATCCAAGGTCAATAGGTGAGATGCCTCATGTCTTATTAATCTAATAAGCTGGCCTTTCCATTTTCATCGCATTTGGGGCGACTGCTGAGTCCGTCTGTCTTTATCCTTAACATCATACCAGTACTATGCGATTGAAGCTAAACTGAGCTAAAGCATCAAATTTTCGTATCCATCGCGCCTAGGCACAACAGGGCATAGAATATAGTTGGCTCGGTTTCCTCCGACGTGTAGGGCATCAATACCTTCATGACGCTCTGAGCCATACCAAACACGCATCTCTGGGGCTTTGTATCCAGGGATATCCGGTTGCTCTTCTGAGGGGCAGATGTCCACTCGCAACTTCCAGCCTTTTCGAACTCTGGCGGCCGCTGGCATTAACTCAACTTTAATCTCCACTATATCATCCACTCCACCTAGCAATGCAATATCTTCCTCTTTGTGAGTATGCCATGGGCGATAGGGAAGTGAGCGTTCTTGATCCAAGGCACGATGGCTAGCACGGAGGAAACCCTTCGCAACGGGCTCAGGCGCGCTACTGTGGGCACCATAACTGACAACACTGCCAGATTCATCCACAGCCCATATAAAGACAACGACATCGGCATCAGGGGACGTCGATGAGATATTTAAGACTGCGGCGAAGTGGCCAGCGAGTTCGACGTCCTCGTCAAATGGTGAGGAGTGGAAACTAACTCCAGATTTGACGTTGATAATTGGCTTGACTGAGTAGGAAAGCTTTTTAGCCGAAGTGTCAGCTGGTGGGTTCATTGATAAACCGCCCTCTGGGGTAAGATGCCATGTCGTATAGGTTGTCCCAGGAACTGGCCAGTTTCGTTCTTTGCGCCAGTACCAGGCTTGGTTGCCAAGCCGCATTTGGATTCCGACTGGCTCAGGTGCGATACGCTCTCCACCTTTCAAGTGGTAATCCAGAAACTGGAGAATCTTACTTGCGGCTTCCCTACTAGGCCACGAATAATAGTTGGAATCAACCAGTTGAAGGTTGGTATTTTCAGGACGTCGGATCATCCAAGCCTCATAGGCACCCTTTCCATGGATCATAAAAATTTGTGATGCTGCTAAAAAGCATGGCACATCTACAGAGGCTTCCGGGCGAGACGCTTGCATTTCCCAAAACTTCGAAAATGTGGGATTGGATTGGGTAAGTGATCCGACGTCCATGTGATCTCCCCATCTGGGAGACACGCCTGCAACTCGGGCAAACCAATTATCCATATATCGAAGACAAGGAACTCCGCCAATGTATGTGGCCTCTCGGTACACATCGATATCCGCTGAAAAACTTTGTGTTACTGATGCTGCCACATTTGTGTGAGGGCACTGGGGATTGAGACTCACTAGCATAAGGCACAAAACATTTCAGGCCCTTGGGCTTTGCAGCTGCTACCGCCCACTGGGTGTTGGCTCCTCCAGAGCTTCCAATTAAAGCCACATCACCACTGCTCCATGATTGCTGCGCTGACCACTCTACTGCTGCACAGTAATCACTAGTCAGCTCTCCTGGAGCCCATCGTTTCCCAGGTGTCTGCGACACGCCCTTGGGGTCAATCCTGACGACGACATATCCAGAAGGAACATAACTAAAAGTGTTGAAAGTACCAATATTCTCGAATCCTCGTTGCTTCGTGAAGAATTGGGACCATGGTCCTAGATCGTGAATCTGTACTTCAGTGCCCGCGGGGCTCGAGTGCCAATGGTCTTCAGCCCGTTCAAAAGAGAAGATGTCATCTTCGTTGCTCAGATCTGGACCACCCCACGGGACACGGCGTCCGTAGAGGGTGCAACTTATGAGGACGGGGAATTTGGCGCCAGGCCGCAATGGAACATATGCATCTGCAAAGACGTATTCGCCATCGGGGGTGGGAACTTTGAGATCGCGCAAAACTTTAAACCCGGCAATCTCTCGACGGAGATGATTGCGTGTATGGTGCACAGACTTTGGTTGAAGATCAAGTTCCGCACAAATCTTTTGAAGGGGCTCGTCGAGTTTGGAAAGGTCGTCTGCGTCGAAGTCAATGTCTGATGCGTACTTGGCGATGACTGCCTCGACCTAGAAACACAGAAGGTTATTTTGGATGGTCCTACTTATGATACTGAGAAGGAATGAAACACAAACTCACATTCTCGTCAATTTTAATAGCTTTTTCGAAACCTTGGCCAGGGGCAAGGCTAAACAGTAATCGAGCTCGGTTCACTCGGCGATGATCATAGTCCGAGATTTCAGGTGCGACAATCTGTGAGATGGTAACAAGGGGCTTGCCAACACAAGAGCCAAGTACAAGACTTCCAATCGAGAATGTGACTTCTTCACCAGAGTTGTAAGTAAATTCAGAGTTAACAGAGGTTGCCCCCGCGACTGTTGGTGTTTTGTAGGTAAGACCGACTACATCGGCGAAAATACCCGTATGGATCATATTGAATTGGATTGGTTTGAGATTGTTAATGGTGTTGTTGAGCTTTGGTTTTGAGGGTGATAGCCATGTGGAGGTTTGACGAAGCTTATGTATCAGTTTCCTTCCCTTGAGCATTCTGAATTTGAAAATAGTACTACGAACAGTTTTGCGTAACAAAGTGTGGTTTTACGTCGTCATACATACCACACAGGGATATCGAAGCAACCATACAAAGCTAATCCAGTAATAAGCGCCATTGACCGTAGCGGCGATCTGGAGAAGATGAAGCGGCTATACCATACTTAGGGATACTCCGAGCTGTTAATCGGAGAATCGAATACACCGGCTGGTAATTTAGTGATAGCCGACGTACAAGCGGATCATGTAGAATAACCTTCCAAAATGCCGGAGGAAGATTATTCGTAATATGAAGCGCTAAGCATGGACTGGGATATGTTAAAGTTGTGCAAGTGCCACTGGGGGGAAATAACCAGGGGACATTTCCTAGATAGGAAATCTTCCGGTTAGTTTTGTTCCCCACCTCAGCACCACCAAGAAGCGACGGCTTGTCCAAGCGTACAAGCTACCACTGTACTGCATTTTGAAGCAATTTTCTCTTCAATATTTGGAGATTGCACTCGCTGTGTTTAGCCCAACCCCAATTTCAAGGCATCGCTTCCATTCAGAAAAATGGCAGACGCACCAAATCGTAATGCAACCCAAGCGTTGCCAATCATACCACAAAATCCATCACTTGACGCTCACCAAACGATATCAAGTCTGGATACTGGTGTTATCCCGGATCAGACTCTTTTCAAGATGGAAGATGATCACCCAGAGCCGAACGCCAGTGACAGTGACCGCTTTGAAGTCAAGTGGGACGGCGGCGACAGCGATCCATTGTGCCCAAGGAGCTTTAGCAAAGGTAGAAAATGGCTGATTGTTTTCGTGGTTTCAAATGTCAGCCTATGTCTGTGAGTGTTGGGTCTCAGCACCTCAAACTCCATCTGGCCTAACCGCAAATCCTAGTACATGCGCCAGCTCCATCTATACCACAACATATAACAAGATGGAGGAAGAGTTCCATAACTCCAGAACAGTGTCAATATTAGGCCTGTCAAATTTCGTCTTGGGACTGAGCTTGGGCCCCATGCTTCTCAGTCCACTGAGCGAATATTATGGCAGACGACCTATTTACCTTGTATCGTGGACTTTCTACGTCATTTGGTTGGTGCCCCAAGCTGTCGCCAAGAATATTGCAACAATTCTCGTGTTCCGATTCATCAGTGGATTTACTGGAAGTGCATTTTTAGCAGTCTCCGGAGGAACGGTGGGTGATCTCTTTTCCAGGGATGATCTTCAAGCTCCCATGGCCTTATTCTCGCTCTCTCCATTTATGGGTCCCAGCTTAGGGCCCATTTTGGGCGGTTTCATCAACTATAACGTCGATTGGCGTTGGACATACTACATGTTGATAATGTGGTCTTTTGTGCTTTTGCTTTTTCTCGTCTTTCTGGTGCCAGAAACATATCGTAAGACTCATATGAAACCCAGACCACACCGAAAAAAGTATTGGCTGACCCATCGGATTAGATCCGATACTTCTGAAACACAAGGCAAGTAAACTTCGAAAGGAAACAGGGGATAGCAGGTGGGTCTCACCCATAACGAAATCTCAAAAGTCGATGGGACATGCTATCTATGTTTCACTTCGTCGACCTTTTCAGCTTCTCATATTTGAGCCTATGTGCCTTAATCTGTGCATTTTCTCTGCCTTGCTCCTAGGTATCATCTATCTCTTCTTTGGCGCATATCCCTTGGTTTTTGGCCAAATCCATGACTTCAATGCGTGGCAAAGCGGGTTATCGTTCTCAGGTCTTATGATTGGAATGCTCATCGGTATAACGACTGACCCAATATGGCACCGGATCCGCAATTATCTCATTCTAAAGAATGAAATGGGTGAAAATGACAAAGTTGGAAGCCAGCCTGAATACCGACTTCCATCAGCTATTTTTGGCTCTCTTCTTGTTCCAGTTGGCTTATTCGCGTTCGCCTGGTCGACATATCCCCAAGTACACTGGGTCGTTCCTATGATTGGTTCCGCTATCTTTGGAATTGGGTAGGTGGACGCTTGCCATTTTTGTCAAATCATACTTTAGACTATATTGTTTCGCTTTTCTCGTTTTCTTGGAGCCCTTGAAGCTAACATGGATGATCTTTAGGAATGTAATGATTTTTACGGGCATATTCACGTTTCTAGTGAGCGAAATATATCAAGTTATCCTCCTATGTTTCTAAGTTGCTGACAAAAGGTTGGCAGGTTGATGCTTACCCACCATATGCTGCAAGTGCCTTGGCCGCAAATGCGTTCCTGCGCAATATTTTTGCAGGTAAGTCATTTATCTCTCAAAGGCTTTTGAGGTCAAAATTATGCTTGAAGTATTCATACTTTGCGCCGCTACTTATTAGTTAGAAAGCACTCCCAATAAGTTATAAAATTGTAGTTGTCGGTAAGCTTACAATTTATTTTAGCGGCCTTTCCTCTCTTTGGAAACCAAATGTATGAAGCACTCGGTTACCAATGGGCGTCATCGTTGCTAGCATTTCTCACAATTGTCATGCTACCATTCCCATATATATTCTTTCGGATTGGCAAGAGAATTCGACAAAATAGCCGCTTTACATAGATTAGGATATAGATTTGGTGATGCGGGATTTTAAAAAGGAAATGGGCCTAGGCTAATATCGCTTTGGATATATGGAAGAATCTGACGCCATATACTGTAGACTAATATTTAGAAAGAAACGAAAAAAGAACTACACTCCTATGAGGTTTGTCTATGTTGATTTAGATAGTTTGGCAACTACTTGTTTTCGCTGAAGCTCGTTACCTCATCAATGATTTTCCCGATAGACCATGATTAATGATTCTCGTAGTAAGCTCAGAAAGCACTCCTAAACTTCCGCGGCCGATGAATAGGCCGGACTCGTAATCGATGCAGCTGGGTCCTTTTGGCGTTTCAAGATTCGGAATGCTTCGTTTCTATAAAACCACAAGAGAGGGTCGCAATTGGTTGCTTGTACTTCCGCCAATTGGTTTGGAGAAAGCCATTTTTGAACTTGTGAATGGGTAATGAATTGTAACTCCACTGGGGTATTACTGATCATTTGAAGGGCTAAGCCTTCTACCTCAACCCGGTCTTGCTGTGATGAGTGGGATATCTCTAAATAGGTACTTTGCTGATCCTGGGCCCAGAAATCTGTGTCAATAGAGAGGGATCCTTGGGATTTCGGTTCGTCTTTTGGGCGTTTTGAAAACATTTCCATTATTTTACTTATCATTTCCGCCTCGTAAATGTCCTATTATTAAGTCAGACTTTATTTACATAATCATGACATGTCATCTGTCTTTTTGTACCTTTGTTTGGGATTGATGGAATCTCTCTCTCTCGTAGCCCCACCCGAGTTGAATAATTGTAGTGGGATCCCCCTCACTCAAAGCATATGCGATATTGCGGATGCTAAAACACTAATCAGCTTGTGTCCCAACTGGCAAATTTTGAAACGAGCGGCATTGATAGGTGCCATTAGCTGTTCGCTACTGCTCATAAATTAACTCTCGTCAGAGATTGTTTACCTCTGTGAAACCAAGAGTGCTATTGGTGACGCTCTTAGGGCTCACTAGCGTGTTTACTCTCTTGGGTATTCCACTACAGTAGTAGGGATGTTTTTTTGAACAGAAATATGTACTTACAGATTCATCGTTTTTCCAAGACGATCATCAATAGGAAAGTCGCATTGCCAACAACCAGTTTCAAAGGTTTGGGTGTGTTGTATTAGATTTTGATAGATCACTTGTTGGAGCCGGATACTAGTCGGCTCTGGCGTCTGTTGTGGTATTGGTTGGTCGGCCCCGCTTAGGTGCTGCGTATTGCTTGGCATAGGTACTTGTATTGTAAAGATTTTCTAGATCTAAATGAAGATTGTAGTAATAGAATGGGGTAGAAAGATGTCAGATATTTATGAAAGCTGTGAATGAACAGAGTGGCTGTGTATGGGCTGCTTACTATTCACATTCTTGCTCCACTATTGCGCACCATCACACCGAATAGAGGCATTAGTGCATTTAGGCATCCATCAAACGCATCAAATAAATATTTTACCAGTCAAAAATAAGCTTCAGAGGGAAATATCAGGCGTTGCGATGCTGATCAGTCATTTTCTTTAACCCATTGAATGATTGCCATTGTGAATCAAATTTTCGTTCGAGTTTGAAGTCATCTAAAAAACTGATTACCAGAGCTGATCAGTCTCTCACTTGTTTGAGAAGGAGAATTAAATTCTCCATATCGAGTCAATATCTGGTGAAGCCACCAAAAATGGGCTGTGGTTTTTTTACGTCCACAGATCCCACCAAATCTGTTCCAACTCTTATGTGACTATGCAACAGTCACCCTCTGACCAGCACACCATGCATTGAATTTGAACGATAAACTTAGGTTTTCTTTTCTTTATTTCGGTGCATGTTCACTGCGTCATGCTCAGACATAGATAGTCAATAGACCGCTTCATGGCACACTAGCTAAGCTTCCCTCCTTCGTTTCTCCTCCACCGTAGTAAGATACGCACCCCAGTAACTAAATTAAACATGCTCAAATTTTCTTCTTCTGTATAGTTAGTCAAGATAAACACCCATTTGATTGAAATAGCTCCCCAATTTACAGTTTTTGGTGATTTCTTTTGGCTTTCCTGCACTGCCATGTGTCCTAGTCTCCTGGCGTCGCTACACGACGGATTGTTGACCCGATAGGCCTAGAAAATGCACTAACGACGAATGTATCTCTCATCCACTCTCGACTTTGAGCCGCTCCAATTGAAGGCCTTCTTGGCTGGGGTCAACTGCAGCTACTGTTGACAATCATCACGTGGTGCATAAGCCGTGCCGCGGGGTATCGGCACTGCGGCCCTGTCTGCCGCCTCTATACCTGTAACCGGCATTTAAAAAATGCCCAACAACTTTTACCAGCCGGCACTTCTCCGCCAATATTCCATTGTATTTTTAAAATCATTATTAGAATTGAATAGACCAAGATGCTCTACCAACAAGGCAATCGGCTTGTTTACTCCTATGATGCCGAGAAACTGTGGATTGAACCATGGGGCACCGATGCTCTCCGTGTCCGAGCGACCAAAATGGGTTCCATGCCGGATGAGAATTGGGCCTTGGAAGAGCCACCGGTGATTAAGCTAGAAATATCCGCCACGGATAGTTCGGGCACCATCACCAACGGCAAAATCAAGGCCGTAGTCACCGCTGCTGGAAAGTTGACTATTTGGAATTCCAAAGGGAAACTTTTGTTGGAGGAGTACACGCGAACATTCAATGACGACAAAGACCCCAAGTCAAGTTGTCTCAATATCGATGCCCGAGAGTTTAAGCCTTTGCTAGGTGGCGACTATCATCTTACGGCGCGATTCGAGAGCCTAGACCCAAAGGAGAAAATTTATGGCATGGGCCAATACCAGCACCCATACCTTGATATCAAGGGAACGCAACTCGAGCTGGCGCAGCGCAACTCACAAGCTAGTGTTCCATTTGCAGTATCATCCCACGGCTATGGACTTTTATGGAACAACCCTTCGATCGGCAAGGCCGTATTTGCCAAGAACATCATCAGTTTCGAGGCCCTGTCCACAAAGGCGCTTGACTATTGGGTGGTTGCCGGAGATAAGCCTGCCGAGATTGTGGAATCATATGCAGGAGTGACCGGAAAGGTTCCCATGATGCCTGAATACGGGCTTGGATTTTGGCAGTGCAAGCTCCGATATCAGACCCAAGAAGAGCTTCTTGAGGTTGCACGAGAATACAAGAAAAGGAACCTGCCCATTGATCTTATCGTAGTCGACTTTTTCCATTGGCCAAAACAGGGCGATTGGAGATTTGACCCTACCTACTGGCCTGATCCTGGTAAGTTTTTGAAGCCGACAAGAGTTTCTAAGAAATATTGACTGGAATTATCTAGATGCGATGATCAAGGAACTCAAGGATCTCAACATCGAATTAATGGTGTCCATCTGGCCTACGGTTGATAAGCTATCCGAGAATTACCAAGAGATGCTTGAACGGGGTCATTTGATCCGCACCGACCGTGGTGTGCGAACAGGCCTTGACTTCCAAGGTGACACGATCCATTACGACACAACTAACCCTGCATCCCGAGAGTATGTTTGGAAAAAAGCCAAGAAGAATTACTTTGACAAAGGTGTCAAGGTCTTTTGGCTGGATGAGGCCGAACCTGAATACAGGATTTATGACTTTGACAACTATCGGTATCACAGAGGGCCAAACATTGAAATCGGCAACATCTACCCGCGCGAATACGCTCGCGGATTTTACGAAGGCCAGACGCGCGAGGGCCAAACCAATGTCGTCAATCTTCTTCGCTGTGCATGGGCCGGAAGTCAAAAATTTGGCGCTCTCGTGTGGAGCGGGGATGTGGGATCGACATGGGAAAGCTTCCGCGCACAGCTCGCTGCAGGGTTGAACATGGGGCTGTCGGGGATTCCCTGGTGGACGACCGATATAGGCGGCTTCAACGGCGGCGACGGGCGCAGCCCAGACTTTCGCGAACTGCTCGTCCGGTGGTTCCAATGGGGCACCTTTTGTCCTGTCATGCGTTTGCATGGGAACCGTCTCCCTCAGCAGCCGCAGCATGGAACAACGGGCGGTGCAGGATGCCGCAGTGGAGCCCCGAATGAGGTGTGGTCGTACGGCGAAGAGGTCTACGAGATCTGTCGCAAGTATCTGGCGATACGAGAGGAACTCCGCGATTACACTCGGAGCTTGATGAAGGAGGCTCATGAAAAGGGATCGCCTTTGATTCGGACCTTGTTCTACGAGTTCCCCGAGGACGCCAAGGCCTGGGAGACGGAGGATCAATACATGTATGGTAGCAAGTATCTGTGTTGCCCGGTCTTTGAGTCTGGAAAGAGGCAAATGAGTGTCTATTTACCGACACTCCCAGTTGGCGAAAAGTGGAAGCTTTTCAAAGGAACCGATGAATTTGAGGGTGGGAGAGTTGTAGAGGTGGTGTGCCCACTGGAGACGATGCCTGTATTTGTTCGTGGATGATAAGAAGTGCGGGCGTGGGTGAATAAATTAAAAATGAGCATCAAGTTAACTTGTAGAAAATTTCAAGATCATGAATGTAGTTACGCAATAGGATTTAATTATCTGAATAGCTATAATCCAATGAGGCCTGCGCGCAAGTATGGTCTCATGTGCAAAATGCCAACTCAAGGGTAACACAGACATGCTGTGTCACCATACCACCCCAACACGTCCTATGAAACCCCAAGATGACCAAATCTCGAGATACGTGTTATCTCACACAGAAGATCTTGAGTCGAGGCACATTACGAGCCCAGATGCCCGCACAACACAACAGGATCATCACGCACACCTAGACTCAAAATAAGATACTGAGGTCATACTATCAAATAATGAGGCCTTTTTCCACAAGCAGCTTAGCACATCTGGCTTCATGACTCTGAAAACCACTCTCAAGCATCTGAAAGCTGTCAAGTCCAGGTCACAACTTCTGCATGTCCAGATGGAAAACTCTCAGCTTGAGGAATCTGCCCTTGTGAATATATCTTGATTCTATTTTTTTTTCGTTTAATCTTCTTTTTCGCCAGCTTTCCTGTCACTATAACATTCTCTAGCTGTCCTACATACCACTCATATGCACCAACTCACTGCCTTGGGTGCTGACCGCCTTAACATGGCTTGGGGGATTCAAAAGACAGACACCGCCACACTGTTTGAGACGCATTATATGTTTACAAATTACAACTTAGACTTTCTAAATGATCTTAAAGCACTATGATCCCGTGCCATCCAAACCAAAATAATCCCATTATCAAAATACATTAACAAAGGAAAGGAAACCTTGCACAGTCCATTCCGACGTTCTGATATTCCTTGTCTTTTAGAGACGGTGTTGGTAGCAATGCATAGAATGCTAGTGCTATCGAGTTTTTTTTATTAATGCAAGTGCACTACAAGGTCAAAGTACCCTATAACCTTAAAGATAACTAGACAATTAAAGAGATTTCATCTGAGTATAATAGTATAAGATTTCAACCTACTTAACCAGAACACCAAAAGATTCCAACACAACAAAAGCTTATACATTGCGCAACCTTAGGAAAAAGAGTCATCGGCCTTTACCACGGCTCTCACTAAGACAGCTAGCCTCAGTAGCGCAACTCACATAGAAGAACCAACTTTGCGCGGCTGGATGAGGCATTTAACAATAGAGGTTTTTGTGAAGCCAACAGCAAAGAATACCATTGCTTTTCCACGGTTAAGTAAAGAGGTTATCTAAAGCTTAGAACAAGCCCACAAAACCGCAATCAGACCTTCGGTTCCAAGGCAAGACAGAAGTCTGAATGCCCTCACATCCAAGCAGCTTGGAAGTTTAGAAATGCAGCCAAAGAGTTATCTTCTGAACCTGTAGATAAAAGCAGCAGGCTTTTCCAAATTAAGATTTCAATCCCCATCCTCAACACAACTGCTATCACGTTCTTCTTCATCGTGCACTCGAAGCCAAGCATCCGCATCTTTACCCAACGCAAACAGCGAATCGCTTGAAGCTATTGCGAAGATCGAGACCGCCCTGTCAACGCACAACATCACCCTTGACAAAGTCGCTGCGATACAGGCTTGCACTGCGAAGGACCCACACTCTCGCAAGCTCTTCAACTTACAGGTATATGTTCCAATATAGCTGCAGCTAGGCTACTAACTAAGGGAGCAGGATGTGGTTTAAAAAGCTAGCTTCCTTTTTTAGGAGCTCGTACACAAAGGGGTTCTTTATAATTACTGTCCAATCAGGCTTTAATATGCTCGAATATTATATCAAAAAAGCTAATAAAAAAGAGAACAATAAGAAACGACAGCCTATCCATATACATCTGGATAGTAGGGAGATTTAGGAGCTTGCAAGAGCTGCAGAGGCTAAGAAAGGCCAAGAGGCTAAGGAGGCTAGGGAGGCCGGGCGGGCTAGCCGGGCTAGCCGGGCCTAGGGGGGTGGGTGTTTTATCTCTCCGAACCCAGGAGGGATGCTAGTGCTATTGTCCAGAAATCAACGGGTTGGGAAGATTTATATGTGTCTAGAATGCCTGTAAGTCAAGTGGCCTTTGAGAGATAGAGCTCAAGTATCGATGAACTAACTCTCTCTACTTTCCTCATTCCTAAGCAATAACTCAAGGCCTCCGGAGCCACAGATCGTTGCCTGTCAAGACGACGCCATCTTCAGTGAAGACAATCAAGATGATGTCAGCTCGACGCCTGATTCTGGACCGTTGCCAGACTATAGCGGATGCCTGTAATAATGTTATCAGAATGTTAGGTGGTGTGGCCCAAGGTGTCTTACTATCGTGTCAGAGAGGTTGAGAGACGGCCGTGGCTAAGAGGAAAATCGAGGGGATTTCCAGTACCACTCCCTCACCACCACGACCAGGGCCGTATTGTTGTGTGGAAGCCATCCCACTGCGACCTTTTGATGAGTGCGACACTGTCAAAGCGAGGTAAATATTCATGAAACGAATACGGTGCCACTTACGCATATAGCACACTCTCAACCGTGCCATCCAATTGCAACCCAATACAACCCCTTCCACCATGGCGACTTATCTGTTAGAGTTAGTAGCGAGATGAAAAAAAAAAAGAGAGAAAACGACATTTGTGTACAATCGTGCTATGAGAGGAGATATCGTCGCGGGAATCGAACCCACTCCCCGTAGGGCTGCCAACACGATATTTGAAAAAGGGGCTTTCGCCCAGGCTTTCGCCAGAGGGGGTGAGAGAAGGAGGCTTTCGCCTAGGCTTTCGCCAGAGGGGGTGAGAGAAAGGGGCTTTCGCCCTTAGGGGATGAGAGGAGATGACTTCGCCGACTTCCTTACTCTGAATATACCACCTCTTCATCGTCATCCGGCATCTCGTAATCCACAAAATCATCCCCTGTCTGGATGTAAGACTTGAATTCCTCAACCCTATCGACGGCCGCTTCAAGAGCTTCGAAGGCGTTGGGGGTGCTCTGAGCTAAGTTGAGCTGAGTGAGGTGGGCGGCAGCGGGAGTGGCGGCAGCGGGAGTGGCGACAGCAGCAACGGAAGCTCTAGCGGCTCTGACAGCAGCAGCACTCTTTTCAGCGGCGGCGGCAATAGCAGTATCGACCGCGGCGATAGCTTCAGCAGCAGCTTCAGCAGAAGTAGGGTCGCTGGTGGGAGTTTGAAGGGTGGCGAGGGCAGCAGCAGCTTTCTCAATAGCGCTGGCAAGAGCAGCAATAACGGCAACCATAGCTTTAGCGGCAGCTTCGGCAGGAGTACCATCGCTGGTAGTAGGAGCGGCGGTGGCGGGAGCGGCGACAGTAGGAGCAGCAGCAGGGGTGGGAGTGGTTACGGGGGGAACAGCGACAGCCTGAGCCGTGAGGCGCCGTTTCTTTCGGTCGCTCGCGGTCTGGCTACTCCACTGCTGATTGTTACGTTTCATTCTGCTTAGTGGGTTAGTCAATGTTCGGCAGCTCTGGGCAACTTGGACATACTTTCTTTGTTGTTCTTTGAAGATGTTTGGTTTGAATTTGAGGGTGATGTTGTTGTAGTTGTTTGTTGTGCTTGGCTTAGGAAGGGGTACAAGGCACAAATAGGTCCAACGGCGTGGGTGGCAACTGAGAGATGTGTGGATTACGTTCATTCACTTCGAAAGGCTGGAAAAAATGACCCGGCTGTTCGGTTGGCGGCAGGTCTGGCCGAAAGGTGCTGTCAGCCGGCTGCTCGCGGCGGCAGTTGTCAAGAGTAACCTCAAGCAGGTCATCACATTGATTCACAACTATTCTCTCGTTTTTGATATTCATCGCTAGTGTTGAGGGCGGCTACGATCTTGAGTTTGGCGGTGACGCTATAGAAAATAAGATGAAGTTGGCTGGCTGGGCTAGAGCTTACTACAGGCACCATGTGGCGATGTGGGGTGGCTACCTCTCTGCTGCCTTCGTACATTCAAGGGGATCAAGCCTTGGCCCCATGCAAACAGTTAGCCAAATCTGATTGAACAAAATTTTCCGTCAAACGGTTTTGGCACTGGGTTGTGGCTTGGTTCGACCCCAATGTTAGGTCTCTACCTGCCATCATATCGAGTTTTTTTTTATTAATGCAAGTGCACACAATCTTCACACATCTTCGACAATTCTTTTTCACGACACCCACAACCAACTCCTCCATAATCATTAAAATGGACTCTCTCGTGCGCAACGAAGCCACCGTGGCCCAAATTCAGCGTCTTGAAGACGCTGTCTATAACCCTCTCAACGGGAAAGCGTGGCCAGCCAGTCACACAGAGATCCTTTCAGGTCGCCGTGGCTTGCCGGTCTACAGACGATACCAGGAAATTCTTGATGCATATCACCAGTCTCAGGTGGTAATTCTGTCAAGCGAGACCGGCTCGGGCAGGTCGACCCAAGTCCCCCAGCTGCTCCTCTACGATGAATATGCAAGCGGCCTCACTATCGCCTGCACCCAGCCACGCCGACTGGCCGCGACCGAGCTCGCTAGCCGCGTTGCCGAGGAATTGGGAGTCACCCTGGGTGAAGAGGTTGGCTACAAGATTGGTAGCGACCAGTTGGTCGACAAGAACCTGAAGAAGACTCGACTCGTCTATATGACTGAAGGTGTGCTCGTTAGACAACTGTGCTATGACAGGAATCTGTCAGCATACTCATGCATCATCATCGACGAAGCCCACGAGCGATCCGCCGATCTCGACCTGCTGCTGGCTCTTCTGAAAAAAGCCATGAACCGCCGTAAGGATCTCAAGGTAGGCATCTTTCCAACCATCCAATTCACCCGCTGTCTGGCCAGGTTCATGCTGATCATAACAGGTGGTCATCATGTCAGCAACAGTAGATGCAGGGTCGTTACAGAAATACTTCGGCAACTGCCCACTGGTGCACATTACCGGCCGCAACTTTAATTTTGAGACATTGTATGTCCAACTCGAGGACATTGGGCCCAGCTTTGTTACTCAAGCTGCAATGATGGCGGTCCATATCCACCAGAATAAAAAGGCTGGCCACATTCTGGTATTTCTTCTTGGGGCAGAGGAGATTGAAAATGTTTGCATGGTGCTTCGCAAATACACCACGAACTTGGACATCTACCCTCTGTACTCGATGCTATCGGTCAGTGAGCAGGCGAAGGCTCTGAACTCGTCTGGTCCAAATCGCAAATGCATTGTGTCGACCAACATTGCGGAGACTAGTCTCACCATCAGCAACGTCGTCTATGTCATTGACACTGGACTATCAAGACAGCTGGTTTATAACCCCCGCCTCAACATGCATATGCTTGCGTTGCGGCCAATTTCCCAGGCATCGGCAAGACAGCGTGCGGGTCGAGCTGGTCGGACAAGCGACGGCTTCTGTTATAGACTGTACAGCAAGGAGTTCTATGACAACATGGATCCATTCACTGAGCCTGCAATTCGCCGCGTGTCGCTTGACCCGATCATTCCGAGGCTAGTGGCCACTGGTTACAGAAAGGTCGTCGACTTTGACTGGTTTGATGCCCCGCATCCAGAGTCAATCTCACGTGCTGTGCAGAATCTTCGAGATTGGTATGAACCAGCATTCACACTTTTTCTTCAAGTTCCAGATACTAACACAGACTAAACAGGGGGTTCCTAGACGATGAAGCCAAGGCCACTCCATCAGGTCGCCTCGCCGCGAAGGCTCCACTGGACCCAATCTGGTTTCGAGCCATCCAAGTTGCGGCGAAGTTTGGCTGCGCCTTCAACATGGTGGACATCGCAGTCTTGTGCAGCTCCCAGAAGCCAATTTTCATGCGCCCAACTGGGTACCGAATGGTGGCGGACTTGGCCAAGACAGCCTTCGCGCATCCACAGTCGGATCACATCACCCTCGTGAACGCCTTCAACGCCTACCTGCACGAACGTCGGGTGGTTCGACAAAGAAAAGGCCCCACATCCGATATTGAGGATTGGTGTGTTCGTTATGGCTTGAACATGGCGGCTCTAGACGCAGCCCGCATCACTCGAGAGAGTCTAGTAGAGTTCCTGGCCATAGATGCCCAGATCAAGCCATCCAGCGCTTCGATTATGGGCATGACGGTTGTTCGTAAGGCGCTGGCCATAGCTTTCTGCACACACACCGCCATCCGCCGTACCCATGATACGTACCGAACGGTTCATGACAACACTCCAGCGCTTCTATCGCCGCTTAGCTCTCTGTCAAATGATGACTGCGACTGGGTCATGTATACCAAGCTGCACAGGTCGGGGGGTAAACAGTACCTGGAGACAGTTACGGCAATCAGTCCAGAATGGCTCGTGGTAAGATATCGATACAACCAACCCCACTCTCCAATTTGACTTATTGAACTAACAATGGTCCAGGACCTACCCTTCTTCAAGGACGACCGACTGCCGAAATCGTGGACCGGGTCATGGAGACAGCCTAAAGTCAAGCGTTCCCTCGAGAATGCGAAGGCTGCAGTCGAGTCATCCAAGGGAAACTAACGCCCCTTCCTCTCACTCCTTCTGGCGGAAGCCTGCGCGAAAGCCCGAAAAAAACAGAAGGAAAAAAAGGCCACAACGGCATGGCTCGAATATTGAACCAGCCAGTATGTTACAGTAGCATGCACATAGACCACAATTCCTCACACACTGATTCGGTTAGCGTATGGTATAGAAACTGCTCTGATTGTAACGCAATCGGAGTGTTCCTTTTGCGGAACAAATTCCATTGTGAACCCAAAAAGCGGACCTGGCCCTGCTGCACAAAGACCCACGGTCGTGACACAGTGCCGCAGCTGTGTCAACACACCCCCATCCTTGATGAACCATGCATCCTCATGCTACATAACTTTGCCAAAGTATTTAATTCTTTTCAATTCCCACCCGACTGTAAACAACTCTAGTACCCCATGTGATGTTTACTTTCTTGGCGCATGCAAGAGAGTGCTTGAAGTGATAGTATTCCACCCATCATATTGCCAGTTTAGCTCAATAAGAACCAGTTTAAAAAGATCCCCAAGTTTCATTAACACGCTCGCGACTACTTCCGATTTGTGATCCTCCCCATAGTGCACAGAAATTTGTCGGCGTTAAATAGTTAACGGCCTCCTTTTCGGTATTCGCCAAGCCGATTCTTTCTATTGGTGGCCCATTTTCATACCAATATCTCAAATTTCGAGACGCAGTCACGAAACTTGCACCTACATAGACAAATGCAAGTATACCCACCGCCTGCAAAACTCTTCCTCCTCAGGAACAGGCAAAGAAGGGGTACCTGTCGAACCCACTGGTGCCTTCTTCGCACAGTACCTAAGCTTCACCCCCAACCGCTTGGAGTCATTCTGGCCCGAGTTTCTTCGTCTGATGTGGCGTAGCAAAGAGAACGAGCACAAGCGAGACGCAGCTCAATGCGAGTTCTAGAGAGCCATGTATTAATTCTACCGGATTCATCAAGACAAAATTTACTAAAGGCGTAGAAAATCAACATTCATTTTTAATTACAACGCCGCGACGGGCCTACCGGAACTAACTCATTTCTCATTTTCGATAAATTGGCCCCAACCGAAGGTGTTCGAGTCACCTTTTGCGAGGGCCCTTTGCCGTCGGCCGCGTTTAAACTTGGACTGAATCGCGTCGTGAGGCGAGAGGAGTTCCTGTGCCTGGGGAGGGAGATCTTCCGGCTTAAATGGCGAGGTAACGGTCTCCACAACCTCACCCGCCTCATTGACAAGTCTGAACGGTGCCATTGGATCAGTAGACCATTCCTCTTCTGTCATCTCTGTCATCTCTGCAGTGACTTGACGGCCGAATGATTGCCAGCGTATAAGCTCGTCGTAGCCGCCCCAACCCAAACAAACACCAGCTGGTCGCTCATACGTCACTACGTGCCCAGTCGAAGTGGCTGACCGACGCTCAGATACTTCGTTTCGGCGCTTGGGGGAAACGTAGGATAACGACTGGTTCATCGTCTCAGGGTCCGATCCGTTTTCACCGATCAGTTGGCCAGGACGCCAATTCTTGGACATGGCAGAGCTCACGAATTCATTGCCGTGCTTTAAGTAGTGCTCCGTATCCTCCGCTGGTTTGTCGAGGGTCAGTACGTCCACTGGACGATCAACTTGTCGGAAATCCCGGTAGCCTCGCGACATATCAAGGGGCGGCTTGGGAGCATACTAAACTTTCCAGCCTTGGGCCTTGAGAGCGGCTATTTCTTCCATGGGAACAGTGATATACTCATTTCGCTGTTGCGACGTGCCCACCCTCTGGCGAGTTGTTGGTTCCTCAGGCTTGTCGGCAGGTGTTTTTCGGGTTAAGATGATATACTCGGTATCAAGATTATCATCGTACATCTTATTTCGGGCGTTTGCCAAACTAACATACTGGCGGGGCTGCATCTTTGCCGTCCCGTCCATGTCCGTCGTGACTCGGGGGCATGGCTCAACAATCGAGTCATAGTACGCCTCGTGTCTACGGGCGGCGGCGAGAAAGTTGTTGAGACTTCTCTCGGGCTTCTCTTCATCATCCTTCCATTCGTCGGGCCAGACCTTTCCGTCACATAAACTGACTGAGGCTAATGATTCGACCAAGGGAGAAATGGTGACAGCTTGCTGCGCCACCGGCGAGGAGGAGACTTGGTGTGCGGGGGCAGGGTTGTCGGTCGGTGTAGCAGGATCGGGTGGAGGCATGCTGCTTTACAGTGTCAGCCTTTATCGATCATGGAGTGATTCAAAGCTCATGTGTTTCTACAGGTTTGAGCTTCCAAACCCAAGTCGGTTAATGGGGAATCCGTCAGGGTTGCACTTACATGGCTGACAAAGATGTGTCTTGCTTGTGAGTGATTGTGTTGGTAAATTGACGTCGGGTATTCTGGTTGTGATGGTAATAGTGGCGGGATGGGAGTGTGACTAGAAGGGAAAAGAGGAGAAGTGGGAAATCGGAGCTGAGGTTACCAACTACGTGTGCAGGTAAATAGCACCAACCGTCACCGAGTGCAAACCAGCGGCGCAAACACGTGACGTTTCGCCAGGTGCACCTTAGAAGAATGGGGACTTGTTTTGTGAGACAGGAGGGTGCGGGGAAGTATCTAGCGCGGATTCTATAAATCGGATGTTTTTGGCATCAAAGGTCGTCGTAACAACCATCCTATAGGGTAAATATACAGTTAATGGCATTGGCTACAGTCATACAAAGGGTTTTGGGGGCAAGGTTTCGCGCTGCATATGCCCCTATCAGCTTATGACAGAGTGACAGGCCACTCGTGGAGGCCTCGACTCGTCGAACCAGCGAAAAATAGAGTGGTTGATCCATTAACCTTTTCAATTGAGCGGGTTAAATCCATCAAGGTCGTGGTTCTTGACACAAAAGACGCGCGAGCTGATGGTCAAACTCGGTCGTCGAATGTTTAGTCGCTCACTGCCAGAGTGGCAATGAAGGTTGGCTCGAGGTAAAGTTTTGGAATAGGGCCCTAGGCCTGGCAGGTTAGTTCATGTCAACATCAGGCGAGAGTGGTTGGGGATAACGTACTACATGGTCTTATTGTCACATCACTTGAGTCAACTCGATTGCCATCGAAGGCAAGGTCTCGGCTATTTGAGATTGATAGCAGAATACCCTCGTCTCCAAGTCCCTTCGGGCGCCCACAAATGCCAGTTTCTTGCGCAAGAATTTCCCTAAGCAGTTGCATCATCCATCTTGGCATTCGCAACACCGAGGTCAGTTGTCACTTGCTTCAATCCGCAGCGCTTCTGGTACAATCGATCTCGGGGCTTGTTCTCTTGCTGTCCACCGCATTAGCTTGCCGAAATTCTATGTACGCCAGGTTGGCAGAGTAGGGGAAAGCCGTGAGAGCCAGCAGGTCGCAGAGCTAGATATAAGCTTTTTCGTTCGATGCCGATGGTCGAAAACCCCATTCAAGGATGGGAACTGAATCGCATCCCTAGAGGAACTAGAGTTCAGTGATGACCTGAACGAACAGCGATTGATATGGAGTTTAGCGCAACACTTGACTTCCTGACATTTTGATACCGGTCTTATTAAAGCATAAAATCCCCGAAAGATTGTGTAACGCGGGCTCCCCCAACCGAAGGGATAGCCTCATCCCTTGAGGTCTAAGACAACAGGACACAGTAGCCTTTTCAGTCTCTATTGAAAGTAAGAGGAATAACTAGAGGAAGGAAGGATCAAGCTTTAGAATGTAACAGGGCGACACTTAGTGAGATAGTCAGGCAGAGTAAACGTAGGTTTCTATTGAATACGAGACTAAAGCTTGATCCTTCCTTCCTCTAGTTATTCCTCTTACTTTTAATAGAGACTGAAAAGGCTACTGTGTCCTGTTGTCTTAGACCTCAAGGGATGAGGCTATCCCTTCGGTTGGGGAGCCCGCGTTACAGATTGTGCCTCAGTGACATTTTCCGATGAGGCTACACAGAACTTCACTACTCAAAGTATCAAGTTAAAAAATAAAAATACATAAACAATAAATAAATAAATAAAATAAAATTATATATAATTTATTTATTTTATTTTTTATTTATATTTTATTTTTTTAGTAAGTAGTTAAGAAACAGTAGTGAAAAGTAGAAAGGGGACAGTCTTGTATGAGGCTGACAGGGACAAGGACCCGCCAAGTGGATCTGCTATTTTTCGTAAAGACAGTTGGGGTTTATCATCATCAGTTTGTCGGACTGCTTGATCGTATCTTGCTGACCCTGGCAAGGCTGCAGCGCAATGCCCTACAGCGTCCATTTCCGAAACGTGCCGCCTATATTGATCATGCATTGGCTGGCATTGCTGCCAGTAGGCCCCACGTTGATCGATGCTCAGGTGAGAATGTTTGTCTTGACGCGTCTGCGGGCTTCATTTCGCGTAATTCGGTGAATGCGGTTAGCGTGAGGGACCTAATACCCCTTATTGCCATGTTGGGAGGGGGTGCAAGAAGTCATGTGCCGGAGCAAAGGGCAGTATATAGAGCCAACGAGCGGGCGGGACGGGGAGAGAATAGATGTCGTTGCATAACGACAGTCGCCATTTTGAATGTCTTGTATTGTGTTGGCGCGTTGATTCCAAAAGTTACCGGCTAAATACGTCAGCTATATTTGGTCCAGCATAATCTGCCAATACAATTGCCTTTGCGCTCGGCCGTTACATTTCTTCCACAAAGTCGATCCGCATGTCCAAGTTACCATCGGCCTACATCGACCTCGTGGAGGTCCGCCCACAGTACGTCTTTGTGTGGCATACAGACTTCACTTTGGTGCACTGCACCTCAGTTGGCCAAGAGTTGCGCAACAGCCCAGAAGCGCGATGCTTATTCTCGATAGAAATCTTCGGTAAACGGGAATATTTTACTTCATCCTTTGATAACCTACCAGGTGTGACTGTCGCACAATTCTCGGACCACGTGAGGTGCCCGCACTGGCCGAGTTCCGCATCGAAGTTGGCTGCTATGGCTCCCACAAATACATCAACGCGGAGCTATATCGCCCAAACCAAACAAGACTTCCCATCTTGTATCCGTACCTTGATCATCATTGCTGGTCATTGGTCAAATCACATCACGTGATCACCCGTCGGGTATAAGTGGGGCCCGGCCGTCGGCCCGCTTTACGCCACATCGCCATCCTGGCTGGCTGGTATTGATCCAACACACACCACCACGTATATCTCTCAATTTAAAATCAGGAATTCGCAACACTTAGCAGTAGCTGGTCCTTTGGCGCAATGGCAGCGCGTCACTTTCCGGATTAGGATATTGGTGAAGGTTCTGGGTTCGAGTCCCAGGAGGATCGGATCAGCTCCTTTTTTGCCGTGGTTGGTGATGTTACGATGATGGGTATGTGCCCAGTGAAAGAGGCGATATGGCTGCTTGAGATGGCAATGTGCTCTACCTTTTTACTGCTAAGCATTCCCCGAGATTGGCAGCCATTTAGGTGTGGAATGATTTGTGGAGGCAGAAGAGTGGCATCGCCTGTTCATGATTGGATGACTGTTGGTGGATACCACGGACATCGGCCTCAGTCACATCCGAAGCCCGTTGCTGACATGACATTCAAGTGGGTGGGCCCTGGATTTGGTATCTGACCCAAGTAAATGATGAGCATAGTAAAGAACACACAGTGGGTGTAGTTGTGAAAGTCGACTTGTCTAAGCCTTGTCTTTACGTGATCTTGGATGTCAAATCACGTGTATTTATCACCCACATCACAACACCATCCATTTGAATCCTTCAACAAAGAATTCTTCGGTATTCATAGCGAAACATGGTTTCCTCCTCGGCGGAGGGGCTCCCCTGCGGTGAGCTTTTGCCTCCAGCGGCCCTACCCGGGACCACCTCCGTCTTGGCGACGGCCCCGACCTCCGTGTGAGGAAGGCGCGGGTTTTGGTGAGAGACATTCCTGGCACCAGGGTACGTACCCGCAATTGGAGTTAACCAATGTCCACAACGAAGAGTATTTTTTTTAGAGTAAAACTCTAGATGGCCTCGGAACCTACAGTTCGACCTACGTAAACTTCTTCTTCGATCTCTTGCACACATACATTTTGCTAGGGGCACACATCAAACTGTTTAGCTAGGGCGTTTCTGGAAAATCCTAAGATAGCCCAAAGAAAATACTAAAGTCGTAGTTTATTTTATTATAAATAAGCTTAGAAATATATATAAAATTATTTATTTTATTCTTATTTCTTCATCAGTGTTTTATGTGTGCATCTAGCAAAATGTATGTGGGTGCGCAGGAAGACTCGAATACAAATACTCGACCGAGATATCCTACAGCCTCCTGAACTAAGCAGATAAGCTCGATATACAATAGCTACAGACAATCAGATCTGACTCACGGTCACGAACCCTCCGAGAGCTCTGCATAGGTTGCTATAAGAAGTTCTAACCTTCGCCCCTCAGAGTAGAGAAAATAAAGAGCCTCCTCCGTTACAATCATCTACACTCCTAGATCCTCATCACTTGCGATATGAAACATATTCGCATCATGGCTTTTGCTTCGTCTAGGAAGCCTTGGCGATGCTGTCAAGGCTGCCATTGACTAACGCGGATCTCTTCTTCAAGATTTCTTGGAGCATTCGGTGCACAGGCACTCAAGGATCTTGGGCTGCATGATATGTGGAGTCTGAAGGAGATTCTAGGTTCATTGATTGGTATTCAATCTAGCCTTTGTTTCAAAGGGAGCCTTCTCGCAAGAGAAGGAAACAGTAGATATTGCCGCGAGCCCAACAGTGGGATGCATACAATGAGACTCATACCCAGCCTTTGACAGTGACTCAGACCAGAGACCCAAAGGGGTTTCTGAATTTTCTGTGAGTTACATTATCGTTAGTCTTGTGATAGTAGCACTGCTAATTTAGACCGCAGCATGAACCGTCAGGCTTGACACAGCGAACCGATCCACCGCCGTCGCTCGCACCTCTGCCGCTGCGGCTCTGCTTCCCTCTGACCTCCTTTCACTATCACTCCCACCATCAGAGCAGCTGCAGAATGGACCGGTTCAGAAGGCAAAGACAACAAAATGATCATCTTAGATAGCGACAAAACCGCGAGTGAGCTTTTGTATCCAGAAGATGACGAGTAGGCAGCCAAGGATGCTCTCCCCGCAGATGAAGTGGACCTCTCCGTCAGAACACATGGTCCTACCGTCGGAACAGCAAACCCCATCAGATCCATTTCCTTCTCGGGCCAACACCCCCGGCCAGTCTGGTATCCCTTTGGGGAGTGGGCTCAATTAAGCAAAATTATTAGAAGGTGTAGGCGCTCTGGGCCGTCCGCTTAGTTACGAGACGCATCATGGATGAATAAATTTTTAATTGACCTCTTTATACCTATATGCATCGAATTTGATTGTGCTGCTTCCTCTATTTTTTGCATCAGCAAGCCGCCCCGTTTGAAATGCCCCTTGCACCACTGGTCTCGGCACGACACGCTGAACCAAGTATACTGGGACTCTCAGGCTGCTGGTCGCGAGTCCTCATGAGATTCTGACTTAGAACGCTTAGGCAGGGCGTTGCTTTCCGGCGGCAAAGGTTGTGGGTTCGAGTCCCACTGGAGTTGATTGACTGCTTTTTTGGTTCTGATTACCTTTTTGGTCTGCTCACTGATTGGTATTGGGCATTCCATTTCCACTCTCAGCGACCGGCAGGCATATCCTCACTCATATGCATATTTTTGTTTTTAATTTGTACTTGCATGCGTGTACGAATATCTTTGCTTTTTTTCGCCCCCAGTCTTAGACTCAATTGGGTGCGCGGCCGTGGAATGTTGCATGATGGCTGCGACGCCTGACACTGAGGCTTGGATCATCCGTTTTCTATCCAGTCAGAACCGCGTGTCGCATGCGGTGTCAGTTCAACTCGTCAGCTCGCTGCAGTCAGATTCGCTGGGCTATGAGACCGACCCACTCGAGGCAGCCAGTTGCCTTGTCGCATCCGCTGCTCACCTCGTTCCTCTCAGGAACTGGGAACTCACAAGCACAGCCCGCCCAGTATCCAATATGCCGTGTTGCATCATGCCGGTATCTATTCATATCATCCAGTACGCGCTAGCTCTATTGAGGTATTTGCGGCGATCACTTCTTCCTGTCTATTGCATCACACCTATCGCCGCGTATACTGCGCCCCGGCGTCACAACGCTGCTCTTACAGGATAGGAAGAGCGAATTCCAATTCTAGTGGGAGAAAAGCACTGAGAGAATACACTGTAATGGCTCCGGACTTTGTGGCGTCTTCGGCGAAGCCGACATGCAGAGTGGGCTGCTGCATAAGCTGTACCTCGCACATCACAGCCTGATTTTCTTTACAGCCACCAGCCCCTTTTCAAACAAGGTCCAGCTGCACATTAGCACCGTGTCTTTGCAGGATGCGGCTTAGGCGGTCAACAGGGTGCCCCCAGAGACATACGTAAGAAAGGCAAATAATCCCGGACCCCATCTGCAGCCTTATGGAGATGATCTGTACACTGTGCACTCCCACAAAATCTCATCTTTAAAAAGCACGCACTTGGGAACCCCAAAATCGAGTCTCGAAAAAAAGAGTTCTTGCTATCACCATCCCTAGACACCCGCTCGCAATTCACGCCGAATGCCTTCTGCCCAGCCTTGGCCAGGTCCGGTCCCAACCAAGGCAAAGATCGAACCATGGAGCGAGCCTCGTGGAATTGTACCGACAACCAAGGCACACTTGAGCCAAACGACGACATCGATGGCCTAGGTGTAAGTGGAAGAAGCAAGGAGAAGAGGAGCCGCGCGCCACAGCTTCCGACCGATTCTAATCCAAGCAAGCTTGCAGGTGGTTATTGGATTCGTCGCCATGGCCTTCATAGCCGTCGCGTTGCTGATCGCCTACTACTTCTTTGTCTTCGACCCGTATGAAAACCCTTTCCAGCACAAGAAAAAAGCGACCACAAGCAGTCGACCAGCCAACCCAGTTGATGTGCTCGTGTTTAAGCTTTTGAGACGAGTGCGGAATCGTATCTTTGGAGCCAAACACGATAAAAGGGATAGCGAAGAGGCATTCTACAAGGCAGGTAGCTCGAGGTGTCGTTTGAGTCATATCTACAATCCGCATGCTAATCATTCTTGGTGAAACAGTGCATCCTGATGGTCGCTGATACCCAACTCCTCACCGGAATGGCTATAGCTATCAGCGGATACTTCACACTGACACGAGGGTTGGCAGCGTACTACTGGCAAACCCTCGTGTATCTCATATGGTTCGCGTGTTTAACCCACCTTTCGGCCTTGACTTGCCTGCGATCCTACCTTTACATGCACAGGAGAGCGCGGGCCTGGAGGCTATTCCTCATGACTGCCCTGCTGGCCATGCTTTTTGTAGGATTCATTCCGACAGGGCATTTTGACTTCATTCGGCCTGCACAGAATGAGACATATGTCGACTTCGGTCACAGGATTATAAATGAGAAGAATCACAGCATAAGCATCTCAGAAGTACCAGGCAACAAGACTCTCCATGTCTACACATCGTCACCTGCGATATGTTTCTTCAAGGGGAATATGCAACGAAACGACAAGGCGCTGCTTTCCATGGTATTTTCCCTCGTTCTACTTGTCTACGGCTATGTCATTCGAATTAGCAAACTATTCGAAAGGAGCTCGCTTACCCTTTCCATAAAAGTTCATGGATCGATTGAACGATGTCATAATGAGCTCCTGCAAGGATGGGAGGGCTTTTTGCACGGGATAAAAAGTCCCAAAGTCAGAATCAGAATGGCTGCCATATTTCTGCCTTTGCAGGCAAGTTTACTCTTTCTTCTAACAATGTTATTGGACATATATTGCTCAATGCTATTAGAGGTAATATATGTCCCTTTCCAAGTGATATGTATCTGGTGTGTTAACGGAAATAACAGATCATATCCCTGCTGGTGTCTGCCTCTTGGGGTGTGATTCGCATAAGAGATATTCGAAGTTACAGTACTGGTACGGAGCAGCCACAGGGGAACAAATGGGCATTCGGGCAAATCCTTCCCTTGATTCTCCTTGCTGTGCCAGTTTTGTCTATTGCAGACTTTATGTATGACTATTTTAGTACCAAAAGTAGGATTATTCTTTCTTCCTTACACACGAATTTTCTTTTTTAATTGACTAACTGTGGTGTTAAAGGGACGAACCCGGAACTAGATTATTCGCAACCTGAACAAGGTTGGCATCCTTTGACAATAGTGGTGACGACTTATCAACTAATATTTATTTAGCTTCCCCCGTCCAACATGAAGCAAACGACTCGGAACAACACAATCCAGAGGCCGAGCCTGCAAATGGAGAGAGTATTGAGCTCCCAACACAGCATCTCAGCATCGATGCCGCTCCTTCCAGTATATGTAAGAACTCATCTCTCCAAGAATGTAAAGCCAGCTGACAATACCACAGACAACAACCATGACTGGTTTGATCCCGTGGATCCGAGTGCTGAGACCCTTGTGGCTCGTTCCCCTTATGCTACCTTGAATGCTTCGAAACACGAGCAACAACTGCAGAACATTATCAACCAGTGTAGGGAAGGGTATAAAAATCTCTTTGGATGGTCTCCCTTGATGGTACCTTTCCCAACCACCCTCTGGCTGGCACTTTTGTTCCTACAAGGGGCAACAAAAACGATTGCGGATAACCCAGACTGGGTTGTCTTTCGCATTTTCATTTTCTACCTGATATGGCCATTATGCTACTGCCAGATATCTATTCAGGCTCTCTTCTACATAGATCTTATGAAATGGAGCAAGACATGGAAGCATGTGGTGAGGTTTATTGTATGCGGCTCGCTCACTGCAGTCCCTATGGTATCATATATGCTTTGGCCGGAGGGTTGGTTCCAGCAAATAATATTGGCTGGTGTATTTGGAGGCTTCCACTTGGCAGTTATATTTTACTGGTCGGTGGCTTGTTTCTAGGATACTATACTCGATTTGAGGTTTGGGGCAGCGCTTTGGGGGAGATTCTGGGCAAAAATATTGGATTGGTGCTTTGTGATATTATAGGAAAGGAAATTATGAATAATAAAATAAGTATTGATAATGGCTGACAAATCTGAGAAGATATCTTCACGTCAGAAATTGGAATTGCTACACTATCATTTAATATCCGCAATGCCATACAGTCGCGAGCAGTAACTATCAAACACTGTGTGGCGGGATCAAGCAATGAGTTCGTTTGGTACAGTCTCTAATTGGTGCCAAGGAGCGAAGGCAGACCAATGAACACGAAGGGATGTCACTGCCCCCTCCACTTTCTCGCCATGACTGCATAGCCAAGCCGGAGCAAGCGAGCATCGGGCATAGCGAAGAGTCGCAGGATACGGCTACAGAGCCTCATCGGACAACACTTCATGTTGGTGGGCATATCTCCGAGCTGAAAGCAAGGGTATGGTTGGCTGCATAGCGGCGTTTGGGGGCTGAAATCTGACAAATCGCTGCTTACGCCTTCAACCACTTGCCAATGGCCCCCACAAGAACTGAAAGAGGGGATGGATGAACCAGTGACACAATCACATTTTAGACTGCACTTTCCACGCCAGAGCCAACCTTGATGGGGATTTGGTCAGCCTCCCCATAAATGATGGCGTTGGGAAAATGGGATGGGGGGTCGGACTGTAGCAATATCTCAGCCCCGTGCATCGAATTGGGTGTCATGCATCATGTGCTGACCAGAGCTAAGCTTGACCGACTCTCACATAGACAGCACAGTCCCCCAAAGCCATAATATAAAAAATGGCGCATGTGTTCTCCAACATGGTCAACTTGTAGCCTTCCCAACCCCTCTCCATTCGTTTTTGGACCTGCTCCATTTCCCCCCATTCACACAGCCATGGCACACTTAAAATCTCAATCAACTAGCCCTGACAGCGTAACACCGCCCAGTGGATTTATTCCGCAAAGCTTTAAAAAGAAGCGTGTCATTCATGAGTACAAAGAAATGAAATTTGGCGATCGTGATGCATTCGAGAATACGCGCAACGATGAAGATAAAGACGCATTAGCGGCCGAGAAGAAACGAATTGAGCAAGTCCTCGACGAATTCAAGAGAACGAAGCAAAAAACGAAATTGTTAGAGAACGTAAGAGAGGCCTTTGTTGAATGGAGGGAAGAAAGAGAACAGAAATTGAGGAAACTCAAAAAGGACGAAGCGGCATGGCGTTCAGTGGATGAAAAGACAAAAAGTCAAGTGGAGGCCTTTTTAAACCAAAAAATTGACGATCGCCATAAAAAGCCGCGGGTTGTTGAAAATGAGACTAAAAAAGTAACCGAACCACTAAACGAGTTCAAAGCTGGCGTCATGCACTTTGAAAGAACTTGCGACGAGAAAGGTCGTCCAGTCTGGCGAGGTACAACTGATGATGACAAGCAGTATTCGGCAAAGTTTCCTGACCAGAAGATATCAATGAACGACCTTCTATATGGAGATAAGGCTCAGAATCCCTTCAAACGCGAAAAGGACAAGATCAAATACATTCATATTCCGGCAAATCACATGCAGTGGATACAGGTAAGAAGATATTCTTCAGTCATAAGCGTATCTTTGACACCCATTCAGAAAGCAGTAGAAAGATACTACGAAGAGGACGTACAAGAAAATATCAAGCAGAAAACAAATCAATTGCTTTCCCGCGAGTATTGGAGAGGTCAATTGCATGGGGGTGGACTTGGAAGAACACAAGTCCATGCTCGACATATGCGCCCACGATGTTCTCATATTACATTGGGTTGGTTGAATTTACATCTTCTATTATATGAAACTGACCTACTAAATAGATACTGGATCGGGTATGATGACGCAGAAAAAAGAGGATAGTAACCTTCACCAATCTACCACTTTGGAGTCACACGACAATATCAAGACCCCACCCAATTTTGCCCTTTTTGTAAGTTTCATCACATTCACACTTTCTGTAGCAACAGCTCACCAGTATAAGCTCCCCTATCTTCATTGGGAAACAAACCGACGACGGAAGAAGTTGGCAGAAGTTGTTCAAGATGTAACACAAACTAAAAGTAAGTCAAATATTGATCATCATGTACTTTTGAAACTAACACTCCCCCAAGAACCAGGACTCATTTCTTTGGTTGAGCTTGAACAGAAGAAGAAAAAGAAAAAAGGGAGATATAACAAATTCGACCGATCCAATATTCCATCTAAGCTCGGTCGATATCTTTACCATTTAGCTCAAGCCTGTGAGACGATGAATTGCGACGCCGACGAAAGATTAATTCGCCATGGCTTATCCCGAAAGGATGGCAAACTAGATTTACCGTTGCATATTCGCCGAACCTTGGACCAGTTCTACTTCTTGACACTAGCGGACACAAGTCGCAGAGATACAGACCAAGTAGTATACAGACAGACTCAAACCAGGATAGAGAATTATCAGAGCGAGGATGATTCGTCGGGTGAAGAAGAAGAGCCTCTCTCGCATCTGAATGAATGCCGACTCTTCCATCCTCTGCGGAATCTCAAAAAAGGTCGAGAGAGACAGCCTGGCTGTGAGTGTCCGAGCGCAGGCAAAGCAGAGTCCGACAAGAAATCCAAGGTCATGGCAAAACTTGAAGGAAATACCCGTGTGGTCATGGTTGATCAGCTATGGATGTGGATTCTGGATGAAAGTAAGATTCAATTTGTTGATCGTAAGGAGAGGTTCTCTTTTAGCTGACAATTCTAGATACCATAATCACGTCCTTTCCTCGGCGTTGGGGTGTCAACAAGCATGATTCTTCAGGTGTTCACAAGAGCCTTCGAGAGACGTTGGCAAAAAAGCAGGAAATCCGATCCATTTATCATCTTGGTGAGCGCTTTGACACAAACACCAAATGGAAAGTTTGCTAATGAATTCCCTTTTAGCGCTTTTGATCATTGACCAATGTTCTCGGGTGTTTTTCGATCGCACACAGCCAACAGACGACAGACCGGAAGTGATGGATCTCTTCGCTCAAGCCATAGGAACGGTCGTACGTATAGCCGTTTTGTTTTATTTTTAATTTAACAATCTAATCGCACTTTCTTAGACTGATAATACCACTTCCGCGTATGAACTCTTCTGGAACAATGTCAAGTTGCAGTCTTGTGCTGTTCATGATGAAGGTGACAAAATGCAAGCGCGTCGATACTTGAATATTAACCCGGAAGGGGTCTTGCTCCGTGAAGCTCACGATATTTCTGAAGAGCTACATATAAGTGAGTCTGTTTATTTTCTTATCATCGTTCTGTGTGATTCAGCTACACCACATCAGCAAAGACGAGGCGCGGTCATTTGTGCTTGGCTGCCACGTCAGGTTAAACCTTTACTGACAAAGTGGTATCAAGTGGCTCAAATCTTTAAGCAGCAGCAAAACGTGGTTAAAGAATTTCGCAAGTACATGGAAAGCCATCGTGCAGAGTTTGACCACCAGCCTCAAAGTGACCATACACCTCCCAGTAGCAAAATCCGGGATCAAACATGGAGAGCGTACATCAGGGAGGCAGATGATGCTATTGAGAAAATTAAGAACAGAGAAATTGAAATAGATGAACTAAAGGGTGCGGTATCTCGGACGACCCTTCAAGTATGTCATGATCTCCATTATGATAGGCCTCAGTGCGCTGACGTGGGAAATAGCTTCAAGAGCTTTTGGCGCTTAAACAACAACAAGCGAGCATTGTGGAAGCCAGGGCCTCGCTGGATAGTGCCAACGAGACGGTAAAGCAAGGGCGCGCAATCATGGCCTTTACTGTTGTGACCATTTTATTCGTAGGTCCATCGATTCGTTTGGCCCAAGTTCCAAAAAAGAAAACGAATATTAACTATTTTTTCAGGCACCTTTAGGTTTCCTTGCTGGCGTTTTCGGTATGAACAATAAAAACTCCACCGACAACCCTTGGATGACTCTAAAGGAACAAATCATGTACATGGGTAAGAAATGCTCTGCACCGCGAATTCGTCGGAAAAGAAAAATGCTAACCAGACTTATTTCACAGTCATTCTTTCCGCTGTTGTGGTTTTTGTCTCGCTCTCAATGGCCTTTGTCACCCGAGGAGACTTGAAAAAGCTGTCGCGGAACTCGATAACTTCGTCCTCCAAATTTGTACACCTGCATTACAAAGCTGTCAGAGTCAAAATGGGTTCCAGGCCTACTGTCTCAAGAAAAAGGGATACCGAGGTGGAACAGATCGAACCTCAGGTACAGTCGGAGGAAGTCGACAGCAAGGCTACTGGTGCTAGCTCCAATGAGCAAACAGATTTCAACGAGGGTTCTAGTCAAGCAACTGAAAGTGACAAAGGATTAAATTTTCTTAGACGAAAGATGAGAAGGATAGGAGATTTTGAGAGAGGACAGGATTATCCTTGATTGGTAGCTTTGTGTTTGCTTGACCGAATCCGAGCAAGCATCAAAAGCTATTCTACGAAAGTAACATCGGGCCGAAAGAGGAATCCCATAAAAAGTATTGCCAATAATGCAGTCATTATTCGTATTGCCGTAACTTTTGCCGCACGTCAGCTTCCCCTCTTTGGAGATTTATCCTCGGCCAAGGTCGATGGGCAATCGTCATAATCCCCAACGTGGCAGCTCCACTTGGTATTCGGGATCATGCATCTCTGACTCGCTTCAAATCCCCACAAGGGCGATGCAAGCATGACTTCCCGACGCAGTTTAGTGCTCAGTGATCCAAGTCCAAGCTCAGGTTATATTTATCTGTGGTCATTTCCTGACTGCTGAAGCCAAAGCCACCAAAACAGAAATCATTCCCAAGTCAATTTTCACCACAACATCAACATGCCACTCACAACCCATATTCATTGCTCGTCTGTAGAGGGGCTCAGTTCTGTTACCACCCTCATTGTCGGTAGCAAGAATTGTGCTTTGATTGACCCTCCCTTTCTTATTCCCGATGCGATAAACGTCGCGTCCTGGATCAAAGAGACAACAGAATTGCCACTCAAAGCTGTTTTCACAACCCACCATCACCCCGACCACTATTTTAGCGCAAATCCAATTCTTGAAGCCTTTCCAACTGCCAAGTTCTACGCTGCTCCCTATGTGTGCGCAGCAATTGAACGCGAATATGACGAAAAAGTAAAGTACTGGCCCACGGTTCTTGGCGCCGACAAGGTGCCGGCAACGCCCAGAAAACCCGAACCATTTCATCACAGTTTCTTTGTGCTTGACGGAGATGAAGGGTCGCCCGTCATGCTTTTGGGCCCGCTGCAGGGAGATTGCGTCGACCACACACTATTCTGGTTGCCTGTCGAGCGCGCAATCATCTGCGGCGATGCAGTATACGCACGCTGTTCCCATGTCTGGGTCGAAGAGATCGAGACACCAATTCTATTAGCAGCCTGGAGGAAAACTCTCGCATTGATTGAAAGCCTGAACCCGGACAAACTCATCCCAGGTCATCTGGAGCCCGGATGGAAGTTGGACGCCAAGGCTGATTTGAAGCATATGAAGGAATACCTAGATCTTTTTGAAAACAAGATCGCAAAGGCACCTCGGAAGCCACAGGTAGACGAGCTGTTCAACACATTTAAGGATGCATTTCCACAAGCAGAAAACAATTTAGACTTCTTTTTGGGCCATCTCAGCAACCAATTTGGAGAAGGTGGCGTTGTATGGGAGGAAAACAGACTCCATGGCCTAACTACAAGAACGAAGGAGCAACTGGAAGCATATTGGTTAGCGTAAATTATCTATGATTAAATTATTCAACGACATTTATTTTTTCATTCACTCGTGATCGTTACTGAGTTGACATGAAGGTCTATCAACTATCAGTGCTCCCCATGCAAATTGAATTGGGCTCACTTACCCCACATCCCCCACATCACCACCAGCTTTCCAGTGGACGTTCCCGAAAGATCCGAATAATTAATCAACGTGGGGTTCTCCACGACGCGGCAAGTCGGCACTCTTAATAGCACTACTCTTAGCGGCATCCACCCAAACCCATGTTAGTGTAAATTCTATTTCTTAGTGCAGAAATCTTCAAGCGGCTTGTGGGTTTCTCCCGCTGCGACCACACCTTCCGCCGCAATCTAAGATTTAGAATGCGAATATCAACGGGGATGTTGAAATAAGTAGGCATCTACTCCACATGGGATCCGTTATTGCCTCGGCAAGTTCTCCAAGGAGTGGAGAATGGTGCGTGTGATGTGTTTTGGGGGTTTAAGACTCCTCAGTTTCCAACTGACCAGTTTCGAGAGGCGCGGTGGGTTACCAACCAGCTGCAACCCGAGAAGGGTCTATCGCCCGGCTTGAAGGCGCTATTTGACGAAGCTGTCGGCATGGTTTACGAGTGTGTCTTTGAGCCATGGCATTAAGGGAGCTCCTTGACGATGAAAATAACAATTCTTGCTGTAAGATGGGAAACCGAACGTGGAATTAGGATAAACACCCAAAGACAGTTTCATAATTGGCATTCAGATATAATGATCCAAAAGATGTATTTCGCTAGAGAGACTTCTGCCAATTCTTCATACCATACCAGATATATGTATTTACGAGCACTAAGTTGGGCTCAGTAAACACCATTTTCTAGAAGAAGCATCATTATTCCTTCATGACCATTCTTTACAGCCAATTCAAGCTCCCGAATACTTGGCTCGGCGCCTTTCTCGAGTAATAACATAACCATGGTCTCTTGCCCATTCCCTGTAGCTGATGACAATGCGAATTTCGTCGGTTTAATCCCACTCTCGAGCAGAAGAATCGCCATTTCCTCATGCCGATTATCCACGGCTAATTCAAGGGCCCTTGGGCTTGGTTCAATGCCCTTCTCAAGCAGCAACTTTGCCACGGTCGTGAACCCCTTCTCGGCAGCTGTTAATAACGCTCGCCTGTGAGGTTTAGCGTCATTCTCAAGCAGAAGCTTAGCTATTCCTTTGTGTCCACTCTTGACGGCTGATATCAGCATCCTACTAGTCGGTTTAACTCCTGTCTTCAGCAGCAGATCGACCACTGATTCTCGTCCCAATTCAATAGCCGCCATCAGTGCCCTGATTTCAAGCTCAGCTCCAGTCTTGAGAAGAATTTTAATAAGTCCCTCATTTCCACTCTCGATAGCCAAGTCCAAACTCTCCAACTCAGTGTAAGTACCCTTATCAAGAAGTAGCTTCACTAACGCCTCTTGCCCATTGTCAGCCGCTGTACTGAGCGCAAGACTCGGGTCAGCGTCTTGTTCAAGCAATAGCATAACTGCTTTCTCGTGGCCATTTTTTGCAGCCGCAATTATGGACCCTTCATCTGCTTCGGCTCCTTCTTCAAGCAGCAGTTTCATCACTTCCACGTGCCCATTTTCTGCCGCCGATATGAGTGGCGTCTGACCCGATTCATCCGCATAGCTTGGGTCTATACCCTTCTCAAGTAATAACTTTACGATTTCCTCATGGCCGTTTTTTGCCGCAGATATCAGTACCCCCTCATCAAAGCTAATCCTCTTGTCAAGCAACAGTTTTATGATTGCCATATGTCCATTCTCTGCTGCGGATGTCAACGCCGTCCGGCCTCTTTTGTCTGTGTAGTTAAGATCAAAACCATTGTCAAGAAGCAGGTTCACTATCTTTTCGTGCCCATTTTCTGCTGCCGAGAGCAATGCCGGCTCATCAAGCTCCACGCGTTCTTCAATCAACGCCTTGACTAATTTGAGATTTCCTTTCTCTGCGGCTTTGACAAGTGATGATTGCCTCTTGTATTTCTGGCGATTTTGTCGCACACAAATATTTTCCTCGGTATATTTGAATCGTGAAGAGTCAGTCAGATTCATTAGTTCGAATCTGTTGCTTTTTGTTCTCACAAAATATTGGTGCGTTTGGGATATAGCTTTCATATAAAGTGCCACCTTCTTCTCTGGCTCATCTTCTACAGCACAAGGTAGAATAGCTAGCTGGACGCTTTGAGAAGGCAGTCGACTGATATCCATAAAGCGAATTCTTAGGTGAATCCCTTTGTTGTTAATGGTTATTGCTCCGCTCAAAACACTGGAGGAGTCGACTGGAATGATCTTTTTTGAACCGGAGAACGCGGCCGGAGATGTTGCCAGAAGGCTTCCGCATCCATTGGATGATTGCCAAGCGAAGATGCTATGATCATCTGAGACCTTCAAAATCTCTTCTTGTAGCCGAATAAAGGCTGCCTCGCCTTCTCCATAGAGCATGGGCATGTTAACGCCAAATATACCCATCAGACAATAAGCGCGGTCTTCAATCCTGGTTGTCATCCGTTTGGAGGCCCATGACATTCTTTGTGCGATACTGGCACGCTCGAGTTCCCCCTCTTCGAGAATGAAATCAGGTATACCGGTAATTTTTGAGATGGTCGCTTTCATGGTCAACTTGGTGCCAATCTTTCCCCACGACTTATCGAAAAAGATCACATTAGACGGGGCGATAAGCTCTTGAAGAGTCCAACCCCTGGTAAACCACCTTTATCCATGAGGTGTTAGCTTCTCCAGAGTTGCTTTCTTATTTAAATACTAAAGGCGGAAGATTTTGAATCATAAAACGGCGGTACTTGCCTGCTCTCAAAGAATTCCGGGCATATCGCTCCAGTCCGACCATCGACGGCATTGGGTGGCACATCGGCCAGATAGGCATAACATCTTCCGGCCTCTTGGTACCAGAGATACATAGAGTTGATTGCTTCGGAGAGTTCTGCGCTACTAGTTTTATCAATGCAGCAAGTATCTATCCATACATAATCGAATCCGTCCTGCTTGGCGATGGAGCATGTCATGCTGACTTTGTCATATCTTTCTCCAAGACAACGTTCCCTGTTTCCAATGTCCCCGAAAACAATTTCATCGCTGCCCCATGTATGGGACAAGATTGCATAAAATGGAACATTACCACTTTGGAAGCTTTCAAGTCGATGAGTTTCCGTATTTAGCAGATGCATCTTGGCAATGTAGACGAGGGCACACTGATATGTGACAGAAGGATTGTAGGAAATGTGAGCAAATTTCGATGAGGGGCGCTGCTTGCTCTTTTTTCAGCTGAGTGATAAATTCTTCCTTAAGGTTGGAGCTGAGGACTGGATTCGTGGACATGCATGATGAGGCCCGAAAGCTCCAACGGATTAGTTTGTTTTAGGCAGCCACATCAGTCAACGACCACGATCGCTGCCCGAGGGATACAGGGTCCTGATTCCGAGCGCAAGTATTGTCCAAGATAATTTCAAGGTGTTAGAATGACATGCATTTACATCCGATAGCTGAGCTCCCAGTAACTACGGCCTGTATGATTTGTGCCTTTAGATCTCACCGAGGAGAGGGGGCCTCCCTGGGGGTCTTTTGTCTCTACCAGCCTTATCCGCCACAGTTTCATCAAGACCCCGGTTTGGTATCAGCCTTAGTCCTGATTTAAACAAGTGATTGGTTTTAGTGGGAATGTGTGTGGGTGGGTATATGTTAAGATTGGAGTCACGCGTTCACTTTCTCGCTCAGCTCAGTCATATGACGACACAAGTCATTGAGCATATGAACCAAGCTAGGCCATTAGTAACGTTCAATCCAGAAGAAATATCCACATACTCATAATTAGACGAATTTCAGGAAGCGAGATTCCATGTTCTTCAGCACAACATGAAATTTGAAGGCAAATCAAAGTTCAAATTCAACGATCTAACTTCACATTCTTCTGAAAGAAATTATATATATCTTATAATTAACTATGGATAGTCCATAAATCTTTCTTGTAATCCAGTCTCGTCAGTTTAACAAGAAAATTCAACTTTCATTCAGTGAGATGCAAGCACTGTCAGGTGAGTGTGTGCCAGAATAGCTTATCATGGGGTTAGGGTTAGGGTTGCTGACAGATTATTGCCTCACTACTGAGATGAATGATCCATCAGATGTTAGACAAACCGATGAAGGGTAAAACAGGGGTTCCTTCGCCGCGGTAAGCGTCGAGTTGAGCCAATGGCAGACCAAGGGCCGAAAGCATGGTAGGCGCCAACTGAGTGGTCTTAACCACGTCAGAGTAGTTGGCGGGTGAAAAGGCTGGGTTGTATAGGACCAGAGGGACCTCAAGATCATCAGGGAGCCAGGCACCATGGTTACCAGTTTGTTTGTTGGTGGAATACAAAGTTCCATCTTTCGCTACGACAAGGACATCAGGAGCTCGAGCATCGCGACGGGGATCGCCAAACCCGAATTGCCAAACCTCATCTCCAGCATAGACGTCAACCACATTCAATTCTGCAGCCTTGGCCAGGATGTTCTTCTTAGCAGTGGCTGCATCGCTTCCCTTGTTTAACCATAGCAAGGCAGCGTCGTCGCCGGTGAGAAAGGAGACGTCCACTCCGGTGGCGTTGATGAGCAGCTGAGGATCGATGTGCTTCAAGGTGGAGTCGTCAACGGGTGACTGACCTTGCTTGGAGCTAAGAATGAGCAGAGTGGAGTCGAGCTTACCAGCTGCCTTGAGCTGACTGATGAAGGTGCCGATGCGCTGGTCATATCGATCAAGCGCCTTGCTGATGTTGACACCAAAAACGGGGTTAGACAGAGTGGAGCCAGCAGCATAGCCACCGCCATTGGACTGAGCCCACGTCAAGGCCTGGAAATTGGCACCGATGAGCGAGAAATCGATATCTCCGGTGCCATTGATGTAGTGGCCTGCAGTCACATTGGCTAGTGCAGACCAGTGCAGATCCTCCCAGGCCCACTGCGCATCTAGGTTGGAACCAACGGATCCAATCTCCGGGAAGAAGCCTTGAGTCAAGCCAAGACCAGAGGGGCCGTTGACAAACTCATATGTTGGGTGCTTGTCAATGTACACAGTGTTTAGGCCGTTACCACGAGCAACCTCGAAGATGGTGTTGATGCGGAGGTAGTTGTGTGGGAAGATGGGCTGGCACTCGCCCCAGGCGTTGCGTTGCATGGGGGCATTAGAGAGGTTAAACATGCCGCCGCCAGTAATAGAGGTGGGATCATAGTCCGTAGCTAGTTGAAGTCAGTATAAAAGTAACACAACACCACAGCCAGGACGCTTACCGACAGACCAGTCGGCTTCAGCGCCGAGGGGTCCGGTACAGTTAGAACCCGCGGGGTAGAGATCCTTGCACCAAGTGTCATCCCAGTAGACTCCAGTCAGGCGGGGAGTACCACCAGTAAAGACGGCGGATGTAGCCGGGAAAGAGTCAGAAGGGGTGGAGGCCTTGACGTTGTTGAAGACGATGCCATTCTTCAACACCAACTTTGCCCAGTTTGACTTGGGGTTCAACTCGACATACTTGACAAGGTCGCTTTGATGCATACCATCAAACGACAGGTAGACAACCTGTCGATACTGTCCTTTGGCATAGAGATGGCTTGGAGGTGTCCAAAGGCCGCTGAGCGAACCAGGGTTCGAGCCGCCAATGGGGCCCTGAGGAACGATGGTAGGGTACGCCGAGGCAATGGAAGCCAGGGCGGCGGCGGAAAGAATCTTGGCATGCATGGCGCCGTGTGAGTTTACACCACGTTGGGACAAGTTTAGCTGGAAAAGTCGGATAGTCTATTCTCTCTCGGGTCGTTGCCAAGAAGGTCTTGGCACATCAACTTATATATCTTGTTTCAACGACGACCCATTGGCATCCTCGGAGGTTCGGCTAGCCCACGTGTTGCGACTTTTTAGTAGGCGATGCTCAAGCCCGGTTTCTGCACAGTTACGAGGCGCCATTGATGAGGAAATGGCATCAAAAGCCCGAGATGCAAAGCGTGCTGCAGTTGGTGCCGATTATTCCAGGAGACAAATAGAGCCCTCGGTGAACGCAAAAAAGAAGCTTCAAAAAATTGGCGCAGCACGTGTATTACTTGATATGTAGTCATTGGCTTTGGCAACTCAGCAATGCAGATCGCATTCTACCATCGTATTATGGCGAGGTGCGGCCCACTAGCAGGGATGATCAAAAGAGGCTACTTTCACAGTTCGGTTTTCAAGGTATCCAAGCGACCACATGTAAGCGGTCTCGATTCAACCATCTAGCAGGGTTTTGACCAGAAATAACCAATAAAGTGACGGTAATTCTCCTTTTCTGCCATAAAATACGATACAATGCGAGGTCGAGCACATCCCCATTGTCATTTTGAGTCGCACGCGTCGAGATACAGGCTCAAGCAAACAAAGACTGGCTGCAGGCATGTTACATCCGAAGGAGCATTTTCTATCAATCATAATTTTGTAAAATAAATATTTTTGATTTTATATATAATAAGCTACATATTTACAATCAGGCCTCCCTTCTTTGAAAGCTTGGTTATTCGAGACACTTGAGGGATCCGGGGTATAGGGTAGGGCTGGTGTCAGTGACGTACCGAGAACATCCCCGCTTTGGAGTTTGGAGAAAGTTTGATGAACAACGGACGAGACGACGAGCAATCTGCAGCGATGCGCCATGACGCCGGAAGAAATCGAGATATGGCGGTCGCAGATGGGACCTGATTGCGACGAGTCCAAAGGTATCAACAACGTCCTTGGCGCTAGGGCCATTGACACATCGTCGCCACCGCGCCCGAAACGAACGCGATCGTCTGTGCCTAAAAAGTGGAGGCATCTTGCAGCTCAGAGGCTGAGGCAGAAAACCTACCGTCGCCAGCGAAGACACCGCGCCGCTCTAAACGAAAATCTTGGTCTGAGCAGTGTGAGCCATCACCCAAGAAGCCAAAGACGCGGGCGATTGAGGCAATAGGCGTGTCGTCGACTGTCCAGGCGTAGATCCCCAAACCCGACCGGGAGTGGCTCAGGACAATCCCGTGGACTGAGCAACAACAAAAGAAGCACTATGTTTTTCTCCGGCACGCGGCCTTTCCTTTTCTACTTAGAGTACCTGTTCGGCCGTATTTTTTATGAATGTTAATCCCGCATTGGCTGACTTGTGCCACAACTGTTTGGCGAAAAAATGCACGCAGTTCCGCGATGGATGGATGGATGGTTTGTTGTCTGGTGGAATATCCGATGCAGACGGCCCAAAATATGGTGCTGGCCTGACTCGTTGCAGTACGTGTAGAATCAATGTAATTTTTTTTTCTATTCTTGCTATTACTGTCCGTCATCAATCACGATCATCGTAAAGCTTTTTCCGCCTCGGCGGTCCTTCAGCCTTACGCGTCTCGTCTGCAGCCTCCTGAATAATTTTTTTGAACGACTTCTTGGCCGGATCGCCCTTAGGGGCACGAATCGAATCGCCAATCTTGTTGACCAACTTTGAGCAATATAACGCATACCCCTTGAATGTCTTGATTGCCTTGTAAAACTTTGTCTTCCACGAATCCGTCGTAAGCCACGGGCGGATTCTTTTAAGCCTTTTTTTCTGGTGTTGCCAGAAAGCTTCAACTCGCTCGGCCCAGCCCAATTCAGGTCTGCCTCCGTAACGTTTCCTACCGGAGTATTATTATAGTTATTCCGCGAGCTGGTGCTGTGCGCTCTCTCTCACAGGTACTTGGTAAAAAGCTTCTGGTACTGCCGCCGCTTAAACATTTCGCCCACCCAGACGTCGTGCATGTCCTCAATCACCTCAACCTGAACACCAGTATACGTCGCAACCACGCCTGCATTGTACGACTCTTTGTCAATAAACTTTTGCTCGTCCGGAGAGATAACGTTGAGGTAGTATGGGTGAGCCCTCATAGCCTCTACAGCATCGGGCAGCTCGTGCATGTACATAGCGATGCCATCAAACTCGACGGGCTGCATAGACGCTGGCCCTTCTGCGCCGGCTCTGGTAGGCACAACCATGCCTCCTGCGTGGATCTAATAGAATATTACAGGTTAGAAATAGGAATGTGGCAAGAAAAAGACAACGATCAGGTACGCCTCCGGCTTGCTATGAAAGCAAATCGTCACATCCTAGGCCAAGACGTACCTGTTGATAACTAGTGATGTTGTAGAACAAGGCCAAGGGGACAATCATGGGGGCATGGTCGTGCTCCCAGTGTTCATGAAATTTTCGACGCGAGTAATTGGGATTGCGCTTTATGAATGAGATTGTCTGGATCTGACCTGTGGTGCTTGGAGGCCCTTCTTCATCCTGATACGCACGCTGGCGCTTCTCTATCGCAAGAGTCACCTCGACGATACTGGTCAATATGGCTAGTATTAGCATGAGCCGAAACATGGTGCTTCTGGCATATGGGTTGCGAACAAATATTAATGGTCAATTGACCAAATGAAGCAGATTAGGAATACTACTAAATAATATATAGAGATACTTATTGAACACTAGCTTATGACACGATACCTTGATTTTGTACTTCAATGTCACAACCAACCTGCACCAAGTGTTTTGTCTGCTGCATGGTGATGAAGGGCGATACAAGAAAATCGTCATATGTAAGGTTTGAAAAAGTCTGGAGCGACTAAATTACTTTAGAACTATGCTTAGAAAAGAGTTTCTCCTCGGAATTATGCCGGCTCAAAAAAGGTACCGGCCAGTAAAGCGACTGGGCTGTTGTCAAGTTTAAATTCTAGCTCTTAACCAAGTTAGCTTATCCTTTTTTCTGGCAAGGACCCGTGGCGAAGACATCTTGGACCTATGATATTCCCAGAATCAAGAGCGTGGCGCCTGGAGCAAGCGAGCTTTTTGCTGCTCGAAGGCGAAAATAAGGGGGCAAAATAATTGAGGAGGGTGATTTCAAAAAGTAAAAGGAATTACGCAAACCGAGAGGTTGAGGCTTAGAAGAATGCGTGGTATATTTCATCTATCATATTACAATTCTATAAAATCTGTTCATTATTGCATATTTTGAGACAAGTTTGGCGCATTCAGTAAGATTCGGTGATCTTCATCTCCTGTCGTTGATTGTATTTTCTGATTATTTCGTCTCTTATTACCTTGGCTGCCCAGATTCAACATCCTCTATTCTGGTACGAGCTTGAGTCTTATCAGGCGTGGTGGACAATAATGGATGTCCTTCAGCATTATTTTGGACGACTGTGCTCGGTTCGTTTTCGGAACCTCTCGAATCTAGCGACACAGAAGAACCTTTTTTCCCTACACCACATTTTCATTAGTTCAATTCGTGGGCGCCAGATCACAGGAAAACTTACCCGATAATAACGACCTGTCCAATCGGGAAACATGCGGGTCAAGCTCGATGCCAACATGGGTTTCTCCATCATATCCCGTATACCGTCCAAAGCTAAAAGACTGTGCGCCCCATCCAGATCCGGGTTTCCCGTGCTGAACCGCCCTGCTTGGCGCAATGTATGCGAGAACAGAGCCAATACTGGACGGTATTCGAGGTAGCACGAAAAACGGCTTTCGGGCGTAAAAGATGATCGCCACGATCAGATCAAACGCTAAAATTATCATGCTAATAATAAACGCTGGCTCATCCATAAAGATTCGGGTCTCGTAGGTCAGCCTGAACCCAGATATCATATTATTGTTGTCGTCGTTGACGGCTTGGAAGAAGCCATCGTCGAGACTTAGTAGAGTGGCAAATAGTTGATTGTAAATTGTTTTGATGGATGGGATCAGCGTGCTAGGATCGGGAACGGGCTTTGTAGGGTCAAGGAAACTTCTCCCATCTTCCAAGACCATAAAGTACGACATCCAATCATTTGCGTAGCTGTCATTCTTCCAAGCCGGCTGGCTACTCCATCGATGGGCTCGGTTAAGTAATACTATTAGCGAGTCTGTAGAATTCTGAGAGTTTGAATCACTCAGAGTGGTCTCGGTCGCCCCGACCTGCTCATAATCAAGGACGTAGCCATCAGTATCAACCGTGACATTAAACATTGCGGTTTTGAAGGATGGTTGACAGAGCGCAAGGCTTGCGTTAATATCAGTTCTGTTGTTTCCGCCTTCCGGCAATCTGGCCCAGCTCATAACGAATCTTTTTTCGCAAACGTGGATTTGGCGCTGCTGTGGTGATGTCAAAAACAGAGCTTGCGAGGCGGGGCCCTCAACACCAAATGTCGAATTTATCCAACTCCTTGCATTTTTAATGAGATCCGCACATCCCGGGCGCGCGCTCATGTAATCCCCCTCTGTCGTATTCGCGGAGATGGGACTATCGGGAACTGGTGAACAAGCCGTGTCGATGCCATATCCTCTAGTTGTCAACTTGTACGTATCTGAGGAGTTTGTCTTCCCTGTTTTTACAATCGTGTGTGGTAGGAAATAATATTCCTGCGATACCCAGGGCGGCAAAGCAAGCCCCAACGATAGGTTTGCCATTGTCACGTATTCATGTTCGTTGAGGGCATTGTATACCTCCGGATCAGAGTCTGAGTTCATATAATAATCTAGTATGAAGCTATTGTTAAATTGCGATTGAACCGAGGGTAAAAATGACTGTGAATAGCTAATTATCGTTGGCTTCTCGTTAAATAGCGATGCGAGACCGACTGATAAAACGTATCCAAGTAGCGTGATAACGCATAGCAGAGCCAAAATAAAATGTCGAGATATGATGGCACGGAAAAGCACCAGCTGAGGAGGAAGAGAGGCGTATGTAGCATCAAGAGACCTGGATGGTTTGGCTCTCCCGACCCACAAGTCCTGGAAGGGTTGAAGTAGACATCGGGTTCGTGTCAGGAGAATCCAGACTGCTGAAACTAAAGTTGCGAAAAGGGTTGGAATATAGCTCTCGAGAAGGTTTAACACATTGCGGTTCTTGGACGGAAGGGTCAAGCCTAAGAGAACTGTTAGTGGATCGAAAGTTGGAAGAATAAGGGAAGAAAAAGGTCTAACCGTCTTCTGCCTCTTCTTTGCGCTTAAAATAAGAAAGGACAACTACCGCAGCCACAAGAACACACATAAAGACGAGTCCAGTCGTTCTTCGAAGTATCAAGGGCTTTACAGCATCGTAACTCTCCTTTGGCGTGGACAGAGTATCTGCATGTGGCGGAGAGGGCGTTTCCATGATGAGGCAATTTTGTCCTTTTGACTCATCGACGGATAATCTCAAATGCAAGTGATCCAGTTGCTTCTCAAGGGTCTTCTCATCAGCTGCTCCCACCGTCCAAAACTTTTCTTTGATACCATCACTATTGTGGGCCATCTTAAGTAGCCAGCTGAGGGATGAAGGATTAGATTGCAAATTGCAGGAAGCAGACCGATGCAGGAAAAGAATCACGCATGAAGAGACGCCAATTAGAATCAGAAATGCTTCAGAAATTGCGGAAAGGGTACGATTGACGGAAATTCCCGTTTGTTGAAACGATGTCGTCGCTGTATTATTTGTCCAGGTGGTATCATTCGTCAGTAGGTGAGCGACAGCAACGGAAAATAGCGGTTTGTAGGCACTCTCATAGAAGCGGTGAAGTTCTGAAGGATCCGAGTATCTATCAAAATCCCGTGAATTTCTAGCAACAGCGAATGGCGTCATGTGTTCTTCAGTTGTCAAATTCTTCGCGGGAGGTTTGTTTTGGATAAGCTCATAGAGACTGAGCGGGTAATCCTTTGCGAGATAGACATTGCCATAAATGACCGTACCGCCTCTGCTCGTAAAGCTTTTGTATGCCGTGGTGTTGATATCCTTGGAGGTCAATTGTACTGGGTCCGAGAGTGGTTTTATCATGCTGTCAATCGGTTTTAGGTCTTGGGTGACGGTTGCTACGACATCCTGCTTGTAGAATAACTCATCACAGTGCAAAACTGTGAAGTTGTATTCATTAGCGGTTGTGTTGATCTGTTTTGCCCAACCGTAATATCCACCATTCAAGCTCGCCGGACATGGCTCTGGCGCCGTGAACCAATTATTCAGCATATATTCCTGCTCTTGGGCGGGAAAGGGAGAATACGCTGTGCAGTTGTCGACTGTAGTGACCACGAATTGTCCATTAGTTTTGTTGTACGCCACGTCTGCTTGCGAGCAGTTTAGTTCAGTCCACAGTTTCGTTGTGGTTGCCGTCCAATTCTTTTGTTCGTACGAGGCGCCCACCTCACTGTCCACGTAAAAAGGCAGCAGGGCATAATCCTCCGTTGTGAAGGCGGGAAACGGCTGTCCCAACCATGTGATATCATAAAACATGAAAAGATTTCTCGCATCAAGACGATCCATTTGTTCCGATACAGGAACAAGGCTTGACCGGGCGGTAATGTTCGCTTCTGTGATTTTTTCCGTCGTTGTAATGCGAAATAGTGATGCCTGTAAAGGTGTAACGATCAACATGATGACAAGCATTATTGTCGCGGATAGAAAAACAGGCCAGTGCCTTTAGAAATTAGGTTACCAATCAATTTAATAGTGGAGGCATACCCGCCGGGTTGACTAAGCCGTTGCTACGCTGGGGCGGCTTAAGCCCCCGCCTCTCCTCTGGAGAGGCGGTAACATAACCCGTATCTTCGTAGTTGGCATATCCAAGTTTTTAAACCTCAACGCACCACAACACCACCATTTCACGTCCAAATTGACTCAAATTAAAGAAACACATTTATTGTGATCTTATTTCACTATGACCAAATTTTCAGAGAAATCAAGGGCTGCTGCAGCAAATGCAGCGCGCGCATATTTGGCGGGCGAGACGGTCACACGTACAACTCGCGGGAACCCCGCACCACCTCGACAGAAGACCATGCTTGAGATAGCTTACTTACACCGCACAACACTGCCATTAGTGAAGAAATATGTAGCTTTTTTGAAAGCTGGAAAGCCTCTGCCTTCAACTGCTAATAAAGGAGGCAAGCCAATGGCCTTGACATCTAATGAGGAACGTGCATTGATTACATATATCCGGTCTGTTGAAAAGAGTGCATTTGCGGTCACAGAGGTATGCATTTTGAACTATGCCAACTTCATTAGGAAGCACCGCATCGCGGGCATCACAACGGGGCTTTCCAAATCGTGGGTAAAAGGCTTTCGAACCCGGCATCCAGAGCTTCACTTTAAGAAGCCTAAAGTCAAAGAGATCCTAAGGGCTGCTATTGAGTATGATGTCCCTAGCTTGGAGGCGTGGTTCAAGGAATATGAAGCTTTTATCACAGAGTTAGGGATAAAGAAGGCCAATCTCTGGAACTTCGATGAAACACCACTCCAAATTGGCTGGGTTAATGATGCCTTGAAGCTATTTTCAACCCGGATGAAGAAAAACACTAGGCCAATTGCTTTTCAACCAGGCAATAAAGAGTCACTCACATCTATTGATGCTGTCAATGCTGCTGGTGGAGCTATTCCTTCCTTCCTTATCCTCTCTGCGAAGGTCATCCTAGAGGAATATGTGATGGCTAATATTGATGAACGTATTATCATAACTCAAACTGATACTGGCTTCAATAATACACATCGGGCTCATCAGTGGTTGGAACACTTTAACCGTCATTCCTTTGCTGTTGGTGAGGAGTTTGGTGGTGCCTCAATTGAGGAGTGGTTTGGTTACAAACCTGACATAAGAAGAGAAAGTTGGAATCATCAGGTAGCTAATATCGCGGCCCAGAAGCCAAGAAAAGCAAAGCCAGTCTACAGAATGCTTCTTATGGATGGTTTCTCTGCTCATGAGGACCCTGACTTTATTTGGTATTGTCATGCCTTCGATATCGTGCCCTTTCGCCTTCCCTCTCACAGCAGTCATTTCCTTCAGCCCCTTGATGTTGGTGTTTATCAACACCTTAAGTCGGAACAACGTTCCGCCCTCACCGAGTTCACACAGGGCGGCGGCATACAGATGACTCGATATAACTTCCTCAATCAATGGGACCGCCTATTCAAGGCTGCGTTTATGAGCTGCCACATATATGTTGGGTTTGAGAAGGCAGGGCTATGGCCACTTAACCCAGAAGTCATATTGGGTCCTCGTCGTCAAGCAGTGAAGCATCTCGAAGAGCCTCTTTTCCCTGAGCGGCTGGATAAGATGAATGTAACACCAAGGAAGACGAAGAGAGCGTATACAGAGCTTCACAAGCAAGGAGAGATTGATATATTAAGAACACCAGTTAAGAAGGTTATTCAGGATATGGATGCATGCCTTGATCTAGCTATTATTACACAGTCATCCCAAAAGAGGATGCTCGAGGCACAACACCAACGGATGCAATTGGAAGCTCGCCGCACACACACACGCCGCCAGGTCAAGGTTGATGATGGAGCATATACTGTGGAAGAGCTACGTTCGAAGGTATCTAATAGAGCTCATGATGACTTACAGAAGCTATTGCAGAAGCAAAATAGAGAGCAAAATAAGCTCTTCCAGCAACTACGAAAGGATGAAAAGGATGCCGCATCAATTGACGGCCCGAGCCTCCCTCGGCCTCGCGGTCGGGCCGGCGCCAAGTTGAAAATGCTGCGTGTGGCAGCGGAAGAGGCTAGTCAACAGGAAACTCGTGATAAAGCAATGGTTCAAGAGGATATTGATGCTATCCAAAGTCTTCAGAATGAGTGGAATGAAGCTGATGATGAAAGGCGAGGCCATCTATCATCAGTTCGGCCGGAATCGTGGCTTCAATGCATCCCTGAGGTGACAAGATGGAGAGCATCCCGGGCCGCAGTCATGTCAACCTCGCTCAACGAGGCTCAAAGTGACCCCGGTGATTATATCTCGATATCCTCAACTTCATCAATTAAATTGCCTCCTTTGGGCAAGGATAAAGATTCGGATCAGAGCGAAATTGAGGTCATTACAACCAGAAAGACTAGGGGCAAGCCAGAGACTATTCGCCGCCTAAGAAATATTCTCTTTCCTGAAGGAATGGATGAAGAAGGGAACAGTCAATTACAGGATATTGATTTTGGAGGTTTTGGCCATAATAGGGTCCCAAATAACTACTCAGACGATGAGGGCGGCGGTGTTAGTGATGCAGGCGATCCAGTTGTGCGCTTTGGCGATAAGACAATCGCTGTGCCAAAGTCGAGGTGCCGTCAATAGCTGCCACCTTTCCCACCTTCTTGTGCCACGAAACCACCATAAAAATAGATGCAATAAATACTATGACTACATTAGAAGTAGGGCAATTGATTGGTGTAATTATCTCTTTTATTGCATTACTATTGATGGAGTTGTGGTGTGTTGAGGTTGGAAAAGCTGGATACGCCAACTACGAAGATATGGGTTATGTTCCCACCTCTCCAGAGGAGAGGTGGGAGCCTAAGCCCACAGCGGAGCCGGCTTAGTCAACTCAGCGGGTACACACCTTCGTCGTCCGGCTAACCACGGCACCATAATGAGAAATTCAGAGGGGTAATCGAGTAAAATAGATCGCTTTGCTGCAACTCCTCCTGGTTCGGACATTTCAAGCCACGGCTGTATTCTCTTGACATCTAAATCGATCCAGTTCCATGTTAAGCTGTATAAAACAGCGATAATATTGGGAACATAAAGGTATGCAAACATTGCATAGCCTGGGATGTCCTGCACGGATGGAGATAGTGCCAGGCCTCCATGTGATTGGCTCCTGTGCGCTAAAATTTCGATGGCCGCAGCAAGGAGAAATGAGGTTGCTGCGAAGAGCAATAGACTTGGAGGAGACAAGGATGGTGGTCTCCAGCCGCGTTTTGCGCTTGCAGCCATGTCCTTGCTGGGCGTGCCCGACTGGGCCAAGGAGAGGTATCTTCGAAAGCCCATGGTTCCGAATCCAGCGCGGGAGGAACAAGAGCTAGAGATGAAACTCGGGGCAGAAGCCCAGGAAAAAGTTGAGACATTAGGAGCGATGGGAAATAAAGGAAATGCGTTGGCATTTCTACCCACTATTTGGCCAAGGCAACAGAGCCGACCAGGATGGCTCGAACAGAACCAACAGACAACCAGCCACAACAGAAACTCTGTGCGCAGCCAACGTTGAACCCGTTAAGGCTGAATGGACCCATTTGGCGCACATGGACCAGGTCTAAAATGTCAGGTGTGGAATAGTATCAGATGTCGTGGCCGGGGGCCCTCGGTTAGCATGAAACGCTGGCTGCGCATAAGTCACTGAGCTTTTTTTATCCTAGCCAGTAGAATCTGGGATCTTCCTTCGTAAGTGGGACTTCAGCAGGGGTATTCCTAGACGCCCAGGCCCCGTATGTGACGACGTTTTCCACCACTCGCCATGTACGATGAGGCGCGGGTGGCATGCAATTGAGGGCGGATAAACCGTATTCTGCATGCAATGTAACTCGAATACATTTGAGCTGCATGCTCAAGCTATATTTACAATGTCTGTTGGTCCATATACTACATAAGTCGATGATCCTACTTGCATCCAACAGAGCGTAGTACGCGTAAACTCGGCCACAAGCTACTCCACTTAGGCCAACGGTTACAGGTGGGGGAATTGCTAACCGAAGGCCAGTAAAAATCAGCGGGCTCCGTCCAGGGAATCTTCAGCTCCGAGGGTGCATACGATGTGAGTGGCTGTGTCAATCAATGACATGAGGTTTGAGAACCGAGCCGATAATTAGTGGTTGGGTTGTATCTGATTTCTCCTAGCGAGCAGGAAATTTTTGCTACTTTATATCACCGATATGGTAACAGAGCGCATCTATGTAAACGTAGTCTAGACTCTTGGATAGAAACGAAGGCATATAAGGATTTGCGAGCCGATTTCCAAGACACCAATCATCATCATTTCAGCACCCACTTCCTCCTGATCATTAATCTGACAATGGTGCTTCGTTTATTTTCTAGCCTCTCAGTGAATGGTCCATGATCAACAACGCCGGTCAACAATATATTTTTACATGAGAGAAAGTGATCAACCGATCATTGGCCGCGATGGTGGCTGTTTGGGCTCCCATATTCTTGCGCTCTCAGAGGCCAGCCGCTCCACGCCAAGAAAAATCGAAATCTTGTGACATCCACGAGCCAGCGTTCGCCGCAAAGTCGAATAGTTCAAATCCTGCGTTGGGTTTAAACGAGCTATCAGCTACGGGTGCTTGGCAAGGATCTATCCACGCTTGCGTAGAAGCGGGATTCTGATGATCGAGCTCATCCTCTTGTTGCAAACTTTTGTTGGACTGGTTTTGCAAATGAGAATCTGGTGTGTTCGTTTGGGACTGCTTTTGCTGGAGCGCGGCCAGGTAGCACCTCTTGATTTCTTCCCAGCTCATTAGAAGATTACCATACCAATTCTTCAACGTTATAGACGCGGATGTCTGAGAAGACAAGTCCCTGACACGAACAGATATGGCGTCAAGGTAGTATTCGAGCGCAATGATGGAGTGCGCGGTTTCAATGTTCCATTCTGAAGTTTGTATGGAGAGCGACATGGTGACCGTCAAAATTATTGAGTACCCCAATAGAGCCCAGTGCGTGGATGGCAAGCTGGGAATCCGGTTCAGAGGAATCGACAAAAAAACGTCGAAATAATTCTTCGTTCTTACAAGCGTGTCTACAATGACTCTGAGGCGGAATATGGAAAGATCAGGGCTTCGAGAAATGCCGGAGAGGCCTACTTCTCTCACAAAAACTTCAAAAAGCCAGGACCACACCTGTTGGCACGCTTTTGATGGTCAGTGACATTAAATTATGAGAAAACCCTCTTCGATTAGTACTCACGATCTTCAGCGAATGAATAGGAAAGACGCGATCGCCAATCCTGCACTTTGGAAGAGAATGCATTGAGGTAAATTTGTATTTGTTCGTCGCTCATGTATTGTGGTTCTTGGGCCTCGGTATAATTAAATAATGTGTATACCTTCTCGGCCTCGCGTGTAATCTCAAGGTGGAAAATAAGATCCCCGTCTGATGGGACATTGCCATCCTTGATTAAAGATTGTGCACAAGTGTGCAGATAATTGCTGTAAGTTAGTGGACTCACCTTCCGAGTCATTATTGAATACCTAAAATGGACAGTCAGCGCTCTGCTCATATCTGAGGAAGAGTGTGGAGAAAGTTCTCACCAGGTAGCAATATGGTAGCAACCCAAATACGCGCGTCTTGCTTCAAGGCACCAGAATTCTGCATTCAGCGCAAATAGCCCCTTTGGAATTTCGTTGGTGGACTCAACATTCAACTGCTGGTGGCTCCCTTTCCCAGGTCGCCGACTGATGCCATAGTCTATAGCCATAGATGTTGCGATGGACATCAGCCGATAAACTTGTTGTGTGTTTGGAGCAATGTGCAAATGAATCCTACAAAAATCATTTCCCTTAGCAATGCAGCTTTTCAATGGGTCAAATAAAGGATTTCTCACCAGTTGAGATACACCATCAATCCTTTTAGCAGATCCAGGTCTCGCTCGCCTTCCAATATTAACTTAGAGCTCAATTTATCGAGGAAAGCTTGATTCAAGGCCTCTTGTTCCGTTCGGTCCTTCCAGGATGTCGTAACAAGAATCGCCAGTAGAAGCATCGGGCTCGTTTGCTGTAGGTTAAGGAAATTCGCTTCTTCTGGTACGACCACATAGGGGAAATTTCGCGCAAATTGGTCCTTGTATTCTGCGACATAAATTTCGGCTTGGTCGATCGAGAGGATATCGTGCGAATTAGTGTCGGGATGGAATTGTTCGGGCGGGATCGTAAATGCCCCGGAGTCTTGAGGTGATTCTGAGTCTGTCGGAGCGAGAGCGGGGCTTGGGTTACGATCTGGAAGTAGTGACATGACCCTCTCTAAATTTTGTTCCAGTTTTTGGATCCTAGACTCATAAACTAATGGGTGGTGTTAGAAATGGGATGGAACTACGGTAGAGGGAGATTGGGTGTTCCTCTTCACCTTTCTTTCTGCGCTGTCGGGGACGCGATTCGGGAATCACACATTTCTGATCCTTCTCCACGCATCTGGTGAAAGAGTTGATGTCAGCCTCTCGTTATACTATTCCATCTACTCGATTACTGACCTTTCGCAAGCCCAAGGAGGGCCATTGCTCATCAAGCACCGGAGCTTTTTTTGTTTACAAGCCGTGCATGCTCTCGCAGCATGTGGAGGATATTCCTCGGCCATTTCGGAGACGAGAGACATGGAACCGCCGGCGCAAAAGCACTTCTTGGAATTGCTTCTTTTTGTCGGAGCAAGGTCTTCACATGCAGAGAACCAATTTTCAAGTTTCCATTTCCCCAGAATAATTTTTTCCACATGCAGCCTGCAAGGACTCAAGCGTGCATGATTTATCAACTCCGTTCCGAAAAATTGACAACTCGGAAGCTCCGAGATTCCGATGCCCGAAATTGGCCCCACCTTGACCGCGATTCTCGGCCGTGCATGGATTGTAGAGTTTGGCGTGATCATTCCATTCGCTTCAATCGAGGTGAATGGATAAATATTATGGTAATTAAGATATCAGAAATTAAGTAAATAGGTACCATGGCAGAAGCAATTTGCGCTGTGTTGTAGCCGAGTGTGCCAAGACAACTTGGGTTCTATATTACATTATTAATCACTGCGAGAAAAAAAATCTTATCACAACCGACGCTTCAAGGAACTGTGGTACCCCAGCTCCAAGATAAACACCCTCTTTCATTGAACCACTCTTCTCCTCCCCGCGAAGGCTAAATCTGTGCCCTAGCTTGGCGTCAAATCTTCAAGGTTTAGTCTAGTCCTAATCAGTTCCCATTGTAAGCATACTTGGAGTGCTTGCGAATGGCGGCTCCGTATTTATAAAAGAATACTGGGATGAAACAGCAGGCAAGAGCGAGGAAGCCAAGCAATGTAGATGCCCACCGTGGATTCAAATTATGATACCTATTACGAGATGATAAGAAACCATCACTTGAGGTGTTAGGATGGAGGTCACCTACATTTGAGTGGTGAACAAAACCGTCGACCCGCCCCAGATTGAACGAAGGAGTGTTTTTGCTGCAAGGGCAGAGGCTGCAGTGTGCTGATAGGCATCAACGATGTAATTGTTGAATGAGTTGTAAAGAAAAACAAATCCGACGCCGATTGGAAGACCAGCGAGACATGGTCCAACCCAACTTACGTCGTCGTAAGAGGTCCATGCAAACTGAAGACCGTAAAATTAGTATTGACTCAACAGATTAATGATGACAAATGATTTAAGGTGGGGTATGGGATTGGGACTGACAATAAAGACCCCAAGGGGTATAAGCCAGCAGCTCCAGATCATTGGGATAAGACGTATTTCTGGTGGGGGGTTTCCACCGTGCTGAGCTCTGAGCTTCAAGTAGTGTCGATTGATAAAAGGAGCACCCAAAATACCGACCACGATGCCTCCACTGATGGGGATGAACATGAGTCCTGAAATTCCTGGTGAAAACCCTTTGCCCTCTTCAAACACAATGGGATACCTGTAGAAGTTTAGCTCCAATATCTGCGTCTCAATGAGAAAAACATACGCCACGAAAAACATGTAGAGGAGACCGTAGAGAATGGCTGCATAAATTGCGAACAGAGTGACAATTGGCTCTGTAAACAACAATCTCAGAGGTCGTGCGAGATATACTTGTGCAATTTGTTTGAATGAGTGGTCAGCAAGCTCGTGCTCTGCCATATAACTGCTATCTCCAGTGTCTTTTCGTAGCTTCCTGGCTCTTCGTGCCAAAATTACGGGTGCGTAAGTTTCGGGGACAAAAAGCAAGATGCAGACGAAAAGAAATCCGCAAAAGATTAGTTGCAAATAATACAACCAACGCCAACCCTTGTTCTCAAATACAAAGCCGCCAATCATTGGACCTAAAAAGTTGATCAGTCGGTATTAGGAAGATCAGTGAGCAACGATAGCATACCCATAATCGGGCCCAAAAAAGGTGCAGCACTAAACAGTGCCATCGGAACACCGCGTTCTTCGGGATGCCATAGATCTGCCAGACTACCGCCGATCTTTCCAAAGAATTCTTGTTAGCAATGATCATAATCGCAGTCTTCTGAAATGACCTACATTGGCTACGGGCACACTGATCGCGATTCCGTCAATGGCTCGACAAATTAGTAGTGTTTCAATGTTTTTTGCCACCGCGCAGGGAATTATAAAAATGACGGCAAACCCAAAGGTTGCCACATAGATGATCCACCGTCCGTATAATTCCGAGAGAGGGCTGAAGACGAGAGCTGTTGTCATATTAGCATAGCAAAATAATGATGCGGAACAATTCACTTACGCCCAATACCAAACCCGTATACAAACAAAGTAACAGATAATAGAGCGACCTCACTCGAGACATTGAAACGCTCAACCACGCCAGCGATACCTGGAGTGATAACCGCCGATGCAAATGCCACTGAGAAACATACAAAACTCAAAGTCATGGTAATGAGCCATTTGCGAAACTGGGAAAAGTTTTTGGGGTTTCCGGGGTCGCTAGGGGTAAATGTAACAAGCTTGTAGGTTTTAACATGGCCACCTGCCGTTGTGACATGCTTCAGCTCGTAACCTTCCTGGGATTCTACGCGACCGGCCGCGGCACGTTGGTCCCCTTCGATGACAGCGTTGGGAAATACAGGGGCTCCGAGCGAATCATCGGTGCTTGAGGTTTCTGGTGGTCTGCAAGACTTGTCAGAATATCGTAAGACTGAGGCCCGAAGGAATAACGGTACAAATTTTCGGGGATCTCGCTAATCGTCTTTTCTGTTAGAGAGGACGAGTTGTCGATCGATTTTTTGGTGGGGATTGCCATCTTTCCTCCTTTTTAGATCTTAAGATGAAGCGTAAACAAATTAGTCAAACTGATGAGCTCAACCGTTATCACTCGATCATCTCTTATATATATACCTTGAGGCAATGCAAAAATCCGTCGCGTTCATAGCCAGTGTCGGCTCCTTCGAACTCGGAAGAGCGAAGCCGCCGATATGCCGTCATTAGAGCCCGATCCTCTGGATAACTGCGGAGCGACAATCTGCAACCCATGTAGGAGGCTGTAGTGGGTCCTATCGCCAGTATCCGGACTAGTATATGATGACGAGACAAGGAATAAGGTGGCCATGAGATCTCGAATAAGTTTGTGGCAAACTGATTTGAAGGAAAAATAAGAATTGGTCGTCTCGGCAAATGTGCTCGGAGGCTCCGAGGTGCCCGCCAAGATGCGACTTGAGAGAATCAACACTAGTTCCGCCACTAACAGAATGCACGGCCATTCCGAGAGCCTGCCAACCCCCACTTATCTAATCTCAATCTCTGTTCCCAATCGGCAGTATATGAATCATGCAATTCTCGCAACCTCTTGGAAAGCTCCTCGCTAAAAATTGCAAGACTGCTTTCCTAGTGCTACCGTAAAGAACTTTACAGCCCAGTTCGCACCAAAGTAAGTGTCTTTGAGATTACGGAGGACCAGCATGCAGGTGTTGAACGATTTCCAGTGAGCGGAATGGTGTAGGTTAGGGTGATTGCGAATCTCAAACAGATCTACTGCCATGGTTGATACGATTGGTGTGACGGCCGTTGTTGGCAGATATTTATCTAGCATGAGTTGATGAAGCTGCAAGGCCATGTCGGAGATGTGAGAGGCTGCACTTAGAACCTTCTGCAGAGAAAACTCGTTCATTGAAGAAATAAGTGCTGAAGATTTGTATGGTGTAATTACCTGTGGCCGGTGAAGAGCGATTAAAGCAGCGTAGTAAAGCATATGCAAAAATGTGCGATGGATACAGATTGCCTTCCGCTCCGGCATGCAATCAAGAAACGTCAGACCCTGGAACCAGCACACAGGTGGTAGAGATTGAATCCAATTCAGAAGTTCATTGTAACACTTCCAAACCATGTCCAGGTCATTGTTTCCCTGAGGATATAACCTGAATGAATCGTCATGTGTGTTTTTCCCCTGTGTACTATTTTGTATAGTGGGGATATACTGAGCCATCAACACATGATTTATACAGCGGCATAGTTGACTCATAGAAATACACAGTGCTGACAGGTCTTTTTGGACTCCGACATCTCGTAAAAGCCTGGGTACTTGAAAACGTGTAGGCGTCTGGTCTTCTACAACCTGATAGTCAAAGTCCGATTGTTGCAGTGGCGGAATATTCACATCATCTTCAGTGATGAGAAGTGGCCGACGCATACCAAGCGAGATAAGGCTATCACGCATGATGCAGCACCACCAAATGCGTTTTCGTAACTTTTGGTCCGAAGAAGAAACACTCGTGGTCAGGTCTCGATGAAAGTCAAGCGATTTCGCGAGTGAAACGGCAACATTGAGCCAGTACCACATATCTTTGTATTCACTCGGTTCATCTTGCCAATACGTCATCAAAAGTAGTGACTGAATTGTTACTACATGATCCAGCTCGTAGTTAAAGTCGTATAGCACCTGAAGATAAAAGAATCAGTACAACATGAAACGGATCTAAAGAAAACAAAGAGCCTTACTCTTGACTTCTGGAACAAACATCTCCTCGCTTCGTGCTTTGTCGCATATCTCATTTCACAAAGCGCTCCAGCGTCCACGAAAGCAGACCCAGCAAATATTACGCAATGATAAAGTAATAAGCTGACTTGACCAGATTTACCACTTTCATCATTCACAATCTTGAAAATAGCATTCGCATTACACAGTGGTAAATAAGGATGCACATACTCAATATATGCATTAAATAGAGTCTGCTGCAATGAACGTGAAGGCAAAGAAATAACGCCTTTCTTTTTCAGATATTGAAGTTCCTCCAGAGGAGTTTCCGTGGGAAACGGTTTCATAAATAATGGAAGCTGAATTTCGGTAGAGTTTTCGAAATCTGGAGACCCAAAACACATAGCTATCACCATGTTGTATGTCTGCTGAGAGTTGAATCCGAATTCGCATGGTAAGTGGATTCACATATAACCGTGGAACGGTAAATTGATTAGATTTTGGGTTCGCGTTTAAGTTAATGGCAATTATAAAAAACAATGCCATTGCAAACCCACTAACTGTTATAGCTCGCAATCACGCTAATGGTATTTTTTTTCTTGTGGTGTTTGCACGAGGAGCAGGTGCTCACATTCTTCACCACACCCTTTACAACGGAACCCAAAATGCCGCGGTCTGTCTAACTTCCCCGCATCAAGCACGGATGTCTCAACTCTCCTCCAAATACCAAAGGTAGCGGCCTGGAGCGCCAGCTTGTAACATCAAAACCTCATTGACAAGCTGGAAATGGGATTGAAACCTCGGCCATGACTCCTAATGGAACATGAGAATATAATTTGACCTAGAGAATTAAAAATCAAGCCGATATCCCCGCAATCGATCATGGATAGCGTCCACCAACAAGGGTGTGCCCTGGTCGGTTTTACATGGCGCTAAGCTCTAGGTATTGAAGATGATTACTCAACATGCCGTCGGACTTTAGGCCCAACTCCCAACGTTTCGATATACTCCTTCATATAATACCCACCCAGGTAAAAATCCTACTACCTATTATTTTCCAGTTCGGATCCAACGCCCAATCCAGTACATACAGGGAGACCATTCTAAGCACTAAACCTATAATGAATCCATATACCGCGTCATTGAAACCCTCCTCTGGTAAATACCCCAGTGATCGCTTGACAATCAATCTCTTATGTCGTAATTCAACCTACCACTATCCTGCAGGTGTCCAGATTGGTTCTCATTATTCTATTACTAGTAAACTGGAACTGTGTAATTTAAATTAGGCATCTATAAAGGCATTCTCATGGATCAGATCATAGACACAGAGGCACGTACTTTTTCGCCATTTGATTGGAAGTGTGGAAATCGTATGAACCTTTCTCAATTGGAGACAAGTCATTAATTTCTTTCATAGATTTATGAATTACAATGCATATCCATATTCGTTTATTTTTCATCGTCAATCTGTTGGCTATGCCAGACGCAACGGCTGGGTCATCACTAGGATTAACCTTGGATCAAACACTACCCAATTGCTCTGTAAGATTCATCATTACCCATTAAACTTGCTTGCTTGAGCATTTAGGGAAAGCGCTAAACTTTTTGTTAGCACAGCTGTATTTCGAATTGGTATACTACTCAATCTTGTAATGAAACGATTGAGACGTGCATATGTACAAACGAATCGGGACAATCAGATTTGATGACATGCGTATCGAAAGATTGCACGATACGAGAGACCCTTGGTTTGTAATCCAGACTGTTGGCGTCTAATCATAGGATCTGACAGGCAATACAAGTAACTAAGAATATCACCATGACCTCGTGTGGCGAGTCGGTACGCGATAGATCGAGCGAATACAAAATACTTTGCATAACCTTAGGACTCATATCCAGTTTGTTTGCAACTCAAAGAATCATCTTCAAGAAGTACAGAGGATCAAGTCTAGGGCTTGATGACTGGTCAATTATTCTTTTCCTGGTTTGCAGTATCGTAGGTTTTATTGTCAAAGTCTGTGGCTTAGCTGGGAATGGTCTTGGCCGAGATATATGGGCGTTGACACCCCTCCATATCGGTAGATTTGGCATGTTCTTTTATGTAGTCACAGTTCTTTACTTTGCTGAAGTAACCTGGCTAAAGTTGGCACTTCTTTTCTTCTACTTGCGCATCTTTCCGATTCCTTTCATTCATCAACTCATTTGGACCACAATCGCATTTACAAGTACTTTCGGTATTATTTTCACCTCAATGGCTATCTTTCAGTGCCATCCAATCACTCATTTCTGGTCCAGGTGGGATGGAAATTCGGCAGGGCATTGTGTCAACACGGACGCTGTGACATGGTCGCATTCTGTGATCAGTATTATCTTGGATATATGGATCTTGGGAATACCCCTTTCGCAGCTCCGATCGCTCAACATGAACTGGAAACGAAAGCTTGGAGTGGCAGCAATGTTTTGTATTGGAACTTTGTAAGATGGCCACTCAAGAATAATTTTGATGTCAACTAAAATTCAATCATAGTGTCACTATAGCCAGCATTCTTCGACTTCAGGCCGTTGTGCAGTTCAAATCCAAAACTAAAAATCCCACTTGGGACTTCTTCAAAATTTCGAAATGGTCAACGATTGAGACCGATGTTGGAATGATCTGCGCGTGTATGCCATCTTTCCGATTGCTGCTTGCATACTTGTTTCCTCGCGTTTTTGGCACAAGCGAGGGGATGTATCAGAACGATCGCACCAGAGCAGAAGACCGGATGAGCAGGATAGGAATTCAACAAGAAGCAGGCTTCACAGCATCATTTTCGCATCTCAGCCCCAACACAATAGCGGCAGAGACGATTCATGAAATGGAACAGGGTGAAAATGATGAAATTCAATTGGTTTAAATTAGGGATTGTGACAGAAGGAGATCGAAGCATCAAGCAGTGTCATTACATGGTCCGGTTGACGTGCAGATGCGTGTCTGACATTGCGATTTGTTCTTCTTTAGTTAGTCATACTTCCAGGATGACACCAAATTAAACGAAAACTTGTCATTCATTTGCATGTATTCAGCCTTGAATAGATGTAGCGCAGCAGTTCATGATACCAGAACTGATCTAGCCATCTCAAATGGAGCGGTCGTAATGTCTAAGGTGGGTCAAATGTAAAAAGAAATGGCATCATGGTCCGATTCAGATGACCCAGGCAACCGTGCCGAGTGGCTGCCAAAACCCCGGTTCGCTTGTTGAATGGTTGCATGATAAAGTCGGGGCAATTTGTCAATTCACCGACCCAACAAGTTCGTCTTGACGTAATGATGTACTAGACAAAATGGAGATGCCTCGGCTGCCGGTACACTATGGCTGACTCCGCTAGCCCAGGGACCACGAGACGTCCGAGGCGTGTGATTAGCTTAGATATCATAGATGATCCCATATAAATACGCTGCTCAGCTTCCTCACACTTACAGGTAGCTACTTGTTCGTACCTCTTATTACAGATTTATGCATTTTCTGGTCAAATTGTCCTGCCAAGAATTTCAGAGGCACACCTTAAAAACCACAAGCGAACACCTCCAAGTCAAAACTTTGTGGAGAAGACAATCTTTTCAACAAAATCTGACTTTTTATTTCTTCCTTTTTTCTCACCCTTGATTCAAAAATGGCTGAACAGGATGTGTACAATCCCAATGAATTATTCCGAGTGGATAATTTAGTTGCGGTTGTGACAGGTGGTGGCACAGGTATATTGCGACTTCACTTAATACCCTCGATATTGCCCTCTGACAAATACAGGTATTGGATTGGCCATCGCAAGGACTCTAGCTGCGAATGGTGCATCAAAGGTCTACATACTTGGTCGTCGCGGTGAAAAGCTGCAGGAAGCGGCTGCCCTTTCTCCCCACGGCAATATCATCCCAGTCGTTGCTGATGTAACCTCCAAAACTGATCTTGAAGCTGCTGTCACTCGGATTTCCACTGAAGTCGGATACGTTAACCTCCTAGTTTGCAACTCTGGAATCGGAGGGCCACATCTTATCGGAATGAAAAAATGGCCCCTCTGCGGAAGAATTGAAAGAGTACATCTGGCAGAATTGGACTCAGGAGGCCTTCACAAAGACCTTTGAAGTAAATGTTACCTCGGTTTTCTTTACAGCAATGGCATTCATCGACCTTCTTGACTTGGGAAACAAAAAAGGGAACATTCCAGGTGTCAGCAGCCAAATAATAGTAACAGCCAGCATCTCATCTTATCTACGTCAAATTTCCACTGGATTTGCGTACCTTGTTAGCAAGGCTGCTGTGAACCACATGGCTAAGACTCTCAGCACTTACCTTATACCACATCGGATTAGAGTCAACATCATCAATCCAGGAACTTTCCCGAGTAAGCGGCCTATACATATAGCTGAATTATGAGACTAACGTATGTTAAGCCGAAATGACTCAAAGAATTATTGGTAAGGTAGAAGGGTTCAAACCGGAATCTGTCCCTGAACAGAGGCTTGGAATGGATACGGACCTGATTGGCGCCACCCTTTATCTCTGCTCTAAGGCAGGGTCCTACCTTAATGGTCTATCTCTTGTCATTGATGGAGGTGTCCTGAGTGCATGGCCCTCCACTTATTGACTTATAAGATGCATCATTGATTGCTTCTAGTATATCAAGAGAGGTATACCTCATTGAAGAACGCTTTATATTTCGAATCTGTTCCATTCTTCCTTATTGTGCATGTATCGCGTCTATTTCCCAAATAATATTCGGCTAGCAGGAGCTAGGTTTTCTGCAACATCCATTTGTTCAAACCAAAGACCCAGTGGTTTCGAGAGAGTTCCGATACTAAAATCAACATTTAAGTTATGTAAGATACCCAGACCCCCCAGTACACATCTTAGATTTAGTGATGAGGCTGAAAGAAAAAAATCTCTTATGTGGTTATGTTGCATCTAAACCTTCGAGATTACTTCATTCGATACCAACCCTCTCTATAAAGGCAAAACTAGAGTGAGGCTTAAGCGAAGACAAGGTATGGAAGAATGAATTCATTCGCAGTATTTTCAATGTGGTCAATTGGGATTGGCCGCTATAAAGTCCAGTACGTGAATAAAATGCCTATCCTCGTGCTATACAAATCACCCATCCCAGAGTCCTTGAATAAATCAACATTCTTGCGCTCGTTGCTGCTTCAGAAGCTCCTCTTCATCTGTGACACAATTGGCAGCGAACCATTTCTTCTCCATGTCTGATCCCGTGGCAGGAGCAATGAGGCCATTGATTCTCCAGTAATCACGGTTGGCTTCATAAATAGCAGATTCCCATTCCATGCCTTTGGGTTTGCAAATAGGCCTAAGAAGGTCGTCGAGTGCGTTCAAAAACATGTCGCTAGCCTTTTTGGTTTCAAAACCGCGAGCAATATGATAGATCGAGAGAGTGGTGAGAAGTGGAGGTGTTTCTCCTCCTGCAAAAATGCTCTCCGGTTGAAATTCGATGAAATGAGCATGGCAGTAAAATGCAGGGAGCCCAACTGTGGCGTAAATTACCGTCATTCCTCGGGCAATTTTAGTTTTTTCTTCAGTGGTGAATGCACCAACCGTGTGATGAAAAACCCACTTCGGCATATTTGTCACTGAAGGTGTGGTTGATAAATTTAAGTAAGATAAGGTGAATGGTTTATGGCCTGTTACAAAGCAGGAGTAGGTGGTTGATAAAATTTTAGTTTAGATCTTTGCAGAGTTGAATGTGGAATCTTGTAGTCTTTTCTCGGTTCAGTGTCTGCATCAATGTTGACCGCTTCGGAGAGGTAATTCTAAACAGGCCGATTCTCATGGGTATTCGGCAATCGGAAGTGGAGACTGAGGAACATTTCGCTCGGGGCGATACCTCGGTACCCAGACTTGAATCGGTTTAATTATATCTCTAAACTTGGTCCACATCCCCTGTTAATATATCATGTAGCTAGCCAAATGCTTTGTTTGGGTGGGAAATTGATTACTGATCAATCCGAGCGGCACACTCAGTAACATCTCAGCTTCTCAACATGCATCCGAAAGTATGCCTCGGCAGTTATGAATTTAACAAAGCACATAAAGAGGCTATAAGAATACGGGTGCTCCGAAGCTGAGGGCATCACATCACCTATGAATCAATGCACCTTTCACTTCTGAACAAATCATCTCTCATCATTTGATCACGCCAATATGTCTGAATTAAGGTCTGCAGTCTTTGTTGCAGCCCCTATCCCATTCCAGGTTTCAGCTACAACATCCAAACCAGGGGTTTGGTCTCCTATTTCGTGTACTCTTGTCTACTCGAAAGAGGAGGCTGTTCTCGTTGATACACCAATCACCATAGCTCAAACAGAGGAACTCGTTTCCTGGATCCAAAAAATTGCTCCAGGCCGAGCTTTGTCCTATATTTACATTACTCATGGCCACGGAGACCATTTTTTCGGAATTCCTGTGTTGCTGAAACACTATCCGTCAGCTATTCCCGTCGCGACCTCGGCAACTATCGAACATATGAAACAGCAGATTGAAGAGGAAGTATTCAACACCATGTGGGAATCAAGGTTCCCGAATCAAATATTTCGACCTTTCACGCTTGCAAACCCCTTGCCTGTCAACAATGAATTCCAGCTACAGGGCCGATGGACCTTCAAAGCCATTGAATGTGGGCATTCCGATACCTACGATTCCACTATTCTCTGGGTTCCTGATTTAAGGCTTGCCATATGTGGTGATGTAGTATACGGCCAAGTCCACCAGATGCTTTTTGAGGCGAATACTAAAGCCAAACGAGAGGAGTGGAGAAGGGCAGTGGAGAAGGTTGAGGCCCTCGACCCGTTATATGTGGTTCCAGGACACCGACAAGCGGAGGAAATAGATGGAATCTGGCACCTTGCGTCTACCAAGAAGTATATAGAGGATTTTGGAAAGGTTCTTGAGCAGGACCCTCACGATGCGAGCGAAGTATTCTCTGCTATGATGAAGCTGTACCCAGACCGTTTCAACCCTGCCGCGTTGAGGTTGAGTTCGATGGGCGTCTTCAAAGTCCCCAGAGAGGATCGGATTTGAACGGCCTTTGTAGTCTTAGTTTCTATGAAGACGAGATTTTATCGACACTGTAGTACACAATCATCATCATAAGTGATGTTTTTAAATGCTCTCGACTATTCAGGATATCGAACCACCACTTAACCATACCCATTCTCAATTTAGATAGCAATTTAGGCGTATCGATTGCTGAAACATCCACTCGTATCCTAGCCCGCTTCTTCCGCATATCTTCATCATTCGCTGCCCAGAAATTCGGTTTGTCTCCATAACTTGAGCTAATTTTGAAAGGCCAGGGTTGTACAGGATTAGGTGAAGAGAATGCATCCCATCGTAAAAGCTTCCCATTTTGACTGAATTTGAGAAGATGACAGCACATTTATCAAACTACAATGTTTTGTCGTATCGCGGGCCGCCACATTGACACCGCATGTGCCAAAAAGGGGATAGAAGCGCGATCTTTATCCCTTCAATTTACGAAGGTTTTTCTAGTACAATCGGGCAAAAGGAGTCGCAAAAAAGAAAGGAGAGGGGGAAGAAATAATGGTCTGTCGCTTTATCGAAGAATATTCTATTTGCTCAGAGATGTTCCTGGAAATGGTCCTAGGCCCCAAAGCAATGGGATCGGATACAGAGGTTGGAATAATGATTAAGAGAATGACCAGTCACAGAGAGAGCGATAAGGAATTTTGCCTTGTTTCACAACATCATCCATCTCATGACCCCTTCGTATTTCCGATACCAGAGCGGAAACGAATGCCAAGACATAGATTGACACAGCAAATCACAAGGCAGGACGAAACAATCATGTCAGCCGACACGAATGAATGAACTAGAAGATGGGACTGACGTAGAGATCAATGCACATATCATTTCAAGAAAAAATCTCCATCTCTCAAGGGGAAAAGTAACTGTTCTGTCGGGTTAACTGGTTACTCTTCTTCGTTCGGTACGACAACACTCACTGTTGTTCCACTCCAATACCTACCCCGGACTAACTTAGGTGTCTCGTATGGTATGGCGTACTCACCGCCCTTCCTAGTTCCCGAACCGCCCACGGAGCTCATTCAACATTCTCTGCCACGATGGCCTCAAATAAAATTGACAAGCTCGAGGCACGCGATTCTGCAGGGCTACAGCATTTGATCCTGGTAGAAACCATCGCCAAGGGACCCAGAAATACGAGAGGTCTCTTCTAAATTCGTCCACTAAGCTCCCACGAAGTGTCTTGTTAGTCATCCCATCCTTCATGGTCGGGGCAGTGCTCCTATGCCAAGAGTCCTCAAGCAGGATAGCCTAAATTGGACGCCCAAACAGCGGCGCCACCAACACAAATCCCAGCACAGAAAGCATGAGCACATCTCAAAATTCGCCAAGAACAGTGTCAGGTGGGGTTGAAGGTCGATTTCCGATTGGTCTCTGCAGACCACACGCGACACGCTGAGAAACTGATCATTTGTCGTAAAACAGCCATTCGGACGGCCCCCAGTTTAGGCTGCCATGTCGCTTCAGCCACCACCAATTTCTCCCTCAAGACACAGTGGCATCGACTTTTCCTTCGCGCAGATATCGCAAAATTATTTGGATATATTTATTTACCTGCCTTCGCTTTTGAGAGCTTCAATTTACTCGCGGGTCAATCACCAAGTCCCACGATTCACCTCAATTATCACACTTCGACGCGTTCTTCCTAAACTCTCAATTCCTGCTCAGATAGAAAAAATGCCTTCCATCAGTTTGAAGACCTTCTCGGACATTTATGAACCGCCATCTCCAAGCAAAAAATGGCCAGTGTCTTGGTACCTAGCCGCTGCGGCCTCAGGAGTCGCCACTTTAGCCTTCCTGTTTGTGAGGGACCATCTGATACAGTCAGGTGAGGAGTCGTTTGGCTTCAGTGATTTTAATACAGACTGGTTTCGACTACGTGTGCTTTGGCCGGTGAGTTGCGCAATTTGATGCGCCATCCCATACATCCACTGACTGGTTTGCCAGACTGTCATGTCCACGGTACTTATGATCGCCAATCTTCTCCTCATCAACCGCTACAATCGCGCGATCCCCGGCTTAATCAACGCGACGGCTCTCGCGGTGACCGCTTATTACATTATATATTCTTTATTCGAGTCGCTTGTGGGAACAGATGACACGATGACCTGCCCTGAGGGGGACGGTCGCAACCTGGCAACTGATAATGCAATCGATATTGACTGCATTATCTGGCAACAAAATTTCCGAGCGTTTGTCGGGATTTACCTGCTATGCGCGGTTACTCATGGGTTAGTGCTCCTTGTTCACATATGCAACCTTGAAGCTGCTCGACAATAAGCAATCAACATTTATGGTAAAACTAATCCCGCGGATATATAGATTGATATGTGCTCGACTTGTCGTTTCTGAGATTTTACGCACAGTCTTGGATGTTGTACGGATGTCTAGGGCTTGAGAAGCCCAGTCGGAACAAAATGCAGACTGCGCGCAACCCTGGGAGTGAGTGCTCAAGTGTCGTGCTCAATCTTCAATAAATTGAGGCCTCGAGGGGCATGGTCTAAAATGTTCGGGATGGGACAGATGCGTATATCATCATTTATTCTGGGAAATCAGGCACCTGGGCGAGGAGACAGTTGAGCCGACCTAACCCCCTGGTCCCAAGCAACCTTTCAACCCGTCAACGAGTTTGGCTGATTTATGTCTTATAGATAGGTTTAGCCTTACTTGAATAAAGATAGCAATGTTTGTATCAAAAATTGTTCCAAGGGTGCATGTAAGTGAGCTTATTTGTAGATTTCAAAGGCTACAAATATGTTATTGGGATAGCCTTAGTGCGTCTGACTAGAGCCGCGTGACTATGTAGCTGGAAAGACTCTAGATTACCCATGGTAAATAATAGAGCCTGCCATTCGGTCTAAAGATGACCCTATTGAGTTATTCATCTTATGAAGGGTTTTTGAGTTCACCTACGCATTGGACAGGTAGATCCATCTCTGTGCTGCATTTTGTGAGGCGTGGCGGCGCAATCTGAAAACAAAACTCCATCCATCAACATCAGACCAAAGATAAAAGGATATTACTGTGTCAATCACAAATCCGCCAGTACCTCCAGTATGTCTCAAACCTAGAGAACAAGCGGCTGGAACTTTTGCGTAGATCATTTCCAGGTGTCATCATTCATACTCTCTTAAAGTGATCCATGCAATAAATACACATCCAAGGTCAGGCAGCTGACAGTAGTCGGGTGAACGGTCTTGAATTCCTTTTCCTACAGCATGTATGCGCGCTCATAATCTCTCAATATCCATTTCAAGTGCCATTTCCAGCTCCATGCCCCCAGAATCGGGCGCCTAACTTTTCCGGCTTACTAGCCTACCGTGCCAAAAGGCCAGCCACGTCAGCACGCGCATCATAGCTTCGATCGACACCAGGTAAACTATGAGGTCAAGATTAACCTAAAGATTGGTCAGATTAAGTAAAAAGTTAATTTTGAGATCCAACCATTGGATGCAAGGGAACTTATGTATCTGTAACGGGAATGCAATCTCATCACTGGTCATGTTCTTTTGCAAGGCGCATGATGATCATTGCGGATGAAACCAAAAAAGCTGACAATCGCGCGCTGTTGATCCTCGGCATTCATGCAATTATAAATAAGCCGCCTTGGAAGGCCGTAGTCGAAGGTGAGCATCCTTCGCCGGTACAGTTATCCTTTTGATAAAACGACAATCCTGAATCTTTCATCGCTTCAATGATGCATTTCTCCAATCTGCTGGTCGCCTTCGCCATGTCCGCAGTCTTCGCGGCTCCTGCTCAAGAAAAGGCCGACAATCATCTGGAAGTAAGTGTTTTCCTTCGCCACATTTTACCACAAAATCGAGATTCAAATTTCCGACAACGAATAACTAACTTGTGCTTCGGACTCGTGATTGCGAATCTGGAAATTATAAAGGCCCTTGTGCTGTGTGGGACAATGACGCCTGCAGGCGCACTGTAAGTCTACGTCCAATGATCAACTTATAACTTCACGATATTAACCAACACTTGATAGTGTCAGCAGGAAGGCCGTGGTGGTGGCCATTGCTCTTCTGGCCTGTAGGTTATGTTCAATGTCTGAATTTGGTGCCATGCTGATCTAAAATAGCAAATGTTGGTGCGAAGGTTGCTAAGTTATTTCAAAGTAACAGACATGCAGCATTCACATAAACCACTATGTTAATTATGAAGTATCATTAGATAGAAATGGAATTCTCTACCACACTTTTGATTTCTTCGTCCATTTTGAGCACTGATTAATCATTACCATTAATATACTTTCTCGAATTGCTGGTCTTCATCCACAGAAAAAGAAATCTTGCATGATTACATCCCCCGCTACTATGTCAATGCCAATATCTCCTTCATATTGCATTATACTATGCAAGTAACAGTCGCCCACATATTGCCAAGTTGAAAGCATTTTCTGTCCCTTGTTCTCAGCGTTGGTGGTCCCATCATTAGTTACTTGGGTGTACAAGGTCCCTGTATCGTCCAACTGACAAACTTTGCACTCTGACAAGATGAACGGCACAGGTGAGCCCAAGAGAACACAGACTTTGTCTCCTGGTGTGATATGGGCCGGGCCTAGACCCAACTCTCCATTCTCGGTCGCGAATAAGCGTCGTCCCTGACATGCAGCGCCCTGAACAGCTTCATGATTCACCATCTCTTCCTCGCAGTCTACGAGCCCTGCTGTGACGGCTAAACAAAAATTCCGAACTACTTGGTCCTTTTCATATGATGCGGGCGCGTGGGACAACGCAAATTGATACCACTCTGACATGCACTCGTCCCAACTGTCTGGGGCCACGCGACTAGCTACGCCCCTGGACGACATAGCAGACTTTTGCTCTGTGGTTTCTTTCCTGCTACTAGTTTCGGGCGCAATGCATGCGACAGCGGTGATTTTGCCATGGATGAAGCCTCGGAGTTGTAATATGCGCTTGTTCCGGGGATGAACACAGTTCGGAGGCTCCCGACCTCCGTCGGCTGAAAATCTTCCGTCCCAAAAGTGTCGAGATTGTCCGTTAAAGCTCGAGCCGCAAAAAAATTCCGGGGTATTTTGAAAACCTTCGGACCAAACTGGATACCACGCCGAGTGGCTACCTCTTGTCTGCCGTTGCGCAAGGTTCATGATGAGTAAGCTCTTGTGTTGGTTGATCCAAGCTTGCGAAAACTCCATAAACACATCTTGAGAGTTCTTTGAGTAGTCTGCTGCTAAAATTTCGTCTTGCTGGGACAGAAGTCCCAATAGAGCGTAAAGCTTATCTCGAGCGTCCCCGGCCTCTCGTTCTCGGAACTGCCACGCTAGGCTCAGTAAACCATACTCTGATGCAACATTCGACTGCCATCGAGACCGCGTGAGAGCCATGTTTCTCGCATTGGAAACTTCTTCACTCTTGCTGTTTGCATGTTTCCAGAAAAGTTCCATCATACTAGTGAAGTTGGTCCAGCTGACTCTGTAATTGCCGCATTGAACGGTGACCTGTGAGGCCAGAATCAATTCCTGAACTACCCACATGCGTTTCCACCAAGGCTGTAGAAGTAGCTGAAGAAATATGTGATCAATGCCCTTCCAATCGAATGCTGCATTTGCTGGACCCGAGAAGAGTGGGTGTATCCGTTCAAACCCCTTGGGTGCCTTGCCAAGCCAAACAATAACATTAATTGCATCCTGGAAGATGTACTTCATCTGCTGAACTTGGTCACTTCGTTCCGTGTCGCTAAACTGGTTGATACAAATAGCGTCAATCCAGAGCGTGCGCGGTACATCTGCCCTCAGATACTTCAGAGCTGTGAAGAGGTTTTGTGTAATCATGACATTTTTGCCATTGACCTTGATGCGATGTGACAAAGCCGGGTCCCCCCAAACATACGAGAGTGCCTCATACCGGTGGGTGCCTCTTAATGCACGAATAACTTCACAGTGAATCTCGCCCGTCGCCCATCGTTCACGTGGGAGAAGTTTCAACAGTCGTATCTCGCCAGCACCGTTTCGCAGATCCATCGACTCATAAACCTCGGCATTGCGTTTCCGTAACTCTGTCTTCGCCGACTGTCGCCTCGGTCCCCACTTGATCCACTTCCTCTTGACAAAATAGACGAAATCGCCCCAGGCAGAGTGAAATAGATATTTGAGCATGGGCTTGATCACTGAAGTAAACAGGGAGTTGATCATCATTCCGACGACGAAAATTGGACCAACGATGACTATTATAATCATTTCTATGATAGAGAAACCCATTGTGAAAGTTATATACTTCGCAATTCATTCGTCGACTGCAGCTTCAAGTAAATTTAAATCAAGACATTTGCACTTTTCCCCCGCTTTACTTCTGTCAAATATCACGTGGTGACCGCCAAGTGGCAGAATGAGTCACGTGTCCAGTTTGAAAGAGATGCAATTATGTGAGTGTGTTTGTGTCAGTGCCCGCTTTTGCTGCAGCGTGAGCTCTGAGTTCAGCGACAAATGTAACCATTTTTACCGAGTCCACAAATTCCAGCAAACGGACAATCTTGGTGCCATCTTTATTGAAGTATGCCACGAATACATACTCGTTCTGATAGCGACCAATATCGGTATCAGCGCTGCTGTGGCCCAAAACAACTACTTTGCTTTCTTTTTCATCCTCGATAGTGTCATCGATTTCGAACTTGAAATTCCTGTAGTTGGGTAGCACGTTTGTCTCAATGTGTTTTTGAAAGGCCGCATTATTCATTGGAGGCACACCCAACGATTCTGCAGCAAATGATGAGTTACGGGCCATTTTTAAACATTGAGTAATTCAGGCCACTTACTAGGCAATACTTGATGCATGCAATCTTCAGATCGGTTTCGTAGCGTATCCTCCATTGACCACTTATTCCAGGACTCGACCTGAGCCAAAATTATGTTCCGTCTGTTAGATGACATGGCGAAATTTCAAAAAAGCATAAAAGAAAATTGATAAAACTGTCGGGGTTGTGTAATTGCGCCGAATCTCGCCGGTTTATTTGTAAGGGTTTCGTCAATGATGAAGATTGTCTTGAGATGAGTGCAATCCAGAGTCAGATTCGCTTTACCACCTAGCAACCTATATACTTAGGAATGTCGGAGGAGTGCTCCTGAAAATACCGACACTCGGCCTATTAATTTACGGAACTCGGAGTTCTGTTGACCGTCTGCACCGCGCCCGATTCGATGGGCCCGACATACCTCAACTTCATAAAGGCAAACAACACACAGACATGCCGGCAGTCGGCCCAACTTCAGTGCCTGTTGGCGTATTGATATGAATACTCATCCGATCCAGATGGGTAATGACACGTACTCTATCTAATTAGCCCACATTGTATTGGGGAAACTCACGTCATAGCTATTTGCGTCGTTTAAAATTTCACTGTTATATCCGGGACACTACGAGAGACCGTTATAAATTTCGGAGTTAAGTCGGTGATAAGACAATGTGTGTACCTCACCGAATCGTTCGTCCTCATTGTCTATTTCTCAATATGGATGCCCTTCATGCAAACGCGCTAGAGAGAGCAGTCTCAGCAGTTATTGCAACGAACATAGCTGAGTCAACTTTTGCCCAAATTATTGATGGGTTACCCACAATCGACACATACCTTGACCGATACAGCCGGAACTTGCTTCTCGTGCATCCTCTCAGGAAGCACACAGCACTTTGTCCGGGTGTATTAGAACGGCTCGGAGATATCTGCTCTGATTTCAAGCTCAACATGCTAAAATTTGAACCCCGCGTGTGTTTGCTTTATTCCTCCCAAACAATTACCGTCGCTAATCATTGATGATGCCAGTTGATTGGGGCCTTTCAGTACGCTCAAGAGAATTCTCGAGAGTTGCAAATGAGACTCATTGAGATGACTGCTGTGGCTATACATCAAATTGCAGTGCTACTTTTTAAAATGGACACCAGCGTTCATAAAGACGACGGCGTCTTATCGTGGATGCCAGATGATCCTTCTATGTCGATGTATCGCCAAACCCCACCACCAGCATTTTTCTATCACTCACAGTATCGATGCCAAGGCCAGTACCCCGAGGGAATCGCCGACATGGTCGGCTACTGGGCTGAGAACCGCATTCTTGGCGGCGTGGTGCTGTTTAATCGCGGTGAATCAGGCTTCGAGGTATGCCATCCCTAAATTTTCAGCTTTACCCTTCCATTCCAGAGAAGTGGCTCTAATTCTCCATGAAAGTGTAAAGATATATACTTCCATTCAGACCTCCAGCAAGTAACTTACCGTATATACAAGCTACTGGACAGCCAACTTGAAACTCTGTGGAAGTTCCTACGCCAAGATGATCAGCCAGCTACAATCAAATCTACCCTTCCCATTCTTTATGATAAGAATAACCGGGATCGAGTAGATCCAGATGATGCCATTGACATTCATGGTATTTTTCGCGATCGCTGGGAGCGAAAAATACCGATCAGAGATTATGATTACTACCGAACCCAGCGTACTGTCCAGAACGAAATAGATTACCCAGAGATAGAGGACACCATTAAAGCAACTGAGGCAATGTGGGATTGCCGATGATAAACATAGGCTTTAGCGAGCGCATGGGTGCTTTTGAAGACAGAGTTTCAAATTCAAGGATATTCAACACAGCATACGCGCCTCATTATTTATTACTTCCAGTCTCAGTCGCGATTTATCTAAACTATGCTCGCTTTAAACTTTATATACCTATGAAAGTCAGCTATTTTTCGGATGTGAGCCCCACAGCCATCGATTCAAGCCTTTTCCTAAGCAGCCCACAGTACAATGCCGCACTGGTATAACAACTGGGCCATATTTCTCTGTTCTACAGTAATCGAGTGTTGGTTGGAACCGCCTGCCCCTAACACAAGCCAAGCCAACAATGCAAAATTATCAGCTGCCGCCATATTTCCTATACCTATCAGCTGTTAGTTAACCACATGACTCATTGTCACGCCACGCTTTGACCCTCAGTCACATTTTGGAGGCATGATAGTGTTGGCTATACGCGCCCATGCTCAAATGAAGCAAACCAACCTTCAAAACACCAGCTGACCCAAAGCTTGACCCATTTACACGGAAACCAGCGATTAAATCCCAACCCACCTTAACTGATGTGATGATCTGCAATTTTCTTAATTTCTATCGGCCACGCAAAACTTCCAATAGTGATGCAACCCATACACATATTAGATCGATGGGGGCAAAACTCGCTCAACAAACCCCAATGGATGGCAATCTGAAAAGTTGTTCCCCAATAATTTATAAAAATAAAATTCATGGCTGATTACTACATACAGTGCTAAAAATGCTCTTTCTGTGCTGTCTCCTGAAGAGGAGCTAACCAGGAAGGCCTTTCCGGTGAGTAAAGCTCGGCATCGATTTTCCCATTCAATTTTGTAGAATCCGACAGTGTCCCTGCCTGTACCAGCTTGAATCCCTTGAATTGCGGGGCGGTGGCCTCTTTCCAGAGCGTGTTACCACACTCGGTACAGAAGAACACGGTCAGTGTCATTCCATACTCGTGCTCCATCGAGTACGGCTTGGGGCTTCCTTTGGTGAGGGAAAATTTATCCTCCGGAACAGCAAAGTTGACAGTATTGGTCCCACCGGAAACTTTGCGACAAGGAGAACAATAACAGAGAGCCTTGTGGATTGTCAGTTGGGAGACTGGTCTCAAAAGAGATGGCTTGACTAACCTTAACAACCGGCTCATCCGTGTAAGAGTAGGTGCATGCACCACACATGCAGCCTCCGGTGGTCTCTGCAGTCATTTTAAGAGTGAAATAAATTAGATATAAGTTTAAAAGCTGCCGTCGACAATGTGGTGTGGTTGGTGAACAAACTTGAGCCCTGGGGGTGGGCAATATATATAGTGGATTTGCAGCGTTTTTAGGTGCATGCATTGAAACGTTACTACCGCTCATGGTGTGCACTACGAAAACAAATCAGCTACCTCTGCGGGGAATTTGGGTCTTTGGAACGTATGCAGCCCTCTTCTACATGTCATGTTGACTAGTTAACACGTCAATAAGCAGCCACCAAGTGATACCCAATCCGACAAATGACTATGATTGGAAAAAAGAAAGGCCACCAGTTTTCATTGGGTTAGCGTACCGAATCGAGAAAACAAGACAGCTCAGCTTGTGACCCCTCAGCCGCACGACCTCAAGACAATACAAAACGACACCAGTCATCCACATCAAAAAATACACTGACGCGCTCATTGGTTAGTTTGGTCAGCGAGCTGACCGCTGACCATGAGAGTAAATTGAACTAGTGCAGGACGACTTCAATGTATGATTGGGCGTCACTTGAGTGTAAGCTGTCAAACTTTGCCCATCCACACCTTTCCGTCAAAGTCCCACTCTATAGCTAGCCAGTTATGACTAGTTTTAGTGCGTTGAACCATTCATTTGCATCCCATTAAGGTCAACCAGAGTAAATTACGGACATCGATATACCTCTTGTCCCAATTCTAACTCCACCATGGTAAATATTCCCCCTGGGTGATAATGGTGTCAGCTAGTCATGAGATGTATGTCCACTCATCCTCCATAGGGAGCATATAAATTCAATATAAATAAAATAGAACCATCTAGCTCAAATACCGGAACCGAATAGACTTGACCCGCAGTGTGACTCAAAGCTCATTCAGAAGTGTCAGGCGGCCATAGGCAAGAATCATTGTGCTTGATGATCGAGCGAGAAATCAAATGACCCAAAATGGCCCAAAATTTGGGACTGGTCGGTTCCACAATCGCAAAGCCATTGTAGGCTACGACACACTCAGTTGCAAGTTAGTCAAACAATTCCCTACCTAAGCCAATGCCTTTGCGGCGCTATTAGAGCTTCAGGAATGGCGATGTGGTCTTAAATTTCCTTGAAGATTATTGGCCGCAAAGCGAGGCCATCACTCTCAAACCCCCAATACTACCTACCCTAGAGTTCTAAAAGCGAAGTTGTTGGAACACATGCACATCGAAGGTATCAGGATAGCAATCACCCCTCCACTCCTTGACGAGAAACTGAACATAAATGAGTGATCAACTTAAAGGAAGTAAGATTTAAGGGCCAACGGTATGTATAAAAAAATAACTTTGTCTTGTGGGAGCCTCGACAAACCAGGGTGGCTGATTCTCCACTGTCAAAGCTGCTCCAATGGATAACGGCTTCGTGGCCCAGATATTCCGGGATCCTATTCTTCGTAGACACTACAACCAAAGCAGGCATTAAATATGCTTGCCGAGCCTTCTTAACATCCAATTAATCAACCCACTCATCCTCAACCAAGTGCCCAGCGCCAAACCCAACGCCACTGATACCCAAAACATCGAGGGCTGACGACACAACGCAGCGTGATTTGCACATTCGCGGGCCTCAGCCAACAGGCAACGACGCCACATTATGCATGAGTGCATTGGTTGAATTGTGTCGATTATTTTAATACACAAGAGATTTCCAAATTTCTCATCTATCTCAAACCCACCTACGACCAACTGGGTCACCACCGTGTCGCAGCTATCGCGAGCCTCGTCATTCCAATTATAAGCTCCAAACGGCCCAAATCAGAAATGAATTACTCATATAACTGCGATTCTTGGCCAGGAAATGTCCAGCCATATGGCGATATATCAGGGATAGGCGTGAGTAAATTGCTCGCTTTAATAACTTTACATGGGGGAATGATCGAACCAATACACAGGTGATCCTTGGGTTTGGTATCATGTCATGGACTTCAGTGGCCATGGTCCTGGCTTACTACGTTCTTCATTTCGATCCGAATATTGACCCTTTTCCCAGTGCACAAGACGGAGGAATATCTTTTTCAAGAAAAACACCTAATCTCATCGACGATGCTTTTTTCCACATCTTTCTATATCTTCGACGGCTTTTTTCTCGTTCAAACTTTGGCCAATTAAAACACGAGGGTTCCTTTCAAAAGGTTGGATACTAGAACTCATCAACTACACAATCGCTGATCTCCTGGTGACAGTGCATTATCAAGCTTGCCGACGCGCAACTGGCCACTGGAATTGCCATAGCTATCAGTGGCTACTATTCTTTAACTTGCGGGCTTTCAGCATACCATTGGAAGACGGTCGTTTATTTAATGTGGTCTTCTTGCCTCACACATCTTGCGGCTTTAACCACTCTGCGTACTTATTTTCATCTTCATCCCTGGGCCCGCGCTTGGAGACTTCTTCTCATCTCAACTTTGGTGGTTCTGCTCTTCGTGGGCCTTATCCCAACAGGCCAGTTTGATTTAGTTGGTCCCAATGCTATTAGTGTTAATGACACATTTATCATTGATTTAGGCAATGCCATAGTCCTGCCAACTAGAAAGGAATCCAACATAACACAAGAAACCTCCAGTGTTAAAATTCTTGCATCGTCACCTGCAGCGTGCTTTTTTAGGGCCAGCATGAAATCCAAAGATATAGCATTTCCATCCATGCTGTTGTCTGTTCTCTTACTGAGCTATGGTTATTTGATTCGGGTTTGCAAGCTCTTCAGGGCATCAACTGAACCCGTGCATAATATCCATGCCAAAATCGACCAGGTATCTCATTGGACAAACACTCTGATTTCTAGAGCGCTTTTAAGACACAGAAGTACTCGTTCTTTGAGAGTCTCAGCTTTTTTACTCTCATGCATAACCTCCATTACTTTGATATCACATGTCTATATTGATGTTTATTCTTCTATGCTTGCCGAAGTGAGTTCTCCTATCTCAAAATCACTAGGGAAAATATGACAGAGCAACGACTCAAAGCATAATTAGGTCGTATCACTTATAATTTCCGCTGTTTGGGGAACTTTCCGCCTGTCCGAGATCCGAGACCTAGGGAATTTTGAAGAAGATGATTGGACATTTGGCCAAGTTATTCCACTCGTCCTCCTCATTGCCCCAGCTCAATCTATACTTGAACTACTTTTTATACATTTCGCTCCATGACATGCTCCAATTCGATCCACGAACAGTAAGTTAATAAATCGCAGCACACCTTATTACCAATATTGAGAGTTGAGACATTTAGGCCTACATCAGAATTCAAGCCACAATATCAGGAATTGGAGCAACCAAAATAATCAGCGAGACGCACCAAATCCTTTCACTCAAGTACATCCTATACTTTCAGGTAAATAGGTCGCAAGATTAATTACAAGTCGCCAGAACTAATTCTGGAGTGATTGATAGCGAGGAATGAAGCAACTGCAGTCGTGGCTTTGCCTGACGCCATCGTCGAAATCTTTGCTAACCGCCAACTCGACCTCAATACTAGAAAGAAATTTTTAATTCTTTCCGAAATCTCGACAGGTCGCTATCCACATTCCTTCTTCATTCCTCTGAGAGCTGAGGGGGCTAATTTGGAAATGACGTGTTTTATGGTTACTATACTTTATCATTCTTCCTTCAGCACCATACTCGCTTTCTTTGCAGCCAAAGATGGGTTCTCATACTTTCTCACCGGTGATAAAGCTTGGAAAATACTTCGAGTTATTGCAATGCTCCCGGCGTCCTACACTTCTGGTCTACTCTTCGTTCCCTGGAAAATAATGGAACCAGGTTTAAGCAGAGAAATTTGGTGGAAAGCGACGATATTTATATCAGGAATCACGACAGTCCTTGCCATGGAGTTTGTGTTTGCCACAAGGAGCAATGTCCTAAGTTATAGTATACCCATAGCCTCTCAAGTTTTCATCCATCTTCTGATAGGGCTATACTGGGCAACAATCAAGCTTTGAGGATCGAATGCAGAGATATCAAGATCAGGGGGGAACAGACATTGATCATATCAAGATGGATTTTTTATCTATCCTCATCTAGACTCTTACACGAGACCATAAAATCAGAAAAGCAAGTCCATCGCAAACATGGAATAAAAACTTTTTGCTTGACCATAAGGAAAAAAGATTTGTTGTTTCAACACATGAGTACCATCAATCAATCAACGTTCGCTGCATTAATACACTCGAGCAAAAGGCATTCAAGCCTTTGCCGAGACCCCCGCTGAGTTCTCTCGCCGGGAGAATCACAGATTTCCCGTCAAGTCCTGGTATTCCAACCAAGAACAGAACGCCAGCAGGTCGTTTCCAAGGTGTCATTAATCTCTTGTACCCTTCCCTACCAAATGGGGGGAAATCTACGCCGTGCAATGTTGTGAAAGGAGGTTCTCAGAACCGGAAGTAAAAGGAAAAAAGTCAAAATGAGTGTAGTCGTTCAATGGCGAGGCCAGGGATAGCACTACCACGCATGCTATGCCGTCCTCACACGTATTGTGTTAGGTTAGCCAACGTGCTCCGCTGTCGAATCATATGCGCAGGAAGTTCACGTCTGAAATGCTTCTGTGCCTCTTGTGGCCGCCACCCATTTCGCCCGATGCCTTGCGCTTGGCAGACATGGACTCAAGTGGGCTTCGTGCGAGATCGCTCATGTTCTTCTTATGTCTTCTCATGGGCGTCAGGGGCACGGCAGCAGTGTCGAATCGGTCCGACTTGAGACCCTTCAGAGCAGTGTAGTTGTATGGTCCACTGAATGCTAGGGAATCCTGTGTGGCTTGGTTGCTAAGGATGAGTTGTTGGTTAATTTGGTTGCGGCGGAATGCGCCGACAGTTTCCGAGGTAAGATGTGACAAGGCTTCGATTTCACTGTTGGCAGTACTGGGTCGGACAGGAGTGGACGCCGGATCCCAGTTGCCTTCGCCTTCGTCGCCAGAGGAATCACCACCGTCGTCGTCCCAGGTAATGAAGTCGTTGATGTCGAGGTTCTTTTCTTCCTCGTCTTCATCCTGCAGGCTGGGCGCAGTGGAGCTCTCGTCTGCAGTGTTGGCCTCGGAGGGGAAAGGGAAAAAGGCCTCGGCAGGACCCATGGCTTGAGTGTTGATAAAGTCACCAAAGGTGTTGGACGAGAACATGGCGCTGAGCATCATGTTGGCCGAGTTGCTTAGGATAGGGGAGGCCTGGTCATCCATGGGCCATGGGATGTTGAACTGCTCAGGGGACAGATCAATCTGCCTGCGGCGGCCGGGAGTGAAAATCATCATCTTTCGGGTGTGTGGGTTCAAGACGGCGATGGGCTTTCGGTCAGATCGGTCCAGGTTAAAACGACCAACACGGGGCTGACCACGCTGGGGCTTCACTGGGCTGTCGGCTTCGGAATCGGACATTTCACTCATGTGGTTGGAAGGCCGGCGAGTCTTTCTACGCACAGGAGGCTCGGGAATGTCCTCTTCGGTTGTGTCGCCATCAGCTGAGTAAACAAGGTTAGCACAAGGGAAAACAAGCGTCCCGCATTGAGGCAGGACTCACTCTCATAGCCGTCCAGCTCCTGAGGCTCTTCAAAAGCGGGCACAGGAGTAGAGGCGACAGTGTTGGGCTGGGAAGCCGCAGGTGTGACAGTTGGGGTCTCATCGTCGGACAACTGTCTAATCACCTCCTCGGCATCCGAATCTGGTTGGTCGTCGTGGCCATATGTGTAGTCCCAGAAGGAGCCGGAGCCAGAGGACTCATCAGGATCGTTCTCAATCTCTCTGCGGAAGGCAGGGTCAAGAGCATTTTGAGAGACAAAGATGTCAGGGAAGAGATCAGCATGATCATCCTCGGTATCAGTGGAATCGGAGTCACTTGAGGGCACATCAAAGTGAACATGGCGCTCTACGTGAGCGTCGGAGCCAAAAGCGTTGGCGTCCTGGAAGAAGTCGGAGACATTGCTCTCGTCAACCTCGGAAATAATGCCAGCCCAGCTGCCGTTTTCGTCGTCGTCGGCATCAGCACCGTCATCAGCACCATCATCATCAATGTCGTCGTTGTCGTCGTCGTCGTCATCATTTTTCTCTTCGTCGTCAGCAAAGAGAGATCGCGGCCGAGGAGCGGGAGGAGTTGCTGGAACGTGCGCTTCCTCAAGGATATTTTCCTCCTCGGCCGCTGCGACATCTTCCTCGTCGTCGTCAGAGGAATCGCTAATTTCTTCGACGGCTGAGTAACCGTCCTCGTCTGAGAGGTCAAAGGCAGAGGAGGATGTGTCGGAATCCCGGCGGCGGCGGGCCTTGCTAGCCTTGACCGGGGTGGAGGGAAACTTTTTTCGAACGTTGCGAGACATGTTGTGTATGGTTTAATGGAATTGTCTGATTTGTTAAGCTCTGTAGGCAAAAAAAAAAATTCGCATGTAGTTTCGCTTTTGTGGGGTATGGTGTTTAATGGCTTTCTAGCGCCGTTTTTTGATAAGGACGAATACGTCAAAGGACTGTGTGTTGTCGTTTCCGGGAATGGCGGGAAAAAGGATACAATGTGTGGTCAACCGAGTTAATGGGGTGGTTGAAGGAACGGTAGGGAGAGGAGAGAGGGTGGAAGACGACCGGGTAGTAGAAGTAGAGAGAGAGATGACAGGTAAGAGGGTATAATTTTTTGTGTTGTTCAGCTAATATCAAGAAAGCCCCTCGCGCAGAATGGGCCAGTCGCAGGATGGTAGAATTCAGAGACAGACTCTCGGTTGAGCTTGAGCAGCTCAGGAGCGGGAAAGCCTGTGGAAAACTAGGTCGAGATGGGTGATTGAAAATGTTGGAAACTCCGTCGAACTGCTGGACTGCGGACCGCGAACAGCGCGGCCCGCAGTGGGCGTTTACAGCTCAGCGACGGCCGAAGGCATCTTGACTCGACTTAGTTTTGGTACGGGGTTCCTCTGATCTGGGTGCTGGAAAAGTGCGACTTCGTTGTCTTGTGGGTTTGGGATTGTTATGGCGATGCCAAGTGGGAAAAGGAAGAGAAGACAAAGCGGAGCGAGAGGAGAGAAATATCCCAAACTTTTTTTCGCCCGCAGTGGGGGCGCTGCTGATTGGCTTCGTGCATGGCGCCCACAAAAAAAGGTCCCCCAGGGTACGTACAGGCCTTGGCGCACTCTGGTGGTGGGTTGGTGGGTGCGCCCACACGCAGCAGCCAAAGCAGCCCACATCTCAAGGGCTTGGTGGGCAGCTTGGCGGCCTTTCTCCAGGGGCGCCGCTCCCAGTGGCTTTTTCCAGCGCCTCGCGATGCAGTGACTTTCGCAGCGTCTCTCGGCGCCTCTCAGCGCCCCTGTCTGGCGCTCCAGGCCGGGGTGCGACCCCACTGCGCGGCGCTAGGCCGTTTGGGGCGTCGCTGGCACGCCGTCACCGCTATTTGGAGCCTCCAGCTTTTGCATCAAAAGAGTCACAGAAGCAGCGCCTTGTCGAGACGTGTCGTGTGTAGTGACGTGATGTGAGCTGGCGATCCTCTTCAGCTGCGCTCTGTTTCGCTCGCTACGATGCAGGCAGATGCGCACAACTGGTTCTGGCGACAGCTCCCAAAAATGGATTCTTTTTTTAAAAATTTTATTTCCCGATCTACGTACGGATTCGGGGGCACAAGACAAAGGGTTCACCGTGCGGCCTCAGTGTTTGATATCCCTCGCCGGCTCCAGGGGTCCCTGCTTTTACACTGGCCTGATCCGACGTCAATTCAATTCAATCCAATTGGGCTGTGCGGCTGCGCTGGGCTGGGGGGAGAGTATTATACATACATACGTAACATAATGCTGCTGCACTGCACACAGCCACATGAGAGGACGACCATGCAGAGCAGAGAGACATGTGCCAGACAATGGAAGGGATAATTCCAATAACTCATCGACGCATATCCCCTAAGAGCGGACAGGCCAATGACCTCTCTGCAGCTGGAAGGGAGATGGAACCACAGCTGTCACGCTGCATACATACACATACACATACATACATACGCAGGCAGACATACATACATACATACATACATCCACTCAAGCATCCATCCATCCATCCATTCATCCAAACATACAACGAATCCCAAAAAATGGCCCCATTTTCCCATTTCACAGCAGACGCAAATCTAGACCCTCCCCAAACCAACCCCCAACCCACCCCAGACAGAGCTACGGGAAACGTTGCTTGAGTTGCATCTCGCTACAGTACGACAGTGATGTACATGACCGGGCTCTCGACTGGGGACGGGACGAGACGAGGGACGCCTCATGCGACACATAGCCCTCCATGCCCATGCCTCGACTCCCGGCCGTTGCGTCTCAGTTCTCGGTACTGTGCCTAGCCCAGCCATGTACATATGCACGCCGACGGAGAGGGCGAGGGATGCCCATATTACGTACATTTCCTCCAGGGGGGAACCACTGCGTTTGTCCAATGCGTCGGTACATTGCATTCCCCTGCCGTTACAGCGGCCGAGGGAACTGGAACGGTCAAGCACCACAAATCCACGTACGCCCACACGTCGTCGCTCGATTGCCGCGCTCGCCTTGGGCGCATTGGGCCGGCACCGGAACCACAAAAAGAAAAAAAAAAAAAAAAAAAAAAGGTCCAGAGGCAAATAGGCCCCCCCAGAGGCCCCAGAGGACCCATCCCCTTGCCTCGTAAGGGGATCCGCAATGACGGGCAGCTCCACCCGCAGAAACGAGGGGCGAAGTGTGCCTGTGCTCCCATTGTGGCATTGATGGGTCCATGGATCACGGCCTAATGGGTCAATTCAGCCATGGAACAATCCGACTAGGGACATGGGGCACGAGCATGTAGCATGGAGCATGGAACATGGAACATGGCATTGCAGTTGCAGGCGCCCGCGGCTGATGCAGCAGCGCGTATCACTGGCTGCGCTGAGGCCAATCAGTCGCCTCCGAAGCTGTGTCTGGAAATCATCGGGAGCATCAACAGAGCTGATGCTTGCCTCAATCATGGAGAAACAGTCTTGCTCCCGAGAAAAGGGGAACGGCCTCAATGCGGCAATGACATGCGCAAATTGTCTCTTCCTTCTACCCCTCAACTACCTTCATCCATGTTGCCACGGTCACTGGTGGGGTTCTCTGCGAGAGCCTCCACTGCCTCCATCCAGTTCCTCCAACGGACTCGGCCTAGACGAAGCAGCTAGTCCAGTCTGGACGTCTCCAGTCGACGATAGCCGCCATAGGCAACAAGCAACGTGAACAGCAAAAAAAAAAAAATTAGACGAGGGGTAGCACGAAACGGGAATGTCGGCTGAATGCCCATCTCCGAGCCATCTCGGTTGTTTTTTTTGACTCGGGACGAGAAAGTCCGGGAATGACAATTGTCAATTCTGCGCTTCGTCCCCCTGGGCATCCTGGCATTGGGAAGGTCAATCTTTTGCCTCGCTCGCCTCACCGGCCCTCACCCTGTCTCGGAGGCTCATTGAGGGAAGGGGTCGTGTTTTGCAATGACGGCATGTCTGACGGCCTCGGCACTTGATCCCACTCTCACCAGCAGCTTCACCATGTGCATCTGTTTCTTCTTTTTTTTTTTCCCTCCCTGCAAACCCCTCTTTCCACCACCGTCTCGCCGCCCCTCCCGCCCAAGGCCTACCGTCATCAAAGTCCTACTAGCGCGACATTAGAGCCGGGCGCCATGTGAGCAGGAGTCGGTCATTGTGGCCATTCTGTTCGCGGACCGCTAGGCCCTCAAGCCTCGTCCTGCAACCCGCCTTAGAACTTTTTTTTTCTCCTTGCTCCGACGCCGCTGCAGATCCGCCAATGGTTGTCTCGGCATTAGCACGTACTAGGCAAACCGGTCCCACGTAATGGGCAACTGCGTCGGGAGATGACAATTGCACCGGCTCTTGAGGCTGAACCTTGTGCCAAGCGATTGCTCACAGTTATGTTTGCATCATTTCATTATGACTCCATTGTCGTTGTGCTATACCGTGAGTCAGTAAAGAGAAATTAATGCCACCCTCAGAGCTGCCGGGTGCAAGCTTGCACGCTGCCGATTGGCTGAGCCAAACGGTATGCGACCCTCCAACTCTGAGATGACTCTGCTGTTCCGTCACTGCCTGGATAGCTTTCCAGGGTAAGCTCCAACTAAACTCAGCTGTCAGTCTGAACCGCACACGTGTGGACCCAGTGTTACTGATCCAATTATGCAACCCCAATGGAGCATGGCAGTGAGGGGGAAAATAAGACCAAAAAAATTAGGACGAAACTAGACCGATACAACTGCTGACCGATTCCATGACCGACTTTCCTCAATGTGGCCCGTCTCTGACGGCATAGAATCTAGCAAAGAAGAAGAAAAAAAACCTTACGATAGGCTATGCCCACTGACGCCACCGCAAACTCGTGCTCCAGCCGGTAACGAGTCGACTTGGGTTCCTTGCTGGCTCCAAATTACTCGCATGGATGATGCTTCGGATAGTTGATTCAGAGCGCCCGCGCCTAAGTCCGCCAGGGGTTCAATGGTACGTACCCCGCGGTCCGTGCCTGTTGACCGCGCGCCAAAGGCGTTTATTAGAAGCTGTTTGGCGCGGGCGGGGAGTCCGTGGGAATCGCAGCAATAAGCCAAGTGCCATTAGTTGTGATGAGTCAGGGGCGCTCTGTTAGCGAGACCAGACCAAAATTTGTTTCTCCACGGAAAGTTGCAGAAAAGAAAAAAACGCCAAAGTGGAGTCTCGGTCTTGAAATTTGTCTCATGTGTCTTGACGGACGTGAGCTATTCTAGAATGTTGTTATCTTTGGCTTTGTAGTTCACCAAATAGAAATAGCAGGATTCACACCGTCAACTAATCAATGGGTGTTGTCAACATAAGACTAGATACGTGGCTGTTGGCTCAGGTGATTGGTGTCAGAAAACACGGCAGATGTCGCAACATTGTGCCGCAACTCAACAAAGAAAAAATGTAGCACACGAAAAAACCAAAAATGATCATAAAGGCAGAGTTAAATTTACTTTTTATTAACCAGGTCTATCAAGAATTGTCCGATTTGTGTTTTTCTTTTGCGTGTTCTCATCGATTGAATTTTTTGCTTTCATAGTTTCATGCAGCATGTGGGTCGTGGATAAACACCTAACAAACAAGTACTCACGCTGTGTAAAACAGGAAACAACTTCTTTCTCTCTCCATTCGGTCTCTACTTATTCAATATTTCCCCCAAGGAACAGATGCATAGGAATTGGCTTTAGTTAATCTTTAAATCTCCTTGAATACTCGTGAAACTGTCCTGGGTTGACATGATCGACTGCTACCCTATAGTAAACACCACCGAATGACGTCTCATATTCCAGAACAAACTCTATCTGAGGTGTGTCATCAACGCCAACATCACCTAATTGACCAATTCAATAACATCTATGCCATAAGTAACATCAAATTAGACTCTGACAAGACAGTAGCACTGTTTACAATCCCTTGCCAGATCCAAAGTGGTCCGTGCCTGGTCCCCGAATTGCCCACTGTGGGATCTTATCTTATCGGAGCTGGGCCGCAGGTTGCCTGGCCAGCGGCCAAAATTAGCGCTGGGGCCCCGTAAACAGCAAAGAGTATAGATGAATTTGGACGTTAAGCATCGTTTAGCAACCACCAAGACCCATCAATGAACCTGGCCTGGTCCCGTATCTGCTACATTGCAAAGTCCGCGTCCTCGTCGTCGTTGTAAATCGTACCCTTCGACTCGATCCCCCGCCGCAGTCAACATTCTACTTTGGCTTGCCCAGCTGCCATGGACGCGTCACGCAAGTCCTCGCACAACCTCTTCGAGGTCTACCTCCGCCTGCGACCGCCGCCTCTCAGCAGCAGCCGCAGCTCCAACCCCGAGCGGATTCTCGATGTTGAGGAACCCGAAGCAGATCAGCACCCGACGCATATTACCCTGAACCCGCCTACGGATCGTCGCCGGGCCGTTGAAAAATTCGCCTTTACGCAAGTGTTTGATGAGGATGCCTCGCAGCTCGATGTTTTCCACAGCACCGAGATTCCCGCGCTCGTCGAGGGTGTGTTAGAACCCCGAATCGGGGATGGATTCGACGCAGTGGTGGCTACTTTGGGTGTCACCGGCTCAGGAAAGGTGATTGCTTCTGGAAACTTGATGCTCGCGCAGACGCTGACCGCCATATCAAGACTCACACCATCTTGGGCTCTAAGACGCAGCGTGGCCTGGCCCAATTGGCCATGGACGTAATCTTCCGGTCCATTGGCGAAAATATGGTCGAACCGCATTCGATCTACTCCGTTTTTGACTCCCTGCAGGCTTGCGATGCCTCGGAATCGACCTTGACGCTGGCGTCCCAGTTTTTCGACAATTCGAGCGACAGAGCGTCCAGGGCGGGCTCCCGTGCCGCCACACCCATGATTGTACGACCCCAACAACAAACCGTTTCCTTTTTCAAGTCCCAAAAGATTCCCCGTCAAGTGTCGAAGCTGGTGGAGACAATGCCTGGGGCCTTTCCTCGTGAATCCGTGGCAAGCTCGGCAAGCGCAAAAAGCATCCGACTCGTCACGCCCGAGGGCTCTCCTTGTTCCAAAGATAGATAGCGTCATCCAACCGAACAGGAGGGAGTGCCACAATGCGGTCTCCAGCATAGTGCAAGCGCCATTCATTGCCCAGCCACGCCCAAGCGGGCCTGGCCGAAGGCTTTTGTGTCTCTAACTGCAGCAACGCGTACAAAGAAAATAGCTAAAAATGAAAAGGGCGACAGCAGTTACCTCTCACCCCCACCACGACGACAAACCCAGCGCTCGGCTGCGCTCCCCTCGTCCCCCGATGTTAGCAACATTCTCATCCCGTGCGATGAAGCTGCCGAGTACATCGTTGTCGTCTCCATGTACGAGGTGCACAATGACCGAATCTACGATCTCCTCACCCCCGCCTCCAAGTCGAGCGCCACAAAAGAGCTTCGCCGTCGCCCTCTTTTGTTTAAGTCAACGGAACTTTCCCCTGACCGCAAGGTTGTTGCTGGTCTCCGCAAAGTAGTCTGCACCACTTACGAGGAGGCTTTGATGGTGCTTGATGCAGGCCTTCAGGAACGAAAGGTGACGGGCACCGGCAGCAACAGCGTCTCAAGCCGAAGCCACGGCTTTTTCTGCTTCGAAGTCAAGAAGCGAAGCCATCACAGCAGGAGTACAGCTTGGGATGGCAACAAACTCACCGTTGTCGATCTGGCTGGCAGTGAGCGTGCCCGAGAAGCCAAGACAGCCGGTGCTACGCTTGTTGAAGCTGGCAAGATCAACGAGAGTCTGATGTATCTGGGACAATGCCTCCAAAGCCAGAGCGAAGCCGGAAGCTCCAGCAGGGTAAGAGGATATTTTCCCGTGATCAATGCTGTCAATTGAAGTAACTGACTGACACAACTGTATAGCCTGGCGTCGTACCATACCGACAATGCAAACTCACAGAGATTCTCTTCTCCAACTCATTCCCCTCAGCATCAGCCTCGACGGCGCATCACGCCCCTCGACGCAACCCTCAGAGAGGTATCATGATTGTGACTGCCGACCCAATTGGCGACTTCAATGCCACCTCCCAGATCCTGCGGTACAGTGCCCTCGCAAGAGAGGTTACTGTTCCTCGCATCCCCTCCATTACCAATACTATCCTGGCACACCCCCCTCCAATGGCCACCAACCGACCTCCCAGCCCAGTGCACCAACACCCTCGCCCCTTTATGCCCCCGGGATCTAGCAGGAATTATTCTCCTCCAATGAGCTCCGACGAGCGCGTGACTATGGAAATCGCTGCTCTGGAGATTGCCCGCCTTAGTGATGAGATTGACCAGCTCCGTGCTGAGGTCGACCTTCAGCTTGATGCTCGTATCGCGGCTGAAGCTCATCTCCTAACAATGGAAGACAAGATGCTTGACTTGGAGGCTGCCATTCGCGAAGAGTGCGCCATAGAGTTTGAGCAGCGGCTAGCCATTGAGATGGCTCGCTGGAAGGCTTCCATGGCCATTGAACAGGAGCGCAACGATGAGCACTGGGACCGCAAGGTTGAGGTTCTGGAGCGAGGTCTTGCCCCTGGTGACGACGAGGGAGACGTTGACAAGGAAAATGTCCTGATTGAGAACCTTGAGGACGAAGTGGAGCGCTTGCGACGGGAAAACACAATTCTCAAGCGAGAACTCGCCTCTCGCAGTCCGACTAAGCGTCGGCCACTAGAAGAGCGCGAAGACTTTGCTCCCCAGTCCGCATCCAAGGGCTCCTCCGACGGAGTATCGAACCTGGGCCGCAAGCTTGAGCGGATGCGTGTTAGCGGTGATAGCACACGCACTCCCAGCGTTGCCAGCAACGGCAGTCCTACCAAGAAGATGCGCAAGTTGGCGACGAAGCGGTGGGAAGAGCACGACGACGCTGAATAGAGTTGCTGAGTCGCATCGTTGCGTCTTTTACTAATCCGGCATGCTACTGTGGTTTTTCCCCGTTACGAATTTGGGACACCATCATGATAGAAAATATTTGGGATGAGCGGTTAGGCAAGGCGGGTTCTGGTTTGGTTTGCGCGAGTCTTTGCCAAGGATAGAAGGGCTTGGAGTATACCCCCCCATTCGTGTAATTTTTGTTGACATGTGGTTCTGGTTCTGGGTCTTGACATGATGCATTCTGTTCGAATACGGCTATATACATGGAATGAATGTGTTTTTCTTGTTCTTCATTTATTTATTTGCTGGCTGGTGGATTGATTGAATGAACTTGATGTGGATATCAAAACTAGGTATCTAAGACTAATACTCCTAATACGAACAGATGGTCGTTTCTCTCTTGCTTGCATACATTATGATTATGATAGGTGTGGGGGTATTGCACATTTACAAACATTTAACGCTCAACGCCCAAGAATTCCTTGTTCATGATGCCTTTCCTTTCAGTTCTGGTCCATCATTACCTTCCGCCGGGAGTGTAGTACTCGGTAATGCCACCTGGAGGAGCAGCTGGCCGCGTGCTTGACTCTCCTGTCTGGGCCTCCTTACTGCTGCCACCATTGTCCTCTTGCACCGGGCTCCTAGTCTGAAGGGGAATGTTTTGCTGGGGCTGCACTGTTGTCATGCCCTGACCAGTCGACACCATGGGTTGCTGTTGCTGCTGCTGCTGGGGCATGGGCTGCCATCCCTGGTAGGCCTGTCCCCAGTAGGGTGGCGCAACGACCATGACACGGCGCATGGCGGCGTTGCGGCGGGCTGTCTCGATGCAGGCGCTGACGAAGAGGGTGAAGTGGACGACCCAGACGAGGCAGGACATGACGGCAACGGCTGTGAAGCGGGCGCGGGCAGCCGCGTAGCGCTTCTCGGCCTCGGTCTCATCGTAGTCATCGTTGCCGCAGCTCACGTAGGCTTGCTGCGCGGAGCTCCAGCAGCTGCCGCCGTAGTACTCGTCGACGTCGTAGGCGCTGAAGTAGGCGACAAAGGTGCACTGGATGCCGCCCACGACGGCGGCGGCCATCCAGATGATGAGGGAGACGCCGACGTGGGCGCCCGGGTGGATGCCGGCGCGGCGCTTGCGGAGGAGCCAGGTGACGATTTCGGCCAAGTCCCAGACGAGAGCCATGAAGAACTTGGGGTTTGAGTGTTAGTGGTTGAGCGGTTTCCAAAAGTGTGAACTAGAGAGTGAACATACAAGGGGGGTGCACAGGACAAAGGCATAGCCGGCGTCGCTGAGACCTGCAATGGAGAAGCTAATGGCAATGGCGCAGATGCAAATCAGGATGGAGAAGATGCGCATGACAACCTTGGTGTAGACCCAGGTCGTGATGGCGTTGGTGACATGTTGAGGCTGCTGTTGCTGGTACTGCTGCTGGAACTGCTGGAACTGCTGCGGGTTGAGCTGGTACGTCTGGGTGCCAGCGGGGGGCGAGTAAGGCTGGAAGGGCTGGCCGTAGGCGCGGGGATCCTGCTGGAAGTGAGCGGGCGGGAACTGGCCCTGTTGTTGCTGTTGCTGTTGCTGAGTGTTTGTGGGAGCAAAGGTTCCCTGCTGTTGGGCGGGAGCGCGAGTTGGCGATGGTGGTGATACGTCGGCTGCGGCTCGAGCGTAGTCGGGGTCAACAGTCTGCGTTGACATTTCCGGCGCCATGGCTGGCTTTATTTTAATTTAATTAATTTTTTGTTTTGGTGTAAACGGGCTGGCTTGCTGTATCTTTCTTTTTTGTCCGAGTGGCGTGGCTGTTTAGCAGGACTGGGATTTGCCGTTGATCTTGCTTAATTTGAGTGGGCTTGGCTGGGCTTGGTGTAAAACGAACGATGGGGTGAGCGAGCCGTGGAAAATGAATGTGAGTGCGAATAAAACGCAGAAACGAGAGACACGCTGGGGTTTATTAAACCGCAGAACTGGCAACGAGTGTGTGTGTGGTGAAGACCAGGCAACCCTCTCCTTCAGTGAAGACGAGCACAGGAGAAAGAAGGGAAGGGGAGAAAAAACCGACGACATGGGAAATTGGGACTTCATGCCTAAAACTAGCTGTCACCATTCACGCCATGAATCCTTTGAGCTAGCCGAAATCTGTCTGGCCCGGCCTAGGCCAGCCCAGTCCGTGGCGACCAAAAAAAAAACCACAAAGAGACCAGACACTTGGGACTGGGATGATCACGGGCCCCCCATGCGGTGCCTAGAAATGTGGTTTCTTTGTCGCTGTGCTAGCACCAAACCATGCTAGCCAAGCTCCGTGATTGGCCACAGCTGCCAATAGCGCCCCTGGGTTAGCTTAGCCTGGGCCCCGCCCCTGGTCCGGAGACTTCTGTTTGCGGGAATGAGCCGGGGGAGACGGTGTGATCAGATTGGACGCTGAGCGAGCATAGGAAATAAGAGCATGAAAAAAAAAGGGTCATGATCCGTGGAAGGGGAGGAAAATAAGGTGTTGAGAGGCCCCAGCCCTACGGGGAGCAGCGAGGATTTCGTTCTTGGCTGCTGATCGGCAACATACGAAAAATATCGTTGGTCGCCTTATTTTTGTCTCTTTCTATTTTCGCGTTTTGCTCTTCTTCGTTGCGCCTCTTCACTCTTCGCTCTTCTCTCTCCTTTCCCATGGTTTCGTCTGTTGGCCTTTGTGTAAGCAACAACAAATAACGCTACTGGGCCTCTGTCAATTTAAAACTCGACCGCCTACCAACCTGACCCTTTTCTTAATTGTCTTGGCACTCGGATCCGACCAACTGCCATCGGCTTAGAGAGAAAAAACCCGCACCGTACGCCAGTTAGTTACGCATTACCAATACACGAGGGCCCTGTTGGACGGCGGCGGCTCCTCTCGAACTTCGCCTCCAGAGCCAGCTTCGGGCAATGATCGGCGCCTCGCCTTTAAACCCGGCTCGCTCGCTCGCTCGCTCGCTCATCGTTAAGCGCTTTGCTTTTTGGTCGGGTTTGAGCCGGGTTGTGGTCGTGGTGCTACGCGGGGCGGCCCATTGTTTTCCTGTTCCAGTTCCCCCTTGTGCGCTTTGAGCTCCCTCTCGGCATCGGCCGAGCCGTTTCCGGGTACCGGTACATGCCTGGGCTTCGGTCCCGACAAATAGCAGCTAAGCTATGTCATACTCGCTTCATGGTTCATGTTGGAGGTTCCGTGGCACAGGCACAGACAGGCACCGGGCACCTTTGAGCGACCAGCAGCTCCGTCCGTGTGGTGTGGGTATCAAATCCAGATTCCATAACTATAGCAGAAGTCTCTATCCTTGATGACGTTTTTGTACATGCTCTCCCTCTTCCCATGACGCCCTCCACAGCTCGTCTCCCGCCTTTTATTCTCGTTGCAGCACCACTAGCAGACCCATGATGCCTAGCATCACCGTCTTGAGCCAAGGGTGCTCTGATAGCAAGATTGTCACGTAGCCGACAAAGGGCATGTATGCCACAACGCTTCCGATAATGTCCTTGCGCACTAGGTAATCCTGCCCCTTGGCGTACAGCTCGGTATCGTCGGACAAGTTGTTGTCTCCCTTGGTTAGGAGCTGGGCGTCCTCTCTGTGTCGCAGGCACAATGCATGTTAGCTGCCATTCTTGGTCATATCTTTCACTGGGGATCCCAGATGCTCAGCAATACTTACCCGCTGCCAAACTTGCGAACAACTCTGTGGACAATGGGAATATCCTTGCCCCGGACCTCGTAGACAACCACTTCTCCCACTTCGGTATCGCGCATCATGTTTCGGTTCCACAGGAAGAGTAGATCACCACGCTGGAAGGCGGGCTCCATTGAGCCGGAGAGGACGACGACGATCGGGGATGGTGAGTCGGTGATGACGGAGAGACCTTTCCACATCTGCGGGCGGGCATGACACGTTAGCTGCACGGCTTCTAGACGGAGCATGGACGAGGGGCGCAAAAGTCGACAGCTGCGGCCCTCCAAAAAGACAAGGACGCACCATGAATGCGGTGGACAGGATCAGCGCAAAGTTCATCAGCTGGGCGGCGGCCTGCCGCGGGTTTCCGAGACTTGAGAGCATGGTGGGCGGGTTGTTCAGCGGCGTCGGAGGTGGGGAGGCGACTCTTGGACAAGAGCTTGGTGATGCTTGGTCGCGAGTCGAGATGCCATGAGAAAGGACATGGTGGCTCGCTGGCTCTGGGGCGCACGGGCCATGCTGGAGTGTGTGTGTGTGTGTGTGTGGGTGGTTCAATTGAGGCATGAGAGCACATGCAGGTCCCTGGCCTGGCGCATGTGGCTTGTGCTTGCGACGCAACGGGTACTGTGGCGTGGCTTGACAGGAGCTATACGCGAGTGAGAAGAACAAAACAAGGTGCATCTTGAAATAGATAAGACAATGGAGAATGGACAGAAATATAATATAATATAAATAAGCATAAAATTATTTTATTTCATTTCATTTATTTATTTCCGTAATTATTTATTTTTGTGCATTTCTTGGGAGCTGGGAGATAGCTGGATAGCTCAGTTAGGTTGCTTCTGCCCCAACAGACAGTTCGTGCCTCAGTCACAATCCAACTGCAACTCTCTCGCGACTGGTCTGAATGGTAGAACGACATAACAACTCAGGCAATTGCCATCATACCAAACACCAGAAGGTGCAGAATTGCTTGATGATATTGTCTCGGCCGCGTCCCCGTCTTTTCCTTTCCTTTTCTTTCTCTTCAGACTCGCACGCCCACACGCCTTGTACGTATTTCCCATCACCCAGTTACGCTGCCAGCATACACGACCACCCTTCATGAAGAGTTACTAACTGTGCTTACAGTTTTTTTCGAAACGAGTTTTTTTGCCGTACAGTTGTCCATCCCTCGTTTGGATGTTGGATACTAATAGTCCAGAAGCTCACAATCACCACCACCACCACCACCACCATCAGTATGTCACCATTCTATACTCACCTGATGTTGGTCTCCAGTGATTCAATGATTTACTAGCAATGATTTCTAGATGGACAGGTACTCGCGCCGCCTGGGCCGAGATCCGGGTCCTTCGGGGCCAAGCTCTGGCTGCCTGGGCACAGGTAGCCACTGGCGGGCCCCCCGAGCCCTACTGGGCTCTCTTGAAAGCCTGGCGACGTGCGTGTCAAAGGTATGTCGTTGTCATTCTGGACTCGCCTGATTCTTGATTTTCAGTCATTCGATGACATACTAACAATGGCTTTCAGATGCCTATTCGACCTTCGCGCCGTGTGGCACTTTTGCGGTGCACCGACGCCCGCAGCCCCTTCCCCTCCTCCAGTATGTCACCATTATAGACTCACCTGATTCTTGGTCTTCAGTGATTCAATAGTTTACTAACAATGGTTTCTAGATGCGGTACGCCAGACGCCTCGCCTGGTAGCGTTGTGTCGCTGCCAAGGCCGAACACAAGGCTCTTCGCCCGCGACTTCGGGTCGCCCAGGCACGGGCGCTCGATGGCGACGTGCCCATCAAAGGTTCGTCGTTGCCATTCTGCACTCGCCTGATTCTTGATCTTTAGTAATTCAATGATTTCCTAACAATGGTTTTCAGATGCCCATCCATCGTTCGCGCCGCGTGCCGGCACCCGCGGCCGCCTCCCGCCGCTCCCGTAGCTCCCGTACGTCACTATTCTACACTCGCCTGGTTCTTGACTTTCAGTTGTTCGACGATATACTAACAACAATGGTTTCTAGATGGAGCGATACTCGAGACGCCTCGCTTTGCGGCGTTGCGCCACTGCGAGGCTCCGCCGCCTGGATGCCTTCGAGCAACTTCGAGAAGGAGAACAAAACGGCACATTTGGGAATAAATTCTAGTACCGTAGACAGAAATAAATAAATAATAAACATAAACATTTATTTATCTCCTTTATTTACTTATGGTGATTATTTATTTTTAGGTAAATTTCCAACAGTGGTATAAGCGACAAATGAACAGAAAGCGTAGCACTACCCCACACGACTGGTGCTTCCGGTGTCAGGGAGGTGATGTCATGAAGGTAGAGGACGGCATCGATGTCATCACGCTATTGATCATGGAGGGGGGCGGCCAAGTTTGTATTAGATACGTCACAAAGTATAAAAGGAGTCATTTGCCAATGACGGATGGCCTTTTTCTGATTTACAAATCTGTCCTCACTGATTGTCCCAGCTCATCCAGACCAAGAAGAGCAGCTCACTGGCTTACACGATTCCTCACAATGGCCGAAAACAACCCCAACAGCAGCAGTCAGCAGGAGCAACAGCAGAGCGCAAACCAACCAGGCCTCATCGGAAGCCATTACCAGTACGTCAAGGGCGCTGCAGAGGCAAGTCACCCTCACCCTCACCCTCCCACTCAATCGAAAGTCGACACAGTGTGCACTGTACAGTCAGTGCACCGTACCTAACCTGAGCTTCTTCCTTTGCAGGCCACCGTTGGCGTCTTGACAGGCTCCCAAGCCTGGAAAGCCTCAGGCGAGCAGGACAAGGCGGCAGGAATGGCCGCGCTCAAACGAATCGGGGAACAGCGGGACCCGAGTCAGGGCTATGGAAGGGTCGAGGAGTACGCCGGCAAGATTACTGGCTGCCAAGGCATGCAGCGCGAGGGAGCTGCCAGCGGCCCCAAGCGGGAGTGAGTGATTGGGATGGAGATGGTGTCTTGTTGCGCGCAACGTAACCGAGAGCTTGGATGATAATTAATTGATATGAATATTGCTCTGTTTCCTGGGCTGGGCGGATGAAGCGTGATGCAAACATTCTGTGAGTAGATGCCTTAGGTGCACCTTGACTTGGCAGTGCAGCTCCTTCTGCTTGTTTCTGTTTGCCTTGACAGCTTCCTGCCTCGCACAACACCTTCCCTTTCGCTGTGCAGTCACGAAAACGCCATGTATTCCTGAACCGACTCGTCGCCCTGCCTCTCTTCCATTTCTCCTCCGTCATCCTCGCCGCACTAGCTGTCTTCTGCATTTTTTATTCTTTATTCACTCATATTCTCTGCCATCATGGATAGCGCTCCTCTTCTCTCGGCCGTTGGAGGCTTGCCTCAGCCTCACTCTATGCAGGATCATGTGAGTTGACTCTCCCGTATCGTATGCGGTGATGCTGATGTGCCATCGTAGCCCCCGTTTCTCCGCGCCTGTCACTCCCCATGGAAGCTCATCCCCCAGAACATCCTCGTTATTCTGCGAGGCGTTTTGCTTGCCTTCATCGTGGCCACGGGGGCCATGATCGCTCACTACAAGCTCCACGAAGAGTCTGACCACACCAACTGGCGACACGTCTTCGACTTTGCCATTTGTAGCTACATCTTGGTCTTCATCTACCACCTTGTCACATTCGTGAGTCCCTCTCCCCTTCGCTTCTTGATACCGATGATGGCTAACTTCAACAGTCTTGGACCTTTACCCACCTGTACTACCCTCACCAGGAGGATTACGAAGGTGGTGTTGAATCGTGGATTGTCGCCGCCATGTCCCTCCCCTCCAATATGGCCAGTGCCCGCAAGCAGTTTTACTTTACCATGTTTTACACCGCTACCGTGGTTTCATGCTTCATGAACTCAACCCTCTACTGGTTCATCACCCGGCAGCATGAACTCGGCCTCCCCACCAAGCCGTTCCCTCCAGGCGACGATTACAATGATTATCCCGATGAAGACGAGACCTTTTGGTACAATTCTGAGGAACCCGCCCATCGAGGCCCTTGTAAATCTCCCCTTGTTCATCTGGTTGCACTATTTACTGACAATATTGCAGTCAGCGACCTCTTTGGCGATGGATGGTTCAACGCTTACATGGTTGTCGCTCTGTACGCCCTTACCTCCATCATCATGGTGATTGAGATCCTTTGGCTCAATAGCATCAAGCGCCCCATCGTATGCCCCCCTCTAGGTCTTTTATTGTTGTTTGCCACTGACTCTTGGCTAGGCAATTGGCGCCCACGTCTTTGGTCTCATCTTCCTGGCTGGACTCTACCTCGGCTGGGCCGCCATTGGACATCTTCTTACAGACTGGTTCCCATTCTTCTGGCTTGATGATGACCAAGTTGGTTCCCAAGAGGCTGTTTCTGCCTACTGCATTGGCTTTGTGACTTTGGCCCCAACCAGTAAGTTTGCTCTGGTTTCGTTGAGTGGCATCTTAGCTGACTTTGACAAGTGTACACCCTCATGCAAGGCTTCGTCGGCATCCGTGAAGGCCTGACTCGATCGCTGTCTGAGGCGCGAGCAGCCGCCGCCGCGCAGGAGGCACTCGAGTCGTAAGGCTTCAACTCGTACGAGGCAGCATGGACGGCAAGGTCCCGGTGGTGTGCGCTTGGATTGTTGGCCATTTGTGCGAGCCTGGTGGACAAAGTATTGGCGGTTTGTAATGAGACGACGTGTTTTAGTGCTTACCCTCTTGACCTAGAACGCATTATGCGGCTACGAAATGTTTAATTAATGCTAGACTGCCCTCTCGCTAGAAATGAATATTTTAAGAGTCTTCCGCGCACACATACATTTTGCTAGGTGCACACAAAAAACACTTGAATTTAATATCAAGATAAAGAAATAAGAATAAAATAAATAATTTTAGATACATTTCTAAACTTATTTATGATAAGATAGGTTTAGGCTTTAGTCTTACGATTTTCCAGAAAAGCCGTGGCAAAATGTATGTGTGCGCGCACAGCAAGACTCTATTTTAAATCGACTGATTGATACGTCTGTAAGCCCATGAACACTTGCATGTCTCGTAGAACACTTCAATGCGTGACCTACAGGGAAAAAAATAAAGGGGTGCAATCTTTGCAACAGTGTATTGCACCGCTCACTTGACTTTGCAACCTAACTTAGCACAAACGAGTCAATCAGCGAATCGTATAACAAGGATGGATTCCATACATTGAATTGAAGTGAAATGGAAGGGTCAAGGGGGATCAAAGCTCTCTGGCACCAACGCTCAAGAGTCTCAGTGACTCAATTGTTGACGGCCTCACAATCGCCTGGTGGTCTTTTGTCACGTGTGGTCCGATGGTAAGATTGAGCCAAGGGACAGTGACTTGCTTCGACTGACAAATTTTGCTAAGGCCTAAGAAGTCCGCACCAGAATGCACTGCCAATGTGCCAGCTGCGGTACTTTTACGAGATGCGCGTGGATTCACCGTGGGGGGTCATTTTGGGGAGCCAAAGGAACGAGGATAACGTGAAGCAGTCCTCCAGTACCCACACGTTACCATCTTGTTGTATGCGGAAATGGACGCGAAAGCCTTTTAATACATCCATAAAAATATGGATCGACGCGCTTTATGTGCCGTTGGAACCCATTACTAGAAAACTCGCTATTGGTATGCTGAAGCGCTACTACAATTTTGCGTCAATGGCTGTCGTCTTAGATACGGAGCTATCTCACCCCCCCCATAAGATGTATTCCGAAGGTGAGCGGTTGCTTCGTATTGCAGGAGAAGCAGCAGAGAAAAGTTAAGAAGATTGAGTCGGGAACCTATGCAGTCTGCACGCCTCTTTTAGTCTGCATGTGCGTCCTTGCAGCACCACAAATACTTGTGAAATTGACCGCGGGGCTCATTTGGTGCGAGATGCCCCAAAAGGCCCTGGAAACGGTGGGGCTTTTTCGCTCATTCTATCCAGACCTTGCGTCCCCGGTACGACTGCGAGGGCGGCTCTTTTGACCAACACGATCAAGCAAGGCGAATGCTGCGTTGGGGCATTCTGCTGCGGAGTTTTGGTGCGGACAAGACGAGGCAGCCGAACGCTTAGGGAGGGTGCAGTTGTCGCGCAGGGCTGGCGGATGACCAGGCCTAGATTGTGGCCTAGAAGGGAGTAGCAGCCTTTTGGATACACCATGATGAAAACAAGCATGCAATCAATAACCAATAATTCTCTGCTTGGTACGCCACCGTAAGCTTACGGCGCTTAAAGAAACATGGCCCAGTATGGCTTGTGACAAGAGTAATGCATCGATCATTATGGCGGAAACTTAGCCTAAATATTGGTTTGGTGATTTTTTCTTCTTCTTTTTTTTTTTTTTTTTTTTAAATAAGTATATTGTGCTTTGATCCCCATATCCATATATTTATTTGCACCTTTGATGGTGTGAGGCACGTTGCGGTTATCGGCTAGTATGGTGGTTAAATGGGTTCTAACAAGTTGAGAAAGGGTCTCCTTGGCCCTGCTTTGAGGGATGGATCGTTGTGTGTTCTTGATATTGCTGAAATTCCATGACTTATCTTTGAATCAAAATACTGAGATATCAAATCTTCTCATACTTGTGTTGCAACTTGTGGACTGATTTCGCTTGTAAATCCAATGAACATTGTGGACATGCATAGGGTATAAGTGTGTTGAGCTGGGTCAGAAGTGCGGGTAGGCCAGGATGAAAGTTATGACACTGAAATGTTGGATGGCGAATGTTACAATAAAGCGCGCTGTTATGGCCGAGAGCTGCTGTTTGCAGTTTGAGGGGGAGGCAAACGACTGGAAAGAGCCAATAAATGATCGGCAGCCTAACCAGTTAACGACAAGTCCCCATCCAGACCCGAGGGTTACGTGTCGCCCCTGGGAAACTCGCGTGACGATCCGTAATCAATACATGGAAAGATATGCGATTGGGTGCCTTGTGACGGGCGCAACATTCTGTCTGACCATGCATGACGATGGCTCAGCTTTGATTTTCAGCCGCCACAGGAGACATCCAATATCTGCGCTTCTTGCTACTTGGGGGCCATGGCCGGAAATCAGGCTGCAGTATACAGCTCTTTCTTATCAGTGAAATCTAAATTTAGCACTTCACACCATTTTATCACATGCTTGGGCTTTTTGAGCTTTTGTTGCAAGTAAAACCAAGGCCGTTGGCCGCACCAACACATACCCTTCTAGAGCCCCTCACTCCAAGTTGCTTCATCCGCTAGCACAGGGACTACGATACATCGCTTGTCCTAAATATATACCTCGATGACACGAGAAACAGATCCGAATTTGTCTACAAATATCTATGTTTTTTTCTCTGAAGAAAAAGTGTATGTTGCTTCCAGGCAGCTTGGATTCCAAACATGGCTACGAACAATGTCTGTGCGAAAATGCCAAATAAGCTTGAGCCCAACAACGACATAGACGGCCTAGGTGTAAGTGGATGTGTAAAGAGTGTGTTTGACCATCTTGGATCTTTTTAACCTTGAAAAATGTGAGTAGGTTGTTCTTGGATTTGTCATCATGGCCTGGATATCTGTCATCTTGGTTATCACTTACTATCTTGCCGTGTTTAACCCTAAGATCGACCCTTTTCAAGACAAGGCCAGACCAGGCTCATTTATTGAAAGAGTTAGACCTAACCCGGTTGATAAATTTGTCGTCAATGCAATGAGGCCACTTCGAGAACTGGTCTCAAAGAGTGAAAATAATACGGACAGGACGGAGCAGGCATTCTATAAGGTTATCTACCCCAACGCCCTCGCTTTTTGTGAATTTTAGATGCTAATAGGGCTTTAAACGCAGTGTATTCTAATGGTCGCAGATACGCAACTGCTAACCGGAATAGCCATAGCTATCAGTGGCTACTATACCTTGGCAGGGGACTTGCCAGCGTATTTCTGGCAGGTAATTATCTACCTTCTATGGTTCTCATGTCTCACTCACCTTTCGGCTTTAACTTGTCTTCGAACTTATCTATATTGGCATAAAACGGCTCGGACTTGGAGATTGATATTAATGTCCGTTCTTCTCGTTCTCCTCATCATCGGGCTCATACCAACTGGCCACTTTTACTTCGCTGAGCGCGATGAATCTGGCAGTATATCGGATGAGATTTACGATCTAGGAGATGCCATAGTGGATGATACAGGAAAACCAATGAACGGTTCAAATGTCTTTGAGATTTATGTGATTGATGCTTCCCCTGCAAAATGCTTTTTCAAGGGCAACACCGCCAAGAGTGGGGAGGCATTCGTCTCCATGGTTTTCTCTTACCTGATGCTCACTTATGGGTTCCTTATCCGGATCAGCAAACTTTTCAAGGTATCATCACTGACTCTTTCCTCTTGGGTGTACTCATCGATAGATCGTTTTCATCATAAACTGTTAGAAAAATGGAAAAGAAGCCTGCGATCAGTAAGAACAGCTGCTATTTTATTACCTTTACAGACAAGCATCTATTCGACAATTCTCCTTTTTCTGGACTTGTATTGCTCGATGTTATTAGAAGTATATATTCTCAAATAAAAATGGAGCTTTTACATACTGACGCGGACCTATTTAGATTATTTCACTCATTGTGTCGAATATATGGGCAACAATGCGAATTTGGGGACTTCGAGCGAAATTTGGACCGAAAAACAAAAGCTCTTTGAATAATAATATTTTGGATCAGAATAGACTGGAATTTGGACAGGTTTTACCTCTCCTGCTGCTTGTAATACCGGTATTATCCATTTTTGACCTCCTGCGCGTATACTTTTCCCCAAGCAGTAAGAAATACCTCCAAGAGACAAGAAATCAATCTAATATGTTGTAGAAGTCAATCCAATTTCAGAGGAACTTTCAAGATCAAATGAAAGCCAAGTAGCCTTTGCTACTGAGGGAAGAGAGTCACTATCGCTGAACCATCGGAGTTCATATGTCGATCGTGAAGTCCAAGATGCCGAACATCATTTAAATCGAGAAGGAGAAAATTCCGATGGGATAAATGACTTCGGGGTCGACTTGGAGTATTCTACAATAGAAATGGAAGGACAATTTCATTATTTCGGTAAGTAATCGAGATGTCATAAAAGATATTAAGTCAACTACAATATGGGTAGACCGACAACTAATCAGATGCCTGCAACCTAGATGTTCAACTCCGAGATCAAAATTCCCCTACAGATATAATGCAAGCTTCTAATGTAAGGAATTTTACGCATCTTGCAGAATGTAGTAAAACAGCATACGAGGACATATTGGGATGGTCTCTGTTGCTCGTGCCAGCGCCAATGGCAATATATTATACGCTGCTTTTTTTGAAGGGGGTTATCTCCGAAAGTATTCCGTACAGTAATGCGGGTTTCCTTATTCTTCAAACCGTCACCAATTTGAGTTTATATCCTGCTTTGTGCTGCATTTGCACGATCCAGTTGCTCTTTTATATTGAGACAACGCAGATGGGAAATGTGAAAAGGCATTTGGTGAGATTTGGACTTTGCTTTATGTGGGCTGCAATCCAAAGCGCTCCTCTTCTCATTATAAATCTGGTACCTTTTGTGCTATTTTCGGAGATAAACTACATGCTTTTACTTTATCTACCAGTGCCTGTTGCAGCTGTCATATGTGAATTTTTAATTATCACATACTGGTCATGGACAAGTTCTGAGACTTTGGATAGGTGTATTTAGAATAAAAAGAATTTTGGGTCTATTTATTTTTAATTTAGATTATTCAAAATCTAATTTAGCCACCGTTAACAAAAACCGATTCAGTGGCGGCAGGTGTAACACCCATGGTTCACATGCGAACTCACCAAGCATCGGGTCGATGATATGTATGCAATAATGAAACGAGCCACAATCATAAATTAATCCAACTGAGCTGCTCGTTCACGTAGTTCGCCGATGTAAGTTGATGATAAGTAGCTTTTGAACTGCACTCTTGATGTTATAGTGATCCATTGGCTTCTTACTCCTTTTTGTTCTAGTGATCTGAGATACTCGCTGCAAGCCAAGTTGCAACGGACACGGAGAGGGACGAACAATGCAGGGGACTGGACCATGTTAAATCTTTGCTTTCTTCATGGAGAATACATATGCGCCTGTAATTGCCAGTATCGTCCTTGTCACAATGCTGACTGGATGCGATTTTCACCACAGTTCATTTCTACTATGGTGTGTGTGAGCAAGGACTAACTTGCTGCATTTGCGCCCATGAGACATCATGAAGAATATGCTCCCTTAGCTTCAAGTATGAAGATATTGATGCAAAATTTGCGAGGTTTTCGGGCGGAAGGATGACAAAGTTCTTGTCAAGTTCGTACAGGCCACCATTTGGATGGGTAAATACCTTACCCCAAGCTTTTTCCACCTTTTCATGCAGATGAAAAGCCCAGGTGCCGTACCAAGAGATTTTACTGTACCAGTCCAATTTTTCATACCGGAAAACACCCGCATCTCCATCCTTGCAGTGCCAAATCTCGAGTGTTTCAAGCTTGGGCATTCTTTTTGCAGCCTTTGCTACACACATGAGCAGCTCATTCATCATAGCTTCTGAGTGAGAGACGATGACATCTGAGGTCAGTGCTAGAGTTCTCAGACGTGTATAGTTGAGCTGTTGGTTGCCAAGGAAGAAGTGACGCCCATCAACCCCAAAAGATACTGAGAGATGCTCGAAGGGGTGACTCGTTTCAGCGATGGCTTTGCGCAATCTTGTATCTGACAACGGTGGCCTCGTTCGTCCCGGGACCTGGTAGTACATAGTACCGGATTCTTCATAAAAGCTAAATTGCTTAACCGAAGGTGGCAATTCGCGTAGAAACGAGGAAGTTGCTTTATCCCAGGTTGCCTCGACTGGATTGTAGCCGTAGGACCATCTCTCAAGGCGAATGACTTCAACGCAGGGAGAAGCCTTAAATATATGAGAGAGAGCCTCTGGGCTCATGTTTCGAAAATATCTCCGACGAATGAGGAGCTGGGCGATGACGGTTGACTTGGGAAGTTGCTTCACTCTATGTCTTCCATAATGAAGCCCGTTGAAGTGGAATTCGCATGGCGAGTCACCTAAAAGTAGCTCCGTCTCAAAATTCCATAAACCCAGAAATCTTCTATCAGTGGGAGGGGTTTGGACGTGCATCAACGGCTTTAAATCTAGATCAGCTGTAGCATAAGTAGGAGAGCATTCCTCCGTGGACCGATGATATATAGAGTTTCTGTCCCAATCCATCTCACGTGATGAAACAATGCCAAGTTCAACTGTGAGGCGATGATTTTCCCAAGAGGAGAGAACCTTCCAAAGGTGCCGGACTGCGTGTGTGAAAATGATTTCGCCCTTTTTTTTTGCTTCCCTCATTGCTTTGTTAGAGGTTTGATAATCATAATATTCGGCGGGCATATCCAAGAAACCATATTCGACAGGAATCTCCGGGAGAGCATCCTCGTCTTCGGCTTCGGCTTCGTCTTCGTCAAGTATCTCCGGGGGAATATCTTCGATAGGAATCTCTAGGAGAATATGTTTCATGCAGCTGTGTCGAAAAGGATGAGAAACTAGATCGAAGTCATAAACATCATCTGGGCGCAATTTGAGATGGCGAAACGTGGTTCGCTCCACAATCGATTGCCAGCTTTTGCAGACACAAGCGTAAACCGAGAGGCCTTTTAGGGATTTCGAATTCGGGTCACCATATGATTCCATTAGGCACTCTAGAACGTAGAGCTCGATTTCCGGCGTTAATATAGTTGATGGTGCCATTTTAGGGCGAGGGTGGCTGGCTGCACTGTTGCAGCTCACGTTGCTTGCTTGTGGGTGACGTGAGACTCGTGAGTGAAGCTAAGGATGAAGAAATAGTGTTTTTGTTTTTTTAAAAAAGAAATCTTTGAGTAGAGACGGGACTTTTTATTATAGCGAGGTCACCAAGGTGTAGAGCCATCTCCGAACTGTCGTGAACGGTTAATTATGTCATCCGCACCTTAAACAATTCTGGAGTTCTTTGTTCAGCCATTTGAGTCATGTGCGACGTGAGGGAAAGTTTTTTGCAAGTTGGTGGCCTATTTTCTTTTTGTAGGGTTGGACTAGAAAACTTGAAATGATTGAAGGCCAAGCTGCTGGAAATACGCTGCGCGGTCAACCTTGAGTACCCGGGGAGGTAAATTTAGAAGACCTCAAGGTGCGACGCAGCGCCGTGCAGCGTGAAGACACCGTGGACATTCCACACTTTGGTAGGTTTTCAGGTGTCCACCGCTGTGAGCACGAGGTACCATGACCAACTCTGGTACCAAGGGCGCTAAGCACTGTGTCACTGCGAGGGACAGACGCGGTAGATTTCATGACCTAGTCGAGTTCATTTCTTCACCTAAGTTGGAAACCGACCGCTTGAACAATTATTATTCTTTCCATCATTCATTATGCGTCAATTTTTTTCTTCTAAAATAATAGAGCTCCGGCAATGGTCGCTAGGATTGTCGTGGTCCAAAACGTTGAGACCGAAGTCATGGTGCCAGAGTTATCCTTGTCACCACTACTCGAGCCACCACTACTGCTGGTGCTGTTGCCATTTGTGTCACTGCTATTCCCACTGCTGCTATCATCGTCCTCATCATCCTCGGTCCGTACCAACTTGGAGCATGCGTCGTTGTCGCTCGTCTCTGTCAAATTTGCCAACACACAGGTCTCCATGTCCTGCGACATTTTGGCCGTGCAAGCGTCGTGCTTTTCGTCGCTGTTTGCAACGTGCGGGCAGTTCCCGCTGGACACGCCCGTCACCTTGAATTGTGTTAGGAAAACGGGGCAGTCCTTGGTTAAAGCCATGCTCGCCCCGTCGTCGGCGAGAGAGAAATTGACTGATCCCGAAGCGACGGTGCGAGACGGTCGGTACGTGGTCAAACTCTGCGATGCGTTGCAGATTGTCATTATCCACTGCCATCGCAGACTGTAGTCTCCCGCCGGCAAGTCGTTGTACTTATCCACGCTATCCGTCGCGTACCAAATGTTATTCACCGCGTTCGTTGGTGCCGAGCTGTCGCCGGACTCGATAATGTTCCCGTAGGGCATGCCTCCGCTGACAACGTTTTTGCTCGTGCTCGCTTTCTCGATATGCCAGGCAATTGTGTAACCGTATAGGAAAGCGGCATCTGCGTTGCGCAGCGCAAAAATGATGGGCATCTCTGTCACGTTTTTGTATGTTCCGTTGCCGGGGAAGACAACGTCCAGGCCCATCTCGGTCGGGTAACTGATAGCTGTCGCATGCGAGGCGGCGCCTGCGAGTAATAAATTTCGTGATAATCTCATCGTTGCGCGGGTCTGATGAATATATGGGCGGATGCGATGATAGCACTGCAGGTCGCTGCAGGTCGCGACACCTTCGTCGCCAACTTGAGAGAAAAAGCAGCCAAAAAAACGCAAGAAAATGCGACGCGCCCGCAACGAGGTGGCGTTAGTGTATATTTATGCTTAACACAGCTCAGCTCAGTTCAGCTTTTCCATCAATTAGCTAGGCTCCAGTGAGGCTGAACAAAGATGGGGTTATTCCCCTGCTAGTCGTTTCAAAGGCCAATCCTTCCATCTGCTAAGGTTGTTGCTTTGACCCAAGCACACGCTTGAAACAAAGTGGGACGTTGTCCAAATCAAGGTCCATAATAGACCAAGACGACATGCAAAATATACAAAGTAAGAAAATCCATCATTAGACAATGAGATAGGTTTATTTACCTGACCCTATTGTTTCTTTCATCATGATAGCAACCTGCACTGCACGACGTGCTTTATCACCAGTATGCCAAAAACGGACGAGTCCGAGCCGTATTGAACCGATCAGTCGCCCAACGATGAAGGTGTTTGGTGTTGTACAGGTGACACTTTATTTGATGGATTTTCAAGACGAGTTTTGTCATTTGGGAATGGATAGAAAATTAGACAAAGCATAGCTTAGAATGCATTAACGAGGGCAGTATTCATAGGCAGCGTTCGATGCCGTTTGTCAATCAAAGTCCCGCTTGTCGCGCTAAGTGCCGACGTGAATGTGGCGTTGGGGTGGACGACAGCTGATGATGAAGCCGGCCTCATTGTGCTCTGGGTTAAATCTAGCGGTATTTCGAGGAAATTTCAAGAAAAAAAAATTACAAATAGGCCAAACCGAAGCTATTAGATATGTGAAGTGATGAAGTAGATGTTGTAAATGAGCCAGTGAAGGGATGTCACGATGATGCCGAATGAGTCATCCCGGGCACGCTACTTTCGTGCACAAACCCCACCCCGGTTTACCGGGTCGATTGTATAGGCCAGAGCTTCTGTAACGGTGAAAGGAGCACTCTGAATTATTGATCTGGTCGTGTGCACGGCGTGTGAATTTATTCTGGCTGACCTGAACTTGTTCATGTTGTCGCAAGAGTTTTCATCCAAGTACCCTGCCTTCTCAGATAGAAAATCCTTATTGCTTCCTTTCATCAAAAAGATTTATCAAGAGACTCAGAAATGGCGAACAAACTTGCGGTTGCTGTGATTGCTGCGGCTGGCAACACCGGTCGATCTGTGATCAACGGCTTGCTTACTTCACGAATTGACTTTGTATGTTAGCCCCTCGTTTATTTATGTACAATTCGGGGCCAAACTTATTGATATCTTTGTAGGATATCACGGGTTTCACCCGAGCTGCCTCGACCAACAGGAGGATCATTCACCAATTGAAGAACAAAGGCGTTCGGATTGTGATGTATGATTTGGATGACTCTGAGACATCCCTGGTCACACATTTGAAGGGCATAGATATTCTGATATCTTGCATGACTTGGGAACACCTGGAGCAGCAGATTCCTTGGATAGAGGCTGCTAAGGAGGCTGGTGTTAAACGCTTTGTGCCTTCTGAGTGGGCTGGCCCAACGCCGAGAGGCGTGATCGATATCAAAGACAAGGTATGTGCTGCTAGGTCAACTATGTGACTGGAGGTAATATTTAACTAATAAAAATAATAGAAACTAGATATCCTTAATGTCGTTCAAAGGATGGGACTACCATACACTATTATTGACGTAGGCTGCTATTTTCAAGTTTTCGTCCCCAAGATTCCATCTGGCAGATCTAATTATGCCAATTCAATTTACATTGATCATCGAATTGTTGGAGATGGGAACCAGGAATTTGCCCTCACTGACATTAAGGACATTGGTGAATACGTCGCCAAAATAATAGTGGACCCTAGAACACTGAACAAGCATGTGTTTGCCTATACGGAAGTTCTGAGCATGAATGGGATTTGGAACGTCATGTCGCTGGCTAGCGGAGAAACACCGCCAAAAGAATACGTGAGTATACCGCAAAGCCAATTGCATTCACTACAAGGTGAAGAATTTCCCTACTGACATTGAATTCCTGCAGGTTTCAGAGGCCGAGCTTCACGAGATCATCGCGACATGCCGAAAGCGGCTCGAAGGAAGCTCTGAAAGTGCTCATCATCCAAACAATATCATGGACACAGCAAACTTTAACATGGGACAGTATCGCATATCCTGGTGCGTACGGGGCGAGAACACACCAGAGTATGCTGAATATCTCGGGTACCTGGATTTTTGGAAGCTATTTCCGGACCACCCGAAAGGTAGAAGCCTCGAGGAATTCTACCAGCATATTCTTAACAGGGATGCGCCGGGCCGAATGGGATGAATGAGGTTGCCGCCGACAATATTTATTTGACCATTAGCTAGAGACTGAAATAATGGAAAATGGTTTCCTTGTTTATCTTGGTTCATGCCGTCGCGTCAACGTGATCCATGCAATACATGGCATCCAAAGTGTCCACATTTCAGCCCTATTGAATGCGCAGTGGGTGAGCTTCCAACACATGCTTCGCTTGGGGGCCTTCCTTTCAATCAGAAAACAAAAGCGGCAAGCTACCCCGATGTCTCAGAAGCTTATTGGCCTGGAGGCCCGATTCAAGGCTGTCGGGATCAAGAAGTGGATGCTCATCTTTTGCACTATTGCTCAAAGTGGTAAGTAAACGTAACGGCCTCTCCGCAAATCTGTCCGACATGCATCCTTGTCCCCTCTTACAAAATCCTCTCACACTCGAGTCCACATTTCACCCTCAATTGCTTTACGCTGTTTTGCTGATTCGCAAGCTCCAGTCCGTTTGGATCGGCCATCTATTGCAAGCTTCGCCCGCCAGTCTGTGAGCTACTAGTATGGCTTGCAGAGCGCCCCACCGCAAGTCGCGGCAGGGATGTCTTAGATGCAAGGCCAAAAGGGTGTGTTGTTCCCTTTCTCCGTTACTCTGGGACATTGGTTCTGACTTCTTGTGGTGTGTGATTGTAGATAAAGTGTGATGAGAGAAAGCCGGCCTGCGCTCGGTGCGAGGACCGCGGGTTCCAGTGTCCAGGGTATGCGTTGAATGTGCGATGGTCTCAAAAACAACAAGTCCAAATACAGGCTCGCACCGAACCCCTTGCCAGCACAGAGAGTTTCCAACCAATCACGTTCAAATATGCAAATAATGTTGCATGTTCACTTCCTTCCCAGGCTACTCCCTTGCCTGACGCAACCAGTCACGACATATCTTCAGGTATCGAGGTTGCTGGTCTTCCCAGTAACTTGCTGGATTCTGATGACCTCTCATTTGACATTAATCCATGGGATCCGTGGCCTTTGGTTGATTCAGAGACTCTACAGGGTACCCTCGAATTGGCATATGAGATTACTCAGAGTGAACCCCAACATTTAGACCCAGCTCCTACCCTAGCGATCAATCCCCAACCTTCAGGGGAAAGGGTCACGGGCGCTCTTAACAGGCATATCTCTGCCAACAGTCACGATGATTGTGACCAGTCGCAGACTCACTCTGTGTGTAGAAACAAGTTCACCAATCAATCCAAACCCACAAGATCCCACACGAACACTACTTTACAGCCTAATCACGCTACCAGACAAACAGCTGTCCCCACTCAACCACTAGAACTGCTCAATCTACCTTCGGCTCTCATCGACTACTTCTTCAAAGAAGTCATCACGCTATACTGTACTTGGGATGGCAGATCAAATTCCTTGCGCCTCATGCTTGAAAGCCTGTGGCAGTCTTCCGGGGCACTTTATCACACGATGCAAAGCATGGCGGCGGCTTGCTTGTCTGGAGAATTTCCTCATCTACGCGCGGTAGCTACAAAAGAGCACAGAAATGCCCTTCAATGCCTTCAAAGCACCTCTGCATCTGTTATGAGTGAGGGTACGGTTCTCGCTACGTTCCTGATTGGTCACACATCTAGCTGGATCAACCCACATAATCTAGCCACAGATATGTTCAATGAGACGCGCGCTATGATCACTGAGTGGGCTTCAGACGCGAGAAGAAGCCCCGGGATACCTATCCTAGAGGAAGCTTTCGATTTCTGGACTATGCTTCTGGCGTTTGTAACAGACACTGGAAATTTAGGAGACTTTGTCCAGACATCATGTGTCGGCCCTTCGCAATGCACCAAAATCCAGACGCCACATCCTTGGAATGGGATTTCTCGTGAGGTGGTCAGGATAGTAGCTGATGTCGGACGCCTAATACTTGGTGTTCAGAAGCGTTTGTCGACACTGAGCTATGAAAAAGAAGAGGACCTCGAGAGTCTTCGAGAGGCTTTAGAGATGGCACGACACCTCGAGAAAAGCCTTTTGACCTATCGCTTGCCTGATTTCTTGCAGGTAGAAGATCCAGGCGATCCCAAAACCACATTGGACCACTTTCGGCATATGGAAGAGGCCTTTCGTTTCATGGGGCTATTACAAATATACCGTTTCTTCCCAGACTTGCTCTCCCGCCGCTACAAAAACTGGAATGAGGATGAAATATTGGTTCTGGATGAGGCCACAAAGATTCCAACCAGGCGTGAGATGGACATGTGGCTTACAAAATTGGCCATGCATATTTTGGCGATGCTGAAAGAGATTCCGTTCGAGTCTCGGACACGTTGCATCCAGCCTTTCATCATGGTGGCGATATCTAGCGAACTGCGATATTACCCCCAGGCTGCGCGGTCCCAAGAAGCTGATTTGATTGACCATGCATCCATCGAGACGGCACGAGCCCGAGAATTTGTCAGATCTCGATTGTCAGCGTACTCCCACGTGCTTCCCCTGCGTAAAGTACAACAACAATATGAGCTAGTCAATTATATCTGGGATGCTATTGACGTGGGTGATCAGAATGTTTATTGGGTAGATATGGCTCGTCAGAAGCAGCTTGCCACGTTGATGGCATAAGAGGAAGATTTGTTAAAGACCGTGCTTCATATCTCAGGTCATACGCTTTCGCGCTTCTCTTGTCATCTAAGTCCAATGTCTGTTCTTAAAAATTGCGACCCTCGTAACTTCTGTTAGACGCTTGTTCTGATGGTAGATAGCTCATTATAACTCATCCTTTTCACTCGCATCCTTCAACCCACTCACCCTGGCCATATCCTGCAAACCCCGCTTGACCATTGATGTGAGCAGTTCGTATGCGATCTGTGCAGCAGCCACCGCGGTTTCCTCACCCCGTCCCTGGTAGACAGGGGACACCTCAGCTACGTCTGCACCGACAATGTTCAAATTGTCGAGCGCTCTCAAGATCTTGATGAACTCGCGAGTGGTCCAGCCGCCAGGCTCTGGGTATCCCGTGCCGGGTGCAAATGCAGGGTCAAGCACGTCAATATCGACAGAGAGATAGACCGGGTTCTCGGTGCCCAGAACTTTGAGGATCTTATCGGCAATACCCTGAGCTCCAATGCTATCTATATCGTCAGCTGTAAAACGAACCCAGTTTTGAGCGCTGTCATATGTGTTATCAGAGTCATCAATGCCACTCAGGCGACTCCGTACACCCGCGTGGACAGAAGGCTGGGTGGAGGTGTTGGGGAGGAGGCCTTCTTGTCCAGCCAACCAGAGGACTGATCCATGATTGAAAGGTGTCTCTCCCCAGTACGAAGGATAAGCAGTCGGGTCCCAGGTGTCGAGGTGGGCTTGGCTCTGTTAATTCGTGACCTAAAGTGGGGGAATGGGGACATGGCGACTCACCATCAAAATGGAGGACCTGAATTGGTTTGCCGTATATTTCCTTCAAGGCTCGCATGGCTGGTAGGGTGATGCTATGATCGCCACCAAGCGTAAGCAGCTTTGGCTTGGAGGTCAATGTGCTAGGAGTGCTTGCTTGGCCAAGCTGCTTGTATGCGGCACTCATCTGCGCGAGGGCGATCTTGTTGTCAATCGGAGTGACTGGAATATCGCCACAGTCAACAATTTTGGCCCAACTTTTGTATGGATTGAGCCCGGCTCTTGGGTTGAAACCGCGAAGCGATGTCTGTCGTTCCGACGCATGGCGGATTGCTTGGGGGCCAAAACGTGCACCCGGTCGGTAGGTAACAGCCGAGTCGAATGGAACGCCAATGATTGCGATATCGTACTTCTCTGATGGACTGGTCAGGCATTTAGAATGCTCCAGGTGAGCAAAGGTGCCAATGCCGTTGTAAGCCCACTGTAGAGGTTAGCCGATGGTGAAATTTTGTCACCAAGTAGTGGGGGTTCACAACATACACCGACCCCCCATTTTGCTTCAAGCTCCTCCAGCTCCTCTTTGGTCCATTCCTTATCATCATGTCCATGGGCACACGCAGCGGCCAACCCTGCTAGCCCAAGTGCGATTAGAATGGGAGTGGCCTTCATGGTTAGCAGAGTGTCTCAAGGCCCAAAGTGGTAAAATTGGAAGGTGTTAGATTTCGAGGTCTGAATAAAGATAGATCTACGAGGAAGTGAATCTCATCTTATATGTGCGCTCAATTTTCTAGGGTCGCCATGCCCGGCTCTCTGTGGCCGCCGGCTACGCTCTCCGAGTCTGTAGTGGATCTGGACGGCAGAATCGCCTTGTTTAACTGCCGCTTCATAGCCTCAACAGGAAGTAAAATACGATCAAAGTTGAACACAAGCATGTGAACCACGACGAGGCGATGATGATGTGTTGCTGATAACCACACGGCTTCAATTGAAAGCGGGCCCGGTTCACCGGATGAGGGGGACGTCCCGAATAGGCAATTAGGTACGGAGCTAAACCGTTTTCTCTCCCAATCAACTTCATGCAAAGCCGGAACATAACCGGTTTCTATTGGGTTGTTGCATACGATTACTGAATGATGACTCAATTGAATGTTACATAAAAACGCTCCTAAATGGTAGAGGAAGACCAAGATATAAGGTGGAGTGCGCAGACGCGCCCTAGAGATAAACCCTATCCATGTTCAATCGCAAAAACTAACATCTCCACCCGAATCGCTCGCCGCCACTTTCAGGCCCCCTTCGGCTACTTCATTCATATCATCCTCTTTTGTCATATATTTTCAATTGAGCAATCATGGAGTGGGAATCTGTAGCCGCTGAAAAGAAGGCGCGTATTCAAGATGCCATTCCTGAGGCTTGGCGTATAAAAACCCCGCCATCTGATTCCTCCGTCCTCACGTACCCAAAAGAATGTGGTCTTTTGACGGAAGATGAGCTTTCCATCACCGAATCGACTGCAGTCGATCTAGTTGAACGGATTGCCAACGGAAAGCTTACATCCGTTGCCGTCACGACCGCCTTTTGCAAAAGAGCTGCACTGGCGCATCAATTGGTGAGAATTGACCCTACGACGTGTATTTCATCTAGTGGAATGGCAAAGGCTGACTTTGATCTAGTTAAATTGCTCACTTGAATTCTTTCCTGAAATTGCATTAGCCAGGGCTAAGGAGCTAGACGAGTATTACGCTCGTCACAAGACAACTGTTGGACCACTACATGGGTTACCAATCTCACTAAAGGACCAATGCCGCATTAAGGTAAGAGATTTCTCCCCAGAAACATAGCATAGAGTTTTGTTTGGTCATGGGAACTCTTATTTCCACCTGCCTCTTTACCTGTAATCTTCATCTGGTTTCGCATCCATGAGGCTTTGAACTGTGGGCGATGAGTAAGCTAACTCATACAGGGCCTTGAAACGACCATGGGATATGTTTCCTGGATCGGCAAATACGATACGGAGGAATCAGTGATTGTGAAATTGCTTCACAACGCAGGAGCTGTATTCTATGTCAAGACAAGCGTGCCCCAGAGTCTCATGGTTTGTGAAACGCTGAATAATATCATTGGCCGCACGGTGAATCCTAGGAACAAGAATTGGTCTTGTGGTGGTAGTTCTGGAGGTGAGGGTGCTTTGATCGGATTCCGTGGAAGCTTGATGGGTATTGGAACCGATATTGGTAAACTATTTCACCATTAGAACGTAAGAGCTATGACTGACGTGATGCAGGGGGATCTATCCGAGTCCCGGCGGCCTTCAACTATCTCTATGGTCTCAGACCTAGTCATGGTCGTCTTCCATATGCAAAGATGGCGAACAGTATGGAAGGTCAAGAAACTATTCACAGTGTATGCGGACCTATCTGCCATTCTGTTGCAGATATGCGTCTCTTCGTGACTTCTGTCCTAGGAGAGAAGCCTTGGCTGCATGATTCTAAAGTCATACCAATGCCGTGGAGACCGGCTGAAGTGGATGCCATCAAGGCCAAAATTGCTTCTGGTGGGCTTACTTTGGGATTTTATAATTGTGATGGGAATGTAAGTGTTATTTGTTTGTGTTTGGTATGCATGTAATGACGGAATGACTGACAAAGTAGGTTCTTCCTCATCCCCCAATCCTTCGCGCCGTGCAGACAGTTGTAGACGCAGTAAAGACTGCAGGGCACACTGTTTTATCTTGGGAGCCTTATAAGCATGCATATGCTGTTGATCTTGCCAATAGAGTATACGCCTCTGATGGAGGCACAGTGAGTGATATTTTGCTTCTCATAGTTGTGCGCTAACGGCATCTAGGATATATTCGATACTCTCAGAGCCTCTGGGGAACCAGCTATCCCAAATCTATCGGATCTGGTAAACCCAAACTTACCTAAAGCGGATGTGAATGAAGTTTGGGATATCCAACTCGATAAGTGGAAGTATCAATGCGAATACCTCGCAGCAATACAGGCATTTGAAGTAAAACATGGCAGGGAATTGGATGCCATAATAGCCCCCATTACACCCACAGCAGCTATAAGACACAATCAGTTCAAGTACTATGGATACGCCACCGCTATAAACTTCCTGGATTTTACCAGCGTTGTGGTCCCGGTTACATTCGCTGACAAAGCTATTGATGGAAAAAACAAGACGTTCAAGCCCCTGACTGGGATGGATGAAATCGTTCAAGCTGAGTGTAAGCCACAGTTGTTCTCGAACAAATTCTATATTTAACATGAGTTAAACAGATGACCCTGAGGCATATCATGGGGCGCCAGCGGCAGTGCAGATTATTGGACGACGCTTAACCGAGGAAAGAATCATGGCCATTGCAGAGGAGATTGGAGCACTGCTACAAACCATGTGATGATTTGGCCCAATTGATTATTATGATTAATGATTACCATAAAATGAATTCCATTTGCTGCAAGTAGTCGGCCCAGCACCTAAAAATAGGTGTTCTTGCCAAGAAGTCGTAGTCACACGAGTGATAGATTAGCTGGAATTTGCCATACCTGGTATCATAGAAACGAAGCTTATGTTGTATCTGCCATGACCATTGACTACCAGGCGCTGTGATGGGGTGTCGGATGTAGCACCATACTTATAATAATCTCGAAGGAATATCCCACCACACAAATTAATACACCGGGCTGAGAATGTCACAATCACTTCACGGGCGACACTGTGTCATGGACTATGGATGGTTGTCATCGTGATTGCTTAACTCTTAAACTCGTCATGATTACTAGCCAATATATCACTATATGGTAGTCTCAACTCTCTCAATTAGCGTCTCCTTTTCCACATGTTGCACACGCGCCATTGGGTCCACCATCACCCTTGCAGGTGCCGCATACTTCGTATCTGCCTCTTCCTTAAGGTAAGGGGTGGTCTGGGGAAAACTTGGATTGACCGTTAGACGATGATCTTGTTCTCAAAGAGCCAATATATCCATTGTGCATTCGGGCCTTTGGAAGTAATAAATCATACCATGTTGTTCTTTTTCGTGTTTTTATGCGAGGCTGCAGTAATAAAGGGATAGTATTTGGAATGCTTAGAAGTGATTGTATCTGTTAAGATCTAATTGCAAGAGAGAGTAATTCAGAGGCATGACGCTCCTTATATAGCCGCAAACCAAGTTCCTCTGCAGCCGACTGAGAAGCCAACAGTATGGCTCGCCCGACAACGCTTATGAGGCATTAAATTAAATCACGAGGGTGGCGCATTTGATGCAGTCATGGTGCGGGGATTTGGAACTTACAATTGCAAGCAACCACTTGTCTTGTGAAGCCAAATGGGAGCGGGGCAAGAATAGACAGCATTTCAGTTTTGAGGCCAGACACAGTGGCCACATTAGTGGCTGAGGATGCACGAATCGCAAATCAGAAATATCTTTTAGCACGTAGGAATCAATTCCGCCTTAATCGCCTTTCCGAAAAATGAGGCTCTGCGAGTGTTAGGCGTGGACATTACCCGTCCGCTTGCGTGGCTCAACATATACCTTCTTACATATTTTCCCTGTAGTAACAACGCCACTCTTTTTGCTTGACTGCGCAGTCCGGTCAATACGACTGTGCATGATGATTTTGAGGAGTTGGGGTTTAATATAATGCTTCTATTTCATTATAATAAATGAGGTTCATTTTCGAATGGTTTTAATACTTTGTCATAAGTTCGAAGCTCAGGGAATTTATGTTTAATTTATGCCATCTTCTAGATTATGTATCCCACAAACTCGGGTCAACTCCCAGGAATTTATTTTGAAGTTAATAATTGATATCCTGTAAAAAACCTCAAGTTATAGGCAAAAATTGTATCAGTGCAAGTAATGTCAGGTGATTGGTGCTCTGAGGACTTCTGCACTAGCGGAAAGCGGAAATGGCCGAGCCAAGAAATAACATCAGGTAAAATCTCGGAGGCCACTTTTGATTCGATTAGGCTAATAAAAGGGCGTATCTTGGCAATGCAGTGTGTTTCGGCTCTCTCGGTAAGCCGACGAGCACCCTGTCACCTCTCTCGATGTAGCCAATGAGGACACTCTTCGACGGTTGCGCTGAAGCAACAGGCGCATCCATCAACCCATGTACACATTACAGCTGCGCCACGATACCAAATGATCCGTTGGCGCGCATCCTTGCCCCCCGCAGTCTACCGAATAATTAAAAGCATCGCCCTCTCCAGTGGGGAATTTGTTCAGCTGATCCAAAATTTTGAACAAAATATTTCAGCATCGACCAACAGATATGGCATCACATGACATCAAACCTCAACCTGGGAAAACACCATCGCTGCTTAAATCCATGGCCGAGCACAATAAAGTCACTCTCGAACATGAACTTTTGCCAATGGGGAGAAAGTTGAACCGCTGGATCCAGGGCGCCTTGGGCTCCGGAGTGCTGACTCTGGCGCTATTGATCGCTCAGGGTGTGTTGCAAAGGCAAGGAAACGAATTGTTTGACCTTATTGACTAGGACATGGCTTATGTTCGGCAATGGATATCTTGGACAGTAAGTTGACCACATTATTCTGTCCCACCGGATTAAATTAATTGGATAGATTGTAATCTCGATACTACTTAACACTGCCAATCTGGTTCGTCTCAGATACTACGCCCTTCGGCCACTACCAGCACTAGTGAACGCAGTTATGTTCGGATACGTTGCCTCCAATGTATTATACTCACTAGGGCGAGGAGTTCAATATTGGCCATGGTCGGGACCCCCTCACTGCCCTGGTGCACCAAAAGAATACGACTATATGTTTCCTGAGACACCCCGTGTCCCAAGCTCTGCAGCCGCTTATGAAGACTGTCAACAGTGGATCCCTGTGTACTTGGGGGTTGTTTTCGCACTCTTGGCTGTTGCAACAATTCACGGGTGAGTAATATTTTGTCAAACGACGTTTGGTGTTTGTCAGGCCAGTCGTTTCCTTCGGTGCCAAAAGGTTACAAAAACTAATTAGTGGTAATCTATAGATTAATATCAACAATCATATCTATCGACGAGCTAGCGAAGGTAGTCCTTTTTCAAACGCGCTCCACTAATTCGGGAGAGACCAAATCCGAGTTCGAAAACGGACAGCTTCTCTTACAAATGCGCATATACTGGGATGCCTCCGAACGCCAGCCAATTCAGCTCTAAGTCGGTTGGTGATCAGTAAAGAAATAACAGATAAAAAGAAAATTCTTCAGATGAGATTCGCGGTCTATAGATTGAGCTACGACAAAGTCTCTAGGAGCTTGGGATACTGGTCTTGAAATCTATATCCTAGTAAGGCACTTTTTGAGCTAAGGATTTCCATCACACGAAGTCCACGGGTTACGAAATGGGGATTGAAGAGATGAGTGAAATTTTCAAGCGAGGAGCAGACAAGATTTGCCATTCACCAAAAATGGGCGTGGAACTAGTATCAGAAAAGATTATCGGTGGAGGGGCTTTATTTTCTACGGAGTATGTGTTTGAATCAAGAGACTTGAGACGTAAAATTAAATCAGCGGACACTGCCCTTGACCCACGCACCGTATCTTTATCATTCGCTGTAGCCTCCAGTCCAAGTTGGCAATTTTCTTTTTTTAAAAGTCGTGGGGTTGGGCTGCATATGTTTCCTCATTGGTCATCTTTTATCCAGCACGATTAAGCCCAACAATAGCATTATTGACGACGAACTTCAACCATTATTCTCCCACGGGTGACACTTCCATTGGCACTCAAGTATTTTACGTACGACGGTTCTAGACTTGAACAATTGTTTGTAATTATATATTCGGTGTATGTAATGAAGACAAGATATTTTGCCGAAAGTCAGTGCCTTGTAAAACGAAGCTTTGTTAATCCGGTCGTATTTTCTCTCAACTTGACAGACACGGTATCAGAGACAGCGTTCGTATCAAATTTATTGCAAACTTTGGACAAGAACCTGTGGAGAGATATCGGATCTCTTGTCCATCTCGATGTCATCTTGTGATTTATCGCTCCGCATTTGTGGAAAGTAGATGCCTGGATGCACAACGGTCAAGATGATACTCGAGATTAGTACTAGAGCTCCATCAAGAACGAGAAAGCTTGGTTCATCCTGCATAATGTGATTGCCCCAGCCACCAGCCATTTCGATAATTCTGGCGAAGCATTGTTAGTTTGGAAGTGAGCAAAGAATCGAAGGTGACGAACCTGTAGACGCATCGGATAAGGATCAAAGTATAAGCTGCTATCAAAGCACGAAAGAACTGAATGAATTTGGCATCTTTCCAAACTTGCGCTCCCTCGCTGCCAGGTGCCTCGTGCACATATTTCCTGACCCTAAAGATGTAATCGGCAGCTACAAGGCCAAAAGCCACCAACACAACAACCTGGAGAACCACGCCAGCCATGATGATTTGATTGCCAGTATCAGCTTTAGATTTGTCAGTTCCAGCGCCTGCTGCGACTCCGCCACCAATAGCCTGGACAACTAGGCATGATATATCGGCTGGAAGGAATACGATAGGGTACAGTTTCGGTCGTATGCGTGAAATGTCTGGATTGAGCGCTAGAGAGATGTGTTTGAGCGTCAAATAGATGGCAGCACAAAGAAAGGTTGGGCCGAGAATGATGCAGCAGATTTGGATTTTGAAGCCGGTTTTATCCCAGACGTTGGGGTGCATCATGATGCGACCGATGTAGCCTTTGGTATAATAGTTAGTGTTGGTCTTAATTTATGGCAAGAAGTCTTCCATAAAGAAGAAAAAGAGGGTAGGCCGTAGAGCGTGAACCGCGACACATACCAATGCACTCAAGAAACGTCCCCAATGAGATCGCGACGCAATACGACCACGTCCGTTTCCAGATACCCAAGCCCAAGGCGGCAATGAAGCATAGTTTAAACATCACAGTGAAGAACACATTGGATCCTAAATTAGGTACATAACCAAGTGTTGTAGCTTCGACGGGACAGGCTAGCGAGACATCGGTACAGTTGCTAAAGTCGCGAATGACGCGAACACTTAGCCAGTGTGACATGGTTCAAAGACGTGGAAGATGTCTTAATTCGGACGGATCTGAGCGGCTTCTGAGTGAGGTAGTGAGATATATTAAATGGTTTCAAAGAATGAAAGTGATGGTGGTAAATGTAAGGAGGTGGAGGGGACCACTGACGGCAAGTTTGCATTCTCGACAGCCTTCTGGGGTGACGCAGTTTAATACCCGCACAACAATACAAGCGAAAAGCTAAGAGAGGGGAAGTAGATCTTGGCTGACACATGGCCGGGCGCCAACAGTGTGGGTAAGCAATTTCATCATCCCTTCCGGGCTCGGGTTGCTGCTTCAACCCGATCAGACTTGAAAGGCCGCCCAGGTTCGACCATACTTCGAGTAAGATAGCCAACGAAGGCAGAGCCAAGTCTTCCACAGGATCCCATTTCACGAGATGGGATAGATCCCCGTGGAATGGGGCGGGGGTGCCATGACCATCCGTCAAAGCAATGTGACAAGACGAATTTAGACCAAAAACGCCCAGAGGCCGTGGAGTTTGTCGTGGCACGGCCACTTGATACGATACGCTACACCTGCCATGCCTAGTGGGCCGCGCAAGGACCGACAGACTACTCGCCCATGTGGAGAGAGGCGGCTAAAACTTTTGTCTTGCACACTGGCCAAGAGTGGACCAGTGTCCGAACCTCGTATCTCGCATCCACGTTTCGCATTTCGCATAGCTTGATCTTGGAACCACGTGTGCCAAGTCATTATCAAGCCAACCTCTGGCCTCTTCAACATGCATGTCTTTTTGCCAATAATCACTTGCCTACCTCGTCAAAAAAGAAATGCAGAAGAGAATTCATAAAAAGTCCAGGGCGGGCTGTAAAAATTGCAAACGACGTAAAGTCAAGGTACGTCTTAGATTGCTTCGTTGCATATTTTTGTACTCATGAGGCTTAAAATACTGTTAAAATGATGATAGAAAATCACGTTATTTATTGAGTTAGACTGACAATACCCAAGTGCGACGAGGCGTATCCTGTGTGTTTCAATTGCAAGAGGCACGACGTTCCTTGTAGTTTATCCTACCTAAAGGAGAGCGCGTTTGTGACAGCCAAGAGTAGCCTCGAGCTTTCCGAACCAAGCGACGATAATGAGTTCGAGGTTTCTATCAACTCTAAAAATGAAGGCATTATCAGTGATGCCGGCGACTTTGTGACATGCCGGCCTCGAGACCTATGGGATCGTGATCTCGAGTTGATGCACCATTTCTGCACCATGACGGCCAACACAATTTCACTTCGGGAAGATACTACTTGCATCTGGAAGGTTGTTATACCTGAACAAGGCTTTCGATATCCATTCGTATTGCATGGTCTTTTGTCTCTCGCCGCCATCCACAAAGCGTATCTTATTCCTAACCAGAGAAAGTTTTACTTGACATTATCAGACTACCACCAGACTATAGGATCGGACGGTTGCAATTACGAGTTGCTACGGTTCAATTGCCACAACTGGGAGTCGGTGTTTGCGTTTTCCTCTATCATGGTGCTGTACATGCTATGCATGCCCATCCGATCAAACACCAAGAAGCTACAAGATCCAATCACAAATGTCCTAGATCTCATTCGAGTGATCAAAGACGCGAGAAAAACTCTTCGGCATCCGAGCCCTAGAATATCCAACTCAAAATTTGCTCCTATGGCGTATGGCGCATGCATACCCGATACTGGATTGCCTCGTAAACAGTGCGTTTGCTGCCAAAGCAGGACTCCTTTCAGCTGCTAATGTACCCTATAGCACCGCTTCTTTGGATCACTCCATTTTGCCATTTGACACACTCCAAGCTCTCGATAAACTCCACACTTTCATTAAGCAAGATATGCCGTCAACAAGTTAAGTACACTACAAAAAGGCCATCGAAAGCCTTCAGTTATCAGCCAAATATATGGCGGAATTTGGCGTCTATGTTGAATGCGGACCGGTTGTAGCTGTTCTGTACGCAATTCACGACAGCATCGTCACAGACCTTCGTGAGCGAAGACCACACGCATTATTGCTGTTGGCGCATCTCATGGTATTCTTTGTCTCTCTTGAAAAGGCAATATGGTACTTACGAGGGTGGGCGAGAGCTATATTTACCGAAATCCAAGCTGTCCTTGACATGCATCCTCAATCCCTAACCTTTCTTGAATGGCCAAAAAAGCAAGTCGAAGAGCTTTACAGGTGGTGATGCTAGATATGCCAATTGTAATATTTTATCCGCGTTATAATAAAAAAACCCTCATGATTTTTAAACAAAATTGGAAGCAGTCGAGGTCAGTGCGTGGGTCCGAGAAAAGTGAACCCCCCAATGGCACCAAGATTGTCGGTCCCCTTAATCAACTTCTCTTGTAAGTCGAATTTGGATAGTCTGATGAATTTGCCTGGATGGCAAAATGATATGAGTACGGGATGAAGAGAGCAGAGGGTAAATTCAGGATTTGGGCTGGAAATTCGCTACATCTACTACAAAAGTGGCGAGAGGTCCTGTATGTATATCCACGAATAGATAGATTGAAGCAATATGCGCTGGATGAAGCAATTTCTTATCTTTGGGGGTAATCGCCTACCGAAAACCTGCCCCGTTTCTAAACCACAACACTCTGTGAGCAAGCTGGTCAAAGAACTTGACCATCTTCGATTGCCACACTTGTCGGACGGGTCTTGGCGATTATGTGAGTTGCGTACCAAGCAAGCCAAGGCTGATCATGTCTTGGAGTAGGTTGAGACGAGTGCGCTATTGTTAAAATTAATGCGAATACTCGCATTTACCCCACTAGGTTCGGCCAGGGCGGTAAAGATTGAAGCCCTCGGGCCGTATCCCGCACACCCCTGTCTATCACCACGATCTAGCCACCGACAGTCTGCAGTTAGGTGCCAATTCCTGGATGTTGTGATGGCGTCTCAAATGGTGTTCTCTCGCTTGGCAGGAGGACAGTGATATCTTGGCACCGTTTATTCTTCTCTCAAATCGTTGCCTTTTGGGTGAGCGAAACACGCCAACACTTTCGCCATACTCATCTGCGACGACACGTCCATCAACCTTTACGTTTTTCCCACAGCTAAAAGAGAAAAATGGATAAAATATAACTTGACAGTATACATTTGGGCCGCACTGACGAGTGTTTGCTGAGTAACACTTGCAGCCGGCGAGCTCTTTGCCAGATTGGTTGTGGTGGCCGTGTTAGCGGCGGTCGGATGACGTGACATGGATATGAGATGAGAAGGGACGGACCATTCTCAGACCTGAGGCGGATTTCACCAGCTTACAAAATTCTAGTTAAGAAAACGAAATGCGAGATACGAAGTACGCGGGTTCTCTCCCCCGCCATCGTATCATCCCCACTCAAACGTAAAGAATGTCATTCTGGATCCACTCTTTAGTTTCCTCGCGCCAACCCGAGAGCTTTGTCGTCTCCTATGAGATTGTCTCCGTGCGTACATAGTCTTACCCTGTCAAACGCAGGAGGCATGCCAAGAGCCTCAAGGTTATTTCCAGCAAACCAGTGCTAGCATGGGATTGAACGTCCGGGAGCCTCGTGGTCGGTTGAGAAGAGATTCATATCGAAGCATTGGGAAACTCGGTTCCAATGCGGTTTTCCTATTTTCATCATGATCTCTTTACTCATAATTAGCCATAAGTCTCCCACGATCTGCAGCTTTTGTGTGTCTCATTCTCTACATCGTTCTTTATCCAGTCACTGGGCAATTACAGCATAATCTTGCTCTGACATTTCGTTCTTTATTTCATTCATTCATTTTTTTAGCATTCCCGTCTTCAACCGTCCCAGGCATTTGAATCGTGGCTTAAACCCACACAGCAGAATCCACAACCCATTCGCTTCTTTTTAATTACACCTGTTCGACTGTGTTCCGCAAAAAAGCAACATATATCACAAAATGCGCGCATGCAATCCTAATTATAAGGACGCCGTATGGGCGTTCTATCGCTATGAACCATCCAAAAGCGCCGCTATTGCGTTTGCAATTCTCTTTACCCTAACAACCATACTGCATGCCTTGCAGATGTGGCGTAGCAGGATCTGGTTTTTGTCAGCCCTTGTCGTTGGAGGAGTTTGTAAGACAGCTGAATCTGTTTAGCCATTTCAAGCCCAAAATTACTAACGAGATTGAACTACCAGGTGAGGTAATTGGTTATATTGGTAGGCTGTTGAGTGCCAATGAAGAGCCAGGGTGCTGGACAATTGGCCCTTTCGTCATTCAGAATCTCTTTTTGCTTATCGCGCCCGCCTTCATGGCTGCCTCGATTTATATGACACTGGGCCGTATTGTGGAGCTAGTCGAAGCAGATCGGCATTCTATTATTCGGCGTCAGTGGCTCACAAAAATATTTGTGGTTGGCGATGTTCTTTCTTTGCTCTTCCAGGCTGCCGGTAATTCCTCCCCACTGCCGCTGAGTTGCGATTTCTAATAGTATTTCAGGGAGCGGCATGATGGCCTCGGCAGAGATGATGCACACGGGAGAAAATATTGTTGTCGTGGGCCTATTCGTACAGCTCGCTTTCTTTGGCTTGTTCATTGTGGTTGGTGGTGTGTTTCACTATCGCATGTTGCAATCTCCAACCACAAAATCGTGGGATCCGAAGATCCGATGGCAGTCATATCTTATCACTCTCTACGTTGTCAGTGTGCTCATCCTTGTTCGTAGCGTCTTTCGCCTCATTGAGTACATCGACGGAAATGATGGGCCGCTCATGTCATCCGAGGTTTATGTCTATATTTTTGACGGTACACTAATGCTGATGGCGTTGGTCTGGTTGAATTGGTTTCAAGTTGGTGAGGTCGGGTTGTTGCTGCGCGGAGGAAGGCCCATTAATAATGGGCTTGAGTTGATGAAACTAGACAGCAGAGAACGGTTTCGAACCAAGGAAGACGGAGCGGAACTTGGTCATTGAAGCGATCGTGTGTTGCTTTTTTTTACTCTTGAACTACCAAGGCTAAAATTTCCAGAGTTTAATCAGCGTAGATTTAGTGCGTATGCGCTCCTTTCTTCGTGTATGTATCCAGTACAACCTAGTCAATGCAAAAGAGTCGCGCAATCATCTCAGGGTACAGTGTATATAAGTCTTTCTACTGTATCAATTCGCAAGTGATGTGGGGCAAGGCGGGGAGCTCGGCTCAACTCCATGACTACGTACGTATCGCAGATTAGATATCAATCAAGTCTAAAATTTCGACACGACAACGACATCTCTCTGCCTCACCACCATCAATTGGCCCTTCCACATCCGCCTGCCCACCTTGCAGCCCGCCGAGACAATTGCGAAATGCTGCCTACTGCTGCTGCTTCTGGCGTCTTCAGGGCCGGCGCCCGCCGGGCCACTTCCCGAGCCGCTTCCCGGGCTCTCTCGCCCACCCTCGCGCCGGCCTCGGCCCGATGCCTTAACCGTGATTTCTCTACTACTCGTGCGCTGGCTGCCCTTCCCGGTTCAAGAGACCGTACGCGGGAAATTGTCGCTCAAACGATAGGCAACATTGGAAGCAAACGAGAGGCAGCAGTAAGAATAGATCTTCTATGAAACCAATTGTTTTGTCTCCTTTGCGTCTCACACGCTAACCAATCATAGCAATATCTCAAGCATTTCACCTCGGTCTCTTCTCAGAAGTTTGCCGTCATCAAAGTTGGTGGTGCCATTCTTCGCGATCATTTGGACGATCTCGCTAGATCCATTCTGGTGCTATGCGAGCTCGGTCTATACCCAACGATTGTGCACGGAGGTGGCCCGCAGTTGAATCAATTGTTGGAGGATGCGGGAGTGGAACCTGAGTTTCACGATGGAATACGGTCAGACCACCCAAAACAGAAATAAGAAAAAGCCCATAGCAACCCCAGCCCGCTGACGGAAACTTCCCAGAGTAACGAATGCGAAAACCCTTGGAATTGCGCGAAAGCTCTTCCTAGAAGAGAATCTACGACTTACTGAGCGCCTAGACTCTCTCGGCGTTCCCACACGGTCTATACAGGGGGCTTTCGGCGCAACCTACCTGGACCGGGAGAAGTGGCAGTACGTGGGTAAAATCACTAACGTAAGAACACAAGCCATCGAAAGCAGTATATCTGCCGGGTACGTGCCTGTTCTTACATGGATGGCTGAAGGGGATGATGGTTGCCTCTTGAATGTCAATGCAGATGTTGCCGCCGCTGAACTTGCCCGCGCTCTCAAGCCCCTGAAAGTTGTCTATCTCTCTGAAAAGGGGGGTCTCTTTGATGGCGAGGGCAAGAAGATTTCGCAGATTAATCTTGATGAGGAATTCGATTACTTGATGAAGCAACCCTGGTGTCGTTATGGTACTCGTCTCAAAATTGTCGAAATTCGCGATCTTCTCTTGGATCTTCCCAGGAGCTCTAGTGTGGCCATCATTCACCCAAATGATCTTCAAAAAGAACTTTTCACCGATTCCGGCGCCGGAACCCTCCTCCATCGCTCTGGAGCGATCGAGAAGGCTACGTCTCTGCAAGAATTCAGCAGTCTTGAGACGCTGAAAGCTGCCTTGATTGGGGAACAGAAGGGTCCCGACACTGAGGTTATTGTGGATCGATTCATCAATACGTTAAAGGACAAGAAGTTTACCGCTTATTATGATGATACTATGCAAGGCTTGGCTATTGTCACGCCCCAAGATGAGAATCGACCTGTGGCCACACTTACTGTTCTCAGAACCACCAAGTCTGGCTGGCTTAGCAATGTCATGGAGAATATCTTTACTGCTATAAAGAAAGATCATCCTGCTCTAGTTTGGGCCGTTAGTGAGGAGGATGAGAACTTGGCCTGGTTCTTTGAAAAGGCTGACGGCAGTGTTCTTAAAAACGGCAGTGTCCTCTTCTACTATGGTTGTGACATGCGCTCTGAGGCTCTTGCCCCCATATATGAGGACTTTGTTTCTAATGGACCAGTCACAATCGACGATGCCCGCCTTGAAACACTCCTTCACTAAGACTTTTTATACTGCTGGCGCCCCTCAACTCTTGGGGCATTCGTGCCTGTTAAACCTTGGCCTGCTCGTGACATTAGGAGCCACGTGGAAACACTACAAACATCAAAACCAACCTCTCTGTGGACATGAAAGCCGCTCCCGAAGGGGTTTCTAAGGCTAGCATCACTTGATCTCGGAAATACACTGCTTGGATCCAAGGGAATCTCTCACATCTTCCCATTTGAGAAGTCGGTAGACGAAAGCTTCATAGCCACCAAAAGTGCGGCCACCTATGAGAATCTCTCGTTGGGAACCATGTCCACGTCTAGATCTTCAAGATCTTCCCGAAGGCAATTGTTGAAAATAGATCGAACCGGCATGGGAAATCTAGCGTTATTTGATGGTCGCTAAGATAGCTCAGGTGCTCAATTAATTACCCTGTATACCTAGTACAACAAGTATTATGTTCCCCGTAATAGTTAAAAGGGACTAAACCTTTCTCTTAAAATAACCACGCTAAGGATGAAATTAGCTATCTCAAATCATGGTGACTTGCAATTGTTTTACATCATCGCCCAGTAGAAATGGGTGAGCAAAGAAATACTGCATTCCCAGCAATTGTTGTTTTTTTAATATCACCGTCTCGGCTCGCTAGCCGCAGAGAGAATGAGTCCACAACAAAGCAATTGTTTCAAACGCTTTCCCTCGAGGAATTGGCAAAGGTCTTAACAGAGGAGCATGGAGGTGTTTCTTTGCACAAATACCATGTATTAAATTTCTTTTTTTCTTTTTCAACAGCATCTTTGACTAAATAATATGTCCAAAACCTCAAGATTCCTGACCTCTAAACATCTAACACGCCCGCATACTCTGGAATCCAAGTGTGTCCTACAATCCTGCAACATAAACGTCGTACCTAGACGCCCAACATCGATTGAAACCTCATATCAGCTTTCATATTTATCCAAGATTGGAAGAAACCACTTGGCTTTCTCCAATCGCATAAAGGTCTTCGGAATCCATTTCCACTAAGAATTTCCGAAGTTTGTTTACCGCTTGAAGTTGATTGGGATATACCTCCTCAGTATCGCTAGTTTGTTCTAGTTCAAGCATGGCCCCATCCAAAATCTTGACCAGATTTCCGCCTGCTCCATTGCTCGCCACTTTACTAGGAGTATCGCTATCGATATGAAGAATCCAATTTTCTTCGAAAAATGACTTTAGATTAGCGACAGAAAGATCTTTTAGGCCTTGAATCTGATAGTGGTCTGCAATCAGATAAACCTCAAGGTGACCCATCAAGACTGGCTTTTGGTTTCTGACCGAGTAATGGCTTTGGAAGTCGCTCAGCACTCTATGAAAACTTAGTTCTGACGAGCTACGACTGCTGTAAGTAAAGTTTCCGGTACAGCTTCGCTTGAGGTGTGCGTTATCGCTCTCTTCAGCACTATCGCCTTTGGGACAACCAGACCCAAAGCTGCCGTCATCAACCTTATTATCGTCTGTCGTGGATTTTATCGTCTCGTTAGCAGTAGGATTGGGCCTATACGCTCCAGTGTAGAGATACTCGATCATTCGTTTAAGCGCGTCCACCTTAAAATGATTGTCGACGTTGACAACATCCGCTCGGGACTCCTGTAAACATTTTGTCAATTAGAAGCTTGAATGGTATTCGAGGCGTATCATTAATGAGCTCTACCTGACAGTCCATTCTCATAGCTTCAGCCAGCACTGCCGACTGCGAACAGACAATATTTCGATGCACTTTGTACAGCTTTCCGTGCAGTTTCAGCCCCAAATCACTATAGTCGCTACTTTGGTGTAGTGACTTGAGGAAAGACGGGTACTTTGGTGGTGATTGAGTCATACTGGAAGTTTGGAGTTGTTTGAAGATAAATAATCTGAGGTCGTGAGATTTGGAACTGGAAGTTGATATGAACTGAAGAAATAAGGAACTGGTGGCAAGCCGGAATTTGTCTCGAAGAGACCAGTACTATTTATGAGGATTTTAAATGTTATTGTTTGATTAAAAAAATCCAGGAGTGAATCAATTATTTGTTCTCTAGACACTAAGTTCCCATTTGAGTTCTAAAACAATGAATCAAACCAAATGAAAAAAACACTGCAAACCAATAGGTCCAGCGACACCAATGTTGTTCACAATTTTATCATTATTAAATCATTCACAATAGTCTCAAGGAAATTGTCAAAGGGATTAGGCACATTATCATTCCACAATTCTTAAAACTCACATCAGAAAGCTGCCCGCTACTACAAGCAACTTTGAAATAAGCTGCTTCAATCACCCACAAGTTACGTACTGCCCAAATCATCACACACAAGTTTTGGAACCTCCCAAGCATGTAAGCCTCTCATTTGTTAAGTTTCGAGCACTGTATTGTATATATTTAATGGGTCTCATTTATTCACCTTGAGCTCGTTTACAGGCGACATAAGGTAATTCTTTTCAGTTATTTCAGGTAGCCATTATATCTTAATGGCTCCTATCTAGTCCCCATTGCCAAATTCGACTTCTGAATTTCCTCTTTTAGGAAGAAAGTGCAAAGTTAAACACAAATATCCACATTTGAGAATGCATAGTCATTGCCGCATCCACATTTGAGAACATACATTCGCCCAGTAGGTGTGTGAGTCTTCTCCACAATAATGCCCTTGGGTGAGGAGGTAAATCCACACTTGCGGCACGGGTTTTCTTTACGCCATTTTGGATCGAGCTTTCCAATGCATTCCTCCATATTTTCTATACGGCCATTGAGCTGATGAAAAAGCTTCCGCATGAAGTCCGGTTTATCTAGTAGACAGCTCAAGGTGTCATCTTCAACGAGCTTCTCGTAGTGATCTGCAGCGATTCGAACTAGAAAGTCAATGAGCGGTCCATCCTTTGTCCGATGAAGCACATCAGTGACCACATCCGGGAAGATTCCAGCAGGCGAGTTTATTCGAAAAAAGTGTTCCATATTAGACAAAGCAAGCTTTAAAAGAGGGGGAATTTCCAAAAGTTTTGCTAGTTCAAAAACATGCATGTGACCAATCAACTCAGCCTTTCGGGTATCTCCACCGGTGCCAGTATGATACAACGCAGTGCAGATATGATATTTTCCTTTGTAAAGGTATTCGATTAAACATTTGACAGATAGAATGCTAAAATCTTGGCGGATTGTGTAAATTCTGCTGTCAGACTTCTGTGAAAGTATTGTTAGCTTCATTCAATGAGCTTCGCTCCATCTCAGTCCAAACAATATTTACCTTTGTGTCATCCTCAAGTGCTTTTTTAATAACAGGGGACTGCTCACAGACAACAACTCTGTGCAAAGGAAATAGCTCTCCATCATATTCAAGTTTCATGTCACTGTAACTCACGCCATTGCTGTTTCCATTGTTGTACACCTCACGAAGCACCTCAGCGAGGATGTTGGCTGAGCAGTAACCCATCGCAAAGACCACAATAGTTGTAAATTTAGGCAAGAGATATTGTGAGGAAAAAGTTAATGGTTGACTGTTGGTGCTAGAAAGGTGAATGTGTGAATGAATACAAACTAAATATTTATAGAAGGGTTGTTCTTCGTTCTTTCAAGACACTTCCCATCACCAACAATGTTCCAATAGTTCCAAGCTCTTTGTCCTTGTCAGAGACTTTTTGTGTGCATTTTCAAGCCGAAATGGGTCAATTGAAATTGTTGTTCATTGTGTTCCATGCAGTGACTCAAAGGCACAAGCCAATGACATGAAGCAAGCACCGCACAATGCATCGTGACAAGAAGCTGTTCCAAGTAGCAGCTTGTTCAAGTCATAACAGCCTCTTACAAAACGCATGATTTTATACCAATACCAGCATGGTTTGGAAAAGTGATCCTTGTTCAATATAACACGATTTTTGTGCTTATGAACACGATGATGCTATGTTCGGTTTCAACCACATAATCCGGACATCACCGAGAAATACACATGGGACCTGAAGCCTGTTTCAGTATCAAATTTATGACGAAATATGGGCTTCAAAAGTCGTTCGCGGGACGGTCGGCACGGCGAGCTTCATGTATTTAATTTTAGTCATTCTCTTGTCAGCCTCTGTCAGACGAGCCGTGGGCCTTATTAAGGTTCTCGGTCCTTGGGAAATGCGGGGCTTTGTCATGAACGGCCTATCAATACGTCAGAGGCGCCATATCCACTCGGTGCGGACAATCTCGTCTCGGCGACGCTAAGCTCGAGCTGGTGATCAACGTTGCGACCCTGAGCTTATTGCTCGAGCGCGCGACAAACGGTCAACAAAGTTGACTTTGTGGAATAGGGTTTTTGTATGTAAAATGGCCACTGAAACGTTGGGCGTGCCGAGAATCTCACATTGCTATATATCGTGACTCCCGGTGGCTGTCATTGTTCGGTAGAGGACTTCGCTTGCTTGAGTCTGGGATGGATCCGAGAGAAGCGAAAATGGCAGACACACAGCAGCCGCATATCCCGGTGTATCGCAACAACATCCACGCCTTTGCTGGTCGCGTGGGAGCTAACCAAAGTTTCGACGCTGGCTCAATCTATACAGACGATGAATCGTTCGTGGAAAAAGAGCCTGACGCGGCGCCACACATGCCCCTTCGGGAGCTGATGGACTTGAGGCCGCTACTGCATCCCAATCTGTGGAAGGCAGCTGTGATTGAGGGAATTGGTGAGTATTAGCTTCACCACCTTGAGCCGAAATCCCTGTATGCAATCACTGACCAAACCACTTCAAGGCACATGTATGTTCATGTACATCACCATGTGGGCGGGCCTGTCTCCCGCACAAATCCCGACGCCACCTACAGCTCAGCTGGGCAGCTTCAACAACGCCTCATTCTTGGGCCCTCTGGTTGGCGGCATCACCAATGTCCTCTTCCTTACCCTCTTCATCATGGCCTTTGGCGCCGTTTCTGGTGGCCACTTCAACCCACTAATTACTTTTGCGACCTTTACCGCTCGGCTGTGCTCCCTGCCGCGCTTAATATTGTACGTTTCATTCCAGCTGGGCGGTAGTTCGATTGCAGGATTACTTTTACGAGCAAGCTATGGTTCACGAGATTTTCAAGTTGGAGGCTGCTACATGTACACTGACCATATCCCGGTAAAAGATGCCTTTGTCGTGGAATTGGTGGCGTCTAGCATTCTCCTTTTCCTTGCATTTGGAGTGGCTCTTGATCCAAGACAAAGTCAGATTGTCGGCCCGACGCTTGCTCCTTTTCTCGTCGGATTGACATTAGGAACTTTGACCTTTTCCACATCATTCACCAGATATGGCTACGGAGGAGCAAGCATGAATCCAGGAAGGTGCTTTGGTGTCTATGTCGGAAGCAGATTCCCAACATATCATTGGGTGCACTGGTAGGTAATCAAGTCGATTTTGCAGGCCGATGATGAAACTGACAATTTGTTTCAGGGTACCCGATTTGGTGGCCTGCATTTTCCATGGTATCATCTACTATCTTATTCCTCCGTGCACCAAACTGGAGCCCAGTTCCGATTTGCCGCCTGCAAGAATGTCGCAGAGGCAGAGTCGCACTGAGAAGGGCTCTCAAAACCAGAGTAAGACTGCCACACGCGACGAAACAGTATAAAGGCTAGCTGCAAAGGGCAGAATGGGAATGGCTGAGTGTGGGGATGACTCATGTGGAAAGGGTATTCAATTCTGTCTTAGAGCACAATAGATTCGGGTATCATAAATTTTCAAAGACAATGTCATTGTTGGACCCCAATTTGTGAGAAAGAAAAGGTGTTCTACACATGCATAGCTCAAAATCAGTCAGCAGATCGTTGGCAGAGTTTGTCGACAAATACCGTTGCTGCGAGTCTCAGAGCGATGTGATAAATACCGAAAATACAATTATTAGTCTCTGCGAATTAACCATGGAATAAGCGAGGCGATTGTGTAGCTAGGTAGCAAGTGGTCCCTGAAAGTCAGTATCTCGAGGTTGGTCTGGGCTTGTATCGCTCCTCGCAGAAAATAGGTGAATGGCTTGCTGCTTTTTGCTGCATTGCACTACTTCCTGCATGAATCTAGGTTCGGGAATACGATATCGAAAAAGAATTAAATGCAGAGTCGCCATGCGATAATCAGGCGTCCTGTCACATTCCGAGGCTTCAAATCGGCCAATCGCCAGGACCAAAAAATTAGGGAGCCCCATTGATGGTGCATGATGCAGCACCCGCCGCTCCATTCTCACTGGGAGAAATATTTCAGCCATGGACGCCATGCATACTACACAGGTAGGTCATTGCCTTGAGCAGGCGAAAACAAGCGGCTTTAGGACGATGCGATATAACCCAATGACTGGCCGAGCCTAGCGTCCGGAGTGCCGCATCTGGCCCGCTGACCAGATAGCTCAACATAACTAAGGTGCAGTTTGGTTTCTCGGCCACTTACTAGCCAAGACTTGGGTTAATGCGGTCTGGTTCCGGCTTGCAGGATACAGCAAACTCTCAATGCGCAGATGCGCATGGCGTAGATGATGTACAATGTGTGTCCCACTGGTTCCCTCACACACCGCTCCTTCGATCCGGGTCCAACGTCAAACGTTGAGGGGTTTAGGGGTGCACCGAGTTTTGACGTCACCGCGGATATTAAAAATCAAGATTTCGAATACCCTGACGATCGGTTTGCAGCAATACTCCATATTTCGGTCTCAGTTTGGCTTGGCGCGGGCAAAGAGTGTCGAGATAGGAAGGAGAAAGAGTCGGCGCCCGGAGCAACCCATCTGAGTCACATCTCCAAAAGAGCAAAACACTGTATCGATATCGGAGCCGAAATAGTCATATCCTTTTCGATCTGGATTAAATATTACGAATTCACACTCGACCGAAATAACTAAATGGGGATTTGGCTAAGAATGAGTCATAATGTCTTCAGAGCGTTCAAGGCGACCTTGTACATTGAAGGATGGAAATGGTAAAAACGAACAAGTATTAGCAGATATTAAAATGAATTACATTATTCATAAATTATAATTAAATAAATGATTGGAAATTTGAATCCGGGAACGTTTATTCAAATAGCATTCATGTTGCTGCATTATTCTCACGAAATAATTTCAATGGAAGGTTGTTATACATGGTGTTGTAAGTCCGATTCAACAAGCTATTGAACCGATTACTAAGTTAGATTTCAAGTAGACGCTGCGTCTCTCATTTTGTCGATTGATTTTGGTAATGCTTTCTCTCTTGTCTTGACACGTTGGTAGACGAAGAGGGCGGTTAGATACGCCTAATAATTGGTTCCAAGGTTCCACGAGGAATACTACGGCAAGAACTTCCTTTTGTCCTCTAGATCCTAAAAATACTTGATACTTGTAACTCGGGCCTGTTGGTTGCGAATATCAATCCCTCCGTTGATGAGCTGGGCTGTGTTCAGGTTGGAAAGTGGATCGATGTGTTGTTCAAAGTCAGCCTCGACCATTAGCAATGCATTGATTTCAATAGCAAGTGGTAATCACTTCCAGAGATACCGGCATCTACTCTCTTGCGCTTGTCACACTGCTGGCGTTTCACCGCAACAAGGCGCAAGCCGGCGATGACGCCCAACGCCTCCTTGATGGATGGGCACAGGTTACGGCGAAAACGATCCACCAATTAGACAGGCTTCAGAGATGGCATGATTAAAGGCCGCAGATGAGATTTGAAATCGGGCGGTCACCTGAAGATGGTTCCCCTCTTCCCCCTCTTCAGCTGAATGAAGCGGTAAGGTAGCGGGACTAGGGGGGGAGAGGGGACCGTTGGATGACTAAGAAGTACTCACCCATTCATTCGCGTGCACCTTTGGGTTTGAGGTCGAACTTTGGACCACGACGATGATGGAACAGTAGCATAGCACAGCATGCCATGGCATAAAGGCGGAATTGGGCAGATGCAATCAAATGCAGGTTACGGCGATTCCGAGCTGATCCTACCCCTTACAGTAGCGTCACCGGACTTTGATTAAGATTGACACCTTGTTGAGATGAACCAAGAAGCTGCGGGATGGTCCGGTGACCTGCGAAATCGGCATTGGGCACAATCGAAGGTCGATGGAAGACGCGATAAGAATAGATTGGGCAGCGGGTGGTTTGATGCAGGGTAAATTAATTTGAGATGCCAATTACTAAGTCGGGCAAACTCTTTGTCCAGCTTACAGCACGGTCATGGGTGCGCGCACAGGTTAGTGCGTGTGGTTCGATTTGATTTGGTTTTGGTTGATTTTCAGCATGATGATGGGCAGAGAGGCAGGCAGCAAGAATAAACCCAAAAGACCGAAAAACCCAAATGTAGTGATGAATTGAAACTTGGGCTCAACCGAATTGGGAGAGTTAGTTGTTGGTGAGCCAAGGTGCAGCGTTGGCCGGCAGTTGGGATGGAATACCGCCACAAGGTCTGAGACTGTGCAAGTGCACTGTCGCGGGTGGCAGGGGGGTTCCGCGGCCAATCAGACGGGAGAAGGCGGTCAAGGCCAGGTGGGCATGGATGGGCAGCAGTGGGAGAGGGGATTCAATTGGGCGCCTGCTCGGTGAGTGGGTGACACCGCATGAAGACGATGTGTCGAGGTGTGGCGGTGGTGGTTGTGGTGGTGGATGTGGTGGTGGTGAGTGAGACCTGAGGGGGGAACGGTGATGTGATGGGGTGAAGTGGTGGTGACGGGGGGCGACGAGACATTGTCGACGGCGGCGGTGCGGTGGTCGAGACGGAGAGCGAGCGACAGGTCACTTTGAACGTCGAGGCGGACGAAGGCGTTTGGGTTGCCATCAGGCGCTAGAACCAGCTGGAGCAAATAGGAACTGGGCGGCTTATCCAGAGACTGGGATGGACGGCTTAACTGCGAGACGGACTTGTGGTTTAACGCTGGGCCAACGTTGGTCCAACGTTGGTCCGTTGGGCAGCCATCCGTCTCAGCGACGGCCTCAGGACGCAACGTCTGGGACAAGGCCGCAGTGCGCAGGCGCCGGCGGCAGCAGGGCGGCGCGCAGAACGCAGAGAAGCAGCGAGCAGAGCGCCGTTGGATCAATCAATGGGCGAATTGGCGCAGGCTGGGGCGCTCACGTGGACCAACTGAGGGAATGCGAGACATGTCCATGGAAGTGCATCGAAGCATAACGGACCAGTACGGTGAGGCAACGGAACCGGGCCAGCGCATCGCATAGGGCCGGGGGCGTGGGCGTGGCATATTTCAAGCAGCGGTGCAGTAGTAGCAGTTGGCTAAGAGTTATGTCGGGCGACTGCGAGTGCGAGCCCAAAACCAAGCAAGGTAGCTGTTGGTTCGTTCATGTCTGATGAGATGAGATGAGGAGGGGGAGGGGGAGGGGGAGGGACCGAGAGATCAAGGAGAGCAAGGAGAGCAAGGGAAAGCCTTTCGGGCCCCGGCGTCGGAGCCACACGCGGGCTCGGTCGGTCAAGCGGTGTCGCCAGTGGATGCCATTCGGGGCCATGGTTCCGGGGCCTTCCAACGGTCGCCATGGCGTCGGGATGGGCTAAGGCGAGCCTAAAATAAGGTACCCGACCGCCGAGTACAGGGTGGCCGTGGGTGACGGTGGGTGACGTGGAGAACCAGGCCAGACGGAACAGACGGACGGGCAGATGCAGAGCGAGAGACACACAGATGGATGAGACGGCTGCCCGCTACAGCCACCCGCCGTCGCCTAGCCTAGACGCCTAGACCCTCTCTCTCGCTCGCTCGCCCACATACACCCTACCCTGGCTCGCCTTGGGAGCGAATGGAGCGACTAGACGGACTGGAAGCTCTCAAAGAAGCAGCAGTTTCACAGGGCTGTCCTCCTCCCAGGCCTCCCCCGCCCCAGCACCAGGCCCCCCCGGCTCCCTCTTGATTGCCGCTGTGATTTAGCGGTAAATCCGAGGGGGCGTGCATCTTCCGGGGCTGCATCTCCAGCCCGCCGCCAGATCTGAGTGGCTGGGCTCTTCACGGCAGCGAATCAAACCGTGAATGTGGATGCAAACGCCCCCGTCCACGCTGTACAAATATCCCACACGCCCTTGCCTGACGTCTCTCCTCTTCTCTTTTCTTTCTCCCCCACTCACAACCAAAAAAGGGTCGCAAACCATCACGAGGAGCATCGTCTCATCGACAATACTCTTCCGCCCGGACCCCTTGTCAATCTTTTGTGCGTCAGCTCTCTTTTCCCCTCCTCCTCCTCCTCCTCTTTTCCTTATAAACCCCCCTCCTCTTCTTCGCTCTTTTCGTCGCTCTCTAGACAAATCACCTCAAGTCGGGAGACACAATCAGCCAGAGACATATATATAAACGATCGTCGACCCCGCTACCCCTCCTCGATCGTTCCCCCTTCAACCAAATACCTTCTCTTGCTTCCTTCTCCCCTCTCGAATCCCGTACGAGTTCGCTCTCCAGTTCGAGTTCCCCGATCTACCCCACCACATCTACACCCACCGCAGCCATGTTCAAGCGCTCCTTCAGGTCGCAGGACCAGGCTCAGGCCCGCGTCGACAAGGCTGCGAGACTCAAGAGATCGGGCTCTACCCGGGACACTACGAAGCTATCGAAACTGCAACGGTCGCTCAACACTGAGCAGCAGGACTCGAGCAATGCCAAGTCTAAGCCCGCAAAGAAGTCCACAAACCACCACCACAACAACTCCACCTCCGCCCCCGGTGCTGCGCCAATGCCCGCGCAGGCCCCTTCGCCCATTGTCACATTGAACGTGGGCCGCGAAGGTCGGTTGTTTGCAGCGCACGAGGATGTCCTCCGCCAGTCGCCCTTCTTCGAGGCGGCTCTCCGGTCAGGATATTGCGATGCGCAGAGCAAGAGGATCTCCCTCCCCGACGAAGAACCCGAGGTCTTCTCCGCTATTCTCGAGTATCTCTACAAGGGTGACTACTTCCCCCGCCTGGTTCACAACAGGCAGCGCAACTCTTGGGAACTCGAAGAGACCAGCCGATCACCTCAAACTTCCCCCAACCCCGAAAATGGAGGTGGCCGCGCAGGCACCGCCTCCGAGGCTACCGTATACCTGTCAAGCATCGACGCCAACATCCTGCGCGACACGGTAATCTACTGTGCCGCCGACCGCTATGGCCTCGAGGAGCTGAAGCGACTGGCCCTGCGCAAGCAGGGACTGCAGGCAGGCATTGACGTTGCCACCATCCTGCGGTCAGCCCAGTACGCCTACGCCAACACACCTGACTCGGACAGCCGCCTGCGCGCTCACTACCTCGCCCTGATCATCCGCTGCCGCAAGACGTTCAAGCGGAGCGGGACCATGCAGGCTGAGATGGAAGCGGGTGGCAGCAAGCTGTTCTTCGACTTGTTTGTTGCCATGTGCAACCACCTAGACGATGTCATTGACGTCAGCAACGCTCGCACGCCAAGGACCGTCTGAGAGGTTGGTCTGCAGCAATTGACAACACTCACAACAAGCCTCCAGAAGCACGTGTAATTGCTTTAGGAATCATCTTTTATGCTGGAGGATGAGTGCGTAATTCAAGCACACGAAGAGAAAAAACTTCTAAAAATCACAAAAAAAAAGCGATACCATGGGAACCGTGGATTTGAGCCGGCGTTGATTTGCTTTTCGTGCTCCCTCATCAGATTGAAGTCACCATTCGGGAGTTTGTTTTGATCACTTTCTCCACTTCTCAAGAGGTTGGCCGACCGAACTTTGATGAGTACACGAGCTGAGAGGATCTAATCCGCCATATACGAAACCGCAGTCCTCCGCTCTATTTTTTTGTGATTCCATGTTTTTTCTGCTGTTTGTCTACTGCCTTGTCGTTTACAACTCCGCTTTGATACCCTTTTTTACACAGTTCTGGGACATTTTTGCTTTCCACACACTGGCGTTTTTACATACAGGGCAGCTGTTTTTATTGCTTTGGTTCTATAAAACACTTGTATCAGGAAAAAAAAAGTGGGAAGGACAGTTATCTGCCTGTTTTTATGACTTTTACCCGTTGGGCACCAGACCAAGATTGAACCACCAGTTTTTGCCCCATCTCAGCAACAGTTTTACAGTATCGGATGGAATCGTCTGTTTATTTTGCTTTCATACAAGGTTGGCGTTTATCTTGGATGCATATACCTCACAGGAATGGCAAAAAGGAAACTCTCCATTCGGACCAAGACGCGGCGCCCAAAATGGGGGTGGCTCGAGGAGATCATCACACGACCGTCCACAGGCTGGGCATGTGTGCCTCGGACCCCCCCTCGCGGCGTCGGCGGACAAAAAAAAGCAACAGTCACATCTCCGCATAGATCGACAGTCGTTTGATACGCTTTTCCTTTGTGTTTGTTTTGAGGATGTATGAAACTCGGGGATGCGCATTTGGATCCTGCATGGTCCTGGGGGCGTGGGGAACGCCGAAATCATGATGTTTACGAATTTGATGAACCAAATAGTCTTATATAGGGTCGTAGACCGATCCTCCCTGGCGTGAGCTCCGTCAGGGTCGAGGTAATGAGAAATTTCGGCCACCTCAAAACTGTTCTTGTCCCTTGTTCCACTGTGTGAATGAATGAATGAATGCACGATGGGTGGTGGTGTGAATAAGCTTGGGCCGTGACAAAGTGCACAGCAAGATGATGATGGCATAGTGGCGTTCAATTACGAGCTATTATTATGCCAAGATATTATTACTCTTGCTCCCATTCTACGTTGAAATCCTGGAACTTGACCTCCAGCTCTCTACCCACATCCTTTGACGGCCTTGCCACGGCGGCACTAACTGATAGCTCCCACCCCTCTCCGTTGTTGTGGCCGTAGACCCAGCAAATCTCGCGCAGGGGAATCTTCCTATCTCCGTCGACGTAGTGGATCCATAGGCAGCGGCCAGACTCGGACACTTCCCGTTCAACCTGGATAGTGACGGTCTTGGTGCCTGCCTTGATGTCGTCGGCGCCGGAGGGGGGCGACGCCACGCTCCAGTCGGCCCAGTTGTCGCAGGCCACAACCGAGAGGCGGGTGGAATTGTCGAAGCACTCGACGCCGGCCTTGATCCACTTGCGCGGGGCCGAGGGATCTGCCGTGTTGGTCAGGGTGAGGAGAAGGCCGCCCTGGTCGTACTGCTGGACGTATGCGGTGCCGAAGGTGATTGTGGCTGACTTGAAGCGGTTGAGGGGCGACGACGAGTGAGAGCGGAAGGGCGCTGCCGCAGGCAAACGAGTCAGGTCAGGACATTGGACTTTTTGTTTTTTGTTTTTGCTTGGGCAGCAAAAGTGAGGGGAAGTATCGGCTCAATGGGAGAGAGGGGACGGGATGGAGGGAGGGAGGGAGGGGGGGTGGTTTGAGCGTTGAGTTGAGCTGGGAGTCGGGCTGTTGTGGACTAATTTATTTTGCCTACCTGCGAAGACATCATGGGACGGAGGCTTCTTCCAGATGTCGGTGCCTGGGCCAGCCGCAAGTGTAAAGTTCAACGCCATGATGGTATCTTTTAGAATGTGATTCAATAATGAAACCAGGGGTAACGGATCAAGAAAATTATGAGTCAATTCAGGGTTCACGGGGACAATGTTTATAAGAACGAGAGCGTGACGGTCGCTCGTCTAAACCGCGGGGCAGATCCTTTTGGACGCAAATGTCACGACCGCTTCGTTATGACCCGATTAGGAAGTAAAGTTGGGTTGATGAGCTGGGTATTATTCGGACCAGCTACCCGGGTCAGCCAAGCCAGGCAATCCCGCTGAAGGAACAGGTTGAACAAAGAGCCCGACTGCAGGCTATAATTGGATCTTCGGGACTGTGTTCCCCTCCCCGCTCCTCTGAGCGTTGACTCGGCCCAGTCTTGGCACGTCCAGTCCAATTAATAAAGAGCATGCAACAACGCGCAATGGGGTCCAAGGAAAACACGGCAAAGGAAAAAAAAGCTACACGCCATTGAGGTGCAGGGCTACGAAAAGTCCGAAGATAGTGCGGCGGACGATGGGCCGAAAAGCCGTGATGAGGCGGAGAGGATTCGAGGCTGACGGTGGCTGTGACTGTTGCTCGGATTCACGGTGTACGTGCACTAGGGAGAGTGTGATAGCAGCCTAGAACTCGGGAAGTATACGGCGTGAATAAATGACTTGAAGTACAAGTAGCATCCAGGATGCCGAGTGTAATAAGTCACGCATTTTCTTTTTTTTTTTTTTTTTTTTTTCGTCCAATAAATTCCGACATTGATGCATTTTCTGCACATTTGTCGGAACTGACTGCCATCTGCAACCCCCGCTATTGATAAGAATACACAGCACGCACGCACTGCAAATTTCTCATGCAAGAGCTGTGAATTTCACAATAAAGTAAATGAATCATAATAATGTTTACATTCAAGTAAATTGATTTATAATTTATTTACTTTAATTATTCATTTCCCGCTCAGTGCTAGATTTACGGCCATATTCTTTTCGAATCCGTGTGGCTGTCTTCTGTCTTGACCCCGCCTTTTACACGGTTTTTTTTTCTTGCACATCACCACCCTGACTGCGGGGCACGCAGCAAACTGGCGGAGCAGTCCGGATAAGCCTCGGAAAGTCTGTTTTCCCGTGCTTGCTCGACCAATACCACAACTGTTTGCCGGGGTGGAATCCCCCAAGATTGCTGGAAGAGAGCGCGGCGTTGTGAGATTTTTACAGGTTTGCGAATGCCATCTGGTCACACAAAGGGCGCCGGATTTATCCGTATGTTGCACAAGACAAGTCGCAAAAAACCAGCCCGCGACGGTGTTCGAACCGTGGCTGCCTGCTGTGACTCAGTACGGCCACCTCCGCCGCTTCCTTTAACCTTTTAAGCGAGGCATCGCTTTTCCCCACTCGACCATCACCCTCTGCCCACACACCAAAATTCCCCCGCGACCGAGTCGCCTCACGATTTTCTTCCGCCAATATCTCCCTCTCCCTGTAGCGAAAACGCGTCTCGCCCATATCCACTTACATACATGCCCTCGGCCGCGAGCGTCTCAACCTACGGCATTTTCCCTCCACCCTTTGGACGTGCAAATTTCGCTACTCGACACCATTCGTTCCCGGCATTTTTCGGCTGACCGTTGATCGGTCAAGGGGGAGAGAGGAGAGTTGGAATTTCCGTGCCGGAAGCAAGGAGGACTGCATTCCCATCGTCGACTCCATCGTCAACTTTTTTTTTTTAAAAGAGCAAAAAATACCAATAACCCACCATTCTCTCTCCAAATCGACCCATTGATCCTCGCCCACGACATGTCTTCCTTCCTAACGCCCTCCAAGGGCGCCGGCACGCAGCGAGCACCTGCGAAGCCCCGATTCTCAAAACCCAATCCCGTCCGAGCCATGCGAGAGCGTGAGGAGCGCAGAGCTGCCGCACTCGCTCAAGCCCAGAACTCCCGCGCCGCCGTCACCAACCGTACTGCCTCGCTTGCCCAGCCGTCACGCCCCCAATGTCCGAACAAAGCCTGTCCAAAGCCAAATGTCGTCGATGGAACATGTCAGACCTGTGGTCGTATCGCAGACGACAGCAACATTGTTGCCGAGGTGCAATTCGGAGAGACGTCAAGTGGTGCCGCTATGGTCCAGGGTTCCTACATTGCCCACGATCAAGCAGGAGTCCGAAGCATTGGCCCAGCCTTTAGAAGAGTGGGCGGTTCTGAGGACCGTGAGAAGAGCATTAGAGAGGCCAAGAGCTTGATGCAGGGTTATGCTCAGCAGCTGAACGTTAGCGACAGTTTGGTCAATGCCGGAACCCAGGTGTTCAAACTCGCTTCAAGCGCCAATTTTGTACAAGGCCGAACCCTCGCCAGCGTTGCTGCCGTGTGCCTGTACGCTGCGTGCCGAGCAGAACCGCCGTGCAAGGTAATGCTGATTGACCTTGCGGATTTGGTCCAGCTCAACGTCTTCAAGCTCGGTCGCATCTTCAAGAAATTGAACGAGGTGGTCCCCATCGGAAACGACGGGTTGATCCCCGTGTACCCTGAAGATCTCATCTGGCGATTTGCGACAAAAATGGAGTTTCACCAAGAGACAGCAAAGGTAGCCGAGGACGCTGTCCGACTCGTCAAGCGAATGAGCCGCGATTGGATGGTCATGGGTCGTCGGCCGTCCGGTATCTGCGGTGCCTGCCTGCTAATGGCTGCCCGCATGCACAATTTCCGACGCACCGTCCGTGAAGTTGTTTACATTGTCAAGGTCACCAACCACACCATTCAGAGCCGTCTCCAGGAGTTCAAGTTTACCGAGTCCAGTCGCATGTCAGTCGAAGACTTTTTGAAGCAGGATTTCCTAGAAAGCTCACACGACCCACCCTCATTTTACAAAAAGTCTGAAGAGTACAAGCAGATGATGGAGGGCAAAACGAGGAAGAGGAAGAGACCGGGTCAAGACGAGGGCGATGATGCTAATGGAGACGAAGAGCCATCGAGTTCAGCGACAGAACACGAGGTTATTCGAGGCGGTGCCGATCTTACAAAAGCTCCTGCGGTGGAGTATCGCCGAGATCACGACGGTTTCATTATTCCACCTTTACCGTCCAAGATTGCGGAAAACCCGTCTCTCGTCACTCGACTTAATGCTAATACATCCGGCGAGGAAGACGACAATGTTGAAACACTAGACACGCTTGTCGAGGAGTTTGGAGACGCACTTGACGAGGACGCAGACCAGGAATCGGGCGCCCAAGGAAAGGGTAAGCGTGCCAAACCCCAACTACCCATCAACGAGGAATGGGAACAGGACGAGCAGGAGCTGGAGGGTGTTATCGAAGAAATCTTCAATGACCCATTGACATACGAGCACGCCCTCGCCTACTCAAATGCGGAACAACGCGCCCGGATCCACACCGTGTGGGCTCTCCAGCAGCGACCACAAAAGGAGGTTTCAATGGCCGCCGACGTCACCGAGGACGAATTTGCGGATGACCCCGAAGTCATCAACTGCTTGTTATCACCGGAGGAGGCTCAGATCAAGGAGATGATTTGGGTTAACCAAAATAAGGAGTGGTTACGGAAGCACCAAGAAAAGGTGTTTAGGAAAAAGGTTGAGGCCGAGCGACCCAAGCAAACGAGGAAGAGGCGCAAGCGAGCCAGAATGGGCGAGGGTCAGACAAGCCCCGCCAGCTCTGCAGCCGAAGCCGCCGTCAACGTGGCCAAGGACAGAGCTTGGTCCAAGAGAATCAACTACGACGCCATCCGCAGCATCTTCGATATGCCTAACATCGACGGCCCCGGGTCAGAAGCGACCAGCCGCAAGACGAGCATGGCGGGCAGCGCGCACGGAGACGACGACGGCAACGAGGCGCCCGATGGAAGCGTGGCTGGTGACAACGATGTACACGGCGACGAAGAAGAAGAGTACGACGAAACGCACTACGGTGACGGTGATGGTGATGAGTATGGAGGCGGTGGCGGCGAATTTGAAGGGGGCTTCGATGATGATGATAATCCTGACATGGATGCAGAGTACGGGTTAGAGGAGTTTGCATAGAGTGGATATAAAAACGGAAGAATGGACTGGCCAAAAGAGCCTACACTGATACCCATAATTCAAGGATAGACCATTGGGATATAAATTAGAGGAGCGATTGTCAATACATTGTCAATACAACCAAGTTTTACATGCAAAATAGTCCCGTCTCAAAAACCACCTAACCTATACTTGCATAAAATAAATATTCTTCTGCCAAGACCTGCATTTAATTATATAGATATTTTTATTTTCTTTTCTTGTTTTATTTATTCATGCCATGTAGGTTAGTACAAGGTGATTCCCTCATGTCCCTGTTAAATGATATGTAATGCGCCCGTTGAAAGAAGATGCAGCTGTGACTTTGCCGACTTGAACAACGAGCACTTCAGCTACCCAGAGCTGAGGACTTGGCCGTAAAACAAATAGATAAATTTGTGTCTGAATTATTTATTCATCATTGGGGGATACCAGGAAAAAGAGGAACGGAGAGAGACAACTTTTATTAGTTGTACTTTACAAACAGACATATCAAGTCGACAAGGAAGACATGCTGAGGAAAAGGTATCTTAAACCAATTGGGTTTAGCTCGGTGTGTCCACTAAACATTGCACCACTCTCTTGGGTCCCCGTGGTCTAGGCCCTGGAGATGATAGATATTAACATTTGGACTAGCCAAACGGTTGCCGAATGCATATTTCTATTGCTTTTACTGATTAATTACGAGTTGGTTGACCAACAGTTTGTTGGTGTCGTTTCACGTTGGACATGGAGGATCATTATTAATCCGGGCTCGTCTGGTGCCCAATCCCACATCTACACCCGATCAAATGACATCACGGGATTCGGGATTCAGCTTACCTCGACCATTTTTCTCAGCGACGGTTCCCTGCAAAAACCTCTTTTGGCAGCCGGAATGGACCCACTCGGCAACGCCTCCAGCGCCATTGCTGTTCTCCAGACTTGCGCCAAAATTGTGCAGTACATCATCAGCTCGACTGGGGCCACAAAGGACCGGAGGCGGCTGCGGGAGGAGGTTGTTGCTTGCGAGTCGATACTGCTGCAGATTCAAGAGAACGTGGAAGATGAGGATGGAGCTGACTGGGGAGAGAAGATCAAGGCGCTCCAGGGCCCAAATACGCCGCTGCACCGCCTCGAGCTTGTGCTAGCCCTGCTGAAGGACAAGCTGGAACCCAAGAAGGGCCTGGAAAAGGCAATATCAGTTGTCAGATGGCCGTTTGATGAAAAAGAGGTTGCCGGTATTCTAGCCTCTATCCAGCGCGAAAAGTCCCTGCTGCAATTGGCACTTACATGTGATAACAAGTACGGTACAAACCTTGGTGTGGCCTGTTTATTGCTGATGAGAGTAGTGAGCTTGTGAGACAGATTAGACTGAAATCTGAGATAAACCAAGAGCTTCTCCTCGAACTTATTCGTTTGGTGGAAAATATATCGGCGCGCCATCATGATCAGTATTCCGAGATTACTGGCGCTCTATCCAGTATTGAGTTATCACAAGGGCAGTTGAAAGGCGACTTTACCGAGATCAAACAACGTCAAATTGAGGCGGACCGCACAAAGATTCTCGAATGGCTCACCCCAATCGAGTACGTCGCCCAGCAAAACGATTTCTTCAGGCTGCGACAAGCGGGGACCGGCCAGTGGCTTCTGGACTCGCCCGAGTTTCAAGCTTGGCTGCAAAAGGACAAGCAGACTCTTTTTTGCCCTGGAATCCCTGGATCTGGCAAGACAATATTGACGTCTTTGGTGGTTGATGAAGTTACCACGCGGTTTAGAAAAGACCCAACCGTTGGTGTTGCATACATCTTTTGCAACTTTCGACGCCAAGATCGTCAAAAAGCTGAAGATCTCATTTCCAGCGTGTTGAAACAGCTATGCCAAAGCCAAAGCCCAATACCAGACGCTGTTAAACAATTATTCGATCCAAAGAACCCCAAAAGGGTACCAGTGTACAAGGACCTGTGCGAGGCACTTCAGAAAGTGGTGGGGCTGTACTCAAAAGTTTACATTATTATTGATGCTCTCGACGAATGTCAAGAAGCTCAGCGCCACAGATCCCGGTTTCTCGAGAGTATTTTTGCCTTACAAAAGGAAAATGGGGTCAACATCTTTGCAACTTCTAGGAACAATCCTGACATTGCGGAATTATTTTTGTCGGGGACATCCATGGAGATTCGAGCGAGCCAAGGTGACGTCCGACGGTACGTTGAAGGCCGCATGTCTGAGCTGCCAAAATTCGTTCGCGATCGGCCTGATCTGCAGGAAGAAATACTTTCTACCATTATCCCAGCCGTCGATGGAATGTAAGTTACCTATCATCCCGCCCGCTCAGACAATGCACTCACACTTGTAGGTTTTTATTAGTAAAATTGCATTTGGACTCCCTGGTCGGGAAGACGACCGCCAAGGGGCTTAGACGTGCCTTGTTAATCCTCTCAAATATGCCTACTGGTGTCAAAGCATATGATGAAGCGTATAGTGACGCGATGGAGAGAATAGAGCACCAAGGCTCTGACTACGAGGAACTAGCATTACAAGTTCTAGCCTGGATTACATGTGCGAAACGTCCATTGTCCAAGTTGGAACTACAGCATGCACTTGCTGTCGAAGTTGGTGAACAAGCTTCTGACGAGGATAATATTCCACACATCGATTTAATGTTGTCGGTTTGTGCTGGACTTGTCACGGTAGACGAGGAAAGCGACATCATCCGACTGGTGCACTACACCACACAAGAGTTCTTCGAGAGGACTCAAGGCGAGTGGTTTCCAAATGCAGAGGAGGACATGACAAAAGCCTGCCTCACATATCTGTCTTACGATATTTTCGAGAATGGGCCCTGCATGACCTGCGAAATACTTTTACGAGTCCTGGACACATTCCCATTCTACGAGTATGCTGCCTGCTACTGGGGGTACCATGCCAGCGTGTTGTCAGAGGTGCCCGAGCTGACGACAGAGTTTCTAGCAGACAGAAACAAGGTCGACTTGAGTGTCCAAGCAATGTTATCCGACGCCAACTCACGGCTTCCTGATGATTTCCCAAACTTCCCATTGGACTGGACGCCATTGCATGTGGCAGCATATTTCGGAATGGACAAACTAGCAGAAAGACATGGCGCTGATGACTTGGATCTTCAGGACGGCTTTCGCGCTACCCCGCTCTCTATCGCATCCAAATATGGCCACGATGCGATAGTCAAACATTTACTCGGCCAAGGTGCTGAAACTGACCCCATTGACAAGCATGGGAAAACACCTTTAATTCTGGCTGCTTCAAATGGCCACGAAGTAGTCGCTAAGCTACTCATGGACCACGGTGCAGACTTGGAAGCCAAGGACGCTGTACTGAACCAAACGCCAATCTTGTGGGCAGCATTACGTGGACAGACGCGCATAATAGAATTGTTATTGGCCAAGGGAGCCAATGCGGACCCAGTTGATGGTGATGGCCAGACACCACTATTTCTGGCAGTACGGCACGGATATATGGACATTGTGGAGTTGTTGCTTGCCACTGACGCGGTTAACACGGACCCGATAGACAAAGATGGCGCCTCACTATTGCATGTGGCAGCCAACGGAGGACACAAAGAAGCTGTGGAGTTGATCTTGGGAATGAGCGGCGTCAAGGTTGCTCGAAAGGACAATCATGGACGCACACCACTCTACGGAGCTGCCAGGCACGGGAAAACCGGCTCGGTAGAACTCCTACTCGCAAACGGAGGTGCCAAGATCAACCTCAGCGACAATTCAGGCCGCACACCCCTGTCTGGGGCTTCGACGGGAGGCCATGAGGATATTGTGCAGCTTCTACTGGCCGCTGAGGGAGTTGATACCGACACGAAGGACAAGCTCGGTGACACTGCGCTCTCTAAGGCGGTCAAATGTGAAGAGGTAGGTATTGTGCGCTTACTCTTGTCCATTGATACGGTTGAGCCAAACACAAGGGACATTTTTGGCCGAACTCCGTTGAGCAATGCGGCGCATGATGGGTCTGAAGTCATGGTTAAGCTCCTCATGTCTGACCCGAGGGTGCAACTTGATGCCGTGGACCACTGGTGGTCCACACCATTGTCCATGGCGGCCCGAAAGGGACACGTGGATGTTGCCAGACTTCTTCTCACCTCAGATTCTGTCGATATCGACTCTCGAGATATTGGCGGACGTACTCCCCTGTGGTGGGCCACAAAAACCGAGGAAGCAGAGATGGTGAGCTTTCTCATACAAGCTGCAGGGGAGAGAGGAGTCCACCTTGCCCGTGACCAGTTCCCCTTGGATGAACGTAGTGCCGTGGAGGACAAGAAGGTACCGCTCTCAAGATGGTACTGTGATGCGTGTACACTGAGAATTGCGGGGGACAGCCCCTTTCACCACTGCGGCAAATGCAATGGTGGAAACTTTGACATTTGTGGTGACTGCTTCGAAAGCGCCGCGCGTTGCCTTGATAAGTCTCACACCATGTCTGGACATTACAGCGGAGAGGGATACGAACTGACAAAAGATTTGGAGTTGTCGCTCCTCCGGACTGCCCAAAATGAATTGAAATTGTAGCGTGTACATAGACACTTCCCCCAAACCTCACGTATTTCTCTAGATTTATTTGCAGATAATAAAGAAGCTTACGGTAGCCACTATTGCATGTTACAAAAAGCTAAAAATATGATAGAGCCCAAACCTACTGAAAATGACGCAGATGGCTGATTACGCCAGCACTAAGGACCTTTTTAAGCGGTTCGTCTAATCTCGACCTCGAATCGATAGCCTAGTTGAGTAGCTATTCGGGGCCACGAGAAAAATTCTAGCTCCAAGTCTATGCCCTTCGGAGCTATGAATGTCAGATCCGTGTAAATGAACCTCCCAATTCGGAGTTAATGGCTTATGAACGTTTCGCTTAGCTCCTCATGTGTCTCAGTTTTGAACGCAATTGAGAAGGAGAATTCCAATGGGTAATATTTTAGGTCGTTTGTAAGCTGATTATTATGCCCTGTTGACGGGGTCGCTTGGCGCGTGGCGACGGTACTTTGGCTACGGTGCTAGTCTGCTCGGCTACGCAAGTAGACAAGCATACGACGATACATAATAATGATGGCACTGGATCTTCATCAATTTCGTAAGCGCTACCTTGAAAAATAACACTGGTTCTGTTGTAGTATTCGCAGAGGAAGAAAGGCCTATCTAGGAAGTGCACTACTAAGTTAGAGAAGAGAATATTAATATTTAAGTAGACTCTGGTTCCAGTCGGAATGGAATTGACACAGCAAACACGACACTCATCCCGACTATCAAGACATGGCTGAACCATACCCTCCCCCTTCACTCTCCAGCCTGGAGGGCGCCACCCGCGCCATGGTGGAAGCAGATGCGCCTTCTGTCCTCCCAATGTTTGATGAAGACCCATCGCTACAGATCTTTACGCGTTCGACCCCAGGCTACGAGGACGTCCGCAAAATAGCTAGCAAGCACATTACTACACAGCCTTTAGCCATTGCACGCCCTCGGACAGAAGCTCAAGCATGCTTGATCGTCCGGTACTGTGTTGGGCATTCGCCCCGCATCCCCATTGCCATCCGGGGAGGCGGTCATCATTTCTGGGACCGCAATCTTATCGAGGACGGTGTTGTCCTTGACGTCCGGCGATTGGACCGGATCGAAGTGTCCGAAGATAGGACCAGTGCTCGGATTGGCGGTGGAATTCTTGGCGGAGTGCTTGCTGAACGGCTTGAGGCTATGGGTCTGAACACTCCAACAGGCTTCTGCACTAGCGTTGGCTTTGCTGGCTGGGCTCTTGGCGGTGGTTATGGTGTGCAGCAAGGCAAATATGGCCTGGGCTGTGACCAGATACTCGCGGCCCGTGTCGTCACCGCTTCTGGGGAGGTGGTTGATACCAAGGATGACCCGGAGCTCTTGTGGGCACTTCGCGGAGCTGGGAACGGCAATTTTGGGGCTGTGGTCGAGTTGACAATCAAGGTCTACCCTCGTCCTGCGATGCTGGCTGGAAATTTGGGCTTTTCTATGGGAGAGGCCAAGAACGTCTTTTCCAACTTCCAGCAGCTCCTCAAGGAAGATTTTCCAGACGAATTCTCCGGCGACTTTCTCTGCGGCTATGTTCCAGATCTTGGATTGACCATCATTATGCTCTACAGCTGGGTGCAGGAGGATGGTGATCTGACCAAGGCGTATGCCTATTTGGAGAAGTTTAAAAAGATTGGGAATGTAGTGATGGATACTGTTGCTGAGAGCAAGTACCTTCTCCCCAATATTGACCCCAAGTCGAACTAACAATTTTTCAGCGACTCCCTCCGCCTACGCTTCTGATCGCGACCATATGACGGCAATTGAACTTTACTATCACTTTCGCACTCTTAACGTTGGTGGAATAACCCCCGAGCTCGTTGAACTTTTCGAGGGAATTGAGAGACCCGTCGGTCCGGGGCATATTATCACCCACCACGCCCACGGGGCGGCCATCAAACCAAATCCAGACTCTTGCTTTGCAAGCCGCGTACCCCATATTGTTCTTGGAATCAGTGCTGCGCCACCTCCGCCAATCGGGGCCAATAGTCCAGAGATGGAGATTGCTAGGAAGTATGCGGACAACTTGGCCGACTCGATCAAGGCTCGTGGGTTGGCACTTGAAAGAGCCTATATGAACTTTATGATCCCTGATGAGTACGACACGGAGCTTTTCTATGGCCGGGAGACGACGGAGAGATTGAAGGTAGTGAAGAAGAAGTATGATGGTGAAAACATCTTCTTCAAGTCGTATCCCCCTCTTTGATTTGTTAGTTAGACAAATATATCAATAAATTCTACGCTCCAAGAGTTTTAGAATTCTACTTCCCCAATTTTGTACTACATATCGTGTCTAGATTTGGTACGACTCCGCCATTTCCAATCAGAGCAAGGAATGACATGAGAACGAGGACTCCTCCCCACCCCGTTCCAGTTAATTATTTGATCTAGGTATGCTATATGAGCTTTGATATTGCTTAGATATTTCCATAGAAAGGCTAGGTATTTATTTGAATACTGCAGGCTGGAATGTGTCGAGAACATGGCATATGGGGTAGATAGTGATGTGCGTTAAGCACTGTACAAATTTTACCTGGTATTTTGATCATTTCAATTGTGGCAGAGACTAGCAAAAGACTATACTTTTTTTGGGGTAGTAAAGGTCATAACATCCCTTTCGTAAATAGTGTGATGGTGTTCGGTATTCTTTTCGTGTTGACATCTTTGGTTGGCCGCCATTGGACCCGCCGGTCATGCTTAGAATATGCATGTTCAAAAAGGTGTTTATTCTAACAGAATTTGGGGTTTCGTCTCCCTGAACATGATAACTTCATTGGTCGCATTGCAGCTGATGAGAACATGACACTTCTTGATGATAGTACCTTGCCTGAATTCCGCAGCGCTAGATAACACCCTAATCCAATCCTTTGAATCTGCCTGCCTGTTGCATGATTCCTAATTATGCTAGTGTAGAATTGGATACACGTGAAATAACGTGGGGGGCCTACTGCAGACCGCTGTGAGTGGAGGGCATAAATTAGTTGGATAAGAGCCTCTCGGGAGATTTCTCTGGCCAAAATCCTATTTTTCATCCCCCGATATGTCATAACTGACCAAGCTTTGGTGTGCCTTAATGGTAAATAACGGCCCCCAAGGGCTACTCAGTTGGGGATGCTGTTCGCTGTGCGTCGTGTGGATACAGGGGGGGGTGACACTCAGGCATTGTGATTTGCTACCATTCCATGCAAGCCTTGGGTTTTCGCGGGCGACAATTCCACAGAAAGCAGAGGGAGTTTTCTTGTCCATGGTTGCTTTCAAACATGCTCTGTGAGTGTTTTAGGTAGTTGAAAGCACCAGGTAAGACCAGGGTAAGACGATAACACCAAGGATGCAACTCCACACCCATGTTTTCTCTTATCATCGAGTTGAAAATTTGAGGATGGAACAATGTGAGCACCAGAGTAATCGTGAGTTCTTGGAAGAAAAAAGACAAGGGACACATAACCTCGTGAACAGGCACCGATTTGAAGGCTGTGGGGGAAAGCCCAGAGCTACGGGGCTCTTATCTACACAGAAAAATGACCAAGGGAGCTGGGCTTTAACAGGGCTTGTCATTGGAGCTCTTGGATGGTGCAGCCAAATCTGGCAAGGAGCGGACGAGCTGATGCCATGGGTCACCAATTAAGATGTTAGCCCTACCAAAGCATATCATCATGCTAAAAATGATGTGGGGGGCGTCAGATTCCTGACTTTTATTTCGGGTTTCCCGGGATTACACTCTACTTTACGCGTAAATCCCAGGTCGTTGGGTCACCTTCGCGATGTTGTCAAATGAGGGAGGGACTCCGACGGCCCCCAACGTCCACCTCAAGTGGCTACGTGACGAATACACAATTTATGGGGTTGGTATTCTCTTCAAGAGCCAATTGCATCCATCTGGAGTACCAGCCCTCCATTCTGGGGTTGCGCGTAATAAATGTCATCTGACTACTTTGATGACCATGTAGCCTTGAATACGGTGTTGCTTGCCAAGGGTTCTCATCTGTCGGCAGTTCTTTTTTCTTGCGATTAATCCCAGCTTTAACTGTCAGTCGTTCCCCGATATGAAGATCTCAGTCGACGGTTTTGTCCCCATCATCCCATTCAACGTAAACGTTCAGAAATCATTCTTTTGATCTCTTATGTCTCTATTCCGGCAAATCACGAGGCTGTGCAGCCTGAAAGATTATGACCAGGTTCTGTACAGGAGTTTGCAGAGACCCAAGTTATGGCTTCTTCAACTTATCCGTCCTTTGATCGGATTAGCAGTGGTGGCTTCGTTAGTGAATCCTTCTCTCCAAAATCTCAATACATGCTAACCAACACGTCACTGACGAAAGGGCTGTAATATTAGGGCTATTGAGAACACGATGGGCGCTTCAAAGCGTCCGCGTCTTTGGTATCCAAGTAGACGCGGATTTGCAACTTATTATTCTTGGCATAGTCAATAAGACTCTCGACGTGGTCGTGCAGGCAGTCTTAGGGCGCATATCACTTCTCTACAACACTCTGTGGATGCTCCAGCCAGCAGTCGGTGCAACGATACAAGATTCTCTGCTCAAGGACGAAATGGCAAACCCTTGGGATTCTATACACCACTTCTGGAACCGAAATACTACATTTGGGTTTAGTTTCAAGTCTTTGGGCCGGTTTATCATCACACTTAGCATATCATGGTGCGTGGTTCTCCTCGGTGCGAGCATGAATACCGTTGGCTGGCCCAAGCAGCGATGGTATCCAGACGCACCTCCACCAAACACAACCAGCGATGATCTCACAATCTATGCGCCGATGATGGCCTTGGAAAGTGTCGATTGGTCCCAGGATATGCAGGCTGCTTTGTTCCTAGTGGGCGGTGAATCTGAGCGAGACGAGAATGGTCTTCCTGTTATTAGCGTGGACACGAATGGCACGTTCGCAAGCGCCGCCGACGAAGTTGCGGCTGGTCTCTCGGCATCATCCGCCTTTTCAACCCTCCCAAACGTGTCCGAGATTTATACACGATGGTCACCAGACTGGCGGCCCGTGTTTGAAAACGCCTCCGCTATGACGGTCCTCCACACTCTGGTTAACGGTTCCACTGTGCAGAGCGCCTCCGTTCAGTCACAACACGTAAGGGATCTGTTCGAGCAACAACAGAAGGACGGAAAGTCATTCGCAAAATACGCACTTGGTTTTTATGCCTGGCTCAATTTAACTACGCCATCGCTGGCAACCACATGCATGGGGCTGGGCAAGGATGATAAGCCGCCAGAAAATAACCTCACCATCGTACTCCCTAGTAACGAGAACACGTCATTCTCTATTCTGATCGGCGCTAGTAATGATCTGACCTTCCCTGGTGCCTCCTGCACACTGGCCTTCTCACAGCAGCTCATTACTGTGGTCAGCTGGATAGTTAGCAATTCTAGCCCAAGTATGCAGGTTGATCTTGGGTTATCACCCTGGCCACTTCCTTCGCCAACTCAATCTGCCGATACTATGATAACTTCAAAGCTTGCCAGTCACTTCCAAGCAATTTTGCCCTTGTTGGATGGACAAGTTCGTAGCTTTGGCATTGTACAACACTTGGTTCTAGCCGCCAGAGCACTGCAAACTTACCGCACGGAGTTCACCTCGGAGCCAGCAGCCCTTGCACCCTTTATAGCTACACTAGCGCAGCATCAACTTACAACGGCACTCTGGGCTTTACAGGCGCATAACGACATCCTCATTTCCTCGGGCCCAGTACGATGGCAATTATACGGCTCTGGGCCACGTCTAAAATGGGAATGGATTACTCTGATTGTTTTGTTTGTCCTTGCACTTGTAATGGTTAACCATATCATCCTGCTAATCCGCTATCGGATTCAACCCGGCTCTTGGCTGGCGCTTGGAGGCATGTTGCGTGCTGCCTATACAACTCCACCGGGGCAGCTTCCATCGGTCTCTGACGTACGGGAATCACATAGATATACATTTGGCGATGATACATGCGAAGAAAAGGCCAGAATAATGGACTCCTCCATTAGGTTTGCAGCAGAGCATGTATATGATCCGAATGGATCCGTCCCATGGGTACAACTTAAAGAATGCAACTTGTACAGAGGTCAACAGTCAAATGAATTGCGGTCGCTTCAACGCAGTGGGTCTGGCGAAGAACCGGTCGAGAATACTGCCGCTTTGATGAGCTTTGTTGACACCGATCTTTCCCCAAGGTCAACATGGAATCATCCCAAGGAAACTAGTTCAATCAGAGAACGTAATTATGAAGTGTCTCCAACATCGCATCCTATGCCGCGAAGTCTGATACTAAGTCTCGACAATATGCCGCCACCCAATCTGTCGGTAACTTCGCTTATGAGCACATCACCAAACACTCCCATTCAGAGGGGTCGAAGCAAGAACATGGGAACACGGCCGCCAGGGAGTCAGACAAATTCCTGAATATAGGTTCCAGAGGATCAGATGCACCGAACGCCTATAGCTCTTGATATGGAATGTGGTGGTCAGGATCGGACTTCTTCGACACGCCCATCTTTCTTAATATTACCTGTCATGAGGTTAAATTCTTGCTATCCATCATTAGAGAGAAAGTCATGCGCAATGAATTGGAGAATTTTATGTGCTTTATCCATTTTCCCATTGCTTCATTCCAACTTTTTGTCGCATGCGGGATATCCTCCTTGGCTCACTGAATGAGCTCGTGCCATCACAATTCAAAAGCATTCGGTTCTGTGGTCTAGTTGGTTATGGCATCTCGTTAACACCGAGAAGGTCCCCGGTTCAATCCCGGGCGGAATCACATTTTTGCCATTCTGGGAGTGAGCACGACCCTTTATTTTTGTGGGTTGGATGACTTCGTGCTGTTATTTCTCGACTGGCCAGGAAAATACAATTGGGGCTAGAGGGGCAGGATATGAACATGCGAGGAATCTACAAGTTCGGAGCCGTTGCCGGTGTCCGCAGCCCATCACCCCGGATTACGCATTTCTAATACGGGCCGTGACGGGCTTGGCCGCCGGCCTGCATCGTGCAAGGCTTGACCATGCGGATCCGAAGGTGGCGTGGGCGATGAACCGCGCTGGCGAGGTCGCGGTTGGGTGCTCGGTTTGAATGCTGACAGATTACGAATATTTGGATTAGTGATGGAATTGCGATGGCACCGAATGATAGTAGCCTACGGCACTTTGTGCCCGCCGGCGGCTAAACGTTAGGCAACTAAAAAAAGAAGAAAAAAAAGGAAAACCAAAAGGCTTTTACTAGTCTGGCGAATTAGAGACGACATTTGACTGTTGGTAGCGCGAATCTGCACCCCGCTCATTGTAAGGTGGCATTCTGTGACGCATATGGTGATGTCGGCGCACGCCCGGCCCGACCGCAGTGCATACAGTGGATGTGACGTGACATGTGGTTGGCCTTACTTAGTATAAATAGCAATCGAAGAATTCAATATCTCAAAAAATCCAATTCAACAATCAATCAGATTCCTCTACCTCTATATCAACTCCAACTCTTCTCTAAAATGGCATCAAAGGACATGGCTGCAAATGGCTGGACTGCTGTCCCAGTCGACGCCGGCCAAATCTTCAAGGGCCGATCGTACATCCACGAGCCAGAAGCAATCACCGTCGACGAAATAAAATTCCCCTCCGACGACACCCTCGTGCTCCAGGTTCAGGAATTTGCCAAGAAAAACTTACCTACCCCGACTTACAACCACTCGATGCGCGTGTTTTACTGGGGTACTTATCACCAAAACAAGAACCATGAACGCATGCTAAATTGAAATTAGGCACCGCAATCTTGAAGCAGCAATTTCCAGAGCACTATGCCACACTGTCTCCCTCAACTTTGGCTCTGACTTGCCTGCTCCACGATATTGGCACAGCAAAGGCGTACATGGCCGCCACCCGCATGTCATTCGAGTTTAATGGTGCATTCCAATCTCTCAATCTCCTAGGCTCCTTGGGCGGAGAAAAAGATCAGGCAGAAGCCGTAGCTGAGGCCATCATCCGCCACCAAGACACAGGCGTCGATGGTACCATTACCTTCCTGGGGCAGTTGATCCAACTAGCCACACTTTACGACAATGTCAGCCAACACCCCCAAGTACCAGGCATCGACAAGATCATTCACCAGACCACCCGCGAGGATGTGACCCGGACATTTCCTCGGCATGCGTGGTGCGGTTGCTTCGCGGACACGATTAGAGAGGAAAAGAGGCTGAAGCCTTGGTGCCACTCGACGCATATTCTGGATTTCGAGGCGCTTGTCGAGGCCAATGAGTTTATGAAGCAGTATGAGTGATGACATCGTTTGAGGGTATTATGTAGTTGTGTAGCAGGTAATTTAGCTAATATTCGAATAACCAAATATGAATGAAGATTATTTTCCATCAAAAAGTCATTTGGTCAATGAACTGTGCACACACATGCCCAGAGCCTTCAAATGGAGAAATCATATCGTGTCCCGCCATTTCTCTTTTTTTTTTTTTTTTTGGTTGTGGACTCCGAATTAACACTTGATGCCGCTCTGGTCGTACAAACAATCAGGCCCTTCGTACTCGCATCACAAAACAAGGGCTGATATCAAATTCGGACACTATAAAATAACGGAGTACAGTTGCACTCGACATACGTTGATCCAATCCCACTTGAAAATACAGAAATATTGCAGTTTAACCGGAAATGCTACGCGGTAGGAAGGGTCCTATTTTTAGTGGCCAAAACCAGGTCTGGAGCCGTGTGATGACTTTAGCGCCGTCTTATCCAAGGCTGACCCCACAGGAGCTGAACAGCTCTTCGAGAACAATCCCCCATGACAAATTTGCCGCCCAACAAAATGATCGATAACGGGTCAGCCGCGGCCTAATACGCGGTCAAGGGAGTCAAAGGCGTTCAGTAGCCTGCTCCTCCAGGCGGCCTGTCAACCATGCGCCCTTTGCGCCCTTTGCGACGCGACGAGTTCGAGGTCGCTTTAATCTGCGCACTTCCGCTCGAATACAACGCCGCCTTCCTCATCTTTGACGAGCTGTGGGATGAGGAGGGTGATCAATATGGGAAAGCCACGGGAGACCCAAACGTCTATACAACTGGACGTATAGGCAATCACAATGCTGTTTTAGCCCTTTTGCCTCACATGGGCAAAGTCAATGCCGCTAGCGCAGCAGCGAGCATACACTCCAGTTATCCCAACTTGCAAATTGCCATTCTCGTGGGTGTGTGCGGTGCAGCTCCTCGTAGCAAAAACGGGGAAATCCTCTTAGGCGATGTCATTATCAGCAAGGCTGTTGTCCAATACGACTTTGGTCGGCAGTACCCGGACAGGTTCTTACGCAAGGACACGATGATGGATGGTCTGGGTCAACCAAGTAAAGTAATTCGTAATCTACTTGCCATATTCCAGACAGATCGTATGGCAGATTGGTTAGAGCAACAAACAGGAAACCTCCTCCAAACGCTCCAAGACGAAGTTGCTCAGACGAAACGCCGTGGCAAATACGACTACCCTGGCACGACGAAAGACAAGCTATTTGAGTCAAATTACCGACATAAACACTATAATAATTCGATAGTTTGTGTTTGTCACAGTTGCGAAAAAGAAGCCGATCCAACTTGCGAAGAGGCAATCAATTCATCATGCGAGAAACTTGGATGTCACGAGAGCCATCTTGTCGTGAGACAACGGCTTCAGGCCAAACAGGAGACGGGCCAAGACAAAGGGAACATCATTCAAAAACCTATGATCCATTTCGGGCTTGTTGCATCTGGGGATTCGGTCATCAAGTCCGCCGTCTTCAGGGATAAGCTGTCTAGTGAAGTAGGTGTCATCGGATTTGAAATGGAGAGCGCTGGAATCTGGGGTGATTTGCCCTGCATCGTGATCAAAGGAGTATGCGACTATGCAGACAGCCATAAACATAAAGGATGGCAAGACTTTGCTGCAGCTGTGGCCGCATGTACCTCCAAAGCGATATTAGAACGGTTCGTTCTAGCCACCAAGGTGGCAACACCACCGTCGGATAATAGTGAGTGGTTTATTTAGAAAATCCTCCATTCAAAACTAACGCAGGGCAGGTATAGAAACTCTAAACCGTGCAAGTGAAGCGGAACTGGCAAGCCGCATCATACCCTTAGTTGCACAGTTTGAACGGGACAGAAATGCCCTGGAGGCCCTGATGAAGTGCAACCATCAGGAAATTTCAGGTGGACTAGGACATTTGGTAGGTCATTGAATCAGTCCTCTCCTTCAGCCTCTAACTTATTTTAGGCTACTCAACTTAGTCATCTTGGGCTCCGTATACTAGAAAAACCAGCAATCCTTCGTGAAATCTGTGATGTTGCAGTTGATCCGGATAGCACAGGTTATTTGCAACCGACGCATGCGCAGAATACATTAGACACTGCCACATGCCGTTGTTCCCTACGTCCGAGGGCTCCGAAGACCTCCTACAAACGCATCGGAACGGGGCTCCTCGAGCTATTTAGCAAAGAGGAGAACACATTTGTTCACTTGCCAGGTTGTCCTTATCATAAGAGGCTGTCAACGAAAACTTCCGCGGGGACAATATTCAAACTCAAAATCGGCCGAATGGTCAATGTTCTTGTTGAAGCTTCACTATCATACGCTGCTGGAGGAGCAGGTGGATTTTCCATTAGCCCCAACATCAACATCCAGGTTATGGTTCATGAGAGCCCCGCTGATGAGGTTTTTATCCAACTTATAAATCAACTCTGCGACCCCGACCTCCAAAAGCCTTCCGATGTCACCAAGCTTTTCAGGTCCGCTGAGAATAAGCTATTACGGCTATTTGATGATCGGGTGGCATCACCATACGAAGTCAGCAAAAACGGCGAAAGCCATCTCCATGTAAGAAGCGAAGCGCATAGTCTGATAAAAACAAACTAACAAATTTATAGCTGCTCTTGAAGATTTTGCGATTTGTGCCACATTTTTCCCTGGATAAGTACTCGGTAAAATCCCAAGTTCGTCAGATGATACGCAATCTAGTAGCCGCAGGTGTTCCATGTAATATCACCACTCCCAACCATGAGTGAGCATTTTCTAATTTAACGTATACATCCTCTGCAACCTAAGATACTAACCAAGGTATTAGGGATATATATGACTATGCACTAGGGTACACATCTGTATTGACAGTAGAGGACATCTTTGCCAATACGTGGGCCCCTGGGCTTGAATTTCAGGCCAGCATTCTCAGCGCCCTCATTGAAATGGATGGCATCAACTCGGTTAAAAGCGGCGATATCCTAGTTATTAGATCTCAATTAGATGGGACTTCAGGGTTTGATGATATCTTAAACAGTATGTCATACTTCGTCGAGTGACTATTTTCTACTCTGGCAATGTTAACTCCTATTTCAGATGATCAAATCAGCCCTCTGGAAAGGGCCGTTCTTATGAAATCAGAGAAAGACGTCCTCTCGATTCTTGAAAGAGATCCGGAATCTCTCAAAAGAACCATTATTGGAGGCGGTATTTTGAATATTGCACTTCAATGGCCGCCTGGATTGTCCTTGTTGCTTTCTCGTGGTGGAACCGAAATTATCGATAAGAGTGAACGGGGTTGCTTGGCACCAATCGAATTAGCATGCTCCATCAAATGCGTCGAGGCCGTTCGGATCTTACTTGCCGCAGACTGTACGCTTGAAATGGGATATTCCACCAAGGGCGTTGGTCTAATTCTTACCTGGACCTCGTTAGAATGTGCCAGAGAGGTTACAAAGACACTAGCTGATAGAAGGAGGCGACTCTTTCAACTGGCGCGCAAGATCCTTCTAGTCAGTCATATTAGAAAGTTTAAATGTTCGGATGGAAGTTTGCCGGATATCGAAGCAATCCAATTGATTGAAGCCATAGAGAATGCTGGAGGAAGAGTACCAGCTTGCCTCACTGCGGGGCCAATTGCAAGAAGCGTCTATCACGAACGCATTCGAAAGGCCTTCTTTCCTCTCCTGTTCGATGCTGGCTTTCGGGACTTGTCGGAAAGAAGTGTGGTAGGACTATTGCCGATAATGATACGTTATGGGCAGGATGTACGAATTTCCGAATACTGGAATCCACTCTTGTCGATTGTTTCCGTTATGCCTTGGGTCAGGGAACATTGCCTGTTAGATGAACGACCAACAGACCCAATTTCATTAGGTCTCAATACCTCAGCAACCGGATGGCACTATCTCGCTACAGAATTAGGACATACCCACGAATATCACAATCCAATTACACATCGAAAAAGAAGAAACGCAGAAAAGTTGATTCAACAATTTGCAGAAGAGGTGTTTGAAAAATGCACGACAGACGATTGCCAATGCTGGTGTAGTGAGGGTGGATGCACGCCGTTCATATTGTACTGCAAGACTCAAGCTAAACGCGAGTGGAACCAATACAAGAGCCCTGTCATTCTCAACAATCTTTTCGAGCATGGGGACAAGTCCAAGTCAAAATTGGATGAAGAAACACATCAGTCCCTAGCTAAGCAATTCATTCGCCTCCTGACATTTGAAGCCCTTGAGATGACACACACATGCTGCCATTATTGGAATGGCAGAATTTTCTATCCTGCAAAGAATCAGAACATGAACACGGCATTTATAAAGAAGTTTGAAGGGGATTCAAAAGATATCAGAGAAGAGGAAGCGGAGCTTGCTTCCCGACTGACGCGGCTTTTGGACGGATTTTGGCCAGAATATATCAGCTCCGGTGAGCCTTTGATGAATTTTATGTGGGAGAAGTGGAGGCGCCACATGACAGCCGAATGTGTCCCTTCGAACGAAGAACAAGACCAGATCGCCGCTGCCGGGTTGACGGTTGATCGCGAGTGTAAGTACCCCCTTTGCATTAAACACCACCCAAGTTACTGACTCATGCCAGACGCGACACCTGATGCTGTGTGGAACCTTCTTGATGGCCTCACATTTTCAGTTTAATTCAAGGTATGAAAATATCGGAAGACCACACACTCCTCTTTCTATTGACAACACGAACGTATGAGGCCTCTAAACCGGGCCCGCCTTCCGATACGCATTTTCTGGCAGGGTAAATAGACGATACAAAATAGAAATAAAATTACCAATTCTGAGACGATGGCCACGAGATGCTTATGCCGCTGGGTACCTATTTTTAGACAATTTTGGAGTCTTTACGAATGATCTACAGATCTACGTCGTCCGGCCATTGCCTAATCCAGAACGGGCATCGGAATGCGACAGGCTCAACGAATGGCGGCTGATCCACTCCCATTCGCCACCTTAATAACTCTGCGGTGAGAGAAAACTGATAGTAAAATCCTTGGCGATATGGTATTGGAGCTTTAGGAGTGTTTTGGAAGATGTGCAACATGTATTCCGAAGAGCGGGTCCACTACTCCAAGCGGATTCCCACCGCGGGCGAAGCCGCTCTTCCGTGGCGCATCGAGGTGGGCAACACGTCTTTGGAACGTTACTTGGAGCCCAAAGCTCAGTGAGGCTGAGTAAGCCACGTCACGAACCCAGCCAAAAAGCAATGATGTATCTTGGCGATGAAAACAGGATGATGATGCACGAATTGCGATGCATTTCAAGGTCAGACGACAGAGATAAACTATACAAATTCATTGATTGATGTCATTTTTCTTCAATAATGTTTGAAATTCAGTGGGACAATGAAATGTTACACCACCCCAGGTCATCAAGTATTGGGTGCACACATGCACTCAAACTTAGCATTTGCAAATGATGATGGATGAATCATTCTGATCTTGGGTATAGCAAACTGTAATGCGACGATCCTTTTGAAAAACTAATAGCTTACGCCCCATTACGGAAATAATCGATTGGGTGGGAGAGAGCCGGTTCTCGTATCCGGAAATATTTGTCGCAGCAGTCAGATTTTAAGGAGCGCGATGCATCGTGACCTCGTATAGACAAATAATTATGCGCAAATGCTCCGATGATGTAACTAGGACTGATGTTCAATATAGCCAAAATTGAGATATATTTAAGGGGCCTTATGTCCAAAGAAATAGCCAATATCATCATCATCATCATCACCACAACACTTCAGCATCATACTCACACCCTCTTGAAACACTCTCACAATCTCTTCAAACACTCTTAACATACCAACAATCTCCAAAATGCGCTTCGCCACCATTGTCGCCTCTGCTGCCGCCCTCGCCTCGGGTGTCACTTCTGCTGCTGTCACTCGTTATGCCACACTCCGCCTTTATGGTCTGCCTGACTGCGACCAGGACTTGAACCTTGGCGAGCTTGGTGTCTACAACACCGAAATTAACCAGTGCAATGTCATCCCCGGTAATACACCCATTCGATCTCTTCGTCTGGAAGCCAACTACTTCGACTGTTCTTGTAAGCTACTTCCCTACCCAAAGTTTCGCAGGTGCAGTGAACTAATACATGAATTTAGTGGAGGTTTACAATGACGTGACCTGCAACCTCAACAAGCACGATGTCACCCTCGACCAATGCCTTTCTGGAGACAAGAGCTACGGTAGTTACAAGCTGGTTTGCAGCAACTAAACGTGGGATCTTTTTTGTAAATCCTCCTCTTTTAATACCAACATTTCCCAAGGAGCATAGAAGTCTGGGTCCCCAATCAGCTAGGCCCTGGGGAGAGGGGAACAGGATTTTCCTAGAAGCCTTTCATTTGTGAAATATGTTATTTAGACTAGGTGGTTCATCTCAGGGTGCCCCCAAAATTCTCATTACATAAAATAGATACAATTTGTCTCAGACACCCCAATGCTTCAGCTTATACTTGTTCCAAATGTTCAAGTTGCATTGTTCTCCACCACGTCAAGCAAAGGGAGGTTAACAATAATGAGCTGACGAAATAAAAGACTTTTTAAATATCCTAAAAAAGAAAAAACAATGTGCAATAACAAATATATTGATGTGATTCAATCCTACGCAACAGAAAATACCAGCACGCAAATCCCAATGTCGCCTTCCCTCTCACATTCATTGTAACGAGGAAAATAGGCTAGACCTAGAGGCCTAGTACTCGGTTATATACGGGTGTATGCCGCAGTGTAATCGCGGTGGCTGCTATTACTGCTGGATATTTTGCCATCTCGGTGGCTGGTTTATTGCAGCGGACGGCGCTTGGCACCGCCCCCATTCCCCCCATGACCAGATATCACCACATATTGACGGATTTTTCACTTCTTTTCTGTAATTCAACCCGTATTTTGAGGTCAAATGCCCAACATGGCCGGTTAGGCAATAGAGGTAACGAGCACCGGAGCCTAGGCATAATCAGTTCCAAAACTCGGCTTTTAAAAAAAAAGAAAGAAGGAAAAATTGACGGTAGCTCTGCAGGTCTTCCAAAGCTATAAGACCAGAAAACTCACCACTCGGCTTGTTTGAATATCGTCGAGACCCTTGAACCCAAGAGCATCAAGCTGTCTCTCGCCCCCCAGCAACTGAGGTGGCAATGAAGATGGATAACGTGAGGACGGTCAGTAGAAAAGCCAGGGCAGTATCCAGTGTTATTCTTCTGAGGATGCGCTTCAATTTAGTCTCGGCTAGGCAAAAGTGCGCCCGAAGAGCATCATGTATCTGAAGTCCAGCCATGAGGATGATGACAGTGAGAATATAATCAAGGGGAATTTCCATGATGAAGCAGGCATGGAAGAGAATATCGATCTACCCAAATAGGCCAGTAAAATAGGACGCAGGGAACAAGCGAATATTTTAAGGAAGGGAAAAGACTTTTTAAAATGAAAAGAATATTGTGCGTCGGTTGCTATGATTTGCGTTAAATGTGCAGTAAACTTTGTATAGGTGTACTCAACGGCTAGGTTACGGGCCCTAGCATCACAACTTACCATCAAAAGTATCTATAAGAATCTCAGCGATATTTCAATGCAGATGTGAAAATTCTAGTGTATTTTGTGACAGCCATTGCTAATTATTCGAAGTTATGGGATTATCTCACGGCCCTGTCCAAGATTCATTGCCCAAGTACGCTGTAACGGAATCATATCATGGAAACCCCACTGAGAGTAACAGATTTTGCGCTTACTGAAACTTAGTTTAACACTTACTTCAGAGAAAGGAGTTTGAATCTCTTCAAGATTCTCCCATTTTTGGTCAGGGTCATCTTGCGGTCGCATGATCGCCCTAACGACGTGGACGCGCTCCAGCACAGGGAATAAATAGACTACACGGCCAATTTTACATACAATATCCTGTATATGTGAACTATTCGGCTCTGATTCCCAAATTATGAGCTGTTTCAGTGATCGGGGAAGAAGATTCCATTCAATCCCGTCCGACTTGTCCCCTGGTGCTGAAACCCCAAGTACTAAACTCTCCAAGTTGAAGAATTGAGATATGCACGCGAAACTTTCGTCATATGCGCATCTGTTTAAAGTCATTGATCTCAAGTCACGCTTACGACTGAGTATTTCCTCAAGAACATGTCCGGCTTGCACTCGGGTGTGTCGGCCGTCTCTGGACCATCCCATGAATCTGAATCCCTCCAACTTGTCCATTTTTTGAGTAAGATTTTGCAATTTTCATGTAAAAAGATAACAGAAGGATTCTATCAGTGTGATATGTTTTATCTTGCTCACCGCTGTCAGCAACAAAGGGTCGAATTCCTCATAATGGGTCAGAGTCAATTTTTCAAGATTCCGATTTTCTGAAATGAGAGCCTTTATTTGCCCGTGCATGAGTTTTCCAATAGCGCCAAAATAGAGAAGATTCAATTCCCTGGGTGTTGAAAACACGTCTGAAAGATGAGTTTGCTCGTCCATCAAGAGTTCAAGCTCCTCAACTCGAGGGGTACATTTCAGAATATCAGATAGATGTTTTCCAGACCCGTCTTGGTCAGCTTCATTTATCCTGTTAAAATCAAGAGCATCGATGTGACCCATTGAAATAGATTTCAGATTTCTAGCGAGACTGGGGCTCTTGGCGACTGTAGAGGCAAATTTCCTAAGAGTTTCGGGACGAAGGAAATGAAATTTTCGGACTGGCCCCGAAACAAAATAATGCCAAAGGATGGGCTGCGCGATTTGTCTCATAAATTTAGAGATCTGACATAGACTTCTTAGAGTTGTGGCATGTTCCTCATAGCAGATATCCCCCGACAATTCGTCATGGTAGGGTGTGTACCAAGCCCGAGTCCCGTCAGGACAGTAAATGCAGTGTGGGCAAAATATTTCGCAAATCTGGATGACAACCTCGGCAGGTAGGTCTTGAAACGACTTCATGGTCTCCGTACGTTCTATTTTAATGTCAATGGCGAGGCAGACTGAAAATATTCGAGATATGATGTAACAGAAAAGATAGAACCCCGAGGATCTGCTCAGACAAGTCGCCGCTAAATAATGGCAAATATATATGTCATGCACTCGCTTAGGCCCATCCGATAACAAAGAGCCGACAACTAATTGTACGCTATGGCCAATGTTGAATCCGCCATTTCTTTCAACTTTTTTCCAATCGAGTTTCTGCAATCATATTCTAGTAAATTGTGTTCGCGTCATCACGTTTCTGGCACAAACGATGGTATTTTAACCAACAGTCATCAGATCGCAAGTAAAAATCATCGATTCAGCGTTCAAAGCCCGGCAAGGCATATTTCTTTCAATAGTCCCCGCTGAAATAGGCAACAAAGAAACGCCTCTGTGAACAGTGAATCATGCATCAAATTGCCCACTAAGAATGAAGGAACAGACAATGCCTCAAAGGCTGTGTAACCCCCGCCAAGCGCATATGCCACGTATTGAGACCTCCAAACAACTATTTATTTCATCGCTGCCCTCTGCGCTAATTTTTCTTTCTCTCCAAATTCTTCATAATAACAACTTTTTCTCCGGCACCACACCTACTACTCCACATACAAACTCCTTTGCATCTACTTCTTATTCAACCACAAGGATGACAAACATTCATCCTTATTTCGACTCCCTCGGCGGGATCAAGCATGAAGACGCCGATTCCCGCCCGCTAATTAACCCCGGAGCTATTCTGATCATCCTCCTTGCCATCATCGGGGGTACTATCGTCCAAAAGGCTATTGCCCAACTAGTCGGATACAACATCCATCTGCCACTGACGAGGGGCTCAAAGTTTTCGCTTACTCCAGTCGCGCTGTCTTTCGGATGGTTCTCTTACGGATTCTCAAACCTGGTCTCGGTTTTGGGAGGCCAGAAGCTTATGCCAGACGTTGACTCCTCCTCATTCGTTGTTAACTGCTCCAATGGATTTTCCCGAGAGACGCAATCTTGGGCTCTCAACAGTCTGCTCAAGGATCACGAGAAAAAGTTCCCCGTTGACCCTAGAAACCGTGAGGAAGGCGGCAGAGCTGAGTCGCTTCGAGTTGACATCTTCGACCTTGGTCGTGCAACCGGTGCCAGCACTGATCTTGCGTGGTGGTTTGGCTGGTCCATCATTGCTGCTCAATTTGCTATCGCTATGATCCCTTTGATCCTCAACAACGACGAGACTGTTCTGGTGGTCACTGCTTTCGGAAACCTCCTGGCAATTCTGACATGCGCTCTACCCCAGTGGACCCAAGAGAAATGGGCAGGACGTAAGCTCGGCAAGGAAAAGGTCACTTGCCTCACTCGTGGCAACGGAAGCCTCCACATCATGGTGCTAAAGGGCGGCAAGGGATCCTGGGACCTGGAAAGCCTTGCGACCGGCCGAGCGATGGCTCACCCTGCGACAACTTGGGTCTCGCTGGTACTGGCAGCTTCGTGGGCTATCCTTGTGCTTATCGTCTCCAACCTCACGGAGCAAGCCCTGCTGCTCGGAATCATTGGAGGCCTTGGTATGCTGCAGAACGTTATCACCGTTGGCATGACTCGCAGCCCAGGCGCCCATGGGTTCCACTTGACACCCTTTAATTCTGTGGCCACCATTATCGGAACACGCCAGTCTTACATTGATGACAGCGATTCTTACGTTAACCTTGAGTGTGATCTTCCAAGCATCGAGGACGGTGGTGTCCCAGAGTGGCTCGAACCCATTGAACCTCAGTTCCCAATGAACGGTCGAGCTGCGCCGGGCCGTGTTGTTGAGGCGATCGGTGTTCAGGGCGCTTTGATTGAGTTGGAGAAGTGGGTGCCCACTGCTGGCATGGCCATGCTTCCAGTATTTTTCCCGGGAGGTCTGACCTACAACGACAGCGCCATCCGGGATAACGTGCACAAGAAGTTCTGGAAGCACGCCTTCCACACTAGCACTCTTCGCAAGAAGCGTGCTGCCAACCGGGCTTAACGAAGATGTTGAAAAAGATGTTGAGGGAATTTGAGCATAGTCACCTAGATACACTAACTGTAGCTCCATAACACATTTCTCATATGTTACAAGAACAAAAAGTCATAGAGAATATTTAATAAAATCAGTTGCCACATTCTCAAATCCTCAGCATACTTTTGGACCCAAATTAGATTGATTGCTAACGCTCCAGAATGTGAAATTGCACCCCGTGAGAGCATGGAGGCTTGAATATGGAACAGTCTCTTTTGGTGAGTTTTTAATTCCTTCTCCTCAGACAATACTAAAAATACTAACAAAATCCGACGACCAATGGTGATTATCTCCATTGACAACGCCCGTTAGGCGGCACAATCTGGACTGCTCAAGTCTCCAGTTGGAAGAGGTGGGGCGGCATCGCATAAATGTTCTCCCGGATCAGCCACTAGTTGATGATATTCCAGGCTGACACCCTCATGTCCTTCGTTGCCTGTGCACAAATCTTGGACCATTAACTCTTTGAAGCGAATATGGCCATTATGAACGCTCCTCATGCCAAATTCGTCAGCTTTTGTTGTGGGCTCTGCCGCGAGGTGATTGAGCCCGACGATGAAATCATTGTGGGTACGTACACGGGAATTCTCCTACACATCATCTGCCAGGGCTTACACCAATCCAGTAACGCTTGGTGGTCGCACCTCAGATCCATTTGTATTTCCAAACAGTGGAGTGCATCTGGATGACAAGCTGAACATCGAATTTCAGCCTTGTCGATCTTTTGCACAGGAAAGCGTGCGACACGACGTTGGTTGCCATAAACCATGCTTCGAGTTCCTATCTGACTCTGAACGAGATCCGGTTGACGTGGTTCAAGCTATGGAACCCTCATATGACCCCCATCCTTCAGAGATTGCTGCTAGTGCAGCCAATACAGAAGAGTATTTTGCACAGCTTTTGTACCGCGAGATTGGTAGACTACCAGCTGAACTATGGCAAATTGTGGCCATATACGCGTCTCGGTACTTTTCAATCACTTCACTGGAAAAGGCATGTGGAGAACCTTGCCAAGTATCCACCAACGAGGACATATGGGCCACATATATTGTCATAGATGGTTTGAGATACATTACCAAGCTCTCCAACACCGTAGGCGATGAGCTTGTAGCCACTGGTGGGCCAAGTTCTCAGAAAGATACCTTCCATGTTTTAGAAGACTATTTGGGAATCAGAAACGTGCTGATATCCAGAAATGATGTCGCTCCGGAAGCATACCATCATGGATATAGGCGAGCTTGGTGGCGCTCATTTCCAATCACCCAGGAAAACTTCAAATTTAAATCTGATGTGAGCGATGAAAACTTGGTACCAAGGTTCAACCCCTAATACTGTTTCTAGGGTATCAAACTTAGGTCTCTCCTCTCGCCCACTGCCGAAAATAACCTTTCGTGGTCAAGTCCCCTCCCACAGTCTGAGCTGCAAAGCTTGGAATTCAGCAACCTTTTCGCAGACGATGCAAGAATGGTGTCGTTGCCTGTGAATGAGGTGGACATTACTGGCTACTCCGCCATATGGAATAATGGCATCAATTATCTCCATGCACATCGAGTTGGTGAAAAGCCAGACTTCTATTCAGATATAGATACCTCTCAAGAACAGCCATTGGGGATCTATATGCCCCTTTGGAAAGGCGAATATGTTGCCGAAATTTGACTCAAACTAGGCATGCCTTACTATGACATGGCCATCGTGGTAAGCCATACGCTTCATCAGTACGTGTTAACAACTGAGGGTTCTTGTAAGCTTAAAACCGACACTGGACGAATGATTAAGGCTGGTTCGTTTACGAAGCCTACGGCAGTAGCAGATCAATTATGGGTTTGCCTAACCCAATTCTCGTCACCCACTCCGAGCCGCATCTTCTTCAACTACTCCAGACACTATCTCACAAACTTTGTTTCCTACAAGGGTGCTGAGAGTGATTCCGGCCCCAGTCCAGAAGAGAGAGCGCTCACGCCATATCCAAACAGTTGGCCTTCGCGAGAGAACGGAGGTGCTTATTTACCGATCTGCCATTCTAGCGCGTCTCTTGAAGGAGTCGTTTCCATTACCGCATGCAGAATATGCGATCCAGATCCTCGCATTGTTGGTTTGCTGTTTCAGTATACGAATGGAAACCAAGTGACTGTTGGCAGTTACCGCCTAGACTGTGCTCAAGACACAATTTCAACAAAAGATTCACCCGGACTTACCCTTGGCTTAGAAAACCATGAGTATTTTTGGCATGTTCGCAGAGTTGAGACATCATGGCCTGAGGACCGGGGGACTTTGAAGTGGAAGGAGATTCCGTGGGCAGGAACTCTTGAGTGGTGGTTTCGATTCGACACTTGTGCAATTTACCACACCCTGGAGACTTATTGAGCAACGCTTCAGGCGGATCAAGGTGCATCGAGGGCCGTACCAGTTTTTCGGTTACAACTGAAAAGAATCCTGAGAAATGGATGCTAAAGAAAGTTGAGGTTTAATTCACTGAACCAAAATCTACACGTGAAATTTGATTCACCAAGAAATAGCTTTGGATATTCACAACGGCTAGCCATGATCTCCCGCCTCTTCTTCTGTCTAGACTCCATAGCTCACCTAAGGCCAAAAAAAACATACAACAGCGAGGATTCCCCGGTCGTCACCGACCCGAGTACTAATTCACCGCTTCTCAGCTTGACTATGGGAGAGCGGACGGGATCCCGTATTTTCTAAGAGCTATGGTCGTATGTGGTTGTTCATTGGTTAGCCCACATCATAAGCGCGGGATTTCCCAAGAAGGACCCACCACGACATGACGACATTCACTGAGCGATGCCACGACGAGCAGAATTTTACAGGGAAATTCCGTCTTGGGATATCGATGGTAGCACAGCTTCACAGTACAAGTTTGTCCCTAGCCTACTCCCTTTCTGTTAAGAAGCGGAAAACTCGGCATGCCCGCTGAACACTGAAATGAATCATCCCGCGGTACATCTCCGCGACCTTGATGACTACCAAAAGCTCCAACTCCGAGCTAATGCTACCCAAGAGCCAAGTGCGGCTGCATGACCTTGATGAGGGAATGCGATTTAAGGATGAAAAAAAAAATAAGGGATTCTCATATGCTGATATTTTTTATAAGGAGTCCATGCTGGGAGGTAATCATTTATACAGCGCTGTTAGTATCACTGAAGAATCCATGATGAAGGAGCGAGGAAAACGGTGAAATTAGACCTGCTTTTTGTACTTTTAAATCCCTGCATTTACCTACACGAAATTAGAATCCGTATTCAAAAAGCTATTGATCTTCTCTTGAACTATAGAGATTACATGTCTTGGCGACTAGGTACACGGTTGCTTCTCTAGCTTCGTTCGGTGCATTTATATCTGCGCCATGATCAAGCAATAACTCGAACTCGTCGCAGTGGCTATGTACATAATATTCACCCTTGGCCGCAACACGCAGAGCTATTTCCCCCTCCCCGAGTTTTCGCATCAATCTCAGCACTATGCTCAATCGCTGTTCCTTTTGCAAATCAATGAATCCCCCGTGACAGTGCAAAAGTCACGAGGGGAGGGCTGGATTAAAGGCCCCTCTTGTCATGCAACCATTGTCAGGGCGAACCACAGGTGATATACCCGACATTTCCCCATCGGACATACAAGGCAGCCAACGTGAGGCAGCCAACAAAAGGCAGTCAGCAATCTATGTAACAATCTCATATCTATCAATTAATTTTGACCTCAACATCAGCGACTTGAGCGAGGCACTAAACTTCAACGCCTATTCATAATTCCCAAGCGTCACCGAACACGCCATTCGCAAAATCTAAGAGCTAGCAATCACCAATTCTAGCATCAAAGATGGCGACCTCTGCAGAAGACTCTAAAATTGAAATCGCGCGAAATGCCATGAGTGTACTTCCAGGAGATGACCCTGAGCTACCTATATGGCTTAACAATCTTTGCCGTCTGCTCCATGAGAAATTTGAACGAACCAAGGCGATCGAGAGCATAAATGAGGCGATTGAATTGACTTATTTTGCTGCTTCAGTCACCTCAGAACAGCACCCAGACCGCGCTAGATTACTCATAAACCTTGGATCCTACCTAGCTAGCAGATACTCTGTTTCTGAAGCGAAAGACGACATTGACGAAGCAATTCGCGTAACTCGAGAGGCCATTGGGGCCATCAAATGGGCTAACCCTGATCTTATTGGAGGGGTTCGTAACCTGTGCAAACATCTCAAAGTTAGATCGGTATTCGCTGGGTCAACAGAGGATTGGGACGAGGCCATCCTTTTTTTGCGTCAGCTCATTGAGATACCCTCAAGGACTAACGGATACCGGACTGAGGAGGTACTAATGCTTAGTTGCGAATTGAACGAAAGGTTTACGAAGACGGGTAATATCGACGACCTGGCAGAAGCCATTAGACTTTGTCGAGAAACTTTGGGGAATATTTCTGCAGACCACCCCCAACATGACACACTATTGGGCAGCCTTATAATCCAACTCAGAGCAAAATATGAACACACAAAGGAAGAAAAATATCTAGCCGAGGCCGTCCATCTAACTGAGAATCTCACGAAAGATGGGCCTCAGCGAGCTGAAAAGCTAGTGAACATGGGAAATCTTTTGAAAGATGCCTATGTATCTAGCGGGTCCATTAAGGATTTGGAGGACGCTGTGTTGATGATTCGAGAGGCCCTCGGGCTGACCCCAAAGGAGGACCCACGCTACCCTGAGAGGCTCAGCGAGCTTGCTATCTATCTCTGTGAAAGATCCAACTTGACTGGGTCCATTGAAGATTTGAATGAGGCTATCAACGTCTCTCAGGAAGCTGTGGAAATCACCCCAAAAAACCAACTGAATCGCGCAGTCCGGCTCAACGTGCTGGCATTTGCTCTGAGCAGCCGCTACTCCCGCACTGTTGCTCTTGCGGATCTAGAAAATGCAATTCAGATAAATCGTGAGACGTTGGAAATATTTTCAAGTGGCACATATTACCATACAGCTGAGCTAGGCAACCTTGGAAATCGGCTTGGTCATAAATTCCGGCGAACGCAATCGATAGAAGTTCTAAATGAGGCCATTGAATTCAGTCAACAAGCCGTGGATAACTGCCAAAAAGGTAGTCGTGATTGGGTCCTCTGGTACAGTAATCTAGGGTTGCGACTCTTCGACAAGTACCAACTATCTCATTCAATCGATGACCTGAACCGGGCCATCCGAGTCGATGAACTAATCCTTGAATTGATTCCCAAAAGCCACAGATCATATTGGGAAATAGTAAACAATTATGCTGGCAAACTTCAAGACAAATCCAACCACACTGGACTGCCGCAAGATGAAAACAACACTCTAAAGGCATTTTTTAAAGCTGCCGAGGCTTGCCCAGAGAGTCATCCGGCAAGGGCCAAAGTGTATACAAACGTTGGCATCCTTCTATACCGACAGTATACAGCGCTGGATACTAAAGATAGCTTTGAAATGTGTAAACGTTTTTTGGGAGGTGCCTTGGTACAAAAAGAGGGCCATCCCAATTGCCGGGTTGAGGCAGGCCGTTTGCTACTTTCATGCTTTGATCTCTCTCAGGAGGCAGAAGCTGATGAGGCTTACATTGTTGCCAGAATAACCATGAGGTTAATACCTTTACTTGTTCCACCGTCACTGCAAAACAAAGACAAACATTTCCTTCTCTCCGACATTGTTGGACTTGCCTCAGACGCGGCAGCTGCAGCGCTGAGTTCTGGGAATGGACTCATTGCCGCAATTCAGTTCCTTGAGAGCGTTCGAGGCGTGATGGCGGCTTCCCTCCAAGACTTTCGTGTCGATATTTCGCCTTTGAGAAAGCGCCATCCGGAGCTTGCAGATAGATTCCTTCGACTTCGTGATCAATTAGACTCGGCAAGCTTGGAGGGAGACATCAACTCAACTTGCAAAAACAACATTATCTCGCAAGCCAAGGCTAATGAGCGTTATTCAGCAAGCGACCAGATGCCAACTTTACTAGAGGAAATCCGCAGTAAGCCAGGATTTGAGTGGTTCCTTCTCCCAGCATCAGAAGATGAAATAAAGACTGCTGCAGCAAAGGGTGCAATCATCATTATCAACGTTTGTCACAGAAGGTGCGATGCGTTCATTATTACCGAATCAGAAATCCAATTGCTCGAGCTGCCTCACATCTCGGCAGGAGACATTTTCGAGCACGCTAAAGATGCCCAATCTCTCGATTGTCTCGGGTGGTTGTGGGATGCTATTGTTAATCCCGTGCTTTCGAGTTTGGGACATTGTAGCATCCCAACAGACGGAATTATGCCACACGTATGGTGGATTCCAACTGGGCCCCTGGTTGGGCTTCCTCTTCACGCTGCAGGACACCATGAAAGGTCCAGCGGCGAAACGGCTCTCGACAGGGTTGTTTCATCTTATAGCTCATCTATCAGGGCCATGATACATGGTCGCCAACAGAAAGATCAGGACATGGCAAAGAAAGCGCACGAAAATGTTGTTCTCATTGCCATGGACGATACACCAGGGAAGACTAGTCTACAGTATGCTAAAACCGAGACAAATGTAGTCGGAGATATTTGTAATTCTATGCAACTACAGTGCATAAAGCCCGAAGCTTGCAGAGAACAGGTACTAGCTGGACTGAAAAATTGCAAAGTGTTCCATTTTGCGGGGCATGGTCATACTAATCTAAAAGACCCCCTCCAGAGCCAACTTATTCTCAAAGATTGGACGACTGATCCCATGACGATTGGAAATGTCTTAGAAACCAACCTTAGTTCTGGCGGTCCGTTTTTGGCCTACTTATCAGCTTGTGGAACTGGCCAGATCCTTGATGTAAAGTCAGTTGATGAAAGCACTCACTTGATTAGCGCTTTCCAGCTAGCAGGGTTCCGACATGTCATAGGAACGATGTGGGAGGTTGATGATGAGCTTTGTGTGCACATGGCCAGATTGATATATGAATACTTCGAAAAGAACGGGATAGATGACAAGTCTGTCGCCTACGCTTTACACTACGCCGCAAAGCAACTGAGGGATGAATGGGTGGAACACGCACACCCGCCGGGACAGGCTAGGAACTTGGAGTTGATAGAAGAGGGGGATGAAAAGATGCCCCTCTGGATTCCTTACGTTCATTATGGGGTCTAGGTTATATATCAGATATTTGATAGCCCGGGAATAGTTGCCAACCTACGAGCAAACAGCCCCAACTCGGCTTGCTCTGTGGCCTGAGCATAGACAAGCATGCCAAATATTTCACTTGTTCCATTTCTTAATCTGTGCATCTATTCCAGCATGCTATACGCCAAAATGGACATATGGGACCCAAGGCATTGATGCCGATCCTTCTGAATCATCAATCAACTCCAGATTTCTGATTAGGTGACCTTCTGTGACCAAGGCTTCCCTGGTTGTAGGTCTTTCAATTGTTGCATTAACATCCCCAGCTTCCTTTGCGCCAGCAATTCTCGCTGATCTGTATCCAGAACCCCCGTACGATTTTATCCAGCGGTCGCGCTGGTCTCTGATAGCGTTATGAAGTCCCATGGCCACAGACTCATCCGTCATGTCTCCGGCCTTAATCCCTTCGTAGGTTATTCTGGCCATATCGACACACGTTTTATCGTTGACCTCCCACAATGTGCCAATGACATGACGGAATCCAGCCAACTGATACCCATTGATGAGATGAAAGTCCTCATCAATCAACTTCTTAAACTGGAGCTCTCCTGTTCCGCATGCCGATAGGTATGCGAAAAATGGAGAGCTTTTTCGAATATTTGTTTGTAGAAGATGGCCAACTGTGAGAGTGTTCTTTGAGTTACCACCCAATACCAAGTGACTTTTTGAAGGATCCAAGCTATCGGTGTAACCATGACCGGCAAAATGAAAGATTTTGCATTGGTGCAAAGATTCCATAATATCTTCTGCATCGGTTTGCAGTTTGAGAGGAATGAGCGACATTGAGTCGCATAGAGAAGAGACCAAGGCTGCCTCTTCAGCTGCATATTGCAGGGTCGCGTATCCGGGCGTCTGTTCCACCACTATCACTAACGCGTGCTTCGAGGATGAGCCAGTGCCCGCACGTTGCCGACTGCGAATAATGGAATTGATAGAGGTACTATATGAAGATACGACTCGATCCATTACGGTTTCAGTGGAACCAATTGCATGGTATCCAGCTGCATGTAGTGGAAATCTGCTTAGTGGCCCAGTGGGAATCCACCATAGGTGCGGCCAGTCGTCAGTCGGCGTCTGCGTAAAACTCAAAGCCGTTAGGACGGGATTTGCAATCGAAGTCCAGAGCCACTCCAAGACGTTGGAAGTTGCCAAAGATCCAGATTTAGCTTGCTTATGAATTTCATCCATTGTAATTGGCAAAGGAACATGTTGAACCTGGTGCTCCTGGACTAAAATGGCATCACAACGGTACTGACAAACATTGATGACAACAATGGGTCCAAGAGCTGCTGCATAACGCATTTCAGCTTCATCAGGAGCCTGCAGGAATCTTTCAAATCCGGGTTGCTTCCGGATTTCTGAAACAATGTCGTTAAATTTCTCGATATGAATATATCGTTGATCAGTTTTACGACTCATTGAGGCACTGATCGTCATGGTCGAAAGCTCAGGCTCAATGGGCTCGTCCAACGCCTTTTGAATACTCATAAATTTCTCGAACAATTCGGGAAAGCTGGCCTTCAGCTCGACGGCGTCGGTTCTATTTCCCTCTAGATATGTTGCGAACATGCCACGCCCTTGTTCCAAGTATATTAGCGCCTCATGGGGTTGTTGGTTGGCGTTTAAAACCGTTGCAGCTGCTTCACAACCGAACCCACTGATTAGGCCCAAGGTGTGTTGTTTGTCAGATATGTCGACCGCTCTTGTTGAGATCTTTGTCATGGCATCGATGGTAATCTTTGAAAGCTCATAGGCTTCATTCCACTTTGAGGTGAGAGTGCACCATGGAAGAAACCTCCGAAAGGCTATCAATTTTTGGGCAGGAGATTGCGAAAGCTCAATCACTGATTTAAATCTCGCCATACCAGCTTCCAAAATACTGAAATCTTCAACGGCTGAAAATAGGCGTATATGCAAGGTTCCAATATCGTTAAAGACTTGAGTAGATTTTGGCCCATAGTGCTCCTCAATAGGTTCTTTCATTACTTCTTGTGACACCTCCATCGCTTTAACCAAGTCTTTGGTATCGCCTGCTACCTCATAGCGCTTGACAATGTTATTCATCAGGGTCCATAGAATTTCCCCTCGGGTTGCATGCTCTGCAGGGGTTTCATCAGCGGCCTTTCGTCCAATCTGGATGGCTTCATCTATATCGGCTACATCTTTCTGGGGGCTCTCTTCAAATAGCTCTGCGAGAAAAAAAGCAAGAAGACTTAAATGCCAGCCCCGGTTTTCTTCATCAGCAGACATCAGAGTTATTCCATATCGTTGTATTTCGACTGCCTCAACTAAATCTCTCAACTGTTTAAGTCTGAGAAATCTTCTGTATAGTAAGGCCGAGAATGTAGATGCGGCAAGTATAAAGCATTCATCGCCTGGGGTTATTGTGTTTATTATTTGGCGGGAGAATCGTATGCCCTCTTGCAAATCATCTATCGTGCCAGTTTCGACAAACCGAAGTTCAAGTAATCGCGCAATTTCAACCACAAAATTCGCATATAGGTCGGTGTCGCATGCTAACGTAGCGCCCTGTCGAGCTATTTGGATAGCTTCATTTAAATGCTTGATTGACGTTGTTTGAATAAATTCGTCATGAAGCCCATTCACCAAAGCCCCGAAAAATTGCAGATATTCTGGATGATCTCTGGGTGCTATTCGAATAAGGTCGCGGTTTATTTGTATAAATTCTCTAAGGTCAGAGTATTGATGCGTTGTTGAATATCGACTGTTTAGATCGTCTGCTAAACTACTCAGAGATTGTATACGTTCGGGGTGACTGTCAGTTATGATAGAAACCGCCTTTCGTCTAACCTGAATAGCCTCATCTAGATCAGATTTAACCTGTGTTTGCAGATATAAGTTCTCAAGCCGACCTGCTAGGCTTAGTAAAAGAGTGGCCCGATCCGGATTGTCATCTTCAACAGAATTCACAATCTGCCTTCCCAGATCAATAGACCTTGATAATGAATGGTGATCACGCGATTTGAGATAGTGTTCATGAACACGGATCCCTAGTATTTTCATGCGCTTCATCCATTCTTCATCTCTCAGATGAGTGGCCTTCAAAGATTCGTCCAAAGCGTCAATAGATTGTTCCAGATCTGAAATATCTCCGGTTTTGAGATAACTATCTTCCAACCTACACCCAAGATTGTCGTATGTCAATGCATATTGAGGGGTGTTTATGGGGACCATCTTGGCGGCCATCTGGAGAGTTACGATATTGTCTTTTAAATCCTTCATATTTTCATGTTTCAAGTATCTGTCCCAAAGCGCAATGGCAAGGTTGTTCAAACAGACCAGCAAGCCAGAGTATCCACCAGGCGCCACGTTTATGGCATCTCTGGTTACTGTGATGCTCTCATTAAGATCAGCGTCATCTCCTGTTATAAATTGGTACCGGGATCCCAGTAGCCCTCCGAGGGCGTTGAGTGCCTTTGCACGTTCTAGTGGGTTCTCAACATCAGTCAACTCCACAGCCTCCCTCTGGAAGCGGATGCTATCTTCTAGATCCGACTCGGTTCCAGACTTGAGGAATCTCTTCCGGAGGCGTTTGGAGAGGATTCTTAGGTTTTTTTGTCTTTGGATGTCATCAAGAGAGGAGTTGAGATCCTTCAACGCGGCTCGGATTTGCAGGTCATCAGAGGATAAATCCATGACAGAATCCCAGCCCTGTTAGAAAGCGGGGTATGATGATGATGGTGGTGGTGGTGATGATCAAATATGTCGTTCTATGAGCATATTTTTGTCGCGAGTAAGATTAGACCTCGTGCAGGTAAAAGAAGTATTGTGTTGGGGAACGTGGGTTCGAACCCTTGGTCTTTTGAAAAATTAGTTTTGGTCGGCGGAATAGTTAGTCCGGCTGCAATACCAGTCTCAGTGATAAAGAGCTTCTAGTCTTAACACCAGGAAGGCCAATACAACATAATTAATACTTCTTTTGATTGGTTTTTGGGGCTTTCTTTTTGAGGGATCACTCTATCCATTGGTCTAGGTAATTTTTATGATTTTTATTCAATTTTATTGTGTCAAGTTTTATTTGCTTTCCCTCCCTATGAGCTGTTGACCTGTCTCATGCCTCCTCCTGCAGCCGTTGCGGATCGTTGACTTTTGCCTTTTCGGGCTGTGCCTGGTTGATGCTGCATTCAGCTCCGCCACATTTCAGTATACGAGACCCAATGGTTCCCCGTTGATCTGTTCGCCAAAGCAATGGTGATTGTACCGTCTCTGCCTCGGCTTGATGGGCGCATTCAGGGCGCCGACGTGCAGATGAGATTCTTCTTTGGTCGTTTTGGCAATGATGATTCGTAGCTGATTCCCATCACGCCTTACCAATTTAAGGGCCTGGACGATGAATCTGTTGCAACTTGCATATTCGCTTATCAGCCATAATCGCTAGCTAGATCCAACTAGGCATCGGTCAGCCCCGGAAACACAAGGTAGAGGATTTTATTGGGGGGCAGGGCTCCTACTCTGACCGAGACCGACCTCCCTTGCACTTTTCAAGTAAGCGCTATTGTTTTTCTAATGCCGGATGACGCAATGATGGGAAGTGGGCTGATTGCAGTCGTACTAAATCTGAGGTGCATAATCGATTGGAGTAGGAATACTCTCTCCATCACCCGACAAGCTCAAAACTCAGCGTAGCTGATACTTTCACTAAAAAAAGGCGGATATCCTTTTCCAAGAATGATAAGATGCTACGTCAAATTCGAGCCAGTTGGTCACGTCTCCTACCCTCTGCCAGAAAAAACCAGGCAGCTGACATTGCGGCGCCTGCCGCCTGTATTGAGGAGGAGGAGCGGGGGATCCAGGGTGCGGCTAAGAATGACTGACACAGACCAGAGGGTCTTCTCGACATTTCCGAGGCGTGAGATGATCGTATCCATGCCAAAAAGGGCATGACTGAAATCTAGCTCAGTGCAACTAGGTAGCGAAATTAACCAAATTGGTTAACGCAGTTGGTTTGTGGGGGAACTAGAGCATCCCCTAAATCTTTCCTTTGACTACGTGCCCACAGAAGGTAAAATGATGTCGGAAGAGCATTAAAATCTGGTGTGTGGACGCAGGCATTCTCTCAGCAGACCATGCCTTGCGGTTTCGTTGTGCATAAGGCAAAAATGCCTTGTGGTTGCCTGCTAGAAAGTCAAAAACGTATCATACATGTCAGACTTGATTGAATTTTGACACTGAAATGCTAAGGACAGACATGTGTTATGAATGAAACAATTCGCTTCTTTGTTGCAGAGGCCGCGTAATTGACGTTGGTTTATTTAATAAATTATCGCGCGAAATATCAAGTTAGTCTCGACGTGATACACGAGTCTGGTGACCAAAGTATCAAGATTACGTAATTTAGATACTTCACCCGCTAGAAAATGTCACAAGACACTCTTGTAATGCGGGGAATCCATCAAAATATGAGCTAGATTCCTTTGCTATGTCAATGCAATGCAATGTCATAAAATTCGAAGGTGCAATTCCACAAACGTGTTTGAGTAAGCCAGCTTGTTCGATTGAGTCATAAGTTCAACATCCTGCATCTGCAGTTTAGGATAACGAAACACGTGTAAAGTCATGATTGGTTTTGATGGCTTGTTGTTTTCAACCAGGCGACCGATTAAGATCATGATTTTCAGCTCCTTTTCAAACAAGAAAATGCTTCCAATAGGATGTATTGAGCCACCACCATCATTCAGGATGGTATCACACCGCAACGACAGTAATTTTAGGCAACACTGTGGCAGTCGTGTATGGCATTTTCAACCGGGACGGCCGAAAAAGACCAGCTGATTCACGACTAGTTTAAACCAGGGAATATATATTACAAGAAGACTAGCCACCAATTTGAGTTTATCACCTGGCAATCAAACTGATCTCGTCTTAATCAATTCATAATCATTCCAGAAACTTGAATTCATACTCGCAATTGGCTTTTTTATTTTATTTTAAGTGGAACAAAAAACAACACAATGGCCCCTCAGCGATTTGCTCTGCTTATTGGAGTGGACGAGTACGAAACGCGCGTTCAGCCAAACATCCCGGAGAAAACCGAATTGCGGAAAAATGAAGAAGGTAGAGCCATTTCGATCACCAATCTTCGGGGCTGTGTCAATGATGTGAATAAAATGGAGAATCTTTTGAACGACGAATTCGAAGGGGTTGAGGTCAAAAGATTAACCTCATCTGCCACAGATGAGTCGCCTACATACAACAAAATCATTGAGGAGCTCGATAAAGTCCGCGACAAAGCAAATGATGGCGACTTCTTCTTGTTCCATTTCTCTGGCCATGGTGCACAGCTACTCACAACACGTGATCCCGCATCTCACAACTCGCAGTCTGACGTTTCCCTAATCCCATGTGATTACCCTCGCGGCGGTCGGCCATTACGAGGTTGGGAACTAAACGAAAAGCTAAAGGAAATTCATGACAAAAACGTCACTGTTGTTGTTACACTCGACAGCTGCTACTCAGGCAAGGCTTTGAGGAGAAATGATATTGGATATCGGTTTGCAGGTGATCTAACTCAATTTCCGAATTTGCCGAATGACAAGGAAGAATTCGTGAAGATTGCTGACCCATCCCCCGGTCGCAATGCCCGGGCCGAGTACTCTTGGGACCTTAACCCGGAACACTTGACTTTAATGTTAGCCTGTGAGGGTAGCCAATGTGCTACCGAGAAAAGGCACCAGAGCCCGCGGGACAGCACCGAGGATTCAGACAAAAGATGGGGCGGAATATTTACACACGCCCTGGTTACGAGCTTGAAAATTGAGGGCAACCGCAAATACATGAGCTATTCTGACCTTGTTACCATAATTTCTCAAGAACTAGAAAATGATAAGCAAGAACCGCAGGTGTTTGGCCAAAGCACTCGGGCTTTCTACGAGGTGCTGACGCCAGAAGCACTGGGACGTTTGATCGTTAAGATTGAAGATATCAAAGGCCAGAACGAGTCGACAGTTATATTCCCTGTCGGAAGTATTCACGGTATCCTCAAAGGAACAGAGTTTCGAATATATCAATCCAAACAAGACACTGATCCGGAAGCATCCCAAGCGAATCATATCCAACTGGTGGTATCGGATGTGGAAGCTACCATAAGCCGTGGGAAAATACAAAACATCCATGTGGATTCACTAAAAGCTGCGCAAAATATGGTCATCCTCTCTAAAATAGCCTTAGAGGCCGACAAAAGCTTTGATGTCCATATCCAGGGACAATTCATGGATGGGTTTGAAACAGACCTTCAAAGAGAGCTACAAAATAAAATCACAGCGCCGGTCATAATATCTGCACTGGAAGATGTGTCTATACTTGATTCGACAACATGGGGGTTGAAGCAAACAAAGGACGGCGGTGTAGAGATTCTTGGTAAAAATGGATTGGTTGGATATGACGGCCCGGTGCGCGACCTGATCATCACAGCCAGTGAAAGTTCGGATCTCGCAAGGAAGTGTGCGGTCTATTTGTTGCACCTTGCACGTTTCAGTCAAGTCCTTGAGCTTTCGAACCAGCAATGCAAGGCTGAAAAGCCATTTACAGTGACTCTCAATCCATCATGTCAGGAGTCCCCTTCGTTTCCAGAAGGCGATTGTTTCAGGCTCACTATTGAGAACACGGGCAACGAAACCGTCTCTGTCATGGTGATAGCTCTCGGCCCTGGATTTTCGCTCAACCAGATCTTTCCAAAAGCGGGTCAGGTTAAGGAGATTCAGCAAGGCAAAAGTGCAGTAATTCAGTTTCGCACAGCAATTCCTATTCAATTGAAGGGGAAACCGTCAGAAAAGCGTACATACAGAGACATTATTCGGGTGATTGCCATGAGAGGTAGTAAAACTTCATGGACAAGCCAAAGCTTGCCAGAGATTTGGGACGCTCATCAGGTTGTACGCAAGAAAAACGAGATGTCGAATGAAGAGGATAATAGAAATATGGATGATATTAGGGAGTTGGATATTTGTGAATGGTGGACCGAGGATAATCAACTACTTACTCACGAAGCGCTCAATGACAGCTACATGACCGGGTAAATGTCCATTATGGCCAAAGAAAAGCCTGAAGAGGGGCCAGGGTGGGTTTATTCCGAAATCAGAATCAGAGCCAGAACCAGAATTAGAGGTTACCAGGATAGAGATTTGAATTGATGTGGATATGCGAACTCAAAGCACTTCAAACGATGAGTACGAAAGCTGTGAGTGGCAAGCGCCTGGTGCAAATGCGATTAATCCAAAGTCACATCTATGTAGCAATGGAATAATACACATGGTATTCCCTAGCTGGGGTAAATTAACCACGGGTAATTTTACGTTCGCAAGGGTTGATGCTGCTTGGTGAACAAAGCACGAACTGAAGTGTCCTAGCGGGTCAGAATTTTGGTGGAGCAGACAAGTGCAGCTTGGATTTTCGCGATGTGGGTCTGACCACTGCCTACCCTAGAGACTCACACAGAGATTTGCGCCTTGACGATGAGTGGAATGTGTTGCGCAAGTCGTGCCTTACAGAGTAAAATAACAGTTTGGATACTCCTATGATTATTTTCACTGTGATTTCGTAAGCATGCGGCCATTTTCTATGCTTGTGTTGTTGTTGTTGTTGTTGTTGTTGTTGCTGCTTTGGTTTTTGGGTCAGATGTGTGGACCAAAAAATTCACACGTCGCATCGCATTCCAGCGCAGTGATAGCTCAAGTCTACGCATCCCAACAACAGCCTCTTTGCACGCCCAACTAAGAATAGCAAATGCCCCTCTAAATGGCCGCACCTCGGAGATTTACACTACAAAATTTTCTGCTAGCGAGATTGAATCCGAATGAATTACGTACTTTATTGGTTCCCAACCACCTTGCTGCAGCGGGTTGCTGCGGGTACGCAGAAAATTCTGCCGGTCAAAAAACTTTTAGGCGGTGAGGGGAGTGATTTTGGACCCACTCTATTCTGTATAAAAAGTCGTCGGACCTTCCGCTGTTTGGACTTTTTTTCCTTTCTTCTTCACGTCGACAATACTTCAGTATGTGCACCCCTACTACAGGCGCTCTCCTGAGCAAGCCCTGCTGCGTCCCCCTCTGGAATGCCAGTTGCTAACCCACGTCCGCAGGAGAATCATTTCTATAGTATTCGACCTTCTCTTGGTTCCCTAAAAGAGCCACAGATCCCACCCTGGTTGATGAGTGTATATCCTCGACTCCCTAGAGTGAATACCCTGGTCCTCTCGCACTGTCCGCAAGGATGGCGGCGCTGCCTCGTGCGGCTGCTGTATAGAGAGTTGTTTTTCCTCTTGATGATCTCGACCCCGTTTGCGGTCTGCCTTAGGGCGCGCGTTCGGGGTGGGTGTCGATGGACGTCTGACAGGCGTGTTTCTTTTATTCTTTTTCATTGCGGTCTGGGGCTTGCCCTGGGCGTGAGGAAGAAGGACTTGTTGCGTAGCTAGAATGAGATTGTTGTGCATGCGCTCGTTCACTCGTAGAAAATTTATCGCGTCGCTGAAAATTTGGAGGCGCGTCAGTGTCGCGTGGCGAAAATTTGGCATCGCTGTTCGGCGCCGTGTGGCCGAGCCAGGTCCCCTCCAACTGTCTTGGCATTCATTTAACCCATGGAGCAAAGCGGCACAGCTGCGAGATGGATCAGTGTGTCGGCATTTGCATTGTTTAGTCTGCCTGATCGTCTTGATGATACGCATTTGTCGCTACAAAGAATATTCTCCATGCAATTACAATGTGTCCATGCCACCTCCTCAGTACGCGTAGAACAAGACTGCCTCTGAATTACTTCGCCTAATCTTGGCGTTCTCTCGAATTAACATCCACCTCATTACCCACGTTCCGATGAGGCAAGCGATTGCGAAGCCTGCGCTGCTGGCGAGAGGCATGACATACCGCGGTGCATCGCTCGATGGCCAAAGGTACTGTCACCATCATTAGCGTTTCCGTTTTTTTTTTCTCTTTCACTTTTCTTTTGTTCATCAAAGAGGCGCAACTCACCGGTGTCCAAATGAAGCTGATTGTTGCACTGACATTCACCACCGCCAACGCAGAAGCCTTCTTCTCCTTCGTTTGGCCGCAAGTGTTACCAACCCACGCGAGCAAGATGGAATTCACAGCATAAGTCCCGATCGTGAAGACGCACATGGCAAAGTATCGTGCACCAGTATTTAGGGTCGCGCAGGCCAGCACAAACCCGAATGTAGCAACAAGTTTTGCTGCCGTGATGTGCCACGTGCTCTCGTTGAAGTGACCCGAAGATCGGGCCCAGAAAATCGAGATGATGCCAGCAATCAGGTACGGAGGGCAGGTGAGTACCAATGTGATGGTGGTGTTGAAACCTAGTGTCTTTACAATTGTCGGGAAGAAGTTTTTGAACCCGTTTGTGGCAAGGTGCATGTGCTGGAGGAAGATGAAGAGCCACACTTTGCGATCAGCCATGGCCTCCTTCAGACCAGACCATGTACTTCCATCAGTCTTTTGGCCGACCGTATCCCTTGCGACACGATCGTGAGCCAGCTGTCGCTGTTCTGGGCTCAACCAACGCGTGGTCAGCGGCTCATCTGGAAGTGTGTAACAAGCCACGAACGCAAGGACAAGTGTGACGGCGCCCTGGAGGATAAAGAGCCACTTCCAGCCTTTGATGCCAGCAACGCCATCAAGGCCTTCAAAAACACCCGCTGCAATGAGCCCCGCAAACGCAGAGGCAAGAATATTTCCAGAATATAGGACACTGATTCTGGTCGCGAGTTCTTTTCGGGTGTAAAACGTCGACAGCATGTATAGGGCACCAGGATAATAAGGAGCCTCGACGATTCCAAGAAAAAACCGGACCAGGACAACTCCCGTGTAGTTGGTCACCACCGCAGTCAGCCCGCTAATAACTGCCCAGGCCATCATGAAACCGCCCATGTACCACGATGGTCGGACGCGTGTGATGATCATGTTGCTGGGAATCTGACCTAAGGTGTAGCCGACGAAAAGAATAGAAACGGCAGTGTTGTACTGGGTTCCTGTAAGACCCACGTCTTCTTCGAATCCGTTTAGACGCGCCAGAGTGATGGCATTTCGGTCAAGATAGTTGAGCCAGTACATGAGCCATAGAGTGGGCTTGAGTTGTGTAAGTAATATGTCTTGTCAACAAATAAACATTTATAGTGACTCTCTCACCATGATCCAGAGGTCCAACTTCTTTACTAGCTTGATTTCCTCTGGGTCTGTTTTGGCAGTGGCTCCAGAGTAGTCAGCACGAGGTCTCTTGTCGATATCTTCGACATCGACGGGGTATTCATGGTGGCTTGAGTCTTGTTTCACAACATGACTTGGAGTCTGATTAGTGGTTGGCTGGATCGCAATTTGGGAGAGTTGTTGGTCTTGAGTCGACTGCATTGTCAACGTTCTGAATGAATGAACGAGAATGAGATTAAGTTGAAGGAAAACAAGCCCCAAGCTTCCACAGGAACCATTAGGCCATATTTATTGAAACAACAGTCGCTTCCCCGCATACTCAACGTTTCATTTGCGGGGGCTAAAACCTGGGGTGAGGTCCAGGTGGGTATTCGAACCATGATGCCAAGAAATCCGAGTCGGCCTGCGGCGCCGACGGCCGAGTTTTTGCCAAGATTCAAGTGCAGCCACAGAATTGGACAGCCAGCAGGTAGGATTTTGACCAAAGGAGAAATAAATATGGAACGTTGGGGTGAATTAGCGAATTTGAGGCGAGAAAACAAGCACCAAATTGGTAGGGTAGCATTGTGTTGACCGCTCTTGCGCATCAAGGGATCAGAAATATTAAGCTTAATAAATTTGCAGTAGCGAAAATCCGACCTAGCTAATTTTTCCATCCAAGTTTTATCCCAACGCGGGAAGTGCCTTCTGTTTTGACTGGCGAGATGAGACCGAATTTCGAGTGAACGAACAACCCGCTCTCACTGTTTCATTACTCGTTGCATTGTTAAGCGGCCGTGTCCTTCTTGTTGGTACAGTTGTTCATGCATGAACACCCTGTCGACCCTTTCGGATCTCACATTTTAGATCCAACACTTACCGAATACATGGTTCGCCGCCTTGTGCCCGTGCTCCAAGATCCTCACCTAGTTTGTCCAATTGCAAGCATGCATTTCCAGAAAATGACGTACAATCTATTTATGTCTGCAAATGCCTTTTGTTTCGTCCCACGTTCCACACTCTTCCTTCCTTGATTGGGTGGGATGAGCATGGCTACCTGATTGTACATGATTCGCTGTACGATAGATCCCTATCAGTGATTATCAATGACGGCCATAATTTCAAGGATACTGTGGATATGCGCCGGTGTGCTGATTGAGCAGTGAGGTGAGACCAAAGGGCGACGATAAGCTCACCGTGATAGGTCTTGGTGAGTGGACCATGGTGGGTCGAGTCGTTATCAATTCAACTTAAACCCGTATTTAATCCCCTGAATTATGAAGATTAGATACTGAACCCCATGCTATCAATGGCTAGGGCCAATAGGAACTGATCCCTTCCCTCTTATCGCAGTGCATCCGCACGTGGTGAACGATCGGCCAACACTTTTGTATCCGATACGGGAGAGCCAAGCTATGGATACCCCTTGCAACCCCGAGTGAGAGACGGGCGGTTTAAGGCTATTTGGATGCGGGATTAAGAAGCCAAGGATTAGTAAATCGCCGGGACCATTCGTTTCCGGGTTTGGACTGGAAGCGCCGACTCTTTCCCGGGCGAAATCGCGCTGCTGATACTGTCGCTTTCTGTTACTTTGTTTGATGACTGACGTCGTTAATTGTACAGCCGGTACCGGGATTGCATTGGGCCCACCCTAACATGTTGATAGAGACATCTTGCACATAAACATACTCTATCTTTTAATTAACATTTTTTGGTGGTGACTGCGTCTACGCCTGAGAAACCACAGCAATCAAATCTCTACGAATAAGCAAAATGGGTGACATGCCAAGTGCCGGGTCTTGGCAAGATAAGGTTAGCTGGGCGCAGGCTAAGCGTGATGCCTCACTTGCCAAGGTTGAACCTGAGCTGAAAGGTATCCCGGAAGTGCTACCATTAAGCTCCCAGGACCTCCCCAAGGACGTTTTAACTGCAAGAGAAATCGAGATTACGGAAAATTATCCCATCAATGAACTTCTAGCGCTTTTACGAGAGAGAAAAATCTCAGTAGAGGAGGTCGTCAGGGCATTCCTGCGAAGAGCTGCCTTGGCGCATGCTGCTGTATGAAAAAGGCCCGTATTCCATTACATACAACTATGAGCTGACGCTAGCAGACAAATTGTATTGTTGAGCTTATGTGGGATGAAGCCATCACGCGGGCCAAGTATCTTGATTCTTTGCCCAAGCCAGTGGGTGCACTTTTTGGGTTACCGATTTCAACAAAGGAGCACCATGGAATGGTTGGTGAGAATACGGTGACAACTGCATCTGTTGTTGCCTGGATCGGCAAGAAGCATGGATCAAACATGTTGTACGATACCCTTTGGGAAGAGGGCTGCGTTTTTTATGCGAGAACAACACAACCTCAATCAATTATGCACTTGGAAACCGTTAGCAATACATATGGGCGCACTGTCAATCCTTACAACCGCAACCTGACATCAGGTGGAAGTAGTGGTGGAGAATCAGCTCTTCTGGGCATGCGTGGAAGTATATTGGTGAGTGTGATGTTGCTGACTAGACCTTTCAACCGCTAATTATGTTCAGGGTGTTGGTGGAGACATCGGTGGAAGCATCCGCTGCCCGTCCGCTCATGTTGGAGTCTATGGATTCAAGTAAGTGAATATCGTGGCGAGACAATAAATATTGAGATGATTCCATTTTGCTAACAAAATTTAGGCCAAGCATGAAACGTATTGGTATCGCAGGTCAAAGGGCGATGATGAATGGAAAGGAGACAATCTCAGGATGCGCAGGACCTATGGCTGTAGACCGTGATGGACTGGAGCTTTTCATGAAGGTTATTCTCGCGTCTAAGCCGTGGAGAATAGATCCTTCCTTGACCGTGAAAGACTGGACTCCCCACAAGTTTACAGAACCACTTAAAATCGCCATCCAGTGGTGGGATGGTGTTGTACAGCCCCATCCGCCTATGATTAGGGCCCTACGCGAGGTTGCGGAAGCTTGTCGAAAGGCTGGCATGACAGTTGTTGATTGGAACTGTGAAAAGCTAGATCACGCCAAAGGTTGGGATATTGTTTCTGCTTTATACTTCCCCGACGGTGGTAAGGAGGTTTTGGATTTATTGGAGGAAACTGGCGAGCCCGTTTTGCCACTTACAAAGTTTATTATTCACGAGCAACCGACTGTGAAGAACTTGACCATGCCAGAGCTCTGGAATGTAAGTTTAACTGTTCTCAACTGTCGATGATCCATGCTGACTTTATAGCTTTGCCTTGAACGTGATGCGTACCGGGCCTCTTATGCGCGTGCCTGGGCGGAAACCGAGAAAGATGACGGCAGGGAAATCGATGTGATCCTCTGCCCTCCTTCATTTGGGGCCGCCACACCGCACGAACAATCACGTTATTGGGGTTACACTGCCCACTGGAACCTCGTCGACTACCCCGGCGTTGTCTTCCCTGTCACCACAGTCGATGCTGCCAAGGATCCCAAGGACATGTCATATGTGCCCAAGAACGATCAAGACAAATTTGTCTACGAAATGTACAGCCCAGAAAAGTATGAAAATGCTCCTGTTAGTCTGCAGATTGTTGGAAAAAGGCAGCATGATGAGAAGGTCCTCGCTGCCCTGGTGGAGATAGAACGAGCCATGGGTAGAAAATGAGCACACCAAATTACTAGATCATAGTTCAATAGATGTATGAACCAATTGAATCCTTGAACGATACACATCTCTGGCTTAATTATTTGGCTGACGTCATGGCTAAGTCCGGTATAGCATGGAAATACAATGCGTGTATTATTTTGCGCTCATGAATGTTCGGACACTTGTGGTCATTGCGCGACATGGCACGCCGGTGAAAAAAAAAAAAACGGCCTAACCACATCATGACTCTCGGTCTCCGATGATATGAAGTTATCTTGAGCTTTCACTATGTAGGTGGTCTGGATTATGAAGGCAACTAATTTAGACTCATGGACCTAAAAATCGTATGCTGGTGCGCTGACCCCTTCACTATTTTGTTCATAAGTGGAGAGAGGATGACGGAACAAGGGGGTATGGGCCCCCGGTTAAGTGATTCAATCGAGAAGCCAACGGCGAGCACCAATAAAGAGAGGCGAAGATCCTTTTATCCAGCGATCCAGGTCGAATCTGTCGCTCAGTGTTGCCCCAATGCCAACTGTTCCACCCGGGGCGCGTCTTCCCCGACGTCTTATCACCAGAGCCCTGTCCGGTTACCCAATTATTTACCCCGCCCTTAGGCGGGTTCAGGCTAGTCATTGACCCGAGGAATCTTGAGCCCCAATTTTGTTTGTGTATTATGGGGTGTTGACCCTTGACTCGTAGATAAGTGTGATTAGGACCCCGGAGATAACCAGCGCGGGAATGGACGTTTAAAAACGAGTGGCCGGAAAACAGAAACCGAATATGAATCGGATACTCCCCAGGCCAGGAAGTCGAACAATCACTCAAATAACTCCAGGAACGTCGAATAATACCACCTACTTGGTACGACCCTCGAACTTGTTGTTATTTGGTGGTCGGGAAATTTCCGGTGTGGTCTAGTCTATCTTGAAGCCGACTAGTATTCGCCGCACCAATGTCTGTCAAGGATCAGGCGGTGTCGGAGGTTGACGAGCGGTTCCCTCCCGGTACTGTTCGCCTCATTGATGCCAATGGAGAGCTGATCTCAAGACACGCCGAGGGCGAGGGACAAAAGGATATTCTCCTTATTCCTCGCCCCAGCGAAGACCCCGAAGACCCTCTCAACTGGACGTTCAAGCGAAAGCTCCTCGCTACCAGCTGCGTGGTGGTTTACACAATCATGATCGCCATTCCGTCCAGCGCGGTTTACTCAATTGTCACACCGATCCGGAAAGAAACCTCATTGAGCTTGACAAACATCAACAATGGAACTGGTATTATGGTATGTAATATCAACCCTAACCCTAACCCTGGGAAAGTAATTGGCGCTAGAAGTGGCCAACGAATCGTTCATAAGTTCTGAGCTGACGTCATCCTCAAGTTCCTTTTCTATGGCTGGGGATGTGTTTTATGGCAGGCTCTTGCGCTCCAATACGGAAAACGACCAGTGTATCTCATGTCACTTGTCACAAACATTATCATTCTTGCCACTGCTCCGCTCTGCACAACTTCTGGGACCTATCTCGCCAACCGTATTCTTTTGGGATTTTTCGGTGCTCCTGTGGAATCTCTGCCTGAAATTTCAATTACTGACATCTGGTTCACTCATGAGCGGCCCAAGTACCTGGCCTGGTATGGCTGGTCTTTGGCTCTGACAGGAAAGCTGGCACCCATGCTTTCTGGTTTTATCAACGTCGGTATGAATTGGAAGTGGACCCTTTGGTGGTGCTCTATCTGGAATGCCATTGCTTTGATTTACTGCTTCTTTTTGATGGAGGAAACCAACTACGACCGGAAGCATGAGACCCATTCGACCGCCCAGGCACCCTCGGAGTCGGCCCAGAGCTCCGACAACAGCAAGAGCGACAAGCAAGCAACAGCCACCGCACGACCAGACTACGAATCCGGTGAAATCCAGTGGCCAAGAAAGAGCTATATGGACAAGCTTAGCCTGAAGGACAAGAAGCGTCCAAACCGTATTGTTGACATTATGATTGCACCTTTCAAGGGATTCACGTATCCCGGAGTGGTTTACGCTGGGTAAGTCGGCCCGCAATTCGTTTTAGCATGATCAACGAAAGTTCTAACATGCATGCGCCTATTTTAGTTTGATGTACGGTGCAAACAGTCTTGTCTGGCAAGGATTGCAGAACGCTTCAATCGGTACCGTCTATACCACGCAGTACGGCTTCAGCACTGCCGGCGTCGCCGCTGCTTACGCTGGTGGCGTTATTGGTACTATTATCGGGTAATGACATCCTGATCAGAAACAAAAAAGGGCATTAGAGGTCTGAGCTAACACCTGTCATTTATTTAGTGGATACTATTGTGGAAAGGTTGGTCGCCTTCTTACAATCAAATTGGCTCGACGACATGGTGGTATTTCGGAGCCGGAGCATGCCCTCTATCTCTTCGTCGCTAGCATCTTCCTCGTCCCGTTCGCAATGATCCTCTACGGACTTGGTGTCACATATCACCTTCACTGGTTCGCATTAGTCATGACACAGGTGGCCATAGCCATCAACGGCGCTCTCTGTGTCGCTGCCGCCTTGAACTACGCTATCTCGAGCTACCCAGAGTTGTCAGGCCAAATGGTGACAACTTGCGTCCTGATTCGAAACACCCTGTCATTTGCGATCAATTATGGCATCACTCCGTGGTTGAACGCCAGCGGTTATCTTCGCGTTTACTGCATCGTGGCAGGTATTAGCGTGGTGTGGAATGGAAGTCTATTCTTCATGACAAGATACGGAAAGATGCTTCGGGAGAAGACGGCAGATCGATACTGGCGTGAGGTTGATCGTGCCAGAGCCAAGGGATTGGGCCATTAGACAGACATGTGCCACTTTGAGCATCTCCCTTTAGCTACATAATTCATGTGGATACTGGTTGGAAAGACCCGTCTTTTCTTTCAGGTATACCTAGTCCTAATTAGACATCGTATAATTTTCACCAATTGCTGGCCACTAGTAGACGTGCGTCAGAAAGAACCCAAGTCCGCTTCACCGGGTCAAACGAACTCTCTTTGGGAAACCACGCTTGACTTTGGACCGAGATTTTTCACCGAGGCTAGAGGGAACACGACTGCTAGCTTCATGATATTTGACAAGTACGTTAGGCGGACAGTTCCAATCTGGGGATGACATTTGGTGTCCTAACCGACAGAGCCAACGACCAGTTCCAAATTTGGGAAGCACATCGTAATTGGTGCCGAGCGGCGTTGATGTATTGTCGATCATAGCTAAATTCTCATGAGCTAAGTGGGGGGTGATCACATTCCTAGTGGTCGGCGTTTTTGCTTCCGCCGGCTGCGCTTTGACAAGGCACTAAGGACGGCCTCGCCGGGTTTGTGGCTTGTAGGGCATGGCCCGATTGGCAGATCCGTGGACATAAGCTGATTTTCGGCAATCAGAGTCTTTTCTGAGACGTCAAGGCGCGTGGCATGGGCCTCGGCAATTAGGGGGCTGGCATTTGGACCCTCAATGTTGAATCCATCCCGAAACAAACCAACGGCACTGCCTTCAACGTAGCTTGGAAAACGCCTAGCTAATCCACCATGAGGATCCTTCATTTCTGGATACTTTTTGACTATTGGCTCACCTGCAGCATCTTTGATACAATCATGGTTGACAGCTCGTGACAGAATCGTCCAAAATTCATCCCAACCTGGAATTGGCAGCTGACTCAGGATTAAAGATGTCAGGAAGCTATCTGCATCCCTCGGGAACCAATAAGGAAGATTGGCCGCTAAGTGCCTGAGCATCAATCTAGCTATACGGTGTAGGGACAACCCAATTGAATGATGGGCTTGACATGACCACCTTTCCCCGACAACAATCCGAGACTAGACATTAGCCTACGGCATGGCCAACGGAACATGGCCATTTCACTTTTAACAAACATCAGGATGGTATTCACTCACGCACAGATCCCGTCAATGTTCCTTTTAGCGCCGTGCTTGTTCACAGATCCCCCACCCTGGTCCATCCGCTAGCTGGTTGGGGATGCACAAGAGTCCCTCCTATTCTGTCCATTAAATAAGCCACAAGCCCATTCTTTAACCGAATACCCACAGCTTTGAATTGGGTAAGATCCAATAGTTCCATATGAAGTTCCAATGGAAGACAGCCTTGTTGCTCTGCTTTGTGACGGCAGTTGCAAATGCAGCAGAACCCTCTCAAAACCTCGATGAATTATTACCTCAATGCGCTGTAAGTTACTTCTCGTTTTCAATTGAGTAAAAGAAAACACTAAACTTACATCCTACAGGTGTCATGCCTGAGTGCTGCTGTTGTCGACTCACCATGTTCTCCCACGAATACGACATGCACATGCACCAATGCACAAGTCCAAGAGGCAATGACCAGTTGTGTACTTAAGAACTGTACCGTCAAGGAGACTCTCCGTAAGTGCAATTGATATTGGAAAAAGTCCCAAGCTCTCACTGAACACTACTAACGCTCTCATTCAAAAGTTACCAAAAACCTAGCTTCCAGATACTGCAACGAGCCTATCCGCAACGAAGCGAGACAACACATCGTCCTAACGAGCGTCTTTGGCGGCCTTGCATTCATGTTTATTGCCCAACGGATAATGTCGAAGATTTTTTGGGGTGTAGAATTCAAATTGGATGATTGGTTCATGCTAGTCGCTGCCCTTTTTGGTGGAGCCAGTCTGGGTGTGAACCAATTTGGTCTTGTGGCCAATGGCCTCGGTCGTGATATCTGGGCCGTTCCCTTTGATCGCATCACCAAATTTGGAAAACTCCTTTTCGTCCTAGAAGTCCTTTATTTTCTACAGGTCATGCTGCTGAAAATGTCTCTTCTTTGGTTCTATTACCGGATTTTCCCGACAAAAACTGTTCGCCGGGTACTTTTGGGGACACTTACCTTCACCTTTCTTTTTGGCATTATATTTGCATTTGTGGCAATCTTTCAATGCAAACCCATCAGCTTCTTCTGGAAGAAATGGGACCATGATCATCATGGACACTGCTATAATACCAACACCATCAGCTCGTCAAATGCAGTCATCAGCATTGCCATCAATCTTTGGATGTTGACGATACCACTTTCTCAGCTCAGCACTCTTGATCTGAACGGCAAGAAAAAGATTGGCGTTGGAATAATGTTCTTTGTTGGCGCACTGTAAGTCCCCATGTCTCACATTGGATTACGAAACCATGTCTAACAATAACCTCAGTGTCACGATGATTAGTATTATTCGGTTGCAATATCTTGTCAGGTACCAAAACAGCGCAAACCAGACATGGGATTATCAAAAAATCAGTCGCTGGACGGTGCTCGAGTGTTCTATCGGTCAGATCTGCGTATGCCTGCCCGCAGCACGTGTTGTGCTAGCTCGTTTAAGCCCCGGAATATTCGGCTCGACCAAACAACCTGGTCCATATTGCAAACATGGAAATGGAAGAAATGGAGGCCCAGAATATCCAGAGCGCAGTGGAGCCATGCTCACCGACCCGGCCCGGGCACAAAAGTACTCATATCAGTCCCAAGTCAACCCGGGTGACTCTGTTGGCCACATCGACCCTGTTGGAATCATCATCGATCGAACATATGCTGTCGATTATGGTGAGATTGAAGATGTTCAGTTGGTGAATATGAAGGATTCTGATTGTAAGAGTTATGTGTCTCACGGAACTTTGTAAAGACTTATACTACATGAATGATGATTTGATGGCTCGTTTTGTATACTAAATATAACTTAATCATGCGAAAATGGATTTTTATTTTAGTATCACGCTATTACTTCGAAAATTTGAACAGGGAATTTGATATTGTGCACCTCGACACCTATCTTATGTCGGATTCATCTTGCCTCATACTTTTATTCGTATTTAAAAATCCACTCACTGGCTGGGCTGTTGACACAGTAATTATGAGACTGTTGCCTAGTCTAAATCCTTTCTCTTTTTCCCGTCTACAATTTAGTCTATCAAAGATACTTTCTCACATTTGCCAAATTCACAATTGCAGATACGCCATAGCGCGCAGTGTCATTCGTAAAAACCCAGTCAGCCTCTTCCCCATGATTGAAGTATTCCGGAGGAGAGACCTTATTGACCTTCCAGTCACATGTGTGATCATACCCATCAATGGTGAAGAATTGAGTCCATGCTGCATTCCCTAGGTCGTCGCTATTTTGTTCCACTGCTGCGAGAGCAGTAAGGGTTGAATGGCTCTGTCTCCACATCCCATCTGGAGTGGGGAACTCGAAACCGAATTCCTTGAGTTGAACCTCAGGGCCTCCATTGTATGCTCTGCAATAGGCGAGCCAGACCTTCTTGAAGTTTGTTACCGCTTCTGGAAAGTCATCTTTGGCGAAGTCAAGTAACTCAGTGAAAACTTCGGGGAAACCGAAAAGCATGGATAAATGTGAAATGGCGTACTTTGGTGTTGGAGGAGGACATTCTCGAATTTCACCTGTTTTGGGATTCAATAGGATGGCGTTGTTCCCAATTCCATAGGTGAGCTTGGATAGGCCGTCGAGCAATTTTTCTAAAAGCTCCCTGGAATGGGCCCAATCTCCTGTTCGTCGCTCCCAAGCTGTCAACCAAGAAGCGGCCAAAGGCCCGCAGTCAAGACCAATATTAGTCATCGCAAATCCCTCAGGAATATCTGCATGCTTTTGTACTTTTCTATGAGAGTCAAGGCCGAGGAGGGCGTCTTGGCACTCTTGAAGCTCTGAAATTACATCTCCAGTGCGCTCGTCACCAGTCAGATAGTAGTAAATCCGCTTATAGGTAACAGCAGATATTCGGAGTTGCTTCGAGCTGTCGCTAAAGTGCTGGACTCCATGACGGGTACCAAATCCTTTGAATCTCCCCGAGTGATACATGTCCACCTCGGTTGTATGCCTCGTCATGGCTTCTGCCATTTTGAAGACGTCCGCTCGACCAGTATGCAAAAAGTAGAGCCAAAGCCACAAATCAGTGGATAGTTCTGAATTGTCCCAAGCATAACCACCCACATCGTATCTCCAGGCATGGCGATACGAATCATAAGTATGTTGAACGTCGCCGTAATCCCAGAATCCGTACCATCGGTGTTGTTCAACTTGTCCAGAGTAGTATTTGAATAACGTGTCCAAGTTCTTTTCAATGTCCAATTCCTTTGGTGCAGGTGAATAACCCAGAGCATTATGATCGGGAGCCCAGGATCCACGGAATACACCTGTTGAATACATATACTCTGGTGTCGCGACCAGCCGAGGAGTGGACCTGACTAAAGAAGAAAAGAGACTTAGTTCTTGGTTGGATGGGGTGGCTGAGTATGGCTTGAGGAAAAGTTGGTTGGATCTGCCGATCCCATTTGCGGTGGCAAAGCCGGGTTCGTAGTCTTCATAAGTCACGTTGAGAGCCTCAAGTTGTTTACTGTAAGTGTCCAAACCGAGTCCATCGTGGTATGGTGCCGTCTCGAGAGGACCAGCCTGTGGCGAGTACAACCACATGGTAATCGTTCCCTCTTCCTTGGTCAAATGGTCCAAGTCTATTTGGGTGGGATAGCGTTCCCAGAAGTCAGACATGCCAACAGCCAGACCGCCATGGATAGCTGAGCCCACGTAGGCAATTCCATCCGCCCTCCCACCGCCGGTTGATTTTACCCAAGAACAACCAGGCTTTGTCCTTTTCTTGATGGTATGTCCATCAGACGACAATTGAGACAGGGTGTATGAATCCCAAGTAGGAATGGTCTTTGGACCCCTGACGAAATCTGACCTTGTCCATTCGTGCTCCTGGAGCTTTACTGGTTTCCCCGAGGTCTGATCGATCCTATTTTGAATGGTTGGACCAAATCTCATGCCGGAAAGACCTTGGACCTCTTCCTTTAGGATACCTCCATCCTGTCCTCCAAGTCGAATGTGTCTATTATAGGGTTCGGAGTCGTGTAGTGGTACTGAGAATCGAAGTCCCAGCGAAGTCAGGGGTTCGTCGTGTTCCAAATCATGCACAAAGGAGTGCACAATCCTCAAAGATGAGGCGTCAGAGTGCACGTAGACTCTGACATCGAATGGAAGGTGCTCTTTGCTATTCGATGTAGTCGTTCCGGTGACTTTGACAACAACTCTATTGGTTGTTGAATTTTCGATACGGACATCTTTGATACTTGTTGAGTACTCTTCCTTGTTAATAGATGCTACAAGCGTCGCGCCAGAACACACGACGCGATCGTTTAATGACAAAGTGTCAAGCAAAGAGGAACTTCCTGGAGGAGAGAAAACCAGCTTTAATCCAAGCCTGGTTAATATAGAAATTCCTTTGGGGCTTTCGTCGATGGTAAAACAGTTTGTTTCCTCTGAATTGTCAGCTCCTTGAATAGTATAGCTGTCAGAGTAGCCAACGTTCCCGCTGACGGAATGCGCCGTCCACTTGAGGGAGCCATCAGACCAAAACGCCACTTCGCGAGAGTCCAGCGGATATTTCTGACCACCTCCCTCGATGACGAATTTCTGACCTGGTCGGTAGCAACCTTTGGGCCATGGCATCCCAAAGGAGACCTCGTCTGACAGACTGCCCAAGTCTTTGGGGGGCGCTAGCCAATGGACGCGCCCAACTGACATTATCGTATAAAATAGCGCACGGACGGAGGCTAAGCGAGTATTCTTGGCGGACAGAGTGTGGAAGGGACAGCACCCAGAAATACCAGCTCACTGGCGCGGAAGGCTAAAGAGAAGTATGAGTGGCACGATGGGTGAAATGGCATTCGTGGGGGTTGGGGGTAAATCTGGAGAGGTCAGATGCAAGCCAAAACAAATCTAAGCTTTGTTTGAACCATCCCCAATACTTGGACATCCATGTGCGAGAGAGCCAAGAGGTCTGTTCGCCGCCCGTCTGCCAATCACGGCCCTTGTCTCGGTGGATCATTGGTACGATGGTGTGCGGAGATTGCGTATTAATGCGGGGAGCTCTCATGTTGCCCCGGATTTGCTAACCCCAATGGCTAAAGGACAAACCATTCTGCGGGGTTGGTTGGTTGAGCCATGTGAATTTCCCACAAACGATTGAACTCTGTAATCAAGGAAGGCCTTGGGATTGGGCCCCCCAACGGGGGCAAGGGTCGGTGTCTATTTAACCGGATTGCCAGGGACGTCGGCTTTCGGTCCAACGGTCCCCGTACATGTGGTAGAGCAGACTTTTGTAGCATTATTACCCCCAAAGTTGACATTCAAATGGACGGGTATATATGGTGTCACATTCGTAGCCTCCTTCTCCCCACGTTGTGCACCACACAGGGCGGAGAATCCTTCGAATACGCGGGCTCAAGCCGCATACACTGCCCCGATCTGCACTGCCCCGATCTACACTGCAACCATGGTCGAGCACCACGAAGACACGTCGGACCCCAAGTCCTTGACGCATGTACCCGACAAGGCTCAGCCCTACAGAGAACCCGACGAGAAAGATGCGGAGCGCGTTGATGCCGGCGACGAGAAGCACAAGGAGATTGAGAAGGAGAGGCGCGTCGCAGCAGGCGAAAAGGATGAAGAAGGCTTCATCTCTGCTGATGACATCCTCAAGGGTGCCCAGCAGGCAACAGATCAAGAACACACCATGAGCCTCAGGGAAGGTATTCGTAGATATCCCAGAGCTTGCGCGTGGTCTCTGTTGTTTTCGACAGCCCTCATCATGGAAGGCTTCGACAAGGCCTTTGTCACTGCTTTCTTTGCCTTCCCTGCATTTCAAAAGCGATATGGAGAGCTTCAAGACACGGGAGACTACCAGATTCCTGCAGATGTGCAGGCTGGCATTTCCAATGGCGTGAGCGCTGGTCAGATCATTGGCCTGCTGCTCAACGGTATCTTGGCAGACAAGTTTGGCTATCGTTGGGTTATGGAGGGCTGCCTCTTCCTGATGGTGTGCTTCATCTTTCTCCAATTTTTCGCTTCAAGCATCTACATGTATCTTGGCGCTGGAATTCTGCTTGGCGTTCCATGGGGTGTCTTCCAGACCCTGACAACCACCTATGCAGCTGAGGTCTGCCCCAACGTTCTGCGACCCTACCTCACCTCCCTTGTCTCCATGTGCTGGAGTATCGGCTATTTGCTTGGCACTGCCACTCTACGAGGCTTTCTCTCAATGGAAGGCCAATGGGCGTACCGAATTCCCTTTGCCATCCAGTGGGTCCTGCCAATTCCCCTGGCCATCGGAATATATTTCGCCCCCGACTCTCCCTGGTGGCTCGCCAGACGTGGTCGCATCGAAGATGCCGAAAAGGCTGTGCGGAGACTACAGTCAAATGTCTCCGAAGAGGACATTGCTAATACCATGTCAATGATGATGTATACCATCAAGATCGAAAACGAAATGAGCAAATCGAGCTCATATTTTGATCTCTTCAAGGGAATTGACCTTCGACGAACTGAGATTACCGTCTTCACATATGTCATTCAAGAAATCTGCGCACCACTTGTGTCATATGTGGTTTACTTTTTGCAACAAGCAGGTGTTCCCACATCGCGCTCGTTCGATTTCGCATGCGGCCAGTATGCATTGGCCATTGTGGGAGTCTTCGTTGCATGGTATCTTTCTCCCAAAGTAGGACGACGAACTCTGATTTTGATTGGCACATTCTTCATGTGCTCGACAACCTTCTTGATTGGTTTCCTGGGTATCAAAGATACCAGGAAGCACGCTAATTTTGCCTATGCCATCGGAAGTATTCTCTTGATTGAGTATTTTGTCTTCTTCATCACCTGTGGACCGATCATCTACACAGTCGTGACTGAAATCCCATCCAACTATCTTCGAACCAAGAGTGTCGTCCTTGCTCGAGCTACTTACAATGTTGGTGTTCTTGTTTATGGCCAGCTGGTTCCAAGAATGATCCAGGTTGCGTACTGGAACTGGGGCGCAAAGTCGGGTTTCTTCTATGGAGGTATCATGGCTATTGGCCTCGTTTGGGCTTATTTCCGTCTTCCTGAGACGAAGAACCGCACTTTTGCTGAGATTGATATTCTTTTCAAGAACAAAGTCAAGGCCCGTGACTTTAGCAAGACCAAGGTCGACTTGGCCACACAGTCTGTTAAAGAGGAATGAATGTCCCGCCAAGTATAGTTATAGTTGTTCTAATTTATATATTTTTACCATGAATCATTGAGAAAACATTAATTTCCCCTGACTGATGAAACATGATCGGTCTACCAAGAAAATGTGCGCCACCTACCCCGCCCGACGAAGATGCGGATCCGTAGCTATTTTCTGCTTGTTGTGAGCCGTAAACCGCCTCTTCCCATCTGTCTCATGTTTCTTGCATATTCCAGTACTTTATTCTATAAATAACATACTTTCAGCCTAATGTGATGTTGCAGAAGCCCTATTTCGCTCTCGTATCCCCGGGGAAGCTCCAGATAGAACCTAATTCTGAGCCCGAGTCTCATCCCACTTACAAGCCGTCACAGTGGTCAGCCTGGGTTCAGTCACCAAAAATACTTGAATGCTTCAAATAACTTAGGAGAGTTTATATTTGGCTGGGCCGTGATCAGGAGTGTCCTTAGTCCGCCATTAATGAGCAGGCCTTGCTCTCGATTTTAACACCATTGAGCCGGCGAATCAAAATTTCAGTTGATCTTCCCGAGTAATATTCTCACAGACAGAATCTTAATTGGCACTCTTTATCAACTGGCACGGCCCCATAGATTTGAATGGGTCGAGGGCTGCGTCAAAAGGTACCATTCCCGTCAGTGATACCTTTCTACACTGAGATGATCACACAAAATGCTACCAATAATAATACACTTTCCGCCGTTGTCTTCGTTACAGCTGGAACTCCTTCCATGGCCAGAAAGTCGCTATGGTCGCCCATGAACTATAGGGGCTCCTTCCATGAGGTAAAACACTACAGCTGACAATAGCTTCGCTCATAATTAGACGCGCGCACGGAGATGGTTAAAGTAACCTGGTTGTATCCCTTCCAGAAGCTGAAGGCTGTTGGTATGGCACACCATCGGACGTGCCGTCCCAAGCCGTGGCAACTCAGACGCAGCTCAGGCACAGCTCAGACGCTTTTGAGCTTAAGGTCCAAGACATATCGGATCCGCCTCCTAGCGGGAAAAATAAGCTTTTATCTGATAGGATAAATGTAGTGCAGAATACGCAACGAGTCATCCGAGTGAGACACTAAAGTCTTGGCATTCAACACCGCCATTCAAGTATTGACTACAAAAGAACCCCCACTTATTCCTTTGGGTATAAGAAAAAGAAAATAATGAATCTAAGAACAAAAAGGGAAAACGAAATCTCAATTATCTCGAATATTTCGAAATAGTGATTATGGAGGGGGAAAACCATGTGATGTCACTCCCACGCGACTATGAAACCGGCTGCCACAACCTCACGCAGCCACCATACAAGTCGGGCGAGCGTAAGCCAAATTTTTACCGCAGCGCAAACGGCGGGTGAGATTTTCTAGAAAAACTTTTTTTGTTCTCTTCCAACTTCTCAATACTCTCAATCATCAAGGATTACCAAGATGCTTGGTCCATCATGGTTGTCTCAACCAACCTCATATCGACAACCGGGTCAATCGTCGACGTGATAGAGCTGGTCTCTAAAGCCGTACGAACTGCCGCAGAACTCCGAAACGAATGGAAAGAGGCGAATCTCTCTGTTTTTCTCCTTGAGAGCCAGCTCATGGCTTTGAATGATGCGTTGACCAAGGTCAATATGTGGGTGGAATCCGATTTTGACGACCCGCACCATCAGCTTGTCATGGACTTGGATCGCTGCGTTGAATGCTGTCGAATGCTAGTTGTCCAGATCGAGAAAAAGCTTTTAGAAGCGACGAAAAATCTGGGGAATGGACTGGACGTTCAGGGGAAATTCAAGCTCTTGTGGAAGTCAAAGGATATCAAAAGAGCGCAGAAAACTCTGGATCGCCAGACGAACGCGTTGAATTTGTTGCTTACAGCTTGTAACTTGTAAGTTATACCCATGCGACTAACAATAAATTCTAAACTTGGGCCAGGACTAGAAACTCAGAGCAAAAGCACATGTTGGAGAGACGAGAGACGCGACTGGTGTTGAGAAAGATGGAGGACGACACGGCTTCTCTCTTTGTACACCGCGACGTGGAATCCCTCTTAACATGCTTGACTCGCACAAGCATTCGCGCATCTAAAAGGTCTCTCCGATTCGATTTCGACCAAGATCTATTTATGAGCCGAATTTACGACAAATGGATCCGTGGCTCCGTCAAAAAGTGCCTCAGAGACAAACAACCCATCGCAAGGCGCCAATCGTCGACAGAAGATTTGATCAAGTTGCTCCGCTCCGATCCGACACGACCACATGACGCTTTGCTTCTCGGAGATCAGTCGAAAATAGATCTGCTAAATGTTATCCTTTCTGGATATTCCCAAGAAGACCTCGTCGATTACAAGCCCAGGATACTCCAGAGTGTCTCGGACAGTGTGAAAACACTGGTAGGGGCTGTACAGCAGGCTGGTATCGCATCAGAAGACGAGATTCTCTGGGGACATCTGGAGACAATTAGTAGATATCGATTTGATCTCTTCAAGGTTGATTTGGAACTTAGTTCCAATTTTAGCGATGCGCTCGTGTCTGTGTTGCAAAACCCTGTGGTCGTGAAATTTTTGAATAGCATATCTGATCATGAACTCTTCTCTTCGACTCAATAGTTTGTGCTCCTGTTAATAATTATTTTACTGTGAGACTAATTTGAGATAGCTTTCTCACAGAAGCAAGGAGAATCTCTTCCGTAGACTATCTTCCGAATGGAATGGATATTCTGCAGTACATGACCAGGTGCTCAGGTATTCACAGAACAAAACTTGACTTTTTGAACATTTTTACCATCACCGAAGGACAACAGAGAGATGAATTGATTTCCTACTTTGAAAACGTAACATCTGTTATTTTTACGATAGATTTGGAAGCGAGCGCGCAGTCGGACGGCGAGCCCACCTCCACCAATGTTCAAGAGGTCCTTGCTTCATTCGCAAAGCTCACCTCGTCCAGGCTGAACCGGCATATTTCCATCATCATTCTCTTCACTAACATCATATGCAAACAAGTTCCAGTGGCAGTTGTGTCCTCCACTGATGGCAGTCTAGACCTGTGGATAGATGAGAGCACGAAAAAGAAAATCTACGATCTGCGATCATTGTTTCAACACTTGAATGGAGGCAAGCACATCATTTACGAGCATTTCTTTACCAAAACAGATCAGAAAGTTATTGACTCCATTAAGAAAAGTGTTAGCACAACCATTGCCACGAATATTCTTCGAGGCATAGGGGCCCGTTGATGATTGATGGGTGGGATGAATATGATAGGAAGCTCAGAATAACTCATTGAATAAACTCGCTTTCTGCCTGAACTATGTCCTTCGTATTTACATAAAATAGCTGTGATATTCATGCGACACTTATACGATATTCATTGGCATTCTCATGATACTAGTTTCCAAAGGGGACTTGGTCTTGCGAGTGTCCAGTCGCCGGCTCGGCGATTCGAGCACCAGTGTCAAGTCTGTCCTCGAGCGCGAGCAGCGAAAAGACACCTCCCACAACGGGCCTTGCCACGAACTGATTACCGGGGAAGGCACCGGTGCGGGGGTCGTATAGGTCAGTAAACGCGCGCCAAGTTGGCGTCTTGTCAATCCAGTCAGCAACCTTGCTAATAAACATGGCCTTTGTCTCCGGCTTGGCCACGGCAGCTGCAAACAGCTCCCAGTCAACTTTTGTAAGCCTTCCTCGTGTATCAAGGACGACGCCGTATTTATCTTGGATGGAGTAGTAAAAGTCACTTTGCATGTCATAGATGGATTGCGGAATAAAGTCTAGACCCAAAAGTTTGTCAGAGTAAATGTTGTACAAAATACCTGTGTGACAACTGTTAGCAGATGTTCGTTGCGGCGCGCGTCCAATGTAAAAATGACGCTCTGAGAACTGACCGTATGTGTCGGGGTTGTCATATTGCAGCATGCTACGTTTAGGATTGGAGTCGGGGTTGATAGCATGCACCATCCAATAGTCGAGATATTCCTCGGCAACCCTCAAATACTCCTCCTGTGCTGTGTAATGCCCTGTGAGGTGAGAAATTTCCGACATTGCGCGCAGGGCTATGATGCCCTTGATGGCGAGATTAGTCTGGTTCCTATTATAGTTATTAGCCGAGTTTGTCATTACAATAGTTGCCACACTGGGACCCACGCAAGATGGCCATTGAAGTCATCTGTGGACAGTTGATCCGCAGGAATCTTGGCCTCTTCGATCAAATATTCGGCCCACTTTTGAAGCATGTCCCAGTTGCGGTGGAGGTAGCCGCTGTGTTTTCTTTTCTGTGCATAAGCGAGCATCATGATGATCATGTTACCGCACTCCTCGAGCGGCATCTTCTCATCATTTCCCCTGGGGTGTCCAACCGCGTTGGGGAAGGTACCTAGGTCATGCTTTTGTCTGATTAGTCTACGAAGCATTGGTGAGAGGGAGTGAGCTTCTGGAACTAACTTGTGCGTAGTCATTAGGGTACTGGTACCGTTCATTCTCCAGGAGTGGATCCAGGGTATATCGGATAAGCTCAGGGTTCAGGTAGAGCATGATCGGCAAGGCAGGGAAGATGACATCAACGGTCTGGATATCGCTGTTGGAGCTGATTTCTTTCAGGAAGACCAGGACATCGCGTTTGGTTCCTGTATATGCAAGAGCTCCAAATACCTGGCGCACACCAAGGCTGGTAATGGTCAAATAATCCTGTCCAGCCACCGCCTTGGAGTGGTCAGCAATGTGCTCGTCGAGCTGCTCCGAATGCCAAACTGCGTGGTCGTAATCATGGTAGAAGAAGGTAACTAGCTCGTTTTCGGCAAACCATTGCTTCCAGAGCGACGGGACCTTGCGAGGCTCATCTTCTTTTCCTTGGAACAGAATTGCTTCTTCTTGCGTGTAGCCAATGGTGAATAGAGTGCTCTCCCACTTGCGCCCGACACGGCCCAGGTCTCGTGACAAAGCGAAAACAGGCCTACAAAACTTGTCAGCCGAGTTCAAATATGCACATGCATACTCTAATAAGAAGGCTTTTTATTACCAATCATCGCTGACGGGACGGAAATGTTTATCAATCTCCTCTGTGAGCTTTCCATGCTTGAGAAACTGCTTTCGCACAGTGGTATCGGCTCCAATCTGATAGCTGACTCCGCTCTATAGGGTATGTCAGCTTAGCGCACAAGGCTTGCAGTAGTTGATGTACTGCACAATGATGTCGGTGTAGCCTCGTACCTTGTCTCCGGTGGCCCAGTACCAGTTGCCCCAGGAAGCGACCTCGTTCCGCTCTTTGAAGACTTGTTGGTATTGCCTCCAGAAGCGGTGGAATCTGACACCGTCATTTGAGTCCGTGTCCCACTCAATAACGGCCTCATTTTCTCCCGAAGCCCACTCTGGCGAGATTTAGCAACAAGAAGCGATATACATGCAATATACACGCAAGGGGGGTACGCACCTCCTGTGACATCAGAGTAAATGCTCACGGAGTGGGAACGGCCGTCTAGCGATCTCACAGCAACATTGAGGTAGGATGAGGTGACGGATTGCCTTCGTAGGTCATCATGATACACGGGGGACAGAAACTTGATCTTCATTTGCACCTTGTCGTCGACATTCATTATGAACGTCGTCGTCGTAGACGTATACTCCATTGATTCCTGCTTGACGAGTGGAGCGCCGGGGGCACCGCCCATCCAGTTGAAGGGCCTGCCATCAACCATGATGAAGCCCTGCCAACCCTGGATGCGCTGGCTGCAGACTACGGCGTCAGCATGGATACGTACGCGGATACCAAAGCCACGGGCACGGTAATGATCACAAAAAAAGAAAATAGTTCACCTCCAGAACTGCGGCCACTCTCCCGCCAGATACCCGCTGGGGGCGCCATCTCTACGGCCGTTCAGCCAGGTGTTGAGGTACGGCGACCGGACAGCCAGTGGAGCTGCCGGGGGTCTTGCGGGGATGAAGTCGGAGTCGGCCGGGGGACCATGGTGCACCAGGCCCAGGAGCCCCGCGAGGGAGGTGACAAAGGGAATCTTCATAATAATCTTGTGATTGTGATTGCACACGGCGGCTGGTTATCGACTGTGCACCACTCGATTGGTAGCTTCAGAGGATGGGAAAGTCAAGGCAGCGGCCGAGCATGAAGCCTGTGTTGGTATTGGCACTGGCACTGGCGCTGGGCTGGGCATGTTTCCGGCAGCCCCGCACAGGGTTAATATCGCGCTAACCGCAAGTGAAGCGAGCCGTGGCGCCTCATGCCACGTCGTTATTGGATGCTTTTGTTGACTCAAAACAAGGAAATCCGAGTCGATCGCCTCAGCGCTGAAACCCGTGTCTCTGTCTGCTCTGGACCGACTTTTGGAGGCGAGGCGGTGCGCATGTAGGTTGGGAGGCTGGGCGAGCGACAGCAATATCCAAGGATGGAGCCCGACGCGGGCCATTACAGGTCCAGGGCCCCCTTCCAGTTCTCTGGGCTGCTTATAGCGGCGTACTTTTTATTTAGAGCCGCGTAAGGGGATGTAAGGGGATGTGTGGCAGTGGTGGGGCGCCTCGGTAGCTCGCTCCTCGCTGGCTGGTGTCTGTCGCCGGGCTGGTGTCTGTCGCTGGGCGGGCTGGTGTCGCGGGCTGGTGGTGATAGCATGGGGTGTGTGGGTGGGAGGGAGGGAGGGAGCGCAAGGAGGCGGGGAGCGGGCGGCTTCTACGGCAGCCCAGCAACTCGACCGACCGAACGTAAACATGACATTTCATTTCTCTCCACCCAAAACACACAAGGTACACAGTTGGTGATGATGATGATGATGATGCAATCTTGGTACGAATTCCCACTGCACTGCGGATAGCCGGCAGTGATGTACGACATATTCCGACATAACCGCGTGTATATTTCGTATCGCATTTGCATCTTGCATCCGTCCATTCATTCGTCCAGATCAATCAATCAATCAATCAATCAATTACAATCAGGTCGGTCGGGTCGGGCCAGCGCAAGGGGCATCGCATCATGGCGCGCGCACGAGACAACTCGCGAGGCGGCCTCCTCTCCTCCTCTCCCCCCATTTGCTGCTTGCTTTTTTGTCCGGGGGGGAGGTGAGGGGACGGACGGACAACCAAGGCCCCAAGGATTGCATGTGGGTGCGGAATGTCCCCAGCCACCGCGCAATGGATAAAATTTAACGCGCAGGCCTGGTTTGGCTGGCTGGCTGGCTGGCTGGCTGGGCTGGCTGGGTGCACTATGCACTATGATGCACTACTCTCCGTGCCGTATTTATGTACATCAACTTCCTTTTCGCAGGCTGGGCTTGGCTTGTGCAGGCGCCAAGATAATACCACGTCTTGCATGCAGTGTAGGGGGCTTACCGTCATTTCATTGGCTTTGTGCGAAATTCTCGCGCCAAGGCCACGCAACACTGCAGCAATACCCAAAAGCTCACGGGGGAGGTTCCACTGGAGCGTCACATCAGCTGAATTCTGCAGATCGCCATGCCGCTTGTGGTCGTATTTGGCCCAAAAAGCTTGCTTGATGCCGTTCCAAGCGGGAGTTTGTAGTAAAGGAGAGAAGAAAAAGGAAACACACACGTGATAATCGAGGCAATTGAGAGAGAGAGAGACGCACACACACAGAGAGAGAGAGACAGGGACAGAGGCAGACAGAGACAAGCAGCATCAGCTCTCTCTCTCCCCTCTCACTGTGTCTGTCACCATGCCACCACTCTCACACCCACACACCCCCCGAAACTGAGTAAACAAGCGGCACACACCACAAAAACACAACACAACCACCCATCCCCATCCACCAACCTCCCAAAAGTAAACACGGGAAGCTCCCCCCTCACCCAATCACAAGCTGCAATTAGCGCTCCACTGCTGATCCTGGCGGTTCATGATCGGGTATCGGCCTCAGCTGAGTCGTGTCTTCTTCCCGGGGCGCACCCGATCTTAGGGCGTCCACGCTATTGCCAGTGATAAGATTGCAATTGCTCTGACCGCATCCCTAGCTCCTCCACGAGGCGTCGGCTGCCCTTGTCCCCTTTGGGGCTGGAGCTCGGTAGCTGGGTAACAGACCCTTTAGGGGAAAGCTGGGGCCCAGGTGTCTCAAGCTAATATGGGAGCCATCATAATAAAGAAGCACCGACCTCCCAAACTCTGAAGCTCCTACTCTCTGAAAACTCATCTCATCCTCCTCTCGACGCGCATCCATCCATCACCTCCATCATCATCATCATCCATCGAGGCTTTGCAATTGCACTTGCGAAGCTATAATAATCCAGCTGCACCTCGATCTCTCGTAAGTGCTGCACTATTTCATCTCTCTCATCTGCGACCGACACGAACACGCGCGTCGCGTTCCACGTCACCCAAAACACAAAAACAACAGTGTTGTTCTCGTCCTGTCAGCATCTGACGGCGCTCCTCAGCATCATCACAAGCTCTAAAAACATCTAACAAAATGGGCTACTACGACGACGAGGGTTAGAAATGACGCCTCCCTAACCATAGCACCCAACCAGACAATTCCATGAGCTAACCGTCGTTTGTTTTTCTCAGGCGCTTTCCACTCTTTCCGTGAAGGATCATACAAAATGGCCGGCGGTCACCATCACCACGGAATGCCTCGTCCCGGCCCCGGTGACTCTGCTGAGGCCTACATCCCCAACACCGTCGTCGTTCCCACCAACCACGTCCGCCTCGGTGATACCCTCATCCTCCAGGGCCGTCCCTGCTCCGTCATCAAGATCTCCGAGTCGTCCGCCACTGGCCAGACCCGCTACCTCGGTGTCGATGTCTTCACCAAGCAGCTCCACGAGGACTCTTCCCTGACCTCCAACCCTGCTCCCAGCGTTTTCGTCCACACCGTTCTCGCTCCCGTCACCAAGCAGTACCGCGTCCTTGACGTCCAGGAGGGTCGCGTCACCTGCATGACCGAGACTGGCGACGTCAAGCCCGACGTCCCTGTCAGCGAGCAGTCCAACCTCAGCCACCGCATCAAGCAGGCTTTCAACTCTGGCCGCGGCAGCGTCCGTGTCCTCGTCCTCAGCGACGGTGGTGTCGACCTCGTTGTTGACGTCAAGACCCTTCACGGCTCCAACCTGTAAGCGCGTTCTTTGCTTTTCAGCGTCTGACAATTGGAACATTGTGGTGGAATATAGGATAGGGTAGAAGGGACTTGTACCAATAAAATTTTTATTTGTTTCGAGTGTGCCCTCATCCATTTCTGCGCAATTTGGGGACAAGGTGCACTTCGCATCCAGCCGGGAAATGGACACACTCATCGCAAACATTGGAAAAACAATCAATCATGTCAATAGCTATTGTCCCTCGTTTATTTCTTAATAAAACACCAAAGCAATACCCATTTCTTAATTAGCACATAACATAACTACACACTTGCGCGCGCACTCAATTGATCCAAATTCCGCTTGCCATTGACAGTTCAGCAACGAAGTCATCCGCATGCATTAGACCTGAGACAGATCAAGACAATCTTGCGACAACACAGCAACCAGCAACGTCACCGCTATTCTCGCTTACACTCGGCAACGTTGTTGGCTTTGGTGGCTCTTGTTTTGTTGTTATTATTCAGCTTCCTCGGCACGCGGATTGCCCGTCTCCTCGCTGGGAAAAAAAGGGGGTGTTCTAGAAAAAATAGGCTTAAAGTGTAAGGGTCCCCCAGTCGTAACCTGAAGGCAACCGAAATGAGCATGGCGCGCACCATGGGCCATGGCCCAATATGACTGTGACGTATGAGTACCCTGACTCACCCACCTCAGCGACATCTAAATCCGTCAGGTAGAGGCCTAAAATAAGACACAAAAAGCGTACAACTAGCTTATGCTTATTGTCGTAGCGACCCCATTGGCCTCGGGTCGGTCGCTAACTAATGCCCGGCCGAGCATCGTGATCCCGTGATCATCTAATCAATCATCTAGGGTAGCAGCGGCGACTCTTGAGTATGCCTCTCTGGAATAATTTTTTTTAGAGGTAGTATGGGAGGCTGTGGTTAATGTCCGTGGCTTTCCAAGTGTATTTTGCTTCTTAGGTAGTGAGACGGCGCAAGGAAAGTACCCGGATAGTAAAAGACTTTATTTTGAATGGAACGGGGGAGATAGAGGGGAATACAGATAGGACCAACCAATTGTACACGAGACCAACAGGTTGAATTGACGAGAGCGCCCATCTATGTACACGCGAGCAGAAACTAACACTGAGTTGCAAACAATCCAGCAATCCCACAAGGTCAGTACATCCGGGTTATAATTGCTACAGACAAAACCCTTTCGCACCATTGATTCATCAAGGTTGCCCAATCTGGTACAATTTTTCTTTCCTATTACATGAACCATGCCTGTATAAATCATTCATACTCTCCCATCTCTTCCCATACCCATCCTCTCATAAAGAAACCTCTTCATCATTCCCAGTCTTTGCCAAAACATTTACTTTCACGATGAACGCTGCATCATTTCATCTTTTCCCAAATCTACCATGCGAACTGCGGCTCGAGATTTGGAGCCATGCGATTCGCACAGCAGAACTCTCGCGCGTCGGAATCCACAACTTCTTGATTGTGGAAAAGGAACAGTACGACAATTATGAACCCTGTTTCGCCGTTGTCCCGACTGCGCATGATGGTGGCAAGATGAACCAGTCGGCTTACCTTTGGGACCTTGGTCTCTGGACGGCGTGCAAAGAGTCGCGCGAGGTAATTCTTAACTTCTTCACCAGGCAACATTACATTGAAGGGTTGGGGAACACTTGGGATACGGACCCATGGGATGAATGCAATTTCCAACAAATGCTAGGCAAGTTCCTGTACCTAGCGCTGGAGTTGAGGAAAGATCGCTCTTGTCCCCCAGTTGCTCTAAAAGGACCTGAGCAACGTACGTGTGGTAATGATGGGCGATTCATCGTTTTCCCAGTTCACGATGGGTTCAAGTTGGACCTTACCCAGGTCACGGGAAGGCTATTTTCCGAGGGACACGATTTCCGTGTTATGGACTGGAACCGGTTGCTTCCTGGATTGTCATTCCTGATACCCGAACCCAGCATTCCCAACACTCCCGTCAAGAACATTATATTTGAGTTCGATCCATCGTGGCATTGCGACTTTCCAACAAAATTTTGGCAGTTTCAGTTTGAGCATACGCCACGGGCTATTGTTGCCTCGTTGCTTGAGGATATTTACCGTTATCATTGGACCACGGTTATTTGGCTGATAGATCGGGGCACCTATGAGTGCGAGCTGCCAGAGCAAGGCAGTAAGCAGAACAGACCATGGCTAGCTGATGACCGTGTTTTTTATGACTGCGACGAAGAATTTGCCGTGTCTCGTTGCAGACGAGACCGCCAGGATCAATCGGCGGTGCATTTCATCTACGAGCTGGGACGGAGTTTGGACGTGCAAATAAATACTCATGGTTTTAGTGGATTGAGGAAAACGACGTATGGAACAGAATGCTGTAGTTTATTCAGCCAATTCGGTATCCTTAGACCTAGAATAACAAGAGCATCCAAATGAAGTAGATTTCGCATTATACAATGTGACCCAGATGCAAATTTCCCATGCGTAGAAAAATCGCCTTCATCGTGAAGTATCTAGTTGAAGTTGTGCATGAGCCGCGGGCAAAAACTGTCAGTCCTTGTATAGAAAATTCTCAAGTAACTAAATGCATCTTCTCTGTCAGTGGAATTAGATTAGGGACCTGAAATCTTTGAGTTATTTCTATCTGGAACCTTTGCACAAACAAACTCAGCGTTGGTATCATGGAAGCACTTTTCTTGTCGCTCTGCCGATTCATCCACCACTTTCCTGTGTCGTGTCTGCTATTGCTGCCCCCCCTGAGGTCGGGGCTACTGGTACACGTCCTGATATCTACGGTTACGATGATGGTCTTACTTTTGGTAAGATGCTAGGAGCGCTGTACGACTATTCTGTCAGTAATCAATTACTGATATGTTAGAACCGTATACGTGCTGGAAATAGGAAGAAAAAAATGTTGGAATAGTAATGGGAAATTGCCAGAAAAAATTTATAAATTAAGTCCTGTCCTTGCCACAGGTTTTTGGGGTGTTGCTTTTCTTGATCTATGGGCCCTTTCAGCTCCATTATGATACCTCCAGTCTGACAAGATGTTAATTCTTATTTCCAATACCCACACTCCCTGAATTTATCCAGTAATTTAGGGGTGATTAGACGTCGAGATAGCCGTTGACCTCCATATACTTACCCACGGTCACGATACGATTGCGATCCCAAAATGGTACGGTTCTGTAGTGATTGATCATCCTGACCAGATCGCGTGGCTTTGTCATAACTCCATGGAAGGGACAATGTTCGCCGTAAATTTTGTCTTGATGCTGTGTTTGAGCGCCAAGAATTGCCTGGTGGTGAACAAAGAAATAGAACTTGGTGAAAGTAAAATGGAGCTGATCTTCGAAACCCATTGCCTTCACACCATGAAGGAGCTGAATGCCCTGTCTGCATAGCCAATGCAAGTACTCCATCTCCTGATCTGTGGATCTATCCACAAAATTTTTGATAAAGACCTTGCGTTGGGCCAAATTTTCTGAAATATTTGGGTATATTTCCTCCCATGCTAGATCCGGGTTTTGTTGCGGGTTCGATTTGGCGATACGTTGGACAAGCGGATTTAGCCTTGTGTTAATTTGCCGTAAGATGTAGTAATGACAATTGAAGACGTAACTGTAGATGGTGTAAAGCTCTATTCTATCCTGGCTGGGGTTTTGGAGAGGAAGGTTGGAATGTGTCTGGTAGCGGTCCTCATTTTGTGGATCTTGGCCGGCAGGGAGAGCACAGGAGTAAATCTCGAATCGGAAAATTGCTTGGTACAATCTTGTCGACTCTTGTCGAGAGAGAACAATGGGATCAAGCGGAACTTTGCTTGATCGACGGATGCAAGTATTGCGAGGTCTTTGCGCAAAGTCTGCATGTAGTTGGACCCAAGCATTTGGAACGTAGTGAGAGATGAGCTCGTCGGCGTCATTCATGAGCCTGCAGAGAGCTCTTAGGTACCCAAGGGAACTTTTTCGTGGCGAATAAACATCCTCTAAAATCGCATTGGCTCGCGAATGGTGATGGGCTGCATCATCGTCAGGAAAATTCTGATGCAAATGTCGGAATCTTGCGGCCCAATAAGACAACTGACTTAAATCTTCTTGGCGTGCCTTGGCGTACATTTTGGCCTCGCAAGATTGCAGAATACAATGCCGGTATCTTGTGTAATACGACAAAGCGAATGGGTCTGCCGAAATGAGAGATTGGATTTGCTCTGGTGTATCGCATTTTTCCATGACCAAAACATACACCTCACATGGCAGCTTGTGGAGAGTGTTTTGGGCGAATGAATGCCAATCAGCAACCAGAAGTTCAAAAGCCATCTTCATAAAGTAGCAATAGATCGTGGTTGTGCCGATGTGTCGTCTGTCGGTGCGCACTACCGTTAGGAAGACCTCTCAGTTTCCTCGCTTGCTTCGTAGCCAGGATCTTGATGCACAGTGTCGGGTTCCGCGTCTATATTCCAAAGGTGTGGTGGAGTGGTGTTTCTACTTCGCTGGAGTCAGAGTGTACTGGAGTTGGTGGAGTGAGTGGTACGAATATGTAGTAGAAAGCTATGGGGCGTGCAGGTAGGTTACCGCTGAGTCCTTGAAATGGTTCTGAAGTTGAAATAAGTAGCGATGGCGATTGGAAATGAAGTTCACTATCAAGAAAGGGATATTTGTAAGAATAAATAATAGATGGTACATCCAGGTAATTTAGGCAACGATGAGAGACAAATACAGCTGCAAGTGCTTCGACGAAAATTTCGCGCAAGGTTTAATTCTCAATCCAGCCCACTTTTACTTCTGGCATAGAGGATACTATTGTGAACGGTACCACTGATTCCAAAATGTTATAACCCAAGCCGACCTACCTGGGAGCTGGTTAGGTTAGAAGGTCAGGTGACCTAGCATGATGCCTCAGAGCGGGGGAGTCTACAAGATGAGCCAATGAACTAATGGTGGCTTGGACATCCAGCCTTGCTTGAGGACCTTAGGCCTAATCCATAATCTCTCACATTCCCCTCAATTAATCACCATTTGCCCTGATTTCGACATGGATGCAGCCTCTCCGGTGGAGCCCTTGGGTGAGAGACCGGCTTCACGAAAACTAAGGCTGCCTGACCTAGTTCACGACTCGAAACTAGAGACGCGCCTAGGCCAGAATGGAGACACAATACATACATCCCGAGACGCTTCAGGGCAAAGAGGGGCAAATCAACAGGAGCGATGGCGACAGAAGCTGCTTCTAGGTTGCGGAGGCGGAGGCGCCGTTTGGCTGCAGGAGAAAGTAACGGGAGGAGAGTCTTCAACTCCAATATTACGTGCCGTCAAAGCAATTCAAGTACATGAACCTCGTGGATCTACATCACGTAATCGACTATCCATCGCCGAAAACTATGTGCGCGAGTTAGAAGCACTTGCAAAGTTCTCCCAACGAAAGGTTGGTGTTATGATCTTATTTCCCGTCGGAAGTCAAGCTCACAGGCCTGTCCAGTATGCAGGTTGTTTTGTGCAATTCTATGGGTGGTGGGAACAGCTAGAACATCCTCGGCATCTGCTCGTGGCCATGGAGTACTGTCCACTTGGTGACATGCAACATCATATTTCATCGGAAGGACCCCTGAGCCCGGGTGAGGGACAGGACATCACTGCACAGTTATTGGATGGTCTGGGTTATATGCACCAAGAGGGATTTGCCCATCGTGACCTGAAACCGGCGGTACGTACGCTTATTTTTGAAACCACTAACTCGACTCTCATTTTGTGACTCAACAGAATATCCTTATCAAATCATCTCCACCTGATCGCTGGTGGGTTGTGATATGCGACCACGGCCTGAGTAAACGAGTCGGAGGTGAACAAATATCAACTACAATCGTAAAGGGAACACCGTTATTCATAGCTCCCGAGCTCCGTGGTTTCTACCAAGATATCGCGCCCACAAAGGCAGACCCATATGCCGCTGATATTTGGGGCCTTGGTGAGACGATTTACCGGATACTATGTGATCGACCAGCCTTTGACTCAGATGACACACTTCGCAGATTCGCTTTAGGATCACTCCAATTTCCCACTCAAGCCCTGCAAAATTCGGTTGTGGGCAACCAGGCAATAGACTTTTTGTCTCGCATCATGCACCCGCGACCTGATCGCCGACTGACATGCTTTCAAGCAAGAGAGCATGGCTGGGTAAAAGACAATAAAAGCCCACATACACCAGTCATAGAGTCTGAAGTCTCTTCGTGAGTGATAAAGAAGTATATGTCGTCAATAAGATTATTAACAACATCTCTAGATTGAATTCATTGCACTTAGACCCCGACCCCGTCGTTCAGCTATCTACGCAGCGCTCGGAGAGTCATGTAATTTCACCAAGTGCCGCCACATATTCTAGGGATTGGACTATGTCCACAAATCCATTTAGGAATTGTTCTTCCGAGATCCCGAATTTTAAAATTCATAACGCATCATTGCCTAATACCTCGGCGGGTTCTGCCCGGACTGAGATTAAAGGCCTGACAAACGACCTAGCAGAACTGACGGCCATTGAGACCCGAGCCACCCGAGATGGCCCATATCCCTATAACGAGCTGTTTGACTTTGAGGCAAACCAGCATGATTCATCTCTTGAAACTCAGAATGTATCAAATGCTTTGGACGAGCCGCCGGATTGGCGTTCTGCGGAAAACGCGACGGCGGTCATTGCACACTTGCCAGAGACTCTAGAAAAGGGGTTTGAGGAATATACCATGAATAGTCAGAACGTGTCAAATGCTTTGGACGAGCCGCCGGATTGGAATTCTGCTGAAAACGTGACGGCGGTCATCACACACTCGCCAGAGACGCCAGCAAACAGGTCTGAGGAATATATGATGAATAGCTCGAAGAAAAAGTTCAACATGAAATGGAGGAAGTTCCTTCCAAAGCTGAAACTCACATCAAATTTAGGTGCCCTTAAGGGTTATGATCCTGGAGATCCTGAACAAAAGTACGTCTCATATTTTGAGGTTCCAGAGAAGAATTTCGAATGTGATACGGTTGACGCAGTCGAAGTCAAAGCCGCAGTGGATTTACTTAGGAAAATGTTTATAATTGATTCGGATCTATCAAATTGTGACCCGCGGCAGACTACAGAAGTCCAACGGGAAGAAATGAGAGCGCAAAGCAATGCTATTTTTGTTGAAATAAATCGCTTGGTTAGATTGTGGGATAGGAAAATTCGCAATGATACTCCCTACGCCACACAGCAACAGGAGTCGCTGGAAATTGCTGAGATTATTAGTATATTAGATGAGATCGGGCCTCGCAGATATTCTGATGATTAACCGCTGTTTGAAACGCCGAGGCCCAGGAAGGCCCCCTAGTGGATTCCACGATGGCTGCGCTAGAGAGACACTTTCAAGGCTATCTGAGACTTCAATAACTCGTAAGGGTTACGAAGGGCCTTGCTCTATCAAAAGGCGGGCAGGCTATAATCTAAAGCCATCATAAAAATCGCGGCTTTGGTACCAACTTTGCAGTGAAGGAGCAGTCGTCTCTCTCACAAACCCCCCATTTTCAGCAAAGATACTTTGACTTGTGAAATAGCCTTAAAACTGTCTTCATGGCAAGTAACAGGCTTGCAACCAAAATCGTTGCTTTCTCCCTAGACAATTATTCGGACGCCGACATTCGTCCATTAAAAATGGAAGTAGATAGATCTCTATATTGTTCAATAAGAATTGCTGACAATCAAGTTTATTGTTTCTTGAATGCGGACAATTGAAGTGTATTGGTGAATATAGGTAGTATTTAATCAATCATGGATTAGGTATTGAAGGAAGCCATGCCTTGATGAAATATTGGGAACTCCAACCCGTACTGGGCGATGGAATGTAAATTATAGACAGTCAATTAAATAACAGGAAGGACTGAGAGGAAATATGACGGCAGATTATTTGCTCTAGTTAAAAACATTTCACTTTGAAACATTCTCTGTTCAGTTTTGACGGTTACTGAATTTATCATTGCCCTGAAGGGGTGACTCTACTAAGGAAACGGTGACATGCGCGCGCACAATGAGGTGTCAATTAAATGGGTTCTTGATAACCAAATTGGGGATTTAAGTCGAAGACATTACTACTGACATAAAACCGATGAGATGGGGCTACCATAATAGGGATAAAGGCTGTTCATATACTTAATGAGAGACTTAGGGTTAGTCTATAACAGCTAACTAAAAGGTTTGAAGAGAAGGTAAGGTTAGTAAAAGCTTTTATATGCAGAAATAAGCCTGATTGCAGTCTTGGCATCCAGAACATCTATATGAGGCAGGATTGAGACGCTAGACTACTCGTATCGCAGGCCTCTCTTCATGCGTCTCACCGAGGAGCGAACACACTGAGAGAATCGATTATCATGGGCAACACAGGATGTGCCAGAGACGCACTTAGTGCTACCAGTCCAGATTTTACCACCGCATTGACCCCACAGTTCAACTTCGCCTGCAGAATCTTCATTTGAGCTTCCATCAACAGCGGACGATGTGGCCACTTCACTAGATGCAGCTGTGGCTGCGAGCTTATTAGCGAAAACAGCCACGCCAGGGGTCTCGGCTGCAGACGATGTTGCCGCAGGAGTAGAAACGGGAGATGCGGTTGTTGTGCCAGAAGAGGAGCCCAGGTTGCTGGGTCCCGCATTGCTAGTGACGAGATTGGCGACCTCACTTGCAGCGACTGGAGTAACAAGATATTTCTGAAGGTTGGAGAATGCTGACAAACCACCTGTACCGGACATTGAAGGCCAGTCACCGCTGCTGGAGTCAACACTGTTCACAACACAGTCTCTGCCGATGTAAGATGAGCAAGTGCTGGCAGAACCGTCTGGAACGTTGAACAAGGTGGAAACCGAGGCGCCTTGATCGGTAAGTGGTGTAGTGACAGATTCAAAAACGTTGCCTTCTAGAATTGATGAAGCGCCATCATATGAATCGAACGCGTGACCCTTCATGTTGCTGAAGTAGTTGTTTACTGCATGGAATGTGCCGCTCACACCATCAGCACCCAATTTTGGAGCTCGACCAGAGACATCGTGGAAGTAGTTGCGATCAAGAGTCACCTGATCACCATCCGCGATGAACATCGCAGTCCAATAGTGATTACCGTTGCAGGTCGCCGAGGTGGTTGTCGTGCCATCGAACTCATTGTTCGAAAGTGTAACGCGGGAGCCATCGTAATGAGAATTGACAAACATTCGACCAACCAGTGAAAATTTGCAGTGATCCACCCAGACGCCATCATTATTGCCTTGGAAAGTGAGGGCATCGCCGCCCCATACAACGCCTGAGTTGATGTCCGTGAATTCAATGCCCTGGATGATAACATTGCTAGCGCCGGAGGTGAGTTGCAGTCCCTTCCCCTTCAAGACACCCTTTCCGTTGCTGCCAAGAATGCTCTTGTTGCTTCCAACGGAGAGAGGGCTTGGCCCAGCAGCATCGTAAGAGATTGAACTCACAGCTTCATCATTGCTATTGGTACAAGAGATGTCTCCAAGGTAGTATTGACCACCCTGCGAGACGGAGCAAGTGCTAACCTGGCAACCGGATCCAGTCTCAGTGGTGCCAGTAAAGTCATATTCCTTGTCAATGACGATGACTCGGGCTGTATCATCTGACAACCAAGTCGCCAGTTCGTCAGCGGACGAAGGGGTAGCAGCGGTAGCACTACCACCGCCAGTCACACCAGTTGCAAATCCGTATGCTGTACCAACAACACTCTGCGCCTGTGAACCGGCGGCCAACGTGAGAAGAACGAGACACGAAGTGAGAGCCATGTTGAGTCTGTCGAAAACAAATGAATGAAGGGATAGAAATAAACGAACGGTGACTCGGACCTGCGAACACGCTCAGATTAGGAGAGAAAAGAATGAGAGTAGAAACGAATGTTCAAACTGGTTGGAAAAGGCCTATGATCAGTTTGACATAATCCCTTCTTATAGTATGTGACTGTGGATTCTCATGATCTGTATGGGACTAAGCTATAATACTCTCAGGGTTGCTGTAAAGGATTACGCGAAGCTAGATCCCTGCCAATCCTACTCAATGTGTTTCAGTCCTCTCTCTGGTGGTCTCACCAAAATCGGTTCTGTCGTCCGGTCATCTTACGGAACACTGGCCATTTTTGAAACGAAACTGGGGAAATGGATAAACTAAGAATCTAAATGATTACTTAAAAAGTCAATCTTTTCATATACTGAGTGTGCCTGTCTTTCTGCAGAGGTGGTGGAAACTGGCATGCTATGTTTCGCACATGGGGGGCGAGACTTATGGTTTTTTGAGGATACCCACGGTCATTTTTTTTCAACACGGAGATTTTTAAAGCTTCGCGTAGGCCGGGGATTTTCTGACTCAGGGCTATCCAATAGAAGTAAGCGAGCAATGTCCTAGCGCCCAAGAATAGCAATCCTCGGAAGAAAACAAAATCCCTCCATAGGATGATGGTCTTAGGTTGCAATCATGGCAATCCGTCTCATCATTTGAAGTAGTTTCCTTGACTACTGGGAATGATAACCTCCTGCATCGTATTTTGGACCAACTAGCGCCTTTTTGTCATGTTAGTCCTGTGTCTCGCGTAAAATTATTTGAAGACCTTTTTTGTCACAAGGAATAATTTTCCATTGAGATGCAGATCAAACATTAAGGATATGCTTCTTTCAAACATAATTTATAAATACACCTTGCTGTTGATATTATGTTTGTCATTTTCGAAGATGAGCTAATTCAGTCAAGGTGTGTGAATATGTCTCATCATGAAAGAGTGGCCAAGCTGGTCTCTGAATCGAAATTTGGGATAGGACCGTATATTTCTATTGCGTTACCATATTCATTTAAACTATTTTAGTCCGTTTACCAGTTATCAATCGTTTGCCACTTTGTTTGTGAGCTTCTGTCTCGAGCCTGACTGGCTCCAAGGCTTATGGTATGCTTATATTATCCTACACAGCTCGGTTGCATTGTGGAATCTCACTATGTTTGCGATGAGAAAGTGACCTGAAACTCGTCTGATCATGACTCCATTCCCCCCAAAATCGATATAATTTGTTACTTGTTTTTATTGCGCCGTTTTGCCGATGGCATTATCTGTTCCCTGCACGGCGGGACGGAAAATTTCCTAGACGTCTTTATCGTGGCATGTTTCACGCTAGGGTCAACTATGGAGGATGACTGACGCGTTTTCCGGTTAAACCATCGCTACGTTTAGCCGTATGCTAGGATCAAATGGGCCCACTTACTTACTGGACATGTAAATTGCGGCTGTTCTCCATTTGATCCATTCAGTCATTTCACGGAACTAAGACCGGTAGCTGTCACCGACTTCGTTGCATCGAAAATTTAAATCCATGAATGACATTAATGAAATTTTTGCATTAATTCAACATCTTAAACAGCTAGAGCCATCAGAATCATCAAGCACTATTTTCTTTTTTTTGATCAGGGATAATCACTTCAGCGTTCTGGGATAACGATCCAATCTGCTTAAAAGTCAGGATCATTATATCATGGCAGACTTACTGACTCAGGTCGAACGGGGAAAGAAAAAAACTGATTTATGTTTCTATATATTGGAAGAGTCAATGTGCGAATTTTTTTTTAATGATGTGGTTTTGTTTTTATCGCCCCGTTTCAGCTGCTTTTAATTTTGCTTACGTTCTCCACGTTGCCCCCCTAGCACAGTTTGAGATTCGAGACGTACTGTAGCTGAAGTCCTACGGGTTTATACTAACTTGGCCACCAAGGTTTACTGAGTTTCCAGTACTGTTTGCAACCCATGCTATCCTGAGCTAGCAATTAATCCATGTAAAAGAGTGGACAAGCTCAATAAATTTTAGTACAACAGCAGTAGCGTTGAGAACTATAGAAAAATCATTAATCATTGCCACTGGCATCGAAGAGATATCTATGGCTGCCCAACTTCGTCAGTAATAGCTGTACATTCGGTTTTGTCCGATCCAGGGGACCAAATACTGCCGCTCAGTACGCCGTTACAGGCTCAACGTACTCGGAAATAGTTCCGCATGTTGATGAGTGTTGCATGATATCTACCCAGCTGAGCAATCGGAATGCGCATCGCGGCTTATGTCATGTCGTCAACACAGCGCCACGAATGGAATAAAATATATTAAAGGCCTCAACCCCGCAATTTTTAAGGATATACGTTTCCGGGAGGTTTATTATGGCACTCTTGAGAACATTGATGTTACATAGTTTTCGCTCATGCTAAGTCATCGAGCGCTCTTTCAATCGCCAAACTACTATGGACACAGCGATGCAAACGGATCCTCTTAATGGTATCCTGAAATCCATCTTTGGATGGATGGGGCCTTTGTATTTGATTGGTATATTGTTTATCTATCATCTACTTGTTGGTCTGTACAACATCTCCCCATTACATCCCCTGTACAAGTTTCCAGGTCCCAAATTAGCGGCTGCAAGCTATATATACGAGGCGTACTATGACCTATGGTTATTTGGAAGGTATACAAACAGGATTCGCGAAATGCACAACAATTATGGTGAGTGCAGGCACATTGAATTTTGGTTATGATCAGCCGTAACGTATGTCCCAGGTCCCATTATCAGGATTAGCCCGGATGAACTACATTGTTCTGATCCGAATTTTACAGACGAAATATATACCGGCTCTGGAAATGTCTGCGATAGATGGCAACACCAGCTAAATGGTCATGGCACATGGCCTGTCTCCATCAGTATGTTCGGGACCGTTCCTCATGAGCTTCATCGGATGCGAAGAGGCGCAGTATCAAAATATTTCTCCCGCCAGCAAATTGTCAAAATAGAACATGACATCCATGAGCTGGCTCAGAAATTAGTTGACAAAATGCTAGCCCAGGCCGGGATGGGACCATTCGAAATAAAAGAAGCCTTCAATTGTTTCACAGCTGATATTGTTTCTCAGAGGGTTTTTGGGGAACCCATGGGATTTGTTTCTCAAGATTCCTGGGAGCCCAATTTTACAACCTGGAGCAAGGCAATTCTTGAAAGTACGTTCAAGATGAGATTTGTCGTGCCTTTAAGGCTGCTCGCAGAATGGTTTCCTTGGATATCCAACTATTTAGGGGAAGATATGAGAACAATGATGGAATACCTGAATGTATTATTGCCTCGATATATCAACAAGGCACTTGACTACCCAGAAAAGGGAGGGATGTTTGCAGATATGGTAGACTCGCAAGCACTCCCAGAGTCTGAAAAATCCATGCCCAGACTCTCTGGCGAAGGGTTAGTATTTCTGATTGCAGGCACAGAAACAACATCGGTAAGTTATCGTGTCATGCAATAAAAAAAGCATCGCACTAAAGTGAATAGGCTGTTCTCACAGTAATCACCTATTACCTACTTTCTCAGCCTAAAATACATGCACGTCTCATGGATGAATTGCAAGATGTCGATCCCTCCGACTTCAAATGGACTGATCTCGAAAGCCGACCGTACTTTTGGGCTTTGATCCATGAATCTCTTAGGGTTATGCCAGGCTTCTCAGGAAGATCTGCAAGAGTTGCCCGTGACAAAACTCTATTCTACAAGAGTCAAGATGGCATGGTTGAATGGGCTGTACCCAAAAACACACCAATAGGAATGTCATCTACCATTAACCATTGGAACAGTGATATTTTCCCACGTCCGAACGATTTCGTCCCTGAACGATGGCTTATAGATGGCAAACCTAATCATAAGCTTCAAAATGTGTTGATATCCTTCAGTAAAGGCAGTCGCGCGTGTATCGGCAAGAAGTGAGTTTATACATCTTTGAGGCGGGCTGTAGACGGGACTAACACAGTTTCAACTAGCCTAGCCTACTGTGAATTATATGTCATAACAGTTCTAATCGCCTACCGCATTGTTCCAAGAGCAAGATTGTATGAAACGACTGTGGATGATATTTCATACGATCACGACGCGATTGTCCCTCAAGCAAAGAAGGGCTCCATTTCTGTCCGAATTGAAGTTGAATGAGCATAATCGTGATTAGGAAGTCTTGAGAATTTATAATTATTGAAAATGAACTACAAAGACAAAGCACTATAGCCTTCATTAATCAATATGAAATAGAATGGATTCAACTTGAATGCATTTTCGGTGTTGAGCGGCCATTTAATGGGTCAACAAGTTCTAACCGCCAACTCCAGGCACCAGTTGGTTTCTGCCCCATAATTTAGGCTCGAAAATTGAAAAACGTCAAACCAATAATACTTAATGGCATCCTTCGTAGAATCATATCTCGGAAGGCTACGAGATAAATCTGCGATAATTTCAGCATAAACGCAAGTAGTTTCAAAGGGGCTCCTTCAACTATGCGATAATGCATCTTTTGTGGCGTTCAAATCACTCAACAACTCGATGAGCCATGGCTCAAAGAATTCCGAGCCGGTGGGTTTCTCATCACGATTCAACGTGGCCACAAATCTTACTAACTGAGCGAAAAGTGTGGATTGAATATAACGACTGGAACAACGTCAAGTTGTCCGGAGTCGGGATTTGCGATGAAAACGAGGACACTCTCACCGGCACCGTCCCACTTGATCCACGCAAGCGTTATGATGATGTCGGTTCTGGCTCGATGATTGAGGTGTCGTTGGCCCGTCATAACCTGAAGTATTTGGTATACCCAGAGACTTCGCGGTTCGAACTGGAACCTTTTTGGGGCTACGGATTCCATTCCTCATGCTGGAACCTCATTAACGAGGCATTTACTCCAAATATTCAAGTCCTTTTTGAGGCCTGTCTCTCTATGCCTTTTGGCCACGACGGTCTTTTAAATTGGGGGCATGACTATAGCGGGGCTGCCGCCTTTCTTGCGACGTGGGACATCCCTATTTTAGGAAATCGCTTTCTCAGTTTAATCTCTATACCTTAGGACCTGCGGTCAGACCCCTTTGACAGCCTCTCTGTTTCAAAGGCTATTGAAAATGCCGTTCATTTTCGAGCTGATATATTTCAGTCTCGTCTCGCCTTCGATAAGCCGAATCTTGCCCAAGATAAATTTTCTTGCTTGTCACCAGAGCTTCTCCAACTTATTACTGTTCTCCTTCCGACCCACGACATCAAATCTTTGCGACTTGCATCTCCGGTATTCGCCACCTTGGGTCTATCGGAAAGATTTTGGCCATCACGGTTCTACCAAGGCAATGAATTTGCCCATATATTTGAGGTATCTCATCACCAACCAGAGTCTTGGAGGGCGCTTTATGTTTCACTTCGAGCCTGGGCCTATGACAACCACAATTTAATTAATCGACGACGTGTCTGGGACCTGGCAAAGCGCCTTCAAATTATGCTGTCCCAGATGGAGGGCATTTCGTGTCTTGGATTGGGCTCAAAAACCTTATTTGAACCTTCTACGAGAGATGAGTCTAACAAAGACAACGGAAAAACATTTTGGCGTACTGCTGCACGTGCTGTTCGTACCCCAGATGATACCTTCGCTTATGGCTGCAGAATTTTGCGAGCCCGGAGTTGTTCTTTTTCTCAGCCGCTTGAGTTGTAGTGTATGTTTGTGTCATTTATAGATACAGCCGGTGGACCATTCGTATCTGGTTTGAGTTTTATTGATAAAAGCGGCCAGCACCATTCCCTTGGGTATACACATAGTGAAAGTATTGCTATTTCATTATCCCCCCCTTAACGCATCCAGGGATGGCAGCTCGCCTTTGATATGTTTGGAGTCAGAGCAATCTCGGTGATTACCATTGATGGAACCGTGACCCCTTGGGCTGGTGAACCAGGCAATTTTCCCAGGTGGCACCTGGCTGAGACCGAAGGCGTTTTTGCAATCATGGCGGGATTTGATGTTCGTCTTATTTCCTTTATTTTATTACCCCGCTTTGTTTACGATATAAAATAATGATTAATGCATGCTAATGATCTTTAGACATTTAAGCTCGTTTCCCTGAGTCGGGATACGTCGGCTCAGCTTCTGGAACAAACGAATTGGCGGAATAGCTGTCTTTGGCACCCTGATATCTCACCAGAGCACCTGCTCTTCAATGGAAGCGACGGAGATGAGCCACTTGACTCTTTTAGTCTTCCGATTTCCACTCTGTTCTTTGGACTGGAGGGCCGACCACTTTCAAATTTGATTAGTATTGTGATTTGGACCTTTGACATATCTTACATTGCTGGCATAGAATTTCACTATAATAATGGCTTGGGAAGCAGGCATCTAGGACATGTCGGACCATTCAGTGATGAATTTCCAGTGAAAAGAAGATATACGCCAAACTCTCAAGACCAACAAATTACCTTGTTGATTGATGGTCCTGGTGGTGAGGAGTTGAGCAGCATACAGGTACAGATGGGCGGTGAGTACTTATTGGGATTGAAGGTACGTTATAAGTCTCATCTTTTCGGCTATGGTGGCATCATCGTTATTAGCTCTAATCGTGTAAAAAAACATCTAGCTTCATACTAGTTCTGGTCGAGGGATTGCGTCTCCTCAATGTCACTTCGGGGCCAGAGAGGAATGGATTACTATCCAACCGACCGGTTCAAAGATTGTTGGTCTTTTTTATGCTCCGGTGAGTGAATTATTTTGACTGGTTTATTTTGTTGTTGAGAGTTCAAATATTGTCACCTTGAGAAAATACTAATTTCTATTGATAGGGGCACCTGCTTTGCGACTTGGGTCTAATATCAACGGCCTAGATACTGGCCTGAAAAAAAGAGATGTAGTGGCGTTGGTAATCCTGGACATTATTGAGCCTATATATACTATTTACCTCAACCTTGAACATGCACCATCTCCCAATACTCCTGCCTTATTTAGCAAAGGGAGGCATAGATTCGAATTCCATTGAAACCAATCATGGCATTGGCGGATGCAAACCACCCATGTCCAATAACTCGCATTCGAGAAAATCCAACTGTTGGGTTGTATTCCTGGCTGCAGCGTAAACAAATTTCATACAACAAGAAGTATGACCAAGGCAGATCCAAGTAGATTTGGGGCAGCGAGATGGAAAGCAGAATTAGATATCGAAGAAGTAGTTTTGGTGGCGATAGCGGTAGCAGTGGCAGTGGAAGCGGATGAAGTATGCTTTTTCTTGCTCTTGTTTGACTTGCATCCGCTCCGCCACAATGCGTCCCAAACGCACAATAGGTCCCATCTCCGTAGAAGCAACATTCTGCTGTCTCTGGCATGCAGTAATATGTGTCGCATTCTATACAGCGCTCTGTAAATGTTCGATTCGGAAGTTCTTTGTTGTCCACCCCCCGATCGACACCTGTGAGGCCTTCCACGCACGCGACCGCAAGGGCGAGAACAAGGATGAATCGGACCATTGTATTTTTTTTTTCTTTGGAAAAGAATCGTTATGAGAGAAAAGTCTTTTTGGAGTTGAAATTTCTTTTTTGAGGATCGGATTTGTTCAAGGTCCTCACAAAGAGATTTGGGAATGGGAATATGATGAAGAAACTATTGTGACGCGATCAAGGCTGTGATAATGGCGAGGGCCTCAGTGAGCCTTGGTTGCCTTTTAAGACTCAAAACCTCCAATTTATTAATGCTATGTTGTCATTATTGGCCTTTTATAAAAAATGCGCTGTTCTAGAACCCAGCTGAGGTAGTGAACAAGTCAGCTGGTCACCAGCAAACAGTTTAAACCAGCGAGTCATGAAAACCTTATTAAGATGTTGGCTTAAATCCGCCAATGAAACTGCACTAAGCTAGAATATTAAAGGTACTTTTATGGAGACGATGGGCCAGACCTCCAGCACAACGGGTGGCAACTTCTCTATCATTGTCTGGGCCTCTCCCTTTCACACTTAGATACAAATTGCTGTCATTGCCAAACTCAAATGCGAGTAAGCTGCCTACGATCAACTTTAAATAATTATTTCTTGAAATAAATTGGCCCAGGCTTGGCTGGCCGAGGCCTGCATTCCTTAACAAACGCGAGGATATAATCTCGAAACGATATCCCAACCCGTACCGTTTGCTCCAAAAAGAAAACACTCTGCCTGCCTAGAGGTTTGCGAATTATTGAGAAATATATGTAGCATGCTAATGAAGAGTAAATATCTAGTAATGATTCGGTAATATTCTGGCCCTCAGACATTTGCGGTCTCCCAGTACCGCCAGTCAAAAAGGCAATCATACTTGGGATAATTGGTTGTTAGAGACTTCTTTAATAGCGTGTATTCTAATCCAGTATTAGATCAACATAAACAGGGACACATTGAATGATTCTTGGCGGAGGGCTAGCATCCCTTTGTTTTAGAATCCCACCGTCCTTGGCTGTGACAAATGAGTAAGATGATGAATCAAACTGTCTGAGACAATTGAAAGAAAAATGAAATTAAAACGCGCTCTTCTCCCTCCGATTTATTTAGATTAATAAGCACCTCTTACACGGGTAATTTTGACCGTGCTCGGATGATGTATGTCCATACAAGTCAGCGCAGAAGGCTACATGACGATGCAGCTCTCGCAAGTTCCACCAGGACACCATACTGCTCCCGTACCACAATCAGCATAGGTAGCGCACGCGGTAGTGCAATATTTTGAGGAATCGCAATCGGCGTTGGTTGCACATGGCTGCCCACAGAACCCCTTTATGCAAGAGTCACCCCCTGTGCACTCATTGCCGTTGGGGCATGGGTTTCTTTCACAAAATCCGAGAAAGTTGGTGCAACCCATGTCCGAAGGACAGCTTTGATCATTGGGATCGCCGTAGTTGCAGGTAATTGGTTGGTTTAACGCGCAGGCATCGGTCTTTGCTGGAGCCGACGAAGTTGTTGTACTGCTCGATGTGGTGCTGGCGGTTGACGAAGTGGCTGATGAAGTAGTTGGTACGGTGCTCGTCGAGGTGGGGGAGGTCGTGTAGCAAGTCAAGGCATATGAGGCTGTAGCCCAAGCCAGTATTATTGAGAGAATTAGTAGCACATAAAATTCCATTTTGCGTGGGATGATTTCTAAGGAGGTGGAGGAAAGAGGAGAAAGGAAATTGAAGTGATCAGTATGGTTATACCACCGGGCTTGTTTAAACGGTGTCCTTTAGAAACATAATTAGCCACTGGAATGAGCTCAAGTGCGAAAGATCGGCATTGTACCCGCAACCCCTTCAAAAATGTGGACTGGTCTTTATTTCATGACGTGTGGTCTTGAAATCTCTGAGACATTTTAGGCGATTGTTGTGACCCGCCTTTCAAGTCTTTGCTTGATTCCAAGAAACGAAACAAGATGGCTGGGCCAAGGGCAGATGGAAAAGCCCTAGCGCAGGTCTCCTTCTTTGACAGAGGGACCACCCCATTTTGTAATGCGTTCTACGTGGCAGCTGTTTATGGCAACCATATTTCTACAGCATCATTTTTGGGGCGATCCAAGGTGAAATAAAACTCGTTGAAGTATATATTTAGCATGATGCACTGCCCAATAATTCACAAGGAATCATTTCATTCTTCCTACACTCACTGAGTAATAACTCCTCTAAAAGCGTCTCCATAAACTGAGACCGCTCTTGTGCCCACCAAAAACGCGCAGGAAGTATAATCCTAGCTGCACGATAGAAGTGGTATAAAATTAACCACCATTTTGGGCTCTGTTCTTTTTCCAGAATTTTAAATTCTCTGAAGCAGACAATAGGGAAGGAAAAGATGTACCGGGCCAGATCCGGCAAGACGCCTTCCCACGGCTTTTCTGTGCTAAAATTCTGCATTACAGTGAGGAAAGACAAGATAACGCCCAGGCGTGGTATCACACGCGAATACGCTGCAGCCCTATCCATCGATTCATTATCGATAGAGAAGTGGGCGATTAGCTCTTCGTCAAAACTCCCCATTGTGAGAAAAGCGGAGAAGTCTGGGATGGAAAGACGATCGATGGTTAGGGGGCGGTGGTAGTCGAAGAAAGACTGGTATGGCTTGATGGCTGCGCTGGTTATGCCGATCGCACTGCACAGAGTAACTCTCGGACTGTAATTCGCCTGCGGTAAAAATATAGACTGCGGTCGAAACATGTAACGTTTAGCGAACATGAAAATCTCCAATGTACCGCCGCCAATGCTAAATATGCAGTTTTGAAATGTGTTCATGACCAGTATTGGGTCGGCTGAGGTGGGAAATATGCCGTTTTCGCTCCACAAAATGTATGAGAGCAGTGTCGCTGTCATGAGATGGCAGTCAGCGTTGGTTTCGGTGACGGGTTTAGCCAAGTCTTATTGAAATAGGCGTAAGGTTTGTGAGAGATGCATCGCCGCCGCCATTTCGTGTTGAGGGTTTTCGGGCTGTAAGAAAGCGAGGTGCTTTGCAGATAGACATAAAATAGCATGCATCAAAGAGTCATACCAAGGAGACCATCTTATTGCTTCATGCCACACTGAATTGAAGGCCAGCGTATGGCGAGTATGTGTTTGGAAGTGATGGAAGAGCGCCATGTGAAGAGTGTTGACGAGGGTGGTACCATCAACTGGGGGGCTCGGGAGCTGAGGTGGTATTGGACGGCGGTCCTGACTCAGGACACATGCATTCGTCTTATCATCATGGTCAATACCACGCGATTTACAACACTCTCCACGACGGCTACAATGTGAACACCGAGGAGTCTTCTCATCGCACTATAAGGGTCAGCACCTAATTAGAAATATGGCAGACAGGTGGGATCATCCACCGCCCAAGAATAGCGCGCACTTTTACACGTCTTTTCCTGCAATTGAGACAGCCCCGTCTGGATTTTTGATGTGGTCTTTTTTGCCGCAAAGGGTCTATGGAATCGTTTGGAATTTGTGTCAATGCTGCGGTCTTCCTCCCATTTAGAAGGAAAGTATTGAAGCACTGAAAAGATGCGGGTGGTTCTGATATTAACGGGTTGGATAATGGACTCCCGCTAGCCGAATCACATCGTCGTTCGACATGCTGTCGCATGATGAATACAGGCCCCAAAAATTGAGACTGGGGTCATGGACAGGCTCTACATTCCCCTGCATAGATGGGAAGGTTGAAGAATGAGGAGGAGAACGAAAATCGGCTAAAGAATGTGCCCGATTGAAAATTAGAAGCATGTCGCCTGGTTTGAAAGCCGGCCCAACAGTGAATCAAGTGCACAGATGACCTTGGCTTGCGTTTCCCGCTATTCCGTCTGAAGAAATGCGAGGTCACATGACTTGGTCGTCATCAACCATTCCCTTTGGAGAAATGCGAAGTCCATTCGCTTGGACAGCCCAATTTTGGCGTCAGCACGCCCGCTCGTGGCTGACAAGCTGATTTCCCTTTTGGGCTAAACGAAGTTCGTCTCGTCATTCACCAATGGTACAAGCAGATCATGGGAAGCATGGTAATTACCTCCGCACAATATTCCTAAGTCATCCACCGTAGTGCTCGTATTGCCACCTTTCAGGATCCAAGTATAAATATGTAGCGAGGCTTTCTGGGAATATCCAAGTGTCCTAGTTCTTCGAGAATCTTGCTTCTATAAATTTTGTACCCCGTTCAAAATCATGGCTCTAGAGGAAAAGAATGCCGAATTCAACTCAGATCACCTTGCATTAGATGATCCTGAGAAGACTATATTGGAGGCTCAAGTGATTTTGGTCCCTTCCTCAGCCAGCTATTTCACCTTGTTCCGCTATACAAATCTCTTCAATCGTGCTCTTTATATTGCATGTATTTTAGGATGCATGGCTGCAGGAGCCGGAAATCCCCTGATGATGGTAAGTCTTTCTTTACTCCTTGCCTGAATCCCCCCATCTGACCAACTAAACCACTCTAGATTTTCGTCGGATCATTGGGGGGTAAGTTTAGCGACTTTATGACCGGGCACGTTTCAACAGACAGTTTCAATCAAGTTGTTGCCGACCGAGTCTTGGTATTTGTATACATCGGCGTCTCCCAGCTTACGGTTTTGACCTTGAGCATATACGGATTGAATCATATCGGTGAACTCATCACAAGACGACTTCGGAGGGCGTTTCTAAATGCTGTTTTATGCCAAAACATCGCATTTTTCGACACCCATGGGGCCGGCGAGATTGCAGTCTCCATCTCCAACGACATTAGCCTGATACAAGACGGTATTTCACAGAAAGTTGGTCTCATTGGCTTTGGCGTCGGAGGCTTTATCAGCGCGCTTGTTGTAGCATTCGTTAAACAGTGGCGCCTTGCACTGGTGTTGCTTTGCTCACCATTTATTGTCATCTTGGCTATGGGTGGCTTGGGGGCCGCTGTAAAGCGATACCAAGAAAAGAGTACGACTGGTTACGCCAAAACCGGCACATTTGCAGAGGAGGTGATTTCTTGCATCCGAAATGTCACCGCCTTTGGGTCGCAGAAGATCGTTCTTCGGAAGTATGAAAATTCATTGTCCAAGCCCGCAAAAGATGATTTCATGGCCAAATTAACGATGGGGCTACTTATTGCATTGATGATGTTTATTATAAATTCAGTCAATGGCCTCGCGGTAGGATATTTGCCACTGGAATAAATCTTCAAAGACTGACTCCATTTTTCACTTCAAGTTTTGGCAAGGGAATAGATTCCTCCATTGGGGTGATGGGGATGTTTCATCCATCATCACAGTACTTTTTACGGGCGGGCTCTCTGGAATTATTCTTGGTCATGTGGCTCCATTTATTGCTGCAATTGCCCAGGCAGCAGCAGCTACTTCACGAATTTTCGCCATTATCGATCGAAAATCTCAACCCGACCCTATATCCAAGGATGGAAAAGTCCTGGATCGCGTGGAAGGTAACGTTGAGTTTAGAGATGTCAAGTTCAAATACCCATCACGACCACACCAGACAGTTTTTGAGAACTTCAGTTTAACTATACCAGCCGGCAAAACAGTCGCCATAGTGGGACCTTCGGGCTCTGGGAAAACAATAGTATTTTCATTGATAGAGCGTTTTTATCCTGTTTTGCAAGGTGTTATTACCTTGGACGGCTATCCGATTGAAACTTTGAACACCCAGTGGTTTCGATCACAAATTGGACTCGTCGCTCAAGATAATTTCCTTTTCAACACTACTGTCCTGGAAAACATTGCATATGGCCTCGGTAGCAAATATGAAAAGGTAAGGCTTTTTTATTTGAAGAATCCTAACCTCAGTTCTCAAGCTTACGAGGGGACAGCTCGGAGAGGACACCATCGCGGAGCTTGTTCAGGAGGCAGCAAAAATCGCTAAAGCTCATTCATTCATCATGGAACTGCCCAAAAGCTATCACACTAAAATAGGCGAACGCGGATCTCAGTTGTCGGGAGGTCAAAGGCAAAGAATAGCAATTGCGCGCGCAATTGTTTCTCGCCCCAAGATTTTACTCCTTGATGAAGCCACGGCTGCATTGGATACCAAGAGTGAGCGTCTTGTACAGGACGCCCTGCAAGCAGCCTCTGCAGGTCGGACAACAATAGTTATTGCACACCGACTTTCTACCATACAGAATGCTGATGCCATCGTGGTCATTGACCGTGGCCATGTTACAGAACGCGGGTCGCACGAAGAGTTGCTTACCGCCGACTCCACCTACGCGTCACTGGTGAGAGCTCAGCAGCTTTCAGAAAGTGGTGATAAAGAAGGTTCAATGGGACTTGATAGTCAAGATGAATATTTCAGTGAACTGAAATCATCAATTTTTGGAGAGCAAGTGAAAGATTCACCGACGATGAAAACGCCCCACAGTTCGATTTTCCAACTGATCGCTTTTGTTTGGCAGCTCAACCAGGCAGAGCGACATTATCTTATTATTGGGATTATATGCAGCATAATTGCTGGTGCAGGTTCGCCAATGGGCGGCATCTTCTTCGGGAATGCCGTGATCGCACTCACAGATCCTGCACTGAGCACTGGTGGCCTATCTCTGAACTTCTGGGCACTCATGTACTTGATACTCGGAATTTTACTACTAATAGTGTATGCGATACAAGGTTACTGCTTTGCCATTGCCAGCTGTGCACTTGGGCGTGTCGGGCGTACCCGTGCATTTGCATCAATCCTGAGACAAGACATGGCATTCTTCGACCGTGACGCAAACTCTTCGGGCGCGCTCGCCGCTTTCTTGTCTATTGAAGCGACTAAGCTCACGGGTCTTAGCGGGAATACCTTGGGCGCAATTGCCAACAGCATCATGACCTTGGTTTCGGCTGTGGCGATATCTTGTTCCTTTGGATGGAAGCTAGGGCTTGTGGCAACATCCATGATACCAGTACTCTTGTCCTGTGGATTTTTCCGATTTTGGGTCGTCAAAAAAATCGAGAAACGATTCAAAGCAGCGACAGATGCTAGCGCAATCGCATCAGAGGCGGTGTCTGCTATTCGCATGGTGGCGGCTCTCACCCTCGAGACCACCATCAATCGCCAATACGCAGAACGCCTTCAAGCGACACAGCGCAAGGACCTAGTGCATGATTTTTCCTCTGCCTTCTTTTATGCTCTCAGCCAATCACTCCCGATTTTTGTCAATGCTCTTTTATTCTGGTACGGCGGGACTAAGCTCATCGGAACTGGAGAATACACTGTGCAACAATTTTTTACCTGCTATTTGTCGATTACTTTTGGAGCCACAGCAGCTGGGTCTCTCTTCTCTTATGCTCCAGAAATTGCTGGGGCACGGGGAGCTGCTACCCGACTCCAAGAAATCTTAGATACCACACCATCAATTGATCCTGAATCTAAAAATGGCGCCAAAGGAGACGATCTCGTAGGAGACGTCGGCTTTTGCGATGTTGACTTTGCCTATCCTTTAAGGCCTCAGCACAAAGCTCTTCAGCAGATCAATCTCTCTGCAAGTCGCGGCAATTTCGTGGCCTTGGTCGGAGGTAGCGGCAGCGGAAAGAGCACCGTCTTGAATTTGATTGAGAGGTTTTACGACCCAACTAACGGCTGTATCCGACTTGACAATCACAATCTTACAAATTTTAATGTGGCTAGTTTGAGATCTCAGATGGCATTGGTAGAGCAAGAAGCTCCACTGCTAGGCGGGACGATCCGAGATTGTTTGATCTCTGATGATGACATGGCCAGTGACCAGGACATTGAAGTGGCTTGCAAGTCTGCAAATATACATGATTTTATTGTAAGTTTCAAGGCTATAATGTTCAGCTCATCTTAACGTAGTACTGATCCAACAATTCGAAGATTTCGCTGCCTGAAGGCTATAACACAATCGTCGGTGCTCGTGGCAACCGCTTGTCTGGTGGCCAGAAGCAACGGATTGCCATTGCAAAGGCACTATTGCGGAACCCTAAAATCCTGTGAGTTTCGTCTTCGCTTTTATGTTTGCATCAACCCTAGTCTTTTTTTAACATATCAATGTAGACTTTTAGATGAAGCAACGTCGGCGTTAGACTCTGAGTCAGAAAGGCTGGTCCGGGATGCACTGAGCCGAGTAACTCATGGCCGCACTACAATTTCTGTAGCGCATCGAGTTAGCTCCATTGTTCATGCTGATAATATATATGTACTTGATCATGGAAGAGTTGTTGAATCTGGAACTCACGGTGAGCTTATGGCAAGGAAGTGTAGATATTTTGAGCTTGTGAATCTACAAAATATAGGTTCATAGTTTGTAATAATCTTTCGCCTATGAGCCTAAGTTAGAATGGTAATGAACGGGGGAAATTTTCATTAGATAATGATGAGAAAAGAAGAGTTATTAAGGGGTGCATTGTTTTGGTTTAATGCATTATTGTTCCGAGATCTTGGAGTCGATACTAAACTTGATCTTGCTGCCAAGACAAGGTGTTTGAGCCGGAGCTGGGATGTTGAATCGCCGATCTCCGAGCAAACGTCCCCACTAACTTCCGACCCATGACCTTTAGCAGGCGATCTATTCACAATTGATCGAAGGCTGTATTTGATTTTAATGCTCTATATAATTACTCCTGCCATTCTGGTGGAGTAAGAAAGTCGCCCAACCAAAACTCGTCTGTGAGACTGAGGACGAGCCCTTCACTCCCACTGGCTTCAACATTTTGTATATTTGCTAACGAGGCGGTATTCGTGACTTGGGCTTGCAACTTGAACTGCCAGCTATTGATAGCAGACTCTACCATTTGGGCCACTTTTGTCAAGTGATCTTCCTGTCCATCACAACTAAATCCCCCGCTTACAGCACCCTCCCTGAGATTTTGGATTATGAGTCGCCCAATACCGAGTAGATCGACTAGTTTTGCAACCTCATTTTTATCCCAGCCTGGATCCTCAATTGCCGTTAGTTTATATAAGCAATGGAGTGAATGTGTGAGCTGGAAGAATGTTGGTGTGGAAAAGCCCAGATAATCTTTCGGGGCAAAGGTGAAGAAAATGTCAAAGTAGGATTTGACTGTAGTAAGACATTGGAAGAGAGTCTCTACCCGACTAAAATCCACGCCAGCATACATCGGAGTGTCAAGTAGCAACGTAAATTCATGGATTTTGAGTGTAGTGTGGTGAAGGTACGCAAGGACAACGCCTAGAAACTGTTGTAAGATCTGGTTTGCTGATGACTAAGTTCAACTTACGATCATTTTGTATCTCTGTAGGCATTTGGCGTTTTATATCTTCCAGCTCTGCTCGTAAGGCTTTTACATAGAATGCAGATGATGGGTCTTTAACCGCACTCTCTAGTTCTCTTTTATGCAAATAAGATGCCCGAACCTTTTCCACGATCCTCTGAAGTTTGATTAGGACGACTAGAATTGCATCTCCTTCGCATTCTTTGATGTTTTCGAGATGGTGAAGACATTCGTTCATATGTGGAGTCCATCGAAGCGTGTCAATGCGGTCAAGATAGGATGAGACACTTGATTTGTTAGTTCAAGTATTTCTCACGCCATATTCATCAACATACATTGAACTGAGGAAATAACACCCAAGCACCGCCCTTCTCTCCGGCACTGTCCTGGCATTCGATATCCAGGGTTTGTGAAATCTATAGTTGGCTCGCTCATCAGGGCCGGATGGTGGTTTCACATTTAGCCCGAGATCAAATACTGCCGAAATAGCTAGCTGAGTAAAAATAGTCAGAAATGGGCGTCGATGCACTTGGAGATTTCCCCTGAGGTCTCGTTAGTTTCTGTTGTAATCGGACACTAATTCAATATTCACCAAGCGATGCAAACAAGAATTCCCAAAAGTTGCTCGAGACTTTTTTCTAACTCTGATACCATAGAATGGCCCAGTATACTTCGTATGTGGGCATACAATTTGCTCTGCTGCAGCGTAGATCGTGTCGATACCGCTTGGATGCAAAGCCAGAGAAAAGGCTGTGTGGCTTGAAGTTGTTGGACAGGGGTCTGTGGCGGTATTGCGAAAAACGGCAGGTGTATTAATTTGCACGCTAAGAATTCATCCAGCAATTCTTGTCCATTATCGATGGAGTATTCTTCTAATACTTGAAGCGAAGCACCGGAGCTGACATTTTCAGCCTGTAGAATTTCAGTACTTAGTTGATGAGGAATTGCGAAGCTGGGGTTCTGAGGTCCGGGAAGCTCAGGGGTGGCCCCGGGTGCTGTTCCAGGTGAACCATTTGAAGTTGATGCAAGTAGAGAAACCAATCCATCAATCTTAGCCTCCAGCCGTTCGTTTCTATCTTTTGCTGACTTCATTGGGTCGCGCTTTCGCTTGGGCCCTGATTGAACACAGTCTTTTCCAATACGTCGGCATCTTTTAGCAGTCAGCTTGGCCAAACAAAGGTCACCAAAAGCGCACCGCTCCTCGGGTGGGCGCCGACCTTTCGCATGCATTCCCAGGGTTGACAGTGATGCAACGGGATTTTGCGCGGGAACAGTTCGTGCACGCTGTTCCGTAAGCCGCATGCTGGGTTCTCCGTTCCATTATGACGCCAGTGTCGGAATTGGAGAGCGTGTCCAGCGGAATGTTTAAAAAAAAAAAAAATACCAACGAAAGAGCAGTGAAGCAGACGGCTGTTAACGGCAATCGGAGGTTGTGAGCTGAAATGCCGGGTATAAAATGGCGTACTAAAACTTGGTTAGGAAAGGTGGGTCGGACTCGGAGTTTGACTCACACCGATCGCCGATCGCAGAGCACCAAAAGGTATTCTAATGAGTTCAATTATCATCAATAGAGGCATGGAAAAGATCTCAATCTGAAAGTGTTATATACCTTAGTAATTGATTCCTTTTCTTTAAAAATAAAATAAAATAAAATAAAATAAAATAAAATAAAATAAAATAAAATAAAATAAAATAAAATAAAATAAAATAAAATAAAATAAAATAAAATAAAATAAAATAAAATAAAATAAAATAAAATAAAATAAAATAAAATAAAATACAAAGGTCATCCTTGTTTCCCACGTGATCAAACTTGGAGCCCCTGTTTGTTGCTCCCCCTTCAGCTCGTCTTTGTGCAGCGAGCTAGCACGTAGCATGGGATAGGGATTTTTTCACGCCCAATTCTATGCATGCATGTCGCCATTTCTGGTGGCTTGGGCATTCGTTTTCCTTTGCAAATATGCACGGGACTTTAGGTGATGGTGCGCAAGAGCCGAACTTTTAGCATGGTCGCCTTGTGCTGACTTTTCCCAAAAGTTCTTAGCTTTGATTGGGCAAAGTCACTTATGCTGCTTGGTCGCCTCACTCGTCTTGCATGCGGCAACTTTTAGTGGTACCTCGGGCGAATCATAGAGTCCCCATTTGAAGCAGCAGTCCCCAAAAGTACAGCGCTGGGGTCAACTGATGCAGTAAGAGGTGGTTGCGGGCTGAGCTCTGAACGGATATATATATAGCCCAAATCTGACATGTCCAAAGCCTGATGCCTTCCTCCATTCCAACCCGCCCCAGCTCAACATTGTAATCTTTGCGGGATTTTCATTCCATTACTCTGCACCTTACTTTCACGTTAGTTTGGTTGTATGCTGATACCTTTGACATTTTTGATCATGTCAACCAATTGGAGCGCGTACGATTCAGAGATAAAGACATTATACGTCAATCAGAATAAAACAGCGCAGGATACAATCAGAATAATTAACACAAAATATAGCACAAATATTACGTATGATAGCCTCTGCTTTCCACAGTCCAGTGCTGACATGACAGCAGCATTCGGCAGTTCAAGGAGAGATATGGCCGTTCGAAAAATTGGCGAGCCGAAGAGTGGATGGCAGTGATTTGTGCCGTTCGAAAAGGCGAGGCGGAAGGTAAAAGGTACCATGTCTATCGACATAATCAACTACAAAGCGAGCGTCGAGTAGAGAAAGCGTTTCAGCTGTATGAAAAACGAATACAAAACCGACAATTCTCAAGAATTGGTTCGTTAGAATATATCTTTGGCTATGGACAGGCTTACTAACATTTTATAGACTTGGGAATTGATACAGTGAATAAACATCGCATCGAGATCCGAACTTTAAATTCAAGCACTGCTTCGGCTTCGACTTCAGTAAATTCAAATGCTGCAGCAACAGCAAGATTCGAGGAGGTTCCATCTGGAAACATCAGTGATGGTCATCAAGAAACTGATTTCGGCAGATTTCTTGAAGGTCTCCGGCCTGATGAAATACATCTCGATAATTGGGGCAGCCCTACAATAGAAACAATCCCCCGTTTCCTATCCAGAAGCTCACATGTCAATCAAATTGGGTCAAATCAACCATCTCTCAACCTCCAGTCACCACTTCTGCAATCTACCATGACGACATTAGATTGCCGCAACGTGGCAACATCGGGCTTTGATAGTTCGTTCAATCAACTCGTGGCTGGTCCCTTTCCCAGATACGGAGGCATTGACTTTTCTCTGGTGAATTTCGCCAATAATAATCCACAAAGCCATCCATCATGTAAGCTTTTCTGGGATATTCCTGGTATTGATCACTTTCGGCATAATATCATACTTCCTAGGCTAATAATAGGCACTCAGAAATTCTAAGACTTTTCCCAAGCCTAAAAAGTTATGGGGAATTCGGTACAAATACAGAATACTCATTCAATCTGAATCCACTCCTCGAAGACGAATTTCTAGGTCCTGTTTCACAATTATTATCTCGCATAAGCAGAAAAGATCCTAAGCTCGCCACGCTGAGCACAATTACCGTTCAGTCACTTCAGGATGAGCATGTAAGCCAGCAATCAAAGCTTCAAATGTTTGCTCTTATATCATATTTAGCCTCAAATAACGACCTTGGAAACGACCACGTTTTAAACTTTCTTTTCTGGGCCGGCGAAAATTGTTTCATACAGGAACTCATTCAAGTTTTAAACCAACCCTCGCCACATGGGCGTTGTCTACTGAATCGCATCTCGCGAGTTATAGGCCTAAGACGTCATTCTCGCATAGATTTATCGCATCCCCCAATGCACGGGCGGGCCTTTTTGGAAATATATCCCAACGAAGCTCTTCAAATTCTTCGAGCGGCAGATACAAGAACCTTTTCAGAGGTATTTCGCACAAACATACTCGAAACAGCGACTCAAATAGGTTCCGTGGAAATTGTCAAACTACTGACGACAAAAATGCACATCGACAAATTAGATGCGATAACTGCTTTGCGCAACGCTTTGGGGAGTAACCAGATGGAGATAGCAAAAATTCTCTTTGAATCTGGCGCAAAAGTTAGCGTTGATTTGAAGGTGAATGGTTACCCAATTATGCAATGGGTTGGAAAGCAAGCACCAGAAATACGTGAAATGGTGTTGAGTAACCTAGTCCATGACAAGAATAGCGAAAACTACGTTCTGATGGTCGCGGCGGAAAAGGGCAAGTGCATGTTGGCGAAGAAGCTCTTGGAACTTGATCTTGATATAGTTCAAGAGGAGATATTAGAGCGAACACTATGCTATGCTATAGAGAAGGGGAATTATGGCGCCGTGCGAACATTGTTGTCTCGTGGTGTGGACCCCAAAGCCCAGAGGCATCGTGCACGACACGTTGCATCAGGCAAGAAAGATGAAGACGCCAATCCTGTACTTTTGGCATTCAAATGCAACTCAGATGAAGCAACAAATATCCTATATCTCCTGCGAAAGGCTGGGTTACATCTGAGCACTGATGCACTACAAAAATGTACTGAGATGGAGAATGCTGGGTATACTTTTGTGGATCTCGCGATGGCTGGATTTGATATCGAGCTCGTTGGGCCATCGGCGATAGAGTCCACAATTCAAAGAGGATCCGGGAGCGAATTTTCGAAATGTGGCCGTTGGCTTGATCAAGGAAGTCCCATCAATGCTTATGGGGTGAGTGGGTTGAGCGCGCTGCAAGCTGCGGCAAGGGCAGGCGATCTGGATATGACCTTGGACTTGATTGAGCGCGGGGCAGAGGTCAATCTACCGGCGAGAGAGGAGGATGGGTTGACAGCTCTCCAGGCCGCAGCATTTGGAGAGAACCCTGATGTCGTCGATTGTTTGCTTGAGGCTGGTGCTGACTGCAGAGCACCACCAGCAAAAAAGGGCGGCTACACGGTGCTGGAAGCTGCGGCAGCTTGCATATCAGGAGATGATGCTACATTGAAAATGTTTAAAACATTGGTTTGCAGCGGAGCACCACTCAACCGACCCAATAACACTGCCAGCAAGCTGCTGGTGAACCTTATTCGACAGCAGGATAAGGAATGCTTGAGGCTCGCGCTTCGCGCTGGGGCCAAACCACACGGTACATCACTACTGAACGTAATAAACCGAGAGTATGAAATCAGCATGGTGGTTACTCCTCTGCAAGCAGCCGCCTATTTCCTAGACCTCGAGATGATACAAATCTTACTCGATCACGAAGCTGACATTCATGCACCAGCGGATCCCAACAGAGGCTGCACCGCTCTCCAAGCAGCAATCTCAAATCCTGAAAAGGAGCAAGAAGAAAAAAGGAGGGAGGTGGTAGGCTGGTTGTTGAACAAAGGTGTGGACATAAATGCTCCCTGTGCCGAGGAAGGCGGCCGCACTGCTTTGCAGGCAGCAATTACAGTTGACAACATTGACTTGTCAATCATTAAGCTGCTCTTAGATGCTGGTGCAGATATCAATGCTCCTGCCGCTAAAATACAGGGAATCACAACACTGCAAGCCGCAGCCAGCCGAGGAGAACTTCGCATTGCAAACATGTTGATAGACCGAGGAGCCCATGTTAATGCGCCTAGAGCACAGGTAGAAGGTCGAATTGCGATTGAGGGTGCAGCCGAGCATGGAAGGATGGAAATGGTAAAGTTGCTGCTTATTCATGGTGCCATACCTGATCCGATCACTGGGTTCTCAAGAGCCATTGAGTTGGCAGGTGAAAATGAGCATTGGCATATAGTGGACTTTTTAAACCAGTGTCTGGAAACAACATTCCATGATCCGGCCTGGTTGTTGAATAATTTTAAAAGCTAAAGAATAAAGAGAACGATGCTTAGGAAATGGGACCCACGGACACTCAGCTCCTATTTTCCTCAACCGTACTTCCTCGAACATTTGAGTCTTGTTTCCTCTTCGTCTATCATCTCATGCCAATATTTACTTGATTTTGATCAAAACCTGACTCTCTTGATGAGATTCTCTTCATCGCACCCTACCAGCCCTCTTCATCCTACTTTGGGCCCCAGCTCTGATATCAACCCCCGGTGAGATGGCCGAGTTGGTTATGGCGTCAGGTTAAGGTCACCTTAACAACCACTTCCTGATGGAGCAATCCTCCTGGGTTCGAGTCCCAGTCTCATCATTTTCTTTTTTTGCTCATTAGAAATAGGTTTGATTGGTGGTTGCGGTGTTTTTTTGAGGTTGGGGTGGCCGGGGGTGGGTATGGGTGCAGAGTTTTCAGTTCGGGGGCGGGACCACAAATGGAGCTAGTGCAGATTTTGGTGCATTTTGGGATTGTTAGTTAGAATGGGATATTTAAATTGATAATGAATGATGTATTGGGTCATGCATACGAGTGTTGGATTGGTTTGACATGGTTATGTGGTCTAGTCAAGATGAGAGACATTGAGCATCATGCATATTATCTGAATCTTCTACCATCTATTTTAAGTATTGTAAAACATTGCTTCTATGCGCTAGTAAAGGAACTGGCCATACTCGGTAAAAACAGAATCCAGCTTTAGCCTCTTCAGGGCTTCCGTTTCGCACTGGAGATAAACCGGGATCGCGCCATCCGTCTCCTGTGGCAGGAAAGACGCAAATCCCTTGTATCTGACAAAGCCTCTGATACAAACGCACTGGCCAAAGCAATTCCCCCAGTCATGTTGCATTGTATCTAGCCCCGACAAGTCCGTGATGGCTATGTCTGGGCCTGGAAATGTGTCAAAGTCAAGAGCCAAGTCCGTCACTGAGGGCAATGTATCAACGAATCCAATTAGCTTCCGCACAATAGTGTCATCGTTGACTGCAACAGCCCGCCTAATGTGATTGGCCAATGCTCCAAGTGAGTCGGCGGTTGATGGGGCGCAGACTTGTTCAATCGGAACCCGGGTACGCGGAACCGGCTGATTGGCATTTCCAATATATGACCGGGGCAGGGGCGGAGACACCCGACGACGATAGTCAATGCGCGTCGTAAAAAGCGAAGTTCCTTCTAGTGAGGATATGTGCAGCTGCCTTGCTTGACTGAGGTGTTTCCAAAGCAGAGCCGAGAGCGCTTCGCTCTGCGTGTACCGCTGTCCATTCTCTGCGGTAGGGCTGTCGAGCAGATCGACCAGCGACTTTAGTGATTCCTTGCTGAATCGCCACATGCTGATGTGCATCCCTGGTGGGACTATGTATCTCCGATCAAGGAGATGCGGATGGCCTCCATTTGGCGACCGCGCAGAGGCATCAGCAGCGTAATCTGGAAAGTCTGCAATCGTAGCGCCCTGAGTCCCATAACTGAGTATCCACTTTGCTGAAGCATCTTCTGAGATGTCTTCAGCCTCCGCACTTCCGAATTCGCAGGCCATTGCAGTGGCCTTGGCCCACGCCTTAAGAAACGTGCTCATGCCAGATCCATCACACACGGTATGGTGCCAAGAAATGCCAAGGATAAGCCCGCCCTCGACGATGTTTGCTTGAACAAGGAGTGCTGGTATTCCCATTGGGTAATCCCCTTCAGGGTCCGCATTTGGAGAAAACCAGGTCTGTTCAGGGAACTTTGTCAATGGAAAATTCATCTTTTCCAGCTCTTCGTAAGAGCGACCTCTCAGACCCTCAGGACAGTCCCCAGCGTCGCTGCTGCATGAATGATCGACGACTCTGAATGGGACGCCAGATTCTGGATCGACTAAAAGTTCCAACTCCTTCCTTGTGCTGTCAAGCTTAGGTACGATGTTGACTGCGAAGTCGGGGAGCTGACTTAAAGCAGCCCCAAGCCCATCTTTCAAGTGTTCAATTGCGTCGAAAATGTCGTATCCCGATTCCGCCTTAAACGTCATGGTGAAGTTGGAGTACATTCGCAGAGCATGTTGATCCAGAGTCGAAAGTTTAATAACCTCGTTGACAGGCTGGCTGGCAAGAACCAGGGTCTCATTGACGGTGCGGCACATTTTGGTGGTGGAACGTTCTTCATTCAAACTGGAATGATTTCATGGATGGTAGTCCAGAGTTCCGGGTATCGTACAATACACGCAGTTGGAAATGGAAAGCAAAAAACCAAAATTAGGATGCCCGATGACAGAAATCATACCGTCAGCGGTTTTGAACAACCGTGATACAACATCGCATTTTAGCCATATTGCATGCGTTGCTTTTTGTGTCTCTGCTATACTGTCTCCGTCATCGGCCTTTTGGAGTAATTATTTCCGTCTGGCCGAAGAATTAAGCCGAGTCTTACGACCTGCGTAATAATAAATCGGCTTTCGGTGAAAACAATGATGACATCCAAGCAGACATAACTTGGAATCTCTAAACTCTATTCCTACCCTGTTTCAACCTCCCCGCCTTTTTATTGCGAGTTTTGGTCATGTGAGCAGTATTATCCTATCAGAAAACAGCTACAAATACCTATCCTCACTTGCCCCTATTACACCACACTTGAACGTGCACCAAAGAAACATTATTATGGGGTTGATAACGAATGAGTACGCTACAAAAAGTTCAACGAATTGCCATCGTCCTATCATCTCCACAAATAGCAAATCAGCCAATGGGAGACGTTGATAAACATTAAACAAAAGTATAAATGGAGGCGTTATAACGTGCCAATGTGTCGGGTTCCAACGGCAAATCACGGAAGCACCTGACCATGGCGTAGTCAAAATATGCGTTTTGACCTGTTTCTCAGTTCCAAGTCCTGCAGATCCTTGCCCAATGAAATCCTATTAAAACCCGGACGCTGTCTACCTGTGTGGAAAAACAGGTTTTCAGTTGTGGCTTGCCCAAAGGTCAAACCAATTAATCACTTCAGGCAAGTATGTGAGACACGGAATTATCGGGGGTGGTATGGGAGAGTCAGACAGAACCGAGACAAGCCCGAGACAAACGGTTTAATGACGCAGATGTTTGAGCATCATATCATGGGCTCGAAGAATTCATGAAAACGAAGATCACACAGTCCGGTTCATGTATTTAAGATGATGGCATTCAGAAACAATCAGGGTCCTCTCAAATATCTTTCCGCGTTTATCTTTAGTGTAGTGTAACAGCATCAAACTTGAGATTCGTCAAGTCCTACACAAGATGTTGACCAACTCTTCAAACTATGAGCCTGATCCCGCCCGGAACCACATCACGCCACCCAAGAGCCCGGTGCTCAATGATAGCGATGAGTTTCATGATGGCACGTCTCAGAGCCTCGAACCCATCGCCATCATTGGCATGAGCTGCCGGCTACCAGGCAGTGCGGGTGATCTCTCCGGTTTCTGGGAAATGATCCGGAATGGGAGAACTGCTTGGGCCCCCGGGCCGGGAAACCGATTCAACATGAAAGCCTTTCAGGACTTGACATGTGCAATTGGTGAAAGTGTGAGTCCAGAACGGCGATCTTTTCCGCATCGTTCCGTTCATGAGCTGACATTGTGTTTCTACATCTAGACGAATGCTCGTGGAGCCCATTTCCTAAGAGGGGATATTGGTGCATTTGATGCGTCATTCTTTGGCATCAATGCGTTGGAAGCTGCGGTGAGTTAGAGTTCTCATTTTGTCGCAGAACCACCAATCATGCTAATACACAACAAGGCCATGGATCCGCAGCACAGACTGCTCCTTGAAATCGCCTATCAGTCATTTGAAAACGCTGGCATCACTATGGAATCCTTGTGGGGCTCAGAGACCGGCGTTTACGTCGGTCAATGGACCACTGACTACCATGAGATCGCCACTCGCGACATCAGTCTCCCTCCAAAGTATCTGGTCACTGGCACTGGGCCAGCTATTTCCTCCAATCGGATTTCATACTTTTTTAATTTACGCGGCCCGAGCTTTACTGTTGACACTGGATGTTCGTCAAGCTTGGTGGCGCTTCACCAAGCCATCCACAGTCTCAGAAGTGGTGAGGCATCCCAATGCTTTGTGGGTGGTGTAAACCTGTTATTGGACCCACAGCGTTTTGTGTACCAAAGCAAACTATCCATGTTCTCTGCAGAGGGACGAAGCTTCTCCTTTGACACACGTGCAAATGGTTATGGTCGTGGTGAGGGCTGTACTGGCGTGGTCCTAAAGCCCCTGTCGGCAGCCTTGAGGGACGGCGACAATATCCGAGCCGTCATCCGCAACTCTTCCCTCACGCAGGATGGAAGAACTCCCGGAATCACGGTTCCCAATGCTGCTGCTCAGATGGACGCTATTACAAGGGCATATCGCCAAGTTCTCTTGGCACCCAAGGCCGACTACATTGAGGCACATGGTACTGGAACCAAAGTCGGTGACCCCATAGAGGCTGAAGCCATTGCCAAGGCATTTGATCCCACGCTCAGGTCCAATGACACACTCCCGATTGGTTCAGTCAAAGGAAACATTGGTCACACTGAAGCCGCCGCTGGGTTGGCTGGGTTGATCAAAGCCGTTCTCATGCTTGAAAACGAAATGATTCCACCACAGGCGAATTTTAAGGTTGTCAATCCGAAAATTCTCCTGGGAGATTGGAACATGCGAGTAAGAAAGCCTTTTCCGGAGAATAAAATTATCCCACGTGCGTCGCTAATCTTCTTTAGATCCCAACGAGGCTAGAAAAACGGAAATTACGCCGAATTTCGGTAAATAGGTACGTTCGCAGATCTTGTTCTCCATCCGTGCTTGTAATTTATTCTAACTTGTGCAGCTTCGGATATGGTGGCACAAATGCCCATGTCATTGTGGACCATGTTGCAAGCGCCTTGTCAGAATTGTCGCTTCAGTCTCCATATTTCAGTCATCTGTCACCATGTGCGGATGAGCAAGGTCATCGCGTGTTCCTCTTGAGCGCTTCAAGTGAAAAGACCTGCAAGGTGATGTGCCAAAACCTTGGCCGTTACCTCATTGAAAAATGCAACCCTACCAACGAACATCTCTTCCTTCAACGCCTGGCGCAGACATTGGGTAAACGAAGCCAGCACGCTTACAGAATGTCTTTAGTAGCATCCAACAGCCAAGATCTAGTAAAACAGCTGATGGCATCAGAATCTCTGCCCATCTTCAAGTCCGAAAAGAAGAGAGCGCCATGCATCACATTCATTTTCAGTGGACAAGGGGCCCAATACGCACAAATGGGTCGTCCGCTTCTCAGCTACGCGAATTTCAAGGAATCAATGGAGCGGGCAAGGCAGCATCTTTTCCTACTCGGCTGCTCATGGGACCTCTTGGAAGAACTTGATCGGCCAAGTGAGAATTCCCGAATCAATGAACCTGGCATTTCTCAGCCGTCATGTACCGCAATCCAGCTGGCCCTGGTTGAGCTTTTGGCCGAGTTTGGCATTAGACCACGTGCTGTCGTCGGCCATTCTAGTGGAGAGATAGCTGCAGCCTACGCTGTCGGTGCCGTCAGCTTTGAAGAAGCGCTCGCCATTTCCTATTTCCGCGGTAAGGTTACAAGTGACTTGCTTGCAGGGGAGTCGCACCAGGCCGGAGCCATGCTTGCGGTAGGTGCTGACCCTGATATGGTTAAAGCACACATTCAAAAAGTGGCACTGGAGCATGGTCAAATGAAGATTGCATGCTTCAATAGCCCTCGAAGTGTCACGGTCTCTGGAGATGCTGCAGCCATTGACGGACTTAAAGATTCACTTGACGCAGATGGATACTTCAATCGTAAGCTCAAGACGAACGGGGCCGCCTACCATTCACATCACATGAAGGCAGTGGAAGAGCCTTATGCACAGGCTTTGGTTAGCCTTGCGCTAGCACCGCCATCGAGATCCGACTGTCAGCTGTTCAGTACAGTGGACGGGAAAGAAGTCACCAACTTGACCAGGCTTGGTGCCAGCTATTGGACTGACAATCTGTTGAGTCCGGTTCTTTTCACACACGCTACTTCAGAGATGGTGAACCAAAATTTCGATGAGACAAATTTGGGCATCTTGCTTGAAATTGGGCCTCATTCACAACTAGGAGGGCCTGTCAAACAAATCATAAACAGTTCCGGCAATGACTTGTCCCAGGTCAAGTACATGAGCTGTCTGGAAAGAGGAAAGGATGCAAAGATAACATTGCTTCAGACTTTGTCACAGTTACACATGCAGGGACTCTCAATCCCTCTGTATCGGCTGAACCGGTACGACATCAAATTTCCTCCTCAGCCACTGGTAGACCTTCCAGCATATCCCTTTGATCATGACAAGACATTTTGGCATGAATCAAGGGTGTCCAAAAACTATAGGCACCGCAAACATCTGCCACATGAGCTTCTGGGAACAATCTCACCCGATCTGAACCCTGTGGAACCACGTTGGCGTCACTTCTTGAGTCTGAAACAGAGCCCATGGCTCAAACATCACATTATTCAAGGACAAATTATCTTTCCGGCAGCTGGCTATCTCACAATGGCTACCGAAGCCATAAAACAACAGAGTCAGATGACCAATCCAGCTGCGAAAATTGCCAGCATCTGTTTACGCAATATCAACATCGGAAGGGCCTTACTTCTCTCTGAAACCGGGCCCGATGTTGAGGTTGTGCTGTCTCTTCGCCCTCAGCCAAAGTCGGCCCGCGAATCTTCAACCATCTGGAATGAGTTTCGTATTTTTTCCGTCTCGTCGGAAGATAAGTGGTCAGAGCATTGTCGAGGTCTAGTTCAAGCTGTCCTGGAGACAAAGGAAAGCCATGATCCAGGTCTTCTGATTCGAAACCTTCGAGAGGTCGATGAAGCATGCACGCAATCAATTGCTGGAAGCAAATTTTACCGCCTTTGTCGCGAAATCGGCATTGACTGGCAGAAGCCTTTTGATAACTTATCCATAATCAAGACTGGCAGAGTCTCCGCTGTCGCTACAGCATGTGGTACAATGGGTTCCACCACTGGTGGTACAGGGGATTTGATCCATCCCTCGACGCTCGACTCTATCCTGTTCCAAGGTTATTTTGCATTCCTGCTTCTAGAGAATGGGATGGATTCGGCAGCAGTGCCTACCTTCATAAAAGAGATTCGGTTTGCCAATAAGCCGACGAGACCGGGTAAAGAACTCTTGGCCACTTCAGTAACTGGATCTGGAACCTACACCTATGATGTTGTGGTCCAAGATGCCGGCTGCCTCAGCGGCTGGGTCCTTCAAGCCAGTGGGGTTACCGTGACAAAGCTTCCGGGACAAGTCTCCATGAAATCTGAAGACATCAGCTTCAAAGTCGACCTGGTTCCCTATGTAGACAGTTGGCAACCAGAAAGCAGAGACAAATTTTGCAAGGAGAGGGCACTGGATATTACACCCAAGATGGGGCAAGAATCGGCTCAACCCAGTGAGTCAGACGAGCTCTGGCGGTTATACAGCTCAGATAAATGCAGGCAATATATCAGCCAGCTGACAGAATATTGCCATGCGCTAAGCATGCAAACCCCGAGGTTGAAAATTCTCACTACTAGTGCAGCCGCTGCAGGTGCCTCCAAATCTATTGTGCAAGCACTAAATAGGAGAAACGGGTACCATCTCAGCAAATGTGATGTGTCTGGGGTTACTTCAACCCAATTTGAAGAGCTCAAGAGAGAACTCGAAGGCCTTGCAGATGTTCTAGAGCACCAAAACCTGAACATTACCAGCGACATATCCAAGCAGGGATTTAGCGAGGCCGATTATGACCTCATTGTCACTGACAGCGTCAATCAAGATGCCGAAACACCTAATTCAGAACTACTGTCTAACCTCAGCTCATTGCTCAAACCTGGCGCAAAGTTCGTGATTTTAACCAGGATCCAAGAGACAGCGGATCTGTGGCTATCTAAGCTAAAAGCTTATGGCTTTTTAGATCCAAACATCTGTTTCGGCAGTCATACGGTCGAGGGTGAGCTCTCTGTGATCGTAGCTGCAGCGCCATGGAAATGTGCGCCAGTTGCTCACCTTCCGATCCACTTCATTACTACTCATTCCGATTCACAAGAACTTACAACCATGGCATCTCATGCATCCATATTCAAAACTGCTCTTCCGGAGTTTGATGTAGTAGTTCATACACTTGAGACGGCATCTCCCGGGGAGAATATGGCCATCATCTTGCCAGATGTTGCCGCAAAGTTGTGTCTCAACCCAGAAGAATCGCTCTGGCTCAGTTTCCGAAATCTAATGGTGAAAACTCGCGTTATCTTGATGGTTAGCATCAACTCCACTAAGAAGGGTCACGATAATGCGTACAGGGCCATCTGGACTGGCCTTGCTCGCTCAATTCGCCAGGAATTCCCACATATCCGATTCATCACCATGGACTTTGAAGGTGGTGAAGTCTTTGGGAAACTCGCCAAGTTCTTACCGAATTTATTGGGACGTACGCCAGTTTTTGACCTTTCGCGACCAGCATACGAGACGGAAAATGAGTTCATTGAAGTCGACGGCCAGCTACATGTCTCGAGGGTGAGACCATTCCCAGCTGGTACAAATTACGTCGAGAGCATGGAACAAACATCTGCGCCCGTCATGACTTCTTTCTTAAACCCCAACCAACGCCTCACAGCCGAGCTGGGCATTCCCGGCTTGCTTGAGACGATTCGGTGGAAAGACGACACTGGAGCTGCTCCGATCGGTGATGATGAACTTCGAATTGAACTCCGTGCAGCCAGTATCAACTTTAAAGATGTTCTCATTGCTGCAGGCCAGTTACCAGGAATCACAACCATGCGCAACGACTGCAGTGGAATCGTGGTTGAAGTCGGCTCAGCGATGCGCGACCGTTTCAAACCTGGCGATCGTGTGTTGGCTCTATATTCTCAGTCATACACCAACTATCCAATCGTCCATGGAGACTGCTGCGAAATCTTCCCCGACCATTTGTCATTTGACGAGGCCGCCAGTATACCAATCGTATGGGCAACAGTCTACTATTCTCTCGTTGACATGGGACGCCTAGCCAAGGGCGAAAAAGTCCTCATTCATTCTGGCGCAGGTGCTGTGGGTCAGGCGGCCATCATCCTAGCCCAGCACATCGGAGCGGAAATTTTTACGACCGTCGGCAGTGAGACCAAACGACAACTACTGCATGACAAATTCAACATTCCTTACGACCACATCTTTTCTAGCCGCACAACTGAATTTTATTCCGGCATCAAGGAGATGACAAATGACTATGGTGTCGATGTAGTGCTCAACTCTCTGTCTGGGGAGATCTTCCGACATTCATGCGATCTAGTTGCTCGATTTGGTCGCTTTGTCGAAATCGGACGAAAGGAGTTGATGGATGATGCACTAATGCCCATGGAATTCTTGCTCAAGAATATCATTTTTGCATATGTGGACATGGCGCTAATTATTGATGTGAACAAGCCACTGGCCAGACGTCTACTAAAAGAGGTGGTGACTCTCTTCGCTCAAAGGTCCATCAGTCCAGTATCGATCACATCAATGCCCATTTCGAACATTGAGGCCGCTTTCCGCATGATTCAGGCAGGGAAGCATACAGGGAAAATAATCCTCCATGTCGAGGAAAACCAGGAGGTCAAGGTACGTTGATGCAACAGAATCTCGATCCCTAGCATATGAAACTTAGTGAACTGACAATTTTGAAGGCCCTCCCATCTATTCCAACCATTGCACATTTCCGACCAGACGCAACTTATGCAGTGGTCGGTGGCTTTGGCGGAATTGGGCGCGCCGTCATTGGCTGGATGGCAGATAACGGAGCCAAGCACATTGTCTCAATAACTCGCTCCGGCGCCAGTACCCAATCAAACCGCGACTTTATGGAAAAAGTCAAGTCCAAAGGAGTCAATCTCATTGCTGAAAAATGCGATGTGGCCTGTGAAGCCGATGTTGCTTCGATCGCACGTCGGTATTCGGAGGAAGACGGACTTTATCCCATTCGTGGCGTCGTTCAGTCTTCCGTTGTATTCGATGTAAGTCTATCATATCCCTGTTCTCAAAATACTTCATCCTACTCTCTGGAATGAATCCCAGAATTTCAAGGCATTTCACTAACGCGTGGCTGAATCTAGGATGGTCTTTTCGAGCAAATGTCTGTCGAGAGATGGTGGAATGTTCTCGGCCCCAAGGTTCAGGGCACCAAGAACTTGGACCGTCACTTTCGCGAGGGCATTGACTTTTTCGTCGTCATGTCATCCATCATCAGCATAAGTGGCAATGATGGACAATCCAACTACAGCGCGGCAAATTGTTTCATGGACGAACTTGTTCGACAGCGTGCGGCTTCCGGGTTGCATGCATTCTCCATGAATATCGGCCCTGTGAGAAATGTTGGCTGGCTAAGCGAAAGGCTAGACGTGGCGAAGGAGGTGCAACGCCGCGGATTCGGATCAGTTTCGATCCGCCAGGTACTCTCCATGTTCAACTACGCAATCATGCACAAGGGAGATGCCGAGAGTAGCGTCTGCGCGATATCGCCAGCGCCTTATTCGGAGGATACCGTTGAACAGGCTAGGAAGCGCGAGAGGAGATTCGCGCATGTTGTAAGGAAGGTTGACGAACTGCATACCGCCAGCACAGATGCAGATGATGCCCTCCCGCAACTGAGCAAAGCAGCCACGTTTGAAGCGGCAGTAAACATCATATGCGGCGCCCTACTCCGACAGCTTGGAAAGTTGATTGCTACACAGGAAAAGGATCTCAGTGCCGAAAACAGCCTAGATCACTACGGCGTCGACTCTTTAATTGCGGTGGAAATGAGGAACTGGATCACGGCATATCTACAAGCCGATTTGTCACTAGTGGCGATTAGAGGGGCCCCGAGTATTCGGGAATTAGCCAAGTCCATCGCCAAGGAGTCGCCCTTGGTGGGTTCTTTCTAGGCTTGGATCACTCAATGAGAGGGTGATTGAAGTATGTCCCACTTGGTGTTACCAACGGATGTGGCGTGTGTGGGGATCATGGGGAAATGGTCAGCAATGTTTATGAGACCAAATATTTATGTTGTATTTTTTGTATTTATGTTTTGTCTATAGCAGAAGTGTAAGCAGCCTCTTAATCGATATCCCGAGTTTGCTTTTGGAACACAATCGCTGTGTGGTGGTTTACCCTAGACCATTCTCATCTCACCGCTGTGAATGTCAAGAGCACGGCCTACCAGGAGCACGTAAAAACAAATGGCCCTCGTATAGTAATATTCGTAATGTCAGAGACGAGTTTTTCGCTAATTCTCTAATATCTAAGCGGTGTGCTGGCGCATGTAGTCAGAAATATGGATGCCGATTAACTAATACACCCTCACAACCATCTGGGTCAGACGGCAGTCCCGAGCTAGGGTTGGCTTGGTAGTGGGGTAAACAGCGGGCCCTCCGTTTCTGCCGTGCCTCTCGGATCGCAAACTCCCGTTGGCTCCATGACGAACCGCGATTGGGGTCATGTCTTGTGAAGCGTCGCAGTGTTTGGCCTCACTCAGTGGGGTGACATGGCTTTGATCGACACTTGCGTGCTGTTGGTACAGAGGAGACGCGTGGTCTGTTTAGATCATTGCCTCGCTTTTTTGCCGTCATTTCCATTCCTGCGAACTGTCGTGCTTGTGTATTGTTATTTTATTGTACTTTGCAAATTCGGATGTACAGGAGGACTCTGGAAGTAGGATCTGCATGAAAAATACGAGGAACAGGGGACCAGAAGGCGGATGAGATGAGACCGGGTCGCTTTCGCTAAATTTTTTTATGGCGGGCTCACTCCAAAAAAAAATGTACCCACGGCGATTTTACAGACGCGAGGGCAGACCTGGTTCATGAATGGCCTCGCCAACGGGCATACCGACCAAGGTATGTTGGCTGCGACAGTATCTAAAATGAAGAATTCCTGATTGCTCCATGACACTAGCCTAGCGGGGCATATTTTCTGGTTCATGTTCATGTCGAAAATGTGATGCGCGTTAAACGGTCCAAATGCTTGGCCACGATCTGGCGGCAGATCGCTAACGAGGCTCAGCTGCCAAGAGGCGAATCAATCAGGCGAAATCGTGATTTTGACGTCATTGAATCCCGGCCATGGCAAGGCAATATTTTATGAACGATCAAAAGGGCATAAATGCTCGGATTGTGTCGATGTGCCTTACTGCCGGAGCCGCGCACAATTTTGCGTGTCGACCATGTAATTACCTCGTATCAGCCCTCTGTCGAGTGTCAGCATGGGGAACACGCGCGACACGGGGGCCAATGAGGTTGTATCCCGACCGTGGCTCGTTACAAACCTTGCGCAGTGAGTACGAGGCCTTGGCACACCATCCTCATGCGCTAAGCACGCACTGACGATGCCTCCATTTCAGAGGCGACAGAGGGCGCTGTGGGAAAGGCATCATTTAGCGCCTGCATGAAATATTCATATAAAATAAATATGTAAGGGAATCTGTGAGGCGGGAGCGTGAGCACAAATTAATCTGGCTCAGAATCACCCACAGGCCACATCCATCATCCTCCATTCAGCCCTGTCAGATCCGAGAATCGCCTCAACGGGCATGGGCATGCCATGGGGAGACTGATGGCGAGACCCCTAATCGGCTAAGTCAGCGGGCACTCGCCCAGTGGGCCGGCTGTCACTTTGCTGTCCCCCCAAAACAGCAATAATCCCTGTAAATCCATCGTGACTGGTTTGGGATGAACCCACACGCCGCAGCAGGCGTACCCTAACAGAGCCCATTCGTGCCTCTCTGGCCCCTCCAGCCACAATGGACACGTAGGACTGCCGGGTGCTGGCTGCACGCTGCAAGCCTCCGACGAATTATCCACCTTCACCCTGTAAAAAACCTTACTAAAATTAAACACTGCCCATGTAGGGCTCAGCCGGAATGAGGGGGTTGTGGGAGGGTCCGCGGAACGCGTCGACTCAGCCCCAGGTCCCATGGAGCTCTGGGATGATGCTTCCAATTTTCGGGCCCGTAGTATAACATCTTCCCGATATGCCCGTTCGTGAGGAGTAACAAAAAGAGAGAGCATCCTTCCTTTTGACCTTGACTTTTAAAGATACCCCAACGGGCCTGCGTGCAATTCACTTCCCCAAGGTGCCATCCTTCGTTTATTAGACCGTTTATACCCAACCTGCAACGCCCGGTCCTCTTTTTGCTCCATCCCACCCACCATTCTCCGAGCCCGAATTGCTTCCCGATCATCCCGATCCGAAACCCAGAAAACAATATGGCTCGCCTGAGCATCTTGACGCTTCTCTTCGCCGCTGCTACAGCTGGTGCAACAAGAAAAGATTGCTTTTTTGAATATAGTGGTAGAATTGCCGAGTCATCCGAGTGTGCAAACGAACAGATTCTATTGGATTGCTTGTCCGAAATCCAAGGCTACGAGAAGGAATACTTGAGAGAGTGCTATGAGGAGGCAGGATGCAGCCCAGAGGATGCCAAGAGGGAGACCAAGCTTGCCATTCGACTGTGCAGGGAACTGACCAGCGACCACGAGCTCCGAAGACGTGCAGACAGCTCTGCTTCTGACGCAACCGCAACGGCTACCCAAGAGTCGACTTCAGAGGCGAAATCCTCGTCCTCAGCCAAGTCGTCCTCCACAGCCAAGACTTCATCTACAGAGGCCACCACAACTGCCGAAGCCACTTCAACCCAGGCTTCTTCAACCTCTAGCGCAGCCAGCTCGGCCTCGGCCTCTTCCTCCACCACCCTTGTTTCTTCCACAACCTTCACATCCACAACTGCATCTTCCACTGTCACAACTTCAGCCTCTTCCCAGACTGGCGATGTCAGGTCCGGCACCGCCTGTTTCTCTACCAAGGACAAGTCTACCAAGCTCTGCGATGTTACCACCAGCAAAGGTCGCCAGCACACCCAGAGCTGCTCTAGCACCACGGTCCAGGTTAGCTCTTGCTACGACAACATGCTTTGCACCACCAACTCGAGCGGTGACGACATTTGCATGATCCTGCAAGGAATTGAGAGCGGCGGCATTGCTATTGCCACCATTCTCGGTGTGGCCTCTGTTGCTCTGGTTGCTGGTGTGTTTGCTGCTTCCATGCTCGAGTCCAAGAGACAGAAGCGTGCGGCTGCCAAGGCTGCGGCTATTGCCATTACTCGTTCAGCAACCATGAAGAAGCAGCAGCCCGATGCTGCCGTTGCAGCTCACTAAGAATGCATACATGTTTTTTATTTGATAGACTTAGCGATAATGGGGTTTCTTTTGGGTTAAAAATGGGCAATTCATGACTCCCGGGCCTTTGGGCGGTGGCAATTCCTGCAGCTTTTACCAGCATTAATCAACGATCCTCGATGTTCAGATCATCTTTTATTATTAAACAAGTGATGTTAAACTACATTATTGATTTGAACCCCCTCGTGCGACTGCGGGAGCCACATGATCCTGGCCTCGAACCCTGGCAGCTTTTTATACTTGTCCTCATCCACCAACTCGCCCGTTTCGATATCTGTGACGACGAGTTGGACATTGGTACTTCCGTTCACCTCCCCAGATAATTTTTGGGCCACCTTTTCCGCATTCAGCGCTCTTGAAGCTTCAGGTTTCCGGCATCGTCGTGTACTGGGTCGGTTGGCGTCTCCTGTTCCAGGGCCCATCCCTATCCTGGTGATTTGTCCGATGTAGTCGAGATTATCGATCGGGTCTGCAACAAGCGACTCGGCTTGCGCGGTAAAGACATCGATTCGGTAACTGGAATTCGTGCAGCCCACGCCGGAGAACACCACGAATGGAATCTTATTGGCGGAATCTTGGGAGGCCGTTATCGGACCATTAGCAGGCCCTGTCCCATTTGTGGGCAACGTAATCGCCCGTCCGCCGCTAGGTTGCAGAGTGGGTGTAGTGTGTTGGGTAGTAATGGGCAGAGTGTATACGTCAGTTGATACAGGCGGTGAGTACATGTACCCTAGGGCTCTGGTATCCTTGGCCATGTCACCAATGGTGGTGAATGCCCATCTGCATGGGTTATCATAGGCAAGCCGGGTTGCATTGTCCACAAAGGGCTGCAATGGGAAGTTGGAAGAATATAGGTTTGTTGGGTGTGCCTCCATAAACATTCCTGCTAGTCGATCCATGTTGGCATGGTATGAGAGGAAAATGGGGTCAAATGCCGTATACGTATTATCCGCCTGAGATATCGTCATTGGTTACACTTCAAGTATATAATGCAAAGATTTGACTTACCATGTCTGGCCCGATCCAACCGTGAAAGTTATCGTGCACTTGCTCGAATAAACCATCAAAGTCGAGTCGGTGATCACCGTAGAGATTGTCCTCATTCACATCCTTGAAATCAGCGATATTAGCCCATGGGTGACCTACCAACTGCGGCGAGCTATAAGTGTTTTGTATCAGGGCATGCATAATCTGCCCATGATAGATATGGAAGAGTTTGATCTTGTACTCCCAATCGGGTGAAGAATTTCGCTTTCCAACGTATGGATACCGGGTTATGAAGCGACTGCTCTTGTCTTTCGATTCTCCTTGGAATGCGAGAGCATACTTTAGCGGGTTTTTGTGAGGCTTGCCGTCCTTTGGTGAAATGTATTCTTCCTCAAAGAATACGCTTGGAACTCCTGCAAGCTTGGAGTCGGGGTTTGTGCAGTCAACTCCATATCCGTTCCAATATGGAATGGCCATGCCAATGAGTTCTTCGACATATTTGAGGTAAGCACGATGCCAAAGGAACGTTGCTTCCTGGTAGTGGAGGCACCAGTCGGCGTCTGCGATATTCAGTAAGAATTGTTCGAGTCACCAAATATTGGTGCATGTACATACGTAAATTTCCCAGCTCTTGCCATGGGGAGTTCAGTTCTCCAACACGGAGCACATCTTCAAGTTTTGATTGGTATTCAGCAAGCTCTTCCTTGCTGAGGCTCATAATGTCCCGTCGAATCTTAAACTCTGGTCGCGGATCAACTGGTTCTGGAATAAGTATCTTCGGGGTAGCAGGAGAATCGGAATTGAATCGAAAGCCATTGTTCACCCAGTTACGAAATGTCTCCAAAGCATCTTCTGGCCAATATTCATCTGGGTTGCTGGTGATGGGCATGGATTTAGAGCGTAAATGTCGATATATTGAGATAGCCCTTTCTTCAACTTTGACATCCCCATACTTGCTCAAATCCCAGCCATGATAGCCCCAATATTTCATTGCATTGACCCATCCTTGACCGGTTTTTTCTCTGCGTTCATCGGGGATCCAGTATGGCTCTAGAATGAGTTTCTTAACGTCATCCTCCCACGTTGGGCAAGGTTTATCTTTCTCGGACATGTTGAAGTTGACAGGATAACCGGAATGACTGATGTCTTGAGGGAACAGAAAAAAACTGGAATTGACGGACGGGGTGTTTTAAGGATAGAGAGCATCACCGAAATACTTAAATTCTATGGCATTTATCCTTATCCAGCTGAGACGGCATGCTGCCCCGCTTTAGGAAGTCTTGACTAAAACTTAGCGGCGCGTAGAAATATAGACCGAGGCCGCGCAATAGTCGAGCAGATTCGTGCTGGGGCGTGGGTTTCAGCCAGCCATGGCAAGCGCTAGTGGTCCTAAGTTAGGGAACCGCTTGGGAAGAGAATTAGTCCCTTGTTCTATGATAAGCATCATGAGAACTACTCTCAATTGCTGGCGAACCCCGGCAGGTTTATTCCACAATTCCATAGCCAGCATGCTAGCAGATCAATAGCGCTGACGCTATGGTTGCAACGGGCCGTCCCCACGGAGGACCTGAACGCTAGCGAACCACCGAGTTCCAATCAAAATGCTTAGATTGGTCATTGCTGTCCAATCCTTTCCCATGTCTCGCTCAAATATTGAGTTGAGCATCAACCTTGTTCAAAGATGGAAATGGCTGAATTGGCCCTGTCACCGCACTTTTCATTTCGGGTTTAGATCAGATTGATTATCCACGTTTTCGGCAGGCTCTAGCCGCTCTTGACCAGGCAGCTCTAAAACATTGATGACCCGTCAACACATTGGAGAGGTGCATGGGACTGAAATTGATTTGCAACATGTTCAATACTAGTCTAGCGAAGAACTACACGCAGGCGAGGACTCCCATCAGCCGCCCTTGAAAGGTTCCTGCCAGAAACATAGACACCCGACGGAACTATTCGTCGTGTTCCACTCATTTTTAGCGAGTCTAGTATTGACTTTGCCAGACTTTGGCAAGGCCATGGTGGCACAGAGGTCCAGACAGTTTTACTCGCAAGCGAATGAGCACTTTTGGGTAGCTCCGTCTCCAGCGATAGAAGCCCACTTATCACGGTCACAACCGTCGTCGTGGAAATCCACATGTTCGGCCGCATAGTCAACATAGCCATTTGTTAAACCCCTATTGGTATGGACGCTAAAGATGAGGTTAGCGATTTCGACAGGTTGATTGATAATATGAAACTCGCCAGATGGAATAAGGCAATTGCGAAGCATAGCAGTGGCTTCTTGTAACTTGATTGCATTCGGTTTGCAACGTGTCGACGCGACCATCACCGTAGTCCAGCGAAACAGAGCATGAGAGAGTGTTGTCGCCACCAGCAACGGGGTTCTTGGATACAATTGCAACGTCAGAATTTCTCGCCAATCATTCAAAGTGAACAAAGTAACTCACCCGTGTTCGAGTGAACTGGAGGGATAATGTACAAGTGCGTGCACGAGGTTCGACAGCAGCAGCTGATATACTCGCTGCAAGAGAAGCGATGCTGATAATGAGCTGAGACGCTATCATTTTTAAGACTCGGTAATGTTCCAGAGGCCTGAGATGTAGATTCAAATTGCAATGCTTGAAAAATGGCGAAAGATGAAATATCCTTACACTAGTAACCACATCTTCAAAAGTAGGTCACGATGAAAGGCACCGAAGTAAAGGCATCGTGTTCTCATGCGTCATACCAAGAACAACACCAGCGATCTTCATTCCAGAAAGCAATTCGAATCCAATCAGTGATGACTCTGAGAACTTACCATGAGTGGGTGGAATGTGCGGGTCCCTGTAGCCAAGACCACCGGCAGGATCCGCGCACTGAACAAAGGTTCCACCCTAGTCGATCCTTTACAGCAGATCCAATCTCATATTTATGCAGGATATCTGATGCACTATTTTCAAGTTTGAGATGGTAGCCGTGGGATTCTGTGGGGAATGTTTGTTATTTCAAAAATGGCTCTACGGAATGAAGACAAGGCAGAACATTATGGTTCAATGTAAATTAAGGAGATCATCATCTCTGTTCAACAGCTCAACTGTAACTAATTCGACTTCATCTATGTTTACATATCGTTATATTTTCTTTTGTACACCCGCTATTACTCCAATTAAAAGAGGTAAAGACAGAATAGAGGCTTGCTCTACAGATGGGCTGGCTCGGTCTCGTCGCCAGAGGTGTTTCGGTCCTGGCTTCCCTTGCGGGTGTTGTCGTTGACCCAGGAGCTGGACTTGATGGGGTTGACGTGCATGACGTACATGGTGTCGATCTCCTCGAGGGTTCGGTCCTTGGACTCGATGACGAAGAAGAAGACGATGACAACGAGGACAGCACAGCATCCGGCGAAGACGAGACCGTAAAGGTAGTCGATCGAGTCAGTGATGAATCGAGTGCTAAATAAAGTGTTAGAAAGGATATAAATCGTTGAAGTGGCAATCAGCTACTCACAAGAAGGAGATGAGGAAGTTCCAGAGCCAGTTGGAAGCAGTGGCGAGGGCCATGCAAGGACCACGGTAGCGGGAGGGGTAGAGCTCAGCGACAACAGTCCAGACGAGGGGACCCCAGGTAGTGGCGAAGGCAGCGATGAACAAGCAAGAAAAGGCAATGAGGACTTGACCAGCCTTGGGAGTCAACATGGGGTTGGTGTGATCGAGAGCAAAGTGACCGACAAAGGCGTAGACGCTTTTAATTCGTTAGCTTGTGAAATCATCAAGTACCCAAGGGTATTAAAACTTACAAGAAGCACATCATCATCCAGAGTCCACCGACGATGAGGGCCTTGCGGCGACCGCACTTCTGGACAATGTAGAGACCTCCGAAGGTGCAGCCACAGTTGACGGATCCGAGAATCAACTGGGTGACGAAGCTGTTGCTGATACCAGTGGAAGAGAAGACAGTGGTTCCGTAGTAGAAGAAGAAGTTGGCGCCAGTAAGCTGCTGACCAGCCTGCAGGACAATACCAAGCATGGTTCGGTAGAACATACGGGGACCAGTGAAGATCTCCATCCAGTGGGCTTCGCCAGCAGCGTTCTCCTCCTCTTGCTTCTCACGGATCTCGTCCATCTGCTTGTTAACCTCGGGGTCGTGGGCATCAAGTCCGGCAAGCTTGGCGATGGTGTCACGAGCCTCCTCAACGCGACCCTTTCGGAAGGCATATCGAGGGCTCTCGGGGAGGAACAGGATACCAGCACCAAGGATCAGGGCCCAGAGGAAGCCAAGACCGTTGGGGATTCGCCAGGAGGAGCTGTTTCCGTTCTTCTCAGTACCCCAGTTGATCATCTCGGCAGTCCAGATTCCGAGGGTGATGAAGAGCTGGTAGGTCGAAACAAGCACACCTCGGATGAGACTGGGGCTGCTTTCGGACTGGTACATGGGGACGACAACGGACAGGGCACCAATACCGAAACCAGTGACTAGTCGACCAATAGCAAACTGGTACCACTTGTACTCGGAGGAGATCTCGATGATGTTGCCGACCATGGTGAAGAGAGCAGAGCCGGAGATGGTGAGACGACGACCCACAGAATCGGACATCTTACCAGCAATCAGGGAACCGATGAGACAACCAATACAGAGGAGACCGGTGATGGTTCCCTGTCTAGCGGCACTGAAGCTGTATGATCCATCGTCGGCGACCTCGCCGAAGCGTAGGCCATAGTCGTCCATGGAGAAGAAACCGGAAATTTGACCACTACCAGCTAATTAGCCTTGGTGCTCAAGCAGAGAGCTGGCTCCGCGTTAACCTACCTCACATAGCCAAACATGAAGCCACCAATACTTGCTACAAGACCCAAGAAGCAGGCCATGAAAGTGACCTTTTGCTTCGTTGCTGGTGGGTGATGGCCTTCAGCATGGGTTGGGGGCTCCACCTGCCCCGTCTGTTGGCTTTCCTTTGTCATTGTGGAAAGAATAGATAACAAGTTGTTGAGATATGATTAAGATAGGGGATCTGATTCGTTACAAATGTCTGAATGATTCTCCCCCTCAAAATGCGGGTGCGAAGACAGCCTTTATCAATGCCTTCTCTCCACGGAGAAGCAGTCCCACCTCCGCCAAGGTCAGAGTCCCATGTCATGAGCATTCTATGGGCCTCCATGGGGATGCGCCGAGGAGGTCGCGAATGGGTCCGTCATGGGATTCTCAAGAATTTTCGGGGCATGATGTGAGAGCCTCATATTCCCGGAACCGCCGAGGCGGAGCGTTGACGTCAGTAACGGCACCCAGGTCGGGCCTATTCCCGCTCTCTCGCCTCGCGCTCGGCTTCACGTCATCGGCGGGCACCGGGTCAGATCATGATCTTAGCGAAGCAACGGTATTTCCCCAAGCTTCTAAAATGCATTTTGAAGCTATTCGCGGTGATTTCAGTATCGCCTCTTGGCTGCGTCTCACTCGCAAACTCAATCCAGCCTCAGAATGTCTCAAAATTGTGCTGTTATATCCGGTGCCCTTGGTTCGTCAGGTACGGCACTTGTACGGAGAGCCGGCCAATTAGTGGGACGGCAGCGGGTCGATGGATCCCGAATCTTGATCTTTTATGGATCTCAGGTGCAAAGTGGAGATATTGAGGCTCAAATCACGCCTACACCACATTTGTCATCGAGGGGCAAAAAACACTCAACACCAACGAAACAATCCATCATGACGATGAAAATTCGAGATACGGCCTACTACTTATTTTCAACGCTCAATCTTTTACAATTGACGCAGTTCAAGACTTAGTTTTCTTCATCTCCAACTCCTTCGACGTCGAAGGGCCCCTTTATCGCTCGGCGAGAATTCACCGAGATTCGGCCCGACCACCACGCTCCGTCAACTCCGTTCGCGTTCCACTCTTTCTTTGCTGCCAACAAACAGCGGATTCCACACGTGTCTGATTACGAATTGCAGCTCTCATGATGTGCCGATCTTCTAGAAGCTCGTTGTGTGCTGAGTCGCGCTGTGCTGCCATTAAGGTTCGGTGATCCTCTTCCTCACTGCCAAGATTGATATCTGGTTTTTTTTTCTGCAGCGGGAAGATGCACTAAGTCTCGCATTGGATACGTCAATGCCAAGTAAATGAACTCTGTAAGCTCGCTAAACGGTCCCCCCACGTACCTTGATAAGCCGATCAATTCGTAGAGCGTTTTAACGCCATGCAAATTAATCGGAGCCCGGCCGCTTTTTCCTTTTTTCGATACACACCTCCTGTTGATATGCCCATTTCCCGCCTTTGCGGCTCTAACAAAGGTGTACTTTTTCCCTGTATATCCGGCAGGCACATTTCCGTTTTTGTGCGCGGTTACATTGCTGAGTGGACTCCCCTGGCCGTCGCCGGTCCATCGCTGTCTGCACGGCGAATATCTCGCCGAAGCATGATCCCACCACAGTCCCGGCCATCATAACACTCGAAACCTGGTTCGGCCCGTCATTCATGTCGATTGCTGCATCCAAATTTGTGTACTCCGCACGCTGCTCCTCAGCCCGCCCTAATTCAATACATAATCGGTCCATTAGAGGTCTCCATATCGGCTCCGGGGTGAGCGAATTTGTACTAGTCGCATTTCCTGCTGGCATCGACATGCGCGACCTGATGGAGAACCCCGTAAATGAAGCCCCAGAAACCTTTCGACGGCTTCGCAGGTTTGAATTTTACGCCGTGAGTCTGCACCCGCCCGGGAGTATTCGCGGTGTGAACGCGAGATTATCACATCATGATGTAAGGTTGACGCCTGACGCTTGCCGTTGAGTGCAACGTTCACTCGAAAATGGCGTTGATTTCGGGTTGAAAAAACAACAACATACGGACCCTCTCGGAGCCAAAAGCCGGTGTTTGACCCTCAGACGCAGAATGGGGAGACCCTCCTCCGCCAGTGGACCTATAACCCCAAGTATTCTCCACCCATAGGGGTATTCGAGGTCTTGAGACCTGAAATTTTTCTCTAGTTGTAACTCTGTAATACGGAATATATGGCCAAAAAAAGAATGTTGTGGTGTTGAGCTATATGGTGGTCCATCCAAGTCTTTGTCCAACAAGCCAACGCATCGTGGATGATATTCGCAAGGGTTCAACACCGGCATCGAACACGATCGAAGGCTGTGCAGCATCGACAAGGAACATGGACTAGCCGTCAAAAAACGCGGGAGCCCCAATCTCCAAGAAAAAAACAGAGTGTTGGCAATGCCCGTGGAGAAGTTGGGGAGTTGGGGTCGAGTCGCCACCCGTGAGTTCCGGAGAGAAAGGGGGGAGTAGGAAGAGAGTGGGCGATTTTCCAAATCCAATTCGACCAATCACACCAGCTTATTGAGCCAGGTGAGTTGGATATCCAGACGGGCGGCGTTGGCTAGATAAGCTTGATGAGGCGTGTGGGAATCACACTATCATTGCTGTAGGAACGCCATACACAAAATGCAAGCACACTTGCTGGTCACAAGTAACACAAAATTGGACGAATTCCGACTACAGGTTTTATAGAGGCCTAGGCTTTGCCGCCAGTTATGGAGGATCTTTCGCATCTCCTCCCTGACCACCCCGGTATCAAAATATTAGCTTTCTGATTAGAAAGGGGGAGCGCTATCGTGCCCTCTTCACCCTTTTTTTATCTTCTCCACTCACCCACTCCTTTCAGTAATCTTGAGGATGGTGGGCATGTCTACAGCTGTCAACCTTTAAACAAAGTATCTGCGATCGAGCAATAATTAAAGTTACAAGAGATTAAGATTTGGCAACTTTGGTTCATCGTTCGAAGCAAAGTGGTGGCATGACAGCAAACGTACGTGGAGGTAAGGGGATATCTACAGCTTGAAGCAAGTAGACGATGAATCGTATGAAAGTAGTGAAGTAGAAATTTGGCAAACGGTATGATTGATCATATGAAGTGAATTATAATGGAATTAGCATATCCTATGACCGGATTTGGTCGGACAGAAAAACATAGGAATATTACCCTAGAGTCACGATGGGGTGAGGAAAAAGTGTTTGTTATTGTGACGAAATCCTGCAAGTCCATAGTTCGGTGGAGATTAATTACTACCCAAGCTCTGTACCGTAGGGATGAGCTATGAGCCATAATTTTGGTTACTCAATGGGATGATCGCCATCATATGTATCCATAAATACGCAAGTATTTTGAAAAATGACGTACTTGAGCGACTTCATCGTTTGCGGAGCCTTCGGTGGCACAGTTATTCCGCTCGTGGGGCTGTTGGGTCAACAACCCCTGTCGACGGGTCACCGCGATTGCAACACATCTTGTGGCGTTGATTGTGGCTCAAGTTGATACATGGGTTGATCCCACCGTTGACTCCGGGAGGGCAACTTAAAAGCAGTGTGCACGTGCTAACAATACGATATAAACTACCTGCACTACTTTTCACGCCAGCGGTGAAACATTCGTTCCGGCCATGTTAGCTTAGTCAGTTTTACTAGATGGCATTGCCCCTGTCTTGAAGAAGTATATATATCTGGAAACAACAATTTTTCCTCCTTTCTCCTGTTCCTAGACAAAATACCAGGCACCACGGACATTTAAATCTCGAGATTTTCCGCTTTTTTCCAAAAATAAAAAAATGAAGCTATTCTACATTGGTGTAAGAAAAACCAGGTATAGAGAGTGATCATTCCCATTGATATGTTCTACAGATTATTCGCAATCAAGACAAGCCAGTCGTAGAGCTTGTTAGCGAAAAGGAGCTGTCAGCATATTCTCGGTTTACCAAAAACAAGTGTGTTCTCCAGTCCTCAAATGTGTTATGGAGCTGCTTGTAACGAAGACCTGGTGATAGTTATAGCGAAATCATGACATTGTTCTCTAAAACTGTCGCTGAACGGACGCAGCCCGGACAACGACAAGATGTCGAGGAGAATGATTACATATCCCACGCTTTCAGTCGCAGCGAGGGCGTTTGTGGCATGTAAGTAACCCCCTGTTAGATGATTTACCATTTAATTTATCGCAGAATTGCATCATATCTTTAATTTGCTGACGACGCCCACTCGTTCTGTGAAGCGTTATTTCAGATCATCAATATCCCAGCTTGGTTGCACACCAGCTCCTGACCAAGGTGTATGTGGAATAACAAGGATCGGCAAAGAAAGTGTGAACTGGGAAAGCTGAATCTTGCCTTTAGTGTCGATGAATTCCTTTCCAAATATCCTCGATCTAGTTGGGCCACAGGTCAACCGAGCCTTTCTTTCCCAGAATTGAAACAGTACCTGTCCGATTTCCAAGACCCGCAAAACTTTGGAAGCATACATAAGATCCAAAAGGAGCTCGATGAGACAAAGATTGTTCTGCACAAGACCATTGAAAGTGTGCTACAACGCGGTGAAAAAATTGACGATCTTGTCGTCAAGAGCGATGATTTAAGCGCCCAGAGCAAGATGTTCTACCGTAAGTGTCGACGCTCTTCCCCTTTACATTCTTGTGCACCGCGCGAAATTTCAACCTGCTTTTTCGATAAAAAATTTCATTGCAGCTAACCTGGGATTAGAACAAGCTAAGAAGCAGAACTCTTGCTGTGTATTAATGTAGTGGGTGGAGCGTGCTTTTGGCTCGAATTTTCAGCTCACACGAATTCAAGAGGGGGAAATGGGGGAAATTTGGATAAACGCAACGCAAATCTGCATGATTTACAATGGGTGGAATACACCATCTAGCAAATCTCAATTAGTATACATTTTAGAGTCACCAACATGGACCACAATCTTCCCCGTGGTACGTCCCAGTCTGAGTTTCTTGTACGCCTCGGGAGCATCTTTCCACTCAAACTTTTGGTCAATCAGCGATTGTACCTTTCCTTCAGCCATCCATTGGCCAATCTGCGCCAGGTCCTCTCGCTGAACCTTTACTCTAACGAGTCGAAATGATGTATCCCCACCTCCCAGGCACGAAGGTAGGAGGCTCCGGCGAAGCATAACAAGCATGGAGCTTTGCATAGCGACTTGAAGAAATGTTCCATCGGGCTTCAAAAAGTGGCGACTCTGTTCGTACAAATCGCTTGGAACACCGACGTTGTCGATGGCGAAGTCAAAAACCTGGCCCTTTTTCTTTAGCTCATCTAGCAAATCGGTCTTTCGATAGTCAATGACCTCATCAGCTCCGAGACGACGACAAAGCTCCACATTTGATGTAGAACAAGTGGTGGTGACCGTGGCTCCAAGAGCTTTAGCAAACTGGATGGTGAAAGAGCCCACACCACCACTACCGCCGTTGATGAGAATGCTAGATCCGGGCCTGATCAGATCCTGCGGTAAGGACTGGAAAGCGGTGAGCCCAGCGGTACCCACAGCTGCCGCATCATCGGGAGCAACGCCACCGGGGAGAACTGTAAGCTGCGAACAGGGCGCGACAATGAGTTGGCTGAGGGACCCGTACTTGGGAAATTTAGTCGCGACGCTCAGGGCACCAAACACCAACTGACCTTCCTCAACTGAGGTATTGGTGTCATGCTTTGCGCTAATACGGCCGCAGAAGTCGAGACCTGGGCTGGCAGGAGGTTGCACCATGAATCTCCCAAAAATAGGGGCCTCTGGCAGCTTATACTCCACGGGATTGATGCCTGCGGTGATGACTTCAATCAAGACATGGTCTTTGGGGAAAGATGACAGATTTGGCGGAGTAGCTTTCTCGTTGAGGGTTAGAGAGCTCTCAAGAGTCTTCTCGATGGCTGTGTACTGCCAGGCCTGCATGGTTTTGATTGCTAATGTGGTTGGTTGTGGGAAGGAATACAAGACTTGACATGCGTGTGAAGACTGGTGCATTCCCAAAGGACATTTAAACCATATCTATGGTGAAGTTGATTTGGCCCATTTTGATTGCTTTATTTTTAGTCAGTATATTTGGGTAGAACCCCCGGTCAAAGTCGTTTGAACTACAGATCGTGGGCTGCATCACAAGCTCAAAACCTCAGGGCCTGATCCTAGTCGATTCTCGGGTTCGGATTATTCTGCGTTTCTCATTGGCTGCCAGCAATTGAGGCGTAGTGCTGATCACCAGATGCCCCACTGAATGCGGACATGCGCTTGGAAATCAAATGCGGAAAACTTGGGTGGCGGAATATTGTTGATAGCGAGTCACTATACACATGCTTTTCATTGATTGAAGAAGAATTAAACTTTTGGATATTGGTAATATTAAACGATGAGAATTATCCTAGTTTAAACTTAACAGAATGGGTCATCCACAGGCGAGATCCGGATGTTGCGTGAAAAATGACGCCGACAAAACTCCCAGATATGAAACCGAGATATACGGATCGAACTAAGAACCAAGCCTTTTCGGTTTACCTTGTACCAAAATAGAACTCCGCGTTGCGGAATTTCCAGACCGTCAAAATAGCTGCATAGTTCGTGCGTTAGTGCATGGCGTGTCACAGAAGCGGAAAACGGCTTCCAAGGCCTAGCGTCTACCGAGCGGTAGTGGCATTATCTGAGAAAGATTATTGCGATTTTTCAAGCCATCGGTATGTCATTTTGGCGCTCCAAGACTGGCTCCCCCTCACCGCATGATTTGATGTAGCTCATCGGCCATTCGATTGACTGCTGCCACAGTGGCCCCAAAGAATCCCCAATCAACATCATGAGGCGAGACCCCCAGCCTCTCATGAACCAAAATTCATCCCTCACAGCGTAAAGAACTGTACAGTAGTGAGCGACGACAACAAGGGCTGCCTGATCATGGGCACGTAATAGGGCTAGGAATCCATCCTTTAGCGTCATGGGCCAAACAATGGCGACGTTGAGCTCTGGAATCGTAGACGAAGCCTTTTCTATGCTTTCCCCAAGACTGGTGATTGCTTCATTGACTATTTCCACGGTATCTTGATCAACTGAGTTCGCGTTTAAACCTTCATAGATCAGAGGAAGTCGTTCTTGCAGTAAACGTAATAACGGAATGCTCCCGCGATAAAAATCACATTGCATGAATTCGCCCAATACCCCTTCGTTGCTGGCACTTTGAGACAAGCGAAGGATGTTACTGACGCCCCGCACCAGAGCGAAAACTCCCAGAACATCGTCCAGTTTTAGTGGGCCAAGCGTACCCATGGCCGTGGCGGATGAAGCAAAGGCTCCTATAAACAGGAGCGACGATGCTGCGAAGAGGGCATGGCAGTTTTCTGGGGTGACGGTGGATATCTCGGTCTTGATGCCGCAAATTGCATGATGTTGGTGTTGAAAGGCTCGAGATAGATGTATTTTTCTCTGGGACGTAGACAAATTGGCGAGGTGAAATGATGACACCGCGAGGATCTGATGCATGAGAAAAGGATAAGCTATAGCGTGACGGGGAATATCGACCTCCCACACACGACGGCTGGCTCCTGGCAAAGTACCCGAAGTATAAGACGTATAGTGATTCATCAGGCCCAAGTCTACAGTCCAATTCAGCGGTTGCTCGAACTTGGGCCCGATAGCAACATTGAGGCCGCGACGGATCGGTTCTGATAGCAACTGAACATCAGTCGCAAGCGCCACAGCACTACTGCTGCGAGCTGCGGTGGACCATAAATCGCCATCATCCTTGCCTGCTCTCGGGTTCGGATCAGATGAACCAATAGACGATGAATCAGGTGAAGACAGTGGAATGCTGAGGCTGCAAGGGATGTCCCACTTGATGCAGGCGCCGCAAGGGCGATTCTCGTCGCACTGCTAACATGTCAGCTTGTCCAGGTCCAAAGTACCCATCAGCGTACCTTTATTTTCCTTATTTTGCAGCGAGTGCAGCCGTTACGTGATTTTTTGTGCCCTCTCCGTGCCATCTTGACAGCTCTTTGGGGACCTTGGGTGGTGAACGATGTGGGGTAGAGGACTGAATCCGAGATGAGCCAGCTACTTAAACCTGAGCACGCTTGTTACTTAGTAATAATTCCCACTCCGCCGCACTTTAATGCATCAACGGAAACGCTAAATGTCTTTGACTAGGGTGGGGTGTGCACAGCCCCTAGCGGAGATCACAGCCAAGACTTGACACGAGGAAGATGCTAAAATCTTGAGATTAGAAATGAATCCGAAGAATAATATCTTCCCATAGATATTTATGGTATAATGAGCATTTTTGCGTGTGTATAAAGTAGGAGGCATGGCCCTGATACGCTTGCTTCATGCGACTAGACTTTAGACTGCATAGGAACAAAACTCCGATCACAAGCAACGAAACGAGTACATCTATAACTAGGAAATCGACATAAAATATGAGTTCGACAAACCAAACGACTTCTAATCCGGTAGAATTTGTCTTTTACCACTATGATCCCTCTCTCGCCGCTGCTTGCATATTCATCGCCTTATTTAGTCTTTCGACGGCGCTGCACGTCTATCAATTTGTCAAGCTCCGGACATGGTACTTTATACCATTCTTTATTGGCTGCTGCCGTGAGTCTCATGAGCTTCACAGAGTATAGAATTCCACAGATTGTATTGAGCTAAACTTCCCTACAGTTGAAATCGTCGGATATATAGGTCGTGCACTGTCAGCAAGCGAGACTCCAGATTGGACTACCGGCTCCTTTACCATGCAAAGCCTCACCCTTCTGCTCGGGCCCGCCCTGCTCGCTGCTTCTATTTATATGGTTCTTGGTCGCCTAATCATATTCCTCGAGGCAGGGGACCTCTCTCCCATCAATGTGAAATGGTTAACGAAAATCTTTGTTTTGGGTGATGTCCTTTCTTTCCTCACTCAAGGTGGAGGTGAGTATTCTCAGACATCTCGAAACAAGATGACAGGATTAACAAATTTCAAGGTGGCGCTATTCTATCTCGTGCCAATTCTACATCCACCATGAAACTTGGAGAAAACGTCATCATCGCTGGTCTTGCTATCCAGATTGTCTTTTTCGCGGTTTTCATCGTTGTCATTAGTGTCTTTCACTACAAGATCCACTTGTCACCCACCAACAGCAGTTCTTCCACCCATCTTCCATGGAAAAGATTTCTTCTGATCCTCTATATTGCAAGCGGCTTGATCATGGTTAGATCTGTTTTCAGAGTCGCAGAGTACGCCATGGGCAATGATGGAGCACTATTAGCCAACGAGGTTTACATCTACGTTTTCGATGCTGCCCTAATATTTATCGTTGTTGTAATGTTCAACGTCTTCCATCCCGGAAGCATTCTTCCAGGGTAAGAATCCTAATGCCTTTGTACATGTCCATCTTTATTAATTCGCCTTGTTTGATCAAGCAAAAATGACGAATCTAGCGGTTACAGTCTCAATAGCCAAAGTCCTAAGCCCAGGTCAATCAGGGGGGGTGATTACTAGACCCACTCCTAGGCAACTTGGGGCACTTGGCAACGTGCAATTCAGCTTTATCAAGGAGCGTATTGGAGAAATAGGAGAGGCGCATGAGCTGCAGTTAGTGTAGATGGAACTGGTCTCAACGTCACTCGTTTGAGAAAATATTTCGATCAACTGAATAAATCAACGCGAATTAGGCTATATACTCTTTGCTCTAAGTTCTTGCGAAAACTTTTAGTATCAGATCGAACTCCTCTAAGAGAAAAGCCAGGTTCGACATTCTATGTTTACCTCAGCTGGTAACGCTATTGCGATCAAAACTCCGTTTTATACATGCCAAGTCGTTCCGTCGTCGTAATCGTTTCTAGTACCCCTTGTTCCATGAAAAGTAGTTCCATATCGACGTAAATAGGGTTGTCTGGTTTTTGCCTAATAGGTAGTTCCACAGGGAGGAGAGAACCGAGCCCCTCTTTTCCCCTGATAGGAGGTTCCATATGTAGGACAGCATCGAACCCTTGTTGTTGCTGTGGGTTGGCGCCTTCAGACCAAACTGGTCGAGGACCTTACAATAAAATCCAATTCTACCAAGTTCGTACAGCCATATTGAGTTGGCCAAGTGCTGGACTCGCCAATCTTTAAATGTGGTCGACAGGCGGCTGTCAAAGCCGTGAAGCAGCTCCGCCTGGCGAGTATAGTTGATGTAATTTCGGCAATCGGCCAACTGGTTACGCGTTTTTTCAGTGTCACGATACAGCGGGCCGTCCATTGCCGGCGGCACAATGCTTAGACCATCACCCAGTTCAATCAGCTCCCAGGGGGCGGCCATTGCATTTTCCCAGTCAATGACGCCAAGGATCTCATGCTGGGGATCAATTATGATGTTGCTATTCAGGAAGTCGGTGTGGATCAAGGGAAATGGGCCTCGCTGAAAGGGAAAACGATCTGCAAAGTCGTCTAGTCGTGATGGGAATTCATTAATCGAGCTCAAAACATGTTCGGCCAGAGCCGGAGGGCTTCTTTCAATGATAAATTTCTCTGAGTACTGAAACTTGGCCTGCTTGGCCCAAGCCTTGAAATAGTCGGCGGCGGAATCGAAGGGACCTCCGATTCCGGGTATGGGGCCCACATCAAACTCCCCGTCTTCGCGCCTTGTGATGCTCCCAATCTTGGGAAAGCGGATAGCAGCCAGTTGAGTCTTGATGGTGTTAGTTTTGTGGTGTTGAGGGGGAGCAAGCAGTGCGGCGTGGGATCAAGTACCTGGACGTCAGCCATTGCGGAGTGGAATTGCCGCTTGAACATTTCAGGGGTCTGGCCCTTGTGCACCTTGTATCCGCCAAACGAGTCCATTGCCGTATCCCCCGCAATGAACTCCATCATGATGAAGGGGACGCCGACGGGGTTCTCGCAGTTGGCCTCGTAGGCATACACCTCGGGCACAGGTATGTGAGATCTCTCCCGGACCAGTTCCATGGTGTGCACCTCGGACTGTAGACGCGCAATGGACCGCGGCGTGCTCTTGCGGAGAGACACGCGAGCAACCCAGCGAGCGCCATCCTCAAACTCCAGACGCCGCACCAAGTTCAGGCCGCCGGCGTTGTGGTCGGGCGAGAGGCGGCACCAGATGTCGTAAGGGTGACCATCACGCTCGCGCTTCACGTCGATGGCATACTGCACGAGGGCCTCCCAGTCGACGGTATGCGACAGCTTCCGGTCAGGGTCCTCAGTCAGCCAATTCAACGCAAGCGGCTCCTCACTAGCCATTTTGAGGTGCGTGAGCGTCGTTAGCCAGACGTGCACGATGCTCGTGGCTCGTGGGTGCGTGCGGGTGGGAGAACGTCGACAAATAACAGAGTTTGCGGCCTTGGGGATGATCAAGACGAGACAGCCAACAACGCATGTGGCGGGGGGGCTAGTTCGGCTACCAGCCCGCGGGCGCTTGCGGGACTAGCGCTGGGGAGGCCGAGAAGGCGGTGAGCGCGAACTGTCCAGTTCAGACGCAAATCAGGACACAGGTGGCGAGATGGGTGTGAGTATTGCCACATGGATCACGAAGGTGTCATTGCATATCTATCAATCAATCAATCAATCAAAACAAAAACAAAAACGCGACAACAAAGAGTCGAGATGATCATTGACGCCCAACCCAATGCCCTCACCTTCTACTGGGCACTAACTACTCCGCACTTGACGCTCACTGACCTCGGTCAATCACCAGCCTCCCCCCGGCCACCTCCTCACACCGCCGCTTATTCATCATTTTCTGCCAATCCCACCATGGCCAGCGAATCTTTCCACAGTCTGGCTTCGTCTTTGGCATCATAAGTGTGGCTCACATACGTGCCTTTGCTCGGCACTCCGTCGTCCTCGCCCTGTTCCGCAGCCGCGCAATCGTTCAGGTACACGCCCCCACGGCCCTCCCACTCCTTGCCAACCGCCGCTACGAGAGTAGTTGCCGCGCCTTGCTCCACGCTCTTGAGCTCCTCCTTGCCCATCTGCTTGAGCATCCCATGCTTGACCTCGTCCGGAATAAACTTGCTCAGCGGAGTCATGATAACTCCTGGATGCAGACTCGTAGAGTGGAGCCCAACCCGTCCGTATCGTCGCTCAATCTCATTGGCCATGTAGGTGTTTGCCGTCTTGGACCGTGCATAAGCCATCCAGGGTATGTACTCGCTTTTTTCATACGCGTAGTCGTCCGAGTCGCCGATGCGGCTGACGCGGTGCGCTGCTGCCCCAAGCATGACTACTCGAGATTGAAACTCGGGTGTTGTGGCTTTGAGCAGAGCCGGCTTGAGAAGCTGAAAGAAGAGGAAATGGGAGAGGTGATTGGTTGCAAAGTGTAGCTCAAACCCATCCCCAGTAAGCTGCAGCTCAGGCACGGCCATGATTCCAGCATTGTTGATCAAAAGACTGATTTGGTCTGTTTTGGCCAGAATGTTCTTCGCAGCAGCTCGAACACTCTCGAGTGATGTCTGATCCATCTGGACAAGTTCCATTCTATCCTCATTCCAGATCTCAGAGAGGGCACTTTTTGCTTTTTCAACATCCCTTGCTGTCAGAATCATCTTGATCCCTGTCAATTTGAGCGCTCGGACCGTTTCGATCCCAAGACCGGACGAAACACCAGTGATGACGGCGACCTTTCCAACCAGCTTGCCTTCCATTTCATTGTCTTTGACAATTTGGATAGCCGTGGGTCGTGCATCTCCAGGGCCCTGGGGACTTGCGTGAGCTGCAGAGTAGCGAGACATTGTAAAGTGAATTTTGTAGAGAGAATATAAATGTGATTGAGTGACGTGCTGCTGTGGTTGTCTTTTGATTTCTCCAAACATGGATTCAGCGACAAACCTATGGCCAGTTTATACTCGAATGCTTTGCACATCGGATCTCTAAAGCTTCCTAACTCCGTCCATTTTTCGGACATTGATTGTTTGTTAATGTTCGTCCGAAACACTCATCTCATCGCCATAGGAAGCATCATGGGTCCGGCTTTGCTTAACCCCATCGTGCCGCTGATACAGCGGGTGCCTTGATGACATTTCTGCCAATTTGGGTCTAGTTTGCCACTAAAGCACATCAACCCCACAGGGACTGGACACCAGCAGATGCACCTCATGCTGACATTTTTCCCTTTTCTTGATTAGAGATTCAAATTCCTCATGCTTCGACGACCGAAAAATCCTGGCATCAATTAAAACCCCCGGGTTTATAGTATTCCACGGAGTTCCCATCTCATTATGCCCTCTAACTCCGAGCCAATCCCCGTGGCAGCCAGCGGAGTGGATTCCGACTTGCCCGGAACAACCGACGAAGACCGCAGGCAGCGAAGGAGGGTTCAGAATCGCGTGAACCAGCGCGCACACAGTGGGTTGATACTTGGGCTTACACTTTTGCGGTGTTTTCCATTATCGAATCCACATGACTAACTTATTTGATAGGAGCTCGTGTGCAGGAATCGGTTTCTAAAAATCCTAAAAAGCAAAAGCAGCCTTATCAAACTACTCGTTGGAGACTTGACGAATTGGAACCTCAGAAACCCGATCATGTTACTCCAAACGAAAACTCCAATCCCCAAGAGGGTGGCATAACGCTTGAGGATTGTCTCAGAATCCCTGCTACACAAATTCCCATCGCAGACAAAGAATTACGAGACATTGATGTCGAATTATACGGCCAACGCATGAAGTCGAAGTTGATCTTGCTCAAGATGGAATCACCAGACTTTTCAAACTTCGATGTATATTCTGACCACTTACTACACCTTACGAACTATAATGTGTTGCGGGGGTTATATGCGAACAAGTGCATGTTATCCAAGCTCACCAAGTTTCTATCCCAAGGTCTCCACCGAATGGAAGAGGTGGACATTATGAAAAGATTTCCGGGAAATACAGTCATGGTATCACCTACTCCAGGAATCCCACCGTGTCTAACACCAACACCACTACAGATGAGATATCCTCACGCAACATGGATAGATATGATCCCCTTCCCCACGATGCGTGACAACTTGATAATCAACCACGAGCAATTTAATCACTGGGAATTTACCAGAGATATCTTTGGCGATTTGCTCGAGAATCTCCTGTTGCAAAAATCACAAATAAAAGACTTTAAGCTTCAGGCGCTGGGCCAACTACTTCGCAAGGATAGGCTCGACAATGAGTTGATGGCCCATCGGAAAGGATTAATCCTGTGGGGGGAACCATATAGACCGGAAGACTGGGAGGCCACGCCTTACTTTTTTATGAAATGGGATTGGGTTGTGGATGGGTGTGATGAGTTGATCAAGTCAACAAATCATTGGAGAATGCTGAGACATGAGCAACCGTTGCAGTTTGTGCGCACAACTGAGAGATAGAAACTCCGCAGAGAGACTGGAGTCAGTATCGACAAGAATTCAAATGTCTTCTTCTCTGTCACATCTGATAACACACCGGGAATGGCTCTATTACTGGTTACAGTACATCCATGGCCAAGGAAGACGATCCTTTTCTTTTTTTCTTCTTTTTCTGAGAGAGGAGGTAGCTGTTGAACGGCGTACATAAACTAGAAACCCTATGGTTGATATAGGAAATGTAAAATGTAAAATAGTTTGTTTGTCTTTAAATTCTGTTCGATCTAATGCATTATCCTGGAGGATCAGGTTCTATAAGCCTAGAACAAGCTAAATGCTTTTTCCCATGTGTAATTTTGTTGCTATAATTCTCTATATCGCTATGCGTATCAACTAAAACTGAATCCGAACATGGCGATAGTATGTATAGTCGCCTATATTTTGTGGCGTTCGATTAAAAAAGGAAAAGAAACTAAAATTGCAAAGGTGACTTGGTTTTGTGGCCCTTCATAAGCCGCTAGCCCCATGTCGCGACCATGTACCATGACCATTTTTACTGCGATCTAGTATCCACGGTGCCAACCTTTTCATAACGTGTGAACCCTGAAGAGTCGCCTCTGGGATTTCCTCTCCATGCCCACTCGCCGATCTGAACATTACGACTGTTCTCATCATCCATGACGCAGAACACCCGTCTGTCGTAGGTGGCAGTCATTGTAGCATGGGAAGAACAGCTTGCGAGGTCTGTCACGTTGCCTCCCGCTGTCCACTTATCGTCTTGGAAATATGTGAGAAACACCCCGCCTTCGTCAGAGTCAGGATCCGTGGTCAAAACTTGCATCACCAATGGATCCGGACTGTTTCCACTCGTCTCGTTAAACCCAGCTGAGAAAGCAGCTATTGCAGATCGTGCGCCTAAGCCACGTGATAGAGTTGTGCTGGTAAACTTTTTTCCGCCATGGTATACGAGCTGCGTTAGGACTCCAGTGTCTGCCCGATAGAATACACTTAGACCCCTTGTGCTGTTCACGGCTGGCACGCTTGCCACTGAGATGGCTGTGGCATTGGAAGGATCTGGTGCGCCTGAAAAGTCTATGTGTTGCCAGTCTTTATCGCCCGAGCCTCTTAGATACTCGGCCTGGATTGTTTTGTTTTTGGCCTGGTAAAAGAAATAACCGGAGTCCATACAGGCGTAGCATTGTCGTCCGTATGAGAAGAATGATGAGCCGTTCATTGACTGAGGGAAAAGATCATAGTCGAACTTAGAGACCCAATCTTTCGGGCTGGATTTTGTATTTGTCGATATACTGCCTATGAAGAGGTTTTTGATTGCATTATCCGGTGTTTGCCAATACAAGGACGCATATCGTGTCTAGACGGGTGTTAGCTGAATTCAAATATTTTCACGTGAATGGAATGGCTTACGGTTTCATTCTTGTAGTATATATGTAACCCCAGGGAAGTGCCCTCTCGAACTTGATCTAGCCTTATGCCGTTTGTGCCATCCACCACGGGTGACACTACCCATTTGTCTTCTGAGGAATTGTACGCGGACATGTAAATTGCGCGATCTTGCCGTTGATATATTAACATGACGTTGTCGTATCCGAATTCGTCAGTAAAATTCCCGGCGGCAAGTTTGGTACCGCTGTAAAGACCGATGCTCGAGTTCTGCACACTGTAACTTGAACCGCTGTCATCAGATGCACCTGTGCCTCTCGTCAATCCCACACCAAGCCCAACCCCCAGCGCGATAATCGTGACGATGGCGATCATAAGAGAGGCAAAAAAGATCTTGCGGCTGATGCCGCACACGGTCGGCGAAGCCACAATTGTCTTTTCGCCCCCGGTGCTCGACGCTAGGTATCCGGTTGTCGACGCATTATCCTTGTATATCGCCTCCGGAATATCGAGATGAGCTGTTGCATTACGGTTGACCTCTGGTAGTGGTTGAGGGTGGGATTCAAGGTACCGAGCATCCACCTCGAGGGTGCTGTGATCCTCGTGTCGACCCGTCGGCGTAGTCATGATGCGTTCCAAATTCAAAAAAGAAGAAAGAGAGATATGTAAAAGGAAGAAGAAAATTGATCCCAGTTCATAACAAAAATCGGGTTTGCACGGCCTCCCTGTTGGCTTCCTTTGCTCTACGATGGGTAGGTGGAGGATTGACAACTTGCATAGGCAATGAGTCCAACGTCTCGTACAGGTACTTTGGATTCTGTGATGTGTGGGTGTGGTTCAAAGTATTGATACCTCTCCATCCTATGAGACCGTGTGCGCCACTGCCAAGTCTAATGAGAGTGACGGATGTCCCCTGAGGCTGAGCCTATCATAGGCCCTTCGTATGGTGTTCCGCAGGGCCCATGCAGTGTGCCTTGGTTAACCTTGAACATTGTGCATCTGTACCTCGCTAATTGGTCTGAAATTTACAAACAGTGGGCAGTTGGAGTTTCAGGTGGTGCGGCTGAGTCTTGGCTGTCAGCACAGCCAACTGGCGAAGGAGCAAGATTGGCGCCCCACCAGGCTGAGCACCCTGTAAGGATGCGGAGGAGGATGGGGAAATTTCGCAAATTCAATCAGGTCATTTCAATTATTATCATATTTGGCTAGCTAGAATAATCCTTCATCCATGAAGATGACTGGGAAACATTCCCAGCGTAACATTACAGCAAGAACGTACGGAATATGGACACACGAAAACCACCAAAAAAAAAAAAAAAGAAGACCAAAAACCGGGCAGCGAGGATCAGTTGCGATGGCTTGGTTGAAATCAAGTAGAGATGATTGGAACGAAATTAAGTTTTTGTGTTCGAATGCTACAACTTAGTGTAAAAAGGTAAAAAATTGCTGGTTAATTGTAGTAATCAGGGTGGGTTGATTTATGTGGCTCATATTTAACGATGATTATAATTCTGGTCATAACCCGAAGAAACAATTACCGGGTATATCAATGCAAATACTAATTGAAACTGTATTTTTCGTATGAATAGAAATTCTATAGGGACACTGTCTGGTTAGGTATTGCCTCTGGCAACAAGTCAATTTAGCATGTCTAGATAAATCCATCTATGTTTAGCTAGCGCTCCACGTCTTGTAGATGAGGATGAATAACCCTTGTGGTTTGTACGCACAACTGAAAAATAGGAATGCTGAAAAGAGGCTAAGCCTCTACGAGAACCTATAGAGATATTTTTCAATGTCATACTTAGTAATGCACTGAGATGATCTGAGTCTCAAAGCTAGACTGGTCTCTGTGGCATGATCTTTATACGTAGGTGCTAGGGGAAAAGATATCCAATTCCCTAATTTTCTAGCCCTTCATCTGGTAGCCAGAATTTGTCACCGTTTCTCATCTGGTTCTTTTAGTTCGCCGTGATTGTTTTGCTTAAGAACAATGCTGAAAATCACGATGGTGTCTTGGATAGCGACGGGCAATACGGTCTAAAATTCTTTGATAGCTGAAATAATGGCATAAGGGTGGCTGGATGATGAATGCTATAAAATGTGGGCTTATACCGTTCAAACGGAATTGTGTAACTCTCGACAAAACAGCAGGTTCGTTGGGATCGAAGAAGCTTGTCGTAAAGCACTCAGTTTCTAAAAAACCTTGGCGTGAAACAATTTCCATATCTTGATAACCAATAATGAATGAGGGAATTTTTAGTTTATAGAAAGATTTAGCTCTTTAGTTATCTGAAGCGAGTCATGTGACAATCTGTTCGCACTTAGTATGCACGGGGCCAATAGTTTCATTAGCTTATGGGTCCAGACTTTTGATTCGCATACCAGTGGCATGTTGCAAGTGGGGGAGACGTGGCCTAGAAGGAAATAAATCAAATAGTGTCATGCAGTAGAAACGAAGAGGTTTAGCACGATGGGATCGCTTACGCAAGAGGGCCAGAGCAGAAGTCCATACCCTGTAACCTTTAGGGCCGTTAATCTCGACGCTGGGTTTTATTTCAGCGCGCCACAATTACGATGACGCTCTAATCTTTGAATCGTCATTTTAGTGCGGCCTAAGTGAACATCGGCCACGAATCTGGACTGGCTTGGGTCCGGAGAGGCAAAAATTGGGAGAGTTTAAATAGCGAAGTCGTGTCTGATCAGTAAGAGGCTGAAAGAAACACCCGATTTTACAGTCAAATAATATTCGCCTCAATCAACAAAAATACAAACTGCGAACATAATGCCAAATTTGCTACCTATTACTCCTGAGCCGTGCGATGGCGATGCGTATGACCAGGTCTGCGCTTTGTCTCAAGAGTTCATGAATGAGACTTGGGACACAATTTTCATGAATCGTCCTGATTTGCGACGGATCACAATCAACGGCCATGATTCACAAGCTGCGTTAATGGGCAACATCAAACCTTTACGCATTCTCGTCCCCCCGATTGACGATCCTCAGAGAAAGTTGAAGAAAGTGCTTCTCCAGATCACGTATGAAGGACCTCTCTGATCTAAATTTATTCCTTCTTTTCGACTTTTCTAATGTGGTATAGCTTCGTGGATGGTGGACTAGAAGATGGCATTGGGGGCAATGTTTTAGATATGCAAGACTGGACACTGTCAGCTTGGGTCTCTGTAGAGAGACACCCACTTCTAGACCCTGGAAGCATTGAAGGAAGGATAGAAAAACTCCGAGCTGAGAAGAAAATACTAAATATTCAGAAATGTTGGGAATATACCGCAAACTGCTCGGTCGACCGACTTTCTATCGGCTTGAGTCACAAAATAGACTCTGAACACTCACACATTTACTGCAGAGATGGTAGAGAGGATGGGGAGAGAAAAGAGATAAGTTATGCAACATGGAAGGCGCAGCCTGAGAGTCAGTTCGTCGCAGAATATTTGCAAACTCTGTTGGGTGTGTGGTCCAGAACTCTGACTCACACCGCTGCGGATACCTTGGCTTTATTATCAAAGCCACTGAAGTGTAAGCATCCCAACAAATGTCCCAAAACTGATCGATATCTAATCTCCTAATAGAAAACTAAGGCTTCCAACAGTTTCTAACAGTCTGACTAAGTAGACTCTTTACGAGCCTATGTCACCAATAGTCAGTGGCAGAACTTTTAGGTGCGGTATCTTGGGGCATATTGAAGAAAACCTGAACAGGGTGCTAGGGTAATTATGTATATCAGAGAGCATTATGAGTGGCTAGCATGATAATCTCAATGGTAAAGATTGTACATATCACAAGACTCCTATCCACTTATGCGAAATTCTAGTCGATAATTCCGTGTAGCAAAGCGCAGAAACCCCCGTATAGTACCTTAGGAGAAGCTAATTGAGTTTATTAAAGTCTCATGGGATTTCTCGGGGACACTACCTTCAAATATCACCATCAACACCAAGTCAATTTACTATGCTTTGGTAAGGTCATCTGCGTAATAGATGAAACCTAACTAAACGAAAGAAAAAAGAGCTTCTAGATATTAGATATATGCCCACTTAACAAAGTGCTCTACACCTGGATCCGTTTTAGATCATGTGAGTGCACTCCAAGCCTGCTCGTCGTAGACATAGGGTTTTTGGGGCCCCTCAACTTCGACAAGATAGCCATTTGCACACATGGAATAGCTAACGGCATTCTCCGTGGCAGATTTCATATAAAAGTCATCGTAACTCTTGTCCAACGCCTCTTTGAGCGACTTGACTTTGCCATTAGGATGCAAGACATTCCAAGGGTTTAGACATGTCTTTCCCTTGCAACTCTTCATAACCATCATCAGTGAATCAAGTCTGCTGACGACTTGAATCATGGGTCTTCCTGCAATTTTTGTAGCAGAATTCTTATATTGGACAACAGGCACGCCAGTTCCATTTGATCCCGAGGGCAGAAGGTTATTAATTTGGTAAGGGTCAACCTGATTGATGTTAAAATTGCTGGTGGATGAGGAAGTTAACAGTGCTCTCACCGTCATATCGTATAACTCATGTTCGTTGGTACAATGAACAGCGTAATATAGACTGTAATCTTTGCCCTGTACACGAATTCCTTTGTAGGTATTTCCCAGAGAAGCTAAGCCTATACTTACAGATTAGATATGCCAGGTTCTGCTTCTGTGTTCAAGGATGACTTACTGTGCCAGCTCTCATCAATCGATAAACCCCAGAATTCAACCGCTAAATGTTCAGCTCGCTTAGAAAGGTCATTTCTAATCTCATTATTACTCAACGGAACGGCAACGCCATCGAAATCGGACCTCGGCGAAATCCCAGCCATACGAAAGATGGTTGGAGCCAAGTCGGTATGGCTGGTGACCACGTCGGCAGTGGCCCCCTTGGGAACTCCGGGCCCGCGGATTAGTAATGGAATGTGAATGTCGGTTTCAAACCCACAAGTCTTTCCTGGCTGAAGACGATGCTGGCCGATATGATATCCATTGTCAGTCGTATAGATGATATAAGTATTGTCTTCAATGCCAAGGTTGACGAGTTCTTTTACAACTCTCTCAATCATCTCATCAACTGCTTGTAGTGATTGCAAGCGCTTACGATAATAATCATCGTTGTAGTCGATACTGGTTTGATTCAGCTTTGGAAGCCGAGCCACCCAGTTTACGCCACTTGGCTAGGGAAAAGGTCAGCTAAATAAAATAAAAATCCTGATTCAAGTAATTTTACCTTATCCGGGTTAAAGTTAGGAGTCCTGGGAACTTCAAGATTGGGGAACATGTTTTCATGTCGCTTCGCTGGAAAGGGTGGCAAAATCACGGGCTTAGCTTCAGGTGAATCTGCAGGAATAAGTCCAAGGAATGCATCTAGATTAACGGATGCTTCATTGTGAGGGGCGATCGGAGCACTGCCTAAGAAGAATGGTTTGCCTGACGCATGGGCTTCTCGAATGTATTTGATGGTTTTATCGGCCAAATCGTCAGTATTGTAGCTCCCCTCATGGCTTACGGGACCGTCCGTGTCTCTCTGCCAAGTTGCATTCCAGTAGCTATACGTGAAAGGATCGAGAAGAAAGTCGGACGAGGTCCAACCAGCGGCATGGGGTTTGTCATAATTGGCGGTAGTATGGCCATTGAATAGCTTTCCAGTATAGTAAGTATTGTAGCCAGCCTGTTGCAGCCAGATAGGAAGATAATCCTCGTTGAGGCCTTGATTGACAAATTTCTGATACCCACCTAGTTCATGGACAAATATTTAGTCATTGATATTTACACCTTTCTCTTCGATCATATTCATCGAAGAATCCTGAGGTGAGAGGTTGAAAGCTTACCGTACGGTGCAGCAAGGTCAGTCACATTTGTGTTATGCGACAATTTGCCGGTAAAAATGCTGACTCGAGCTGGGCAACAAATTGCAGTGGTACTTTTTGGGTCAGGTCAGCCTCTTCCTTGAACTGGCTACAGTTTGAAGTACCAGTAATGACGTTTATATGTTGTTCCTTCATCCGTCATATACTTCTTGAGATGCGGCATGTAATCCATAGATTTCATATGCACATCTTGATCATCTGTCAGAATGAGGATAATGTTGGGCTTGTTCGCCTTTTGTGCAACAGCAGTAAAAGCAAACAAGCCAAGGGCGCCGATGGCACAAGAAATCATGTTGGTGCAAGGTTCCAAGATCGTCTTCTAAGAAATGGAGTTGTATAAGAATGAAGATGCGAGGATGTCGAATTCGAGAGAGTGTACGCATCTCTTTATATATAGACGAATGATGCTACAACGCCTCATTCATGTTCGGAATCGCGTATTATAAGACTCCAGGCAAAGATCTCATTCGAGAATAAGCTTCTCTCCACCCTGATCCTCACAGCCACAATTTGGTCAAGGTCATTTTTGCACCTACCACCATTCCCCCACAAAGCTTAAGTTAATTTATACATTTCGTTTAGGATACACGTAATTTTTGCTTTGTCATTCATGCACAAGCACTCGTGATTTGCCGATTCGCCGATTCGAACTCTTTGTCTACTGTTTTATCGATTTGTTGAGAATTTCATTGCTTGCAATGAAGAGCCCAGTGCTAGATAAACTATACCAACTCGGAAAACAGCACAAAACCCCTTCAAATGGAACTTTTTCTCTAAATTTTATGGTTATTTGGTGGATCCTTCACAAAAAGCACTGGTCCAAACAATGAGCACTAAGGCATATCGCATACGGTGCTGAGACTGTAAATTAAAGCTCTCCACTTTTGCTTGGTGCTTTGACACAGGGCACTGTACTCATGATTGGCTACTGTCACCTTGGCTACCCACAATTGCCAAGCTTCAACTAGCTAGGGCATCGTATTGCCAACCTATAGAATATTAGGTAGAGGTCCGACTTTGAGCGAGATCGGTGATGTAAGTCACCGTCATTTCGGATGGTCAAAGAAAGTGCCAAATTCTACGGTTCTTAGTCAAAACTTGTGACATAATTCTATTCTTGGGCATCAACCAGAAATCCGGGGCTGATCGGGTCTGCAACAAGCTAGCGGTAGCACTTATGAACAGTCTCTGTGACGGTTAGAAGAATTTGCAGTGATATATTCACAAAAACTGATAAAATTCTAGTAAACATAATAGAATACCATTAGAATCTAAAACCAATCTAATACATTGGAAAGCATACCGGTTCTTAGAAGACAATTAGGATTATTTATTAAGTTGAGATTACAATAGCTAGTTTCATCGGCTGCTCTACAACGCCGTCTTTATTTTATGTAATTAAAATTATTTATTTTATATCGTAAAGAAGGACTAGGTATTAAATATTTAAAGATTAGATGGACTAGATTCTTTTTCAAATAGCCAAGCACGTCTTTTCACTTTGAAACCAGATTGGCGGAGACTTAGTGCCCACAAAATGGAAACAACAAAACACACACCCTATTGCAGGGTTGTGCTCGTGATTACTAAAATTGCTGGTCTCAACATGAGATAAGACACAAGCAACACAATATTGAAAAGAAGTAGAACGTTTACGCCACGATTTACTGTAATGCCAACGCGTCCTCTGAGTTCCAGGTACTGGCTGGTAACAAAAGAGACGTAATCAAGCGAGTGAATCCCCGAGCGCAACACCATGCTACGTCACGACACGAGGGAATAAACCGGAAACACGCGGGGTCTTGACCCCTAGTCCTCCTCGCCGTACCCAAAATCTGCCAAATCATCCAAATCATCCTGCATGTCATCCACCTTGAAATGCGTCCATTGCTTTTTCCACTTCGCACCCGCCCACTGCTCACTGGCCAACTTATCAGTGCGTTCTTCGCCCTCTCCACCTTGTTCATCTTCCTCGGGATCCCCAGGCCTCCTCACTCCCTGGGAAAACTTGAAAAATCCGTCTGGATCCCATGTCTGCTTAACCTGTCTCAGCTTGTCTTTATTCCGCCCGAAATACGCCCTCTCATGGAATTTTGTCGGAAAATCCCTGTCGGGGAAATTTACAAAGGCTGCCTCTTTGTTTAGAGAAAGCGGACGGAGCTTCTTTTTGACGCTTGCCAGGAAGCGGCGCATGTCTCGCTCCATCCACTTGTCAACCCATTCCACAGTCACATAAGCATGGAAGACAGCCTTGCGCCAGAAGAAGGCCGTGTCAGTGGGCTTGGGCTTTGAGGCTTTCCCTCCGGAGTGGATCCACGTGACGAGGAAGTTGACTTTCTCGCCAAAGAAGTCCTTGCGGAAGGTTTCCATGAGCTCGCGAATGGTAGCAGTGATGGTTGCGAGGGTGGAAGTTGAGGAGTTTGTAAAGACGAACGAGCTGTAGAGCTCGTACGTTTTGTTAGATGGATACGCCCGCTCAGTTTCTTCAAGCCATTGAGCAACGAGAGTTTCGTAGAGGTAACGAGTGGATTTCTCCGGGAGAACACGTCGTTTGAGCTGATTTCGGAGTTCGGGGTGGCTTATATGTTTGTTGATCAGCTCGTCGTACTCGTTCTTGTTGCCATTGAAGGAGACATTGAAGCGCACGCCACCACTGTTAGGGGCCTCGCGCAGGTCACAAATCCAAGTTGTGTCAATGGTTAGATTGTTCGGCCAAGGCTTGGAGTAAAAATCGTTCATAGCGGCTATGAGTTCGTCTGTAATGCCTTCTTTGGGAAGCCATTGGTACCGTCCGGCAACCACCATGCCTTGGCGGTTGCTGAGTTTCTGGACGCGTAGCTTCATCTGAACGACGACACCAAAATTGCCGCCACCAGCGCCGCGGAGGGCCCAGAAGAGACGGCCCTCATCCGAGGTGGGCGGGTCAGTTTCCTTAACGGTGATGAGGGACCCGTTGGCGGTGACCAGGGTAGCCTCAACGAGGGTGTCAGCACCCATGCCGAAGCTGCGCGTGAAGGGTCCGAGGCCACCGCCCAGGATGAAGCCGCTAACGCCAACGGTAGGGCAGCGGCCGCCGTTGATGATGAAGCCGTCATGCTTGCCAACGACTAATTTCTCGTAGACGTCGCCCCATTGGCAGCCTGTGTCCATGGTGACCATCATAGAATTCAAATCAAGTTGGGCATTTTTCATGTGGCGGAGATCGAGGGAAATGCCGCTAAAGGCAGTTGAGTGACCAGCATAAGAGTGGCCGTTGCCCTTGATGGTAACCCTGATTGACCTAGCCTTTGCCTCTCTGATGATGGTCTGGACTTGGGCTGCATCTTTGGGTTGAACAACGCAATCAGGGCGGGAGAAGCGAAAAAGAAGGTTTGAGGTTGCGATGGCTTGTCTATAGTCAGCCTGGCCGGGCTCCAAGACGGAGATTTGCTGAGCTTTGAACACTTGGATGGCCTGTTCCATTCTTCTGTTTGGATCGAGATCTTAGATGATGAATAGTATGTTCCTCAAAGTATGGCAAGAGATCATGCGCCTTTTAGAAGGCATGAACGAAATATCTAAATGCTCATGTTCCCGCCTGACCATGCCGACGGCTTAGCTGCGGGCCTCATGACTACCCATCAACCCGCCCCACCATCAAAGCATCCGGATGAATGGGAAGGGAGGTGGTATTGCCCCCGGCAGCCCTTCCTCCAGTGATTACTATCCTTGCTATAATCTATGACTTCCGATAGCAGATAGCAAATTTACTCCTCAAATACAATCGAGACAGGTAAACAGCGCCACTCGCCACTAGCCACTTGATCTTCCCCTTGATGACGAGTGTATGTAGAGACACTTGGCTAGTAAAAAGCTGCAATTTTCTAATAGGAGAATAAAAGCCAGAAGGTGAATTTATTGACGTGTGTGTTGTTCACCTTCTTATAGCTTCGATGGAGGAGGGGGAGACGCTTTGAGGCCTGCTTCATACACCAACCTTACATGCTCGCTACGCCTCCAGCTATCTAGCTCGATGCGTTTCTACCCAACCGGCACCCCCGAAAGCCAAGGAAAGGAGTTAGTCATAAAATGCTTGCTCATGCAGCGTTGGCGTGTTGCTCGCCTATAAATGCCGCTCGTTTCAAGGATGTATTCCCACTTGCGAGCTATCAACCACTCTTATTGCTGGTATTACAGTCATCCTTCGGGCACCTTTTATACCCACCTCTGTAAAGTCACTCACATGCACAACTTCTAATACCTCACACTAGGCATCATCGCGGATCCAAGCCCAACTACCCCCAAGTTTATCCAATTGGATCTCAACCCGGACTCCGGCTCCGACCTAGCATTAGACTTTTTTCAAGTCAGAAAAGTTCACCCCTCTTTCATACAAGCGCAAGAGTTCGCAACCCCCAGCCCCTCGCCCTCCCACGTTGCACTGGCAATTCTATAAACAGTTGCAGGTGGAATCATAGTTGCAGCTTTCTCGCTAACCCTCCGCATACGCTCCTGGTTATCCCTTCTGACCTTCCTTATTCTCTCTCTTCCCACCCTCCCCTCATCTTTCTCTATCCGGTATTTTCCACCATGACCATGCCGGCTCGCTTCCCCGCAAGCCTCACCCACCCTGCCTCCACTGGGATATCCTCCTCCATCATCTCCCTTGTCCACAATATCCTCCCTGGCTCGCTGCCTCGTACCATCCCCATCATCTCACACACCCCAACTCAATGTGCAGCAACCCTTTGGCTCCTGCTGGCGGCATGGAAATTCGTCAGAGAATACCATGACGGTGTTGTTGATATTGCCAAGGAGGGAGACCAGGCTATGCAACGCGCAACAACAGCCTTTGGGAAAGTAGATAAGCATTTGCACGAAATTAAAGGGCTAGAGATGCAAGCTGTACAGCTAGCTACCAAGCAAGCAGAGAATCAGAACGAAAGGTGGAGAGAAACAGCCACTTCGACAAAGCAGGCAAAGACGGAAATAGAGGAGGGGGTGAAGAAGTTGAAGTCGCAGGTAGACAAGGTGAGGATCATAATAGAGAGGGCGAATGTAGTGGCGGGAGAAGGGGACTTGCCATTCGCTGAGGAGATGGTCGTGAATGCAAGAAGTTTGGCGAATAGGGTGGTTCAAGGAGAGGAGACGATTGGCGAGAAGGTGGAAGGATTGAGGAGAAAACTTTGCGAGCTGGGTTTGGGCGAGGGTTTTAGCTAGACGGGAGTGCCAAGTGTGTGTATAGAGAAATTGTTGGGGATAGAAATGTGGCAAGGGTTGAATGGGAAGTTGAAATATAAAAAAAAAGTAAAAAAATAAACGAGTGATATCTGCAACGCTTCCAAAACTCCGACTCCGAACTTCTTGAGATTTGAATCACAACCCATAAGAGAAGCTTTTTGCACCGCTTGGCTCTCTCTTCAACACCATTGTATTCGTCTCATCAGTCCACGTCGTCCGGCTTGGGCTCACCTGCCCTAAACCTCACCTTCTTGAACTTATCAGCCCCCACCTTGTCGGTTTTGATCTTATTAGCTTTCAAATCCACCGCATCGGTCTCAGCAGTCTCCAACTCATCCATCTCGGGCTCGTCAGTCTCTATCGAATCCGTCTCAGAATCGTCAGCATCCATTTCGTCCGTCTCGGGCTCATCAGCCTCCATGTCATCCGTCTCAGACTCATCAGCCTTCATCTGGACCTTTTTAGGCCCGTCCACCTCCATGTCATCCGTCTCAGACTCATCGGCCTTCATCTGGTCCTTCCTGGACTCATTAGGCTCCATCTCATCCGCCTCAAGCTCATCATCCTCCACTTTCCTAGCCTCCAACTTTACAGCATCAACAGCGTCCGACTCATCTGTCTTAGGCGGCTCGTTAGCCACGGCATCATCTGTTTGAAGCTCATTAGTCTCCAACTCCGCCGAATTGAGCTCAGGAGCCCCCACATCGTCCGTATCAGTCTCAGCAGCCCCTGAGTGCTGCTCCTCGACATTAGGAGGAGCCTCCAACTCCACTACGTTGGTCTCAACAGCACCGGGGGATGTGAGTTCACGAGTCTCCACAGCCGTGGGCCCAGAAACCCCCACTTTCGCGGCCTCAACGGCCGCACTGGCCTTTGGAGTTGTGGCCTCACCAGCCTCACCAGCTTTTGGAATTGTGGCCTTGCCAGCCACCACCGTCGTTGCGAGACCAGCCATCAAAGGCTTGAACAGCGTCTCGATCAGCTAGAAGAAAGTCAGTAACCTTCAAACCATCAAGAAATCAACCACCAACAGGGAAGGAATACTCACCCATCGGTCTATGCCTAGCTTATCACGATACTGCTTGAACTTTTCGTCAAGCCTTTCTATGTAATAGTCAGCACTACTAGCTCCTGAGCTCCACCCAGAAATGCACATACCTGCGAGGACATGCGTTACACCCGCAAGCCTCTGGTTACCCCTAAGCGTGTCCAAAAACTTGACGGCCTGTGCCGATGATCCGATTTGGCCGATCAAGAACTTTACAGCTGCGAACAATACTTAGCAACTCGAATGCGGGTGACCCTGGGGTGAATTGAAACGTACTGTCCCTTGGATACCCCCTCTTCTCCAACTCGTCCCCACACGCGATGATCATATTCGCCAGCATCCCCTCTTCAGGATCCGTTGGGCACCCATCAGTAATAATGGACACCAGCAGTGGCCTTTTGAGCGTACCCATCTCGAGTGGAATGTACACCAGGGGGTTCAAGATGCGATCTCGCAGTGTTGTACCGATGTTCGTGTCACCACACGGGCGGATCGAACAGAGGACCCGCCCGATTGCCTCGATGTCCAAGGAGAAGGACGAATCGGTTTTATGGTTGATAAATCGAAGAGCGACTCCCTCACCGTCGGGGAGGATCCGGGTCGTGATTCGTGTGATGCGGTTGGCGAGGGCCATTTGATTCTCCCATCGTTTTTCGTCCTTGCCTCTTCGGTTACCCATGGAGCCGCTATCATCTATTTCGTCTTAGTGGCATGACACGCATGAGGGGGTAAGGGAATATGAAGTTGGGCTTAATTACCGAGGTAGATGACTTGTTGATGCATGGTCACTGGGATGAGCTTGGCCAAGGCTTCTGGGCTGGACAGGTCTGCATCCGTGGGATCTTTGGCGAGGTCTGCTAGCTTTCTCGCCATGTCTTGCATAAACTGTTTGTTGTCCTTGAAGAAGAAGCTTAGCGCAGGCGTATCTTTGATAAACGCGTCGATGCGTTTGACGAATTTCTCGGGCGCGGATTCGGGCGTGGATTCGGTCGAGCTGGTGTCCATCACCTCCAATTTCTGAGACAGAGTTCATCGTTAGCAGGAAGTCGGAGATTGCACAACTTGGAATTTCCACGGGTGAGCAAATACCTTTTCGATGCCTATGTGGCTTTGCCCACTGAATCCAAACTTAGTGCGCATGAGGCCATCAAACGTGTTGTCGAACCAGGAGACAATATGACGGCCAAGTGTCACGACATGGAACGAGAGGCGTGAGAGGTCCAACTCCTCCTTGTCTGGGTCCAGCGCGCTCCTTACTGAGCGCTTCCCGGTATTTACCGCGACCTCAAGAGCGTTGAACCCATCATCGTTCTTGATATGCAACCTGGCGCCAGCTCTTGCTAGCAATCGGATGCATTCCAGATCGAGCTTCTCGATCGCACACATCAGGGGTGTGTTATTCCCTGCGGCGCCGCACGTGGTGTCGATGGACGCCCAGGGAATACGAGAAAGAAGCATCTGCACGATTAATGGGCGCTCCACTGGTGCTCTCCAAGTGGCGAGAAGCAGGGGCGTCTCGTCATCGTTGCAGGGGACAGTTGCATCTGCGCCTAGCTTGAGTAATTGGTTCACTCGCTGCGGCTCGCCAGAAGCCACAGCGACTGCGAGCGCTGTCCACCCGGTGAGGGGGTCCGGGGTGTTGAGACGTCGTACATCCTCCTTGGAAGTAGGCATGTTCACAATTGTAATTTGAGTGATCTGATCAGGTTGAGATGCTTGGCTAGTCTACAGAGCAGAGGAGACCTACATAGATAGTTATCTCCTCTTTTCTCTCTTCATAGAAGAGCCTCATCGTATGCATCAGATGACGTCCCGTTGAACTTTTGCGACACGTCATAGCCACTTATTGCACAGCACAAATGTGCCGAAGGTTGGGCATCATTGCATTGCATCAACTTTATGAAAATGATCGAATAGCATGCAATTTCGAAATACGCAGGGCTGACTAGGATGGGAATCTGAGCGATTATTGATGTACACCTAGCGTGATGGTCTCCATTTCTCTCATTAGTTGTGTTCGGCACCTGAGGTCCGGCCTCAGCCATCTGTTACCTGACATCATTTTGAGGGATGTTCGGTATTATCACGACCGAGAGGTTGGGCTAGGCAGCCCGGTGGGGTAGACGGTAAGTAGGAATCCGCCAACCTTTAGGCCTTATCTATCGTGGGTCCCGATATATCATCAGGCCTAGAAGCAGGAAACCCCAGCCGTTAGCCAGGGCGATGTTCGAGACTGAGTCTTTTCTCGGGTGTGGAATCATCCAGGCACAACGTCGTTCACGTGGACTAAGCCCTTCGCTAGCTTGCCCTAGCTTCGGCCCAGCTCGGGAGGCCTAGCTATCGCTTAGCAATATTAGTCCGAGATAGATCAGCTAAACTAGGCTTCAGCTGGTGACGAACAAGCCGCCTTCTTCTAAGCGGTCTGGCGTATCTCCACTAGGGCTAACCGTATGCTTAAAACGGTTCCACAGACCGTCCAAACATCGTCGATCGGCATTAGACGTATTTTATGGTAGGCATTGTAGCCATGCTACACGGTAAACCGCCTATGCAGTGACCAGCCTAAATCATGAACTCACGACAGTGTTCCACGATAACATCTCTGATAGAAATTGAAATAGATCTTGGTGAAATTGAGTTTTATCTCCAAGAATGTTAATACGGTATTTTATTCTAAGTAGAATGTGCATAACCAAGTATCAAGTACCCACTAGAATTCCGACACCGTTATATCTCACCTCGTGACTGATAATCACATGTCTAGGGTGCCAAGTAGCGCTGTTCATTAAGGGCACATAAATAGTCAGGCTAAGATACTAACACCACAACCACCTGAAGTGAACTCCAGAGAAAAGAAGACTATTAGAAATTAGCTGATAAAATTCTCCCACATTTCATTTTTATGATAGAACTTTTGTTTCATGACTGAAACTAGCATCAGCCCTGCTGACTTTATGCAAACTAGATAGATATGTAGTCAAATGTGCCAAAACTAGTTCTGCTTCAATAAGCGAAAGCAATTTTTTCTCTTCAAAATAAAAAAATAAATCGGAAGACATAAGTGTGCAAGTTTCAAAAAGTAAATCAAATCGCCAAGGTACAGATACAAATCTAGGCAAAAGTAATATATAGATGAATGTTCAGCCAAAGTCTGCCCAGTCTCAATTACATTGATCAACGGCAGACTCACGACGAATGTGGTACCAGCGGGTCCATCTTTGTCAGCGAACCTCTCCAATCTCCGTACAACGATAGACGTCATACCCATGATGGGCCAGCTAATCAAGGCACAAAATCCTGAAAGAAGTGCTTATCTCGCCTCTCCAGTGCGCGAAAGCAGCATGAGCATGCCAAGCAAGTTTATACCCGACTAAATCCATTGTGTATCGGACTACTTTACCACCAAGCTAATTGAAATCGCAAAACCGAAGTATGTCTGGTTCTTAGTCTTGTCAGTGACGGAGCTCGTACCTCAACATATGTACAGACGAGCACCTACCCACCCTCTTCGTGAAATGGGATGCCACACCATCAACACCCTCACACCTTCTTGACTCATAGGGAGAAAATCTCATTCGCGAGAAAGGATCGCCTCACTTTCGGATGTGTTGGTGGGGAGATTTCCCTCAATACTGTGCAGGCTGTCTTGCCTGCGGTTCAAGCCCACCAGAATCTTGTTGGCCCCCAACCATGACTGCCTAAATTGGCCAGACGCATAATTTAGCGCTTCGGTTTCGTCGCATCGAGCGGTGATGAGAGGATTGCCTTGAAAGTGTGGCGCTCTTGAAACGCCTTCCTATTGCGTTGTCTGATATATTTATCCTGCTCCCTAAGCACGGGCGGCTACCAAATATCGCAGCAAGCTGGAAGGGGTGGTAAGTCACAGCCCGCGCTCCTTAAGCGCCGATGGAGATCGGCAGCTGTTAGTTAGATAAACACCGTCTTTAGTCAGCTCGGCTGCTGCTGTGAATTCAAGGACCAAATAGGCTTTACGGAGTCCCAAAAAAAAACCCCCCCATCATGGATGCCACCGAATTTACCCATGTTTGGTTAGACGCTGTGGCTCAATATGAAGCGTCTGGACAGGGTAACAAGGATGGCAAGGCGCTTTTGTCGCAGCGACTCCACTCACCTGGGGAACTCAGCGAAATCATGGCCATTGAGAGTGAGAGATTAGCTGACATCTGCGGTATGCCTTACAAAAAGACCTTGCCGAAGGCGCTGGACGTTTTCACAAAGCAGGTCGGTTTCCTTGATCGGCTAGCTAATTTGGGCGATGCTCTTGTGGGTCATTCCTTGGCGATGGTGTGAGCTTCTAGAGGCTGAGTTAATATTGTTAGGGACTACCTCCTTCACAAGTTATCTTTGGCGCTGTCCTCGAACTCTTAGTGGTAAAAAAAAATCCCATTCAAACCCCTCCATCAGTCGCGACCGCTAAGATTCTCGCAGGCAGCCAAAAGCCAGCGTAACGATTACGAAACCCTGTTTGAATTTTTCGTTTCCATTTAACAATTCTTCCTAAAGCTTAATCTTAACCTAAAGTCTATTAATCTAGAGCTAGTGTTATATAAAGTAATTATTAATATTTTTTATATTTTATTTAAATTATATATAATTATTATTAAAATTATTTAAAAAAAGAAATTTTATAGATTTTATATTATTTAAAAAATATTAATAGGTGTTACGACCCATGTCATACCCAGGGCGGTCTAGGATGGCAGAATGCCACACCCTGTAAGAAACCAGCTACCCTATAGTTATATATAACCAATTAAATAAGGAGCAATAAGGGCAACTATTATAACAAGTGTAAAAGGTATTATACCTAACGTACTAAGTGCACTATATATATCAAAATAGGATAGTAATATATAAATAGATTAGATCTTATTATAAGGAATGGAATTAATTAGCTTTTAATATAATTTAATTACTTTAATTATAATTAATTATTATTTAATATAATACTTCTATTATTTTATTTTATTATAATATACCTAATTATTCTATTAATAATAAATCCTTTATTTTAATTAATTTATTAAATTAGAAATTAATTAAATTATTATATATTAAAAGCTTTTATTTAATTAATTATTTATATTAATAATTAAGTAATAATAATATTTAGAAAGAACCTTATTACTATTACTCCTTCTAGCAATATTAAATTAATTATAAAATTATAATAAATTAAGAAGAAACTTATAAATATATAAGTATAATTTAAAATAAAAAAAGCTAGAACTATTATAATTAAAGAAAATAAAGATAAAGATATTAGTGAAATTCTAAGACCTCTAATCCTAGAGCCCTTTTTAGGAAAGGCTGCTAATGTAGTCTCCTTCCTCATCTAAATAAAAGGATACTTTTGCTTTTTTCTAATATAATTTATAATCCTTAAAGTTTAAATATTATATACTAAAACCCTTCTTTAAGGGGATATAGAAGTATAATTTAAACTTATTATAAGAGATTATTTAGAAAATGAAGATAATATTAATTAAAATAAAGAAATTTAAGAAATTTTTAAAGATTAAGAATATTTTAAAATTATTATTAAAGATAATTTTAATATAATTAATATAAAATAATAAATTATAAATTAATTATATAAATTTAAATAAATAAAATCTTATAATTAATATTTAATTAAATTTAAAAGAATTATAATATAAATAATCTAAAATAATAATATATTAATAGAATTTTATTATAAAGGCTTAAAAAGTAAAATTAAGAATAAAATTTATAAAAAAGACTAATTAAAGAAACTCTTAAAATATATTAAAAGTATTATTAAAATTAATAAAAGATAATTTAATTAATATAAAAAATATATTTAAGATAATAAAAACCTATATATCCTAAATAAAGAAAAAATCTAAAATAAGTAATAAAGTATTATATATAATACTTATTTAAGATTAATAGAACTTAATATTATCTAAAGGTATAATAAAAGTAAGATTACCTATTTTAATTATAGAAAGAAAGAATATAAATTCTTTAAATATTACTTTTTAAAAATAGGAAATTAGTTTAAACTTATACTAAAAGAATAAAAATAATTTAATATTATAAAAACTTAATAGATCTTAATATTAGAAAGGAAAGAGGATATTATAGGAAAAGTTATTTTTATTATTATTAAGAAATATAAATTAATTATTATAATTAAATAATATATAAAAAATTATAAATTATATAAAATAAAACTTATTTTATAATAAAAAATTAATAAAATTATTTAAAAAATATAATCAATCTAATAAAAAAATTAATCCTACCTTCCCTATAAATAGTTAAAATAAGCTAAGAAGATAGGAATCCTTGTATCTATTCTAAATATATATACCAATAAAGTATTAATATAATAGAATACTTATACTTATAATAAAAATAAAAATAAAAAATAAATAATTAATATTAAAAGAATAGATTAATAAATTAAAGAATTTTTATAAAATAGAGATAAAGTCTTTTTACTTATATAAAGTAAATGGTAATTAAGAAATTATAATCTTTAATCTATTTAATATAAGGAAAATAATCTTAAATTAAAAATAATATATAAAAAATATAAGAATATTTTATAAATAAATTATTATAATTATAATTACCTTTAATATATAAAATAAAAATAATATATAATATACTTTTTTATTAAAATAGAAAATATAATTATTTATTATACTTATAAAAAATACTTTAATTAATATAAAATAATAGAAAGAAACTTTTATTATTAGTTTATTATATTAGAATTAGGTAAGCTTAAATTCTTTAATTATAATAAGCTACCTTGGAATAAATATTAAGATTCTAAATATAATATTTATATAATAGATAAAGTAATAGCTTAATATTAAATTAAATTAAAAAATAAGTAAAGCTCTTTATAAAAAAGCAATAAAAGTAACTAAGGTAATAATCCCTAAAATTACTAAAAGAATTCTTTAAAAAGCTCTATACTTTATAACTAAAGAATAACCTTAATAATAATTAGAAGTAAAAGTAAGGATTAAAAGGAAGTAATATAATATTATAGTAAATAATAGAGTTAAATAAAATTATATTAATTTTTAAGTAATTAATTAATTTTAGTTACTATAAATAATAAAAGTTAATTTATATAAAATTATTAATATAAAAGAAACCTCTTTTAATTATAATAATAATATTATAGATAAAAAGATTAATTATTTAAAAGTTTTTATTAAAGAAAAAACTAAAAAGTAATCTTCAATATTATTAATATTAGATAATACAATCTAGTTTTAGGGTATTTATAATTATATTAATATAACCCTAATATTTACTAATATACTAGCTAGGTATAAATACCTAAGGAGTATAATATAGCTAGTAATATTTTTATAAAATATAATAAAAGATCTTAAACTTCTAGCTCTAATTAAGTAGAAAATATAAATAAAGGAAAATCTTTATTATTTAAAGAAATAAAATATAAATATAAAAATAATTAAAAAAGATAAAGATAATAAATAATTATCTATCTTAAAATATAATTCTAATAAATTAATAAAAACCTTAAAGAAATAAAGGCTAAAGTAAAAATAAATAGATTATATAATATACCCCTATAGTACTAAATCTACAAAAAGCTTTTTATAAAAGAATTAAATACTAGACTACCTAAGTTTAATTAGTAAGATTATAAAATCATCCTTAAGAATAAATCTAATACCTAATTTTATTCTATTTATAATCTTAATTAAATTAAGCTTAATACCTTAAAGAAATATATCTAAGATATACTTAAAAAGAGATATATTTATATTTTAAATTTTAAAGTTAATTATCTTATTATATTTATATTTAAAAAAAAATAGGAAATTATATCTTATTATAAACTATTAATAACTTAATAATATTATTATTAAAGATTACACTTTACTACTATTAATTAATAAAATAAAGGATTATTTTTATAAAGCTAATATCTTTATTATACTAGATTTTAAAAGAGTATATAATCTTATTTATATTAAAGAAAAATATAAATAAAAAACCACTTTCTAAATAAAATTTAAATTATTTAAATACCTAATTATATCTTTTAGACTTACAAATACATTAACATTATTCTAATAAATAATAACCAATATATTATAAAAATACTTAAATATCTTTATTATCTATTACTTAAATAATATCCTTATTTTCTTTAAAAATAAAAAAGAATATAAAGAATATATTTATAAGATCTTAAAAGCCCTCTAAAATACCAAACTTCTAATTAAATTAAAAAAAGCAAGTTCTATATTTAAAAAGTAGAATTTCTAGAATATATTATTAGCCCTAATAAAATTTATATAGACTTAAAGAAAGTCATTATAATAAAAGATTAAAAGGAACCTACTAATATAAAGGAAGTATAAGCCTTTCTTAGATTTACTAATTATTACTAAAGATTTATTAAAGAATTTAGTAAAATCATCTTAAGTATAATAAAACTAATTAAGAAAAAAATTACCTTTTAATAGAGAAATAAAGTATAATAATTATTTAAAGCTATAAAAAATACTATTTTAAAAGAACCTATTCTTACAATATTCAACCCTAATAAACCTATAGAGCTAGAAACCGATATATCAAACTTCGCCCTAGAGGCCTAGATTAGATAATAAGATAAATAAGGGAACTTATATCTTATAGTATTCTACTTATATAAGCTATATAGCCCTAAGCTAAATTACCTTATTTACAATAAAGAATTCCTTATTATTATTAATACTTTTAAAAAATTTTAATAATATTTTTTAAAAAGTAATTATAAAATTATAATATATATTAATTATAAAAATATTATTTATTTTATAATTATTTAAAAACTTAATAAAAAGTAATTATAATATATAGAATATTTATTTAAATTTAATTATTAAATTATTTATATTAAAGGAATTAAGAATAATTATATTAATATAATTAGCCACTAACCCAATTATAATATAAAAAAATTAAAAATATAAAAAAAACTATTAATCTATAATACTAATAGAGAATTAAAATAAGCTTTAATTAATAAAATAATAATAGAAATAAAGAAAATAATTATTACTATAAGAATAGAAGGATTATTATATATAACTAGAACCACTACTATAGAAATACTAATACAATAAGTAGAACAAGGTAATCCATTATTAAAGAAAATTAAAGAATATAATCTAGTACTTCTAGAAGAAAAAAAACAAACTATCTATAAGTGCTAAAGGAATATTAAATAGAGTTAATAAAAAATATTTACAAATATCCCTTATATAGCTATAAAGGCATTAATAAAACCCTTAAATAAATTAAATAGATATTTTCCTTTAATAAGATAAAAAAGAAAGTTAAATAAGTATATAAGGAATACAATCTATATTAACACTTTAAAAAACTAAAATATAAACTATATAGATTATTGTAACCATCCTCTATCATATAATAACTATAGAACTTAATTATAATAGACTTTATTATTAACCTTCCCTTATTAATAGACTCTACTATAGAAGTATATTATAATAATATTTTTATTATTATAGATTACTTTATAAAAATAATATATTATCTTTCTTATAATAAAGTAATAAAAGAAAAATAATTTATTTATTTTTTCTTTTAAAATATAATTATTATATATAAATTATTAATTAAAATTATTTTAAATAAAGAATAATTATTTATATTTAAGTTTTAGTAAAGCTTAATATTTTTAATAGGATTAAACTATAAGCTAAGTATAGCCTTCTACTTTTAAATAAATAGATAAATTAAATACTAAAATTAGAAAATTAAATAATATTTATAATATTATATTAATTATAAATAAATTAATTAAATAAAAAAATTACCTATTATATAGTTAATATATAATATATTTTATAATTATAATATTAAAATAATATTAATAAAAGCTAATTTTAACTTTATATTAAATATTTACTAAGCCCTTTTAAAAAATATAATTTAAATAAAAGTTATAATTAAATTAAATAATTTAAGAAAATTATATAAAGAAATAAAAATAGAATTTAAGTTTATTTATAATATAATAAAAAAATATTATAATCTAAAAAAACTAAAAGAACTATCCTTCTTAAAAAAAGATATAATTTACCTAATAATAAAAAATCTTATAATAAAAAAATAAAACAAAAAAATTAACTTTATATAAATTAAACTATACCTAATTAAAAAAAATATCAAAAAACAACTACAAACTTAACCTCCCAGACAATATTAAGGTTCACTTTATCTTCTATATTTCATTACTAAAACCTAGTAATAGTATCTAGGTAAATATAAGACCTAAATATAAACCCCAAATAAAAAATCTAAAAAATTAATAGAAAATTAAGAAAATACTATAAAGAAAAAGAAAGATAGAAAATTTAAAATTAAATAAAAAAGCTATAAAGAAATAATCTAAGAACCTATTAAATATCTTATATATTATTTAAAGATACTAGAAGTATTCCTTTAATAAGCAAGAAAGAGAGATTAATATTAATAATATATAGTACTAATATTACCTTCAAAAAAGGCCTTCTTCTACTACAATCTTAGCCTCCACTATCTCCACTACTCTAGTACCTTATTCTTCTAGATTATCCTTTAACTTCTTTAGATGCTTTAATTTAGTAAATGCTACTATTATTTAAGATTAGATCTTTAAAATAATCTTTTAAAAAGCCTTTAAAAAAGTATATAGCAAATTTAACTTATTTTATATTTTTAAATACTATTAATATAATTTTTTTTCTTTAATAATATAAAGAACTACTACTATTAATATATTAAGCTAGCTAGATAAAAAATAACAAAAACACATATAAACTACACTTTCTACACCTATATAATTATAACTTTTATAACTTTAAATATATTTAGAATAATAAATCAAACCTTTACCTATTATATAGGAAAAGCTAGCACTTATACAATATATATAAGCTATAATAGGTATTTTAAAAAGATTAATATAATTAATAAGACCTTTAATTTTATAATTCTTATAAATAAAAGATACTTTTATTACCTTACCCAATATAATATCAATATAACAAAATAATTACAAGTCTAAGTTTAAACAATACATATAAAAAAACCACTATAACCTATTATACTAGCCTTAAGGATAAAACCAATAAAGGGGAGATATTATATTATAACCTATATTATACCTAAGGCAATCTAGAATAGTAGAATGCTATACCCTATAAAAAACCAACTACCCTATAATTATATATAATTAATTAAATAAGAAGTAATAAGGGCAATTATTATAATAAGTACAAAAGGTATTATACCTAGTATACTAAGCGTACTATATATACTAAAATAGAATAATAATATATAAATAGATTAGATCTTACTATAAGGAATAGAATTAATTAGCTTTTAATATAATTTAATTACTTTAATTATAATTGATTATTACTTAATATAATACTTTTATTACTTTATTTTACTATAACATACTTAACCATCCTGCTAATAATAAACCCTTTATTTTGATTGGTTTATTAAGTTGGGAATTGACCAGACCGTTATAATAGGATTTATTTAATAAAATTTTAAATAAATATTTTAATATTTTAATAATTAATAAAAATAATAATTTATTTTATAAATATAAAAAATTTTAATTTTTAATTTAATAAAAAAAGAAATTAATTAAAAAATATATATATTATATAATATATAAAATTAAAAATTAATTAAAAATAATTTAAAATTTATTTAAGATAATAATAAAAATTATTAAGTTTAATTTAAAGATAGATTTTATTAATTTATATATATTTTTTATAGATTTTTTAATTTAAATTATTAAAGTTAAGATTATATTTAATTAATAATAAGATAATTATTTATAAAAAATTAATAATATAATTTAAATAAATAATTAAATTAATAAAATTAATTAACTTTTATAATTATAATATATAGGAATTAATAATTAACTTTTTAAGTATTTTATTTTTAAATTATTTATTTAAAGTAAAAAGAATATACTATAAATCTAAGGATAATTTAGAATAAGAAAGTCTATTCTTATATCCTTTTTAATTAATTATTTAAGATCTAAATATATAAATATTTATATAATAATAATATTTTTTTATTATAAAAATAATAAAAATAAATATTTTTTAAACTTTTTATTAAGATTATTTATTTTATAATTAATATAATAAAGTATAGAATTTTCTTTTTATATTCTTAAAATTATATTTTAAAAAGTTAATTTATAGTAAGCTTCTTTAAAAAATATTTAATTTTTTTTTTAAAAAAACTTCTATAATATTTCCTTAAAATATTATTTTTATAATTAATAAATTAAATAAAATAAATAAAATTAATAAAAACTTTTTTATTAATTTTTTTATTAATTTATTAAAGTATATTAAAGTATATATTTTAAATTAATTAAAAATAAATATAAATTTATTTAAAATAAAATTTAATTAAATAAATAATTTTATTATTATATAAAGCCTTATTAAAATAAACTTAAATAAATTTATTTTAATATTATTAAATAACTTTATATTTATTAATTTAAAAATAAAAAATAGAATTAAGGTAATCTTATATAGGAATTTTAATAAGATATTTTTTTAAGTTAGTTTTATATTAAATTAATTATATATTACTTATATAGTTTTTTAACTTAAAGAATTTTTAAAGATATTTTCTAATAATATCTTATATCTTTATAAGAAACTTTTAATAAAAATTTTTTAATTAATTTTAGATATTAATTTTATTATAATTTAAATTATTTAATTAATTATTATTTAGATATAGATCTTATATTAATTATTAGGTTTAGATAAGCTTATAGTTATTATAAAATATATTTATAATTAAATTATTAATATTTAAATTATATTAGAATTATTAATTAGTAATATTATTATTTTATATATAATTTTAATATAAACTTTTATTTATTTTATTTATCTTTTACTTAAAGATTATTTTTTTTAATTTAAAAAGTCTTTATTATTAAATTATAATTTTAATATTATTAAAGTTTATAAAATTATTATATATTATTATATAAAGATTTTTTTAAAGAATAATAATATAATTATTAATTTATATATTATTTATTTTTAAATTAATTATATTTATTTTTTTAAAATTAATAATTTAAATTTATAATTAATTAAAATAATAAAAATTATTTTATTATTTAAATTTAATATTTAAAAATAAATAAAAGGGTTATAAGGTATATTAAAATTATAAGTAGATTATTTTCTTTTTTATAAGAGTTTAATAAATAGATTTCTTTTATTATTAAAATTAAAATTATTAAAATCTTTTAAATATTAAATAAAAATATAATCTTAATAACTTTTTTTTATATTATTTAATAAATAAGTAAAATATAGCTCTTTAAATTTTAAAAGAGAATAATAAATATATTTTTTTATTTTAAATTTATTATAAATTATTTTTAAATAGCTTTAAAAGTTATTAATATTATTAAAGAATAATTAACTAGGTTTAATTAAAATATTTAAGTATTATAGATTATTAAAGATAGTATTCTTTATATAAGTTATTAAATTTAATTAAAAATTTATAATAAATTATATTATAATTAAATTATATTTATATTATTTAAAATAAAATTATTTATTAATATAATTAATAAATTTTAAAAATTAAATATTTAAAATATAAATAATTTTATTAAATATTATCCTTAAATAATTATTATTTTAAAAAATATTAAATAATATAATAAGATTATTAAATTCTTATATTAAGTAATTAAGATTATTAAAAATACTTTTTATATAAATTCTACTATTTTTACTTTATTTACTTTTATAAAGATTTATTAATTTTTTAAATATAAAAAGAAGTATTTATTATTAATTTAATAAATATATAAATTTAATTTATTTAATATATTTTTTATAAAATAATTAATTATAATTTATAATATAAATAAAATATTTAAAAAAATATTTATTATTTATTAAAATATAAAATCTATAGATTAAAATAAAATATATTTTAAATTAGCTTAAATAATATAAGTATTTAAAAGTTATAAGTAATTTAAAATATTTTATAAAAAGTATTTTTTAATTTATTTTAATTTAAATTATTAATATTAAGGGTTTATAATAATTATATATAAAATTAAAATAATATTATAATTTATTAAATTTTATAAAAAAAAGATTATAAAAAATATTAAAAAGAAAAATATAAAAATTATTTTAAACTTTTATTATTAATTTAAAGATTTACTTTATTATAAATTATAAGATCCTTTAATTATAATCTAGACTTAATAAGGTATTATTAATATAAGGATATTAGGTTTTAAAAAGCTTAGCTTAAATATTTATTTTATAAAATGCTTATTAATATTAAATAATATAAAAAAGTAAATAATATTCTTAATAAAAATTATAATTATAAAAATTAATATATTTTTTATTATTATTTATTATTTTATAATTTAATTTATATTAAAATAAAGAAATAAAAGTAAATAAGTAAATAATTCTAAAAAAAGATCTAATTTATATTTTATTAAATTATATTATTTAATAATTTAAATAATAATTATAATTTTTAAATATTTAATAAAGATTTATTATTTTTTAAATTTAATAATTAAATATATATTTTATTTTAATAAAAAATATATATAAATATAATATAAAATCTTATAAAATTATTATATTAAATATTCTATAATATTTATTATAATTCTAATAATATTTAAAATATTTATTATATTTATAAAAATTATTATAATATTAATTTATATAAAAAATATTTTATATAATATAAAAATAAGAAATTTAATTTAATTTAATATTAAAAATATTATATTTATTTATTTATTAATATAAATAATAATTTTATATATTTTTAAAAAAATATAATAAATAAATAAATAATAAATTTAAAATTAAAATTAAATCTATAAACTTTAAAAAAGTTAAAAAAGAATTTAAAATTTTAAAAAAAAAAAAAATATATATAATTTAAATTAAATTTAATTATTATTAATTATATATAATTCTTTTAATTATTATATTATTTATTTAAATATATTATTAAATATTTTATTTTAAAGTAATTAATATTATATAATAATTAATTTTTATTAAATTATAAAATTATATATTAATATTTATATTAATTTTTATTATAATTAATAATAATTAATATAATAATTTTAATATTTTTATAATTATTAATTATATTTACTTTTAATTAATTAATTAATATATATAATATAATTCTTTTATTAAAATAATTCTTTAATTATAAATACTTAATATATAAAAATTACTTATAATAAAATTCCTTATTATATAAGCTCTACACTTACCTTACCCAATTTCTCCTCACCCTAGACCTAACTTGAATTTATCCAAGGGCCTGCATTAGCTTTGCCATTAATACTAAATATTCACTACCCGTTGGCGTTGTGGGGCATGACCGCCCGCCAACCTCTTATAAGGTTGGTTATAAAAATGCGGGATAGTTACAAAATTCGGGACAATAGCTTCGGCCTCACTTAAGTTGTAAAATTGACTATTTTTCGATTATAAGCTTTCAGACTTATATCTAGTATTATTTTTAGGTATAAAAGTATAAAAGTAGTAGATTTGAAAAGCTAAGGAATAGCTGGAAATGAATATATTAATGAAAATAGTGGAAATTGTATTTTAGGGCTTAATTGAGCTGCCTGGCTTAAGGGGCTTGCTTTGGGTAGCTACTTTAGATTATATTATCTATTAACTTCCTCTACCTCCCCTAATAGTCTATTAATTGTGTAATTACTTTAGGACCCTTATAACCCTCCTATATCCACTCTTTCTTGGTTTTTTTAAAGGTAGTAGTAGTATTATAAAGTTATTATTAATGGTATTATTAGCGGGCTTGAGAGGAGCTAAAGATAGTAATAAAGTGATCTCTAGAGGTATTTCTAGGTTAGGAATAATCTTATTTTCTTTATTATTAATTTTATAAAGCTTAATATTATTATCTTTATTATCTTAGAATGCCTTAATGCCTGTGAAATAGACTATATTATTATTATCTAGCTAAGTAGCTTGATTTATTATAATAATTGGTCTTAGAGCTTAGGTAGCTTATTCTTAGGCCTTAATAAAGATTTAAGTAGGTTTTTAGTTTAGAATATTATTATATTTCTTTTAATTAATCTTAAGAGATAAATATTATGCCTAGTTATTACTTTCTAAAAGCTATTAGTTAAATATTAGCTTTTATAAAGATAAATCTTTTAATATTTCTTTTACCTCCTTCTAAATATTCTTAAGGGTATTTATTTCTTATAAAATAAGCCCTTTACTTAACCAAAGTTATAATTATTATTTCTTTACTATTACTACCTTTAATAAAGCTTAATATTAAGTTTAAATATTAGTAAAAGAGATATTAGTAATAAACTTGCCTATAGGCCTAATATAATGCCCAGGCTTCCTCTTCTTATTATATCTCTCTATTTAACTTAATTAGTTAGCTATAAATATTTTATATTATTAATATATAAGAGAAACTTCTGTAATAATCTTGCTAATATTGGTTATTGCCTTTAATATAAATAAGCTTATTATATATTAGTATCTCTTATAAATACAATTAATTTAATCCTAAGTATCCTTAAAGTAAGTTTCTATAAATAATATCTTTATAATAGATAAACAAATAGATTTTTACTATTACTACTACTTAATAATAATATAATTGATTATAGGTATTAAATTAGTAGGTTAAATATTAATATTTTTAAAGCCTAATATAATATTATAGGTAATAAATCTAGCTTTATAGATCTTTATAAATATAATAGTGAACTATATATATATAAATACTAGATTGCTTTTTTAAATTAATTTTTATAATACTTTTTAATATATATTTTTAAAAGATTAAAATATATTAATATTAAATAATTAGATTAGATATATTAAATATAAGAGTAAAATATAAATAATAATATTAAATTTAATATAATAATAAATAAATTTATATAATAAATAATTAAAAAAATTATTAATAATAAAAAGATAATAAATCTTATTATTATTATTATAAATAATTAAAGATTTATTATATATAATTAAAAGCAATAAAAGATCTTAAAGCCATTTATTATAACCAAACTAATTAATAAATAATATCTCTTTTTACTATACTTTTATAGAGGCTCTCTATAAATATATATTAAATTTATAAAGCCATTCTAATATAATTTATTAATTACTAAAATCTATATCTAATTATACAAATCATATACTTAGAAGTTTATTAATCTTAACCTAAGACTCCATTAGCAAGGTCTTAAATATTAACTAAGAAGGAATACTATCTCTAATAGTATTTCCTACTCCAATTTAGGTGTAAGATTTGTGATTTATTAGGTCAGCAACTTTAGGGCATTAAGCTTATATGGTGTGGATTATAAGGACCTTAATATACTTTTAAAGGTATTTAATATAAATATTACATTTATTTTTATTTTAATATTTTAAAGGATTAATATTATAATTAAAAATAATATTCTAAAGATTAAAAAAGAAAATATTAATATCTTTTATATTAGAGACTTTAAATAACTTATATACCTTATCCATAGCTTTAATAAAGAACTTTTAAAGCTCTAAATAATATTTATAAAAGTAAGAATATTATATTTTTAATAATTCTAGATTATTAATGTCTCTTTAATATAGAAAATCCTTTACTATATCTTTAATTTAATATTTCTTAGTTAAAAAGCTGGATCTTTCTAATTATATAATAAAGGTAATAAAAGTAGTATCTTTACTAGGTGATAATAATACTAGATGGCCCTACAAGCTTATAGGATTAAGTACTAAGAAAAATAATTTAATAATATATTTAATTCTTAACTTAAATATATTAAATTATATTATAAAAGTATATATTAAAAGTAATATTTTAATAGCCTTTATTATACTTTTTATATTATAAGGTATATTTAAATGCTATACTATAAGTATATTTTACATTAATTTAGCCTAGGATTTTTCTAGTATATTCTTTAAAAGCAAAAAATATTTAAAATTACATCAAATATAAAATATCTTAATATTATATAATCTCTATTTAAAAATATATTATTTAGGTATAATTTTATATTAAGTTTGGTAAAGCTAAGGTAGAAATTATTATTCTAATTAATGTGGCTGTCTTGTATTTTTATGACCAACTGTAACGGTCTGGTCAATTCCCAACTTAATAAACCAATCAAAATAAAGGGTTTATTGTTGGTAGGATAATTAGATGTGTTATAGTAAATAAAGTAATAGAAGTATTATATTAAGTAATAGTTAATTGTAATTAAGGTAATTAAGTTGTATTAAAAGCTAGTTAATATTAGCTATAAGAATAGATTCTAATCTATCTATATACTATTATTTAATAGGTATTTATTATATTAATTCTATTTAATATATTAGTAATTAAGGTAATAATTATAAAGTAATTATTAATACTATAAATAATTGCTTATAAGCGCTTTTTTATTAGTTAGTGTAGGGTTATAAGATAGGTAAGTATTATTTCTACCTTATTTAATTACCTAGGTGTATTATAGGTTATAATATAATATTCTCCCTCTATTAATCTTATCCTTAAGGCCTATTAGGTCAATCTTATATATAAGTTCCTTATTTTTAACCTTTAAAATATTTTCTAATTATACCTTAGGATTTAAATACTTCTAAGCTATATCTTTATACTAATACTTAAGCCTAGCTTATTAATTTAATAGATTTTAAAGTTATATTATATTCTTTTTATTCTTTTAAGGGTTTATAATATAAGATATTACTAAATTCTAGTAATTATTATAATAAATATACCTATTATAATAGAATATATAATACTTTAAAAGTATCTTTAATTATATATATATAATTTTTATAAATAATAAATATAAGTAAGTACTAATATTTATAATAATCTAAATAAATTAGGAGTCTAATTATTTAAATATAAAGGAGAAGGTGGCTAAGAAGGAGTTCCTTTATATTTAAGTAAAGGTACTTATAGTTTAGATTAAAGTTTAAGAATCCTTAAATTATTTATTCTACCTTTATTATTAGAAATATTAATTTAAAATAAGAGGTATAAAAATAATATATTAAGGTCTTTTTTTTTAAATAAATTAGAGAATATGGATTAGGTAAAGTTGGAGGCTATTATTTAAATATAATTTTTAAAGGTTATGGATATTATTAATTAGAATACTATTAATTTTAATAGTTTACTTAGTATTATATCTTTAGGAATACTTTTAATATCTTTGAGTAATATATAAGATATTTTATTAATTCTTAAATTATTTTTTTATAATCTTTCCATTTAATTTTGAATTTTCTATCTTCCTCTTTTCTTTATAATATCTTCTTAACTTTCTATTAATTTTCTAAGTTTTCTATTTATAGTTTATATTTAGGTCCTATATTTACCTAGATACTCTTACCTAGTTCCAATAGTGAGATATAGAAAATAAAATAGACTTTAATATTATCTAGGAGGTTGAGCTTATAGTTGTTTTTTAATATTTTTTTTAATTAGGTATAATTTAATTTATATAAAATTGATTTTTTTATTTTATTTTTTTGTTATAAGATTTTTTATTATTAGGTAGATTATATCTCTCTTTAAAAAGGATAATCTTTTTAATCTTTTTAAATTATAATATCTTTTTATTATATTATAAATAAACTTAAATTCTATTTTTATTTTTTTATATAATTTTCTTAAATTATTTAATTTAATTATAGCTTTTACTTAAATTATACTTTTTAAAAGGGCTTAATAAGTATTTAATATAAAGCTAAAATTAGCTTTTACTAGTATTATCTTAATACTATAATTATAAAATATATTATATATTAATTATATAATAAATAACTTTTTTATTTAATTAATTTATTTATAATTAATATAATATTATAAATATTACTTAATTTCCTAATTTTAATATTCAATTTATTTATTTATTTAAAGGTAGAAGGCTATATTTAGCTTATAGTTTAACCCTATTAAAAATATTAGGCTTTACTAAAATTTAAATATAAATAATTATTCTTTATTTAAAATAATTTTAATTAATAATTTATATATAATAATTATATTTTAAAAGAAAAAATAAATAAATTATTTTTCTTTTATTACTTTATTATAAAAAAGATAATATATTATTTTTATAAAATAATCTATAATAATAAAAATACTATTATAATATACTCCTATAATAAAGTCTATTAATAAAAGAAGATTAATAATAAAGTCTATTATAATTAAGTTTTATAATTATTATATAATAAAGGATAATTATAATAATCTATATAATTTATATCTTAGTTTTTTAAAGTGTTAATATAGGCTACATTCCTTATATACTTATTTAACTTTCTTTTTCATCTTATTAAAGGAAAATATCTATTTAACTTATTTAAGGATTTTATTAATACCTTTATAGCCATATAAAAGATATTTATAAATATCTTTTATTAATTCTATTTAATATTTCTCTAGTATTTATAGATAATCTATTTTTTCTTTTTCTAGAAGTACTAGATTGTATTCTTTGATTTTTCTTAGTAGTAGATTGCCTTATTCCACTTATTATATTAGTATTTCTATAGTAATGGTTCTGATTATATATAGTAATCCTCCTATTTTTATAATAGTAATTATTTTCTTTATTTTTATTATTATTTTATTAATTAAAGTTTATTTTAATTTTTTATTAATATTATAAATTAATAGTTTTTTTATATTTTTAATTTTTTTATATTATAATTAGATTAATAGCTAATTATATTAATATAATTATTCTTAATTTCTTTAATATAAATAATTTAATAATCAAATTTAAATAAATATTCTATATATTATAATTATTTTTTATTAAATTTTTAAATAATTATAAAGTAAATAATATTTTTATAATTAATATATATTATAATTTTATAATTACTTTTTAAAAGATATTATTAAAATTCTTTAAAAGTATTAATAATAATAAGGAATTCTTTATTATAGATAAAATAATTTAATTTAAGGCTATATAGCTTATATAAGTAGAATACTATAGGATATAGGTTTCCTTATTCATCTTATTATCCAATCTAGGCCCCTAGAGCAAAGTCCGATATATTGGTTTCTAGCTTTATAGGCTTATTAAGGTCGAATATTGCAAGGATAGGTTCTTCTAAAATAGCATTTTTTATAACTTCAAATAATTATTATACTTTATTTCCTTATTAAAAGATAATTCTTTTTTTAATTAATTTTATTATATTTAAGGCAATTTTACTAAATCCTTTAATAAATCTTTAATAATAATTAGTAAATCTAAGGAAGGCTTATACTTTCTTTATATTAATAAATTCCTTCTAATCTTTTACTATAATAACTTTCTTTAGATCTATATAAATTTCATTAAAGCTAATAATATATCCTAGAAATTCTACTTCTTAAGTATAAAACTTACTTTTTTCTAGTTTAATTAGAAGTTTAATATCTTAAAGGGCTTTTAAGATCTTATAAATATATTCTTTATATTCTTCTTTATTTTTAAAAAAAATAAAAATATTATTTAAATAGCAAATAATAAAAATATTTAAATATTCTTATAATATATTAGTTATTATTTATTAAAATAATATTAATATATTTATAAGTCTAAAAAATATAATTAGATATTTAAATAATCTAAATTTTATTTAAAAAGTGATTTTTTATTTATATTTTTCTTTAATATAAATAAGATTATATACTCTTTTAAGATCTAATATAATAAAGATATTAACTTTATAAAAATAATCTTTTATTTTATTAATTAATAATAATAAAGTATAATCTTTAATAATAATATTATTAAATTATTAATAGTTTATAATAAAGTATAATTTCCCATTTTTCTTAAACACAAATATAATAGAATAACCAGCTTCAAAGTTTAAAATATAAATATATTCCTTTAAAATATTAAGCTTAATTTAATTAAGATTATAAATAAAGTAAAATTAAATATTAGATTTATCTTTAAGAATAATTTTATAATCTTACTAGCTAAATTTAAGTAATCTAATATCTAGTTCTTTTATAAAGAGCTTTTTATAAATTTAGTATTATAAAGATATATTATATAATCTATTTATTTCTACTTCTATCTTTATTTCTTTAAGGCTTTTATTAATTTATTAAAATTATTTTCTAAGATAGGTAATTATTTATTATTTTTATCTTTTTTAATTATTTTTATATTTATATTTTATTCTTTTAAATAATAAAGATTTTTCTTTACTTATATCTTTTACTTAATTAGGGCTAAGAGTTTAAGATCTTTTATTATATTTTATAAAAATATTATTAATTATATTATACTCCTTAAATATTTACATCTAGTTAGTATATTAGTAAATATTAAGATTATATTAGTATAATTATAGGTACTTTAAAATTAGATTATACTATTTAATATTAATAATATTAAAAATTATTTTTTAATTTTTTCTTTAATAAAGACTTTTAAATAATTAATCTTTTTATTTATAATATTATTATTATAATTAAAAAGATTCTTTTTATATTAATAATTTTATATAAATTAACTTTTATTATTTATAATAATTAAAATTAATTAATTACTTAAAAATTAATATAATTTTATTTAACTTTATTATTTATTATAATATTATATTACTTCCCTCTAATCCTTACTTTTACTTCTAATTATTATTAGGGTTATTTTTTAGTTGTAAAGTATAGAGCTTTTTTAAAAAGTTCTTTTAGTAATTTTAGAGATTATTACTTTAATTATTCTTACTACTCTTCTATAAAAGATTTTACTTATTTTTTAATTTTATTTAATATTAAGCTATTACTTTATCTATTATATAGATATTATATTTAAGATTTTAATATTTATTTTAAAGTAGCTTATTATAATTAAGGAATTTAGGCTTACTTAGTTCTAATATAATAAATTAATAATAAAGATTTCTTTTTATTACTTTATATTAATTAAAATATCTTCTATAAATATAATAAATAATTATATCTTCTACTTTAATAGGGAAGTATATTATATATTATTTTTACTTTATATATTAAAAGTAATTATAATTATAATAATTTATTTATAAAATATTCTTATATTCTTTATATATTATATTTAATTTAAGATTATCCTTTTTATATTAGATAGATTAAGGATTATAGTTTCTTAATTACTATTTGCTTTATATAAGTAAGAAGACTTTATTTTTATTTTATAAAAGTTTTTTAATTTATTAAGTTATTTTTTTAATATTAATTATTTATTTTTTATTTTTATTTTTATTATAAGTATAAATATCTTATTATATTAATACTTTATTAGTATATATATTTAGAATAAATATAAGGATTTCTATCTTCTTAGCTTATTTTAATTATTTATAAAGAAGGTAGAATTAGCTTTTTTATTAAATTAATTATACTTTTTAAATAATTTTATTAATTTCTTATTATAAAGTAAGTTTTATTTTATATAATTTATAATTTTCTATATATTATTTAATTATAATAATTAGTTTATATTTCTTAATAATAATAAGAATAACTTTTCCTATAATATCCTTTTTTCTTTTAGAATTAAGGTCCATTAAGTTTTTATAGTATTAAATTATTTCTATCCTTCTAGTATAGGTTTAAATTAATTTCCTATTTTTAGGAAATAGTATTTAAAGGATTTATATCTTTTCTTTCTATAATTAAAGTAGGTAATCTTACTTTTATTATATCTCTAGATAATATTGAGTTCTATTGATCCTAAATAAGTCCTATATGTAGTACTTTATTACTTATTTTAGGTTTTTCCTTTATTTAGGATATATAGATTTTTATTATCTTAGATATATTCTTTATATTAGTTAAATTGTCTTTTATTAGTTTTAATAATACTTTTAATATACTTTAAGAGTTTTTTTAATTAATTTTCTTTATAGATTTTATTCTTAATTTTATTCTTTAAGCTTTTATAATAAAGTTCTATTAATATATTATTATTTTAAGTTATTTATATTATAATTCTTTTAAACTTAGTTAAATATTAATTATAAAATTTTATTTATTTAAATTTATATAATTAATTTATAATTTATTATTTTATATTAATTATATTAAAATTATCTTTAATAATAATTTTAAAATATTCTTAATCTCTAAAAATCTTTTAAATCTTTTTATTTTAATTAATATTATCCTTATTTTTTAAATAATCTCTTATAATAAATTTAAATTATACTTCTATATTCTCTTAAAGAAGAGTTTTAATATATAATATCTAGACTTTAAGGGTTATAAGTTATATTAAAAAAAGCAAAAATATCCTTTTATTTAAGTAAGAAAAAGGACTATATTAATAGCTTTTCCTAAAAAGGGCTTTAAGATCGGGGGTCTTAGAATTTTACTAATATCTTTACTTTTATTTCCTTTAATTATAATAGTTCTAGCTTTTTTTATTTTAAATTATACTTATATATCTATAAGTTTCTTCTTAACTTATTATAATTTTATAATTAATTTAATATTATTAGAAGGAGTAATAATAATAAGATTCTTTCTAGATATTATTATTACTTAATTATTAATATAAATAATTAACTAAATAAAAGCTTTTAATATATAATAATCTAATTAATTCTTAACTTAATAAACCAATTAGAATAAAGGATTTATTATTAATAGAATAATTAGATATATTATAGTAAATAAAGCAATAGAAGTATTATATTAGGTAATAGTCAATTATAATTAAGGTAATCAAGTTATATTAAAAGCTAGTTAATATCAGCTATAAGGGTGGATTCTAATCTATCTATATACTATTACCTAATAGGTGCTTACTATATTGGTTCTATCTAATATATTGGTGATTAAGGTAGTGATCATAGGGTGATCACCAACGCTACAAGTGATCGCTTATAAGCGCTTCCTTATTGGTTGGTGTGGGGCTATAGGGTAGGTGAGCATCGTTTCTGCCTTGTTTGACCGCCCAGGCGTGTCATGGGTCATAACACCAACCTCGTGAGAGGTTGGCGGGCGGTCATGCCCCACAACGCCAACAGGTAGTGGTAAAAAAAAATCCCATTTAAATCCCTCCATTAATCACAACTGCTAAGATTCTTGTAGGCAGCTAAAAGCTAATGTAATAATTATAAAACCTTATTTGAATTTTTTATTTTTATTTAATAATTTTTTTTAAAATTTAATTTTAATTTAAAGTTTATTAATTTAAAGTTAATATTATATAAAGTAATTATTAATATTTTTTATATTTTATTTAAATTATATATAATTATTATTAAAATTATTTAAAAAGGGAAATTTTATAAATTTTATATTATTTAAAAAATATTAATAAAATTTATTTAATAAAATTTTAAATAAATATTTTAATATTTTAATAATTAATAAAAATAATAATTTATTTTATAAATATAAAAAGTTTTAATTTTTAATTTAATAAAAGAAAAAATTAATTAAAAAATATATATATTATATAATATATAGAATTAAAAATTAATTAAAAGTAATTTAAAATTTATTTAAAATAATAATAAAAATTATTAAATTTAATTTAAAAATAAATTTTATTAATTTATATATATTCTTTATAGATTTTTTAATTTAAATTATTAAAATTAAGATTATATTTAATTAATAATAAAATAATTATTTATAAAAAATTAATAATATAATTTAAGTAAATAATTAAATTAATAAAACTAATTAACTTTTATAATTATAATATATAAGAATTAATAATTAACTTTTTAAATATTTTATTTTTAAATTATTTATTTAAAGTAAAAGAAATATATTATAAATCTAAGGATAATCTAGAATAAGAAAGTCTATTCTTATATCCTTTTTAATTAATTATTTAAGATCTAAATATATAAATACTTATATAATAATAATATTTTTTTATTATAAAGATAATAAAAATAAATACTTTTTAAATTTTTTATTAAAATTATTTATTTTATAATTAATATAATAAAATATAGAATTTTCTTTTTATATTTTTAAAATTATATTTTAAAAAGTTAATTTATAATAAGCTTTTTTAAAAAGTATTTAATTTTTTTTTAAAAAAGCTTTTATAATATTTCTTTAAAATATTATTTTTATAATTAATAAATTAAATAAAATAAATAAAATTAATAAAAACCTTCTTATTAACCTTTTTATTAATTTATTAAAATATATTAAAGTATATATTTTAAACTAATTAAGAATAAATATAAGTTTACTTAAGATAAAATTTAATTAAATAAGTAAGTTTATTATTATATAAAGCCTTACTAAAATAAATTTAAATAAATTTATTTTAATATTATTAAATAATTTTATATTTATTAATTTAAAAATAAAAAATAAAATTAAAGTAATTTTATATAAAAATTTTAATAAAATATTTTTTTAGATTAGTTTTATATTAAATTAATTATATATTATTTATATAATTTCTTAATTTAAAGAATTTTTAAAAATATTTTCTAATAATATCTTATACCTTTATAAAAAACTTTTAATAAAAATTTTTTAATTAATTTTAGATATTAATTCTATTATAATTTAAATTATTTAATTAATTATTATCTAGATGTAGATCTTATACTAACTATTAAGCTTAAATAAGCTTATAGTTATTATAAAATGTATTTATAATTAAATTATTAATATTTAAATTATATTAAAATTATTAATTAATAATATTATTATTTTATATATAATTTTAATATAAACTTTTATTTATTTTATTTATCTTTTACTTAAAGATTATTTTTTTTAATTTAAAGAGTTTTTATTATTAAATTATAATTTTAATATTATTAAAATTTATAAGATTATTATATATTATTATATAAAGATTTTTTAAAAAATAATAATATAATTATTAATTTATATATTATTTATTTTTAAATTAATTATATTTATTCTTTTAAAATTAATAATTTAAATTTATAATTAATTAAAATAATAAAAACTATTTTATTATTTAAATTTAGTATTTAAAAATAAATAAAAGGATTATAAGATATATTAGAATTATAAATAGATTACTTTCTTTTTTATAAAAGCTTAATAAATAAACTTCTTTTATTATTAAAATTAAAATTATTAAAATCTTTTAAATATTAAATAAAAATATAATCTTAATAACTTTTTTTTATATTATTTAATAAATAAATAAAATATAACTTTTTAAATCTTAAAAAAGAATAATAAATATATTTTTTTATTTTAAATTTATTATAAATTATTTTTAAGTAGTTTTAAAAGTTATTAATATTATTAAAAAATAGTTAATTAGATTTAATTAAAATATTTAAATATTATAAATTATTAAAAATAATATTCTTTATATAAGTTATTAAATTTAATTAGAAATTTATAATAAATTATATTATAATTAAATTATATTTATATTATTTAAAATAAAATTATTTATTAATATAATTAATAAATTTTAAAAATTAGATATTTAAAGTATAAATAGTTTTATTAAATATTATCCTTAAATAATTATTATTTTAAGAAATATTAAATAATATAATAAGATTATTAAATTTTTATATTAAGTAATTAAGATTATTAAAGATACTTTTTATATAAATTCTATTATTTTTACTTTATTTACTTTTATAAAGATTTATTAATTTTTTAAATATAAGAAAAAGTATTTATTATTAATTTAATAAATATATAAATTTAATTTATTTAATATATTTTTTATAAAATAATTAATTATAATTTATAATATAAATAAAATATTTAAAAAGATATTTATTATTTATTAAAATATAAAATCTATAGATTAAAATAAAATATATTTTAAATTAATTTAAATAATATAAATATTTAAAAGTTATAAATAATTTAAAATACTTTATAAAAAGTATTTTTTAATTTATTTTAATTTAAATTATTAATATTAAAGATTTATAATAATTATATATAAAATTAAAATAATATTATAATTTATTAAATTTTATAAAAAAAAATTATAAAAAATATTAAAAAAAAATATAAAAACTACTTTAAACTTTTATTATTAACTTAAAGATTTACTTTATTATAAATTATAAGATCCTTTAATTATAATTTAGATTTAGTAAGGTATTATTAATATAAGGATATTAGATTTTAAAGAAGCTTAATTTAAATATTTACTTTATAAAATATTTATTAATATTAAATAATATAAAAAAATAAATAGTATTTTTAATAAAAATTATAATTATAAAGATTAATATATTTTTTATTACTATCTATTATTTTATAATTTAATTTATATTAAAATAAAGAAATAAAAGTAAATAAATAAATAATTTTAAAAAGAGATTTAATTTATATTTTATTAAATTATATTATTTAATAATTTAAATAATAATTATAATTTTTAAATATTTAAGAAAGATTTATTATTTTTTAAATTTAATAATAAAATATATATTTTATTTTAATAAAAAATATATATAAATATAATATAAGATTTTATAAAACTATTATATTAAGTATTCTATAATATTTATTATAATTTTAATAATATTTAAAATACTTATTATATTTATAAAAATTATTATAATATTAATTTATATAAAGAATATTTTATATAATATAAAAATAAAAAACTTAATTTAATTTAATATTAAAAATATTATATTTATTTATTTATTAATATAAATAATAATTTTATATATTTTTAAAAAATATAATAAATAAATAAATAATAAATTTAAAATTAAAAAAGAATTTAAAATCTTAAAAAAAAAGAAAAAAATATATATAATTTAAATTAAATTTAATTATTATTAATTATATATAGTTTTTCTAATTATTATATTATTTATTTAAATATATTATTAAATATTTTATTTTAAAATAATTAATATTATATAATAATTAATCTTTATTAAATTATAAAATTATATATTAATATTTATATTAATTTTTATTATAATTAATAATAATTAATATAATAATTCTAATATCCTTATAATTATTAATTACATTTACTTTTAATTAATTAATTAATATATATAATATAATTTTTCTATTAAAATAACCCCTCAATTATAAATACCTAATATATAAAAATTACTTACAATAAAACTCCTCATTACACAAGCTCCACACTCACCCCACCCAATTTCTCCTCACCCTAGACCTAACTTGAATTTATCCAAGGGCCTGCATTAGCTTTGCCATTAATACCAAATATTCACTAGAACGTATCATTCCAACAGGCACTGGTGCAATGTGCGGCCTCACCAACACATTCCGTGGCCCGTCGCCTAGGGAAAGCAAAGGTGTTACTATTACTACGTGCTTCACCTGCACGAGGCTCAATAGCTCGACTTTTCTCATTGTCGAAGATGACAAATGGGGCGAAGTGCCTTTTATCTATGCCAAACTGTATGACTCCACATTGGTCCTAGTTGACACAGGTTGTGGTGGAGCGGCCAAGGATGAATCCGCTGAGCTTACATCGTTACGCTCCTTTATAGAGACCTATCCGGTAGCTGACAACAACAATTCACCATTGAACCTAAATGGAGACAAGAAGTATGTCGTGCTGTGTTCGCACTGCCACTTCGATCACATTGGTAAATGATCCCTTGGACACCGACAAAATCATCACTAACTCGACTTTCTCCATAGGCGCTATCGCCCAATTTAGCAATGATGAAATGTCATCAATTTGGGCTAGCTCATTTGATCGACATTTCATTCAAGGAGATGGACGACTGCCTACGACGTCGCTGTGTCAATTTTTTAGCATGGAGACTCCAGAATATACCGTCTCCCATTGGGCTGGCGATGGACAAAGTGTTTCAACCAAGGATGGCCAAGCAGATCTCGATCTTATCATCTATCATACTCCCGGGCATACGCCTGATGAGATTGCTGTCTGGGACCCGAATGAACGTGTCATCTTCGTGGGTGACACCATGTATAAGTGGGCTCATATTGTTTTTCCATTGGAAGGCAACGTGAAACAATATAGTGAGACCTTGGTCAAACTGAAGACTCTCGTCCGAGAATGGAATGAACAAACAACAGGTAGGTGAAAACTTGAAAAGAAAAAAAGAAAAAGAAAAACCATACCACCACTTTATCTTGAGACTAACCATCTGAATTTCTTCCAGTTGACGGAACGGTCAAACCACGAGTAACAATTGCCTGTGGTCATAACTCGAGCGCTTCGGATGCTGAGCAACTTATAAATGAAGTTGACCTTTTTTTATACCACGTCGTCGAGAAAATACCGGAAGAGAAGGACCGGGGAAATTTTCGGGAAGAGCCAATGGTATCGTTCGAGAGGGATGATGGAAAGATATCTTTTATTGGTCCGAAAAGGCTTTTCGACGAGTTCAGGGCAGATGAACTTGCTATGGGAATGATCAGAAAACGACATTCTTAATATAATCGTGGTGCTGGGGGTCAACCATCGTTCTAGAATCTCGTGAAGTCTGGACTTTGATGCTATGAACTGCGGACAGCGCGGTGCGGAATTGATGGTCCTTTCAGGATTTGACTACTTCCGATTTTCTCTTATAAGACTCTATGGGTATTCTCACTTTTTAAGCTGGCCAAACTTCTAGTGCGCTCTTGGTTACAAACACAGGTGATCATTGAAACTTGAGAAAGGAATAGACACGTTGTTCTAACGATCCAGAGATACATGCATGATTCTAAGATAAAAGATCTACCAGTCACCATAATATATCATTCAGATATGTCATTTCACGTCATCTATTATATCCAAGCTGTGGTAACCACAGCCTGTGTGCATGTTGTTATGAACAGCCATTTAGGGTGGCGGCTTCACCGGGTCGCCTCTGTGGAGGCATAGAACTGCATGTCTAGCTAAATGGCGCTAGTCATCAATTGCCTAAAAACAGTTAGGCGTAAATACAGTCCGACCAACAATACCCTCCATTCTGTGCCCACATCGCCTCAAACTGCAATCTATTACCCGCATCTAGTTAGTGCACCTACCTGCCCATTCCCCTGGAATCGTCCATCGCGATCTTCTGTTCCCCGGATCCCCCGCATCTTGTTCGAATCGATGAAAGCATCTGTCAATATGCATTGCGGGATTTAGCGTCATGGGTGCTATCTCCTTGGCGAATCCCATTTGAACAGTAGTTCTTATTGCGTAAGTGGGCGCCGGCCGGCTTACCCGGGCCGCCGGCGTGCTGTCGGTCTAGCCGTTCCAAGGTGCGAACGGAGGTGTAAATGAAGGCAGTGTGTGTCTCCGTACGCACCGGCAGTCTCTAGCGATGCGGGGAAGAGATTCGCCTCCGATATGGATGGCGTTTAATTGTTTGCCACGCTGATACCAAGCGTATCAGTTGGCGTTGGGCCATCCCACAGATGGCTCTAGTCAATAACAGGCCTTTTGCAGCGCGTGGCTGGCTGACCTGGACAGGATAAAAGGGAACCCGAGTCCATAAAAAAAGACCGTTGGCTTTTTGGCACGCAACCTGTCTACCTTCAATCACTCACCTCACTCAAATTGAATGACGACCGACGTGATTGATCTTTATGAATGCCTCCATAGACCAACCCCGCGAGTCGGGCATCCCGTCCGTGCTCGACACCAAGAATTTTTCCGAACAAGTCGCCACCCAAACGCTCTCCAGAAAGTTCAACATCTGGAGCATCCTCGCCCTCGGCTTCTGTGTCCTCGGTACCTGGTCGGTCTTTGCACAGGACCTTGCCAGCGGCTTGAGCAATGGAGGCCCCGTAAGCATCGTCTGGGGAATCTTCCTCGTCAGCTTCTGCAATGTCTGCGTGGCCCTCTCATTGGGTGAGCTCTGCAGCAGCATGCCCACAACGCTGGGCCAAGCCTTTTGGGTCTACCGACTGTGGAACACGCCCACAGGCCGGTTTGTCTCGTACTTGTGCGCTGCCATCAATACATTCGGTTGGTGGGCATTGACAGCGTCAGCCATTGCTTTTATGAACAACTTCCTCCTCGGCATGAAAGTCATGTTTGACAATGACTGGTGGGGCGCCACTTCATCATGGGTCCAATTCCTTCTCTACGTTGCCATCACTCTTGCCTTTACGCTGTTCAACCTGGTCGCTTGTCGAAAGGACAAAGTGCTACCACTTTTCAACGATTTTATTGGACTGACATTTTTTGCCCTCTTCTTTGTAATTAGCGTGGCGCTTCTTGCTAGCACAGGCTCTAAGCCGAGCCTTAGTTTCCAGTCTGCCTCTTTTGTTTTCGGCAAATGGATTAACGAAACTGGCTGGAGTGATGGGGTCACTTGGTTCCTGGGGTTGGTGCAAGCAGCTTATGGCCTGACGGCGTTTGATGCCATTATCCACATGACGGAAGAAATTCCTGATCCTCGACGCAACGTCCCCAAAGCCATGTATCTCTGTGTCCTGTGCAGTGCAGCGACCGGTCTTGTCTTCATGGTTGTGTGCCTGTTTTGCATTCAAGACGTGGATGGAGTCATCAACACACCCACAGGGCTTCCATTTATGCAACTTTTACAGGATACTATTGGGCTAAAGGGCGGTGCGGCTTTGCTTGCCCTGTTCATCTGCAATGGCTTGGGACAAGGCGTGAGCGTTCTCACCACCGCATCGCGCCTGACGTGGGGTTTCGCTTGCGATGGTGGCTTGCCATATTCATCGTACTTTAGCCACATCGACATCACCTGGAAAGTTCCTGCTCGCGCTTTGTGGCTCCAGGGAGTTATAATCGCGCTTATTGGAGTGCTCTATCTTTTCGCTAGCACTGTTCTTGAAGCCATCTTGTCGGTGAGCACGATTGCGCTCACCGTGTCCTACAGTATTCCAATTATGACCCTTTTAATCGTTGGGCGAGACAAGCTGCCTCCGGGACAGTTCAATCTCGGTAAATGGGGACCAATTCTCAACATCATCTCACTCATCTACTGTACCATCACGACTGTCTTCTTCTTCTTCCCTGGAACGCCGAAGCCGACCACTTCGGATATGAACTACGCCATTGCCATCTTTGGAGTGCTACTTGTTGTTTCGGTTGGATTCTGGTTTGTTCGGGGACGCAGCACGTTTTTGCAGATGGAATCGGATGCGAGCCACGTTCTGCATGCAAGCCGCCTGGAAGTGGATGGTGACGAGGATGGCATGAACCTTCAAAAATTGAGCATCAAGAAAGATGAAACCGAGGTGTAATTTTAGTGACGAGCCAGCTTATTGACTGGAAGCCCATAACTCAGTACCCTTAGCAATTTAAAAGCTATTTGTTAATCTTCATGAGCAATCTCCATCGGTACGTACCCAAATTCTTTGATGTGTACCCATAATAATGGATGGGGAATGACAACCACGCCAACCCATTGGTCACTGGTCAAGTCTTGGCAAAACCTCCTCTGCTCCTCACTCATCCTCCTATATTCAATTATTGTTTTCTACTACTTCGAGAGAAAGCATTTCTCCAATAAAAGACGACAAGTTAAAATTGAGTACGAAGCATTTGACTACTCACAGTTGCAGGGGAAAAAACTATAGGACTCCGTCTCGACACTGCCAGATACGAGGGGTGCATCGCTGCTGCCGGCGACCACTTTTCAACTCTGGCTCATGATAATCATTTCACAAACAACAAGCCAGGCAAGCTAGGTAGTCATGTTTTATATTTAGACAGCAAATGCTTTCTGCCAATTCTCACCGCCTTGCTACGAATTAGTGGCGTTGTCCTCGTGTGAGGGGGCTGAACTTGAACCAGGAAATTTCTCAGATGACGCCAGTTTGCTTCGGCAGACCTAGCAAAGCCCGTTTTCAGATCCTCTTTTCATATTTCTCAGTCCAAAGTTTATGAAATGAGTTACAGCGTGGACTACAACGGTATCGATCTCAAGGCGGACCAGATTCGGCTCCTCGCCATCCCGACCCAAACCTATGGGCAACAGCATGCGATATATGAGCTCTGTGTATATACTCGCGGAGACAACCCACCTTATTATGCATTATCATATGCTTGGGGATCGGCAGCTTTCACGTCACCCGTCATTATTAATGGTCACGAATGTTTGATCAGCGATACAGTCGCCCAGGCTCTTCGCCACATCAGCAGCCTCCACACTTCAGATGGTACAATGTACCTATGGGTTGATCAGATATGCATCAACCAAGAGGATAACTTGGAAAAGGGTCTTCAAGTTGAGAAAATGTGGGAAACTTACAGGGAGGCTGAGCATGTTATTGCTTGGTTGTGCCCAGGTTTCGAAAATAGCGATAAATTACTTGGTCACCTAAAGGAACTAGGTGATGTCTCAGCAAACGGTGATGAGGAGGGCTTGAAAAAGCTGCACGAAAATGAGACCCATAATCATGCGATCAGAGAAGCATTTGCAATTCTTTGCAAGCAGCCTTATTGGACACGTCTCTGGGTTATGCAAGAATACGCTTCGGGTAAAGATGTCAAAATTGTCTGTGGCCATGGGTTCATTGATGAAAACGACCTTTGTGAAGCCATGTTCCGAATTTATGAGCTTAAAAATCAAGGACTTACGGACATAGACTATATATTCGACGCCGACAAGCGCAGCTTTCTGGCAAGTGTCGTGACCCGTCGGCAGCGATACCGAGCCGAACTGGCCGACGAAGAAACGGAGCCAGACTCATTTTTCATAGTACTAGTGACTTCTCTGGCCCTCTACGACGATTACAACCATCCATTGACCACCGACCCCAGAGATCGCATCTTCTCTCTGCTGAATCTGTCCCCGGATTGCAAGGATTTCAGGCAGACACTGGATTACTCTAAATCATGCGAGGATGTTTATCGAGAAACAGTACAAGTTATCCTCGGACAAGGACAAATAGATGTTCTCTCTTTTTGTCAATTTCCCAAAAGGTTGACGTCACTTCCAACCTGGGTTCCCGACTGGAGCATGGAGATTCGCCATCCCAGTGTAGAGCCACCTTGGCGCAATTCGTTTGAAGCCTCAGGAGACACACTTTCTAGGCAAACCATTTCTTATCCACGTCCAGGTTATCTTCAGTTGGATGGAGTCTTAATAGACACTGTAAGAGAAATTGGAAGTATCTGGGATCCGCACTGGTCGAAGGAATTAGACCTCGCTGCGGCATCCAAATATGTTAAAGATATTCTCGCTTTCTGTAAAAAGTCGCCACGGATCAAGGTGCATGAGGAAGAGCCTGAAACTGCTCGAATAGCAACCATAGACGCTGTCGGATATACTTTCGACAGGTATCCCACTGCGTCTTTCCAACAATATTTCGAGGAGGCCTATGAACGATTTGAAGAATACGAAACCCATGAGGAGGATGAAGAAGGATCAATAGGGATACCCAAAACTATTAATCCCGACGAAGACTGGTTCTTCAGGGCATTGTATCGACTACACTCGCGCCGACCGTTTATTACTGGCTCGGGCTTCGTGGGAGTTGCCCCACAGGATATCACAATAGGAGATGAGGTTTGTTTATTTTACGGTGCCAAAACGCCTTACATTGTAAGGCCAAGTGGCGATGGGTGTTGGACCCTTGTGGGAGAGGCCTATGTTCATGGAATAATGTTTGGCGAGCTTCTCAAAGGCGACGTATCCACTAAAACCTATGTATTAACTTAGGAAATTGCTTCAAGTCGGCTTTCCAAAGGTGCGCTGCTTTCTTTTTTTTTTTTTGGTTAGACTATTGGTTTTCATAGAATTAAGATTTGGGTAGCTAATATAATTAAGCACATGTATGTAGCTTTCCTTGTTGATCATTTACCTTTTCCCTCGAAAATTTGCTCTTGATCATGCAAATCGCCGGTCTCATGGTTGTTTCGAGGATTATCGACGTGTCTAGTTTAAGGAGCAACGGATGGGAATCTTAATAAACCAGAGTGCAGCCTAAAGTGAAAACAGACAACACGCTCCGGAACAATTGAGACACGACAAGGTAGTGAGATGGGCGAATTGCCATTATCATTAAATGTTAATATGTACATCATGATTAAACTACATATATAATACGATGGCAGCTATAGGCCATGCGATTTTGTCCCATATGTACTCAATTACTAGACTCCATAGTCCTCCTGCATTCCCAGACCGGTATGGGTTTTTTTTTAGATAACGGGAATATTGCGGACAAGGTAGTCTCGCCACTCGGGAAGGGAGCGCTTGTAGACGGTCTTGGAGGACTGCTGAAGATCCTCAATAGCGCTACCCCACTTGACAAGCTTGTCCTCGGCAAAGGCAGTCTGCATAATGGCCAGGCCGAAAGGCATACCAGAGTCGGCGTGGATTCCAGCGGGGACAGTAATCATGGGGTAACCAGCCTGGGCAGCGATCTGGGGAGCCTGGGCGACATCCGGAGGAACGAGAAGGCCGTCGAGCTTCTTGCCCTTGTGGGTGAGAGCGTCGTTGATACCGTTGCGGCACGAGGACTGGCAGAAGTTAAGTGCCTGCCAATAGGTCTCGTTCTTGATACCCTTGGTCTCAAGCGAGGCGAGGAAGCCATCCTGGCCAGAGGTGAAAGCGGGGTTTCCGACACCATCGGCGTAGGGGTAGCCACCCTCGCTGCCGTCGTTGTCCTTGTTGAACTGAACAATATCCTCAAGATCGCGAACCTGGGTGTTGGTGACCTCGGAGAGATAGGTCTTGATGTTGTTGTAAAAGTCGACCTTGACGTAAGTGTACTCGGACTCGTTGGCGAAACCACGGGTGCTGCCGTAATCCCAGTTCCAGCCGTCGGGGCTGACAAGAGTCTTGTAGTTGGTGATCTCGGTACCGTTAATGATGGTGGCGCCAGCGGACTCGATGAGCTTGAGAAGCTCGAGGAGCTGGTTCTGCTGGTCCTGGTCAGCGTAGACCCAGAAGCTCTCCCAGGGGAGACCAAAGGTGGCGCCCTTGAGGGCCTTCTTGTTGGTCAGGAACTTGGCGTATCCGCCCTTGGGGGTCTTGCCGTCCTGTGCGGAGGTATAGTTGTCGCGCTTATCAATGCCGTAAATGGCATCGAGGACTAGGGTGGCGTCCTTGACCGTGCGGGCAAAGGTACCGACGGTGTCCTGGTGTTCACACTCGGGGATGACACCAGCACGCGAGGTAAGACCAACGGTAGGCTTAATGCCGACGATGGAGTTTCGCATGGCGGGGTTGATGACACTGCCATCGGTCTCGGTGCCGAGAGAGAAGGCAATAGTGTTGGCAGCGACACCAACACCGCTGCCGGAGGAGCTGCCACCGGGGTTGACAGTGAGGTTATAAGCACTGCGGACCTGGCCACCGCGGCCGGAGTAGCCCTCGGAGTAGTAGTTGGTGCGCATGTCGGCCCACTCACTCAGACCAGCCTTGCCGAAGAGAACAGCACCGGCATCACGGAGCTGCTTGACGACAAAGGCATCGCGGGGGACGATGTTGCCGAGGAGGGCCAGACTGCCGGCGGTGGTCTCCATGTTGTCCTTGGTGGCAATGTTGTCCTTGACCGTGAAGGGAATGCCGTGCAGAGGACCGCGCACCTTGCCCCGCTGTCGCTCAGCATCGCGCTCAGCAGCAATAGCGAAAACATCAGGATTGAGCTGAAGCAGGGAGCTATTGACGTGTTAGTCGGTGGCGCAAACATGCAGTGGGTGATAAATTTATGCAGATCAACAGCGACAATTTTGACCCAATTGGATCATGCTGCAGGTGTTCATTGGTTTGTGCGACTTACTTGAGGTAGTTCTGCGTCTGACTGTTGCGGGTCAGGTAACATGTCACCAGCTGGACGGAGGTGAGGCGACCCTTGCGCATAGCCTCCTGCATCTCGTCAATGGTGGCCTCGTGCAGCTTGAAGCCATTGCAGTCGGCCATGGGGAACAGGCTGTCGGCGCCGGCATTCTTCTCGAGCGGGATCAGGTTGGTGGGGATGTAGTCAAAGAGCGACAGGGCCTGCTTTCCCGCCAAAGCCTGGCCCAGCAAGAGGGCGGCCACAGAAAGGTGAGCATACATGGCGGACAAAAAGAATGCGATCCGTTCCCGGGCTGTTGCTGTCGGGTGAAGAGACAGGCTGGGGATGAGGAAACAGACGCTTCGTTCGGGGCGGGATAGAGGCCGTTATAAAAACCACAACGGGCAGGTTTTCCTGATGAGGGAAAAGATACGCCTAAGTTTTGCGCGGAGTCAACGGGGGCGGCTGCGGCTTCAGAGGCGACTCGAACACGGGCCGCTTGATCGGCTTAACCGCGCCGATGCTACGTAATAGAGCGGACCATTGCCTCTGGCCTAAATCTCGGCGAACAAGCTCAGGCATACGATCAGTGGGGATCAGCGTTGGGGGGGGACACACGGACTCTGCAGGGCCAGTGTACAAGGCCACTACAAGGCCACTCACTGCAAGGCCAACGCCGGGCAGACTGGCCGTCACAGGACTAGCTTGTGAGGTGCAAATGTCTTCCCCCCAAGCGATCATGCCACGCTGGGGAATGCCATTCTCGTGGCAGCACAAGGATGCTGCCGAGACATCCACGATCCACGGGGCATCCACGGGGATGGATGATGATGGCATGGGCGGCGCTGCGGTGCAATCGGTACGCCCAAACCCCAACCAGCATGAGGCCATTTACTGGGTGGGCCCTCTATCGAATAGCGCCTCCAAGGGCCCCGAAATCCCTTGCCACCTTGCCCTTGCATGCCCGCTTGCTTGGCAAACGTTCCCTCAGGATTCCTTCTAAGGATACCAAACACAGCTGCACCAGCCACCAAAACAGAAATTGAACCCATTGGCCTCCCCCACTGCCAATAAATAATATTGTTTCCAGGGCGAACGAGATCCCTGCATCATCGAAGCATTGGCAGGCAGGCATTGAAGAGGCCAAACATGGATCTTGCCCCATAATTCATCCTTCGATCTTTCAGCGCAACGAATGTCATAGAAGATCCCTGGAAGCATCGCATCCATCCGTAGGCCAAAGCTCAACCCACATTATCCATCGCAGCATGTCTGACAGCCGCGCACGCTGATCTTTTACCAGAACTGCAAAGATGATAGATAGATGGAGCGGCGATGCGATCGGGAACTAATAATACGAATAAAAAATAGAAAAATTATTTCCTTAAAGGTCTATTCCTTATTTTCTGCACCCCACGTACCATCGCAAGATCGTCCCGACCCGCCCAGCGCCGATCTCCAACGCCGAAAAAGCGAACATGTCATATATCAGCAATGGAACTGCAGGAATTGATCATCAATCGTATATACATTTTCATACAAATATACTCTATTCTATTCTAACACACCTCCCCGCCCATTACGCCCATTTCTATACAGTGTCTCGCAATCCTCTTTAATCTGAAAGTCCACCTTGACTAAGATGCCATCGGCGCTATGGTCGCTGTGATCGTCCTTGGACTGATTCATACGGCGATAGGTGCCCTCGGCTGAGATATCCTGGCTCGCAAGCGTGCTATGCGGTGGGCGAAGACTGAGAGATCGGAGTGCTGTACCATGCGAATTGGGATTCTTTCCATATCCTGAGGGCCCACTGCTTCCTGCAATGACATCCTTTCTCAAGATGAACTTGTCTAATGCTGGCTTAACACCGGGCACAGAAAGAGCAATTAGAGTCGCCCCAATCTCCGACACCTCGACACCAAGCATAGGATTATATGACCACGACTGATCTGGCTCCCATTGCCCTTGAATAACAAGAACCAACCGCGCAATCGAAATAGCGACAACCCTGGAACATAAGTTAGCGCAAAAATCACCAGAGCTACGCTTGAACTCTTACAAAACACCCGGAAGTAAAATACACGCGAGCTGGATCTTCCTTCGGCGGGGCAGCTCAATGACTCGCAGCATTACAATAGGAATGCCGAAAAGCATACAGTCGCACAGAAGCGAAACTGAGGAATTGACGCTGTAAACCAATCCCCACTGCAGGCAGGTGTAATTTTCGGCGCCGGGCTGCCAGTCGTAAGGCCATAAACCGGTAACCGGCTTGCAGTGAAAGATGAGTAAAAATAGCTGAGGCAAATAGCCGGCGATGAGTAGTGCAAAAACAATTCGGATCAATATGACAAGACCGTCATGCATTTTGCACAGTCGATAATACAATGCGAGACCCGATATTCGGCAAAATAGTAGTGTCGTCGTGTAAATGATGTGGGCGGCAAAATCGAGCACCTCTGTTAACTCAACAGTCGGCATGTCGAGGACATACTGGATGTAGTCATAGTGTCGGCCAGAGCCGAGATTGATAAGGTGAATGCTAAGCGCAACGAATGGAATGAAGAGGATCTACAGTTCGGAGGCGGATGGTTAGCCAAGTTCCCCTCGAGCGATCGATCGTTATTGGGAGAGGGATAATATGCAAGGTAAAGTAAAACTAAACGTACCCAAGAAAGCAGTGTCAAGGTGTCATCAGCTCCGAATTTTCGTAAAAGAAAGGCTCTTGATAGAAGCCTGCTCATTACCACCAGACTAGTCAGCACTGTGACGAAGATGATGCCAGCGATTGCGGGCGAATCTCTGGTCTGGTTGAGGTATGCAGCCGTGATACCTTTCGGAACCCGACCATCTTTGATGGCCTGAGTGACCTTGGGATCAGTCATGCTAGGGGGTTTGGACGTGGTTTCCGATCCGCCCTCTGCATCCTTGGGTCGATCAAGGCGAACGACTCAGAAAAAGGACAAAAGAGGCCTTGGCAGCAAAACCGCATGGGCAGACAAAGCCTTATGTTGGAGAACTCGCTCGTCACCCCTCCACGGCACGCCACCACTGAGACCTTGCGGCGACTTCTGCTTGGTTGCAAAAGAAAATCCCCACCCGGGACCCCAAGCCGGCAAGCGACCTGGTGGCTCCATCCGAGACACCCTTCAGGCCAAGATGGATATACGGCTTGGCCCTGTTTGGCCTCGGAGGGTGGAGTCCAAGGCTTCGGTAGACGGTGGCTAGAACAGGCTGCATGCCGGAAATGAGTGGACGGTGGTAACTTAATCCTTGAGGTTCTAGGTTGGAATGCACGACGCCCGCAGAGTCTCGAGCAAGTGGAATGTGAAACAAGATTGATCACGAAGTAAAAAAAGAGAGAGGGAGCTGGCAGGCAGGCAGTAATGAGACTGTCAAATCTGCCCTGGGGATCCATTTCGATGGAGCTGTGTCTCAATCCATTATCCATTTGCGGCATCATATTTTTGCCCCTCACTCAATACAATTAGACGGTATTCCGATAACAATGGCCTCCCGTGTCTTACTCATTCAGCTTCTCCCTCTCGGGTCGCCCCTTGAATCGAGGCCGGTAGAATCGGTGCAAGGCGAACTGGTGGTCCTCGTCCTCGTCCTCTTCCGGATGCATCTTGGTCGCAATTCCATTTCCTCCCAGCCGTTCGGTTACGCAGCATCTACACTAACCAACCACAACCACAACCACATCCCGGAGAGTCCACCCACCCCGTCGGCTGCTTCTCGTCTCCGAAGCCATGGGTGCACGGCACCGGTTCATGCCTAGCTGTATGGAAGGGAAGGCACCTTTTGGGAACCGGATGCAGGGCTAGTGATTGGGCGTTGCGACAGCGACCAGCGACCTGGTTCGTTTCCCTTTATTGCCCCTGCCGCTGTCACAGATCAGGCGGTTTTATTTTTTAGTGTGCAGCATGTGGCCGCCACGCCGCCGCTGGTTGACGTACATCGTGGAAACTTACAATGCACGAGTCCTACCCTCCCAGGGGAAAATGGTTTCTGTTGAGTATGAGTGGCATTCCCCTTTTTTTCCCTTTGCCTCTCTAGCTTAATCGCGCGGAAGAGAATTTAAAATGCCGCCACCACTTCGAGCCGCGGGCCGATGTGATCTCTAGCGGCACCTCTGAGTGACGGGACAATGGATTTAGATGCTTGGCTGACGAAGTGGTCTACGGGATTCTCCAGGAAAATCTTTCGGGGAAGAAAAAAAAAACGCACTGGCGGGCTGGCTCTACTCTAAAACGGAGGTGGCTGAACGCCGGTCAAGATCTGGCGATGGGCGCCCCGAGACGGAGCTCGTATAAGCTCTTAGTGTCGGCATACCTATGTATCTCTAATACCAACAGATAGCGCATTTGATGTTGTACTTTTGGCGATGCAGCGCATTCTGGTTCTCGTCGTGTGCTCTGTTCCCTTTCGGTACCATGATCCTCAAATGATCGACGATCCACGCTCGTCACTCAGCACTCTCCCACGCGAGACCCAGGGCACCCTCCCCCACTGTGCCCACTGCATCGGGCCCGTCAGAAGGATGAGGCGATTCGGGGTGGGTCGCATCTCCGGGCTTCGCCCCTGGCCGCTGAAGAGCTGAAAACTTTTCCACGCTGCTTCTCGTCCGCGCACTAAAGATTCCCCCATGCACAACACCTCGGTCTCGCAATGCGGCTACTAGCGCCATCGTCCTTAGTTAGGGTTAACTGACATCGACTTAATTCTACACGCATCGCCCAAACCAGAACGCGTACCCGACATTTCGCCGTGGGAACCTTTCTAAAACGGCCTCGTCGTCTTCCGTCTTTCCCGAGCCACCCTAGCTTCAGAAGCTTGAGCAAGGGTTGGTTTGGAGCTACTGGCTCGCTTAGCCTCCCGGCTCGGCTAGAAATGACCCTTGCTTTTAGACTGCACTTTTGACGACCCCAAGTCATGAAGCCGTTGAGGCATCAACGTCAATGACTCCTAAACAAGCCTATTGGCATGCAAGGGGAACGAGCGGCTCTGATGACTTAGATGTTAACCATAGCAGCTTGGTCCTTTCTATGTATTTCTCCGCCACCTTCGCTCCAATAGCTATGCAGTGCTATCATATCAAACACACAGATTCGTTCCATAGAAGTACATCCCAACACACCCCATCCGGCCCTTCTCATCCGAAAAAGCAATGCAAAAAAAGTCAATTTTATAACAGAGTCGTATTTATTGGCGGACTTTTGAATGTCATTTAGTCTTGATGGGGCCACTCCGCTATGACGAAGGATTCCATGATCGATCTGTCTCAAGGAGTTTTCCCATCGGATCCACGCTGGCACCGCAAACTCGATCATGAAAAAGCACATTCACCGGTGGCTTGGCGACATCCGCCTTGGACCACTTTCTCCGCATCCAAAATATATATGGAGTCACTTCCCACCTGAGTATCTCGTAGCCCCAGTGCACTGGTGGTTTCGGCATAGTCCGCCCCCGGAGCCGCGTAGTCGTTGAAAGTGGTCGAACAGGGGAAGCGGAACTTCTCAACCGAGAAGCATAGACCACCTATCCTGGACCAGCTAAGCCCACAACGAGTCAGACAACCTCAATTCCCTCTTTTAAGGTGGGCCTCTCAGTTCACTTGGCGATGCAATTACTGTATCTCGGGCGCTTGCGCGGGACGGCGGATCCCCAATATCGTTCCCTGGAGAATACGCGTCACGTAACCCTATACTTATTGGGGAAAATGGTAGCGAGCCAATGCATTGATGTCCTGCAAACACGATTCAGACTTGATATCATTCACGATGAAGACATGTGATTCCATTATCGTCCATGCCTAGATACCACATTTACCGACGGCGCAAAAGGGGAACACCTAAAATAGCATATTCAAGACGTCTCATTTAATAAAACCAATACCGTTTAAACCATTGTACGGTGAAATTGACGGGTAACTCTACCCTGGCTGAGTCACGAGCCAAGATGGTGCCATCTTCTGAGGGTACCCTATAGCTCGTATGGACAATACGACTTGACAGCAAGATTAAAGCGGCAGATACAAATCTAGGACAGTTGATTGTATCTTGGTCGGGCGAATCATATGGCCAAACTTAATTGTATCTGCCACCGTTGTGGCTTTGGAGCTCCCTCTAGGTTAGAGCCCACGATTTACCAAAAACAAATCTAGGACATATGAATCAGAAATAAAATGATAATATTAGAATTATAATTATTTGATGTCAAATAACTAAATACATGGAAGGATGTTACATTGCAGAATGCATTGCACATTTAGTTTGCTTTAAATGATTTTCTCGTCACGTATTCATGACTAACTTATTCTAATGATGGGCAAAATGCCATTTTCAGCTACATCAATATACCTCACCATTAATTAAATTACAAGTACTTTTACTTTTTATTCCTTAATACAAGATTCTTGTACCTCCAGATCCTCTAGTTCGTCTTTAGCGTTTTGAATGTCTTCTAAGCGGATCCCGCTCCTCTCGCACATGCCCCTGAATATTCCATCCTCACGTTCCCAGAGCGCGAGGGGAGTGTCTAGCTCAGCAATTCGCCCTGCATCCATAACACAAATGCGGTCGTAGCTGAGAATGGTGTAAAGTCGGTGCGCGATACACAGCAGCGTCTTCCCCCGGAAAGCAGTTGCCATGGTTCGCTGGATGCGACTGTCCGTCTCCATGTCAACCGAAGAAGTCGCCTCATCGCAGATGATGATTTGTGAGCCACGTGAGAGAGCTCGGGCAAGAGCCATTAGCTGCCGTTGACCTAGCGAAAAATTAAGTCCGCCCTTTTGCACAACGCTGTCGAGATGAAGGCGAGACTGAGTAGAGGGGCCACTAGCAGGTATAAGATCGGCTTGTTGTAAGGCGCGCAAAAGCTCTTCATCTGTCTTCTCATTAAAAGGATCTAAATTGCTTCGGAGGGTGCCACTGAACAGGGCCGGGTCCTGTGGGATAATGGCCAGGCGAGAGCGTAGATCGTGGAGGCCAATGGTCGAGATGTCGAGACCATCAATGCTAATGTTACCACCGGAAATTTCAACAAGCCGAAATAGTGCGCTAATTATGGAGCTTTTTCCTGCACCAGTACGACCGACAATGCCAATGCGCTCGCTTCCACGAATGTGTAGGGATAGGTCTTGTAAGACAAGCGGTAGGCTCTTGCGATACCGCATTTGCACCTTGTTGAACACAATCTCTCCCCTCTCAGGCCAAGTCTCGCGGACCTTGACGGTGTGTAGAGGAGCTTCCACTAGGGCGTCGTTTTCTTGGAGTAGGTTACTATACCGCTGCAGACGTTGGACAGCGCCCATGCCGCCCTGAACCGCTGCGAATTGCCGAGTGCTAAGCTGAAGCAGCTGCACAAGGCCAAGAAGATAGGTCAAAATTAGACCGCAAAGAGAGGGATTGATCCTGGAGCTCAATTGAACAATCATGATGCAAGCGATAAAGAAAAAAGCGCTACCGATGAGGTCCAGTCGGAGTGCCAGCCATGACTGATTGGCAAAAGTGAGATAGTATGCGCTGTTCATGTTATCGATGGCGACACGCATCTCCTGGAAGAAATGCTGCTTGAGTCCATAGGCACGAATATATACCGCGCCGCCGAGGCCTTCACTAAATTTGGCGGATAAATGCAACCGCCTAAGAGTCTCGAATCGCCTCACCTCGCGAGCGGATGCGCGATAGTACGCGACCACGGCAAATATAATCGGGAATAGCACGAGAGATGCGGCGAAATAGTGTACAGAAACGATGATCAGAACAAACGCTGATATTATTATCGCAAGGCTGTTTAGGTACGTGCGTAAAGCCGCACTCACAGTATTGTCCATAACCTCTACATCGCGAGAGAAGCGACTAGTGATGCGACCAAGAGGTGTCATGTCAAAGAACGATATGGAGGCCCGAAAAATTTGGGAAACTGCCTCCGAATGCAGCACTCTGGATGCTCTGGCGCCAAAGAATGCAAGCAGCAGGGAAAACAAGAATGCCGTGAGAGCCTGTAGACAAGCAAGCCCAACGTATATGGCTATATATTGCTTCTTTGTCAAGTTAAATCGATCACCTGTCCAGTAAGAGATCCAAAATCTAGTAATCAGAGCAGTGCCTTGGCTGATGACTACAGCGAAGAAGATCAGAACCATATTGAAGATGCAGCCCGAAGCTCGGAAGTAAGCTCCATAAGTTGACCAATAGACAGTTGCATCACTCGCGTCATCTGATGCAGCAGGAGCTGCCTTTTTCGCTTTCTTCCTGGGTTGTTCTGGCTTTTCTTTCGATTCTGTTGCGGTTACTTCTGGGACAGCTTCCTCATGTACCGTGGAGGTCTCCATGAAAGCACGGAAATCTGCATGCTTTTCCATGAGGTTATCAAATGTATCTATGTGCCGTATATTGGCACAATCGTCCATCCAGATAATACGATCGCACCGGTTGAGAACCCAGAGATGATGCGTGACAAAAATTCGGCACTTATCCTTGAGGAGGCCAAGTATGGCGTGGTCAAAAATGTGGCGACCGACATGAGCATCGACTGCACTGAGCGGGTCGTCCATGAGAACAATATCGGCATCGGAGTATATGGCGCGGGCTATATCAATGCGTTGTTTCTGTCCGCCGGAAATATTAATGCCACGCTCGCCAATCTGCGTCTGGTCGCCATTGGGGAAAATGTCGAGGTCAGGTTCCAGTGCACACCTACATGCGTCAACAGGTTAGTGGAATGGTAAAAATGGCAAGCCGACTTGACTCACGCTTTGATAATCTCCTCATATCGCTTTCTATCCATCGGCTTGCCAAAGGTGATATTCTTTTCCAACGTCGTATTTTGAATCCAGGGGAGCTCGGAACAGCAAGCAAGGGAACCACGCATGATGACCTCACCGCCCACTTTGCGCATATCGCCTGTCAGGGCTGCTAACAAAGAGCTCTTTCCACTCCCAACTGGGCCTATTACAGCAACCAATTCACTTTGGCCAATATGAAAATCCAAGCCTCGAAGTTGCACAGGTTGTTCTTCTTGTTTGAGGGTGATGTCATCATCGGCATCGTCAGAGTCGCGCTCTGAGATTTGCGTGGAGGGAATGGTTTTCGTAGAGCCATCAGACGTAGCGCAGGGTTCATTGTCAGGGGTTCGAGGAGTTTGCGGCTCCCAGGTAAATGATGCATCGTGTAGTTCAAGCGCACTGTCGTTTCCGTTTCGAGATTGACGCGTGGCATTCTCATGCAACTCCTCTTCCAAAAGAAATTTCTCAATTCTTTTGACGGATACCGAGGCATCAGTCACTTTGCTTAGGGCGATTGGAAGTTGGGTGACTGGAAGCCTAAGAGCGTTAAATAATGCCAGAGCCGAAAAGACCTTTGCTGGTGTAAGTTCCTGACTGGAGTATGAGAAGACGATGATTGACAGCATTGCTGCAAATGTAGGTAGTGACAGACTAAGGGCATTAACAGTGTTTCGGCGAACTAAGAGGGTCTGAAAAGCGTTCATCTCCTTCGAACGAAGTTCATTCAAGCGGTCCATATATGGGCGTTCCCATCCGAAGAGTTTGATGAACCGAATTGACTGTAATATCTCTTGGAGTAGTGAGATCCGTTGGTCTGAAATAATGCTCATACTCTTCCGTCTCTTGGAAAGCCTGCTAATTATACCAGCAAGGAATGGCAGACCCATGACTAGAAGTCCAAAGCCAGGAAGCGCAGCATATGACAAGTTGATGAGCAAAACAACGAGTCCAATAACACAGGCAAATGGAGCCGTCCATGTAGAATGGAAGACGGCTGCAGCCTCGTCGATTCGCAGAGTGTCCACGCTCATGAGGTTCACGATGCTGCCATTATCCCAGCTTCCAACAGCCTTTTTTGACTGACCGGATGTGCTATTGCTGGAGGCTTTTTCGTCAAGCTGCTTCTGACCATTCTTTTTTGATGGCTTCCCTCCTTTGGCGTCATCCGATTTGGATTTGGTGCAGATGACCATCGCTTTCTGGTATATCATGTCAATAAGTACGCCCTTACTCTGGCCACCAATCATCGTCCCGTGATATCCATTGTGGCTGGTACAAAAGGTTTGCAAAATTAGCATTAATGTGATCCCAACAGTTAAGCCAATACCTTGACCCATGTGAGGTATTGGCTTTGCAGCAGCGTGGGCGGCATATGCATCTGCGACGAATTGGATGAGGAAGCGAAGGGTAAAGGGTGCGAAGACACGCAGCACGGCAGACCACAAGGCGCAGACACCACCGAGCCAGAACTCAAAACGAAATGTGTCATACAAGCACCAGAACAATGGATGCTTCTGGTCTTGGCTGACATGCCATAAGAATCGCTCCTTGGCCCTGTCGGCAAGAAGGCTAACAGTACGGTCAGGATTGACATTCCAGATATCGTTGGGCTTCAGGCGGCGCTTGTATCCAGTTACCATCAATCGATTTGTCCACTGGAACGTAAGTTTACTCAAAAGCCCAGCCTCATTCTCTGGGGAGGGGGCGGGCTTTTCGGGAACTGGCGGTATGGCTCCCCAGCGCAGAGGGTTTAGTTTGTTGTGCCATGGGACCTCCGCTGTTGATGTGGCCTTCACCGCAGATGTTGAGGCGCTCGCTCCTTGGGACCCGACGTGCTCAGCCATGGCTTACGGGACTCCCCAATGGAAGAGAGAGTTGAGGCAATGAACCTGACTGAAGATGGCACAGAAGTATGAGACATCTAGGGTGCAATGTTCATGCCCAACGTGTTGATTGCATCTGTATGCAGAATAGCCGGTCAATGGAGCCAATTCTGAAAAGGAGAGCCTACGAGCCTCAAATATTGAGGAGGCTGAGACTTGACTTTTTAGTCTCCTTTGGGGCCCACTGCCAGCTCAACGGGATTCTCGAAGGGAAGTAACAATAGTGCAAGGGAGAAAAAGGGCCGAGACTTGTGCAATAAACAACGCCTGCGATAGAAGTATACCCAAGAATACTCCAGAACATATTATGAGAACTATTCCGTAATCTAGAATCTATTCATACAATTACAAGATCTGATCGGAACTCAATTCCTTTCCAGAAGAAGTTCGAGTGTGGCAGGAAGGGCCGACTCGATTGTTGTTCGTGAAGAATCGCGACAACAAAATTTCATGCCAAGTGGGCAGGATCTGCAAGATCTACAATATCTAAACAAATCCAGCTAGCAAAAATCCAATGACAGCGATTATGCTTGTCCACGTTTCCGAGGGCGCGGTGTAGATAGGAGACGAGAACCCGTCACTCGGTAAGGCTGGTAGGGTTCTGAAGCGCTAAAGAATCCGAAATTGACGAATGGAGTGAAACATACTGTCTATCCCTGTCTTCTATTGGCTAGAGTTTGCGCCTTGAGAGCGCTAAAGCAAGCGCCACGCACTCGCGTATTGCAGCCATCTCGTGAGCTGTCAGTTTTGTATTGGGATCGTCGCATGGAACGTGGCGCCCTTAGCGAAATGTTGGCACTGTAACGCCGACGCCCCGGATTGTTGGTCGGTTCATCGGTGATCAAAATACCATTCCGGAATTACGGTGTTGAAGAATAAATTATCATTGTGGGCCAGGGATGTATACTTGAATGAATAGAACGTATGGTTTTAAGTATCTCTTCCATCTTGATGTGTTTGTTCAAGTTTTGTGATGCCAGGCCCTAATGAAATTCTCCTCGTCCAAGGCACAGAGACTTTAGGGATTCGTGACGTCGATGGCTTATACCTAGCGTCTAAATACTTTGGAGGTTGTCAAAGAGGGTATTTGACGCTGCATGATAAATTCGAAGCTATTGATACTACTCGGGTGAGCATTTAGTTATTACTGAGACAATGTCTAGGGATAGAAGTGAAAATGACATACGCCTGCCCTGGGTTTCAGAAGAACTGACAGACCCTTGTTATGCACAGACATGTCAGAGTGTTGCTTTTTCTTTATTCTCGGAGCTAACAGTACTAGCTCTCAACCTGAGGCCCATTTTCCCGCTAGCTGCCACCATTTGACCGCTGGATAGGATCTTTGTCGATCCTTGCTTGGGCATGAAGGGATCAAGGGATTGAATCGGGCGCTAACATGGATGGGAGAAAAGAAAAATGAACCGGAGTCGAGGCCGACATATTGCGTAGCAGGGTGAAATATAAATAAAGGAGGCAGATTGAGCACTAAAACTCTGGCTCTGACAAGCTGGCGAGATCTGGAGATCTGTATCCAATTTCACGAAAGTACCTCAACGTCATCTTGAAAAAAAATATTCAGCTACTCTAAGCATACTGTCAAGTCTATCTACTAGCCATGACCGTAAATCCGACGCACAGATTCCCAAATGACCCGCTACTTGCCAAGCTACTTGTCGCTGTAGCGCAATCCATCACCTCCGACCCTATTATCCACGATGTGAGGGGGTTCGACAAGACTTATTCCGAGCTTTTGCATGACACCATACAAACACGATTTCGCCTCTATTCACAATTGCCGCCGGAAATATTCGACGACAGTGGAATTTTGCATAAAGAGCAGCAGAATGTTTGTATTCTTACTCGGGGCGGTTATGAATTTCTTGTCGCTTTCTTCGCAGTTCGGGCGATAGGTGGCGTGTGTGTTCCCCTGGGTAAGTGAATTTCTGGTCTAAGCTGGTGCTATCTGCCGTGCTAACTATTCCTGATAAGCATCTGGGGTACTCCCCGAAGAGGCATTCTATTTCGTCTCCAAAGTGAAGTCGATATCTCTACTGGCAAGCAATGAGCGTATGGAAAGAGCCGCAGAGATTCACAATTTTGTCAACCAGTCGCAGACTACAGAATTCTACCCACCAGTCTCAATTCAGTCCAATGGAAAGCCCTCAGGAAAGGTTAGGGTTGAAATTGACGACACCCTGCAGATGGCAGAGAATGAACCAGGATTCGTCCTATTTACATCCGGAACCACTGGACAACCGAAGGGAGTTTTGCTTCCTCGACGATGTCTTACAGATTTTCCGTATTCCGAAAAGTGCCGTACTTGCGTCAGTTATCGTCCGCCACATTGGATTGGTGGCATGTGTAGTTTGGTCGCGACCCTAGTGGCAGGCAGAAGACTACATATTTTGGGAGAGAAGGCCAACGCGGCAGATTTAGTGGATGCATTCAAAAATCATGAAATTAACGAGGTGTCGCTCAGTCCACTGTGGTTGAGACAAATGCAAGACTTGTTGACCAACGGAACTGGAGAATTGGCAGAGGAAGAAAAAGAGAAATGCGCTGGCTATTTCAAGGGTCTATCTTCGCTTCGATGCACAGCAGCAATCATTGCTCCCTTGACGAAACAGTTCTGGACAGACTTGACGGGCTTGCCGTTTGTGAACATTTATGCTTCAACGGAACTGGGAGGTTTAGGAACAAGAGGAACGCCAATCCTAAAGGTGAGCAGTGATCCATTTTGCCTTACACTCAAGTACTAAATGTTTGCAGGGTTCGATTGGTACCCCACCACCATATATCAAGGTCAAATTATCGCAAGGAACACATGGAGAAATTCTTGTGAAGAGTCCAAACATGTTTTTAGGGTACCCTCTCTGCCTGCCGCAAAAGAAGGATGTGCTAGATTGCTGACATTGGTGTGTAAACAGTTATGTTGATGATGAAAAAAAGACCCAAGAGGCCTTTGATGAGGAAGGATATTTCAAAACGGGCGATCTTGGTGAATTCAGAGATGGTGAATATTTGTTCGCCGGGCGAGAGAATAATGACTGTGAGATTTTGAGTACCTCATTAGCTCTAGAACTGGGAGACGCTGACAGTATGCAGATGTGTGTTACAGCAGTTACCGATTCCCGACAACAGAAGTTGAAACCTGCCTGGCGAGCCTCCCATATATTGCTGAGGCAGTTGTGCTTGCTGTTCCAAATGACCGTGCAAAGCATGTGTGTGGAGCGATTGTCAGACTCAAGCCATGCGACACGTCAGAGCCGGTAACTCTGGACCGGATCCATTCTGACTTGAGTGATATTCTGGCTCCTTACATGTTGCCTATTCTCCTTCGAGTCTTGTCAGATGGAGAAGAGCTGCCATATACAGTGTCTGGAAAGCCCATAAAGCGGCATATTCTCAAGGATTACTTTGGAAGCACAGACGGGTTTCCACCGCAGGAAATGCCGCCCAGAGTCGAGCGTTGCATACCACAAAAGATAAGTGGGGTGGAGGGCAAAGCATGGGACTGGTCAGGAATGCAATTAGCTACTTAGAGCTTCACAAATTGTGCACATTTGTTGGTGGCAGAAATAGTGGTGGTTGAAGGTGTGCACCCATTCAAGTGCTACTGCCAACAAGCAAGTAGCACAGCTGAGAGAAAGTATGGTGCTCTTTTAGAGACTCCCCTCTAGTTTTAAAGCATAATTAGCGTCTGAGAAATTTCATCACTGGGACTTTCCATCCCCCCGACTACTCTTTTCTATTTTCCTGCTACTTGCACAGAATGGTCTTATCTGCCTGCACCTTGCGAAGGCGCTTGGTGGCATTGGGCTTCTTGAGATGGACAGTTTTTAATCTGAGTAATCAGGAAGATATTCGGGGTTCAGCACAGTGCCTGAGTAATTCTTCGCCGTTCAACGGGGCGCGAGCTTATGAGAGCAAATATTTGATCTTCACGAGACGAGGTCGGCGACGGGTCTGGTGGAGCGGGTCGCCGACCGATTTCAGCGGGTCACGGTCGGGAGTATTATATCATCGTCGCGAAAACTCCCAACATTATTTTCTTGATCCACAGCGTCACTAGAAAGAATACTATACTGTAAAACTAATTATTTGAGAAGGTGTAGCTAATTGGTGTTTAAGCCGGGGCTTTTATGCAATGCATCAAGGAACCGGCACACTTTGTAACTTTGCCGGTGTGGTGTCGGGCTGGACATGCAAAGCCTAGAATCCTGGTGGAAGCTGACGTGAGAATCCAAACTACGGGATCCTCAATCACAGACCAACAAGCTGAAAACCGGAGCCTCTCAATTCTTTCGGCGATTCAGTAGATGAGCAGAGCCCTCGAGTATTTATAGTGAGAACTAATCTCTAAGTTGGTTTGGCTTTTTATTCCACCTCGTTCTTCACTCAGTAACATAGCTTTATCTGGATCGCTCTGTTCCACATTGGTTCAATTTTGTTGCATTTCGCATATATTCATTCACCATGCAGCCTATCATCCTGTATTCACATCAACTTGGCCCCAATCCATGGAAGGTTGCCCTCATGCTAGAGGAGCTTGAAATTCCTTATGAAACAAAATTTGTCACCTTCACCGATGTCAAAAAGGAGCCATATACTCTAATCAACCCAAACGGTCGACTGCCTGCCATTGAAGATCCCAACACGAACACTAAACTCTGGGAATCTGGTGCCATTGTCGAGTACCTGATTGATCAATATGACAAGGAACACAAAATCAGCTTCGACACCACATCAGAGACGTACCAGGCAAAGCAATGGCTTTTCTTCCAGGTATCTGGTCAGGCTCCTTACTTCGGTCAAGCTTCTTGGTTCATAAACAACCCTCAGAAGATTCAAACCGCCATCGAACGTTATCGCAAAGAGATGCGCCGAGTCACCGGAGTCCTTGACAGTGTGTTGAGCACAAGGGACTGGCTTGTTGGAGACAAATGCAGCTACGCCGACTTGTGTTTCATCGCTTGGCAGCGGTGGGGCCCCAAATATTATGGCGACGGTCTGTACGAAGGTCTTCCTCATGTTAAGGCTTGGATGGACAGGATGCAAGAGCGCCCGGTGGTCAAGAAGGTAATGACGGATCAAGATGTTGTGGTTGCCGAAGTGCAAGCTTCTGGTCGCGTTATCACTTAGTTAAAGGTATCATGTGCGAATTATCCTATCCATATATAGGCGTCATCGATATTCCCCTCAATAGTGCTTGTCTCAATCGAAACGAAGTTGGTTTGAGTTTTGTGATCTTAACCCTCGGCAGTGAATGGAACAGGTACATACGACCATAGCTCTTAGAAAATACGGGACCCTGTCAATAACCTGTCTACTCAATATTGACCCCCATTTTTAGAACCTTCTTATGGAACGAAGAGAGGAAATTAGAACGTTCCCGTTTTGTCAATGGCAATGTTCTATTAAAAGTCCAAAAATAAGCCACTATACCTACCTCACGCCACTAAATTAGAGGGCTAATTGGTAAAAATTGCTGATGAAAGCGATCGAGACCAAAGTATTGCACAACTACACACTTGACTCATAGCAGCTATTATTGCAAAGTAGCTTGAAATGTTATGGCTTGTTACCCTTGTTACTTGACGGGGCAAATGCACTTGAATTGTTTGTGGCGTTGCTTAGGGAATGCCTCGTTCGCTGCAGCTAACATTTCCTACCCCTGTAACTCATAGCTCGCTGATACGTTAGCTGAGGTGATCACATATCTCCCAGGGCGCTAAGGAGAGTCTAGAACACTCAAGGCATATTGAGGAAAGACATCAAAATTAAAGATAAATATCTCATCAAGTTCCTCCAAATTAATTTCTGTCCTTTTCGCCCTCAGTGCAATCTTAGCATCCCACCCGACCAACCAACCAATCGTTCAAAATGAAGGCTGCCTTTTTCTACGCGATTGCCCTGGCCGTTTCGGCCTTTGCCGCCCCTCACGTCGCCGAGAACCAAGTTGAGCGCGACCTCGAAATCATCGAGAAGCGTACCATCAATAACCCTAAAGATCTTGTCTCTGCTCTCGAGGTTGCAGTCAGTGCTGTTGTTGACCTCACTGTCGCTATTGGTGAGTTTATCTTTCGGATGCGCCCCGAAGTTTGAACTAACAAGTCTAGATACTTCTATTGGCAAGATTGGCACGGGAAAGGGCCAAATTTCGGCCGACACTGGCGCTATCATTGCTGAGTCTGGTCTCAAGAGTATCAACTTGGTTCTCACTGGTCTGTCCACCAAGATTAAGACCGCCGGCCATATTAAGGGCTCCTCCAAGGCGCAGGTGACTGTTGTCCTCAACCTTATGGTCAAGCTTGTCACCAAATTTATCGCCTGTGCGAAGAAGCTTGTCGTCGCTGTCGGCCTTCGAGCTGAGATCAAGTCTCTACTCAAGATTAGTTTCACTACCCTTGCCGACATCGTGAGCCGTGTTTGCGGTCTCGTTCCCTCCATTGTTTCGAACCTTGTCAAGAATTGCACCTCCGCCATTGTCGGTGCTAGCACCAGTGCTCTAAAGCCCGTTCTCGGCAAGGCTTTTAGTTCTGTTGCTGGTTTCACTACCTGTGCCAAGCTTCATATTTCGTAAATTGCATGCGGTTTATGACCAACAGGATGGATATTGGAACCATAACGAATCCCTTTGAGCACTAATTTATGTCATTTAATGAAACATGGTCTCTCCACTGCATTTGTTTGAACTTCCCTCCTGTTTCGTCACGCTGAGTGAGGTGGCATGTAGATTACTATCACACAGCACCACAGACTAAGGTGTGGTGGCGTAGCAAAGGTCATGGAAATAGCCTCCCTTCCATTTGCCGTATTGCGGTCCGTAATTTTGCTCGCCTAACACCGTCAGTCACTGACATGCAAGTTCAACCATGTTGACCTCAAACCAATAACCAAGACAGACTCCGTCTGGTCCATGTGGCAAGTGCCCGCTGAGGTTAGTAGTTCAGCTAGCGTCTTAGTTTTCAGGCTAATGACCACTAAGTCAAGCCAATATTGGAAATGCTAGGCCTTGCATGGTAAAAGCGCAAAATGGCTGCCGCTCTGTCGAATGATCGAAGTGCCGATTAGCCGAAGGCTGCGATGTGATGCCGCAAGGGAGGAGCCCTCGTGCTTGCGAGTCGTCGGAGGGCCTGCTTGGAGCGTAAGAAAAGAGACAGCTTAAACTAGGAAAATTGAAGGCTTCCGTTATTTCCATTTATGTACCTCTACGGCTATAGCTGGTAATAAATGCGAGACCTTTGCCCTTTGGGACTTTGTCCAAGCCGGTCATCCTGCAGCTGGTCGCTCGTGCTCATCACTGGACGTGTTGGTGGGGGCTCCGTTGTGAGGCCCTTGATTGGTGCTAGCCGCAAGGGTTCAGGCTGGGCTGAAGCCGTGGCTGGCCGATGGCGTTTAGCAGCGAGTTGGAGAGCATAGGACACCCAAATCTTTCTACGAATCATGCAGGTTTAAAAATGCGCTAAATGAGAGCGGTAGTGGACAATACTGTGCCAATGATTCATGCCATTGGCGTTAAGTCAGTTCCTTCAAATTAGTAAACATAGTCATCCTAACAGTTGTGGTGATCTTTTCAGATTACGGAACGAGAGTAAATGATTCTCTGGGTTTTCAACTCGCAACTTGGTACTCCAACTTGTCTCAGACTCACAAAAGACAAAAGTAATTGATTATCCAACAGATCCTACTTAACTATCCAGTCACCTTTATTCCAAAATGATATCTGCCTCATTGCAATAAATGCTTTATTTATGGATTTCAAGTTAAAAGAAAATGCACAATAAATAGTTAAGCAGCAGCAGACTTCCTAAAAGGACGTAATACAAAAACATGAAATTCACGACAAGTTAAACAAGAATTTGTATGGCCATTCTGGAGTTTGTCCTGGCTAAAGGAATAACCAGCTTCAAACAGTATTATTACTAATATCAAGATCCCCCAGATCCCTTCATTCCAGTAAGTGTTTCCCAAGTGATTTCCTCATATCTACTAGGATGCTGGTAAAACTGGTCTTGGCTTAATTGGGACATATCGAATCTCGTATTTTCTCTTTTATTGTTCTCATTTTCAGCTTCACTTTCAATCATCGACTTGAAATTTTGACCTAGTTGACCCAATATTCTCCTACGAGATATCTGGTCAACCCGAGTAAGAATTTTTGGGCAGCGAATGCGGGCTTGTTTGAGTTAGAGCTAATTCGAAATCCCGCAAATGGCTGATATCAGACTTCTGGGGGAGCATCATCAAAAACACACCTGATGTAATGACAGTCGATGCATGCACCTAAAACAGGGAACGCTTGCCTTTCGTCTGGCCAACAGATTCCTGAAGCAGCAACCAACAACGATGGAAGTTGGCCGACACTTGCGTTCTTGTCGTATATCGGAAAGCAATGGTGGAATTCTTCTTCAAGCACCTGCATAATACGGTATGCAACCGAAATGTGCAGCGCAAAGGGTCTTAGTTACAGCAAGCCTAATAACAATATCACTTTTACACATTCTCTCAGTTCAACAGCTATCACAAGCTGACGAACAAGCCTTAGCTACAGGGAGGATGCTTATTACACAAAACGGGATGTCAAAGACAAAATTCCTATCTTTAAAAGAATTATGCTGGATTGGCGGAAGTTTCAGAACATAGCCACAGTGGGATTTGCTAATGCAGGCTTCTCGGAGACTCCGGATACAGCGTACGCGTACGGCATCTTACAAAGCTACCTTATATTTTAAGTGTTCTCGTGAGTTGACCCGGTACGGATGCTTTTTATATCCATTACTGCCGCAAGAAACACGGATGACGCACTGATTGTGCGTGAAACGTTAATAGTGGTTGCCAAGCATGGGGTACGGAGAAAGCGCAATGCTTATCTCCGACCTTAATTTGAATGACATGGGTCTTAGTTTTCTCCCTACCAATTCTGTTATAATTAAAGGCGGACGACTAATATCAGACGACATAGCAGCAACTGCCCTCATGCATCTTGTCATATTGTACTCAGCACTCAGTACCTCTGCATTCTCTCTCTGCCCTAACTAGCATACGCCACTTCGAGCATTTCATACCTCTCAGTAAAGCCAATATGTTAAGAATATTGGCTCCTCTTCTTTTAAGTCCTTGCTTAGCAGCTGCCCTGACAAGCTCTCGCACCGGTCTCGTGCCTGTATGTTCAATGCTCAGTCCATGGGGCTCCCAGACCTGCGAATTTCTGCGTATCAGTTTCGCTAACTTCTGTCAACTATCCAGTGCGATGCTCTTTTCGAAAACAATCTCGGAGAGCGTGTTCTTCTCGCTACGGACAACGGCTATGAGGAACGCCTCGGGACTTACTGGTCCGTCAGTGCTCGCCTCAAGCCGTGGTGCATTGTGCAACCCCAAACAGCAGACGAAGTATCGAAAGTTCTTCGGACACTACTTGGTGCTGGGGCAGGCGCAGGCAGTTGGCACATAGCAGTCCGTGGAGGCGGCCATAATCACTGGGCCGGTTCCAATAATATCGCTAACGGAGTGACCATTGACTTGGGTTTCCTCAACCAAACTGAGTACAACATGTCTAGCAAAATCGCTTCTGTTGGAGCCGGAGCTCTTTGGAACTCTGCTTACGCAGAGTTGGCCGAGCACGGTGTCAGTTTGGTTGGCAGTCGCGCAGGAGGAGTGGGTGTCAGCGGATTTCTACTCGGTGGCGGCAACTCATATTATACAGGCCGGCGTGGCTTCGGATGTGACAATGTTGTCAACTACGAGATTGTCCTGTCTGATGGTAGAATTATCAATGCCAACAATACATCACATGGGGATTTGTATCGCGCTCTGAAAGGCGGCGGCAGCAACTTCGGCATCGTTACTCGCTTCGACCTCGAGACATTCCCAGAGAAGAATCTTTACGGCGGCTCGCGTACGGTAAGCACCAACTATACTGACGAAATTCTCAATGCAGTAATCAGCTTCGCCAATCACAACGAGTCGGCGGCCGATGATTCATTCACACCTACGTTCATCTATAACACTGCGATCGCTCCGGATGTTATCATTGATGCCTCAATCTTGAATGTGGAGGGCCTTAGAAATACCACAGGGTTCAACGAGGTTTCCAGTATTCCTGCGATTTCTGAAGACTTGCAGAGCAGGAGTCTGGTTTCGCTTGCATCTGAGTCTACGGTTGATGGTACAAGCAGGTAAGCCGCATCCGTCCCTACAATATACCAAGTGATTTATTAACCCTAGTGACAGAAGTATATGGCTCACATTGACCTTCAAGGCCAATCCCGTAGTTCTTCGCCGCGTTGTTGAAAGATGGGAACAGTTCGTTACCCAGATGCGGGAGGCGATGTCAGCGGACGACTTTCAGACACAAATGAACTTCCAACATCTTCCTACATTCTATGGCAGGAGCAGGCGGGGAGGCAATGTTCTTGGTCTTGACTCGGCTCTGACAGATAACTCTGTGCTGTGGGTTAACATCGTCAATGTGCAGACTGCGGAGCAAGAAGCAATTGCACGACTTCTCACCAACACGCTACGTGCTGAGCTAGAAGACTTTGCTATCTCTCAAGATTCCAACGTTCGATTCCGTTACCTCAACTATGCAGAGCCATCACAAGACCCCTTGGGTGGCTATGGTGTCGATAATGCTCAGTACATTCGCGATGTTGCGAGCAAGTACGATCCAGACGGACTCTTTCAGACGCGGATTCCCGGAGGGTTTAAGATTTCTAGGGTTGGTTAAAGTTGACTTTATCGTTAGTCGAATTGTCGGATGCTAAAGGCTTGAGTTACGTGATTTCAAGTAGACGGGCGTAAACCTCAACTAGATAGTGAGCCTTAACCGCCCCTATAAGGTGCTATTAAATTAAAATTGATTTGAATTTTTATTTATATTATAACTTAGACTAACCTGACTAGTGAAGCCTCTAGTAGAAGGCTAGATGACTGACTTTTGTACTTAATAAATTATACTTATCAATACCTGCTAGGTTAACTAAGCTATTATACTGGGGTTACTTGAACTCTTACCTCTTCTTTAAAGAGGTTGTAATATAACTTATATCTTTATAGTTAGTCATATACCAATCGCATGTTCTTGGGGGTGTAAGAAAGCTGACTCGGCGAAGTTGTATTGCGCCTAGATGTTGCAAAGCCCTTTCACAGATACCTTGTCAACTATCTCGCTCAGGAGAAAATGTCGAAAGCGACTCCTGACGTTAAACGCTACGGGGCTTTGAGGAAACTACGCGACCTGCTCTTCTACTCTAGCTAATCGCGTGAGCTAGGCGAGCTCCATTTACCCTATTAGAGATTTTCTTTTTCTTTTTCCCGCATGTGGTTGAAAGCAATATGTAAATTTCCGTCTATTTCTCTTGCCCTTCGTTTCTTCTAGCTGCAAAGACTACTTTAAAGGTTCTCAAAGGGGAAAGTACAATATATCCAATGTAGAATGTCGTGATTATCTTATTTACGAGGTATCAAGACCGTGTCCCAAACCCTAAGGGTACTATTGTCAACTCTTATGCAGTGTGTATATAGGTGACTGTCTCCTCCTTTGAGAGGTAGCTCAGACTTGGTTGCCCAAGGAGCACTCTGATTAACTCTTATGCAGTTTTATCAATTACGGTTTGTTCATCAACCTGACCGCTACGATCTTGGCTGGCTCCACGATTGTCCCATTGATAGGAGTCGGTATTCCACCATTGGTAGTCACATATACAACAAGCCCGTCCTTTCCGGTCGATCCAAATCGTGCTGAGGTACCACCTGCAACTTCCAAGCTACCAGCAGAACCTGCAATGGTAGTTGTGCGTCCATTGGCGTCCACTTGAATGATCTGATTGAGACCCATGGTTGCAATGTAAGCCGTACCATCTGGCGCTAGCGCAAAATCGTCCATGGAGATTCCCGTTGCAATGGTTTTGACTGGCCCGTTAGAGGTGGCATCCTTATTGAGGGGAACGCGGAAGAAAGTTTGGTTTGCTGTGCTCGCGTAGTATAAGAATTTGTTCTGCACTCTAATTCCGTTTACCCCTGCATAATCTGAGCCGGAGAGAACAGTGACTGAGGTACCTGTGTTAACATCGACTTTGTATACCACTCCAAGGTTGATGTCAGAGACTAGGACCTCTTTATCGCTCCAGGTAGTGATGCCGTTAATTAACGATGCCTCTTGCATGGCCGTGATCAGCTGAAGAATTGGAGGCGTTTGATTGAGGTCAAGCTTGAAGAGCTTCATAGAACCAGGCTCAAGTCCCATTGGATTGACAGTCAAGTTGCCGGCACCAAATACGAAGACATTAGGCCTGTGCTCTGTGATCCCGATTGTACTGAGAACGCCTGGGACCGTGACAAAACAGCGACCCTGTCTGGACAAAGGATCGACGAGCCAAAGTTCTGGCGCATCCAGTCTTGTTGCCAGAATATCCCCAGTGGATCGAGTTGCTAGATTTTCAAACCAGGTTCCATTGCGGTCCAGTTGAAAGACCGTGGATACCTTGGACAGAGGCTGGTGAACTGGCTGCGCGTGGCAAGCCACTAGTAGGGATGCTACTAGGGCAGGAAAAAAGATATGGATCATCATTGTAGGAACTGAGGCTGTATAGGTGATCTGAAGCAATAAGTGAGGAATTTTAGACAAACCGTATGTACTTATATACATAAACCTCCCTGGGTCCCTCAGGATTGAACCAGATTCGGAACACGGATATGCATAGGAATATGATTGCGGGTTTGAAGAGGACTCCGGACCGAGTGTAGTCGTCACAAGGCCTACCGTTACTGTGGAATTTTAATTTTTTAGTGTAATCAAATTAACCCGGATGATTTTTACACCCGCCAATTAGGTAATCCATTGTACTTCTATTGCAATACGATCGCTGCATGGATGATGAATAGTAGGTTTAATCGGATCGGAGAGATAATCATGCTTAAATCCGACACGAACGGAATTAGCTTTTGAGCTTAACCCGAACGTGAAACAAGGATCTCTTTCAACCATCGAAACCACAGACAGCTTAAAAGGCATTGGGGCCATGTATTGATAATACCCCTCCAGCGTACTCCGTGTTAAATAAGATTCTCTATATCTCAAGTGATCGCCATCTACGTTACCCCTAAACTTATACATTGACGTTCTCGTCGCGGTGAACTGTGGACTTTTCCGGATTTTTTGGGTATCCAGCGTCTTGCCCAGGATTAGCTTCCTCGTATAGTGCCCATTTATTAAATCGGTAATATGCAGCAGCCAGCAACGCGCCAAGAGCTGGCCCAATCCAGTAAATCCAGTGATATCCAGGGAAACTTTTACCAGCCACAGCACAGCCAAAGCTACGCACAGGATTAACAGAGCCGCCGGTGACAGGCACCCCTGGAAAAATGTGTGATCAGAAAGTGTTGTGACAAGCATTTCGGTGTAATGAGTATCGTTGAACGTACCTGGGATCAGGGTAACAAACAGGGCAAGGCCAATACCAATTGGAGCTATAAAGGTGTCTTTGGATTTTTCGGCGGCAAGCATCAGAACAACAAATACCAATTCGGCGGTGAAGAACATCTCAAGGAACACGCCGCGGGCAATAGAAGTGTCAGGTCCGAGTGTTGTGTTCACCTGTGAGATGTGTCCTGGGAACATTGCGTGAACAAGTGCGCCGGCACACATGGAGCCGAGCAGTTGTGCCGGAAAGAGAAACGCAGCTCGCATCCAGGGAAGTTGCTTCCCAAGGCAGAGACCTAATGTTACCTATCACGCTAATAAGAGCTTTGCTTCACGGTTAGTTGAGGGAAGTATGCATACAGCTGGGTTGAATAGTCCGCCACTAATTCGGTAGAAAGCCCATGCATTGACTAGCAACGAAAAGCCATACGACAGGGCAATTAAGATACCGGCAGTGCTTGATATCCCACCATTTCCTTCTGTATCCCTTGTTTGCAAGGCAACCATGAGATTTCCAGCGTAGCCAAAGTAAAGGAAGAAAAATGTGCCAACGAACTCGCTGGTAGCGGCGACAATATGGCCACCAAATGTGCTGAGGTGGCGCTGCGGATGGCTCGTGGAGTTGTGATGTTCGGTTGCGAAGAGGGGTGGCATTTTGCTATTATTTTTGAAGGTGGCAGGCTACAAGGAAAGGTGATGATCAGCTGTGATGGATGATGAATTCCACGGTATCGAAAATGAAGGTGTGACCGGTGCTCTTGTATCCTTAGCGCTGCTTTCGATGAAAAGCATCCTGTGGCTTAGGACTTATGATCTAGACTTGCGTCTTGGGATTGAATGGTGATCTATTGGTCGCATGGCGAGAGAGCCATACAATGCTCAAATTTCAGCATTATGCCAGACGGAAACACGGCTTGCTTGGGTGCAGATGAACGCCGAACGGAGACAAAAGCAAGGAATACGAACCATCCAAAAGCTTAATGCGAAAGTAAACCTGGAATACGCGCATATTGATAAGACATTGTATGATGAAGCGTCATTATTTTAGTTTTGCATGATGCGGTGGCTGTTGGCCGTTGACCGTGTGACACTAGAAAGTACCGTGTCACGTAAGGACTTGCATTCCCCGCGATCAAATTGACGTCAATAGGCATCGATTGGCGCCAATGCGGTTCGTCGATCACCAATACGTGGCTAAATCTCACCGATTAATTGCGAAAGATTGCAAATCTTCGATGCAAACGATTTTGGCAGATTGAAATCAATAATGGACGCATCACTCGTAGGAATTTCTGCGCCCTCTTTTAATTGAGCAGACCTGATACAGAAACAGGGAATGTCGACATGCCATCCTGGTTGAATTGATGGAGACGCTAAGCGGTAGACAAAAAATGATACTCAGCTATTCATACAATAATGGCGGTGAGGGTGGTTTTTTTTTCTGGCCGCTCCTTGGTGTGTTCGTCCACGACAGATTAGCGCACGCTAAGCTCCCTGATAAGCTCCCCACACCAACCGAAATATTAGAAACAAGTCCCATAGAGGTCTCACTGGCGAGAACAAGCTGTGTCTGTAATTGAGTCAAACCAGTTATTGGCTTTGCATGATCCAATATGTACAGCGCTCCCTGTCTTCTCCGCTCATCTCGAAGCTGTCAAGACCATTTGTCTCGACTTGTTAATGTGCCAATACTAATTTGCCGTCATAGGAAATCATTCGCATTTTCTGATTGATTGGATCCACTGGAAGCTCTTCTCTCCACGTCCGGATTAGCGTTAGCTTTGTGCTCCCTGTCCAGTGTCATCACCGCCGTGGAGTTAGTAGATCGGAAAGGAGCCTCTGATGTACTGGCATATTTGTCGCTGGAACCTTTTAGATAAAGTCGGAGAGACGGCAAGCAGGCGATTATGATGGCAAAGTTTCCGTTGAGAGTGCTCCATAGTGCTAAGTATCGGTTAGAGCATTATAATAACAGGACGAGATGCCGTGGACAGACTTATACTTGAAAGGGGGACGGCTCGATACGTAGTTTGAATATGCATAATAGTAGCAAATCCGAGTACCTCAATAAAGATATTAACAATGCCTAGTAGAAATGTGAAGTAAACACCGAACTTTTGCATCATTCCCACATTGAGTTCTCGTAGCATAGTGAAAGGCAGAATAAATACTGCCAACTGACTTAGCATCAAGTTACTTATTCGGTTTCTGCTTGCAAACCTACCAAGAAGATCAGACACAAAAATGATAGCCCAAGAAACTTCAATAGTCACTGCCCCTCTTGAACGAGGGCATTGAGTTGGATAATGAAATGTGTCCCTAAAAATGCATTAGGAACACATTTGGAACACCAGCTAAGTGGTTAAATACGAACCAATTCGATGGAAGGGGTAAGCAGATGAGGAAAAAAATTAATAGACAGGTGATGTAAACAAGAGAGTTATAAACGATGGTCACCCACAGCCACCGTCTCCGCTTCACCATAAAAATGGGGAATATTTGAAGGTACATTGACAACAAGGCACTCCTGCAAAAGAACGTGGTTGTCCAAAACGGAACATATGAAGACCAAAGCACCTGAAAGTTGTTAGTAACCACATTGCCTTAAAATATAACCGACTTTAAGCGCGTGAGACTTGCTTTGAAAACCTGGGGGATGTCTTGGGGAGGTCCACGGAAGTTCCGCATGGAGGTATCCACACCTCGATCAAGTGCGCCAAGTTTGATGAGGGTGAGGATAATGATGGCGGTCCCAATGCCACTAAACCAAGCTCCAATGATTAAAAAATCACTCAAGAGTAATCTTCGGTGCTGTAGTTTGAGTCGGAGATAAAAGCGAGCAACTATTAGTACAGCGGCGACGGAAATCAACAGCCACGATGCAATCTACAAATGATAGCCTGTCAGTTATATGTAACCTGGCTAGGTGGAATACCTACCAAGACATCCGCAGGCCGAGCTTCCAATATGACCGCCATTGAGGAATTATGAAGCTAATACGATATAAAGTAGTTAAAATTAGAGCTTTTTAGGCCATCCTGAAATGGAATGCCTAAACCGCTGTGCCTAATTTTGTCACTCAGCGTGTGGCAAGCTTGGGACGTAAAACCCACAGAGGAAAGAACAAAACAAGAAAAGAAGGAAAGAATTGACCACAATGGTTGCAAAAGAAGATTGGGAATTTTTAATCTTCATTCTAACCACAAGTCCAGACCCGAAGCGGCCGCGGTAGGTTTGTCGCCAAGGAATGAGGCTGATACGCCATGTCTGAAATCAGATGAGGAAGAAATCCACCATAGACCGAACGCTTCATTATCCAAAACGTCAGAAAAGAGACTGATAGTTCTTTGAGCGCAATAATATTCCCCTTGTATAGTCCGCTAACGAGTTTTATGTCTTCAAAAAGAGAAATGCGCTGGTTCGTGCTTTTTGACTGCCGGGGAATACCATTTACTCCCAACATATAACCTTTCATAAAATCCAAATACAACAAATGTGGAAAATGTTTAAATTAAATTCACGCAACTTGTTGAAATAACCTCACGCTACAGAGAATTTTTATCAGTTCGAGAATTTAACCCGGTGACCAGTGGAAGGCAATTTCAGCTGGTAAATGACACGCCCGCCCAACCCACACACGCGAATAGTATACCTCACAGTACCGGCCTGCCCTTGACGCAACGTGTTATACTCCATTTCTAAAGTCTATATGGCTCTTATTCGAATATAATTAAAGATTATTTAGTTAACAAGTTTAGCTATCGTCTCTGCCGTTGGAAGGCTTGGCATTCGGCTCCCTGAACATGGTAAACAATTTGATAGCATGACCATCATCGTCACAAATCATCTCCCTCGAGAACTTGAATCCCAGGCGTCCATATATAGCAATGTTTGGGACATCACGACTGGACTCAAGGTAGCATTTCATGTTTTCTGCGTCAGCTTTATCTGTGACTGCCGTCATCAACTTGGCTCCTATACCCTTGCCTTGAGCTTCAGGGAGGACTACCATGATGTTAAGAAAATAGTAGCCTTGTGGGTCATCCCATGTCTCAGCTTGAACTTTGGCTTGAGCGCCTTTCCAGATGTAATATCGCTATCCAAACTTGTGTCAGTACCTGAATCATTTGTCTGGACAGCGTTAACGCGGGAGAAGCCCATGCACAACTCACATTTACTCTGAGGCCACCACGACCGTAGTAAAGATTCATACCAATTTGGCTGAAATATAACCGCCAGTCTTCCAGCCAGTCGTTCCAAGTGGGAGGTGCGTCAGCCGGGCGGGGACGCAGCCACATAGCCACACCTAAAACCTTCTCGCTGCCCTCTTCCTTGGCAACATGAAAGATGCCGTTTCTCATTCCCCATCGCATGCGAATGCCGAGAGATACTGAATTGCGTTGGGGGTTAAACTAACAATGGCGCTATTAGCCTGGGGCTACATTGGGGAGACATTGTTGGAACAGAATAACTCTACAAAATGCATAGGGCTAGGCCATTATCGTGGGGAATAATTAAAAGGGAAGTACTCGTGCAATATAATTCGCACAATATGGCTTAGATACAACCATTCAAATAGAATAAATGAACAGTGATTCATGAACTTACTTTGGAATGGTCATAGACCCATTCATTGTATGGATCCTTGGCGAATGCTTCCCTAGGGTAAGATACATTAGCGCGAACGGCCCTGACGAGATAGATATATTGACTTCAACCAAAATTAAAAAGAGATGAAACAAAAATAAAATAGCTGTTAGATGTATCATATTGAGAAATGGCAGAAGAGAGGCATGTGACGGGCCAATGCGCCTTCGCAAGTCATAAACTGCAATCACTTACTGTACGGCTTTTACCGCGCCGGGAATATCGGCTTCAGTGAGATCAGAAATGTAAATCATGCTTATAGGGTATAAGATATGCAGAAAAGGACTGGATCGATGAGGATAGTAGTAAAGCGTGCTGCTTGGCCACTTTGGAAATGGAATTGCTCAGCGGTTAATCAGTGGGCGGGGTCGTCACTGTGCAGTACAATACAGCGGCGGGAGTGATGGGTGGGGTTGAGACAGGTGACATTAACTACAGGCTAGCCAAAATTCGCATAGACTTACCCGATCGAGCAAGCCAGAACGAGATAAGCAGAGATAGCGCAGATATGAACTTCTTGGCCTGGGCGAGCTCTGCATTTGTGTCCTGGTTCTCTAATTGTGACGAAGAGCTCACCGCTGCTCGGCTTGTGATTGTGTGGTGAAGCAATTTAATCAATCGTGCTATGACTTGCAATGGAATGATGCGATAGAACTGTACAGGAAAACCACCGTCCCTAACAACAGCACACGTACACTGCCATTCGCCGATAATTCTGATCCTTAGTGTTTGGTACTGATAGACTCGGTCGCCATTACCATATCCGGCAAGCCAGAACGTCTTTCTTGAGCAGCCCCCGCATCTCACCCGAGCTGCCAAGATAGGCACACCTGGGCGTTGTGGGCAAGGCCACGCAATAATAAACTGGTTCAAGTTTGAGTTCATTTTACCCGATAATACTGCCAAGTGCACGGAACGCAGCCTCGCCATAGCGCCGGTCAATTGATATCCTTGGCGCGAATCTAACACGGTCGCACTACCCACACCAGAAATGGCGCCCCCAGCGCCCAATTCAGATAGCAATGCAGATGAGCTCTCTGCATACCTCAGTATGTTTCTAATCATTTTGTAGCGGCTTTGACTAACACCATGAATGATAATAGCCCCAGCTACATCAAGATTCTTGTACAATGTCCAGAGCGCAATCTTGAGGGACCCGGGCTTGCCACGACCAAACCCAACCGTGTCGTCATGGTTGGTGCCAGCCCATCCCACCATATCATCTATCCAATCCCCCCAGCTCCCCCAAAGAACCGAATTCGCTGTCATAGGCTCCGGAATTACCGGCTGCAGCGTCACTAAGACTCTTCTCGAGCACCAAGCCGCCGGGGATTCGCATGTAACGGTACTGGAAGCGAGAACCCTTGTAAGTGGCGCTACCGGCCGCAATGGAGGGCATCTTGTGACTGCATCTGGTCACACCTATGGACCTCTTGCTCAGCAGCATGGCGAGGAAGCAGCCAAACAAATCACTCGCTTCAGCATCCGCAACATAGATCATATCATGAAAATGGTCGGAGAAATGGATCCGGAATTGCAGACGCATTGCCAAATGCGCGACGTTTTGAAAGTCATGGCTGTCCGAGATCCTGAGATTTGGGCTGGTGCGAAACAATCGGTGTTGGATTTCCAAAAAGCCTGTCCAGAGCATAGCACATACCATCGAATCATTGAGAAAGACGATGTTCCTGAGGTAAATGAAACCCATGATTATGGTTGCAGACATTTTATGCTGACGGAAAATGTTAGAGGTGGAATGTCAAAGATGCTTGTGGTGCGGTTGAGCACAACGCTGGCGCCATCTGGCCATACCGGCTGCTCACCGGCATCTATCAAAGGCTTCTAGAGAAATATCCAAAGCGCCTCTCAATTGAAGCAAACACGCCTGTAACTCAAGTCAAGTATCTCCCAGATGGCGATGCCCAATACCCCTATGTCATCACAACACCACGAGGCGTCATCCGGGCAAAAACTGTCATCCATTGCACAAATGCATATGCATCTCATCTGCTCCCTAGTTTGACTGGACGTATTTATCCCTTCCGCGGCACTATGAGTGTTCAAACACCAGGACTCTCCATGAAGAACGTGGGGGCCTCCCGGTCGTGGAGTCTCTCCCACAAGCCATCCTTGGACCCCCAAAGTGGCCTCTACATTACGGGTTTATACTACCTCCAGCAGAATGCTCTCACTGGGGGAATTTGGATTGGAAACGAGACTGCACATCTCAAAGATATTCTCACTTCAGACGATACATATGTTCCTGAAGAGGCAAGGCATGCACTATCAACAATGCTTCCTGGATATTTCCTTGAGGGGTGGGGAGAGGAGAAGACTTCAGAGATTGAGTCAATCTGGTCTGGTATTCAGGGTCACACTGCCGATGGGCTTCCAGTCGTTGGCCAGGTTCCTGAATCTATCACTGGCAATGCCAACGATAGAGGACAGTGGATGGCTGCTGGTTTCAACGGATACGGCATGGACAAGTGTTGGCTGACTGGTGACGCATTGGTAAAAATGATTTTCAAGGAAGACGTCAGCGAATGGTTTCCCCAAGCATTTCTTGTGACAGAGGAGAGATTGAAGAAGGAGCTCACTGCTGACAAGACGGTGCTAAAGTTTGCCAAGATTGCATTGCCTGGGGGCGTAAAGAGTTCAAAAATCTAGCTGAACCCAAGTACATAATTATCTACTATGCGAGAAACTACTACTCCCGCTTAGCCCATCATCGTCGCTAGATTCCTCTCGCGAGCCACATCTAACCAATAAACATCTGGATCTCCAGCATCCAGAGCGGCCCAGACAGAATTAATTAGTTCAAAGATGACACGAATCTTTAAAAGAGGTAGTATGTGCCTGTACGCTGCGAATCGTGACCGGATGAATCGCCGCGACCTTGCAACCTCCAATGAGGTAAGATCAAACGCGACAGCATTGGCTTCTTCGTCATTGGATGCAGAAGGTTGAAGGTGTTGAGGATCCCGCCTGAGTTCGCTGGAGACTGCGACCATAATGAATGGTTGCACACTGCGCGTCCGAGACTCAAAGGGTATGGCCTGGAGCATCGATAGGATATATAAAGCAAGTTTTGTCAACCAAACGCGTCTTTCTTGAGCTGTGGGTATTTTTGTAGCTGGTGGAGGATAGAGTATGTGGTCTTCATCCCAGTGGGCGTAACGTTCGTTGAGCAAATCTGGAAATACTCGGTATAGTTGTAAGAGGCCTGTGCACCTGTAGGATTCATCAAGGAGTTGAAGATGGTTCAACGGTGTCTCAGAGTCTCTCGGGTTCTTAATTCGTGACACATCTGGCGGCCGATGGGCTAATAGGGCTCTTTCAAGGCGACGAGCTTCTCGCAGTGCGACTCGGAAAACATCGAGGTCTTCCTCGGTCATAAATTTCACAGCTGACATATGCTTTCGATATCGGAATATCAGCATCCCCACATCTGTTAGCAATTTAACTGTTTCGCGAGATATGCCAGAGTAGGGGTGAGGTTCAATCGTTGTTGAAGGGTCTGCCGGCCCGACAAAAAAATCACGACGATAACCCCTTAGGTGCTGGTTGTCAGTCATGTAGACAAGAAGCATGGCCCAATAGTCCATGGTGTCGCTGAAAAATGCCAATTGGTTACTGTCAATGCCAGTGGTCATGCCGCGGAGCATGTCGCAACTCGCCCCGAACAAGTCTGTAGCTAGATTCTGCGGGGTAATCCAGCTTGCTGTATGTCCAAGCAGTGTATAGGCCAACAGCATGTCTTCTTTAGAAGCCAGGGTGTTGGCCCTACTTTTGACATGCTCAAGAGCTCGGCAGTGCTCGCTTTTGGCCAATGAGGAGAGATGAGGAAAGTCTTCTGATAAACATGCCGCGGCCATGCTTTGAATGGTGTGGTGCAAAATACCAGATGATTGCCATTTGTTCTCGATAATATTGCGCATGATGTTGGATTTACCGTCCCATATACAATAGAGGGCAATCACCTCGCGGAAGAAGTATTCTGAAAGGGCCGTGGGTAAACTGAACAGTTCACGAGGCGTATCTGGAAATGAGGTCGGTGTAGATGCGGAAATTGCACGAAGATCAGAACCCATGGAAGCTAGATGAGAAAGTTCTTTAGTTCGTTTTTCTGGTTGTGTTAAGCAAAGTGCATCATTATCATGTGGACGCTTTTGGCTTGTTTGAGGCTCCTCGGCTGTTAGGAGGGGCGTCGAACACCAATTGATGGCTACGACTGAGGGGTCCCAAGATGCTGTGGGCGAAGCCAATGATGGCTCGTCGAGCGGTGCCGGTTCTTCGAGGCCAAAAAGGTCTTGCGGCATATTGAAGTCCCAATGCGATGGACTTGGTAACCAGGAGTCTAGCGCTTACGCGTTGTCGGCTGTTAGGTTGGCACAGGGCGTCGGGACGTCATCATGCAAGCTCAACATCAGATTGGCGTCTTGCGATGTCATCTGAGCGTGCTCTTTAGCTGTGGTCCTAGCCCTAGCGGCACTCGCTTGGTGCTTCTGCGACCAGCGCACGTTGAGGGCGTATCCGGGACATGGGAATCCGCGGTCCTCACACCGCGCGCAAGCGGGTTTCTTTTCATCGCATTTCGTCTATCGCCAACATACTGGTTCGATCAGTCCCTCAGGCACGCGACCAACCGAGGCTCACCTTTTTAGCCTTGCACCTGAGACACCCGTTCCGGGATTTGGAGTGCGACGCCTTGAAAGCATTCTTCATTTCATTTGTAGCACACTGGTCTGCCTTGGCAAAATGAATGGTCACTGGACAAGCAAGTGGGTTGACGATGCAAGATGCAAGGGAGACAGTGAGAAAGCGGGGGGCCAACGGTGCCAGCATCACCTCCACGGGGTAATCAGCACGCTAAATACCACAGTGTCAGAACCCGCTATGGTCGAATACGGCACTGTAGATCCGTGCAATGCAGCGAGCGATAAGACCAGGGGAACGAAGTTAACATGACAAGACGATTCCCCCAAAAGGGCATTACCCGCCGCTGCGCCCCGCAATGGACCGCGCCAGCAAGCAAAAAGGACGCCGGAGAAATTGACAACACCAAGCCCACATATTTAGCACCTCGATTCTGTGGACGAGGCGCATGGAACCAATTCGGCAGAATTCTTGACGAGGCAGGGTCGTGATGCATGTCAGCCACCCAACCTTCGATCCACCCAACCACCACCTCCAGACCAATTCAACCCCGAGAGATCTCATACAATGCCAATGCAGGTACCCTGTTCTTGCATCGGCATCGCCATATTCTTGCTGACCTTCTTGTTTGCACTTGTATAAACAGATTTAAGCCACTAGCGTAGTTGGATGAGTCAACTTCAGGGCTCCATACACGAATTGTGGACAGTTGCCGCTGAATCTCCCCATTTATTAGTTCCAATTACACGAAACAAGCAGCTCAAAACCCACTCAAAACCCCGATTTATTTGCAACCATGTGCGGATCCATAATTGCCAAGAAGAAGCTGAACACGATATGCAGCCCTACATGGGGACTTTTGCTCAACCCCGGCAGCTGAACTGGTTTTTAGGGGCAGACCCCACTGGCACAAAGTGCCGAAGCCACAATCCTTCAAAACGCAGCCCTACCCATGGCGAAGATCTATTTTATTTTCCACGACTATTCTGTTGGTCGAATGTTTGGGCCAGCCTGTCTCTAAAAAGTACCATGTCCTGTCGAGGAAATGAGTTCGAACTGCACAATGTCGAATTACATCACCCGTCGGAGGTAATACACTCAGAGCATGCTCAAACCAAAAAAAAATCCCACTAATTGATGATTTGCCAGATTTTGCCCTCTCGAGACAATACAATATCAAAGTCCGAGACATCGTCCATAAATAAGCGCCCTCAATTCTCAGACTCGGCACAGCTACTGCCGCAAAGTCATGAACGCATGTCGGATGAAGCTCGAACCTTTCAATTCGGGCATTCAAACCACCCCAATCCCACAAAAACATTCATTCCCTCATTTGGTTTGGCAGCGCTTCGAGATAAATTCCGGTCTCGGAGTAAAGAAGAATGTCCGAAGGAGGTCTGCAATGACAGCAGGCGATCGGCCTTCTATTGCCTTGCCTTTCTCCACTTACCTGCGATTTCAATCACTCTAATGTTAATGAGTCTCTATGTCAGAAGATTTGGGTGGACGCCTCCACATCCTACCGCCGATGAGCTAAGTGCCCTTCAATTTGCTGCCAAGGTACACGAGTCATTCATCTTAATATCCCTCGGAGACGTTTTGTTGCATCGAATTCAGTATGGTCTGCTAGTCAATGATGGAATTCCGCTTGGTTTTCTCTCGTCCATCTACAATTTAGTCTCCCCAGTTTTATATCTCACGAGCTGGGAATTTTGGGCTGCACTTCTAAACCCAACACCAAATCGCAAATTCCACGGAGTCACCGGTGCTCTAATTATCACTCTCAGCTTGCTCAGCATTGGAGCTAGCCCCTTCTCGGCCATTGCGATGATCCCCCGTCAAGGGTGGTGGTTAGTGGGAAATGGCCCTGGCGGAGAAGAAATATCTGATATTACACCGGATTACTATATTCCCGGAGATCTTTATAAAATGGAACTTACTTCAGAAGATGTATTCAAGTCCGCGAACATCTACTGTCAACCCGGAATATCGGAAGCGACCTGCATGAAGCCGGGCCTAGAAACGATAGTTTTGGAGCTGTTACCGACCTACATCGACCCGCCTATCATGCCACGAAAAGAAAACATCTCCTACAACGTAAATGATGCTACAAGAAAAAACCGGCCTATCTCAGTTACAACAGCTGGTCAATATCAAGAAGTGTCTTTTGCCACATGTCCAATGACTTTTGTGGCGGATGCACTCGGAAATGAGTTTGCCTACGTCGAATGGACTGGCTACGATGACCTACTTATCAAATCGGAGAGAGAACGGTCTTCTATAAGAGATAAGTGGAAACAGCCTCTAGTAGCCGTCCATTGCAATTCGACTTGGATGGAAGGCGATACCGCTAACTTCGACTTTAATGGTGGGTTCCTTGAAAATACCACTTTGAGCCTCGATCTAAAAGACGAATTCAAGTCATTGAACTTGACAGAAGACAACAAGACAAAATTTGGTCTTCTAAATCCCACAATACTTGATACAAAACACCAAAAACTCCCCCCGCTCAGCGCAGCTATCATATTTGGTGGCCGCGTTAACCTCTCATCAACAACCAGCGATTCAAATACAACAATTGGAGTGAACCTCGCACTGTGTTTGATCTCTGCCCGCTGGGTCGAAGCCGATGCCTGGGTCCAACGCAGTTCATCAATTGACGTGAAGAGTGACATCGGTTTTCCCACTGCGGATACCTTTACCTACCTACGAAAGACCGCTACAACCGACAGAATCATCAAAATGAGTGAGGGATGGTTAAACGATGTTGGGACAATAGACAGCGGTACCAATAGCACCACGGATATCCCCTTATATCAGGCAGCTACGCAATTCTGCTTGCCCACGGGCTCTGTAATTCTGCCGGGCTGTTTTGCAACGCTCCTTTCTGCTCACTTCACCGACTCACTATCAGGACCTACGAGACTACAATTCCCTGGGTTTGGTTCAAAGGATGAGCCACCAGGTCAAAATGACACACTCATCAAGCATACGTATTATACGAATTCATACGCCTATGTATTTCAGAACAGCATTGCTCTACCACTAGCATTTGCCACACTATTGCTTCATTTAGCAGTCGCACTAGCACATTGCGGCATTGTTATTCTATCACCAGTTCCATGGCATGCCTCCAGCTGGGGGAGCTTCGGGCAGATTCTGGTTCTTGCACTGCAATCTCGAGCTCCACAAGGCTTAGAAAATACTTCCGCCGGAGTTGCAAGCTCCCAAACATGGAAGAAGGTGACAGTCGTAAGAGAAGTTGGAAATGAAGGCCGCTTAGAAATGGTCTTGGAACCTGGACAAGAGGACAGAAAAGATTTCGAGGCGGTGGAATATTGTGCTAGTGACCCGCGCTTACAAACCAGGCGGGTACAAAGTAGAATGAAGTACAACTAGCGGCATTTAATCCGTGAAGGCAAAAAGAAAAAATGAAAAAATGAAAGAAATGTCAATGAAAGTAAAATTACATGTCTCAAAGTGCCAAAAAGTCAATTGCGTTTAAAATCGCTTCGTTGGTTACATCATCACCGCGAAATATTAACCACGTATAAGCTTAACAAAGATAAAGAAGAAATCTTTGAAAATAAACTTTGGTGAGATGAACGTTCCAACATGCGGGCTGCTTCTAACAAAGCATAAATGGATCTGGGGCTCTTTGTGCTTAGCGTGGATGCTTGATATTGATCGTTCCACGCAACGCCTCGCAGCGGTGATAACAAAAACAACAGGCTGAGAAAAAAAAAAGAATCTGAACAGAGAAACACGCCAACAAATCCAGAGACGCCGGGAAGGATCTGCGGAAAAGGAATTAATAAACAAGATAGCACATTGCAGGGTGTCTGTGGGGGGAGGGCTGATATAAAAGCTGTAAAAGAGGCTGCAAAAGTTCATCCAACCTAATTGACCAACAACTCCGCTAAGTTAGTTATGTGTTAGACTATAATCGAAATTCCCAAGCTTTGAGGTCGATTTAAAAACGGCCATCAAATAACTTCTAAGAGCAAGGTCAACAATGAGGTCTCCTCGTAAGTAACTAGCATCAACCCTAAACCGGTCGAAAATCTAACTCAAATCACAGCATGGGAGTGGGCAGTGGACCCGGATATTCCAAGCCTATTGGAAGTCCTTGTCTATGTGGAAGCAATACGCAACATCAGAGGCTTATCCGAAAGTGATACGTTGGGAGTGCTGATGGATGTAGTGGTCGCTGATGGGTTAGTCAAGAAAGACTTCGAGCCTGAGACCCTATTGCACCTTGTTGCCTATTTTAGATCTGCCTCTGATGAGCAAGCTAGGGAATTTTGCAGTTCAGTTGTGGAGTGGGGTGAGGAAGAGATCTTGCTCCAGAAGGTTTCTCGCTTGTACATGCGGCATCACCATCGACTCACCTGTTGGCCTCCCGTGCTGATGAACAACAACGGCGTACCTTGGCGTGCTCGGAGCATGCGCGGCGACAACGCTTTTGACGGAGTACAAATGCAAATTATCCCGGTTGTCTTGCAAGGTTTAGTCGAAGGTAAAGTTCACAGTCCAGGGCGAGAAAAAAATACTGACTCAATCAATAGCGGACTGTGAGAATGGTGCGACTTGGTTCTCTGATACACGGCTTCCATCTCCAAGAGATGTTCAAGAATACATCAATACAATTGTCAAGATGGTGAAGTTTAGGGAAATTTCCAAGGTTGAGATTTTTTACCTAGTTTTTGAGACCTTGAATGATTACGGAAAGAATGTACTGAATGAGTCGACTATATCCAACTGGGAGGACTGCTTGTGCTTGCTTCAACGTGCGCCCAGCCAACAAGCATATAAAATATGCGAAGCCGTCATTGCTTGGGGTGAACGAGAGTTCACTGCCAACGAATTATATGAGAAGTAGACGAAACGGCCCGTTTTGAGGAATTGGAAGGGCAGTGGGTGGGAAATGCCGGGGTCCGCTGCTATTATTCCCATGGCCGCCCTTGTTATTTGGCGGGTATGGAGATCCATTACCAAAGTTTAAATAAAAGGCTAAGTCCACAACCTAATAGTTGCAATGACAGATCTCGAAATTGAAAATAGATTGTTTACTCACTTGCTATCATTTTTCAACCAGATGAATTCCTAATTTATTACTACAAGTTATCGTACTTGTTTGAATGCAATAGAGTGTCTCAAAACCCGTTAAATAATTTATCAAAGGCCGTCACTCATATTATTTCATGCGAGGAGCGGAGTTGAATGCTCCTCGATGGGTTGAAACCTGGTATCCATATGCCCTAACTATAACACACTTGAAAATGACCATGACCGGTACCGTTTATCCCTACCCCGCCAAATACCCAGACCAATGCTTTTTTATGAATGTACCAACTTCCCTTTGGCACACACTGAGACCGAGAAATGCACCGTTTCACCAACCGCCGTTGACTAACGAGCTTGAAACGTGAGAGAAACCATTAAACAGAAAATAACGCCTGCCTTGACTTCAACAGAGGTGCCAGATGAAACACGGATATATTTTCCAGTCTCCCAGTGGAGCAGGGACTCGTCCTGCGAGTAGGTCGAGCGAGCGCAGACGACGGGCTCATACAAGCCATTGACATGGACAGTCCGAAACCCCGTGGCTGGCTGCGGCTGCGATGGATACTTTTGCAAGAAACCCAGGGGAAGCAGGAAATAGACCTCGTTGGACTGCGGGTGCAGCCCCCCGCCGCCCTCCAGGAAAAACGGACCGCACTCTCGGATGGAGGCTGCCGCTCCGTACTCTTCTTCGAGTTCGTTGGTGTGAATAGCTCCCTACACATCGCCTTGGTCTGAGCCATGGGGTGGTCTTTTCTCTGTGATGAACCTCGCAACTTACGTGTTCTCTGCGGAAGGCGCTGAAGATTTTGTAGATCAGCTCGGTTCTCTGAAACTCGTGCATGGTGGTGCCGCGTTGCCACAGGTACGTCTGCTGGTCGTGGTCATCGCAGGCCTGGACAGCTAGTCTGCGAATATCCTTGTGGGCCGAGAAGATGACAGTGCCGCTCATAGTCGGCGACTGGTTCCGTCTTGTCCCAGGGTTACAGCAAGTCTCTTGACGCGTCGTCGTCCTTTTTCTTCAGGTCCCAGGGCGCGGGGTTTGGTTGTTTTCTTTTTCTCCCCTCCTGGTTCGTCTGTCTGACAGTCGGGTAATTGTCGGTCATACTGGGCAAGCCACGTCGTACAGGATAGCGATACGCAGCCGGCAGGGCTAATCAGCGCTGAGGGTTGCATTCTTTTGGTGGCCTGGCCATTGGGTTGTGCTGTGAGATGCATCGCTGGCCGACTGAAGCGATTTTGCAGTTGCAGCAGTGCTCATCGCAGCAGCGGCACGCACAGGCACATGGGTTCCCACTTGGAGCGTGGCGGCGTTGGGGCTGAATCGCGCCTTGAATGAATGAATGAGTGAGTGAAAGAGGGAATAAGAAGAGAGAGGGGAGTAGTGGGCGATCAGTGATCTTTTTTTTTCTTATTGGCATCCAGCGCCTATTGTCGGCATGCAGAAAAATATTGAACAAAAAAAATCAGCCTCTGCAGACAATATTATGCTGTGCTCCTCCAATACAAATCCACCAAGCCCGCCCAGACCAGACGCAACCAGGTTCATCATTGGACAGACTGATAATGGCGGGGGATCTTTCTCGCGGCACAGCGGCATCCTCCCACAAGCTAGCAAATAAGCTCCCGTACTTTAATCGGTAGTTAAACGCGATCAACCACCACGTAATAACGCGCTTCCTAATCCGGCATCTAAAAGCGAATGCGGGCCCAATAGTGTGCTTTGATCCGTCGTCGGCTTGCTTCTATCAACGCCAAGTCTAGCTTATCGCCAATCAGTGTTTCTCGGGTTGGCCTGTTGTCTCACTATGAATGCCTCTACTGTTGTGTTATCTGCTTGTCTTGACACTTGACTAGCACACCGGCGCCTCCCGGGAAAAAATTCCAAGCAACCATTCCTCCTCCCCCGCACAGATTTGCAAGAATTCCAGTATTTATCGCACTTGTCATCATATCTTCATCTTGTCGATTGCTTCAACTCCACGCTGACTTGGGTGCTCAATCACCGCCAAAAACCCACATCATATTCCAGGTTCTCCACTACAGTGCCCACCATGGCTGAAAAGGGAGAAAAAGAGGTTGACGAACGCACTTCTGTTCGTGAGGGAGACCTCACCATTCAGACGCAGAAGCCATTCACAGTGCTCTCCGCACTCGGCATCGCCTATGGAACCACCAACACGGCCATTGGCATCCTGCTCGTTCTTGGCAGCACTGTCCCCATGGGCGGGTCTCCTCTCGCCTTCTGGGGCTTCCTCGTCATGGCTGGAGTCGGATTGGCCACGGCCACGACCCTTGCCGAATTGGTCTCTGCAATGCCTCACCCAGGTGGTCAATACATATGGGTGAACCGACTCGCGCCTGAGAACTGCCGACGTTTCCTCTCCTACGTTACCGCTATGATCAGTTGGCTCGCTGCTGTCGCCACCGGCGCCTCTGCCAACCTGTCGGTGCTTCTTGGGATCTTCGCCATCGTCCCGCTTTTCGACCCTACCTTTGTCTACCACCGATGGATGGGTTTTGTGGGCTTTCAGGCGCTTAACATCCTCACGGCAGCTGGCGCTTGTTTCGAAAACGCGCTACCAAAAATTTCCAAAGTTATCCTGTTACTAAGCTGCACTACCATTGGTGTGGTCTTTATCACTCTATTCGCTATGTCTGACAGCCATGCGAGTGCCAAGGAATTCTTCACAACCACTGTGAATATTTCTGGGTGGCCCAATGGTATTGCCTTTATTATTGGGATGAACGGGGCAAATTGGAGCTTCTCTTGTCTCGACGTAGCTACTCACCTTGCTGAAGAAATTCCTTCCCCCAGCACCAATATCCCAAAAGCCTTGATCTGGACCATCGTCGTTGGTTTCTGCTCCGGGCTTCTGGTTATCCTAGCCGTATTCATCAACTTGCCTTCCATTGACGGCACCGCTGACAACTCGGCCATTTCTCTTTTCTATCAAATCACTGGTAGCAGAGCTGCAGCTGTCGGTCTTTGGGTCCCTGTCCTTCTGGTTACCATCAGTGCTGTATGGTCTATTCATACTTGGCAGTCTCGCCTTGCTTGGACTATCAGCCGTGAGCGCGGCTTCCCTTTGTATCAATACTTGAGCAAAATTTCCACAAGCCCTTTTTATACTCCGATTTGGTCTATAGTCGGGTCAGCCACTGGTACTGCCATTTTCGGATGTCTTTATCTTGCGTCTGATCTGGCATTCAACTCACTCATCGCAACTGGTATTCTCCTTCAATACATCAGTTACAGTATTCCTGTGATATTGGCTCTTGCTCGGGGTCGGTCCAACATAAATCACGGACCTTTTTGGTATCCCAGGTTAGGTTTTGTCGCCAATATTACGATGCTCATGTGGACTGTGGTAGCTCTTATTTTCTATTGTTTCCCTTCATACTCGGAAGTGGTTGCTAGTCAGATGAACTACGCCTCTGCAGTCCTTGCAATTATTGTTATTTTCATTACGACTCTTTGGTTTGTCTATGCCAAGAACAACTATAAGATTAATGAAGCCTTTGCATGATCGGGATTAATACTATCAAATTCATTGCAATAGGCTTTTAAAATATTATTATCATGGGAAACCAAAGCCAGTGCCCTTTTAGTCCTGCTACTTTCTCGAAAGAATTTTGACAATTTCTGTATAACCATTCCCTAACGCCACGTCATATGGAGTATGTCCATCGTCATTTTCAATGTTGATATCTGCTCCATTGTTCATTAGCTGTTCCACAATAAACTGATGGCCGTTATATGAGGCCATATAAAGTGGTGTGCAGCCATGAATACCACTGGCGTCAACGTTCGCTCCTCCTTTTATAAGACATCTAACAAGGGCCGGAAGGTTGTCTCGTGAAGCTATATGGAGCGGTGTGTCTCCAGATGCATTGGTTTCGTTGACGTTGGCCCCTTTATTTATCAGATAAATGCCTATGTGATAATTTCGATTTTTCATAGCCGTGCAAAGTAGTGAATCTCCGTATTTGTTTCTTTCGTTGATATCAGCTCCGTGCTTCAGGCAAGACTCGATGCCAGACAAGGAATCAGCCAACAAAGCGTCAAATAACATCTCAGAGACATATTGATTTCGGCTTTTGAGAGCTATTTCTGTTTTCAAAAAGATTTCGATGATTTTCTGATCACCTTGTAATAAAGCCTCAAAGTATGTCTTTCGATTCAATTGATCGCAAGCAGTAGCATCTGCCCCCTTCCACAAGAGGAGTTCAATGATAGGTAGAAATCCATGTTTTACAGCCCTATGAAGAGGTGTTTGATCTGCCATATCCTTGCTATTAATATCCGCTCCATAGTCAATTAGGAGTTTAGAGATACTCATAAAGCCTTTAGTTGCTGCTATTTGAAGTGGAGTTTCACCATACACGTTTCTAGCATCCACACCCGCTCCATAACGGAGAAGTAGTTCAGTGATCACCTCATCATTCAAATTTGAGGCGGTGTAGAGCAAAGTTTCGTTTTGTCTGCCCACAGCCTCGACATCTGCCCCAGCCTCAATGAGGAGCCTAAAAGTTCTCATGGAGTGATTTTGTGCTGCCCTTTGAACGGGTGTTTCATACATGACATTGCGAGCTTCAATATCCGCTCCACCTTTGAGAAGGAGTTTGGCGGTTGCAAATAAGTCTCTATCTGATGCTTTATGTAACGGCGTCGAAAGATCCAAATCTCTGACATTTATATCAGCTCCCCCACTAATCAGAGTTGCTGCAGTTTCCTCTTTACATCCACTTATGGCCAATTGGAGAGATGTTTGGTTATATTTATTCTGAGCTTCAATATCTGCTCCAAGGTTAAGAAGAAGTTGAACAATTGTGTTTAAGCCTTTAAAAGATGCTGTATGTAGCGGCGTTGAGTTATTGCTATCTTTCGTATTTATGTTGGCTCCGCTATTAATCAGAGTTGCTGCAGTTTCCTGTTTGCATCCACTTATAGCCAATTGGAGAGATGTTTGGTTACATCTATTCTGAGCCTCAATATCTGCTCCAAGGTTAAGAAGAAGTTGAACAATTGTGTTTAAGCCTTTAAAAGATGCTGTATGTAGCGGCGTCAAGTCATTGCCATCTTTCATATTTATATTGGCTCCGCTATTAATCAGAGTTGCTGCAGTTTCCTGTTTGCATCCACTTATAGCCAATTGGAGAGACGTTTGGTTATCTTTATTCTGAGCCTCAATATCTGCTCCAAGATCAAGAAGAAGTTGAACAATTGTGTTTAAGCCTTTAAAAGATGCTATATGTAGCGGTGTCGAGTTATTGCCATCTTTTGTATTTATATTGGCTCCGCCATTAATGAGAGATGCTGCAATTTCCCCCTGACTGTTATTTAAGGCCATACTAAGTGGCGTTTCGTTCTGTAGATTGCGAGAATTAATGTCTAGCCGCCTATCAAGAAGCAGTTGAATTATGTCCTTTTGTCCATGTGCTAAGGCAACATGGAGTAGAGTATCACCACCAATCGTGTTGCTAATGTTAGGACTGTCTCCATTGTCGAGACAATATTTTACAACATCTTCATGACCTCTCGCGGCCGCTAAGAATAGGGTCTCCAAAACATTCCCTGCCTGTCTATCCGCTCCTTGACCACATAAAAGTAAAATTGTAGATTGATGGCCACTTTTATTCGCCAATGAGAGTGGAGTCTCACCCTCGTTATCGGTTCCATTAATATCCGCTCCATTATTGAGAAGAAGTTCCACAATTCTGGTTCGGCCATTCTCAGCAGCCCAGGTGAGTGGTGTTCGACGCGTATAACCGCCAATATCTTTTCTGTGAGTCAAGCCCTCTGTGATATCAACACCATTGTATATATTAGAAGACAAGCCCAAGAGAGCTGCGACGGTTTCCTTATTTCCATTGGCCAAGGCAGCAAATAATGGATACTTATATCGCTCCTTTCCTCGGATGTTGATGAATGGCTCATGTTCAAGTCTTGTGCGGATGAGATTTGGCAACCCCTGATCTGCAAGAACATAGAGAATATCCACGGCTGGTGTATACTTGCGAGTATTATATCTCTCAAATCGATTGAATACTTTTATCCAGTATGGAATATCCAGCTGAGAGAGGAACTGCCGTTGGGAAATTGCTCCCCCAGCCACATCAGCATGGTAAAGAATACTGTGGCTAGCATATTCCAAGAAGGGGTACTGTTCCAAAATTGTCTCTTTCTCATCAGCAACCCCTATGTATTCTCGCACTGATAATTGACTCATATATAGTTCACAGCATTTCTTCAGCCTCTCATGGCCTGGATATTCCCACTCAAAGCCAAGATCGGGCCACAATTCATGGAGACCTTTGTCTTTAAGTAGAAAGTCTCGAACAGATTCATGAATAAATTGAACCGTTGATTGTTGTTTGGATTTTGTTATTTCGGCCAATCCTTTCGAAGAACTAACAACACATCTATTAAAGAGATCACCGGAATTATTGATATCAACATCCGGTATCACTGAATCAGCCAAGCCCTTTACAGCTAAGCCTGACCATATAGCATGATAGAATTCTTCTGGCCGTAAGGGTCTCTTTGAGTAAAGGACCCAAAGAATAGAAAGCAACAGGTCTTCCATATTCTCGTTGTCCCGCATTAAGATATTCTTAAAAAGCTCGCTCAATCCACTTGGGATTTCTGCCAGTCTCTTCCTCATGGCAAAGCGACCTCGTCGCTCTTCTTTATTAAGAATATCGACAACAAGAACAATCCAAAGGAATACACCCGCAGCTTTCTCAACAAGTTGAGGTCTTAACTCTTCAATAAAGACAAGATCATTGATTCGGAGACGGCTTGCGATGTAATTTTGCATATCTTCATGGTGACCTGGCAGATCCTCAAGGATTAATCGAGTGCCCCAGCGTATGTTGATATAGGGATAGTGACGACTAGAAAAACAAATTCTCAAATTGTTCACCATTTTGGAGTTCTCTGTCAATTCCTCGAAATATTCAATCATTTCCAATACTTGTTGCTCGTCACACTCGTCAAGAGCGTCTACAAAGCAAATGAATGAGCGGTGGCCAAGCGCAGATATTGCGTTTGAAAAAAGCTCCTTGAGAATGGCTAAAGATGGGCAATCTTCTTGATCACTTGCAATAAGCTCCGCATCGTCAAAAATTGATTGGATATCGGTGTATTGCTGTAAGAGTTGGTATAGAAGAGATCTATACATGCCCCAGATAGACTTTTCCAATAGTTCACCTCGAGCGTTGAAGAAAAAAGAAGCAGTAAACACGTCTCCACGACGGTCCGCCTTTTTCTTGTTTGTGTATGCAAACTTCATAATTGTCGACTTGCCAACGCCTGGCTTCCCGCTGATCCATAAAAGTCCTCGGTGCTGGCTTGTCTTTCCAGGGTCCAGCCAGGCTTGATAGTCGGCGTGGTCAAGAAACCATCTGCAGGTCTTGCTGTGGGCAGATTTGATGGTCAACTTGCGGGAATCGATTTGTTCAAACTTTAGGGACTCTAGCAACCTTTGTCTACGCTCTCTGATAGAGGCTTTTACAGTCAGCCTGAAAGCTATGGTATTGGTTTATCCTCAGATGACAAACTTACCAGACTTGGTGTTGAATGCCGAGTCAGTTCTATTTAAACTACCATTCATCGCAGTGATATCGCTTTGAGGACTCCCAGAACTGGAACTATAGACGAGTTGTCGCGAAGGCTTTGGCAACAAGATATCCTCCGCCCTGGTTTCGGTCGCAGACATTATCGATAATAGTTCCTTTGCATAGGCAGCGGCTGTGGCAGCCGAATACTTTTGCCAGTCTTTGTTTTTGTGAGAGTCAGAATAGTCACAGATACCCCGAATCGGGAGACAAGGCAAGACGTCCATTAAGCCTGCAGACTCCATCTCAAAGCATATCACATCCAGTTCCCGGGCAATTTTATCACGGGCAATCCCACTTCTCATGACTTGGTTACTGGAGCCGATTGCACCATAATGGATTCGAGGATCCTCGGTCAGTCGTTTACTTCGTGGGACTAATTTTGAGATGTCGCACGCGTTGCAGTCGACCGCTGTAGACATATGGTTATATGTGGCATTGAAGAGCCGGTCTGGCATATTTGGGCGGCCGTACTGGGATAAACCTTTGGTTTCAAAATTCTGCCACAGGATTGATGGGATGCGACTCGGTGCCAACTCATGTCTTGACCGTAAATTTGACACGACTGTGCCAAGTAAATTTTGAGGAATCCTTGAGATGGCGGTACGCTGAATCCGGTCATCTCCCACGATCTTGCCCAGGTCATACTGCATCACCCTTGTCCCCACGACAACATCCCCAAGGCGGATATCAGGCGTGCCAGGCACCCCACCCCCAATTCCCACCATCAATCCAAATTGAATCGACGGAAATGTACGCATAAGGTTGGTGAGGACGTTTGCTGCATTGTTCGTGCCGTATTGCGCCGCTGGGAGACATGCAATGACAACATTGTGCTGTTCAACGGTGCCAAGCACGTAATTGTTGTTGTCATTCGTATGTCTTGGTAGATTCTCATGAGTCTCGTCTAGCACGGCGCGAGCTGCCGCCATCTCTATATGCAGCGCGCAGATCCATGCGACGGTATAATCTTCGTACGTGGGGTGGCCGCTTCGTACCGCATGGACGGTATTTTCCGGATCATCGCTAAAGGGATACCGTCTTTTTCGTGGGTTTAAACTGTCGACGTCAGAGTCATAGCCGTTGTCGGGTCGATCTCGGTTCGTGGGCATAGGGACTGAGCGTTCGACAAGCTGAGATTTGGTAGAAGTTGGACGGCTGTTGGTGAGAGTGTACATCACCAGAATCAAGTGTTCAACACCCGATAGAGGGTAGAATCACTTGGGGTGGGTGTCGGGATTACTGCTGATGCATGAAGATGGCGAAGTGCGGCAGGCAAACACAGCCTCATCAGGCTGCCATGGGTGGGTGGCGAACCACTCTAGGGTAGTGAGAAAAGTCCCACTTGCAGATGCACAGCAAGTAGATTTCTTATTAAAAGATCCAAGTTTTAAACTACAATCATATTAAGGTTTTTATTACTAAATTTAATGAAGTAATAAAAATATGCTTAATTTTTTATAATCTATCGAAAATTGAATTTCATCATTTATTACCCTGGCTAAAAGGTTGTGAAGATGCTAATTATTTCGATGAATTGAGCTGCCGCATTGGACTATTAAGATCACTTATTATATGGACTTCATAAAAGAAGTTGGCTTGTTGAGACATTAGGTTGCTTGTGCTTGTAGATATCGTTGTCGTTATTGACTTGGAGCGTACCCACTATGGCAGCGGAAATGGTTAGCCTGGGGGTTATCGTTACTGCATAGCGGCCATTAAGTTCTTGGCGATATGAGTCCCTATCGTCCAATGGATTATAGTCCATAGGAGGTTTAAAAAAATAGAACAAGATTTTATTTGCTTCATTTTAGCGAGCCTTGTTATGGAGATGGTTAGCGAGACTCTATCGAAATCTTTTAAGGGTGCGAATAGTCTCAGTAAGATTTAGAAACCTATTTCTGAGTTCGTCCTCTATAGGCATTTTTGCAGGTTTGAGCTAGTATCCAGTGAAGAACCTAATGTGATGAAGTTGAAAATAAGGAATTAAAGTGTTTCCTGGTTGGCTGAAACGATGGAGATTGTTTGTTTGCTTTTGATGAAAGATCAAGTCCTTACTCTTGGCTGACACCCTGTTTACACTTGATCATCACTTCATTTTAGCTTATTCACTGTGAATTGCGCCCTGTTTCTCAATTTGGCAAAGATCAGTTTGTTTCCTCCGCATCACTGTTACCCACTGCATTCCTTGCCTGTTTGTCCCACCCCGCTCGCTTCTCTCGGTCCATTTCCGAATACCTCTTATCCAAGGCAATTGGTGAATAATTTTTTGGTTTCATCATAGATGCTGGATAGGCAAGAATAAAAGAGAAATGGCTGATTGAGTACGAGGTGTCGCTGGGTCTCTAAGAAGCTAGTATAAGGTCAACTAAGTCAATTCAAACCTTCAACTCCTCATCCCCTATGATCCTCTCTGTGAGACAAGAATGTTGCATCCTCCAAAGGAGGCAGCTTGTTATACCGCACCCTGTACAAGTTGCATTCCATAGTGAAGTTGTTCTAAGCAATGGACCGAACTTAGAGATGGAGCTAAGGACCGAACCCGGAACGAACGGCCGAACCCGCTGGGCCGAACCTAAAATAACGGAGCGATGGACCGAACCTGAAGCAACAGACTTGAAGCGATTTCCCTACATAGAAGTCCATTAGACCTTACAAAAACCCGCCAAAAAAAAGGAGGTAACACATTTGCAAACTCAATCACCACCATCAAATCACATATGGAAACGAATTCAAGATGCCCAAGATTAACAAGGATCTCCTAGAAATATTGGAAGCAGAACGATATGAATCATGGAAATGACCTCAAGCCATCTTGAAGCTACTGAAATAAGAGTCAAGTTTTCCCAAAAGTTATCAAATGGTCGATGACGTAAAATTATCTCGGATCGACAGCATCATGTCTCGCTCGGCCCGACTACTCCATCTCCTCTGGTAGCGAAATGATATGTGGCAACATCGGTCTCAATGGATTGGAATGTTCTTGTGTGGATCTTGGTTGCTGATCATAGCTGACAACTCAGAACTTGATTCTTTAGGTTTACAAAGAATAGACTAGGATCATATTGGCCACGGTGGGATATAGATCACGCGGAAAGGACACCAGTGGTACCTCTAGTTCTAGGTCACAGGCCGTAATTGGCCAATGCAAAACCATTATTACTACATTTTCCATGTTTCTGGATATTTTCAAATTCCCTGCCATCCTTGGACGTTTTTTTTTAAGCCAAAGAGACGGTATGTTTTCACTTGTCCTTCATAAAGGAAAAAAAAACCAATTCCGTACATCCGCATGACTTAAATTTAGCCAACTAATCAATGGTGGATATGTGGCCGTGATCATCTACGATCAAACTTTGTTTATCCAAAAAGTCGCCGAGATGCTGATTCAGGGCAATCATCATTCCAGATTCGAGGCGCTTGAGTCATTAAATTGAGGTAGCTAGTCCCGCGCCAAGATACGTATTTAAAACTCACGGTGGCGAACATTTTGTCTCTTTCATCAAGCTCTTCGTTCTCAAATCTGCAATCTAACAGTATCGATCTTATCGAATTAAACACCAACAAAATGAAGTTCTCTTTAGTCCTTCTTCTTGCTTACGGAGTCATGGTTTCTGCCAATCCCGCTCCTAATCCTGGTATGTCCACTACGAATCGACAATGCATCGGCTTTTGGTAACATATTCTAACAAAATAGATCCCAAGGAGCTCGCTTCCAGAGTTGTACAACAAGCAGGGTGCTACTGGGAAGGGACGTCACCGGCCTGTAATGGTAAATGCAAGCCTGGTTGGTTTACCTGCAAGCGCGACAAAAGTGGTGACGGGAAGAAATGCTGGACTGGCGACAAGGCGCTTTGTTGCCCATCCGGCGATCAGTGCCCCTAAGAAATTACAAGAGACAACAAAAGCAATGAGGTGGCAGCGTGTAAGAAACTTCTGTAAGGTTCTAAAATAATATTAGCAAAACGTTACAGGGCGATATTGGCTATGAGACTAGGTTACAATCTTTAAAGCTAGCCTCCTACCTTTGCTTAAATAAATACTATAAGCCTACTACCCGCTTGAAACGACCTAGTCGGGCCGGCCCGTCTAATCGAGCCCGATTTCACAGGCCTAGTCTGACCTGTTTTGACGGCAGGAACAAACACACCGGCTTAGACTGTGCCTTGAGAAGCTGTTTGTTCTGGCTTCTTGGCTATTGTGGTCTTCTTGTATAAACTTACGTTGATATTGATATTTTATACTTGCCTGAATCTTTATTTTTCAGTTATTCAAAGATTCATTCACTGGTATGTTTTCTAGACGTACGACGACAATCCCGCCGCATCGCCCAAGACCAATTCCTCGCTTGGCTCTCCCTCGATGACCACACCAGGCTAATTTGGCAGCCCACCAATGTGCTCACCAAGAGCACGAAGCCGCCCGCCAAGAGAACTTCAGTACCCTGTCGGACGATACCTCGTTAGCGTCTCAGGCCAACGAGGGGGTCTTCGTGGCCGACGACGACGACCGATGGAGTCCCCCGAGTCCGAGACTGACTCGGGCTTTGATGATTTCTTTCTAAAAGCTCTTTTATATAAAATAGAGCAACATCGATTAGTCAAATCCCATGAATGATACGTTCAACTAGTGATAACCCAAACATCGCCCCGGTATGTTGTTTCTCCAAAACAACTCTTGAAAGAGTGCACCACCTCAGCCATTTCGCGTCATTTTCGGATTGATTTGAAAATAGATGAATAATTTCGATACATGATTCTTTTTTATTGTTTGTTTATTTATTTTTTACAATCAAATCAATATCTTGGGGCAGCGGAGTCTTATACCATCCAAAGTGAAAAAATCTCAGAGACACAATCTTTCAATGGACCCTCGCTTGCGCAGTGGCACAAAAGCACGTCACGTTGGCATTCGTTATCGGCTTTTCGAACCCCCAGGCGCAATTCATGTCCATTTCTCAGATCACCATATGATGCGCTGAGTCATTAGGTGGGTTGGAGCGTAAAGTAGGAGGGTCCGAAGGAGCCAAGGTCAAGCTAGTCTTGTTGAGCTGATCCCATAAAGATAGGAGCCCGAAACGTGAGCCATTCAAGATACGGGACTGTGATTGGCGTTTTTGTTGAGATCCGGAGTAGGACTTTTCCGCTTTGCGCGTCGGTCTCTTAGTGGCCACGACCTAAAAACCATTGGATTCTGATGCGCCACCCACACGGTGTGTTATCCGACCTTCTAGATGTAAGCGTCGCTTTTCTTAACAGCCGTAAATCAAGTTCCAATTTACCCATGAAAAAGAATGAATATTCAGAGAAATGCTTCAGTATTGAGCTGTATACCACCATTGTCATCGGGAGTTTCCGACCCACCCGGCTACAATCATCCACCTCGTCGGAACTTGCCACTCTCAGAATCTCCACGCGTGCCTAGTTCGGGAACACCTTCCAATTACTAGCGCCAATCCCGGGGGATTCCAGATCTCAGCCCCAACCCTGCTCGCATTGACATCTGGCTGTGCTAGGGAGCTGCGGACCCTGGGCAATGGCGGCTCAAAATAGCTTGTAGGGTGGAATTGACAAGACTCCACTTCTTTTTGGGGCCGTCTCAAACCGAGATCGCAATGACATCAGAACGGTGAAGGACTCGGGCATCGAATTGGAACGCCTGGAGCTTCCCTTGTTTACCGAACTCGTCCGTGCTGCTTCCGAATCGGAGCCTGGGATTGTATCAGATGACTGTGTGGTTACGCATAATTCGTGCGCATCAGATTTATTGATAAAGATCAAGGCTGCGCTTCGTCGAGTCAGCCATGGTCGGTAGTTCTCGTATCTCTGTTATCTCAACCATAGATAAGACGACTCTATATATATTGATTCTATCAAGCTTTATATTTGGTCCATTCTAGAGTGAACTGGCATCTTTATCTTTGCATCTCATATTCACAATGGCTCCAAGCGCAATTGACCAGTCTCCGCCAAATTCGGCGTGGGTAGATTGTGATGATTTGCGAACTTCCTTCACACTGGCCATGTCGGCCATGTACAAGACCGAGGTTCCTCTATATGGAGACCTAGTCCGAATTGTCAATGATATCAATCAGTCAACCTTGGGCAGTGCCCTTGACCCCAAAGTTCTTGCAATGCGCTATGGTGACGTTTCATCATCACGACTCGACATCGAAAGACATGGTGCTATTCGACTTGGAACACCTCATGAACTTCGAACTGTCCGCCGAATCTTCGCTTTGATCGGCCTTTATCCGGTCGGATATTATGACTTGTCAGCCGCTGGATTGCCGATGCACGCCACATGCTTTAGGCCAAAGATTGAGAGATCTCTCCACAAGAACCCATTCCGCGTCTTCACATCGGTGCTCCGACCGGAGCTGATCAAGGACGCTCGGGCCAGAGACTTGGCTTTGGACTTGCTCTCAAAACGAAACATTTTTAGCGATGAGCTCATGCGACTGCTTGGCCAAGGAGAAGCTCAAAATGGAAGATTGACACCAGAGCAAGGCCGATCATTTGTTATTGAAGCCATGAAGACGTTCAGCTGGCACGGAACTGCAGCCGCTTCTCACGACGACTACCAATGCTTAAAAGCAGAACACCCTATCCTAGCAGATATCGCCTGCTTCCGAAGCTCTCACATCAACCACCTCACTCCTCGCACTCTTTGCATTACTTCAGCCCAAGAGCGTATGAAGACGGAAGGCTTAAAAGTGAAAGCTAGAATCGAAGGGCCGCCACCCAGAGCCTGCCCTATTCTCCTACGCCAAACAAGCTTCCTAGCCATTGAGGAGTCCATAAAATTTCTTGCTCCTGCAAATTCATCCCCAGAGTCCTTAGTGCAGGGCTCTCATCGGGCCCGGTTTGGCGAGATTGAGGAAAGGGGAGCTGCCGTCACTCCAGCTGGCCGGCGCCTTTATGATCAGTTACTGGAAGAGGCAATGGCAATGGCTGAACAAGCCGATCAGGAACCGAGCCCAGAAGAGTTTGACGAATTGGTTGAAACCGTCTTCAAGAAGTATCCTGATACTTGGGCTGAGTTGAGAAGATGTGATCTCATCTACTGCACATTCCAAGCCACTCGTAAAGGCATGGAAGAGCGGTTTTCGGCCAGAAGAACCTATCACCTGGACGACCTACTAGAGGAAGGCTTCCTGGAGGCCTTCCCAATGACATACGAGGACTTCTTGCCGCTATCAGCAGCTGGCATCTTTCAATCAAATCTGGGATCGAAATATCCAGGACGAGATACAGAAGCCTCTCCTGATATTGACGGAATGGAGAGAAGTCTGAGGACTAGTCTTGGTGATGCTGATGAAATTTACCGCGCTGCACAGACTGAAAGTCTTGCCAAATGTTCCGAGGATCTTGGTGTGGGGATTTTGATGTAGATAATGTACGACTAATTGCTTTCTTGCGACCAAGTCCGCGAGTATTTCCTTTCAAACGTTTTACACAGATTGAAACGTGTTGCGATAGGTGATGGATATAATATGGTTCGAATTACCGAAATGGTAGACCTTTAATAGTCAAGTCATGAAATTGTAACCCTCATTTGACTTACGCACTATATAAATTGTTGAGGAGATCGGTGATTAACATGGTGCTGTTGAATACGACTGCGCGATACAGCTCCTACATTATGATTCTTTCCAATCAGAATAATCCTTTTTTTCCATTTTGATGGCGGCATCTGGCTGGATTACTTTCAGTAGGTACAAAATAAGCACCTCTAATGCCGAACTTGTAGCATATGCAAGATTATTGAACTCCCAACACAATTATCGCCTCCTGCTCGTCAGGAAAGGACGAAACCAGGCCGAGCGAGCTGAAAATATCTTCAGAGCTACCTTCTCAGTCATTCCCCATTAAGAAGTTCCACGTTAGCACTGGCCGGAATCGCAGACCCATCTTTCTGGAATAAAGAAATGAATGGTTCATAGTCGTTGCTCCATGTCTGTTGGATAGCACTTTTGAGGTGGTCATGATTGGGTGGTCCTCCATAGCTGTGGGTACCGAGAACAACCAGTCCATCTTGATCTCTTTGCAAAATCGGAGAGCCAGACTGACCTAACCAACCAAACCCATTAGAATCAGAAGCGTGCTGGGATTTTTATTACTTACCCCCGTACGTGGAAATTTTATATTGTAGCATATTGCGAATCTGATCTCTAAGATCATAGTTTATCTTGCTGAAGTGCTCGTACATTTGAGCGCCAGCATCGGCTCCATCGGCTGTGTCTCCAGGATAGCCAACAACGCCCAAGTGAATTTTGGAACTACTCAAGGATGGAGCATTTCTGAAGGGGAAAGGACGAAGATTCCCTTGGAAAGGCCTGTCGATTTGAATAAATGCAACATCCCTGGAGCGGTCTGAGGAAGAGTCCATCCATTCGCGTGTGGTCACCACGTTTGAGCCATATCTGGCCTGGACATCGCTTGCTTTGGATGAACCACTGCCATTATACCCGATGAAACAATTGATCTGAGAAGCAGGGCCGAGACCGGTCTTCCAATCATATACGGTGGGACCTGAAGTGACGAGCAAATCATCTCTAACAAGCCAACCAGTCCCCATCATCCAGGTACTGTCTCCCGATTTCTTATCATCAAAGCGAGATTGGATTTTTACAATAGCTGGGAGCCGTAAGATTAAACGCCGGGTTGCATTTGGGATTTACCTGACTTACATCGATATTTGCCACCATCCTGATGATCAGTGGGGTCAACGGGAGAGCTTTCAACTGGCTGGACTTCTATCCCTTTCGCCTGTTCTGTGACGGAAGCCTTGGCGATGTGTTCAATAGTGGGCTGCGTAGTGGGCACGTTGAGCTTCCAGGCAACTGCCTGGACAGGACTTATTGACGGGTTGGTTGACATCTTCCCCCAGAAAGGAATCCCTACTGTCCAAAAATAACTTGGGCGTGTAGAAACAAGGCAATGTAAAATTGTGCAAGAACATGAATCAAAGAAAGAGCAGAGGCGGATGGACGGCGGCCTCTGAGACCATCATCCAGCCCCTCACCATTCCGTTCAAATCAACTAACGCAAAATTCCAATAGTCGCGAAAGCTATCGATTCTCTGCAGCTGGGATTGCTCTCTGGTTAATCTAAATTGGCTCTAGCTCGGATTTAGCCCTTGAGGTCTTGTCGTTCCCCACCTCTGAAGCTGGATAATGGAAAATTCGCGCTTCCGGTCTCAACAATACCAATCACAATCCGGTATGGTGTAGTGGCTAACATTTCGCGCTCTCATAACCTGAGAGATCAAATCCCAGATCCGCGGAGCCCAGGGTTCGATTCCCTGTACCGGAGACGTATAAGGGTTCTTATGAATCCATTCTTTTAGCTTGTTGTTGCGTGGGTTGTCCTAGGCATGGGGTTGTGAGGTGCCAGGCACACAACAAACTCAACCGGTGCTCAAGTACCTCTGAATATTTTTTGGCGTTTCTAATTACATCTTAAGTTTTTTTACAAAAGAAAAATAAATAGCAAAAAAGGAGAGCAAGGGCAAATTGGTTGTTGGGTAATTGAATCCCACGATGGGCTTCAATTGTCAACAACTCCACAAATCACGTAATTCCTCCCGACACCATTTCCCTTCTGCAAGTCTACACTTCAACCCAAGTGTTATGTGTAAGTTATTCAGGACCAAAATTTAGTTAGGCAATCTCGCCCTTCTCCTATCGTCTCATAAACAGCTTTACACTGGAAACACAAAGTTGCCGACCGCCGCCTCATTTGCGCCCATCGCCATGTCTCAATCCACCGAAAGCAAAAGAAAACCTCGGGTTGTTGTTCTCGGAACACCAAAATTTGTCGGAGAAGAATACCTAGAAGAGTTTAAAAAAGACTTTGACTATGCAGTGCGTAAAACCCGGTCCTCTAGCCGCTACCGATGGGGTCGCCCCGGTGTCTAACGCACATCACGCAGGTCCTTGACGTCAAGAACCATCAAGAAACGCTCGAGCAGCTCCCTCTCATGATTGCCGAGCATGGCCCCATCGATGCTTTTGTGATCCGCATGGGCAGAGGCCCCTATCATCCTTTTGACGAGGAATTCCTAAAACCCCTCACCCCGCACTGCCAGATCCTGGCCTCCTCCGGTGCGGGCTACGATGACTACGATATTAACTGGTTGACGAAGAACAACATTTGGTTCTGTAACACTATCAATGCTGTTAATGAGGCAACAGCCGACATGGCCTTCTTCCTGACCATGGCAGTCGTGCGGGACACGACCCAGGCAGAGCGCCGCGTCCGGGAAGGCCTCTGGAAAGCTCCCGTCCCCAGCAGAGATCCGTCGGGAATGACCCTGGGAATCGTAGGCATGGGGAGCATCGGTAAGCACTTGGCCAGGCGTGCAGCCGCCTTCAACATGCGCATCAAGTACTACAACCGGCATCAATTGAGTCCCGAGGAGGAAGCCAAATACGACGCGACATACTGTCCCACTCTGCACGAGCTGCTCAGTCAATCTGATGTCGTGTCAATAAACTGTCCACTAAACAAGGAAACTACAAATCTCATCTCGAAAAAGGAGTTTGAGGCAATGAAAGACGGCGCATTCTTCGTCAACACGGCGCGGGGTGCCATCGTTGACGAGCCCGCCCTAATTGAAGCGCTGGAGAGCGGCAAGATCACAAGAGCTGGGCTAGACGTGTTTTGGGATGAACCAAAAATTAACGACTACTTTAAAACAAGCGACAAGGTCACGGTGCAGCCTCACATTGGAGGATTAACAGATTTGTCATTCCAAAAGGCCGAGAGGGAATGCTTTGAGAACATCAAGGCCTTTTTCAAGACGGGAACTCCAATCTCCCCAGTCAACAGGATTCCACCGTCTGCTTAATTTTAGGTACTGAATAGATAGACAACATCTTTTAGACCATAGATCGCAATCCAAAATGCTCCAGCCATGCCATGTCCTGAGTGCCTTCAGCGCCGTCACTTGCGAGGATCCTCAAAGAAAACCACTTGCACCGTCATGTCGTCTCTCACGTTTCGGCTCAGAGGCGCATAAGTCGTCATGGCACCCAGGAAAATCTTTCTTCTCGAGCCGCCCAGCGCATTCTTCACCAGACACACGGCCGCATTGTCCATGTCTTCAATGGCAAAGTGCTCCGGGGTGGCTCTCCAACCGTCCTGGACTCCGTCCGGATTTTCCGTCTCCTTGACTGGCTCGGGTCGACCAGCCTTGACCGCGGCGATCCATCGCGTCACGCAAGCGACGGCATCTTCATTACTCATCATGTCCCAGAGGCCATCGGATGCCAAAATAACAAAGTCCTTGGTGTGGATTGTTCGGGTCGTGACCTCAGGCTCTGCAGACATGTACGGCGGCGTCTCGTAGTCGGGACGTGCCTTGGTTCCGTAAAAGTCATCTCTTGCCTGCTCAATATCCTCCTTGGACCACTTCCATCGGTGGTCTCCAAATGCTCTTGTGACTGCAAGGCCCAAAAGTCTTCCAGACTCGGGGCTGAGAATCTTTTCCTTCTCACCGGGATGCTCACGGTCGATGCGGTTCACCTCATCCTCGTTGAAGCCTGTTTGGTCGCGACTCAAAACATCGGTGCTGTACTTGCCCGTCTCTTGCGACCACTGTCCACGGACTGCACGTGAATCTCCGGTGACGGCAATCCGGAGAGTAGATGCGGCGGGATCGTAAATGGAGAGGAGAGCGCAAGATCCAGCAATGGCCGGGGCAATGGCGGAGATGACCTCTGCGGCGCCGGGCTTGTAGCCAGCCTTTAGCGCCTCAATCGCCTGGTTAGTAATGCGGTTGTCGAGCTGCAAAAAGGCTCTCTTAATAGCGCCGTCCAGCAATTCGCCAGAGGTAGCCGAAGTCAGCTGGGACAGTGCGACAGATACATGTGGCACGAGGGTCTGCTTCAAGAGCTTGGAAGTTGCCCAACCCCTGCAAATTATGTGTAAATCAGCTCTGATCGTGAATCTCAGTGTTGTGCAACTTACGCATGGCCATCATAGACGCCAAAAAACAAGGTCTCGTTTCCGGCCACTCCCCGCGCAGCAGCGACATCCCATTCATCTTCGACGGGGTTGTTGCTGGAGAAGCGCACAACGTCCACCCGTCCCTTGGACTTATTCTGAGCATCAAAAGCAAACGAATGGACATCCTTGCGCAGCTGGGCGTTGGCTGTTTCGAGGTCCACAATCTTGACGGGCGATTGGACGGGAATGGCGCTGTCAGATTTGTAGTTGTCAATTAGAGGGGCGCGCGGTGTAGAGCTACTACTACCAGTACTTTGGTACGCAGCATATCCGGCCGTCACAGCGACAGCAGCCAGCAAACCCTTTTTCACAAGCCCTCCATTCCCAGCTTCAGCTCCTGTGCCAGCTGCCAGCTTTGCCGACCCAGTTGATGAGAAACGCGACCATTGAGGAGGAACCTGAGCTCGCTTCAGCAGCAATCTAGCAGCTGGCGGCACTGCTATAGGTCTACGCAGCATCATAATGATGGGGCTCGCTGTCGCAATTCAGCAATCCAGCACGTGCAGTCAACCTGACAGACAGGGGCGAGAGCCACCGCGTAGGATGCTCACCTATTGAAAGAAGTAAAAAAATGATTCAGAGTGGCTGATTAGTACGGGTTCCCAACGTAGAAAAAGACGGTCAGGCACTGTGAGGCTTCGTAGTGTGTACAAGTGGTGGTTTGTGAACGCTCATCAACCTGGCCGCACGGTAAGACACCAAAGCAAGCGTGGCTTAATTACTAACCTACCCTGGAGAGTCGCATCCGAGTCGACAGGGACTACGACGATGCGGTGAGGTTACACCGAGTGTCACCCGCTCAATGGGTTGGCATTTACCGAGTAAATCAATTTCCGTGAAACACATTGTTGACTGCGCCAATCCAATTCCTAGTTTACGCACGTTGTCTGGATCCTGTCCTTGCGGCGCAGTAAACGCCAAGGTGTACTATTTTTCTTCCTCAAGCTCAGTCCCATGACTTCAATCGCAACACAATGACAACATTCAGTTCAAAAGAAATCAAGACATTTATTGCCCATAGTCCCTGATGATATGTACAACGCCAGAACCACAACCCAATAGTATTCAACCGCCAGCGAAATAGCTTTTGAACTCTGCTGCTTGCAATCGTCTATTCCTCGTCGTCTTCCCATTCGCCATCCTCATCCATCTTGTCATTGACCTCATCTCCGGCGATGTCATCGCTGTCGAACCCGTCCACGTCCATGCCGGTGTAGTAGTCGTACATCTTGTCATCATCTTTTTCATCCTTTTGGCCCTTGGCCTTCTTCTTTCGCTCCACGTTGGCCTTTTGCTCCTTGCGGCGAGCCTCCTTCTCTTGTCTTCTCTTCTCCCATCGCTTCTCCAGCTCCTTGATCTCCTCCTTGCTCTTGTGCACGTACTCGTGCCACATGACCTTGCCAGAGCAGAGACCCTCCTCGACCTTGGTCAATCGCAGGCGCATTCGGGGACCAAGCTCGACAAGCTTAACAGCACGGCGCTCGACGTTTTCTTCCTCTGCTTCGGGCTCGGCATCGTTCTGAGCTGCGGCTTGCCTAGCCTTGGCCGAAAGAACTTTTCGGGTCGTGGAACCGACGACTTCGATTTCGTTGTCGGTGTCAAGCTCACTTCCACTTGTTGCGTCGGTTATGTAGCCTTCGCCGTTCTCTCCTCCAATCATGTAGTCCGCAATGTCCTCCAGCTTGCCCAGGTTGGGCATCTTACCCTTCCGGCTCGTTTTTGATGACAGGAATTGCTCAGCAGCGTTTAATCTTTTGATAGGCTTAGAGACATTCGTCGACCTAGTAGTAATGGCATAGTGACGGAAGTTGACAATGAATGTACCATCGTCCTCCTCAGATTGCTCGCGGTTCAGGAGAAGCACTCGTCGAATCGTCTTGAGCGGGGTGGCTTGAGGGTTGATGGGAGGAAAGAGGGACTGGAAGACGGTAGTGGTAAGGGTTTCGAGGTGTTTGGGAACTTTGGACTTGGCATCAGAGTCGGGGCGAGTAAAATTGTTCATGACCAGCTGCGACCGGAGTTAGCAAGGAGGATTGCGAATATTGCGAATTGACTTACCAGAGGAGGTGTGATGAATTCCTTGCCAACGCCCTTAGGATGTCTCTGTGCTCTTTGGACATCCTTGCAGAGCGAGTATTTTTCCACGCGAAAGTTGAGGGTAGGACCTCGGGGCGCGAGGGCCATTCGCAGGTTGGTGTTGCCGGTCTCGGATCGGGAGAAGAGCATCAGATGGGTGACGCCGAGGGGACCACACATGGCGGTGTAATCCCTAAGTCTGTTGCCTCTGCGCTCCTTCAATCGACTGGCGGTGCCCGGCTCCATGACCTTTCGCACGTCGGCAGCAAGCTGGCTGACACTAGTACCAACCTCGCCGGCTCCAATTCGGATGACCATGCTCTTGGGCATCTTGGAGTTGGCATGGCCGGCAGAGTCGACGTCAGGGTTGTTGGCCCCGACGTGGGTTCTCTTCTTTGTTCGTTTGCGGGCCATTTTGGATTGCGATGCTTGAATATGATTGTTTACGAGCTTCAAAAATCCAGACTGGGCCTTGTCGCAGGCGCAAGGAAAGGAAAAAAAAGTTTGGCGGGGACTGCGATAAGATTAGCACACGTGCGATAAGGGACCCCACTAAAATTTTCTCGATCTTCATCCATCATGGCTGGCATCCTGCGCATTACCATCTTCCCCCAGTCAAGCTCCTGGGATCGCAGAACTCGCGCAAGATGAACAGCGCAAAACGGAGAAAGGTCGCGCAAGATGCGCCTCAAAAGAAGCCTGTCGCCAAGGAGGAACCCGCCGAGGAGGTGCACGAATCCTCTGACGAGGAGTCTGCCACTCTGGAACCTCCATCCGCCGAAGAGTCTAACGATGCTCCCAAAAAGACGTTCAAGGACCTGGTGAGCTATTTCGAAGCATCACAAGCAAAAATCTCAATCTAATTTCTTCCAGGGAGTCGTCGACGCCTTGTGCGAAGCTTGCGAAGCCCTAAACTACAAATACCCGACCCAAATCCAAGAAAAGTCTATCCCCGTTGCGCTGCAGGGCCGCGACATAATCGGCCTCGCAGAGACTGGTAGCGGAAAGACTGCTGCCTTTGCCCTCCCCGTCCTCCAGGCTCTTCTCGACAAGCCTCAGCCGCTCTTCGGTCTCGTCCTTGCCCCCACCCGAGAATTGGCAACCCAGATTGGCCAGGCGTTTGAAGCTCTGGGCGCGCTGATTTCACTCCGATGCGCCGTCATTGTGGGTGGTCTGGACATGGTTCCGCAATCGATTGCTCTGGGAAAAAAGCCACACATTATTGTGGCAACTCCCGGTCGTCTTGTGGACCACTTGGAAAAGACAAAGGGCTTCTCTCTGCGAACGCTCAAGTATCTCATCATGGACGAAGCCGATCGTCTGCTCGACATGGACTTTGGTCCCAGCATCGACAAGATTCTCAAATTCATTCCCCGTGAGCGTCGTACATACCTCTTCTCTGCCACCATCAGCTCCAAGATTGAGAGTCTGCAGCGTGCCAGTTTAAGGGACCCCGTGCGAGTGAGCGTCAGCTCCAACAAGTATCAGACCGTCTCTACCCTGCTGCAACACTACGTCTTCATCCCCCACACCATGAAGGACACGTACTTGATTCACCTTGTGAACGAGCACGCTGGCCAATCCACCATCATCTTTACTCGTACCGTCTGGGAGACACAGAGACTCGCCATCCTTTTGAGGACGCTTGGTTTTGGTGCCATTCCTCTGCACGGTCAACTGTCTCAGTCAAATCGTCTAGGAGCGCTCAACAAGTTCAAGTCCGGTTCCCGTGACATTCTTGTAGCTACTGATGTCGCCGCTCGTGGTTTGGATATTCCTTCAGTCGATTTGGTCCTCAACGTCGATCTTCCCCAAGACTCCAAGACTTATATCCATCGTGTCGGTCGTACGGCTCGTGCTGGAAAGTCTGGTGTGGCCATCAGTCTGGTCACACAGTACGATGTGGAAATCTACCTGCGAATTGAGGCCGCACTCGGCAAGAAGCTCCAGGAGTACCCTACGGTGAAGGAGGAGGTGATGACTTTCCAGCCCCGAGTGGAGCAAGCGCAGCGACATGCAAGGAACGAAATGAAGCAGCTGACAGACGACAGAGGCAAGAGGGGCAGCACGCTCAAGGGCGGAAAGCGTGGAAAGCGGGATGGCAAACGCCGGCGGGACGAGATGGACAAGGAAGAGGGCTAGACAGTACCGTGGGACAATTCCGCGCCGTAATGATAAATCAACTATGCGAACTGCTTTAAATAGGAAAATTAAAATGGAGTTAGGCCCGTGTGTGTCAAGTATGAATTATCTTGTCAAAGTGCCCTCTACCACGCAGCATTCTTGGACTAATCGAACTATTTTGCAAAGTGACCAATGACGAAGTAATGTGGAGTTGGGCGGAATCAGAGTGTAAAGCCAACTCTGTATCCATGTGTTGATTTGGCCATGTCAGGCGTTCCCTTCTAGGGTAGGCAGCTTCAGCACAACTGTTGAATGATTGGGTCTCTGAATCAATTCAAGAGCGCATTCAATAATTCCCTACAAAGATAAATAAATTAAAAAAAAAAATCTTTTTTTCCCTTTTTCAAATATATTGTATTCTTTATCATCGAATCGATGTTTTAGTCGTAGTCGAGTTCTATGGCATAGAGGGTGGAGAGAGCATATGCACAGTCTTTGAAGGTACAACGAATGTGCTCGTTCTTTCTTCCACAACTGTAAACTCATGATTATAAATCGTTCCGAAACTTCAATTTAGGACAAATTTAATCACGGAAATTACCTAATGATGAGAAATCAAGTCTGTTTAGCCTGACGAAAAAGTCCCAACTACCCTAGGCCCATGTTAGCAAAATAGCCTTTTGCTAGACGTCTCGACTAGCAATCCTTCACGAACGCTCGTGCACCGACAGCTTTATAGCGCCCTCAGCCCATTTTATCAGCATCTATCGGTTGTAGATTGGATGACGACTCCTCAGCCCTATCCGGCAAAGGAGCTGTCATTTTCATTTGGTCTGGTACCACTGGCGATCCTTCACACTATGCAGTTCCACTCTTTGGTGCCTTCCAGCCATACATGTCCACGGCGTATAGCTAGTCGCGACACTGATCCGGGGCTGATGGGGCCCTGCCTTGATTGTGAAACGGGCAAACGCGAGCGTTTTGGGTTGCGGATCATTGGCGATCACGCAACTCCTCTCCGCTGGCTAAAACTCCATCAACGACAAGATAATGCAAAGAAGATACCAAAAAACGACAATAAAGCCATAAATATGTAAAATTCTCTTTTCATATTATCCCTCTCTGCATATTTGCAAATTCTTCATCACTTGTCCCCCTCATTGCCAAGTGCCCCTAGCATCCGCCTCGTTGTTTCATCTTGGGCGCCCCATGAGAGATGGTGATCCCTGCATGTCGGGCGGCCGCTCCCGGGAAGCTGGGTCCCTTCGCTGCCGGTGGGAGATGAAGGGCGGCTGTCAGGACCTTCGCGATGCAGCGTCTGGTGGAGGCTGAATGCCAGCTGAAGCGGCGATGCGTACGGGGTCGCACCCAGTGTGGGACATATATACACTTGGATGCCATGTTTCGATTCACAGAAACATTCAGTATTACCATTTCAGTTCAGCTTCATTCCTTTCGTTTAGGTGCCTAGTTTTGCACTGTCCTTTCTTTGCAGCCAGTCTCGCAACAACACTCTTTTTCATCGCAGTCTATCATTCATTCAACTTTTTGAACAACTGAAAATGCTCTCCTCAGCTATTCTCCTCACTCTCGCCGCCTCTGCACATGCCCATATTGCGTCTTGGAACGCGGGCATGTACTGCAAGGTAGATACATACCCGCTCGATCCGAGCTAACTGCACGTAACTAAAATGCTAATACTTGTTATTTAGGGCGGCAACGACTCTTCCGTCGATAGCCCCAACACCAACCTCGCTGTCAACCCCCTCTATAACCTGACCAAGGATGAATGGTGGATGCAGGCTGACCGCGGATGCAACCTCGTCCCTCCGCCCGACGGGGAGTTTCTCGAGCTTCCCGCCGGCAAGTCATTTATGACGGAGCTCGCTAATAACCGCGCCTTTACCACCCTCTCTTACAACGGCACCCTGACCACTGAGTGGCAGGATGGTAAGAACCGCTCCATGCCTTGGAGGGGTCCTGGAAACCCAGCTGGTTGTCTCATGGATGGTGGTGATGGTTCTGGCGGCGAGCTGCACACTCGCAGCATTGAGTCTACTGGTGGTACTGCCTGGGCTATTTCATACGAGAGTGATATTTCAAAGGTTAGCATGGATAACCTTGTTGTCTTTTCCGTACGCTACTAGTGAGTTGTCCTGCTTTGGATATCCAGCAACCTCGTATTCAGGATGCTAACAGATGATAGCTCTCCTTTCTTCCGCGAGACCTGGTACGATGTCCCGGCCGATATGCCTGAGTGCCCTGAAGAGGGTTGCTACTGCGCTTGGCTCTGGATTCCCGATGGCTGTAAGTCACAACCATAATACGAGCGCTAAACCATATCGACCCAGCTAACACCTTTGCAGGTGGCCAGCCCAACATGTATATGCAGAACCACCGCTGCAAGGTCACAGGCAGCACGTCCACCAAGAAGCTTGGTACTCCCAAGCCTCCCGCCTGGTGCCGACAGGAACCTAGCAAGTGCGTCGCTGGCCCCAAGCAGATGATGGCATGGAATCGTAAGTTGAACCCGAGGTGTTGAAGCATGTTCTCTCGGATGAGTTATCTAACCAGTTACTACAGAGGCTGAGGGCAACAATGTTGAGGCTCCCTCTGGCAAGAGTCCCACTTACAACATGAACATGGGCTTTTTCGACGGCGCTCAGGACGACATCTTTGCTGACGAGTAATTTTCGACCCGAGGATTAGATAGAGCTATGGGAAAAGAGCGGGGACAGTGAAGGGTAAATTCAGATTTGTACTACTATCGAGCCTGCATCCTTCTGGAGGGATTGGCAGTCTCGTTCTTCTTCTTTAGACACCGAGGCTGGTTTTCAATTTACAACCGATGGCCGGGTATTTTGGGTGTGGTGTATTGGCAAAAATCGCCGTGAATTACTTAAACTGTCAACTAATGGTTGACTGCCATTTGTCGCAAGGCAACTCCAATGTCTAGCACTCGGCTCCCAGTTGCCGCAATCCTGGGAGGTTGCGCCATACATCCAACTCGGTGGAATCCTTCAAGCCCTACGGAGTCGCAGAATTGTGTCGCATTTGCCGCAACACGAACAGAGCGATTCCGTAAAAACGGCCCAAATGGGCTGCAAAACGGCGCGCCGCCAATGAGAAAAAGGCCTGGCCAATTTTCGCTCCTCGCTGCTGCATCGCCCCTCGCGACGCGAATTCCGCGAGGCGCAGTGGGGGGGCTCGACCAGTTTCAGCGAGTGACAGTGCTACTCGCTGGCTCGTTCAGGCGCCAGTCAGACGCCCGTCCCAGCGCATGTCAGCGGCAAACCGGAGCCGAACGACGCTTATGTTGTGCTTATCTAATTGGCGATCCGATGCTCCGGTCCGTATCGGCCGAGTGAATACACCATTCTCGGCATTTTCATTCAGCGTGCTGCAGCGCACCGGGAGAATTGCAATGCGTGAGCAGTAGTAAATTTAGTATAAGTAGATGGGCTGGATGCAGAAAATGGAAAGGAAGAAACAGACAGAACAATTCAAATAATCAATACTCACACACTCCAACAACACATTCCTCACACACTCCAAAAGCACTCCAGCTCTCAGCAGCCGAAGTAACACTTACTCAGCCACCAACATCGAGTACTCTGACAACACCAACGTCAACGCTGACGACAAGCCTCACAACACCATTCAATCCCATCACCAACTCTTCAAAAATGGCTGCCCCCAACACCACTGCAATCATTGGCGCTGGCCTTTCCGGCCTCGCTCTGGCCCTTGCCTTGCACAAGCAAAACATCCCCGCCGTCCTGTACGAGACCCAGGATGCTCCCCTAGACATTGGCGGCGCCATCATGCTCTCGCCCAACGCTCTGCGCATCCTGGACAAGATTGACGTCTACGAGCCCCTCAAGGCCCGCAGCTTCGAGTTTGAGAAGCTCTACTTCCGCTCCGAGACCGACGAGCTCGCCGACGTCTTCGAGTTTGGCAACGCCGAAAAATACGGTTACGGCGCCCTCCGCGTCTATCGCTACGAACTTATAAATATCCTGTTGGATCTTGTCAAGAAGGCTGGCGTCGAGATCCACTACGGAAAGAAGTTTGAAAAGGTCCTCAGCGAGACCGAAGACGGCGTCACCTGGCAGTTTGACGATGGCACCACCGGCTCCGCCTCCGTCCTTGTCGGCGCCGATGGTATCCACTCCCGGGTCCGACAGTACCTCTACCCCGGCCTTGTCGCCAAGTTCACCAACATGCTCGGCATCACGGCCGCCGTCCCCACCGCCCAGCTCAAGGTCGGCCCCGAGTACAAGCTCCCTGTCACCCTCATGAACAGCAAGCACGGCGCCTTTGTCATCGCCGAGCAGCTTGTAGACGGCTCTGAAGTCCTGATCGGCAAGCAGTACAAATTCGACGGTCCCGAGCCCGACCGCGAGGGCTGGAAGAAGCTCAGCGCTGACAAACAGTGGGCCGCTGACTTCCTTCGCAGCGGCCACGAGGACTTTCATCCGATTGTGAGCAACGCCACCTCGGATGTGCCAGCAAAGAGGGTCAACATCTGGCCTTTTTACTTGCTCCCTAAGCTCGACACTTGGGCCTCAGACGAGCACGCTCGCGTCGTCATCCTCGGTGACGCCGCACATGCTATCCCGCCGACTGCCGGCCAGGGTGTCAACCAAGCCTTTGAGGATGTATATATCCTCTCAGGTGTTCTAGGCAGACTGGGCAGCGAGAGCTCAGACAAGGTTAGGAGCTCGCTCAAGAACTGGCAGAACGTTCGCCAAGGTCGCATCAACAAGATCCTTGAACTGAACGATCACATCAACAAGCGACGCATGCCTTCTAAAGAAAAGATTGACATGGCGCCTTTTGACGTCGAGTGGCTGTATGGCGCCGACTTTGACAAGATGATTGACGAGTGTGTTTAAACATGGGCGATGAGTTATGAGGATAGTTGAGATTTTAATTTGTAGCGAGTTGCTTTTTATGAACTATTTGAGTTGAAATCAATGTATTACCCAAATTAGTCTGCTTTTCAAACTTTTCTTGTTGACAATTTTGATTGCCAGTATCATTAAATAAACTCACATGTTCTACATGAGATGATTATGGTGGGGGTAGTGCTTCATGATACTTGTAACATTATTTCTAGATGGATCTTGACCGCTGCTATAGTCGGCGTCCGTGAAGTACTCCCATAGATACTTGACCACCAGTAAGACCTTTTGCAAGGATGAGTTAGGCGTGTAGCTGTAGCGATAGGCTTTTCTACAGGCACAAGAACGTTGCAAGACGTGTTAGTGAGGAGCCAAACTTGATACCAATTACTGATACCAACCGTGCATTATTTTGCGAAATACAGAAGTAGGGAAATTTAACCGAGCACTTACTTCAATTCTAATCTACAGGGTGTAGAGCTAAAGATCTATTGTGAAATAAAAAGCAATGGCAATGTTTGCTTGCAGTCAAAAATAAAATGGCACTAGATTTATGAGAAAATGTAGAAATGGGTCACACTTGGATAATAGAACACTTAGGCTACACGCCGCTTTGAGCTCTCTAATGTCTATGCAAATCTTCAGGGTGGTGAAAAAAACACATATTTTATTGCTCCCAGGCTCTCTTTCAAAGGTTGGGTGATATCTAGACGGTTGAGTTTGGCTATTTTCGTAGTGCATGATGAACAGAGGAAGCCCCAACGAGTGAAAAATGGCTGAATAGATATTCAAATGAATCAAAGTTAGAAGAAGTATCATTCAGGGGCATTTATCATCCGTCTCTCATATATTTCTAGTAGTTCAGCAATATATAGGTATCCATGAACAGTTGCAACTTGACAAGCAGTCAGGCCCTCATCATTGATCACGCTCGCGTCAGCTATCCCCGTATCGAGGAGTAATTTTACAATACCCGCATGGCCACTTGCAGAAGCGAGAAGTAGGGGCGTATTTCCTCTCCACCTAACATTTATGTCGGCCTTCTCAGTCCTAATCAATAGCTCAACAATGATTTCATGGCCGTTGTAAACAGCTTGGAATAACGGAGTTCCATTACCATAATTGGAATCTATGGTGACATCCTGGGTCTTGAGGAGCAGCCTGACAATATCGATATGGCCCAGTTTAACAGCAACACTTAAGGGAGTGTCGCCTTGGAGAGGGCAAGTGTAATTGACATCGGCCTTTCCAGTCTCAAGTAATAGCTTAACAATATCGATATGACCCAGTTTAACAGCAGCACTTAACGGACTATCGCCTTGGCAAGGGTAGTTTACATTGGTCTTCCTAGTGTAGAGCAATAGCGCAACCATTTCTATATTCTCATTGTGAATCGCTCGAAGTAATGGAGTCAGGCCATTGTGAGACATATTGATGGGGAAATCATCAGTCCCGAGGAACAAAAAAACCATAGGCATATCGCCTTTCTCTATAGCAATGCACAACGCTTTTGCTTCTTGATAGGAAATATTCGTCTTAACGTTGCTCGACTCGGATGATAGCCCGGAAGAGTCCCCACAGCTGCCACATACAGCTTCGCACGAAGAAGACCCAGAATAACCACCAGAGTTTTTGATTGCATGTGTAACACCGAGAAGAAGTTTGGCAATGGCTATATGACCCTTTTCGGCGGCGATGCATAACGGCGTTAGCCCAGCCTCGGGAGCTAGATTGGGGTCAACTCCCGGAATTGACAACAATTGCCTCACCATTTCTATGTTACCCGCAGTAGTGGCTAGCCCAAGGGCTGTAGGGCTATAGATTCCATGAGCATTGGCGTCAATATTTCCCGTAGAAAGTAGGAACTTTACAACGTCATAGTGGTGATTCTGCATGGCGTGTAATAGAGATGTACGCCCAAAGTTGTCTTTGGAATCTGGGTTTGCTTTACCAGAGTCAAGAAGAAGTTGAACAATTTCTTTGTGCCCATTAGCTGAGGCTACTAACAGCGGTGTTTCCCCTTGTTTATTTCGCGTTTCGATATCAACTCTCTTGTTTTGGAGAAGATAGTGGAAAATTAGAGAGTCTCCATACGCTGCAAATATATGAGAAGTATCCGAATTGACACCAGATATTTTGAAGTTCTTGACAACTCTATCGCTGTGACATTTCTGGTTGTGATTTTCGCGTAGAGGAGACAAGGTCATTGCTATGGCTTCTCGGATTACTCGAATCACGTCATAACTCATGTAAGCTGTAGCAGCCAGGAATGGGAACTTGAACGTTTGCTCCTCAGAATCAAACCATGACAGTATTGATGGGTGGAATTTGATGAGGTTTGGAGTGTTGGCCGTTGCAAGTACATAAGAAAGACTTGCTTTCGGTGTTAGTAAGTAATCTTCTTCGACCTCTGCTTCATCAAATATATTTTTAAGTTTAACCCAAGTTCCAATATGAAAACTCTCAAGGAACTCCCTTTGGGAAATATCATACGCACCAGCTGCATCAGCATGGTACAAAACATGACATAGAGAATATCTTAGAAATGGGAAACCGTTTCTGCAAACTTCATCAAAAGGCTCCATTTCCTCTCGAATTTGCTCCTTCCAGAGCCCCGAAGGAATTTCCCCAAGCCCGATGTAGTTAACAACGTCCACTCTATCATAATAAGTGAGACAGTATTGTTTAAGTTTCTCGTGGCTTTGCCCAGCTATTTGTGAAGATAGATGTGGCCAAATTTCCAGCAAACCATTATCTTTAAGAAGAAAATCAATGACTGACTCGTGGATGAATTGGACTATTGGCCGATGTGATTTTGTGATGTCTGCCAAGCCGTTTGATGAATTGAGAATGAATCTCTTTATATCATCCATGGTGACCACATAAGGGTCCCATGCGGATAATGCATTTGGGTCAACACCGGAAAGCACTGCAAAATAGAACTCCTCCGGTTTGAGCGGTGTCTTTGCAAATAGAATCCACTGGAGGCAGATGAGCAATTCATTCCTATGTTGACTATCACGAGTCAAAATACTGTGGAAGAGTTTATGCAAATCTTCCGGGATTTCTCTCAACCGTTGCTGAAGCGCATATATTCGGCCGCTATCAAATTCTTTATTCAAGATGCCGACAACTAGGACCACCCACATGAAAACGCCAGAAGCTTTTTGTCGAAGCTCACAACGTATATCTTCAGCTAATTTGCTGTGCCCAATCTTCAACTCACAGTCCACATAATTGTTAATATCTTCGTCATGTCCGACTTGACGTTCAAGAACTAGACTCAAACCGCACTTGACGGTAATGTGCGGATAGTGCCTACTCGAGAAGCAAACGAATAGTTTATATCCAAGCGAAGTAGCCAGTTCCATCAAATTCTCAAAGAATGAGATCATATCGCGAATTTGAGGTTCATAGCATTCATCCAGGGCATCAATGAAACAAACTAGTGGTGAATGACCACTGTGGCCCAATATCTTGATGGCTTTTTCGAACAAGGTCTTGAGTGGTTCAACAGTCCAGTTATTCTTGTCTATATTCGACGCAGCTACCCCCAGGCAGCTGAAAATATCACATAGATCTGGGTATTGCTTGAGAAGCTGGAAGAGAAGCGAGCGGTACATGCCCACTGTGGATCGTTCTAGTTCAGTTCCTCGGGCATTGAAGAAGAAATAGATTATTGTCATGTCATCCATGGTATTTCTCGCATTAGATAGAGCGAATTTCATCAGCGTTGACTTGCCGGTTCCAGGATGACCCTTGATCCATAGAAAGCCTTGGTGAGTGGGTAAACAGGCAGGATCTAGCCAGCTCAGATATTTCTCATCTTGAAGCAGCCAAGAACAAGTCTTAGCATGCGCATTTGTAATGGTCATGTGTCGAGAATCCAGTTGTTCGAAATTTAGTGACTCAAAGAGAAATTGGCTTTGTCCTTTGCTGAGGACTATGCTGTTTGAGTTGCGTTCAGATTTCCGAGCGTTACGAGAAGTAATCTTATCAAGAGCAGCTGTAACCTTCTTGAATTCATTGTCATCTAGGCCTGAAAATCGAGACATTCCCATGTGATCACGACCAATATGCTCGGTGGTTTCAACAGTGGGGATATTCAGATAGGACGAGGAATCCTCAACAACCTATCAATGAATTAGCAAAGTTTAGTAGTAATACAGATATCCATACCTTTTGGCCCGAAAGGATTTTGATACCGTATTGCTCTTGGAAGGAATGAATGATCCATTTACGCCGTTCGGCCATTGGTCCAAACACGTCTCGTAGTTCTCTGAGCCTCTCTGCATTTGGGAGTAGTGAATCGACAATCTGTTGATTGGCAGAATAACCGGCGGCTTTGAACAGTTTCTCGGCGACGTGTAGTAATGCCCCGCGAGGATCGGCGCCAGCGTGTGGAGTGCCCAAGAAGATGATCCCGGTTGTCGATAAGAAGACGTTGTGTAGTTCCGTTTGGGTATAATAACAGCTATCGGATCTTCTCAGTAATTCCTTCACAACAATCCCGCCTAGACTATGGGCAATGAATATCAATGGTCTGTCTGGGTCCTTCCGACGCTCTGACTCCAGTGCCACCAAAAAGTCATTCGCAATATCGTATATTGTATGTGTGCTCACAGGGGGGCCGGACCAGTGTTGAATCTTCGAATCGTAGCCATAGGTCAATATTCGAGCACTTGGGACAACCTGCGGTAGCAGATCCCGCGGCCAGAAGACGGGGATTGTTTGGGATGTCGGTCGTCTGCCTTTCAGTCTGGACAGGGAACTTAGTCTTGAGGCTTTGGGTGGTGGTTCGACGACGGTCGCATCGTCATGTTGGGCTGTCTCTTCCTTCTTGTATGTCCATGTTCGCTCCGGATGGCCTTTGAAACCGTGAGCGAAAACAATACTGCGTCTGTTAATCTTGGATCCAAGGTTGAGGTTCGAAATGTCATACTCCACGGATGGTTCATCAGGATTGGCGATGACGGTTAATCCAGTTGCAGGGACTGGGGGAGATTTTTCAACTGGAGCCGACCGTTTCATTGTCTTGGTCACTGGGCGAGAGTTCGAGCACGCAGGTGGCAGAACGGTATCAAAATTGTGAGTTTGTAGGAAGATACGCCGATGGCCAGGTAATGGAATGGGGTTGACCGCACGTTGGCAAAACGGAAACCCATAGAATACGTGTGGTCAAGATTTGAGTCGATGGTGTGAAGGGTGAGAATCGTGGGGCGCGTGTCTGCCCAACGAGGCAACATTTGCAGCATGCATAAGGTCGTGTTGTGGTTCGCCCCAAAATAGCCAGTGCATTTTCAGCCATTCAGCCCACCAAGTTCCCTCTGATCAAGAACGCATCATTACCGTGAAAGAGCTGTATGCATGTATGTGCAGTAGGAGAGAAAAAGAAAATCACAACCCGTATGAAATGCCATCCTAGGTATTTTTAATCAAGGACCAAAGACTTTCAAGATTGAAACATGGGGTATTCTCACAACTAGTCGGCGGACTACTGGAGGATGATTGGGTGTAATGAGGCGTTGATCATGTTATGTCCCACCTGCCATACGCGCTTACGGTGGAGCGCATTGGAGGGGAGCGAAAGTGCTGCCTTCGGCCCCATGATGCATGAATTGCTCTTTATTGCAAAATTTTAGTAACTCTAAAACTAAATCAGCACTCCGATAAATAGAGCTGACTGTCGCTACCACCTGACCGACCACCATCATTACGTGAAGCTGAGTGAGCGGTTTTAGGCCCAATAATGCATCGTTGGCACCAAGAAAACTGCTCAAGGCCTGACATCGAGGTTTTGGCAGATAAAACTCCTCGCTGTCGCTCTTGCCTACAAGGTCTCGATGTGCTGGACATGATCGCGAATCAATCTGCGGCGAGTGCGGTTCCGGCTATTCCCCAGGACAAACCGGCGGGTGAAATGAACCTGTGGTGGCCGCGTTCTGTGCCGTACTCGCCTGTAGCGACGAAATCAAACACCAGTGAACTAGAAGACCACTCACTAGAGAGGCAGACCCAGGGTCTAGTTTCGCAATCTACATCTACACCATATACATCAAGCCTCCGGCCAAGCGAATTCCGACTAGCGTGCTTATCCGCTATGGATTCTCATGACTACCCCCTGCATCTCACGCTGGAGGTATATGACTTGAATGACTGTCCTGAATATGAGACAGTATCCTACACCTGGGCCGGTGAAGACGATGACTCTGTCCCTTGTCGGCTTGTCTATGTCGGCCCGTTCTGGGATGTTTCGCTACAAACTAAAAACTGCTTGGAGATGTTGCGCTTCATGCGACCATGGCGCGGCACACGCATGATCTGGGCCGACGCTGTATGTATTAATCAAAATGACATCCGGGAGAGAAACAGTCAAGTCGCCAACATGGGTCTCATCTATTCAGGATGTACCCGTGTCGTCGTATACCTTGGTCCTGATATCGCCATGCCACTCCGCGGTATACACCCTCGGTGACATAGATTACACGAACTAGAGGACGGCACTGTTACTCCTTTGTTCCCTGCTCAACAGGGCGGTAGCGCTCCATACATGCAGACTCCACGTCATCAGCTACAGGATCTTCTCAAGAGACGCTATTTTTCGCGCATCTGGGTCGTGCAGGAGCTATTACTATCGCAACGAGTCGTCCTGCGTGTCGGTGATGTCGACTTTTGGGCCGATCCTGTCATGGCATCTTACTTATCGGCGAGTGTACCGAAATGGGATTGGCAGCAGACGAATGCCGCCTGGGTACAGCATATCACGCAAGGCTCCTCGATCATCAAGAGCCTTGGGGACTTACTTAGTCTAACCTCGCTTTCGCAGGCGACTGATCCCAGGGATCGGATATTTGGGCTTCTAGGGGTTATGCCCAGGCTCACTTCCTCTGAGATGACTAGATCATCCAAAATGAACGGACCGTCAATGAAACATGAAGCACTCAATGCAGACTACTCACTGTCATGCCAGCAGCTGTATATTGGACTGTTCGCTTACTGTCTTATCAACATGCAATCTACAAGTATTCTTTACCAGGCTTCAGGTCTCCACTCAAACATGCTGAACTATCCATCTTGGACCCCGAATTGGACATTAAACAAGTCATGGAAGCATTTATTCGAGTCACACACGATCACAACCCAGGACGTGCTGAAAGCCCTCGAAAAGATTCTAAGACCAACATGTTCAGAACTCGCACTGACAAGCCCTCACTTGGCTACGTTCAAAGCGCCCCTTGCCTGGCATGTCTCAGCCAAACAGTCTTGGCTCTATGGTATCAACATCAATCCATCAAATGGGGCTTTAAACGTCAACTTGACTCATTTTATGCCAATATCTCGACCGCTACAGAGGATTGGCAGTCTCAATGGGTTTTTCATTTTCGCAATGCGGACTGAAACCTTTACTGTGTATCTACTCTCGCGGCACGCCCTCGATACGCCAATCACCGAGTCAAGCAAAGATCAATTATTCATCCTGAATGTTGACCATGGCTCCTTGATGTACCTCATTCTACGACCAGTCTCTGAGACGCATGAAACCGAATATAAACTTGTTTCCGCTTGTCCGTTCGTATTAATTAGCATTCCCGCTTCGTTGATACGAGAGAATGAGATCCCGACATTGCAACCAATTGAGCTTATATGGCCTGAATACACCCTATATGATGCGATTCAGGATCTACAACATTATCTCGATCTTGAGTTGCTTGAGTATGACGAAGGGAAGCTGATACGATCTTTAATCCCTGGTGTGAAAGTCTACCGTGATTTGGTACCACTTTTCTCTAAAATCTTTGGAGAAGATCCTACGGAGCGTAAGGATTTTGTGGAAGGCTATCTGAGCATTGTCGGCCGCAAGTCCCTGCCGAGAACTGAGAGCGATTCCTTTATAATAATAACAGTCCAAAGTGACTGGGAAGGAATACAATATTTCAATGAAGAATCCACTCTGGACAACCTTGGTTTCAAGTGCGTGTATCGCATGCAGGGAAGCCACCACTGGTGTATGGCCACATCGTCGGCATATTCAGATCTTTACGGATCAAAGGAGATGCAGTTGATCGAAATCAGGCTAGAAGTAGATGGAATGCAAAGATTGTTGACTGAAGACTTGGATAACACTATACCAATATTGGGCATCATCCGCGAAAGAGTGCAAGAAATAATAAATGTGAGAAAGTGGACAGGCGAGGATATTTTGTCGATCCTGGGAAGGGCTCCCAGGGGGGACGATCGTTCTATTAGTATTGTTTATGGGATGGCCTTTCGGGATGTTTCATATTCTGATCTTTACAATGAACTTGGAATATCTGGGAAAACATCGATGGTTACTGTTTATTAGTTGGCAGGGGAGAAATAGGAAATTTTGTTCATTAAATCACCAGTCTCGGTAACAGTGTGAAGAATGCTCCAATATTGAACGTGCTGAGTAATTGACATAGCAATTGACTATCAGATAATTTTAGGTCCCAGGAATATACCAGCTGCTTTACACGGGGTCCGTGGTTGCTTAAACCAAATCTAATGGATCTAACTAAAGAGAGGGCTGCCTCTTATTATAATCTTACTTCTACTTAGCATGATGGTTTCGAGCTAATTGGCATTGAGACTCGAAGGCCAAGAACGCTCACTCAAACTGAGTTGTGGTGCCTGAGAACCAATAATGGCTAGTACAATCGCTAATCGGCAAATCGGATGTTTGAGTGGGGTGGTGGCGCCTTCTTAGAAATAGTTCAGCCATATAGACGAAATATTTTGGAGGCGCATCTACAACAGGGGCCAGAAAGCGATCGCCCAGTACATGCTCAAAAGATTCATGAATCTCTATCTCAATGCGATTTAATAAACTCCAAGATTTGCATCTTCTCAATTCCATATGCCTTTAAACACAAGATCGTTAATAATTTGTACCATTCGTCATAAACATAGTGATGATAACATTCACTGTTTCCCATGCAATAAATTCCGACGACATATCACTGGTTCGACCCGTTGCTAAGTACTTCAATACGTGTTGTAAAGCTTCATTCCTTCAAAATTTGGATTTAATCAGTGCCAAATATTTTTGCAAAGAGTGCTATCAATTAATTCTCAGATTAGCTTAATTGAAGGCTTGATTTTCGCAGCTCAACCTGCGAATTTCTCGAGAGAATGCCAAATAAATCCCGTAAGAGATAGGCCGTAAGCTGAACTATGGACAACCCATTGGTTAAATTAGGCTTACATGTGTCCCCAGTAACTGTCTTGGCAGCCTCGGCTCTATTTTTAGACAATAAGCCACCAAATGTAGCCAGAAATAACACCCAAAAAGTACCCCAGGTGCTCGTGGAAGAGCAACCCTAAAGTGAATGAATGGCCTTAGAAGTAGAGTTATGAAAGCGATAGAAAGAACTAGATAACCACTTTTCTTGGTCACGATTTCATTTTTTATGCATTATTGAGCTTAACTTAGTATAGCAAATTATGTAAGAACCATAACGATTTATTTAATCAGATATAACCCAGTTTCTTTTATATCCCCATAAACCCAGCGAATCTCATATTGTTTATCACGATCTAATCGTAAACAGAACCCTTCGACCACTTGTAGGCCGCTCTAATTCTCTTGCCGTATATGTAAAAGGCAAACGGAACTGGGATAAGAAGGGCCGCAAACCCGCCTGTGATGGAAGAGGCAGGACCAACACCAATGTTGTGATACATGGGCGTCACAACAAGCGGGAAAGCTCCCGCAAAGCAGGATCGAAGAAAGGTATTGGCTGCGACAGCTGAGGCTGCATACATCTGGAAAGTGTCGACCAGGTAGTTGAGAGCCGCTTGAAAAATAGTGAAGAAGCCTGTTCCGAGCAGCACCATTCCAATGCAGGGAACAATCCAGTGAATGTCCTTCTTCGCGGTCCACCCGATGATGAACTGGCCGCCACTGAAAAGAAACGATCCAACCATCATTGGCGGTAGCCGTTTCTCCGGCACAGCCCGGTTCCCGGCGGCTTCATAAGCAATGTTGTATATCTTTTGGTTGTAGATGTTCGCAATGCACCCAAAAACAGCGCCAATCATGAGGCACACAAAGGGCAGTTCAGCCACCAATGTATTCCATCCTCTAATTTCGCCAAAAATTATTGGTACCGCTCCAAGCTGCATGTATAGAATTCCGTAGCAAAAACTGGCGTACAAGGCCATCAAGAAGCAAATAGGCGTCATGATGAGCTGGATCGGCCTAACCAAAAACTTCTCTGCTAGCTGTTTGACGCTCACATCCCATTCCTCAAATTTTGCGTGCAGGGCCCAATTTCCTGTCTCGTGGCGCAATCGTCGAGCCTTGTAGATAAGGAGCTTAGGTGGATAACATTCGTCAATGAAGATGATGGCCACCAGAAGGATGACAGATTGAAGAATTCCGGTAAAGTACATGGTCCAACGCCATCCCAAGGATTTATCCATCACAAATGCAGATGAGATGATAGGACCTGTATTCATATAAGTTTTCTAATCTTTTAGACCAAAAGAAAATGGATTTGCTTACCTAACGTTGGACCATTCACAATGGCCATTGCATAACCTGCCATAGCAATTCCTCGCGTAGACGGCGTATATAAGTCTCCGAGAACGCCTCCGGTATTTGTCACCGGGGCGGACGCAAAGAATGCTCCAAAGAATCGCGTCAAGATGATTGTCTGGAAATCCTTTGCCGTTGCTGTTCCAAAAGTGAAGCAGATAGCGATAAACATGGGTCCCAAAACGGGTAACCTTCTACCGTAGACCTCGCTAAGGGGCGCCCAAAGCAGAGGACCAATTCCAAATCCAAACATGAATAGGGTCGTTCCAAGGACCGCTGTCTGCCTCCCGACATGAAATTCTTCGGCCACTTGCCCTGCTCCGGGGGCAAATGCGGCCGACGCCCATGTTGCTGACATTGTGACGAGGCCATAGAGGGCTGTTGTCAAGACTTTCTTGTGCGTTGGCCAATTTTTCGGGTGGTATGGGTCATTTGGGCCATCAAAATCCACGAGCTGGTCTGGTGTGGTTTTGACATGAGAGAGTGGGTGCGTGAAAACGGGGACTGGTCGGGATCGGATCCGCGACACGATAGACGCGCGTTGTGAGATTCCTGTGGCTGCAGAAGCATGAGTCGAAACTTCCGTTCTCACTTGATCCAAATCAAGTCCATCTTCGGCGCTAAGTTCTGATCCGTCTGGTTCGAGGTCTGGTCTGGTCTCGTCTTTGCTCGACGAATTCTGTTGGCGGGTTGGAAGCTGGCCTTTTTCAGCATTTGAGTCAGACATTGCAGCTCAATTAATTCAAGACCTTTTTTTTGTGTTTTCAGTTATCCAGGAAATGGCCTGATTGTGAGGCTGCTTCTTGAGGACTTGAAGCACAAACAAGCGACACACGGGCACTTAATAAACAACCCGCAACCAGAATTTTGTTTCCAATTATGAGTCTTCTAAATCCGACAGCGCCGAGGGCATCTATTTTGCCCCAAGGACCGTCATATATCCACGCTGGACCCATGACGTGATGGAGCCTCCTGTACCGGGCAACTAACCTTGTCAATGGAGGGGCCGCGAGTGGCACCCGGAAGCGAAGTGCCGACGCATCATCCGGAAGTGCGGCGATTCGGAGATATCGGTACCGATACGGCAAGTTGATCAAAAATGGGCCTAATTAGCTTTTGTTTCTTGCTTAGTTTATGCAAAAACTTTTTTTTCTCGTAGAAGAACATGAGCTGTATGTCTTTTGTATTTCTGCTTCTCAATATTGAAGAGATGGATTGGTAATGCTGAGTGGGTGGGTGGCTGGGAACGGAAAGTGGATGGACAAGGTTCCGGCTATTATGGGGCGATCAAGGACAATGAGGATCATTCACCATCAATCTATCAATGAATATAAATCTAGTTAACAAAAAACATGTAGCGAGCTCGAACATGATTTCCCCCAGAAGCTCCGGGGCTATAAAAGTGGCAGATACACCTTCATTCAACAACCTTACTAAGTGTTTATGATTGGCACAACCAAGAAACAATCAACTTAATACTCTGTACATCGCAACTTTAATATTCCCCTCAAAATTGTAGAGATAAAGGTACTTTTAGCAAACTAGAGGCTTGGTTTCGTCATCTTGCGTGATCAAACTTCTGTGTGGTGCTGCTTTTTGGAGCGATGCCTCAGCGTTGTCTCGTCAACTTGCTCCCCTAGCTTGTCCGCCAAGACAACCCCAATGGTAGTATTCGGCAATCCGCAATTGCGGGGCAGATTGCTATGAATTCTATTGAGTCCAATGAGCTTTGTTTAAAAGGAAAAAAGTCATGGGTATCTTGCCCAATACGATGAGATGTTGCGGAGTTCCGAGGCCGCTTAGTCAAACTAGGTCAAACTAGCGCCATGTTTGACCATTCCTCCCAAAAGCACAAGAGAACCACAAATGGTGGCAAATACAACAACTTTCCTTAGGCGTGATTCAATAATAATCTTCAAATGAATAAAAATCATATTTTATTCTTTATTTATGCTCGTATGTCTCATAACAGAATCATGACTTCGTATCTGCCAATGCGTATTTCTCCTATGCCCGTCCTCTGTGCTTAGCCTCATCCAACACCTAAGCCATCAGTCTGTATTTTCCGTACGTCTTTACACCGGGATACTCTAAATCCCGTCACGTGTCATAAAATCGTTATCCCCCCCTTTCATACGGCTATGTGCCCTCATTCATCTCGTCCAGATAACCCGGGAGCTGTCTTCTTCGCTCCACCAACCACGGCCGCCCCTCAGGAATATTTCGACCCTCGCGTTCCAAGAAACGTGCATTTCATTAAATGAAGGCACTTCCTCATTGTTTTCGGCAGATGTAAAAGGATTCCAATACCACGCCTCACCCTCAAATAGCCAATCAAGCCTAGCCTTATCCCACATTACATAGCCCCAACGGCGGTATGTCCAGTCGTTGGGGTGGTAAATTGCGGCATTCTCGATTCCGTCAAGCTCGTGTTTTTTATGATATTCCCACGATAGCTTCCAAAGTTTCTTAGGCCCGTAGTCGCCGTCATCGTAGAAAGGGGGCTGTTCAATCATCTCCTCTAGCCCGAATGAGTCCGAGTACTCCTCCGGAACCTCGGTCATGCAGGTGAGGACTTTGTGGAGAAACGAGTAGTGTAGCTCAGGCGGATAGTCTCCGTCGGTAAGAAGCCTCTCTCTCTCGGCGTAGGTTGTCGTAGTAGCCAGGTCATAAGTATCTGCGATGCCCATGGACAACAAGTTCTGGACATAGGCCGAGGACAGATCGGCGTTGAACATGGCTCGATGGCGGCCGTAAACGATGTTGTGTTTTGCGACATCATTGTAAGCCGGGGCTATGAGTCGGCCCAGAAAGTCGTGAACACAGGCGATTTGGGCATTCTCATAAGCGCTGAAGGTACAAAGAAAGGCGGTACGAAATTGGTCACTGACGGTTTGCGTGATGTAGGCGCCAAAAAGCCGACAATAGAGCTCAAAGCGATAAAAGGCTCGTGTAATTCGGGCCTTTTCTGTCTCGGACGGCGGGATGGCATGAAAGCTTTCTTGAATCCGCACGGGGCTGTGAGGGTTTGGCGCACAATATTCAATGAATCGCTGGGTTAAGTCGGTGACAATGGCGTGCAGTCTCTGAATCTTGACGGCGTCGCGCACACTCCAATCCAGTGAAAATGGGTCGGGCCGTGTCATGCCAGTGAGATATTCGGTAGCGTAGTCGGTTAATAGCTGTCTCTCGGGTTCGGTTAATTCCCTCCGGTTCACGGGAGTATTGTGGAATTTCTCTTCGCATTTGTAGGTGAGAACGGCGTCTGGAAGTATGTGGAAGCCGATGGTTTGAATCAGGGCCGTCGTTAGCAGATGCTGCTTGGCGGTGGTGAAGGCCTCATTAAACGAGCGGCATGCCGAGGCTGCGTTGATGATGGAGACGACATCGCCGACCGAAGCTAGAATGTGCTGGCGCAGCTCTATTGGCAAGCGTTCCATCGGCGTTTTTTCCTCTTGGCTCGCCATGTTGCAGAATTTTATTTAGAGCCGTCTGGTCTGGTCATCGGGTTGTTTTGTGGTCAGGTCGAGCGAGAGGAAGTGAGGCGGCGTTGGGTTGATGCGGGGCCGCATGCTTTGTCCAACAGCAGTGTAGGCGGCCGCCGCCACTTAAACGGCTGGGCTGACAAAAAACACAGGGGCTCTAAATTTAGGCAAATCGGAATCCGTTTCAGACTTTTTTTCTCGTATTCAGAAATATCCTCCTACCCACTCTTCGGGCACCTAGAATTCATAAAGAGAGGCTGGAATAAGCATCGAGATTCCATGGTTGTGCTTTTTATTGCACAGGACAGAGAACCATTGGAGGAAGAAAGGATGTTTGTACTCCTTCCACTTTTCCTCACCATTACTAATCAGGCTCAGAAATAAATACTTAATAAAGTAATTTAGACCTAAGCCTTGCGTTATTATTATTTGCCGTTATTTATTTCTGCTGCTTTATATGGACCGTCTTTCAAGGGTTACATCGTCGGCATCTGGCATTTCAAGGAGCGTCAGCGGTTCGCTAAGGTTTACGGAGGAAGTCCTTGCACAAACTGGTGCGGATTATCATCCGGGATAGTTTAAGACATGGCTGCAACCAACTGTGTGATCCAAGGATTGTGAAACAGATCCCTCGGGCTTTTTGTAGTTGGGCGACCACTCGTATTCAAATACAAACGAGGAGGCCATTCCTTATTGCCACTAGGCTGACTCTCCCCGATGTACTAAATCTAGACAAGGTTAGGGCCGTGCACAGCCTGAAGACAGTCATTTCACCTGTGAGACCCTATTGTGCCAAACTGAATGCATTCCAAAGCCCAACTTTCAACGGTGTATTAAGGCACCCAATGATTGATGGACCATTATAACTTCAAAAATGAATATCCATAAATACCCAAGGTCATGGCCTATTTTTGAGATCTTTTGAAGAGAACAGAGCCTAACATAAAGACAACTCAGCGGCCTTCAGTAGCCGAGCCGTCCGTTGTGTATTTTCTAACTTCGCATAAATAAGTGTATGTAAAGGTGAATAAACAAGACAAATATTTAGTGTATTTTATTCGTAATAGTTAATTATTTATTTTAGGAAAACCGACTACAACTAGAGTAGTAATGACATGTAGGTGGTTTGTCAGTCATCAGCAAAAGTGACTCAGCGAGTCGGCCCCAGCCAGATCCACTTTAGATGGCGAGTCATTCTTGAGGCATTAATTGCTGTCGTGACACCCAGCAATAAGAACTCCCCGAATAGCTCAGTTGGAAGAGCGTTGGGCTGTAATTGATGGAATGCCACCTGAAGGTCACCTGTTCGAACCAGGTTTCGGGGATTCGTTTTTTTTGCCCATCCGTCTTATTTCTCATCTAATCTTGTGATGGAGCACCCATGCACTCGCTAACTACTGTTTCTTTTTTGCATTCCAGCCAAAAATGATACAGTCACCCAGAAATCTTTAGGAGAAAATCACAAAAGTGTTGGCAGTAAACCTAAATGAAGAATGGACTACAAAAAAAAGAATTTAAGATGTATAAGAACGGTTTTTTTTTTCCTAATCCTCCTTCTAGTTCAATCGGGATTGCTCGTGGGCCAGATAATCTGCTTGCAACGGTAAATTATTCGCCACAGGCGAAATAGTATTATAACTTTCCAGCCTCCAAACTCCTATGCCAATTCTAAAGATCCCATAACCCTATTGTACACTCATTCCATTTACAAATACTCATTTGCCTTAAACCCTTCCAACGCCTATGCATCCGGATCTGGTGATCCCTCTGGGGTGGTATGGAGCGTTTCTTCTCCAACATCAGCCATCTCAGTATCTTCGTGGAGGGTTTCGTCATCCTCCTCGGCCTCTTCATCCTCTTCGGCTTCGTCGCCTTCTTCTTCTTCTTCCTCTTCCTCCTCCTCCTCTTCAGCTTCCTCTGCTTCTTCAGCTTCATCACCATCACTCTCCTCCTCTTCATCGCCTTCACTCTCGCTATCAGCGTCTTCTCCACTAGAGTCTCCGCTATCAGTCGAGCGTCCAAGGTTGGGGAACATCAGGCCTGGAGGCATTTCTTCGTCATATCCCTCAGGCACGTCGCTGAGGTCACTTTCGTCGTCTGCAGAGTCGTGAATGCTGCCCGGTTCGCTGTCGTTGTCCTCCTTCTCGGTGACCTTGCCATCTGCAGCCTCCTCAACCTCTTCGGCTTCTTCAACTTCCTCAACTTCCTCCTCCTCCTCTTCATGCTCTCCCGCGTCCTTCATATCAACATCCTCACCAGCCTCTCTCCTAACCTGAGCATCAGGGCCCTCATCATCGCTGCCAGCTTCGCTAGGCGCTGCGCTGGCTGCGGGATTGGGTGTGTGGCTTCCATTCTTGCCGCTTGAGACGCTGCCGACTCGGCTCTTGTTGGCCTTGGGGGCCTCAAGGGCCCGAACAACAGCCTGTTCTGCTTTTCGCAAGATGTCCGGCCTCCTGACTCCCGACCTCTTGGATCGAGGCGCAACCTCAGGTTTTTCGGCTTCTTGAGGTGTTGTAGTGCCGGTGATGTTTTCCTGGCCGTTGGGTGGGTTGAGAAGATTGTTGAGCGAACCAGCCGACTTTGCCTCTGCTTGTGCTGCAGCTTCCAATTGGGCCGCGGCCTCCTTTGCATGGTTGCGTTCCTCAATAACCTTGCTAGGCTCAGGACCTGGAAGCGTCTTGGCAATCTCGACGTAAATCTTCGAGTAACAATCGTTGAGCAAGTCATCAATTGGCGCAACCTTCATGAGGTTGGCATTGAGCTTCTTCAGTTCGATGGCATCCTTCATACAGTTGAAGACGGGGACTTCAATGCCATCACCTGCGGCCCAATCTGCAATCCTTTCGCCAATAATGTCAAACTCCTCGCTCGTCAATGACTTGAATGCATCATCCTGAACAGGAGTGACATGATATGTTTGTCGAAGAAGCTTCAAGTATACGTTGCAGCATGACTGCCATAGATCGATAAAGTGGTAAAAGTCTGCACCCTTCTTTCGTAGTCGCCTTAGAAGCTGCTCCGTGTTAACCAGGTCTGCCATGATATCGAGGAGCTTCGTCATGAAGCGAACATATTGCTCAGTATAGACATGGTGACGACCTGGTCTCTCTGCGTCGCATTTCCACACATTAATAACCATCGTCTTGGTGACCATGCTCTCTCGTAAAATGGCAAAGGCGGCCCTGGCTTCAACGTTCTTGTTTCCGCCCTGGGCAGCACTACCGTCGTCAAACAAGATGCGCGCATGTCGCATAATGATTCTATGCTGCCAGTTGGACTTGTCCTTGTCCCTAAGCTTCGACAAATTCCTGATGATGTACTCCTCCCAATCTTCAGGCTCGGTGAACGAGGAGAAGTGGTCATCTGGGTTAACCGTAAGGCCAAACGGTTGCTCTGAGAGTATTTCAGCCGCCTCGGCAGATGGCAAATCGTTTCGCATCACAAGTTTGTGGAGAACTGAAACGATTTTGTAGTGTGGTTCCAGGATAGGCTCGCTGCTCCTCGACTTCCTAGCGTTGTAAGCCACCTTAACCGCCCTCTTCAGAGTGCTGATCAACAGCTGGATCGGTATCTTGGAGACCAAATCCTTCTCGTCCAGCTTCTCATCTGGAGTTTGATACATTTTCCAGTAGCATTTGGCAAGCATGTAGGGGTTTCTGCCCACGGTTAGTTCTCTTCAATCGTTCAGTACAGGAGGGTCAACTCACTTCCAGTTGTCCGGTTTTCGCTCCATGGCCATTTTAAACAGCTTGGCAGCAAATTTCCAAACCTTATACTCGGTCATTTGGTCGTGAAGAATGCGCTTAAAGGTGCCTGCTCCCATGCTTTCTATGAAGAACCGTTCTTGTTCGGAGTGCAAGAAAGGCTCCATCGCAAATGGTTCTCTGCTGGATGCATATAACCGCATGGCAAACTTGTGGTACAGGTCATGGAGGGGATCTCCATCATGGGTATTCACATCCACGTTTCGGGAGTGCGAGAGTGCAAGAGTATAGCAGTGGATGGCATTACGCTGGAACTTGACCAGCTCAGCGCGATCCTTGTTCATCTTGTCTGCAGTCCACAAAACAGCCTCATCGAGTTCGTAGTCGAAACATTCAGCCAAGCGGAACCAGGCATCCCACCTGTCAGAAGTAAACTGCAGCTGAAGTCGCAAAAAGGTAGCGCCAATTCTCAAGTCATCTGTGGCACCAGGAGTCTGGCGTCGATTTAGATCAACGCCTTTAAACTTGGTCAAAGCCATCATTCCGAGCAAGAAGAACCAGCCATGTCTGGCCAAAGCTGTCTCCGGGGTGTTGACGGAAACAGCATCCACGGAAATATTGCCAAGGAGAGCCTGGTACAGTCGCAGAGGATGGATGGGTTTCTTCAGAAACTCTGTAAAGTTGCGCAAGTTGTGAATCATCTGAGGGGTCGATTTGGTTTGGCCCACAGTCTGCTGCATGTGTTCGATGGTCGTTTTTAGATCCGACTTAAGCAAATCCTTCATAGGCATACGGTTGGCAAGAACGGTGACCCTCTCGACCAGCTGCATCGTCTGACGCTTCTCCAATTTCTCGGTGGGACAATTGTGATCTTGGACATCCCAAATTCCAGCTCCGAGCTTCAAGCCGTGCAAATCATAGAGGACCTGGGCGAGGTAATCTTCCCAGTTGTCGATGTTCTTCAGCTTCAGAAGCTCTACGCGCATCATTTTGAGGAAAATCTTGTTCGATCCCTTACAGAATTTGCGAATACCAATGACTTGATGCACTGCCGCCAGGAAATCAGCGAGGTCCTTGTCGCGCTCGATAATTCTCGTTTCTTCAGTAATGGCATTCTTGAAAATGGTGTATTGGAGTGACCATGCTCGAACCTCCATCTCTCTCAGTTTGTTCCTAAGTTGTTGAAAGACAGAGTTGCTGGCCGCATTTCCGGAGGGCGTGGGTTTGATTCCAATTCGGAGTTCGTCCTCGCACAGAGCGGCGACATGAAGCAAACAGTTGACTTTGGAAAGCGCCGCCGCAGTAGACTTAAGGTGATCATCGTCAATAATGTCAAAGGCAGTGCTGTCATTCAGTGCCAGAGATAAAGCCTGGATCAGGAGCTCATCCAAAGACTTAAGAGTCCTCATAAAGAGGAGCTTTCGGGAATCAGCCAATGTCTTGGAATATGTCTCGCCTTCCAAATCAGAGACAATCATCTCGATGCTCTTCAGGTGGCACGAAAACTTTTTCGTAGCATATCCAATAGCATCATAGGCGTCACCCAGCTTTGACCAGAGGAACAGTCGCAGCTCGGTGCTACTATTAAGAAGAAATTTCCACAAATCTTGGAGCCCTTGACTCGCGCAATCGGAAATCGCCTGCTGGTTCTGTTCCTGGACTGGAGTAGCATCACCCTCGGCTTCGGCCTCATCGTTAGACTGAGTAAGCGCATGAACAGACGTGGGATTGAGAACAGGCTCCAAGGTCTCAATAACGTGAACTGGGTTCTCCATGTCGTCTTGGAATAGGCCAAGGAAGAAATCCATTGTTGTCAACTTTGAAATCTCACGATCGGCAGCGGCGGATGAAATCATAGGCATCACCAAATTATTCGGCAAAGTAATTTTGGGAATCTCTTCGCTAGCCAAGAAGTCTCGAAGGGAGGTCCACATAGCCAATATGTGTTCTCGAACTGGATTCTCCGCGAATGAAGACGTCAGGATAGATCCCCAGAGAAATCGAGCTGAGATGGGATCATTGGTGGGGCGATCCAGTAGACGAACATATGCTGAGGCGACATCCAGCCATCTTGCAAGTCGGTCCTTTGTCTCGACCCGGGTAGCGTACTCAACAACGCTGCTAGGGTTGGTGATTCGCTCGTAGATGTCGATGTGAAGTTCAAAAAGCATTGGCACAATGTGCTCGAGCGCAGTCAATCGCTCAGGGACACCCACAGCCAATTCCATCTCGTCCGTGACTCGCTGATACAACGCCGAGTCAACGTGATTTAGCATTTGGACAACGGACGTCTTCATCGCATCCGACCATTTGGCAGTGGTGTAGCTTTCGCTGATGGCCCTGACCCACTCAAAAGCGATGTCTTCGCCCGTCATCCATGAACGACATTTGTGAATCTTTTTGGCAAATATTTTAAGACCTAGGACTTCGTCAAAGGCAGCTGTGGAAGTTTGATCCTGAGAACCGGTCTTGGCATGCTCCAAAAAGGACGAGAGGCCCAGACTAGCTTGCTCATTCTTGCTGAGAAGCGCTCTAGCAACTCCCTCTTTGAACTCAAAAAATGCACTTTGTAAATCTTTCGCAGCGAGACAAGTGATTTTCCCTGGTCGATCCTCAGCTTCAGATGACTCCACCAGCTCATCGAGAAATTTCAAGGTCGACTCGTCTTTGACCTCGATATGCTCAAGAAACGTGCGCATCATTTTGAACAGGTATGCATCGACTTCTTGATACTGCTGTAATTGATTTGCAATAAGTGTGCTCGGGTCTGTCGTTTCCTCGAGTGTTTCTCTCCTTCGAACTCGCTTGCTTCGCTTCTCAGATGCATTCTCCTCATCAGCCCCATCTGGTAGGCCGGCTACCGATTGAGATCGTTTTCTCGTGGGCAGAGACATGCTACGTTCACTCGGCTTTAAGTTTTCGCCTATGCTATCGGATGCGTCTTTGTCATTGTTCACAAATTTTCCATCCTTATTCTCCATTTCAGTAACGCCAGAGTCAGAGTCCGGCGCCTGGTCTGCATCATCTTTAGCTTCGGGGCTCATGGTCTCAGGTTCACAGGAGGGAGATTTCATGTCGACATCCTCCAACGTGCTGTTCACAATTGTGTCACAGGCATCAAATGCGGCTGCAGCGTTCTCGAGACATGAGGTCAACTCCGCGCCGAGTCCTGGCCATGTCAAGACGGACTTGCTAGATCCTTTGCGCGCTGGTGGCTGTGATGCAGTCTCTTCTGTTTCCTCTTCAACCTGTAGGTCGGGGCTGGGGCTTGGGATTGCGACTGGGGGCTCCAGAGATTTGGTGGGATCGGGTAGAAATGGGATCGGGTCGAGGTGTCGCTTGAGCAATGCGGGCATCTTCTTTTTCATCCATGGCGCCATGGCAGGATGTGTCAGAGCAATTTCATCGTCCAAAAGTCGCAATTGGTCTTTGAGCTGCTCGCCAGCCAATCCTTCTGCCAGGGATGGGGGGTCGAACTCCATCACAGTCGGGTCGTCGTCCAACTCTATCGCAGATTCCAAACAGTAGCGCTTTATCCTGCCGCTGTTCATGGAGGCCGCAAATCGGGCTGCCCTCCTCCAAAGTTCTGGGTCAGAGGGATCTTGGTCCAGGGCGGCGGTCCAATTATCCATGACCTTGCCCCCATCGTCGTCATTGTAGTTGAGTCGTGGCTTCGATTTCCATGCCGCATCTGTGGCGATCTTGTCCTTAATCTTGTCGACAAAGAATTGGCCATAGTTTTTGTAGGAAAGGTAGAGAGCCTGCGCAAGACTCGCTGCCACCCCATCTGCACCCCCAGCATCGACACTTAGTTCGCCGGCGAATGGATCTACCACGGAAGGCTCCGATTCGGCTGCGGCCAGGCGCTCTACTCGTTCATAGTCGGTCTTTGCCTCGCGGTACTTGAAGATTTCGGATTCGAATAGCTCGTCGTAGGCGGCGGATGCGGCGTCTCGTGATCGAGCGCCCTGGGCGTGGAGTTTCAAGGCATTCTGGAATCTTCGCAGTGCCTCATCAACCTAGATATAGTGAGAAGACTGGCGCGACAGCAGTGGCATGTCCGGGAAACAAACGTGAAGCTCCTTGGTGGTATCAATCTGCTCGTCGACGTTGTCCTCCGGTTCGAGGTTAATAGCTTGGAAAGCCGGCTGCAATTACGTATCACAAGTATCAGCACAGAAACCAAGCAAGTGCGCGCGCCAGAAAAATTTACCATTGTTACGGCGAGAGAGTTGCCGATATGAGCGGCGGCATTCACATTCGAGCGTGGAGCGACAAGCAATTTCCCCTCTGGTGTTTGTGTTTAACGCTGATTTGGTTGGCCGGCACCCATTAAGCTGCATCGGAAGCGCGTTGGGACGCGGTTTGAGACGTCAGCCTCATCAAGCCACGTCGTTTTTCAGGGGCACGTGGAGTGTGGCGCATGGCAGGCTGCACTGCACGTATCGTCGCCTGGCCCTTGACCTAGCTACAAGCCAGATAGATCTTAGGGGCAGCTTCCCAGCAGCTCGACACTCACTCCAGCTCCACCTTCAACTCCAACTACAACTGCGACGCGGGGAATTCGCAACTGTCGTCATCCAACTTTGCGGCGCCTCCGTATCGCTTTCCGGTTTCATCGGCGGCTCTGGTAACGCAGCAGAGGTCCCCTGTTCCTCCGACACCAGCCCCGGCAGAGGCATCCACCGCCGCAATGGTCGCGCCAGCGGTGCCTGAGTGAGTGCAGCATGTGAGGTGGTGGTGGTCTGTGACGACCTTGGACTGACTGAGTGCCGCATAGGATCACCGAGGAGATTCTGCACGAATCAATTGACGCCAGAACCGAATCCCTTGTTGGCCTCCGCGAGCTTGGCCCTCCTGATCTCGTGCACCTGTTGAAGCACGCCGTCCGAAACCCCCAGAAACAGGTGCGCACGCTGACCTGACGCAACAAAGTCCCCCAGGCTGATGATTCCCAGACCGGCGTTTACCACCATGTCACCGGCGTCGACGCATCCTCATCCGCGAGTCTCGCTGCCTACATCAACACCCTAACCTACAAGGAGAGCGGTCCCAATGCCGTCAACAAGATTGTGGAGGGAGTTTACTGGTACATATCCCTGCTGCGTCGGAAGCGTTCCCCCCCAAGTTCGTCAACTGACCACGCATCAGCTGTTACAATGCCTTCTCACGCCTGGACATGCGCGTGCATGTTTCCATCCCCGGAACCGTAGAAAGTTACTGCGTCGATGAGCGAGGCGAGAAACGAAAAGCGTCCGAGGATCTCTGGCTAGAGACGTACCTGTGCAGCGTCCTGCGAGCGTACTCGTATGCCGACGATGGCAGCGGCGATACCATCCGAAAGATTATGGGCGTCCGACGATTCAATCCTGTGACGAATACCGAGACAGAGCATCGCTTTCTCCATTCTGCCGAACAGCTTTTCTTCCGAGGATGGCAGTTGGGTTCCGACTCGGTGGTCCAGGTGCCCACCAATGTGTCCAACCACCTCACCACCGGCCTTCTAAAGTACCTCCATACGACCGGCCGATACGCTTCAGGCATTAACTTGTTCGAGAAGCTTCGCACGCAGAGCATTGAAGTCTCGTCATTGTTGTCCAAGGTCATGTTTATGGGCAATGAGGAAGTGGCTGGAGTCAGGACTCTACACCAGGCTCTCAAGGAAACACCCATGGACTATGTAATGCTCGACACGCAGGCCGAGTTTCTGCTCAAAAAGGCCAATGGCGCACCCACCCCCGAACTCCGAGAAGAAAGACTCAAGATGGCTCTGGCTTGTGCCGATCGTGGCACCATTGCTGCCCCCACCGAGTTTAGCACCTGGGCTCGCCTTGCCCAGGTCTATGTTGCAATGGAGGACTGGGACAATGCTCTCACTATTCTGAACTCTTGCCCTATGTTCACATACCAAGACAAGGATACCCCCCTCATGCCCGAACCAAAGGAAGTTCACCTACCAACGCTCCGCGAAACCCGCCTGGACGAGATCGACAGCGAGCCCGAGTCCCGATACTCGGAGCACGTGGACCCTAGCCTGCTCAACCTGCGAGCTGCTGCTTACCGTGGCACATTTAAGCAGGCGTACGACATCTTGACAGAGATGACGGCCAAGATTGGCTGGGACCAGCTATTGAAAATTCGTAGCAACGTGTTTGTGATGGAGGATGAGTACCGAACAGAGAAGCAGGAGGCCACTCAGCCGGCGGCCCGCAACCCCAGCACCGACGGTTTACGAGGAACGCCTGAGCAGCCCAATGGAGACGAGACTTCGGAAACTGCAGAAAATGCGGACAAGCCCGATGAGGCAGCAGCGGCACCTGAAATTACCATCACCAACGGCGATGAAAACGGTGTCGAGAAGCCATCAAGCACTATTCCTCCCAGCGAGAACAAGGGCGAATCTGAAGAGGTCAGTTTTTGGTTTTCTGCTCGCCAATGAAATGTGCGATTCTAACACTTTAGTAGGGAAGTTCGGGTGAAGAGCATCTGTCGAAGCTAAACACCAAGCGACTCTGCGAGCGCTGGCTAGACAGCTTGTTCATGGTTCTATATGAGGACCTGCGGGTTTACACTATCTGGCGCACACAGATGGCTCAATATCGGGCCCAACAAATGCAGTATAAGAAGTCTGCAGAGGAGTGGGAGATTCTAGGCGCTCTTGCCGAGCGTCTCCAGCACGTTGACGAGGCGGTCGAGGCATATAGGGCTTGCCTGTCGCTGCGTTTCAGCCCCAAGGCCTTGGCCGGTATCTTGCGTGTGTTTGAGAAGACCAAGAGCACGCGCGAGACTGTAGCGTCAGTCATTCGGCTAGTAACATGGCAGTACCGATGGTACAGCGAGTTCAGCCCTGAGCTGCTTCACACAATCAGGACACTGATTGAGGATGAGGGAGCGGTAAAGGTTCGAAGTATCATCCAAGCAACCAGTCTGCCGCAGAATGTGTTGGACTTGACTCACCACTACGCGGCGCTGTGCGCCACCTTCCGAAGCAGCGGTACCGATGGTTAGAGCTAGAAGGAACACGAGGGGAGGTTGAAGGGTGAGTGTCGTGTCAGTATATTAGAAGAGAACAAAATGTTGGTTGGGTCTCATAGCACGGCGCTGTAAGCAGGTGGGATTTGGTGAGTGATTCAAAGTGAACAAGTTATGTATGTAGAGGGCCTGGCAAGCTGGTTTTTAACTTGCGGGTTAAGCAAATTTGAATTTAAAACTAATGCCTATAAAGCTGAAGGAATGTCTGGATTGTTGATGTGAACGGGTGATGTATAGGGTGGCAGCAAGCGGGTGGTGACCATCAGACAGTTGACCTCTGTATTACCCTCCCTGACACAATACTAAGAATATTCATAATGGAATTTGTACTTTGGGTTGCCTTTTTTTCCCTCGGTCTTCTATGCAGTCAGTATTGGAATATTCCGTGTAGTTTATTTTCTTGAGTTTTTTTGTTTCCCTTCTCATTTGCCCGCTCCTCATCTAGACGCTATTTTACTCGCAGTAGAAAATATGATCCACCTTGGGAAGTGTAACAAGGATAACTCGCTAGTAACGAAAACCTATTTTTATCTGATCCTAAGTATATTTTTACTGTTTATTTTTCCCTGTATACTACAAACATGTTAACAAGCGGATGTCTTGAACAAAGTCGATGTTCTGGTCCACCCTGACTCTGACGCTATGCAGCAAGACATTAGACGGCTCTAGGCGGATTATTCAGCAGTGGACCACTAAAACATGACGCAGGGAGCAACTTGCAGCAAAGACCCCGCGGCGCGGGGCATCCACCAACGGCTCACCCAAAAATTTGGTGTCTCCAAATTGGGCCCATAACTCGCCTTGGACTTCTTTTCTTCTCTCTCCTCCTCAGCCGAAGACTCTGCACGAAAAAAGAGCCTCGCCCTTCACACAACCCTCGACATTTCACCATGGCCACTCCTTCTACCGACGATGCCACCCCGCCCCCCGTCGCCATTGTCTGCGTCGGCATGGCAGGTAACGACTCCAAGTTCACGACCGCCTCAACGATATGGTGGTCAGAGATATGACAGATGCTAATAGCGGTTCAGGATCTGGCAAGACTACATTTATGCGCCGTATTAACTCGTACCTTCACGAGAAGCAGACACCACCCTACGTCATCAACCTTGACCCCGCTGTCATCTCGGTCCCCTTCGAGTCCAACATCGACATCCGCGATTCCGTCAACTATGAAGAAGTCATGAAGCAGTACAACCTCGGCCCCAACGGTGGAATTTTGACCTCGCTGAACCTGTTCGCCACCAAAGTTGACCAGATTGTCACTCTCCTCGAGAAGCGTGCCAAGCCCGACCCCGAGAAGCCGGACCGCAAGCCCATCGACCGCATCCTGGTCGACACACCCGGCCAGATCGAAGTCTTTGTGTGGTCAGCCTCTGGAACCATCTTGCTCGAGTCTCTTGCATCTTCTTTCCCCACCGTCATCGCCTACGTTATCGACACTCCCCGAACGGCCTCGACATCAACCTTCATGTCCAACATGCTTTACGCCTGCTCCATTCTCTACAAGACTAAGCTGCCCATGATCCTGGTTTTCAACAAGACTGATGTCAAGGATGCCGAGTTCGCCAAGGAGTGGATGACTGATTTCGAAGCTTTCCAAGAAGCCCTGAGAAAGGACGAAGAGGCCGATGCCATGGGCGGTGTGGAGAGCGGTGGCCACGGAGGAAGCGGATACATGGGCAGCCTGCTCAACTCGATGAGTCTCATGCTGGAAGAGTTTTACGCCCACCTCAGCGTCGTCGGTGTGAGTTCGCGACTGGGCACTGGAGTGGACGAGTTCTTTGAGGCCGTGGAGGAGAAGAGGCAAGAGTTTTTGCGAGACTACCTCCCCGAGTTGGAGAAGAGGAGAGAGGAGCGTGACAAGCAAAAGAAGGAAGCTCGAGAGAAGGAGCTGGACAAGATGATGCAGGGAATGTCAGTTGGTGCTGGAGAGAAGGCAGCTCCCAAGGCGGTCAACGACGACGATGATGATGTGGACGTTGCCAGCGATGATGACTCGGAGGACTCAGACGATGAGGCCAAGAAGCAGAGCCTGCAAGAGAGATATCAAGCTTCCATGGGCGACAACGATGACTCCATCATGGCCGACGCAAGTTTCGCAAAGTACCTGTACTCTCAGCGAGGACAGTAAAACACCAAAAAAACAAGAGAGCTTCTTCTAGAAAGCATCAGCAGCAGCAGCAGAAAACAGGCGTTTCCCGGGAACCAGGGCATGATTTGTCATGAATGGATGGGTTTGTTTTATTTGTAATTTAGATACCGGAGGCAACTTTTTCAAAGAAAAAGAATCAGTAATCAGACGGCATTGGGATATCTGTGATGTCTCTTTTGTTTGAGGAAAAAAAACCAAGTCGTTGTCGTCTCTATAATTCTTTGCGCTTCGTTGTACATCTCATGTCCCAGACCCTGAAACTCCCTGTATCCTCACCACTCACTCTTCCCTCTAGATTGACCATGGCTCTGCCCTGTCGCGCTCCGGCCTTGCATGATCGAATTGCTTCTCATGGGGGAATATCTGATCGCTATTTTCCTGAATCCCTAGAGAGAAAAATCTATCGGGCCTCGAACTGGACCATGCTGTACGGGGGATCGAGAGTTAGTCATTGCTTCCTCGCAAACGACGCGATGAGAAAAAGAAAACAACTCACCGCTTGGTGCGCTCCTTGTACAGGACACGGCCGGCGCAGTGAGGGCAGGCAACCAGCGCATCCTTGCTCAGGTTGACGCTGCCGCCGCAGTCGCCGCAGAGGTAGCTCATGACGGAGCGCGTCTCGTGGACGTCGCGGGTGGCGCCGCGCTGGGCGCTGTTTCCGGTAGGGATCTGGTACTCCTCGCGAGGCATCTTGTGTTTGTTGTGTTTTGTGTGTGGGCGTGACAAAGAGCGATGTTGGTCTGTTGATGTTTGATGGCGGTTTTGCGATCTGGGTGGCGGGCGGGCGTGGGATCCGAAGAAAGGAAACGCTGCCACTAGTCTATTTGCTTGGTCATGGTCATGGCGGTGGAGAGGAATAATTCCGGCAGAATTCTTTTTTTCTTCTTGGGCGGTGAGCAGTTGGGTGGCATTTTTTGGGGGGACTATGGGTTCCGCTACGGACGGGGTTCCAGCGCTTCCCACTTCAGCGTGTGTGTGCCTGGAGCACCTACAAGGGAGCCCTGTCAAGGGCTGTCAATCGCCTCGAGCACGGCATCGTGTAAATGCAAGGCCCCGACTAGGCAGGCAAGGCGCCCGGTAGGGCTGAAGGTAGGGTGAAACAAGGCGGAGGTGGAAGAGAAGGAGAAGAAAAAAAAAAGCATTAACTATGCAGTATCTTGTATGTATTTTTCTTGTTGTTGTCGTCGTTGTGGTTTTTTTCTTCTTTTCCCTTTCAGTTGGGTATTTCCAAGTCCCCGTTCCCAGAAGTGTCGCTCCCTGTCCTGGACCGCATCGTCCCCCGTTGCGTCTTGTGCAGCTCGACGAGCTCCCGCAGAGCACCCTGGACCAAGGCGCATACTGTGTCGTCGCATCCATGTGCGTCAATCTGGTGGGTTCGCCCGTCGGCTTCGAGACCCTTTAATAAAGAGTATGCATATTTCACCCCCTCACTGCTTACCTTCCGAAACAGATTTTTCGACAAGTAATCCAGCAGCGGCCGCTTTTCCCGCCCTGACAGCTGATGCGTTCCGACATCCGGGTCGGCGCTTAGCTCGGAGGCCTCTTGCACAATGATCCAGTCCATCATCTGCTCCAGCGACTTTTCTATGAGTATTGTCGAGTACTCGATTGAGATCTATAGAACAGAGTTTGGGTGTTAATACATATATACACATGTCAAGTACTATAGGCAAGGTGATGGTGGTGGTGGTTGTGGTTTTGGGCGTGGGTGCTAGCTCGCTTGCTTACCTCTCGCTCAAACGCAACCGCCTGGTCGACACACTGGGGAAAGCCCTGGATCAGTATGCCTTTGCCGCTTGAGAAAATGTCCTTGACTCTGCGCTTCAACAGCATAGCAGTCAATGATGGAGGGACTCTGGTAGATTTGTCAAGGCTGTCTTTGAGAAATTCGCCAAATATGGAACCCGGTCGGTTCTGTTCTTCTAGTAAAAGGCTGTCCACAGAAATGAGTTGCAGGTTTAACTCGTCTGCAGCTCTTTCAAGATGTGCCTCTTTTATTAAATCGGGTTGCCCTATTGAGAAAAAAAAACTTAGATTTGAACTTGAAAATATAAAAAAGAAAAAAATTAAGAGATGAAGAAAGCAGCAAGAGAAAGAGCGGGAAATGTTGATTCGGTACCTATTACAAACACAATCGGGGCTCTTGGCTCAATAACCTCCTCAAGAGGATCCCAGTCGTCTGACAATATCTGTTCAGCCTGCTTCGTTAGCCACGGATCGGTAATCCTCTCATTCAGGGCCTGAATATCTTGATTGTTCAACGTTGGCTTGTTCTTCCTGCGCCTGATGGCGGCCTGGTGTAGGGATTCGAACTTGTCAATCTCACAGACGAGCTGGGCCACGCGAGTCTCGCCGGCTTGGTATTCGAGCAAGGCGTTTGGGAGTCGCTGGGCTAGCACTGGGCATTTCTCCCTCAGAAGGCAGGTGAGATACGTGAGACCGAGCTGCTCTTCGCCTTTGCCTTTTGTTGCGTGTCATGCTCGTGTTAGTCGACAAATGGCCCGATTCTCTAGTTGGGATATTTTTTCTTTTGCAAGGTTTCATACTATATCGCCTTCCGGCTGGAAAGACTAGAGTCACTTCTCCAGATGCTATGTTTCCCACGTCGTGAATTAGGCACATTATTATGGCATTCATCTCATCTTCGCCGCTGAGCTATTGGAACAGGTGAGCTGACATGGAAAAAGACACCGGGGTTTGCTGTTGCCTGTCATCTCTCACCCCTGGATGCGCCAAACACACCAGCGCCATCTGGTAAACATGTTCACTTAGACTGTCACTGTCACCGTCGGGCTTGGGCGCGGAGTGCGGCGAGTGCTTCAGGGCCTTGAGGCTCTCGATGGCTTCGAGGAAGGGGACGGGAGGCAACCGGGCCATTTTCTTGGTTCCTTCACAACATGAGGCTCAAAAATTAAAAAGGAACAAAAAGGATGGATGGATGGATGAAACAAGGTCAGAGTTCGTGAGGCTCACAGAAACCCACGACAAGGCGGACTTGGGCTTGAACCATGTCGTGGGTTTGGCTTGGGACTGGGGTGTAGTGGCACGACAAGGATGGCGAGCCATCGTGTTGGTGATGCTTTTTTACGGGCCTGCAGATTGCGAAATGCAATGTATGTCGACGAATCGAGCCGAATGCGGCTTATTACTCTTGCATAGGGACTTCTGGCAGGGCGTGGCCATGTCACGGAAACTAGTTTGATGCCCCACGAATTGTTTCGCATCGGTTGTTGGCCGTGCCTAACCTGAAAGTAAGTCAGCTGCGGAGGGGGGCATAGCCAGGCAGACACCAGCTTATCAGCGAGCAAAGGAGCCAAGGAGAATGGAGTAGCAGAAGCGGTGGCGACGCTGTTAGTGTGTGGATGGGACGGACGGGCTGCTGGTGCTGCTCTGAAATTCGAGTTGTGAGAGGAGCGAGAGCTGCTGGTGGCCGCCGCGGGGACTAATGAGTAGCAAGAGCCGGGGTGGTGGTGTGTGGTGGTGATATTCGGGCCAAAGCCATTTCATATCAGCCGCCGCTGCTGGGCTTGGTTGGCGAATCTGGCATTTGGCGTGGTGCACCATTTACGTCAGAAGGACGGGTGTAACCCAAACCAACCCACGCTCATGAACTTGACGGGACGGGCTTTAATTTCTTAAACGTGACCTCTCAGATGCGCTGCGCGAGGAGTATCATCAGGCTTGGCAGCAACACTGGTCTAGGTCCAAGGCAAAACACTGGTCGCTCGCATCTGGACTCACGGTAAAAAGCAAAAAACGGAAACAAAAAGACGTAAAAAAAAGTAAAACCACTAAAAAAACACACACCACCCACCCGACTCTCTAGAAACCAAACCCGCACAAAGCTCTCACTGTCCTACATGTACCATCCACTACCCTCTTCCGACTACTCACTACCCACCACCACACCCCAAGCCACACCCATCCCCAAATTACCCCACACCGGCCTGTCCAGCTCCGGGAGAGCACCAACCGGGAAGCACTGGCCACCCCCCCTACCGCCCGCTAACTCTTGCCCCATTTCAGCCCGTCTCCAGTACTTTCTCCAGTGCTTTCTCAGCGATTACGGAGCCGTCGCTCCCGTTGCCGCAGCCCGACTGAGCCTCGGTCCCTCAGTGGTGCAGCCACACCTCGCTCGCAATGTCGCTTGGCAATGACAATTTCAACTCCAAAGAAAATCCCCAACACCAGCTTTTGCCCCTCGGCCTTTTGCCTCACCCCCCGTGACCCTGCGCCGCCGCTGCCGCCCCATCTCCTCCCGAGCCGCTTGCATCGCCCGTGTCCGAGCCGTAGACCACTGAGGAGCCATGTTTGACCCGTCGCCGTCGCCCTCGGGCTGCTCCTGTCCGTTCTGCGCCATCGCCGAGCATTACAAGCCATTCAACCCGGCCAATCCCCCCGAGCAGTCTGATCACTCCATCGACCACGAGCTCCTCAGCCCCGCCTCCTTTGTCGTGCTGTCGACCCCCGACGTCATTGCCTTCCTCGACATCCTGCCCCTTAGCCACGGCCACCTGCTGCTGTGCCCCCGCGAGCACCGCGAGAAACTCACCGACACGACCCGCGACGAGGCCGCTCACCTGGGCCGCTACCTGCGCATCCTCTCCAAGGCCATGATCCGTGCGACGGGCATTGAGGACTGGAACGTGGTGCAGAACAATGGCGCCGCCGCCGCCCAGGTCGTGCCGCACATGCACTTTCACATCATCCCGCGACCCGAGATTCGCGCCAGCGGACGCTTCAGCGAGAGCTTCACCATGTTCGGCCGCGGTCAGCGCCAAGAGCTGGATGACGATGAGGCGGTCCAGCTGGCTGAAGAATTGCGACAGAGCATTGCCGCTGTTGTGAGAGAGGAGGAAGATGAGGAGCTTGAGCTTAAAGCTAAACTATAGCGCACAAGCCATTGCTCGAGGTATACCGGGACTTGAAGTATACCTCAGTGTCAAGTGTGCGCCCCTGCTAGAATTTGATCATTCAAGTTCTTTTTTGCCAATTTTTTTTTACTATTCATATACCCCGTTGTCGGGGCATCTAATAACTAATTTGTAAGTACTCGTCTATTCATTTCCCTTGATTCCTAGCATCATTTACTCATCATCGCCAAAGAAGACCTCCACACCAGTGGGCAGGAAGGTTCCGTCGCACACCTTGAATCGATCCTTGATGCCGTCAATGGCAGCCACCTCTTCCTCGGACAGCTCCCAGTCAATATCGCGGTTGGCCACGATTCGTACAGGGGTGACACTCTTGGGGATGACGCTCCAGCCCTTCTGGAGACCCCAGACGAGCAGAACCTGCTGCACAGACTTGCCCTTGCTCTCGGCAATCTTGGCGAGGGCCTCGTTCTTGTACAGGGGCGAGTCGGTCGAGCCCAGGCATGAGTAGCCCGTGCTGTGGATGCCCTTTGAGGTGTTGTAGGCGACAAGCTTGGGGGAGGGTCTGCAAGGGTGCAGCTCAATCTGGTTGACAGCGGGGACAATCTGGCGGGGCCGGGTCAGCAAAACATGATAAGGGCATAATTGGGTACAAGCACAAGCACACGTACCGTGGTGTCGGGGTGGCTGAGCAGCTCCTCGAGGTGGGTGATGCCAAAGTTGGAGACGCCAATGTTGCGCACCTTGCCTGTGCCGACGAGCTTCTGCAGCTCGTGCCAGGTCTTGATGTAGTTCCAGTCGTCATAGTGCTTCTTCAGGTCATCCGGGTCAGTCGAGCTGGGCCAGTGCATCAGGTACAAGTCGACGTAGTCGGTGCCCAGGTTCTCGAGGCTGCGGTCGATGGCCTCGGGCACGCGCTTGTGCCAGGGGTTGTCGAGCTTGGTGGTCAGCCAGATCTGGTCGCGAGCCACGCCAGAGTCCTTGATGCCCTTGCCGACATCCTTTTCGTTGCCGTAGGCAAAGGCTGTGTCGACGTGGCGGTATCCGGCGCGGAGAGCGGCCTCGACGGCCTTGGAGACCTCCTCAGGAGAAGACTGCCATGTGCCAAGGCCAAAGGCGGGGATCTTGTCACCCGTGTTGAGGGTAAAAGTACGGCTGGGAATTGTTAGCGTTGTTTTTTGTTCATATTCTTTTTTTTTCCCTTCTGGGAGTGAATGGGGGGAGGGGGGTTGATCTCGTACTCGGTCTGATTAGGAGCAGTCATGATGAACTCTGTATTATTTCACGTAGATGGTGTAAGATGGGCAACGATGGGCTTGCAACTCGACAGACTCAAGGAGCAAGAAAAGAAGAGAGGAATAGAAGAATAGAGAAAGACGATAAAAGAAGAAATCCACGTCCATTGCTGTCCTATTTCTACTCTTGCGACAAGAGCTCATCACCCCGCTTCCACCACCATGACGCGCCCCCCCACCAACTTGACAGGCGACATGATGGCCCGGCGCAAGCGCACACTCGGCCAGCGCAGGCCTCAGATTGGTGCGCATACTTGTTCTCTGATAATCCCCCACTAGGCAAAAAACCGACCGGCCGTCAGAACCTGGGGCCAGAAACAAAGCTTTCCCGTATCCAGTAAACAGGGCGCCGGTGTACAGAACAGAGAAAAAAAAACGGGCATGGCTCGGTCATGGAGACTCCGAAAGGTAAGCACGCCAATCACAGCGTGGGCCTAGCCAAGGTGACCCCATTCGCAAACCATGACACTATGTTTTTTTCGAGCATTTCTTTGGCGTGCTTATCAGGTGGGCAAGCAATGGTCGCTGAGCCCACCGTCTCGGAACCTGGGACCGAGCTATTTTTTTTTCTCCTAGGGGTAAGGGTGCAAGGACCTGGGTGGTTTTGACAAGAGTGGATTTGAATGAGGCTACTACTACTATAACCGCTCGAATCAAGATAGACGATGCTAAGACCCCCTCCGTGGAGAAGTGGAATAGAGAGGCGCCAAGGCTAAGATACCGAATTCTCCATGGCGGAGGGGAGAGAGGTATTTAAAAGCTCGCAAAGGCCCGTAGAGATAGGAGAGTGGGTTATTGTTCTTGTCACGGGAGATTGGGTAGGGGGGACTGGGTTTACACCAAAGTACAAAGAGGCGAGTGTTGTGTGTGTTGTGTCATGTTGTGTGTGAATACCTATTACCCAAATATTCAAACCTCCCATCCCCAATTCCCCCCGGAACCAATTTATATCCATCACCATCTAAGAATTTTAATCACATCATTACCCTTTTTTTCTCGATATTTTTTTTTCTTTTTGACAATTTCAAAACCAAACCGCCCCCCCCCCCAGATGTTAAACCATTTGTTCCGTCCGGTAATGCATCCCCTCCCTCTCTCCTTTCCTCGTTCACGGTCACCAATTCACACAACACACCCGGCCAACCTGCCCCGCAACTCCCTCCTCTCCCGCTCCAGCCTCGCCGTCTGCCTCTCCAGCGCCCGGATCCGCTCCGTCGCCAGGTCCAGCACCTCGGCCTTGCTCACGCGCTTCTCGCCCACGCCCCGCCCGCCGGCCCCCGCGACCCCGGACCCCTTGGCGGGGAGCACCGCCAGCAGCCGCTCAAAGTGCGCGTTGAGCCGCTTGCGGTACTGCTGCTCCACCTGGTTGTGCGCCTCGCGCGCCTTGACGTCCTCGACCGTCTCCGAGGGCCGCTGCGGGAGCGTGTTGGGCTTCTTGCGCGGTGCTCGCGATGCTGTGCGTAGCTGCGCCTGGGATCGCTTCCTGGATCGGCTAGAAGAAGATGATGCCGCTGCTGCTGCACCTCGCTTGCGCTTGGGCGGGACCGGAGAGGTGACGGTGGCGTCGTCCTGCTCATCGTCATCATCATTGTCGTCGTACTCATCCTCGCGCGCCGAGTCGTCCGAGAGATCGTCTGCCATGGGCGGCGTGGGCAAGAACGGCACGGGTGAGGTATGGGTGGGCCAGATGCCGGTACCGCCGGGGGCGTAAAGGGTAGGGTTCGGGGCGCTGGTGATGGCGTACCGGCCCGGGAGAGCGGCGGCGGCGGCAGCTCGGCGTCCCATGTGGAGCGGCAGCTGGCCGGCCGGGACGTCGGCGATGGCAGCGTATGCGCCGCCGGATGAAAAGTCCCCAAAGGATGTGTCAAGGTAAGAAAAATCGCCCACCGGGGACGGGAAGAGAGCGTGGTCGATACTAGAGTTTTCCGGCGAGTTCAGCGTCGTCTGTTTGCCCCCCCATCGTGTGTTAGTCTTTGGTGTGTGTGGCTTTGCTCGTTTTGGTGGTGAGAACTTACCGGCGACTCGGCACCAAATGGACTCGCATCGAGTCCCGCATACGACATGGAAGTCGCTCCAATACCGCTAATCCATGAAACGTCTGCCCCCTCAACCCTTCGGCCCATCGATACGCCGCCGTCAGCTGTGGCGACCTCGAGGTATGTCGAACCCATCATGTTTGCGGTGGTGGTGGTGGTCATTATTCGATGCTATTCTGCGAAACCCATCAAGAATAGGAAATTCGCTGTTTAAACACCGTCATCACGTATCAATCAGTTTTTTTCTTGGTTTGTTTTTTTTCCTTTTCCTCGTGTCTTCGTGTTCGCTTTTCTTCCCTGTTCGTTTCTTGCTTTGCTTGCTTTTTTTTGCTTGTTTTTTTATACGCAGTTTAGCAGACGGCAGTGCTTTAGTCTCGCGTTGGGACGGGTATCTCGACGGGTCGAGAAGCCGAAAGCCATCACGTAGCGGTCCTGTTTGTCGCGACTTGCGGCTTTTGTGGTAGAAGAAAAAAAAGGATCTTGTTTTCTTTTTTTCCCTCCTTTGTTTTTCCCTTCTCTCTCCGCCTCGCTTGCTATGGCTTCCTGTGGTAGAGACGAAGGCGGCGGGTAACACGCAACGTTTGCTTTACTATGCGAGGCAGAAGAACTATCCAACCCCTCCCAGCGACAGAGACCCTCTTTATATACCCAGCTTTTTTTTTTTTTTTTTTTTGTTATGCTATTTTTTCCTTTCCCTTGTTTGCTCCTCTCTCTCCTTGTGCACAATTTGCCAAGCCTTTTACGATGCGGAGGGCGCGGAGCGGGGTCCGCGAAAGAGGGCCTAGGGGGCGTTGGGCAGGCGAAGCACACAGGAGCGAAGAGGGTTTTGGCTGCTGCTGGGCCATGTCAGAGTCACATTTCCCAATGCATCCATCCCATCACCCTATGGCGTAGGCGAGCGGAAAAGCCACGGACTCGCGGGTCTGGCCCGTCGTCGAAAAGTCCGGGGAGGGCCACCCAATGTAGACGAGCCAAGAAGCCTTGGCAGCCCAGTCTGAGGATTCGATTAGCAAATCCTCGCCCCGGGATACATAAAAAACGTAAGGGCTTGCTCCATCAGGAGGACGGGCCATGTCCTTGTGATTCAATTTTTCTGCAAACCCTGCTGTAAAATTGGGAAATAATAGCCTGCTGTTGAGAAAAAGAAGGACATGTCTGTTTGTGCCCCAGACTAGAGATGAGATGGGGCGGAATTGCGTCGAGGTTCCGTCTTTGTTCTTACATACATACAGACATACATATGCGTTGTGAGGTGAGGGTGTAGCACATCCCCTGCCGCTTTGATGATGGGCTTGACCACTACATACTACATATGCAGTGCGCTGCGCAAACACACCACACACACGCACGCGCTCGGCCAACGAGCTTTGCTCCTGGTGCCTTTTTGCAGCTGTATGTTTTTTCAATCCCTTGGCTTGGACATGCGGCTTGCATAGGTCTTGACTAACGGACCGCCTCCTCCTCTCCTCCCCCCCCCCTCACCGGGTCCAGGATTAGGTAGGGCAGGGCAATGCCATGAAAAGAGAGAGTGAGGATCGGCGATTGCAAGGCCTTGGAGAGGTTGTGGAACTGGCATTGTATCATGGGCAGCGCCAAGCTGGCTTAAGCGCTGTCCTTTTGCTTCGCCCGTGGGCCCTTTGCTTTTTAATTTACGAGCGGAACGAGCTGGGCAGATCAAGGGAGAAGGAGAAAAAAAGATGAGACGGCTCGAGTTGGGGTGACCTACCGATCGAGATGTGTGTTACACGCCGCTTCACAACGTCGCATTCTTCTGCTCATTGATCCATGCCAGCTCTCTTGCAGACGCCACAGAGAGAAGAGGAGAAAGCATTTTCCCTCCCCCTCTTGTTGACTTGGGGCTACTGGTACCATGCAGCTGCCCAGCCATGAGAAAGCTGATAGCTCAGGTTTTGAAGGTGAAGGAAAAAAAAAGGTCTTGATAGAAACACACGCTGGCCCACCTCGGCAAGGTCGGATTCGGCCACTTGCAGTGCCACACATGCTCGTTCTTGCGAGCCCATTCGCAGACCGTCCTGCCATTGCAGGGCTCGGTCTGCCGATGGAGTGAGTGTACGTCTGCCTGCTTGGCGCCGCGTTTTGCTTGTGTGCATCATGTACCGTCTCGACTGGCTCGGATGGCGCTGCCGGACATTCGGTGCTTCGGACCGGCGAGCACACTGGAACTTGTAATTCTATTCTCAGTTCAATTCTGAGGAGGGAAGGGGGGGGGGGCGAGTAGATTTCACAGAGGCTTTGCTATCTTTTGTTTTAATTTTCTATCACTGCTTTCTTAAGCTGTTGAGGGGAATGCTCGGTTTGCAGCTAAGCAAAACCACACCCATTGCGATAAACAAAACACTGTACTCGTCGCATCAGTAGCCTCAAAACCCACCGCCGCAAATCCCATCTCACCCGCTCGCTTGGCACGCAAACAAGACCCTTAAAACTCCACAGCTCACACAGACGATTTGCCGTTCCCATGTTCCCCAGAAAACTCCATCTCAGCCCTACCCGGATCGCGCCGTAGCGTGCCAGATTCTGGGGTAAGAGCTTCACCCCCTCCTCGAGGAGGCACGGCGGGCATCAAAGGAAAAAATAAGACCGAACGATAATCTCGTCAGCCCCAAAATCGGCTCCTGGGCCAATAATGATGAACCATGGATGACGGGGTATCAACGTGGACTGCAGGGGTGGTCATGAACTTGATGCGGCTTTTTTGCAGATATCCCAGCGTTTTTTACATGATGGAAACGAAGCTTGGACAGAAGGATCTGGGGGGATTGGAAGGGCTTGACGATGCTGCACGCGTATATATGAATGGGGGGTTTGTCCTGGATCCCCAAATGCAAAGCAGCTCGCTGGCCCTCTTTTTTTCTCGTCAAAGTGGAGATGCAGTCAAGATGCACTCATGGGCGGAGCAGTGGGCGACACGGAGCAAAATCCCGGGGAAATGGTCAATCCAAAGAGAAGCATCATTCATTCATTGATGCAGAAGAGTCCAGCAAAGAGGATGTGACGCATTCTTGGAAGCTAATCATGGAGGGGATATTACAGTCGATGAGGAACAAACGCCCACGAGACGACCACCCAACCCTCTCAACCAGAGACCGACAACAGAGACATGTAGCGCCACATGTCTGAAATGTATTCCGCCGTTACCGGGACCGAACCAAGCACCATCTAGTCAAACAAGTCACGAACCAAAGACACATAGGGAATTTGTGAGGGAGCGCAGGAGCAGAGGGGACGCGCCATCGCGCCCATGCATCCGTGTCTGTGTCTGCTTACGCTAAGCAGCGGTCTCTTCGGCAGGCTCCTCAGCAGGCTCAACCGCCTTGGTCTTCTTGGTCGGGGGCTCGTCTGTTGATGGGGGGAAAAGAGGGGTCAGCGCGTTTTCCAAGGCGATAGAGGGCCGATGCACGCATCAAGGGGATCCATCAGAACTTACCAGCAGATTCTTCTTCGTTGGTCGCATCAATGTCGCGCTTGCCGTTGGCCTTCTTGGCATCGCCGTTGGTGTGGCCATTGGCCTTGGGAGCCTCATCGTCATCCTCGGCATCCTCAGCGTCTTCCTCCTCCTCCTCTTCCTCTTCTTCCTCAGCGGCACCCTTGGCCTTCTTGGTCTCTACGTGACCGTTTGTGGGCTCAGTGCCTTCCTCTTCCTCTTCCTCCTCCTCAAGCTCCTCCTCATCTTCTTCATCGTCTTCCTCAGGACCTGCCTCGTCGTCGGTGGAGACATACCTGATTGCGTGGCTTGGTCAGCGCGTGTCCATTTGTCATCGGGAAAAATCGCAGGGCAAGGGAACGGGAGTGCAATTGATGGCGACCGCAAGAATGAGATGGCTGGATCATGGGCATGCGGCTGGTGATGGATGAAGCGGTGCAGCTATCGCAAGCTTGCTGGGCCAACGATAAGCAGGGCGCGCATGCGACGTCACCAAGGCGCACCACCTTTGCGCTGGGCGCATTGGCCATAGCCAGCGGCTCTGTCGCAAAGCTCGCGCAGTTGGGGTTGCGACAGCAAATGCGATTGCGCCAACCCGCCGCAAAACAACCAAAAACACATTGAGCAACACTAGAAAAAGAGAAAAAAAACTTACTCCTCCTCCTCCTCACCGTCAGACTCCTCGGGGAGGGAGACAAGCTCTTCCTCCTCTTCCTGACCTCGTCGGCTGCGAACCATGGTTACTGCTGGGGTGTGTAGTTTGTGGGGTTGGTTTGCGATGAGAAGAGGACTTCGTGCAACAGAGAGCAACAATGATGGTGAGCACTTGAAGGGATGATGATGAGAGGGAGAAACGGAGAATGGGAGAGAGATGGGCAAGAAAAGAGCGAGAGAGAAAGAGAGAGAGAGAGAGAGAGAGGAGAGCGTCAGAGAACAGAGACAGCCAGGGGAGAGAGTGGGAGTGGGAGTGAGCGCGGGCGGCGGGCGCGGGAGCGGGAGCGAGGGAGGGAGGCACAGAGCAAAAGGGAAAGCTTGGTCCGTCCGGGGGTGTCAAGGTAGCTTGCTAAGCTGGCTGGGTTTCTAACTAGGGGACCTGCTGGGCCAGAGGGTCGGAGGATCGAAGGGCACCTTGACTGCTCTGCTCTGGTGGGCTAGCTGCTGGTGTCTGGGCTGGCTGGGACTGGAACTGGGACGACTAGGACGGGGACGACTGGGACGGGGAACGAACGGGGCCTGGGAGTGAGTGAGCCCTGGGAGTGTGAGACTGGAGCTGCCCGCTCGGAGCTGGGCACTGGAACTGGCGCTGGGGAAGCTGGGCGGGCTGCTGCTTGGCTGGGGGGGGCGCGGCGCAAAAGGGCGACGACGGCGGCGCAATGGAGCAGCCATGGAGAGTGAGGGCGAGGGGCGGCCAATTGCGGCCGTCACAGTCACGATTCCATCATTCCGGCTCACTGGGGACACTCCGAGGGAGTCCGACAGCCTGGTCTGGCATAGTCAAGGTCGTGGTAGCTTCCGGTGGTAGCGTAGCTTGTGTGCCCGTTGCTTTCGTTGCGTTGCTCCGGGTACTGTGCACTGTGGGCGGGTTGCGTGTGGGTGTATGTCGAGGAAGAGTACATGACGACCCTTACAACTAAAGCCTGAGACCAAGGTACCAGGGCCCCATTGCCCGTCTCTCCTCTCCCGGGTGGTGGTGGTGTGTGGGTGGTGTGGGTAAACCTGTCCTCCTGTCTGTCTCGTTGAGGGACGGTACGGTACAGGCAAAGTACCAGCCAGGAAGCTCATGGTAATAATAAGCAAACCACGGCACCGCAACCCCAAGGTAGGACGCGGACTAGTCGAGCTTTTCGTGCTTGAGAGAAGGGGGGCCGACCTGCAACGCGTCAATCCATCCGACACGTCCATAGCCAATCAGCACCCTCAATCGCACAGCGTTTTGTCCGCGGCCGGAACTGCGCAGCCAGGAAAAAAAAACAAAGATGACCTTCTTTTGCCTTTTGGTTTGCCTTTCCCTCTGCCTTTGCCTCTTGGACCACGCCCTCGACCAGAGCAGCAGCAGCTGTGGGTGGAAAGTCGAGGAGCGTGGCTAGGCCGGGGTCCCGACTGCACATCCCACCTTGCCGGCCTGGGCTCCGCGACTGCTCCCTCACTTTAACCTGGAGCTGCGCGCTGCACCTCGAGCAATCCGGAGAGCACGCACACAATTGTGACGTAAATGTGGTACCGATCGCTCGCCATCATTGTCCCATCCGGGCGCGGGCTCAGACCAGGGCTCAGGGGGCTCTCCCGCCTCTGCTTGCCAACCCGCGCGGCTCCTTGCGCTCTGGGTGCACACAGTCGGGTTCCCCTCTGCTCTCTGATCTGCTGCTTTGGCCCAGGTGCTTGCTCGCTGGTGAGGACTATGAAACATGCTTAAATCTCGTCTCTGACACGAGCTGCTAGATGTGAGGCTGCGTTGCGACCGCGGATAAAGTGGCCCACGACTGTTCCTCACAAAGCCAACGGCCCGAACAAACGAGTTGAGGCCAAACCAAGCTGGAAGCCGAGGGAACACACACACAGAGAAGCTCGAGGGGAGCAGGAGCTTGGACCTCTTTGTCTGCCCGCATTCAAGCCAAAGGGCGAGGCCGAGGGTGAGACATGGCGACGCCAACGCGGCCACAGTTTTTCCGTGCCATGCTTTTGCTTTCGGTACGTATCTCGTAATCGATCGATGGCAAACAAAATGGGACGGTCCGGGTTCGGGGATGTGAAGGACAAGGAATAGGCTACCAAGGGTCATCCCAACACTCATCTCTCAAAAAGAAATGCCCGTCCATCATCGGCGCCCAACACTAACAGATAATCTTTTGGCTAACGCGGGACTTGGCTCTGGCCACCACGTGACTCCAGCCAGCTGAATCAGCAACATTACCAAACTGGCTTCTCCTCGGCCAACCTGTAGGTACGCCGAGTCTACCTGTTTTGGCCAAGTGCTGGACAGGGAAGTAGGGACATGAGAATGCTGTGCAGATGGCTTGTTGCAGGCCCATCAAATCGAGAAAGTTTTCGACTATTCACCTAGTCTAGTCTCTTTTTTTTTTTTTTTGGATCCGCCTTATGATGTAACGGGCCTGAATATTCCCACTCCTTTTTCCCAGATTTGCCAATCTAACAAGATGACATGTCTGGAATCGGAAACCAGCAAGGATGTCCTCATTTAGAATCCTGAGCCCAGAGACATACAGCAATAATTGATCTTTTACCGGTGGAGACACTTCGTAAACCTAGCAGTCAGGACAAGTCAATCTCATTTAACGTTCACGTGACCAGATCCATCTTTCACTCCGTTACATCTTCTCAATTTCCGGTTTATTTCCAATGAGGAAAAACCTGCCCTCATTAAACGTTTCTAGCGCAAGTGAATTGTTTTCCGTCTTCAGGATTTTCAATCACGTCGGGCAAACATCTGTCCGAACCACTAGTGAAACTTACTCAAGGCATTAGGTGGGTACCTTTTCAAGAACAGTTGAACCACCACAGTAACGCTATGTGCCCGTTAGGTGCTAGCTATATTTTGTACTTGGGTACAGTATGTCCTTTGATCGACGCTTGAGGGGTCCAATACAACCCTTGAAAGATTACCCTCTCTCTATTTTTATTACTATTTTTTAACTATTTAGTAAATAATAAAAAAAGAAAATATAAATAAATGAATATTTTTATTTATTTATTTTTAAATTTCATTTTACTCTTGATGCATAGCTTTTGCTGTTTGTATGAATTGCCTGCTAGAGTAAGATGTCTGTGCCGGGTAGGGAGTTTGTCACCGTCTTAAAATTCAATGTAGAAGGGGGGGGAAAACCTACATGGCTGATTATAGCTATTATAAAGTATTATTGGATTTTGGTACTTGTTTGTGTTTTATCTAGATGTAAAAAGTCGAACATTCTCCTGTGTATGTGGACTTTGTGATTCAGAAAACCGGGTGATGGCATTTGCTGGGCCGCACCATACTAGCCTTTCATGAGCCAGTCCTAGGTCAAATAATTCTCGTAAAACATGCCGAGCATTTGGTCAACTCTTATATTCTAAGCCTTTTGATTTCGGTCCTATCCGTAGCGATAGATCACTTATGTCCTTTGCCATTAGCCCGCTTTCTTTAGCCACATGAGGCTATTACAGACTCATGTCAGCAAATTGGTACGGAGCACTGCCACCACTATGATAAACCCCCTCTTCTTACATCGATGAGAGTCCCATACCTACGAAAAATCCTATCATCTAGTGTGATCAAGACTGTTGCTCGCTTCTCCTTACCATTTGTTAGAAGCGTTTCTGAGCTTCTCATTTGGGTGTTTCCACGAAACAGGATTGCAATCAACAACTAAAAAAATGAGCGCAACTAAATCCCAGACATCGCTCACTTGTTCCAAGTGTCAAAAATTTCCGACAGAATGGCCTTGCTCCAATTTTTTCACTTTTGGGCACCACGAATCGTTTCGAGCACTGGATCAGTCTGCTGCAGCTGGCTGTCCACTATGTCGGATAATACGGCAGAAGCTGGTTTTCGAGGCCGACTCAGAGCAACTCATGCAAATTCCACGCCCAGTTATCGCCCAAATCTCGGGAAGGTCTAGTATTAGCATCTGCATCGATCCTAGCACCACTGATCTAGATGCGATTTCTGTGGCTCCATATGGCTTGTTGGAGGTCATAAAAGCTCCTACAGAAAGCAATCACAGCCTCACGTCCAATTCAGTCATCAGACGTTAGTATGATTAATCGAAAAGTACAGACCCTCAAACTAAACGAAATTTAGGTTTTCACACGGCCGACCAAGCTTCCGAGTTAGAGGATATTATGAAATCCGTTGTCCAGCCCTGGACGGTCGGTTGTTGTAACGACAGTTCTACCCTGGAACCAACGAATCAAAAACCACTTCCCACACGTGTTATTGACGTAGAAAACGGACCGGGATGCGTTCGCCTAATAGAAACAAATGGCGAGTGTGGACCATATCTTATTCTTAGTTATTGTTGGGGAAAAGGGAATGATCGTGCTCGAACAACTAAAAAGAACCTGAATGAAAGAAAGCGATCAATTCAGATTGATACGCTGCTAGCAACTATTAGACAAGCAATCGAAGTAACAAAGAAGCTGGGACTTCGCCATATTTGGGTCGATGCCATCTGCATCATCCAGGCAGATACTATCCCGCCAAAACATGATGACCTGGAAGACTGGAGACGCGAGGCCCCAAAGATGGGTCAGTATTATCAGAACGCTGTTTTGACAATTGCTGCTACGGCATCGAATGATAGCGAGGACGGCTTTATTTGCGAGAGACCTTCTCAAAGTTACCCGGTATCACCCTACCCAATTGGCTCTTGGGTGAAGGGTGCCGAGCCAGTAACGGAAGCCATGGTTATTCCTGGCACACCTTCGGCTACAAATCAGGTTCATTACGGCCCCTTATATACTCGGAGCTGGACTTTGCAGGAACGTGTGCTCTCTCCTCATACCCTTCACTGGTGTCGGGAATCAGTATTTTGGGAATGCCAAGGCTATATCAAGGCATCCGAGTCCCAGCCTATGCTTCCAACCCGGAAAGAGCCATCTCCTGAAGATGAAAGATATTCATGGGCAACTGTGTTTTCCCAGTCACGAGAAGTCCCTGCCTACTTTAATGAATTTTGGATGGATCTTATAGAGGATTACGCCCAGATGTACCTTTCTTATGAGACAGACCGTTTGATCGCGATTCAAGGATTGGTTAGCCAGCTTCCAAGTTCAAGCTACCCAGATGATGCGTATATCGCAGGAATATTCAAGTCGGGCCTCGTAAATGGGCTTGCTTGGTCGAATCCTGCACCCAGAAACGAAAAGGTCGACAAAGTTCCTTCTTGGTCCTGGGCTTCCCTAAGTGCAGGCAATATGTACTTTGACCACCTTGTGGGGAGGTTTGTAACCATGGAATCAGTGAACAATTTCGATGTTCTTGGCATAGATGCCCTCTCGAATGGTCGATTGGAGCTGAGAGGCCCAACGCGGGAAATCCACAGTACGCTAATTCAGCACGACAGCGATGGCCCATTTGCCATCATTGATAAATCTTACCCTTTCAAGATGTACATGAATTTTGATTCGGTTGGAAATATCCTCAAATACCAAGGGAACATTAATCTTCTTCCTCTTGGTTGGGAAATGGCTCAAGAAGGAATGATGGCTTCTAGCACGAACGCTAATACCACCCAGAGGGACCGTTTGGTGATAGGGCTTTTGCTATGGCCAACCGGAAAAGATTCCATGGAATATAAAAGGATTGGGCTATTTAAAGTACGCGAACCGGCGGGAACTAGGGTATGGGATGATGCGCCACGAAACCAAGTCCATATTCTGTAGTTTTGAGGTTTGGCGACCTGCAGTACGGTGGCCTTGAAAGTAAATAAAACTAAGCAAGCGCACAAGCGGGATTGATCAAAGTATTTAAGTATATGCGCTTGAATTCTGAGATATCGAACTATACCGTACCTGGCTCGAATGCTAGGGGCTTCTGATAATGGTTTCCGGCCACTTATCCACTAGCAATGGTCGACTTGGTCACATGGACCTCCCCTTTATCCGTTCGATTATGAAGATGCACAAAAATTGAGGAATAAATTATTTAAAAATAGCAAGTAGTGTTTCTAATTGTAAAAATAATTTCTTACAGGACCAAATATTCCAAACCTACAAAAATACATCCTGCGGATCCTTCTCAGTTGCGTCATCAGACTCGATAAAGTCACCATCCGGAGTGATACAATTACCTCAACCCCTCACGGAGCTGCTGCTACCCGGTTATCTTGTCAGCTGATCCTTCAATTGCGGCTTGCACCTAAATACTACTCACTGCCGACAAAATCTAGCGCATGACCATTCTTGCCCCTCATTTTCACCTTATGAACGAGCAACTATGATTGCTATAACCCCAAGAGTGCTTCGCGTAGCATGTATTGACTGCCATGGAGTTACTTTAAGTGGTGATCGAGGCGCATTTACAGATGCTTTTAGAGACTGGCTTGAGACAGCTGCTGAAGCTCGGAACAAGAAGCAGCCTCCAAGCGAACAGATCATCGTCAGTGTGAGAGGCTGGAATGTTGTCGACAAGCAGGAATACCCGGACCTGGCCGATTTCGATGCGGTGATTATCTCTGGCTCTGTTGCATCTGCATACGACGATGAGCCCTGGATTCATCGCCTCTCAGAATTTATTCAGGGTTGGTTCACATCTTTATCCGTGGTTGTGGGGACCGACGGCTAATCACTTCAGATGCTTACAAATCCTATCCCTCAGTGAGGGTATACGGGGGCTGCTTTGGCCATCAAATTGTCGCACAAGCGCTCTTGAGCACCCACGGAGTACGCGTGGAGAAGAATCCCAAAGGCTGGATTGGCGGTGTCCACGAAGTGAAGGTGGCGAACGAGTTTACGTCACAATTTCCTCACCTTCTCCAAGACGGCAAACTCTCGTATCAATTTTTACACCAGGACCACGTAGTCACAGCAGGTGCAAATCTACCTCCAAATTGGATCGAGTTGGGCACCACCCCCCTTTGCCAATCTCAAGGCTTCCTTGACCCTGGGAGGGTTTTGACCTATCAAGGCCACCCTGAATTTGACCGTTTAACCACTGGAGCTTGTGTGACCGCCATAGCAAGTCGGGGTATGATACCGGAAGACAGCTTGGAACAGATGTATAGCTTCGTTGAGCAAGATGATAGGGCACTACTAGCTGGAGAAGTTGCGTTGGAGTTTTTTTGTAAGCCACAGGAGCGAGTGGAAACTAACGGATATTCGAGCAAACAGCTTAACAGTAAGAAGAAGTGTTACTAATTCAAAATCAATTCATTACATTATTTCTTTCTAATGTACATCCCGTACCTATTAATATGAGTCTTGCTGCGCGCACACATACATTTTGCTAGGTGCACACATCAAACTACTTGGCTGGGGCTTTTCTAGGAAATTCTAAGGCAGTCCAAAGAAAGTAGTGAAGCCCTAATTTATTTTTGTTATAAATAAGTTTAGAATTATATATAAAATTATTTATTTTATTCTTATTTCTTTATTTTGATGTTAAATACAGGGCCTTATGTGTGCGCCTAGCCAAATGTATGTGTGCGCGCAGCAAGACTGATTAATATTTATTCGACCTCCCGATGTTTATTTTCCTTCGCTAAGTACTTTAACAGTAAAAAGGATTATAACTGTTGACTAACGGTATGGTATGCGTTAACTACTACACAATCCGTCCTCCGAACGATCCGGTCGATACTGTCGAAGGTGGTTCGATAATTGTTTGCCCAGTTTCGTGATTGAGACCATTCATGGCGATTGATGTTGGTTGATGAGAATTCTGATGGTTGTCCGATGGCTCGTCGCGGGCCAACTCCCCTGCTCGAAATTCTGGTGCTATTTCTTCCAAATGTTTGTTTTGAAGGCGTGAAAACCTTTTGTCTGAATCGGTCCGCCGATCTTTCTGTACTAGTGGTAGAGTTGTGTCAAAGTAAGTAATGGCTGCAATGGCTAGCATAATGAAACCGAACACGAGGATTACTATCCCCAAGCTTTTGTGTTTTAGGTCGTTTTTTTGTTTTGAATTGTCGGTTGCATTTTGAATGGCCAGCCCTACAATGGGTCGGATAATCATAGCCCCAGCTTTGCCTGATGCGGCAGCCAGACCATAGAACGTACCACGGAACACGCTGGGCCAGATCTCGGCAGCCATAATGAAAATGATGGTGTTAGGTCCCAGATTGAAAGCAAACTGGGCTAGGGAATAAAAAACAACGCTTGCCATATGGCTTGGGGTGGCATATTCGGTCATGAAAACGGCCCCAGTGATAATAAAAATGCCGAACAAGGCTACTGATGTCCAAACTATCAGAGATTTGCGAGAACAGTAGTTGATAAGTGGAATTGCCAAGGCGCCCCCAGCAATAGAAGAGATAGATGATACCCAAAGAGTTCTCTTTTGGTTGGTTTCCAAAATGTCAAAGATGGACTGTGTGAGGTTGGACTGGTCAACTTGCCAGGACTCAACCTTGGTGCCATTGCTAGACGCGGGCGGTTCGGACAACCACAACAGATTTAACGCGCTGGGAGAATCAAGGCCCATTCCATAGAACCCAAGGTCAAGAAGAAACCATAGAGCACATATCACACCCAGCTGTTTCCATTTCTTCTTGTCGATCAAGTACCTCTTGATGGCGAGTGACCATGGTGGGGATGGGGGGTGGTGAAAATTGTATTGCCCCTCATCCAAAGGACGCGCGTCTCCTAGTTCATCGTTTTCCGCAGCGCTAGTAGGAGTTGGAACTCGGGGAGTTACGGCATCCCTGAGAATTGTGGGAATTTTGGCATGATATCTCGGCGATTCGGGGATCGTTAGTCTCAACAGGATGGCGGTAACGGTGAAAACGCCACCAAAGCCAGCAACAAATCGCCAAGTACGATCTATCGTAAGATCCATTTCAAATTTGTCGTTTTTATCCTCGGGCTGATTGCATAAAAGAAATGCGTAGCTGAATAAAGATGCGAAGAGTCTTCCAATTGATTGCATGAGGAAAACAATAGCCATAACCGTTCCCCTGGATTTCGTGGAGACATATTCAGCAGCTATCAAACCTGACATTGGGTATTCTAATTATTTATTGTTAGTAACAAGCTATGGAAGACAGGAAAATGTGGGTTTAGGGCGCTTTTAGTTACTAACTTACCTGCACCGATTCCTACGCCTAAAAGGCTTCTCCATGTCACGACTGAAGTAAAAACATTCATGGTACTCCGATAAGTGTAATTTTCCGGGTTAACAGTCACATTAGCTCCAATTTGGCTTGAATCAGGCGATGCGGTTGGCGCCATAAAGCCTTCTGAGGAGAAGACAATGCCGACAGTGGCAAATGTGATGATGATGAGTTCCAGGCCATATAATGATTTGCGACCAAAACGATCAGCCAAATATCCAAACAACAGCATGCCAAAAATGATACCAGCCAAGGTTACTAGATCTATGATCTCGCCGGCATTTGGTTTCCTTTCGGCCCTTGATGGATAAATATAGGCAAGCGCCGGCCAGATGATACTGGTCGCGAAGAGCGAATATGACGAGGCTAGGAAGCCGAGACTTGCAATCATGCAGATGCGCCAGTCAAACTCATTGCCATCGAGTTGAAGGTATACTGCATTCCAGTATCCAGTTGACTGAATCCTTCGTGAGTTATGCGTGGCTAAATTGGGTCCATTGAGGGATTGGGTCATTTTGCTCACGGTGACTTGGGTGGTCTGACGCCTGACATCCACGTCTCCCCACCACCAATACCATTGCCAGCCGTATTGCGGTGGTGTCAGTCTCATTTGAATTGTACAGTGGAATGAGTAGCTATGAGATAGGAATATAGGGCGATGAAAGATCTACGTGTGCAATCCCGTGTTTGCGTGCGTTAAGTGAAAAACGCGACCTTGAGATCGCAAAAAGGAGTCGACAACGCGATTCCTTTCAGCTCCCAGTCCTTAGAGCTGAGCTCAGTGTCTGCAACTCAGCCTCGGGGTTTAATCCAGCCGCCTCTTTGGGCAAGGGCTTTCTGCCTATTTTGCTATTTTTGGTCCCTTGCAGCTGCTCGCGAACCAGCCCGACGAGCCACTCTGAGCCTCTTAGCGGCCCACGTGGGCTTGACAATCTCACCATGTCGCGTCTCAGACATTATCGACTTACCATGCCATTCTTCCAGGCACGGCGACACAGCGTCACAATTTCAACATGCACATAAACTTCCACTGGGGTTGGATCATTGGCGATCTGAGATGCCCAGGGTCCCTGGGTTTAAAGTAAAACCTTCCAACGCCGTTGATCTGCTGTGCACGTCTCCCTAGTTGGTGGATGGGTTCGTGCTATTGACTCGTCACTAGCTAGCCACCTCCACATGTCTTCCGCAATCCTGGGCACCTTAGGTGCCGTTGTTGACCTCTACGACAAGGCCGATTCCGTCATCAGTCGCTTCCGAAGTTACAATCCTAAAATCGCCCCGCACGAGCTGTGCCGACTCTATTTCCTCCTCTTATACCTCCGGGAGCGCGATGCCCACGTCTGTGCACCCGCAGACAAGCTCAGACACCTAAAAGACCTGTTGCAGGAGTGCGAGTCCCTGATTGAGGAGCACGACCCAGAGCAGACCGACCGCTATGGCTTTGTGCCGTATACATGGCCTAAAACGGCCGAGATTAGGCTTGAAGCGCTCATCAACGCCATCGATGAGGAGTTGCTGCGCTTGAAGTTTTACATACCAGACCAAGAAGATCAAGAAAGCGCTGGAGTCTGGTTCGTTGTCATCACCTGCGACAGGATTCTGGCCCATGTTCGCTAACAGAAGGGCTTGCACATAGGCAGAAACCCTCAGCCCTTGCGTCGACGGGAGCCACCAAAGCAAGAGAGGAACGGAGGGAATCGCTCAACTTTTTAGAACTTCCCGTTACCATCACGCTGTAAGGTGTAGCTTTACTGGTCCTTTCTTGGGCCAAGATGTTCGAGGCTTACATGTGTGTAGACGACGTCATCCCGATGACGACCGCGGCCAGCATTTTCTGCTGAAAAGGGTTAATATTGTAGAGCGAGATTCTAAATCACGCACTCTCCAATACCAAAATGAAGACGGAACAGTAATTGTAAGCCACAGAGGTATGGTCTATCCCAGATGCCCAGAGTTGTACAATGCCACTAATACGACGCCAGTCACTCGAGGCCAGCTCCCATTCGTCGAAGACAAACTCGATGCAACCAAGGTGAACTTTTATGAGCCTCAAAAACTGGTCGTGCAAACCGATCATTATGAAGCATACAAGAACATTTACCCACAATACGACTTTACCAAGTCGAGTGATCTCGACATCTTCATACAGAAACTCCGTGAACGCGATCTAATGGGAAAGTTCCTTCCGGATAGAATCTATCCAAACAAGGACGAACGCAACCCGCTCGCAAGATGCAAAGTTGTCAGGTTATGGACACGTGATCTATTACCTTCATCCCAGGCCCTTGGATTACAGTCCCAACCCGAAGTTACTTTGACATTCGAGAATACTATGCTTAACAAAAAGATAGAGCTGAACTTGAAAAGTTTCAGCTATCCAGCTCAGCTGACGAAAAAAGACTGCGCTGTGGAAATTTTGACAGGCGACGCAGCCGGACGCAGGAACCAGCTGGAAAAAATAACCTTTCTGTTTCAGAAAAAGGATCGAGACTGTATGCTTACTTCATTTGTGCGTCAGCGAGTAAAATAACCATGGCTAATTTTACAAGGCGCCAAAAGATTCCATGAGGGAATCAATGCTGACCACCCTCTCGCCCCACGCGCCCCTCAAATTATCGAACACAAGTTTGAACTTTGGTCAACTTTTTCAGATTCTATAGTCTCACGCCCCGAGAGCACCAAAACGCCCAGCTTGATTAGTGAAACGGAGCCGTCTACAGCAGCGCCATCGTTTGTATCGAAAGGCCCAATAACACCGGTGTTTGGTCCACGTAAGAGCTTTGGATCGATATACGAGAAGGTATGGCAATCATTGCCCTGTTTTGATCTGAAGATCTCGATCCCTCTTCCGCTTGCTAACATGCCCGCCTATAGCCAACCACTAGAGCTCCTGAACAACTCAACCTGAGCCCAAGAACAATGCCGAAGCAACGAATGGACACGCCTACATATCTGTACGAAAGCACCCGTGGACAAGAGAACCCAATTTGGATGCTAATGCTTTCGAACCCCTAGGTCTCTAGATAGGACGTCACCGACTGTACCACCGAGTAGCGGGCTGGATTTTGAGATTGCTGTGATATGTGCTCTAACAATAGAAGCTGAAGCAGTTATGGCCGCTTTTGACCATCGCTGGGAGGGTGAATACTGCTCCTACAACAGCGACCGGACCACATATAACTATGGCTCCATTGGCAGACATAACGTTGTCCTTGTGTACATGGCTGGTCTAGGCAAGATCCATGCTGCCAATGCGGCATCTGATTGCCGTCACAGCTTCCCTGGAATCAAATTGTGCCTCGTGGTTGGTGTCTGCGGGGGTGTGCCTGAGAGTCCTCAAGGTGACAAAATTTGGCTTGGGGATGTTGCTATTAGCGAAGGCGTTGTGCAATATGATTACGGTCGACAGTACGAAGGCAAATTTGTCCTGAGGAGCGCTCGGAGTGAAAAGTCAGCGAGCAATCAACTAACACCGCTGCTAAATAAATTAAAGGGTCGACATGACAGAAAATGTCTACAGGGTGCGGCATTGCGTCACCTACAGGTAATGAATATGGATGAGGAATATGCAGCCATCGCGAAATATCCAGAGCAGGCAGAGGACGTGTTATTTTATTCGGCATATCAACATAGGCATCGTACTGTTGACAGATGTCCCCACTGTGAACCAGGAACGGAGATGGCAGGTCAAATGTGCGAGGTTGCTTTGAGGGCCTCATGCATTGATCTCAAGTGCGATAGCACCCAAGTGCGACGACGAAGATCTAATGACCAAGGCCCAGCGTTGCCCGCTGTACACTTTGGCAATTACGGGTCAGGCGATGCGGTTATGAAGTCTGGCAAGGACCGCGATGAAATTGCCCGAGAAATAGGTATCATCGCTTTCGAGATGGAGGGCGCTGCTGCGTGGGAATCTTTCCAAAGTTGCCTGGTGATCAAGGGCATCTGCGACTACGCTGACAGCCATAAAAACAAAGTATATCAGAACTACGCAGCCGCCACTGCTGCGGCTTACGCCAAAGCCTTTTTGGAGCAATGGCATTATACATATTAAATATCGGAACACTTTGTCTACTCAGCGTATTATCTAATGTAAAGGCCTTGCAATGGGGGCTGTAGGACTAGGATGGATAAAACTTGGTGATCGCGACTGTAAGAAAGGTGACGGTGAAATACAGTATAATTCCAAACATAAATAATGCAAGATGATTCCATCCTGTGATAGCTGTCATCCAGTGGATGCAACACCTTCCTCTACTATCCGTGCTTTCTGCAAAATCTCTGCATCTAAGCGACTCCCACCTAGTAACGTAACACCGAACGGCAATTTTCTTGCGTCATCTGTTTTCCCAGACAATTCAGATGCAAGATAAGTAGTAATGGGAACAGCCACTGCGCAAAGATCGAGCACATTTCCAGCATGTGTAAATTCACCCAACATGCTGTTCTTTCGGATGGGATCAGCCAAGATCTCTTCGATTGTCCAATGAGTCGTTGTTGTTGGGACCAGGACGAAATCGACTTTGGTAAAAACCTTTTCAGCCTCGCGGGTATGTCGAACCTTCGCCTGTAGGTCACGATATGCCTGGATAGCTGAGCTATTCCTTTGGACGACTTGGTCGAATAATTCGACAATAACAGGATGCAAATGGTCTCGATTTCGAGAAAGCCAATCATCGGGCAGATTTGCAAACCTTTCGGATACAAAGCTCCCCTCGTAAAGAAGTTTTCCGGCCTTTTCGAAAGGTGACCAATCGATGGGTGTCAAAACCCCGCCTATTAATTGCAGTTTTGTGACAGTTTCGTTGAATAACCGCCTATACGGCACTGAACAGGCGGAAAGAGCCTCTGCTGGTGGGATTCCAAACTTGAATGACTTGGCCCAAGGACCAATGGAGTTAATATGCCTCTCAAAAGCAATAACCGGTTTCGCATAGGGGTCGTTCTCGTCATAACCTTCAAGTGCACGGGTCACTGTCGCGGCATCCCGAACCGTCTTGGAAATGATGGCGATGCAGTCCAAGGACATGCACGCCGGTGTTAGCCCAACGGCCGATAAGGTTCCTCTTGTCGGCTTATAGCCCACAACACCATTGAAACATGATGGCACGCGACCGCTACCTGCGGTATCAGTGGCAATGGAAAATGAACATAAGCCAGCACCAACACTGACGCAGTTTCCACTTGAAGAGCCCCCAGAGATATAATCTGGGTGAAACACTGAGTGAGTGATTCCATACGGGCTCCTGCATCCTGACAAGCCAGTGGCAAGCTGATCAAGGTTAGTTTTCCCGACAAAAATGCCACCATTCTCAAGAGCCTTGTCGTGTACAACTGCAGATTTGCTAGGAATATGTGCCAGCGGTGGACAAGCCGTGGTCGTTGGCAATCCAGCCACATCAAGACTGTCCTTGATGCTGAATGGGACGCCAAATAATGGAGGGCGTTTATTTCTGTCAGGATATTGTTGCACAAGCTCTCGGGCAGCTTGCAGTGCTGTGTCCTTGGGAATAAGCTCTATCCAAACGGCCGGGTCTACCTCCTTGTAGGCTTCAATCTTGCGATACAAGGCTTCGATAACTGTCATTGGTGACACCCCAGCGCTATATGAGCGCTGCAGAGATTCGATCTGCAAGTCCCCGTCCCAATCTGGCGGTGTTCCTGGTGGAGTGTTTGTCGAGGCTTGAAAAGAACGCGATTTTGATTCGACTTCAAGTGCTTCAAGCAGTGGATCCAGCTTAGCCACGAATCCAAAAAGCCCTTGTGAGGAGTATAGTACCTCAAGAGATGAGGTTTTGAACGCTGCATGATATCCAGCAGTAGCTTCTTCAATGCCACCTAGCCTGTTGTGAGATGCTGGTTTATCTTCTGGTTTTGGGGCCGGGACTTACAGCACTCAAACCCGCGATCATTCGCCTCCCTGATGGTCGTTGCAAAGCAACATTCCGTCGTAACACCTGAGACGATCAGGTGTGTTATTTCATAACTCTTGAGCTGATGCATCAATGTAGTGTTCCAGAAAGCGCCTTTTCCTGGTTTGTCAATGACAACTTCGCCTGGAAACGGTTGAAGCTCATCGATGATGTCGTGACCATATTCTCCCCGTACTAATATCCTACCCATTTCGCTCTTGTCGCCAATAACTAGGCTGTGATGTACATTACTTGGAGCGGCCGATTGTCTAACCAGCTTTGAGGATGGACAATCTGAAAGATCTGGTTCATGACCCTCCCTTGTGTGAAATACCTTTAGTCCCACGTTGCGGCAGGCTTGTAGTAATTTTTTGGTCGGAGCAATTGCTTCTTGGACCGCGTCTAAGTTGACACCTTGAGTATCTCCAAACCCTCCGGCCAGGAGAAAATCCCTTTGCATGTCAATGACCAAAAGGGCTGTGTGGGCCGGCTTGAATGCAAATGCATACGGCTGCGCAGGTATCGAGAGCAGTCTGGACGACATTGGGGCTTCAGCTTTGTTTGCACAGCGATTAAAAAACAGAAAAGATATTCTTCCAACGAACTAGAGATGAAGTGAGAGGGTCCTCGCCAAGCATTTACTAGGCTAATCAGAATTGCTCCTATGATCTATATACTTTTCTCTACTAGAAGTCATGGATAAGCCCAAACAGAACTGTGAGCCGAAATGGAACAGATTGGATCGTTCAGGCCATGCATCATCTGACTAGATCCTTATCGCTGATACTGAATCTCCGCCTTACGGCTCCCCGGCGGCCCCCCGAAGGCCTCTGGTTCTTATCTCTGTCGGCAGTTGGTGGCGTTCTTATGCTAGCCTTTGTTGGGCGTAGTCCTCTCTGGCTTGCTGACAAGATCCCATCATCTCCAGACAAGATACCCCACACACCCCAGATATCAGAGTGGGGAGTGCTTCACATGCATAATTGGCGCTGTTGAAACAGAACGGGTTGAAGTTTATTAGTTCTGCAATCAGATTAAGGCTTGCGAACGGCTACGGTATTCCGACGGCTCGCCGCCTGAATATCATGATAGGACGCATGACTATTTCGATATTGATTTTTGATGCACATGGCAGACAAACGGGCACTTCAGTTGTCATATTTAGACCTGGGCACCCGCAAGCTTAAGGATCGACAATAGCAACCCCAATACTCGTCATTTTTGAACCATCACTCCAAGCGAAATGCCATCTTTCTCCGCTCAGAAGATAAAGTCGAGGATCAAACCTCACCTTTCATGGAAGGTGCCAGCCAGACGTGGAATTTATGAGGATGCAAAATGGTCCAACAACGGTAGCTCAGACAGTCCACTTCAGAAAAGAATCTAAAAAGCTCATTCAATTCAGATCTGGATCCAATCCCACCCGAGGATCGCACTTGGGGTGGCCTTGATTATTGGGCATACTGGACATCTGATATGATGGTTAGAGACTCCCTTTGCATTGATTATGCTTCCTTCGCTGACAATAATTACCAGGCACCACCATTGGCGTCTACCGTCTCGAGTGTGATGGCTCTTGGCTTTACTGCTAGAGAAACAATCCCAATTGTTTTCTTTGGATTCACGATTTGCAGTGTGGTCATCACTCTTACTGGAAAAATGGGTGCGACGTACGCTGTGCCCTATCCAGTCATCGTGCGTTCCATATTCGGAATGTACGGATCGTATCCAGTTATCTTAATCCGAGGTGAGGCTAAAAAAGGAGAATTTGAGATGAATTGCTAAAATTCTGCTAGCATTCGTCGCTCTGATGTGGACTGCTATTCTTACTGTCCAGGCTGGCGATTTTCTCCAAAGGTGCATTGAAGCTATCTGGCCGAGTTTCATCAACTTCCCTAACAAGCTCCCCGAAGATGCTGGAATTACTTGTAAGAAAGCCTGATCCCGTCTGCGTCACTATATCTATGAAGTAGCTATTTTGATCATAACCATAGACTAATGAGAAATATTAGCTGCTGGCCTTCTCTGCTTCTTTCTTTACTGGTTCATCCAAACTGGACTCGCGCTCATGCCCATCAAGAAACTTCGTATTCTATTCCTTGTCAAGGGCGTCATAGTTCCTCCCACCTTCCTTGCTCTCTTCCTCTGGGCAGTAATTGTGACGAAAGGGGGTGGACCGCTGGTCACAGGGAAGGCCAAAATGACATCTAGTTATATGAACACGGCTTATTCTGCATTAACTGGTCTCAATGTCATCATGGGGCTTTTCTCATCTATGGCTGTCAATATGCCAGGTACTTTGAGCTGTCATTCGATCCGAAAGTTTGTACACACTGACTAACGGTTACAGATTTCGGTCGATTTTCTAAGAATAGGTTGAGCGGATATCATCAATACTTCGCTCTGCCAGTGATCGGAACGCTAGCTTCTCTTACACCAATTTTCGTCACTTCTGCCAATCAGTACCTCTGGGGAGAATTCCAGTGGTATATGCCGGCCGTCATTTCAAATTTTGATTCACGTGCCGCCAAATTCTTCACTGGATTCAGCTTCATTCTCGCTACTATTGGAAATCAGGTCGCTGCTGGTACTTATCCATTCTCCAACGACATCACTGGAATTGCGCCTAAATACATCAATATTTTCCGAGCGACCCTCTTTATTTCCATTTTTTGCGTCATATCTACTCCATGGAATATTATCAAGAATGCCTCTGGACTTTTGGCTTTCCTGAGTGGCTATTCGTGCCTCATGGGGCCATTGGCTGGCGTCATGGTCTGCGATTACTATATCATCAAAAAGCGCAAGCTCAATGTTCATGAGCTCTATCGCAGCTACGGTATCTACTGGTATGATCACGGTATCAACTGGCGCGCATATGCGGCCTTTATCACGGGCTTTGCTCCGTTGTTACCCGGGTTTGCCAAGAGTATTAAAAATAGTTTGGACATCGGTGGTGCCTGGAAAATTTACACATTTGCCTGGCTCATGGGATTTAGCCTGTCCGTTTTGGTTTACTATGTCATCTGCACCTATGTGTCACCTCCAACAAATGCAATGGTGGAGGAGGCAGTCTATCCTCGGCAGAAAGGAGATATTGAGTCTGTTGGTGCAATGAACGCCGAGGAGGACTCTCATTCCAAGGGTTCGTTTTTAGCGAAGGAGAAGGAGATTGCCCCCACACCACTAGAGCGCTAATACATGTTATTCTGTGGTGGCTGAATGGCTGATCACGTAGTGAGGGGAGTGTTTCTAGATTGCCACTAATTACACCCTATGTTACTTGTTTCCGTCGCAGTTATACCCCATCATCCAATCCCTCGCTTGCGTTTGAGCAGACATGAACATATGCCAATAATAACACAAGTTAACTGCGATGAAGAAGTTGAAGTTTTTGGAGGAGGAGCGTGATGTAATTCCTTATCTATGAGCTGTTCTAAGTAACCCGCTGTGTCTTTGACAAATTCGTGTGGCGCTTGGTGTTATTGGTCCACGTTATCAGCTTATCTATCGCCAGTAGTCGGAGTCTGCAACCATGGATTCGACATGCGGCTGTCCTTTCAGCTAGACTGCAGTACAGTACAATCGCTGAAAGATTGTACTCCCTCTACCTTTTACCGCCGTCTTCTAGCCAAATTATAAATAAATAAATAATATATCAATAAATTAAATAAGTAATTAGTTATTTATTTTCTTCCCTTTACTATTAGATTGATATCTTGGGTGGTTGAGTTCCATGCTGCTAAAGGCGAGGAAGCCATAGCGGCACAATCTTTCAAGGGGTGTAATTGTAGTAATCTCGATTATCTGTAGTCAACATAAAGCCTGACCCTACAATTTTACCGTTGTTAATCCACCAAACTCTTCGGCCTAGAATTTGCCACGCAAAAGTCCAAGACATCCCACAGCTTATTCTTGCGAGCAGCTCCACCCACGCATCAAAGGTACACACAACGTTGCACCGCCCACGCTTCATGTTTACTAATGGTTCGCTAAGAAGACTGCTTAATAAGGCTAGCTATAACTGATACCTGTCGCATATGCACAATGCCGGGAGATGTTATCGCATACGTCATGCCAACCGCTTCTTCGGGTCACGAAGTTGGAGACGCTCTCTCTAGTGGCCCCCAGGTCACAGCTGTGGAACAACGGATAGCAGTCAACAGACCGTCTAGGCCATGTGATTCTTGCCGGAGAAGGAAGAGTCGGTGCGAGATGCTGGAGGGGGTATCCTCCTGCGTGCTTTGCCAGTTCCATCACCGCCAATGCACCTTTCAAGAAACCTCCCGCCCGAGAAAAAGAAAGACCTCGTGTATAGAGGATGAAGACCAAGAGTTGATGTCGATGCCTCGTACTAAACCTCGACGGGGATCTCAGCCAAACACGACGGGTGCGATACGTACGGTGAGCAGAATAGACTGCTATGAAAACTTTAAAGGCCCAACACTACTCCGCAAGACACTGGGGCTGCAGACACACAGACACGCGATATTTCTCGGTCCATCCTCAGACTTTGAGCAAAGCCTTCTGCATTCAGACTCTCTAGCTAGGAATGACGAAATCAACATCGGCGCAGTTGCGCTCCGCCAAGTGAGCTCAACAGATGCCTTCCTCCAGACGCTTGATGAAAGCACATTGAGTCACGCACAAGAAATATCGCGGCTGGACGCTGTCGAATCTGTCGTGGCACCGCACGGGCAGGACTTAATCCACTTATACTTTCGCATCGTTCACCCAAGCTTCCCTATCCTGCACAAAATGGTATGGCTTGAAAAGTACGACCGCACACATCGCGAGTTTTCTCCGCCCTGTCTCGCCTTTGTATATATTCTTGCTCTAAATTGGTGGACTTATAGCGCGGAACTAGCCTCCCTACCGAAGCCTGATGTAATGAAGCTAGAGGAAATCGCCATGAGAGCGTTGGCCGAAGTCGTGCACAGGCCCAAACTATCTACAATTCAAGCTGGTCTTCTGCTTCTCCAGCGACCAAAGAGCAACTCTTGGGCATTGACCACCCAATTGGTAGGCATCGGCCAAGAAATTGGGCTACATCTAGACTGCTCCAACTGGAGTATACCATCATGGGAGAAGGGTCTTCGGAAGCGACTCGCCTGGGCTTTATTTATGCAAGACAAATGGGGCGCACTCATTCATGGCCGGCCATCTCACATCCACTACTCAGATTGGCTTGTGCAGCCGCTTACGGTGGATGATTTCCCCGAGAATGCTATAGATGAAAACGACGAGGATGGCAGTGCAGAAGTTGAGAAAGGTCGAATATTGTTCTGTGAGATGGTAAAACTGACTGAGATTTTGTCCGAAATCTTGTCTACTTTTTATTCTTTGCGAACCCAACGTGAGTCCCTAGGGGACCTTAGAGAACAATTGGCCATTGCGAAACCCATTCAGATTCGGTTAAAGGAGTGGTTCTCGCAACTTCCTGGATTTGTCAAAGAAGACGATGTAAAATTCAGAAAATTGTCTTCTACAGGTATGTTCCTGCGAGTTCCCGATCTCAATTATAGATTTTAAGGAATAAACGTTTGTAGGGTACCTGTGCCTCGCGTACTATGCCACAGAGATCACATTACATCGTCACATTATACGCGTGGCATCGAATGGACCTAATGATACGGCATTGGTCGAAATATGTCGCAACGCAGCGAGGGCTCGTTTGTGTTCTGCTATCGACTTTATCAGAGATTTGAAGCCGGAACATTTGCAATCATTTTGGTACTCATCATCATACTACAACTTTTGCATTCCTAGCACATTCATGCTTCTTCTTTGGTCAACTGCAACAAGCACAGAAGAAGCGATGTTTTACAAGCAGAAGCTTGCTGAATATCGATGGATTCTTCGAGTCTCAAGCAATGGTTCTGATGTTTTGGAACGTGCCAATGCCCAACTTCTCTTGTCAACAGACGGGTTGGTGAAATCCATACCAGAGAAGCCGAATGAACAATTGAATAGTCCAGAGACCTCTACTTTATTTTATGAACAACAGGATGACGTTTCCAATATCTCATCAGCAACTATTTTATCCCCCGAAATTCCTCAAACACTAGATATTGGGGTCTCGTTCTCCCCTATAGCAGACCCATTAAGCCAGATATTTCCTAGCTTTGAGTTATGATGTTGAGTGTTGATTATATGAGACAGTCAATATAAGAAAGGATTTTCAAAATAGAGACATTCCAATAAATAAGAGTTCATAATAACGACCGAAGAAAATCATCTATACTTTGAACCGGCCTTGACGTAGTTGAATTGTTTTGAAATCCCGTCTTGGTTGTCGCTTTGTTGTTCATCCTGAGTATCAATGTCCAGAGTAATTTGCAACTGTCCACCATCCTTAATCTCTCTAATCGCCGCCATCTTTTTCCAAGTTTTAGAACTTGCTATTCCTCCGCCGATATTCTCGAGCTCCTCTTCTGCTATTTTTGACCGCAATGCTAAACCCAGGATCTGACCAAAACTTCCCCAACTCACGGACCAGAGCTGGTTTGAGAAGATGATTATGGTGAAATGAACAATGATGATACAATAGTGCAGTAAGAGGCCCGAAAAAGCTAAAATGATAGTGACATTTTGTTGAAATCTGTAGGCATAGCCGTAGAGGGAGAAAGTAGTTTCAAATTTCAAAGCTCCTCTATCCGTATTTTCATTGAATTCCATATTAAACCCTATTCCGGATGATTGTGCTAGTGCATCAGTCAAAAGTAACCCCAACGAAATTGAAAGACAGTCGAGAGACTCGGAACAAAACCCCAATACTTCTTTGTACATTGGGTTAATTCTATTCCTGATCATGTCAGACTCATTGGCGCTAATTCCAATTCCGTTCAAGTACTCTTCCTCTATTTTGATAACCTCATTAACTTCGGAGTGTTGCTGAATATAATCGAACACATAGTTGTTTGGAAAGCTAAGCGCGCTCTGAATTGGAGATCTTGGGTCATCATTTGAATCTGGATCAAGTTTTTGCATAGTTTGCCATACCCTGGCCTGGGTCCAGCGAGCGTTGATAAGGCATAGATTGAAGTAGGCAGTGCGATCCTTCCCTTTGTTGCTGTCAATGATTTGAGGCAGCAGGATAGCCGCGCTTACTGGAACACTGCTATTGAGGTGAATATGAGGAAATAACGGATCCAATGGACCAGAAAGACTTTTGTCATTCATTAAATTGGAAAGATATTTTTCTGTATTTGAATCAAGCTTAGCGGTCTCATTCTTGCGTAGATGGTCGTTGAAGTCGAAGGTTATGTTTGCTGCTGCATCGTAGAATGTTCCACTGCATTGTACTGCTATCAATGGATTATTCCATTGTGTCATGTTTGTCGGTAGGTTTTGCGGTTTGGTTTCGACAAGAATATCAGCACCATGTTCAATGCTAAGCTTTCCAAGAGTCCTAAATGCCGTATCGAAGGCTTGGGGGAGAAATTTCATCGGACGGGTGGCCCATGTCAAGCTGTTTCCCTGCCCCTTGACAATCGAGACTGTAATGGGATATTTTGTTGTTGAAACCAAAGAATTGTATGAAAAGTTTCCAACCTGTGGGAACAATGGGGGGCTGCTGATTATAGCTTGGAATGTTTCCAGGGTCTTGTTGAAATCGCCGTAATAGTTACGATCATTTCCCTCGCAGCTCAAATAAGACGTTTGACATCTGAACACATTTTCAAGGCCGAGATGAAGACTGTATGGATTTTCGTAGACGAACAGGGAGGAAAATTGAGGAATTTCCCACCACCCTAGGCGAGGAATCATGATGGTTGCTGAGAACGGACCTGCTCCAACAGCCAGCAGAATGAGAAGCATGATAAGAGTGCTCGTAGTAAAATGAGAAGTGGTGTATTTCGTTGGATAAAATAACACACTCCAGAATTCCCAACTTTTTACATAGCTGATTGGTGATCCGAGATAGAAGGGTGAAGCAATGAAGCCGAAAGGGACACCGTTACCAGCAATGAGCTCAAAACAAATCCGATGGAGCAAAATATCTGTGATAGAAACAATTATAAGAGACTCGTGTGCTTTGGAAGCATATTGAAGAGCGCTGAGTTCATCAGCTGTTAGATTGAGAGGTTTGCTGTTGACAAGGTACAAGCCAAGGAGGGTCAAGGTGATTCCGACTGATGGTAAATGATAGAGAGCGAAATGTCTCAATGCAGCACTTCTACTATTGCTACAAACTTCTTTCGGAAGTTCGTTTTCATTAAAGGACTTCAGGTCCGGCATAAATCTGCGGAAATAATCCCTAGTCTTTTGTGCTGGTTTCGAGCAGGACTCAATCACTACTGTGGGCGACGTGATGGTTTCTGGTGGGACTGAGAAGCTTCCTCCTGTAAAGTTAATTTGACATGTTTCGCCCGTATTTCCGCTTGGTAGCAGAGGATGCATGGCATCTTCTGGAGAGTCCAGTGGAGCGGGGTCGTGCTGAGTTACCGCTTTTAAGAGATGGCTCGTTTCAGAGCCCTCTGATATTGATGGTGTATGAGTAAACAATGCCGTTTTTGAAGATTCCGCATCTTCTGGTGTCTAATTACAGTAAGAAAGAAAAAGCTTACAAGGAATACATTGCACTTGCGTTCTGGGATGCCGATGGTACTGCTGTGAAATAGTCGTCCTGAGGAAGGCTTGGGGTAGGGGGTGTGATAGCTACCATCTTTGACATTTAGATGACGATAATTTAACAACGAAAATAATTCAAGAGGAGATCAGAAATTGATCCAAGGATACCAGAGTATCAGGCTCTCGGGGCCGTTCTCGGCGGGGGTGGCATTGCATTCTCAGCCCTTACTTTGATCCAATGGCAAGGGCAGTGTCAGACATGCATGCATATCATGACAGCCACAGGTAGGTGTTTATCGAGGACATTGAGTGGGGCATTTCATGTGGAAGCAATTGCACAGCGACCTGCGCCCAAAAATAGTACCATCATGCGCTGGTGCTACGCCATAAAGAAAAGATTCGTGAGAAATGGTCTTGTCTCAGGGAAATGTCAAGTACTGTCCATGGTGTTTTTTTACTTTGAATTGTTCATCAACCCCGCCAAGAAATGGACATAGTCACCATAGTGATATATGGCTCTATAAGACCACAATGATTTATTTTGAGCATGTGCATCTCGTGCACGCATCTTTGTTCTGGATCAACATTTTGAGGCTTACATGGGGCTGGGGCTGAGGTTGAAGTGGGGGGGTGACCTCACTGTGTCATGCCCACTGGAGCCTGAAGTGCCCCCGCCTTGAAAAGGGAGAGTGGACTCGTCACCCAAACCCAAAGGCCACGCAAACACCATTGCAAGTCGAAATTATAGCATCACCACCACTTATTGTGCTCAGCCAAGGTCCTGTTCTTTAGATATGGATCCAGAACTTATCAGCGACTTGGGCCGCCGTTTTATGCGGCTCATGGAGGAGAAAAACCAACGGGCTGCCCAAGCCCCTACAGACCGTGCACACAGCTCCGACAGGGGGCCTGCAGACACCTTTTATAACTTCGTCACGAATCTATCGCACACGATGCAACGTTACGAAAAGCCAGATCTTATGGACAAGGCTCTTGAAACTTTGGACCTCGACAAGATCTTCAGTTGGGCAGAGGAGTTCGGTGCTGAGAATCCGGACCTTGGCCACCAAGACTGCGTCATCAAGGGCTTGCTCAAATATTTCAAGACGGAATTCTTTACTTGGGTTAACCAGCCGCCTTGCACTGAGTGCGGAGGAGAAACGCAATTTGCCGAAATGCCCCGTCCCAGTTGGCAGGAGCGTAGACAAGGCGTAAGCCGCGTCGAGGCTTACCGTTGCAAGACGGATCCTGAGCATGCTTTGACCAGGTTCCCGCGCTACGAAGATCCGGAAATTCTGCTAGATTGGCGAAAGGGCCGATGCGGCGAATGGGCCAACTGCTTTACACTCTGCTGCATGGCACTCGGCTCGCGCGCAAGATGGGTTTGGAATGCCGAAGACCATGTGTGGACAGAAGTTTACAGCGAGAAACTGAAGCGATGGGTGCACTGTGACAGCTGCGAGGAGGCCTTTGACCAGCCTCAGCTTTACGGAGTCGGTTGGGGCAAAAAGATGAGCTACTGCCTGGCTTTCAGCCGAGAAGGTGCCCAGGATGTTACGAGGAGATATGTGCGCAAGGAAGACCAAAAAGTACCACGAAATCGCGGGCCTGAAGAGTCGCTCCTTCGAGCAATTCGTGATATCAATGATCGCTGTCGAAGCCCCGAGAATATTGACAGATTAAAGGCTGAGGACGAAGCAGAGGAGTTGGAATTGTCCAAATACGCCATTGAGTCAACGGCAACAGTACCAGAGGAAGAACGGCCCCGCGAAAGTGGTTCAGCGGACTGGAAAGAAGGTAGGGGAGAATCAGGGCGCAAAGAATAGGCAGATGGGTAAGGCTTCCAGGCCCAAAGTGTGTTCACAATTCAATTCTTTCGAGTTTCAGCCAGATGCTAGTCGCATAAAATCACAATAAACTTCATCATTAGAGTATGTCAAGTGATGTGATGGGGACACTAGTCACTAGATCTTCTAATTCGATTTGTATCAAAACGATGCGATTTATAAAAGCTAAATACATGCGAGGGCCCTATTTGAAACAGTAAAAACGAACGAATATAGCACAGCTTGCTTCCTTAATATTACCATGTCCATCATCTCTACTATGAGTGAATTCTCTGCAACAGCGTCGCTTTACGGAAGAGTAGAAAAGGCTGAATCAAAAAATCGATGGCCCACAGCGGTATAATTCTTGACATAATGATCTCCCCAAGGTTGAAGCCACGTATCTAGTAGTTGTTAGTGATCTTTCCTTTTTAGCATCAAGTTGGATACTGACCATATGTTGTTGATGGCTTGGATTGGCAAAGCCAAATAATCGTCTCATTGAATCCATCCCTCATATCATTGTCCGGGAACTCGGCCAAAATTGCATCAAAGGCTTCTTCTGTAATTCCAAGCCTTGGTCCCGAAAACTCTGACAAGATCCCTTCCCCTGTGGTCTTTACTTCAGGCTCCTTGTATTCGTGGAAATGAGGTTCCGAGTGAAATGCGACCGAGTCCCATGTTAGCTGTAATCTTCTTTCATCCCAATGCCTGCCCTTGTCAAAGTTCTCGATGAATTCGCGGGTAGAAATCGCACTGTCAACTTCGAAACGTCGGTCGTGGCTAATGAATGGGGAATCTGGAGTTTGGTCCCAGCCTAAGTCGTGCAAGAGTGCAGCAACAGCTTGCACCTCGAGGTCAACAGAACGTCGAAGCGTCTCATTGTTGTTAATGATTATGGCGCCAAAAAGCCAGCTTCTGACAACGTGTTTGTAGACGAAGTCTGAGCTGTGTTGGCGAGCATAGTGGTTGGCTGCACGCACGATTGGGGTGTCAATGACAGACACACCCGCAATGGTGCGCATAGGATACTTGTTGCCATATGAAAAATGATGCTGGCTGGTTGTAGGGGCTTGAGTGGAAAGTTGGACCTGAGTAGCTGCTAGAAAAAGCGAGAAGAGGGATATGAAGAAATTGCCGAACATTTTAATTTTTGGTTGGAAGGACTTTTTGCTCGTGTAGGTAATTGACTAGCTGCCTGTCGGAGTGTTGATTTGTGAGTAGACTATTTCCTGATTCTAGAGAGACACGGTCTAGATATACATTTGGGCTATGGAGGAGATGAATTGATTTCTCAGCTATCGAATTTGACCGAACTCGACAAACATCATTTTATGCATGATGTAATTTTTCCAGCGAACTGAAATATGTAATCTATCGGCCAAAGCGGCGCGCCTGCTAAAAGGGAGAATTCATTCTAATCATGAATATCAGTAATCTTGAATTCTCTCCGGTTGTAACCTTGCAGGGTTAAAATGGCTAGCTGGCCTATCACGCTGCTGATTGTGGCTAAAGAGAATGCGCGCTCTCCTACTGCCTAAGACAAAAGCGGCGATTTTTGATGCGACATTACATAGTTGCATCGTGACGACAGGTGTCTCAGGCATGCGTACCACTACATCGCGCACGTGCAAGTGGATGAGTTTTAGCTAGTGATAGTCTGAAAATACAATGGTTTCAGGTGAATATGGAGTAATGATCAAGAACTATCGGCGCCAAATCTGAAAGCGTCTAGGATGTGTGATCAAGGGGAAGGTAGCTGTTGTTGCGCTAAGACGTGCAAAAAAGGTGTGAATGGAGCTAGTATTTATGTTAAATTGAGATCCTGTTCTGGCATCCAAAAGCGTTGTTGGTCTAGGGGTTAGGATTCAACTCTTCCATTAGTGATAAGTTGAGGCACGGATTCGAGTTCCGTACGACGCAAAACTTTTTGACTTTTTTTTTATTGCCTTCACTGAATGGGCGAATCTAAATCTTTTATTAAAACACGCCGTAAAAGGCTGTAATTTTTTTCTATATCTTTTTGACCTCAACGAGTCTTGTTCAATCTCAGCTTCATGTCTCTGGTTCATCTGTGAGACCGGAAGTCATGATACGTCAAGATGCATGCCTTCAACACACCCAAACCATCTATGGGAAAAATTCAGAGTACACATTATACAGCCTCCAATTAGACTTAGCCTCTGTGATTTTATTCCACTGAATTGTCAAGGAGTCGTTGAAAAGGTTGCCAAAGACAAATTCGGCCCCACCTCCACCGCCTCCCCCCACCCCCGCCGAAATCCCGACTTACTCACCACCATGCCGCTTCTCACGCCATGCTTGTCGGCCCCGGAAATTTATGATTGTGCATATCAAGATAAACCTGGCTATTAATATAGGTACACTTTATGGAAGGTTTCGGAGGAAGAAATCGTGGTAGAATGGTCTGCCGAAATCTCCGAACACTATCATCAAAATGATAAGAAATAATCCAGGGTTAGGGTTAGGGTAGGGGTTGTGGGAGTTTCCGTTTGCTCCAGAACTCTTGTTCCTAGATCTCTACTATGCGCATTTTATTTCATTTTGTGGAATTAAGCGGCCTCGTTCCGTCACCGTTTAGCTCTGATCTCACAGATAGCTGGTCTTGAGGTAAAATATGCATCACATTATAACTTTAGGCTATCAAATTCTTAGAGCTCATAGTTGATGAAATAGTCTTCCTATCCAGTTCCGACTTGTTTCTGCTTCCCGAAGGGCCAAACTGTGTGGTAAACTCATTTAAATAAAGCATCAGATTCCAAATTATGCCAACTATGATTAAAAGATTGCTGGCTGTCTGCTATTCTCAAACTGCAGTTATTGCTTCAGCATAGTTACTTTCTAAACAGAGTGATCAACATACCTTGATATTTCGTTGGTGGTCAAGAACCAGGCCAACTTGTCCGAACGTGACAACGGTCTTGGTCAAATCTGCTGACTCTTCTTCGTTCCCATTGAGTTCAGATAGAGCCCTTTCAAAGATCTTCTGTGCTTGCCGAAAAGCTGGGACAGATGAAGGGCCTTTCGTAAGATACACCTTGTACACCAAAGCGTAAACGGGAACATGGGGTGCTCCCCCAAAATATTTAGCAACATCAAACTCTTGAGAAACGATGCCAATGTCAACACTGACATCATAAACATCTTCGGATGCCTTTTCCCTGAGAGCTGAAACTAGAAGCGGAGTAGCCTTTGATTCGAGTTTGGCGCCCTCTCGACTACCTGACGCCCTGGCCAACCAGATTTGGGCCACTGTTGCTTCGTCATCCGAAATACCCGGGTGCATGGAGGGCGGAATTGTGATTTTCTTCTCCACTGAGAGGATACTAAACACCGACTCGAAATCATTAAAATTGAGGCCATCGGGGCCGATCTTTTCTCGAACAACTGGGCTTGAAAAACATTTCAGTAGGTGGGAAATGTCGCGGTACCAGAGCTCAGTAGAATCATCGCGACCAACCCATGAGTAATTCTAGTTTTTCAGAGAACAGATGTCAGAACCTAGACAAGCTTTCAACAAGATTCCTAGATTGTACCTGATTTGGAAATGGCCCCGGGGGTGGTGTAGGAAACACTGAGTCAAAGTAATGAATTTGTGTGTATTTGCTGGATGGGTATTGATGTTAGAAAGGAGCTTTTGTTTGGAGAGCCATGCAAAATTACGCCGGTTTCATTTCAGGATCTGGTATATCATCAGATATCTTGCCATGGACCTGCCAGTGGTAGTCCAAAAACTCCTTGCGGGTCAAGCCTGGTTTGCGCCTGATGGACGCAACCATCTTGAGTGGGGTCGAGCTTGAAATCATGATTGTTTTCCTATGCACGTGAAATTGCACTTAAACTTCTACAAAAAGAGGCTGAAGGGGGACGGCAATGGTTCAGCATGTTGAATTTTTCTCCATCTCAAACTCGTCTACTTAATAGTGTTCACTAGCCATCGGCCCCGCAATGCGGCGCCACTCCAAAGCTCCTCCACTGCGCCTCCACTTCATTATCCCGAGGCAACTCAATGCATTTATCCTTTCAAGCAGTCAATAGATCGCCATATGCATGATGCTAAAAATATTAACTCCAGGCGATCGAATTACACAGGGACTGATATCTCATATGGCGCAAATGTGCGGCCTACTGGTTAGAAAACGTTTCGGGGGACGAAAGCAGGTAGAACGTACGCGCCTCCGCTATTGACAAGGACGAGAGGAATGCTCTGAGATGAAGCGAAGATTCTTTTCTCTATATTTGAACAGCATCATTTAAATTTCTACTGGCTTTGGGGTAGGCGATTTTTCTTGTCATCTTGGGTGCGATGCTTGGCATTTCGAGCACCGGCCCGAAGTGGGGCTAGTCGGATCGGGCCAAGGTTTGACTCCCGGCGCTCCGTATTCTGCCTGAAGCCTAGAAACTCCGTTATCCCCGACGTTATGTCCTGGTTTAGGAGACTATTTAATTCTCGGATCATACGCAATTGTGACACTGAGGATAACAGTGATTCAAACAGGACCACTAACCAAGCCGACAAATCATGGCTTCACAAATGGAAGGGAAAATCATTACTCTCATCACTGGTAAGCATCTTAAACAAGGGGCGCGACGAAAATTCTAATGCCTTGTAGGTGGGAACCGCGGCCTTGGGTTTGAGACGGCAAAGATTCTCCTTCAATCACCCGTATACCATGTCTTAATTGGAAGTCGAGATGTTGTGAAGGGAGAGGAAGCTGCAACAACCCTGAGGGAACTACCTGAAACCAAGGGCTCCGTTGAGCATATCCAACTTGATATCGCGGATGATGCCTCAGTTGATTCTGCCGCTTCAAAGCTATCCAGTGAATATAACCGTTTAAATGTACTTGTGAACAACGCCGCCAGTTGCCCCACTTCTTCCTTCGCCGGGCTTATCGAATCTGCTCCTCTAGCTAGGGACGTTTTTAGAGAAACCTTCAACATCAATGTGGTAGGCGCAGTCAGCCTCACTGAGGCAATGCTACCGCTGCTGCGAAAGTCTTCCGCGCCGCGACTTGTTTTTGTGTCTTCGTCGACTGGCTCCTTGGCACACTGTTCGGATCCAAAAAACCGATTTCACGTCGCATCGAGGACTGAGTACAGAATGAGCAAGGCAGCGCTCAACTTTGTTATGTTGCAGTACTGTTGTGCCTTGAAAGAATCCGGCTTTCTGGTTTTTTCCGCTGATCCTGGCCTCAACGCGACAAACCTCACAGGCGACCCTGATTCGCTACGAGCGCGTGGTGCACCAGAGCCCAGCATTGGAGGAGAAAGAATTGCCAAGGTAGTGAGAGGAGACAGGGACAGTGATGTTGGAAAGGTTTGTGGTGAATATGGAGATCATGATGTATGTCCTTGGTGAAGTTAAAAAACCAAAAATAAACAATAGATATATTTAAGATTTCATTTATGTGAATCATTTTGAAATCAATGAAAGAATCCTCTTATATCGCTCGCTGTACTTGATACCGATTAACATCATCGAGTTTGGTGACTTTGGGTCTTATTTCATCGTTGGAGTAAGGGATTATTTAGGAAAAGTATTGCATAACGCATGGGTAAAGGCTACCAATCTGCCATTTTGGTAATGGTAATAGTGCTTCTTAGGCGACAAAGTCAGAGCTGCCTTTCAAAAGATGGGATAGTCACCTATCTACACACAGCCCGCCCTCACATAAAGCTTTATTGATAACCCATCTTGATTAATTTTTAGTTGACGTAAGTGTGTAGTGGGCACTCATAATCACATATTGGCGCTTCAGCGTTCGATGACTCAAGAAAAGTAAGAAAAGACTCTATCTCTTACCTTGATCAGCGTCTGGTGCATCCCGCTCCACACAGGGATTGCATCTTTCTCCCGATTTAATTTCGAAGTAATAATTGAGAGGCCAAGCTTTTACTCCATCATGACCTCAACTCACACCCTATCCGCCCATCTTTCGAAGGTCTTGCAAGCATCATGGAACGACAGCCGCTCTCAAAAATCGCAACCGTCTATGACTGAGGTCTCCACAAATAAACCATTGGAAGTAGCAACACCAAAGCTACTGACGGGGGAAGCCAAGATCAACCGTCTTGCGATTAAATCATCGGATAAGTCCTAAGGCAGAGGACTAGCTGTGTTCGAGATGATCTATGAACTTGAGATTTTATGGAAATATCTTTAGTTGAAAATGGAAGTTTAAGGGAAATTACTTGTTCACGATAACAGATTTTTGCAACTGCAGTCTATGTCATTAGACCTATCTAATACGTCTATAACTCCTATGAGAGGTAACATGATAGAATTACGGTGCAATTTTGTGTTGGATGTTTAATTAGTTTTATGCTAGAGCAGGTTGATACTTAAAGTAACCTCCCATCAGCTTACTACATTTGCCAGTCATGATCCCACATCCGTTTGCTATGGCCCTCACATCTCATGGTCAACTTCCTCTCCTCGCTGAGAGCCCCTTTCGACCGTCTCGAGTTCAGCTTCGGTCGATTTCCAACCTTCCTGGTCCTCCTTGTCCATTCTTACAAGCGCTAGATCCATCACCAACGCAACAGCAGACAAGGCTGCCCCGAACCACAAGGCTGACCTAAATCCTAGCACTTCGTTAGAATGGCGTTTCCTCACATCGGCCTCGATGGTCCCGGCGAATCCCAAGCCTAAGCTATTGCCGTATAGATTGAGGGTTCCGATGAGGCTCCCTGCTAGTCCCTGCTCCTTCTTGCCGACGCTATTGCTGGCAATGACTTGGGCAGCAACATAGACAAAGTCTGGGCAGAAACTACCGAGCAAAGTAGAAGGAAACACCTGTGCCCAGTATGTCTGTTTCTCGGGCATGGTAGCCAATAGGATGGTTGCACCTAGTGACGTTAGGCAACCGATGGCTAGAATCCATTGCGCCTCAAGCCGGGGGATTAGCCATGCGGCCAGAATAACGGCGCACGATGCTCCGAGTCCATAAGGAATCCAGCCGACAGCGACTTCAAGAACAGACCACTCCCGAATCAATTGCTGCCACGCAACCATATACCAAAGTGTGATGCCAACAGCCATGTAAATAAAAAGAACCACGATAGTCAGGGCCTTGAAACTTTTGCCGCGAAAGATGGACGGAGGCATTATTGGCTCCTCAGCCCATCTGCTCTCCCAGAAGAAAAAGAATACCATCAACAATAAGGATATTATGAGCATAGAAATGACGTATGGGGTTTCCCACCCGTTTGCCGGCGCTTGACTAAAGGATCCGTCAGCAAGATGACACATACACTGAGGAAAAAGGAATCAAACTCACTTCCATGCTAGAGAGAATAGCAGGAGACCCCCCAGGCCGGCGGCGATTCCGATATAGTCAATCTTACCGCCTTGATCGACAGGTGTCTCGGGAGGCAACACAAACAAGAGTCCCCCGAAACAAGCGGCCCCAATGCATGCCCTGGAAATTATTTAGCTAAGAAATAGGGTCTAGCCGCGCAGCTACAACTTACACTGAGACAAAATGCCACTTCCATTGAGAATATCGGAGAAAGGCACCAATCATTAGGGCCCCGATGCCCGCTCCGACTGGAGGGGATGCCGCAAATATAGCTAGAGTAAAATTGCGTGCCTTACCGGGGGGAACCATAATAGTGAGTGTCGCCACCGCATTGGGCATTAGGATGCCGCCGCCGACACCAGTTAGAGCGCGGACGGCCACAAATGAGTTATAGGTGTTGCAAAACGCGTTGGCAACTGAAAAGATAATAATAATGACGCCACCAAAGATTAGTAGCTTCTGGTGACCATACACAGCTCCTAGACGGCCGCTGATGAGGACAAAAGCACTTTGTGTCAGACTGTGTGAGAGAAACATTGTCAGAGGGACAGATAAGACAATTTACTGAGGGCATTAAGCAAGGAGCTTACGAGTAGGCTGCAGCCATCCAATTGGCTTGCCCTGGGCCTACGGGTTGTCCCAAGATCCTGCTGAGCTCGAATCCGCCTGCCACAGTTGAGAACATAGAGATGAACTTGAATTGGGTTAGAATAAAGTCAATCCTCGTTTCAAATCAAGATTGTGACTATTTACCTGTGTTAAGTTACAGACTAGAATTAATAGAGTAATTATATATCGTTTGGAATTACTGAGCTTGACTTTTGACTCGACTCGCAATAACCCCGGCAGCTGCTCTGGGATTTCAGCAGTCTCTATCTGGTTAATGACCGCAGATGTGTTCGAAGGCCGATTGCATGGTGTCATTTTGAGATGCGTCTGGCAATAACGGTGCTGTATACAGGAAGTCTATAGAGCGCGAGCATCCGGGAATGAATGTGATCTAATTCATTCGGCGACAAAAAGGCGACTTCAGCTTGATGCTAATTGAGAAAGTGAGAGACCTTGCTTTGTACGCCAGCCCTAAGAGAACCCGTACTAAGTGCGTGATCTAGGCTAGGCATAGCTATGTTAAGCGAGGCCCATATTACCCAATGCAGTAATTTATGCCTCGGGTGAAGAATACCCGTAAAGATTCCACCATGGATATACTGAATAAATGTCAAGCTGTATACCAAATATACTTTAACGAATAATCAATATCTGTGGTTAAAGTACGAGTACTAGGTTTGTTTAACAGGAATTTCCCCTTCAGATTCCTCTGAGCTATGGGGATAGCGGTGAGAAATATTATTTGATAATTATATACAATCTCTATAATTTTCCCAAGAAGGAAATAACTAATACAATATTTTATATAATATAATCTGAATCAATTTGTAATAAAAATATAAATGGACGACTCACTGTTACGACCTGAGTCCAAGAGTGGCCGGCGTACAAAGCCGCAATGTGCCTTAGCAGTTGTTATCCGCACCAGTAATCACAAACATTCTGATTATTGAGTTATCTTTTGACCTAAAGAATTCAATAACTAGCTAGGATCCTACAACTAACTTTCAATCTAGTACTAGTCCCTGGACTCTACTTGCCATGTCTCATTGGTTCTGAAAATGACTACAAAGTCTAAGATATTACTATTCGGCTTTGGCCAACGGCTGACTTTTGCAGAACCCAGCAGATTTCACATCCTCTTTTCCGTCAGAAGCTTGTTGCTCAGCCTCAAGGTCTACGCTAACCGCAACAATAACTTCATTGTCATTGAACAAGGCCTGATCGGTGGCTGGTGGTTTGAAGATTTTGTGACCCTCTAGTATCCACGCTAAGCCCATGATGATCGAAAAGCCACCCATGACCAGAATCGTGTAGTTCATGTTGAGGGTCGTCACGGGATGGGACTGTGGCAACTGCATATTTTGTCAGCTACGTGCTTGATATCATAGAATCTACTTACGGCTGAAACAATAACCACTAGAATGCTATAAGCAATAGAAACCACATAAATCGGCTTCGTAAAGACACCAAAGGTCCAGCGGTTGATCGATGGCAATGTGGTTCCATTCGTCGCCAGAAGGACGAGAGCCGGGAAACCTTGTATCGCTATATTAGCTCATCTCTGTGAGATCAACCGACGTGACAACATACCAAAACTGATGATCATGCATGTGGCTTGGGCACCGACCAGTGCATTAAAAGCGGCGTTTGAAAATAAGTAACTGGCCGACATTGAAATTAAATCGAATCAAGCGAGACCTTTTCAATGTTGAGTACTCACATGAGCCCGACCAAAGCCACAATCAGGGATGATAGATTAATTGACCAGAACGGGAGGTTTGATCCTGGAGTTAGCTCGGTGAGCCTGGAACGTATCAGTCGAGGTCACTATCAACGGACAAAAAACACCAACTTTTCATTCCACATCAGACCCCCATCTCTGGCAAATGCATAGCCTTGGCGGCTCATAGTCAGAGCGCTTCCGAGGGCAGATGTACCGTTATTGATAATTTGGATGATACAAAACACAATTGCGGCAGCATTGCTTCCAGTTGCCAATCTGATAAGCTCCAATACTGGAATTCTGATTTTGCTGGTCAGTAAACTTACTCGATATCAATTCCAGTCATCTACCTACCCGGTTTTAGTCTTCACAACTAGGTCCATATCGGTTATGGAGAAGCCGAGCACTAGAATCCATACTACACCAATAAGAGCCTGTGATATGATGACAATGAGCATTACGCGTGGGAGGTGTCGTTTCGGTTGTGGGATCTCTTCGGCCAAGTGAGCGGGGCCGTCAAGGCCCATCAAGGTTGAGAAGCTGCTGAGCAATCCAACTAAGACAGCGAAGGCAGTGGATGAGTAACTGTATTTGCGTTTAGATGTGCGTGGAAAATGTCTTTGGTCTGTCTAGACTCACCCCGTCGAGTTATGCGTCTCAACAAAAACAAAGGCGGGGCTTGCTTTTGGTGCCTTGACTAGGAGAGCAATTGTATAAGCGATGAACCCGAACGCCGTGATATAGCCTTGGTATGTCAGTGCCAATACGGACAAAAGGAGCATTAAAGAGGAGACATACAGCCGAATATCTCTAATGTGGGGATGCTCTTGAGACCCCACAGATTAATCAACCAACATGTAACAACAACGGCTAAATAAACAAGAAAAAGCTGCCATCGGGTCGACACGTCAAATTCGGGACGACAGAGATTGATTAGTCCCAGAGTAAGGTTAGCAACTATTGCACAGGCGCCGGCGTGTGTAAAGATCCAGCCGAGCCAGTTTAGCCAGCCTAAAGGGTAGGCTATCTGACGCCTGTACTTTTCTGGAAGCAAAAGGCACGTGTAGTGGTAAGCACCGCCTATTTTGTTTTTGATCGGTCAGTTACGTCTTCTCCTCAGCGTCGTCAAATTAATATACCGGCAGTAGAAAATCTCGAAGCACATTGTGCAAATGTGAGAACGATGCAAATCACAGCCAAGCTGGAGCCGATGCTGAAGGTCAAAAATAGTTAGAAACCTGCCTCGGATAATAGTGGCACTACTCGGGTAACGTACAATCCATACAGAATGGCCGGAATTCCTCCTGCAGAGAGGCCAAAGAAAATGATAAAAGACATGCCACCGAACACGTTAAGAGTAAGCCATCCAAGACTAATGGCACTCCAAAGGCCAAATGTTTGGTGCATCCCTTCTTTTTCTGGCTGAGAAGAAGTCATAGTCATTTTGCAGGGAGTATATCACACAGGATTGATGATCACGCTGGATGGGTGTATTGCACTGCATTATATTAAATGGGTAGACTCGTGAGAGTTTGTTGCTTTTTAAGGTGTTCATAAGGCATTCGATCTAATCACGGAGAATACCCAGATGCTGCATCGCTTCAGATGTTAGGACGCATTGATTGGCAGTCTGAAGCAATTCCAGAGATAAGGCTAAAAATCTAAAAGTTGGACGATAGCGAACCACACTTTTATCGGTTGGCCGGAGATAAGAGATAAGAGCAGTAGAATCGCAAAGAAGTAATGGTTAGCTAGGAAAAGAAAACCAAATTTAGTAAGGTCAGGTTTCTTGAAATCAATCCTGTTAGAATCCATCTTGATTGAAGCTTTTTGTTGTTTTCTGATCAGCACCAGGGGGATGCATATGTAGTATGGCCAAGAGTAGTGTTTGTCGGGCAGATACGATGGAGAAGGGCCACCTGATGCGAAGGGAGCTCAATCTCTAGACAGATTGAGTAGTTGCTATTGTTCCGTCTAGTTAACACTGCCCTGATTGAGTAGTTACAGAGTGATCTGAATGCCATTTAGGTTGGCCCTCAATTATGTCTTATCTTATCAGCAAGCTGCTGATGACTTAAGCTGCGTCCTGATTTGCCCGCGGATACCGCCCGCCCACCCGCCGAGCATGCGGATGTTCTTCCCTACGTTTAGCCTATTGTTCACTCCCTAACATGCCTTGCCACGAGAAACCCTCGGTAACCATGGACACAAAGCGATCCAGAAGTGGTACGTAACCCTAAGCCCTGTAAACCCCCATTCAACACCCGATCTGTCCCTTAGCTTGACATGGCCCCTTACTCCTCGTGCTAGGTTGCTGGACATGCCGCCATCGGCATCAGAAATGCGACGAAACCAAGCCGGAGTGTTTAAACTGCCGTATCCGGGGTGTCGAGTGTGGGGGCTATGGTATCCGCCTCACTGAATTCACTATTCGTCCCGATGGCCAGATGGTGTCCAAGGTATCAAGATCAAGGGGTGGTCCCCGCCAGCCGGAGGACCAAGAAACCAGTGTGAGAAAGAGAGCCAAGCATCAAGAAGTAGGCACGGGAGAAGCAGAGCGTGTGTTCGAAGCCACGCAACATAGCGACAGCCGAGACAAGTCTATTGACCATGGCTCGCTTTCATCCAATAGTCCTCAGCTTGACCCTGATGATCATAATTCTAACCCGGAGGTGAACCAGGAGACGAGACAGGAGATAGCCACAGAAGAGCGTCTGACCCAACTCAGTGACCATGCCTCTATCCTTACGCACCGCTCTACTGAGAGTGTCTCTCCCGGACTTATCCATGAGAGTTATATCGATTCTAATGTGCAAGAGTGCACATCTAACGGCGTCTCGCCTGACATCACCCATCAAGTCGAGGCTGATCTAGAGGTGTCGTATCAGAGCCCAATTGACGCTGTTACGTACCATGATCTACTCTCGGAATTCCCTGTGGACACTTCCAAGACACCGTCTTTTGTTTTTGAGCCGCTGATCGGCTCGTTTCCTACACACCCTGATCCAGTCAACTTCTTCATCGATGATCCCATACTTGACTTTGGCTTAGATCCTCCGGATAGCGGCGAGGATGAAGAAGATCCAAAAGTCAATGATACCGCAAGCCAGTCGACAACAGATCAAATATTACCCCGGTTCAGCAGCAGATTACCTCTGCCTCCCTCACCGAGCGACCCTTTCGAACAATATTTATTCTGCCACTGTAAGATATAACTCTTACCTAGATTATCAAATGAACATGCTAATGACCCGCTTACAAGATATGGAGAATTTGTCTCTATGTCTCTATCCTATCAGGCCGGATCTTAATCCGTATCGCGATATTTACGGATCCCTCGCGGCTCGGTCTTCTCCGCTCCGAAGCGCCATAATGTTTGCCTCTGCCTTTCACTTAACAAACTTGGGAAGACTGCCGAGGTTTGCTATTCGGCCATACCGTAAAGCTATGAGGGAGGCATTTCGAAAGGGTCTGACAGAAGAAACCGATATTGAAGGACTAGCCGCTACAGCTCTCCTGTCGGTGGTATTTGATGTATGGTGGCAACTACATACCAACCGCTAACAACGCGTCTCCTTGGTTTGCGGCTAATCAATGTTAACAGGTTATTGGTACTGGTCTGGATTCGTGGAGTTATAAGCTCCTCGGTTGCCGGCGACTATTGAAGAATGCGATAGTCAAGTCAAACGGGTCGATAGGTGCCTCTCTGCAATGTATGATCGTTCAGTATAACTGGGCCGCCACTATGAGCCGCACACTCCTCAGGGATGTCAAACCCAAGCATGTCATTGAGGAATTGGGTACCGCTATTCAAGGTCAGTACTTTTCCCCGATATTACTGCTCTCTCAAGCACTAGGCACTAACCTGCTATGTCTCGAAGCGTCCGACCTTGATCTGGCCGATGAGAGCATCCAAGGGGCCGAGAGCCAATCTCTCTGGTGGCATAATCTCCCTGATCATACCATGCACCTGATGCTCCGGGAAGCAACGGACCTCGCTACTCAGCTTGATCAGCTCAAGGAATCTTGCAGCCCAGTAGACAAGATACTGCGACTAATGCCACAAGCTGGTGAACTTGTCAGCCGCCTCAAGAGTTGGGACCCGGACGTGTCGACGGTGGATCCAGAGTATGGGGATTCCGTCGAACATTTCAACGCGATATGGCAGCTGGGTATGCTCTGCTTCGTCTACCACGAGATTTACACTCTCAGCTCCGACGACGCACGTATTCAGAGATGTATAGCCGCCGCAATTGAGCCACTCAAGAAGCTTTCGTGGCTGCAGGCTTGTCTTTTCCCTCTCTTCATGCTCACGGTGCATGCCCAGACACCACAGGCCCGATCAGTGGTCGAGAATGCCCTAACAAGGATGCATGCATCACTGGCATTCCAGACGCCGCTTTCTATGCTGCTCTCTCTTAAAAACATCTGGGAGTTCTCGGATACACATGGGGCTAGCGACTCACGATGGAGGGATCTCGTTAAAAGCCTATCAATGGAGTTAAACATTTTACTATAAATTGATCCACCACCGCTTTACTAATAAGGAAGCTCATGCTTGTTTGGTCTTATCAGTCGGGTACAAATTTTGGTAGTATAGCAGAGCGAATTTGGGATAGCTTTTGTTTTTCTCGGAGTCATTGTGCACTATTGCGTTTAAATAAAAACCTTCAGAGTGCGATAGAAACGTGAAGTATCCGTAAAGAAAGGAATGGCATTTGTTGAAATCCTAATGTCTGCCCTTCGGGCTGTAACTATGTCTACGCTCTCTACACTCAGGCACCCCCGACCATTTGCTGGCCTCTAAAGTCACCATATCCGAACGGATCACCTTTGCTTCCCAGAACCGTGATGGGATCTTTCATATCCACGTGGCCGCAGTTGGGGTGGCTAACCGAGTACCCAAGAAGGGCTTGGACTTCAGGATGGTAAGTCTTAAGGGTATCATGCTCAATAGCCAAGTATTGGTTCTCGTCCGCTCGCAGAGAGCCGCGTGTCATGTGGCACGAGTAGATGATTCGTCGCTCGGGTGGGTTTGTTTTGTTTTCGCCAGCACCATGCCAGATACTTCCAATGATGAATACAGCATCGCCCTTGCTCATCTCGCACGTAGAGCAGAGAGACCTATCGGCGGGGCCTCTGATGGCAGCCTCGGGCCACTTGTGTGATCCCACAATGACTTGAGTGGCGCCATTCTCGAAGTTTGTGTCCTGTGGTGTTTGTGTCAGCTGTTTGCATGGTGACGCCGGTCACGACTGTGAGGATTCTTACCACTCCGGCAACAAGCAGCCCAAGTAGTGAGCTTTCACCACTGCCCTCAAGATGATCAAAGTGCTGCGCCATGTCATCTCGATGAAGCTGTTGCGCGGTCGAGGGAGAGCCACGATTGAAGGCTTCGGAAACGGCAAGTACTGGGTTTGAGACGCAGTTGTATCGCTTTCCGTCGCGATACACGTTGCTGAGTTTGTGAGCGTGAGTTGGACGATTCTTGTTGTCAATGTGGGAAGTCTGGACTTACGATTCCTCCCTTAAAAGAGCCTTAGCAACCTCCCTAAATGTGGGGTGATTAATGGCCTTGTGCGAGAAGGTTGAAGACTTTCCGGCAAAGCCACTAGCGAGACATATTAGCACATGCTGGCTTTAGCTATTGGTAAATCGTTGAATACCTTAGCGGAGGATCGACAGCGTCAAAGAGCTTGCCTTGGTAGGTTCCAAGCTTTCCCCAGTAGGGTTGAGCTTCCTCGTGGATCTTGTCGATGGTCTCCACACTGAGGAAGTTCTTGATAATTATTCCGCCATCCCGTTTGATGACATCTACGATGTCTTGGATGGGTGCCGAAGCATCAAGTTCGACAACCTCGGGGTTGTGGGCTTGGTGAGGAGGGTTGGGCATTTTGTGGGTTGTGTGAGGTGGCTTTGGAGAATGATCAAGAAGAAGATTGAGGTCTTTTGTATTAGATGAGTATCCGGCGATTTAATTCATTCGTATATTTTTCTATTCCACGAAATTCTTCATGCTATATATCTACACATTGTAATTCTAAGACGCGGTTGTATGAGTGCCAGTTTCGACTTAGCGTGAAATTATCAGGGGTCGATGATAAGAAATCTCGACCTAAGCCCAAAACGTCGCTCATACCCTCGGAACAGATATCCTCAATCAGCCAATTCGACCGCGGATCAAACCGCCATGACGCTTTAGACACAGAACTTTTGGTTGATTGACAGATAGATACGCAGTGTAGTTCAGTAAAATAAATATAGCCTCATTTTCCAATACCGATCTCTCTAACTATCCAACTTGCCCACTCATCGCTATCCTTTGCTTGAACAAAAGCACAAGATAAATTTCGCGCATTCTATACCAAGCTTTCCCTGAATTTTACTTGCTTCTCAAAAGCAAAATGCCCCGAGTCAAGCATTTCAGTGCGAGTGCTAGCGCCAGTGCTGTATTTCAATATCTCAAGGCTGACGGTGTCGTTGTCATTGAAGGTGCGGCAACTCGTGAAAGTATCGACTCTGCCCTCACCGAAATCGGCAAAACATCAGGCGGCGAGACCTTCGGCCTCGCCGCCAAGAGTTCGACTTTTGCCCAAAGCCTTCTCATGAACCCATTATACCTTGATGTAGTGGACCGCGTTCTCACGGATACCTGCATTATCTACTACGAGCAGGAGAGGACTGTGTCCACGTCGGCTCCTCAGGTCTCCCAGACTTCCATCGTCACAGCTGAGCCTGGTTCTGCATCATGGGGCCTTCGCAGACAAGATGAGTGTCATCACATCAAGCATCCTGCCAAGCGCGAGGCTGATGTGGGAATTCTGTATGCTGCCACCGACATTACTGCTGAGAATGGAGCTATCCGTGTGGTTGTCGGCTCAAACCACTGGACCGATGATCGCGACCCCGTCGAGCAAGACGAGACTTTGGTTGAACTGCAGAAGGGCGACGCCATCATTTGGTAAGTAAAACCCCTTGGCTTCCTGCTGAGCTTGAGCTCTTTACGTATAAACGAGCTAACCCAGCCATCAACTAGCTTGGGATCACTCTACTACGGACAAGCGGCCAACGGAACCGACAACACCAGCGTGTTGCTGAGAGCATTTTCCACACCTGGCTATCGCCGCCAAGAAGAAAACCAGTATCTCGCTGTCCCTTGGGATGTGGCAGAGAAGTATCCCACCGAGGTTCAGAAGTTCCTTGGCTACTCTATCAGCCGCCCCTATGGAGGGTCCGTGGAGCACATGGAGCCCTTGGATTTCCTCAAGGTCAAGGGCGATTGGACCAAGTATATCCCGGTGGACCTTATTTAGTTATAGGTGATCAATTAAGAGCGGTAGTTTTAAACTACATTTATATTTCAATTTCAAAGAATGAACAAAATGGTATTAACCGATTTGTTAATTCAATTTCCTTGTGATTACTTTCCATAGAAAGTTATAATGGAAAGTTCTACCCAAACTCTAAACCTACTAGTCATAAAGAAATGAAAGAAATGATGGCATGGGTATTTTCTATTATGTTCCAATAACACAATTGCGTAAGAGCCTTCTGGCTCCATTGAGTTATCACGTTCTCCGAGCCGATATATGAATAAAATCTATCAATACCAGAAGCCTACGCTTTCTCTTACTTTTCTTTATTTAACTATGCTAACCTATTCAAAGGGGCTGGCAGGTTTCAATCTGATAAATAACACACAAGAGGCTAATAATATCTCAACCTAAGCTCTAAAGTTATAAGACATGTTTTCAAAGGGTGTTATAAAGAAGACACAGAGAATAAGCATCGAGTTGGAATTAATGTACACTCTCCTAAACGAATAATTCTTCCGACCACGAGTTCTCCCTTAAAAGGGGGGGCTTCATGTTAAAATTGCACTACATAATTCGCAGCCTCATTTTCCCAATTATCACATTCAAGTGTGCATGACTCAAGCCTGAGGTGATGGCACACAAGACTGCGACGCGCCCATAGCCTATCAAATAAACTGCAAGCTGCACTAAACTTCGCCCCTGCATACAAAGCAGCCTGTCTATCGATCTCTACCAATCGTTTAAAAAATTTGAGGCCGTCCGGACAGCAGCTTTGTTCACCTATAGCACCGAGCAAATGGCTAGAAGAAGAACGAAAAAAGAGAAACAGCACCCCTAAAGTAGTGCTTACTTCGAATGCGCCGCCGCGTATGCGAGCTCAAATATCGCTAAGCCACCAGTCAGGAGCGCAATCCAAAATCTGAATTCAGGATTCACCTCTACTAGTCGAGCAACTGTTGGGTGTGCCTCCTTGGTTAAAACATCCAACTGCATTCGATCAATACCCCGTCCAGCTGTTATATCGGCTTTCTGTTACATTTTGGGCTACTGTTTCGCGAACGACATGATATTCATCTGGAATAAATCCATGCATCAACAGAAACCATATTTCTAAGAGGCTTGGCTATATTGAGTAATTGTAATTGTAAATCCAGCCGCGTGGCACTCGCGCAGCTCCCATCTCCCCCCTTCATTTTAAACTGTGGTCTTCCAGTATTTTGACACTAATGCAATAGGAAATTGAAGGGTGTCTTGCTTGGATTGAGCAGAACGGGGTGACCAATTGACTGGCATCACTTATAGCTCTTCATGTAAATATTGAGGATACCAACATATTTCCAAAGACTAATCAAGCATAATTTTTCAACTCGGTAATGAGTTTGACATCACCACACCTCAATCAAATCTTCTGCATGCAACTTTGATCAGTCAGAGAGCCCAAAGCCTCTTTATACTATCTCAACATGCAACGGCCTAAAGACTTTTGAGGACCGTGCCAGTTTCTCCATGCGCAAACTTTTACTTGGTGAGACCAGGGACCAGACACTGAGCGCACAGTTTTCTACGTACCCCTGCAGGCATGATCAACCAAGTCCAACGGTAAGGGGAATGAAGATCCAATGCTTGCCCCGGGGATTCTGGAGTCTGCTCCCCTCCGCCACTTACTTATATTCTCATTTTCCAATACACAAATTTGATCTTAAATTCTCATTCTCATCTTATTCTTACTTCTTCCTTAGATTTCATCTTGTCAGTTTTTTTTTTTTTTATAAAACCACCAATACCGCAGTTGTCTAAGCCGATTATACAATGATCGACCCCCTTATTTTATCCAAGAAACGGAGAGTCGGGATGCGAGACTTGACAGGCAAAGATTTCACTATTGGCTGGATATCTATACTTCCTAGCGAATACTACTGCGCTACAAAGATTCTGAACAAGCAATATGAAAATCTGTTCCGGGATTACGTTGACCCGTCAGAATATACACTGGGAGCTATCGGTAATCATCAAGTTGTGATTAATTGTCCCCCCGCCAATTCATACGGCATAGTCCAGGTGAACGATATTGCTTCCAAGGTGAAGAACAAGTTTCCCTGGATCCGCTTCATACTCCTCGTTGGAATTGGAGGCGGCGTTCCCTCTGCAAAGAATGACATTCGGCTTGGGGATGTTGTCTTGGGGACAACGGTAGTGCCGTATCGGTTCGGAAGAATGACGGAAGCCGGTTTCCAAATGTCAGGAGGCCCGGTTAAATCAGCAAAAGAATTGTTAATAGCCATTACGCGCCTGGAAGCAAAGATCAGAGATGAACTTAGCCTGGAACACGAGGTTGCTAAAGCTGCAGCCAAATCCGATGCCATGGAGTAAATATTTGCACGACCTAAAAATGATGTGCTTTACACGAGTCAACATCGTCATAATACCGACTGCCCATGCTATCATCTCCAGGCCACAATAGACACCTCTCAGTTGGTGTGGCGATAAGTCCGAGCTAAAGCTGGACTTGTTCGAGTACATACAGGGTCTATTGGTTCTGCTGATCAGGTTATGAAGAATGCCGAAGAGCGCGATAGGGAGGCGAGCAGCAAAGACTTGCTTTGTTTCGATATGGAATCAGCAGGCCTGTTGAATTCGCAGCTATTCCTGCCAGTTCGGGGGATTTCAGACTACTCAGACGGGCACAAGAATGATCTTTGGCATAATTACGCCTCTCTCTCTGCAGCTATTTGTGCTAAGGAGCTGTTAATGACGCTATCTACACAGGATGCCACCGATTTCACCTATGACTTTTCAGACTCGAGATGCGGGTTCATTGCACGCAAACTTCGTGTGGATAGGTTATGGAATGCGGGTCGAGGCGTCAACACAACAGCTAGATTTTGTGGGGATGTTGAAGATCACACAGGGAACAAAGATATTGGCTTTGTGGGAAAGACTCTGGGTCGTGTGTCTGAATACGCTAGGGATACATGCATCATTCATGAATTTTGGTCTATGGGAAGCCAAACAGAGAGTATTGGAGCAGAACTCATGAGTATGGTCTCTTTTACAGTATTTATCATTGCTACCTGTGGTGGGATTGTTTGGTTGATATATGGGATGATGAAGTGTTTGGAGTGGTTGCTAAAATACGCTTAGCCTGTGCTGCATAGATGCTGTCAATTTCCTGGACTAACCCTAATCAAGACCCAGGTAGATTTTCTAGTTTAGTGAATAATTCCCTTTCTTTATGTATCACTGAAATAATAAAGTGCAAAAGCAGTTCGAGAAAAGTAAAGACTGGCCCTAATTTTACTATAAACTTTTTTTTATTTTATCTTTTATAGAAAATATATACTTTAAAATATTAAATGAAAAGTTCTTGATTAATATTTATATTTAAAATATTATTTATATAAATTATTATAAAATCAATCAAATCATTATGATATATTATTTGCTGCACTCAAAGCCGATTAATATGATCAAGTTTGATAAGTTTTGGTCTTGTTTTGTCGTTGAGCTAAGATATTGTTTAGGGCTCATTCCCAATCAGCTGACAAGATGACATGAAATCCAATAATCATAAAGGGGAAAGTGGTGTTTATTGGCAGACAAATTCACAACTGTATGTGTTCAGCACATGTACACTCTAGATCTTAGCTGGTGTTGCCAGCTTTTATTAGACTAAATTTAGAAAACGGAGAGGAGGCCTCTATGTATGAGTGCCTCACAGCGGATAATGTTTAGTCGCTTGCAGCATCTAACAAGCTGTGCCGTGCCTAGCCTGTGTTCGCCAAGGGTCTAGACAATAAGGATACAGAGAGGTATGACACATATCAAGACGGTCTTCAGCCAGATTTTCTCGAGTCTATGCTTGATTTATTTTGTCCGCGCAAACCACTTTTCGTCTTTGGGTTGGCGCGCCATTTTCATTACACTATTGTCTTGGCAGCAACGTTTTCCATTCCAAGAGGCCGCTATGGGTATGTAGTGGAGCCGCTACAGGACTGTGTCTCAGCCACAGTAGGCCTCTTCGGTCTTTAGCTTCCAGAAATTCACAACTGACCAAGTCATTGGCTTCTGAGAAAGGCTTCGACCCAGCGGCAATGATCCAGCCGTCGCTCAGCTCCAGCTCAGCTCCAGCTCAGCTACAGCTCAGCCACCGCCGTAGGCTGAATTGCCCCATAACTGTACATTGAATTAACCTTAATTTAGCTCACCATCCCGTACTTAATACTCAGAAGTTCCCCTTCTGATTGATTGTCTTGTCTATCTTCTTATAGGCACTTATCCACTTCCTTATCATCGACCCAAACATACATCGTTTTATTATATCACTGGTGCCAACTCCCATCTCTCGAATTTTCTCAACTGAGGTCGCTAAAACCGTTCCCTCCCACATTGGGGAGTAGTGGGCCACCTCGTCTTTCAACAATTAAATTAATCCACCATCATGCGTATAAGCAACATTACAGTCCACATCGCCTCCGAGTCCCTGGCAGAATTTGAAGAGTTTTGTGACCGCCCCATCCTGGAAAAATCCTTTACCAATGTTACCATCGTCCTCTCTTACTATGACGTGAATTTGGCCAATGACTTGGCTCACTTCATGGACGACTGTGACACAGTATTGTTTCAACATCTCGAGATACTGGAACGCATGAGCTTTGCAAGAATCCGCCGCAAAGAGCAAGGACAACTGTGGCCAGGGGATTTGGAGAACGAGGAACTCGAAAAACGCCTATGGCAAGTCACCAATGACAAGCAATTTGCCAAAATTGCCGAAGAAGGCTTCGATCAATCGTCAGCTACTCCGTTTCAAAAACTTGCCCTGCGAATCCATTCCATGTACAAGCAGCGCTGCGAGGATCAACAAAAAGTTCGCAAAGATGGCAACCACATTACCCGACTATGCGCTGCTCTAAGCAAACTTACCAACCTCCAAGAGTTGGCTTTCTTAGACGATCCATATCATGACCAAAAAAAGCTGGATCCTGCCGACTTTGAAGACCTTGAGCTTGGGCTTGGGAGTGACTTTTTTCAGCATTTCGACGCTGCCCTCATGCCATCCAAGTGGTGTGGCACTTACACTACCGCCTATACAACCGCTCCACCCTTTGAGATGTTGGGCGAGCTTTGCTCTCAGCTTGGTCAGTGCGGTGTGCGGCCTGGCTCACTGAGGATGGACTTAAATGCTCCAGCAGACCTCCGTCCAATGGAGCTGTCCCCCGATCAACGGTCAGGAGTAGTGGATCTAGTCTCTAAAGCAAGTAAGCTTAGATTGACGGTCGATGGCTGGGCACGGAGAGGCTCCTTGGCCGAAAACAACGACCGCCCCAAAGACGAAATGCTGGCGCTGTGTTCCCTCACTCGGCCTTATTTTAGTGCACCCCATCTAATGTATCTCCACATTGGCTTCAACGACTACCCGCGTTTCGGAGAAGAACCCAATGTTAGCTTATCGGATATTTTGCCAATTGAGCAGGAATGGCCGCGACTGGGGTCTCTGGTGATGGAATATCAGCCCGCTACTCTCGACGACCTTAGGGCAATTGCCGCATCGGGGCGGAGCACCGTCAGCCGCCTCAAATGGGATTGTGGTTGGCTCCTGACTGGTGGCTGGGACCAAGCTCTCGAGGTGCTACGGGGCTTCACCAAAGTCAAGACGTTCAGCCTGGACAATCCTAGAGGCGAGCGATACAGGGATGGAAACCAGTTTGACGTCGCTGTACCATCCAAAAAGATTGAAAGCTACATCTGCAAGAAATCACGGATCAATCCCTTAGGTCCTTGGGAACCAACCGACAAATAGTGCCTTGTTATGAATTCAATATAGATACAATCATTTTAGATAGTCAGAGAGAGGAGGTAAATATATAAAGAATATGACTCCTCCCTGTTCCAATTGAGACGCCTCCTTACAGTCTCTTGCCGAACGTTACATCGGTATCAAAATATCTCGCGCCCACATCATTAGAAGCACGTCTGGAGCGAATCTCCAAGAAAGATGTCTAATGGGTCATCCGGACCAAATATCGAAAGTCCCCTGTCTATATTATTCTACTTTCGTATTACAACACGATATTCCCACGTCTTGACGAAGAGTGTGGTTTGCCAGATCCAGAGCGTCAATAATTTGGCTAAATGTGCTCGTTTCTGATGCCGCCGCAGTATCATCAGACGTGTTCGTGAGACTGCAGTCAAATGGCTGGTCGCAGGGCGAGGTGAGAATTTCGTCTATCAATTGCTCGATATCATCTTTGATTGCGCGAACTGCTGAATCTCTGTCTCCAGAGCAAATGTCTTTTGAAATGCCTCGATAGAATGAAACCACCTCTGGATTGAAACTCCCAGTTTTCATTACGGCCAGATCAGCAATGTATTTAGCAGCCGTCGCGTCGTCCCGTTGATGTAAAGCTTTATAGGACTTTTGTAGAATAGAAATGTCCTGCTGCAAGTTCCTGTTCCGAATACCCAGGTAGAGGTCAATAAAAGTAGACATATCTTGTAAACTGAAGATTGTTTCGTCATCGTTGCAATATGATGCAAATAAACCCCAGGGAGTGTGCCCTCTAACATCCCGGCGATGAACGTCGATGCCACGGAGTTTCAGGCCCGCCAGGAATTGCCCCATTTCGGCGTTGGGTCTGGTTGCAAGTAAGTGGAGAAGATTTTGGGACCGTTTATTAAGACTATTAAATGAACAGCCAGCTTCGGCAAGACGCTTTAGAGGATGGGGGTTGCGCCACGCTATGGCCAACATCGCCGGCGTATTTCCCAAAGTCTCTCGAGCTTCAATGTCAGCACCACCAACATCGAGTAATAAATCGGCCACTTCTCTGACACCTTCCTCATCTGACCAACCCTTGACTAGATCGTGCAGTGGTGTGTTTCCCCAAATATCACGTGTCTTCGCCGACGCCCCTTGATATAAGAGCAATCGGACCGCGTCTGGGCGGGCACGATAAGCAGCGTAATGGAGAGCTGAGCGGCCATTGTGGGCACGTTCCATAATGCGGCAATTGGCTAGTATTAGCCGTCGCATGCAATCGACATTATTCTGCTGCGCAACAGTCATAAGTGGTGTTCTGCCATCAGTATCAGTCTTCGCATTGACATTGGCTCCCGCTTCAATCAAATGCTGTAGCGCCTCAGCGTGACCATGACTTGCTGCTACGTGTAACGGCATAAAGCCCACCGTACCAATCTCATCAATCGCTCTGGTGTTAGCAAGGTTAGCAATGGCCTCCTTCACTCCGCAACCATTGATCACTGCCTCGTGTAGTTGAATTACATCGCGTCGCATCTCAGAGTTGTCATCTGCATACGAGACCAATTTTTGCAAGAGGTAGGTTTCTCGGTCACTTAATCTACCATTTTCCAATCTACCATTGGCAATATGCCAGACCTGGCTACTGTCAGTCAGTTTGGGTTGTGCTTCCCAATCATGATAAGGCCCGAGTACCTGGATACACCTTTTCTAGGCAGTATATCTTGCCACATTTTTAATAGAATCTCGATTATATCGTAACGCCCGTCTATAATGAGATGCTGCATACCATGTATAAAATTAGCAAAGCGCCCGACGCCGTATCTGAGGTTAGTCTCCTTACGGCGAATATTTGACGATCATCTTCCATCTTGTCATCAGGATATACAACAAATCCTCTCCGTAAATGAGCTTGAAGTCGTTGCGGTATTGCTATTATATTCCAGAAGCTATTCTCCAATGGTATCATTCTAATAGGGCGTAGGGTAAATTGTGGCCCAGCCTTAGTAGATGATGCTTGGAAGGATAATGTTGTTTTCCACAGCCATCTTGGAGGTTGGTAATTTATCAATACCAAATTCCTCTGGGTACATTTGCACCCAGGATCTCGCCCTGTCCTGTTGCCATTAAAATTGTAGTTCACATCCAATGACCCCATTAGTTGTCTGGACCATGCTGGTGTTCGAAAATTCCATGTCTTGGCATGGCAGGGACAGTGACAGTCTTGTACACAGTTGCGTTCCTGGGTCAGTGACGTTGCAGTGTTCGATAGGCTATTTGTCTCTGAGCCTAGTGCAATACATTGCTGGCTTTGACGCGTCTCAACAGTCAAAGCTTCTTCATGAGCAAGGTTTTCTGTACCGTCAGATGCATCAGACAACTCTTCGATTCTGTCTAAATCAATCGATGAAACACTTGAGAGAGGCCCAGGGTACAGTAGTCTTGTCTTGGCGTGTATCGCAAAAACAGCCCTGGATTTTCGTCAGGAACTCTCGACCATTCAACCCTAGCCGCACACTTACTCCTTTGTCATTACTAATTGGCTTGCCATCTCAGTACTATTTCTTGCTAGAGTAGACATTTCTCGTAGCATTTGCCATTGAATGCCTTCTGAGAGCATCTGTCTGACATTTTGGGCCCGCTGAACTAGCTTTTGAACCTTATTATTGTTCATCAGCCACTTTCGCTGACTTAGCTTGGTCACATCATTTGTTGATGAGCTTTGGAGACCGGCCTGAATATTTTTAAGCTGTTGCAGAATGTCTTGCAAGTCTTGCACTATGGGACATATCCAGCTAAGAGCCAGTGAAGATGAGTTAATGTCATTTTGTGAACGTTCCACGTATCTCTGGATATGCCCTATCTGTTTGCCCCATGGTGAGCTTGTTTTTAGGTTGCGATGGGGATCGACACTGCGTGTAAACATGTTACCTACCTCATTGCAAAGATCTTTATAATCTTCCTGAATCTCCTTGATCCCTCGGAGAAACGATGCTCCCCTGGCCACAGCATCCAAAGTGTCTGCGACATTGGACAGCGGGCCGAAAACACCCATCATAGTGAAAATGGCATACGACTAACGGCCAACCTTGAAGTTTGGTGGAGGCTTCGGGTGAGATATTTTTCCGCCAAGAAACAGCCCCCACCATCTAATCAACAGCTGGGGGTTGTATTCAGGCGAACAGGGAACACTGTTCGCTCCCTAACCTGGGGATTTGCGGAGAGAAAAAAGCCGAGCAAGCGATTGCATCTCGCTGACCCCCATTATGCAGTGCGCCACACAGAGCCTTCAGCTGAGCCGCACTGCCACAGCATGCAGTCCAGATTGTGGCCGCCTAAAACTGCGCCACGATGCCCAAACATTCGCTATAACCCTTGAAAGATTGTCCCTCTCTACTATTTTCTGCTACTTTTTGACTGTCTAGTAGGAAAATAAAATATAAATAAAAAATAATTAAATAAATTAGATATATAATTTTATCTTAATTAGTATTATTTATTTCTTTTTAGGTATTAACTCGATATTTTGAGCAGTTAAGTTCTGTGGCGCCTATTTGGAAAATGTCACTGGGGACAATCTTTCAGGGGGCGCATTGTAGTTACTCGTGTTCGTTGGCTTTGCTCGACGCTAAAGTCTTTTCGCTGATGTGATGAGCCTGTTCAACACGAGGGCTATTCTTGCACATTGTTTACAACGGCAGTTTTTAACTAATTATCACTGGACTATATCTAATTGGTTGTTTTTGACAATCCGATAAACCGAACATCTGTTATCTAGCATTCAGTTACTCTTTTTCCCGAATCAGAGATTCGCATCCTGATTTACCCTACATAGCAGCAATAGTGTGGCAAATGTCAGATTTCCCGAATATTCGGTTCAACTAATGCGACCAAGTTGATCATGTTGATCCCAAGAATTTCGCTTGATCCTGCTGAACTGTGTTGATCCTTCGGAGCAGGGTGCATCTTGAAGGCTGTAAGGCGTCGGTGATCGCCACAGCATTTAGCAACAATTGGCTCTAGAAATTGAGATCAACAACGAATCTAACAAAAATTACGACAACGCTCGTTTTAGAACGTTATTCGTAATTGACATCTAAGAATCATAGGTGGACGTTGTTCTGGGATTAAAAATGGAAGCGAATTTCAGAGATGTCTCAACTACCACCACCTGCATGTTTGGGACGCAACATATAATTTTCCCAACCTTGGCGCTTGAATGGATGCAGGGCGTGCGATCAGCCAACCCAGCATGCTATGGGCTACCCGTAGGTCTCTGGACGCCCACAAGCGTCTGAAATGCGACTCGTCGCAGCCCGTGTGGCAGTGCTGGGGATGTTGGTAACAGGTGCTGGGGCTCCCAGGCTGGGCTTTCTATGCTGGGCTGAGCTCGCTGCTCCACCACGACTTGGCAATGCTCGGGTGTTCGGCAGAGCGTTCTCTATGTCTATGATCATGATCATGGCCACGCTCAAAGGGGAAGAGCTTGGCCGACTGATCATGGGTTCCGGATACGTTCGGAAGGATCTGCTGGGAAAGATGCCGTTTTTGAAAAGCGTTCAAAAGGCTATCAAGAGCCGAGAGATGCAGCCTCTTTTTTTTTTTTTTGCTTGACACCGTTTGTGGGGACATTGGGTGGGAATGGGGAAAAAGATCGCTCAGACGAGTGTAAAACGTTGTTAGTCACCAGCCCCACGTTGCGACATCAAGGCGTGCTCTGGTTGAGAACGGCCTTGCATGAGCGCAGCCAACACTCTGCCTTGCGACATCACCTGATGTGTAAGGCTCAGCTGAATGAACCGCATCTGCCTGGATAACCAACATCGACACATCACCAGAGATGAAAGTGCCGCTATTCTTGTATCCTGCTTTACTTGGCATTAAATTGAGATAATTGAAAGATTTGCTTGTCGATTATCTCCGCGGAATCGTTGCGGGGTAAACAAGGCATGATCCTAGGTGTTGAAGCGTACAGGGCCATTCTTCCCACGAGAGCTTTCCTTGGCTGCGACAGCTTTACTGGGGGTTTTGCCGTTGATGTAACCCGATTAGTCAAAAATGGGCTCTCCGGTCCTTGGCGCATAGTGGCGAGTAAGCCGGCCCTGCCGCAACCAAACAAAACCCTTAGCGAAAAGTGCTGTCGTCGCAGATGTGGCTCAGGAACTTGTTCTCTCGGAGGGGAGCGAGCGGCGGTCATACCTGATGCCATTAGGGCCAACCGCAGGGCATGGCCATCGGCGTTTATGATGGCTGTGGGGAGCTGTGGATACTGTATGAAGTCATGCACAAAGGCTGGGGCAGGGGGGCTAAAACCGTCACAGCGTTTAGTGGGTGGAGCTATGGTGGGGGACAGGAAATGTCAAGGGCGAGGATTTCCAAACAGGCCGTTTTGTATTTTTTTTCCTCTAGAAGATATGAGATTTTTGGCATGAGTATAGGCTTTGGTAAATAAAATTTGAGTAGAAGTATTGGTGCCTCGCATCCAGCAAATTGTATGTTTCTCTTTCGGCCTTTTCCTCCCAGATAAATAAATGTTTCATTTACCAGTTCATAATTACGTATTCCATTTTCCTTGTGAGGAAGCTTCTGAGACGTGAGGAGATTTTCCCTCCTTCACAGAACCACGAACCAACGGATAGTTGGGTGTTTCGTTCAAGCTATCCCTGTTGAACGACAGAGTACTCATATTGTATGGTTTCAAAGGCATTTCAACTGTGAAATTCGTGGACTATTTTTTTAATCCATAGTCTTGTATCAAGTAGAGACCCACGAAAAAAGTAGAAGTGCTCTCAAGTCTTGAACATGCACGTTCACTGGGGTTTCCCGCCCACAAATCTATCACAACCAATATCAACAAATTTCAGAACTGGGAGTGACGCTTTGGCAAGGTGCAATTTAAGAAGTGAGATCTATCATTTTTATAAAGGAGCCATGATGAAAGCTTCTCCATTCGCTCTGTTCTAGCCTTGTGGCCCTTTTGGATCCTGATCCCAGTTGGTGATCTCAAGGGCCAGCGTGGACCGTGCGATCAAAGTTATCCAGGAAACGAGTGATCCAACACAACTAAACGCCATAAAGAAATAAACTATCGGAGCACTGTTTAATATTCAAGATGTGATAATTCCTATTTGTATTATGCATCAACAGATCAGAAATACAAAAGGGGCGTGTGCGAACAAAAGCAACCGAGGGTCCTTTTCATGTTATTCCCGATGAGTGAACACTGAGCGCGGCCTGAGCACAGGGTCAAAATTTTTTGACTTTGAAGGATCGACAATCGTGCATACCGAGTGGGAAAAGACCGCATCGGGGGTTGTCAAGACTAGAAACCCCGTGGTACAAGATGTTTGCGTGGGCCGGGAGGTGGGCGGAAGGGCCGTGTGCGCAGGGATGATTGGCGAAACGCTTCTGTTTCTATCCCAAACACAGCCCTCCTTCGCTTGGCGGTTGTGTGAGCTGGCGCGTCTTGAAACTGCGGTCAGTGTTGAAAGCTGAGGTGTTCGTATTTGTGATCTATATTGGAACCAACAAGCATACAGGTGAACCAACAGTCAGCACAAGGGATACATGTGATGGAAGAGCCAATGCGCACCGAGTCAATGGTTGCAGTGATGAGCATAGGGCTGGCCACTCATTGGGGCAAAAAGAGGCCCTGCTCAGGAGGCTGGCTGGCTGTGGGGAGCAGAGACGTGGTACGTCATCGAGGCTGTTGGTTGCTGAAACGAAAAGTGGGCTTCAACCCGACGTGGCACAGGGTGCCCCAGCCCGAGGAGCAACCAACAGAGCCCTACGGCCAGCTGGGAAACGCTATTCGCAGCAGCATGGCACTGGAGTACGGTGCTGGAGTATCCCACTAGAGCATCGCACAGGCGTCTGTCTAACCACCTGGAACAGCTTTTTCAGACCCCTGCTGCTGTGCCACTTCTTCGTCACCTCTTGGGCTCCGCCTTGGACATCATGGGACTGCCTAGTTATTCCGAATGATGTAAAATTTGCTTTGTCTAGTCGGAGACACAGGAACATATAATGCATTGCTTATCCGCGCCACCACCTGTTTTTGACGGCCCACGACTCTAACAAGACATCGGACGACCACCATGTTTAAACTACTTCTATCCGCGCTTCTAGCGCTGACAGCCACTACGCCGGCACTGGCCGACTATCTCGGCCCTCGATATGTGCCCCCACGCGACCTGACCAGTAAGACAAGCTATGTTTCTACCAGCTGGGACAACTTCACCTCTACTTTGGACATTATCCTCGCCGAAAGCCAGACTTCAGACAATGCCCAGCTCACTGGCTTCAAGAACCTTACCTTTTCCCTGGGCATGTTCTCGCTCTACGATGAGGAAGCCTGCACTCAGCTACAGTACCACCATGCTTCAAACCTCACACGCAATGCCACATATGGAACCAAGAGCGTCGATGGTGACAGCATTTATCGCATCGCTAGCGTGACCAAGGTCTTTTCCATTTATGCTGCCCTGCTCACCCTGGATGAGTCGGATTGGAACCGCCCCTTGACCGAGTTCTTCCCTGAGCTCGCCGATGCAGCCAAAGAAGCCACCAAAGATGGCACCCTTCACGTACAATGGGACAAGATCACTCCCATTGGCCTTGCTTCCCAGATCAGCGGTGTCCCCCGAGATATCTTCCCGTTTGCTGCCGGCGAGTTGGCCACCATTACCCTCGACTTCACTGCCCTGGGCTTTCCACCCTTGGACCCGACCAAGGACGCTTATCTGTCTACCGTCCCATGCCTGGACGCTACCGACACCCAATGCGTCGAGAACCAGCAGAACTATCTTAACTCCGCCAAAAATCGCCCTCCAACCTTTGCTCCCTGGTCCTCCCCAGCGTATGCCAACACCGGCTTCATCCTGTTTGGGCAGGTGCTGGAGAACGTTACGGGCAAGTCTATCGACAAAATCTTTTCCGAGACCATTTTTGAGCCCCTCGGAATGAACGACTCCAGCTCCAGCAACAGCTCGCTAACAGAGGATGCACTGAAGCGCTCCGTCATCCCTGGCGAGACTCTGTCGCTATTCACCACCGACTACAGCATCACCAAGTCCTCTGGCGGCATCTTCTCCACCATCAACGACCTCTCAAAGGCTGGCCTCAGCATTCTCAACAGCACCCTTCTTTCTCCAGACGTTACTCGCAAGTGGATGAAGCCGCGATCTCACACGGCCCGCCTTGAGGCCTCGGTTGGAGCTCCCTGGGAAATTATCCGCTACACGGACCCCGACACCAACGTCGTGACTGACATCTACACAAAGTCTGGCGAAGGCACGCTGCACAGCGGTTGGTTGGTTGTAATTCCAGACTTTGACGTCGGTTTCAGCATCCTTGCGGGCTCGACCGATTCTACGCGCTCGGCCTTTACAGGGATGATTGGCGACCTACTGATTGAGACCATCATGCCTGCGCTCTCGAAACAGGCCAGGGCCGAGGCCGAGCGTAACTTTGCTGGAAAATATGTCTCCACCGCGAATGGCCTCAATTCCTCCATTGTCATTTCTGTGAACGCGACAGAAGGTGCTGCGCCAGGCTTGATCCTAACCAGTTTCATCAGCAACGGCACCGACATGCTCAATCTTCCTGCAATTTACAGCGGATACATCAACACCCGTCTTGTCTCGACCATCATCGACCGCGAGAATTCCAAGGTGGCCTTGCGAGCTGTCTCATCACTGGATGCTCCCAACCAACCTTCTGGTTGGCTCTCGGCTCTTACCACGACTGATTGGATCGACGCCGGCGCCATCACGTACGGCGGCTATGATTTGAACCTTTACATTTTTGACATTGACGAGAATGGCAAGGCTACTTCAGCTAACCCCACTGCGTTCCGCGTCGACCTCAAGAAGGACGGCAACTACACAGTTCCCTCCCAGACTTCGTCTGACTCCACGCCAACATCTACACCTTCACAACAAGGGCAGGCAACTGGTGCAGCTAGGGGCATGGGCTCATTATTGGATGCGCGCGCAGTGTGTCTAGCGATGGTTGTGTTTGCTTTGATGATCTAGATTAATGAGTTTTGACGGCCGTAATACGTAATGTAATGAGTTATGACTTGGATGGAATAAATGATGAATCAGTTCAAAATATACTTCTCTACTAAATATGACCCTGTGAGACTTGCGTACCGATGCTACATTGGTCAAAGCGATAAAAAACGGGCTACCAATTCGAAGATTTGCCATACGAGTCAAACCAACGAGGCATCATCCGGTGGGCTCCGGCACAACCCAGATGCTCTTTGTTCAATTTACCACCGATAAAATAAATTAGGGATTTAGTATTTTCTTTGAACTGTCTTAGGATTTCCTAGAAAATCCCTACCTAAATAGTTTGATGTGTGCACCTAGCAAAATGCATGTGTGCACGCAGTAAGACTCTAAAATAATAGCCGTGTCATCGCAAGTACAGACTCATGAAAACAACACCGCAATCATTAAATTCCTCTACTTGTGACAGAGTCTTCGTCTGATTTAATGGTGCCATCGGCGCTTGCAGGGTCTACTCCTTCAACCAAAGTGCTGGACAGGAGTAGACGTTCTTGAGCACTCAGACCCCCAGAAACGATTGCAGATATAACATCGATCACCAATAGATTGCTCGAGACTCTGGTAGGTTGGATGATGAGCTGAAATACGAGATGCCTAGGCTTTAGTTAGACCATCTTCCGTCTGGAGGCTATTTTGAAATTGGAGGCAGAGCATTGTTGTGATGCGGTTGAGGTAGCTGCTACCTGTCGCCACTTTAATGCGCTATGTTTGAGGGCCGCTGAGAGAATAGGACGATAGAATAAAAGAAATGGAATGGGTTGAAAATGGCCGTGGGCTTTACGAGTATCATGTTGTAATCGACTCTTCATCCTTTTCTAGGACTTTCGCCCCCAATAGGCATAAGGTGGCGAAGCTTGTGTCAATAGGTTTTGATTGGTTCGGGACGCGCTGCTCCATGGCTGGGTGCTTCGTCTCGAACATGAACGGTTCAAGGAAGCTGTAAGCATGACGGAGATCACAGAGGTGAGTGGATTCCACTTCTTATCTTAATCAATCTGCACCGCACTTGGCGACACTAGTGGCACAAGACCATCGGGTGAGGCGTCTCAGCCACCTTGTTGCGTTATCAACGCCTTAAACAGTGACAGATTTGGGGGGCGCGATCACAAGCAAGATCCGCCATGCTGTGAGGGGGCTGTGGGGGGCTCCAGGGTCCAGTAGACAGCTCAAAAATGGCCCACGCGGCATTTGTTCAGACGACTAGCTCCGGCACTAAGATGGCCACTGAACCAAGCATAATCCCCGTGACAGACTCTCAAGACCCCCCCTTTCACCAGGCAATTGCTTTTGATTCAAGAAGGCCGAATCCCGTGATGTCGGGATCCATCGGAGCCTAATCGGTATTCCCATAGTTATCAATCAGCACTGCCCTAACCATCTAGACCTATTTGAGACAACCACCCCCTCCGGGTAAATGTACCCCGCCAGTCCAGCGTGACAACCGTTGTGAAAATCCCCGACCCAAGACATCCCATGTCACCTGCATGTAAGCCGTGTCAGTTGGACCGTTGCACCGAGTGTCGTAAGTTGACAGCGGGACCGCCCGATAAAAATACGACGCGAACCCTTATTTCTCGGAAACCCAACTCTATTTTGTCTCCTCCAAGTTTCCGGTCATGAATATTGCGACTGCTGTAGATTTTGCAGCAAGATCTCGTGGAACATGTCGCTACTTGGGGATGGGCTGAAGCCAATAAAGCCGAGGCAGCGGGTGAACGAATGGACCCTAAAAGTAATGGCCGCTGCCATTTTGGGCTTGATACTCGTCTTCGCCGTGTTACATTGGGGCAATGCTATTGCCGCCAGATATCGATTTTCATCCTCGCGAGTCCTGCGGCGGCTGCCAGGGTTTCGGGTTGGAGTCAGACTCGTTCGGTACAGAAATCGCCAACATCTTGAGGCAAATATGTACTAATTTGCTATCCTAAGAGCATGTAAAAGCTATGCTATCCAAACAGCCAAATGGTTCCCTTCCATGGGACACGCCGCCCTAGTCTTCGCGTATCTCATCCTCAACGCCTTTTTATGCGTCACCAACGTTACTCTGGAAAAGCTTAGCAACCCCGCTGCAAGATTTGGATGGTATGTAATAGTCAGATTCTATGTATCAGCGATTAACTGTTGAATCTGTAGGGTGTGCGCTGGTAACATAACCCTCGCCGTCCTTTTGGGCATGAGAAATACCCCGCTAGGTCCTCTCACAGCAAATCCATACAACCACCTCAACACCTTTCATCGAGTTGTTGGATACACTGCGATCGTGCAAGTACTCTTGCACACTTTTTTCTACATCTTACGATTTGGTTACAAGAACAGATGGGATATTTTTATCCGCAGTCCTAACTTGGAAGGAATTATCTCAGCTGTCGGCATGCTGGTCCTGTTGTTCGGACTCCTTCGGAATCGCGGATACGAAGCATTTTACATCAGTCATATTTTGGGGTCTATTGTGACGATACTATTTGCTGGGCTTCATCGACCAAATTGGAGACAAAAACTCCCCATCATCATGATTGTTGCAGCCATCTTGTGGGGCATCGACCGCCTCATCCGACTCATAAACTTGTTGTGGAACTTTTACAAAAACGAAGCCAGTGTTTACGCATTACCCAACCGTGGAATCAAGATGGTTTTCAAGAAGCCTCTGAAGGGATTTAAACCAGGGACACACGGTTTTATCTGGGTCCCTAGAATTAGGGCTTTCCAAAGCCACCCGTTCACCGTGGTGTCTAACACGCCCTCAGGTGTAGAAATGGTTTTCAAGACTCGGGCAGGCTTCACCAAGAACCTCGCCAATTATGCCGCACTGAATTCTGGTAGAGCTGTGAGATCTTCCATCGAGGGGCCGTATGGATCGATTCCGAATCTTAATCACTACGATAGAGTCATCCTCATTGCGGGCGGAAGTGGAGCAGCCTACACATTTGGCCTGGCAAACACCTTTCTCTCAAAACTGGAGCCGGATTCTCATCAACATATGAATTTTTTCTGGACAGTAAGAAACAAAGGTGAGTTCTTGGGTTGAGGGTTGAGTTGTATATATTCTGATGTTGTCATAGAAAATCTAACCTGGTTTGCGAACCACCTGGATGAGTTAAGCAGCCACCCGTCCAAAATTACAGTGGCTCTGCACGTTACCGGACAATCGCACCTCAATTTACCGTACCACGACTCAACTCCGGGTACAAGTACTCCAGCATTAATAGCTTCAGGCGACTTTGTGCCGCAAATAGGACAAAACGGGGCAGTGGAGCCATTGCAACGACTCGCGTTGGAGCCAAGATTCTCTTGGCCTAGCATTGATGGGCAAATTCAACACGAGGCGGCTGATTCTACAGATTTGGATAGTCTTTTTGATATCAGGTATGAGAGGTTGGTGGTTAGAGAAGCAATCAGTGGGGCGATGCAGTCTGCTGACAGCCATGGACGAGTACTGATCGCCGTCTGTGGCCCTGAGACACTAATGAGGGATGTGAGGGTTGCGGCTGGAAGCTGCATGCTCGGTGATGGACCCAGCTTAGATTTGCATTGTGAGAATTTTGACTGGTGAGTATATTGAATGTAGACTACACTCCCGTTTGGTTTCAATAGACGTGCCACACGTTGGCAAATGCATGATGACGTACAAAGCTTCATAAATTTTGCACAAGCGCGTATGCAATGTAACACGGCGAATAGTGCAACGATTAGTTCTTCAACTCCAAATCCCGGATTCCAGATCCTAACAATCCCCGTCTGCGGCATCATTCCTTTCCCCCTTCGACTCCATGAGCCATGCGAGGGCCGTCGGCTGCAAAGCTGCGATGGCTTCTCTGCAGCGACATTCACTTCAATCACAGCGAACTGGACCGGGTGCGACAGACTGGAGAGTGGATCGTCGCGGAGGCGGAGCGGCACCAAGTCAAGCGGGCGGTGGTGTGTGGCGACTTGTTAACGAGCCGCACGAAGCAGGACTCGCATGTTCTGTCCGAGTGTTTCAATTTTGTCAACCGTCTCATTGACGTTGTGCCACAAGTTCATATATTGCTTGGCAACCACGATCTTTCCCACCGCCATGAATACCAAGCCACAGCCCTCAATGCCTTCAATAGCAAGCGGTTAGCCGAGTACGTGACACTGCATAGCAATGTCACTCACCAAGAATGGGACGGTCGGCGCGTTTTGCTGCTGCCGTTTCGCGAGGAGCAGCATGAGCTGGTCGAGGCTGTTGCCGCGATGAGCCCTGACGAGGCTAGTAAAACGGTTGCCTTTGCTCATCTAGCCATCCACAAGGCCATCACACAGCGCTATAAAGTTCACCCTGGCACTGAAAGACCTCGCACAGCAAGCTCCACCACACACCTCGGCCTCACAGGCCCAGATCGATTCGCGTCGCTAGCCCGAACGTTCACGGGGCATTTTCACAGCCACCAGACCATTCACCAGCGAAATTCCAGCCGCAGCAATGATCCTCTACGAGGCAGCATTACGTACCTTGGTTCGCCTTTGCAACTGACCTGGGCCGATCTCTGGGACGAGCAACGGGGCGTCGTTTTATTCGACCCCGAAACTCTTGAACACGAAATGCTTATCAACCCGCATGCAGTCGCATACACAACTGTTAAAGTGCAGGAGGTCCTCAACGGTAAGGTCAACGAGGGCGCCGTAGCGGGCAAGAATGTCATGCTTCTGGGAAACCTTACCCGCCCTACCTACAATACAGCTCGTGATAAACTTCTCTCTCTAGGCGTCCGTGGCGTAAGGGAATGGAGTCACACAAATCTTACCTTGCGTGCCGACCGCTCTTCACTCAGCGATTTCGGCGCATCCGTACCAGCAAGTGACATTGCCGTCCAACTCTTGGAGGAACCCGCCAAGGATGAGGTAGATCCTAACCTAATAACCGAAGACGATTCAGGCGACCCACTCTCCACACGACTCGATCTCACTGCAGAAGCTCGGAAATATGTCGAACGGCTAGATTTAGACGAGCTTCTTCAGTCGCAACGAGATGAGTTAGTGCGGGTTGGCCAGCGAATCATTCAAATCTCCCCCAAGATTGCAGACCAGGATGACGAACTGGAGTTGGACTATCGGGATTTCCTCGATGGGTCATCTAACACTCCTACTACGAAGACCGCCGCTGAGTTGCCAGAATCCTCAACCTCTGTTTTCGTCGCCGAGCCCCGCACTCTCACAATCACCAATTTCCTTGGCGTACATGGTACAATCTCCATTGACTTTACGCGAGACTTTCCCCGTGGATTGACTTTCTTAATTGGCAAAAATGGCTCTGGCAAGAGCACAATCGTTGAAGCCATGGTGTGGTGTCAGTTCGGGTCTTGCATTCGCAAAGGGCTATTGGCTGATGACGTTGTGAATGACAAGGCGGGCAAGAATTGCTCCGTATCACTAGAGTTCGCCAACGGATACACTATTTCACGATACCGAAAACATAAGACGCATAAAGGTCGCGTCGTCGTTACGTTACATGGTGAACCGAAACTGCAACTCGAACGCCCAACCAAACGTGCAACGCAATTAGCCATCGATGAGCTGCTCGGTACAGACCTTAAGACGTATTTGAAGACGGTAGTACTCAGCCATGAGAGTGCAGCCAGCTTTCTAACTTCGAGGCCGTCAGAGCAACGCAGCCAGATTGAGGCATCGCTCGGGCTTTCCGTGCTAGACCAGTGCAGGAGTATGTCCAAGTCGCTACTCAGTAGCATCGACGACGACATTCGCGAAGTAAAGAGTAATTTAGAGGGCATGATAAATAGTAAGCAAGATATTGAACAACGGCTCGAATATCTGTGCCGGAAACAAAAGGAGGCTGAAAAGCATGCGGCATCTCTAAAGGTGGCCATTCAGAGTCACACAGCTGTTGGATTACGCACTGATGATCAAGAAAATTGTGGTGAAGATCACGCACGTTTCGGGGATGATCATCCGGAGTTCAACTCAAGCATAGTACAGCGCGTAAAACACCGTTCGGTCGCAAGCAAGGGACCAGAGGATTCGCAGAGGTTGATCAGCGCAGAGGAGCTTTGTCTCAGCCTGCGAAGTAAGGTCTCAACGTTGCAAGGTCACGCATCCAGTGAGGAAGAGAATATAAAACGGCTGGAAAACTCTTTGATCCGAATCCAAGGGCGGAAATGCACCGCATCGAAGCCGTGGCTTGTCCAGCTACAGCAACAGCTCTATCAAAAGCTTGAGTCTCTGACCGCGACTAGCCCATCAGGCTTGCGCAAAACTTTACACGTGGTGAATGCCTCCGTTCTCCACTTCTGCTTGACGGTTGTGAAGCGTCTCTTGTCCATACGCAATTTTCCAGCGCACGGCTCCCAGGGAGCCAGCGCTCAAGACCATGATCAAGAAGCAGCCGCAAATGACCTCCGCAATGACATAAAGAAAGGAAAATCACGTTTGGAAAGACTAAAGAACGATTCAGCCAGATTCACAGCCCTGGAAAAGCTTGCCGCCAGCCACGCCGCCATGGTCAAGGAGGAACTCAAGCAGGCGAGTGAAGCTACAGAGGTATACGAGGCCGTGCAGCATCAGATCATGCTCAAACAACACGAAGCCGCCACTTATAAAGACTTGATCGAAAAAGATCAATCACCTCTTCACTCCAAACGCTTAGAATGTGAAAGGCTAGCTACCCAGCTTCGAGAGCTCACCGCCGATCGCGAGCTCTTTGCCTTTTGGCATTCTGCTCTGGCAAAGCGGTCCGCTTCGTCTTCTTCAGCCAAATCCACTGCAAACCCAACAGTTAATTTCCGCGAGCACATCATCTCAAAATCACTATCTGAGCTTAACACGGTCTTCGCACAGGTTCTTGAGGTACTGTTCAATGACACAAACCACGCGCGTGTCATGACAACAGGATTGCTAAGTTCGCTATTCAACTCTGAGACTGACGAAACCATGTTCTATATACCCTCCTCCTCAGGATCTGCTCCCAATGAAACTCTAGCTGTTCACCCCTCGCTGATATACGGTAAGCTCTCAGCTGGGCAGCGCAAACGCATTGATCTGGCACTCTTCTTTGCACAGTCAAAGCTGGATTGTGCGAGAAGCGCACATCGTGCGCACTATTTGCTCATCGACGAGGTATTCGATAGCCTGGACGATATTGGTCAGGAAGCTGTAGTAAAGTGGTGTGAGGTCATGTCGCAGACGATGGTTGGTTGGGTCGTGGTGATTACGCACAGCAAATTCTTGGCCGCCCAAAATCTGAGGGAAGATGCGAATAAAGCTTGGGTTGTGGGAGCAAGGATGGGACACAATGGTACAGAGTTAACCGCTGATGGACGGAGGATTGGTTTTCAAGATCAGGCTAAAACACCACAAGAGGATCTCGACACGGTTCACCATGTGCAAAAGTAAGATGCTTGAGATGGAGGAGAAATATGATTTAGAGAAAATAAAAGTAAAAATAAAATTTGAATTGTTTTATGCAAACAGGGATAGTGAAATTCGGCATGTCAACTGTTGGTGATGGATGGATGGAGGCAGAAATGAAATACCAGTACAAAAGCACATTTTAAGAGTCTTGCTGCGCACACATCAAGATATTTAGCTAGAGCTTCTCCGGGAAATCCTAAGACAGGCAGAAGAAAATACTAAAGTCTTGATTTATTTATTTTATTGTATATGAGTTTAGAAATATACATAAAATTATTTATTTTATTCTTATTTCTTTATCTTAATATTCAATTTCCCAAATCCCTGCCAAAGGCTAAGTATGAGCCTCATTGTTCGCATCTCACTGCTCTTGGTCTCGCGGCAGTATCTACTGTTTCCTTATCTTGCGAGAAGGTCCCCTTTGGAACAAAGGATAGGTCGAATACTAATCAATGTTCCTTCAACCAACATCACAACATATCCTACCCCTTCAATGCTAACCAAACTATAAAGTAACTAATCTGCTAAAATGTAGTAGAACCACGGTCACGGGGAGACAGATTTAATAATATCTAGATTCACTGTCTAGACTATCAGGTCCACGCTCTCCCAAGACCCAATCGGCGTTGTCTACTATCTACTTTGTCTAATATTGGACATAAGCCTCAATCTACACTATTTGAAGAATCATTATCGCGCTCCGAGTCATTTTCGTCAGACTCTTGAGAGTCATTCGCCCTAGACCCTCGGTCACTCTTTGGCGGACTAGCTTCCTGCTCATCTACGACAGACTGTTCACGCCTTACACTGCCCTCGTTGATCAGCTCGACATATTCCTCAAAAGCATGACTTGAATCATGTATCTCTGTATGATATGGGAAGCACTTAAAGCACAAATTATTGTTTGTCTCACATGTAGTACACATGTAGCGAGGCCCGGCAATGGTCTGGAGTCACAAGAAGCGTTAGCAAATATAACTCGGGTTTAAGACATAGGAAAGGCGTTGACCTACTAGAAAGCAGCTACCACAGACAATACCAGAGTGGATTTTCCCGGGTTCAGCACTGTGGAAAAGAGGATCCCAGGTTTCGGTGACCCCATCGGGCCCGACACGCTTCCTCTCGCTTTCGTGCGGTTGCAAAAGCTGGCAAGTTTCCATGTCCATATCAACGAGGCAAGCGATTTTGAGCGCCGACCATTCATCGTCATTGCTCTTAGCCCAATAATCGGCTCCGCGGTCTATCAGCCATTTTACCATGAATTCGTTGCTTGAGTCAAGCTTGCACGCCCACATGAGTGGCGTCCATCCATCTGCGTCACTTAGGTTAATGTCGAGGCTGGGGGCATGTCTAAAAAGCCACTCGATGTCTGGGATAAACCCAAAGGCAGCCGTAAGATGCAGCGGAGTCCGCCCGTAGTTGTCTGATGATTGCAAGTCCACGCCGGCTTTGCCAAGAAGGCGATATCGATACACCTTCCCGGTATCCATGGGAATGGCGTAATGAATGACGCCGCGGCCTTGACTGTCGGCTACGCTGACATTCGCACCATGCTGAATCAAGTATTGGAACACCTGAGCATCACCCTTTTCAGCAGCGGCAATGATGGGATGTAATTGAGATCCCTCTGGCGCATTTATATTCACACCAACGTCCCCCACAAGATATCGCACCAATCTGCGCCTATCATATTCGCTTTTGTTTAATATCACACTGGAAAGCAAGGAAACGCGAGAAGTTTCAGGTTCATGCGCGTTGGGGTCAGCTTTAGCCTCGATCAGAAGATTCATTAAATCAATAATTTTCGTCACATCATGGTGCTTGGAAGCAACAAACAAGAGGCTGCCAAAGTGTGAGTCGTAGATGGTTGTCCGAGCATATTTGGACAACAGAAGCTTCGTAGCTTCAACATTGCCCCACTCTACAGCCACTGCCAGGGGCGCTATCCCAGCTGCGTTGGGAGTATCGACTGGCGCTCCGGCGTCAATGAGAGTTTGAATAGCCGCCACCGGGGTGGAGAATCTGATGCCGCTGAGTGGTGTGTTTCCGTATTCATCCACCGCATCAGACTTCATTCCACGCTCAAGACAACTTTTTACGAATTTGACCATCTCGTCAACCTGCTTACTTTCGATGTCTTGCTGCAGTAGGAATGAAGCATCATTCAACGAACCCAACAGCTCGGCACCTGACTCGAGCAGAACATTGGCACAATCGTAGTGTCCGTTGATGACTGCGAAGGTAAGAGCGCTGTAGCCGTAGCAGTTACCATCCTCGTAGTCGTACCTGGTGTTCAGGTCTGGTCGTGGATTCTGATGTGCGACGAGGGTCTTCACCGAGTTAATGAAACCCCATCTTGCCGCCATCATAAGCACCGTTCCTCCTACGAATTGCCTTTCAACGTCGGCACCGTGCTTTAAGAACAGCGTTATAAGCTTTGGCGAGTCATAGGCAGTATGGAGAGGTGTCCAACCATCATGACGTTTCCAGCCGAGATCTGCTCCTCGCCCCAGAAGCAACTCAGCAATCCTGATATCATCTCCTCCCCGCCAATCGGTAGCCTGGAGCGCAGAATCAACCCCATCAGGGCAATAGTTTGGTGATGCGCCTTTATCAAGAAGAGTCTTCATCACCTCGTATGAATTGTTATGAGCCGCGTGTGTCAACAGAGTCTTGTGTTGTGCCCCTTCCCAGGGATCGAAAGAGTCCAGAATCGCTCCGTGTTCGACAAACAACTCAATCAACTCCTTGGAGTTCTCCTTCAGAACGAAAGTCAACAGCATCTCCTTGTCTGGATAAGTTTGGTTGGGGTTGGCTCCCTTCTCAAGGAGAAGTCGGCAGTTGGCCAGCTGATCAGTGTATTGACAGACAAGATACAAGATACTTCCTCCCTCTGCCTCTGTGTATGGATCTGCTCCGTTTTCTATGAGAATCCGAAGGCATCCTGGTCTGCCATAGTCCGCCGCGTAAACGATAGGACGGCGAGTGCTGGCATTAGTACTGAGATCTCCAGATATGAAATCTGCTCCAGCCTTGATAAGGATCTTCGGGCATTCCTTGTCAAACACCTGAATAGCTCTGTTTACAACCGACATTCCATCGTCATCTTTTTCATCCACGCTGGCGCCCGCATCGAGAAAATGTTGCACAATCTCTGGCCGGCACATGTCAATTGCCCACAGCAAACGGGTCCTGCCGGCATAGTCTCGCCTGCTGAAATCGGCCCCAGACTGCAAGAGGAGCCTTGCTGCTGACGGTTGGTTCCACATGATGGCTGTATCAATGGCTGATTCTTTGATATAGTCGTCTTGCTGATCCACGTCCAGCCCTGTTTTGGCGAGAGCGGATATCACCAGGTTGCTACCAGAGAAGGCGGCCCGGGACAGAAGAGACTCAGGCCATCTGAACTCTTCCATTGATGTGGTCTTGCTCACAAGAAGTGCCAACACCTCTTCATTACCAGAGGATGTTGTCCAGAGGAGTGCGTCCTGTAACCCAGCCTCGTCTACTAGCACATGATCCAGCAGCGTACAGAGTATGCTCTTGTGGCCATGTCGCGCAGCCTCAGTGATGGATAGCCAACTGTTTTGATGCAACCACTTCGAACTTTCCTCATATTCAACTTGGTGCATGAGGAGGTCGTCCAAGCCCATGGCAGCCATCAAGGGGAGTGGGGACAAGTAACTCCTCTAGATACGCGTGAAAGGGTTTGATAGCAGGCAATGCGCTTCGGCCCATTTGTTCCACACTTCGGCGTTTCTGAGAAACTCTAAGGCCAGTGAAAGAGGGCGATGAGATCCAGCAAGGCGGTAATGTTCAGGCCAGTATTGAACAGCATACTCCAGGAGGTTATCTCGGGGAAGAAAGAGCGGGCGTTTAAGAGTATCACCACCATAATTGTCGACTGTGAGTTTTCCATATTGTCTCTGAACTTGGCTGTGCACGAGGTACTCTAGGCACGTCTTGGCGATTGCCCCATGAACAAACGAGGGCTTCTCTCTATGTAATTCGTCAAGGCCGGTAGGTGATTCATTGTGGAACGACTCGTGGGCAAATTTAATATCTCGACCGTCAGTCGAAATAACTCCCGCAAAACACGTCTGTATATCGTCGACGAGCTGCTCATAGTCAATGTCTACAAAAGACGCGTCCTCTGAAGATCCTGATGCTGCAAGAGCATGACCGAGAGCCTCGATTGTCAGTGGCTCCATAGCATATTTCACCCATCGGTATACCATCACTGACCATTTCCGTTTCTCCAATGGCAGGCTGTCAATCACAGTGCTAATAACGTTATCTGCCGTCACTGGACGCAATTCCTCGATTGTTGCTGAGATGCTTGCAATTGACATTCCTCGTCCGAAATTACCAAGCCAGTCAAGGATCCGATAGCCAAGATGGGGTGCATGGTGACATTCGTCAATCAAGGTTTCCAGAGTTTGCTTCAGACTGTTCAGAACTGGGCGCCGAAGAAGTACGTCCTCGAGAGACGATGCAAGCCCACTGGCATGGATGCCCTCTTCATCTACGGCGAATCCTGTAAGCTCTTCCGCAAAATCTTTTAGGAACAAGACTTGTGATTCTGGAATTGAATCCTGCAAGAAGATGTCGGGTTTGCTGGTTGTGATCATGAGACGATAATTTCGGTCGCTACGACTATGCTCATCCAACACGGTCTTGAGAAACCAAGTTCGCTCCTGTTCAACGCAACTATCAAAGCATGCCAGGCCCATTGGTATCTCACCCCTATTGGTATGTTTTCTCATCTTCTGGAAGATTTTGAAGAGATCAGAGAGTGACCAGCAGCCGTAATGCTCCAGGCTCTGAAACATCCAACGAACGTCGTCGTCAACGTCAACCTGGGACCAAGTACGCCATGACATCTCGTTAAGGTAGGTCACCAGCATGAATCTTATTGTGTTGCGTCTACTGTCGCACTTTTCGAACTCAAAATAAAACATGCCGTAATCTGCCTCCCTTTTGCTCAGTGCATATTGACCAAAGATTTCCCAGTGCTGGGATAGCATGGCCGTCCGGACTGAATCTTCGAAACCACAAATATAAATCACTCGTGGACCCACGGCGTCGAGAAAAGCTTCGACTTTGTCAGGTATAAAAGTCGGAGGTGTATTTGATTTCGACAAGAATGCGGGTGGAAATATGTGCACACTGGGATATCTTATGCTTGGGGCTAAAGATGATAAAGCGACCTGGCGACTGACAAAATCAATGCCAACTTTCAAAGCTTTTGATTGTTATTTACGTTATTCATAATAATACAAGGGTAATAAAATACGAAATGACATACGATACCGGGATTCATCGGAATGGCTGAAACGGGTAACGAGCTTTGTCACCCAGTTCACGTTTTCGTCCAAATTGTCGTCACCTCGGACGAGGTCAGCATGACCTATAATACTTTGTTGGAATCGATTCCCTATTTCCATCCAGTGATTGGTGGTTAATGTGTATAAGCTGAATGGCGATGCGGGGACCGTAGGAAGCTCATTTAGTTGCGTTCTAGAATGCTGTTCCGGTTGGGTGTAATATTGTTGGATTCCTTCTCTGTTTTGCACGAAAGCTTCCTCCTCGGCTTTTTCGTCTTTTGGGAACTCCGGAAGGTAAAAGACATTAATGTTGACTACCCGGGAGAACAGATTACCATCTAGAGCTCGAATGTTGATATCATTGACTTGGTGGGCCATGTCTCTAATCTTTTTTATGAACCGCTTCCTGATGTCGGGACCTGGTAAGCTCATCAAATTGTGCAACTCGTCTTTCAGAACTTCGATGGATTCGGCTCTATGAGGGCATCCTAAGAATATCTTTAACGGATACCTGTTAGCAGAAGTAGCGGATCCCATAAGGGAGGAGTTATCGTACAATTGCAGTAGAGAATGTCGAGATCCCCCAGTGGGCTTCCTTCATAGACTCCCATGTTTCAGTATCTTCATATTCCTCGGCGAAAGTGGCTTGAGCAGCCTCAATAAGGACCTTGTACAAGGTCAGCTATTGTTCATAAATGGGAACGGGCAACTAACTTGCTTGACTATTGTGCCTCCAATATCATGACACACCCAGATGACTGGCCGGTCGGCTTCAGCCTGTGAATGATATTAGAACTCGCTCATCTAGCATGGGAGCGGTTGGAACACTCGCAATTGGAAGCTCTCGTCTGTTCTCGCTGTACAAACGCAGTAAGTTTTGAGCTTCGACCTTTATTCCATCTCTTTGGAAAACTCTAGCAGACTCGTCAATGGCGTACGAGTAGTCCAGTTGCCGGATTGAGAGATTCGCAAACAGCCCATCCTGAAGCCACGACGTCCCACTCTTGGATTTCCAAGCAGTGTTGTGATCATCACGCAAACCATGAACAGTAATGACACTGAATTAATGATTAGCTAGAGCTTATGAGGTATTATCAAAGTTTTTCTCACTCATATTCACCGTAATCTGAGTGTCCCCGTGGATGATTCAACCCAAATGGAGGAGGGGCTTCAGGAGCAAGATCTGGTGTCGCAGGGCGTGAGATCCCGAGCAGCCTTAGAGTAGACGTTTCAGATAATTCCGTTGAGGCAGTAGAATTTATGTCATCATTTGCATCGTCAGAAATTAACTCTCGATTTGCATGATTTCTTTCTGAGTCTGTCTCATCCAAGTCCTCATCTTCGGTTTCCGAAGAGATTGGTGAGGTCGGAATGTCGTCCTCAGAGTCTGGCATGGTGTCTCAAGACGCGAATTTCTTCTTGGTTGTTATGGATTGTTGCTGGTAAACAGGTTGCATCGTGGGCTCGTTGGCACAGCGAGCGAACAAGCTTGGAGACCGGAGAGAAGAACCCATTGGCGTCAGGCTTGATTTCGTGAATTTTGGGGCTGATGGCTTTGACGCAAAAAAAGGTCGATTCAGTTACTTCAAGGTACTTCCAGGACCCTAGCAGGTACAATTTGATTGGTATCAGGCTGAACCACTAAATTCATTTTGAGCATTTACCCCTCAAGGCTGCAGGACAAGGGTGGGTAGCACCGCATCGTCTGAGCCAATACTAGAAGCACTAAGGTTAGGCAGCAACAATTCTTCGGATATGCCGCATCATCCCATTGCCCCTCCTTGAACTCTAGTTTATCTGGGCCTTATACGCATGGTTAGAATGCAATAGGGTAATTATCACTCTGGCAAAAAGCAAGAACAAAGCCCACAGAACAAATCCTTGTAATTCGGTACTCATTATTCTCTATCTGTTATCCACTTTTTAGGCCCCAACCTCTACTTCTGGGCATCCAGGATCATCGTCGTGAAGGTAACGTCGCTCAGCTCCTGCAAGTTGATTCTACCTAGTTCCTCTACGTCGTACATTTTGGAGTGAGTCTGGGGGTTTACCCCAACTAGAGAATCTCAAGGCCGTCAACCTCAACATCCCGCCTCAGTGCGATGTAAGCATCCCTCTTTCATGAATCCAATAAATCACAATCTTTTCTTAAGAAAATACTAACAAGATGGGCTCAGCTGTTCGACACAAGTCATTGGGTGGCGTCAAACATTGAAGAATTTCGAACTCGCCTCAATCGCAATGCTAATCTGAACAGGGCGGCCGATGTTATAGCCTCAAAAGAAACGAGAGTTGAAGAAACATCGTCGGAGAAGGCTAGCAAGACAGGAACTTCGATGCAAAACCCAGAGCAATTAATTGACGTCCGGACAGAACACGGTAAGAAGGGGGCTGAAATTGCTCTGTTGACTAACAGCGCGCCCAAGGCAGCCAGCCGTCTCAACCCCATGACCGAACACGAGTGGCTCAATTGCATGGAGGCATTTGCAACATGCATGAATGAGCTCTGGAAGAGGACGACAGAGACATCCCGTGGCATGGCTGGCCAAGATCAGGCTGATGGCGGTCAACTTGTGAATATCCACCACCAGACCAAGACCGATCTTCAGAATCTGCAGAAACCTGTCGTTGTCGCTCTTATTGATGACGGCATCGACAGTTGTGATCCAGATTTTCGCGGGCGTATAATCGAAGGCGTGACATTTGACTACCAGGATACAGATGTGGGACAAGATATAGGTGTGGGACAGTACTACATCCCGGCGAGAGGACACGGTACGGAGATGGCGAAGATGATCTGCAAGGTATGTCCTATGGCAGATATTTACTCCATTCGCCTCAAGACGAAATGCAGTCCGGAAAAAGGACATTTAACGATTGATGCAGGCTCGGCAGCATTGGTGAGTACTATTTTTCTGCTCCATGGCCAAGTTTTGACTGACAATGTGGCAGGCCATTGAAGCAGCCTTGGAAAAAAACGCAAGTATAATATCCATGTCGTGGACAATCCCAGTCCCCGTCGAAGGAAGCGACGAGAAGAAGTTGCTTGATGCAGTCCTGGAGAGGGCATGCCAGCAGAAGGTTCTCATGTTCTGCTCCTCGTCGGATCAAATTAGCGATACCAATCACTATCCCTCAGCCTTCAGAAGGGATCGATTCTTCCTCATTGGCGCCGCCCACGATGATGGCAGCAATTATGGTCATTCTGGAAAGACCAACGACTTCATCTTCCCTGGCGTCAATGTCAATACCTCGGGGAATAGAAGCTTGCATCTGTACCTGGCCGACAAGACCTCATTGAATAAGGAATCCACAGGCTCCAGCATCGCTACTGCCCTGGCAGCAGGTCTAGCTACCATGATTATGTACTGTTTCAAGGCCAGTGTGCTATCCACCGTAATGGCTAGGACGAAGCAAGGAAAAGATTACATTTCCAGGCCTGAGCTTGTCAAGCAAGCCGACTTGGATAAGATTTCGGAACATGATGTGCTCAAGGCGGCTTTCAATAAAATAGCCAAAGTGGATAGTGGGCCATTTATACCAGTCTGGGAAAGGTTTGGACCTGCAAGTAAAATTCTGGAGGATGAGAACAAAAATGATGAGGACAAGCTCGAGTGCATCATGAATCTCTGCTCGAACCTCATTGAGCGGTAATTTCTGAGCGCCGGGTTTAAATAGCGTCATGACCATAGCCCCCATGTTAGAGACAGGTAGTAGAGATTAGAATGCCTTTTAACATGTGTTGCCCAGAACATCGCCGTAAAGTCCTTCATCATATGCAGATTCACTTCCATCTTCCCTCTGCCAGTCTCTGTTTCAATCACGACCCTGGCAATCACGACGATGACTAATCAGGCATAGCTCAAACTTGATCATGGCTAAAAAAGAATTTTCTTCTATTCAACCAAAAAAATTGTCCAGCCGAGAAGTTTTCTATTTCCCAAACACCCAGAAAATTATTGTCATTAGACCGAATTTCGACATCCCGGCGCTAGTCCTGTTCATTAAACACTAGTACGCCCCGTACCACCACCCAGCTCGAACTTGTCGAATTCGAGTTCACCATTGCCACCACAAAAATCGCGCAAAATTGAGTTTCCAGACGAGGAAAGGCGAATCCACCAGCATCTTTGTCCAAAAACAAATGATTTTCCCAGAATGAAAAAGTCTATGGAGGGCTATAATAGGGAAGAACCGATGTCGGAAGAAACTAAACACATAAGCAAACGCAATGGGGATAATAAGGTGCAAAAGCAGTTAGGGACAGAGCATAATCAAAATCGGGCAAATGAAGACTATGCAGTCGGGTGGATATGTGCTATAACTACCGAATATGTTGCCGCTCAATCATTTCTTGATGCAAAGCACGATGACCCGGATTTCATTTCCGACAACGATAACAATAACTATATCTTAGGCAAGATGGGAAAACATAATGTTGTTATAGCCGTTTTGCCGGATGGGGAGTATGGGACGTCCTCTGCAGCAAGCGTCGCCAGAGATATGTTACATACATTTCCTAATATCAAGATAGGCTTAATGGTTGGTATTGGTGGCGGTGCGCCTACTTTAGAGCATGATATCCGTCTTGGCGATATTGTCGTAAGTGCCCCATGTGATGGAAACGGCGGTGTGTTCCAATATGATTTCGGCAAGACGATTCAAAATCACGCGTTTCAACCTACAGGGTTCTTAAACCAGCCACCCACCATATTGCGAACAGCAGTAGTTGGCCTCAAAAGCCAATTCGAGATCGACGGCCGCGAACTTGAAGCCGCTATTGATGCTGCTTTAGAGAGAAAACCGAGATTAAAAAGGAAATATAAAAAGCCGCATCCGGGAACCGATAGGTTATATAAAAGCGATGTTATCCACCCTGATAGTGAATCTTCTTGTGCAGAAGTTTGTGGGAATGATATATCATCCTTGATACAACGAGATGAACGGAGCGATGAGGAAGACATCCCGGCTATTTATTACGGTCTAATAGCTTCAGCAAACCAGGTAATGAATGATGCTTCGATCCGGGATATTCTCGCATCAAAAAAGGACGTCCAAACGGACATGGGTATCATCAAGGGAAAGGGGGTTTTGTGCTTTGAAAGAGCAGCTGCTGGATTGATGAATCACTTTCCCTGCCTTGTAATTCGAGGCATATGTGACTACTCAGATACTCATGCCAATAATGAGTGGCAAGGGTATGCGGCGATGGCGGCAGCCTCGTACGCCAAAGAACTTCTTTGTCGGATCCACCCTAACAAGGTCGAAACTGAAAAAAAGATCAGTGATATTCTTTTTAGTAAGTAGTAACAAAATATTAAGGGATATTTTGAGATAATCACTAATTTATCACACAATAGATATTCAAGACAAGGTCATGGATATATCAACCAGAGTTAGTGAACTTGTCAATGTCCAAGTGATTCAGGAGCATAAAAACATAGTCGAATGGCTTACTCCGATTGACTATACCTCTCAACAGCATGACTTCATTAGTCGAAGGCAGCCTGGAACTTGCCAATGGTTTTTGGACTCCACAGAATACCAGACCTGGTTGAAGGGGGGACAAACGCTATTTTGCCAAGGATTCCCGGGCGCAGGGAAGACTATTTTGACTTCTATTGTTATTGAAGATGTCTTAAGTCGAAGTCAAGAGGACAAAGTCGGCTTTGGAACCACTCATGAAGACCGCGGTATTGGCATTGCTTATATCTACTGTAATTTTCAACGCCATCATGAGCAGACAGTAGTAGGTCTTCTACTAAGTCTTTTGAGGCAGTTGGTGCAAGGGCGTTCATCGCTGCCAGAAGTAATCAAAGAATTATACAGTAGACATCAATCACGAAAAACCCGCCCAAGATGCGAAGAGATCTCAGAAGTCCTTGGGTCAGTGGTTGCCGTCTACTCAAAGACCTTCATCATCATTGACGCACTGGATGAGTGTCAAGCACTGGATGGATGTCGATCGCAATTTTTGTCCGAATTGTTTGCACTTGCAAAGCAAAACGGTGTCAATCTTTTTGCAACTTCCAGGCCCATTATGGATATTGAGAACAGATTCGAGGGATACCCGATGTGTGAAATCTCAGCCAGCGACGAGGATATTGGTCGGTACATTGATGGTCACATCGCGTGGCTCCCAGCGTTCGTATCAAAGAGACCAAAAATCCAGGAGGAGGTCAAGAAAGCCATCGTTAAAGCAGTTGGCGGGATGTCTGTTAATTCCTCTCGCGTTTATGAATGTTATTCTAACTGGATTAGGTTTCTACTAGCACAATTTCATCTAGAATCTCTTCGTGGGACAAGGTCGTCCATGGCTCTTCGCGACGCTCTTGAAAAACTGCCCACCGGAGAAGAAGCATATAACAAAGCATACAAAGATGTGATGCACAGAATCGAAGGCCAAATTGGAGACCAAGTAGAACTAGCCAAGCAGGCCTTGGCTTGGATCACTTTCGCGCGGAGACCGTTGAGCACCATCGAAATCCAACACGGTCTCGCAACTCGCATTGGTGATTCCAGATTTGAGAATGAAAATATATCTGATATCGAGGACATTGTCTCAGTTTGTGCCGGATTGATCACAGTTGACAAAGAGAGCAAGATCATCCGTTTGGTTCATTTTACAACGCAGCAATACTTCGAACAATCACAGGCATACTGGTTTCCGAATGTAGAGACATACATCTCACAAGTTTGCCTAACTTACCTCTCATTTGATGTTTTTGAGAGTGGATTATGTTTCAAGTTGAAGGATTTCATGGAAAGACTAAAGACCAACCAACTTTACAAATACGCGGCAAAATACTGGGGAGACCATGTCCGCTTAGCCGCGGATAGTGTGGAAGAATCAACACTATATTTCCTTCAGAGTGGATCTAAAATGTCAAGCTCAACACAGGTAATTATGCCTCGTGGCACATTTATCACTCACAACTCTCATCGTCTCCGCAAAATAACAATGACCGCAATACACCTCTGCGCGCATTTTGGGTTAAGCAAAATCACGGAAATTCTTCTGCGAAATAACTATCAAGTAGATTCCAAAGACATCAACGGTCAGACTCCATTAATGGTAGCCGTCGAGCGAGGTCACGATGAGATAGCTAGTCTATTGATGAAGAAAGGTGCAGACCCTAACTCAGAAAATACGAAAGGTCTAAAGTCTATCTGGCTAGCTGTCAAAAAGAAGGACATTGTTATAGTAGGATTATTGCTTGAAAATGGTGCTGATCCAAATGCCAAGGACATTGAAGGACAGACACCAATCATGCTAGCTGCACGATATGGGGATGAGGTCATCGTCGAACTTCTACTTAGGCATGGCGCCAACCCAAATTCTCAAGATCACATCGGTAAAACTGCTCTTTTGTTGGCAGCAAAACATGGTCATCATGACATAATCACGCTGCTAATCAATAATGGCGCCTCCCCGGAGTTAAAAGACCGCGATGGCATGACACCGCTATTTTATGCGATGAAGGAGGGTCATAAAGCTGCTGTTCACATATTGTACCAAAGTACCGCTGAACTAAAAACCAAGGATATGGGTTCAACGGTACTAGTTTGGTGTGCAAAAAATGGCCTTTATGATGTGGTCGCTTCATTGATCCAGAAACATATTGATCTTGAGTCAAAGGATAGCAAAAGTATGACTGCGCTGATTTGGGCAGTAAATCAAGGCCATGAAGACATCGCAAAATTACTAATCGCTCGAGGAGCAAATTTGCATTCACAGGACAACCAACACTTCACGCCACTCATTTGGGCTGTGAGACAAGGCCGAGAGAATATCGCCAAGTTACTGATCAATGAAGGCGCAAATCTGGAGTCAAAGGACAATCAAGGCTCCACACCGCTTATATGGGCTGCAAGACAAGGCCATGAGAATATTGTCAGGATGTTGATCAATAAGGGCGCAAACTTAGAATCGGAGGATAATCAAGGTTCTGCACCGCTAGATTGGGCTACCAGACAAGGCCATACGACTATTATCCAATTCTTAATGGATAAGGGCGCATCTGAAAAACCACAACATAAACCAGACGTCGGAAGCAGCGCACCGTCATTCGAGGCAATAACCTGGGCTCTCAGCCATCCCGATGAATCAACAAAACCTGAAACAGAATTCAATTTAGACGATTGGTGGGATAAAATCTAAATAGTTAGCTATTGTACTTATCGGGTATGGGAGGCAGAAATAGTCATTGCTCGCCTAGGTAAACCGCGCATCTGGCTAAGCTTGCGGTGGCAGCCAAAGATGAGGAATTGTTTTTATATCCATGTAAATCCATCAAACTTTTCATTGTAACTTTATGTCAAGTATTATGTGGAACTTATTTTGAATTTGGAAAGAAAAGGTTTTGCGAGCTTCAGTTTAATGTGGAAAGCCATTTTGGATATTTAATGTCTAAAGTCTTTTGCCATGTATCTTGAAATCTCCATTGTACTGGTGGCCCGGGTGGCCCGGGCGGCCGAGGCTATAGGAAGAAGGATTCCGAATTCGTCAAGATATAATCTTGAGTTATAGATATATTACTTTATTCTTCTTTTAAAAAAGAAATATTAGGTGGGAATCTTATTCCATGCGTTTTTGTTGTTATATGCGTTGGCTTTTACGATTGGCACAGTATTCGTGAACTTGTAGCCTTGCACGCCTCTAATATGTTCATCTTAATCCGCATTCCCTCTGAAGTCATAAGACCTGCTGTGCGCTCATTCATGTGTTTATAAATAGCACTGAAAACCTTCATCTAAATCCATCATAGTCCTTCCCAGTAAATCGAGTCTAGAAGATGAAAGCTAGTCCTAGTAATTTCGTCCTGCGGCCTCGAGCTCGAAGCGATGATGACGATATATTCTCCAGCTTCAGCTTTCCACTTTGAGATCTCTTCGGACCAAAATGACAAAGAGTACTTGTCCAGAGAAACTTCCACAGCTTTTGTTTCATTTACATCCAATTCGACTTTCGAAAACACTTTGAGTTCCCTCAACGGTCGCTGCACCGAACTCTCGGGGTCCTGGATGTATACCTGGACAACTTCGGCGCCGTAATACGGTCCCTTGTTCTTAACATTTACTGAGATCTTCATTTTATTCTCAGCCGACAGCCGAAAATCCGATGGTACTTTGAGGTCCGAATACTCGAATGTGGAATAGGATAGTCCGTATCCAAAGTAGAATAACGGGTCCCGGTCGACCTGCTCATAGAATCGGTGTCCAATAAAAACACCTTCTCCGTACATGGTGTTGTAATCAGCCTTTCCAAAAGATATATATGATGGGTTATGCTTGAGCGATCGTGGGAACGTCATAGATAGTCTACCTGAAGGATTCACCTCACCAAAGAGAACGTCGGCGAGACCATGCCCAACCTCTTGCCCACCGAACCATGCTTGGACCAGGGTGTCGGCTTGCGGCTCCCAAGGCATTTCGATTGGCTGTCCAGATTGGTTGATCACAATCTACTCGGCTGTTATTATTCCGTGAGATGCAGTCTAGGAAGAGAACTCAACATACCGCATTGGGGTTCGCTTGAAGAACTGTCTGTATCAATTCATCGGCTCGTCCTGGAAGTCTGAGGTGTTTACGGTCGCTCCCTTCATATTCATACTCAGAAGAAAGTCCCGTTATGATGATCGGAATGTCCACTTTTTTGGCAAGCTCAGCCGCATCCTGGAGAGCTTGGTCGCCATCAATCACGGCATATCCACCTAAACGACCGGCAAGTGTCAATGCCGTCCCGACACCTCCTGAAACGTCTTCATTTACCAACATGACTTCAATTCTAAGTTTTTGCTTCTCAGACAGGTTAGTATCGTGAAACCTTTCCATTGACAGGCGGTTGAAACACGGTGTATCATCAGTCTTGGGGGGTTGGCTTGTCCATAGGTCGATGACTTCTTGCCCATCAATCTTGAGCTTTGCCTTTCCCGAAGTACTGAGACCAAATCTGAAAGGCCCGGTGGCTTCGGCAATATAAATTGCTTGGGCCTTTACGAAAAATTTGTGTGGCAGTGACTTGTGCAAACTCTCGGGGACATCGATCAGGTCCTTCTCGGTCGTCGTAGTGAAAACTGGCCGGGCGCCGGTATTTTCATCCGGGTTCTCGCCAAATATCTCAATGAACCACCCATGTTCTTCGGAATTTGGGCGATTTAATGTCTTGAGATAAGGGCAAAATTTGAATGCTAGATGTTGTTAACTTTCGAGGCGGCTCTCTTTTTCCCTAAAACAAAGCGCCGTGAGATAAAATTGATGAACTTACAATGGCACCCAGGAGTGTAAGTGACTCTCTCCTCACCAACAACCTCAACAATAGCGTCATATGGAGTAACAGAGTAGTATGGGTCGACCTCTGCGCTACCTCCACCACAAATAGCAGGGTACTTGAAATGGTCCCCGATCAATCCAATCGACTTCTGGCTTTTGGCATCAATTGGAAGAATATTTTTCTTATTCTTAAGCAAAACTATGCCATCTGCTACCAACTTGCGAATTAGCTTCTGATGTTCCGGTGTGTTTGTGGCAGGAATATTTCCAGCGTTCTCGGCCACCTTGACCTTGTTTACAAGCTTCAATACGTTTCGTACCGACTCATCAATGGCGTCATGTGGGACTTTGCGGCTATTGACTGCTATACTCAGACTCTTGCCGCGAAATTGCGTGGGGCCGGGCATTTCCAAATCCAACCCAGCATTGATGGCTTCTGAAGTGCTGTAGGTTCCGAACCAGTCACTCATGACCAAGCCGTCAAATCCCCACTCCTCACGCAAAATACGCTTAAGAAGGAGAGGATCCTCGCTTGCATGTACACCGTTGATCTTGTTGTATGAGGTCATCACCGTCCAAGGCTTGGAGTGGCGCATAGCCAGCTGAAATGGCATAAGATGCACCTCGCGCAAGGTTCGGTCTGTCATGCAGACATTGTCCTCAATTGAGTCTTTGGATTGGTCATGCGCAGCGTAATGCTTGATGCAGGTCGCCACCCCATGCTTTTGCACTCCGTTAATGTAGGCCGACCCGAGCATTCCGCTAAGGAAAGGATCTTCGCCGAAAGCCTCAAATCCACGACCCATTAATGGAGATCGTTGGAGGCAGACAGTTGGCGCCAAAAGCACATGTATGCCTTTGGATCTTGCCTCTTCCCCAAGAAGGCTTCCTATCTGGTGCAACAAGGTCGCATCGAATGTCGCGCCCATAGCTGTAGCCGATGGGAGCATACAACTGGGGCTCTGTGTCTTATGTGTCAACTTTTCCGATTCTACAGGCCATCGTTTTGTCTTAAAGAAAACTCACTCGGGTAAATGACCTAACACCACGAATTCCATGTGGTCCATCTGAGGTCTGTCGCTTCTGTTAACTTCCTTTGATCTTTTACCTATTTATCAGAGTTAAATTCACCATGAGCGGAGGGATTCCATGCTGAGGAAGTCCTGTAGTTTGAAAGGACCCCTGTCCTGCCAAAAGATCGACCTTCTCGTCGAGCCTAAGCCGGCTTACTAGAGCCTCAACATCGAGAGCGTTATTTGTGGAAGACATGTTGAAGATTCTTAGTACAGTCCCTTTCAATTGATCAGACCACAAAAGCCAAATATCCTCCAGATCTTCGAGGAGAAGGCGGTGGGTATTCAATTAAGCTTAAGAAGGCCTGGGTAAATAGGCTAAATGAGTCCAAAAGCGGGTCGACCATCATGAGCTGCTCACCTTACCCCACACCAAAAGTAAACGAGCAAAGACTCTTACCACACTGCCGAAAATGGCATAGACTCGAGGGCAGTTAGACGATAGACGTTATACGACAGACGAGTGAAATTTGTTGTAAAAATAGCACATCTAAGGCCATACTAAAAATGACCAAGGCCTTGTGGCGACGCTCAATCATCCAGTCCCATCAACACGACAAATACCTCTCAATTTCACTCTTCATAATTCAACATGGTTCTTATCCCATGTCTGGCAGGATTAATTGAGTTCTTGGGACTAAATTGCTACGCTAACTTGGTGACGACATTAATTTGGCGACATGCCAGAGATGATATCAGTAACGCGGGGGCGAGGCTGACTCCAAAGCAATACATCCGCACATTACTCCCCAGGTACATGTGCAAGTGATTACTCAAGCCCACATCGACATATTCTTGAACCTCTTTGATGCCGTCCGGAAATTAAGTTTTTCACTGTGCATCAAAAAGAACAACCATGTTTGCACCAAACTCGGTGAATTCGCGAACTTTAGTGTATTGAATCAAGGTCCCCGGAAACTTTAACTTCCTATAAATGGAGCTCTTAGAATCAGGATTGCTTCCGTGAAATATCTCCTCTTCTCTACAATATTTATGGAATTTTCGCCCAAGCATATTCTCGTCGCATGTCCAATTCTGGGTTCTAACCACGCCCGACTTCAAACTATGAACTACTCTAAATTCCATCTTTTTCTAAGGCTCCCATATGAGCTTAGACTTTTAATTTGGGAGGCTGCAGTCCGTCCAGCCGGACCTCGCATAGCTGGCATACAGAACATCTGCATCGTGAAGAGGGCGCTTCTAGAACAGAATCAACTCGACATACGCGCAGTACTCCCGCCTACACTTCCAGGTCTAGGATATCGCGCAGCAATCCCGACATATGATCAAAATGGCGCTTTTAATGCATCTGCCTACCTATGGGATGCTGGGCTCTGGACCGCATGTTGGGAATCCCGCTACGTCATTATGAGCTCCCTTAATATGGCATATTGGGGCGACAAAACCCGACGCCTAATCCATGAATATTCCAGTTTCTTATATTCGGCAACACCGGATATATTGGAGTCATGGAAAACTCATCGAGAACTTCCGGTTGTTGCTCATTCTCCTCCGTTGGATGTTGATAGCCGAGACAGCTGGCATTTTGTGGTGCGACCGTACCAGGATGCATTTAAACCATGCCTGGATACGATATCGAATTGGAGTCATGGCATGTCTCAAAATTGGACCCTTCTTGCTCTAGAGATGGCTTTCTCATCCCGGTATAAGGGCGCAGGGCCTATAAAGAACTTGGTCCTCGAGTTTAATATAGGCTGGAATTCCAACTGGCCTGACGACTGGCGTGTGATGCGGGAGGAGACAACACCACGAGGGTTTTTGGCCCAAATCTTGGCGGCAATCGCTTCCAATCAAGTTGAATGCTTCATCTGGCTCATCGACCGAGGGGAATTCGGAATCCCGAAATATGAGCTACCAAATACTCAACCCATGGTATTTTATGACTGCAATGAAGAATTGATTGAAGTCAACTATGGATACGACGACTATATATCCTATACATCGGCAGCTCATTTTATTATTAAGCTTAATAATCTGTTCAACAAGGATTTGAGGGAGGTTGAGTATTGGTGGCAGGGGCGTCGCTTTTTTGATGTATTTGAGCATATCGGCATCTTGCGGCCAAGGACCTTGGTGAGACCGGAGGCATAAATAATACACAAAAGATTGGTCATTTTCCGTCCCATTCCTATCCTGTGCTCATCGAGGGTGTAAGAAGCCTGGATTTATAATTAAGCATTCAAGGAAATTATCCATTGGTAGCCGAAATCAAGGCAGCATGTTCATTATTACAAATTACCAGACAAGAAATCCTTCCTTGTTTATTGTCACATTTACATTCTCTTACGTCGATGAGTGTGTTTATGTCGATGTGTCTGCCCTCTCTAGGTGCATATTTTTGTATGTACTGTTTGTGTTGGCTGATGAGACCTGACAGTGGCGTTTTCTTCAGGCTTCCCCAACCAGTTCAGAGGAGACATGAACGCATTCGCACCTTCCGTCCCAGCCGCATGAAGCTCAGGCCTTCCGCCTCAGCCATAAATAGACGACATCGCCAGAATTTGCAAACATTTTCTTTTCCTCCTTCATCATCATCATCATCATCATCACACTACCAAACCAGTATCCCATTTCAGCACGCCCTCTTGACAGAAATTCAGCTGTTGCAAGCATTGTGCTAATGGTTCGCAGAGCCCAGGCCCATGCCCACGGTGAAACGAGACGATGACATCACCCACCTCGTAACGCGAACCCTTTTTCATCCTCGATTGTTCGATTCTGCGAGCGAAATCACGACGCCGAACTCGGACAAATCATCGACGACGACGACGATTCCCCTCTCTCCACACTGTTTCACGTCAGATGAGCCACCGAGCCACTGTCGCTGAGTTCATAAGCAGGGTCTGTTCCACGCCAGCTGAGCTACGTGCCACTGTCGATGAGTTCACAAAAGACCCAGGATCTGTTCCACGCCAGATGAGCTGCGTGCCACTGTCGATGAGTTCACAAAAGATCCCGAGATTGTTCCACGCCAGATGAGCCACGTGCCACTGTCGCTGAGTTCGCAAAAATCTCATGGAGAGGGGGGGTGCCTTCACACCATTGCACCCTAGGTGTGGTGTTGAGGGCACGGGCGGCGAAGTCGGACTCCTACAACCTCCTCGTGGTGCCGCCCGGGTCCCTGGTCTTTCCTCACTCGCTGAAGTGTGGGATCGATTTCAGGCAATGTAGGAGACGCAAATTTCGAGTCAACAACGGGAGGCGAGAGGGTCGGTAGAGCAGTGAGGGAGTGTAGGATGTATGTGCTGAGTGGGATGTGTGAACTGTGCGGGATGTGTGAGCTGCGTGGGCTGTACGGATGTGTCCATGTAAGGCAGTGGAATCACATGGAAAGGAAACATTTAGATGTGTCGGTGTAATGGGGTTGAATGTAACAATTAATTCTGAACTCTCTGGTGTCTATGGGATTTTCTCGAATCAGCGTGCCACGTCCGGGCTTTCGCCATCAAAGACTTAAGTCAACCGTGATACCAGACCCTTCTCCTGTCCTCCCTCCAAAATTGCTATGTCCCTGGCCCAAATCCCACTGGGCTCTTTTGAAGGCCCAAAGTCAGTCCATTAATGGCCATGAAGAGGTTCCAATTTTAATTGCCAGTCAACAATTGGCATAAATGATTGATCTGAAGAATCATCATGGTGAGGCTTGATGCCACGAGGAGCGAAGTTTTCGGTATGGGCTAGTTCCTAGCTGAGAAGGCGATCGTATCCGCCTTGTACTGGATCGTGATTGACACACTTCTCAACGTCGCGGTCCTTTTCAAGCTGCGGGTCGTAAATGGGACCAGAGAGCTGGGACACAACATGGCTGGTGTTGACCTTGGTGCGAATTGGGAGGCAGGCAGTCCATAAACCCAGCACCGGCCTGGAATCTTGGATGAGTTGGCTCTCAGTGCTCAAAGGGGGAGCCTGGGTGGGACTTGAAGTTGGTGGTGCCAGCTCGTCTCGTGGCAAATCGCGGCCAACGGGGGGGGAGGGGCATATGGTTGAGAAAACTCGACGTTGAGGAAGAACCGAATGAACCTATCTGAACCGTGAATGTGTTAGGGTGATGGGACACAGTGGCAAAAGGAGTTCGCTTGCCTGAAGGCTCTCAAGTCGGGCAATGATGCATTCTATCCACTCATTGTCGACAAAACATTCGTGCTTGATCTTTTAAGTGTCCGGCGCAGACGCAGGCTATGACAAGCAAATTTGGGATGGAAAGGCATGACTTCCAACGAGAATAGGTATGTTTTAGTAGTGAAACTGATAGTCCAAAGCGTGTGTGATCAATACGGTCAAGAATGGTAACGGGGAAACGGGCGTGCCAAACAGAGGCTCGGTCGCTAGTCTTTGGGGGAGTTTTGAACTTGTTTAACCCTACAAGTGGCAAGGCAGATGGAGCATCCCGCCACAGTGAATCAGTGTCGCGATAATTCAGCGATTTATGGGCGCCAGCGTCATGCAAACACCACTAGAAACGAGCGCCAATTGTGCAAAGAAAGTCTAGTAATTAGCAATCTGGGTATAGCAGTAACTCCTCCAAATATAATTACAAGGTGCGTCGCCGCTGCAATCTATCCATCCTCCCAAGCTATCCTCCCATGTCTAAAAAATGGCCACCGCATCTACTCTATGCCTGAGAGAGCAGAAGCTTGATCAAAGTGCCAGCGATGCCGATTGTCGTGGAAACCAAGGCACCAAAAATTCTCTGCGCCATCGGATCAGATTCCAAGTGAATCATGATGGCCAACTTTGGCAAATCACCCTCGTTCTCAGCCTCGAGCAACAACCCCTCGTATTCATGGAAGAAACGCTCAGCAGGGACGTCGGCCAGTTGTTCAGGATTGTTCAAGGCTTCTGTAAGGGTTCGATTGGGTCCATTTCCGCGAAACAGGACCCTGCGCTCGATTCCAATGTCCTCTATGACCTTGCGACTTTGTTAGAAGCATTGACCAAATGCATCGCCTGCTGGGGTCGGCTCACTTCGTAGAGTTCAACAACAGAAACCACAGCTTTCTTAAGGAGGATTCCGCGATAGTATGTCTTTTTCAACAGTCCTACGTTTGAGTTGTATGCAGTCCTGATGTCTTGCATCAGTGATCGGGATTATATTCTTCGGGAGCCAAGATGAACTCCGTCGTAATCTTGTCTCGTGGTCCCTTTATAACAATAAGACAATGGCGCTGGCTTTGTGGAATCGTAGGAATAGTGACACTTGCGTACATAATCACAGGTCAGGCTTTAGTGTGAAGCGAGCTGAAAGGCATGCACTCCGATTGCATGAGATCAAGTTTACCCTTGAGGAACTGGCATCGATTCCTTTAAATGGGCCGACGACCAACGAACAAGAATACAGCCGATATTTCTGTGGTCACAGGACGTCCAGGTGACGTAGAGCAAGTCATTGAACCACTACCAGTGGCCATGCTACGCTGAAACTGGCAGGCCACGGAGAAAAACATTGAGTTTTTTGTCCTACCCAATCCCGTTGCCTCCCGCCCGAACAAGCCCCATCTATCATCACAAGTAGTTCTAACATTGACGTATTGACGGCGTTGAACTAAATTCCGCACTAGCTCGGTTGAACGCAAAGGAAAAGCCGTCCAGGCAGCTACAAAGCCAGCCCACGCCAAGAAGCGGGACCAGATCTGCAGGGTAGTCCACCACTTGTCATGACAAAGGGTCCTCTAAATAAACTCATCTAATGGAGGCGCGTGTTGTAACCAGTCGCACGTGGTCAAATTACGAGTGCTGTACAGGAATGTGATATCGCCATCCAACCCTTCTGCCAGCGACCTGGTGACGCTCGGCCAACTGCCGAACAACGGGACCTCGGCGTCAACCACGACCAGAACGAGGCTCCTTCTCGGGAAAAATAGAAACTTGCCATAGGTATAATCCCTTACCCGACAAGAACATTCTCAATTACACCCATGATCGTTGCAGACACGGGTGATCTACGTGGGGTAGAGTCGAGTGGGTTCATCCGATGTTCCGCATCCGCACCCGCACATTCACCATCTGCTGGCACTGCCGACATCACACACCATCGAAGACATTGGCAGAAAATAAAAACGGGAAAGTTTTTACAGCCCACATCACTGAAAAGTCTTGTCTAGGATTACAAAGCCCATTTGTAAAAATTAAAAAAAGATTAAGTCTTCAAAAAAGCAAAAATAATAGAGATGGCAGATAAATGGTAGAGATATGACCAACATGGAAGAGATAGGGAAAACTGGAGATGTAGAAAATACGCAAGACATGGTAGAAACGTGGCAGATATGGTTTTCGAACCTACGGCCTACGAGGCTACGAGTCTACGAACAGGCGAGTGCCTCAGAAACTTAGCTCTTGCTAAACCCGTCACTGACGCTCGCCTGTTGACAGAGGGACTGGCAATTGTGGTATAAGGCACCTTCCCTTCCCGAAAGAATGGGGGCTCGGGTCCAACAAGGTTGTTTGACACCCATAAAGGTGCTTCTTCTGGAGGGTTCTCGGCTCGGAAAAACAGCCTGGTTCCTCCAATCTTTGATGGGCTGACATCACTGAGAAGTACCTGATCCACATAGCTAGCACTCGAGATTTCGACCTCTCTTGAATTGGATTCTGCCAATAACGCCGACCATCAACGATTCACAAACCCGTGCTTTAAATATTACTGACGGTGCTCTCCAGCAACAGAATTACTACCAGCACCGTCGTCACTTTTCGCATCCTCGCTATACCGACGACGCTTCCGAATCGGCAGATCATCATCATCATCATTGTGTTCATCGGTGTTTCCATCATCATCATCTTCTTCTTCGCTTTCTTTGTCACTTTCTTCTTCGTCATCGTCCTCGCCGTCATCTTCATCTTCATCGTCATCTTCGTCTTCTTCGTCCTCATCTTCTTCCTCGTCCTCCTCGTCTTCTTCTTCCTCTTCCTCCTCGTTGTTTCCCCATAGAGAGATGTATGGCCTTGGATGCTCGATTTTGCCTTGCCCTGGGATATAAAGCTTCAACTTATCGTGGCTGGTGACATCCCGTTCGGCATTCTGCTTAGCTGTTTCGCTCACTTTTCCACCTGATCGCATGATAGCAGACTCCAATCGGAACGTGACAGTCACGATGTAGTAGTCGATTTGACCTTCCTTCGTCTCATCTCGGACCCATCGCTGGTCATGCCAAGTACTGTTCCCGCTCCAAGAACCGACCTCCCAGCTTCCACCCTCAGTGTCGGCAAAAAACACGGCGCCGTCCCCGTTTCTTCTCTTGAAATACCACTTGTCAATCATCTGGTTTGCAATCTTGTCAATCTGGTCCTTCTTTCGCTGGAGTGATTCCAGCTCAATGCGAAACTCTCGCAAGCTATTCGGCAGCTTATTCGAGACCTCCTCGATCCAGTTGCCTTCGAATCGCAGTGGCTCGTCATCCTCCCAAAACCACCAGTCAGCATGTCGGATCGTAAGTGTCAGGCTGCGAGGGCGCAGGTAGGACGAGCTCAAGAGCCTTGCAAGACTGCCATCCTCCAGTCGATACATTTGCGCGAAAACGCGCAAACTCTCAATCTCGGAGTTTTCTTCTCCTTCGGTCTCGGTGATTTCTTCTATGTTGTTGTGCAGCTCGTGATTAATGGCATAGATATCATAGTCGGGTGGAGCACGATCATTGGATGATAGCCAATGTGTTTGCTCCTTCAAAGTGAAGGGCAGAAACCAAGACTCTCGGTAGGCAGTTCGACATGTCCGCAGCAGGTCCGTATCGCTCCTGCGTGGTGCGAAATAGGTTGGCCGCGTGTAGCAAGTGTCGGCATCATATGTCTGTTCAGGCGATGGGTCGGGGTAGTCAGACAATGCGTATGAGAAGATTTGACTCCGTATCTCTCCTGGCAAGAGGTTGAATAGAGGGGAATTTTCTTGGGGTTTATCAGGAGTCGCAAGAATGCGTTTACGGAATTGAGAGTCCATGATCGCTGACTCAGGACAACGATTTAATAAAAGGAAGCTTGTTGGGCTGGTTACTGCGGTGATTCACGAAGTTGGAAGTGAAGCTGTTTTGCTGCCTTATATTCTCGTCGCACAGCCCACTTCGCTAACATCCCAGGTGCTTCTCGTAGGCAGAAATGTGGGGTCAATTGTGTGGTTGGTCCTGTGGCTGAGTGCCTAATCCTTCCACGTTTCAGATGCGTTGTTGGTTGGTAACTGGCTCACTTCGAGGTATCATTGACGGCCTAAGCGTTTTAAGCCCAAATTTAGTCAGAGCTGAATCAGATGGGATGCAGGTGAGCCTCTTGTCTGACCTCCATTTCCCATCCCCTCAACCGGACCACGCCACAGCGTGAAGATGCAAAGAAGCACAGTGGTTTATTTGATGAGGTTCGGGACTTAGATTCGATACGGACATGTGAGCCCCAGTTGTCTCTCCGCGCTGGCGTTAGTTTGGGTTTAAACGGCTTTTAGCCAGCTCCTCACAGATCCCACTGCAGAACCGCCAGAGCCACTCGCCCCAAAGGTGAAAATTACAGCTTACAAGTTACAATTTATTTAATGATATATATCATGTAACATCATCCTTTTTAGCAATGCTTATAGCTACGTGACTAGACATGGCTTGCCTGTGAAGAAGCCTTGGGCAAGCAAGCTCGCAAGCATGTGACGGCATTCGAACAGAACACCAAATCAAAACGGTCGTGGATTTTTGTTCATCATCTCCAAACTTCTTACTAGGCTCTCCAAATCGCCCAATATGCCATAAGATGATGGCTGCAATAACCAGCTCATCTTTAAACTACATGTTGGTTATCCGGCTATGACGGCAGGATGCAACACCAATTAACCGATCCACTTTCCAGGCAACCATCCAGGATGATGGACCATCCCATACATTCACCAATGTACGATTTCAAGAATGAATCCATTCTCAATCACGCTGTGAAAAGGCATCATTCAATCCATATTTCTTTCACGGCCAACAGGCTGATTGAACCATGTTGGGCACAAAGACCAAGGCCCGCAAATCTCTAGGCGGCAGACCCCCCAAAAAATTGAAGCCAGGGCCCCACCCCCGCTATTTCAAAGATCACACTGGGCGCACTTACAACGTTCTCACCAGCTGAAGACACCACGGGCTCGACAAACTCGGCGTCCAGCTTTACTGCCTAGGGAGTCCAAGTCCATCTGCCGAGGTATTGGGAGACAAGTTTCTCTGGTGCGATGCCATTAAAGCAAACAACGATTACTGTCCACGAGTCGACATCTACAATGGATTTGGCAGTGTTGAGGAATGCATCGAACACCACCGCCGCGAGAAGGAATTCCGGAAACAAGCCATCAAAGAGATGCACCAAAATGCAGTTGCAGGGCTCTCGGAGGAAGATGCCGATGAGAAACTCATAACGGAAATCCGGGGACAAGAACCACTGCCACACATTGTGCCAAGTTGGTGCCCATCTGAGCAGTTCTGGAACCCTAACGCATACTGGTGCAGCCGATATCGAAGCTGGATATTTGTCATGCCAGAAAGCTGCACTTCCTGGGAAGATGTCGAGGAAAAGGGTCTACTTCACGTCTCGTTTGATCTCGACGTCACACCTGCCATGGAGACAACTGCTGACAATTGGGTCGAAGAAGACACGCTCCTTGAAAACGACAAGCAGGGCTGGGTCTACGTAGAGAGGACCCTCGAAGAGCTCCAGGAGCCCGTTCGTCGCAGGCTCCTCTGTGTTCGAGAGCCACCCAGACGCGGCTTCTTTGAGCCACCAGAACCAGAGGAAAATTGGAAAACGCCAAACACGGAGCGCAGGCTGTACCACGTATGGAGCGACGCCACAATGAGCCTGTGCTGTTGCGCCTACAGGGGGCTTGACTGTGAGGATTGTTGGTACGATACCCCGCACGAACGGTGCGAAATCGAGCTAAGTGAGTGCTACCACGATGACGATGGGCAGAGCATCGTTTGCCGCCGCCAGAAGGAATACAGGCGGCGCAGTAAAAGGATAGCAGCAAGGCAGGGAAAGAATTGGGCCTGAAAAAAGCATTACGAGCAATGAAACGATACATGATTAACAAGAGTTCTACTGTGCGCATACATATTTTGCTACGCGTACACATGAAGGCATTTAGCTTTAATTATGCTAGCAAAATTCTTCAAGGTAACTTAAAAATAAATAATGTTATTGATAATAAATAAGTTTTTATGTTTATGATAAATAAATTTATTTATTTAAGCCTTCTTTTGAAGATTTTTCTAGAATAGTTAGAGGTATGTGTGCACCTTGCAAAATGTATGTGTGCGTGGAGGAAGACTCACGAACAATGGAATGACTCGAGTAATCCCAGCGTCATATTTTATTTAAAGTCTACAGATCTTTTTTCTTGATGCTCTATTTCCTAAGCACAATTGTGAACATTCTCACCATCCATATCTATTCCCAATATGAACGCCCGACGATCCTGTTGAAGAGATACTGCCCGCCTCGTTGACAGTTCGATCTGAGATGGAGATGCCTGAGCGCAGGAACTGTTCGCTCATGTCATTCCCCAAGCGCACGTTGGCATTCATATCAGTCTTGATCTCCCTTGCAAAGTTCTTCACCCCAATCTCATGGATCTTGTTGGACGCAGCTTCGAACACAAGAGGGTCAATGTCTTCCGCAGCATCCCGCAGCACGGAGACGCTGGCTTGGTCGCTCAGCCCTCCTACTTCGACCTTGGCTAGCTCGCGGCGCTTGACCTCTTCGGCAGGGAAAAGGTTCTCCAGCTCGTCCATGAACTCCTTGAATTCAGAAATGAGCTTCTCGAAATACTTGGAGTCATACAGAGCCCAGCCGGCCTTTCGGACAAAGCTGGTCCGCTTCTGCCGTTGGCGAATGGTATTGGCCAGTCGGTTGTGCACGCGTCCAGCCACTGGCTCCAGGTCTTCGGTTTTGAGGAGCTCCAAATCACCTGGCTCCGCATCTAATTCGTACCGCTTAGATGCCTTTTGAATGCTTTGCATCAAGGTGAAAATCTCGTCGAGTATGCTCTCGACTTTCCTTGCCACCTTTTCACCTTTTGTGTCGTGGATGACGCGAGGATTGTTCTTGATGGAAATCGCCTCGCCCCATCGAACAAGTCGGCTGACGGCCAAATCGATTTTAAGCCGTGACCGTTCAAAATCCTGTCCGAAATGGCGCCCCAGTTGGATGTACTCGAAGCACTCAACGCTTTGCTGGAACAGGCCCAGGACGCCGGTCACTATGCCAAAAGCTTCGGCCATTTTCAAGGAAAATTTATAGGATTTCGAGTGGTACAAGAAAAAATGATGTTAAGTTTGTAACATGATACGAGGAGGGTTCAGAAATCCAGGACGGCCAGGAGTTGGTCTTTTATACACCATCGGCCGCAAAAAGAGGCCAACTGTGCGACCCAGGTTTGCCCTACCCAACGGCCTCAAAGTATCTAGTAAGCGCAACGCATCCAAAGCACAAAATCCTATTACGGTCGCGGCTGCATATTAGGCATTATTCAACCGAAATCCGCCTTCCCGCCCAACATATCGGCCACTCAGTCTACTCGACCCACACCATCATTCTTGAGGCCTCCATTGCATGTAGATGCCATAACCAATCACCCCGGATGTAGCCCATTGTTTTTATTCACCATTTTTCACTTGTTGGGGTCACAAAATTGTGACATATATAGGGAGTTTGGCTTGTTACGCTTATCAATTACTGGATCCCCTCAATGGGGGCTAGTATGCAATGGTAAATACTTACCGCCTCTCTTCCTTCCCCAGTTTATTCCTCAATTCTTCAAGTTATTATTCTCTTCGAGTTTATAATGGCCTAGTAGGAATAAATTTGACCATCTGCCCTCTCTATGGCTGTATCAGTCGGCAGTTTCCCGAGTGTCAAACTACAGGGATAGCCGCTGCAGTCCTCAAGCTCGACCTCGCTTCGCCTTGAATTCAGTATATAAATTGTCTAGTTTTTAAATTATTATGACCACGTTCCAATTAGTGGCACGAGAAAGGTTACTCTCCTTTGCATGCTCGGAGTGGGAATGTTGTAAGCCAAGAACCCTGTTAGCTCAGTAGAAGGACTTGCTAGAGGCTTCCACATAACATCAGAGCTCTTCATCAATTACTTTGTATTCTGTGCGTTTATGATGGCGATGCTTCCCGGTGGCCTTTCTGTTACTTATCAGTTGAGAATTTGGGCAATCCCAATGTTCGCTCCGTCCAACACAGTCCGATCATCAGTGCAGCCTCATATATTCATTCATTTTGGGCAGTATATGGGCTGCAATGTATTTAGAAGTCTTCGAGCGTAATCCAAGGCAACGTTGAAACTAGGTAAATGAGCCGAAGTAGTTGTTGGTGTCATCATATGCTTAGAATCGAGTTCTAGTTGAAGATAGGAAAGCTTGGCGGAACCGAGTCATCTAACTTTGGTACTATGATTATGGACGAAGGTTGCATGTTATTTAAGTCGGAATCTTCGTCTCGGGATCCATGGTTGTCGGTGCTAAGAGTTCCATCGATATCAGAGGTTGGTGCTTGCTTGTTGAGTCTGCCGATATACCGTGCAGCTTTTCTCATCGAGTTGACATCATGAACCAGGGGATGAGGTAGAATATTTCGAAGAGTTTCCAAACGCGCTGATAAAAAATATGTCACACCAATGAATAATTCAGTCCTGGAGAGTACATCAAAGGCCTTGTTGAAGGGTATCGCGGAATCGACGACATTCAGTCGCCATAACCAGTCGTGTTGGAGGATGCAGCTGTCCAATATATAAGCACAATCACTTTATTTTTCTGGTAATCAAACAGAGCATGCAATATTAGGGAATTTTATTGATATTAATAGAAACTATTCTAGGCGCTATAATAATCAGTGGCAAAAGCTTCACTGACATCATCACGATGTCATTTGGTATAATCTAGAGCACAGCAGATGAAGTTCTGTACTTTTTTTCTTTCAAATTACACCCCACCCCCTTATCTAACTTCATTCCAGTAAGCAATGTGAAAAATGCAGTCAATACGCCAATGTCTCCTTTTCGTGGCAAGACCAGCTACCCTGTACCTCTCGATCACAAATAATTCTGACATGCGCTACCTCCAATTCAACACTTATCATGGGTTTAATTTTTAATGGCTAATTATTTTAATTCAATTTCATTTTAATTAATTATTTTAAGTGTAATTTTCAACCTTCTCATCTGCTAGTTGTCGCTGTGAGGGTAAAACTCCAACAGATTGCTTGTTGATTCAAGTGAGTTCTGTCTTTACAAAAACCTCACGAGTTCAAATTGGAACTAGCGGCAATAACTAAGGGACCGATTTCTCACTAATTGAGTGCGCAAGTAATTAATACACTTAATCTTAGTTCATTCCTCATCAATATGGAATATGGATCAATTAATCAAACAGGTACCAAAGTTTTTGACTACCGTGCTGCACATAAATGAAAACTGGGCAAAAAAGGCCGAGCCGAGCAAAAGTTACCCTGGAGCGTCGTCTGGCTGACGCGAGGGCATCGGCAAGCCCACGTACGTGCCCATCTTTTACGGAATACAGACACTCAATAACACCATCACTCTACCAACGGGGAATGTCTCGTCAAGGATCAACTCCCAATCGAAAGTAAGGGATGAAGAATGCTCTACGTACAAGGTCACAAAGGGGGGCGCGTTAGTTGACCCTGGTCTCGCAAGGGGGGAAAACCCCCGCAGTCTCGAAGTATCCTGAATCCGAAGGAGTAACGAGACCCATCAAAGTTACGGATTGACACTGGAACTCCAAAGAGATGGAGAAATTGATCCGGGTTCTAGAAAAGGGTTCTGCTCGGCAAGATCGAATAGGCAATGTCATGTGTCGTGGGATGTAATCTACCCGAATGTAGGGGTGACCACATGCGCTTTGGTTGTCTAATGTCCAATGCAAGGGCGCGCGTCGCAATTGTGCACTTGGATGTGCAAGATGAAGAAACTTACCATGTGGAATTGAACTGAACGAGGCTCCCTTCCCTACATTGAATCAACCCGTCATCAAATTCCCGATTTAGAACGGCTATCCGTCAAGCCTGTCAATACCGAGCCGCGATCATCGACCCTATTCCTGGTAACGGCCCTCCTGTTGACCCGGCGGCAAGACATCAAATCAGCAATAGCATAATGGTATCCGGGGCTGCCATCGATGCAAGCGCCTCCACACTCAAGGTAGGTCCCTGGCGTATGCCAGCGACATGTCATCGATGGCTGCGCTGCGGCCAACTACAGGCCTGGCGGTTGCGATTAGGAAGAAGCTTGACCTTGCTGTAGACAATGCCATCATCTCTCTCACCGGGGGTGCACGCTCCGCTCCCCGCCCTCTTGACGAGGCAGCGTCAAGTTGCTCGGCCAAAGGGCGGAACCAAAACCAAGGAACAGGAAACGCACGCCCAGTGACATTGGTGACCTGTGATCCGCTCGTTGTCTCAATCTCCCTTCGGGGGCCTCCACTACCGAAAGTTGGGGAACCCAGGTTGCCTGTGCTACCTACCGTGCACGAACGAAGGAAACGCCTTGCCTTAAACCGTTCAATATTGGTGATGGGCTGACAATTGGAGAGGTGATTGAATTACGAATGCATGCAAGGGTAGCGGACTCGCCGTCATTGCTGCTGAAAGCCTGGGCCGTAACGTGAGGTCATCCAAGCTGGTGATGGTGATTCCCCCCCAGCTGGCCCTCTCTCATTCTATTATGGACGCCTCCTCTGGCGCCTCAACTGCACAGTGGGCTGAAACGTTACGGGCCCAAGCTAATACTCAGCTCGTTGAGGTCTGATTTGGCGAGGGCGGGCTTTTAGCTCAGGAAGGGGACACGGCAGACGCAGCCTTGTGCACCCTGCAAGCCCCATAAACCCATAAACTACATGCACATGTAGGACTATGTGTGGGAAAATTCTCCATGGGGATAGCTGTGCGCGCGCGTGTGCTGAGCCTCTGCTCCGCCCACACTGAATGTCATCCAGTTGTCTTCGCGTGGCTGTCGTCCCATCCAGCGAGCCAGTGATCGCCCCCGTCAGCCGCACGGCCGGGACGGGAGCCAGGCCGGGCGACAAGCGAAGCCGGACTAGGGCAGATGCCAGGGGGTTGGTGTGAAATGGGAGGATGAGCAGGTGTGCTCGCTGGGCGATGTTCTGGGACCGCCGGCGCGTGAGGCTAGACCGAGAGCCGTGTAGCGTTCCAGCGAGGACGTCGCGGTGCAACTGTCGTGCGGGATCTAGGAGGTTAGCGGGGAGAGAGGGCGCGGAGCCTAGTAGGGACACGCGGGCCCACGACGCGTTGCGTGTGGTCTTTTGCTCCCCAGTGCCCAATGCTAAACAAAAACAAGACGCTGCGAGCCCGCCACAGCGACGGGAATCTATGACGAGGCCGATGAAGAGTTGGGGGCCCACGTTGATGTCAGATTCTGGACCAGATGGTCGGAGTATGCTAACGACAGGCTCCGCTTGCCGAGATTGCATGGCACCCATGGACCCCAGAGCAAAGCTGTGATGGAACTATGTATGCCAGTCAATTGGAACTCTGCGAGACAGGTCATGTCTGGTCTTGTCTCTGGTGATGCCACACTTGTCGCTCGAGGCATCGTGGCGTGCTCGAGTTATTTCACCAATGGAATGCAGTGTGTTTTGCAGCAGTAGCCCAACCAACTGCAGTCAGCGCACGCAGCCAGCCAAGCAGAATCTAGAATGCATCCCCCCATCACACACGCACGCGCGCACGCAAACGCAAACGGTTGTGACGAGGGTCTCGGCATTGCAGGAAACCAAGTCGGCAATCTATGCATATCGCATGCATGTAAGCGTCCTTTTTTTCCAGAGCTTCCGGTGGCCAGTCAGTCCCAGTCCCGTTCGGATCCTTTTCTGAGGACGGATTCTGATCCCTCCGGTTCCGCAGAGATTTTACCGTGGCAATGCAGAGTTGCACTTGATTACACAATCTGCGCGCACGGTGCAGAGCCGGGCTTTCACGAGAGGGGCCGCCTAGACCGCGAAATTTCCAAAAGCAGCATTTGCTGGGCATGGTCTTGTTTCCTCTACGAGGAGCGAAATTTGGCTGGAGCCCACGCGCTAGCCCGCGGGCCGGGAGGTGGAGAGGTGGAGGAGCATGTTCAGAGACGACATGGAACCTGCCAAACCAAAGTCGAGAAAACTTCAAGCCACAATGGAGATCCCATGAGCATCACTCCCAGTCGGCGAGACGGTTTGGGCTTGGTGCTTGGTGCTTGGTCCTGGGCGCGCGGGGGCTTTTCATTTTAGTTGGACCCTGAAATGGCTTTTTGCGTAGAATCCCACCCCAGTGAAAAGAAATAAAAAATGACTAAAGCTGGGAAGTCGCATGGAGAATTTTCTTATGGTGCATAGGGACTTTGGGGCTGTGGAACTGTGATGGAAACGACGGCTGCCTGCCCACCCTCTCTCGCAGCAGCATCCATCCCTGTTTGGTCAGATCAAAAACAGGGAGAAACAAAAAAAAAGACAATCCAAGACTGTGTTGTGTTGTGCTGTAAGTACGAGCAGCGAGGGTGATCCCTCCATGGTGATCAAACACCCACGGGAGAAGAAAAAAAAGAGTCCAGATCCCGACAACTGGGAACCGAAAAGTGAAATGTGAGCAACGACAAGCCTGGTAGTTAATGCCCGGGCGATGGGGAATTAATATCCAAATAGATTGCTGGGTTCATCCCACCACGCAATGGCCAGCGCATCACCCCGAGGTTGGGTAACAACCCGTTCGCGGGCCACCAAGAACCAGGAAAAGAAAAACAGGGCCACAAAGGAACATGGCCCAAAGGAACCGAAAACAAAAACTGGAGAACAGGAAAAAAGACGATGCTGGCTGTCAGATTGGCTATGCCTCAGCACACACAGGAAAGGGTTTCCTAGTCCCAACGGTCGTCGAGACATGTTAGCCCTGGCCGTGAGCCCGCAATTTGTTTAATTTTTCCTTCTGTTTCTTCCTTGCCCGACGTATTCCCATCGCACACGCACACGGGACTTTGACCCGAAACAGAGCAGCTCGGGAGGAGGTACTCTCCCACTGCTGGCCCAACCGGATGACGTTCTCGGTGCTCCGGAGGACAAGTTTCCCTTCTCGTGCGAGTGCGCATGTGCGAGAGCGTTGCGTGTGCAATTGTGCCGCGTACCTGCATAAGCCTTGCCCTCTGCCAAGTGCCCCCAACGGCGATCACATTTCCAATGACACACAGATGGAGATGAAACTCTAATAAATTTCTCCAGAAGAGAAATTTGTACTACGTACGCGCAAGGAAAGTAGGCAGACAGGTAGGGAGGGAGAGTGAGCGAGGGAGAGACGGACAGGGCAATAGCATATAACGTACAAGAAACACGCAGAGCTTGCTGTTGCGGCCGGGCCCTGCAGCTGGGGCCGCCCAGGGTCAAAGTTGAAGCAAGCCGACGGACGGGGCGGAGGAATAAGTGATGCACAGTACATTGATTAGCATGTATCCGAGAGTTCGGCGCAGCCACGATTGACAAGCTGGAATGACCAAATGATGATCCAGGCACGGCCGCGCTTCCATTGGCTACCGGCGACGCAGGCTGCCCAGGCCAGGCTTGGTCGGGCATAGCGCGCGCATAGTCGAGGGAGAGCAAGGCTGTCGCTTCGCACTCGTTTTTTTTTTTTGTCTCGCAGTCTGGGTGATCTGATCTGCTCTCGTGTCTCGGTTTTTTTGCTTTGCTTTTGCTTTTTGCCTTGCTTTTCTTTGGCTTTTTCTTGCTTTTCGCCCTCTGCGTCGGGTCTCGCGGGGCGGCCCCAAGCGCCAGCACTTGAGGCCCTCATATCTGGGACATCAGCTTATCCCGTCTGGGCATGGGCTCAGTCCTCTCTATGCTCTCACACCCATCCCTCCCCCCGAGCCGTGTGCTTTGTGGTGATGTGCGGAACTACATCATCGATCACAAGCAAGGCACACGCCAAAGCAAAATTGTGTGGTTGTGTGCCTGTCCCTCATCCCTCATCCCCCATCCCTCATGCTGCTTCTCTTGACCCCTTGTCCTGCCGTCACTACCTTGAACCAGAAGGAGGGTTGTCGGCCGGCCATTGCGCTTCTCGGCTTAGGCTTGATTTTAGGTGTGGTGTGCTGCAATGTAATGTAATGTAATGTGATGTAATGTCAATGTGCACCGTGTAATTGTAAATTGTGCTGCCGAGTGTGACTTCAGGCTAATGAATTCTCTGCTCTATTGCACAAACAACCCATGGTCCAAAGCTGGTTAACCTCTACAGCTTGTTCTGCAAGGTTTGAGCTTGGCAAAGCAGGCATTGATCATCCAGCCAGTTTCCTGTCATCTTTTCGCTTCTGACTTGCCGTCCCTGGTGCTGGCCCCCCCTGCGGCGCACCTTTGCTTTGCCGCCCTTCCACGCCATGCGCCGCCCCGCTCAGCCCTTTAGGGAGCACATACGATTCGCTCCACCATGCATGCGCGCGCTGCACAGTTGAGCGGAGGTGTACGGGCTCGGCCCAGGGCGCTCCGCGTACTACGGAGTCGTCGTGCAGCAGGAGGCAGGCAAGTTGCGGCGCTTGGAGGCACACCGGCGCCAAGCACAACGGGACAAGAGGAGGAGGGCAGCATCAGACAGCCACCGTAGTATTCGCTCTTGCTACGCTGCCCTTTTTTTCTCTTTTCCATGCGAGGGGGAGATGTGGGCGGAGAGCGGAATAAATGAGAAAAAAGAGGCTTACATGGACGACGAGGGGGGCGGGCCTAACTAATCTCGATTCGATTCCATCTGCAAGGCACATGTAGCTGAGCTTTATGTGCAACCTTGTACTTTGGGCGAGCGGGCGGTTTTTGGGCCGTCGGTTAGGTACACTTTACTTTTCTGCCGATGGCGACGACGGCATTGAGAGAACAAGCCGGGGCATCATCAGCTGTGAAAAAAAAAAAAAAAAAACTTATCCTCTAGGCGTTGCTTTTTCCGTTGTCGTGGTTGTCGTAGTCGTCGTAGGCTTCTCCCCTTCTAGTCTTGTCTCCGTGTACTTCTGACAGCTGCAAGCCGCTTGGGGAGGTGTCGGACCTCTCCCTCCAACTCACACAACCTGATACATGCGCATGCAGATGTACACGCAAATGCGTCCACTGTCTCTGCTTTGGCTGCCTCGCCGTTTCAATTAGCTCAGACGTCGTCCGGCAGCGCTTGTTTATTGTTTTCTTTTTGTGTCTGTCCTTATTCGGCTGCTCGACACCTCCGATCCTCAAACATACGCCACTCCCTATCGAACCGTTTACATACTGGAGGTACCTCGACTGCCTCCCCCCAATCTACTTTTTTTGCCCGCGGGCCGAAGGGACGTTACAGCAGGGCAATCAATAAACGACGACATCCAACCGGCTCTAGCTCAACAACATCAAGATAATCACCCGTCACCCGTCACCCGTCACCATCACCCATTCATCACCACACAATTCACCATCACGTATCAATTGGTAGTCCCCCAGCCATCCCCCTCCCGCCAGCCGACAGATCACTGCTACTCTCTGTACTATCGCCTCTTTTGCCCCCCCACCAGGGACCGCCACACCTTGCTCGTTGGGTCGACTGACCTGACTCGATTCATAACCGCCCCCCCTTCCAAACGGACGACTTGAATTTCGCTCGTCGCGCCGGGTACGCTACACTAGACTGGGCACTGGCTTGTGCCCCGGGCCAATTAACGCCGCACCTTTTCTCTCCGGGCGCTGCTCTGTCGGGCCAGTGGCTTCCCGCTCGTCTCATTCTATTCCCACTTGAGCAAGCCAGAAAGGAAGGAAAAAAAAAAAACTGCACGACCCAAAAAGGTGACCCCCAACCGTCTCGTCGGAATAGGCGCCGTTTGGGCAAGACTCACAGACGAAGGTCCATCAGAGTCACTCTCAGCTGCTGAACCTGGCTCGACTTCCTTTTTCCTGCACCCCTGTGTCACCTGCCACCATCGTGCGTGGTGTGCTAACTCGTGTCTTTGCGTTCCCGCAGCTCTATTCAGTTCCCTAATTCCTCTTCACCTCCGCCCCTCCCTCCCCCTTCTTTGCTTTGGCGCAAAACTTCGTTTCGTTTCTTCCCTTCCGCAGCGTCGCTCATCATTCTCTTCAAATTCAAAACACCCCCGGCCGTCAAAACTCCATCCTGGTCCCCGGCCCATATTACCACCAAATTCTTTTTCTCTTCCTTCGGTGACAAAACCCTTGCTCGGCTTGCACCTGGGCCCAGATCCCTGGTCTTGCTCCCCCAAAAAACCAACCTTGGGGACCCTACCCGCTGGACTCATCCCGGCTTCCCCGTTGTCCAGGGTCGAAGCGAGTTGTACAGACTCCAGTTTGCGGTGATTCATTCCGACCCTGCCTTGTGCCTTGGCTGAAGGAGCTGAGTGAGAGCTGCTCATCGAATTTTTCTAGACGGGTGGTCCAAACGTTGGAATTTCCGACATCCGTCGTCGATTAAACGTCATTGAACCGCAACCTTGCGCGCCTGGGGTCATTTCCCTGGCCTCTAGCTTGCTGACCAGCAGTTCTTCAAGGCCCCATCGCCCGTCGCGCACACCCCCCCGGCCGCCGACAGTCGACTCTGGTTGTGACTTTGTTTCTTTGCCTGTGCCTTGAAACCTCGTCGATGAGCCTACCACATTCGCTCATCCAGCAGCGATCGTCGTTCCTTTAAACTGCAGCCTCTCGTTTTTTTCATTCACCCTTCCGCTTGGACGTTGACGCATTCACCCAGCGGCAAAGCTGCCCATCTTTGTCGCGCCGCCCCCTTTGCCTCTGCGAGTCGAGAGGTCCAGACTCATCCCAAACCATAGACCGTCTCAGAGGCGAGAAGCCACACGCCGGCCGCTTCCCTCATCTACCTAGGAGCTCGCATCCTCGATTTTCCTTTACCCCCCCTTTGCACCTTCATTATTCTCGCCGGCCATGCCCCGGTAGCAATGGCCCAGGATTCCTTCTGCGAGTTGTTCAACGTTGCTCCTTCGCGGTCACTGCCACTGCCTGCGCCCACTGCCTGAGGCGGTAGCGAAGCCACTAGTTAGGCGAATCCGCGACCAACACCACTTTTCGACGACTGCGGTCAACATCACGACGCTCCTTTTTTTTCTTTTTCATCCAGCACGGCCACGCCTAGTGCTTGTTCTCTTGCCAGCGGCACCTCTCGCCCGAGGGCGCGTAGAGGCCATTGCTGCTTTGTGTCTGACGTCTCACCCACCTCACTAACACCAGCTTGCATCGATCTGCAAGCAAAGATCCCCCTCCCTCGCCCTCGTGCACTGCTGCACACTCACACAAATCCGCAGCCATGATTCCAGCAGCAATCACCATCCCTCCAAAAGGCTCCGCGGGCATGGAGCCCATCGTCTCGCCCAAATCTCCCAACCGCAAATTCTCTCTCTACGCTCCCCGCATGCGTGACGACGATGACCCGGTGCCGGCCGCCGCCGATGCATCGCCGCTTCCCTCGCCGCAGCTGCCGTTGTCCACCATGTCATCACCCACATCTCCGCGCGTGCAGATTGTTCCGTTTGGTCAGGCTTACCGCAACATGCAGGAGGAAGACGACGAGCTGGGGCAGTTGCCGCCGCTGCCAATGTCCCCGCGATGGGATTCGCTGTCCAACAGCTCCAAATTTATTCTGCAGCCAACAGCGTCTCCTCTGGGTTCCCACCCAGCCTCCCCCAGGGACACTCCGCCCCATCCTCTCTCTCCATTCGCATACGAGGCTTACAGCGCTGCCTCGTCTCGAAACGCATCCCCGACGCTCGCCTCTAAGTCGTCCCTTGCTGATCTGCGTGCCTTTGACGCTGCCGCTGTGCCAAAAGCACCGTCCCCGGTCGAGAACTTCTCACGGCCCAGGAAACAGAGCATCCGCCAGCCAATCACAGACCCGGCCAAGACAAGACCCACCCCCAGCTTCAATCCGGCCGACCAGTACCTGGAACTCGTCAGCTCCCCAACTCAAAACCCCCTTTGGCCGCCGAATCGTCCCCGTGGTCCCTCCGTCTCATCGTGCCAATCGTCCTCGACCTACCACTCTGCGCTCTCTCCGCCACCCTCTGAATTCCACGAACCTCTTCCTCCGAGAATACGCCCCGTCGCCAATGGGGCTACCACTGCACAGCGACCGCCGCTAACTCACAATCACACGGGTGGTTCAGCGTCCCCCAGCGCTGTCGCCGCGCCCTGGATGAGTGGAGAGGAGCTTCGGTCTAGCTTCCGCTCTCAGTTCACGGAGTCTACGGCCCCGGGAACCGCCGTAACAGAGCGGAGCAGCGTGTTAACAAAGGACAGCTCTGTGACTTCGCTCTACCCCCCTGCAGATGGTGAAGCAGAGCGTCATAGTCAGGGGCAATCCGACGTTGTTCACGAGGAAGGAGGCGACGACGACGACGAGTTCAGTCTCGACGATCTTATGGGCATGTACGAGAAGGGTTTCGACGACGACTCGGATATCGAATACAACAACGTGGACGAGCGTCCTGCCAGTGCAGCATCAAATCTCGAATACGACGACGTTGGTCCGCGCCCTGACACTGCCGCCTCTGACGCCAGCTTCCCCATGCCTCCCAGACCAGTCAGTTTGACATCCGACCGCAATTACAGCAGGGACTCACGGCCTCCCACCTCGACGTCCGAGCGCGGGTACAGGGATTCTCGTCCGCCTACATCGACATCTAACCATAATTATAATAGAGACTCCCGCCCACCTACCTCCATGTCCAACATCAACAACGACGATAACCTCAACGTCAACCAGGAGTCTCGCCCTCCTACTGCAATGTCGGAAATGGTACCGCACCGCGCCTCTATTCGCATTCAGGTCGACGACGATGACGACGAGGAGTTCCCCTCGCGCGACGGCAATGGTGACAAGACTTCCACTCTGGACCGGGAGATTCGGATGTCCAAGATGATCTTCAAGAGCCCGGCCTACATCGCCTCGGTCCCGCACATTGCCGAGAACCTCGCCCACAGCAGCATGGACAAGCGCGACTCGGCCAAGTCGATTGATTCCGAACCCTCCATCGCGTCCCAACAGCCTACTCCGTTGAGCGAAAAAGCACCAGTGACCTCTTCTCCCCTCGCAGAGAGGGCCTCACCCATTTCTCCACCTACATCTCCCCCCATAGTTGAGACACCCACTTCTCCTCTACCGTCACCGCTTGCAGAAAAGTCCGCCTCCATACCTCTCTCGCCCCCCATCTCACCACCCCCGCAACCATCCTCTGCAGCCCCAGCCCAGCCTCCGACTCCCGCTGAAGAGCCGGGCTTCCGAGACCGTTACGGCTTCAAGAAGGAGAACCAGCACATCACCCGAAAGCAGTATGACGATTGGAATGCCGGCTACAGCGAGTACTTGGCCCGACGACGCAAGAAGTGGGTCGCGTACCTGAAGGACAATGCGCTCATGACGGACAAGCCGAACCGATTTCCTGCTCCCAACGCCAAGACAAAGCGTTTTGTCCGCAAGGGAATTCCCCCAGAATGGCGAGGTGCCGCGTGGTTCTACTACGCGGGCGGCCCGGCTATCCTGGCCCAGCACTCGGGTCTCTACGACAAGCTCACAGCGAAACCGCCAAAGGAAGTTGACTCAGAAGCCATTGAGCGGGATCTCCACCGCACATTCCCCGACAACATCAAGTTCAAGCCACCTGGTGGGTTCCAACCACAATCGGCGAGCGCGAGGGCTAGCCAATCCACTGTCTCGGATGACTCCTTTCGCCGAAGCCCGGTGCCGCCCCCGGGTTCGGAAGATGAGCCGCCGATCATCACCTCGCTTCGCCGTGTTTTGCACGCGTTCGCCGTGTACAACCCCCGCATTGGGTACTGCCAGAGCCTGAACTTCCTCGCTGGGCTTTTGCTTCTGTTTGTGGATACTGAGGAGCAAACCTTTTGGCTGCTCAACGTCATCACTCGTATTTACCTACCAGGAACCCATGAGACTAGCCTCGAAGGTTCCAAGGTGGACCTGGGCGTGCTCATGACGGAGCTCCGGGATACCATGCCGGGTATCTGGGACAAGGTTGGTGGTGATCTGGAAGCGGGAGACGCAGGATCCCGACCCGCGACCGGCAAGTCAATTCGCATGACGCGGAAGCGCAGGGATCTTGCCCGCGTATCTACCGATCGCTTGCCTCCCATCACTGTGTGCATGACGGCTTGGTTCATGAGCTGCTACATCGGAACCCTACCCATTGAGACGACGCTCCGCGTGTGGGACGTCTTCTTCTACGAGGGTTCCAAGACTCTGTTCCGTATTGCGCTGGCTATTTTTAAACAGGGCGAGAGCGAGATCAAGTCGGTCTCGGACCCAATGGAGATGTTTGGTGTCGTGCAGGGCATCCCCCGCAAGCTGATTGACGCCAATGGGCTAATGGAAGCGTGCTTCAAGCGTCGTAATGGCTTCGGGCACCTGAGCCAGGACACAATTGACGTGCGCCGACAGGAACGCAGGGCCAAGGTGCAATACGACAAGATTCAGAACAACAACAAAACCAACAAGACGTGGGCGGTGGCCCAACCAGAAGACAAACCAAAGGAGAAGGGCCTCTTTGGCAAGAAGCGAACCCAAACTACTGGCGTGTAATACCACTTACTAGATTGCACACGTGTGCAATCAATCACCTACATTCCCTCCAAGCATTTTCTTAGGCTTACCTTAACTTCTCGGTGTCAAGGATTTCGACACTTTGTTTTCCTTTTACTTTCACAACCTACACTAGCGAAGCCTACAGCATACCAAGACTGAAGTGGCGGAGCTACCAGCTCTAATTATGGCATGGCGTTTCAGCGGCTGGCACGGTTCGATTTTACACTGTTGAATTAGCGGCAATGTCTGCGTTTTTTTTTTTTTTTACACTTTATTTCGCGACCTTGAAAGGCCTATTTTCGTACGGGCATAGTATCGCTTATTACTTTTCTTTTTCTTCAAACCCTCTCTTTTTTTTTTTTTTTTTTTTTTTTTACACAATTGTCTTTCATAAAACGGAGAAGGACAGGATTCTTGGTTTTTGATTTTGGAGGACGGAATGGGACGGTCGGACGGCATGGATCTGACGGATGCACGCCTTGAGGAAAAGACAAAAAAACCTGGTTTAACTTAATGACGACGGTTAACGGCTGCACTGCGACAACTAAAAAATACCCAATAACGGGAGGAAACTCTTTACCCACGACGCGACGGAGCGCACACGGGAGGTTGTCTGGAGCGATATCAAGGATGTGCCCTCCCTCATCAGAGAGGGGAAAAGGGTGGTCGTGGGGAAGGGTCTGTTTTTTGTTTGGTTTTTTATTTATATCCTATAGAGAGGACTCATGTACGAACTGCATAGAGGAGGTGGTTTTCCGAGCATCTGTTAGAGATGGCACTCGATGAAGTGATATCCAAATGGAATGACTGAAATTTCAAAGCACACACACACATACGCGCACATGATGGAGCACATTGCCTAGTTTGATCGACAGTGAATGACAACAGTATGGGAAAGCTAAAAGTGATTTTTTATTTGGTGAGGGGCAGACTGAGAGGTCTTGGTGTGAGTGTGTTTTTGCTGGTGCAGCCAGTAAATACAATACGAGTGGATTCGCCGCCGATCCATGCAAGCATCCCATTTCAGTAATAAGCTGATGTGTCTGTCTGTCTGGTCTGTCTGTCTGTTGCTGGTGTTTATGGCCGTCTTCCCTACCAATATAACGTGTTGGATCTCGTTTCATCATATCATGCTACTGTGGCTAGAAAGAAAGAAAGAAGGAAGGAAGTGAGAGAGAGAGATGGAGAGAGATGGAGAGTGTCTCTCTTCTTCCCCTCCTCTCTCGTCCTCTTCTTGCAGAAAGGTGATTGGGGAGAGGGGGGACTGTTTGTTCTTTTTCTTTTTCTTTCATTATGGCACGGGTGGGAAGTTGGGGTCCTCCATGGCGAACTTCTCAACGTTTGTCTTGACCTTCTTCTCCCACTCGGCGCGGTCGTTGCGGTACTCGTCGGCGATGCGCTCCTCGAGGGGGTCGTCGGGCTGGGGCTCGAGGAGCAGGTTGCTGATGGCCTCGAGGACGGAGCGGAGCTTGGTGGAGGGCTTCCAGGCGTCGGACTTGAGGAGGCCCAGGCAGACGTTGCCGAGGGAGTCGTTTGTGACGTTTGGGTGGTAGATGCGGGTGACGAACTTGACGACGGGGGGCTTGAAGGGGTAGTCGGTGGGGAGGTTTAGGAGGATGCCGTAGACGCCCGGGTGGTAGGCGCTGGGCTGCGGGGGCCGGAGGGTGACGTGCCAGGTGTGGATGGACTCGGAGGGCGGGAGGGCGACGGTGAAGCCCGGTGGGGGATCTTGGGAGACTTCGGCGAACTCCTGGTGTTTTGGGAGAGACATCGGTTAGCTTGGGCTTGGGCTTGGACTTGCTTTGGATAATTAATGCTTGAGAGGGGAGGGGAGGGGGCGGACGGGGGAGCGAGAGCGGGAGTGAGACTGAGAATGGGAGTGTGTGTTACCTTGCTGATGCGCTTGGTCGACATCGTGAGAGTTGGGTTTCGTTTGCTTGCTTGCTTGCTTGTTTGTCTAGACGGAGACGGGAACGGACCGACGGGTAGAGTGATGCGGTGACGATGGATGAGGCACAACTTGTGCTTGTTGTGTTGGCGTGAAGCTCAGGTGGGCGGGGGCAAGCTTGGTGGGAATGGGATGGGATGGTGTTGGTGCTAATGCAGATCGTTTTGGTGTACGCAGTCCTTTGAAACCTTGTTGGGCCGGCGTTTGCTTGGCTTGGCTTCGCTTTGCTTTTTCCTTTCGAATGAAACAAAAACGGGGGCAACTTGCAAGGGCGGAAGTGTTACTCCTCTTTCCGCTCTTGTTTGCTGTGTGTGTGTGCTCGGGAGGGACAGAAGAAGGAAGAAAATGTGATGATTCAACACCTGAATGTGGGTTTTCAGTGTTTGCAAGAAACTGGGTTTGGAGGCGAATAAAAGGTATGACGAGATGGAGCGATGGTGGGGTAAAAAGAGCTGTCTGCTGTCACACGGTGAGAGCGAAAGGCAGACGAGGAGGGGGGACAAAGAGGGGCAGTTTTTTTTGGGGCCGGCCTGTCTTGTCTCAGCTTGGGCCTAGGCTTAGGCAGAACGAGGGGCTGTGGTGCTTGCTAGTGGGGCCAGGGGACTCTTAGAAATGCACCCGCTTAGTGAATGCTTAGCGGATGCTTACAGTTGACGGGTACTGACTGATACGGAACGGAGATAGACAGCTTCGCTTGCGAGTTTGCTTGGTCATTCCCGTCGGATGCGCGCGGCTACGGGCCTAAGAAATGGATTTGATTTGATTGCCAATACGGGTACGGCTATCTGTCTGTTTGCTTATTGGCTTGATTCCTGGTTTGCTTGTTGCCGTGACCGATCCCGTTCCCGTTCCCGTTATTGCGTTGCATGCATGAGTTGAGTTGGCATGTTTGTTTGATAGCACAAGACATGGCAAACACCAATGTAACACCCGGTACAGCTGGCTTGTGTTACTCGCGACGCTTCATCTGTTGTCGGTCCATCATCCAGCTCTGTGTCTTTTCAACTATATATTCCGTCAACCCTCCCCTTCTTCATTTCATTCCTCATCCTCATCCTCCTCCTCCTCTAAATCATTTGTATATATATACATTGTCATTGATCGACTTCTACCTCTCATTGAACTCATCCATTCCTCTCTACCAGGTCGCCCAACCGCAGTTGGGTTTACAACCACGACATAGCATTTCGCAACACATCCATCATGCAAACCATCCAGGCCCGCAGTGTCTGCTTCCCTTCTTCCTGATTTCTCTTCCGTATCTGGTTTGGTTGCCGGCTTATGGAAGATTCGCACGAATGTAATTCTGATCCATCATATTCTTGCCCAAGCAGCTAGCAGCACTGACGCCTCTGGACAGCACAACATAGTATCCTTACGACTCTTGACTCTTTAGTTCTTCAAATATTCCGCAAATATCTCTTGGGAAACTCGTTGAAGCTTTCTTTAGGCACCAGTTTGTATCGTGCTCAATACAAACACGCTGCTAGGTACTCCCCACCCCTTCCGTTCTGTTTCCTACCAAGAACTCGTCGACTTCTAACAACCTAGACGTAGGATATACTACGACGTCTTGTCCTGAAATCTTTCTATAAAGTTAAGGCATCTCTCCTTCGACATCCTTCTACACACCGGACCTTTCTACCTTTTCTATAATGTTCACTCGAGCCTTTATTGGTCTTTTTGTCTTTGTTTTTCTACCCCAGGTCGTCGTCGCTGATGATGGAGACAATTGGTACTGACTTCCTCATCGCTTGCCTTTCTTGGCACTAACTTTGAAGCCCTTAGTTATCATTCATGTCGGCCGAGTGAACCTTTTTGTTTCCTACTGCGACGGTGTGTTGCCACCTGCGATTAAATATGCCCACTTGGTTCATACCTCCTCAACTTCAACCCTCAACCAAGAACATCTAGGATTGCATTCCAACAGGCGGTCAAAGACCTCGTACCGTGTCAGCTACCGTGGTGGCTTCACCGGCGGATATTGGTCAACTTCCTGTCGCTATCAAACCTTGGTAAGTTCTGTTGTCAAACTTGGATGACCGCCGTTGGGCCTGATTTATCAGACTCGATCAGGCTTGGCTTTCGCTAACAATCTTTGGGCACGTTTTAGATGGATTCACATCGAGATTCTTGGCGATTGCATGATATTGTGGGACAGGATTGTGTGTGCTCTCTTGAAGGTCTAGGAAGACATATATTCCAATGTGTCTTGTTCTTCTGATTCAGCAGTAGCCACTGATTCGCGTGTCCCCGCACCACCAGTTCATGCTATTAGCAACTGTATACCAATGAAAGGTATACAACACCAAGAGTGAACTTGAACGATTGTGAATGCGATTCTTTGGCTCTTTTGTCATGCATGTGCTAACGGACTACAGCTACCGCTGACTTTGCGACAAACACGACACGAACCCGACTCTTCATGCGACTATATCAAGCGCTCGCTCTACTTGCTATGGGCGAGCATTTCAAGCCAACATAGACAGCGTATTGACGTGCTGGGAGCATGATTCAACAATGCTGACATAGTTGTTGATGTTCTTTCCTGCTACCATGGCGGACAGCGCGGCAATCTTCCGGCAGCAGTCCCTCACCATCGTCGACGATGACTGGTCTCTTGGTGTCGTAGACGAATGCCATTATCTCAAGAACCTAGCAACTGGGGCTAACAAGCTGTTCCAGCAGCTAAAGAAGGACTCCTTGCTAATGATGTCTGCCACGGCGATGTCCAACCACGTGAGGGACATTGAGGGATACCTCTCCCTTGCGTGGAACCCTGCGTAGCCATTTGTGTACCAGGGAAAGTCGGAGGCCATCTCGGCCTCTAGCTTCTATTACCCCGAAGCATGGGAGAAGGTCCGCAAGCCAAGCAGAGAATTTAACGCACACATAATCGGCTGCTACCCTGGCCTCGATAGCCCTTATATTCTTGTTAATACACCCTCGATTGGCTACAGCGATAAGTCCTTTACTCGACAACCAACCTTCATCATGTTCACCGTCAGGTCCAACATTAGGCTAGCCAATTTCCCAAATGTCTTCTTGCAAATCAAACAACTTCAACTACGCAGCAGAAATCACCTCCCGCTTCCTAATACTACCAAGCGCGCAAAGTGGGCCGGTAATATCGATTTCAACATCTCGCAGGTATTCGAAGAAGTATAATTGTTCTATCGGGCAAGGACACCTTGCCTTGAACCACGAGTAGTTCACGAACGAAATCCCGGAAGGCGTGGTGACGGAAAAGAACACGCTCAAACCATGGCGCAGATAATTCCCTGCGCGGCTCTGGTGTGTATATCCCTCAGATGTTTGTCATGCGCGTACTGAAACCCTATGTCTTCTTTCTGTAGTCATCGAGCTCTAACCTCTGTTGCACTTGCGAGAAATGAAAACAGTTGCTTCAGACGTACGTCCCTGTACTCTATGAGGCTGCAAGAGTTCAAGTTACAGTTTGATCTTACTTGCGTGTCCTGCTGATACGTGACAAGCGTATGCGATTTCGAACACTACCGTCCCCACTCCCCAGAAGCTCCGCCAGAAATCAGGATCAGAAACGACAATCCACCAGATCTATCTCCGAAGCTGTGGCAGCTGGGCCTGAACTCTCTACCGCCATGGCAAACCACCAACCCCCCCGATTGGTTTCAGCGCCCATACGTTCAATGCCATTTACAACACTCCTTCGCTGCTTCGGCTCCCCGCAAGACTAACCCATTGGGCGTTTTGCATTTGAAACCCAAGGACGAAAAATTTCTGTTCCGCGATGTCGTACCTGAAAGACCAAAAAGCAGATATGTGGTCTACGTTCAGAGGCTTACGAATCCACTTGACAACCGTGGCATTGATCGAGCGGGAATGCTATTCCGTTACCGGAATTCACCTCCCTTTCAAGCAGCTGATGCGACACATCCCCAATCTAAAGGAATGGTTTAAACTATTTCTTAAAAACTGTGGACGTGTGAGACAACTGCTCAGCTAGTGGCGCAACCCTGCAGATGTTCTATCACTGCTACTGGTCGGTGGGCACATCGACTACGATACAATGTATCCTTAGAAGAACCGCTCTTCGTTCCGAAGGCATGTTCTCCGTGACCGTGAGCTCTCTATCGTCGCCGGATCGCGGATCAAAGCCACCAAACGAGACCCGATGGACATAGAGTCCTGATTGGCTTGACGGCGCATGTTTGACTACATATATTTCGCTCGTTATGGGTGTTTTTGAACTAAAATGCCAGATTTTACCACGCCTCGACCACAACAGCCGCTGGGGAGTTAATTTCCGTCCGTATTTAGAAGATTGGGAATGCGGAAACTTTGGAATGTCCAACACCATGTCAGAGGTTGAGGGTTAGATGAAAATGCATATTAAGAAATGGGTGCATTCTGCAGTTCAAAGGCCCTCCCTTGCTACGGACATACTTTCAGTAAAGCCTCGAAGCCATAGAGGGACAGACCTGTTGGACTGTTGAATTCTGAAGATTCCCAACACAGTTTTTTTGTTGTGCAATGAGGTTGACGGCCCTCGGCATCAGCCGTTACAAGGGCTGCTGCTGGGGCTCGTGGTTGAGATCCCGAATACAATGGCTAGCCCCCCTAAAACCCGGGGAGGTGTGGCAGCACAAAAAAGACTCACCTGTCCATAAAGACTTGCTGTCTTGCCAGAAGGCCTTGGTAGGCGTATTGAATTTGTCAATGCGGAGAAGAATTGTTGAGATGGACGGGGAAATCAGTTTCAGTTGGATGGTCAACTGGGAGATTAGGGATGCATGCTGCGCGGAGATTATGCAGACCCAGCGAGATCAGTACCGTTATCTATACCTCCGCGACCGTGTCTCCTGCATTGGCCAAGATGCCAAATACTTGATGGAGTAAGAGGATCCGCCCGATTCGAAGCTGGTCCACTTCTAGCAGCGATACCCTCACGTCGCTAGCCAGGTGAACTAAAACTGGAGCACCATGATGGCTGCGGGAAGAAGGATTAAGACGCACCTCAGCATAAGCACCCCAGGCGACAAATTCTCCAGTAATGGAATGGTACCTACGTAACATCGAGTACATGTCCGACAACCTCACAGCCCGATTATTTCTCTCCTGCTCCAGGGTTAGACCCTGGGTTTCTGGAAGAGAAGTATCGACCGAGTTCCTCTCTTCAATTGATCAACCATCACGTATAAACTTGGCATGCCTGGCCTGAGGTATCGCAACGAGAGCATGCAAAACGAAGAAACTATCAATGGTGCCTCGTCAAGTCTGTACCAAAGGATGAAGACCTGAGGTCTGCGAGCGACAGGCCCAAGACATTCTTGCCCTGTCTGCCAAACTTGTGTTGATATCTAGACGATGCAGGATTATTGCACTGGTCATCAAGCCAAATACAAATCGCAAAAACTGCATAAATTGTGAAGAAAAATGCGACGTCTCCGTGCACAATGGCCTGCCACCACCGCTTCAGTAATATATTCGGCAAGATGAGCTTTGTGTTTTCGTTGCAAACCAACGCTTCGGAATAAAGCGGAAGATGTAATACTCTGCGATAGTGTCCGACACGAAGAACTGGGGTTGGAATGGCAACCGCAAATGATTGACCTCGACGCGATCTCTTCATTGATGGACATGTTTTTGGAAACTTGTTTATGGGCTTCAGCAAGACAAAGTGTCACTACACCTGGAAAAGAGATTGAAGCATACATTTCCTCGGCCTTAGAAGTCCAAAACATGTGGCAAGTCTGCCTACACCGACCATTTTATCCGTGGTGCCCCGATCGCCGGCATGTGTGCCATGGATGAGATTCACGATTGCGAACAGATTGGTTCATCATTCACTATCGGCCACAGACTTTTTAGATGGAAAAGCAAGCCTTGGAAATTTTCTAAATCTCCCATCGAGACATCGCTTTTATCTCAACTTTCCAGGATAAGCGTGGGACCACTCCCAAGCTGATCGCTCCGAAGCAAAGGAACTGCCATCCACGGATTCGCTGATCGCCTCATTGAGTTTGAACTCTTATTTAATTATCAAGAAACTCGACCTTGATGGAAAAATCCCGTCAATGCCAACCTCGAGGCATACCCTGTTCAGCTGACTGCGGCAAGAAGCGCAGCAACAGTGTCAGCCAGGGTGCTTCCTCTGAGGCACCGATAGATTGCACTGAAAGACTCACCGTTTGGTGTTCGAACAAGTATAGCACTCGAGGAAAACAGAACCTCAAAGAAGCACACTTTTACGATGGCTGTGTTTGTATGAGCGCGAACTACAACTCTCACAAGTCACAAAACGCCTATCGTAGGCCTTTGATGGCGGTGTTTTCCTTGTCGCCGAACCTTATGGCCTATATAAAGCCACACAAGAGATCCGAAATGTCGTGTCCAAAGAAATCATCCATAGAGACATCAAACCATCTAATTGTTTTTGCTAGCTGGGTGAACTCGACGATGAAAATGAGTTTCAAATTTTTGATTTCGGCTTGCCATGTAAAGAAAACTAGGCATGATTCCAATTCGGCTCCGACCTATAATACCGTGGTTCCATCTCTTCGCAAAAGATCTGGAAGGGGGATACCCTCATGGCATTAAAATCCCTTGGGTAACGGAAAAGCCACCGACCGAAGACAGATGGATCAGAGGTGGGGTCAAACCCCTTCAGTCAAAGCTCCTAGCTTGATGGCTCGAATTGCACTGCCAGAGACGCGACAGTACCAATCTACTCATTCGAAATGACCCTAAGCAATACATAACGTAACAAGGTAACTGATTGATCGAGTGTTCTCATTTTGCTAGAAGGGAGCCTTTATCGCAGGCATAGTCAGCGACTTTGAAGGGAAAAACTGTGTGAACACTTACATGGAGGAGTACTCATGGTGGTCTCAGCCCCGCCACTCTTGGTCGCCTTGGCAGTGAAGGTGCTTGTTCTCCAATCAGACTGGGAACTGGAAACTGCTCATGTTAAGGGATGCATTTTTCGGTTCAAATACCAAGCGCCCTTGATATGGAAAGGAAAAATTGTGGTCGTAAGGTGTTGGATCAGGGCGAAAAATGATGCCGCTTGAGCGTTCTGGGTATGGGCTGGTCTCTCCTGGACGCCTAAATGACCCTGTCATCATTCTAATGACTATAAATTTGGCAGCCTGGTCTAACACTTCATACTTGCTGATAACGATATCCGGCTAGCATTGAAGGTCAATAGAATCGCAGCAATCCCGAAGGACTTTCCATCCAACCTACCCTTGGCGCCCTCTCACCTAGCGCGTCTATTTGTCTCTGGCAGTGCCTCGCCTAGTAAAGGGATTCCTTACTTTTGAGAAGCGTCTGGGGCTTCTCCGCGCGATTGGCCAGAGTATCAAGCTATTTGGGAGAATCATATAACAAATATTCTTTTGTCAGAACCCGATGCGGCGACAAAGACTTGATGCAATCAGTGCTTGGATCGATCGATCCAAGACTATGCATTATTACCGCACGCCAGGCATCCTTGGTCTACCACTCACCGCTTGAGGGTTGCTGTTGTGCTAGCTGAACGGTTACAAACATCTTGCGAATTTGCCAATCTCGTACCGAAATATCTGTTGTAGATTTCTCAAAGGGTAAACTTTTTTGCTACCACATGATTAGACGTTAGGTGATAGCTGTATAGGATGACCATGTCGGCGGCATCGAGGCATGGTTCTTAAAGGCTCGTATGCGTTTTAGGTCCCAGTTCTGGAGATGGATGAGGAATATCAGTTTCGACAAGGCACGAGACACTGATGGTTCCATGCGCGTCCCGAACCTACTAAGCGATGTAGATGGGGCGACCTGAGCACTCAGGGTCTGTTGTTTGGTAGGACTGAACTAGTCGATTATGTTGGCGGGATGAAAGGGCTACTAGCCATTCTCCAAGCTAACCGGATTCATAACCTGCAACCGAGCCATGCGTTGGAGTTCGAAGCGTGGATGGACATGCATCCGACACCGCGCTTTGAGCACATCCCCGCTGGTTCCTACAACCACCAAAACATTCTCAACCCTTTGCTCTGTTTCAATTCAGATGAAGCTGAAAAGGAGAAATCAGAGCGAAGGCAATACAGTGGCTACAATCGTGACATCTTCCATAAGTGGCCTCTCCCCACAGGCCTTACCTCCCCGGAGCGAAGACTACAGGCATAGCTTTACGACACACAATGCGTGCTCCAGTCATCTTGCCCAGTGACAAGTCCACCGGCCCCTGGACTGTTCGATAGATGTGGTCGGGTCGAGAGTGGCAAGTATTGTGGAATAGGTGTTGGTTGGGGTTTATGAGGTTCCTAGAAGCTAGTGCCGATTCGAGAGCTATTCGTCTGAAGAGTCGTCTGACAATAACCTAGATGATACCACAGGCGGCACCTCTGGCCACGAACGCCAACAGAGGAGCCAATTCCATTGACGGAACACCAAATTGGTTCGCTCGTTCACTCTCTTGTACCGCTTACCGATGGGCCGTATATCCCGACCTCGCCAATCGCCAAGGGGGGGGAATACGTAAACAGCTTCTTGTTCGACGAGGAGGGACCCGATCCTCTTACCGATTATGACGGGCTCCAAGAGTTGGTGGCTATTATCGAGAGCGATGAGTCCGTAACCACATAGACCTCTGCATCCAAGCTTCTAAGCTGTTGAATGGATACATATGCGGACGCAGGCTACCAGTGCATATCCGTCGACCACCTACTAGTATCGAGAGAGGTTGATCCCTTAGACCTGCCTGACGTCGACCACGACAGCAAAGAATCTCAGAGAATTTGCGCCAGGGTTGATGAGGCGGAGAGCGAACATCTGGAGAGTAGTAGCCATCTCTTGCGCCGCCAGCCAGGGTCTCACTAAGAGAATTATCGGCAATCTTAACCAGCATCACTCTAACAAGCCTGGTATTACCCAAGGAATCGATTTAATAGAGACACCGCTTGATACTAAACATTTCTTTCACCTAGGTGGGCGAGAGACGGTGTCAGAGGTAGTGCGGTGGTCGTTTGCTAAAAGTCCGGTGTACAGACCGATTCATGTGCGGGATTCATATGCTCAAAACCTCGTCTCACGAAAAATTAGGCCTATTTTGTTCACGAAACTAAATGGTGCAAATGTCGTCGAGATGGCACGGCCGAATTGACTCCAATATGGACCCGCAGGCTTTGGCCCTTACATCGCGCAACCCCCATGTAAACTACGGTAGGAAACATAGCTTTGGGTGCATAATCGCATGTTACAATCTTCAGCTATATCTCTCAGGTTGTCTTCAGCCTCGCACACATTGCGCCACCTCGCGATGAACCGCTCACAATCAACAAGGCACATCCGAGTTTCTCGACTCCATCGAATCTATGCAGTCAGACAACACAAAATACAATTTCATCCTGAATGATGAAGTTAGTGTGGACTGGTGAGAAAAGTGACGCCTAGGTCGTAACATCACCGGAAGAAGAAGCAGGTACGAGCCATGCTTCAGATTAACAACGTACTTTGTGGTTCCCATTTGAGAATAGCCCATACGATGACCCTAAGCAGCTTGCATCAGCCTTTCCCCAGCAGGCTAGGTTTGCTTCGGGTGTCTTGGCGTGTTTTCAGTTTTTGAGAGTCACTCATATCTTCATACTCGAGCCCGATCATGTTCAGCAGCGTACAGTCGCTTTAGTAGGTATTTGCTTGTTGAGGCAGCTGATAGAGCACCCTGGGCAGCTAAGGCACACGCCCGCCCGGTTGCATGACCCGAGGCAGTCATTATGTGTCTGACTAACTCAGTGGCTGTCAAAACTAGCCACGGGCTACCCACTATCCTTTTCAGTCAAGATCTTCTTAGTTTTGTTGAAGAATCAGGCAAGCTATATGTGCTGCCAAGGCTGTATTTGTTCCCACTCACCAGTTATCGCTCAACACGCGATAGCGACTCGTCATTTTGGCTAAGTGTCATTCGGCTTGATACCCATACTACAAGCATTGGGATTAACGCCACTTGGAACGGAGCAACTCAGCATTGGCTACCCATAACAAGGGCCACTTGTTGATTGCAGCTCACTGGTTGGGGAGGGCGCCGGAAGGTACATATTCGGCATGTTCCTGCATCTTCGAAGAAATCGCGAACGCCAAGTTTTTGAAGGATAATGGGTGTGATGGTGATGCAAATGGACCACTTTCTCGGCATAATTATTTTGCAGTTGAAGCCCCACCCTCGACCTAAAAAAAACAATGACAGCTTTTGATGTTGATTGACACTTGGGCTGCGTCAATTATACGTGTGAACCCTCGAGTACCAGCAATTATTTCTATGGATTAAATCATACATCGCCTTCGATGTCTGGGACATCTGACATATGCGAAATTTGGAAAACCCCACAATGGACTTCCAGATCAACAGAGGAGGTGTTTCTACACCATGCAAGACCTGAACCGGGCATCGTTACCTTTTACAGCTTGTTATTGGGCCGGCAAGGTCAAGCCAACCAATTGCAATGGCAAACAGCTACCGAGAAAATGAACCCTTGCTTGGGTGTATCGATCCTGATACAATCTGAAGGCGCGTGTTGATAAGCGGAAAGAAGCTTCCGATCTGGTGGTGTGAACCGATACAGAGCAATACAATACAGCTGGTCAGGTCGAGGGCTGATCGAATATTTATCACCAACAAGCCTTTGCCTGACCAAAGTGAACCAAAGAGAAAGCATTTTCGGCGCTTTTCTTTGGAACTGAGTCGCTGATGTAATTGAAGTCGCCCCGCGATACCGATAAATTTCACGCGCTGATCAAATATGTCGATGTCAATTAATATTACTTGCGAATCTGTCTACAGAGGGATAGTTTGGTGGAAGAAAAACGAGCACGACGAGATCTCGGCTTTCACTCCAACACTGCGATGATGAAATTGTACTGCGCTGATGGTCACTTGACACGAGACCAAAAAGAAATATAAGACTTTCTGTACACTTCCGGGATCAAAGTCTCGCCCAAATTCTCCTCCCGCGTGCTGTGGCCCAAAAAACAGCAGCCGACATATCAATACATCGAAGGCTCCAAATATTACATGCTGAACCTCCCACAAAAACAGAAACGGGGCGATCGGAGACTTGCTATTATCCTGAACATATTGGGCGATGCCACTAATTCCGAGGGCAACATCTTGAACAACAATGCACCATTATGAGAATTTTATTTCTAATAATGAAACGCTGCGTGCCACGTGCGAGAGAGGTCGACCAAAGGTGCTCAGCCGCTATGCTCAAGACAGCGAGGGCCAGAGGCGTGGCCTGCAATCCAGCGCGGGGAGGAATTTCAAGGCCTCACGCGCCAACGTCTCTCCGAGGGCGCGCGGACCCCAGTGTGGTGAGGTACCGAGCAGATTGGAGAAAGAACTTTATCGGCGTGATACACTTTTGAATGCCTCCGGCAAACGTCTCTCTTGCGAAAAGCGATATTAATCTATACCTACGCTGGCGGCAGTCTTTCCCAACCCTTGAGCGAAGAGATGGGGACCGAACTAACGTCCGAAGGCTTATTTATTTGTCGTCTGGGCTTAGATGGGAATGTTGCTGCTATTTAATTTTGCAATATCGCCAAATATGAAAGCCTCCACGGATTTAGATCCCGAGTTGTCGTTTCCTCATGAGCGACCCATACAGGTATGGTAGAGTGGTACCTGTCTCCCCCCTTGGTATGAGTTCCAATTGGAGTTTTTCTCTATCATGTGCGTCCTGGATTCTCACCGTCCTAATCTATGGCCAAGTTCGCCAACCTTGCGATATGAATGCCGCGTCAAGCATACGCTCCTGTACCACTGATCACGCATCCGTAGCCACGGCAATATGCCATGTCTCAGGACCAAATTCAGCGACATACCGCGGACTAATGTGGGCTTTTTTTTTATTCGGTCTGAATCTAAACTACAATATTATTCTCAGTTCTGAAACATTTCCGACTCCTAATTAACCCTAGTTTTGATCACCAGCATGCACCTTCATTGCCTCTTCAACAGGTTATGAGCCCGGATGTCTCTGTCCACGCCTACCTTCACCTCGACTTGTCGAAGACGTATTTCATCCATCACTAGAGAACATCTTTATCGCGTGGAAATGGCGGAAAATGCCCCGCTCTGAAGAAAAATGTCCTGCCTCTCATCCAGAGCCGCCCTTCGTAGCCTGATCAAAACAGAAGACAACATCGTAATGATGTCAAGGATACATCCTGATACGAGTATGAAGACCTTCCAAACCAAAGAGAACTGTCGATTCATTGTCAGAGACTTGGACTCTCTTATGGGAACCAAAGTGACTTACGATAACAAGGGAAGGGCACACGGGGGTCATCCAGTGGATCATTAGACATGATAGCATGTCAGAACCTGCCCAGCATCGCCGTTTCAATTTTAGGCGTGATTCATCCAGCAACTTTGTGTCCCCGCGCAGATAAACAAGATCCCAACAAGGCCACACATATTCGCCTCGCCGCCCACGATGGGTTCAACGGCCTCACCCACAGCGCCTCATCCCAGGCTCACCAAGACATTGGAACATACTGTTGCTTTAACAGTAGCGCAGCTACTCGCAATATCACCATTATATTGAAGAGGGAAAAGTCCCCCTATTCATGTTCCACTCCGGTCTATCTATCCGGTTTGCCAAGGGTGAGCCTCTATCGCCTCTTGACATGCCCCTAAAGCTCTTGGAAGATTTGTACCCTTTGCAAGATTATCTCAACACACCTTGGGCGGTCGAGATCAAGGCAGAAGATTTGCGATCCCACATCACTGGGATAGGGTACGTGGCGCGTTCAGAATATATGTTGAAGTCAAAAATCCCCCGGAATTACCTGTTGGTTCCTAAATTGCGCCTCAGATCTATTGTGTGGCGTCAGGGACGAACTTGAGTCCGACGAACCCGACCCAGAGCGGCATTGTCATACGTCAGGAGCCGACACTCACGAGCATCAACTTCCACAAGAGCATACCCGGAGATCCATTATAGGCTGATGTGGTGGAAGTCAACCACGAAGGCGACATCGATTCTAGCAGTGGCCTGTTGGTATTTACATGACACGTGGACAGTGGCAATGCTGGACTGTGCTGCCTATAACTGGTCTCCCTGACTCCGAAGGACAGGATATTCTGGATTCAATGGGCTATATACTCAATGCAATTCCTACGTGCGCCCAGGAACCTTCGAAAGAAAGAACGAATGCTGTGCAGGATTAGCGCAGAGACTTGTGTCCTTCATTTCGAGAACAACCAGGGCCTCACTGCGGCAAATACCTTGGAAGTAAGCTGATCACGACTAGGTCTTGATCGGACTGATCGCAGAGTACAATTACCCCTACGAACGCCTTTGTGAGCTTTGTTCTTATCCATATCAATCTCGGATTCCTAAGCATCGTTGTTGTAAAGGTGCGACTGTGGTGGTTCCAGCATCGCCCAACAATCGATCGATTCGGGCCCTTGCTTGGGACTACCCCCTGCGAAATTCTCAGATCACAAAGAGTGATTATTCCGATACCAAATCACATCGCCTGCCACCTGTATCATGCTGGTTTATCGCCGTCAAGAGTGTGGCCTGAGGATAGCTGATACAAGCCTCGCTACGATTACGACTTCGCAAACACCAAAATCTTTGGTTTTACATCTGTTCTCCAAGGAATCTAATTATGCCCGTCACATATCTCTGCTAGGTATAAAGCCATGATAGCCGTTGACTGGCCATGCCATTGGTTGAGAGGTGTCTACCATGGATGATTCAAAGAGCGCAGTGGTCATACCGTACGTTCTTTTTGCCACGACTTCATTCCGGTATCACCCAACTCTCCGGCTGAACCCCTATGGAACTTGTAACTCGCTCCCCAGTGTCTTTTACCGGTAATACTCATAGACGGCGGTAAACATTACTCAGAGCTATGGCACGGGCTCTCAATAGGGTGCTTAGGACAACTCACATGAGCTACACAGCTTTGCCATGAGGCTTGAGTGAATTGAAGAGGAGAAAGAAATGGTACAATTCATTTCTTTATAGTGCATGAAAATTCTATCGTTTTCATTAGCATGTACTACAACAAGGAATATTGGGAAGGCAATGAGGTATTCGAGCGATTGCCCTTTCTTGAGCGACGAGGGAGCCTATGCAGCCAAGAAGCTGAAAGGCGTGCTTATCAGTCAACCTGCTTTACAGATTCTCAACCCAGCACTAGAGGCGAGAAGAGTCAAGAATACTTCAGAAAAATAACCGCCAAGGCGCGCTGCAAAAGCTGCAAACGATATAGCCAGACCCCGACGCTCACATCGCCGAGTCTACAAGGCAACCCAAGAATGCAAGACCCGGCGCGAACAGATCCACCTGATGAAGGCGGTTTGTGATTTCCAATCAGAAATGTTACCAATGTCTAACTTATTTATTTTACAGTTGATCTTGTCCCGAGGGGATCGCAATCCTTTACAACTCTTAGGGGGGTGCTAATGTCAAAACCAAAATACTTTCGGGAATAAAATCATCACGCCGTCAACCTTCGGCTCCGAAAAGAAATGCGTCCAATCAACTGCCCCGGCTAAGAGCATGGACTCGCAGGATGGTCCTTCTCCCGGACCGATCTGCCCTTCACAGAAAGATGTTAGAGAGAAGGATCATTCAAACCACCCAACCCTATTGTTTTGAGCACTTTTAATATTTTACCGTCAGCCAACAGTCTAAAACTACCACCACACTACAAAAAAACATGTCAGATGCAGAGCCTTTCGGAGCCAGCCCAACTACCGACAATCGCCGGACCTCGTGGTTCCACCTACCCCCTTCCAGCGCAGACGTCCCCTCCAAGGACAGTGTCTACTGTGTTGGAGGATTGGGCTAGGGTGGAATTTTGAGGGATTGACATACCCTATAGTAGTTTGGCCTGCATGATAAAAGGGAGCGTTTGTTGTACCAAAATAAACCATCAACCTTCTCCTTTCCAATAATTTTGCTATATCTAAATAGCCGTCTTTCTGGCCAGTATGGCCAGTCTTATTGAATTTCTTTACATGAACCTTCTGAACAGGAATAACCAATGTTATTGTGAGTAAAATTAGTATTGACATTATATCTTGGTTGTGTTGCCACAAGCAGTCACCAAGGTCAAGTTCCTGGGTGGGTTGCTCGTGTGTGTGTGGCTTGCAGAGGTGCCGTCTCCTCAAATCCATCACACTACACCCACAAGTTCGCACGACACCTTGCCAAAGGCAAAATCCTGTACCCAGGATACCAACGCGCTCTCGAGCTATACGGATCCGAACAAGGAATCCTAGACACCGAAAAGGCAGGACACTTTCGTCGCTGGCAGAACGCAAATCCCACCATCCTCGAGGAATACCTGCACAAACTGGTCCTCAGCTGAATATATGGCAAACATATCTGTATCGATATTAAAAGTTACTACCATGGTACTAGACTAATGACAGCTGGTTTGGTTCCCACCCATCAAGGTTGGGGAACCCCTGAGCTAATGCGATGCATGAGCCGAGCGTTGGGCTCATAGGGCGTCTTTAGGGGTTGACAATGGGCCTTGAATCGACTCTAGGAGATTCGAAATGCACGATATACACCAAAAACTGCCATCGGCCGTGTCTAAATCTTGATTCGCCGCACCTATTTGGTCGAAATACTAAGGGAACCTACGACTGTCTTCTCCATCGATCTACTTGCTTCAACCCATATGTATTGAATGTCTTTTATGAAGACACTGATATTAACAGAAGTAAGAAATTGGAGAAATGGATTAGTTTTTGGGATTTGGCCTAGTGCGTCCTGAGACAAGAACATCAAACCAGATCATTACTTGCTAATCTGCAGGCTTCTCTAGCGCCAACCAATAAAAAGATTTAAAGCATGTTATTGATGGGCGAAGGATTTCTTCACGACTACTCTTCACGCAAATCTTTTCCAGGATCCAGACCTGCATGGCTGACAAGATTAGGCCAGAAAGCATTGATCCCGATGCATAGTTCACCCTAAAAGGTCTTCATGCCCGTCGAGGATGAACAAGATGTGAACACAGCATTCTTTTTGTCCATGAACCCTTTGATCTAATTCCAAGGAGAATCTGGACAAACAGAGGTTAACTATATCCCCCTTCACCGTCAAGATGAGAGTCAACGCGTACGATAGGCCCTTTAAAAGGAGAAAGTAACCCGTCCATCAATATAAACCCGGTCGTCTGCTACCAGACTTGAATCTCGCCTCAAGCTTCCCAAATGTTAGACGCATACAATATCCTGGTGCCCTGCAAGTCTTTCTAACACAAAGGTGCCTTCAACGGTAATAAAGTTGGCCTGAGAAAAATACTTGAGCACCCGATGGCCCGCTTTGCGATTACCCTGGCTTACATGAGCCAGGATTACTTCTCCTCGAACTCAGCAAGATCTATCAGATAGTAGACGCATTTAGAATGCAGTGTTTCTGCTTGCCGAGGGCTTTCACGAGACAAATCTGCCTAACTGTGGCGAGGCGTTCCCATCTCATCATCGCACCACCCGGTATCTTTCCTCAGTGTTTGACCAAGTCCATCAGGAGCTAGCACGAAATCTCACGCTCACTAACAGCTTCGTTTTATTACCGGAGCTACTTCTGCTTATCGCTTTCATTATAGGCTTAACACTGACCCCGTTAGATCTAGACAAATGGGCAATCTCTTTGACGGCTGGCCTTTCAATCAACCTCTTCACAACAGCGGCACAAGTTATCTTTTATGCCTATTGATGAAAGACCAGCAGCCATTGTAGAAGTTAAACCATAGTCTTGGAAATGGCCAGTAAGTTTATATAGAGTCTGTTCCCGTTACAAAAGGGCAGCCGGAAACGGGGTGGCTACACACTGATCCAATCTCTCGGAACTTGTGTGGGAAGAATCAGAGAGAAATTCAACCACCACTCCCTTGGCCAAGAACCTATTCACCCCAATCTCTTCTTCGCTTTTATAATGGATCGTGTCGATTCTCCTTGCGCTGCGAAATCTCCCCTCATCTACTCACCCGCCCTTGATACAGTCTGGAACCTGTGCTAGATGTAGACACGCATCCTGTCTAATCATTAGCAGCGGCTGGACTACTCGATCAAGTACAATTGGTGCAGCCCATGGTTTTTGGAGTCGACACTATCGTCACAAACATCGTCGGCATTAACCAGATCGCTAAACATGGGAGTGGAATCACCAGCCAACACATGCAACAGTTACTCTCTGTTTAGACTCATTAAAATTTTTCATAAAGTCAGGTAATTCCCATCTTACCAGAGGTATAACCATATAGCACATTGCCGTGGCCTGCCAAAATAATATCCTATGGCGTTTTTATGCTATTAGCCAGCAACGAGCCTCGTCTCGCGCGCGTCTTCCGCAAAGCAAAGCACTATACCGAAGTTCCGAAACAGTGTTCACAATACAAGCTATCATCAACCCGATGTATAACTCTTAAAAAATGATATCGCTTCTTGACGATGAGTGAACATCCTTTGCAACAATGCAACAATATGGGCCTATTCGACGCGGTCTCTTCCAGGCCTCCCGTCAGTTCAGTACACGACCAAACACGTCCTTCAACCTACGTATAAATTTCTCAGAACTATACAACTTGAAGGGTTCAAAAAGACTTTTTTTCCAAAAGCCCGGCCAAGATCGAGTCATGTCTAGCAAGCCTTTTCAGGGTCATGCTGTAGCTGGCAAGTGCTGCTGAAAGTCGCACTGTTAGGATCAATGGGCTCTTTTCTGCTCACTGAAGCGCTATCTCCACTGTAAGTCACTACTTTTCTAGTAGTATGCCAAACTAAGTGGGGCGCTGGCAAGAGTTCATGGTATTCTCCCAGTCGCACTGGCCATCAGATCTGGCAAAGTACAGTTATCGCTCTGATGCCTGTGGCTTAAACGGCAATAGTCTAGAGGGTCACGTTTTAATTCGGCATTTAGACACACTAATCCAGATGATTGGATACAGGAGCTGATTGAAAGAAAGAAAGTATCATATACGCTCATCGTCCCTCCTTTTCGCCATCTTTTTCCGGCCATCCAGGAATGTTTGATGAAGTTTGTCAAAGTGAGCATTGTCACGCCTAAGAACGCCGCAATCACCAAACAACCAAACCCCATCAACTAGACTTCATAAACAGCACAGGAGCCAGGTTAAACAAAATTCAAGTCGTCTCCGCCCCCAATTGTAGGCGATGCTCAAGTTTTTGGAGGACTTCAAAGCACACCATCTCCATTTTTATGCGCACATCCTGCAGGCTAAATCGGTGCAAATCAGAATGCTGATGGAGGTGGGCTATAAAACCATCATGGCAGGTTCCTTCCCTCATCGCTCTGGGAAACTGCTAGGAAGGGGGGCAAATAGGTGCGACTGATGCTATTCCAAGGCCTACTATTGCGTCAGATATGAATATTCGAGCGGGTATTAAAATGTTGTCAACACGAAGGCAGAGTGATCACCTATGCCTACCACACCACTACCGCGACGCAAATGTCGGACATATACTTAGCATACAAACAACTGATCCGATCGATCTATCCCGACTATACTTTTTTTTTTTGAAGAAACACTCAAGTCATTCCTGTGGGCGCGTCGCAGGGGCCAAATTGAGTGATCAAATTATTCAACATGAAAACAGTAGGGACACTAAAGTCTTTTTTTCTTGTGGTCTCAAAGCACCGATTGTCGCCAAACCACCATGCCTACGTTGCCAGAAGAGACGATATACCCCAACGGGGACATGTGGGGATCCCCGAAACCCACCGACCAAGCAAGAATGTGAATTTCGGATAAATCGCACTCTGAAAGAACATGGTGGAACGAAAACAAGCGGGCTCCACACGACATTTGTGCAGAAACAGTAGTGGCCGCGAAGATATATGCGCTACATAACCACACATGTCCTATTATTCCGAGGTCTCGAAATCACTAGCCACCAGCACCATAACATAGGCTTTGTGAATACTGACTCTCCCATCGTGACCAATACCGCGATTGGGCGGAATTCGAGGGCCAGCGTCGATCCACTAAGAAGGAAAGAAACAGATGAGACCATACCTTGTATGACTGTAAAATTTCGACCCGATATGAATTGGAACTGAACAACGAAAGGCATGCAGTCCACGATATCCATTCTCTCTTTGCATATGAGTAACCTCGTTCTACGGCTTGAACGATGTTACCAAACTCTCGGGCCAGGTTTACTGCGGCAGTCAAGTTTATGATGGAAATATTCCCGAAGGCCAGCTGGCGATGTTACTACCACGTTGCAACAGGCATCTGTTGCCGAACGAAGTTGGGGGTGTCTCGATTGCCCTCAGGATTATGCATTATGCGACAGTAGTTGTTGATGAAACACTTCAAGAGGGCTATAACATTACACCAAGTCTCTAATACCAACAAATATGCACCATATACAATACTGACAATCAACCTCTGTCTCTAGGCAATAGCAATGATGAGCCTAATCCCACTACACCGCCGAATCCTTCACGTCAAGACGCTTTTTCAGTGAACCTTTAGTCGAAACCTGCGTACGAAATGGTGAGGGTCAGTGCGAGCATCACTTATCTGGTCGCAGAGTCTCGGCGGCCAACTGGCCTACAGGCCAAATTTCTCACCCGCACATCGATAAAAGTGGCATATTACAAAGATCTAGAATGGCCTGGCAACCCGGGCCTCCGGAAAACCTGGAACACTTGATGGCTTCCTGCGCCATTACCCTGAGGCAGATGAACCGAAACCACGGTGGTGCCTACGTCCCTCTTCCCAACACTACAAAATATACGGGCTGAGAAAACAAGATAGATATGATCATCGATCACCCGGAAAAGCGCAAGGGATCTCTTGATGCCGTCTGTCAGATAAGGGATGCGTTTAGCATACACTATTTTTGCGTTCCAGATAACCTAACCAGAATAATTTGCAAAGTCGTGGCATTAAGCTTCCTACCACCGCATAATCTTTTAAAAGATCATCGGGAGAGAAATCCTGGCATGCCTTTGAGGCAGACTACTGATTTGCGGTTTCTTTCTGGGGGGAACGAATCAGCACCAACTGAAGGTGATTATCTGTTTGAAGCACAGACATCAGTCCTAGTATCAACAACGCAATGCCAGCCCACAATCAAGTCGACCGTTATGCGATAATCAGGAGGCTATTCACCAACATCGAGTCGGATCATGAACACCGGTGCAATGATGCTCACTCCTTTAGCCTAAACCAGACGAGACCGAGTACGCATCAGGCGAAACCAGCGCATCTAATCCAGTATCGAATATGATCTACCTCAGTCCTAGGTTTCATCCTCAATGCAGTAAATAATATTCTTGGAGTTATACGAGAACCCAACCTCTACGGTCAATTTGGCGCATAGCGGCTTCAGAGGTTGTATATGCCTCATAGATTACTGGATTGAGTCTGTAGTCACGCTTTCATCAGAGAAACGCGACAAGCGAGACCTAGAGAATGAAGGACATGAGTGTGACCCAGAGCTTTATAGATGCAAGTTAGTCATCACCATGAAGCAAAGACGTTCCTCGGTGGATTAAATAATATTGTGAAAGCACATATCTATGGGACCAATTCGACCGACGACATAAAACCTGGATTTGTTACTTTTACCCATCGTACAACACCTGCTAGTCACTGGTCAACACTTTTCCCATCCATTTACGGTTTCAACAATCACGAATAAAAACTTCAAAGTCGAGACATAGCACCCGAAAACAATTCAACACTCTCGTAGTGAAGTATCCTAGCTCCAAAATATCGTCCAGCCTTGATTCCGTCGATCTCAACTTCCATAATGCCGGCGTACATCGCAACGTGATCAAATTTCACTCTGGCACACCAACACGTTTTAAACTCACCAGTCCAGCGATACAAGCTCAACTGCCAGTTACTCATGACCAAGACGAAGGCTTTGTCGATCTTACTTCTATCCAACAGCAACGATCTCTCCTTAGTGCCAGTTAACCCAACTCAAGTGGAATTAAATGCGCCAATCTCTTTTTCATTTTGGAGAAACAAGGTGTGTGGGATTCAAACAAAAATGAGGAGAACGCTCATGCTCTCTCCGGTCGTCCGGATAGACATCATATGGCACTGTTATGCGACAAATCCCGCCACACCATTGAGCCAAATATTCTGCAATGAAACTAAACCGGTTCAATCCATCTTCCACCGAGTGAAGAATGGACATTATTTTATGGCAATACCCAAAAGGAGCCCCACTACGCCGAGGCAGAGAATTATCCAGCCAGTGAGATGCAATTTCCATAAGGATACTTGCAACTGTCTATTCAGATATGATTCGTGCCTCTTCCTATTGAAGAAAGAAATTGGGGATCCAGGTATAAGTCGGCTTAGTTTGAGCAACAACCTGAGGCTTTTAAGATGGATCTTTTGAGTTCGCGGGCCTACGGCACAAAAAACGACATCGACGTTTCGAAACTCCAAGAATGCTCGAAGAAGCGGATCCATATACACCGTGGTTTCTTCTAGGATTCAAGGTCTTAATAAGACTGAGGAGAAGCACCTCAGGCCAAACAACTATAAATAATGATGTCCCTGACATTCCGTCAAGGTAGCAAAGAGGGACTGTTGAAGAGAAACACTTGATTCGCAGGTCGGGATACGGAAGCCATGCAGAAGAAGGAATCCGCAGCCGAAATAATTCTCTGTCGTCATTGAAACATTTGATACAGTGGCACTAGCCCAAATAAGAAAGCAACAACACCTGCTCTTGCCCTTGATCTCCACTACTAACCGTACTATGGCAACTACCGACTGACGACTGGCGAGAGCAGCTTTTCGCATGTTCCGATACGGCTTAGAGTAATTTACTACAGAGATGAGGGATCGGCTGCCTCCAGGTCAACTCCCAAAATCAACAGAGCTCAGGTGGCCCATATCACCGTGGTGAGAAAGAGGGAGACCCTGGAGGACTGCCTCTCTTAGACCAGCGAGGAGTTCTGTGAAACTCACTTCAAGCCGCTGCAAGAAGCACGTCAGAAGGGCTGGTCTATTCTATCCTCCGATTTAGTGTTGGCACTACCCAACAATGAAGGTCAAGCCATCCCAAGATGTAGGTAATGAACAGCAAAACCCTCCCCCCCCCTCCCCTACTCCACCCCAGCCAGCCATTGAGCCTCAGAGGACTGCAGTTCTTAGATATGCTTTGGTCTCCTTGCTAACCTTTTTATGCATTAGATGTTAACCGCCTCGCTGAACTGCTCACCTCGGGTCCGCAGATTGCGTTCTGATTGTCGGGGCGTGGCTTTGGCCAACCATCATCGGCTTTGGGTCAGCATCGACAGTGAACCAAACTGTCAACGAAATCAACCACATGCGCAACGGTGTATTCATGTTGTACGTCTTGTTCAGACCGGACACAATTGCCCAAGCCCAGCTCGAAAATACAGAACAACAAACCATCGTGCTTAGTTGCAGAAATACATCGACAGGTGAGCAAAACAATCCGACAATGCAAAGGTAATTTTACCAGTCGCATCCTCCTCCTACGCGAAGGAGAGATTGGAAAAATTGCAAGTCGAAGCCAAGACCCGGATGCAAGTCCGTTCGTGCTTGGCGATCAAAATGATCAACGCGAAGATGCAAGCAGACCTCAACTCCATTACACCACCACGAACAATTTTCCCATTCCTAAGAAGGCGGTCCGAGAAGCTCGCCCGGAATCATTAACAATCTCCCTCGCCAAGCTCAAAAAGGCTTGGTTGTATTGGTCATCATATTTCAGCCAGGAGGGATCATGATAGATGTCATACAACTATTCGAAACCCAAACCCTCAAGTGCCATGTGGCTATTGTAGGTCAGTGGGCCATCGGGCTACGCTAATGTTTCTCAACTGCACGCAATCAGAAACTAGAAAAAGAGGCTCTTATTGAAAAGTAAGATTAGAAAAGAACTCTAATTGAGTTCATCTCTATCTAGTTAATATAAATTCATTCTCTAATCCTATTACTCTCTCCTCCATATCGAGACATAATAGTAGATACTAAAACATTTCCTGACATTGCAGGTAATGTTGCATCTATAAACTGCCATTCTTCTGCAGTCAAAGTGTTCTCAGTAACCAATCGCTGCAATTCCTCATCAATTTTACACTCGGTCTCATATTGCAGTCCCTGGGTCATAGCTACAGCAGCGTCGTAAGTCGATAGGCCAAAGAGTTGCTTGGTAATTTCGACTGCATTAATTAGATATAAGACCTTTCCACTGTCATAGTCTTTTTTCTCCTTTTCCCATGAGCCTAAGTCATTGGCAATAGAGACATGATCCTTGAATAGGTGTATGTACCTGGCTAAGCCAGGGCTGTTGAGGTCAACAGATGAGTTGAGCGAAAATTTGATGCAGCCCAAAACATAACTATTCTCTGTGAGCAAGGCTCCACTAGATTTTGAAAGGGGGTTAAATAGGGTATCACTTACGGCACTGCCGCATCTTCATGCCGATAGCGAAGAAAGTCTTCCATGTTTGAATACTCCTTTGCAGGAGGGGGGCGATTGAAAAATCGAATCATCAATTCAATCATTTCTTTCCCAGCATTATTTCCATATACGTGATCTAGCTGAAGAATCTCTGCTATGGTTTCATCAATGTTGGACTCAAGTGGGGAGTTGGTTCGACCTGTATCATTATACCCAGGTTGCATGCGTGAAATGAAGACTCTCTGAATGTTAGAGAACTATGTTGCGATTAGTATAGGAATAAATGTAAAGGATATATTTTCTTACCAAAGAAATATCATGCATCTCCCAAAAGTCTGATGTCATTGTTAGAAGGCTTTGTTTTCGCTGGATTTCTAACATAGTTTATTCGACTTACCATCAAACAGAAAAATGAAGACATTAACAATAGCGAGCAATTTAGTCCTCTGTTCATCCCCTTCAGCAAAGAGATAAACAGGGAACTTGGACCATCCTTCTTCGAATTCTAATGCAAGTTCTTTTTGAGCAATTGAAGCAATAGAGCTTCCCGCCCTGGAAGGTATTTGAGTCTCGCCAGAAGCAGCAAACTTCTTGACCCAGGCGCTAGCCGTATCCAAAGACAGTTTCCAATGTTTACTTTGACGGCATAAAAGAATTCCACAGGGCCACGGAAGCCCCAATGCCAAAGGACTCAAGGCTATCGCATTGTCGCTTCGGTTCATAGAATTCCCAGAATCATCCTGATGATGCAGCCCCAGGGCCAGGAATGACTGATCTCTGAATTGATCATTCAATTGGAGTTGAGGGCGTTGCAGGTACTTGATGCCCCCATACAAATAATCATACGCAAAGTTTATAGGAAACTTATACTGTCGATCATTTGCGGATACCAATTTATCTATATTCATATTAGCATCCTCTATTCCGTTGTTAATAAACGATGGTGTTTTAAATACCCTGGATGGTGGTGTTGTTAGTTTGATATTCCATTTTGCTTTCTATTTTGATCAAGGTCAAAGAAATAATCGGTATGGAATGCGTTTCTATTGTTGTATAGGCTAGAGGTAATAGAATGAGTAGGATACAGAGATGTAATTGAAGTAGACGTGAGCTAGCTTTCATATTTATATTTTGCACACAGCATTCTGTAAACCCATAGTCATCACACTTCTAAGTTTCATGGCACAATACAACGTACTACTTTCTATCACATTCTAGTCACTATCTATCACATCACACCCTTTAATTCAACATAAGACTACACCTGAACATACTAATCCAAATACAAATGCCGCTACTCTGTATACTAGTTAGCTCAGGTGGACTAGCCCAGGTGACCCAACTCAGCAAGCCAGGTTGGTCATAGCAGTATGAAATAATCATTGAAGTATGAGACATCCATATAATTATGAGACAGTATTAAATTTGCAAGGAAACTAAGGATGATTTAATCCTCCGCACAGCACAACATTAATGCACTCATGAAAACTTATCGCTTCCCTTACCAAGACCATGAATCCCAACGCACATCCTTCACATCCCTCAACACGATGTCATTCGAACGACGTATCCTCCACAAATACGACACAGATGATCCAAGCGCCGAGAGATATGCCGACGGCAGTCTCTATAAGTGATGCCGCTTGGGAGCTAACTAGTATGTGATGCGGTGGATTAGACCCAAGCCACTCCATTCAGATTACATAGTCTTATCACTATGCTGAATCCAATAGTTTTCTTGCTAACTAGAACAGCTGAACTAATATCTGCAGTGGCCTAACCACTATACGTAATAGTGTGATATGTCACATTCGGGCCTTTAATGCGCTATTTCAAGGCTCCCTAGAAGCAATTCCTCCTAGAAATGTTGATGTCTTAGGCGGCTTGTAGTGCATCGACAACACCGCTAGTGTGGGTAATCTTTTCCCCATTAAGCTAGGTATCTAATGAGGGAATGACTCCATTTTGAGCACTTTATCTATAGGTTAGAAGTTTTCCTTGGAGAAGGCGTAGTATCGATAGGGTAGACTAGAGGAGCTGGGGGAAGGAAGGAAAGCGAATTCGTGGTGTTAGACTCAATATGCATCAAAACCTACCCAGTGCCTGACATAGTAATCACATCAAATCAATGTCGGTGGTGTCTCAACATTTCAGACGGCAGTCAATAGGAGTGGTAGCAGCATTGATGGGAGATGAAAGCAGCAGTTGGAAACGCCGAGGGTTCCGGTAACCATGATCGTTGCATAGGCTGTGACAATTGTGGTTGACTTATATGTCCCAATGAGAGACATGATTCACTTCTAATCCGAACCATCCGAATAAAGACACATTATGAAACCCGCGTATACCATCGAATATATATAGTTAGTAATATATCTCATAATCACCACTACTATAAATGAGAGACCATTATGTCAGGTGGTGATGTGAGCTAGGACTTATGCTCTTCCATTTTCTAGTAATACTATGATTTCTAAAAATTTGGACAATATGTTGGTACAAGAGCTGTTAGCTCTTTCAACCGCAGCCGTCGGGAGACCCTTGGTTTCTCTTTTAGTTCTTCTCATCTGCTATAACATTTCCCTAACTATCTACCGCCTCATATTTTCCCCTATCACTTCATTCCCAGGTCCACGTCTTGCCGCCATTTCAGGCTGGTATGAATTCTATTATGATGTTATAAAACATGGGCAATTTCTATACAAGATTGAGGAGTTGCACGATATATACGGTCAGATCTGCCTTCTTCTTGAACGTTCAAAGACTAAATCAATTTCTCGACAGGGCCTATTGTTAGAATTAACCCTTGGGAGCTATCAGTTCGAGATCCCGATTTCTATTCTTCAATATACGTGACTGCATCTACTAGACGTTCCAGTATGTACTGGAGACATAGAGCAAATGTTGGGTTTAATGGAAAGTGCCGATAGAAATAATAATAGGGACATCTACTGACTATCTAAATAGATGCAATATTCTCCACGGAGAATCACGAGCTTCACAGGCTGCGAAGAAAGCCTCTGGAGATCTTCTTCTCTCGGCAAAATATATCTCGAATTGAACACATGTTGATTGACCAATGTAAGCTGCTTGATAAGCGCCTAGGCTCTTATCAAGGCACTGGTTCAGTCGTTCAAATGAAGCATGCTTATACTGCCTTCAACACCGATGTCATAAGTAGTATTTGTTTCGATCAAACTTTTGGTCTGATTCTGGAAAAGGACTTTTCACCAAGCTGGTGTGTATAACCAATAAAGAATTTGTAGAAAACTTTTTCCTGACTCTTGCAACTATAGGTCAGACGCATTGCACAACGCTATGTTGAAGGCAAGCTTAGCTCTTCACTTGCAATGGCTTTTGGGGTACAGTCCATTTCACCACGAATGCAAACCCATACACTAACATTAAATAAGACTAATTCAAATCATTCCTTACGAAATACTACGCTTGTTCGCCCCGGGCAGTGTTCATTTGAAGCGCTTTAAGGATGTGAGTCAATTAGATGTCTTGAGTGTTCCAATTCTTATTCTATGACAGTATATAAGAAAACGTACTCAAGAAGAGAGCAATCATATCTTGGGTGAAGGAGACGACCAATCGACATCTCGTAAATCGGTACTCCGCCATCTACTCAAGAGTGACCTACCAGAATCGGAAAGGTCAGTTGAGCGAGTGAGTAATGAGCTGGCTGGCACAGTTGCTGCTGCCGCTCTAACTACGCCTCACGCACTCTGTATCTTAACTTACCATGTTCTTTCAAATCCCCATATGGAACAACGACTACGAGAGGAACTGCGTGCTCCTATGGCTGCTTTCCCGGATGAGATTCCAAGTTGGAAGGATCTTGAAAAACTACCGTACCTCCAGGCCTGTATTAAAGAATGTCTACGGTGAGTAGTTTGTTTAGCCTACTGTCTTTCAGCTTTCCACCTTATGCCTGACATATACTTCAGTGCCGGGATGCCTCTTATACGGCGTCTTCCTCGACGCGCTCCTGATGTTTCAATTGTATATAGGGACTGGCTCATTCCTAAGAATGTAAGTTAATGGATTGTATAGCTCGTGTGAAGTTATATTAATGAGTATATTGATGCTCTTAGACACCAGTTGGCATGTCAGTGTATGCCATGCATACCGACCCCTTAGTATTCCCGGAACCACACAAATTCAAGCCAGAACGGTGGCTCGGAGATTACAACCCCCTGATGGATCGTAATTATGTTCCATTTAGTAAGGGCTCTCGAGCATGTCCCGGTAAACAGTGAGTACTGAAATACACAGTGAAATCTTTTAAATGCTGACATTTTTCAAGTCTTGCTTATGCTCAAATCTCATTTCTTTTAGCCACTCTCTTCAGGCCTAACGGCCCCAAAATGCAGCTTTTTGATACTGATGAATCAGATGTGAAGGGTGTTATTGACTGCAATGTCCCTCTTCCAAAGTCGGACAGCAGAGGTCTCAGGATCATACTACTTTAGGATCTTGATATTTCTCTCACAAATCAAGATGAAACTATGCAGAAGGGAGTGGCGGTCGATCGGCATAATTTTGAACCTCCTTTTGTAGTCAGCCGGATTAGAAATACATGGCTTGCCAGATAAGCCGGAGCAATTAGATATGAGGCAGAAACAGATTGTAGGCAAATCGAAGAATTAGCGTCGTAATTAAATGAAGATCATATTACACTTTGATATAGTGGAGCACCTTATTTACTACTAAATCTGATCACATTATAAAAGTAGCTCTTAGAAAGTGATGGATCCATATAGAAGTATAACGCGAACAGGGTTCACTAATCTCTCAAACCAGCAGCTCAAACCTATCTTCGGTTTGTGACAACTGAGCAGTCACCAGATTTCCATAACCAAGGACGGTTTGCTATCACCGGGCTCGCCGAGATCTGCAGTTACTGTAGTAAGCATTATCACAAACCCACTCTTTGGGAAGTCTGGAAATATACTCTACAGCTTAGTTTTGTCACGATAGTAGTAGTATCATTACAGATCCGCCCCATCGAAACCGTCGATCTATGCGCTATGAAGTGATACCGAGACAACGCCGTTTATCACAAATTTGTCCCGCCAAAACCGGCGACTAAACCACTCAAAACAGTAGCGCCGAGACAACGGCGATATGATTACCAACAGGCTCTATGACTTTGTACGGGGCCGTCCCTTTGTACCATGCGGGTGCTACAAAAAACAACATAAATAGACAGCCTAGTTCCCTAGTCATCTTGTTAATTTCGGATTCATCACTCATTCTTCTGTGACATTCAACCATCCCACTATAAACCCAAAATTCAGGCCAGTGTTTCTGGTAAATTCAGTCTAGGTCAGTTATAACTTCGAACCTGGAACTATTTCTATGGTGCTTTTGAAGTTCTAATATGAACCAGCAACAAAGCCTTTGCACTTGCCATCCTCCCATTGCAAATTTACTGATGCTCAAGATGTCTTCCAAAATTGAGGCTTCCAACTCTGAACTACTTCCTACGGTACCAAGCGAGGTAACGGCATCCTGGCTCAGTAGTATACTCGGACCCCGGGTGAAATCTGTCGAGTTCAGGGAAATCGCCCTGGACCAAACTACAAGCAAAATTCACATTAGCCTCGCTTATGAGGATGGCGTGATTGCGAAAGATCGACCAAGGCATTTATGCATCAAAGGAAATTTTAATCCAGAACAGATGAAGAAATATAGAGACACCTTGTTGCCCTTGTCTACACATGAAGTTCAGTTTTTCAACGATATTCTGCCTAAACTTAACCACATGTCTACAATCAAGGTGTGGTGGACTGGTCTGAATAAAGACCAAGATCAAGCCATTCTATTGATGGAAGATATGGTCCTCCAAGGTTGCAAATTTGGACAAATACAGCAAAGCTGGTCTATTGAGCGTGTCAAAGAAGGCCTCGAACAACTTGCTAGTCTACATGCTAGCACTTGGAATGCTTCTGCTGAGTATTCATCAGTCACGTCTAACTACGAGCAAGTTGTCCTGTCTCTGACTGAAAAGGAGCCGTGGGAATACCTACTACTGGGTGCTGACCGCCCGCCTTTTCCTGATTTTCTCAAAGACAGGGAACGTACTATTGCAGTTTTGAATAAGCACTACACTTCGAAAAACCCAAAGTTTTTTTGCATCGTCCACGGGGACCCGCATGCAGCCAATACATATACCGATCAAGAAGGCAAACTGCACCTATACGATTGGCAATTGTGGCATTTTGGCTCTGCTTTTCACGACGTAGCATACTTTATTGTCGGTGCCCTGTCCGTTCAGGATAGGAGAGACTATGAAATGCCTCTCTTAGAGTATTATCTGGAGTCTCTGCATCAATTTGGTGGGCCATCTCTTTCGATCGATGATAAGGAACTTCTAAATGAGTATTCTAAGTCAACTTTGGCCGGTATTGGGTGGGTTTTCTGCCCCTATTCAATGCATAGTAAGGAGGACGTTTTTGCTATGTGTGAGCGGTATTGTGCTGCAATGGTGGACCACAAGGCTTTTGAACTGGCAGAGTCTTCTTAATTAAATACTAGGCAGCCTCAAAAAGGTGCTTCAGGCCCTTTCAATCCAGCTTTTTTGCTTTTATTACACACATCAGCGCGATTCGTGGCGTTGGTATAACCACTCTATCACAAGGTCAGACTGAACTACTCGAATCATTACTCTCTTGTAGAGACTAGAGATAAGCGGAAAAGCTTACATTTGGTTCAGGGCCAATATATTTAGTTGCGCATATACTTAATACAGGTGCATTAGTCGTCCAAAGTTTCTACGCAAATAATATAAGAGATAACTAAGGGGTTGTGTATTAATTTGATCACCTCGATAGGGCCAACAGTCCTACCTGTCCTCCCTATCAAAGCAATCAAATACGATTCTCCTTTATATTCAATATTTAATAATCTACTCAATGTAACTTGTACTATCCGTATTTATGTGGCCCAAAGTCTCCTTATTTGTCTAACCATCGAGCGTCGCGGCAGCCCAACCATATCAACATCGGCTTGCACCACAGTCCTCTCATGTAACCATTGGAAATTTGTATTTACAGAGTAGAACAAGCTGTTGCAAATCATCGCACTCTCTCAAATGTGGCTGACTGGAATAAACGCACCGATGGATTCCAGCCAAGTGGCAAACCCCGCTCTGTGCCGTGTCTCACTCAATTCCACTCTTTTCCACTCTTTGGTTCGAGTTGCCGCCATCTCACCATGACGGCGGTGGTCCAATCTAATCACTCATGGCTGAGCTGGCCAAGCTTTTATCGTAAGAATTACATCACTGGCTAAGGGGCTAATGCGCGAGCGAGCAGGACAACTGGGGCGATCGGCGACAGATCCACGATCATCGGGATACTGATGCGGGGTCTTGTCTTGCATAGAAAACTACAAATAACGCAGACGGCACCCTGTGCACTTGATCTGACTTCATTTCACAATATAAAAAGAAGCCTTACACATGTAAAGAACAAATATTTACAAAAGTTATAACTCTCATCTTTCTCTACTCGGTATTTCTGTCCTTTTGTTACAATGACCGACCGTGTTAGAGTTCGTTACAGCTTCAAAGGTATCGAAGAGTACGAGCAGACAAATCAGAAAGTGCGCGAGTGAGTGTCGAGTTAGCATATTTCGGGTCCTTCATAAAATCTAACAAATTTATGAAAGAATTATCCTTGAGGACACCAAAGAAGAGAATTGGATCGAGACCCGATCCATGCCTCCGCTCGGCTTCCCACCGTAAGTCATCTCACCGCCTACATATTGAACATTGTGACTTATTCCACGGGTATTCCTAGTCCCTTGACCACAGAAGCAGCCGCCAAGTTGAAGGGACTCGAATCCGAGGGGGTGACAATTACAGAACTGGAAGATGACTGAATGGTCATCAATGCATCAGCTTGCGAAGCGTGTGCTTAGCATGACTGTGATGATTCAAAAGAACTCTATGGGGCAAAACTCTCAATAGCTTACAAAAACTTTAGTACTTGTTTTTATTTAATGTACCCATTTTGCCGCGCCAGGTAATATGATTTCTTTCTGCCTCGTGTCACTTTCACTCTGTCGCAGCGGCAGATTCCGTCCAGCCCTCGGCCCATTCTTGCCGTCGTATAGACTGCTGTCGCGACCTAGTCCTCTTCAGATTTAATTAATGTAGGCGCCTCAAACCCATGTCTCTTATGATGTCCCAGTGAAACGCCAGAATGCTCACTTCGCTTGATGGCTAACGGCGCCCGGTGACGTTGGGTGCTCATGCCTCGGGCAGTTGGGAGTCGGCATCTGCAAGTGCCGGCATTTTAACTCACAATCCGAACCATTGGGTCCCAAAGTAAGCTTGAACAAGTTAATCTCAGTTCCAAAAATCAGCGCGTGCACTAGCATGTCTCGGTGTTGTTACGAGGGGCGCTGAAGCTGAAGCCACATTCCAACACTAAGGTTAGCTCCGCCTCATTCCTTCTGCTTAGACGGTAGGCTCTAACCAATCAAATAAAGTGCAAATGAAATCAATGGCATTTTTGAACAATCCCCTGCCATCAAAGCCCAATTTGGTCTTGTCCGGAACCAACCTTGATCCAACTAGCCGTTAACCTACCGGATAACCGGCTTGGCAAGGGCGCTTATTGCGGGCGACCCAGAGCGCTGGAGCCCTTTTGGAGCAAGACAGAGAGCTTCCAGCCCCGTCTAAATCACGATTAGTATTGACAACAAAGACATCAAAAAAAATCGGTGTAGATGTGTAAAGGGTCTATAGGTGTAACCATATCGGTTCAATGCTATTCCGAATGGTCGAACTCTACCCAACCCTACGTGTTCAACACACCATCGAACCCGAGCTGGCCTCAAGGCACACTATTTACGGTATCATATGACCATCTAAGGCTCGAAATGCCAAAGTCGAATGGATATTCGTATAGGGGATAGCAAGACCGAGTGGCTTGACTTGGCTTCCACCCAAATCGAGCTGGGTCTCGACCAGTACAGAGAATCACAAGCCACGCCACAAATAGTGACTGCAAACTTTGGGAATTTGGCACCGAATAAGGAACGTTTAATGGGTTTTCACCCCTATGGCTGGTCTAAATCTCAGCCTGTTCACGCCAAAACATGACATTTTCTCGCCAAACAGAGACTAATGCACAACGTTTACACTGAGGTGGAGTATGGCTTGTGAGACAAATCTAGACCTGTTTTGACACTTACTGGATCCCCCTTTTTGGGACTTGTTAGAGTAGAGCAGGGCGAAAAAAGCAGACTACAAGAAGGACTGTCGTCTCCCTCTCAACTCTTGAATTCAGGGCTACTCGCCACTGCCAACCGGTTGGTCAAGCTATCGCTTTGTGCAGCCTGTAGGGCCCAGTCCGTTTCCTGGTGCTCTGGATGTATGGAACGGGAATATTATTACTCTTGAGGCGTTTACTGTGCATCCGTAAATAAGGAATAGCCACGATTATGTATAATGTGGAGGTTGAATAGGAAACAGAATGCCAACTTGAACACACAACACAAATCCAAGTCATAATTAGGTTATTTAATATTCTAAATTTAATTTGCATTTAATGCAAGACTGGACTTTCTCCTTGAAGCGTTTTACTTACACGTTGCGATACAACAATCCCCAGTCAATGGTTAGCTACCCTAAATCTCGGTCAAGGCTTGGTGAGAACCCCACATGCTTCCGGGCACCCCCCACCTCTCACCTGGCGCTTGCTCCACGCCCAAAGAAAAAAAGTTGGCCGCCCGTGGGGATTCTCTTCAACACCAAGAACCAACCATCACCAACTTGCTCTTCTTCCTCAAACGTGCGCGCCCAATTGCCCGGCGCACAACCATAACCAACCATGGCTCCTCACGAATCCCAAATGCCATTTATCAGGAACCTAGCTTCCAGTGGTTTGTCTCCCTCTCCTCCGCCATTGTCCTCGTGTTGTAAATCTTCCCTTGCTAAAAAAAAAAAACTTGTTGTCTTGTAGACCGCAAACTCCGCACCGCAGCGCTCGAATCGCTCCAGTCCTTCCTCGCCTCCCGCTCGTCCCTCCAGGACGCCGACGCCCAGAAGCTCTGGAAGGGCCTCTTCTACGCGCTCTGGATGACGGACCGCCCCATCCCCCAGCAGCGCTTGGCCACCGACCTCGCCAACCTGCTCTTCACCCTGCAACCCGCCTGCGCCGTCCCCTGGCTGCGCGGCTTCTGGACCGTCGTCTGCGCCCAGTGGACCGACATTGACGTCCTGCGCCTCGAAAAGTTCCTGCTCCTCGTCCGCCGCGTCTTCGCCGCCCACGCCCGCCTCGCCAAGCAGCACGACTTTGCCGGCGAGACCCCCGCCGCCCTCGTCGCCGTCCTGGCCGAGTTTCCCTTCGAGCTCGAGGGCGACATGCGCAAGGTGCCCGTGGGCATCCGCCTGCACGCGCTCGACATCTGGGTCGACGAGCTGGAGCGCGAGGGCGCCCTGGCCGACGACGCCGCCAAGGACTTTGTCAAGCAGGTCGGCGACCTCGTCATTGCGCTCAAGCGCTGCCCCGTGAAGCCGGTGCGGGAGCGCGCGGGGGACAGCTACTACGACGAGAGGTTGCCTTGGGGTACACCAGCTAGCGACAATGACGAGGAAGGCGACGACGAGGATGCTGAATGGGGTGGCATTGACGACTAGAAGGAGCAAAAGGAGCATGTGAAATAGTACGGACAGCACCAAGACCAAGGGACAAAAGAGAGCACGACGGCGTATGGCGTTGGGAATAATTTCTATTTCATGGGGAACTAAAAGAGAGAAAGAGGCTTGTGGCAAGGGCAAAAACTATTTCGAATCATCTTTTGTCGCCTTGTCTTGAATGCGTTTTCATGTCAAGAGAGAAGAAAAAAACAAGGTTGATAGATACCAGCTGTGTACCAGGACACCATAAACAATATTTATATATATCTACACAGAAAGAAAAGAAAAAGAGCGTTTCACACATCTTTTATGAAACAAAAAAAGAGATTAAGTATTTGCAACGACTTCCTGGTTCGAGTTCAGGGTTTTGTATCCATTAACCGGTTCGTAAGCAGCGTAAGCTTGCCCGTATGTTCTTTTTTTCCTTTCCTGCGTGGGCACTATTATTTCGTATCAGCTGTAATCCATCATCCCCCAACTCCGTGTGCCAGCCATGAGCAATCACCACACTCGCTGGTCTCCTCCAATTGACTCGTCATCCTCCTCCTCGACTTCGTATCCCATTTCCCGGGCTTCTTGTGCGCGTTCCTTGGCAATGCGTGTCTGGTGCCATGCATCCCACTTGGCCTGCTGGTCCACTGGCTCTTGTCGAGATCCTGATAAACCCTTCTTGTCCAGGCGGCGGCGATGCTGGCGCTTTTGCTCAAATGTGAGGTTGTCAACATCAACGTCGTTAATGTCACGGCCATGGTACAGGTCGAGCAGATCGGCGGTCCAGTCGTCCACCTCTTCTTTGATCTTGTCTACAAAAACACGACCTTGACCGCCAGTTGTCCACTGATCTAATTTGACAGGAATCGCAATGCCAAAAGTCGGATCGTCAAATGAGAAGACGCAGCTGTTGCCGTCGCAGGTAGCTGGGCGACAGTACTTGGCGCACATGGTAGACTCGGCAGCGTACCAAAGGGAAAAGACAAAAACGAGAACACCCAGCATAGTAAACCGGAACGATGGCTTGCGACGATAGAGGCGGGGGATAGGTAGCTGGACATACGAGCCCTTGGCTGGCTTCACATGTGTTGTGCACGCAGGGGCGGGCTTGTGGTCCTGGGTTGAAGCGTCCATCTTGTCCTCCGACTTTTCCTCGGATTTGACTGTCAACTTTTCTTCCAACGCTTCTTCCGAATTTTCTGCCAACTTTTCGGCAGCTGCCTTCTCAGCGCTCTTGGTCTCGTGCGCAAATTGGTCTTCAAGGCGCTCAATGCCCTTCTTGGCGGTGCGGATACCCATGAGACCAGTCTGCAGAGACTTGCTCATTCGCGAATAGGCTGCGAGCTCGCCGTCAGAATGGTCTGAGTCTCTCGAGGCGCCCATCTTGTTGCTGTTGGTGTTGAGTTTGGTGTCGAGATCCAGGCTAAAGTCGAAGTCGTCGTCAAGCGAAGGGTCGTCGGGGAGGTTTCTTAGCAATGCCTTCATTCTAGGTGAAGGAGTTTTGTTGCCCAGTAAAACTTCCTCAATGTCATCCAAAGTAGAATCCTCAATGTTGTGCGTGCGTTGAAGTTGCATGAGGTCGTCCTTGACTGTGGGGGGTTTGGCCGAGTTTTTAAGTGTTCGTCTGCGCCGGGGCAGTGAGTGTGAGCGCCGCCTTCTCACGCCGGTTGACACTGACATGGACTCGGATTTCTCGTCAGTCCCCGGGTCAGATGTTGTGTCAGTGTCAGCACTCTGCCACCCGCCATCTGACCTCCTGTCCCTATTTGCCGAAATGGACCTCAATCGTGCTGGTCTTGTAAAGTCGGTCGCTTTGCCCTCTCTGGTTGATGTCGCCGACCTTGTTCGTGGCCGCCTCACATCCTCCGTCACCTTTTCCCCGCGTAGTGACGTAGATGTAGTTGATCTTGGTCGGAACGGCTTTTCATCCTGCCACAGGTCTTCACTCAGCTTTTCTTCGCGCGCTGATGCAGCTGTAGATGACCTAGATCGCCACGGCTTTTCTTCCTGTAGTGGTTCTTCGGCTGCCTTTTCCTCGCGGGCAGAAGCAGCTGTGGATGACCTCGACCGCAACGGTTTTACTTCCTGTCGTAGCTCCTCGGTTGCCTTTTCCTCCCTAAGTGATGCAGCCGTCGAGGCCCTCGATCGTAGCGGCCTTTCCTCCTGTGGTAGTTCTTGTGGTTCCTCCGGCAGCGGCTCCTCCTTTGGCTTTTCGCGTGGCTTTTCATCCCTGATCTCAATCTTTTCTACCTTGACAGTCGCTGGTGTATCGACATACGCGCCTACGACCCGGGGTGTTGGCATCGTAAGGGGATCTGGCTTGGTCTGCTTGGGCGTAACAGTCACATCGAGCGGGTCCGTCTTCTCCTCGAGCTCGGTCAGTGGAGAGGCTGCGCGAACTGAGCCCTTCTCTGAGTGGGTTTCACCGGGGGCAAAGAGCTTCATCTCGCCCTCTATCCGGTCTGTGGGGTCTATCTCCGACTGCATGCTGGATCTCTTACTCTTCAGCGAATCGGTCGAGTGCGAGCGTGGGAGACCGGCGAATCCAACCGTAGGCTTTGATGCTTCGCGATCTCTGGCGTTATCATGGATCGACTGTCTCGGGCTGTGTTCGGAGTTGCGCCGTGGCATGGCGGATTTCAGGTCTGAGCCCCCGGCCGCAAATCTGTCGGTCCTCGGCGGGCTGGCGGGTGATTGGGGTTCCTCTGGCGCGGGGCTGGAGGTGGCAGCTCTTGCCAGCCGCCGAAGTAGCTCCCGCGAATCGCTGCGTCTGTGATGATGGGAAATAGCTGGTCGAGCAGGGACGACTTCATCCTTGCTGATACTAGGCTTGTCTTCTTCACTAGGCTGCATATGGCCGGTGTACTCTCTGGCCTTGAAAATTGTGACGGGAGTATCGGGAATTCGTTCTCCAGCCATCTCAAACGCAGACTTTGGTCGCGGGAGCTCCCTTACCTGGGGAGCCGGGATCGAGGTCTCTTGCACGCTCCGGCTTGACTGAGGACGAGCCTGTTCCGGGGATAGCGACGGGGACAGGGGACGTGGTGCTGTGTTTGAGTTCTGTTCCCGAATCTCGTCCAACCTCATCTTAGCCAAGGCTCGGTTCGAGATGCCGTTAACCTCACGCTGGCGAATGTCATCTAGCTTTGTGTTTGTCGGTCGTGGCAGAGTCCTGTTAGGAATGGGGATCTGATGCTCAGCCTGGACCTCTCGCTGTTGTATTTCGTCTAGCTTCGTGTTCCGCGGTCGTCGCGGGGACTGAATAGGAATATTACTCCCGGCCTTGACCTCCCTCGACCTGATTTCATCCAATTTGGTGTTGCGCGATCCCGGGTTCGCTACTCTAGTGCGTGAGTTGATGTCGACCTCGCTACCCTCATCGAATTTGATTCGATCTGCAAATGGCTGGGCCCCTCCCATCCTAATTCGAGGGCTGTCGGAAATCTGCAGGCTTCCTTCTGTAAAATCCTGGTCGAGCTCCCAGGCGAAGCCCTTTTCGGGCGACGCACTCTTGGCGGGCGATGGACCTTCGGGCTGTTGTTGTTGTTGTCGTGCCTCATTCTCCACTGACGGCCACGGCAAGTCTTCTATTCCGGGGACAAGGGCGGGGATGCGACCTTGTCTCGTCAGGTCGTCTTTGGATGGCAAATGTTTCAAGGACCTTGTACCGGGCTGAAGTCGGTTGGTATCTGGTTGTTGCGTTTCTGTTTGGGGGGCGTTCGTGGTGATATCCTGCTTGGTTGCGTTGACCTTGGTGCTGGTGGAATCCAAAAAGGCTTCTGCTCCAAATCCCACCCGCGGCTTTCCGTACCACGACCTTCGCCTGGGGGAGTCTTGTTTCTCCGGGGAGCTTCTCAGTTCTGCGGCCAAGGTCGAGGTGGCTACGGATTGTCGCGAAAAGGGGCGGGCGGGGGCTTTGCTGTCCAGGTGGTCCTGTCCCAAAATCTTCCTCATCTTCTTATCCTCCTCCTCGCGTCGGGCGCGGGCAACCCGGGGTGCCGGGCTGGGCGAAGCGTCCATGATCTGGCTCTGGTCGCTCTCGTCGTCATCCTCCAGGCCGGCTCGGCTGAATGCCTCAGCCAAGGACAGCGGCTTCCGGTTCGAAAAATGCATGCTCGTGGGTCTCGGGATACGCGAGCCCCCTGACGAATTGAGGCTGCTGTTGCTCGATTTCCTCTCTATGGTTCTCAATTGCGGGATGGAGCTCGTCCGGCGTAGCATGCTACTGTCGATCAGGCTCAGGCGGTTCCTGGTGGCGCTGGGTTGAGCGCGTTCGTTCTCCTTGTTGACCTTGATGTGGCTGTCGTCCCTCGACGCAGTGCTCGAAAACAGCGGCTTCCTTCCCGACTCCTTGACGACGAGCAGGCTCGAGGGCCTCCCGTTGGGGCGCGGTCCCAGGAGATTGTTTGCTCGATCCATCGTAAGAGTTGGCGACAAAAGTTGGGGCGGTGACGGTTATAGGTATTAGATGGCGGGCGAATGCATCGTCATGGAACAGGGGTGGGCGCGATCATAACATGGCAGAGCAGATGCGCGAACCAGCGGTGTGACGGCGTGGGTGGGCGGGTAATGCAAATTATACACGTGTCTGGTGCTTCGGGTCTGGTGATGAGATACAGTAAAAGGTGAATTATCGCGAGGCGGGCCAATGTTTTGAGGAGTCGAGTTGAGATGTGTCTTGAATCTTGTCGCGTTCGAGACGTCTGGACCCGGGGGGCCTGTCTTGGCGCCTGTCCCGCTCCACCCACCCCTGCCGTCCATCGCCCGCCCCTACAGTTGCCCCTACAGTTGCCCCTACAGTAGCAGCACAGTAGTCCGCATGCTGCTGCTTACTGACTCCCGGTCCGTCCGGTGACCCCCCTGACGGGCACCGGCAAAATATTTGATCCGTGCACCATGCGTGGGGTCATCATATCAACAAAGCCGGGAGCGACGTCAGTGACCGAATCCGGAGAGGGCATGTTCGTGTCATCGTGTTTTGAACTTGGGCCACTTTTTACTGCGAGATGGGCTTGTTTGTTTTTTCGTCGCGATGGTCGGGGATTTTTCCGGGGGGGAAAAAGGAAAAATTAAAAAAGAAAGCCTTGCCAAAACGCTCATAGCCTGCATCTACCGGACTTTCATCCCAACCCCAGTTTGACAGGTCCCTCACCCACTGAGCAAGCCCTGCTACGTGCACTCCGTTTCCACAACCGTTTTCAGGTCTTCTTTGCGAACCTGCAGCAGCCCGAAAAGACTAAAAAGGGAAACAAAACAAAAAGAAAAAATTAAGTCGTCACGTCGCAGCTCTTAGTAGCATTGGCTTGTTTATCCGCCAACTCTCCCACCCAACGTTTATCGCCACCACCATGTCGCTGTCGCTGGTGGACCTCCCTGTGAGGCTCCGTACTAGCAATAAGCTTGCCAAGTGCCAACTCTGACCCCTGACTAGGCCATAGTCAGATTAAGCAGCCTGTCGCGTGCTAGCCATGGCAACTTCGGTCTCTCGGCTATCATATGGACTGACTCGAAATCAGCAAGTAATGATGCTGTATTTATATTTCCTCTTGCTGCATTTCCACATACATACAAAAGGGATGCACTTGTCCAACCAGAACATGAGGAAATAATATTCGCTTATAGCAGCCACCTTAGCTTTAGACAACCCCATGCATCTAATTATGTTATAATTTATTTCCCCCATTACCCTTGCCATCGTTTAGCGACATTACTATACATCTTTGTCTCATTTATATTATTTTTTGGCTGCAATATGCAGCTTTTCGGTCAGCATCTTTACGATGCCATCGCTCCTTGCTCTCATGGCCGTAGATAGGGCCGTGTCACCCCAGCCGTCCCTCATATTTACATCAAACCGGTTGGTTTCTAGCAACAGCTTGAAAATGGCCTCATTCCCAACATCTGCGGCTAGTATCAACGCACTCTGGCCCCTGGCACCGTACGTTGCCTCGTAGTCGACTTTTCCTGTATCAAGGATTAATTGGACAATGTCCTTGTTTTGTTTTCTGATTGCAGAAAACAATGCCGCATCATTGTCGCGGTTTCGCACGCTGGGCAGAATGCCGTCTTCCCTGAGCAGCATTCGGGCAAAGTCGTCGCTTCCGCTCTCTACAGCCCAGTAGAGAGGTGTAATGTTGAAGCTGTCGAGAGCATTAATGTTAATCCTCCCTCTTCCAGCGTCGAGGAGCATTTGAAAAGCCCGCTGGTGCCCTTTCAACATAGCACCGGTCAGTGGTGTCCGGAGCTTGTTGTCCCGCCTGCTAGGGTCGACCTGTGGATGAGCCAGGAGAAGCTCAAGCAGCCTTTCCTGTCCAGCTTCGGCAGCCCAGAAGAGTGGAGTCTGCTGGTTCTGATCAGGCAAATCTGGCGATGCAGAGAGATCCACAAGACGAGTAAAATATCCCTCGTAGCCAAGCTCGGCGCAATACGAGATTGCGGTTCGCCCTAGGGTATCTTGGCTGTTTGGGTCTGCCCCCAGCTCCAGCACAGCATCTACAACCTCTATCCAGTCGTTGCGCACGGCGAGCGGCAGTGCAGAATTGAGCTCAGTTCCAAATTGGCCAGAGGCGATGAAGCACAGCTTATACAAGGCGACAACTCGATTGCGAGAGTGCAGCGCCTCAATGAAGTGTTGCTGGATTTGTCCCGGATCTTGCGGGCCTTGTTCAAATTTGCAGAATTTGGCTGCAACATCCCGATAGCGCTCTAGGATCTCCTTGATATCTGCATCCTGGCCATAATTCTGCTTATTTTCTTCTCCGTAAATTTTCTTATCCTCTGATGTACTATGGTGATGGCGTGCATAGGCCTTCTGCATCCAAGCAATGCCTTTCAGCCCAAACCGGCGTCCAGTCTCCGACAACTGAGCAAGTGACCATCGGTACAGCTCCCCTATGGCAAGGAGAGCCTCTTTGAAGATTGCCGCTCCAAATTCCCGTGCCTGTTCTTCCTTTGGCGCTTCATAATAGCACTGGCAGGCCCAGTGCAGCAGGGTCTCGGCTCGTTTCCACTCGCCCTCCTTTCTGTAATTATCGGCGCCTTTGATGACGGCCGATAGCATTTGTCTCTTATCTGGGCGGAAGCGGTCCCCGAGAGCCGGAACGATGCTCAATATCGCATCAGAGTAGGAACCCAGACCATTGTCAATAAAGGCTTGTGCGAGGGCTGTGACGGTCGGGCTTTCCAAGCGAATCATGCCCGAATTTTCCACCACGACAACATCATTCTCAGGAAGCTGTGATCTCAGAGACATCATGAGTGCGAGAAATAGATCCTGGGCGCAGACTTCGAGGATCGAATCGCTCGCGGCGGCGTACTGTATTCGAAGAGGCGTATCAGATGCAAGCACTTCGGGCAAAGCATTCCAGCCACAGAAGCGGCGTGACTTGCCTGTCGTGGTACCGGGATCTTCTCGAGGAGGCATCCATTTCGGAAGTTCTTCACTGTCTGGTTTATAATCATCACGGCACACCCACCTGTCTTCCAAGCTGTAGTTTCCAGTCTCGTCAACAGTGACCAGGGCTTCGGACAGCCGGACCTTGTTCGGACCAAGCCAAAGATCCATCTCTGCTTTTCTGTCTCCGATTCGGTGCCAAGTCTCGTCGTCAAGTCCAGCAGAAACAATTCGTTCTGCCTCAATCTTTTCGACCATGGACTTGCTGTTTCCCGATTCATCTTCCATGTGGAGCTGCTCGTTCGAAAATAGCGACCAGACCCAGAGGCCCAGTACGGCCTCTATCTGCGCCGTATCAGTGCTCCATCTAGTTTGTATTCGCTCCGTCGGTGGTCTCAGAGTGACGCCAACAGAACTCTTGGCATAAGTTTTCTTCTCCCAGGGAACTGAAAATGCCATGGCTTTGACTCCTAGGATAACTTCTCCCATATCCTCTCTTGGCAAAAGACTCTGGCAGGCTTGGCAAATTGCTGCAGATAATTTTCGGGCTGTGGCGCGGACCTTGACGTATTGGTCGTCCCATACCAGGTACTCATTCTCCTCGAGTGGTTCAAAAGTATCACAACCTGTCAAACAAGCCAATCGCTGCCGTACCTCGAATATTTCGACAATGTCTTTCTTCCACGTCTTATGTCCCTTGAGTTTAGATGCCTGAGATCCTGACGCTGATGAGTTGTCGTCGCTCTTTTTTGACTGATCATCTTTTTCAATATGCGATGAGGTACGTATCTTTTCGTGCAAAAATACGTCTCGTTTCTTCACATCCTCACACTTTCCAGTGATGTGCCAGGCGAGCTTTTCGGAGTTGCGATGAGCAATCTCAAAGGCAAGCCAATCAAGCTCGTGGCCAGCCACAAGATCAGGCATCTTGGCAAGCTTGTTGTCGTGCCTCCCAAGCCGCTGTATTCGTAGTAGTCCTCTGAGCACACTCATTACAACGGTTATAATTAGCTGCGCAATGGAGACCCAGGCATTCAGCCCGCGCAGACCTATGAACTGCATGATATACCCAAGTAGAGTTATAATGACTGCAAACCAGGTGTATTTCTCAAACCTTCTGTTGTCAAAGTCTTTTCTCGACGATGTCCATTCTTTTAGAGGGTCACTCTCCTTGTCAAAATACGCAAAGGGGTCGAAGCTCTGGTCGCCGACACTTTGAGGTCCTGGCTGGAGCCAAAGGAGACGGCTCTCTTCGGCCTTGTCCCCATCCTTTCCCTCCTGTCGCCTATACCGTGTCTCATATGTTGTTTGTCCAATGAGGGCTGCACAGCTCCACATTCCAACACACATGAGAATTGTGCCAATGATGAACATGATTGGGGCATAGTCCCTTTGCGCTGGTGTTCCTGATTTGTTCAAGTCCCATCCAAGAACCCAGGACGCAGCCGCAGAAAAGGCGACGACGCCGGATTGCAAGATGAATCCAATAATGGCAACCAGCCAAAACACCCATTTTGGCTGCTTTTTAATACCGGCGTTTAGCGAAAGATTTGGTCTCGGGGCAAATGGCGGCCCTCCTTGAATACGGACCCAGTCAGACGACTCGGGCAGTTGGCGTTCACTTAGGTAATGCCTGAAAATAAACAGGTCCGCCTTGGCGCCCTTTCGCGGCGGGAAGTAGATTAGTTCGAGAATCTGCGGCTGGCCTAGGACGCGAGTGATGCCTCCCTTGTTAAATAGTTCACAAACGTCGCGACTCGTGGACGTGCACAACTCAGCCTCAACCTCTCCATCACCCTCTTGGGACCTGCCAACAAAGGCGCGCAACGTCGAGTGGCCGCAGACGCGGATGGCGGCGACTATGGCCGTGATGATTCCAATAGGGCCCATGGCAAAGATGAAGTAGTCGAGGAATGTGGTGCTCTCGCTCAGATACTGGCGGGTCATGGACTCGCCGAACAGGGCGAGTAGCGGTCCAACATCCGTAGCAAGGTCGTTGGAGAAGTCGGTCAGGTCCTCGGCGCCAGCGCCAGCAACGGCCATGGCGCCGAGGACGAGGAGCAGCCTGAGTCTCAACATGGCTGCGACGACCGCGGGACAATGTGCGCGATTGTCGCTCTGAAGGAGAAAATCATCACGTCGAGGGGAAGCAAAAAGAAATACTGTTCAATGCATCAGATCAGCCCTGCCCAGTCGCTAGTTGCAGGCTCTAGTAACGCCTTGGCAGCAGCGCCCTCAGCTAATTGGGCAGCCAGAGTAGCGTCTTCAAGCGTATGCCGCCTAACTCTCGTCAGCTGTGGGGAAACCGCAGCGGAGTGAGTTGCAGCGGTGAGGTGCATATTCGGATACAGGAAGTGTTACAAGGAGATAGAATTGGGTTGAAGAGAATGAAACACTCTTCGCACCGAGCCGAATATTGACGGCATGTAACGGTGTTGTTGACAAGGTTCCATTATCTGAGACGCTGACCTGCGGGGCACGCGACAGCCAAGAGCTGACATCATTACTAACATTAGCGCTCCGTCCGAAAAATCCAAAGATGAATCAGAGAGTAAATAAAAATAGGCATTGCGCAATAACCGTATTGTTTTAAACGATTTTATGATTTTTATACCGTGCTATGGTTATTTCATCTCAAGTCATAGTGACATGTGTTGTTGTGAAAGCAAGAAACAATCCAACCAACAATGACGGCTAGATTACCATTTTTTCGGGTGTGGCAAGACTAGTTGAGGCGGTCAGTAGTAACCGTTCAAGTGCGCGTTACCATTTTTGGGGGGATTTAGTTCTATAGGTGTTCAACAACAGCAAATTTGCTTTCATGCAGAGCAAGGAACCTGCTGCTCGTGCATAGTATGATAGAGTTGGGTTTCTGGCGGTTTGTCAAGAGAGTCTAGCAACAATCACACGTTCGTCATTGGCCGGTCGTAAATAACCAACGAGGAACCAATAGGACCAATCTCACTCTTAATTTTCTTGCGCAAAATTGTAAGCGCCCATATTGGTCGGGCACAAAGTCAAACGTTGCTGTTCAGGTAAATTCTCTGGGCCGCGGTGATAGCGTTCCAAGGCTGCGTAGCGCAAATGTGAACATCGCCGCGGCCGGTTTCTCATCACATGCTTGCTCTGAAACGCTTCTTTGGTAGCGCTTAGGTAAAATCCTGGGTTATAAGTGACCTCATTAGGGAAAAAAATTACAATTTGGTGTCCCAAGCATAGACCACAGCCGGGGTAGTCACTTGATGAGAATATATTTTTTAAAGGTGTGAGTGATGAGATGAAATAAAATGAGGCTCCCATCCCATTTTTTTGGTCACTTATAAATCTAGAGAGAGATAGACATCCCACATGCTGACCGAGATCAAGGATGCCATAACTAGCCAATGCTCTGGGCAAAGTTCCTTGAAATGGTCCTCGGAATCAAATTTTGCCTTTTCGGCTTGTCGGCCGGCAAAGCCTTGCTTTCCCCTAGCGCCACCTCGTGTTTGATCGCTAACTCTATGTGTACTAACTAACAAGACCAAGCTTCGGCAACGGCCTGCCATCCTCTTCGGGCTTCCCGCTGCCATCTAAACCGCTCTGGGTTTGGCTTGGACCCAATTGAGCCTCTCTTCTCTTGGGCGTCATAATCGCCTCTGACAAATTCCGCCATTTATTGCACGTGCACGCAGGTGTATGTGAGTAATGTATGTAATGTGTGGTACTGCTACTACTAATAATAATAATAATCATGCCGGTAGTGGCATGCAGCCTGCACTGCACCCTCAAAGTATATGCACACAATCAATCAATCAATCAATCAATCAATTAATTGCCTGGCCGATCCGCGGAAGAAACGGCAGCGAATCTTACGGGGTGCTGACTGGCGCCACTCCCCACTGGCCGGTTCCCCTTCAGCCTTCTGGAGAAAGCTCGAAGCGAACCACGTGAATTTACGACGCGGGTCAATTATTTCCGCGCGGGTGGATGCAGTTGGGTATTTGCCCAGCCTTGGAGTCGTTAAGATTGGCCAACCAAAGAAAGAGAAAAAAACACCGCAGGCTCTTTATTTTAATTTTCTTTTTTACCTTCCCGTACCGTACCCGTAGCATCAAGGTTTCTTAGTTCAATTTATCGCCCATCCCCTGTTCAAGATTGACCCGCGTCCGTTTTTTGCCCAGCAGATGGATGGCCTTCTCCACTCGGCCAATCAAATGCAGCAGCTGCAATCAATCGCTCACATCTCGTTCTCGTTTGAGGCGCAAACGACTTGGTACTACAGTAGCCCCCCAACCCAAGCATTTCCGCATTCTAGTTGTCCCCTGTGCTTGCTTTGCTTGCTTGCTCTGTGTCCCTCTGTCTGTTTGTCTCTGCGAGTTCATTGTGGTTCCTTTTCTTCTAGGTAGTCCCCTGGAACTAACACGGACACACAAACATAATACACACTCACAAACATGTGCTGTTTTTTAGAGAGAGCCCGGAAACAATGGGCAAACGGAAACATCATGCCATGCCAAGAATATTGCCATCTATTAGAGTTAAATCCCATCTCTTGTTCCTGGTCTCGCCCCTCCACTTTTCGAGAGTCCCGATTAAACCGATCAAACCTAGTCCTGAGCACTTAGCGGCGAAAGGCTTACACACCGAACCGGGACCCATCAAAGGATTTCGCAATTAACCTTTAGATATAATCGTTGCCTTGCCTTCATATCAGTTCCCCATCCTGCTCCTACTCCTTCTCTTTCTTCCCTCACCTTGCTTTTTTTTTCTCTTCTTGTACCCTTTTTTCCGTTTAAGATTAATAAAAAGAAGAACAATGGAAGATACATCAGCGGCTCCGCAGTCAATTCTTCTCAGGCCTTGCGGCAAGATGTGAGCTGCCCTCCCCTCCCCCACCCTCCTCCTCCCTCCCCCTTATCCTCCTCTTCTTGTCACCAAAGAGTCTTCGCAACCAACACAAGGGATTTTTCCAACTATGCAGAGAAATATATTCCACCAGTCGCCACGCATTGGGCATCTACCGCTGCGTTGTCGTATCGGCGCGATACACCAACCCACACCGCCGAGATGAAGCCATCTTCGCCGCCCTCGGCCAGCTCGTCGCCCGCCACCCGATGCTGCGAGTCGGAGTCACAGGCGAAGGCACCAACTCGCCGCGATACACATACATCCCCGAGGTCGACCTGGCAAACCACGTTGCCTTCCGAACGCTGCCCGCCGGTGATGAGTACGAGGCAGGACTCGCGGCTGTCAACGCCTGGTGCCACGACCAGCTGTGGACCGAGATCCAGACACGGCCGCCGTGGAGGATCATTGTCGTAAGGCCGGAGCACGAGGACGGCAGAAGCCCCGAGTACGAGGACGTGGTGCTCTACTGGCACCACGTCCTCATGGACGGCACTAGCGCAAGGAGCTTCCACGAGCAGTTCGCCGAGCTCCTCAACCAGGGTTCAGACGACAGGGACGCCGTCTGCGTGCTCAAGTTCCCCGAGCCACCGGTGCTGCCGGAGCCGCTGGAGGAGACCATGAACTACAACAACAGCGTCGGGTTCGTGAGCCGCACGCTCTGGAACGAGATGGGCCCCTCGTTCCTCAAAACGCCTCCGCCGCGCATCTGGTTCGGCAAGCCCATCGACTTCAGCCGGCCTCACAAGTCCCGCGTGCTGCCCGTGGACCTCCCCGCCCCCGTCGTCGCAAGCATGCTAGCCGAGTCGCGCAAGCACGAGGCCTCCATCACCTCGCTCCTCCACGCCCTGTGCCTCGCTTCGCTGTCGCGCCGCCTGCCCGCCCCCGCCGTGGCCCCGGCCTTCAAGGCGAGCACCCCGATCAACGCCCGCCCCTACATGAGCCCCCCGACCCAGCTCAACGCCGCCCCCAAGGACAGCTTCCGCTGCGCAATCTCCATCACCACCCACGACTACCGCCCCGCCATCGTCGAGGCCTTCCGCAGGCCCGGCGCCGACCTCGACGCCCTCATCTGGAGGACGGCAAAGGACACAAAGGACGACCTCCGCGCCCGCGCCGCCACTCTCCCCGCAAACGACCCCATCAGCCTGCTCAAGCACATCTCCGACTGGGCAGCCTTCTGGACCAAGAAGGACGGCCACGACCGGGACTGCTCCTGGGAGCTCAGCAACATTGGCGTCGTGCGCGGGGTTGCTTCCGAGGACCAGAACAACCCGCGCCACATCTCGCGCGTGCTCTTCACAAACGGAATCATGGTCGCCAGCGCGCCATTTAGCATCAGCGTGGCCACCGCACCGAGCGGCGCATTGACGGCTGGTATATCGTGGTGTGAAGAGGTGGTGTCAGAGGAGCTAATGACGGGTCTTGCTGACGATCTAGTCACATATGCGACCCGATTACATACCACGGGTCAATTTATACCAACTCTAAGCTAAAAAGTCCACATTAGGAAACTCTTGTAGTTAGGTTCGGTTTCATTCATGTAAAAAAAGCTTAAGCGATAACTTTCTTGGATATAATTACAGATTACAATGTACATACATAGATTTACTTCATTCAGCGCATCACAGAGAAGCCAGGCACACATAACATTATTTATATATCATACATAGACCAGAGTGTATATATAATCGATAGATACTGTCCAATAAATCCCGAGACTAACCAAGCCTTCAAAAAAGAGACTCAGCCACCGTCTCTACCATATATAATTGCCAATCTTTTTTTCATATTCTCTTTCTATATATCTCCAAGACTCGCAACTATCCGACAATCTCCAGGAGTCGGGTGCGTCGAGTTTTGCGCTGGAAGAACTAAACAGGTCTCGCAAAGTCCTATGTACGTACGGATTACAAAACGGTGTATTGACAATGACATCATCCATCCCTTTCTCGTCTTCAACAGAAGATCATAGTCGGCTTGCGGAGCCAAACCCATGCATCCGCCTTCTCATCATAGTAGAAGCCCAATCTATCCAAACGCCACGCAAATCAACATGATAAAAAAGAAAAAAAGAAAATGCGTCGCCCCTTTCGCGAAACAAGGGGGCTAGCTCCTTTACCAACCCTCGCCAGGATTTTTCCTTGACCGGGCGCTTCCGCGGAAGTAATCGTAATTTGTGGGATCAGATTCCGTGTCGTTCTGCGCCAGGTTGCTGTAGCCTCGTGGCCCTCCTCCCAGTGCGCCCATTGTAGGTCCTGGGCTGGGAGTGTGAGTTGTTCCCACCGGGGGGCTCATGGGATTCGAGGCCGCGTTGTTGATGAGCCCCAATCCCGATGAGCTACCATTATCCTGCGCATACATGGGGCTGCGAGTCCGCCCAGGGCCCTCAGAACCAATGGTTGCTTGCTGAGTGAAACCGCCAGGGGTTCGGTAGCCCGAGAAAGCTTCCGCTCGTTTACCTCCGAATGGTGTCGAGCGCCCCGACAGGGGGGTACCTGGCCTTGACCCATTATCGCTTCCTTCACCCAACGAGCCAGGCGTATCGGGTCGCACAATCTCGCCGGGACGTCCGTAGATCTCACCGCCGCCGTGATCTTCCGCAAACTCTGCGCGGTTCTTGTAGTATTCAAAGTCCATGCGGTTCTCCGAGACGATTTCGAACCCAGGAATGCCCTCATTCGCCGCCTTTCCAGGGTGTCCGCCCTGCATTGTGTTCAGTGCAAACATGTCCGAGTAGCCACTGACAGTCATGCCATCGCCATTGTTCACCTCTCGGCCGTCAGAAAGTCTTCCCTTGTAGACGGCAGGCAGCACGTTCTGAGCCTTGGAGTGCACCATGGGAGTGATAAGTGCCTTGTACAGAGCTGGGTGACCAAAACGGCTGGCCAACTTGTCGTTGCGCATGCGGTCAGGCTTCTGGGGTACGCTCGCACCGTTGCCCGCCTCGGGGTTCTTGATAAGTGCGCGGGTGCTATAGTAACGCATCTTTGTGTCAAAGGTTCGAGAGCAGTACATCTTGAAGATGACCATGAAGACGGGTAGCGGCACCACACACCAAAACATGACGTGCTGGCCGTCGCCCTTTACCCAGCAAGTCAACATGTTTACCAGATCGGCCAGAATCACACCAAAAATAAATCGATTGAAAACGACGCGCCAGAACATGCCACCGGACTCAGTCTTGGTCACGAAGCGGTAAAGAATGAGGTACTTCTTCAGGTAAGAATCGATCAAGAAGTACATGGCTGTTGCGATGAGCACCAGGGGCTGGATTCCAGCAAAGCACATGGTGACAGTGGCGTAGTAGAGGAAGTAGTTGTAGTATTCGGCATACTGGAATGGCGGGGGCGCGCTGAGCTCAATCAGCTCTCGGGGAGTGGGGCTGGAGAACTTCTTCAGGAAGAAGGCATAAGTCAGAGGCCACAGCTGGGCGAGATCAATAGCCGCACCCAGCTGGCGCTGCAGCAAGTAAGTAACCCAGAAGATACTGTTTTCGCAAAGCGAGTTGAACAAAACACTGGCAAAGTTGGCGTCGAGGAGGGCGTGCCATGCGTCGCGTCCGCTTTGGATACTCTTGATAACACTAAGAACGTAAACCCAGCATGGAGAGTAGATGGAAAACACGATCAAGTTGTTGAAGACGAAGAAGAAGTAAAGCTTTCCCAAGACGTGCCTCTCTCGTCCAGTCTTTGTCTGGTCACCAGACTTGGTAGCAAGGCGACGGAAGATTGTAGGGAGAACAAGATAGACCAGAGACATGAGAGCGGGGGACGCAATACCTTGAACCACACCCCAGAAATTAGGGTGGGCAGACAAGGACTGTTTGAACGCAGGCCACAGCTCAGCGAGATTGTTCAAGTTGATGAGGAAAATGGCAATCATGGCGTTGGGGGCGATCCACAGAAAGGTCAAGACCATAATCCACATGGTGTTGAACCACTTCTTGCGGCTGCGAGTGGCGCTGGAGAGGGGCATGTTGTCCCAAATAATGTCGTTCGGTCGAGGCGCAAGGGTAATGGTGGTACCAACAGTTCTCTTCTTGCGAGCGGCAAAGGCAATGCTGTGGGCTTCGGGAATGTCCGAGTAACTGGCAAAACCATAGGGCATAGAACCTCGCTTGTCTACCGTAGAACGAACTTCCTTGATTTCAACCTCGAGATCGCGGATACGCTGGGTGTGATATTCAATGGCATCGACTTTTTGTCCCTTGGGATATGTGTCATATGCTCGATCTTTTCGAGAGGGCTTGCACATGGGTCGAGATGGAGGGAGCTGGGCAGGGTTCTTGAGGTACTTGGCAAGAACAGACTCGAGCTGGCGAACGGCCTTGTCATGCTGCGCGATCAGGTTGGGCAAGTCCTTGACGTTGCGTGCAACAGCAGTTCGGGCAAACGAGGCGTTAGGGGCGACCTGGTCGATGATGCGAGCAATTCCTTCGTCAGAGCGACCCTTTTTGGGAATATCGAAAAGCTAGTAGAATCAAGGTGAGCAACGTGTTGGGCGAGGTTCGACTGATGAATGCGCGCTTACCATGAGGGTTCGGGAATGCAGACTGTGCTGATATTCCTCGCTCTCAACATATTTTCTTCTCAAGTCAAGAATCTTACGATAGTTCCACCAAAGAAAGAAACAAGCAATAGCATTGAATGCCCAAGCAATAACAACCTGCGCCCAAATGGAGGATGACTTGACGCTGAGGGGCGTAATTTTGGAAGTCCAGTTGGCGTCGACGGAATCACCGCTGAAGGTCGAGACGTTGACTGGAAGGAGAATGCCAATACCAGTTACGCACAGGCACAAGAACATGTTGCGGCACATGCGCACGAAACGGAGGAAGACGGTCGCGTCCATACCGATGGTGTACATGAGAGTGTCCTCCTTTGTATTCCAGACTGCGAAAACCCATGACCAGGGAGCCTTTCCGAGCGGCGGAGGAGCATGCTTCTCGTCGGCGTGCTTGAGCTTGGGAGCGTAGACGGCCTGGTTATAAGGGCGGAGGAGCGAGAAACAGACGGCGGTGAAAATGGTGAATCCGATGGAGATACCCAAGGCGGAGTAGAGGGAGGCAGCTCGAATCTGGGAGAGTGGTTAGCAGCTGAGGGCTTGGATCGAGTGGAAGCTTCGGAGACGGACAGTGGAGGAAAAGGGGTTCTGGAGAAGGTCGAGCAGCTTCTTGCCGATATCCTCATCATCGGCGCGGGCGTAGACTAGGCCTGCCAATTGTTGCAGCGACATTGCGGGCGATTACTTCGCCAGAGGCGAAGGTGAAGTCGAAGTTGAGCTCAGGGTTTCGGTAGCGATCGGCGAGATGGGAATCGGGGATGTTTTGTGACGACAAGGCGAAACGGCGGCAATGACTATATAGAGCGAGCGACCGACGTCCGAGAAACGAGGGACAATGGAACCCGAATCGGATATTGCTGTGAAGTCCAAAGCCAAGGAGTTCGTCAAACGAGCGAAACGTCGGTCGGTACCGAAGGGGGGGAAACGCTGATACAAGAGCAGCCCCAAAAGACGTGTATGGGGATCAGGAGAACGCCACACTAAAAGCGCCGGGTGACACCAGAAACACTGCAGACAAAGGAAAAGAAACGACGTGTTTCCGAGCTTCTAGACGGACTTGGCCCCCCTGTGCGATGGCGGGCGGGTCTATGCGTCGGCGGGATGGGAGATGGGAGAGATTGGAGAGAGCAGAAGGAGGGAAGGGGAGGGAAAAAAGCAGAAACGATGCGGGATCGAAGCGATGGTATAGGGCTGGCTGGGGAATTCAAGACGCCGCCATGACATGGGACGAGGATGGGGAGGTGAATGGATTCATGGGGAATTCGGGGGGGTACACAAAGGGACGGATTGATCCATTTCGGGCATGGAGCATGGCATGGAGAGGAGCCGTAAACTGCGACTTGCGCACACTGTGTTTCGTCGCCCGCGCTGCCATCCATGTCACGGTGCGACTACTGACTGCTGCAGGTGGACCCCCCCTTCCAACCGCCAACAAAAAAAAACCGCCTGGCGAGCCAACTAAAAAAGCTCTGCTAGGCGTGCGGCACGTACACTCTTAGGGGCCACTCGCAGAGCTACCCGCGCCCTTGGCTGCCGATACTACCGGTCCAAAGCGGACAAGCCCCAAGCCTCAGGGACATGCACCTCGCACCTCCCACGCGCTTCCTTAACCGCAGTGGGCGTAGCACCCGCTGCGAGCGCTGAAAAGATGGGATAAACTGGGGTGGACGAGGGAGGGGCCAGTGAGAATAAGCTCACCTCACTGTAAGCTATGGCGAGCTGGGCCTGCGAGGAGCAGCAGCGAGGGCGTGCTTCAAATCTCACGAACACGATCTAGTATATTACTACTGTTGGCCTTGTTTTAATGCTCACGAGCCCACAGCCACCGCGCTGGTTTGATGTTTTAGCGTTTATTATTTTCGGGTTGTTTTGTTGAATGACACATTGGCTAATTTTTTTGTTTACAGTAATTTCTCGTTTTTTATTTTCCTTAGCTACCCGCGTGAAGAAAAAAAAAACCAAAGAGAGACAGACAAGGCAGGACCAAAAACCTTGATTGACGCCGCACACGATCCTCGCAGAACGGCGCACGACGATGCTTACTAGTATGCTTGCTGGCAGCAACCCTCCTGCGGCGCGAAAGAGGGAGGCAAGAAGAAAAAAAAACAGGCCCAGCGCCTGTGGATGTGCCACTGGCCTGGCGCTGATTGGTCCCTGGTGGCCGCTGCAACCCCCTAGGGCGCTCCCACGGGCTTCTGCTGTCTGGCAGGGCACCCATCACGGCAGGCCGGCGAATGGGCGCGCCGGGAGGCTGTGCTATTTTTGACGGCTGGGGAGGGGCCCGCAGCAGGGTGGGGAGCGCTAAGGGGGAGGGGGAGGGATGCCAAACCCAAGAGACACACACACAAACACACAGGCGCAGAAGACCCAGAGCAGAACAGGACCCAGTGGCCCAGAGCCGCCAGTCAGCACCGTCGATATGGAGACCCTGCAGGTGTTGCCTCTGCTTGGCAAAGCTTTTTCCCCTGCGTCGAGCCGGGATCCGCCACCCAGGAGCCCGCTGATGCCGGGGTGCGGCGGTGGGGAGCGCATCATGGGTTTGGGCAATACGAAGAGACGGGCAAGGGAGAGACTGACTGACGAAAAGCCAATGCAAGACATGAGCGGTAGGCGAGCGAGCGAGCGAGTGTTTGGCACCGGGTCAGGCCGAAATCCTGGGGATGAGTGGCCAAACGACATGGTCACAGTGGTCACAGTGACAGCGAGGTTGAAGCACACAGAATACAATCATGAGAATCATGTGTGTCCCCTGGCTCCGCTGCTACTGTTGTTGTTGTTGGTTGAGACGCGCGCGTGTTGTTGTGCATACGCATCTCATACCCATTTTCGTCTCTTCTCCTTGCCATGCTCGTCGGCGAAACAAAACAAGGGCACACCCTGGTCACCTCCCTCCCATCTACCTTTTGTTACGAGATACCCCAGATGCTACGTAACACCCAACCCAAAACAAGAAAAGTGAAAGGAAAAAAAAAAAAAAAGATAGAGAGGCCAACCCAAGATGCTGGTCCATCTTCCTGCACCGCCAAGGAGATTGATTCTTTCCCGCGACCCGATTCGACGAGCGGACCACCTTTTGGCTTGGATGGTGTGCGCGCAAAACCCACCAACAACAACATGTCACCCCCCCAAAAAAGGGACGCACTGCTGCTACTTGCTTGGCTGAACACTGGGGATGCATTGAGCGGCGCCCATAATAAATGAAAGACAATGCTGAAAATAAGAGCATGCATGTCAATCTACTTGGCCCATCTCACGTTATCGCTGCGGCGGGATCAGAAAAGTCCCCGAATCAATTGCGCCCCCCCCTCACGGCCCCCGGGAAGTTAATTAAAGAAAATCAATCTGTCCAAGCGCGTGCGCGCAACATGCTTGATGCGATGCCGCCTTGCTACACATCTGGTCCGTCCCCTTGCTCAACGTTTTTGCTGCCAAGCCAACGCACGTTTCTTTTACTATCAAGGTGAGGGTGGCCTCGTTTTTTTTTTTTTCTTTTATTTTAGTTTATTTCATTTTCTGGGCGTGTGCCTCTCTCTCTCTCATCTTTTGCCACATGGAGGGCGGCTTGGAAGCTTGGAAGCATTTTATCAAATTAACCCAGGCACCATAATCTAAAAAGGAGGGTTTCGCGGCCAGGGAATGAGGCTGAAGTAAAAATGAGATAGAAATGCTCAAATGGTGGCTGGCTGGCAGCCAGGAACATGGCGAATCGGGCATGATGCCCCTAACATCGCCGGGGTTGAGAAAAAAAGTACAGTTGCTCCCCTGTAGCGTCTGTAGGCCTCCGCCGTGCAGTTACGGACTCATCCTCTGTCCGTGACTCCCTTTCTGCCTCGCGGCATGTCTCATCGCGGTGGGTTCCTGTCAGTGGGCCTGTCTTGCCCCATCTGCCTGTCCCTCTCTCGGCTCACAAGGCCGTGATGGCATTCAGGATTCAGGGCAAAGGGCTCGTGTGAGGGAGGGATCGTCTCGGTGCAGCGCACATCCGGCTTGGGGCTTCGGGTGCCAAGGCCGGGGATCCCTTCTAGAATGCTCGCCACTGATCGTCTGTGTCGATCGCCTCGTATGAAGATTCCAGGGCGGCAACGGGCAGCAGATCGGGGCCCTAACTCCGACAGCGCCCATGCCATTTGGCCATGCCCTTTAGCACCCGTGGAGGCCGCGGCTGCAGGCTCTGGTCTGGGGCTCCCGCCTCGAAAAACTCTCGCCATCGTAATCCATTGACGAGTGAGTTCAACCCGTCAGTTTCAAGACACGGGCAGCCGGCCGCGGTGGAGCACTGCAGACGTCAGCGCTTTGGCCGTCTCCCCAAAGCCTCGGGAACCCGGCCGTGAGACGATCTCGTTCGTCGTCCCTTTTTGTTCTTTTGTTTTTCGTTAAATATCCGAAACAAGGGGACAGGAGACTAAAAAAGAAAAAAGTAAAGAAAATACCTCCCTCCCTCTCCTCTCGCTCGTTCAGCGCGTGTCTTGACTGGTCGGTCACATTCCAGTGCTGTGTGGGCGCTCGCGTCATGCCAGGTACGCAACAGGGACTCGTTGACGTCAAGGATTAGCATTGCAGCAGCCCAAACACCACCCCCTCACCTCTCCTCTCTTCCTATCAAGTGCCTCAGGGGTAACAGAGCACACTCGCCCGGGGGGCATGCCGAATCAAGCTTCGCTTCGCAATTGCACACGTATTGTTCATGACGACAGATGACCCAGCCCGTGGACCCTCCAACTGCACGCTCCCCCGGAACGGGCCAGCTTGGCGTTTTTGCCAGCGGCCAAGGCGTCCCATCTAGATTGCCCATTTGGGCTATGCCCATTGGATCATCTGCGCCATGACGGGTCATCCTGGCCTCAGTTGGTGATAGTCCCGGTCCAAGAGACGTACTTACCCACACGGGTGACGAAAGAACATGACATGCCATCACGGAATTACATCAAATAATATACGAACAATACGAAAACAAATATGCCCAAAGCTCGGCAATACAATCCCAAGTTAAATTTATTCATAATAATACTTTAATTCGTCCTGCTGTTGCGTACAGTTGGCTTGGACCATGCATTTCGTCATTGGCGGATTACCCTAAAGTTACCGCCGACCTCTCTCTATCTATACCAAGACGTAGCCCAAAATAGCACCGCACATCACATCGGCTATCAAACTAGCATCTGGACTCATAACCTAACATGAGATTGCCTAGAATCTATACTATACCATGCTGATATCATCTGATCCCCCACCAGGGCTGAGAAAAACGTACTTGTGCTAGGAAATCTAGGTCATGTGTGTCGTGCCCACTCCACCTGACGATGAGAGGGTTGTAAGATTATAGGCTGGGCGCCTTGGTTCTAATTGACAGCACCCGGCGTTATAACTAAATTAGACCCTGAACACATTCCTTTTGCAGAAGGAAAAGAAGAAAAAAATTCATCTCGTAGCCCAAAACTGCGAACACCCGCTGTGCAAGCCCACGTTTCGCTAGCCGTTCGCTGGCGGAGCCCCCCAGTTTCAGGTCTCGTGAGCAACTGGAGATCTAAGCACTCTCCGCTTCTCCATGTCGCAACTCGTTTGACCTGTGTTTTTCAGCATCTAGATCGAATTAGCGCCGATCCTCTGTGACACACAAATATTATCATGTCCAAAATGTACCTGCGTCTCGCTGTTGTAGCACCACAGCAACCGTCAGCGTCATTGCAGCCGCAACAATTAGCGCCACTGTCGTGGTATTGCCAACCAGAAACCGGGGTGCGTAGTTGGTGTTGTACGTGATAAGCGGGATCCACGCATTGAAAGCGTACCTGTGTTTTGCCATTTGTCTTAGTACATCCATAAAAAAAAAACAAGCGGTTTGTAACGTGTAATGTTTTTTTTGTTTTTTTGGTGAACTTACGCAACCGAGTTTGTGGTTCCCAGAATAAACTTTCTTTCGAGGCTATCTCCCGCGCACATTTCATTCACCATGGTCTGTGTAAGAAAAAAATCTCGGTTAGAGGTTTGAAGCACAAGATGAAGGTTTATATCAAGTACGTACAAAAAATATTGGACCTGAACCCTGGGCAAACCTAGAGGTTAGATATTTAAGTTAGCTTTATGGTTATATAGTTGCGTTGAAGCGAGCTCGCTAACCCGGTGAGATAGAATGACGCCCATTTGAGACCAAATGGGACACCGTCCCAGATAGCTAGATTCATGGCAGCGAAAAAGCAGACAGTCAGTGAAAAGTAAATAATCGGCGCTCTGATTTGTAGAGCATCGCTTGTCCAGCCGTAGCAGAGTGTGGTTATGATGGTGACGGCATTTTGCACTGTAGGGTATGTGTTGACCTGGGGAACGGTATACCTATTTTAACCGTTTAGTAGTGATTCTTGACGTTGAGTCTATACTAATATACCGGTTGAGGCTCTTTAGCCAGAGATTCATATAACTTCCAATATTCTCACTGCAAATAAAGAAGCTGTATGTTTCGTGAGCAACAAAACCACTAACAGCTATGTATGTATACGAACGTGTAATATGTCGTGTAAACCCAAAAGTGCCACTTTATCATAATACGCTTCAAACCTGCAATAGTAAACGGCTCCTCGAGATCTTTACCGGCCTTTTGCATTCTTTGCAGGAAAAACTCTTTTTCCTCTGGCTTTAGCCACTTGACTCTGGTGTTGGAAGGAAGGTCTGGAAGCGCATAGTAGGCTTGTCCAGTGTCAGCACCAACAACATCTTAAAATAGCAAAGCGACTTTAGGCGTCTTACCCCAAAGCGCCATGGGCAGAGTAATGATTCCGTCAAAGATGAACAGCCACCGCCAGCCCGAGATCCCGTGGGCGCCGTTTAATCCCGTGTGCAGTGCTGCTTGCTGGTAGAGGGGGGCTGTGAGTAAGACGCTGCAGGATTAGATCAGCCACACCCGACTTACAAGATACCCACTAAACATGGATCCGACAAACGCAGTGGCGAAGAATATGCACGACCGCTTGGCGAGTTCTGATTGAATATTAGACAAGTTCGTCTCCCATAAATCTCGTATACCCTTGGGCATGAATGCGCGTGCTGCGTACCTTGTTTTGTATACCACGCACCGAGGACGGTGTGAACGGCGGGATAAAAAGTCCCTTCTGCTAAGCCAACCTGGAATTTTCATTAATGATGTGGATGGGAAAATAATAGACCCAAAAGAAAAAACCACTTACAAAAAAGCGACATGCGTACATTTGATGCGGCGTTTTTACTGCAGCAGTTGCGAAAGTGACCACCACCCACATCAATTCCCAACTGGGACACCATATTGACAACCGAACTGTTTATTGTTAGCTGATTTAATGCTATTTAAAAACCGCATAAAATAACTACCTCTCGTGCAGATGAGCTGTGAAGGAATTTGTGAAATTACGTATCCGCTGTCACTGGTTAGATTTGACATCTTAGTCGTACTGAGATGACTTGCATGGTCCACATGGTCGTAAACGTCTGGTATTCGTTTCCAACAACGGGAAGCTCTTCCTTCATCCCAGACACGTAAGCATTGGCTACCATAAAGTTAGAAGAAGCAACTCGGGGATTTTATATTAATTGAAAATGGACTTGCAAACGTTGTTGGTGTTCAGGTTCTTGCTGAAATATGCCAGACTCGCCCACGACAGGATAAAGAAGTCGAGCTTGGCGATTCGTCGACGTTCCTCCGGCGTCCGGTCCAGCGTGTCCCAGACAACTTCCCGGATCCGTTTTCGCAGTGACTTTTTAGTGGAAACTACATCTTCTCCTAGGGAAGAAGCTGGAGTCACAATTTGCAACGGTCTTGAATCTTTGGTGAGATCTGGCATGTCTGCTGGCTAGGAGTTGAGAGGCAGATTGCAAACTGATTGAGAGCAACCGGACTGGGCGAAGGAGACTAGTTGACTGAAATATTTGACGAATAAAAATGTATAATACTTTGTACACTCGGTGTCTGACTGATTTGGTCGCCGTTTCTGATTGATGTTGGGGACGGGTAGACCAATCTGCACGACCAGTAAGTAGCCACTACAAGCATGTAAGTGAATGGATGTTAGGTGATGGGATTCAAGGAACCAAAAAGCCTTATCAAAATATTATATTATGGATTCTACTGTCGTATTATAGGACATATTTTTCTTCATGTCCTGTTCCTTGTTTACTACAGGGTGGCAGCTCCGGCCTCTGCCTATCGCTGGTCTTGCTGAGCACGCAATATCACGCTATGCGCAACCGAATGGCGTTGCTCCCTTACAGCGCCATTCATTCCCTGAAGGGTCATAGATGTAGTGCTACCCTCGTTCGTCGCCCAATGGTGGCTGCTATTGATATGCACGCCTTATCAAACGATGCCAATATATCCCACTATACCCGGTCCAGCAGATGCATCTTTGGGGTTTCAACTAACGTCATCGAGCTGACCCCGCGATGCCTACACCTAACCCATTTAAGGCCGTCTTCTTTTGAAGAGGCCCATGAGCGCCCATGATAGTTTTGACTGGGGTAGAGTGTAGTAAATCGTCTCAGCATCTCGGCAAGCACAATCGCAACAACCCCCTGGCTGATTGCAATGTCTCCTACGCGAACTGACAACGATCTCCCCGAGTATGAGTACCCGGAAGGGCCCAAAGAGCCGCGTAAGTCATGTATCACTAGGAACATTTGCTGATCCCACTGAACCTCTGGGATAGTCGAATATGCAGACCTTCAAGCCCTCGATATTTCTCTCCTTGACCAACCAGGGGGAAAGCAGGCACTCGCAGAACAAGTATTGAGCTTCATTAACAAGAATGGTACGTCAATAACACAATAATTTACCCAGTTTTCGACGACAGGGAAAACAATACCCAAGAGAGAGACAGTGTGTGTGTGTATGTGTTGACTGCTCACTCCTTCAATAGGCTTCTTCTACGTCGTCGGCCACGGCTTCTCTGACGAGGAAGTCCGGAGGCAGTACGCCATCGGCAGGGCCTTTTTCGACCTCCCTCTCGAGGAGAAGATGCGCTACCAGTGCGACACGGCGCGCGGCGACTTTCGCGGCTACAAGCCGCAGTCAACAGGCGATCTAGCAGCCCGCGACAACGACGAGCGCTACAACATCCCCAAGTTCACACCCGAGCATGAGCGCGAGCATCCGCCGCTCATTGTCGACCACCTCGACGAGATCCGCGACTTTTCGCTCAAGGTTCATAACAACCTCCTGCTCCCTCTGCTACGCCTCTTTGCGTACGTACTGGAGCTCGACGACGACGACTACTTCGTCCAGCGCCACCGCTACGAGGCCAAGGGGCTCGAATATCTGCGTTACATGAAATACTACCCGCGCACCCGCGACAAGGACGCCGAGGCCGGCAACGTCTGGGCGAAGGGCCACACTGACTACAACACGCTGACGTTCCTCTTCCACCAACCCATCGCCGGCCTGCAGGCGCTGAGCCCCGAGGGCCGCTGGCAATATGTCCAGTCACCGCGCGACGCCGTCATTGTCAACATTGCCGACGCCCTCGAGTTCATGAGCGGAGGATACCTCAAGAGCACCGTCCACCGCGTGGTGCGCCCACCTGAGGACCAGGCCGGCAAGCCGCGCCACAGCTTGATCTACTTTGCGCGCCCAGAGGCCGACATTGCGCTGGAGCCCGTGTCCAGCCCGCTTCTGAAGCGATTGGGATTGCAGAATAAGGAGTCGCAGTTTAGCCGCCCCGTGACTGCCGAAGGTATGTGGAAGTTGCGTTCCATGAAGGGGTTGTGATGTGAAAAAATAAAAATAAAATGTGCCAGTTGCTAACTCGATATACTTACTTATATATAGAGTGGGCGCGGGCCCGCATTGCCAAGGACCACAGATTTCGAACGGGCTTGGTCAACCGAGAGGAGAGTGAAATCATTGCTGGCGTCAACCAAACTTATTATAACTAGGAAAATGAGAATGAGCTGGTACAAGTGTTGTCACAAGCAGTCCCGACAAGTCGTAACTCAGGCGTTAACTATGTAGCGTGCCGACCCGTGGGCCCAGAAAAAAAGCAATGCTTTTTAACTATGTTATGCTTATGTGATCTACATGTACTACGCCAATAGCCGGTGATCAATTCTGACTTGCATCTCATGTGCGCCATCATATCTAATCAATCATTTATTTATCCGCCCACAATCAACCGCACACTCACTCATGATATCATAGATGGGGAGAAAAAAAGAGAAATTGATTTGAAAAGATAAAAAAAAAACAAAATGCAAAAAAATATACATGACCCAAAACCCAGACAGAGCTCAGGAAAGCTATCTTTGTTTCCGTGACCCAACCTGTCATTTTCGCCTACACCCGCACAAGCCGTCCCAGTTTCATCAATAAAGTCATCACTACCACTTACTAACTATGTTGCTGATATGCAATTCATCACCTGGTTTCATGGAAGCTTAGACTCCCAGGGCCTCAACGGGTCCCTGACTTCGGGTCTTGCGGGCTGTCCTGCCCATGGGAGGAGCAATCTTCTTCTCCCGCTTTGCTTTGCCATTCTTCCCGTTGGCTGCTGGGTGAGACGGGACGTTGTCGATGCGGGCCTTTTTGGCGCGCTCATGGGAGCCGTTGTTCTCCGGCTTGGACGACGACTTGCCGTTGGTTGGGGCGGCGGCGGCGGCGGCGGCAACGACTGGTTCATCGTCGAGCTTGCGTTTCTCAGCGGAACCAGAGTCGCTAGTCGCCTCAGATGCTGCAGAGTCCTTGGCCTCGGCATCTTTGCTGCTGGAGTTGTTGACAATTTCCTCAACGGGCTCGTCGCTGGCGGCCTTCTCCTTGGCTGCGGCCTCTGATGAGGCATCGCCGGGTCCAAGGATGACTTGGGCCTCTTCCTTGGGCTTCTCCTTGGGCTCCTCGTCGAGCTTCAGCTCCGGCCTCGGGCTACCGCCGGCCGGAGTCCGGTTATCAACGGGCGTCTCTGGTACCGACATGACTTCGACGGGCCTGGGCATCTTTGCGCGAGGTTCGGCGCTGCCATCAGCCTTGTTTTCATCGGGCTTGGGCTCTTCCGTGACGTGCACGGCTGGAGCCACGGCCTGAGACTCGGGAGCTTTGGGGCCAGGCTCGCCGGCTACATCAGAGGATTCAATGTCAGCGCAACGTCCAGTAGCGGTGGCTTGGGGGAGTTGTAGGCTGCGACAATTCCTTGTTTTTGGGTCAGGAAAGGGCCAATTGGGCTACACTGGACAGAAGCCCGATGGCATTGATGGCTGGGTGATGATGTATACCTTTGTCGATGGCGGGAGCGCTGCCGTCGGACATGATGATGACGTAAGAGTAGCTGTCGCAGAGAGCGATGCTGGTGAGCGCAAGCTTGGAGGTGGCACGGTACGGTGTCTACACGAGCTGTACGGGGTACGGAGGGATCATGCGACACAATATCAGGACGTAGGGCTTCAAAAGAACGTGCGATGAAGATGTAGGGAGGAAGTGAGGTTGGGGGGATGGGCGAACGAGGACGGCGTGAGGTTGGCTGGCAAAAGCACGAGGTCACGACGGTTCCACAGGGCGAGCGAGTGAGCTACAGAGAATCCTCGCGGCTTCGGTTTCCCTCTTGGCCAGACATCGGAGAGCTAGGGACAGCTCCGAGCTGGCTGGGCTGGTAGCACAAGGGCTTGCGCGCCCCCCTCGAGAGGCACACACAAGTCGCTCAGCGGCGACATTTCCGTGGGGAGGAACCTGCGAGGAACCTGCGAGGAACTTGTGAGGAACTTGGTAGGCATATGGTGGAAACCTGGACCTGGACAAAGGGTACGAGAGCGTGTAGCTCTCCGTGCTTTGGGGGGGGGCAATGTCTCCGTCTACTGCATTGGGCTAAAGCGGCAGCATGTGGTGCCGGCGCTGGGCGAGTAATCGAGGGCAGTTGGTGCACAGTGTCGGGTCGGGAGACGGCAGCTGGGTGGGCGGGCGAGCGAGGTCTGGGACTGTGATGCTTGTGTGGACCAAGCAGAGAGCGGATGTGACGGTGTGAACTCTGAGGATCGGGACGGAGAACAAGTCAAGGCCGTCGTCAGGATGGAGTTGCAGTTGCGGGGAAGAGCCTGGTGGAGCCGGCCAGGCGTCGGGGCCAGCGATCTGGGACACAGACAGGCCTGGGGCGACGCTTGGAGCACGCCTGTCAGCGCTGTGGCCAGTCGGGCGCAAGCAAAATGTGTGGTTAGAGCCGGTAGTCGAGGGGATGGGGATGATGTGCGGCCGAGGGCGTGGCCATGCTGGTCATGCTTGCTTTTGCCCATCCATTGCTTGCGCCGCCGCCGCTGCTGGCTGTTCTGCTTGGTCAATTGCGGACTATCATGGCCGATTGGTGCACCGCAGCCAATTGGAGGCCATCAGAGAGGATGGGATGCGGGTGCAGAATGGATGGGGGCTGGGAAGAGGGGGAATGGGACGCGGCATGGCATGGCATGGCATTGCATGGGATGTGGGATGTGGGAGTGGGAGGTGGGAGAGGGAGGTGGGAGAGGTGCAGTCGTTTCTCACGGCACAGCAAGTATGTAAGCATCTTGTGCTCTCTCCCTGTCCTTGCCGTTGTCCGTCCATGTCGTCTTTCTTCCCGCTGCCAAAAGCTGCACGCACCGTCGTCAGAGTGAACTGATGCTGTGTGTGTGTGTGTGTGTGTGTGTGTGTGTGGTGCTAGAGAGCAGCATCCCATTTGGTGCTATGCGGACAGCGCGAGCAGCCTAGCAGGGCTGCTGAAGACCGCTGAAGCACAGAGTTCGGCTGGTCGGGGCGGCGTTAACCTGGGGGATGTGGCGGTTTGCCGTTTTACGATGTGCATCCCACTGAAAGACGGCGGATGGCGGCCAAGTTTACCCCTCCATCTCACTGTGGACGCTCACTGTGGGCTCTTACTGTGGGCCTACGGTGTCGTCAATGTCACTGTCAATCTACTCGCCACAGCAGAGCCACCCCACATGCCTCACCAGCCACAGCACTCCCCTTTCGGCGCAGGCTCAGGGGCTGGCTGGCCCAAACCTGCAATCTGGCTCCCATCGTCACGAGGCTTAGTCATCCCCCTCCAGCTTCAAGTCCTAGGTGTCCTCCTTATTATAGTGGCTCGACGCGGTGCGCTGGCCATATCTACGCGATCAACCGACTTATCTACGTTCCTTTTTTTCGCTGTTGGGTGTCTCCAATCCGCTCCGAGCCGACTTGATCCTGGTCCTCTCGATTCGACCGTTTTACTATTTCGTCTTCCGCCCAAACTTGTATACACCAGCTCGCCGACATTCACAATGGCCAAGCCCTCGACCCAGAACAAGTACTCGGTTATCCTGCCGACGTACAATGAGCGCAAGAACCTCCCCATTATGGCCTGGTTGCTCAACCGCACCTTTACTGAGTCGTATGTGGTCCCATTGTCTTGGACTTGCGCCAATCCGACCTCGCGGTCCTCTGGCTAACCCTCGTTTGCAGCAAACTCGACTGGGAACTCATCATTGTCGACGACGGCTCTCCCGATGGCACCCAGGAGGTCGCCAACCAGCTCGTAAAGGCCTACGCCCCCCACGTCCTTCTCAAGCCTCGCGCTGGCAAGCTCGGTCTCGGAACCGCATACGTCCACGGCCTCCAGTTTGTTACTGGCAACTTCGTCATCATCATGGATGCCGACTTCAGCCACCACCCCAAGTTCATCCCCCAGATGGTCGCCCTGCAGAAGGAAGCCAACTACGACATCGTCACTGGCACCCGCTACGCTGGTGACGGTGGTGTTTACGGCTGGGACCTCAAGCGCAAGTTTGTCAGCCGTGGCGCCAACCTGTTCGCCGACACCGTTCTCCGCCCTGGCGTTAGCGACCTGACTGGATCTTTCCGTCTATACAAGAAGTCTGTCCTCCAGAAGGCCATTTCTAGCACCGAGTCCAAGGGTTACAGTTTCCAGATGGAGCTGATGGTTCGCGCCAAGGCCATGGGCTGCACAGTTGCCGAGGTGCCCATCTCCTTTGTCGACCGATTGTACGGCGAGAGCAAGCTGGGCGGCGACGAGATTGTCGAGTACGCCAAGGGCGTCTTCTCGCTGTGGCTCAAGGTATAAAGACATGTCAAGGACGAGACGAAGGAGATGTATGAACAAAAGGCACACACACATGTTTGTTGGACTTTGGGGGCGTTCGGGAAGTATAGTACCGTTTAATTTAATACCACGTTTCTACGGAATACAGCCCCGCCATTGCTTATATGAATCTTGATTTGTGCCTGTTTAAAACAAAAAAAGTTGTGTTGACCTGTCTTGGATGTTCTTTTTTCACAAACTAGCTAACTGATAGATCGCCTGATCCCCCCACTGATATGTCTTACATGTTGCGCCCACCTGTCACCATGATGGTCTGACCTGACACATAGGAGAACAGCGGGCTGGCCACGGCCAAGATGCTGCTGGCGGCCTCGGTGGGCGAGCCGGGCCTGCGCAGAGGAATGTCAGCGTAGGCGTTGTCGCCCGCGGCCTGCTTCTGCTTCTGGGGGATTCCTAGGGCAATCTTCTCGCCGTCGGGGCTGGTGACGAAGGCGCCGTCCTCCTTGTCGGCCGTCAGGCGGGTGGTGATGTGGCCAAAGGCGATTGTGTTTGAGCGCACGCCAAAGGCCGGGCCCCATTCCTTGGCAATGGTCTTGGTGAAGCCAGTGACGCCGGCCTTGGCCAGCGCGTAGTTGAGCTGACCCGCGTTGCCGTGGACGCCCGAGGTGGACGAGATGTTGACGATGCAGCGCGGGGCGCCGTCCTTGACGCGGAAGAAGGGCGCGGCCTCACGGACGAGGGTGAAGGGCGCGGTGCAGTGCAGGGCGATGATGTTGTCCCACTGCTTGTCAGTCATCTTGTGGATGACACCATCCCACGTGTAGCCCGCGTTGTTGACAATGATGTTGATCTTGCCGTTGCCGAACTCAGCGGCCTTCTTGACGAGCTCCTTGATGTACTCAGCGTTGGTCACATCACCTGCCACGGCGATGGCCTGGCCGCCGCTCTTGTTGATGCCCTCAGCTACGGCAGCAGACTTCTCTAGAGAGGGTCCCGTGTAAGCGTCCGAATGATCACGACAAGCTGCGCCCATGTAGGAAAATACTTACTCTCGTCAATGTCCGCAACGATAACCTTGGCTCCCTCATTGGCAAACAACCGCGCAGCTTCGGCGCCGATTCCCTGGCCACTGCCTGTAATAATGGCGACTTGGCCAGCCAACAGACCCTTGGGGTAGTTGAGGTGGCCGGCGATCTGGCTAACACGGTCTGACGACATGCTGGGCTGCTGAGCTGAACTGACTGACTGACTGACGGACGGACTGAATGACTCCTTTCAAAGATTGTGAGATTAAGACAAGAAAATTCTTTCTGGGGCTTGATTGAAAACCTGGCAGGTAAAAATATCAGCCCGCAATGGCGAGATCGGCCACATCATTTGAGACCTGCAGGCGCCCAGTTTACTTGTAAAACCGAGGTTCCCCGCGGCCTCGGTTTTACCGCCTTGGGCGATGTGTGGGGTAAAGGCCGCCGGGAGAGGTGACCCATGTACAAGGGGTTTAGGGGAATTAAGGAGTAAGAGCTTGCAGCTATAATTTTTTGATTACATGTTAGAGAAACTTTTCTATCGTGATTAGTATAGTATGTGTTGGGAGCCTCGGTTTGGAGGTTTGCAGCCACCATCGGTTACTGGATTTTTGACAACGTGTTTCGGCACAAACTGATAACGCATAGAGTGCATCGGGGACAAAAGCAATTTTAACAGCGCCATTGTTACATAAAACTTGCGTTATTCATAATTCTACATCTTAAAGTCTGCATTAGTCTTTTCCCATCCTACCGCCGACGGCTGTGCTCCAGCAACACGCTCCGTCAACCTGACCTTTAGGTTTCGGTTCTTTTCGGTGCATAACTCATATATTGTTGACAAATTGAATAGGAGCGTGTGAGAGGACAAGCCCGAGTCAACTAATCCCTCAAGAATTTCGCGCCCCTGGCCATGTTAGTATGTGATTGGATACAAGTTAGAGGGGTGGGTTAGGCTCGGCATACCTCGTGAATCCTTCCTAGATATAGCAAACAAACAGCCGTGTTGATGCCCACCATCTCGTCGTCGACTGTGCCTTTGAGATCCTTCCATTTTTCCAGGGCAGATTTGTAATCGCCATCGGCCATTTCGCATAGCGCATTGATAAGCTTCTCTTGGTTCTCTGCGCCTTCAGGGCCTTGTTGCGCGCACTCCCTGGCACGGTCGGCATCGCCAAGGTGTAGCCAGAGCAGCGCCTTAGAGAGGGCCAGCTTGCCATCACCCCGATCCCTTAGGCTGCCGAGGTGGTGCACAGCCCCAGCGAGGTCGTCCATTTCGATGAGAGCACCAGTCACTTTGATCCCGAGTTCGTGGAGACGAGCCTTCCAGAGCTCCTTGACTGAGTTGTCGTGCTGGGCCGCGGCTTTGGCGATGCGTTCCCGGGCTTCGCGCGCAAGATCGTGGTAGCTCATGACAGCTCGCCGCGGGTCGCCAAAGCCGAGGGATTGGAGACGGACATTGAGGACTCGGAGTTCCCAAGGAACCAGATGCTCTCCCGTAGTTTCATCGACGTAGGTCCGAATGTCGTTGAGATCCTCCAAGGCCTTCACCTCTTGAGCGGCCAAGGGGGTCGCATCGATCAATGTCAGACATGCCAGGCGAGTGTAGAGTAACCTGAAGATGCGCTTGGAGTCTCTGGGGTTGACGCCGCCGTGCGCGCTGGTTCCAGTCAGCTCCTGGACTGCGGCAATAGCAGCTGCTCTGAAATGGCCATTCGCTAGTAGCTCTTCAATAGGCGCTTCAGAATTTGGCTGATTTGGAGAATTCCGGAATGCCACGGGCACGTTAAGAGGACTGAGTGGGTGGTAGATCTCAGGGCGCAAGAGAAAGGAAAAGTCCTTGGCGCGAGGCTCACCAAGCTGGGGAACTGGAGAAGATGCTGAGGAGCGGACGGGTGGCGAGGAGATCCTGGGCCGGTATACTGGTGTCCGTGGAGATGACTGCGCTGGAGGAGTGGAAGCAGCAGAAGCAGCAGGTTGGCGAGATGTTAGTGGGTCACTGCGAGGCGTTAGATGGGGGCCAGGTGGTGGTGCGTCAAAGAGACGTGGGCGTACTCGTCGACATCAAGGGGTCCTTTAGTAGAGGACCTCGGTCTGGCTGAGAGATTGTCAGTGGTTTTGAACAAGATGCAGGCCTTCACGACGGCGTTGGTCGTGTGAGCTTGGTGGATGAGATGACGTTGCAGAGGGGCAGATAGCTCACAGCAGCTTGCTCTACGTCTGTCGCCAAATGTCCTGGGTCGGCTGTGAACTTACCCTTTGTGACCGACTTATTCCTAGAGTGTCCTCTACCAGCCGATCCTTGGTGGTCACTCATGATTTCTGTTTCCGTCTCTCGACGTTGTCTCCGTCATACTCACTCTGTGGTGGGCTGGCGTGGTGACCAACCTGGCGGATAATTGTCGGCAAACCCTGACAAGCCGCATTTTGGTCAGTTGCCAACCTGAGTTTGTCCATGATTGAATGGGTTACCACAAAAATCACTTTCCAAAAAGTCGGAGAGAAGATTAGAATGGAGAAAAATGAAAGAATATCATGAATGCATCAAGATATAACAACTTTTTTTTTTTTTTTTTTTGGATTCTTTTTTTTTAATTACACCCTTACCGATGCACTGACCAAAGTGTATGTGTATGCAGGAGGACTCAAAACAAATTCAAGTTGAACAATAGCTTACAAATTTACAATCTGGGTTCTTAAGAGCGGGGACTCGTATTGAAATGAAAGACTAAAAAGACTAGAAATAATTTCCACGGCACTGGTGGCACCCTTTCATTGCCTTCAACCAAAGCATGCAGCATCCACTTCCACTTATTCAGCCCCTCAAATCATCCGCCAAAACGAAGAAAACGGAGTTGTTTGGATGGTGTTAACCAAACCAAGAACTAATCAAGTATTAGTCGAAAAGGGCAGCAGCGTCTGCATAGAGGCTCAAAGTCTGCCATTCCTCTTCGATCTCTTGTTGCGCATTCTTAAAATTCAGGTAATTTTCAACCAGTTTGCGAAGTTCCTTCACCAAATCAACCCGATGGGCTCCTGCGGCGTGGCTCATGAGGAGAATTTTGGTTGTTGTGAGTTGCAGCTCTCTGGTGCTGTATTTCCCATACAGGGCCGTAACCACTTCCTTTATCTCGTGTCTCAGTGAATGATCCAAAACGGGTGGATTTTCAAGTGTCAAAAATCTAACAATTCGGCATAGTTTGCAAAAGGGCCTTTTAGTTTTGTCGCAAGCGTCAGCCAGAGCTTTGATCAAATTTGGAGTCTCCATGGTGCTGCCATCGTCTTGCAGCTTCTCCTTGATCGGAATCAATGATTCGTGTCCTTGATCGATGAATCCGCCACGATGAAGTAAATCTCGGATTTGAGCACTTGATTTTATGGCAAGCTCTTGTTTTAGCCTTGCGAGAAGTTGGAACTGAGCCGTTTCCTTCTTCATGATCTTCAGTCTCCCTATATCTGGTTCGAGTTGCGAAGAATTCTTTCGCTTTGAGGTCTTCTGGCCATTTTCTTCAGCTCTTGCTGCTCTAGAAATGGAAATTGTATTAGAGCCTGATTTTGCTGCCTCGGTAGATGATAAGTTCTGATTGATAGCTTTTCGGAGCTTGATACAGTCTTGTTTGGTTACGCTGGAGTGGGGCCAATGAAATCCTTTCTCGGATGGGCTTTCATACAAAAGCATAGGATATTCAAAAGATACAGATGCTAGATCCGTAGCTTTTGCAAACTTTGATTCTCTTAGCTGCTGCGCAAGCCTGATGATGTGAACCGATTGCTTAGGATCATTGAGCTTGCTGTACAGGTTGCCAAGGAAAACCGAGTCTGATATATTATGATTGCCATATTTGTGGCACAAAATACCAGACTTTCCAGGAAGATGTGAGGTCCATCCCGGATTAGAAGTAATAGAGCTGGCGCCCATTTTACCACCGACATGATGCACAAAATATCCATCATGGCGATCAATTTTATCATGAACACTAACCCAGCGTTGGAACAAATCTTGTCGCACTTGTCCGATTGGAACTTTGAAGTTGACACTGAAAGAAATGTTGAAGTTGGATAAAAGTCGCCCAGAGCCTGGGATTTCGCACTTCCAATGACTGGGATATGCATACAAACGATAGATGCCATGCTCAGTAGTTCTCGATGGCAGGGAAGGAAGTCCAATAGACCAGATGGATCCCAGTCCCATAGCGTGATGTATGTCTCTTAGTTTCCACTCCGTCGGAAGAAACGGACCACCTAGGGCAGATCCCTGTTGCATTGCCGGTGTTAAAAATGTGAAGGGCTTTGCGCGTGATTTGAGCTCACTCAGACTCCCCACAAAACTTTCTGTTGCGGCAGCGACACGATAATCGTCAGATACCTGGGAATCATTTTGGTACTGCTCCTGGATAAAGTCAAAAGGGTGAGTGTATGCGCCGAGGCGAAAGATCTCGTGGAACTTCAACCATGCTGGAAAATAGGCGATGAAGACATTTAGCTCGACATCTGGAGCTCGTTGAGTCGCGTTGGTAGGTGGGGAATTCCTCTGTCGAAAAGGATCTTCCATTATCCAGAAATGAACAAGAATAGCGTAAATGATTTGGATTCGTGAGATAAATGTAGTTGGGTTGGCCGTTTGGAAATTATCGACTGCCTCCTAAACGGTTCGACTAAAGTCTTTTCTGGCTATCCCAAATGCAGGAAAGACGAAGTATGGATATTCGACCGAATCTGCGGTTAGATTTACGGGAAGATGTGGCTGCGATTCCAAGGAAATGAGTCGACCACACCGAGAGGAATTGAGATCGTAATCTCGAAACGCTAGGATCTTGTCGAGAATATTCAACACATTGCCGTCGATGCCATCATCCCAAATCTTTTTAAAGGCTGACTTTTCTTGCTCAGATTCTTGGTGGCCATCAATGTTGTCATACTCGAGTTTCAATCTCTGACCTGCAAAGGCTTGTTGTATATCTGCTAGACGTCGCGCGTCGAACAGAGTCGAAAAGGGAATCAAGTGGGTGTTGGTAGAAGCATGACCAATATTGCTAGACAGCTAACCGGGAACTGGTGAGAGAAATGGATCCCCAGTCGGTTGCACGCCGACCAAAAAGCCCTCCATCGCTGAGTTTGAGTAGATTTCCTCAAAGGATCCTTCGGTTCGGTTGCATGCTCTTTGCAAAAAGGGAGCGACGAGGAGATCATGGTAACTCTGGAATGCAGGACATTGAGCATGAACTGGCAGATCTGCCCCGCTGAATGCTTCCGAAAACTCTTCCATCTGCTAAATGTCAACCGTGGCATGTTAGAAAATAGTCTGTTGCGGAGTTTGAGGCTGCGCTTACCGGTGATGAGGGGCGAGTTGTGGTCGCCTGTTGTGAGAATGAAGAGTGGAAGCAAGCATTAGACAAGCGTGGAGGAAGAAGAAGAAGGAGAAGAAGAAGCAGAAATAGAAATCTTTTATAGCGATTCATCAAAATCCTTAGGGTGCCTAAGGTTTGGGGGACTGGTTTGCATGACCTTTTCGCATAGAGGAGAGACTAATAATTTTTAGGTGCAAGCAGATTTAACTGCTGGAAAAAGTTGCGTAAACCACTGCACGCCAGTTGAACGAGCGGCAATTTGTATACATAAACATAACCACAGTGGCCATTTTTGTTCCGATATGAAAAAAAAGTAAAATAATCATCGTAAGGTTTTCTTGGGATTTTCGTTTAATAGCCAATGCTTCGGAATTTCTATCAAGTGTACTGGCATAAACTGTCATGGGAGTCGTCTAGTATTTGTAGCGGAAGTGGATATTCTCTCGATCAGTCATATCCGACTCTCCATTCAATTTACCCAATCGTTCACTCTCCTCTTTTGAGATCCCCTGCTCGCTGACCAGCTTGTCACGCCTTTTATTTTCCCAAATGTCTATGCCAATTAGTCAACGGTAAGATGCATGCGCTATTGGTAATGGATGGCTTACAATAGAATCTCCATGCAGCCATGCTACAAAACTCGACACAATAGAGAATGCCACAGGCAGTGATTCCTTTAGTGTATTTTGGTGCATCCGACGCCACAAACATTTGGGCTCCAACGGCATTGCCGACGCAGTAAGCGATAAACAGAATCGTCGCAGTGACCGTCTTTTTGGTTCTGCCTGCAACGTTGGATGGCAAAAAGGTCCATATCACTGGGCGACCATTAGTAAATGAGACAGATTTTGTGAGTTGTTGACATACTTAGTCCAGGGAGAGAACCCAGCACTTGCATCATGTACATGCCCCATCTCGTCCACTTCATACGATCTTGAGGAAGAAAGGCCAGTGCCATCATACCAGTAAATGCGGGCACCAACGAAAACATCATCATAACAACTGCATTTAGTTAATACTAGACTTTCCAAAGTTGTGTTGGAACTTACATCGAAGATTTGGTTTCTTGAACGTGATGATTCCAACAAACAAAAACCAGACGATGCTAAGACAATAATATGGGGTTGATCCTTTGATAAGAGTCTCCAATGAAGTAAACCCAAAGGAAGTCCAAATCAATTTGGAAAAGGTCGTATTGGCGCCGTTGGGCAAAGCGTTGATAATTGTGACAAAGAAGAAAAAGTACGTTTGAGGGTCTGTATGAAGCGCCTGATTAGCAATCGCTTGATAACAAGATAGAGGCGGCAGTATTTAAATTTAAGCTTACCTTTGAAAGTTGCCCAAAACTGTTCCTTTTTGAACTCTGCTCGCTTCTCACGATCAGATCCAGTTTGGTTCGCAACCACTCGCGCAATTGCGGCACGCTTCTCTTCCTCGCTTAGCCAGCGGACCTCTCGTGGGGTTCCCAAGATGAACCAGACCAGAATTCCGCACGTAATTGTCAAGGCGCCAAGGAGGAAGGAGATGCCCTTCCACTGAAGAGTTGATATTAGTATCCGATCTTATACTGGAAAATGTTTTGGGGATACTTACGGCAGCCAGACCTCCAGGGTGTTTCTCTGCATGTAGCCCAATGCCGTACATGCTAAGACCAGCAAGAATATTCATACCAGCGTTAGAGGTTCCCCAAATCAGCGATCGAAAAGTATGCTCTTGGGAAGTATACCATGCTCCGGTAATCAGCATGAACGTCGGGGAGATTGTGCATTCGAGCGCGCCCTGAATCGTTCGCAGAATCATCAGATGCGCAAAGTTCTTGGCAAAAGCAACGCAGAGGACAATCACGCCCCATAGAACCATGACAATGGACAAGAATTTGCCCGTGTTGCACTTTTGCATCAGCCAATTTCCAGGACCCTCGCAGACCATGTAAGAAAGATAGAAGATTGTGCTAAGCCAGTTGTACTGCTCGCCCACGAGGCCGGTGTCCTCTCGGATACCAAACACCGCCTGTACACTGAGAGATGTCTTGTCTGTCTGTTGGGTGCCATAGCACAGCCACATAAGAGGCAGAAGCCAGAGATCAATCTTCCACAAAAGCTTTCGGTAATATTCTTCCGAATACTCGGTCGCAGCATCGACAGTGCCTTCCAACACATCATCAGGGCAGGACTTGCTGGTCGCTTCGATGTCGGGGACCGGCTTGTCGTCGGAGCTCAATGCTTTGTCCGCCATATTGTCGCTTGAGTCACTTTGGATGGTGATCTTCACAATCTAGCATCAGGTTGGGCATTGCGCGGTGACATGTTCAGCCTTGATATGGCGTTTCATTCAAGACCCATCTACAATGAACCCATGCGCAGCCTACGAATCCGTATTTCCCTATTTGGGCATATCTGCGTTTCGGCCGGATCACATCCGCAGGTTTTACTCACAGCAGAATTGGCAACCCGATAGTGCTATCAGTAAACCCATGGTTTGGATCCACTGATTTTGTCGCTGACTGGAACAGACCCGACCGAGATAAGACTGGAGATAACACCAAGTGCCATACTGGGGTTTATCTACTGGGTTCCCCGCATCTAAGATGAGTGAGTATTGGCGCTTACAATTGTCTAATGGCTGCAGTCTCCAAAGATAAAAACACCGCTGAGTCACCTAGCATCTCGAAATTCCTTCCGCTTATAATTTGAGATTTCTCAACAACCAACGACAGAATATAACATGTAAATTAATGAGTAAAGGTATATAATATTATCTAGAATTTTTCTTTATAATTTATTTCCGTTCAATCACTCAATCATGTCTCATTTTTACCAAGTAATCACGTCATTTATGATGAGAAAAAAACCGACACCCAGGCTTACACTCGGTGAAGTTTGTTGTAGCAACCCGGAAGCATGCTAAACAAAGACCCTTGGACGGCTTGCCTCGGGCTTGAACTTCCTCCATGGCCACTATTCTGGATGAGCACCTGCAAAATTTGAAGCGAGGCTTGTTCGGAAAACTTACAAGCCAATCTAAATCCGAGCAAACGATCCGGGGTGCTGGTGGCCATCGCAAGATAGGAACATCGAGGCACTATCATCATGAAACTCTTGCTAAATCGGCAAAACAGCCTCTCATCACGCAGCCAATAGGCAGCAGTTAGCAGCTCCCATGCTTCCGGGAACGGGGATTTCCCGTCCTGGGTAGCAAACCACCGGCTCTTTGCGTACTCAAGTCGCTCGGCCAAGAGGTATTTGTCAGCTAAAATTGCGACTTGTTGTATATCCTTGGGCTTGATCTTGATCGTGGCTGGGTCGGCGCCATAGAGAGTGCGGTAAAGAATAGACAAGGCGTGTGGATTATCTTCTGGCAAGGACACGGGGACTGGTTCGGTGCCTCTCTGGCGCAGTGCCTCCGCCTCAGAGCAGCTACCTTCAAACATGGCCTTGAAGACGGGTGAAATAATTGAAAGAAACGATGACGAAACTTGGAGCTTGGCTTCCTTGTGGCCAACGACAAGGATAACATCCCCATCTGGGGTCAGCTTCTCCACTGCTGAGTCTCGAGTCAGCAGCAGTGTCGAATGCCCCGCCTAATACCGGCACTCACCTGACTTCATCATTTCTTCTTCGCTTGATGTTCTTTTGCGTTTGAGAGATTCCATTTCTGGAAAAAGAGAAGAAATAAAAAAAGACGGAGTCTCGAGAGGCGGGGTAATCTGACGCTGTCTAGATCATTGACGCGAGGAAAAGGCATATAGGCAAGGGTGGGATTGGCTGCAGAGAATCACTATAGTTCGACTGATTCGCTGCTGTCAGCTGATCGCCGCACAAAAAAAAAGAAGAAGAGGAGAAAAAAGTAAATACATCTGTACTCTGCTTGAGAATTGAGCAATAATGTGCCCGATTTATTAATTCGAGTGCACTTGCAGCTGGAAGGGTCATCTGAGAAAAACTCCAATTAATTTTCGCCTAAGCTTCTCATATCTAAGTATGCTTGCAAATTTCATCTGTCACCAAGCACGACTAGTGGAAATATCCAAACATGCACCCATCGGTTCGACTGATGTATCCATCCTTCGCATGCTCGAAGCAATATAGGCACAGTCCCATGTTTGATTGGCATCGTCCCTTTGATGAATAGCGTGAACGAAATTCCTCAACCGCCACTTTGCCACAGAAGGTCATTAGCATCTAGGACGTAAGAGTAGAGGATCAAAGGCTACTTACAAGCTAAGCGAAGCCCTAGAGACTCATCTAATCCACCGAGGGCAAATTTGAGGTTAGATGTTCTGCACCCTGCCAAGTCCCTGCTGAGTCTGTTGAATGGTTCCGCGCAGTCGAGCCAGTAAGCTGCAAGGACCAAGTTCCAGCAGTCTTGCGGTGGGATGGGCTCAAATCGGTTGCGAAGCCAATATTGCTTCGCAAACACAAGTCGGTTAACCATCTGATATTTATCAGCCATTTCAGCGACACCAAGAATCTCCCCGGGAGAGATGTCGGCAGTCCGTGGATTAGCTCCATACAAAGTGCGAAGGAGAATTGACATCGTCCGGGCACAATCCTTTGGTAGAGGGATGTAAACAGATTTTCCATTGCTCTCACGCAAGGCCAAACCCTCGCGAAAGTTGCTCTCGAACATTGCCTTGAAGACGGGCGAAATGGTCGAGAGGAATGAGGATTCCACCTGTACATGATGCTTGCCCATTGGCCCAAGAACCAGAGTTAGGTCACCATCTGGGATGAGAGTTTCAGTCGTAACTTCGTCAACTTCTAGGAAGAAAATCAGAATAACCGCTGTATTTTGAACAGATCAACGTACCATCCTTAATCTCTATGCTCTCATCGGTCAGGGTATCTGGGGTGTCCATTTTCGTGGTATGGAGAGATTGCTGAAAGGGTTGTTGGTCTGGGATTTTAAAGAGCTATAATGAAGAGTTTTGAATGAATTGTAGTGAACGGAGTGGCTTAAAATTGCCGAAGATCAAATTCCATACAAACAAGACTGAGACATTGTCATGACAATGCCCATGTTGAGCAACAACTGCAAGTGTGAGCATGGCTATGGCTTAGGGTAAATTCAATCCGGCAACCGGAGTGAAACATGATTGACGCAGATCAATAACAATAGACATACCAGAACACTATATCTACTTTAAACACTTGTATCCAGCCCCAGTAAAAAATGTCATCATGATTGATTCGAAGCCTTCTTTTGTCATTGTAATGGCCTTCTGGATTAATAGTTGAAGGATTTTGTCCAAGTTAATGACCTCCCATGACCAAAAATTCTTCGGATCCTTCATCATCCAGCACAACTGTGGAGTGCACCGCTAGCTTTCAGCTTTCGCCTCTAATGCAGGTAAATATGGGCCGCAGGTCCCGTCAGGGGTTTCCTAGCCGCCTAGTTGACCCATCAACGCTTGGCATACGGCCAGATGATCACTCTTTGTGTTTCAGCTAAGGAATCAATTTCCAGCAGGATCTGTGGCTTAAGTCTTACGTTACGATCCATCATGGCTTTGTCGATTTATAATTACTGAATTCGATGACGCAGGATGGCTGGGTTCAACCGTTGTAATTTTAGTGGCTCCTCGATAATTGATCTTCATTCACATACGCTTTCTTGCCTTTAGTCTTCAAGGTATGGGTATTATGTACAAGAAATCCATTGCAAAAGTCTTGATCTAATGATCTATATTCTATATTTGCCTTATTTTCATTTTGTTTTGTGGGATACATTTCAAGCCGCTTTTTTAAATGCATCTGCTTGTACTACACTGGCCGCCGAGACAGCGACTAGTCGCTCAATTGGCGTCGCAGCATGGAGCCCGTCCCACCACAGCTGTTCCCGGGTCAGTGTGAGGTGACAGAATTGGAGCAGTGAAGGGTATCTTACGCAGGTTTTGCCGTCTTTATTTGTACATGTAGGATTCTTGGCACCCACAGCACTTGGGTTTTCATATGCTTTTTGGAATGGCACTGATGTGTCGATGATCTCCGCTGCCATCTTGGTATTCTTCTGTTTGAACGTTTTGATCCTGCTGACTAAAAGCTTATTCCAGGTCTGAACGGATGAACTAAGTTGGCTGCTAGCTTTTGTGTTGAGTTTCGAAAAATTGGGGATCAAATTCATTGCTAGTATCATTAGCACAAGTCAACCCAAGCATTAAGTTGGCAATACTCACGTGGCGCTGTTAGGAAGATGAATTTTCTCAGACCAAGATTATATAATCTTTCAACTTGAGCAAAATACTCATCCATTAGCTTTGAATATACTTTATCCACCGAGGGGTTGGTATAGCTAGTGCGGATGTCGTTGATGCCAAACCATACTCCAACGACGGCATTGGCATTATTTGTGTTCCAACCACGATTCTTTGGTCCATCACTGTAATAGTTCAAGAAGGTATCGACTTGTAGACCAAAATCACTTGGACTCTGATCAATTACACCGATTTTGACTGTCGCACCGCTTTGCGCGAAATTATATGAGACTGTCTCGGTATTGGGCAAGTATGCGATTGAGTTATTGAACTCTGTCACCATGAACCCAACCCAATTGGCGCCGCCAGACGAGGTCACCCCCGGGTAAGCGGGATTCCCAAGCGGATTTTGGAGTCCAGGTGCCTGTTTTCTGGGATCAAAGCCTGTCTTTGAGTATGAGTCGCCACTAGTGCGGGCTTTGGGTTAGCTTACAGACAATTGTGGTGTAATTAACGATTACTTACAAGGTGAGCAAGAAGTTTCTGGAGTCTTGAGCTGCTACAGCATCCCCTGTGAGGGAGGCAAGAGCAAAGATAACCGCCTTCTTCAAGCTGATAGACTTCATGGCTGAAACTCACAATGACCGCGACTGGGAGCAAATGACCTGAGAAAATAGAACCTGTCCATCTCTTTAAAGGTCCCAGCTCAGGCTCCACCCCAGGCTGTAAAATCCACTGATGCCAAGAGTCAATTGTCATCACTCTCGCGAAAGGGCTTACGTTGTTTTGGTGCGGTGCAGGACCAACAAACGGCGACTCCACTCGAAACTGCCAAGAAGGATCCAGATGGTCGAGGCCTTGATCCTTTGTGGCTGGTTCGCCAGTTTCCACTTCTGGTACCCGATCACCACTCAGCACTGCCAACATTAATAAGAATAGGATTTATTACGTGAAAAGGATTGAAGGAACGAGGAGCATGCTGGATAGCATATATCTTTTTTAAGGGGGATCACTGCTAGGTTTTGTTTTACCCAAGACGAGGGCTTCAAGAGAACATGGAGGGAGAATCGCACTTCTATTCTCTAGGCGGTACTCTTATCGAACAAATCAATGATCCACTATTTTACATGCATGTAATGTCAGCCGATCCCGGCTCTCGGCCCCAATTGCGTGATAACGCCATCCATTTGACCGTTGGATCCCTTGTGGGGGCGGGCATTCACGATACCCATTCAAAAAAGGCTTAGACACTCAGCCCTCTGACGGGATTTCAATAGCGAATGAGATCTTTTAGAGGTGACAATATTGTTTGTTTGGGGGACTCCACAAGCTAAGTAATTCTGCAGTTAAAAGGGCCGTTTTAATTCGAAAGCCACTTTCGAAGCTCAAGCCAATTGGGCGCCGTGGGTAGCTAACGGCCAGGGCCAAAAAGCGGCAGTGCACGCGATTGATGGATTCAGCCCTTTTGAATCATCTTGCGGACTAACGGAAATCTTCCCGAAACTGTAAATGGACGGACCTCCACGCCCAGAGTTGCCAAGGTTATTACCCATTCGAATCGTTCACACACAAATCTAGCCGAGCAAGAACCGTGTCCTTAAACGCCAGGCTTGAAAAGGGCTTCTCTGCTTCCATTACTAGCTGTCGTGTCTCTCTGCTGCACGTAATATCTGTGTTGCTATGGGCCTGTGCCCCTCATGATTTATCCCCTGAAAAGATTTCGCTGATATGAATGAGCTCGTCCCACCTCTCATCCTTCTCAATGGAAATTGTGCCCTGAGGTGTGGCCACTTTCATCTCCTCCACTGTTTTAGCGCCTAATTTGTAAGATGTATCATCATTCACAAAGGCCACTAAAATCTGGATCCATTCTTCCATGAGTTTTCTCTCGTCTGGTGTAGGCCCGTAGCAAATCGAGAAGCTGTTATCTGATTAGCCTAGCTAGTTCCACATTTAGACAGTAGAACAAAAGATGGCGAACTTACTTCCAGAAAGGTTTATCCATGGCATGCGCGACGCCAAATGAAATTGGGGCCACCTTTTCATCAATGAAGGATAATCGATAGGCAATTTGGTAACGCCAAACGTCATTGATGTCCACACCATTTTCTGTGAGGTGTTTGACTAATGCTCTGGAGGGTGCACGAACCTGGCCGTCGGAGATAATATTGCCTGATGGTTTGTTCGTCAATTATGACAAGGATGCGATCGAGATTCACTTTGGAAATTCCTCACCGAACAACTTTTTCCACTCCGCTAAACTCGTAGACTCGGGTAATCTGTAGCATTGCAATGCTCTATCGGTGACTTCAGGTGCATAGTAGTTCATAATCTGATGCCTTAAAGCTTCAACGGTTGGCTCCTCCGGGCTATTATACGTTGAGTATAAAGTCTCCTCATTGGCTACTTCACCGATAAGAATACTGTATTGCCTGGCTGCAAATTCATCGGCAAACTCTTTGCTTTGGACATACTCCATCATACCCGGGTGGATAAACAGTTCATCAGTGACGGGGCGGAATGTGTGGTTTTGTAATTTTGGAATCGCTTGCACTAAGTCCTGGGCACTGACTTGTCGTAGAGCACTAAGCTTTTCTGAAGCTGATTTAGTCTCGTCAATGTTGAAATGTTGGCACAGCTCGTCAAATTGAGTTTGAGCATCTTGTAATGACTTTGGCTGTGCGGGTATCGCATTTGAATCCATGAATATGCGTCGATACGTAGAAGATTTGGGTCCTGGTTTGCGGAATTCGTAGAGCATCTGAGCCTCGACACTATAGGCTCCAGCACTTCGACCTGCTAGTGTGATATTATTAGGATCACCGCCGAATAGGGAAATGTTCTCCTTGACCCATTCGGCTGCCATGCATTGGTCCCAAAGCCCGAAGTTTCCAGCAGAAACACCGCCGCTGTCAGTGAGGAGGTCTTGGCCGGCAAGAAAGCCAAAAACATTTAGTCGGTAGCCGATGGCGACGACGATTGCATTGAGTGCACCTGTTGATATTAATTCGGATGGATCCATGCCAGACTCTTGCGAAGGATCACCCATTTGGAACCAGCCCCCGTGTAGCCATAGCATTACGGGCCATTTTTGGCCATCATCACCGCCGACAGGAGTCCATATGTTCATAAACAGGCAGTCTTCGCTGTAAGCACCGGAACCACCTTCAGCTTCTCCTACGTGGAATGCTTTTTGTGGACAAACGGCTTTGAACTTGGTTGCATCAAACGGGGCACCGTCCGAACCAGCATAAATGTAACTTGCGGGCAGGGGCTGCGGCTTGCGCCAACGGTTTTCGCCTGTTGGTGGGAGCGCATATGGAATGCCGGCATAGCGGCGGGCTTTGTTGTCGAATTGAAGGCCACGTATCGACCCCCTGCTGCCCAAATTGAGCTCAAAGGGTGCTTCTTGGTAAGAAATCGTATTGCCCATTTTGCCGATGCTCACTATTTTCTCCCTAATACCTTCATTTGCTATTCCGGATCAGGAGAGAAGAAGATACCCAGGGCTGATGGTTATTAGTTTTTCGGAAGAATGAACCCGCAAATGAGAGATCGGCTCCGAAACTAATATTCCCGGAGATCCGCTTGACAACCCGGTTTGGCGCTGTCATACGATTTTGACCCCCCACAGATAAGTCCATGTCGGATCTCCGGCCGACAAAGTCGCGATCCAACAAGGTCAAATGGCGGGTGGAGCCTGGATACGCCCCTCTAATCCTAAAAGCTCAACTTGAAGCCGACAATAAAATTCAAGAGCATATTGGTTAACTACTAACTATTTTTTTTTTTTGAAAGAATTGTTATCTGCGGGCCCATGCACCGAGAGAGGTTCTTGTCTTTAGCCATCGCCAATATATATATACCCTACAAAGGTTAGCGACTCTACCATGGTGTGTGAACTCCGGTTCTAATGGCAATTGCGAGCTTAATGTAGAATGGAACAAATCAGCAAGATTAGGTTTTACGATCATTGGCACTGTTAGTATAGTATTTGTACCGTACAATTAACTCTCATATAGCCGTGTATGGGACATCTCTAACCATGAGGTGTGAATTTTCTATTGGTATTTCGAATATACTTGTACTGGGTAAAAGTTCTACAAACAATCTAAAATTTGTGGCTTGAAATTTGAAACTGGCTTGCCATGGTAATGTTGCATAAGTGAACTATCAAATGTCTGTTAGGCGTCACATCCTGCCTAATGACTGGAACCTGGCCGAAAGATCAAGTCAAGTTTACTAACCTTGTTGGTTAAACCGCTTGTAATAAATATACCTAGACGCACATGACTGCATTAAGAATCTCCAAACGTTCCACTCGCCTGCCCATCATAAAGAAACATTCAAGCTTTAGAAGACCGACCTCTCATATCGTAACATCGCCGCGACGAAGAAAAGGAGTCAAGTGTCTACCAAAGAGCATCTTGGGCATCATTTGAACTCTTACCTTGGAGCTTTTACACTGCTGGCAGACATGCAAAGGTCAAATGACCAAAAAGATTCCGGGGGAAGTTTTGGAAAAGACTTGAATTCCCCCAACAATGAAGAATACACCAGTACTCGAGGGAAGGTCTCAAACTCCCCTGGCGATGAAGGACACAGCAATGGTACTTTGCCAGATGCTTTAAGTTTTCATGGAAATAAAGATTTCAGCATTCGGACGTCTGTCCTAGCATCTCAACATAATGATGCGAAAGAGGGGGGCAAAACGGCAATCACCAACTCGATTACCAACCCCACTACCGATATATCAAAACTACACATGGTAGCAAAGTTGCAAAGCCTTCTCCAAACTATGGATCCCTTGACTGCTTCGGTAACTTTCAGTTTTCAAAATTGTGGCCCATATCGCTTACAAGACGAGATTTGGTTGCTGATAATCAGTTTTGTTTATGCCGATGAAGCATCATTCTTCTGTTTGCGCCAGGTTTCCCGACGCTTCCGAAATATTGCAAACGGCATTGATTTTCGCTCTCATATTTTCTCCACATATCATGAATGCAAACTTTGTAGCAACACTCTTAAAAATTGTTGGCGAACGCCGAAAATCCAGTTTTTGAGCTCACTATACGACAATTTCATTCGACATACGACTGGTGCATTGATCGGCCCCCGCTTGCGCAGAGACAGACTTTGTCAAAAGTGCCAGTTGGGACATGAAGACAGGAGATCAAAAGTGCATGTTTCGCTGATATCTTGCAAATTCTACCGCCCGAAGCAGTCCAAGTACCTTCACTGTTCCGGTTGCAAGATGGATCATCCTCCATCCCTCTTTTCCACCACACAAGTGGATAAATCGCATGCAGATCGTATTTGTGTTGGTAGAGAAGGACATGTACGACTTTGTGGCCACAAGTTTGTGACTTGGGCTGATATTGAGACGCAAATCAAAACGTGGAAAGAAGACGGTGCTTTGAAACCGGGCGCACGGGCAGTCATTCAGCGTTGCGAAAACTTGAGTCACATTTCCGGTTGTGGGCATGGCAACATGCCATTTGCGCGGCTCGAGTACGTGAAAGAAAGGGTAGGTGATGACTATTTCGCGGTCAAATTGTTTTGGAGACCACATTGCACTGTTTCTTCCCTTGATATCATGGACTAGGTCTCCGTATCCGAAGCACAGGATGTGGTGCGAAGACTACGCACCAATGTGTTCCAGTTGTGAGCGGTCATGCATTGAGATCCATTATGAACGGAAAATTAGCCTCTCCAAGGTTCTGAAAGGGCCAAAGGGGGCGAACCCTGATCACTATTGGCATCACGCATTGGATCGGGAATCATATCAATATCCCGATCAAGAGAGCTTGGGTGCACGTGGAACCTGTCAAGACAAAATATGTTGGAACTACTATCCGAAGTTGGTTTGTCATAGTAATTTTGACACCAGACCATGCAATTCCGATTGCAAAAACGCCCAGGAAGTAGAATTAGTGGCTTAAGAAGCCAATTACTTTCGGCATGCTGGTGATACGGAAATGGTGTCAACACATATGGAACCCTGTAAGTGTGTGCCTTAGGCACCCTTGGAAGGCATATATAAGCCTGTTATTAGGGTAGATAGAGAAGAAGATATTAACCTTCTTATTATATATTATTAAGATTTTTATTGTTTTAATTTTATTATATTATATAATAGTAATTATTTTTTTTAAGATTAATATTATAATATTATTTTAGGTAATTATATTAAATAATTTTAAATTATATTTTAATATAATATATTATTAAATTATTTATTAATTAATTAATAAAAAAAATATTTATAATAATTTTTATAAATTTATTTTTAAAAAAATTTTTTAAAATTTTTTTTATATAAAAAATATTTTATTTAATTATTTATATAATTTAAAGAAAATATTAATTATTAAAGATTATAAAATAATTTTAAATTATTTTATAAAATTATAAAAAAGATTTTTTTATTATAAAAATAAAATTTAAAATTATTAATATTATTTTTATTATAATAAATTATTTAATTTTTATAATAAATATAATAATTTAATTATAAATTTATATTTTTATTAATTAATATTATTTTATATTTTATAATTATTATTTTAATTTATTTAAAATAAATATTTTTTTATATTATTATTTCTTTATTATTAAATAAACTTATAATAATATAATAAAATCTATTATTTTAATCTTAATCTTAATAAAATTTATATCTTCCTAAAAGGAAAAAGATCTTTTTTAATAAATCTAATTTTTAAAAAAAATAAAAATAAAAAGGTAAAATTTATAAAGAATAATATTTTTTAACTTTAATTAAAATTTTAAAAAGTTAAGATTATTAATTAAAAAGTATTTATTATAAAATCTAATAAATAATATAAAAATTAATTTTTAAATAAAAAGAAAGTAAAAAGAGTTATAAAATAAAAAGTTTATTATAATAAATTAATATTTAAAAAATAATTAATAAAGATTTTTAATAAATTTATTTTTTAAAATATTATTTTTATTTAATAAATAAAAAATTATATAAATAATATTATTAAATAAGATTATTAAAATATTATTATTTTAATTAATATATCTTAAATTAAAATTTAATATTTAAATATTTTAATAATTTAAAAGTAAAAAACTATTAAATATATTATATTTTTAAATTTCTTTAGATTTCTTATAATCTCTTTTAATAAAATATTATAATCTAATAATATATCTATAAATACTATTATATTTAATTTACTTATTCTAAAAAACCTAATCTTTATAAATAAATAAAAATTTAAATAACAAAATAATCCCTCTAACCTAAAAAAGACTAACTACTTTATTTAATTAATTTAATTAATTTAGAAGGAAAGCTTAATATACTTTAGCCTAGATATTTTTAGTAGTAGAAGATTATAAATCTTAGTTTACTTAAGTAAATATTATTATAAATTAGTATAATTATAAGCTAAGTATAATAATAATAATTATTTAAATAATTTATTACTTTTTTCTAATTTATTAAACTTTTTAAATATAAATCTTAATTTATTATAATATATTTAATCTTATATATTATTTTTAATAAGTAATTAAATAAATAGAAAATAAGTTAAATATAATATTATTAGAATTTTTAATTTAGATTTTAAGGATTTTAGAAAGTAAGAATTTATTATTATATAAAATAAATAATTTTATATTAATATTAATCTTTTTTATATATACTTTAAAATCTTTAAATAATTTAATAAAGATTTTCTTTAGAAATATTATTTTATAATACTTTAAAATATAATTTATAAGTAATTAATAAAAGAGCTTAATAATAAAAAGTAAATTAAAATTATAAAGAGCTTTATTTTTTACTTTTATTAAGATTTTATAAAGTAATTTAAGCTTTAAGAGTTAGATTTATTAGAAGAATATATAATTAAGAAATATATATTTAATTTTATTTAATAAAATATATTTTTTCTTTTTAAATATAATATAAAGCTAAATTTATTAAATAAACTAGAATATAAATAAATAAAAAGATTTTTAAAATAATTTTCTTACTTATTAATTATAAGATTATATATTTATTATAAATTCTAATATTTAAAATAATTATTATTAAATTTATCTAAGATTATAAAAATTAAAAGAAAAATATTAATATAATAATATTTAAAAATAAATAAATAAACTTTTAATAAAAATATTAAAATAATTAATAATTATATTACAAAGGAAGATATAATAATATTAATAAATAAAAATATTACACTTACTAAAACAACAAATAATCAAACAACCACAACTATAACTATTACCACAAGAATAAGTAATACAAAAACCAGAACCAATCCTAGGAACAATAGCACCCTACTAAAGATAGCTTATATAAAGATAAGAAGGCAAAACCCGAAGGCAAATACCTTGCTGAGAAGGAACCTACTAATTAAGAATAAGAACCTAGCCCTAAGGAGGGCAAATTAAGCTTTAATAAGTCTGCTATTTTTAAAGCTTCTTAAAATAAATATTATATATTATTATAAAAATAGGTTTTATAAAGTATCTAAGGAAAGAATAAGTATATTTAATATAAGTATACTTTTAACTTCTTAGTTCTTCTTAAAGAATATATATATATTAATACTTATATAAAACCTATAGAACTAGCTAAAAAAGTATTTATAATTCTTCTTAAGGAAGTATATTATAAGGGTTATAAGTAGGACTTTCTCTTTTATAATAAACTTTTTATATATTTTAATAAAAAATATTAAAAATTTAAAAAGAGAAATTTAAGTAATTATTATTTATAAATAAATTATTTATTATAACAAACTGGATTCATGACTAGAGTGAAGCATAAATAGGACCATAATAGACCTTTATTCTTATTACTAAGACTTTAACTTAATAAACTGTAGAACTATTTGCCTACACTTATTATATAATATTATTATAGGTATTTTTATTTTATAATATCTTATATTAATATATATTTGGTATGTGTGCTTGATTAGTTCTTTTGGTCTTATATTTTTATAATTATCTCCTTCTTCTAGAGGCTTGTCCTTAAGCCTTAAGAGGATCTAGTAGGAGTAGTATTACCTTTATATTTTATTATTCTATTTTTTATATATTCTTTTAATTTACTTGTAGTATTTATATATTAAAGTTATTATATTTTTAAGATAAGCTTTAAATTTCTATATATTATACTTTATAAGTTATTTAATTTATTTAATTTAGTATAATATTTTATTATTATTATTTTTATATATAATAATCTTCTTAATTTTTTATTTATTCTTTTTCTTAGTTAGCTTTAATAGATAGATAGTAGTATTACTTTTAGTATCTTTCTAAGGTTTAAGTAAGAAAACTAAGAAAATATTATATATTTATTAATATTACTTAAATAAATATACCTTATAAGCTTATTATTCTATTCTTTTAGTAATAGTAATTTTAATAAACTTAGGTATAAGTTTCTTATATTTGAATTTAAAGTTTCTTATAAATAAATTAATAATCTATTTTTTTATACTTTATAGTAATATACCTTTTATTATAGTATTTGGCTTATATTTCTATAGCTTTTTACTAATATTATTAAGCTTAAGTATATATATAGTTTAAGGCTTTAATATACTTTTATATATTTTATATATAAGTCTTTAAATGCTCTAAAATATACTTAATTATTCTAAAATAGTAGCTATATAATACTTATATTAATAATATTTTAATAATATTATACTAACTATTATTATAAGTAAATTTGCTCTTAGGGAGTTATATTATCTATCTCTTTAAGGTTTTTTTATAAATAATCTTAAGTATCTCTTTAAGGTTTAGTATATTTATTTAGTTTACTTATTAATCTAGGGATAGTAAATAATAAATAATCACCTAATTATTATTTATTTTTTTATTAGTTTTTCCTAGAATTAGCTTATAAATAGCTTATTTTAATTACTTATAATATCTTTTAATATTCTATATTAGCATTTTATATACTTATATAATATTTATATTATTTAAGTAATAATAAATATCTTTTTTATAGGTATAAATATAATAAACTTTATTATATAATAAATAATTATAAAAATAGTATTATATTCTTCTTTATTATTATAAGCACTTTAAAATAATCTTATAATAAAATCTATATTAATTTTTTAAAAAAGATATATTAATAATAATAAAGACTATAGCTTCCTATATAATCTATAATATAAGGTTCATATACCCTAATATATCTAATATTTTAAAATATAATTATATATATTCTTTATAATTCCTTTTTAATAGAATTTTCTCTTAATAAGTTCAATTATCTTAATAACTTTTATATACCCTACCCTTAGATTATTATAATATTTATAAAGTATTTTAATCCTTAATATATATTATACTAAAATAATTAATCTTCTTTTATAAAAAAGTATACTATTTCCATCTAAGTAATATACCTTTATATCTCTAATATCTTATTTAACCTTCTATACCTATTATTAATAAAAAGGATCTTTAATTTATAATCCTTAGATTAATTCTTTTAATTATATAGATAGTTAAGTAAGAAATATTATTTTACTTTTTATAAGCTCTTTTATAATAGGATATAAGATAAGTTATTCTAGATCAATTACCTTAGCTTCTAATAGATCTTTATAATTAAAGTATATAATCTTTTCCTATTAAATACTTTCCTTTATAATAATATTATTAGCCTTTTACTATTATATAATTAAAAAGATTATAATTATATTTTACTAATCTAGTAATCTAATAGCCTACTTCTAATCTAAGGATAAGGAACTTTTACTTATTACCTAATATATAAGTATATTATCTTTAAGATTAGTATAAATAATTTATATATAAATATTAATAATTTTAATTTTATTTTTTATATTAGTAATTATATATTATATATTTAATAATAATTTCTTTATTAATTAAAACTTCTTTATAAATATAAAAAGTATATTTTTATATATAATTTCTTCTTTTATATAATCTAATTATTTTAATAAATTATTTATTAAATTAAGCTTCCTTAGCTTATATTTAAAATTAAAATTAAATAAAAATAACTTATAAATTTATTTTATAAATCTTTTTTAAGATCTTTTATTAAAATCTTAATAATACCTTTAAAAGCAAAATAATTTATTAATACTATAAACTTCTTTAATAACCTTAATAAATAATAACTTTAATACTCTAAGCTCTTAATAATTATAAATAACTCTTATTATCCAATTCCTTAATATTATTTAATACTAGAGAGCTTCCTTAACTAGTAGACTATCAGATATTATTAATCTTCTACAAGCTATAATAAGATCCCTAAGATAATCTTAGTAGATATATCTATCTTAATATAGGCTTTTAAGATTAGATCCTAATATTATAAGATAGTTGCTAAATAGAAAGTTATTTTTAATTTTTAGAATATATCTTCTTTAATCTTAGTCTAAGTAAGATCTTTAATTTTATAATTATTCTTATTTTTCTTAAGTAATTTTATTAAAGATTTTATTATTTTAAAGTATTTAAAAATAAATTTTTAATAAAAGTTATAAAAATTAAAAAATATTTATATATTTTTATATAAGATTAATTTTTTTTATTTAATAATAAATTAGATTTATATAAGATTTATTTTAATATTTTTTTAAATAATTATATACTTTAAGAATTCTATTTTTTATTAATAAAAGATATATTTAAAAAGTTTAATATATAATTAAAAATTATATAGTTATTTAAGAATCTTTTTAATATTTTTAATATATTATTTTTTTATTTTAAAATAAATAATAATATTATCTAAATATATAATATAATAGATATTTAAAAATCTTATAAATATATAATAAATATATATTTAAAAAGTAATTAAAATATTAATTAACTTAAATAATATAATTATATATTTAAAGTAATTATATTAAGTTTTAAAAGTAATCTTCTATTTATTACTTTTTTTAATTTTAATATAATAATATATATTATAAATATTAATCTTAATAATTTATCTTACTTTTACTAATCTATTTAAAAGATTATTAATAAGTAAAAGTAAATATTAATTCTTAATAATAATTATATTAAAATCTTTATAATTTATATATAAATATATAATATTATCTTTCTTTAATATAAATAATATTAATATATTAATAATATTAATTAATAATTATATTCTATTACTAGTAATATTATTTATTATATATACTTATAATATATAATATTATTTAATATTTAATAAATATAATAGATTATATAAAGACTCTTTACCTTCTATAATATTAATAAAATGCTTTATACTTTCAAAAAGTAATAACTTTATTACCTCTACTTTATTAAATATATACTACTTTAGTTATAATTTTAAAAATAATATACTAATATTATTATTAATAGCTTTATTTTTAAGATTTTAATTAGTTTTTTTTTAATAATTGTATACTAATAGTATAAAGTATATAAGTTTTTTTATTATTTTTTACTAATTTTTTTATAATATTTTTAGGTTTTATAAAAGAAATAGGTTTATATATTTAATAATAGTTATATATATTAATTATAATATTTTCTTTATTTATAGAATTATTTAAGAGAAGTAGATTATTAATATTTTTTAAATATTATACTTTAATAAATACTTTTTAAATTTTTTAAGGTATTTTTTAGTAATTAATTAAGAATAAAGTTAATTAATATACCTTATATAAGGCTAATATAATTTTATTATAGCTTTCCAATATAGGTATAGTTATATCTAGGGCTAGCTTTAAACCTAGTCTTTGTATTAGTTATTAACTAATAAGGTCTACTTATACATAGATATTTATATCTACCTAGACTTCTTCTTCCTTATAAGTATTAAGTATTAATACTTTTCCTTAAATAATCTATTCTAAAAATAGAAGTTTCTTATATATAGTAGCTTTATATATTAGGTTTATACTTACTTATTTTTTAATAAGTTTATTTTAGTAAAATTATTATTAATAATCTAAACTTTAGTAGTTTTAAAGAATATATTATTTTTTTATTATAATAAATAATAGGAAGAAATATAACCTTTCTTATTATAAATATAATAAATTAAAAGTTAAATATAATTAAGATTAATAATCTTTTTTATATTATTAAAAGTAATAAAAGAAATAAATTTAATATTATCTTTTAAAAAGATTAATTTAAATATACTTTTTTAATTTTTATCTTTACCTTAGCTTTTATTTTAGCTTTTATAATTATTAAAATATTATTTTTAAAAGCTTTTTTATTAATTAAAAAGTAATCTTTTAATACTATTACTCTTTTATACTTCTTAATTATTTTAATAAAAATAGATTTAAAGTTACTTAGCTTTATTAGCTACTTTATAAAGCTTTTTAAGCTTTACTTTTTATTTTAATATTTCTATTTTTAACTTAAGTTATAATTTAAAATAATATTAATAAGCTAAGATAGTATTATCCTCTAGGCCTTTAATACCTAATATAGTATATAAGGCTATTTATATAATAAAGTGTTATTATAGTATATAATCCTTTTTCTATTTTAAAGATAATAATTTATTATAAAGCTAGCATTTATATAGATCTAGATTAATATATATCTTATATATAAAAATAAGAAAGTCTTCTTATAAAAGGTTTTAGCTAGTAAGCCCCCTAATATAATTATATTATTATATTTATAAAAGGTATAAGAACTTGGTTATAGCCTACTTTATATACTATGTAGTAGAACTACCTAGCTATAAGCTATTACTAGCTTCAATAGTATAGATCCAGTTATTAACTTAAATACCTAATATATCTTTATTAAGCCTCTTATAATTATATAATAAAGATTTCTTATAGTCCTTCCTTAAACCTATATTAGGTTATATAGCCAATTAATATAATATATTTATTTAGAATTATTACTATTAAGCCTAAAGCTATTATTATTATATTTAAAATTATTTTTATTATTAAATTATTATAATTATAAAATCTTTTATAAATATTATAATTTTCTTTATATTATATAAGATTTATACTATAAATAATAATAATATTTACTCTTTAATATTCTTTAAATCTTAAAATTCTTATTTCTTTAACTTTATAATTAAAATACTTTTAAAAATTAAAATAAAAAATATATTTAAATTCTCTAAAGCTTTACCCCTTTAAATAAGCTTTTTTAAAATTCCTATTTATACTTTTAATTATATATAACTTATATTTATAACTCTTACTTATTATAATAAATCCTTATTAACTTAAAAAATAATAATATAATACTAACTTTTCCTAAGCTTCTAATAGCTCTATTTATTATATAATATACCAATCTTCTAAAAAAGAGAAATTAAAGAATTATAATAAACTAGATTTATAACTAAAGTAAAGTACAAATAGGACTATAATAGACCTCTATTTTTATTACTAAGACTTCAATTTAACAAACTGTAGAACCATTTGCCTATACTTATTATATAATATTATTATGGGTATCCTTACCTTATAATATCTTGCGCTAGTATACATTCGGTATGTATACTTGATTGGTCCTCTTGGTCCCACATCTTTATATTTATTTTATATAAAAAAGTAAGGGTAAGTAATATATATTATACTTATATATATATTAAAATTAAGATTAATAAGGATAATAAAGAAGAAAAGGAAATCTATATTAATATAAAGTATAGAAACCTTATAATTAATAAGGAATTATTATAATTATTTAATTATATTATAAAATAAAGAATCTTAATATTTATTAATAATATTAATAATATAATCTAAATTAATAAATAAATAATCTTTAATATATTTATTAAAAAAAAATATTAGTAAAATTATTAAATAAATAATAAAGTTTATAATTAGTATATAAGTATAAGATAGATTTAAATTAGGAGCTTTTCTTAGGAATAGTTTCTTAGATCTTTATAAGATTAATATTATTATATTATAAAGATAGCTTTATTATAATATCTTAAATAATTTCTATATTTTATATTATATTAATTATTTAAGGAAGAATATGATTTAATAAGTTAGAGTGGTTAAAAATATAGTTATTCTTATAAAGTAAGTATATATTATATTAGCAACTTAAAAAAGATTTTTAAAGATTAAGTATTTATATTTTATACTTTTATTAAATATATAATAAATATAATAATTAATTATAATACCTTAGCTAAAATTATAATTATTAATAACTTTAAAAAAACTATTAAGCTTTATTAAAAGTAAAAGCTTAATAATATTACTAAATATAAGAAGAAGTAGATATTTATAATTATTATATAAGTCTAAGTACTTATAATTATAATTATAATTTATATAATATTTAAAAATAAAGTTTTAAATATAGTATCTAAAGAAAAAGGTATATTTTTATTATAAATAAGTATTATAAAATCTAAGTTTATATTTACCCTAATTAATATAATAATTATTATTAATAATTATAAAGTAAATTAAAATTAATTAATAATAGTTAATATAATTATAAGATTATTTAATAATATTATTTTTATTAATATATATATAGCTAAGTTACTTTAGAAATAAAGAAGGAAATTATTTTTAAAAGTAATAATATACTTTATATAAGAATTAAAAACTATTATTATTAAGATAAATAGTAAGATTACTAAGAACTTTACCTTAATACTTAAAAGATAATTAAATATTCTATATTAAATATATATTTAATAAATACTTAATTTTTTAAAATTATTATAATAAAAGAAGTATATATTTATAATTAAAATAATTATTTTATTAAAAAGATTAAAACTTTAATAAAAAAGCATATTTAATTATAAAATAATATAAACTTAATAAAAGTACTAGAAGGTAAAGAGTTATAAATACCACTTATTAATAATTAATATAAGTAAACCATCTCCTAGCACCCTTATCTATCTAGCTTAAAAGATTAATAATTTATTAATATAAAATTTAATAAACTCTATTAATAGGGTAAACTAAAATAGGTTAAAGAACTAATCTTATTTATAATACCTATCTTTATTATATAGAAAATAATTAATAAAAAATTAAAAGAAAGAATAATAATAGACCTATATACCCTTAATAAGGTCATTATTCTAGATAATTACTTACTACTAAAATAGAAAGATATTATTTAGGTGTCACAGGCTGAAGCCTGGCAGAGGATTACGGCTATACCGTATCCACCTAGATTAAGCTTCATGACTATGTTGGTAGCGAGGGCACACCAAGGCATATATAATCAGAAGAACACGTTCTTCTGATCGTCTTCTTCTTCTTCCTCCTTAGCTTTAGATAGACCAATACAGAGCACCCTTCAGGTTGAATAAACCCAGGACCAGCCCTTCACATTAGGCACTTTAAGAGATTTAATATATTATAGTTATTAATATATTATTATTCTTCTTCTAATTTAAAGTAAAATTAAAGTATTATAACTACTTTATAATAATCAGCTATTAAAAGTTAAAGTGATTAATAGTTGCCTTAATAGGATTCTAGAACTCCCTAATGTATATATAGCGGTATATAGACTGTTTATTACATTTATATTATAAATTCTATAAAGCCTTTATTAATAATATTATAATCTTCTTTAAAATAAAAGAAAAGTATCTTAAATATTTATAAAAATTATTTAAATTTTTTAAAAAAAGAATATTATTATTTTCTTTAAAAAAGTTAGATTAAATATTTTAATATATAGATATTTAGCTTTTAAGTAGATGCTTTTAATTTGATTATTATAGAGAAGTAGATTATATTATTTATAAAATTAGAGTTCTTAATTTAATTATTAATTTTAAAGTAGTATATTAGAGCTATAGAATATATTAAATATTTTATTCTATATTATACTTAGTTTATAGAGCCTTTATAAAAATATAAGATTATATTATTAAAAGTAAAATATAAATAAGATAAAATAATTAATAGAAATCTTAATAAATAAAAGGCTTATATTTATATAATATATTATAATTTTATAAAAAAAGAAAGATTTATATTTAAAATAATTTAATATAAAGTAATTAATATAAAAATACTTTTTATTTTAAATAAAATAAGAAATTATACCTTTAAGTAAATATAAGTATTTAATAAGGCTTTAAAGTAATACTTTTCTATCTTAAGAATAATTATAAATAAAATAGGATATTATATATTCTAATAATAATAATAAGATTTATTTACTTTCTAAATTATACTCTTAGCTTAATAAAAAGAAATTATAATCTATTAAAATTAAAGATAGTATATTTAATATAGGTAGTTAAGAGATTATATATATATATTTAATTATTAATATACCTAATAATTACCTTTATAAATTACTTTATAATAAAATAAATTATAAAAAAACTATATTTATTATATTTAATATAAATTAAGTAAATTATAAATTAATAATTATTTTAATTTATTTATTAAAATATAAACTTAATATATACTATCTTCTAAAAAAGAAGAACTTTATTCTAAATATATTAAATTATTTAATAACCTTAAAGACCAATAGGAACCAAGTATAGCTATAATTTAATTATATAATCTTAAATAATGTACTAATAGTAATAGAAGTCTTAATAATAAAGAAATTTAAAAGAAAGTTTTAAAAGAGATATTTTAATAATATATATTATATAAAGATTATTAATATAATAATAAGAAAAGAGATCTTAAACTTTTTAATATTTAATAATAAAAATATTATAAATATTTTAAAATATAAAGTATATTTTAAATTATATAAAGGATTTTTATATTACTATAACTAATTTAAATATTATAAGCTTTATATTTTTTACTTTATAATTAATAAATTCCTAAAGATAGCCTATAATAATTAATATTACTTTAATAAAAAAAATATTAAAAGAGTTATTTGGTCTTTATATTAAAAACTTGATATAATAGGTTAGAAAGTATATTTATAAATATAAGATATATTGCTTTAGGTAAACCAATTATTAATGAGCTATTAGGAATTACTTATTAAATAAATCCCTAATCTTACTTATATATATAATAATAATAGATTTTATTATTAAACTTCTATTAATAATAATAAAAAAATTATTATAAGTATTAGAAAGATAGGATATCTATAATTAATTAATAATAGTTATTTATATAGTAAGTAAAAGATATTTATTAATTTTAGAATTTATTAAATATATAAGTAAGAAGTAGATAATTATATTAATTTAATAATTTATATTCTTTAACTAAGGTATATTAAAAGTTATTATTTTAAACTATAATAGTAAATTTAATTTAAAATTTTAAAAAGATTTATAAATAAGTTTTAAAATAAAGATAATAATAATAATAATATATTATCTATAGGTTAATAAATTAATAAAGAGATATAATTAAATAATTAAAATAATAATATACTTTTACTATATAAAATATTTAATAAAAGATTAATTATATATTTTATTTATATTATAATAAAATTTAAATAAAGTATTTAATATTATAATTAAAGCTTTTATATATAAATTCATTTATAAAATTACTTTCTAAAATCTAATAAAATTAATATAATTAATAATAAAAAATATAAATCTATTATTTTTAAAAGAAGTTATTTAAAAGAAAGTATAATTAATTATAGATTTTATAATAATTAAGATAAAAAGATAATATAATATTAAATATTAATTAATCTAATTTAAGATTAATAATAAGATTTACTTATAATTATATTATAAATATTATTTACTAAGTAAGCTATTATATAAATAATTATAATAATAATTAAGCTTATTTATAATTAAAAGAATAATTAATAATTTAATATATAAGCTAGATTTATTAAATAATATAAAGATATATTTAATAATCTTATATTAATAGCTTATATTAGCTTATATTAATAACTTCTAATTAAAGGAATCTAGATTAATTCTTAAAAATAATAGAGTTAATTAATATAAAATAAATAAAATCCTTAATTAAAAAAATTAATATATTAATAAATATAATTTAATAATTATAAAAAAATATTAAATAAATTAAAAAGATTATAAATACTATTAAATTATATAAATTTAAATAAAAAATATTAATTTAAATTTAATTATAAAATTTTAATATTAATAAACTTTTAAAAATAATATTCTTTAATTAATCTAATAACTTTAAAATTATAATAAGAAATAAGTTAAAGCTTTTATTATTATTTCTAATTTAAAAAAATTATTAAATAAAAAAAATTAAATTAATTTTATAAAATCTTTTTACTAATAACTAAAAAAGAAAATAAAATTATCTTATTATTAAAATAATAATCTAAAAAATCTTATAAATATCCTAAATTAGATTAATAAAAGAATAATATAAGCCTAAATCCTTCTAAATAATAACTAAAGCAACCATATAAAACTCCCCCACCAACCATTAATTTAAGATTTAGCTTAAATCTCTTTATAAAAAGACCTAAAAAGTAACCTCTTAAAAATAAAATTATTATTTAAATAAATTAAAAGAAAAAATTATATAAAATATAAAAATTTAAAATAAGAAAATATATATAACATTCTAATTATTAAAAATAATAAATAATTTCTTAAATATATTAAAATATAATATAAAAATAATATTAATATATATAGAACTTTATAAGTATATACCTTAAACACCCTTAGAAGATATATATAAGCCTATTACTAAGGTAGATAGAGAAGAAGACATTAACCTTCCTACTACATATCATTAAGACCCCTACTGTTCTAATCCTACTGTATCAGCTGGATATGAAAATGGTTTGGTGGATAATTTTGCCCACCGGTCAAAAACTGCTGCTTGCCCTAGGGTCAGAGCAAAAGGGAATGCTTTCATTACGTTCATAGGAATAAAATGTCGTGCTTTTAACCACATGATGCGCATTATTTGAATCTCTTTAGACAAGTTAATTGTCTCTGTACATTATTAGCTGCATGCATTGCAAGAGATCGCTTAATATTCCTTTTTTGAACAATTAAATTCTTTAAATATTAGTTCGTACATCTCATAAGCCTCTCAATTCAAATATTCATTTAACTCCGGTTAGGCTTGTCGACACCAGTTTCCTAGTCTGCATTACACTAAGCATTGCTATCATTGTTACCTAGGGGACAACGTTGGCAGATAGAAGTTCAAAATTTATAATCCTTAACTGCAAAATAAAATTCGTTACCAATTTGTCTCTGTCATAGTCCTGTTTCCCGCCGCTATCTCAGGGGCGTAGTCGGTGCCCATATGATTGCCAATAGTCATACGAACAATCCACCCCCACAAGCGCCAATTGCCGACCTGGCCGGTGCCGCGGTACCGACCGAGCGTGACGGCGAACACGAAGGTATCATCGGCCTTGTAGGTGGGCATGGTACGCCCGGCCAGACGGTCCTGCATGGCCGGGGCCAGGAAACGTACCTGCGCGTCGGCATGTTTACCGTTAGCTGTCTGGGCGTTGCTGACGTCGCCCAGGGCGAACACGTTAGCGTGGCCTGTGGCCTGCAGCGTGTCGCGGTCGACCTTCACGCGGCCATCAGCATCGAGCATGGCCGGCGGCAAGAAGGCCGTGTTGGGCTGCACGCCAAAGGCTGGGATATACAGGTCTGTCTCGAGCGTCATCATGGTTGTGTTCGTTTTGTTGATGCTATCATTCTCGCCACTGGCCTGCAGCGTCAGGGACTGTTTGCCCGCCGGCGTCGTCGTGGCGCCTACTACGTGTGTGTTTGTGATAACCTTGACGTTCATCTTGGATAACTCGTGGACCACCGTCTGGCGGATATCGTTGCGCGCCCCGGTCCCCAGCGGTAGGACATCATCGGCGATTAATGTGATCTCCTTTGTGCCCGAGAGTCCGTACTCCTGCCCCAACTCGCCCGCTACCTCGACGCCCGTCTGGCCGGCGCCGGCCACGATAATGGATTGCGCTGCTGCAATCTTCTTGCGTAGGCTGTGGATCTCGTTCTTGGTTGTTGCCGTATCGGCTAGGTTCTTGAAGGGCATGCCGTCCCTGAATGAGGAGCCGGTGGCAATAACAAGCGTGTCATAGTTGATGGTCCGCTGCTGTCCATCGGCTTTCACGGATATGATCACGCGGCTTTCTTTGTGATCCAGGTTCTGCGCTATGCCCAGCACATGCTCGAATTTGGAGACACCATACTTGGCGAATCCTGGCGCTAGGGGGAGAAAGATCTTCTCATCGCCGAACATGTCGGGGAGAATGGTGCGGACTGTGGCATAGGCCCAGAGCATCTCGTCGTTGGGACTGACCAGCACCACACGTAGGCCGACTGACGCTGGCGTATGCTTTAGCAGGTGGTGGGCTAGAGGGACGCCCGCCATTCCGGCGCCCAATATCACCATCGTGTGCTTTATGGTTGACGGCGCCAAGTTTGTGTCGGTGAGCCTTTGAGACTTCTTGCTGGACGAGAGGAGACGGAAAAGAAGTGGACTGGCCAGAACCAAAAGGCCTGATATCCAGTAGGGTGAAGACTCTGGGAACATTTTCTGTTGAAGCGAGTGATTGAGAAGGGAGAAATTGGTGTGATGGGCTAGAGGCCTGGTAGAATGAAGACAATGGATGGATAGATATAGTTATTCTTCTGGGGCGAAAGATATCCTGCGTTGCATGATCGTTCAACAATAGGTGGTACCAATCACTCAAACCTGATCTCATTGTGCCCTTGATGCAGTCGTCGTACAGCATTACCGCTTTTGGAAGTTTACGACCCGTGCACCAATGGCTTGCGGCAATTCATGTTTTGACCCCACACTCTTGGTTCTCTCGGCTGGACTTGCGGCGGCCCCTAGTTGTAACCCTAGAACATCTACCGACATGGGTACATTTTCATGGGTGAAGAAAAACATTTATCCAAGCGGAATTGCTAGGAGGGAGATTTCATCTCTAAAAACAATCGCCACCTACCGACACCATCCCAGCGCTCGACACTGCTGCGTGGATCCTCGCAGTGACGGAGTTTGTTATCAACCTGCTTTCAACTTCTTAGATCTCTCGAATACAAGCGCCATCATTTCTAGATGGCAATGATGGGCCTACCATTTTTTTTTTTTTTTGGAAACCCTTGAGAAGCCGAGAATTGCGCTAGTCGACATTCGGATTCCTTCTGTGCCACAGCAGCTATCTACGACTGTATTCCAGCCATCAATTAACCAACTAGCACTACGAGAGCTCATCTTTGATCGGGATGCTTCCACAGTCCACCGAGAGTATCCTAAGATGGTCGCTCGACCAGTCAAGATTGCAATCATCAAAAACAGACACAAAGGCCGGGTTGAGATCTTGACTCACAGGTACACTCTATATTGAGCCTAGGGAAGACAATGCAAGTGGGTGGCAGATACCTGGCTCCTACGCTTTTTTCTTTGTTTATTTCTTTTCATTCTCTTTTCCCTACGCTGTAAATCTGCATAACTCTTACACTACCTGCTAGCCCTCGAACATCCGATCGAAGCCGAACTGTCAAATCGTTAGTGAACAAGGAACACGGTGCCAAACGAGAACACGAGCCTCGAACCCATACCACATCCTACAGTTTAAAGGGCCTGAGACTAGGCGTACAAAAGCAGTTGACGAAACTAGATTCAAGCTCCTTGGTCTCCTTCACAGAGGCCAACGTCAAACCATTCTGAGGCTGGTTAGCCGGTCTAGCCGAGCCAGAAGATTTCTTGCTTGCTGATACAACTGTGTCAAGCCTGAATCACAACAGTTGGCCTGTCCTCTTAGATCCTATTTTGAAAGCAAACAAGGATACTTGCCAGTGACTTTCGACTCGCCGCTCTCAGGTAGGTTCCTCTCAGGACACGGCACACTCTGGGTCTCGGAAGCCCCCTTCGCAAACACTCGTACCTTTTCTCCCTGGTAACCTCTAATCGCTGGGCAATCGCCGCAGAGCCATGGCCCATTCTTCTTTATTGACTGGCCTAAGGAGTACGTTAGCAATTACGCTGAGCTCTGCGATGCTCTGCGTGATATGGCCAGCTCTGTCCATACCGAGATGTGCCGCCCCTCCCATTCTGCACTGATTTGCTAATATGTCTCGTAACTGGTCAGCCAGAGGGGTTCGGTAATCTAATCACCCCGTACGAACCTTGATCTCTACAACCCCGAGGCGAATTACCCAGATACGCTGCATCCATGGCTATTTGTTACTGGCCAACACGAAAGCTTAGAATCGGGCGCCGCGTCTCTAGCTCTTCCCTAAATAGGCTGAAAAATTGGACAAAACCCGAGGGTTCCCATTAATATGGCTGATCTCCGCACAAGCCTTTGATGAAACGCTGAATTCCACTCCATACCTAACTTCTTATTTTGGAGTGGATTGTCTACGAAATTTGATTCACACTTGAGAACAATTCTGAACAACTCTTCAGAATGAATAAATGAAGGAAGAAATAAAAATAAATTGACGTTGATTTCTTAGTATTAGACCCCGGATTATTTACTGTCCTTAATTCACCTTTGGGCTCTCATGTATGCTATGCACTTTTTTTCAGCCGCGTGGCTGGGCCGGTATACGCTTGCATTGGTGGAGTTGGCCAACTTCATGCCCAAAAACGTGATAGCGCGGCCGCAGGTCAGTCTTTAGTGAAGATAAGTCCGGCAGGCTTCCAGGGATCCCAGATGGTAAGAAAATAGAGCCTGGCCAACCATGCCATGCGAGAACGCACCTTATCCTCGTTTCCCCACAACCTTACTGAGACTGGGTCCCTCGATTGTCCAATGCCAACCACACCGCATTGTTTCGTATCTAATCCATGGGCGACTGGTTCTAGATACCCCGCAAGCTTGGCCATGGAGTCAAATGCCGGGCACGGACCAGACCAAGCCATATCAGACTTGACGCTTGCCTATCGACTTACCACATCACGGTTAGCAATGGAACCCTGCCACGCGGAGTAGTAAGAGGCGGCGTATCCACCGACCCGGCCTAGCCGCCGCCTTGAGAGACGCTAGGTGTACCCAAGGAAACCGGCTGTTTGGAGAAAATGATATAATGTGAAAGCTTCGTGGTCCTAAAACTCGCCCAAATTGTTCTTCTGCTTTGAACCCAGTGGCTCGTTAAGGTCCATGCAATCAATCTCAGTTTTTTCTTCATCATATCAAACATGACGGTCGATGTCCGCATCCCCGGCACGATTCAACTGGTTGACACCCAGGGCGTCCTCGACGTCAAGCATGGCAAAGACCACAAGGATATTGTTCTCGTCCCTCAACCAAGCGACCACCCGGATGACCCTTTACGATGGATTCATTCACGAAAAATGATCAACATGTCTTGTGCCATGGCTTGGTGCTTCTTCATAGCTGCCATGGTCTCAGGGCTGTCACCAGCTTATGTTATGATTGAAGAGGATACAGGCATCTCGGTTGCTAACCTCAGCACTGGCAATGGCCTCTTGTATCTATTTCTCGGCTGGGGAACTGTGATCACACAGACTTTGGCACTCAACTACGGAAGACGTCCGACCTTGATCATTTCTATGCTACTCACAACAGCTGTTACTGTATGGTCTGCTTACGTCAAGACCACCGGAGAGTTCTACGCCAACAGAATTCTTCTCGGCATTGTTTCCTCCCCGATGGAAACTCTTATAGAAGTCGTCATCGGCGACGTATTCTTCACACACGATCGAGGATTCTACATGGGCATCTACTGCTGGACCCTGTGGTGTGGCGCGTTTCTTGCTCCCGTGGCATCTGGATTTGTCGCTGCTTCTCTGGGCTGGCGTTGGATTCAATACATCATGACCATCATTGGAGCAGCTGTTTTTGTGATCACATTTTTCTTCTTCGAGGAAACAATGTTCTACAGGCCCAGCAACTTTGAGGACACTGTTGGTGTACATGACGTATCCAAGCCTGCCTCCAACGCAGACTTGGGTTCAATGGAAAAGGATATTCAGAATGACTTGAGCCCCGACGACTCCAATACAAACACTTCTCCTGATGAGATATATGTTGATGGCTCTCCGATACAAGTCAAAACGTACGGAGAGAAACTCAAGCTTTGGGGTCATCGTCACCCTAGTCAACCAAACACATTCAAAGCATGGTTTCTTCCGTTTTTACTCTATCAATTCCCCGGAGTAGTATTTGCTGGAGTCTTAGTCGGCGGCATCCTATCCTGGTACAATGTCGTGGGTGGCTCCTTGGCTCTGATCCTCAGCAACGAGCCCTACAATTTCAGTGTAAACACTGTTGGACTCACGTACTTAGCATGTGTAATTGGCGTCACCATTGGATGCATCCTTTCAGGTTGGATGTCGGATATCATGACAATTAAGATTGCGCGTCGCAAAAATGGTGTCATGGAACCCGAATACCGTCTTTGGATGTGTGCTGTTGCTGCTGTCGCCCACCCTGCAGGTTGCCTTCTCTATGGCGTCGGGGCATCGAACAGCATTCACTGGGTGGGCATTGTCTTTGGTCTGTTGCTTATCTCGATTACACTGCCAATCGGATCTAGTCTTGCTTTCACCTACATTCTCGATAGTTACAAAGAAGTTGCAGGAGAAGGTCTGATTTCCGCCATCCTCATTCGCAATGTCATGGGTAAGTTTAGTCAGCCACCAGAAGTAGTCATGACACTAATAAAATTTCAGGTTTTGCCTTTAGCTACGCAGTGGTTCCCATGATTGAGAATCTCGGGCTACGCGACTCATTCATTTTAGTCGCTATCCTGGGATTGGCATTTTGGTGCTTTTGTTTCTTCATGATTTGGTTTGGAAAGCCCATCAGAAGAGCGACTGGACCTGCGTATTGGAAGTTGGTGGAGAAGTATGGGCTTTCCGCGCATTGATCTGTCATGCACAAAATCTGAAATTATACTTTACTAGTGAATTGATTCTAGTGTTATTGAAAGACGGTCTGATAATCAATGCTTAAAGTGATGTGCCGAGTCGTTGGAAGTGGCGCGTCTGGTCGGGTGACATGATGATCCTCCGCGCGGAGCCCGTAACGTTCGGCGTCAGCCATGATACCGACGATAATATGCAAACTATAAAGGGACAGGCCCAAAACTAAAGACGCTCGAACATGGTGCAGGACTCAAGACTCAGCTACGACGATTGGCTCAATTGGTGCAACGCCCTCCGCCCTCCCTCCTTCTTCCTGTTGACACTAGGGTCATGGTACCTTGAGAAGGCCGCCCTAAACCCAAGATGGAAAGAAGATTGCCCAAACTCAAGTGGAGATATCGACGATAAGAAAGGACAGGGGCCAGAGCCACGCACACGCAGCGCCCTACGTACTGGAGAGACTCCCCGCTTCCCCCGCCTGTCCCCCGCATCACTGTGAAGAACAAGGCCGAGCCCGAGATAGACCAGTAGTAGTCGACCAGCAGCCTCTCCCATGATAACAGCCTCAGACCCATGCTATCTTATCCTTCAAACCCTTGCTCCACACTATCCAGGCGATAATCCACCAAGTTGGACAATCTCAATTGCATGCATCACCGGCACTCAGAGCGAAAGACCATGCCCAAGGCCCCGAGAATCCGCGTCGTCGAGGGCTCGTGTTGGCCGTGCAAGAAGCGCCGCATCAAGTGCGATCTCGCCAAGCCCGTGTGCATGCGATGCGGCCTCGTCGGCGCAAGCTGCGACTATAGCACTCGATTGATCCGCTGGAGCACACGACCCGCCGTCACCGTCCCTCCCATCTACCACGTCAGCAGTCGCGATGAGCAGCTGGCTTCGTCCCTCGCCGTCTACGAGAAACGAGCCCTCGATTACTTTCACGGACGATTCTGGCCCTTGTTGACGACTGCTTCCGAACCCTGCACGCCCCCGATCCTCGTCGCGCTGGAACATCGGGTCGTCCTGCTCGCTACATGTGTCTTGGCGGATGCGCATCGTTGGCTGCAAGATGGGCGCAACAGTCGCAGCGTCTTGAACGTCAAACGCTTAGAATGCCTTGCTGCACTGCGCGTCGAAGTAGACGATTGCTGTTCAAAAGGCGATGGACCCCTTCAGACACTGCTATTTGCCGTGCTCCTGCTTTACTTCCATGATGGCTTTCTGGAATGTGGAGAATCCTCAGCATCTACGTCTAGCCATCGCGACGGAGTTTTGGCCATAGTCAACAGGCTTGGAGGAATGGAATCAGTTTTGCGCACCAAATCAGATCCATTGCATTTGCTACTGTCCGAGTTCGCATCTGCAGATCTAGGAACTGCAATGTTCAAGGGTCAGACGCCGTCTTTTCCTCCAAGCATATGGGACTCAGTGGACCAAGGGCCAGTCTGGTGGAGTCAAGATTCCATGGGTAGACATTCTCTATCCAGCGTTTTCCGTGAAATCTCTACCATGGCCTTCTATATGGACTCTGTAGCGTCAATGCGCGAGGAATTTTCCATGGATCGGGTTCGCCAATTCGAAATTGCGCTGCAGCCTATCTACGCGCCACTTGCTCTCCAGGATCTAAATAGTACAGGCACGGAATTGGTTGAGGCAGAGAAAGATCTAGAAGCAACTCACGCCTACGCCTTGATACGAAGCTTCCAACATGTCGCACTTGTTTACCTCTACAGAGCGATCTGCGGTCTGCCTATTCACCATCCACTAGTCCAGCAACACACGCAGTCATGCCTCGATTGTATATTCGGCATCAAGCGGCCATCCAAAGTCATCAACTGCATCGTGCTTCCTCTGTGCATCGCTGGAGCCCATGCGCAGGACACCAAACAACAAAAGGGAGTACGAAACATGGTGACCTTCATTTTTGATGAGATTCGCTTTGCCTCTACTCATGCAGTAAGCACAGCGCTAGAAGCCATTTGGAAATCACATAATGCCAATATGACATGGGCCGAAATGTTTGCTGAATTGAACCCCCAGGCCATCATTCTTTAAAGAATTTGTTCATTTCACTGTTTAGTTAATGTCGGCCTGTAAATTAGTCCTTTTTCTTGGCTTTTTTTTTTTTCTTTATCGTGGCAATGGAACGGAATACTTGGAGGCGCTGGATGTGAGAAGGATACCCTGACCCTAGTGGGGAATTACGTCATGGAGTTCAAGACTTCGCGGGACAATTTTATTTGAAATATTGATGAATTGGCTTATGAATTGATTGCTATTTGTTTGATTACCCTGATTCCATTTAAAGCATAAGTCCCATGTTGACGTGGACTGCCTTAGTCTGAGTGTAAGCAGCGAGTCCAGCCTCTCCCAGTTCCCTACCAATACCACTCTGCTTCACACCACCAAATGGAACGCGGATGTCAGAGTCATTGGAGCTGTTGATCCAAACCATACCGGCCTGTAGTCGACCTGCCACGCGGTGTGCCCGCTGGATATCACGAGTGAACACTGCGGAGCCGAGACCGTATGAGGTGCTGTTGGCGAGTCTGATAGCCTCCTCCTCAGTAGTGAAGGGAGTAATGGAGACGAAGGGTCCGAAGACTTCCTCCTGGAAGATTCTCATGTTCTCCTTGACATCGGAGAAGACGGTGGGCTCAATGAAGAAGCCCTTACCGCCAACATTCTTGTGGGCCACACCACCCGTCAGCAGCTTGGCACCATCAGTCTTTCCAGCCTCGATGTAGCCCAGAATTCTGTCAAACTGGGCCTTGGTGACCTGGGGACCCTGGAAGGTGTCCTGGTCGAATGGGTTTCCGACCTTGTTCTCAGTAACAATCTTCCGGAAGCGAGCGACGTAGTCGTCAAAGATCTCCTGCTGGACAAGGATTCTTGAGGTGGCAGTGCAAATCTGGCCTTGGTTGCTCATGATACCAACGTGACCCCATTTAGCGGCCTGCTCGAGGTCGGCATCGCTGAAGACGAGAAGGGGTGACTTTCCTCCAGTCTCGAGTGTAATGTTCTTCATGGTAGCGCTGGCGGTCTTCATGACAGCCTTGCCAGTAACGGTGGAACCTGTAAAGGCGACCTTGTCGACACCGGGGTGCTCAACCAGAGCCTGACCGGCCTCTCGTCCGAAGCCGTTGACGACGTTGACGACTCCAGGAGGGAAGCCGGCCTTGGGAATAAGAGAGGCGAGGAAGAGGATGGACAAGGGTGTTTGCTCGGCGGGCTTCATGACGACAGTGTTTCCGCAGGCCAATGCTGGGCCAAGCTTCCAGGCGGCCATGGCCAGAGGGTAGTTCCAGGGAATGATTTGACCACAAACACCAATGGGTTGCTTGAGGGTATAGGCGAACTTTTGGGGAGTGGTGGGGATTGTCTGACCGTGGATCTTGTCCGCCCAGCCGGCGTAGTATCGGAGGGTGCCGATGACCTCTCCAAGGTCTTCCTCGAGTGCGACGCTGTAGGGCTTGCCATTGTCCCAGGTCTCGAGTGTGGCCAGGGTCTCTCGGTTCTCCTCGATGATGTCGGCGAGCTTGAACATGAGCTGGCCACGCTCAGTGCCGGAAATGCCGCTCCATTCGGGGGAGTCGAAGGCAGCGCGGGCGGCCTTCACAGCAGTGTCGACATCTGCGGCGGAGGCAGCCTCGACCGATGCGATCTCGGATTCATCACTGGTGGAGAGAATGTCAGCTTAGAGAATCGAAGTACGAGGTGAATGTCTCCTAAAAGCGTACCTGGGGTTGATGCTGGTAACCTTGCTGCCAGAAGTGGCGGCGACAAACTCGTTGTTGACAAACAGACCAGTGGGCAGGGTAATGAGTCGCCCGTTGGGGGCCTGGAGTTCGACCTGGAGCGCCATTGCTTATAGTTTTTTGGGGGTATCACAAAAGTCGAAAAATGAGGAGATGAAAAGGAATGGAATGGGAGAAACAGCGGGCGGCAGGATACGGCTTAATATGGCTGGTGATATCGGCACGAAGCTCCAGTTTGGGAAGATTGATAGACCTCTGATCAGCGCGTGGTGCCCCTCCGTAGCGCAGTGCCCCTCCGTGCGTGCCCCTCCCATCCCTTCATAGGTGCCCCTCAGCGATCGATTGAGGGGAATTCTCACTGCTGCATAAATAGCTAAGCTACCCACATGTCGAGATAACTGCCTAATCCAGTAAGAAAATGGGCCAGCTTCCCGCGCGCCACAGTCCCCGCACTTGTGACGCATGGGTTACGCGACGACGCGGAAAAGGTGAGGCGTCTGGATCTATGTAGTCAAGTGGCCAATGTTTTAGCTCGTGACGGGGAGAATGAAATGGGAAATAAAAAAGGCACAAGAGCTTTAATTGTAACGGGGCTGGCTACGGAATACTGGTTCATTCATTCATTCTCTAAAGACACTACTCGCTCGACTTGGTCCCAAACGGGTTCTCCACATGATGCCGGAAAAATACTGCCCCCAACGACAACGCGGCAACGCCCACAGCAGAAAACAAGGCGAAAAATGAAACGGGGGATTTCTGGGTCGCAGCCTTCGTGGCCATCTGCAACACGCCCTATTAGTAAATGATGCATGGAGCATCCGAGCTCCGCTCAAGCACACTCACCACCGGCGTAGCGTCCAATTCTCCGACCTTGAGGCTCTTCAATTCCTCCATTGCCTCTGCACTGTGCCCAACTTCGTGGAATGCCTCGCTCGCATCCTGGCCCAGAACTTCTACAAGAATGTCGTCGCCTCCACTGTATTATGGTCGCGTCAGTACATTTTGCCGCCACTCGTTAGGGAAATGGCCGCCCGTACGGATGCTTGTCCATGTAGTTGGTGATGTCGTAGACAAGCTTGTCAATGACGATGAGGCCACCCTTGTCTGTCGACCGTTTGGATACTTCCTCAATTGTGAATTTTTCGCTCATTTTGGCAGACTGATATTATGTTAAATGATTTACTTCTTCATACAATCCGGTATTCCGCCAAACTTATATACTCCTCAGTAGTTGATTGTCAATGTGTGGTCAATAGACTACTTCCTTAGCCGCATCGATGGTACCGGAATACTAAAATGGGAAAGTCTATTGACCATTGAAGCCGCCCGTAATTGATCCCCATCTACGGCCACTGGCTGGTCAAACTACTTCCCCACTGGATGGTCTGGGGTCAGATAAGAAAGGAGGGTTGTGGAGAACATGATGCAATCATCTACCGGCTGGAACCGATCAGTCGGAGCACTTGGAACGGAGCTAAGGATATTAACGCGAGCGGAAAGCTTCTCTAATCTTAGTTACAGGATTGGCTATTTCCCCCAGGTCCTCGTCCCCCAATGTCCCTTACAGGTTCCACCTCCACTGTCTTCTCCGCAGTCCAACGTCCCCGTTTACGGGATGAGAGCCTCGACCTCAATCTCCACTTGCATTCCTTCTAGCCCCAACTTTCCAATCTGAATGCATGTCCAGGTGGGGCGGTGGTTGGGGAAAAGCTTCTTAAGCGTGGACGTCATCACGTCAAAGCTGGAGTCCATGTCCAAGTGGTATGAACGAATGGAGTGAATGTTATCGTATGAGAGAGAGGGGTCCGCGGCTTTCAGGGCCTTGAGTACGTTGCCGAAGGCTATTTCGATTTGCTTCTCTAGATCCGATGTCATCTTGCCTTGCTCATCCCAGCCGCCTTGACCAGATGTTCTGACAAGGTTTCCGACTTTGACAGCTTGCGAGTAGTGGTAATCAGAGGCATTGGCCTCCGTGCCGGGGTAGTTGAAGAATTGAGTGGTCATTTTGTTTGGGAAAGGAAAGAAGAGTGGCGGTATGCGAGGTTTGTCTTTGATGGAGAAAGTTGACTGGAGAGAAGAGCTTTAATTATAGCAGTAACATTTAGCCATTGTCTTATTTATAATTTATTCAGCCAGACAAATCTCATGTTGTGCGCTGTACAAGTGCTTGTAGCACGCTTGGCTCTTGGTAAGTGCCAAGGCCTTCAAGTGGTCACATTCCCTACCCAGAATGACATAGTATATGCCCATCCACCTGAGGAGCATTGTCCCATTACCGCGATGGTAAGCGGGTGACAAAAAAGGGCCCATCTGTCCTACAGTGTGTGGATATTGTGGCAGAGTGATACCCTGTAGTGTGCCCCGACGATAATTTAATCAAGGTGCACAGGTGCAACCTCACCCTCCTGATCTATCCAATCGCATCTCTAAAATGATGAGTAGGTAACGATACACATGGGCGGTAATTTCGTAAATACTGTATCTTAGGGTTGCTCTCTTTTTTTCTGTCAACTGCTGATGGGTATAGATCGTCGGTTACCCGACATAGAAACTATTGACAAATATTTATTCACATTGCATCGCCATCAGGTCATATTAATTAACGACCCCTCAATTTCCGTACAACAAATAATCACCACCTCTAGGACTCTGCCAGCCCAAAGCGGTTAAAAAGGTGACCAACATTCGTGTGATGCGATGTAACTCGCCAAACAATACCCAGGCCCCTCTTTGCCAAGCGCGGGGACTCCCTTGAAAATCCTCCGAACCCAACGAGAAGTGGACTCTTATGTGAGATCCTCCGAAAAGGAAAAACCCTTGCGCATTTGGGAAATGATCACCTACTTTTACGTCACTGCAACATATTCAAATATTTTATCCAAGCGTGCTCTTTTCATAAAGAAGCATAATATTTCACAACATTGCATCAAATCAAAACCTTATATGGAGCTGCATAATATTATCCTTTTTTTATGCGTCAAAACTGAGACACACATTCTGAATTTTGCCCCTCTTTTTCCATTTTCAAGCTTTCCATTTGTCACATTTTCTTTTCCATTTTACTTCTTGGTTTGCGTAACGCCAAAGGTTGTAAGGTGCGGCCAATCTGGAGGGTTTGTTAGCGACGTCAACTGTGAATGTGACTATCCTAAAGACATTGGTGACTTACCGAATGTTGTTCTGGCCGGGTTGACGTGAGTGACTCTGGCGCTTTGTCCAATTTGGAGTGTATTGCCGATGGCATTTCCGAAGCAGTATCCATATCGCCCAAACACTGGGCTGTATTTGGCACCTTTATCCACTCTCCTGTCTTTGTTGAGTTTCTTCCACGCCAAGCCTCGATCATCCGTGGCAGTGGCGCCAGTGTCATAATCCACGGTGATGCTCTGACATCGATAGCAGTTGGCAGTCAAGGGCATCGTGATGCCGCCGGAAAACGTCAACTCTCCCCAGTAATCCTCCACAAACGCCTTTGATGCGCCTTTGACCACAATATTGGGGCGGAATTTGGTCACGTCCATTTTACATCCATCGGTTAGTCGTGACGTGACTTGATCGTTTGATTCCTCGGTGACAACAAGGTAGTGCGCGATATCGTTGAAAGCCAGTCGCTCGGATGGGAGGCTGAAGAATGGAATCATTGCCTTGAGACGCTTCACAAACCTTGCCGTCTTCAGCCCAGCTGGGCTATTTGGCGCAAAAGAACCGAGCACTGGCCTTGAGCCATCGCCAATGTAAACTAACCTAGCCTCGAAACCAAGGCGATCGACGAACCAGCTTGCAAGTTCATCCCCCATATCATATGCATCGGTCTTGCTGGTGTGAAGGTCGACCTCCCTTTTCGTAAGGCCAGCTATCGACGGCTGCAATGGGAATCGAAGCTTGTCCGAAGTTGTGACGTTCTTTACTACGTCGAATTGGGTCCCGCGGCCTTTCCATTCAATCTCAATTTCTCCAGTTTTCGGATCGTCGCCGTAGTCGACTGAGGCCTGGAATAGTGCCATTTGTAGATAGTAGCCAATGAGCATGGTCTCATATCGAATTCCATCGTCCTCGCGGTGAACCTTTTGGATGCAGAATGTTCTGTCTCCAATCACCCCATATGGGCCGAGATGTGCCTTTTTCAAAGAACAACCGCGTAATCCTTTGACTGGATACACGTAAAGCTACCCGACCCGATTAGCATGGAGTCAATTGCTGATATTTCCCTTGTAATGGCCCACCTGTGTAATTTTCAACTCGGGCCCACTCGGCCTTCCTGGTGAAGAAAGGGCAAGGTAGATGATAGTCCCAACAAGGACAAGGCCGAGGACACCAATGGTTGCTGTAGCCTGTCCATCCATTGAAGAAGCGTTTCGTAAGATGCTGTGGGTGTAATTGGCAACAGAACGGAGCAAATTGGGGGATTAAAAAAGTCTAGGACCAAGGCCGGATCCGACGGTCGGCATCCGCACAATATCTACCTTTAGTGACGTATGGCTGCAAACATTACTAAGTCAGCGATGATCCCCGCACCAGTGGAATCCATCCCAAGGCAAAGGCATTATCGACGAGACCGGCGTCAAACGCTATTCATGACCTCAACGCTAAACTTTATACAGACATTTGATAGCCCAAACATTGTGCATTGATAAGCCTGATAAGACTAGACATGCGGGGCATGCAAAGCCACGATAGTGTCTCCAGACACGAAATGGTGGGGTAAGGAGCCCTCGGACTCCGGGTTGGCACCCGCAGCTGTGGTCAAAGATATTACCGTTATGAGAAGAGTAGGCTAGCTCCACCAAAACGGTAATTCTAGTAGAGTGTAATATATAATGTCTAAGCTTGTGAGATCAAGTCGTATGTAGGAAAAAAAAAAAGACATTGGATCAAATTATTAACTGTCAGTGTTTTGGTCAATCAACATCTAGGTCTCAGCAAAGATGACGCTTACTTCTGGCGGTGCACCCTCCTCGCTGGAGGTTTTGGAGTCTACCATATTTCGACCTATTACAAACCCTTACGTTATCACATTTGTGGTGCTTGGAATTGGGTACCTTTTGTTCTCAGCTGGTAAGTCAACACTTGGTAATTTGGAAAATTCCGAGTGGCTAACCAATCTTCTGGGTCCAAGCCAATGCCAACTTTCGGCGGCAAACAGTGTTGAAACCGGATCTATTTCAAGAGTTTGAGCAAGTAGAAAAAGTAGTTCTCTCACAGAACGTGGCAAAGTGATTAAACCCCCAGATTTAATGATCTAAACTAGTCTGACATCAATGTTAGGTACCGCTTCAAACTCCCGACTCCAAATTCGATCCTTGGGCTTCCCATCGGCCAGCACATCTCCATCGGCGCATTAATCAAGCAATCTGACGGATCTATGAAAGAAATTGTACGATCGTACACTCCATTAACTGGAGATGAACAGCCTGGCTATTTTGACCTTCTGATTAAGACATATCCCCAAGGCAACATTTCGCAACATATTGCTTCATTAAAGAAGGGCGACACCATTCGCGTGCGTGGCCCCAAGGGTGCATTTAAGTACTCTCCCAATATGGTTCGACATTTTGGCATGATAGCCGGTGGAACCGGCCTCACTCCAATGTTGCAGGTGATCCAAGCCATCTCGAGAGGACGCCGCCAAGGAGACAAGACAGAAGTCGACTTCATTTTCGCCAACGTCACTCCAGAGGATATACTTTTGAAAGATGTCTTGGATGATTTGGCAACACAGGATGGTCGAATACGCGTTCATTATGTTGTAAATCAAGCCCCCAAAAGCTGGACTGGCGGAGTTGGCTTTGTGACGCCAGAAATGATCAAGGTAAGAATAAGCCCGGGTTGGCCTCCATTTGGTATATGTCTAACTCATATAGTCACGATTTCCGAAACCTTCCTCAGAGATGAAAGTCTTATTGTGCGGCCCACCCCCGATGATTGCGGCTATGAAGAAGGCGACAATGAGTCTCGGATATGATAAAGCGAGGCCTGTGAGTAAATTAGAGGATCAAGTGTTCGTTTTCTAATTAACGCACGCAATGGGAAACTGGATGTTGACTTTCACGTCCACATATGAGCGTTCATCCGAGAAACCAAGAACTGAGACAGCCTTTTGTAATATGCAGTGTCGAATATCTGTAATATTTGACAACAGCCAACTGCATGTAGAAATAAATATATCCGGGAGATCTAGATTTCAAAGCCCTCACATCAAAAAAAGTGAATTTGTGGTTAAGCGAAAATATCAACCTCGCAGTGTTAACATGGCCCTCTTGGCGACTACAAAACAATTCGTGCGTATTTGAGAATTAAATTTTATTCCTGCATATCTAAATCTTATTACTGTAGTCTATTATAGCTGCATCAACTGGCCCAGAAGACGGACGTCATTTTGTGTTTCTTCGTTTCAAGACTTCGGATCTAGAACGAGGATTGTCACTCAAGACAGATAAGCGGGTACTGGATTCAATCTCATGGACAGAATCCAAATCCGGTGTGCCAGTATGTTGAGAATTAATCAGCTCAGCCCTCTTTAAAATAACGAACGAATTAGATAATTGGATTTTAAACCCCTTTTCGATACCAACTATGAGCCGGACTTTTTGTAAGCATGTTGCTGCTAGTAGTCTTGAAATTGGCGGCGAAGATGACTCACGAAGGATCAAATAAGCGTATTTGAAAAGCACAGGAGCCCATACAAGCAGCGCGATAACCTGGCCTACATTCCAAGTTGATGCTGATTTGTTAGCGTAGTCGTCACTTATCGAAGCCTTGATGTGAGCAAGGTTGAAAAAGGTATACAGCAAAACTCCTGACTCGGTGAATAAGTGTATGATTCTGGAGATATTCGTAACATATTCTTCCAGGCATGATTTTCTTTTAATACGTCTTGGTTGATATGAACCTCGAGGTGCCTGATATGATGTTCTTTTCTGGATCAACCCTGCCTCAGCGGGGTCACAAATAATTTTCGAAATCAGGATGATGCCTAATGAAACATAGCCGCAGTAAGTCACAAGTGATAAATAAATAGATTCTGAGGCATAAGAGTCATCTGAAAGACAAAATGTCAACAGTGACGGATTATTTCCGCATTCGCTTAGCTTGTTCTGGTCACTAAACATTTCGTATACGCGATCATTGTTTGGCTTCATGCCAATATCTGCAGCTATCCGAACAAGAATTAAGCTAGCAAGGGATAAGAACATGGCATTAAACGAATTAAGCTTAGAGTGGTGTAAGCTCCATTGTGTTAGAACTATCGGTATGGACCCGGCGCTAGCAATACTCGTGAGACTGGCGTGAGTGTCAATGAGACTTTGCCAATCTTCAACCCCACTGAATATCGATGACTGGGAGTTTGCATATAGTATGGAAGTTGAGATTGCCAAGATGAAGAAGCATTCCGCTTCATGGAAGTCCACAAGAAACGTTCTAGTCGCCTTGCCGAAGTCACACAGTTCTGTTTGATCAAAGAAACGGTCGAAACGTCTGGGTAATATGACAGTGCCCTTTCGTCGACCGGAATAGATGCGTCGCATCCACTCGAGGAGGAATCCAAGCACCCAAGCATATAAAGCAAGTGCGTTTTGGAGGGTGTAAGACATAATGACCTGGAATCTAGTTAACCCATCAGCATCTTTTATGCCGAGGACGTAAATGCTCATACGCCGGGCCCGGCAAGGTCAATGTTAATTTGACCTTCCACATTGGAACATATGGTAGACATGTTGTCCGCTAACAAACTCCAATCTACTCTTTTATGCGCCCAGAAGTCATCTGTAGGGCGGAAATCTATTGAACAATCGGAACCGCTGTCACAACTCTTGATTGCACACGAGTAATTGTCTTTCAGGATTGTGATGCCGTTTATCTTGGAAATATTTGCGACGCCGATTTCATCCGCGAATGTATCGATCGATTGAAAGTAGGTGTTATTGACCTCAGGGAAAGCATCTCTTGACAAAGACAATGTCGCCAACGTGAGACAATTCGAAAACTGTTCCCACGTTTTGAACAAAGTCGATTTGTTACTACACAATTTTGCATAGTCAATCTTTCCTCCAGTATTAATAGCAGTTGAATTATTTAGAGTAATGGGCTGAAACGAGGTGCTTGGATCACGGGAAATCTCTTTTACCGTGTTGTTACGAAGCTGCTCGAACAAGTTCCAAGAGTTCGCGATCGAGGTAAGTATCGAAGCCGTACCGGCGGAGCCCCAATGCGTTTTTGGAATGATTTGGGTAAATACAGTGTCATTGGGAACACCCAAAGTGTCTTCATCCCATTGTATCATATTTGTGTGAGTATCTGGAAATAATTTAGCTTGTGGAAAATGGTGAGAAAAGTGAACAAATAGGACGGAAATGTGCAGGCTACAGGGAGGCCACCTGCTTTTAAAGTACTTAATCATTTTTGCCTACCCCCTTGAGGATCCTTAGTTACTTTGTGCAAAATTTCGAAAGAATTAGTCTCTGCACTGCTTGGGGCAGTGCGACCTTTGAATGTGTGTATGATTCTCGCATCTGGCCTATTATACCAAGGCGGTGCGACTTTTCACCATCCTGTGGCCCCCAAATATGTCGCTTATGCACAATTGGACATGTATCTCTGTTTATCCTTCGTCTGCCTTGGCTGGAGAGGCAGTAAATTGAAGCCACAGCTGGCGTTGTTTGCGCCACCCCACCAGATGATGAGCCGTCTTAGCCGAGCTGACGGTTGGCAATGTTATCTACAGCCAATGTGTGCGTCGGATGCGTGCGTCTAACTAAAAGCCTCCCTAAAAAGCAACTATCAACAATGTCTCACTGCAGTTATGTGACTATAAAAATCTGCGGCTGAGCAGGTGGGGTGAAGATCCTGCATTTTAGTTCGCTACTTCCAAGAAGCTGGAAATCTAAGAAGACAGACAGGATTATATCCTCCAGATACTAACGTGTATATGATGACATTCCAGAAAGATATATATTCGTGACTAAATGTAAACAATATCAGCGGGAGGATTTTAAGCTAATCCGAGTGTTGCTTGCAGTCGGCTTAACTGCTACTCGGAGGTGTGTGTACTTCAGTGATTACCCTCTCCTTCGGTAGACAGCTCTGGCTTGGCCATCCAGAGAGCAAGAGGCTTTTCTTTAGTAAAAGAAAAAAAAAAGACTATAGAGCAATGGCTTGTATTGCCTCTTTTTATAAGACCTGTACAGAAAAAGCCTCTACTGCCGCTCATCAACATACCTCGATATGATAATGCGGGACTCGATATTAACAAATTTGTGTATTTATTCTAAAAGGCAACTCTAAAGGGTCTTCGACTATTAACTTATTCAAGGAATTATGCTGCATTCTGGGACCGCAGGAACCCTGAGAAGAAGCCATCAAGAGACTTGTAGTCGTCTAGCTTTCCAACGTAGGAGACATACTGATCTGGTCGAGCAATAATTACACAGCCTTCCTCAGGATCAATACCAAAGTTCTTGTAAAGTTCTCCATGACCTTCATGATAAGACTCCTCGTCAACAAAGATTTTGTTATAGTCCCATCCTTCAATCTCGTCATATGGGCGGAGAACTTCAGGAAAGTCGAGAATGCTCACATCCCAACGCTTAGCGGCGTGGACAGTGAGCACGTCGATGACAGAGTCATAACGGGATCCATTAGGTGTGAATCGCTTGAGGAAGGAATTAGGACCAGCTAGTTCCTTAGCTAGGCTATCGAGTCTGGTCTTTTGGGTTGCCTTCGTGACGTCTCCAGGGAAGACAATAAGTCTCCAAGCTCCGGTACTTGGTAGACGCTCTTGCAAGTGCCATGGTCGGGCATCGGATTGGTTCTGAACCTTGACGCTAGGGATTCTTTGGCCGATATTCACTCCCGTAGCAAGGGGGTTGACGCTGGCCACGCCCGCCTCCTGTTTTGAGTCGTCAGACTTTTGAACGATGGGGCTGTTGGCATAATCCACCGCTATTTGCATGTTAGTTTAATTGCACCAAGCGAGGAATTTAGGTGATTGGTCAGCCATACCAGTGCCACTTGCAAACATATTACCCTTGGAAAAGGCATTCTTAAACTCCTCCATGCTGATACCCTCTTCATCCATAACATCCTTTGCAGGGCGACCGGAAAAGAGTCGGGAAAACTTGTGGTCAAAGTCGATCAGTTCATGAGCGACAGCCTTTCGTTCAGTCTCATAGGTCTTCAGAAGAGATCGGTCGGCAAGGCCCTTGACGACACTAGCAACCTTCCAACCCAGATTATAAGCTGAGAATAAGTAAGCTTATCATTTCACAGATAACAGGCAAAGGATTCTTACTGTCGCACATGCTAACGTTCATTCCCTGACCCGCCTTGGGGCTATTTGCTCAACGCGTCAGCATTCATTTCTTGGCAATACGTCATGTTCACGTACCTATGAGTATGAACCGCATCTCCGGCCAAGAAAACTCTGTCATGAACTCCGAAATTGGATCCAACTCGTTGGCCAATTTGATACGCTGTCCACCAGTCCAGCTTCTTGTAGTCAAGCTTATAGGGAGCGATGATCTTTTGGGCTGACTTCAGAATGACTTCAGGGGTGATGCTGGAACGATCATGTCGATTCTCTTGTTCACCAATCTTCTCCGTTGTGGTGAGTTGGATGTACAGACGAACCAGCTTGTTCTCACGCGGGATGACCATGATACTTCCAGAGTCGGCAGAGTGAATAGCGCAGCGCATTCGGATATCGGGAAAGTCGGTAATGGGGACAATGTCGAGCACTCCCCAGATGTAGTCGGTGGACTCACCCTCGAGCTTAAGGCCAATGGATTTTCTGACCCAAGAATGGGCACCATCTGAGCCGAGGACATACTTGGCTTTGATGACCTCGGTAGTGTTTGCCTTTTCGTTGAGTTCAGCTGCCTTCAGCATGTCTGCGGTATCGTCGGCTGCCAGGTTGCTGCGGAACAGGCCATCTTGTGCCGCAGTTCCATTGGCTGATGTAGCAGTCTGCTTTGGTGTGGCCTCCTCCTCAGTAAGGTGGCGGAGGGTGACGGTGACTGGGTAGGCATCCGGATCCTCGACAGAAGTAGTGTCAATCTCTAGGTCAGTGGGCAAAACACCACGCTCGACGGCGATTTCCCCGCTGCTAAAATCTTTAATGGCATCGAGGAAAAATCGTTCAATTCGTCCCTGGTGCAAAACGACTTGCTGGAAGCGGCTAATGCCAGGGATAGTGTCGGGGATGCGCGAGGATCTCCGGAGCACACCATCCTGGTCCGGATTCCATAGGCAGATCTCGAGCATGTGGTTAGACTCCTTCCATGCCCTGTCGCCAAAGCCGAACGAGTCAAAAATCTCTAGGGTACGACATTGCAGACCATCTGCTTGTCCGTTGAAGATCTAGAGCTTTGTGAGTGGTGACCAATGGTTGGGATTTCAGGGTTAGTACCTTTGTGCCTCTCTTGTCCACGATTCTCGTCTTGATGCCACATTTGGCCATCCAAGCGGCCATCATGAGCCCTGCTGGGCCTGCTCCCACAATGAGCACATCGACGTGATCGGCTCCCTTGCCCTGCATCTTGCGCTCTCTCTTGGGTTTTTTATGGCTCTCGATTAATTGTGGTGGCGGTGTGTTCGGTAATGTGTCCGAGTATGTCTTGCTCTGGCGAAGCGTGAAATGAAGTGTGGTGATGGAGATGTTGGATTTGGTCGAAACACAGACACACTTATATGTTTGAAGATATTGGTGTGATGTACCACATACGTTGAGTTACAGCCGCATCCTTGGCTATTCCTATTCGCAGGTGATGTCTCATCGTCAACAAGATTCGCAGTTGCAAAGTCAAAGCGACCATTGGACGCCATGACGGCGGAATGTGGGGGGCCATGCCTGGAAAGGGGAAGATGTCTACTCTAAGACATGGGTCCCCACAGCGAAGTTGAGATGTCGGGACACACAACCGGCAAAAACCTGCACCCCGCTTCTGTCAATGTCGTGGATTCAGCCACTCGTAAGCAATTGTCAGCAGTATTGATCGTCAGAGCGCTCTCTTGACCGCGCCAGCCCCGCACAAACGGCCCCTCCCCATGCCCAAAGCCAACGTCTCGCACTGACTAATGCTTAAGAATTCATGCTGGAGGTGGGACTTTGCGAGTTGACATGCGTACGCACCATGCGGTGAACTGTATGAAGCCCCTTGTCTGATGCATTCAGTAAGACAGCCACAAGTCAACACCTTGCCTACAGAATTTAATTGGAAGATTGTTGTGACCCCCGTGGGGATCTGCAAAATCGCTCCCGAGGTACAAAAAGCCTCAGAAATCTACGGCACGTATACCGATCTTGCAAGTGAAGGAGTGGGCCTTGTACTTAGGTGGGTGGATGGAAGCTTGGCAAAGTATCACAGAATAGTTTGGGCGGAAAAAGGAATCCAAGTAAACAAGTAGTCCGAATTCGTGTAAATGTTTATCGAGAGAAACAAAGAAAAATACTGTGTATAAATCGGACTGGTGGTTTTTATTCTAGATTCTGTGAGAATCTCAGTAGTGTTACCCTTGAGAGACGAAATTGCAAATTGTGATGTTCTCGTCAACCTTCGTGCTCCCCGCCCGGCCAGCTGTCCGCGCCATCAGTGTGGGGTAGTTGAACTAGCCGAGGAAGCCGTCTGCACTGGGATCGGGTTCGGATCGCGTCTGAAACGACTACTGGGTCTGTAGCCCTCTGGCTGTCTCCTCCACGGACGCCAAACGGACAGTATCAACATTCCGTATTACCCACTGCACCTCGGAACTAGTGCTGAAATGACTTTACTCCCATACCTCGGGCTACGCAACTATTTTTACGGGCTTTTTAATCTCCTAGTGGATAGCCCATGCTACTTTTCCCTCCATCTTTTGCTGTATAAGCTTTCACGATCGGGGGCACGCAAAACCACGGCCCGTGTTTGGGAGCGAAGCAGCGAAATGACCGTGCATTTCCGCGTAATCTTTTGGCTTTAAATATCTAAATCGGGCTCTGGCTATCTCCAGGTTCCTCTTACTCAGCAAGGCAAGGTTTTGCCAGGTTGGAGATGGACTCTTTAGGATCCATAGATTTCAGGCTTTTTAATCTCGCCAACCGCGACGAGCATATCCTTGGGGAAATCATTTCTCGACTCCGGCTTATGAGTACCGTTTGCCTTAGCAGCCGCCGGGTTTTTGATCAATCGCTTCAATTTGCCCATCTCGCTTGACATCCAGCCAGTCAAGGCCACGATATCTGCCCCACAATTGACAAAGTGAAAACCTTGATCGTATTTCTGTGCAGCTAACACGGATTTTTAGCGTTGGGATAGTGCCATGGTACCGTGCTCCAGCTGATAACAACTCACCTGCCTCTGCACTCAAGGCAAAATGGCCGGCATATTTTCCGGCCCGTAATGTAGCTTGTAACACTTTTTCAGTAGCTTCTTGGACCTCGGGGATGGAAGCATGATCAAATGCAACGTATCCTAGTGAAGAAGCAAGGTCATTTGGACCAATAAACAACATGTCTAGAAACTGACGTTAGTTGATGCGATTGCAAGAGTGGATGGGTGGAGGCTGTACCAATTCCTTCGACTTGGGCAATTGCTTCCACGTTTTCAACAGCCTTTCGAGACTCTATTTGTACGCAGACCATTACGTTGTCATTGGCATTCAGCAGATATTCTCTACCCGTCAGATTAAACGCCGCTGGCGCAAACATGGCACCTGCACCACGAATTCCATCTGGATACCGTTTGGATGGATATTTTACTGCCCGCACGATTTCCTCTGCGTGTTCCTTAGTCTCACACATCGGGACCATAATTGCGTGAGCGCCTGCATCGAGTGCACGCTTTATCATCCAAGGTTCGCCAGCGGCCACTCTAACAATTGGTGATGCTCCACTTGACGAGATTGCTCCGATCTGTAGATACATATTTTGATCATCGATATTTCCATGTTCGCAATCTATCAAAACCCACTAAATCCCGTATTGTCAACATATAACTTATCACAATTCAGGTATTACTTCGGAGCACAAACGTCTTCTCCCAACGGGGCAATTGTCCTAGCCAGGGTATATCCGGGCAATTCAAGCCACTGTCCCACACTAGGCCCTTGCCGTTGCTTCGCGCGCTCTAGGGATTGCCATAAACGCGTCTTTCCAGAGGAATCAACAACTGGTGAGGAAATCTGGTTTGACATGGTTGTCGATTCTAGGCGTCAGGTATCCGCTAAAACCCGCTGCTAGATGCTACTTGCCGCGTCATACTTGGCTGGCATGTCTCTACATATTTAACAACCATGAACAAGACTGACCTATAAGCGAATCTCCGCAACTCAATCTTCTGATTAGCGACGCGTCTTGGCCTTTGACAACATCGGCCGGAGCCCGGTCCGAGAAGTTATCTTGGCAACGCGGCTTATCAATGTGGGTCCAGGATGGTTTACGTAACGATCCATCAGTCAAGAGAATTGACAGCACCTCAAGGTAAAATGCACCACGTCGCATGTCTAAGACGCATCATCTTATTGGATGGAGAATAAATGGTAGAATTATAAAAGAGTTTTTGTGCAAGTTTATCTGCTCTTGGTGAATCTGAATCTGATTCATGGTACAACATGCATGCCTGGCATACCAGAGTCGAGTAATTGCCAGTGCCCAGTTTGCGTGGTTATGGGAATAGTAGGATGGGCACGTTGCTGAATATTCTCACTGCAATAATCCGGCTTTTAATAAACACCCTATCAATCAATCCATCGCCTTGTTCTAGTTCAATCGCTATCTATGAGGCACGGCGATAAGAGACGACGCGCTAAACCCCTTCCCCGTGTAGAACGGTGCTCCGCACTCGGCCTTCAGATGTAACCCCGAGTCTCGTCATCCAGAGACGGTGTGTCTCTTCAAGTTAGTTACATTGCAAGGTTGCTTCAAAGTTGTTTGAGAACGAGATTTCGTCATAAACACTGAAATTGCTAACCTTAGTATTTTGTGCCGTGGTTGATCGACAACTGGCATGGCTCGAGATGCAGGAGATGGCGTGACGTCGCGCGTCTGGCAAGCGTGTGTGGCTTGCAGACGTAAGAAGGTGTGTGTGATTGGCGGTCTCTCCAATAACCTTATTTCTACCCAACTACAAAAGTTAGGACACATCGGATTCGTATTGAACAGAGTATAGGTAAAATGTGATGGCAACAACCCATGCCACAACTGCAGTTCGCGCGATGCAACATGCGAATACCCAGGCAGCAATGATAATGCATCTAGTAGTCGAAAGTATGCGACCCACAGATCGTTATGCACCCCTGATGTCGCAATCGCTGACCAATTGTAGCTATGCGATGATATTTGAGGCTAGGATCCAGCAACTAGACACTTTGTGTGGAAGACTGGAAATACTCACTGGCCAACTGACCCGCGCCATCGATAGTCTTCCAAGAGAGGATAATTATCTGACTTTAGCAAGTTCAACTATAGCAGAGCTTGAAAAGGTCTCCCAGACGCTAGAGACTTTGCCAAAGTCGAAGGGTTCCAAGCGAACACTGTCTGATGTGGAATTCACTGCAATAGACCCCCCTGCAGAATTTGGAAACCACTTTTCGCCTGAGCTAAACATTTTGGAACACGAATCCGCTCCACAGCCTATTGATAATGGAAGCGATGAGGAACTTGCAGATGAGTCTCTTGGCTTTGACATATGTTACGATCCTACTGTGGGCAAATTCGGCTCCCTGGTTCCAGATTCATACGGAAGCTTGAGGTGCTAAGTTCTCTTCTCGGCGACCTCTTAGCAACATACACTAACACTCATGCAAAGGTTCATTGGTGGCGCAACGAATAAGCTACTTTTGGAGGCTGTTCAGAGTCTCACCCCAACACAGTCTCAACCATCCAATTCGCCCACTTTTGGAGATTCCATGCAAAACACTCAAACACACACAGAAAAAGCGACTTCACTCGAGATTCCACATTTTGTGCAAGGCAAGAAGTGGCGCGAGTTACCTTATCTACCAAAGCCCGATCAGCTAAGCTTACCACCTCGATACGTGTCCGACATGCTTATCGGGCTCTACTTTGAGCAATTCCATTACACATTCCCCATTCTCTATAAACCAAGATTCATGGAACAATATAAACGCATTAGTTCGACCCAGGTGAAACAAGTCCGAGATAAAAGGTTTTTATCCGTCTTCTTTGCTGTCTGCGCCTGCGCCTCCAGCTTACTTCCTTCTGATCGGAACTCGCCAAGCTTTTCTGGGCTGGACTATTATGAAAACGCGCTGCTTTTGTATTTTTCAACAACAGGCGAGGCAAACATTGAACGTGTGCAATGCTTGGCCTTGTTATCAATGTGCTGCGCGGGGTGGAATACGTTGTCCTCAAGTTGGAATTTTGCTGGGCAGGCAGTGAGGGCAGCTCAAGATCTCGGCATCCATATTAGCGGTTTGGTAGGTACCAAAAGGTTTTGTTTTTAGTACGATACTCATCTATGATAGACTGAACCTCCGGACTGCCCTGAAAAGGGGTCAAAGACAGCATTCATGAAAAGCGAAATATCTCGCCGAGTTTGGTGGAGCGTTTACTGTCTCGATAGGTAAGTAAAGTGACTCGTCTCAACCACTCTAGACTCGCTAATTTCTGATCTTTTAGGGTTACCTCTATTTGTCTTGGAAGGCCCATGGCAGCAAATGATACCGATTGCCGTTGTGATCTGCCCCTACCTGTTGCAGATGAAGAACTTGAGATAGTTTTCGGTCAATCTGAAAGCTTCATCAAGCGCCCGTCATCAGCACTTCCGCTTTCTGGGTTTCTAGCATTTTCCCGCCTCTGTCAAATATCCGGCAAGATTCAAAGTCTGCAAGCGCCATCGCGAATGGCAAGCCTCAGCACTCCAGAAGGCACAAAGCGGGTGATGCGATTGGTTAACACCATCGAAAAGTTGCTGGACGAGTGGCTTTGCAGTTTACCTGATGATATACGATTTTCTGCAAAGTATGCAATCATGCAATGTTTGGTTCAAGAAAGAAGGCTAATGATGTCAGCACTCTGGACCGTGGCCCCAATTTAACCATGTGTGTGATCATGTTCATTGTTCATGCGGGATCGCTCCTCAACCTTTATAGGTGATTCTTTTCTTCATGCAAATTCTGATCATCAGTTTCATGCTGATACAGCCTCGCAGAACATTTTATGGGGACAGAAACAGCGCATCCTTTGACAGATTCGAACCCCAAAAACAGTGCATCAGTGCCGCGCGTAGTTGTATTAATGCCGTTGAACTTGTAAGAGATTTGGTCCCTCCCTCTCATTACTTGGCATTCTGTGTGCATCATCTGACCATCTCTGGTCTAACCTTGTGAGTTTTTCATCTGCAAAGCCTAGAGCCCCTTGCCTAATCAGATGGATGTCGAAAATAGATTGTGGATGAAAGACAGGGCTACGATGGAATCAGACGCAGACATTGAGAAATGTGTCAGATTCTTGAAAGACCTCGAAACCACGTGGTCGGGGGCATCTCGAGGAAGAGCCATCATTGAGCAAATTTTAAAAAGCTCATCAGCAAATGTATCAGCATCTGTGAACGAATGGCGGGAGTCTCAGGCATTTTCTCTGTTTCAATTACCAATGTCTGAACTGTTGAACATCAACCCTGAAGAAGCGATATATCCAAACCTTTGGGATACAAGTCCTTCTTGTTAGTAGTACAAGAGATCAAATAAAATAACATACACATCTTGCATATATCTGGCATTTTCCCCCATTGGTTATGTGATCAATCACAACTTGGTCCGCAATTAGCATGTGAAGGTTAATGTGGTATTCCGTCTTCGTTATTCTTTTTTTCGTGTCCTAACCAAGGTATGAACAACACCTTTGGCATCTATTCCCAATATTTTCCAACCACCTTCCGCAATCTTCTGACTCCCTCATGGATTTGTTCTTGCTGTAAATATTCGTCATTAGTACTAAATAACTACTGATGCATTTGTATTGGCTACTTACTGTTGGCGTCGCAAACGAGAACCGAAAGTATGCAGTGCGAGGATCAGCTCCTCGCGCCTTGGTCGACACCTTGTCTGACCCTTGCCAAGCATGGTAGTACGATCCAGGTGTCAGAAGAACCAATTCTGCAGCCATTTCCTTCCACAACTCCTCAGCGAACGCCTGTTCCGGGTCTTCAAGGGATTCGACCTCTATTTGAGCGAATCTTTTGATACCATCAAAATAGAACTTGGACCAAACGAACATACCGGCCTCAGGATCCACGAAACTAAACACAGGACGTAATCCAGTACCGGAAGATCTCTTAACACAAGCCATGAGGCCTTGCGCATTTGGTATCTCTGATTTAGAGGCAGGAATAATGGTGAAGCTTTCGCAAAAGGCATCCAACATCCAATTCCGTCGCGTCTGGTACTGGAATTGCAGTCTGTGCAGCCATTGCAAATATCCCTCGTTACCCCATTTCTGGAGCAGTGCAAGAACAAATGCTTGACTTAGGCCAGCTGGATCTTGTGTTTCTACTTCGGTAGCTCGGAGAAGCCGCTCGGTAAATACGGCATTGGCTATGAAGTAACCCAGCCGGAGACCAGGAAACATCGTCTTAGAAAATGATTCAAGACGTATCACGCGCCCTTGAGTATCCATCGATAAAAACGAAGGAGTTAGAGATTTGATAAATTCAGCGGTTGACTTTGGCTGAATTGTCAATTCAGCGGATTCTGGCGAGTAACCTGGGTATTGAAGGAAGTAGTATGGGTCGTCTTCGACAATAATCAAGTCTAAAAGTTATTAGAAATATTTCCAGTCAAATATTTGGGTTTAATACCAAACTCGACGCAGATGTCGTAGATTTCTCGGCGTCTTTGTGCCGATATGGTTGTTCCTGTTGGGTTCGACCCAACAGCCACCAGATAAAGACTATAAGGCATGAGTCTGTCGCTCTTAATACCAAGTGAATATTCCTTACACTTTGGGACGTTTGGAACCCATCGCTTCTTCGTCCCAGTTCTCCAGTCGGTTTCGAAGCCCACTTGCTAACATGCCCTCTGCGTCCGCAGAGACGGGGGCTGCTTTGATTCCAAGTGGGATCCAAAGAGCTTGCGCAGATGGGTACGTAAATTCCTCCACAATAACGTAGTCATTATCCTCACAAAGCAAGCCTACCACCTTTGCCCAAGCATTAGTATTTCCTGGATGCAGAAGACACTCGAAATCGCATGGTGGAGAATGAACAAGCTGGGTGAGTTCTTTCGCCAATTGAATCAACTTCTGATTACCAGCTCCCGAGCCTATTTTTTCCCCATGAGTAATCTATCGTATTTTTAGATGGAGGAGTAAACTCATACCGTACTGGAGGAATGGGGTTAGATCAAGGTCTCCAGGAGAAGAACCTCTCCCAAGATCAAGGCTCGTCAATGATGGTTCCGGGGAGTTTCCATCTGAAGAGACTGATGGGGTGAGGCAATCAAACCTAGCGCGCTCAACGGGAAACAATGATGGGTGCGGTAGACCTGATAACAATTAGCCCACTGTGTATACAATAGCTTGACCAAACTTACCTCCAGCTAAGCTAATCATGCCATCATACCCCATAAACTTGATGATGTCCTTGAGAGGTGAAGGATGCCGAGCCTTACTCTTTGCATTGATGTGATGCGCCAAGTCCACTGGCTTGAATTTCTGACCAAGACTACCCATGTTGTCACTATCTCCCGAAGTAAACAATGTATCTCCAATTCAGCCCTCAGGCGAGTGTTGTTTGAAGGCAGTTAGCAGGATATCAATAAACCCTGTAATATCCCAGCGCTAGACAATACTTTATTTGGATGAGCGAAATATTGTGACTCTTCACTCTGCTTCCTATCTAATAACTGAAGTGATAGGGTCGGCCGGAGATCCGAAGTTCCGAAGTCACAGTTATCCACCCAGTGGGCCCGGTGATGGGGCCGAGGGACACATCCCGCTCGCTCGCTGGACTATCCGCATCCGCTGATACTAACATAGGTGGAGATTGAAATTGAGCGTGCCGAAATCCATTTCTGTTTCTGAAGCCGAGCTCCTGCCGCACCAAACTGAGCTGTTGCGACATTTCAACCAATCGCTTCAAAAGAACACATACTCAGCTAAGAAAGAAAAAACACTTGCTGGATGACAAATAGAAAAATAAAAATACAAACAGACAAATTGAAAATTGCTAGCAGGCATACTTCACGTACGTCAAGATCGCCTGAAAATGAGTTGGGCGATATTTCCCTCAGCCCTACACTATTTTTCCCAAAAACTTTATTCAATGATGATGGTCTATAAAAGTAGTCAAAGTTAACCTTGAATTTAGTGTTTAGGTACGGATGAGGCTGAGATTCCACGCAAGGCCGAGACCACCTAGTCTACTCAGTTACTTTCGGTGGTGCCAAGCACCAGGGTAGTTGGCCTTGGAGGGTCATGTTTTCTTCATTGCCAAACTGAATCGTATCCTTAACGCCCTGGACTAATTTTACGGCGACGGAACTTTCCAAGTAAGCAGCTTGTAAGTGCAGCTAATTTAGTAGCAATTTTTGGGAGCTTTGCAATGGCCATGTTGCGAAAAAGAGGAAAGAGAGCGGCATTAAGAATCCACCAAAGTCACACTACGCGATTTAGAAGTAGAATCAACCTACGCCCATAAAACCTGTGACAAATGCGATAAATATAAATAAATCAAATTATCACAAAATATCTTTTTTTTTATCCATTCGGATTTAAGCTCCACGATGAAATGGTTTAGGACACTGACGTTAGTTGATTTTTGCTGGAATTTGCCCCACCTTCTCCGGTCTGGCCATGAAGTCGGTATAGACTAGCGCAGCCAAATGGCGTGGAGTGGCTCACTAATCGATTATTCCATATATGAGCTTTCTTCACGCTTTCACGCCTTCACGGGCTAATTACTTTGAGGCTTGACTTAAAAAATGCTTGGTATGGCCACAACAACGAATGATGCTCCTGTAGCTATCAACTCTGTTAGATAAGATTGATTCTTTGAGTTTAATTTAGTTCATCGCGGTCCAGACTCACACTAAGAGAACGGAAGAATCACCCTTTCACGACATGTTACGTTTGTATAACCTGTTACCTCAATTTTACTGAAATAAAATGCCACTCTAAACTAATGACTAAACTCAAGGAGATCAGTTAAGTTTATTTGCGATAGTTGCATTCCATTGCTATTTCCAGGATCTCTAAGTGTTAATAGTAATACATTGATAGTTATAAAATCAAGCTTCTGCGCTCATGTTTATTCTTTTCTTGGCAGGCACAGCACATCATTTCTACAACAATAACTTTCTAGTTCCGATTCCTCGGGCCTCACTTTCGAATTCAATTATCTGGTCAAGAACCCCAGCCAGCGCATCATGAAGTTCACCAGTGTACTTCTCCTTGCATCCACCCTGGCCTTTACAGAGGCATCCCTGCTCCGCAAATCGCAAACCGGCTTTCACGATTATGGGGAGATAAGGATTGCTGTTACCACCAGCTACGCCGATGTTTATAATGATCGCGGCACTGGTGCCCGACGCAATGTTGCAATCTGGCACCCAAGGTACGATGGAGGCTTTCGCGCCCTCGGAAGCATCGCTGAAAACACCTACACCGATGGTGTTAACGGCAAGCGAGCTACCGTCGTTGCCATGCTAAACCCGCACCATCCACCGGCGGATCACTCAAGGCCCGCTCTTAAAGAGCCGACCGGATGGTCTGCTATTTGGAATGATAAAGGCTCTGGTGGAAAGAGGGATGGCTCTTTTTGGAGGCCCAACTGCCCTAATGGCTATGTCTCACTAGGTGATGTTGGTTCCAACGGGTACGGCCACCCCAGCTACGCGGTCTGGTGTTTACGACAGGACCTTGCTGTACACGGAAAATATAAAACGGGTACATATTGGGACGACGGTGGATCTGGCGCTTACAAAGATGCCTTTCTATGGGAAGTTATTCCCGCACCGACCGGTGTTAGTGGTGAGGAACACGTCCCTCTGTACGTGGGCACATTTCGAGTCGTGAATGCCCGTGTTCAACCTGATATTCCCGCTTGGACTCTGTCAATCGATATCCCGAGAGCCTACACGCCATTCAAAACCAGAGCGCCCAAGGTGACAGCCGACAGTATCCCTCATAAGGGAGAATTATTCAGCGAATTAAAGGAGGCAGAAGTCGCTTTACCTTTGACTGCCTACTTTAGTCCGAAACACACTCAAATCATCCGGAATATAGCCAATCCATTCGCCAAAATTACCAAATCAGTCGCGTGGTATGTTGAGGGCGTGTGGGAAAATGGATCTCCTGGAGAGGTAACTCGGCGCGATACTATTCATTCCGGCTATTCCAAATCAGATACCAAGTCGATGGAAACTTCTGTTGGCATCTCTGTAAGCGCCACAACTGGTATCTCAATGTCCGAGTATTCGGTCAGCCTCAACTATCAGTTTACCGCCTCGCAATCTCATACATTTTCGGAGTTCTCTGAACGTACCAGAGAGGAGGCATTCAATGTACCAGCACACACTGTTGCTGTTCTGTTTTGCAAACGCATCCGTCTTTCGGTCACGACAATGAGTGGAGGAATCATCCACCAGACTGAAACCCTTGCTACAAACGAATTCCATATATCTTCAGCCTCACTTCAGTAGTTGGCATCTCGCTCATTCTTTTAAAAGTGAGCAACATGTATCTTCGCACATTTGTAAGGCTCTATATAGGCCACCTAAATATTAATGTTTGCTTCTTGATTTCTCAAAATTAAGAAGTTCCATCTATTAATTGAGATTTAAACATTTTCTGACTTAATATAATACAATGAATTCTTGTGTTTTATAATCATGTGATTTCTTTTCTGAAGTCTCTGAAAGACAAGCACACACGCCTCCCACTCCGAAAACAAACACCAGCCGCTGGCTAGCAAAAATCCCACACCCACTAGGACAAAACTAGAATGCGATCATTGTACAATGCAAACAACGTCAGAGGTAGCTTTGTGGAAGACACGGGACTTCTTTTTGCATCACATTAGCCCTCATATGAAACTCTACGGTAGAAAATTGAAAGAATCAGAAAGAGGTATCCTTGTTCCAATATGTACCTCATGGCTAGCTACCATCGCATTCATGAGAGTACTACTTGTAATTTATCGTGAGCAAGAGGAAGCAATTAGCGACACCAGCACCCCTAACGGGCTTCGCGCCAAGGGCCATCTTGCTTACATCTCGGGCTTCGCCTCTTCACATTCAACGTGGCGTTGTTTGCGCGTCATACAACCTTTGGAGTGCTTGTGATTAATTCTTGCCATGGCGACGATGCCGAAAAGAGAGATCTGGTTGCGATGAGTGGGTAAAGTTGATAAATAAGCTTATTGTGGATCGGGGTCATCGTAAGGCAGTAGCGTAATGAGGCGCAGCCGAGTTCTGGCAGTGACCGGGTTGGCCACGGGCGCGATCAATGAGAAGATCCCGTCGCAAAACGCAGACTCGATGCGGTTTAGCTTAGGAATGGCCCAATTACGCAACACATCACTTCGGAATGACTTTGGCCCAGATCACCCCGAACGTCTAAGAGAACGGGAGAAGTATAAGAAGAAGAGATGGAGGGAGAAAAATAAACCAGAGAAATCACCCAAAAACAACAGATAATTCACAAGCAACAAATCCATCACAATTTCTTTGAAGTTTCTTTTTCACTTATAATTCGCCATGAAGCTGCATTCCTCCACTTACACCGGTCCACTTCTGGCCGCTGTGCTGTATTCTGGTGTAGCGTATGCGGCATACAGCACCGCTAATAGCACCATGCTGCTGCTGAGCAATGACTCAACAATGAATTTCGACCTACTCACTCCTCTGGGTCAATCCATCACCGGAGGGAGCGATGTCGGGCCAATTCTTGCCGCAGCCAAGGATATTGAAGCCGGAAACATGACGTCCTACACCGAGGTCTTCTACAAGCTCGCCAACGACACCAAGGCCCAGGCTGAAGACTCGGAGAACGCCTATGATCCCGTTAATGTCAGAGACACATGGTTCTCTGCAGCGACGTATTTCCGCAGGGCTGACAACTACGGCCACGGTAACTGGAGCAATCCGCTCATCAACAGCCTATGGGCTGAGCAGATTGAGGCATTCGATAACGGTATAGCTGCTTTGCCTGTTCCTGGCAAGCGCATCCGCATTCCGGCTACCAAGGGCAACTTTACCGTCGAGGCCATCTGGTACTCTGCTTCCGAAAGCAAGCACGAGAAGCTGCCGACCTTGATCATCGGGAACGGCTTTGATGCTGCGCAGGAGGACTCTTACCATTACTACGTTGCGCCAGCTCTGGCCCGAGGATGGAATTGCATTACCTACGAAGGCCCGGGACAGCCAACTGTGCGCCGTAACCAGAACATTGGTTTCATCCCCGATTGGGAGAAGGTGGCCACCCCTGTTGTGGATTATGTCCTCTCACAGAAGAAGGACGTCGTGGACGAAAACCGCCTTGTCTTAGCTGGCAACTCCCTCGGTGGCTACCTTGCTGCTCGTGCCGCAGCCTTTGAGCCCCGCCTATCCGCGCTAGTCTTGATTGACGGCGTCTGGGACAATTACGCTGCATACATAAGGGAGCTGCCGTCTGAAATGTTTGACATATACCAGGCTGGCAACTACACTCAATTTGACGAGACCCTCCTCTCAGCTCGGGAGGCCGGGAAGCTCTCCACCGGCGCCGCCTGGGGCATTGACCATGGCCTCTGGGCGTTCCACACGCACTCGCCCTCTGAGTTCTTCACCAAGCTCAAGCAGTACAACGTGGAGTCTTTCATTGATAAAATTAAGATGCCAGTATTTGTCGGTGATGCCGAGCTGGAGAGCAGTTACATTGGACAGCCGAAGCAGGTTGCGGACGCGCTGGGCCACTGGGCGACTCTGCATACTTTCAAAGGGGTTGCTGGCTTTCATTGCCAGAGTGGTGCTGGGCAGGAGCTTTCCCGGGCGATTCACGCATGGTTGGGCAAGACTTTGGGCAAGGCAACCCGTGACCACTGAGATTAGTGCTCAGAATGATGAAGGTGCTCGCTTGTGAGAGCCGGATAGAATACTTAGCCATACCCTATCGACTTTCTTTCTTTCTAATACACCTTTATTCTACAATTAACTGTGTTTAATATGAAGAGTTGTTGAAAAATATCGTTGCTCTCATTCCCAGCTTCAGTAATCCAGTAATCCGAGCCTTCTGAATATCTACATCCCATTTCAGAACAAAGATAAGCAGGTGATTTTTTTGCAAAAAAAACTCCAGTTATTCAATATAACCAAGATAGAAAGTTTTCCATCTTCATTTATTAGCACAAGCAACCAGAGACAGTTCTCACACCCACAACCCGTAAATGCTAGAGTGTCGCCTCTTTGTTCAGGATGCTCATATCAAGCGCACACCAGCTCTAAAGTTGTGAACAACAGCTCAATCATTGAAAAGCGTCTGATTGGTGTCTACACTGCAATCAACGGCGAACGCCAGAGTGCCGGGAGTAAATCGGGGCTCTCCAGTGAAGGCAACGAACGTCAGTTACCAGGCTCAGGTTCACGACTTGTTCTTCTTCCACCTTTAGCCCAGTTTTCGGATTTAATTTTCTACTTTCCCGGTGCCGAAGTTCCTTATATCGTGCGTCCAATTGGGACCTTTCCGATTCTTCAGAGCCCTCTTGAAGAACAACTCACTTCCGGGTGCCTACCTCACCTTGACTGCACGGAATTATATACACAATGTAAACTCAGTGGGGGATATTAGATTTATGATTTCAAAAGCATTGTCAAGAGCATGAGGATACTTGATTTCGTGTTTGGCATTCAATCATATAAAACAAGGAACAGAACCGCAGATGATGACAATAATAGCCTTTTGAGCATCCCATCCCGAACGTTTGAAAGATTCCTCATAGTAGTCTCATCAAAGTGTCCACGCATAGTTTTTCAAGTGTCATGTCTCTAGACAAGTCGGCCTTATTGTGACCATTTGACAGACGCGACTGGCATCTTGCTGCAGACTGCAAGGCGGCCGACTGCGTTATTATAAGCCAGAGTGGCAAGCTTGACGCTGTCAGACGTGCATCGGCAGCGCCGAGCTGGTCTCCGAAATAAGAGACCCAATGATATTCCTTGTCGGCGTTCGGGATCATGGAGGTCCCACATTTTCACATGCCGAAGAACCGATTCGCCGTCGATCCTGGTTCCCGTTACCGCCACGAGGGTGGATTTCGCGATCTCGCATTGGCGGTTTGGCGCCGGCGCAATCGAGAAACGCACCAGGCCTGCGGTAAGAGTTTATTTCGTATCCAATCCGTCGCTTGCAGAGAGATGTGACGCTGGTATTACTCAAAAGTGGGCTCGAAACAAACGCTTTCCGGCCGGAAGCCGAGAATTTCGGAGCTTGGGCCAGCCATGCTCCACCCGTCTTCCACAAGTGTTCTAGAACAAATCAAGACCGGGCCGGTCATCACTTTGTGCTAAGATAGGAGTAGACAAACAACACATCCTACGTGGCATACGAGGCAAATGATGACGTCCGCAGTGAATTGCTGTTTGATTCTGAAAAAAAAAAAAAAAAGAACATAGTCAGATGTTGGTGAGCTGTGGTAGCCTGTACAATGATCGCCCTTTCCCACCAATGCGTGTAACTCATCTGTCTGTAGGGTAGTCCACCAAGTGTCGGTCAGGAGGTCGCTCAAGCTCATTCAATTTCCACGATTCCATGATTACGGTCAAATTTGAAACACTACAGTCTTTCATGATTAACTTTATTGTAAAAGAGAAAGAGATTGAATTACAAAAACAGAATTGGTTACTCTCCCATAACCACCTCTAGTAACGACTTGAATCTATGTGCTATTTTACTCATGTCAATACGCAAGAATGATCAAAGATTTAATAACAGTAATGAATGAAATATCTATCTGATCTATAAATAAGAAATCTAAAATCCATAACCCTTTCTAACGTCTGCATTAAGAAATGACCGACAAGTAGCCAACAAATATTCAATAAAGCGCCATCTAATAACATTCTATACCATTCTAAATTCTTGGCGATGGAACAAAAAACTGGTAGATCTAGTTTACAGGTGGCTCGAGAAGTGAGCAATGGCGCTTTCGTTGTAGAGTTCCTGATGATCTGCCTTGATCATGTCGGCGCACTAAAAATTGTGTTAATTCGATTCCTTTTTTTTGAACAGTGCTGACAGCGACTCACCTTCTCGCCAATCATGTAGACCGAGTTTTGGATGCGGCAGTCAGGGATGATAGGGATGATTGAGGCATCAGCAATGCGGAGGTTCTTGACACCGTGGACACGGAGTCTGGGGTCAACCACGCCCTGCTGGATGCTCTTGGAGAGACGGGCGGTACCGCATGGATCTGCCAAGCTTGTTAGTTGATGTATGATTGAGTGGGTCTTGCACACTTACGGAAACCAGTCTGGCTGCGGTCCAAGACAGCTCGCTTCATCTCGTCGTCGGAATCGAGGGGCATCTTCCAGGGGTATTCTCCAACAACGATGTCCTTGAATCCAGCGCCAGTGGTTAGGAGATCGTAAGTCCAGCGCACTCCTTCGCGCATGGCAAGGATATCCAAGTCGTTGCCAAAGAAGTTAAGGTTGATGTTGGGCTGGGTAAGGGGATCAGTGTTGTGCAAGGTCACCTCACCCTCGGATAAAGGACGGAGCAAGTCGACAATCACAGTGATGTAGTTGCCGCTCTCAGGGACTGGGTAGTGCCACTGGAAGGCTGAGCTGAACAAGCCAACAAAGTCAAGCTCAAAGTGAGGTTGACCAGCAGGGCCAAAGGGGTCGCGGCCACCGTTGGCGGCCTTGGCTTGCTGGTAGGCCTCGTACTTCTCCAGACGCTGATCAATGCGAGGGAAGCCAACAAGTTCAAGAAGGCCAGAGCTAATTGGGCCAGTCTTGTCGCGCTTGTACTGAGCAACGGCAGCCTGGTTGGCAGGGCCATTGCGAAGAACATAATCTTCAAGGCCATATCCGTCCTTGATCTGAAGAACAAAGGGAACAATGGGGTGATCCAGAAGGTGCTGGCCAACATGGGGAGACTCTACCTTGACCTCGATTCCATTCTTGGATAGTTCGGCAGCAGGACCAACACCAGAAAGCATGAGCATCTTGGGGGTCTCGAAGACACCTTGAGACAGGATAACTTCACGGGTGGCGTAAACGCTGAGTTCAGCTTGGGTTTCAGGGTTGATAACAGTGACACCAAGGCATGTCTTGGTAGCGGCATCGATGATGAGCTGCTTGGACTGGACGCCAAAGAGGACGCTGACATTGGGCTTGTTCTTCAGGTAGAGGAAGCTGCCCTGGCGTTGACCACCATAAATAGTGTCAACGCAGTGGGTGAGACCTCTCATCTCTCCCTCGTAGATGTCCTCGGTAATGCGCTCGCCCTTGGAAACCCAGGCCTCAGTGAGAGCGTCACGGAATGGCTTCATCTCGGGGACCAAGTCGGCGTGTTCAATTTGGATGGGACCGCCAGTGCCAATCTTCTTGAGATCTTCGGGATACAGCTGCTTCTCGTCATGGTAGGTAGCACACTTTCGGAGGTAGTTCACACAGCCATCCCAGTTCCACTCAGAACCACCAAACTCTTCCCAGTCATCAAAGGTGGGTTTAGAGCCCGGGATCCAGGTAAAGTAGTTGCCAAGGGAAGATCCACCAAGACCCTTGCCACGGGTGTTTGGCTTCTCGACACGCTCATAGTCGTGGCGCTTGATCATGGTCGACTTGTAAGCCCAATCGTACTTGCTACCACGAAGGTTGAAGGCTTGAGAGGGCGTGGTGATGGCGGGCACTTGGTAAGGGTTGGGAATGCCGGCCTCAACGATGAGAACGCGAACATTGGGGTTCTCGGCGAGACGACCAGCGACCGCATTACCAGCGGTGCCACCACCAACGACGATGAAGTCGTACTCGTTTCCGTTTGCGACAAAAGCCATGATGTTATTATTTGAGGTTGGGGAAAAATTAGGATAGGGTTGATATTGAAGGTGAAGAGGTGATTGAGAATTGATTGTTGGTGTTGATGGTGATGTGAGTGGAGTGTAGAAGATGTGATTGATGCTGAGAATAAAACATTCTTGAGCGAACTTTGGGCAGATATTTATCCTCTATACGATTCTCATCCATCTCGCATAAACATACGAAAGCTACAGCTCTCATGGCCATGGAGTTCTCAATCTGCATCTCGCTCGGTGTCCACGTCGGTGTCTTGGAGGGTGAAGCTGGCATCGTCGCGGTGCCCCGAGCTATTCCCGAGTGCCGTACCCGGCAATAAGGCAGGGCTAGCGCTGAGTGGGCCGCAGCAGCTCGGCAATTCGGCGAGACGCATCATTGCCATCTACGTCATTCAACAGAAACTCAATTGAAGCTGGCCGTGGCCTTGCTCGTACAAAGTGCAGTGTCAATGAGCCCAGTTATTCCACGACTCAGGATCTTTTGCTTCCCGCGTTTCCGTTGGAATCCAATCATCTGAAGCCGAATTATCCGCCCGGCCTCATTCGGGATTCCGTTGCCATCGCTTCAATTGCAGGCAGCGATAATTTTTCTCGGCATGGAATCTTTCCATCATTAATGACGCGGCTTCAATTCTTTCCATCACATATCCAGGGCCTCGATCCACTCTCCTCCAATGTCGATTCAAATCATCGGACAAATCTTTTGTACATGCCCCTCATTGACCATTGAGTAGTCTGTTCGGGCTTGAAGTTATCCAAAGTCGTTGCGCAGTGTCATATTCAGTGGATGACATCAAGAGCCTGGCTCAAATCGAAAAGGGATCGTTGACATGTCCTTGAAGGTACTGCCGATTTGAAACGATGGAAGAGAAGCTTCAGGCTGGCCAAGTCCTTGGAGCGTGTCGTGAATTAAATGTGCTGTCTCTTCGTCGATGCGCAATAGGGACATGAGAGCTGACCTTGGGTATTTTATCTCAGTCCTTGGATGCTGCCATTCTAACCTGATCGGTAAATATTTGTGACGCCATCGCAAGAGAATCGATGCTTGATCTGAAGTAACATGAAGAAGGGAAAGTCTTGATCAGAAGTATTAGACTATTCCATTTTTCTATTATGTATCGAAGAATAGATTCAATATGATCTACCAAGCTTAGTATCATCTCATTTACCAGATTATGACGTGCCTATTGTTGTTTCCGTGAAGCATTACATTACATAAGCGGAGTCAACGCCGCTGACATGCGTGGTGGTGGCTTAACTGTCCATCAGCTAAAAGTTAAGAAAGCGACTTTCTCGAACAGACTTGACTGGATTTTTATTTTTCTAGCACGTGACTAATGGCTTTTTTCTTTCCAATTAAATGATGCGGGGGCACAATCTGGGCTCTTTGCTAGGATTCTTGGATAGTGTCAGTTTCAACGCTCAAGACATCCTTTATCCCAGAGCGGGAACGCAAGAATAGCAAAACCGAAAGTTTCAATAGGCTAAATAGACAAAAAACCTTGTTCAAGTTTGCAGTCGAACTGAACGACTTTAGTTATGACCGAACCACAGATGGAGTGATACACAACGAAAAAGGAAATCGCCGGCCAAGGATTTTTTTTTCCCACCATAATTTTCGCTTTTGATGGCCAGACTTCCACTTGTGATTTCTAAAAACAAGAACAAGTAATCGATGAGCAATTGAATGTAATAGCACGGGAATAGCCGGTATAAATATAGAACTTTTACACCAGGGAATCATTAGCTCATCTCAGTAGCTCATTGGTGGAGCACTTAGATTACGGCGCGAAAAAATTATTTCACAATTTTTCTTAGAACCAGAAACGATTATTGGCATTGTTCACATCCACACGCACTTCCTTGTTTATCTGCCTGGAATCTTCGCTTGCATTACCCTCTGCGGTTAAGTCCTCTAGACCTGTGGTTCTGCATGTTCCAGGGCCAAGGGTCATATCAATCACTGAGCCAGACTCAGCAATTTAGTGGTAAATCGCCTGGTCAAATCATAAAACATTTGACTCCCGATTAATGTTGGAGTTTAATCCCATCCGCCTATTTCTAATAGTCAAGCTTTGTCTCCAAATGCAACTATTGCTGGCAATATAGTAGAGAGGTATGCTAGCGCGGCAATTAGATAATGGCGAAGAATGAACGGGTTGAGCCAGAATGGCATGGTACATTTTTCCGACTGTTGGCAGTCGGCTCGATAACCGTATCGCATAGAAAACGCTAACTTAAGCTTAAATGCGCTATTAATCCCTCAATTATCCGTCAGTGCAGAAGGTTCTGCCTCGACAGGCTCAAATGACGTCGCCCTAATGGCATCGCCGGGAAAAAACACCTGAGCGCGATAGCCAAGGAATCAAAAGTTCCTGTTAGTCATCCTCGCCATCCAATGGGTCTCTGACGACACTGGATTGGCAAATGTCGTCAATGATTGATCCGTTAAACGGTGTAAGCATCGGCCGAATTGAGCGGGGGAAAACGGGGACAACAACAAAAATCCATCTCGCCAGATACCATGTACTGCAGTGTTAGTGTAGGATCAAAATAGGCACCAAACCGCGATATGGTCCAAATAGCATGTTGATGATCGTGTAGATGAGGGGCTGCACACGACAAATTTGGGGCCTACTACGCTTTGGGCAGGCCACAAGTTGTGGAGAAGCTTGGGTTTGGCTTGGCATACTACCTAAGCACGAACCGGGTGCAGAGTTGAGTTTTTACCTTCCCAATTGACTTCCGAGCTTTCGGTGCCGCTATCCCATTCTAATGGTACTTTTGAGGTTATCATGGAGATCCACTTGGCGGACTCGTGTGGAATCTCGGCTCACAAGCGGCCGCCTCGATCCGGCTCGATGGATATAACTAGGCGGTAATGTCCTTGATCAACGTCGGAATCGGTGGAGCTAATTTATTGTTCTATAATTCATTGTTCCCATAATTTTCAAGACATGAAGATCACCGGGACATCTGCCCTATGGGCCCTGTTGCTGCCGCTTGCAGCGGCTGCCAAGGACAACAGACCCCTTGTTGAATCCACGAAGATTCAAAAGCACATCACCGAGAAGGGGTAATTACATCCAATTCTAACCCGCCATGTAAAGTGTCCCATTTAATTCTAATCGCCGATCTTTACAGGTTGATGAAGAACTTGCAAAAGCTCAATGATATTGCGTACGCTAATGGAGGTAACCGTGCATTTGGACTTCCTGGCTACCAAGCTTCAGTCGACTTTATTTACGGTGAAGTCTCTAAGCTGAAGGGATTTACTGCTTGGAAGCAAGACTTCCCCGCTCTGTTCACTAATACGACGGCAGCCAAGGTCTCGGTTGACGGAGAGGTGTTCCGTACTGTCGCTCTTACCTACACACCTAGCACCCCCGAGGAGGGCATTACTGGCAACCTTGTACACGGCCCAGAGGGCGATGCTGGATGTTACGTTGGAAACTACAGCAGCATCGATGCAAAGGACAACATTGTGCTCGTCGAGCGCGGCCTATGCCCCGACGCCACCACATTTGCTGGCAAATTGAAAGCAGCAGCAGCAGCTGGCGCCAAAGCCGTGGTGCTCTACAATTCAGACTCTGCGAAACTCACCGCCGGCTCACTTTCTGCCCCCAATCCCGATGAGTATGTCCCTGCTGGACTAATTGACCAAGAGCCCGGTCAGGCACTCAAGGCGCGCCTTGCTGCAGGAGAGAAGGTTGAGATCTTCGTCCAGATTGTCCAGCTCATTGAGGAGAGGATCACACAAAACGTCTTTGCCGAGACCAAGGGCGGCGATGGTGGCAACCTGGTTATGCTGGGCGCGCATCTTGACTCCGTTCAAGCCGGCCCCGGAATCAACGACGATGGATCAGGCACGAGTTTGATTCTTGAAGTCGCCAAGGCCCTCCAGAACTACTCAACCAAGCTGAAGGTTCGATTCGGCTGGTGGGGTGCTGAGGAGAACGGTCTTTGGGGCTCCAGGTACTACGTCAACAACTTGAGCACCGATGAGATCAATGATCTTCTGCTGTATCTTAACTTTGACATGGTTTCGCGAGGCTTTTTTGGTGTCTTTGATGGAACGGGCGAGAAGATTGGCCCTGGTGGTCCATCTGGATCCGATGTCATCGAAGACCTCTTTGTTGACCACTTTACCTCGAAGAGCATCGAAGTGACCCCGGTTGGTCTCAGTGGTGGTAGCGACTACGTGCCCTTCCTCAACATCATCAAGAAGCCAGTCGGAGGATTGTTCACTGGTACTGGCGCTGCGCAAGATGCTTGCTACCACCAAGCATGCGACAACATCACGAACCCTGTCCCAGATACCATCACCAAGAACGCCAAGGCAGCAGCTCATGTCCTGAGTGTACTGGCCGTCGATGGCGTTGAGTTGATCCCGAAGAGTGCCAGTAACTCAACTAGCGCAATTAAGAGAGTTGTTGACCCATTCTCGATGCACGAGCGAGATGTCGTCGGCGAGGGACTTAGCAAGGCATGCGAACATGATCTTATCTAAATCGCCATTTGTAAATAAACAAAAGATTTAGCACATGAATAAGTAAAATATTAGCGAAATGATTCTTCGATAAAGGGAACCAGTGTGCGAATGGGAGAAGCGTAAATGTCACATCATCTGGTGGTGAATGAGTAACCTAAAAAAATGGAGAAATACTCAACCATTGACATTTTCATGGTCTATCATCAGTCCAGGAATGACATAAAGATATAAATAACTCAGATTTATAGTTATTTGCACCTTGCAGTAACTTTCCTCAAGCCGCCCAGTGACCGTTGATTGCCCCTTCTAAAATTGTATACCTTCTTCAAGGGTTAGGGTTAGGGTTGTATACACCCTGCTTAGGCCGGTTTTATTGGCAACTGGCCCAGACCTTTATTACTATCTTGCTACATGGATATATCTATTTATGAGAATTTAGTGTGTTCGGACCTACATGAAATTTACAAGCTTACGGTATCTCTAGTATGAGTGTATCTTCACCATCCCACAGGCAACCCTGGTGCATAACTTAACAACGCGACGTGTCCATATATATAATTCCGAATGGGAATTTATCACAAGGCAAAAGTGTATTTAAAGTCAGGTAATAGCAAACGTTTGTATTTGTTTGTGTTCGAAAAGTAGTCGCTAATTTATTTTGAAGGCCGATTTGCGAGACTAAACATCAAATATTTAGACGTGATCTAACTGAACTGTCTTTTGCTCCGCATTATAAGCTTCTGTTGCCCGCCTTTCCGCCACAGTAACATATTTACGGAACTCCTTGGTAGGTACATTGTTCATGAAGAGCTCATCCAACTCTTCGTATGTTCGCAAACGAGTCTCTGGAACATAGAAATAAGCGAGTATGAAGAAAATGAACATGAATGCACCAAAGACAAATCCAATCTTCGCCTTGAGGTTACCATATTCCGGGTTGAACATGTAGGGCGAGACAAAAGACCACATGGTGTTGACGGCATTGGATGCTGAAATAGCAATGGCCAGTGTCTTTGCGCGCAGAACTGAAGTTGGTACTTCTCCAGCGATAGTGTAAACGGTTGAACCCACACCAACGTTGTAGAAAAAGTTGTACATTGTGTAAAAGCCCACGGCAGCAGTAGTGGCCGCAGTGGTGTTAACAGAACCAGAGATACCCATGCACAAAAGGAGCATGCAGAGACCGAGACAACCGGCAGTGTACATCGGTCGGCGACCGTACAAATCTGAGACCAAGAATGCAATGGTGGCACCAGACATTGACAAAATCTGCGCGCCAATCTGGATTGCAAACGACTTTGAGTCACTGATTCCCAAATATTGATACATCAAGGCGCCATAGTTGGAAACGAATCCAAGACCAGACATGGGCTCGGAAAGGAAGACCATAATGGCGATGAGAGTTCGGCGCAGGTTGGTGCCCCGGAAGCATTCCATGTACGACCCGGAATTCTTTGTCTCAGCTTCCTCTAGAGTCAGCTTGATTCGCTCCAGATGACCGTCAGCGTCCCGAGGATCCGAGTAAAAGCGGCCAAGCACTTTGCGAGCAGCCGTCATCTTGCCCTTCTGGACCAGGTAGACAGGGGACTCGGGCATGAACATTTGGCCGATGAATGCCACCACGGCAAATCCCCACTACGCGCAAATCAGGGACTGCCAAGACCAATCCGTATCCCACTTGGAGGTAAAATATGACATGATCGCAGAGACGAAGGGACCGATGCACTGGGCAAGGTTGCAGAAACCGGTGACGGAGGCTCGGATCGCTAGCGGGGAGATGTCGGCAACGTAGACGGTGCAGAGGTTCTGGAAAGCACCGATGGCGATGAAGTTGACCATCTTGCCGGCAAAGAACATTTCGATTGAGGTAGCGCCGAACTCGACACCGACTGATGAGATGTTGATGATGGCCGCCATCAAGATCACGGGCTTGGTACCGAAAATATCAGCAAAGTAGGACGCCGCGCAAGCGCCGATGATTGCAGCCGCATTGCCACCGCCGCTGAGGGCCGACTGCCACTTGGTTTCAATGTAGTACGAGCCTTCTGAAGGCTTGCCGAATTTTTCCTTGAAGACGGGGATACTGATCACAGCACCGGAGGACTGACTTTCGAAGCCTCTGACAACGAGTGTCCAAAGCATCACACCAATCCAGAACAAGAGCCATGGATCTTTCCGAAGAGTCTCCAAATATGTTCTGTTGTGCTCTTGCTGTTGAATCGCTCGTCCGAGCATCTCATTTGAGATGGCATCGTCCCGGCGGTCCTCGGTCTGCTCAACATGAGCATTGGCGTTTGCCTCGCCCTTCTTGGCGGCACCGGACATTTTTGCTTAAGTGGTGGCGCGCTTAGTTGGTTTGAGAATAGGCGACAGAAACACGCACGCTACCCCAGAGGAACGACTCCGAACTTAAAAGAAAACCCCAAATCTCTCAATTCCCCCCTCTCCTCATTCATCTGGGGTCTATGCGGGGTAAAGGCCCGATGTCATTCTTCATCCCTTGTTCTTCTTCACCCAACTTGGGAATTGATGGACAAGGGGTTCGTCCCGGGTGACTGGTTTAATCGGGTGTCATTGGACCGAAAGTGCGTCTTCTGGTCTGATCCAACCTGCCGGTAGCCACTGAGTGGTATCAACGGTTGAACTTTACCGAGGCAACGTCAACTCCAACGCAATCCATCAATGTCGGGGCCATCCAGCTCCACAAGCAAAGCTCATACAGAGAACTCTAATTGGCCTGGGCTCGGCTCTTGTTAGACCGATTTGACGAGTTTTTGGGGTCAAGGCACAGCTCAAACAGCTTAGTGCCGGGGGTGAACTGACTCGTTTGCGGAGCCCCAGATTACTTTAGGATTAGCTCTAATCCCGGGGTGACTAGGGAGCAGGTATTTCACCGCATTTATACCAATGGTGACTTCGGTCATATACCTCTTAAAGATCACATTCAAACCGGAGCTGGCACTATAATCTTATCTTGGGGTAGAATCTACAGCCGCTCAACTTCTAATCTCCTGATACACAAGCTGGAGTGTTGTTGAACTAAAACCCCATGGGGATCAAGGCCCGCATTGCCCCCAGTTACCCCGATAATGCCGCTACATGCACCATCCATGCCACAGAGTTGAGACCAAACCAAGAACCTGACAACCGTTACAATGAGCTCCACGACGGAACGCTGCCGTTCGTCATCTCATTGGAAGAGGCTGAATATCGGGATAACTACGGCTCTCTCGCCGGAAATTCGGATAAGAAAGGATGTCCGTGAGATCCTCCATGTTCCACCATGAGCCGATTCAGATTTGAGTGGAGCTATCGGTGCAAAGTCGGGACGAAACATCAAACATGCACCGAAGCCAAGGCGGGCAATGACGCGTTAAAAATCTCTCAAATAATCATAGCATGAATCAATCAAACGTCGTTATTAAACTCTTTAACTGGTGATAGAGCTCACATCTTGCATCACTATGTCGAGATCCATCATCTAAAGACATCATGGAACATGGTATAGGATGGCCCTTCGCCCCACCGAGTTTGCATCGACATGTTGCATCACCGTCGATCAAGCCCCGTAGAAATAGATCCCCGAATATGATTGGTGATGTTTAAATCTCACTCTGTAGATGAATATCTGCATGCATCCTTTTTCTAATCTTCGTTAATTCAACCTCCAACAAAAGGAAAAACATTGATTCTGCTACACAAAGACGATCCCGTTATCGAATTTGTGAATGCGTCGGCCAGAATAGTCACGGGCGACTAAAATTCGAAATATTTTTGCTTTGTAGTCTTTGCTTTCAATTTAATGCTGCATGGATTGTTGTATGACCTTAAGAATCGTCGCTTCTAGAGCTTTTTGGCCGAGAACGATATCTTCTTTGCAGGTAGGAACAATAGGAACAAGGGCACTGGATAGTGCATAGAGGCTTTCAAATAAATCTTCCACGGATTTAGGCACTCCGTTTGGCACTCCCTGGGTCAGAAAAATAGAAGAAAGGAAAACCTTCTTTTGAGCCATTGTTTCGAGCATCTTCACTTGATCTTCAACGAGCTGGAAATTGTGTTAACAAATTGAACACTCGGATGAACCGGAACTAACTGACCTTTCCATAGTGTCTGCACAGGGCAAGTTGGTCGTTTGGTGAAAATTTCACGATTTGATTTGGGTTATTGGAGGCATCAGCGATGCCCGCTTGAACTTCGTTTGTGATTTTGACAATGTTGCCTGTTACTTTCTAATGTCGCATTAGCCAATGTAAAGCATCAATGCAACAATGATTGTCTGCTCACGGGTAAAAACATGGACTGGTCGACTTCATTGAGGTATGATATTGTCTGTTCTGTCTCTTCGTTGACGTTTTTCAGGTGCGTCAGGATATCAACTGTAACAGGATTATAAAAGGTTGCTCTAGCGATGACGGGTGCCGAAGCACTAAGAAGCATAATAAATCTTAAAAGCATTTTAAATTTGTCTGATGGTTTTATTTCCTGGGAATACGGTCGTAAAAGAAACGGGTGTGCGAATTTTCTGAATGAGCAAGCCGCATCGAAGGGCTCGTGGAATTTATACAATGCAGCTTGATGGCTTCTCTGGCGCAAGCGGAGGAATCGAAATGATGGGCGGTCTTGGCCTTAAGGGAGGACCAAATGACCCACAGTGCAATCTTATATGACGTACAAAAAGTCCGTTCGCGCTTTTTCTGGTACCTTTTTTCGGGGTGGAAAACCTTCAAGCTGAAATAGCGAATGAATCAGTCTCGGATCGCTGACTGGAATTTCGCTCCATTCCAATCTGGTAAGCGCCATTCATTGGATATCAGCATCGAGAGCAGCAAGGTGTATAATCATATCCAGTTTTAAAGTGAAGCCCTTTTTGGTACTTTTGTCACGTTCGATTTAGTCTTTGCTCTAGACCCTCTATCGACCTTGACAGTCTTTTGCGACGCAGGCTAAATGCTCAATTTGTCATAGCATTGTAAATCCACATCATAGTTCAGGAACCCGGCTGGCTATTATTGGAAAATAATGACGGATAGCGTCAAAGCTTTGACTGGATGCCGTTTTCGTTCATGTGGGAGGGCTGACTTGCTCTCGTGACAGAAATTGCTCCCGGAGAGGAGGAGAAGAGACATTCATTTTCGTCGATCAATTACAGTAAAGCTATATTATTATGCGAGATGGCATTGAAAATAATTTCCTATTTACGATGAAACTGCGCATAATATTTTGTGTATTGTATTCCGCCATCCGCAACACCTCCAAATGTATGGGGTGGAGCGAAATCCATGACAACCCAGTGGAAATGGATCGCTCCCTGGGTTCTGGTTGTAATTTATTTGCACTTCAAACAAACAAAAAAGTAGATTTATTGCTATTCTTTCTTTCCCACCCTTTATTTTACAAATGAACCAACAGTCTACTGCCCGACATCCTGTTTTGCATCGTTAGCATGAGTCATCCCCGCACTTTGTCCGGGCGCGGGACGGGTGTGGCTGATGAGTCGACGGCTAATTAGTTGTCGGAATATTTGCGACAGGCCCTTCGCTCATTTTTCGTTGCATGCTGGATCTGTTCTAATCTTCCTCTAAATATAATTCACTATTCGTGCTGTTTGGTAATCTTATTACACATTCCTGCTCCAATTTTTACAATGGCACGAAACCTGCAGACGGTGCCGAGTTACCTTGAGGCTCTCTTTGGCCTAGTCGGAAAGACTGCAGTTGTCACTGGCGGCAGCTCAGGTATTGGCCGTGCAATGGCGATTGCTCTGGGGCGCGCAGGGTGTCGTGTAGTTGTTGTCGCGCGTCGGCAGGGCCCGTTAGACGATGTTGTCAATCATCTCACCGAGCACAATGTCGAGGCTGTGGCCATCCCCGCCGACCTCGCAGATCGGGCATCACTCAGTGCCACGGCAGAAAACATCCTTTTGACCCAAGGCACGCCCGATATTCTCGTCAACGCTGCAGGAAACAATCATCGGCCGCATATGAATGCGCTGTCGCACGACGTTTGGGATGCCACTATTGCCACGAATCTCACCGCCCCATTTATTCTGGGCCAGGCGTTTGGTCCACGTATGGCTGCGCGAGGAAGCGGCAGAATAATCAACATCATTAGCCAGCAGTCCTTTCGGGCCTTTGGCAACAGCGGCGCGTATGGCGCGTCCAAGGGTGGCTTGTTATCATTGACACGCTCGCAAGCTGAGGCGTGGTCTCGCCAAGGCGTCACCTGCAATGCCATCGCACCCGGCCTTGTCCACACCCCGCTGACCGAGCCTGTCTTCGGTGACCACGAAAAAGCTGAGGTGCATGCAAAAAGAACTATGATCGGAAGAAACGGCGTGCCTCAAGATTTCGCTGGTGCTGCAGTGTACCTAGCCAGCGATGCGAGTGCGGCAGTGACGGGGCAGACTATTTTTGTTGATGGAGGCTACTCTGCAACTTGAAGATCAAGGAAAACGTGTACAATAATAACAAGATATGAATGGAGCTTGATATTTCCCAAACCAATAGAACGTGCATTCATCTAAACTGTTTTGATAGTTTTATCTATGTCAAATGTGGTGTTTTTCTTGTTCTAGGTCTTCATGCCTTAGAGCTTGCAGTCTAGATCCCTGATGCCTAAGCCCTGAAATAGCTCAATTTTGATCTTTTCGAAGACGTCATCCCAGAATCCACTCCCATAGTATCGCTCATTGTAACAAACCTGCAGTCTGATCTTTCCCCCATGGCTAAACAGATTAAATGCAGGTGTTTCATCCAATATATCGTGACCAATCCAAGGCTCCGAAACAGTAATTTTCTCATCTCCATCCTCGTGAATCTTATACTCCTGTTGTAGTGCCCTTTCCACTGCTCCTGTGCTGCTCAGGGTTGTCATTCTGATTGGAGGTAGATCAGACGGGTATTCTTGCATGAACTGATGTTCACGTCTTGTATAGGCTGCTAAAAACTCTGGGAAGTTTGGTGGATTTCCATCTTGGTCCTTGGCAAGGTTAGCCAAGTTGGTTGCGTAGACAGCTTTAAGTCTTTGAGAAATCTGATCGAAACTGCTGTTGGTCCCAAGGACGTCAGGAATAGAAAATGGGAGAGTCCATATGAATAATCCGACTGCATAATCCGGCGTGCAATAACGAGGTCCTAGATATTGCCGAACACTTGCGACGAGGTGACCAGCAAAATTCTTCGCTCTCGGATCTTGTGGGAAAGAAGCCATGACCCGAATAAGGCTTGAATTCGTGGCAACTGCAAGAGTTAAACCTCGAGCAGAACACCCCTTTCTAACAATTCTTGCCGTATTTTCATCCAGTGTCATCGCGGCGACTTTAGAGTCCCCAGGGGCTGCTCCCTCTGAACCCGCGCGTATGGGAAATGAAATTCCTGGCAGGGATTCACGACATTGGCGGATGAGATCGTCGGTGGTTTTTCTAATATGTGCGGGTTCTGACTCTCGATCAAAGTTCTCATCAAAAGGTTTTGTGGCTCCAGGATGAAGGGTTCTTTGCTTGACCTTTGATGAATATGAATTGATGTCAACCTGGAGACCAAGTCGGATGACAGAAGCCAAACATAACATGAAGTCGTTGGTCAGCATAAGAAGGCCAGTGCCGTCAATACGCCTGTGTGATATACAAAATATCAGCTCTGAAGTCCCGGGTATCCAATGAAGCGTTCCATTCATGGATGAAGGAAATTTCTTGACAATATCACGTCCATTCTTAAATAGTGCCGCGTCTCCTTCATGAACAAAGAATTTGGTCTCCAGCCGCTCAGGGGAATCGAGAGGCAGAGCGGTGATATGCTGTCCCTCTGAGTCTTGTTCCCCAAAAGGAGAGGGAAGATTTGAAGTCAAATGAGGATGGTTGTAACAAGTCGCGATCCAAGCACGTCGTAGGTATGGTGCTGGATCTTGAATGAACGCAGGAAATTTGACATCCAATACAAAGGTGAGAGCGTAATGTTCCCGGTCGAGTGATGAGGCGGATTTAGAAACGAGGCCCTGTATCCAGGCTTCCAGTGTATCAAATGGTCTGACCAAAGAATCATCTTTAGACAAAGACCATCCTTGGGGAACCTTTAAATCCATCCCAGAGCCCATCTTGCTAAAAATAAAAATAAAAATGATAAATGAATGCTGCAATTCACTGGAAACTTGGGCAGGAAAAACCAATTAGTTAAGTTTTGCCGACTACAAAAGGACAACAGGACAAAGACCCGAAAACGTCCAACTAAAAGCTTGCATTTATATTCCGTCAGATCTATCATAATTACCGCACCGTACGATGATTCCAATGTTGTCCTGTATGCCGGTAACCGAAGTCCCTTCACAAGCCAACTCGGTAAACCTGAGCGGATTTGCCCTAGTTCCCGCTATTGGCGGCCGCTGCAGGGCTTACTGTCAACGTTTACCAGGTAACTTCCAATAGTTCCAGAAGGTTTGAATAGTTCGGGTCCATATAGGGTTAGCGCCATCAATCTGAATGAAGCTGAAATGATGCGGATACCTCATATGGGTCATGTACAATATGACCAATCACATGCTCGTAAACACTCAGCAAATTGGTACTTTTGGTGCTAGTGAAGGTGAAAAAATCCTGGTCTATGATCCCAATCGCTTCTTCTCAGACCTAGTGTAAGAAAAAGACTGCTTATGAAAGAGCCAAATATTGAAGCTCATGAATGCATGCCGGGTCAGATCATCGGTGTCATTATCCACATCTTCGTGGCGGACGCTAGAGTCCACCAAATATCACAGAATGGAGTCGGCTTGCCATCTCCACAACATTCGTAACTCCCCGTGATTAGTAAAATTCATACTTGGCCTTAGCCGGCGGAGTAAATATGGGAAGGAAAGGACAATATCGTAAGCGGTGAAGATTGATTGCACCAATAAACATGTCACGTAACCAAGCCACATTGCGAATATTCGATGGTTTGCAACCACGAACCCACTGAAAAGGTGATCAGAGAAGATTGAAGTCTGCAAATCTTTGAGTGAAGAAAGCTGAACTTTGCAAGCTGGCGCCACTTCTGCACGTCCAAGCGAGATCAGCTGACTGCATTCACTACAAGGAGTCGTACGCGGCGCTCATTCAGCTTGGCCCTGGCATATTGCCCCAGCACGCTTGACCGGATTCGAGCAAGTCCAATATTTCGAGCCAAAAAAACGGTAAGTAATCACGCACAGCCGTTTCATACATCAAGTAGCATTTGCCGCTGACCATTGCTTCGAAGGGAAGCTCCTTGAGCCAGTCGGGAGCAACAGACCTTCACACGGGTCTAAAGCCGAGAAAAAAAATCCCCCCAAAATGCACATTTAAAGAATCCCACACGGGCCTAACCAAAAGATCTTAGCACTAATTGTCATATAACATGCATTCCTCTACATAATTACAGCCAACTTGCTTCAGAACAATGGGTACAATTTATGCAAGACTACTTGTTACTGGTAAAGCCCATCTTCCGCGCTGGCACCTCCAGGGCGGCCATGTGTGACTTCATATGCTCCTTCATAATCGTAATATTCCGACATCTTAGTACGATCCGCAAAGTGATCAGCCTTTCCGATCGCGAAAGAGATCTTCAAGTCTGGCATGTCATTCAGATCAACCAATTGACCCAAGGACGTCACACGCCAGTGCAAGTTGTGCTTCAGAAACTCAATGACCTGGTTAGGCTCCATTCCTTCAAGCACAGCAGGTGCGTTTGGATCATCAGGCGTGTGGACAATTTGATTCTTCCAGCGTGTGATGAGAGCGTTGCTCAGGACGACTTTGCCAGTCGATAGTACATCTTCCGCCTTTTGGCTGCGGCAGTTACCACATCCTGGAGCGTCATCACCAGCAGGCAGTTCAGACGAGAAATTGATGACCTGGCCGACAAGTGAGTCTGTTCCGTCTGATCCCTGGTAGCTGTATGGCAGGTGGTCGGGAACCTTGCCGATAAAAATGTTGATAGTGAATCTTCTACCGTTGAGAGCAAACCTAAAAACAGTCAGATGCATATTTATCCTATGCCTAGAATATTTACTAACTTGTTGTAAACAACGTCAACGACGTAATCGGGCACTCCAATCAGGTCAACGGGTTCCTTCTCGGTTGTTTGCTTCAACATAGTGAGGCTCATGTTGTGGACCCCGTGGTCAGCTGTGAGCTTAGCCTTTTCAACAGCCGACCAGGTTGAGTTGTAGTTGATGTTGAGTGTTTCGTTGAGGGCTGCCACATGGCTAGCTTCATCGTAAGTACCGTCTGCTTTCGTATACTTCCACTTTTCAAGACCTCCGTAGGTGTAGCCTAGCTTTGTGACATATCGCACATCGTCCGAGGTGTAGCACTCTGTCTGGGACTTGAAGAACGGCCGAAGCTGATCTTTGGAGGTATCCTTATGACTGGTCTCAATAAAAAAGTTACCGAGATCTTGATTGCGAGGATCGTCTTGCTTGCCAAACCACTTGTCGCCGTGCAAGATTTGCCAGATAGCAATGAGACGGTCGATGTTACTGCATTCAGTTAGTTTATCGATCGCAAAAGAGCAATATAGTAGGAATTACCAATGGTGAAGCCAAAAAATGGGGTCAAATGCCGCAACAGAGACTTCGGACATATGTCCTTCATAGACAATACCATTTCCTGCAAAAAACGCATCTCCTCCACACCACCCATGAAGACTGTCGTGGATACCTTCAGCCGAATCATAGGCATGTGGCTGCTTGCTAGGTCCCGAGGTTTGAGGCTTCGCTCGCTTGGTCGCGAAATCCTCAAATTCCTTGATAGTGAGAGTACGATAGAAAGCATCTCTGAGACTGGCTGTCACGTTACCTGGCCGGTCTTTGCGCGGCTCCGTCCATTGGTAATCGCGGAGACTTTGAGCGATTTGGTTATTGTTTTGTTTTCCGTCAACCCAATCCACACTGGCCTGGCCAGTTTGCGGGCATCGACTCGTGGCATTACATTGATCAAACTTTCATCGTCAGTATGCTCAAATAGATTTGAAATGCCCAACTTACGGGAATTCGATATCCCTGTCCGCTCTCGCCTATAATGGCAAGACTTTTCAAGGGATCCGTAGATTTGAGGGTCTTGTCGCCCATTGTCATCTTTCCGGGCATTTGAAATCTGTAAAATGCATTATTGCAATCACCAAATCCCGACCCGGTTGGGAGTCTAATTTGCACTGTCTCGAGATCAACTACCTTCGGGACGGTGTAGTCGAGTTTATCACCAGGGGTGGTCGGGTCCGGTTTCTTCAGTGCCCAGTCCCAATAAGGAAATCTCCACGACTTTGCATGCTCGAGAAGTTCCTTCCTATCCTTTTCATCCGTGTACTTGTTGGCTTCATCTTTCATCAACTCATAAATGACTTGCTGGTAATTGTTAGATTGACAAATCTCGAGGTATAAAAAAATGATCATACCTCCCACAAAAGCAGATATGGACGATGCCAAGTCGCAAAAAGCATGCTGTTGTGTGTGCAGTAGCCTCTGTTTGAGGTTTTCCCTTTTTGCGGAGCCTCATCCCAAGCAATGTATGGTTTTCCATGAATACCTAGTGCCTTCCGCTTCAGATCGTGCATTTCTAGATAAGACTTGGAAATACCAACCAGCAATTTGAAACCATGATGTTTTCTGGTGGGGATCCATTTGGGAGAACCTCCAAAACGCGGGGAAGAAGAGGGCCCTTTGGTTGATATGGATTAGTTCGGTGGAGAGGAACCATTCGTCAATCTCCATTCGCAGCGGAACTTCGCGAAGCTCCTTCGTTGCATTAGTATCCAAGCCATCTTGGATACCAGCGATGATATAGTGGCCGGTCGACGCCATGATTTGAAGCAAAATGTGAGATACTAGAATCAAAGTAAGATCTTAGATGTAGATCGAGTTTATGGATTATTTTTACATGTGCCGGATGTCGTAGGATATATATACAATATTGGAGCGGGACGAGTTCTGCATACCGGAACTATATTCACCCAACAAAAAAGCCCATGCACACAGTCCGTCTTCTGCAGCTAGTGATTACCAACAGCCGTGGCGCTGTAGCTGAAGGTCGAAGAACCATGGTTCAACCAGTCAGAGAGGAAAATAGCGCACAGCTCAGATCAATAGTTTATCCCTCGTCTGGATGAATACCAATCAGATCGACGGTTCAATCCAATATGTGTGAGAGTAGGATAGCTAGCTGCGCCATCGATAGCCATTTCGGGTCGTTTCCTAGCCATTTAGCGTCGAAGGCCCGGCCATTATTGGATTGGCGAGGCAAGGGTACAGATGCTAGAACGGCATGGATGATCGGTGGCGGGTAGTATTCAGCAAAAGAGGATGATATGAAAGTCTCGACCAAACCTTCCGGTAAGCCATCTGAGTGAGAATAGGACTTTTGCATGTGGTTTGGATCGATTAGGTTAGCTGAAGCGCCTCGTGGACAGAAGTAGTGAGGAGGTGAACAATAGCGTGGTCCACCATCCTAGAATTTAAACAAGTTGAATGATAAATAAAAGGACGTCCTAAAATCCAGGCTACATATTAATACTACCAAAAGCCTTTTATTCCAAATCTTAGTTTGGTGGTTTTTCTTTTTCGTTTTTCTCAAAATATTTCTCATAGCCAGCCAGGTATGGAGGGGATTACGTGCCGTGCCCAGCAGGTGCTCAGCCCCAGACTAAAATCTCACAGTTTGATCATGAAAACCACTTCCACTCCTCAGTGCCATGTTACGCCTCCTGTACGTGGACCCTTAAATGGCCTGTCTCAGCGACTTGGGTAATCAAGACCAGACCAGGTTTGTGACATGACGAAATTCCCCCTGAGTCTCGTTGAGGGGAACCATTTTGCAAGCTCCCTTCCACGCGACTAGAACCAATAGTGGCCAGTAGTCCCAGCCACCACCAACTCCACGACCCACATGAGTGCGGGGTTCACTGATAATGCCTGACACGAGCTGAAAGATGGTCCCCGAACAAAACGAAGCCACGACTTTGAATCCTCTCATGGAGGGTCGAAGTTGTCGCCATTATGTAAAGCAAAACACATTTCTGTCACGTTTTATAGGACAGTCAGCTACTGAATCAAATATAAAATCATGTGCTCATCACATCATTGTAGCTGGTGTGTCAATATTGTTAGAGTTGTATATTCCTTTATTATTATTTTGAAGATTTTGACACAACTACACGAGATGGACGGCTGCGAGCATCCCGTGAAAAGTCAGTCTTGGCTGGCTTCATGATTAAGGAATCTCCGCTGAGCACCAGCCAGCCGCACACTAGATTATCCAGTCTCTCTGATCGCTCTGAGTCGAGCTCATGGCCTCGTCATGCGAAGGTGTACAGGGTGGCTAGTAAAAACGGTAACAGCCACTGAAGCAGATGGATGTGAAATCAGCCATGATAAAAGTGGCAATTGCAAGGATGTGGCACTATGCCCTGTTGGGATGCGTTCCTGAGGATGGTCTCGCATGGGCGTCAAATGGTTAGCAGAACAGGATGCGTGGTAAGAAAAGGGCTAAAGTTGGCTTAAACACCTAAGCTAAGCTGGATCTCCAAGGTGAAACCTAGAGGACTCAATTTGGCGCCCGAAATGGTATAAGCTTTGAGGCCTATGTACACCACCAGCTTGCACTTGGCAAGGTGCGACGCGGTAGTGCGCGGTTAATGAGACGAGCGACGGACATGATGATGCTGACATAGAGCATCGTAGTGAGGGGGGCAAGTGTGCTGGCCGAGTCTTAGAGGCCGTGTAACAGTCCTGGGTGAGCAAGGGATGGATTCTTGGATGGTGATGGGCAAGACGGGATATCATAACTGGGGCTATTAAGGCTGGGTGTGCGCGATATATGAAGTGTCCAGTGATGACATGCTTCTTGCGGGAGAATGGGATTCTGGTGCTATTGGATGACAACCGGACAGCGCGGATCGAGTGTCAAATGAGGTTTGATTATTTACCGCCAGACTTACCCCTAGTGCCGAGTGGTGGCGTGTTTGGTCAACGTTGCTCCAAACGGAGACAAACTCGACTGGCAGTGTGACAGGGCCAAAAAGGCCTTGTCAGGTCAAAGAAGCTTATACGCTACAATTGGTTCATCCCTTTGCGACTGCTACCATGAGGGAGGTACAAAGGGTGCAGAATGCGTGTACGCACTTACGGTGGCCGAGAGCATGCAGTTCCTCTACATGGCGCGGGCTGTGATCGACGCTGCAAAGCCCATAAGCGCCGGGCTGTTTAGTAAGCCGGCTGAGGATCTGCTTGTAAGAACAAATTTTTCACAAGCCACGATTTCGCTCCACGTATCAGACACCTCCAGTCTGAACACCCAGGGTCGCATAGTGGGGAAGTCTTGATCAAGCATTTGGTGGGGCAAGATTTAGATAGATCGATCTCGGTATTTTGAATCAAAAACCCCAACATGCCCACCCTGTCATTCAGGACAGTACTTGGATGGTGATGATGGGAAACGTTTGTCACGCACATCCGCACGTGTTAATAGCTTACGCACACAGGGGTTGTTCAACAATTTCCGGGTGCGACGTGGATAACTGCGAGTGACAAGGCTCATTTAACAATAGCTCTCAGGATGGCACATCACTCATGCAGGGGCTTCGCCAAGATTGCGGGCGCGCAGATGCACCCAGCCGCATCCTGTCATATCGGTTGTGATTGTCACTCGCCCGAGGTTTTCGTGGGCAGTTGGGTAAACCCTGTAACAGGCAAATTTTCGTTTGGGCGGTTAACACTGCACTGCCGTTGGTCATTCACACCACCATCACCATGGCACTCGTAGTCGTAGCGGTCAGACTAGCGCGACCTTGCACCTGACACGAACTTGGAAGTTTTGCGAGCGACATGATCAGTCCAAGCCACCAAGTCGGTGGGACTTGAAGCCTATCCGTGTACTCAGTCTTGATACGGCTACCAAGTTGTCCGCCTCCCCAGGTGTAGCATTCGATTTCCAGCCCTAAATGCCCATGCTCCACACGTACTTAGATCTCGCCCCCCTTCTCAACCTCTTGTCATCTGTGGCAGCCCAGTTCGTCATGTTTCTCTAGAGCTTCGTTTTCTTTTTACTTCATTTCTTCTTTGTCAGTTCCCCGGTTTTTCTTTGTCTCCTTTTCCTTGTTCCGCCAACGCATTACGGTCTCCCAAGTTGGAGCACCTAGCCATTAGCCTGAAAATTGCCGTCTGTGGTGTGTCAGTTAAATCAGGGCGTGTCAAGATGAGGATAGGTTGTTTGCAATTTGCGCCTCAGGCAGGCGACGTCGCGAACAATTTGAACCGGGCAGATTCAGTTTTGTCCAGGGCGAATCTGGATGGTTTGGATTTACTTGTATTGCCAGAGCTGGCGTTCTCCGGTAAGATATGACCACCTACGACATGCGCTACGGCCCAAAGCTTCGCGTTCTCACGCACTTGACAATTTCTAACCATTTATCAAACTTCGAGCTGACTATCCCAAGGCTGCAACTTTAAATCTCTACAAGAAATCACGCCGTTCCTCGAAAACTGTGGCTCCGGTATCAGTTCTCTTTGGGCCCGAACGATTGCAATGAAGTACGACTGCACTGTCATTGTTGGGTACCCTGAAAAGGTAGATGCCACCGTCAAATGGCCGACAGGTCCAGAATATTACAACTCTGCTATTGCGGTAAACGGTTCTGGGGACACGATCGCAAACTACCGAAAATGTTTTCTTTACCATACCGACGAGTCCTGGGCTTTGGAAGGTGATGGCGGCTTTTTTGGGGGCCGCATTCCCGGGTTAGGGAACGTCTCCATTGGTATTTGTAGGTTTTGGGCCTCGATTGTCGACAGTGATGATTAATTAACATGGCTTAATAGGTATGGACATCAAGTAGGCTTCAAGATTGCCCGCCACGCTTAACCTAGCTTGACTAACTGGTCTTTGCAGCCCGTACAGGTTTGAAGCACCTTGGACAGCTTTCGAGTTTGCTTTTCACATCTTAGAAATGAAGTCCAACTTGGTTGTTGTGTCTATGGCTTGGAGCACTCGAGAAGATCCACGCCATTTTACTCGCATGCCTGATGATCCTGATATGGAAACCTTGACTTACTGGGTCACCCGCCTCGAGCCTCTCATTCGGTGCAACAATGAGGATGAGATCATCGTGGTTTTTTGCAATCGCACAGGAATTGAGGAGGATGCTACGTATACAGGCACCAGCGCCGTCATTGGTATCCTGAATGGAGAAATCCGAGTTTACGGTCTCCTTGGTCGTGGCGAAAAGGAGCTGCTAGTTGTTGACACCAATAATGCTCCCTTCGCAAAATTAGCACATCAGCCAAAGGAAAACATTGAGGCGATACAACCTACTGATACCTCTCAAAAGCCTAACGAGATGCCTGGGCTTGTCTCTTTACGGCCTAAACACGATACTGACCCGTCCAACCAAACGAACCCTCCTTCAGAGGACGATCAATTCTCGCTCACACCAACCACAAACCAGTACTCGGAGCCACTTCCACCACCACCAACTTCTTCTTTCCTGGTAGATTTTGTTGGGATTTCAGATAGGAAGCATCACCCACCTAAAATTACCATTCCATCCATCACACCCGACCTTGTCACTACAAATTCGGCCCCGTCTCCCAGCACCGACAGCATCAACATTGCTACTCCGTCTGCATCCCGTACTACGCCTTTGGCTCTGCGCCCGCGTTTAATCATTCCAGAGTCCCCTCCGATACTTCCGCATCAGTATCCATCTGGCCATTTATTCAGCCCCGAGTCGCCAGAATCGGCGCGGTCAGTTGAATCCAGCATTTCCGATGCATCCATGAACACGGTCTACTCAAACCCACGGAGACCCGAAGACAGTACTCCATTCCCACAAACCGCTGTTCCACTCAGCGGATATCCTCGTGATTTTGAACCAGATTGGAAAATTTATGGTGGAAATGTCTCCATCGCAACAGGGGATGAGCCACCAAGCCCCGCCTCCACTTGCGACAATGGATCCCCAACCTCTACCCGTTGCTTTTGGAACCCTGCGGACACACCAATCCAAACATCGGCTGCTAGATCGTGGTGGAATGAGACGCTTATTGGTAGACAACCAGAGCCATTTCCTTGGGATGTTATCACAGCTGATCTGCCAACCAAGTCTGTACAAAACAGGGGCATCCTTCATGAGCAAGCGAATGACCTTGAAACCCCTCGAGATTGCACAAAAATGGACTTTCATGAATCCAAGCACAATCTATACACGGTTAAAACTAAACAAGCCATGGCTTCGAAGCTGTCAGGTAGTTCCGAAAGGACAGATTCTGAGACAACAATTGAGGAGAGGAGCGTCGAAAGACCACTCTCGCCAAAGTCGCGGAACGCTAGTCGATCTCGCCTAGACGGAGGAATCGGTTCTGAATGGGGCGATCGCAAAATTTCCGAAGCTACTGCTTTCCTTGAGGAAATTACGAAACGCGCACAATCTGCCCATTCAATGCGCGAAGATCGGCCTCCATCGCCCAAGTCACGAAACTGCAGCAAAACTCGTTCCTCTGAGATGAGCATCAACGCCGGAGAACGGTTGGTTGGTATCTCTCCAAGCCCAAACAACCCTCAAAACAATTCAATATATCCCTACCGCCCTTTGTCACGATTCGAGCATATCCAGCGCAGTAATTCACTGCCTCGAGTGACTGAGCACATTTCCATGCAGGAGAATGCAAATTTCATCACTCGTGTGAACATGCGTCGCCCTTTTCCTCGTGAACCGAGTCGAGGTCGAAGACCTGGCCCGAGGTGCTCTTCAGCAAATGGTGATCTTAGTGGGGACACCGTCTCTCACGACCGTTCATCGTCGCGAGATTCTACTCAAAATGACCTTCTACATCGAAAACAAGCTCACAGCCAGTCTAGACCTCGCCGAACCTCATCAACGCACCACCATATCCATGAAAGACAATTATCTCCTGGTGCGGAAGCTTCTGAATTCGCGACAGTAGAACACATTCTTTGCCATGGATGCCCGGTACATGGCCAACGATCACAATCCAACGCACCACTAAGCATGGGTAACTCAACACCGGTACACAATGTTGCCTCGCAAGCATCGGTGCCGGCGTGGACTCCTGGCGTCCGACCTGCTTCTGCATTTGAACCTCGCCAGAGAGCTAATTCCAAGAGAGGAACCAGGATTGACACCCCCACAAAGGGTGTGATGAATAGAAGTATATTCCAGCACGATAATGGCCAATTTTGGTCAAATTCAACTGCCACGGAGAGAGCTGAAGGAAGCGACACCGCTTCACTGACAGAAACTCTCCAAACAGTCCCAACGCCTGACCGGTTACCTTCTACGCCTTCTAGGTTCGAACCTAGTACGCCAAAAGCAATGGTTTTCGATGTTGATGATGTTGATCCGAACATGGATTCTGCCACGAAGCTTGGTGGCCAGGATGTCTCTGGCACTATTCAATACCTTGATGCCGAGATCGTCAAGGTTCCATTGACTAGTTTGGTATCTTAGGTTCACTTTTTTCTGGTTTTTCTTTTTTTCAATTCTGATATAAGTCTACGGAATCGGCGCAAATGCCCTTCTCTTGTTGTTTCGGCTGCCTTCTTTTTGTTTTTTTTTAACACATTTCGTTCAACCTCGGGAGATAGGGAACACGTGGATATCCGGCTTGGAGTGCATTGATTTAGAATGAAAATACAAGAATATGAAAATGTATGCTTCTTTTATACCTCTTCTATATAGCGTTTCTTACGTGATATTCCCAAAGTGGAGTGGCGCTGTGTTGATGAGCTCCTATTTTGGCGTCCCCGCCATTGCACAACCCAGGGCCAAATTTTGATGGTGAGAAAAAGCTACCCAACAGAACTTTATCTATAACCTGCATAACTCATGCATCAAATCTGACTATAGAAATAGACCACGGTCTTGTAAGGTGCTGTCCACGTTGCTCATGACCCGTGCGCGAACCCTTCTGCATGCGCGCTATGGGCAGACATATCTCCACTTCCCATACAGCGAATGCAGTGCTGAACCCATTGACAAACTCGCCTCATTTCGGCGGCGTTGCAAGGAAGGAAACTCCGAATTTGATTTGTCACGAGGAAAACATTTGCCAAGCCAGCCGAGCAATTATTTTGCGGAAGGTGTCTCCGACGGTTTAGCGTCGTATTGGGTTGCGGCTAATAAGCGGTTTATTAGTCAAATCGGATTTAGCCAGGGGTTAGCAAAAAAAGGCAACCTAAGGGGAGGCGCCAAAAATAATCAACCAGTGCTTGATATGCCAGGCACAGTGATCTGGTCTACTTATTGTGTCTTGCTGTGGTTTGGACTGCTTCTGTGTTTCTTATTGTGTCCACCGTTTTTTGGTGTATGTCCCCTTCAAGGTGGATGACTGCTGAAATAGTGGATCATATTGAACCTGTGAATTACCTAGATAATCTGAGTGATTCCTTTGCGACTTACCATGACCCTTGTGAATAAAAGCAGTCAGTTGCACAAGTTTTAAGTGGTGGAAAATCCCTTCAAAGTGTCCCGAGACCAGCTGATATCTCTCAAAGGTCCATTCAACGAAAGTACGAAAGAATGGAAAAACCAATCCCGCCAGTTTCTGAATCGTTGCAGTATCCAAATGACTCGACCAGGTCTAGTCTGCCAGCAACCAGCCATGAATCCATCACCAGCACTCATCAAGAAGAAGAAGAAGACTACCCCGAAGGGGGGCTGCGACCGTGGCTTGTTGTGTTCGGCGCTTGGTGCGGTTTGTAAGTATTTGACATTTCGTTTTTCTAGTCAGTAGCTATCTTTACCGTCATTTTAACGAACCCTGTCACGATATCAATTCTCGAAACAGGTATTGGGTTTTTTTTTTTTAATTACTAACGCATATCAGGGTTTCGGTTTTAGGAATTACCAACACAATGGCGGCATTCCAATCCTATGTCTCTACTCATCAACTTGCAGCATACAGCGAGGATGAAATTGGTTGGATCTTCTCCTTGTATTCTTTCCTAACCTTTTTCGGTGGTATATATATCGGTCCCATTTTTGATAAACATGGACCAAGATGGTTGATCTTGGCTGGAAGTATTCTTGTTGTAGCGGCTCTTATGATGCTCAGTGTTTGCACCAGTAAGGATCTAGTCCTGATGATGATTTCTTGCGTATTTTTAAAATCATATCATGCTTACATTTCGCTCTATTAGAATTCTGGCATTTTGTTCTTGTTTTCGGGATTTGTAACGGGATCGGAGTCTCGTTGCTATTTACTCCTTGCATCGCAGCTGTCGGTCACTTCTTTCGCATACGCCGTGGGCTCGCAACTGGCATCGCCAGCTCTGGGGGTTCTATCGGAGGCATCGTGTTTCCTATACTCCTGCAAAACATATTCGACAAACCAAACCTCGGTTGGGCATGGGGAGTGCGCATTTTAGGCTTCCTTTGCCTTTTTCTCTTCATCATTGCCAATCTCCTCGTTCGCAAGAGACTTCCGCCTTCCCAGGATGCCAGCATTCACCCTGATCCCAAAATATTCAAACAGAAGGTTTTCTTTCTCACCACCGTGGCTGTCTTCTTAATGGAATTCGCACTCTTCATGCCTCTCGCTTACATCAGTTCGTTTGCTTTGTCTAAAGGATTCAGCGAGGCATTCAGTTTTCAGATCCTAACTATTTTAGGAGCTGGATCATTTTTTGGCCGTACGCTGCCTGGATGGTGGGCTGATCGATTTGGGCCATTCAATTCAAATATGCTGGCCGTTCTCCTGTCTATTGTGGCCTGTTTTGCAGTGTGGCTTCCATTCGGTCATACGAAACCAGGCATCATAATTTTTGCTCTCATGTTTGGTTTTGCCAGCGGAAACAACATTACAATCACACCAGTTTGTGTGGGTAGATTGTGCCACACAAAACACTATGGGCGGTATTATGCAACATGTTTCACAGTAGTGAGCATCGCCTGTCTTGTGGGAATTCCAATTGGCGGGAAAATCATCAGTGCAAACGGGGGGAACTACTCTGCACTCATCATCTTCACCGGTGCGTTATATGTGGTTAGTCTGGTGGTGTTTGTGTTTGCAAAAGGCGCGAGTGTGGGTTGGAAGATAACTGCCAGATTCTGAACGGGGCCCCAATCAATCCCAAAAACTTCAGGAAATGAAGATCAAAACAAATCACATTTACATGATGTCATAGAACAGAAATACAGCTGGAAGCTTTCCGAGAATGAGAAATTTTACGCGGATTGTGCTTGCTGTTGAGAAAAGGCGGTGGGATTGGAGGTGGGCCATCAAGCCCCATTCCCACGAACAATTACGGAAAATGCGATGATGATCACAAAAACAAACAACGACGCATGCAGGTAGGGAAAAAAAAAAAAGCAAAATATTCACACTCTACTTGCATGCACTTAATTACTTTGCGCGATCGACTGTTTATCAAACCAACTTGCCAAGACAGTCCAGTCTTGCGATACTCGTGCCCCACAATCGCCTTGGTAACCGGGTTGAACCCAATTTGACGTCTGTGAGCAATTTAATTCTTTGCATGTAACTTGATCAATGAGAACCGTTTCTACCATGTCAACTGCAGTTGGTCAGCAGCAACCCTCTCCGGGTTTCACTACCCGCCCGGCTCGTTTATCCGACGCACCGGCCATCTCAGAGCTCGGCACACGTGTTTTCACTGCTACATTTGGATACTCGCTGGAGCCGCATGACCTCGAGGCCTATCTACAAGAATCTTACTCCATTTCCGCAATCATCAAAGATCTTCAGAGCGGTGCCAAGGACTTGGTAGTTGCTGTGGATTCAAATGACTCGATTTTGGGCTTTGCATACCTCACCCGGGGCACCACGGATCCTTGCATTGCCAACGTAGAGGGAAAGGTCGAGCTGCAGCGACTGTATGTTGACGTGCCGGCGCACGGCAAAGGGGTTGGAAAGCAACTATACTTGAAAGTCGAAAAGATGGCCTCAGACCAAGGATTCAAACACGTGTGGCTGAGTGTTTGGGAGGAGAATATGAAAGCAATGAAAGTATATGATAAATGGGGTTATTCTCAGGTTGGAGACCACGACTTTGCGATTGGGGGTATCGTGCAAAGAGATTACATCATGTTAAAAACCTTGTAGTCAATCGTCCGTGCATCGTCAACTAAAAATTAACATTTTGATCAAAGCGTTGCAGAAGCCTTGCTTCCCGGGGCTCCCAAGAAAGCCCATGCCCACTCACATATCTGACGTTTGTTTTCTTTACCCTATACAAAACATTCCGGGTTATCAACTTGGAGTGGATGTAGAAATGCGCTAACTGGTACTATCTATCTTCGTGAGGATGCCTAATTTAATTGCCTCTTCAACGCGTAAACTAAGATTCCTCCCCGATCACGGCTGTGGATCCCGTCCCTATCGGGATAATTCTTGCCATCGCGTAGATCCGCGGTGTCGGTTAATAACATCCAAGGCACCACTGACGTCCCCCCGCAAACCCACACGGATCAGTGGGGTGGTGGCTCGGCGATGTCGGGCTAGCGTTGCAGTAGAGGTTACATTAGGACAGTTGATTAGCCAACGCTGCATTTGACAAGGCGAACTAGCGAGAACGATCAACGTGACGAGCCTCCCAGGCCAAGAACTAGCGAGACATGTGTTCAAATTCTAGAATACATGGCTGGCGTGTTTGGCTGCGGATCATCCGGGCCCTGAAAAACAAAAACAAGCCGATGAGCCGGAAAAAACATTTGATTGTTGGAAAATTACCAATAGGCCGCGGCGCTAAGGCATCAATGACCAGCCAGCAATCCAGAACTCGTGCCACTTGCCACGGGCCAAATTTAGCACACGCGTAATGACCGAATGTGGCCTGGTTGATTGGGTCATGTACGTCCAAGGAGGCTCTCGGCGTCAATCGGCCAGTTCGTCACGATGGCAACGGCATTATTGGCCACTCTGTGCATAGATGTGTATTAATTGTGTTGGTTGTGCTCGATGTGTTACTGCCAGATTTGGGCATGGATGGCTGGTATTGGTTGCCAGGCTTACTAGCGCCAATTGAGGAGCAGAAACCCGGCGGCTGTGGAGAAGCCCAAGCGACTAGTCATGAGGCGGTAAGAAAAGGGGAAACCTGTGGCAGAGTTTGGTGGAGTCGTGCTGCACGGTGACGCTTATTGGCACGGTCTTATGGGACTGTTCGAGAGGTGCCAGCTCACTGCATCCAGCGCGCCCAAAGGATGCCCGAGGGCTGCCCGAGTGGTCCCACAGACGTACCAATAGCTGCCACGGAGGTGCCAGCAATGCTATGCACCTGCTAGCTTATACCACAGACGGCGTTGTCTCCACTCGGAGAATGTTGATGGCGATGGCCTCAAGCGGTGAAAGGGATCAGATGCTCACCACTACCATCGTCATGGCCAGACACGTCGAGATATACCTCCTACTTCATTCTTCACCTGGCTTGCTCCGTGCCCAATTCTTTCTCAAACAGTACCATCAATCGAAGTCACAATGGCCTTCAAAGCCTCCAATGACTCCGGCACAAAAGCCCGACCACGACTCACGCGCGAGGCTCTCATCAACTTGCGCCTGAACGAGAACGGCGAGTCAACACAATACATTTCACTCTACAGTCAAACCATCGACTCCTCTTCCGACTCTACCAAGTTGCGCAGGAACGACGACGCTCGCATCCTTGCGCTCGACCTCCAGCAAGCTATGACCATTGACCAGACCTCGTCGTCGGTTTCATCGACGGAAGCTTCCAGGCGCAGAGCAATTAGAGTAAGAGAGGTACTATTAGAGTCGCCGCGCCTTCCCTGTACGGAATTTACTGACAATTGACCAAACAGAAATACAACCAATTAGCTCCCATGGCCACCAGAATCCCTCAATATGTTAGGCCTAGGACAGAAACAACCCCTGAACACAGCCAGACCTCACAGGTGACTTCCACCAGCCAACGCAGCGAGGGCGTCAGATATTACAAGTATCCGCCTCCTCCCGGTAGGAAGGGCGCCGAGCCAGCGCAATCTTTCGATGACTCAACGTGGAGACACAGCGCCGAATTTCGCCGACTTAAGGACGAGGCGCTAGAGACGGCCAAGCTCAAGACAGAGACTCGAGATCTATTCGGCATGAACGCATTTTCTGACGAACCAGAGGTCGATTGGGACAGGGAGGACGCAATCCGGTCTTCCGAAGACGACTTGCCCACAGCTATTCCCGATGTTTTCCCTCCCTACCGCGTTGTCGATAGCGCCGCCGAACTCGGCAACTACTTGGCATCTTCCAGCTATGTCGTGTCACTTGGAGGACCACCACTACCCGAAATTAAATACGGCATCATCATCGTGCCGGCCAATGAAGAGAGATTGCTCTTTTCCGGATACGGCGACCATGCCGCCATGCCCACCGACGTCAAGGACCAAATTTACTCCAAGAGCAAAGCCTTCCAGCGCGAACATGAAAGACAACTCCGACAACAAGCCGCCGATGAGGTTGCCCAAGAACTTGAATCGCAGCCCGAGGAGCTCGACGAAAACGACAAGGACTTTTACAAAAAGCGATGGCTCATTCGCACTGGTCGCCCAACAACAACAACAAAGAAGGTTGAGAACACCGAGGTTTACCAGCGAACCTGGCTCATTCACACGGGCCGCGCGGTTTCCGCCAACAACGACAAGCGTGAGCCTAGCCGGCAGGAAAAGCCGCCGAGGGTCATGTCGGCACCGCTACCTCAGAGAGCTAACCAACTCAGCCCAGAATCAGAGTCGGAGACCGAAGCTCCTAACTTTCAGCTTCCGAAGCTACCATCTCAAAGTAGCCAGCCAGATACTGCGGACTATGATGATAAAACTGAAGAGGACTATGCGCCCTCGCCCAGACTCGAGCCCAGACCCGAACCCGAATTGGAGGCCAAGCTTGAACCTTTTGTTCCAAAAGTCAAAATTTACTCAATCCCTCAAAGTCAACCGAACAAAGTTGAACACCAGAAAAAGCAGCTAGCTCACAAGGAGGCGCCAATCTCTTCGGAAACTGATGATCGAGAGTGGTTCAGGGATTACTACGACAAGAAGGTGTCCCGAGACCGTGGTATGACGCGAACGCCAGAGGATATCGAGCAGTTTGAACTCCGACGACGAAGAGTATTGGAACGCAGGGGTGTAGCATGTTCTAACTCCCAGCCTGAACACGATGCTGTGAAGAACGATGCGCCCAAGAACAACGTACCAAGCAACGACACACCCAAGGCCGTCAAACCAGAACCAGTTCAGGAGATTGCTCCTGCTCCAGTCCCCGAGCAGAAGGAACAAATCGTTGCGGAGAAGGCACCATCTGTAGAATCAAGCGGATCTCAAACCAGCGGCAGTGAGAGCTCTGCTGGCTCCACCGTTACGGATGCAACCAGCAACCCCAACCCAACCGACACCAATCTCCCTGTGATCGAGAAGCCCAGTGTCCAGGTTCAGTCCAAGCCCCCCGTCTCGCGAGCGCCAGCAAACGAGCCGGTTAACAAATCCATCAAGGGAAAGGCCTGTGCCACGATCAAGCGGGTTTTCACGACCGAAAAATGGCCAGCCAAGAATCACAACCTCAACTCTGTATTGCCTGGTCCCAGGGTCAAGAGCCCCCTCCCGAGGCTTCAAGCTCACAACCGAGGCCCCAAGTTGGATGTTGCCAGAGTTATTACGAGCCTTACCAACGGCGACCCAAATGCACACGCGGAAATTGCAGCCCAAGTTGGACTCAGTTTTAAGCCCACCCGAACACTAAGCAGAGTTCACTAAACAAGAAAAAAAACATGAAAAAAAAATGGAAAGGGAAAAGGAAACGGAAAAGGAAAAAAATGGGAAAATTCAAAGAAAACCCGGAAACTAACACACTCTTTTTGATTTCTTTATTCTTTGATGAATGATTTATGCTCCAGAAAACATCTTGTTACGACAGCCAGGCGTTGGTGAAAATTGGGATCGGAATCGGCATGGGTCAAGAATGCATGATGAGACGGACATTCTTTCTTTGTTCATTCCCTTTGTCTACGCATTACAATACCCAGAAACAAATAATTAGATGAAAATATACCCCTAGACTAAGTCAATTGGCTTAGATAATACAATTCTCTCATCCTCTAATTTTCTCTTTAATATTCCCATCGAGTTGACATGTGCCTTCTTACACCGTCCTAAAGTTTCCATTAAAAGACCAATCATAATAAATAGGTGATCCTGTCGTTAGAATTTTGCGCCGTCTAGGAGATGATGCAAAGAATATAAGAGGGTAAGCCATATTTCATTGTGGAAAGTGTAGTAGGTGAGTGAAGCCAGGTTGGAAGCTATCGCTTCATCGTATAGTAGTAATGTATATATATTCATCCTAAGAGGAACAAAACATAAATGTAAATAAATAAGAAATCAAGGCTAGGCTCATTTAAGTGGCTTGATGGCCCGAGCACGTTTTCTGTTCCTATCTCCGTAAAATATGGCACCCTAAATAGGAACGGAATCAACTAGGCCGGGCCTTGGCATTTCTCCCAAACGAGAAACGAAAGTGAGAACAGCGACCTCATTACAAACTACGCTTAATTCATCTGACCTACATTCTGAATATTGTGGCGTGATATATTGCTTGGCGTACAACTAGCTTTCACCCACCAAACCTTGCTATTTGTTTTGCGTAGTTCTCGATGAGATATGGTTAGAATAACCTACGAACGATGAATTCTGGTACGTATCAACCTTAATACGGGGTCACGGATGAGCTTAGTAATAGCAACAGCCGACTTTTAATAATTGATCGCCCCGCTTTCGCATGAAGGGAAGTTATTCTTTTCCATTCTTGTACCAAACTCTGGATTCCTTCACCGTGCAATGTTGGTCGAAACTCGTAACAGGAGAGAAATCATGCGCCCCATTAATTTTATTTTCTCAAAAGGATAGAATCTGTGGGTGCTGAGAGGTAGCTCTATTCCGAGCAGTGGGCATAAATAAAATCATCTCTCCTTGTGACCATTGACGGAAGTTCAGCACCAGAACTCTTATTATAAAGCATCTTCTATATTTCAGCGGGACTTTTCAAAGTCCTTTTGATTAAAAAAAATGGCCAAATATAACTCCTTCGGCTTACTGCCCTGCCTCGTCGCCTTCACCCATGCACTTCCCCAAGCTATCACTCCGAATTCGGAACCAGCGATATTTCCTGCAAACCCCAACGTGGGTCCCGGAGGCTCTAATTTCGTTGATTCCAATCACTTCCGACTGTACAATGCCAGCTCCACCGCAGCAGCACAGACTGGGCTGAACCTGTTGGAGGCCGCTTACGACTGCTTCGTGACCAAGTTGAAATATCGATCCCCAGGGCTCTCGATAAACGCAGCCGATGATAATGGGCCATGGCAAAAGACAAATGGTTATGTTTTCGAGTCACTAGGGACATCTGCCGGCTTCTTACGTGTCGATGAAGCCACTGGCTACGCCTTTTTTGATATTGTTGACGAATTGTTGACAAACCCCTTTCAGGCCCTGGTTACAGTCCACGAATATGGTCACGTTGTACACTATCACCAAAAGAATTGGATCAATCAAGGAAACACTGGAGCCTGGTGGGAGACGTTTGCCGAATGGTTTGCCGACACGGCTGGGACTTCTTCCATGTGTGCTGATGCCCGACAAGCTCATGGAGTGGAAACCAGAGGTATCGATATTAATCTAGACAAGCTCATGAGTAACTCGCACAAGATTATCGTCGACGGCACTGCGGCTACGGACAACCATTATGAGGCTTGGCCTTTCTTCACATACTTGACCAACAACCCTGACAACTTTACGGGACTTGGGCAGGACACTATACGTCAATTGAACCTGCAGTACGCCGTTGACAGTAATGAAACCCCCCTTCATACACTCAACCGCATCTCTACAGGCGCCGATGCTGGTCAAGTAGTGAGTCAGTACTGGGCTCGCATGGCCTTCGTCGACATTGGTCATCCGAGTGCCAACTCGCTGTTCTTGGAGCAAAGATCCACCATTAACTATGACAATCTGGATAGTCAAGGTGGAGGTTCGTATAGGGTCAAACCGAGCCGCGCCCCGCAGTATATGGGGTGCAATTTTATCCCCCTCACCACACCTGCGATTACTTCGGGTACCACGAGCGTATCAGCAACTGTCTCTGCGCAGCGGGACTTGATCGCCACATTTTCTATCCGCAACCGCAATTCTGGCTCTGTTCGCTATGTCGTTCTCCGAGATGGCTCGGGTTCAGTTGATGTATCCTTCGACGAGGAAATCACTTTGGTCGTCGTCAATGCGCCTGTGGTTCCAATTCTATACGACCCCTTCAACCCCAATAGCGAGGTTACTATTGGGCTTGACTATAACCTTACGGTCAGTGGCGCTACAGCCTAATGTATTCTTCCTTTTGGGGCGATTCAGAAAGTTGGAAGATTCTGTGAATGCCGCTCGAAACGCGCCTAGACATGTCAGCTTGTCTACTGTGTCATTTTTCATATCCCAGCGCAAGGGTTCCATGTGGAACCATCTTATGACAAGTGGCCCTCAATTTTAAACTACTAGGGGGGCCTTTAATTCGGCCCTCCTCCGTGACTGTACATCAGTCACGGGGGGGCCATTGATTTGGAAAAACGACATTGATTTGGAAAAAAAGAGATACTTGAGTTAATAAGTAAAATACTAAGTAAATAAAGTAGCTCGGTTAGTTATACTTTCCTTTTTAGAAGAATAAATATTTACATATATTAGATATTATATATAAAATGAGGTATTTAATAATGCATTATTACTTCTATTTGTATGGAGCTTACACCTAAACTAAAGTAGTTTTCCAAATCAATGTCGTTTTTCCAAATCAATGGCCCCCCCGTGACTGTACATCAGTCACGGGGGAGGGCCGAATTAAAGGCCCCCCTAGTATCTGCAAAACAGCGCCCTGGATTTAGCTTTCTTGGTCTCCACACGCTTAGCATGCTAGAATATTCTGAGGGACCTCATTTACGGAACGTCTGGTTCCGATTGGAGTGTTGACCGCGGGGCAGTTAAATGAGTTGGGGGCCTCAATATCGCATGAGGCAAGAATAAATTTGATTTTCAGTGACCTCAAATCGAGGCTGGATTTAAATCACGGTACAAAAAAAACCGTTCAGATCTCTTGCATTATATACGTTAATAACCGATCGTTTTCTATCACTGCTGAGACTAGAACATTTCTTATTAGTCAATACTACTATTGAATAGCAATTCATAGCGGTAGAAAATCCAGGAAGGCTACCTATTGTGTGATAAATTGGCTGTTGTGAAGTGGATATAAAGTATTAAAGTTCAATCCAGAAGAATTGAGATGGAAATCATCTCCTACCGATGGTATAACGACATCCAGGATGATCCTGGGTATTAGAGTTCCCCGTCCTTTTTTGTCCACAACCCTGTACATAGGCATTGTGGCTGTTAAGAGCCGTGAAATTGGAGTCTTCTCGAGTAGGGTTATTGCCGGGACAATTGCAATGCTGTGTCCAAAGCACTGTCGCAACTGCACGGACTGTCCAAGGGGAGGGGCTTGGCGAACGTTGTAATTCCCAGCTAGAGAATAACTATCATCGGCAAGGCTAAAAATCGGAATAATCCTTTCGCAATTACGAAATATCGGGTCTACTAATGTATCTGGTTATTCGTGAAGAGTTTTATCACGCATGCGGTGTTTTTTGATCGATAAGAATAACATAAAATTCACAAATATTCTCTTCACAAATATTTATTCATGTCGAATGTAACGCTAGTTTTATACAGATTTTTTTTCGGCCACTACCAAAAATGCCTTAGGGTGAGTGGGAAGACGTCTGCAGCTGCTCGGGGTGGGGGCGTTCGCGTGTCAAGTGAACCACGTCGCCACAACCCCAACCCCAGCCACCACAGCAGAGGGAACAAGTGTCGAAACGGCGTTTGAGAGGACAGCCAGGGAAGCTGTGGATCCTCGGTAATGCGCAGGATCTAGATTGGTTCTAGATCAGGCACCGAGAACGGCAGGTTATGCAAAGCTGGCCATACTCCATACCGTGTCTCTGGTATCCGCAGAGGGCAAAACCCACCGAGACTAGGGATGCATGCACATGGTCACACGGCGGGTCTAAATATGGTTGACACGAAATCAAGCATTAGTTCGACAGGCACCAGAGAACGAATGGCCTTTCCTTTTGAGTGGGGTTGAATTTGAATTTGTTTTGCTGTATTCTCAGCGTCCAAATTGTCCGCTAACCGAGCTAGTCTATCCTTTATGCTCGCATCCACACTGGGACTAAACCAATTTGCATCCTTCACATTTTCATCCAGCGCCTGTATAATCAATCATGCTTTCCGCTTTATGTAATTCATTAAAAAATTCCACCCATGCACATCTTAGTTCTCCACACCAAGGTCTCGTCTCCAGAGCTTGACGGGCATCTCGCCCAGAATGTGGTTCATCGTCTCCTCTCGCTTCAACTCAAAGCCCTCAGCAATAGCAAACTCATAGCGGTGCACGACTGAAGCCAGCGCAACAGCCTGCTCCAGGTAGGAGATGTTGCGACCAATGCAACCTCGGGCGCCAGCGGAGAAAGTGATAAAGTAAGACTGCAGTTCCTTGCCCTTGTCACCAAGGAATCGATCGGGAATGTACTTGTCGGCTTCGTAGTAAATGGACTCATCACGGTGCGCAACAAGAGCAGAGATGCTGACAGTAGTGTTACCAGGAACGTAGTATCCCATGACATTGGTGCCCTCTGGAGGAGTCTTGCGGGCAAGGCCCTGAGGGGTCGGGGGCCACAGGCGGAGCGACTCATCCAGGCAGGCTCGGAGGTAGGGGAGGTGCTTGATCTTATCATAGGGGGCAACAATCTCTTCAGGCTCGAGGGCAGCATCAATCTCCTCACGGAGCTTGGCAAGAATATCGGGGTTGAGAATGAGCTGGTACATGACATTGGCGAGAGCGATAGCAGTGGTCACACTGCCAGCGTTCATCATAATGTTGATCTCGGCGACAATCTCACCCCACTGAAGGTTGTGGCCATGGCCGTTCTTGTCCTCCATAAGGGCCTGGAAGAAATCATCAAGCTTCTCTCCAGAGCGGTAGCGCTCGAGGCGGATGTTGGCACGTCGGAGAACAATAGCATCCCAGCCCTTGCTGGATTCAGTCATGCGGCGGTAGTAGGGGATAACATTGGAGAGCTTGTCAATCAGCTTGTAGCTGTCGTAGCTGTAGAGAAGATGGGCCTGCTTGCGGGCAGTGGGATACAAGCACTCGCGGAGGTTGGTCTCAAACAAGCTGCCGTCCGTTTTCTGGGCAACAACGCGGTCGTGGCCCTGGTCAAGAAGTCCAAGACGCTCAGAGAGACCGATGTCGGCAATGGCATCAAGAGAGAAGAAGTTTGTCCAGGCGCGGAAGTCAACAGTGAGCTCCTTGGGATCAGCGTACTTGGCTCCCTTGGGGAGGGGACCAGTGCATCGCTTGTCAAATTGGGCCATCATTCGCTGGGTCTTGTCGGCGACCTTGTACTCCCAGCGCTCTAGGTTCTTCAGCGCATAGGCCGAGGACAGGACCTTGCGCTTACGGGCATGGTCAGGCTTGTCAACAACATCAGCCAGGTGAAAGTGGGTGCCAGCAGTCAGGACGTAGGACTCGTCCTTGGTGCAGGGAGTTCCGTGGCCATAGATGTCCTTGATAGCCTTGACACTGCCAAAGGAGAGCGAGTTGGTGCCGGTTCGCAGAACGGGCTGAGTCTTGTGGAGCTGGGCGAGGTGGGAAGAGCGGGCACCGCCCTGGGCAAGCCTCATGAATGGGATGTCTGACATTCCGGAGAAGGTAGACATGTTGGGGAAAGCGCGGAGGCCCTTAGGGTCACGCATATATGTGACAAAAGGGTAGATGAGGAAATAGGCGACGAGTAAGAGGCCTACGCCGGCAGCGTATGGGGCTGTGCCCATACTTGCGAGGGCTTCCATTGTGGTTGAGAGAAAAGAAAGAAGTGGAAATAACACAAGTGGAAGAAGTACAAAATTGGATTGAATTTCAAGGGGAAAAAACTCAAAGACTCGCGACAAGAGGAGGCGAGACTAGAAGAGACAACCAGACTCTGGGTTGTCAGATGAAAGAATTGATTGATTGCTCCAGGTGTGGAGGAGATCAGGTCTTCTGGAGAATGACTCTGGAGGTCTGGCTCGAGACAGAGAAGAGAGACCACGAGTGGTTGACAGCTTTATATGCCATCAACTAGCAACGAAAGAAATGCCTTTTTCGCTCGGTTGTGTGTGTGTCCTCCTCCCCACACTCACGCCCACGCCCCCCGTTCATTCATCCCCACGATATCCATGGTCAGCCAGCCAGCCAGCGTCACATGGAGATACACACGGCGACACATGGACGTGGAGAGGCGAACGCCATCCCCCCCAGATGCCAGATCAGGCAAGGATTTAGCGGCGCTAACGAGGCTCTCAGATCGGTAATTGGGTTCCCCCGCATCGCAGGCTCGCCAGATAGAGCAAGGGGCGTTGCTAGGCCTTCTCTCCGCACCAGACCCCGCCCACACCCCCGGTCGCGCATGGCCGCAACAATTTCCTCGACGGTCAAAAAAGGGATATAAACCGCGAGACTCGTCCTGTCTCCCTCGTTTCCCCGCGTCCCTGGCTTGACCCGACCCGCTTCCCGCAGCTTCAGAATTGCCCCTTCCAGCACACATGCCACCGCGACATCTGAAGCACTGAGATGCCGCCCACCGGCCCAAGACGTCCTGGATGCGAGGTGACCGCATTCCGCCCGAGCCCTTGCCATGCCAGCAGCTAACGCATCTGTGAAGAACTGCCGTGCAAGGCAAGTACCTGTTGTACCCTGTAGAGCGAATCTGATGCATCGCATCGCATTCTGCATTGTTGATGGGATCCCCCATGCTCACATGACGGCTGTGTGGTTGTAGACATCTCAAGTGTGAGTATGCAATGCACCAACTACAACCACAACTACAATTGCAAAGACTTCATTGGCTGACTCGTTCGTCTCGTCTCTGTTCTCTGCAGGCGACGGCAACAAGCCCTGCGCACAGTGCCTGAAAAAGGGAATTGAATGCACCAGGAATCTCAGGGTTCGCTTCCGCCATAACTCGACATCGAGGTGAGGCCCCCATCTCGCCCTGCCTGCAAAGGACCCTGTGCGCTGACCTGTCCGTCCGTCTGCGCCGCCAGCGGATCACATCCCGAGTTCTCAGACACCCAGGTCTGGTGCAGGACGTCCGGCAAGAGGCTCAAGTTCCTGGACCAGAGCCTCGAGGTTGCTCGCTACTACGAGGATGGCTCCGACTCTGACGACCAGGATGCGCCTCACAGCGCCCACTACCACCACCGCCGCCAGCAGAGTGGAGCGAGCCCGCCGCCGCCGCCGATCGCTGGCAAGACTGTTCCAGCTGCCGCGTCAACAACTGACATATGGGCAACTGATAGGCTCCCCGTGAGGAACGCAGACGAGGACGGCGTCTCCATATCCAGATCCCCCGCGGGGCCTGTGTCGGCCCTTGAGGCTGCCCAGAGATCAGACCACCTGGCGCCCGTGTCGACGCCCCCCTCCACACTCCTGGACCGTCGCCACTATTCCTTTGAGAGCCGCAGCACGCTAAGTCCCTACTCCGTCTTGCAATATGGTGCATCGCCGCCTCTCCACGTCGCCGGCGCTCCTCTGAACGAGCGTGGGAAGGCTGAGCTCTTTCGGTACTACGTCAAGAACATCGGCCCGGCGTTTGACGCCTACGATCCCAACAAGTACTTCACGGAGCGAATTCCGTCGCAAGCCACCCTGAGCTTGCCGCTGCTTGAGCTTATCCTCGCCGTCTCAGCATGGCACTACCACGCCACAAAGGGCGACCAGGGATCGGCAAGCCTCGAGGTAAATTTGGAGCAGCTTGTATTGACCGGTCTAGAAGGCGATTCACTCGATGTCGCCCTGCTATTGCATCAGTTTCTTCTCAACATGGATGGTAAGCTCCGGCCCCTTCGTGCATATCCCACCCCTCGCCCCTCCATCCTTAGTGCCCAAAACTTGCCAAAATCGTCACCCCCGTTCATCCCCCGTCAGTCATTGGAGCCAAATTTCCTAATTGAAAAACTCTTGGTCACAACAGGACCCAAGTCCGATTACAGCGTTACAACGTTCAATGCGTCCGGGGTCCAGAGTCCACAGCTGTTTTCTCGGCCTCTCGAGACATTCCACGACGACATTATGTGGGCGAGACTGAGACAAGAAATCTTCTTGGCCGTGCTAAACCAGGAGCCCTTGACCGTAAACGTTGACCGGTCCAGACTAGAGCATCTGACGCGCATGAGAGAAGACCGCGCTAGGGCTAACAAGATGCTCATCGAGTTAATGGACACCATCCAGTACTGCTTCGGAGACGACAAGAACACGTCGACCTACGACAGGTTGCTTGAGGCTTCCTCAACGTGGATGATGACCAACCCGTCTTCCTTCACCCCTGTCATGATTAGACGTCGGCAACCTGGGGAAATCTTCCCCGAGATCTGGCTGCTAAATGACTGCGTGGCTGCAGGCCTGCAGTACTTTCATCTTGCTAGGATCTTGCTTGTCGTGCATGATCCACGGGTACCTCAGCTATGCAGGGCGCGCAAGAAGGCGTCTAATTGGATCGAGGTGAGCACATGACAGCCTCGCTAGCGGCTCCATTCGGAGGTAGTAACCGTGATTTTCTCGTTCTAGGCCCAAACCAAGAACGACCTTGAAATCATCTGCGGCATCGCAGATTCCCTCAGCGATACTAACCCGCTGCACATGTATGTCGTTCCCAATGAGGAATTTCCTGGCTTGCCTGGATGAAACAATTGACGCATATCCCAGAACCGCCTGCATGGCAATATCAATGGTTGGGGACAGATTCACCAACCCGGATCAGCAACATGCCCTTTTTGACATGCTCGTCAAAACTACCAACAAATATGGATTATCAACAGAACCTGTGTATGTGTATCCCGAAATCTAAAGGCTCTTTCCTTTGAGTCTATTCACAAAATTTTCATTTTAATTTTCATTTTTTACTTTTCATTTTCATTTTCATGTTTTTTCAAGTCTACATTTTTGAATGCTAATTTGTTCAAATTATTCAGACAAAAACATTTATTAGAGGCATGGGGTTGGTCATCTAAATAGTCAAATAAATCATCATCTATGTAATAACAAGCGTTGTATCATAACAATTGTAACAATCTATTTTTAGATTTTAACCCCAAACATCCTCCTGCCACTTTCGGCCACGCTTCATGCCGGAGGCCCAGTCCTGGGCTTGTGCCTGAGACCAGTCCTTCTTAGCGGCAATCATGCCGCTAAGAGTCTTTCCAATCTCTCGGGCCATGCTAGCTCGTCCGCAAATGTAGAGCGTAGCATCGTTTTCAAGAAGCTGCAGTACGTCACTGCTGACCTCCTTCATCTTGTCCTGGACGTAGAGCTTCTTCTGGCCCTGGACACGGGAGAAGGCAGTCACAATCTGGAGCTTGTCCTCAGACTCCTTCTGCATCTGCTCCAGCTCCTCGCGGTAGATATAGTCCTCATCTGGATGGCGGCAGCCAAAGAAGAGAACCATTTCACCAATCTTTCGGCCCATAGTCTTGAGTCGTAGTCGCTCTCCAATGAAAGCTCGGAAAGGAGCAATACCAGTACCGGCAGCCGCCATGATGAGCGGAGTAGATGCCAGAGCAGGGAGCTTAAATGTTGATCGGCGCAGCTGGGCAAAGACTTGGGCACCCTCAAGAGCCTTGGAGGGTCCCTCGAGCTCATAAGAGAGACCCTGGGGATGAGGGCGGGAGATGGAGTTCATTGAGTCATTGAGACCCAAGAGGTAGTTGGTGGTAAGACCAGGGATTGTCTGACCACCAGACAGGTCTGAGTTCGAGACTAGGGCAGTGACTGCCGCCACTCGAGGAGACAGAACGCTGGAAGAGGAGATGGAATAGTATCGAGGTCGAGTGCGGGGCAGAGTCTCAACCAGGTACGAAAGAGGCACCGAGGACCAGACTTCGGCACCACCAGCCAACTCAAGAAGCTTGCCGAGGGTGATGTGCTCACGAGCGAGGAAGGCCGAGTACGCCTCCTTTGACTTGTACAGCTTGGCAAGGAAGTTCTTGGCATTCTCAGAGGGAGCAAACTCGATTAGGCTGGACACCGTCTCTCGAGAAACAGCAGCGCAGATTTCTAGGTAGTATCGGAAAAGAGCAGTGATTGTGGTGGGAGATGGAACTGGAATCGGGACGGCATCGTCCAGTGATCTGAAGTTGAGAGGAGTGTTTTGGCGCTCAGATAGACCCAAGACGCGGACGAGACGCTCGACTTCCTGATCAGGGTTGATGGGGAAAATGGCAATGTGGTCACCAGTCTTGTAAGTCCACTCAGGTCGGCTTGTAAGATCAACGTCCATGTGTAGACAGTTTCTTGTGGTTGACTTGAAGAGCTCATAGGAACGCTGAATCTTGACGGATCCAATAGAGGTTTCTCCGTTGGCAATCTTGTTGGCATGGGGCTCTCCGTGGAAGAGATCAATGACGTCAAGGGATTCGTCGTGGAAAGCCTCGATGGTTGGCTCGTACTTGGCGGGCTGCTCCTCGAGGTGAAGCTCCTGGCGGCAGAAGGCATACAATTCATCCTTCCAAGCAAGGAAGTCTTCCTCAGTAGCGCCTTGAGCATCATCGGCTCGCCCAACGGGCAAGAGGGTTGAGGCACCAGCCTTGGTCAAAGATTGGTGGACAACATCGACGACGCGGTTGTAGTACTGGTAGTTGCTGTTTCCAAGACCAAAGGCTGCATACTTGAGTTGCTCTAGAGAATTTCCCTTAAGCTTGTTGGACCATTCCCAGAACTGAGTAGCATTGTCACTAGGGTCACCTTCTCCATATGTGGAGAGGATGAAGATGACAACCTTGGAAGAAGGGATGAAGGCAATGGATTCAGAATCAAAGTCAGAGAGATCGGCAGCCATGGCGTTGAGATGAAATCTCTGGCCAAGCTCACGAACTAGTCGGCTGGCAAAGCCTTCAGCAGTACCAGACTGAGAACCCCAAAAGACGACAGCTTGTTTTCCCTGCAGATCTTATAAGTACATGTTTAAATATTCAATTTTATTTGACAAAAAAACTTACCAATTCCTCCATTCTCTCAGCAATGTTGCGAGTTGTGGCGGCCGCTTGGGTAGCGCCATCAGCCTGCTGCGGCCTCTCATACCAGATGTAATCGTGAGGATCAGGTCGACCCCAGATCTGGTCGATGACCATGTAGGCGCCAGAGGCAATGCCAACAGCAGCCAAAGCAGCAGCATCAAGATAGGTGGTGGGGGCCATACGGCCCAACACCTGGCTGATGCCGTCGACATAGGCCCCCTTGGGCAACGAGCTAAAAGTGGTGGCCATTTTTGCAAGAATGACACGATGGGACGGGGATTCAGGATAATCCTAGTCTTCAAGGGAAATGATGCTTGGCAAGAAAACAACAACCAACAATGACTGCGGCTTGTTAGTTTCACAGTTCGCATTCGAAGCCCCAAGATATACATGTTGGAGACGGACATGTCCCCGTGGGCATGGATGAACTGGGGAAGTGGAGAACGTGGAGAGACTCATGAATCGGGAAAGTCAAGCTTGTCCAGACGAGGACAAGCGTGAAGAGCGCAATGGCCATCTTTGTCCAGCACTGACCAACGCTGACCAGGTTGGCAACTGGGGCTGTAGGGCGCAGTGTGAAGAGTAAAATTCGGCGAAATGTGCTGTGTTGGCCCAAGGGGCAGGAAATCCCGCGATGGAAACCCGCCACCACCAGCTAGCGTCGCATTTCCCCACACGCGCACCGACAGACAAGACAAAGACACACCTGTTTTTTTTTTTTTTTCTTCTTGGAGAGGTGTGTGTGGAGAAGAAGTGAGAATCGCGGAGAAAACAGACCCGTCACTCAATTCTATCTCTCTTTGTCGCCTTCACTAATGCCAATTAACAATTACCCCGTTGGCCCAAATGCCCTGCTCTCCCCGGTCCCCCATACCCCAGACCCGGAGCCGCCACCCTGCGGAGAGACTTGCTGGTGCGGAGCAAGGGAAGCTTTCCCCGGGCTCCGTCTCCCCAGCTGCCACTGCTCGCGTAATTTGACTGCCAGACCTTGCGTCGGCCAGCCCATCGTTGCCGTCATGTTCTTGAGGAACTCGAGGATTTCGGCGTGCTCTCGCTCGTCCCTCAGGAACCCGCCACCTGTGTGTCGTCGTCATCGTCGTCAGCGTCAACCTCCCTCTCCCTCTTGGCATTTCATTTCGCCGCTAGAAGGGCCTCGAACTTACAGGCATGCAGCGTGTGGTGCGCCGTAAAGTTGATTGTTGCGTCGCCCGTGTTGCTGATGGCGAGCCCCAGCAAAATGCGGAGAGACTCGCGCCCGCGATCCTGTCATATGGCGCCGTGTTATCAGTCCCAGTCCCATTCTTGGATCAGGATTTGGCGTGATGTCCGACTTACTTGCGCAATGACTCGATACCGAAATGCCTCAAAGCTCGGCTTCCATAATCTCGGGTGAAACGTATCGAGGATGATCCTCGCTAGATAATAATGTTGATATCCAAGTACTGGCCACCAAAGTCAGCACCAAAAATGCTGGTCGCTCAAGCTGGAACCTACCCTGTACCCTCCGAGGCATCCAGAGAGTAGGAAACGCAGATTCTGAATCTTCACGTATTGCAGATGACTCTGATGAGAGGAATCTCCAGGGTACCATCTCGTGCCAGCGCTTCATATCTCTATCCAACTCGTCCCAGACGTTTTGGTCCAGATTTGAATTGGGAGCCATGGCGTATGCCACTACGCGCCCACAAATGTACACGGCTCGATTCGCCAGCGAATGATCGTCTGTGTCAACAAAGGCCCTCGAATTCCTGTAGCTCTCCAAATCGATCCGCAGGGGTAGCGACTTGGTCAAGCAAACGTATAAGTCCTGCCGGAGCACAACCCAGCTGGCGGCTTCTCCAAGCCCACCCCGGTCCACAAATTGGGATTCAGAATTCAGCAGCCTCGAGCTGCCGGTGAGATGGGTATTGACATCACCCTCTAACACGAGTCAGTAAATCTTCCTGTTGATTGGTATTATAAATCTTGTTTTTTTTTCTTTCGGTTGCCACGGGATGTTCCCTACCAAACATTTCCTCATACGAGCGTAATATCACAATGGCCGCCAAGACATTTTCGTTCATGGCCTCGCTGGGGTTGTCAAAAATGGGAATGAGTATCCGTAGCGCGTGGCTGTAGTATGAGCTGTGGCTCTCATTGTCAACGCCAGTGGTTCGGCTCAGCTGACGCGACGAGTATGCCAGGATGGAATAGGCCAATAAGGGCAGATGATGGGCCCGTTTTGGGACTTCGATGCTAAAGTGGCGCGCCGGGTCGCATGTGTCGAACTAGAAGGGCATTTTCCAACGTTATTGACTAGGGAACTCCAACATGGGGGCCGCGGTGGAGAGCGTGAGGGGGAACACACCCATGATCCCAAGTTCTGGATGTAGTGCATGAAGTAGTTGGCCTCCTTGCGCGTGTTCAAGGGTACTCCAAATCCAAACTGAACCGCCGGTGGGGGCCTGGGACCAGCCACAGCGGCTGCAGATGATGATGATTGTGCCTCAGAGCTAAAATTCACCGTCAGCACAACGCGTACAAGCACATCCTAGGTTGGGTAACCGTGCTCGGAATGCCTTCACGTTCCATACCATTCGGGGTCGTCTTCAGCGGTGGTCGATTCGCCTTCCACGGGGAGTAAGGAAGGCAGGGGCCCAGCCCAGGCGAGGCTAAAAGTGCCAGCCATTGGGGAAGAATAAAGATTCCTGTGCTGGCCTCGAAGGGGGGGCAGAATCATGAATCAATCAAGGACCTCCTTATGGGGCCGCGCTGGGGCTCGCTGAGGGGATTGATGATCGCGCACGCCGACGTTGTATTGGGGCGCTGCTCCGCACCCGTCGCGCGCTGGCCAAGGGAAATAGACGTCTTGTAACTGGTGATTTTGCGTCACGCACGGGCGACAGAGCGCGGATGTCTCTGCCTTTTGAATCCCAACGAGTAATATTCAGCGGAACATATACGACAATTACCCCGCATAGAAAGGGCGCACCATCCCCAGACTGACTCCACCCCCAGATAATGACACCAGCCTAAGCCTACCCCAGACTAGGAGTCCTGGTCAGTTGGGCCGGGGAAACATAGCAGACAAGGTCCGCGGGAGGGCCAACCTAGTGCCTTCAAGGATTCTTGCCGAACGCTGCTTGACCCCCGATTGCAACTATATATATTGCTCAATGCCGCCTCTCTTGACGCTTGAAGAAACCTCATCAACAGCCATCGGGTCTGATCCCCAACCCACTTCATCATCGCCTTGAACGCTTCAATTCAGAACAAGATTTTCTCCTCCTGACTGACTGTTGCTTCCCCTCATCTGTTCTCCAAACATGACGCACCAGGCTGTCGACGACCACAAGGACGCCCCGTCCACCAAGGACGATGGCTACTTGGGCAAGTCTTCTGAGAGCTGCGAACACGTCGAGGAATTCAACGGTGCCACCACAGAGTTTGACGACTCAATTGAAGACACCAAGCCATCCAGATCTGTTTGGCTCATCACATTTACCGTAGCCATGGGCGGCTTCTTGTTTGGTAAAGCAACCCCAACGACCCCACTATGCCAAGCATCACGTACAGATCTCTAACAACACGTGCAGGATACGATACTGGTGTCATTTCCGCCGTCTTGGTCACTATCGGCGATGATTTGGGCCACGAATTGAGCTCCTCGGAGCAGGAACTGGTTACTTCTCTGACTTCTGGCGGTGCCCTCATTGGCGCCTTGATTGCTGGTCTCCCCGCGGACAAATTCGGCCGAAAGCTTGGTATCTACATTGGATGTGTTCTGTTCCTCGTTGGCTCCGTCATCCAGGCCGCCTCCTTCAGCCTCGCTCAGATGTCAGTTGGACGCTTCGTTGTGGGTCTTGGTGTCGGCTCCGCTGCCATGATCATCGTAAGTCATCAAAGAAGACGAAAACTAAGGTTACAATTCCTAATCAATTTTCTTTTAGCCCCTTTACATTGGCGAACTGGCTCCTGCGAGATACCGTGGTCGAATGATTGCCTTTGACAACATGAGCGTCACCTTTGGTCAGCTCATCTCGTACGCCTTCGGTGCTGCCCTCACACACGCTCCTCACGGCTGGAGATGGATGGTGGCAATTGGTGGCGTCCCCCCTATTATCCTTGGCTTCCTTTTGCCCATGTGCCCTGAGTCGCCACGACAGCTCGTTCTCCACGGTAAATTGGATGAGGCCAGAAAAGCCCTTGCCAAGGTCTACTCTCACGCCACTGAGGATCAGCTTAAGGCCAAGTTGGACAAGCTTGTCTACACTGTCGAATTTGAATCCCAGGTTTCTGGAAAGTCGCTCTGGTGGCAATTCAAGCAACTGCACTGTGTACCCTCCAACCTGCGAGCCCTCGTCGTTGCCTGTGCAGTTATGGCTAGTAAGTTGGCAAAAGAATGCAAATATCACTAGATTAGTTACTGACACTCCAATAGTTTCCCAGCTCGGTGGTTTCAACACTCTCATGTACTACTCTGCTACCCTTTTCGGTCTGGTAGGATTCAACAACTCTACCGCTGTCGCGATTGTCGTTGGCGCCACAAACTTTGTTTTTAGCTTTGTGAACCTTGTTCTCGTCGATAAATTGGGCCGACGTATTATCCTCCTTGTCACTGTCTTGGGCATGGTAAGAAATCTGCTCTCAGGCTCCGTGGGATATACTAATAGTTTTATAGTCCCTCAGCATGGTTCTCGCCGCGGTTGCATTCCACTACATTCCCATTTCCAAGGACTTGGTACTCGAGTCTGACACAGTTAACTGGGCTGGAATCGTTGTTTTGGTCACCATCATCATCTACGTCGCTTGCTTCTCCTCTGGTGTGGCCACCATCGCCTGGATCGGTACCGAGTTCCTTCCTCTTGAAGTGCGTGCTCTGGGAACTATGATGAACACTGTTACCTGCTGGGGTTGCAACATCATCATTGCTTCAACCTTCCTTTCCATGATGAAGGGTATTACACCGAGCGGCGCGTTCGGTTTCTATTCCGGTATTTGCTTCTTGGGATTCCTCTTTGTGCTGTTCTTCTTCCCTGAGGCCAAGGGACTTCAGCTTGAGGATATTCGAGCCGTATTTGATGGAGGATTCAACGTCAAGCTTTCTTTGCAGATGCAGAAGGAACTCAAGGAAAAGCAGAAGGCGGGTAACAGCCAAGTCACAAGCAAGGCTTGAGCGGTGGTTTGCACAGACCAAACCCATATCTTCAACTCTAGAGATAGAGGCTTAGCTAGAGCTAGATAAGATGGATAGATAACTCTAAATTCAGTATATATACGTTCCAAGAAAAGATTTCTTTAAATTATCATCAGTATCCACCATTTGCATTTAAGAGAAGAAATCGATCTGAGCAGAAAAAACATCGTGTGCAAAATCTAATCCCGACACCCCATCTGACAAATTAACATGTAAAAAACGAACTTGCTAGCAGAAGTATTATATAAGCAAGATTAACCTAATGGAAATATTCACTAGCCGATATTCTATCGCAATAGGGTGGGATCCTATCTTGGATAGTTAGTTGCCTGCGCGTGAGTGGTTGGTTAGCTGGCTGGCGACGGTCCAATACACAGGCGTATTCACCATTTTTATTAAACAGGGAGGGGATATTTCTAACTGGCAACGTGATAAGACATCCTTTCGAATTATTTTCTAAGAGTTGACAGCGAGTTGGGAAGTTCGGAAGAGCACGGCGTTTTTTTTTTGCTGACTTTTTGCAACGACAAACGCGGTCCAAATACACGTTTGTTAGGGTGGACGCGAGGGCCGGGAACTGAGGGGCAGGGTTCGTGAGACTAATGGTATAAAACTGGATAAAAATACGAGCACAAAAAAGAGCACCGGTCTGAAAAATACCGTGGATGCAAGTCTGCGGGCGCGTCTGAGTGCACGTTCATCAGTGACTATTGGCGTCGGAGCGTTGGGAGTGGGATAACCTGCAGGTGGTCAGCTGTGGCATTTGTGTGACATACACTAGAAAACGGCCAGCCAATTGAAGTCTGGGTCGAGTATCACAATGAGGGGCTCCAAGTACGAACAGCGCATACCAGATGTTTTGCTGTTGTCTGAACAGGACGCGTTGGGATTCTATTTCGCGGACAATTTGACGCGAGCCCCAGAAAAATGCCACCAGTAAACGCTGATGGATCATCACAACAAACAGGATAACGTGCACCAAAAAAAGCCTTTTATGGCCTGGGCGGGAATTGGATGTACAGTCGGCAAGGATAGTGAAACAAAGAAATATGCAGCCTTTGCTTTTTCCCCAAGAAAGCGAATCAAATCGCTGCCATTGCCCTCCCTCGTACCACCTACAACGCACTGAATAGTAGCATCACATGCGGAGCAAACGAGAGACCTGTTGTCCGTTGGCTCTTGCTAGGCAGCCATCTGGTTCGCAAACAAGCGAGGGGTCATTGAGCCCATTTCACCTCCCAACCTTGTCCCGTTTTTTCGCCATTCATTTGCATCGCTCCCCGACAGACTTCGCAAGAAAACGCAAGAACACGCCCCGCCAGAATGGCTGAAATCAATGCCATAGACGCCATGGAAGCACGAAAACGCTCATGTCTCATCTGCGAAATCCCCAACGAACTCGTCAAGGCCATCACTAGTTACCTTGGTCAGGCAGACCTGAAATGCCTTGCTGAAACGTGTCGCACGCTTGCGGTTCGCGTCCGACCGCTCCTCCTACAATGGGATATACAAGATAATATTTATAACTCATTGGCCTGGGCATGCTTCTATGGAGACACAGCCCTTGGTGCATCATGCTTGAAGCAGGGGGCCTCTCCCAACATATACTTCTTCATGCAGGCACCAGAGTCAAACTGGGGATACAAAATCCATCCCTACAACATCATGCACTACCATGGTGACATTCCACATATCGTGGGCCCAACCAAGAAGGTGTCCAAGGTCCCACTCCTCTTTCCAGCAGAATTTTCAAGCTGCAGCGCCCTTAGTCTGGCAACGAAGCGTGACCATCTCGAAATGGTTCAGCTTCTCTTGGACGCCGGAGCCGATGTGGTCCACAAGCAAGAGTTGACCCCGGAGGCCATTCCTCAATTCCTCTACCACCCATCCCGCAACCCATACGTGGAAACTCAGTTCTTTTCTCACGAGTCATCACTTTGTCATGTTCGCTCTGTTCAAGTTGCAGAGATACTGTTTGAAGCCGGCGGCGCCGACTTCATCAACTACGCAGGGCGATCCGGCTTCACCCCCTTAGAGCTGCTTCTTGCCTCGTGCAGCCAGTATCAATTCCGCGGATCGACAGATATAACAGAAGAAGTGCTTTGCAGCCTGGTTGAACTTTTTCTGCGCCGCGGGGCTTCTAACGAACGATGGAGCTGCCATTCCGGGTGCTTGGTTGCTGCCATCTCGACCGGGTACATCAGTGTCGTCAGGCTCCTTGTGAATTGGTTCCAGCCCGACTTCGAAAACAGACGAGTAGATGATTGCCAGGCAATTATAACTGCACTTGGAGGACAGACATTCGTGGATGACGACCTCCCACTGTCGGATGTAATGAAGGCTCGGCTGCTTCGTTGTTTCCTCGAAGCTGGAGTCTCACCCAACACCATCATTCCAGATTTGGGGTCCCTGTTGAGCATCGCAATCGAGCATCAAAGCTACGACGCTGTCAAAATACTGTCTGAGTGGAATGTCGATTTAAATCTGACAAACCCACGTATTTTGGCTCCACTGGCTGCGGAGGTGTTTGCTCATCATCATACTCCACCAGCTGTGGGAGATCTCCTCACTTCTCTCTATGTATCTGGCGCCGATATCAACCAGCCGTCGTTTTGGCCAAATGGCTTCACTCCTTTGATGTTTGCCACAGGCGACACCATATCGCACGAAATATTTGCTGACCTCATCAGACTCGGTGCTAGCCGAGACGAGGTTCGCGCCCTGTCTCCCTCAAGCCCTATGACAACTATTCTCCAGTGCATTCTCACGGGATTTCCTGTGCCTAGGCTGGTGAACCACACTGAAGTAAACTTCTTCTTCCTGAATCATCTCTACCAGCTCAAAATTGACGATGGGCTGCTGCGGAATGATAAAGGAAATGCAAACCTTTTCCAGCTCGAACACATGCGCGAACTCAAATTTCGCCATTTCCTTCAACCGGGTGTCACACCTGCACACTTTTACACTCATGAAGGACGACACATTGTGCATTGGGCCATAGAGAATCTCTACTACTACGAGCTAGAGTGGGCTTTGACGTGGATTCTCCCGCACTATGCCCATACAAAGCTGCCTTCTGACAATGAATCGCCACTTTGGACACTTTTTTCATCTACTAGGATGGAACGGTATCTCACGGTCGGCACATTGACACAGACCTACCGCTTATCTCAAGCAATGGTCAAGGCAGGAGGGGTCCCGAGGGACGTCAAAGATAACGAAGAAACAATTTTGCACCGCGTCTGCAAGCTGAGGCAAACATTCCCGGATAGGGCCGTTTGGAATGAAGCTGAGAGATGCACTACTAATCTCGACTTTGATGCTGATCTGAGCGAGAGCGCCATTGATTGGTGTCTTTTGCTTGAACTGGACGGGCCACCACAACAGTTCCCCCAGCCAGAGGGCTTCAGATCCTTGGGTGCAGCCCACGCTGCGTACATGAATCGCAGACTGTACATGATTGGTAAGATAGTGGAGCTTTTGGCCAGAAGTGGTCTTGATTTGTATGCCGAGGATGGGGATGGCAAAACGCCATTTGAGTACATCATAGATAGCCGGGTTCTTAGGACCCTCCCACTGCATGTTCGGAACTTGAAGAAGGAGGCGCAGATTTTGGGGAATAAAATCGCTGATACCTAATGGTCGGGGTTATTTGCTGATAAAATGTCGTAATGTTGGGAATTTCTTGGTGGTTACAAGGGTACCTGGGGGTCTGGGCTGGTGAAGTTTGGGAGGAATACGGTAATGACTTGGATGCAACTTTAACGAAACCATGCACACACATCGCTTTACAATTGCCGGATGCAACCCTCTCAATTTCAGATTGACTACAAATCAAAATACGACGCTTATTTGTACCAGTATGGTTCACCCCGGTAATCTTAGACCCTAGAACGGAATCGCAATCCGCTGCACTTGCGTAGAAACTGTGGGTTTGGCCACGGGCCGCCGGTAATGCGGAGTCGAGTGCCGTCGGCCCGGCTTTCATCGTGTTCTTAGAAAGGTTTTCATGGGTTTCGGAAGAAACATTTGAACGCCGTCGCACGGTTAAAAATAAAAAACTCAATAACGCTTCCTGTAACGGTTCGCTAGTCATTTTCTTCAAGAATGATCGATCCGACCCACGTTAAGTTTGACTAGAAATGATAATCTCACACCCAACCTTCAGTATTTGGTATTTTTGTTGGGATGTTACTAAAGTGGTTAGTTAGCACATCTTGCTTTGGGAGCAAGGCTCCTTGGAGGAACTGTCGGTCTAGCGGTTTCGTTGATGGATGGGTGAACGACGCGACTGAACGGTGACTACGGTTGAGGCATGCAGGTAAGGTAGAATATCTAATCCATCAACAGTAATGTATAATACAGATAGTGTCTTTAAAGATACGTATCGCCATTTTCCCGTTGTGTGATTACGACTACAGCAGGTCATCCTTACGCGTGGTAAACGGGCCTTACAGTAGTCGGTCTGCGCCCCAAACTATGACTTGACGACGAGTTGGCCGTACCATTTTCGGCCTAATTCAGAGAGAGTCAATTTTAATTACTTAATTCAGGTACTTTGGGAAAATATTATGCGTTGTATAGAGAGTCCGATAAGGTTGTGACCATGTTCCAGAAATCACCGTCGGTCAATTAGAAGAATTCTAATGCATCGCGCCAATTATCCAATGAGAAGATGGTTACATAATATGTATAAAAAAAGGACCAATTCCAGGCTTAATTTAATAGTCCTTCGAGTTTGGCTGCTTTTGCATTTACAGTCTAGCCATGCTAGTTTGAGATAGATAATAGAAGCAGAGACGCATTGCCCATTCCAATCAGGTATAAGATGGAACGCTTCACATTCATATTTAAGATATCTCATGACATCTATATTGTATTTATACTAGTTCTAAGATATGACTACATTTAACTATGTCTAGACAAAGTTTTCTACTTTCTACCCATAGCGCGCTCAATCTCAACTAGCGCAGCAAGGACCTTTTCATCATACTGTCTGCGACCCACAATCTGTAAACTGACTGGGGCATTTGCAAACTTCTCTGGTGTGTACATGTCGTAAATAAATTTATCCTGGGCGTTCTTGGGGACGTAATTAACATCCTTAAGGTCCTTGGCCGGGTCGACCGTGGTTACGGGGAAAACAGCTCCAGGATAATCCAAGAGATTCCACTGGGAAGTGTATCCCCAGTAGCGGGACTGGTCATGAGGCGTAGCAGCGCCAAATGAAGGAGGGCAGAGAATGACATCAATCTCCTTTCCATCCTGGGCTCCAGTACCCGTCCAGGCCTTGGAATAGGTTGCGCGGTACTCGTCTCGTGCAAGACAAAGCTATAGGATGACAGAGATTAGTATTTAAGGCCAGGTAGATCAAGATAAGAACAGCCGCTTACCTTCCACAATTCACGTTGAGTGAGGTTTTTGACTGTGGGCTGCTCTTGAATAATAAATTTGGTCAAGGGCAAGATTGGCTCGCCCGCTTCTTCTAGAAGCTCAAGCGCCTCTTCACCTCCATCGGGCCAGTACAGGGCAGAAACGATGTCCCAGGCTTTCCTGTGGTCAAGACCCAGGGACTCAACATCCCAGTCAACGACCTCCATACCTGCTTTGCGGCATGCTTCGGCAACCTCTTTTAGGGCACGTGTCATAGGAGGATGGGGCTGCACAACTCCATCCCACCACATAACTGCTACCTTGAGAGGCTTCGTAAAAGTATAAGGTGTCCAATCTTTGGCAGTTAGGGATGGGTCTCGGTGCCATGGCTTTGATGAAAGTGCGACCTTCATGAAGATTTCGAGAGCGTCGCGGTCCACTGCCATAGGTCCAACGGTGGAGAAAATGGTTTCTCTTCCTGCCATGGCGCTTCGTCCTCCTGCGATTGAAACACGCTTCACGCTAGGCCTGCATTTTTGCGTTAACGAAATCTATCGAGGCAGTGGGGGGGATTTATACTTGAAACCGTAAATACCAACATGAGCAGAAGGGCACCGGATGCTCCCACCAATATCACCGCCGATACCCTAGCTCGAGTTAGATCAGGCCTTTCTCAAAGTCATCAGACTTACAAAAATGCTTCCGCGCATTCCCAAAAGAGCTGATTCACCTCCGCTGCTACCTCCAGATGTTAAATCACGATTGTAAGGGTTTACAGTACGGCCGTAGACATTGCTGTGCGTCTCCAGGTGCATGATTGTCTGGGGCTGCGTCGTTCTTGCGTAGTAAACACATCCCTCGTTCCAAAAAGTGTCGTAAAGCACATTTGAGCCATGCTTCTTACCAATCCAAGCGACAAATGACGCCGACGTGGTGACGGTGCCGTCGGGACCCACCATACCCTGGTGCTCTTTGGTCGAAATAGGCAAGCCGAAGAGCGCTCCTTTGGGTTCTGGAAGTGAATCGAGGTGCTTAGCTCGGGCAATGGCTTCATCCCACAGGAGCTCCGTTAAGCAGTTGGTCTGAAAAAAATTAGCCGCTTTGATTCCTTGGCGTGTCGAGTTGAGATAGAAACTCACGGCCGCCTGTGCCACAGCTGCTCTGCGCAAAAAAGCCCGTGTCACTTCCTCAACCGATATTTTTCTGGCTTTTAAAATTTCCAAAAGCTCGGTTATACTGTAGTTCTCGGTGATTTCAATTTCCCGGGGGGTCAAGATGGATTTGGGTAGATCCTGTGAGCTCAACGGCAACTCTGCCTCATGGGGGATGCCTTCAAGCTTCGGCGTAACTTTGGCGAGGGATGCATCACGCTTAGCTCTCGCCCAAGCCACTTTGTCCTCCCAGGACTTCAGTTGCTGGACATGGGTCATTTTGTGTTTGAAGGTAGTGGCGGATTGGATGATGGAAGGTGCAGGCGTTGGAAAGATGGTTGTTTGAGACAAAATGTGAAACTGGAAGTGAAAAAGTTCAAGTCCAGAATCGGATCGCCGGTGCATGTAAGTAAGACGGAGGGACAAGTCACGGGTCAATAGCAAGTGGAGTAGCCAAAGGGAGCACTTGACGCGTCAAAGTGATACGCCAGAGAACCGGGCGTTAAGCCAATTACGATTTGAGCAACGCCGGACAGACATATTTAGCGGGATTGAGGCCGCAGGAATGGATATCGTCGGATCTCCAAAGCCGAGAGAAGGCCGTCGCACGTGCGGGGTATCGGCGCTAAAGCCACCAGTTCTAGGCGATAAAAGGCCAGCCCACTAACCCGCCGAGAAGCTCTTCTCTGCAAACAGAAGTGTGCGGCGTTATCTTTGTGGGCATACTGAAGAGAACGAGGGGTATTTGTGGCCACAGCTGCTTGCTTATCAGCCCCGCCAATCATCACATTCCATATTTCTGTGTCCCCTTGTCGTGATCGCGATTATGCAAGTATACAGCGCAAATCTAGCTTGAATTACGTTGAACAGAATCATCGCCACCACGATTGAGTCCACAGTCCCCGTACTCGATCTCAAATTTGTGTTCCATCCAACATGGAGATATCACAATCGCCACCATATGTTGCTGCATGAAAGCGCAGATATGTCACATATATTGAGAATTATTTGGGACTTCTGGATTGCCATTCAAGACACAAAGTGAGAAGATCCGTCATTCTCCTTGTGAGCGCCCAGGGCCCACAATCTTTGCTTCCTTGCCCAGTCAACTTCCAATTATCAGCATTGGTCCAAATAATGCCAAAAGTTTAAGACTTTCAGCATGTTTATCTGGCTAATGAAAGGCGGTGCCCCACATAATATCATTCCGAGAAACATGGATGCATTAGGTACGACTTACAAAATGGTAATCGGGTCGACAAATGTCTGTTGTGCATTCATGTGGAACATTTTGAATTATGATTCAAAGTAGCCTTTGAAAATTTTATCCAATCCCCCCCCCCAATACAACTGTTGGCTTATTTCATCCTTTTATCATTATTATTTAATTCTGGGGGGAATGTGCATTTTGTTAGAGATAAGTGATCAATTGAGCTCGACTGGTCAAAAATAGAATACTATACATACCATCAACATGAGGGTACCTGCATCGAGAAATGCAACATTTATTCACTTGTTTTGGATCTGAACCTGGTCTCCTACGTGGCCTAAAATTAGCACTGTTCTCGGATTATGTAATACTTATAAAACTGCTGCAGCTCCCCAAGACTTTCCATGGGGTCTGTCTCATAGAGTCGCTTGGGTGACATCTCCCTGTGCCCCCCTCCCATCAAGCTAGTCTGAGCGTTACGATGTGTTGGAGGCTCAGGTTGAGCACGACTCGAGCACCCAACATCATTGCGGGAAGCCGTTTCACTTACTTGTGGGCCTAAAACCTACAATAAATGGCGCTTTATTGAGTTTAATTGACCAATAGCCGACCTGTTGCATCATATCTGTAATCTCATAGTTCAATACAGCGCCGCTTGGATTCGGGTCTGGAGCCCCCAGTGTCTTGGGGTACGTATTGTTTAAAATCGTAAGCCCATGCCACAATTTGAAAATTTTGCTTCGTCTCTGACCGAGGTCAACGGACCGGCGAGTTAGCTTCATATACGAAAAAAAAGTAATCTAGCGCCTCGGACAGTGCATCCAACGGAACCCGAAGTTGGAATTTTATGCAACCGGTGAGGTGCTCATATTGATGCAGTGTCACCCTTGGATGTTGGGTACCCAATAATAAGTCTTGCATGACAAATCTTCGGTTGCACATCAAGTGAAGCTAGGGGTTTCGGTATGATTTTTATGACTTTGTGATGATACGGGACCATCGGACAAACCTCGCAGTAGCCGCCTTAAGCAGAGTCATGTACTTACCCTAGAAGCCGTGCCCCCGTGCGATAACAGGATCCAAGGCACAGCCGAGAGACAATTTAGATCCAGGCCATGGCCGCAGAATGCGCATTTCTGTGCCAAAATGCTGGAATGCATGTTGTGCTTGGCAATGTGCTCCCACATTGGTCTTTCGTATCTCCAGCACGCCAATCAGGAATGTACACAAACGATGACACCCACCCTGGATTACCTTTTCCTGACGTTACTATTGAAGAATCTTAGCCTTTGATTGCTTCTTATTTCTTCTCCACTTCTTTTGACAGTATTGAAGCAGTGTGAGAGTTGTGCAAGGTGGTATTGAGTACCGACACAATGGATGAAGCCGTGGGCTTTTTTTGGAGCTTTTCTACTTTAACACATTATGAGTAGTCTGTGAGAAGAAAATTGCGACAGGGGTTTTCGGCGACGGAGTCGGGGTGCTACCAATCACCGGAAACAGGGAATGCCACTCCCCGTAATTTCAAAGTTTCATTCCCTTGTGTCGGGAGCTGATACGGAGGCAAGGGGCTTGCCACTGTCGTATCCAAATATCCCTCCGCTCCCCGTATTTAGTGATGACCCAAGCACAGTCCAGCTGTGCGAAATTTTCAGTAATTAATTCCAGGGACAGGGTGCTTTCCACCCAGCCACTGAGTCGCGTGGCTTTATTTAAAGATTCTTCACTCCGCCAACCCCCACTCATAAGTTTGCCTATTTTCCTTTCTTTCTAGGCTTCCCATTGCGGAATTCTCGGTTTTAGAATTGTTGATCGTGGACTCAAAGAATAGGTTGCTGGCTGGTTGGAGTATCAGGGCTTGGTACTACACGATTACTAGGCCTCCCTAATCGAGTATTCGGACATCAATATTTCCACATAGCTGGTATACCTTGAAGTGACCCGTCCACCATCCCGTTTTGATTTTTCCTAGTAACTTCCCCAGTGGTACTGTGCGCGGTGAAGTCTAGGAAACCTATGACGAAATAAGCGTTCACAGTTGTTTTTGAATGACCTCATAGAGGGGTTTTGAGAGCTGCTCATATCCATATGAGAAGTTTATTTGCCAGGTGATATATTTAAAAAATCATTTCCATGTCAAAAATCATAACTAATGCCTTGCACAGACCTTTATGGGATCCAATTGCCTCCCAATCCAAAAACTTCTGGTCACTCAATAATTAGTATTGCAGCTAAATTTTGGGACTCTTTCACAATTTCGGGTAAAATCAATTTTTAAAACCACTCCCTTATTTTAATGGCCCTGTGAGTGGCACATTTGGCCTGAGGTTTATTTCCTAGCAGTTCGGTAAAAAAAAGAAAAAGAAAAGGAAGAAAGAAAATGGCTCAAACAGCAGAAAACGATATCAAATCTGAGTGGACGTCAATCTTTAAATTATCTTGTCGCCATGATATAGAATTCGACCAGAAAGAACCTTTGTCCGATCATAATAATGAGCTTCGAGAGGGCGAATGGAATATCATGGAATATCGGCAGTTGGAATCCCGAAGCATCCCACACATTCATGGACCAAAGAAGAAGACCATAGCGCTGTGGACTTGCGTGAGTTGCCTTACAGCGTGGAGAAAGTGTTTGCGGACCATTTGCTGACCGGTGAATTGTTGGTAGTGTGCTTGCGGCTCTTCAGGAATGTCAATGAGGCAAGACCCATGCAGCTACTGTAGCACCCCAAGATGTGTCTATTGCCCCGTGACTAAAGTCAAGTCAAAGCCACACGAGGTGTTCACTTTTTGATGACGTGGAGCGTAAGCAGCAGTCGAGGAAGGAGGAATGCAGACATTAGTTTGTTGCCTCGCTCCATTTTTTAAGAGTCTTTCTACGTGCACACATGAAATCGCGTAACTTTATCAATTCTAGAAGAAAATAATAAATAATATTATATTTTATTATAACTAAGCTTATAAATTATTTTATTTTTAGTTATTTTTATTTATTTTTTCTTTTTAGAAATATCTTGGATATTGGGTTGTATGTGTGCACCTATGTGTGTGTGCCTAGGAAGACTTTTTTTTAATGCGTGACCACTTGTTCGCATCACCATCATTATTATAAAAGCTAAAGCAGGCACAATCATACACAGTGGCGGTGTAGACTTTATTATCAATAGACTGATTTCTGCTATATCAATGGTTGCTTTCAATAAGGCAACCAAAATATTGAGGCCCGCGCATGAGCAGCATTTAATTCGTTGCCCTGAAAAAGCTTCGGAACCGGGCTACGCTAATGTGCAATTGACACCAATGGTGCCCAAATACCGATGCAGGAGATGCGGCGGGGCAAATTTTACGAAATGATTGGCCCTAAAATATCAATGCATTGGAATTGAGAATCATGTGCCCCAGTGCTTTAGGCCAAGTAGCGGTGGCCCGAATCCCATATATCACGATCCACGTCATGGTCCATGGATGCCAAAAATCCAGAGAGTTCTATTTACTCATTCTCTCTAATAAAATGTGCTGTACACATAAAAATCACCCCAGTCATCAATTATTTGACTGGGATAAACCTTTCAGATGCTGCAAGGTAGAAAATACCACATGGATAACTCAAGTGGATACAAGTGGTGGGAACGACTCGCCATTGAATCTTTTCCTAGAAATACCTCTCTATTCTCCAAGAACCGGCTATGAATTCCGAGAATTTCAAAAAATCAGCCTCGGTGATGTGATGGCAGAAATTCAGCGTGGTAAATTTGGTGACTCGATGATGTGGCTACATGACGGGGATGGCTCCAAAAGCCGTAGTTACAATGGGCTCAGGACAGCTAAAATAATTTCTGAGCATATGAAGCTTAGGGTAATTGCATTTCTTTCTCATTTTTAAATTCAAGTGCTTTTTCTAACTGGCTTTACAGCGTTTCGGTGAACCCAGGGAACCAGATGCACTGATACGACGGTTGTAAGGCGACAATGAACGTTCTCTGTAGAAAAGATTCATGCTAAATCATCATTAGTCACATACATAATCCAACAACGGAAGCTATCGCAATTCTAGTGCTAAATGCGAAATCATCTGAGATCTCTAAGCTTCGTGAATTCCTTTTCGCTTATCTTCGAGGCTACAAAAACCAAGCATCAATCGGATTTGACATTTGGGTTAGTTCCTTTGGTTTCGATATAGACCATGTTTTGGCCCCATTCAATACTCACTGACCTTTAATTATGACATCCAGGGCGGCGGATACACTTTCTCTCTGACATTTCATCTTCCATTTTTCGTGCTGAAATCGAAGACTAGAAATCAGATAAGCAAAGACCCTCGGAAGAAGTCAGACGGATCGCCTTGGAGGGACTCAATAAACCTCGCCTTTATATCGAAAGATCAGACTGAAACAGAAATTGCCGATGTACTCTGCGAAGTCCAGTATTCTTTTATGCTCCACGGCCACAACAAGTTTGTGTGGACATGCTATTCACTTGTTGACACTTGGTTCTATGACAAAAATGAAGAAAATCCCGATACACTTGAATACTATCTCGAAGATCCTGAGGACGATGAAGGAGACGACTGCATTGAATGGGACCCTTCATTGATCGGTGAAATTGAGGCTGATATCCCAATGCCGCCAGCTTATGAATATTTCTTACTCGTTCTCCTAAAACGCTGCAAGCAGATTCATGAAGAAGGGTTCAATATTCTTGATGTATTACAAGCCAAACTCGGGCATGCTGTGAGAACCCCACGACGTGAATAAGATGATAAAACGTTCTAGATCTAACAAAATTCATAGATTGAGATTACCAAAGCCACACGTCACGACACCCCAGCAACAAGGGGGTCTGCTCAAAGCATGCTTCAATCCTTACAAAATAGGATCACTTGGCTTGAAAATACTGAAGACGTTTTGGTAAAGATTTTCAGTAGACTCACTAGTATCATCAGGTCTTGGGACGTTTTTGAGAGCAGGGATTTCACTCATCTCGAGTGTAACCCGAGAGTGCTAGTCTTGCGTCAAGACTTAAGCAGCACATTCCGAGCTATCGAAAGAGTCCGTGACGGGATCTCTGATTTGAAATCTGAGTGCGATCAGATCCGAAAAAAAGTACGTACTCTTGCATAGCATTTTTGACACTGTGGATGCCACCCTATCCCCGCCTCTAATCAATAAACCGTACTTGAAATATAATTCAGTACATTGAAGCTGACACACCACAGTTGATGGCAAGTGTCCGTATGCAAAGCGGCCTTGGAGTCATACTACAGCTTTTGAGCGTTACATTCGTATGCAAATGATAATATGACGTGCTGGGAAAGTGGACGTACTAACTCTTTTTGTCTAGGTCCACGTCATTACACCAATCGTTGCTTCTGCCACCATAATCCAAGCTCAAGTGATCGGATTTAACGCAAATCTTGCTTGGTTTATTGTTATCAGTCTCGTGCTAATGGTGGTTAGTGGATATATCGAGCCTGAAATGAGCCCAGTCTTCAGATGGCTCAGCAATGCTGCTAAAACTCTCCAGCTTCATATGCAGGATTCTCAATATCATAATAGATCTTTCCAAATTATAGTTATCATAAACGAACTAAGAGCTTCCAGAAATATGATTGAGACAGCGGACTTGGAATCAATCCGAGGCGACAACGGATGGAGAGGCGAGACATGGCAAATAGGCAACCGGCCTATGTGGCATGGGGAAGGTTAAGCGGGAAGCTTAGACCAATACATCACATGAATTTTGTTTGGCGCATTTGTAGCGATTCTCCAAATTTCGGGTTGCATCAGTGTACCGATACGACTGAAGCCGACAGTCGTGTCAGACACTGTGATCATGTGTCGATTTTCAATTGGTTCTATGTAACATAACAGTGTCACACTCCGTCATTGCTGCATGAATAGTATTGATGACACTCAGCCCACACACCGTAAGACAGATAGTTCATTTTTATGGTTGCCTTACAAGGTAGCATGGCCAGCTGACAGCTTTGGTGCCCAACCCGAGGTCAATGGTACTTAAATATGCTGCAACAACAGAGGATGCATCATTGATTACGTTTGATCATCGCTTAGTATCATTACTTTTAGATCGTCTCATGATGTTCCTGGTCATTTGCACATGCAGCTTTTGATTGATCTTATTTAATATAATAACAATCCCATCATATAAATTCGCTCTATTAGTTTCGCCATGTTGTGTGTACCACTTAAACTTGACTATGTACTATCTCATATCCAAATTCATCGTTTCGTGTCCCATTAGTCATTCGATCTCATTTAACCCAATCCTTGGGGATCTGTGTGATGAAATCATACCAATAATCACCCATTACTTGGTATCCTTCGTTGGATGGGTGGATGCAATCCTGGAGAAGATCCGTGCTAAAGCTTGTAAAGTCAACGGCAAGCACTTTATCACCGGCATCGTAGCGTGTCTTAACAACACCAGGAATCAAGCTTTGGTACTCCTTAGTTCTAGCAGATTGGTCGGCGACACAAGTGTTGATAATCATTGATACGAGAATGGTAGTATCAGGACACGCTTTAACCATCTTATCAATAAGTTTACCAAGACGGCCTGCTGCTCCCTTTGGATCATTTCCTTCTGTTGAGATTGAGGAATTTTGGTTCATATCATTCGTGCCGGCAGCCAATAGAATGATGTTTGGGTTCTCTTCAAGCGAGGGCCCAACATGATCCGAGATGTATTGAATGGTTTTTCCAGACCAAGCAGCCTATAGTTTTACTGTGTCAGAAGCTTGTAGACTGCCCCATGCTTGGATGCTGCTACTCACAAATTGGTCGCCGTCTTTTCCAGATGTTTCCGTTCCAAGGTAAACAACTTCGTTTTCTAGAATCCAGGTCAGCATATATTTTCGTTCAGAAGTTGAAGTATCATCTCACTCGATAAATCTTTCTTAAGTTCGTTTCGGTAACCGGTGCCGTCCCCTCCGTTCAGATTGCTCAGAAACCCCACTGTAATTGAATCTCCCACGGTAAGAATATCGAGCTCTGTTCCACCCTGAACTTCTTTGCCTGGGTTCGTTTTCTTGTAAGAAAGAACATAACTGGTAGATCTTCCAGAGATTTCGCGCCCCATGACTGATATCTGGTCATCCCTTGGGACTGCCATACCAGTGACCGATGCAATCGCGATTGAACTCCATAGCAGAGACCACATTGTGTACTTGGTTAACTCGGCGTTCGATTTACTCTTTTAATTAGGCAGTGAAAACGATGCGAGTCAATGGTGAAAGATACAACTACTTATACACATTTACATCTAATGCACGGTGCGCTGGAACCGGGGCATTGTTCTATTACGCTACATCACATGGCATGTAAATCGTAACCAACTTGATAAGCGACAGTGGCTGCATGTAGTATAATAAGCATAGCTACATGGGTTTACCCATCAAGAAAACGTTTGTTGGCTGTTAGTCTATAATGAATGTGACATAAATAGTTGCATTATTACGGCGGGAGCCTTAATGTGCATGCCATAGTGGGGCTGCTGAATATGTAAGTAATACGTGTTGGTGGTTACCGTGGCTGAGTGCTGGTAATCTGCCAAAGAAGGGACTTTTTAGGCTAATTGCGTCCCAGAGGCGCAGTGGAGGATGAGGCATTTACAGCTGACCAGTACGGGTTTAGGCATATGTTGCGCTGGCAGTGGGACACCGCGTAATATGGAAGCGGCAGCAACATCTGGTTGTCCAAGATACTATATTCCAGATGTTTATCGCACAACGCAAGTTAGAGGTTGGCCAAATGCTTTCCCGTTCGTATTTCATGGATCCCGTTAATTGTGGAACCAGGTATTCCCAGTTAGTTCCAAGAGGCATAACGCGGCGTTTGGGAATAATCTCCGGTACCACTCTGAGCATTGACCAATCCGTATCGGGTCGGGTGACGTTAATATTTTCTATATCGTCTATAAGACACGACTGCTATTGATATAGGGCCGCCTAGAAACAATCATGGCTTTAATCACGCCGATCCCAATGAACAAAACTGTGGACATGAATTGAATTCATGGTACCAATTCTAAAATAATACAAAAAATGATGACTCGGAATTTTCTTGAGTCATATGGACATGTCTGGAAGAAATGCCAATGACTTCCCACGAAATGAAAACACGTTATCTGTCCAACCACAGCAACACCTTTGATCTTTTTGTCAGTGGACAAAATTTCATATTCTCTAATTTCCGATCTTCCACCCTTCCAATTTTGCAGTATTGTTGAAAGCTGTCAGATCGATATAATGAATCTGTCGATTACCCCCCTTGCCAAAGTTTTCTGCTGTAATATTTAGAAGTGTAGCTGAAGTTTGTGAAGAATTCGACAAAAGATGGGGGAATTCGGTGTTGAATTTGTCAAAGATTTCCGATGGAGTGAAATGATCCGCGCCCTGGGATTCAATTTGCTTCTGAAAGAAGCTGACGTATTTGCGAGTATGCTTGAGATCTGTATTGAACTTGAAATCGTCAATGGATAATGAATGACCCGGAATTATTCTTTTCGGTTTCAGTGTTTGAATGAAGTCCAAGGTAGACAACCAGGCTGCGGTCAAAGCAGACGTGAGAAGATCTGCAAGCCAGAGGTGCATGGTATGGCTATACACCACATCGCCAGCAATTAACGTCGATATGGAGGGTATCCAAAACATTGTTTCATCAATAGTATCACCAACTAGGGGACTTATGAGGTGGATTGGATGTTTCTCATCTCCAGGCAAGGTGAAAAATGTGAAGTTGTAGGCAGTAGGAATAGAAACCTCATCCCCGATGACATCAGCCCCCATTGATGCTTGCCAAAATTCTACCTATTTAGCATTAGAATTGAAGAAGCAGAAAAACAAGAAACGCTGAAACATATGACATACCTTTTTCGCCGCTTCGTTCTTGATCAGACTAACAGCTTCTTTACTCGCAAAATATTTTATCTCTGGAAATTCTGCAAGGAATGTTGCACTTCCCAGATAGTGATCGGGGTGAGAGTGACTGGCAAAGGCCGCAATCAGGGGCTTGCTTGTAATATTTCGAACCCATTCCGCAAGAGCCTTGGCTTGGGGGATGGCCATAGGAAGGTCGATAATAACGGCCGACTGAGATCCGATTATGAGCGAAGAGATCATGTCCAACGAAGGACCTGTATTGACAAAATTTTCAATACGAAGAGTACCGCCAGCGGGGTAGCTAGCTGCTACACTCAGAAGTGCAGTGAACACAACGGGAATGTCCAATTTCATTTTGCCTTAGATATGACTGTTGGTTGATTTTGTTAAAATGGGTTTCTGGCAGAAGTATTATCACGATGGCATTGACAGGTTCTTATACACGCTCATTCATAGCCTCCCGCTTCCTTGTGTGAATGGCTTATTAAAACAGCCGTGTTGCCCTGGTCAATGACAATCGCCATGTCAGCATTTTCGTGAATTGTAATCACTCAATTTCGTCACTAGTCCGATCCTTCTATTACCTCGTGTGGTTTCGGCTGTATTTGGACCTATTCTTGGCATTAACTTTAAATTTCAGTTGGCACAGTTTAGTCACAGCCCACAATTAGCCCTCCACATGGCATCCCACTCGAATATCCCACCTAACAATTTCATCCCACAGCTGTGACTACAAGCGTGCACATCTTAAAAAGTTCAATTGATGCCGATGAACGATTCATGACACAAAATGAAAAAAAAAAAAGAGGGGTTATCTGCTATAATAAAAAAAGGGTGTTAAGCTTTCTCAGCCGAGACGGAAACAACTTCATTGACCAACCACCCTTGTTGAGTCAGTGTTTCGTGTCACGTATCCCACTCGGCAATCCCACTTTATCCCACCATTATGCCGACAAACATAACTGCTGGAAAAATGCCCCATCGTCATTTCAGGCAAGATCGAGGGCTTTTAGAAGATGCGATTGGTCTCAATAATTGCAGATTTAAAGTTGACTTCCTAATTTTGCGACCGCAAGACGGCGAACAGGTGTTTGTCCCATGTTTGATATGGCTTCTCTCGAGTGTGGGGCATCACGCCTGCGTCAACTGAACAAAAAAGGAAATATAGAAGCACCAATTTGAGAGGCAGGTTTAGATCCTACACGGCATTCGGTATTGCCATAATTTAACATGATTTTGGGGATATTAAAATAATATAAATCTTCTACAATAATAATCCGAAAATTTAGGAATTACGGGAATTTCAATTTGTTATGTTTAGTCTGGAAGATTTGCGGGTTAGGGTTCGGGTTAGGGTCATAGTCTCTCACTAAAACGGAAGGTGGTGACTCTCCAGTTGTTCCTCGCTTCACACGACTGGAGATCTGGACGCATAGCGTATCAAGGCGAGAGTTTATTCAAGCTTAATATTACGCTGAGGAACTGGGTCTTGCGATAATCCTGCAACCCCAAGCAGGGAATTGGCCAAGCACGGAATAAAAGTCACAAAAAGATTCGCTCCAGGCCAAATAAATAACATACAACAGCGAGGATTCCCCGGTCGTCACCGACCCGAGTACTAATTCACCGCTTCTCAGCTTGACTATGGGAGAGCGGACGGGATCCCGTATTTTCTGAGAGCTATGGTCGTATGTACTAGACGCTTCGTGACTTCACCTTAAGTTAAGCTGCGTGTAGCGGTTACCAGGAATGCTATTTAAACAGGTTTATAGCATTCGCGGTCATCAACCCCGCCTCGTCAATGCCATCACCCGGGCTTTATTTTAAACAGAAAAAAGATGATGGTATCGATCTCGTGTTCTGTTCTTACGTAATTAGCAACATCCACGGCTTCTACCTTGAAGGTAAGTAGCAAACTATGCTATGGTTGTTTTTCTTTTTTTTTCCATTGAAACACACTTTAGTTACTTTTAAAATGGCTAGTATATATATATAAACTGAACAAATGGCATACTGCCTTGAGCGAGGGCAGGATCCTTTTAACATTGGGCTCTAATAGGCTTTTCTATCAAGGTATTGGAGAAAACATTTCTAGGTTATCACAACGTCTGGTAGCTTTTTTCTTTGGGTTTGCATCTGCAAGCCTTATTTTGGTTAATGTAGTTGACCTTGCTAGATAGCTAGACTTCTGTATAGGTAAAAAATAAAAAAATAGAAAAAAGAAATCTGAGGGGTTTGTAACTTAAGCAGCCCTAAGTTAAGACCTTTATGACACCACCGCATATCAAAAGCAGCGACCAAGGAGGTTGCCTTTTAATTGGCTACATTTTGAGTGCCCGTCATAAGCGCTGCCTTATCCTCTCACGTGGCGTTCAGCCTCATGGCCCCCCGCATTCATCTTCAGCTTCTGCACCACGACCATCTGATAAGTTCAAATATATCGCATTGAGCGACGAAAAGGCTGTCCTGACTACTGATCTCATATCAATTTTGTCCTCGCTACTTCACTATGAGTCCCCATCACCAGGCACACGCAACTGCAGCGATGGAGCCTTCAATGACCGAATTACAGAGGTGCATTGATCTGAACATGGAACACCTCCAGTCCATTCCACCAAATTCTGAACAATATTCGGATGGACTGATAGAACTAGGCCAAATGCAACACATAAAATATACATGCACAAAAGAACTTCAAGACTTGGAACAAGCCATCCAAAGTTTTCGAGGAGCGATCGAGGCCATCCACATGTCTAATAGCTATTGGCCTCAGCGCGCTGTCAATCTTGCGGGCATGTGTGGACTCAAATACATGTGCACAGGCGACATAGCAGACCTGACTGAAGGCGAAGTCGTGGCTAGGCTGGCAGTTCAAGCTACGTCCGCCGGTGATCCAGCCGAAGCATCTCGGTGGAACATACTCGGTGCCTTATTACAGTACAAGTTCACGAGAACAGGTGCAATAGAACATCTAGAAGAGAGCATGGATCTTTTGACAAGGGCTGTTGGGAAAACACCCGACAGTAGCAGCGATAAACCAATGCGTTTGCACAACCTCAGCGTGTTGCTAGGTCTAAAATTCGTGAACATGGGCGGCAATACCGCAGATTTAGAAGAAGCTATTCGGATGGCCAGAGAAGCCGTTTCAGGAAGTGCCATTGGTGACCCTGATCGCTCTGAACGATTGATGAACCTCGGCCTTCGATTAGCCGATCGATTTAAACACACTGGTGATCTAGAGACCCTTGAAGAGGCGATTTATTTCAACAAACAGTCCCTTCTCTGGACGATACAAAATGATCCTACTGAATCCGAACGCCTATATAACCTTGCATGCTTTTTATGTTACAAGTTTGAACGCACGGATTCACGTTCGGACTTAAAGGAAGCTATTGCCATTAGTCAAAATGCAATCCAACTTCAACCCAATAATATCCGAAAGGGGCAGCTATTAGGTAACCTTGCAGCCTTCAAAGGCAAACTATTTTTTCGTACTGGGGCTACAGTGTACATTGATGATAGTATTACTATTGCTCGAGAAGCCATAAAAGTCACACCTGAAAATCATCCTGATCTTCTAGATAGGTTCGCCAATCTTTGCGAAGGCCTACAATGCAGATTCATACAAGCAGGGGCAATCACAGACTTAAAGGAGATTGTCAAGACTTTGAGAAGGGCCCTCAGATTGATTCCTATTGGCCATGTTCGCCGGCCAAGACACCTGGGAAATCTCAGTTTGTCTTTAGCAAACTTATGTCAGCGCACTGGAGCAACCGAGGACTTTAGAGAAGCCATAACCTTAGGGAAAGAAGCCGTAGAAGCTACGCCCACTGATCATGTTGAGCACCCATTTCTATTGGAGCACCTTTCTTGGGTACTTTTTCGAAATTCCCAGTTCTTGCGCACAATGGAACATTTGAATGAGGGAATGGATATCATTAGAAGATCTATTGGTCTCACTCCTCGAGATCATCCTCGATATCCCAATCGATTACGTATCCTTGTCCTCTATCTGAAGGCGGACTTCTTGAATACTAAAAATATGGACTCTTTAAATGAGGCAATCGATCTTGCCAAGACAGCCATAAATGCTTTTCCAAAAGACCAGCCTATGCGAGGGTATGCAATGAATAACCGTTCCTCTGTCCTCTGTTTTCGATACAACTGTTCCAGAGGAGAAGCGGACTTGATCGAATCCAAGAGTCTCCTCCAGGAAACGTTAAACTCAACAACATACCCTATTGATTCTCGGGTGTCAGCAGGTCTTGAATTACTTGCCAACGCGCATGTGTTTGGACTGGACAGTAAAGGATATAGCATTGCTAAAGCCACAATCAATCTTGTTCCTCTACTCTTCCCTTTTGCATTATCGCCAGCCGATAAGAAGCACCTCCTATCTGATATTGCTGGTCTGGCCTCTAATGCTGCTTCTATCGCCTTAAATAGTGGTGAAGCTGCCATATTAGCTATCGAACTGCTTGAGACTGGGCGTGGTGTTCTCGCCAGCTCTATTCAGGACATTCGCGCTGACATAAGCTCTCTCCAAAAGGAACATCCAACCATGGCAGAGGAATTTCGAAGACTTCGCCAGCTGCTTGATACACCAAGCCAGGATTTTGCATCCTTCGATGATGGTGCAGACCTACTACCTCAAAACACAGGTGATGATCGTTTTTCGGCTAGTGCCCAGATGTATGCTCTGCTCAGCGAGATTCGTAAAACGGATGGGTTTGAGGCATTTTTGTTGCCTCCAACCGAAATTGACATGTGCAAGGCAGCAAATTTGGGTCCAATTGTAATCATCAACGTGAGCCCCCACAGGTGTGACGCCTTCATAATACAGCAGTCTGGCATTATGAATAAAGGACTGGAAAAGCTTTCACAAGAAGCCATAATCAGCAGATTCCACGAACGGGGGTCTGTTGACACGCTTTGTTGGCTTTGGGATGTCGTTGTAGGCCCCATCCTCGGGTTTCTTGGTTTCAATAATACGCCTACTGTCGACCCATGGCCGCATATGTGGTGGATTCCAACAGGACCATTAAGTGGATTTCCACTACATGCAGCAGGAAATTACTTAGATTCACCCTGCGTGAACGCCCTCGACCGAGTAGTATCTTCGTATGCTTTGTCTATCAAATCTATCGTCACTACTCGTCAGCAGCGATATCAAACATCATCAATCAAAAGGGTTACTTTGGTGGAAATGAGTCAAACACCGGGACAAGCGCCCTTACCGCATGTGTTTGACGAGGTAAATACAGTTCAGAAAATATGTGTTGACAATGGGCTTCCAGTTCATCGACCACAGCCGTGCAAATCAAAAACCATGAACGCACTAAAATCATCTCAATTCTTTCATTTTTCAGGACATGGAAGCGCATATGTAGATCCGCTACAGAGCCGTTTGTACCTCGAGGACTGGAAGGATGAGCCTTTCACAGTAGCGAGCCTTTTAGATACCAACCTGAGCGAGTCATCACCCTTTTTCGCCTACCTCTCGGCTTGTGGGACAAGTCAAAACTTGGATAATAAGTCAGTTGATGAAAATCTTCATCTCGTAACCGCATTTCAGCTAGCCGGTTTCAGACACGTAATTGGAACATTATGGGAGGTCAATGATAGTGTTTGTGTTGATGTGGCTAGGGAGACATACGAGACGCTCATCGAGGCAGACTTCAGTGATGCATCGGTGAGCAGGGGCCTCCATCGCGCTATCCGAAAGCTCAGAGATTCATGGCTTTCCACGCAACAGTCTCAGGAAAGAGCTGATAGAAACGTTCACCTGTGCGCTGACATGAAATCTGCTACTCCTTTATGGGTTCCTTATATTCATTATGGTGTGTAGTGTATCTTGCAGGACAGTGACGCACGGTTGTTATTATTTTGTGTCATTTTGTCAGTCTAGTTGAGTCCAAATAGATAACATGCTAGGATAACTAGAGACAGGAGCTAGCTACAAGGGCGGTAGATACAAATAGGATCTAACAATAGCCCTTTGGACTTTTCTCCCTGGCCAACCAAAATCAATCTGTGTTAATGTACTTGTGAAAACTGATATCGTTGTGCTTAATAGGCTTTACACCGCCAAGATCGTGAATCTCGTTCTTGTAATATTTAAGCAATATAGTATTCTACCTGTATGATTTTCTTGAGTCATCTCCAACTGAAGGTCATGGCATGACAAATGATGGTATTGGAAACTCTTCTGCCAAGCCAAGGATGCTACATATATATCACGGAGGAAAGGAGTACACTGAAATACGATGCCTATTTAGTCACCGCTTTGTAGCTAGCCTCGTTGAGAGAGACCTTGTGGTGTCCAATGGGCTAGCCCGTCCGTCGAATAATATTTACATACATTAAATCCTTTTGGGATATCATGCATTTTAAGGGTCTAGCCTATGGCCATAATACGGCGTGTTTGATATAAACTCTAACGGCTTTAGAGCCAATGGATAATATAATTTGTGAATAAATATACAAACGTGACATATGCGGCCACCATTGGAAGGAAACACCTGCGCCTGCTTCTCACCGAGCATAATCATTACAATATGGGTTTGAAGACCTAATTAAAGACACCACATGGCCCTTGGAGATAATAGGAATCGGTCGCCATTTGTGCGCTATAGTTCTCAATGTATCGCTGTCCATTTATTGCTGCAACTGGGAGGACCGGGATTGATATTATATACCCAATACCTCTGGTAGCTTGGACTGGTAAAAGAGAAATAGGTATATGTAACGGCTGTGCTGTTGACCGCTGTACCATAGGGCAAAAGATTGGTCAATAACTGCTATTGCGGCAATTATCGCAGCACCCAACAGCATCTAAGAGCCCTGTAAGCCCTGTGCCCGCGGGCCAGGTCATAACAATATCTATAAGGGCTATAAAATAGGCAGTATTGGTAGGTCTTTAAAAAGCTAGTATAAGGTCAACCAAATTAATTAAAACCTTCAACTTATCCCCTATGATCTTCCCTGTGAGACACGAATGTCCCCCCCTTCCAAAGGGGATCTTGTAGTGATATGTGGTGACAGGCCTTAAGCTATCGGACTCGTTCTGAAAAGAGAAAGATGGTCCGTTGGAGTTTATGGTTTCGTTTTAACCCTGGCGGAGCTGGAGAGTCTAGACTACAATCTAACTTTCTACAAAGGCCGAAAAAGTGCAAAAGCGAGCCATCCAGCCGATTCAACCGATTCACTGAAACCCAACCAATAATACTTGTCCATGCAACTCTTTGGCGCCGTGGCATTCGGCCTAGAGGCTTCTCATCCATGCATTGGCGGCCAAATCCATCAGAGGTATAATGCTTAGTAGCCAATCGCAGGGGCTAAGCACTATCCAAAAATTCATGCAAGAAGCTGCTTTTGGATTGCAACGCGTCCTCAACCCCATTTGTCCCAATGGTAACGCAAGTGCGATGGAAAACATTGGGCTCCGCGCTCAGGCGTTTGAGAAGAGGCTGCAGAGCGAAATAACACTGGTATTCAAATTGTCCACTCCCTCTGAAACAACCTGGAAGACCCATCTAACTTGACCAAGGCATCTTATCTCCCTGCCGTAGCGGACCAAAGAGATGGGAAAGACCTGAACCAAATCGTGCCATGGGCCACAGTTTTGTTCCTTCCCGCGTCTTTTGTCTCGGTGAGTGAAATCACATTTCTATGAAGTGCTGCAACTAATTCCTAATGATAGAGTATGTTCGGTATGAATTTCTTCGACTATAGGGAGAAAAGGATAGAAACATCTCACCAAATATGGATATTTGTGGTCTCAACTCTCATTGCCACGGTTGTAATTCTAACCATCTGGACCTTCCAGGAGTGGTTAATCGAGTTTTTCTTTGTTATTAAAGCAAATGCACTACATAGCCTAAGTAAAGGGCGGGTGTGGTTAATGCGTCCGAGGATATAATGGAAAGATTTCAGAGCTAATTACATTAGGAAGGAGGACACGAACATGGAAATGGCCGTGAGACCTCCTGTCTAATTTTCTTGTTCTGAATAGTAGATACGCCACTAGGGGTTGCTCAGGCACGAATACATATTGAATTCGTTCTTGTTGGAATATCCACATAATCTTATGGTTATATCATATTTACGATCATATTGTGATTATGCGCTTGTTATGCATCGTATCAAGTAATAATGCGCACCTCCAAAAGATATTGCTTGACCCACCATGGCGCCTAAGTTTAGGCAGCAAGGTACCATTTTTATGAATTAGCTACCACCACTCCACCGCAAGCGGTGAGACACGCATCTTATACTGAGCATCCATGACTTTCCAACACGATCATTCCACATCGTTGAGTTGTATCCAGGTTCAAATCCCGCCCTCAATGTCATCAACAAACAATATACTTTCTCTCCCCAATGAGCTTATTGCCAGCGTAGCCACCCATCTATCTCCACACGGGCTCGTGCAATTGGCCAAAACATGCAAGCAGATGAATGTGATTGTTGAACCTCTTCTCTGGGCTGATGTCGAGCTTCACACATCAGGGTATCACGAGTCTGCAGTCGAATTAAACGATCCCCCGCCATTTTTACCGCCGTCTCAGCGACGCTGTATAGAGAATAAGTGCAATAGTAGTATTGTATCCAAGAATAAATCAGAGGACTTTTTTACTCTGTTGCAATACTACCAAGCTCATGATGAGAACCGATTGATGCAATTGGCTTCTAGGGTTCGAACTCTCTGCAGTGTCATCGTTCCTTATTGGCGCTACGAAAGATATCTTAATAGGGAAGAGAGGTCAGAGTATGCACAGGTTTGGACTGTGTTGCCTTACTTTATAAACCTGGAGGCCCTGGAACTCTATGGACCAGGTGTCGAGTACGCCTATGACGAAGAAGATGATCCAGATACCCTCAGCCCAACCATCAGCAATCTTCGCTTTGCGAAACTCTCAGGGTACATCCCCCACGCTGTCGCGAGTTGGGTCATCTCATCTGGCACGAAGCTTGAGCGCCTAGAGCTTGCTATGCTCGACCGTCAAATTTCCAGTAACCTGTGCGATCCTCCAGATTTCGCGCCCTTACCCGAAGAGCGAACAAACGGCGACTTCTCAGATGCCGAATCTGACTACGGCAGTCTATACGGCGATGCGATAATCCCAAGACCTCTTGGTGGCTTTTTAGATAATCACAACAGCACCAAACTTTCAATGCCAAGATTGCGACATCTATACCTGGGTCAACCATCTAAAGGATCCTATGTCCATGACTATCCCGAATATAGCTGGTCATCCCGAGCCGCAAAGAATGCGCTGGAGGATTGGCGCACGATCCTCCTGGCCTCGGGCAAGACGCTGGAAACACTAGTCCTGGAACAGAGGGTGGGTGCCGAAGAGACCGAGGCCGACGGGTTGGGAGAAGGCGAATTCATCCAGCAATTTGTTGGGGGGGCTGGAAGTCAAGACTTGGTGAATTGCCTAGAGCGTTTGTTGACGGATGGCAAGCTCTCAGCCCTTGCCCAAGTCTACCTCTATGGTATTGCTGTTGGAGAGAGCGTGGGGGGGACACCATCAAATGACGTTCCTGGTGGTCACTTCATGCTGCTCTTAAAAGAGCGGAACATTACATGTGAAGCCAGGCTTGGCAAGTGGTGTTCTTTTGAATCAAGTTCCGGACACGCCGATTGGTCTCGGTGGTTTGGGCATGACGAAGATTACGATGATGGCGCTAGTGTGAAATGGGACACTGTTCTTGCAAGTGTTTAATCTGTACACCTCATGAGTAGATTTAGCATGATTCTCAAATATGAAAGACAGACCTTGGAGAGTATATAGCTAAATCTCCACCAAAAGAAGAAAAAACATCATTACGGAACTTTTTATTAAAATTTCATGTCTAATTTATTCCCATAAAAGCATAGCTAGCAGTAGCGATATCTCTTCTCCCCCAGGTTGTATAGTTTGTGGCGATGCCAGTCATAGTCCACTTTGGGCAAAGTCAGCCTCAGCGTTTCGACCGTGGGGGAGAATAATAACTTACTTCCTTGATCGAGATGCACGTCCTCAATGGGCATGTGAATCCAATATCCTCGACGTTTCGTTCCATTAATTATTTGGTGTTCCGCTCCATCGCCATCCTCGTCATCGTGAGGGATTTCTCTCCAACATTTCAAGCCTTCAATGTCCGCTCGTTGAGGCTTTGTCTTCTCAATGCCTTGCTCTTCAATGAGCTTCAAATCAATCATCTCATACCAGTCCCACTTCGAGCACGATACTGTAACTTCAGTGCTTGGCGGAACAATTCTCTTGAGAAGGCGATCTATTGTTGGTAAAGTGTAATGGTGGAGTTTTTCAGCAAGGAGTGCTTTACTCTCATACGGCCAAATAAGCCCAGTCGCTTCGTCAATGTCTCCATAGACAAGCCTTCTAAAGGAAATTCGAAGGTAAAGAAGTGAAGGGAAAATGGGATCCAAATGAGCGTTTTGAACATCCTCGTCAGTTTGTTGAGGACTGAGAAATCCTAAACTGAGAGGTAGCTCTTTTGGTTTCCAAACAAGCTCGAGAGAGGCCATTTCCGAGAGCCTTTGTTGTGGAATGATGTCCTGGAGGCTGCGTAGAAGAACGGGAGACGCGATGTGAATTGTATTTCTGCTATACAAAATATTGGTTCCTTCTACGTAACTGTAATCAAATTTCATTAGCACGTTCATCCACCCACTTTGTTGGTGAGTAAAAGGGGGCAACATACGCATTTCGGCAAGATAAAATCCAGCCCATAATTCCAATTTGGCATTTCCCCGGCCATTCTCCAGGCCACTCATTGCATAGCCCAGATCCCTTAAGGCAGAGGTCAATGTCGGGCTCGCGAAAATGCCCCCAGGGATAATTGCGCCGTCTACCCAGAGGCAAATGCGTCCCTCGAGGTGGGTATCGATGGCAGACGCAGCTAAACCATCTCCACCCCATTTCTCGGGATGTTGCCAGGTGGGAGTCCGCAGCCAGCGTTTTTGAGTGAATCTTTGCGTGGATGGCCCATGACGGATACGGCTTCTCCTCGACCAGGTTTAAAGGGTGGGCAAACCGTAAATCCATGTGAATTGTACGATCGCCAAAAGCCATTAATTGAATAGAATAGCGGATTTCGGGCGGAAGGCGACTGAAAAACAAGTCGGTGGCTTTCTCCGTCGAGGAAGCCTTTCGGGAGGAAGGGCGGCTAAGAGGGTGACGCGACGCATTTTTCGCTGCCCTTCTCAAAAACAAGCGTCGAAAGCCATCATCGCGACGCTTGCGTTCTCGGCGCGCCTTGTGATATGGACCCCACGGAACAACTCGCAGCCAGACAAAATTCGTGATGCCATAGAGCTTCGCGATGGTCAGGAAGAGCAGCATGCCGGCCGTGGCCAGAGCTGCCATGGCGAGGTCCGGTGAGGATCTGACAAGACCCCTTCTCCGACTCCGGGCAATGATCTCTGGCCAGCCATCCCAGAACTCGGTCATCTCATCCCGAATGGACAGCGTCGGCCACTGGTACTCACTGGCGGTCATGATGGATGATTTGGGAGGGCATACCGAAGACTCCGAGCCTGCCCCGTCGTCGTCGGATTCATGCCGTGATGTTCCGGATTCGATTTGTGAGGAGAAGGTGGAGCTAGATCGGCATGAGTGGCGTGTGTTCCGCCGCCGGACCCAAATTGCCGCAGCGCCGGTGCAGGGATAATAAAAGGTCATACCATTCATTCATTGCAAGCCACGACGGGAGAGCACCAAGGAGGTTTTATATTCAATTAATAGACATATTAAATGGCTTTATTTCTTCATGGGTTATCTATCAAAATTCAATCTCCCAATGCCATCTTCCTGCTGGCCCTTTCGGACAACTCGCTGCTGCCTCGGTATCATCGGTAAGCAGTCCGTTTAGGCAAAAATCCCATACCGCCATCTGTTTTGAGACAGAAATAGAAGCACACGAAGGGCCCACGGTTTTAGGCTTAAAATCTAGGTCTGAATACCTGTCGGATCAGTAAGCATTTTGTTCCGAGCATTTCCATCAACAAGCCGTCTCCACTTCCTCCCTCATGTCACTGTTTAGGGTAGCTTAGTTATTACAGCATTTCATGCAAATTTTGACGTCAATTGTCGCAGTTGTGATTTAGATATCATAGGGGGCTAACAATTAGGGCCTGTGTGTTTGCCACGAACTGAAACCTGTCCCTACTAAAGTAGCGGTGAATGATTTTGTTGAAATTTGACACAGCCATCTCGGAGGTAGTGTAAATGAAACAGCATTCCTACTAGAATACAAAACTTAGCACAATTATGCACACGTTTTTATGCAAAACAGATTTTATCCATTGACTTCTCTTTGTTCGTTCGTAGTTGCTTACGAGCTTTGCCCCCTGCCTAACTTGATTGAAGAATCCACCATCCTACAAGCATGCTTTAGGTACCGTTCGAGTTCACTCGGTCAAACGAACGAGGTAATCCGGTTCATTAAGATGTTCCCTAGGAACTTTACTTCCTCCTTAATTGCCCGTGCATGATTCAAATTACACACACTCATTCTTGCTTGCCAGCATCGATGTTGCTGGCCAGGGCCTTTGCCACAGCCTCCAAGGCGACAGGGTCTGCACCTCGAATTCTGTCAACCTTTCCGTCGTCGGTGAGGCTTACAGATTGACGGCCCTTGAGACCTTCAACAGCAACTGCCTTGGGCGCACCATTCTCAAAGATGACAAATGTAGGCATGGCAGAGACACCGTACCGCCCAGCCACATCATTGACATGGTCGACATTGACCTTGGCAAAAGCGAGCTGGCCTTTGGTGGAGTGACTGTCAGCCAATTTAGAGAAGATTGGTGCGATGGCGCGGCATGGTGGACACCAATCAGCGTAGAAGTCGACAATTACATTAGTAGTAGAGGCCAAAAGGGCATCCAACTCCGCGGCCTTGGTAATCTTGAACACCTCGCCGGATGTTTCAGGAATAGGAGAGCGGTCTGCAAAGAGAGCCTTCAAATGAATGGGAGTTAGTTTGTGGTTCCAATACACAGCAGTGAGATAATAAAGCGGCATCAACCATGCGGGTTGGCCGCAATGGAGGCGCTAATGAAGGCGACCTAAGAGCGTTCCACACGAGAAGGAAAGCAAATCAAGGATGACATACCGGCCCTACGAAGAAAATAGCAATAAATGCTAGAATGATGTAGTAGATGGTCTCCATTTTTGATTTAATCGAGGAGCTAACTAGTGATGTGATGGAAACACCGGACACGCGTTTGGAGGATTCGTGTTTGCTCCGCTCATTTGCCAAATCTAGTTAGTCGGTATTATTAGACCGCCTTCCTTAATGGGGTCGCCTAGGGGAATTTTGCCATGGCCAGAGCAGCCTTGGCAGTCATACAACACCCAAAAACGGAAACAGTGGCTCTCACTGACCAAAGTTCCTCTTGATCCAGGTTGGTTGATCAATTGAGGGAGATGAGATTTGCAATTTTAACCTTTTCGCAGCAAATACGACGCCGTTCGCTTCAATGATACCCAGCATTGACTCTAAGAATATCTGTAAAATTTATAAAATTCTCTTGAACTTTTCTACTGTGTGGTTCAAACAAAGGATTGTTATGCCAGGGGGCATCTGCCAACTGGGTGCGCATTTAGAGCGATTTTATCAATAATTTTGTTATCGATGAGTTGTAAATTTTCTCGATTTACGACTGATTGACCGCGACATCTCCAGATGGCGGTAACGGCAAACGTCCTGTCATCATTTTGGCAGTGAAAAGTATCTGCTCGGTTAGTTCTTCATCGTTCAATGAAAACCGCTTCTTCCTTGCATCCCACGTGCGGATCGCAGAAATAATATATGCTCGTTCTTGAGAGCTTCCTGCCTCTAGGGAAAGAAACAATGATCCAGAGAACAGTGTCGAAGCCATCAATCCCAGGCTATTCATACATGGCACTGTCATCCAAATACGACTACTATATTCTTTGATCAACCGTTGAAGTTCAGCGCAGTCGCCGAAACCGATAATTGGGATTAAAGAGGCGAGAATATTCCTTGTCACGATTCCCAGCGCAGCGTGGTGGAGAAAGAGGATTGCGGTTGTTGTAGAAGAGAAGTCTGTTCTGAAACGGATCGGAGATGCAGGATCGGTGACCGATGTATCACTAATATGACACTCGCTGCGTAGACGAGAGATGGTTGTTTCATCAATTTCCTGCAACTCTGCAATGAGGGCAATGGCCTTGTTGAAAATCTGGACGGCGAGCGTGCCAGATGTAGTGCTATGCGGATCCATCAAGATAAGCCGTAGAGCTTGGCACATTTCAGGCGACTTGGCCAATTGAAAATTGAAACGGTACAAGTCACAGAGAGCATCTGGAGAGTCCAATCCAGATGCTATGGCTGTCTCAAGACTGTTTTGCCATAGGGGAGTAGTGTAAAAGTTGTCACTTCCATGAACAACGCTGTGGCTGAGCTGTAATTAATTACCTTAGCTTTGAAGATACTTCCAAAAAAAAAAAAAAAGAGAATAGGATGAAATTAATTTCGTAATTAATATTACTTACCACAACTCCAAAGCATTCCAGGCTGACATGTGTGTCCAAGAGATTACTGGCTTTTGGTGGTCCTCGCCTTACTAGTAAAGTACTCAAACCCACCAAGTGATTCGCGTTATTAGTTGGCCTAGCTGAGTCAAATGTCACTTCAGTTCGACATAAAAGGGCTATTGCTGCTAGAGTTCCACTACTAAACTGAGTTTCAGGATCATCTAGGGCTCTTTAAAGGCTACGAAGCGCCTTTATATATGTCTTAGCATCCAAGATGTTTAATCCACTTGCATTCCCACGAAAGTTCGACCAGGTGGTCAAAAAACAACTTAATGCGGCCTGCAGGGCTTGGCTTTCTTCTAGCCTGGAAGGTATAAACCTCAAACTGTGACCAGACAAGAGCAGGTCGTATGATGAGTTGGGCTGATTGGTTGCTAGGTATGACGTTAACCTGGTTGCAAGACTAGACGCAGGGGTGCTTAGAGCCGGTCGTGGATTCGAGATTCGCAGTCGACGGAATGCACCCTGTCCAATCTCTGCAGCTTTGAACTTTACCTCGACCATAATACTTCCTGGGGCTTGCATGCTACTCTGCAGATCGAGGTCATGCGAGCTATCCTGTGAGGAAGGACCCGAGTGAGAGCCATTATGCACAAATTTGGTGGTATTTCTTGGTCCAGAACAGGTTTGGTTGGATTTGGCACAGGCGCCACATGTCGGCCAATTTTCATCACACTTTGTTTTTACACGATGGTTAGTTTTCCAGGGGTACCTAACAAACGAGTATAGTTTGCTGACCTTGATTTTCCTCTTCTTACAAAATGCGCACCGATTACTTTTAGGAATGCCCGGCATTTTTCTAGTTAATCGGGCGTCTTGGCGCAAATCGTCAGGCGGAGATGTGGTGGTTACTCGGTCACCATTTTCTTTTAACCTGCTTGGAAGGGTTAAAGCATGAACCATTTTACGACAAAGCGCTCGGATGAGTGCAAAAGTCATGGTAACCCTGTAAACTTCCAAGCCTTCAGCACCAACGGTTTCTTACATGGCCCCATCCTGTCAGCCCTAGCGCACGATTATCCTTGGATGGGTGCTGTTATGTCCGTATCAATTGAGGCGATGCTGCTACCAGCCCAATTGTGACGTGCACCTGTGGGGTCTTACTAAGACTAAAGAGGCTTGTTCCCCGTGGTGGTCCTCGGTCTGCCCAAGGATGCATCGACGAGGCCCTGATGGATGGATTGCCCCAGACCGAAATATTAGCTGGCTACAGCCTAGAGCGGGAAAACGGCACCATCGATGAGCATATTGGGTAGTATGCGCCCATTGTGATTCATATCACCCGTATTAATTCTTAACGGATCCTTTCAAGATAGTTTACAAACTTATGCTGCTGGATCTTGACACTAACTCAAACTGACAACTGCCATTTTATACATAGCGTGATAATAAATGAAACCGCGTGAAGAAAATGAATGTATTTTGGCAAAATTACAAACCCAAGCTATCTATCGCGGACGATCTTGCACTATAGCATTTATGATCGGATTAGACTGACATTGAACGCCGGCAAGTTAATCTCCACCGCTCTGCGCATCACGCTCGACTCACTATTAAACTTGAGAACGAACTGGTCCAGAGATTTATACACATAAGTATTTCGATCAATCGTTTCCCAGGTCAAGCATGTCGACTGTGGCCAGAACATATGCGACTCCTCAACTGCGATCTCGCTCGTTGAACCGGTGTTGAACACAGCCCGGTACGAAGCATAATTGCTAGTCTTCAAGTCTGTTGGGTAGAGTCGTACTGATCCTTCAGTTCCTTCCCCTAGAATTGCTTGAGCAATGTCAACACCTCGGACCGTACAATTTGTTAGTGCTAGTCCAGGGCCTTTGTCGACAATTAGAGCCAGACTGGAATTAGTTGTTTCATCAACCCAATATCCCACCAACGCGGCCTCAGCCTCAGTCTTGCCAGCTTTTTCAACCGCAGGAACAATTTGAGAACTAACCCGATTGAGTGTTTCCAAAATAGTATTGGTGCTGGTGTTCTGTCCAACTTGTAAGATGGAGATGACAATACCATAATCAGCCAGTAATGCGAGATGAGAATTGTAAGTGCCAGCGTTCCCCGACTTTGTATAAATCTCAATGAGTCGCTTGTCCTCCGTAAGATTAGTTGTACGAAAGATCTCCCAGCCAGTGCCAAGCATATAACCAAGAGATGAAGTGCTTGTGTGGGGTTTCATCCATCGACGTGTCTGCACCTGACTCAAGGCACGATAAGTTAATATGGATGTTCCAAAGGACACCATGTCTTTTGTGCTGGAATAAATGGAACCGGAGCTAGAAGAAGATTCGAAATTTAGCATTTAAACCCTAGTGCAAGTGGGCATTGAGGATCTTACATACGGTGCTTCAAATCCAAACTCTGTGGCCCACCATATATCGTCTGATAGAATCACGCCGTGTGAATCATTTGGCTTACTTGTCGTCGTGCGACCCGAGCCGAGTGGAGAAGCGATTTCTGAATCAACATAATCGCCCCATGTTTTATTCGATACGACCTCAGTCACAAGCCCTAGAATCGAGCAACCCATATTGGAATAAACTGGCTCAGCAAATGGAGACCATACCGGCGGCCGTTTCCCAAATGTCTGGTAAAAGTCTGATATTTATAAGCATTCTTGCTGGATTGTTGAAAACTGAAAGAAAGTTGCCTGTTTGATTACAGATTCGTAGATCAAAACCTGAGCATATTGGGAGACTAGAGCTGGCCACCCGTGGGAGACCGTAAGCGGCCGGAGAATAAAGGCTCTCAGCACCTGCGATATCCGTGTCCCCTATTTGTGACGTGTCAAAAACATACGGGAAATCTTGAAAGAAGGCTTACAGTCTGCTGCAATGCCACTAATGTGACTGGCAAGTGGCTCTAACGTGATATCGTTCCAGTTTACCGTTGTGATAGGGCTCTTCACAGAGGCTTCGCTATTGAGATTTTTGGGTTGTGGAAGGTATTTGGTAACCTTGTCATTCAAATCTACACCAGGAAGCCTCAAGACTGAAAGCGCCGTGAACATCTTAGAACAGCTACCAATGCTATAGACTGAATCAGAATCAACAATAGGAATTCCGCTTGAATTGAGTCCTGATGATGGTGTGTGATGCAACTCAATCAAAGGGGTGTTCTCATGAATAGATTTGACGGCTACAGACATGGCCACATCTCCCCAAGTGGAAATGAAGGTGGGGGAACTTTCATTTAAGATCTTGACAGCGCTCTCGACGTATTTACTTTCACTCGGCTTCACGGGAGCCGGTAAAACTGGTCCTAATGGTGGACAGTGACCATTCAATGCTGCCAATGCTCCGGTTAGAACCAGTAAAATGGTGCTGAGAAAGTAGAGAGATCGTCGGCGGGCCATCGTTCTGTGGATTTGGTGTGTTATTTTGCTGAACTGATATATGTGAGGTGTGTTGAGGGATCTTTTGTAGACGGGAGCTGGTTCGTATTTATAGCTAGAAGACTTCGCCATCCTATTATTAGCACACAAATAATGCAAGAGGTAAAATTAGCTGTAGAAAAAAGTCCTTTTAATCTACATGAGATATCTTCTCAGTTCATGTCAGAAAGGCAAGCCCTTGATCAGGTCCTAATCTCAGCTATCGTCTCGACTCAGCTGTGATTATGTGGGGCTGATTGGCGTTGCGCCTATATTTGAGTGCTCCGGCCTTAGAGAATTATCCAATTCGGTAAGATGGTGCGTGGGATTGTCATGAAACTAGCAGTTGACAAAATGAAGTATGATCAACGTGCGAGTGTTTGATGGATGATTGGGCTGGCTAATTTCAACTTTTGATGCAGTTGAAAAAATAGGATTGGATTTGAGTGATCTTGAGAAATAAACCTGGACTCTAGCAGTGCCTTCCCACAGGACTTTGTTTCGGTAATTCTTGCGCAAGTAAGAAAGTTTCTAGAAAAGGGCTTGGGGCTTGACTGTATAAACCTTCTCTACCTTGGGCCCCTTACAAATTGTCATAGGATTAAACTATATGACATAACAACCAGCCTACTATCAAATCATCCAAGACGAGTAGGGGTACTCGATGGGATGATATGCCGGTAATTTGTCCTTGTATTCTGAATTTATTTATTAAGTAGTGTTTATGTACAAAAGAATTTCCAAGTCTTTGCTCGGGTGCGCTCCACCTGGTAGATGCGAACAACTTAAATCATTGTGTATCTTCTCTAACTGTTTGAATGGTACGCGCATATAATATACTGAGACCAAGTGCTTCTCGTATAAATCAGCGAGAAGTAGTTGAAACCCTGGTCGATCCTGGCCATGGTCGAGGCCGATCGATGAACTAGGGGTTGGATTGTTTCCCTAATTTGGTTAGTGAATCCTTTGCGCCGATATCGACAATTCCCCACACGCCACATCTCTGCATGCAGAATCGGTGTATCCAAATCGAGATGCTTAAATGAGAGCAGCTGCCACGTCGCATATTTTAAGTGGGAAACATGCACGCACAGGCATTTTATCAACTTAATTGCGAATCCCTAAAGAGTTCAGACCCCCTTCAGGCCTCCGATGCGTCGCATCTAAGATAAGACTGCTTAAATAGAGTACAGGCACTTCTCTTATAGTTACTTGAATAAGTAAGAGAGGGGCATCGTGATTATTATGCACCTTTTTATTTTTTGCTAGATTCCACTCACTGCAAAATGGTCTGTCACCTGGTTGTTTTCTTGGGATGAAGCACATGGTCCAAAATGGTATAAAGGGTTTGAAGCAATACTTTTGGGCCAGAACACCTCCCGGAATTCAGAAAGCCAATTATTTTTACCTTTCTTTTTTACTGAATCAAGCCAATATACTTTCTCAAGATGGTCATTTGACGGATTCCGTTGCTCGTTGGGTGACCCCGACCATCTTTGTACCCGCTCTGTATGTAAGCGCAATAGTATGTCTGGTTCAAGTTGTGCTAGCTTTATTTCGAAGAATTCGATTTCAGACACATCACTCTAAATTCAACCAAGAGACCGAAGAGAAGCCAGTGAAAAAAGCTGCTGGGGAGAAGTTGGATTACAGTGTGATATTTCCACCCACACAACGGCATACACTCTCAGAGCACACTCCTTCATTTTCTCAAACAGTCGATTTATCAAGAAATTCTATAAAATTGCTTTCCCTTGAAGCCGATTATAATAGCGCTGAAGACTCCGCGATTGTTTTCAGTGGTATTAGGGTCGATGAAATACGCGCCCTTGGCAATTTCCCCAATTACGCAAGGCTTTCAGGTGTCCCTCTACCGTCCCCCCTTCCAGCCTTTGATATAGACAAATTGGCTCCGCGTCCTTTTCGTCCCTTTAGATGGGGTTACCATCAAACAATGTGTGAGTCGAGGCATTGTTATCGCACGACATGAGCAGATGGCTAAATGAACATTATCCTTAGCCATGAGCAAGATGGATCCAAATTTCTGGATCGAGCTTGACCGCAACTACCGAGAGCGAATCATCCAACGTCATGACATCTATCAGAAGTATGGAAAAAGCATTCTTGATGCGCTGCCAGGATCTGAGCTTGCATGCAAAGAACTTATGGAGATGGTCATTCAGTTTATCTGCGCCCGATATCCGAATCAATTTGAACGTAGGGGCAACAATTTGATTAATAATGTCCTTCGAACTGAAACAGACCTTACCAATACACCACCTCTACAGACACTGCTGAGCAACGTACCAGAAGATTTCGCAATCATGCTCCGCGATAACAAGACGGGACATTATGTTCTACGTGCCGGAGTCATATGTTCCTCGATTGGATGGACGCTCGGTGAAAAGATGAGTTCAAATTTACAACAGATTCATGAACCAATCCCAGACTACAAAGAGAAAATGGAATTCAGTATGGATAGGTAAATTAACTTAAATACGTTGAAACATGACAATGATATTAATTTGTTACAGATTCTTTTCCAAAATACCAACCTCAAAGCCAATTCAAAGAGGCTCTTGGGGCTTTGCAGTTGGCCAACCCATCCACCTGCCGCCAGATGATACTCAGTTCAGCTCGCGGAGTTCACAAGACCCATCGTTACGTCCAGAAGGCATTCATCTCAGGGTGGATTGGCAAACTCTACGAAGGTTGCCGCTTTCAGGCGCCGTCGTGTTTAATTTTAAAGTTCTCTTTACACCCATAACCGAGTTCAAAGATGAAGCTTACATTCCTTCTCTGGTTCTTCAAATTCTCAATCAAGGCAAACCAAATCTTTTAGAACATAAAGCTGTAAAGCATGTGGAGCATGTTTTAAAGCCGACTATGGAGGCATATGAGCGACTCCAAATAGAAAATGGCCAGATAGAAGAACAGTGGGTCCCTCAAACCCTGTCAGAAACGCCGTTCTTTCCTGGATGGCAGAGCAAATGGACAAAGAACTAGACGTACTTAGCGAGCTATTAATTCGAAGTTTTCTCCGGTATTGAGTCTACACATTAACAGGTGATACATCATCATGCTGCATTCCCTAGGTGGCCTATCACTATTTGTCGTGGCAAATCTCACATACTTTATTAACGCACATGATCGGCTGATATTCAGCTAACATTTCCTTTCATTACAGCATTTTTGAAATGTAATCTTTCAATTGAACTACTACTGGGTATCTAAACTGGTTCAATTTAGGCCGCTGAGATTAACCCGGATAACACTTGGATAATTTACATCAAGATGGACTGCAGAATAGAGTCTTGGTGAAATGGAAACTTACCAAATAGTGTAAAAGAGGTCTTGGTCACCGAAAAGCGTGCAAAATACACCCCGACTTCCAAATACAGAACCTCAAGAAAAGTGGATTGCTTTCTGTCAACTTAGATGAGTGAAGACGAAACAAGAATGAATGTCACTCAAGAGCATCTCTCTTCCGATGTGCAGCGCCTCTATCAAATTAAAGGCTTTAGAATCATCCAATAAGATATCCTATCCTTGGGCTTTTAGATGGCAATAAGGTGTGGCGAAAGGAACCTGAGAAAAGGTTCCGCACATCGGAGGGGATTGTGGTACTTCCTTCAATAAGCGGTGGATGGTATTAGTTGATGTCGCGTGTGTGTCTCATGTCACATGCTGTATTAACCTCGGGTATGGCTGAGTACCTTTGCCAGCTTTTGGCTATTGGGTCTCGGGCTTTTATACACAGCCCCATATATGACAATTCAGAATCTGCACAAGATTATGATTTGTCAGTACTGCAAAGGAAACGGAGAGTAAAAGCTTTACGTGTCACCACTTAAGAACCAAGCCGCTCGTGAGCCGTTTCGAGACATCCATCACGAGCACACACGGAAAAGCAATGTCTCATTATTCTAGTGGGACCATGCAGTGAGTATTTTAAGGGTTAAAATTCCCATTGATGGATTTCAAGCGCCTTAAATCATTTTTTATACCATGACAAGAAGATATTCTTCGAGAAAATGAAGTTGCCCTCAGAATTCAATCGTGGAGATTTGTTTCTCTTAGGCCTCCTTCTTGGCACAGGATGTGTCATTTTTGCCATTTGTGAATACTTTCCAGATACTAGTTTTCATATCAGCTGATTAACAAGTTAAAATACAGACTTTTTCAACGACTCGCATGAGCTAAACGGAATTCCTGGACCACCTCTTTCAGCTTATACCAATATTTGGGGATTCACCCAGGCACGTCTTCATAAATATTCAAGGGCTGTACATGAACAGCATGAAAAGCTTGGCGCATTCGTTCGGATCTCTCCAAATCATATCAGCATAGGAGACCCAGATTGCATCAAGGTAATATCGAGTGTCCTTTTGTATATGCTGGAAATAATAGTCTGCTAATAAATAGGTAGAAGGTGATGGGCCATGGAAATGGTTTCGATAAGTCTCGTTTCTATGAGATTTTCGACTGGAACTCTCAAAGCGTATTCACAACAAGAAGCCGACAAATACATGCTCGAAAGAGGAAGTGGTTATCCGACACCTTTTCATCACGATCTATCAATGGTTTTGAGCGGTTCATGACAGACTCATTGGTTATATACGGTAGACAAATGGTCAAATTGGTCAATAGACAACCAGCTGGTCGGTACATGTACTTAAAAACCGAAGAAATAACTGCCAGAATGCGTCCCGACGAAGGTGTAATTGATGCCACAGTTTGGAATGCTTTCCTCGCCTTCGACATTATTGGCGATTTAGTAAGTTGATCCGTATTTTATCTGCTCGCACCGTACTGATTCCAGCATCCAGGCATTCGGTGGAACATTCGAATACACAAAAGACGGATTCGATAAAAATAATGGAATCAAGGTCCTCAAAGAACGCGGCGAGTGGTGTGTGGTTGTTGGTCAAATGCTCTGGCTCCGACCTTGGGCGCCGTACATATTCTTTGACAACTTTTTCATCAAAGGTGATAAAGCTGTCTCCGATCTTGGGGCTATTTGCACTGCCGCTGTTCAAAAGAGGCGGGAATCTAAGGTCGACGACCGCAAGGACATCCTGAGTTATCTCCTCGAAGCTCGAGACCCTGAGACTGACCAACCGCTTTCATCCCAGGAACTGATCATGGAAGCATTATCCATTTTCATTGGCGGCTCTGACACAACCAGCAATACAATTACTCATGGAATTGATCTGCTTTCTAGGCATCGTGAGAAGCTGCTAAAGTTGCAGGTTGAATTGGAATCAGCATTCCCAGATCCCCTCCCCGAAGACTTTGTACCTGAATTCTCCCACCTGAAAACATTGCCCTACTTGGATGCTGTGATTCATGAAACCTTGAGGCTCAGGCCGACCATATCCTTCGGCCTTCCTCGGGTTGTTCCCCCAGGCCCTGGTGTCACCTTTGGTGGTCAAAACTTCAAACCTGGAACGGTGCTGTCCGTTTCAACCTACACAATTCATCGCAACCAAAAGGTATTCGGGGAAGATGCACTTGATTTTAACCCCGACCGCTGGTTAAGAGACTCTAAGGGAGATATGGAAAAATGTTTTATGAGCTTTAGCTATGGTCCAAGGGCTTGCATTGGACGTAACGTGAGTTGTTTTCTACATTTACAATTTAGACTGGAGAAATTTCCGAGGAATTCAGTTGCTGACGGTTATAATAGATTGCTATGATGGAGTTAAAGAAGACATTTGCGACCCTTTTTCGTCGATTTGATTATCGCCCAGTATTTCCTGAAAAGAAAACACAAATTCGGGAAGGGTTTCATCTCAAATGCGTGGAACTTCCTGTGTTTATCTCACAACGCAGGGCTGAGAAGACTTCAGGGTAGTCATGAACCAATTCATTCGGCAAATTTATTATTTGGTATAATAATTTGCTAAATGGGGAAAACATCATTTCGGCACCAGTTTCTTGAGCCTTGGTTTTGTCAAGTCCAAATAACTTTCCCCAAGGCGACTAGTTTCACTTGTTTTACATTTGACTAACTGAATATCCAAATTTCCATTTGATTTTGAACATTGCAACTCGAGATTCAGCTTGGGACAGCCACACACCTCCGGATCCCGGCGGAGGCTGCGTGGGGGTTGGGGTGATGTGCCTTCGCCACACCACACGGTCATATAAATAGCGACCAAAAAATATGCTTAAAGTCTGCAGGAGACTAATACGTGCGCTAGAGTCCAGACACCACGTGTAAATCTCCTGGCTAGCTGTAGTGTGAGGCACAGCTTCGCCCCCACCCCGTCGGACATTGTGTCGGCCCCCAGCATGGTGAACATTAAACAGACAATTGGCTGCGACTTTTACTGTCAAAGCCCATTTAAGATTAAAATGCTGCGCCAGTGCCCTGCATTGGTGGTGATTGGACCCCTCAGTAAACCAGGGGGCTTAAAATACTCCACACAGCCGCAGCCAAGCCCCCAGCTGAACCAAAGAATAAGCGCTACAAGCAGCTTTGAAGCCAGCCAGATGCGCTGCTGCTACATCCTCTGCGAAACCAGCCTGCCGCTGTACCGTATATCCGGCAAGCAATGCCTCCTGTATTAAAATTCAGATCCTTTTCTGGCGGGGCCAGCGCCCATTCAGCCTTCCCTCAAGTTCCATTCCTTTCGTATTGACGATTCTGAGTAGTCACCTTTTCGGGTTTGCATTACTTGCGGCTGTGTGTTCTTTCAGCACATCTAGCATTTCTTTTCAGCCGTCAGGGTCAGAGGTTGGGTATCCAAGTGAAACCAAATCAGCACACTCTCCAACGCGAACAACTAGCTCTGAGATTACGACTCGCCAAACACACCCACGAGATCTATTTCTCAATTACTCTCCAAAATTCGATGGACACCGCTTAGTCCTTTTCTCGATGCTCATAATGGGTAAGAATTCGGCTGTACAGGTCCGCTATTTCAATATTTTGTTGCGCGCGGATAATGCATCTATCTTCAATGAGGAAGAGCTTGCCTGGAATACATTTTGAAGAATTGCCTAGGTTTTGTAAAAGCGCAATACTTTACATTCATGTTTCTTGATTTCATTTTATACGAATAGAACTAACAATCAACGCAGATTGTCTGAGAAAGGTTGTGAGCATTCCATCAAGCCGGCCGACCGCATGTTTCTTGGATAATGTCTACCTACCAGAAAGATACTTAGAGTCTAGATTTGTGTTCGTCGCTCCTTCGTATCCATCTTAAAATTGGATACGGATTGTGTTGATTCATTCCAGAATAGACAATCTTTTACCTTGACTAAGTTCAGAAACACCACCAAAAAAAAAACTCTTATAGGATGCTGTAGCAGAGTTCTTGGGATCAGCTCACTCTCACAAATCCTCTCACGAATACCTCGAACCACCAACAGATTCTTTACCAGCCATCCCCAAGCTCCCTAGAACCTTTTCGAGAATGTCGCTAATTAGGTAAAGAAATGTGAAAGGGCTACAGAAATGAGGAGCCAGATTCAAATGAATGCAGTGTTTCGGGCATATGGAAAAGCTTGTCCATGAAGGCGAAATAATTTTGCACCAATTGACGTGACCATTACGAGGGCAAAGTTATGGGTGCAAAACAGAGAGATGAATTTCATTTCTTCATCAACAAATTTTGGCGCAAAATCTTCCAGTCTTGTTTAACATGGTGCTGATATGTGGCTCTTATAGACATCAAAAGACCATCACAAGTCAAGGGGTCGATCCACCAAACTCAAATATGCCAAGTTTTAGTATTTCTCATCTCACACCGCTAGTTGCTTCTCATTCTAATATTCGAAGCAATCGGGGTGACCGCTCTCCACCCACTAGAGATCACATACAGGCGCGGAAGACACACAAGCGCGCCATCGCAACAGTTTCAGAATCTCGGACATATCTGCTACGTCTGTGAGATTTTCAGTTGTGCCAAGTCATCAATCGAACGTCATTACACCGTGGATTTGGCGACGCTATTGCTAGCTGCACATCAGATTGGGGGGCATGCAGATGCGTCCCGCCAATCAGAACAATGATTCGGCCATCCGATTTCGAGCGGGCCCGAACAGTTGAAATGATTTGTCTCACTCAGCCCCGTGGCCTCACAGTAGCTTAAAGACTCGTCATCACGCTGTACATCATCTGCTCCGTAAGTTCCAATGTGGTCCACCCTGACGTGGCTTAAATCACGGGAAGCAACAACTACACCATCGCCAAAAGCCACCAGTCTCACCTTGTTTCATGCGTCTCATTTTCTCGAAAATAATCTCTCTTTCGCCTTTCATTGAAGCTACTATGCTCAGGTCAGATAAGCTCATTGCGCCAGTTGTTAGTGGCACGCTTGATTGCTCACGGCGCCCCCATGGCTTGATCAACGTTACGTTACATCTCCCACATGGAATGGCGCTTCCATTCTCAGTGATATCAGATCAGATCAAGCCAAGAGCCCATTATCACGCCCTTGACGCCAGTGAAAGTAATTTTCTTTACTAAAACAGAAATTTAATGATCTTATGGAGATGCTGCACACTCCATCAATATGGACACCCCATGTGCATTGTAGGATGATGTAGGAGAGATATCAAGGAGCAGAAGAAATTAGGAGTTGGTTGTCGCCTGATGGGGCAATAGTCGCCGACCATCAGAAGATCCCACTTGGCGCATCAGCCAAGATCCTAACGCCCTCAAACATGATCCCTTTGTATTGAGATATCATGCGACTGACATATTATCAAATGTAATTTGTGTCATCTAGACTTTGAACAGCCGGTTATGCTTGGAATCATAGAGGTTTGGTGCGATTGGACAAGTTGGCTTCTGCCTCACCAGAGTTTAACTCTCAAAATTGGAATCGATGCAATGATTTGTCAAGAGGTAATTTCCCGATCTTGAGCATTACTTGGGACTTTTCCTCAGTCTAGTTCTATCGGTTTTATTTTGCATTGTTTAGATTAATATCTATTCTCATGACATTATTTGGAGCGTGGCTAGGCGTAAGGAATGGAGCCTAATCCCTGGGTCTAAGACACCAAAATGAAAATACCAGGAATTTGAATGCGTCCTAAATATGCCAGTCCTTCATAGGACTAGCAGGGTTCGGTCCAACCTATGATTTCAATTTTATGACATCATTGCTTCATCAAAATCGCCCATTGATGATGCTGTGAAATTTTCTCTTCTCTTTGGGCAAGAATTGTCAAGATTTCATAGGCAATGATGCCGAAATTGTTGTCACCGCTAAATTAGTGAGTTTCTATTAATTGCATTTTCAGCCTTGTATAACAGGGCATCGCGGCCGAAGCCCCATCTCACTCGCTCACGCACCAACAATCCACACACCTTGTCAATTGACATCGCCCCATTCGCGGAATCCAACCGTCTACACCGCCCCCACCAAAGAACCACCTTCCGCCGGCGACACATGCTCCAGATTAATGCAGGAACTTTTTGAGGGGGTCTGCAAAGTTTTGCCAAGAATTTGAATGGTGTTTGGAGGACTAGTAAAAAAGTACAACTCCGCATGAGAAGGCGCCCAACTCACAGGACAGCAAATACGAGATGAGTCCTACAAAGGTTTTTCAGCTTTGCTTCAATGGACAGGTGATCTATTGGGCGTGACAATAACTCTAAACAACCACAGAGCGATGAGAGCAACACGCTCATCTGATATGCATTGTCATGTAGTCACATGGTCATTCTATGACCTCATAGTTTACGCGTCAATATCTCCGGGGACATTTCATAGGTATTGAATACTTGCAATACCTGAATAAGGGTAGCTTAAGGGCGTTAATTTACTAGGACTATTCAGAATGATTGGTGGTAACAGTTCTGCTAGAAATCCCTCAGTTTCATTTCCTATGATACAGGGTGCGTTTTCTCCTGTCAATTACTCAATAATGCGGGCGGTTTGAAGGAAGGGGCTATGTAGATTTTGGTTCAACTAATAAAGCGGATTTGGACCCTTGCCACTATCAAGCCACGCCGAGATGGCCAGCCTCATCGAACACAGCATTTGGCAAAGGCCCTGTCCAGCTGGCTTTCGATCATTCTAGCCCTTGCATGAGGTCTTTTGTCCCCGGGCTTGTTGGTTCGTGTTAGGGCTGAATGGGCTTGGTTATCACCAAACAAGTGGACACTGTGGATTCCATTATCATGGTAGGTTTGTTTGTTCGGGCATAGAGGACTCGGCCGAAATACAAAGCGGCATTTGTAAGAATTTGGGTTGAATACTTTGGTCATTCTTATCTTGCACATGTGCCAATACGTTCATTTGTCTTTCTACAACATCTAGAGCCAATTAGTGGCTTAGCGGAAGGTGGTCTATGAATACGAGTCTAGGTCACGTCAAGTATGGGAGAACACTGTCACTTGCACTTAAGAAAACAGGCAACGAACGGGCTACTGCAGCATGTGTGAGGCTGGCCGAAAGATCTCGGCACTCTGGGGCACCGCACGGCCTTATATCGTTTGTAAAACACCATTCCTTCCAGAACAGAGCCACACCCCCTGAGCTCAAAAATGGGCACACGTCAGCACGTTGCAAGGCACACTTCGCGGGCACTTTTTTAGTGTCGAACCGGGATTGGCCAATCAGCGAGCTGGAGGAGAATATCTGCAAATCACTACCATTCAGCTCAGCGCAATATGCAGCCAAAACGGGTTAGTCAAGGACGATGCCCTGAGGCTCGGCCTATGATCGCCCGCGCGATCTTGGCATGACGCTGCCCATCCACCGTGAATTTAGTGTGCTCGTCGGTCCTCCAGCACATTGACTGTCCCGCCACCCGGAGCCCTGGCTCTGTGTCCTGGGGCCATGCGCGTGACGCATGTGGCCAGTCCTGCTAGCAGGGCGCGCAACGTCGATCCCGATCCGGTTTAGCCCCATCTGTCCCCAACCCACCACTACGGCCCCGTAAGGCTGCGCAGTTGAACGGCCATCCCAAAAAGCATGGCAATCCGATCTCTGTAAGCGACAAGGAGGCTTGCGGACCAGACCGTTGGGAGAGGACTCACTTTCTTGTCCTTGTATTGGTTGACATCCAATTTCGAACGCGTTGGTCGTCTGGGGTTCAACGGGCTGCATCAAGATCAGAAATTGTATAAGAACTCGCCTCTAGCTGTCGTCTAAAGCCCATCAACAATTCAATTCAATCTGATCCAACACAGTTCAATACAATTCAATACAGCTCACTGCCCAGCTATAAACGAAAAGCACAATACAGCACGATACCATCAAAAACAACTCAACTTCACCATGTCTCCCCCAGTTCCCTTGATCTTTGTGTCCGTCTCCAACCCTCAGGGCGGAAAGGACTCTGGCTCGTCATCTGGATCCTCCTCCAACTCGGGCTCCAAATAATGATTCCACCATGGCAATATCCCAATGTAAGTTAATCAGGACGGTCCAACAAGCATTCAATTACTGATATATCTCAGCAGGAATGCATATCCACAGCGAGAGCGCACGGGAAACAGTACCGCCTTCTAAGCCTCATGTTGCGGGATCAGCCGAAGGATGTGATGCGCTCTGTGATATACATACGACTGGACTTCATGACACTTCTGTTATAGAATCGATGTTCAAGTATTTAGATTTTTAGAGTATTTACGCGGATAAGGTGGTTTTAGAAGATTTCTCGCCTGGTCTGTGGCCTATACCGAGAGATGTGCTAGATTTAAGAGAACAGGTAGACCATAGCCTAGATATTCATTCAACATGGGCTCACGCTCCTTTTACATAAATCAATAGCCTAGCTTCTCCTTGTTACAAATCTCAATTTAGAAACTGTGCACGTGGTGCATTTAAGAGTGTGGTCAAGACTAATTACGTCACAGTGCATGCTTATTTTATTCGTCTCATGTTGATGAAACCCAACAGTGCGTGTCATCCATGAAGGAGATCCAATATCTATAGTGGAACCAAATCTGAGTCTTCCTCTCTCTCCATCGTACTTACTCTAAATCACGATCAAAAAGGTCGCATTAGGAGCCAAGAAAGCATAATAGAGTCGTCAGAGTCGTAACAACATCACCGCCCGTTGGGGTCTTGTTTAGGTCAACGACACTCCAGAAGCCCCAAGAGTCGCATAAAATAATTTTGTCTGACCGGTAATAATCATTCGACCATTGCCAGCAAATTGGAAATTTGCTGCCTTGGTTCCCGTATAAATCTTCCCAATCAGCTTCCCGGAAGGGTTCCATACGTGGACGCCGTCGTAACAACCGGCGTACACATTGCCTTGACTATCACAATGGATACCTACCATGAAAACTGATCAGTACCCGCAAGTATCCAAAACATTCTTGTAAAGGTGGGTGTTAGGCAAATATCTTACCGTCTGGGATACCAGCTCCAACATAAGCAAACGTCTTACGATTGTCCCAAGTACCATCTCGGTTCACGTCGAAACGATAACTATCTCCAAAGTCAGTATCCAGGTAGATACAACATGCAACTATCACATACACAGAGGCTGGGGAAGAGAAGTTCTTGCCATAAAATCCCAGGCTGGTTCCAGTGTCGGTAACAAATGCGTGTCGTCCATCAGGAGAAAAAGTGATGCCTTCCAATGTCAGCAAGCGCTTATCTGAATTCCCGAGTCAGAACTTACCGTTTGGTAGAGTAAAATCGTCAGCAACCACGGTCAAAGCACCAGTGGCTATGTTGAAGCGGTAGACTTGGTTTCGGAGTCCTGGAGCAGGGCGGAAATCTTGGAGATACCCATACAGCGTATCGGTGAAATAAACGTCGCCATTACCGGGGTGGACAGCCACGTCATTGAGCGAGTTGAACTGTCTGCCAAAGAAGTTGTTGACAAGTACTTTTCAAGTTAGCTCTAACGCCTTTTCGTACTTTGTTTACGTATGCCAAAGTTTGACTCTTACCAGTAGTATTGTAAGGCTCCTTTGGGTTCATCAAGTACAATGCGGAAGGCACATCTGAGCCTTGTCCTTCTCCCGCGAAAATTATCTGACCCTTATAATTTGTGCCACCTATTTATAATTAGAAATTTCCGCAAATGCATCACGAATCTAGTATAATGGTACCGTTAGGGTTGATGACTTGCGGGTTTGAGCCCACCACGGTCACTTTCACTCTGTCTGATTTGCTCGATGATGTCCGAACAGCTTCAGCTTCGGCAAGAGAGATCTTCTGGATAATGGAAGACTTCTCCAAGCCTGTTCCTGCTGCTTTGGCACCGGCATTCTGGACAAAAAAGACTTCCTCGGTTGGGGGGTACCTGGTGTGTTCAATCAACTACATTCAGAAGAACACCCATGGGTATAGCTTTACTTACCAGACGACAGCTTCATGGAAGATTGGATCTGACTCAGAAGTTGCGATGAGAGTTAGCGATGGGTTCGGCCCGATAATACTGTAAAACTCGTCATCGTAAATGTGAAAGGGCTTGGCGGTGAGGGATTCCTCCGAGACACCAGGCCAAATGAACAGCTTTTTGAGTGTCAGTGAATTTTATTCCGAGACCACTCAGGGCCCAAAAGTCTCTACACATACTGTTGTGCCATTTGCTACTGATGGAGGCGGGACTGTCTTCAAAACGCTGAACGATGTCTGGTTGATGATCTGAGCTGTATCGGGGACTTGAGCCAGTGCACCCCAAGAAAGGGGATTCAACCCCAACTGGATTAAAATCCCGGCAGCGAGCACAGTAAGAGCGGCTGGCATCGTGATCCAGATGATGGTCTGCATCTTCTCCCCGCGATTGCGACGGTATCAGACACGGTCTTAAATATTTTAGTCACCGCCAAGACGGAGCGGGGAAGAGCCAAGGTGGTACTCGGAAGCAGCGACGATCAATGGATTCGGGAGTTGAACCAAGTGTGTGAGCGCATTGATCCCTTTCGATCCGGCTTCGGTAGGCGGGGTTCGGTCACAAACAAAGTTGTCCACGTCGGCCGAGTCGACCGACCCACGCCTTATCACCTAAACCAGTTTATCGGAGAACTACGCGCGCGGGGTAGCCATTTTCCGTCCCAACCCACACTCAACCATTCAGCAAAGATCTGCGAGCCTGGGGTAGTCAGCATGGAAATCGTGTCGGAAATTGTGTGCCTATAAGACATCCCGTCTTTTCCGCTTGAAAACTGAAAATGCGCAAAATCTCACAACAAATTAGGCTGACTGGCAATTCCAACGCCAGGTCTTTGCATCAACAGAAGCACAATTCAGAATGACCGTGAGAAGAATTATCCAATATTTGTTCCTGAATATATAATTATATTCGCTAAAAAAAAAAAAAAGCATATAATTTACCGCATTGAATCAGGGTAGCATCCACGGGGGTTGTTCCGCCTCGACCCCAGTCATACGACATCTTCCTTTCAAGTATGAGCCGTTCATATTTTTAAATGAGGGAATTAGCAGTTGCCGAGGTAATTCATTGGATCTCATCCTAAAACCCGTGGCGCCTATCCCCTCAACATGATACAAATGCCATGTATGAGGAATCGAGCGAACCACCAGCACTAATAACGTATCAAGTCGCGTTCCTAACATCAGATTCATACGATCTATTAGCAGACTCATCAATATTCAATATTCAACACTTACTTAAATAGTTTATTGCATAAAAATCATTGCTAATCGTTTCTTAGACTATTTATTAGAGAATGCGCACCCTACACCTCAACGATACATTTGCTCTCATGATGGATCGGTTCGGAGATTGAGCGGCTTTGATCCAGAACGCACATACCACCAAACGACCACCCTACTCCTTCGCTGATGCTTGCAGCGACTACTGTAGCCAGTTGTGTGTCTGACTTTTTTTCTTGGGGCAAATATTACAATAGAAAGAGATTCGTAGGAAAAGAAGCCTTAGCTAAGGTTGCCCACTATCCTCTGTCGTCAACAGCATGCCATTATCAGATTCTCTAACTTCTTATAATTTTCAATTAGAACCAGATTACGAATCAGGATGGAATTTAGTTCAGAGCAGACATCCTAGAACTTTCTACATTTCTCAGTTGCCTAATGTTGATGAAGCCGTGAATCTTGATCTTGGTCCTGGGCATTTAGCTTTATTTCCCTTCAATTCCCGTTCTATTAGGACTAGAATAAAAAATAACCCTACAAACGCCTTGCACAAGGCATAATTGGCAGGTAAGGAAAGGGGCTTGGTGTGGGTATCAAAAATAAGGCAATCGTTTTGGATGCTGCGCCACTTGTGGTTGCCTTGTATTAAGTCATCCAAGTTGCCTGACACTGTGGCAACATTCGTTTTCAACTTGAAATTCCACCAATATCTTCCGACAGGATTAATTTTGATTGATAATTTCTATCTCTATCCCAATATGTCGCCGCAACGCAGGTGGAAGAGGCTCAAATCTCTGCTTCGTGGTGAAACTGTGGATGCAGCAAAGAAAATCGCCGAAAAAGCAAATTCGCATACCCCAGCAAGCGACAACTCGCAAGCCAGCACCGAAGCCATTGCAGAACTGACGACCGGGCTCGATTTTGTGTTTGAGAACTTGGAATCTGAAGGTAATTAATCCACGTGCTGATTTTCTTTACTTGGGGCATTCGGTATTCTAATGAGTATTTATTGATTTGAAGTCGATCATGATCACGGCGACATCCTAGAGGCGCATCTAGAACGATTGCTAGATGAGGCAGCCAAATATCAAAATTCAAGAGTGGATGAGGACTCAGGCCAGGCTTGGTCATGGTATGTGTTATTATTGGAAAGTTCATTCAATTTGCCACACTATCGCTAATCTATACCCAGTTCCCAGAACGAAGCTAATCTCGTCCATTCCGCTTGCTGCTGCTCATCTGATGTATATAAAAACGAGTCCAAAAATACGGCCGAATTGTGTCTCATCGTGGCCAAGAAGCCATCTTTGTCCGGTACAAGAAAGGCCTTCTCCATATGGAAAAGTCCAAAGGACCAGGCGCTCATAGTGGCTCTGAGAGGTTCGTCTGTGCCTATTGATCATATGGTCAATCTGAGTCATACGGCCGGAAATACTCCATCTATCCTAGTATGCACAACTTTGCTAGTCTCGGTTAACATCGCCAAGCTGACTTGTAACAGAAACTAGACAGTGCTGATTTGACTGTCAGAGCGCACAGCGGCTATCTATCATGCGCTGATGCCTTATTTCCTGATTTAGAAAAAGAAATTTCCCAACAAATCACGAAAAAAGATCCAATCAAACGCGTGGTATTCACTGGCCATTCCGCTGGTGGTGCTGTTGCTTCGCTACTCTTCATTCGCTTCGCTAATCGGCCGACGCTTTTTCCAACCTCCAAATTATCTCTTATCACGTTTGGATCCCCGCCTGTTACCTCTGAAAACATCACGTCATTAGTCAAAGAATTACCCCAGACTGAGTTAATCCTTTCATTTGTAAATGAGCTTGATATGGTTACCCGAGCCGATGAAGCCTATATTCGTTCACTTGTTAATCTTTACCGCTCTCGATACAATCTACCACCTGTCGGTCATAGCAACGAGGAGCCCGCCGAGCCCAACCCATTTCTAAGTCTCAGTGGAGAGTGGCCGTTGCCACCTCCAAGCCTTTATCAAACCGGTGACATTTTACTTCTCAAAGAGAGTTTACTGTTGCCAATATCTGAGTCTGACAGTGAAATAAATTCGATTTCATTCTTTGAAGAAGCTTCAGGCTGTGTGGAGCTTTCGTCTTTGGAGTTTGGTAGACTGCTCTTTTGCGATATCAAGGCCCACAAGCGATCAAATTATCTTGAACGTATCAAAGCCTTGAGAAGGAGCTATACATTAAGAGACAAATCCTAGCCATTTGCCATTGACTTCAACAAGACATAAGTAGATCATCACCGAACTTTTAGGTAGAAAAGTGTCGGGTACTATGAACAGGATTACTGCGGTTTCATCTCTTTGCTTCTAATTCCCAAATTAGATTGATCACACTAAGTTAGCAATCATAGAATAAATATAAAATATTGTGCGGCTCGGCTATGGATTGACTAATGCTATACATAAACTACGCGTCATTCATCTATATCTCTAATTCAATCATAAACGCCATCTTCGTCGTCAAAATTGACATGGCAAAAGTCTCGCGTTCTCCGGGCCACTTCCATTTCCCTATGAAAGCTCACATCCACTTCAACATTCTCTGCAATCTTAGTCATATTAATATTCCCTGTGCCACTTGAAGTCGCTTGCTCCACATATTCTAATAAGCACTCACACTCCCAGCACCCGCAGCGATCGTATTCCTCCACAAAGTGAAATTTATAAAGTTTCTTGGTCTCAGAGTGTCCATTATCTAGCGATGGTTTGCTAGCCTTGTCATCATGGTTCACAAACCTTCCGGCACGGACGGTGACCTCTTTGGCATAGAATCCAGCCATACATTGATGCGTGTGCCAAGCAATATCGATATCCAGCGTAGGCACAACAAATTGCCCCGGGTGTAGCCTAATAAGCGCCAGAAACTTTTCGTAACGTGCAGTGGCACGTCTCAGTGTACCGGGTAGGCTTGGGCTACGAATCCACAGCAGGCCATTCATCTTATCAACAAATTCGCACTGGCGTATAACAGCGTCGCGAAGTTCTAATGCCAGACCATCGCCGCTATTGTACTTATTGAATAGCTCAGCATACTTGGCTGCCGTACGGGTCATATCCTCAGCTATGGCTTGTTGTGAAAAGGTCAACTTGTTAAGCTTGCTCTCGAGTAGCACTTTGTTGATCGTGAGTGAGTATTCCGATGGCGCAGGACCCTCTAATCCTAAAACCGAGTTTTCATTTTTCCAATCCAGCGAATACTTCGACAGATAGGTTAGCTTTTCGTCTGATACCAGCTGGCTGTGCTCAGCCCAGCCTGAGAATTGTTGGAAGAGATCAGCCGAGAGACCAGTCGAGTCTTGGAAAGTAGCTTCTGCTTTTCCGCCTTGGGCGTAGTTAGACTCCAAATTATCGATGGCCGAATGCACCTCAGTCCATGGTAATTTAATCCAGTAAAAGGCATCGTTTTTACAATACTGTAGGAAAAGTAGTGGGTTCAGCAAAAAAGCATGCCAGACCATTAATACGTCCAGTGGCAGCAATACGACATGATCGGTTTCTTGTTGCGACATAAGACTTTCTTTCCAAACGAGAAATCGCACAACGGCAAATTCAACGAATCGCGCCCACTTTATCTGCCGCCTTTCCCATAGAGTATCATCCTTAAGTGTCTTTTTTTCTCCGCGGCGGCCCACCTTTGTCAATCGCTTTGGTTGTATTTCAAATGCATTGTCAATCTCTCCAGAAAGGAGAACACGCTGTCGAAGTGCGTGGAATGTGTCGAGGAGCTCCAGGTGAGTAGCGAGCTCCGCGATTGAGGGAAGAGGCGGTTTGGCTGCCTGAGCTAGGCCTTTTTCGGACTCGTGGAAAAAGTTGAATATGGACGGAGATGGAATTTTGGGGGCTTGGCCCAGTATAATTTGAGCCCGATATTCATCGATGTTGTTTGCATCGGAAGCTTTGTCTTGTGCAAGTTTCCGTGCCCTGGCCTTACTCAGGACATGTAGCTCTTGGTTGGTATCAGTACATCCAAATGACATCGTGTCGGTGCGACTTGGTATGATTGTAATATTGATGTTGCAAGAACGATCGAACAGATTGTTCCAATTTGAGAGAGAGTCATGATGTTTAGGCTACCTATTTTTTGAGGTCGGATCACCATATTTGTTTGCCTTGACACGCAGCTAAGCAAATGTGGCTGAGCTCGCAAGGATTGCTGTAAAAGACCGTGTAATCTGGTCCGCAACGTGGTGCGCGACCCACGCTCGTCCTTATCACAGCGAGAATGCCCGAGGGATGATGGGCAGCGCCCCATTTTGCTGCATTTAGCCTAGTCCAGGCACCACCCGTAGATACTCTCCGAAGGATGTGGTCATTTTCCATCACATGTCCATCTTCATCGATCTTTCTTTTCTTTCGTCTTTTATTCATATTCTCGTAAATGTCTTCTACTATCTTGGCAAACAGGTAAAAAAAAAAAACCTGAACCATGAGTTTGCGATCATTGATTCCATTGGCCGTTGTGTCGGAGCCACCTGCATCAGTCATAGATAGTTCAATCTCCAGTGGCAGTCATATTACGAATGGTGAAAAACTTCCCCGAGAACTTGTTGGTCCGGCATTTGATCATCTCTACCGAGAAATTCAAAATTTATATTGGGATGGTGTCAGAAGGGAGTTGGCCGATATTCTTCTCAACCTTTACAGATGGCAAACGCGGCCGAAATTTGCCGAAACCGTTCTTCCAGACGAGCAGCCTGATTTTATCCATGGCTATGATACATTCATCGACCAAGTTAGCCAAACTTCAAGAGAGTTCAATGCAAGAAACTGTCCTCCATGGGATGACAGCCTTTCGTGGGCATCGTCTGAGGCAACCATAACACAATCCAATGACTCATCTTTATCGTATCTTGAAGCGCTAGAACGCAGAGGGTTGGACTTTTATGCTGAAGCTCAAAGTAACTCTCTTAAGAAAGCAGTTAGGGATGCTATCGATGCTATCGAACCGCTGGATATCGTCCACAGGCGTGCTCGGATGCTTTTACAATCGGCACAATTCCTTGATATCGACAAACTAACAGAATATCGAGAACCAAATGATTTTCTCTCTATCTGGAAAAGACCAGCCCCGCCACAATTAAAACTATCCCTTGATAAAAAGGACGCGCCAATATTCACGCCGCAGCCCTGCTCCAAATGTTCAACCATAATTCGAGGATCGCTCTATCACAACATTAATGACGAAACCGACATTTTATGTGAAACTTGCTATAGGAAATTTCATAATGGGCATGCTAACTTCCGAAAAGAGTACAAGACGTGCTGTCTGCCGTCAGGGGCCACACCCGAAGTATGTGAAAAAGTCTGCCGATGCCGGGTTACCGGCCACGACAACCCCAAACATCTGTGGCCATTTACCACAACAAATGCCTATTGTCGTCTATCCAAGTTCAACATTATGGTGGCTGAAGCAAAGCATGCTGCAACGCGAGGAAAGCTTGACCAGAAAATGACTCTAGCCAAAGTCAAGGTAAAAGAGTTGAAAGAATTCACAGAGAAGTGGTTACGGCACAGAAACCAGATGGATGTATTAGGGGTACCATCTAAACTACCAAATCTGAACTCAGAATTTGGCACCTCCTACGGACATAGTGAGGGCACAGAGGGTGTGCCGCTATATTTAAGATGCGTCACAGACAACTGTCCATACGGAAATGTCCATATGGCCATTCGTTTTGGACCCATCATCATCGAGAATGGGGTGGCTAATACTGGTGGCGGAGTTGTCATCACCAGTCGCGATCCTGCACAGTTGCAAGTTCTTCGCGATCAGGATCAGAGTATCGAAAGGAGCCTTCAACTAGTAGGTACTGAAAGGCTAACGGGCAAGGGTGAACGTATAGTCTACTCCCAGAATCGCCCCCGTACACCAAAACGGTACAAGGCAATAATGAAACAAGTCATTGGTGGTGCTTTTTGCGGCTTTATTGATGACGTCGCGGAGCGTGAAATTGTCACTCTGCTTGTTGAGGAGAGCAAAGCTCTGCATACCGATGGGATGAATGCTACCCGAAAAACAGTCGTCCTGAACCAAGCCACAGATCGCATTTTGGAGAAACTCACTCCTTATCTTTCATCCCATGTTGATAGATATCTGGATTGCATTGTTCAGCGTCTTCTGGATCCCGATGTCGATCTACGCTGGAATGCGAAAACAAACAACTGCCAAACATTTTGTGACAATATTATTGATTACAGTATTTTTGGCTCTCTATTCGCGCCTGTGGATCCTGATAACATTGTTAGTCCTCTTTACCTGATGAGCTTTGTCTGTCGCCCCGGAGCATATTCTCCAGTGCGAACCAGATTTGTGCACGACGTGCCGAATGGTCTCATGGAAGAATATCTGCTAAAATTCCGCTACGGACGTCACGATGAATCTGATGTCATTGATACTCTTCAAGAGTATTGGTACGACTGGGGGAACTTTGAAGGTCCCATCTATCCATACCAAGACGTTTTTCCATGGGACTGCACAGAAGCTTATAACAGATACCCAGTCAAATGTTCAGACTGCAATATCTCAAAACATGTTTGGGCGTTTCCATTCGATTCATGGTCTATCACCTCGCTTCATTTATCCAGAGGTCGTCAGTTCTATCCCGCTAATGGAATTATCACTAAGACGGAGAAACCACAAATGGGCAAAAGTAATACGACTGCGGAGCTGAGTTCAGATTCGAAGGGGAAGTCATTTTCAACAGGTCTGATGACGGACTTGGACTGGTTCAAAAACCGCCTCACAGTGCTTTTGGGCCAAGACTCGCTCTTGACAGCTGCAGCGGCCATGGCACGGTGTTCAAAGGTTCGCGAAGCTACACACTGGATCCATCATCATCCAGATGAACGCGAGGATCGTCTGAAGCTTGGCGGTATTCATCGAGCCCAGCCCTTTAGTCATCATTTTGAAAAGGGCGCGTATCACCACTTTTACGTGGCTGAGTGGACTTCTCACACACTTGCTGAGCGCATAGAGGCCTATGAGCAGCTCAGGGATGAAAGAGCTGTGCGAACCGAAGTGCCAACCCGCCGGCGTAGTTTAAATAGGCAACAAAACACTGCTAGGGGTAGTAGTAGTTCATGTGGTGGTAGTGTATGTGGTGCCGGATGCGCCAGTAGTGTTTGTGGTGCTGCGCCTCTGGGCGGCGGTGATGTCTGTGGAACTGGGTGTGTATCTGTGTGCGGTGGAGGGAATGTAGGAGGCGGATGCGGTGGAGGGAATGGAGGAGGAGTTGGAGCTGGATGTGGAGGAGGGGGGGGTGGTGGTGGTGGTGGTGGCGGGTGCTGATAGCATATCTATCCATTTACTTCTCGAGATGTGTAAAGGTTTCATACTCAAATCAAAGATATTAACGCTGCTACGAATAAAATCCTAACTAATCTTTCTTCTGTTATCGACAGGTCTTAGCCAATCACTCATAGCTCAACATCGTGGTGTCTCTCAGTTTGCGCTCCTCCTACACCATTAGTGAGATTAGGTTCAACTGGCACTGTTGTGACACGCCAGTTGCGACTCAAGTAAGCACCCATCCAAAGCAAACATAAGGCCAATAAATTAATTAAAGTAGAGCGCAGCACGTTCATCATCTCCCAGGTTGTTGGTATTTGGCCTTTCAGTAATATGCCCAAGCATGTGCCAATTAGCGAGGATGACACCATTCCCCTGGCCTGAGACTAATTAGACGCGAAACTTATTATATAGAGCCATGTTACTGAGATGTATTAGTCTAATTCACCACCTCTGAATATACCATGACAAAGGCACTTACAGGGCATAAATAATCGATTGATAACTCACCTAGGTCATGTGATTAATGAAATCGCAAGAGAAGAGTACATATCTCCTTCAAGCCCCTAGGCACAGCGCTGCGGTCAATTCAATTCTCAATCAGGATTTTCACATTTGAATTGAAGGGATTCGCATTTGAATTGAGGGCTTCCGAATTGAATTGATTGAATTGAATTGAGATAATTTGAATCACGTGCCGTATCACATGTCAGTCATCCAGTGTTTTAAACACTCAATAGCTTCCAAGGTCTCATCAGCTAGGCTGTGCCGTTGTGACCCTATTGTTAACTTAGCTTGACTAAATATACGTTCACATTCGGCTGACATTGAAGGTGTTGTAAGGATATCTATCGCCATTCGACTCATTAAAGGAAAAGCCTGCTTTTGCTGTTGCCAAAAGGCGATTGGGTTATCCAGCTTTTCAGGGGCCCTACCAAGCCAAGCGTTCAATTCGTGTACAGCCGGGCCATCGCTTTTGGTTGGGTTCTCATAGAAATCATTGGGAAGAAGGTCAGGCAGGGAACCGTCACGTTGATCAGGGAAATCTGTGGCCTGGGGCTGTTGATATCGCTCACTAATAGCCCAACCGTCAAAAAAGAAGCCTCGAAACCGGTCAATGATGAGATTTGCTTTACATGGCTCCACATAGGTGACCCAACGGGCCCCTAGGGAGGGATGAAGGATAGCGGCAGCCCAATAAACTGGGGTGTGGTCGAATAGGCTCCTGTAACGTTCCAATTGGTTCATCGATAGTTGGCAACAGAGGCGTAAATATTCCTTCACATCAGCCCGTTGCCGCGGCTTCATTGTGGATGCTTGACTATGACTGTATGAGCGTTGTGATGAGGTATTTCGAAGGGTCCGTCGAGGCTCGTCAACTGTAATTGAGTCAGGGGCACGATGATCACGTTGTTCTTTGAACCAAGTTGTTAATCGGAAGAGGCTCTGAATAACCCAGCCAATATCGCCGGGGCGGCGGGATTGGAACCTCATTGTTTCCTCTTGAAAGGGAAGAAGAAGATCATGAACCTCTGTTAAGACCTCCCAGTCTTCCTCGGTTAACCTCTTATTAGTTGGCAGCCTTCGATCTTCCTTTTCCATTGAGTTGACCCCAATCCATGACTGAATTGACTCCTTGAGGCGAAGGGCCCGTTCAATCATATAAAAAGTCGAATTCCAACGCGTCTCATTATTATTACATAGTTGAATGTTGTTGTTGACCTCCAATAAGCTATCATCAGCATCGTTGACTTGGTATTGAACCTGGATAGAAAAGGCTTCCCGACGTTGAGGGGACCGGCGGATGAATGTCACCACATCTGACAGCTTGGCTACCGGACCATTCTTGAGCCAGCTAGTTAAATTGGCTTGTTCCTCGGGAGTCAGCCGTACAACAGCTTCATTGTTTAGTGAGGCAAGTCGGGCTTGTTCTGTGGGCTCAAGGAAGGCTTTGGCAGCAAGGTTGATGACATGACCCCAACAGCGTAGTCGAATTATTGAAGGCTCTGTAAATAAGGGCTGACTTGGAAAAGCAGGAAGGTGGTCGGAAAAGAGATAATTAAGGCACGTATCGTTAACAGGGGCGTTATCCAATGTGAAGAAACCGAGGCTCTGAAGGTCATAGTTTTTAATGACTTCCAATACCAAAGGGGCGATATTTTCACCTGAATGAACACCAGAAATACGTTTCAAGGCGAGGAGCTTAGTTTGTGGGCTGCCGGCACAGTCAATGAAGTGACTGACGACCCCCAAGAGGGCCTGTTGGTTAGGGAAGTCCAAGCATCGAAGGTAAGGTGGATGAGTGATTGAGCACGTTGAAGCTGGCGTTTAATCGTTTGTTGGCGAGCTTTGAAGTCATCCATTACCCAGGCCTTCACAGTTGACTGGTGTGTTGGCAAGGCATCGTTGATGATATGACTTGGCGTTCGTAAGAGGCGTTGGAAGGTGTTATGTTCAATTGCTTTGAAGGATATATTTGACTCAACAACCCAGTGAATAAGAGCAGCCTTCAGCTCGGCGGCAACACCAAAAGCATCAGATTCTTCTTTGGCGGGCGACCTAGCATGTGAATGAAGGTTGGCGAGGGCAGAAGAAGCTGGCGACAGTGTTATCTCTTGGTCTTGGCCCTTAGCAACAGAGTGTTGACTTCGTAAGTGGGCTATTGCTGCCGAAGTCGCTGCCTGAGCAAATAAACAGCCTTGCGTTCGTCCTCGCCGGTCGCAATAACGGCATAGCCAAAAGGTGCTGCCAAGGGTGTTTCCATTCACTTCAACGAGACTAAAGCCGTGCTCAATAATAAAGGATCGTAGCTTATGGCGCCGATGCAGCCAGGAATAGAGGAAATATCTCTTATGTGCAAATCGTATTCGAGGGAGGGTTTGAATAGTCAGACTTCGAGTATCTTCAAGGTTGAAATCTTCAAGTTGCGCAGTCACAGACTGTGCCTTCGGTCGGGTTCGAAAGGAAAACGGGGTCGGGGTCGGGGTTGGGGTTGAGGTCGAGGTTGGGACTGGGGATGAGGTTATTGACGGCGTTGAGGGCGTCGGATCATAGGAAAAAGAATCAGATACGAAGATATCGTCATCTTCATGCTCGTCATGTGTTCCAACGACCACAGAGGTCATTTTGCTAACCCCTCGTTCCTCGACTAACTGCCACGCTTTACGGCGAGAAAGACGCAGACGCACCGGGCCTTTTCTCTGCAACGTGGACTTGGCGGCGATCGGAGAGGCTAGAAAATGACTAATATGATAGTTCTGAACATTATAAACAAAGGCATAATAACGCGATAGGCTAAAATGGCCGTATTTTGTGGTGTTGTGGAGGGTAGTTTTGTATGTAATGTGCAGGAAAAGGTGAGGTTGGTGAGAATTCCTTCATGGTTGAAAAATCATGGTCATGTGACCGATCATGTGACCCGCGCTATACCGCTTTAAGCGATGACTAAGCAGAAATTCCTCCCGGGTAAACCACATCAAAGATACCAAAACTCAGCCAAAAAAAATCACACATCTACACTAAATACCCTATATCCAACTCAATCAATTCAATCAATTTGATCGTTGTATTTGAATTGAATTGAATACCTCTTTTCCCGGCTTGAATTGAATTGATTTGGATTGAATTGAGGCGATTTGAATTGACCGCAGCGCTGCCTAGGCATCATATGGTGGTGCTCTATGCACTCTTCTTCTTTCGATCAAGGCGCTGGCGGGTTTCCTTGTCCGCCACTGCTCCGAGTGAAGACGTAACAGCTTGTTGTGCTGCCCATTGTTCCGCTGCCGGCTGTATCTTGGCACCTATAATAGCGCCGTCGACGAATGCATCCCCGCCTACAAACCCTGTAGGTATGGCATTTTGGATTTCCGCATGTGCCACATTGGAGGCAACACCTCCAGATTGGAAGATTGCTTCATGCACCTGAGCCTGGGCATGCACGCCATGCATCATACCATGGGCAAAAACGTCAGGATTATGTATCCCAGATTCCAGTGCTGCCCCAATTCCATGGTTTACTGCTGGCGTTATCCCGTGCATAGCTGCCTCCTGCAACCTCATGGCTGCAAGATCGCTAATCCCAACCGCAATACCAAAGCCGATGCCAGTCGTGAGCACGGTCACCACTATTGGGATAACGGCATCACGTAGCTCACACTTATACGGTGTGATCCCGTATTTTTTGAGAGTGGCTTTGATCGCAGCGAGCTTAGCACACGCAATCCAGAGCTGGCGCAGCCCCACCACAGAGGATACGTAGGACATGCCCATGGTTGGAAGTGCTAGGATGACGCCCACCCCTATTTTGGTGCTGGAGCCCCATATTTGCCGAATCTTTTTCACCTCGCGTAATTGGATTTCGTGGATTTTGTTTGATGCAACAAGGGACTCCAGCTTAGTTTTATAAGCAGGGCCATCGAAGTAAAGCATATCGTTAAGTCCCATTTTGTGAATGCTAAGGAAAAGGTGGTAATTGCGAAGAGTTGTGATGAGTGAAAAGAAACGGTGGTATCACCAGCATTCTTATAACACACCATAGCTGTCTCTAAGGGCCTCTCTCCACTCTGTTCAATGCACAAGGCTACAAACAAATTGGGAGAAGGCCAAGCCTCGTCACACCGGTTTAGTGTCTAGCTGAGGAGTCCGGCATAAGGATCCGTGAACCAGAGCTTCCGGGTTAGTCTATTGACCTCGAAAGCTCTTTTTGAAATATATCGTGCATTATTTGGCTTCTGGGGCGTTGTCGGGCCTTGACTACAGTAGTCGATGCACCAAACCAAAGCCAATTCTTGGACTACCAGCCGACTGCTCGAAGCCACTGGCGACCCCAAAATCCCATATAACACATCGGTAGTAGTTAATGGTCCGTTCAATAGCACAGCCATGTCCCAAATGAGCTACCAACACAGTCCGCGCCTAATAGCTAAAAAGAAGCGTTGGGTAGTCTCAACCCTAATCCAGCCCTGCCCAGCCGCCATGGCTAGCGAATTAGCACGACCCATAAGATGCCCCTAATAAATCACTTGATCGACATCCAGAGAATTATTATTATTTTGCTATTGATCATTGTCAAACATGTCATATCACGGGCATTGCGCTGTTGGAAGAGGCAACTATAACCTTTGCGTGGCTGTTAAGGGGCTCACTACGTTGCCGGTCGCCTCTCCGCACCGCCACAAAATCAAGACTAGTCTGAGATGCACAGCGCCTGGTGCAAAGCAGAGAAAGCCTCTTGATTTAGCATCTGCCTTGCTTAGGCTAAGGCATTTCAGTGCGGATTTACCCGTCTGAATCGGATATAACGGCACCTACCCGAGCAAAGCCTCGTATCTAGCCAGTCTCACCATAAGTCGTTCGAAGGTGGCGTTGTCACATGAGAAAGTAGTCGAAAGTTCTTGGGCTGAAGATTCTGTCCCCGCAACGACACCAAGACGAAGTAATGCAACATCCATAAATGCGATATAAGACAAAAAGATTTGCGAGACAATAGGTATGTTGATGAGAAAACGTCTCTTAACATAGACAATGTCACTCATAAAACCATAACCACTAATGGATCAAACAGACAGGGACCCATCGAAAGACAGCGTCCCAAAAAGAAACACCACCAGATGGAGAAATAAATATGTCAATTGAAATGTACAATTCTTAACCTGAGGCTAATTATTTCCATGGTGTTAATATATATTACAAAGAAAGAGGTTTACTATAAGCTCACTGGATCCAATGTTGATATCTTCTCAGTGATATTGTTAAATGAAATAAAAGACTAGAGGCAATAAGATAAGCCATCTCAATGTTATCAGTCATGGTAGATGTGTGGCCCGCAATAGAGTATCACCAAAAAGTTGGGTCCAAAAGGGTGTGGAAACGTTACTGCAACAGGTCACTATTTATTCATAAGACACGAGAAAAGAATAAAGCTATTGAAGAGAACCAGGAAGTGTGGAAAATAGACATTAATATTTTTGCAGTCTAGGTCCCGTTCCTGAACCTGATGATGCAGTTGTCACTCAAATCTCCATGGGTACATGATACGCGAGCTCGACATTTCTGCAAAGGGGTCAAAATGCAATGTGTGTGAGACTTTGGTACATACGACCATAGCTCTTAGAAAATACGGGATCCCGTCCGCTCTCCCATAGTCAAGCTGAGAAGCGGTGAATTAGTACTCGGGTCGGTGACGACCGGGGAATCCTCGCTGTTGTATGTTTTTTGTTATCTGGGCAATGTCTCCATTCATTTATTTTTTTGCCTCCATGATCTCCATATCACTCACCCTAGAGACAGGGCATTGTTTACTCTCAGTTGCCCATGGCAGAACGTCTGGCTTAGGGTCAAAAAAACAATGCGTGACGCACTTTTACATCTTGCACATATACTTGAGGCCTAATGACCTTGTGCCAAGACTCTGCGATAACCTTGCATCGAAGCGATTTTGCGGCTCAATCAGAGCCTGGATTCAAAGACAAGAATGGCATCATGGTCCCTGCCAATCGCACCACAACCCACCACAACGCTTTTCGCATGAACGCTTTCCACGAACCCTGACCATTTAAAATATCTCTTTATCTTGACCGCACCCTCACAAAGTCATATGACAAGGACTGCATAAATTCCACTTAAAATTGGCCATCCAGCGAGAACGGCGAGAACACAATTGCTGGCTTTGTTGGACAATACGCCATGGCCATCTTCCCAATCCGGTCAATTATTTCGGGCCTGGTCTTGCTTTTCGGGGTTTACTTTGCCTTCCAGTCGATCAATGGAGGAGATTTGAACAACCCAGAAATCACCTCCAGAGCCAACAGTCTTGTTCAATTGGCTTCAGAATGGAAGAGCAAATTCCAACCCGCCGCATCAAAAGCGCCCCTGGCCCCAAAAGTCTTCATTATTAGCTTAGTACGTTAACACCTTGCGTGTTTAAAAGGCTGCAAAGTATGCCATCGCCATATTTACTGTATGCTAACTCTACGTTTTCCAGTTTTCGGCGGAAGCTGAAGTCTGGTACAAGCATCTTCCTCAGAGCGGTCTGGGAGATTTAATGTCGCAGACCATTTCAGTGCCAGGCTTGAGCCCACAATTCCCCGGGATCCACTGCACGGCAGATGGGCAAATCTGCCAAGTAACAACGGCAATGTCGCAAATCAATGCTGCCACGACAGTTACATCACTTCTTTTGTCAAATAAATTTGACATGAAGAAGACCTATTTTCTCATTGCAGGCATCGCCGGTGTTAATCCAAGATATGGGACCTTAGGTAGCGTCGCTCTATCTCGGTTTGCCATTCAAGTCGCTCTGCAATACGAGATTGATCCCAGGGAGATGCCAAAGGGCTGGGAAACAGGTTACTTCTCATTCGGAACTCACAATCCAACTGAATACCCCAAAGAATGGTATGGAACTGAGGTTTTTGAACTAAACGAGGCCTTGAGAGATGTTGCTTTTGAACTCGCCTCATCCGCCGTTTTAAACGACACGACCGACGCCCAAGAATACCGATCCAGGTACAAGTCGAACGATCAAAAGTACGAGGCAGCAATAAAGCCACCCTCGTTACTCAAATGCGATTCAACAACGAGCGATGTCTTCTTCTCTGGAGATCTTTTAGGCGAAGCATTTGACAAAGTGACAGATCTATGGACGAGCGGGCTGGGAAAGTATTGCATGTCAGCGCAAGAAGACAATGCGATACTCGAAGTTTTTATCAGGTTTCATGTGGAAAAAATGGTTGACTTTTCAAGAATCATGCTTCTCCGTACTGGTATGTTGACTTTTTAGCCAGCCACTCATCAGAATTATCAGGCTAACCGAAATTGAAGGGTCAAATTTTGAGCGCCCTCCACCTGGGGGCGATCCTTTTACCCATTTACGCAGTGAACACTTGAACGGAATCCACATTGCCACAGACAATATCTTCCTAGCTGGAATTAAAATTGTCGAGGGCATCATTGGGGGCTGGGAGACATCGTTTAGCAATGGCGTGAAGGCTCCTAATTACATTGGTGATGTGTTGGGAACATTGGGTGGAACTCCAGATTTCATCCCTACCCGTGCATAAAGGTTTTAAGCCCATACTAGTACTTATTTGGAATATGGATTTACCAAATAAAGTTATTGGAAATGTGAACGGATCGGCCCACGCAACCAGGGATTGGGAAAGATCATCATGCTCTTATCAGGATGCAGAATCCAGCAAAGATATCATATGAACAAGAATTAAAAAGATTATTTCACGTATTTTTTTTTTCTTTCCGAGAACTTTGAGTCATTGTTGTTTATTTTATAGATAGCCAACAGATACTAAAAGTACCAAACGGTGTGGTAACTCTCAGTGTTCATTCAAACGATTTTGACTTTCAACCCTTATCCACCCATGACGACGGATAACTCGGCTGTTGGTGAAGGAAAAAGCAAATAAATCGGCAGATTCTGTTGTGAATGCCGAAATCCGGGTTACATTCAATAGTTGATCAATAGTCGATCAATAGCTCATAAAACTCGGGAGCTGAATGCACGTCCTTGTGCAAGACTCGCTTGTATCTCTGCTCCGCACCTCTAAGGCAAAACAGGCATCGGTTAGGTGCAAGTCCAAACGTCGACTAATCACATCAGAGGCTTGCCAATAGTCTTAGCACCGATGCAGTGAACTTTTCTAACTTCTTTCCAAACTTAGTTGATGCTCAGCTCATACGTAGACAAAATATCTGGACGTTGAATTACACCCGAATATGAGAATACAATGGATGAAGAAGTATATAAAGGCAGGCTGAGACTGTCCAGAAATTGATGATCCAGACTCAGCACTCTCAGCATCCTGTGAACAAAAGCATCAGTCAATTCTTCACTGCAACGCAACAATGCAACTCTCTTCGCACCAACTCGCCCTCTTGGGTCTCATGGTTGTGGGCCAAGTCAATGCTTCGCCAGTGAATGGCATTTCTAAACTGCAATGCCTTGGCGTTGATGTTGTGAACAAGGCCCTGTCAGCATACTCATCTGCCACGCCCTTCTGCTCATCCTTCCTCCACATTCCTACCATTACGAGCACGGCAACGGCCACCAGCTCAGTGACCACCACAACCACAACCACTACTACAACGGGCTGATACCATTACTGTCGGCACTTACACCAGCACCGAAACTGCGTGAGTAACTCATCCTTGGATGGTAGTAAGACTTACTAATGATGTGCGTGTTAGAACAACCACCGTCACGACTTGCATCCTGTCCTCGGCAAAGAAGCGTGACATTGAGCCACGCGCCGCCCAGCTTCCTGCTATCCTGTCATCCTTTGCCAGCCAGCAAATCTCCACTGCATGCAGCTGCTTGTCCATCCCAACCCCAAGCACAACAGTAACCGCCACTATCACCACGACGGAGACTGCTACTGATGTTATCGATGTTGCCGCCACAACCGACGTGACCGCTACAACTACCGTCACCGTCACATCTACATCCACCGACATTGTCTGCCCTACCCCCACCCAATGCAACAACCAGGGTCTCCAGTTCGCCGAGTACACCAACAGCCAAGGCAACAACAACGACCGCACCTACAGCCAGTTCAACCCCGCCATCTACAAGACTCAGACCCCTAACTTCTCTGGCGTCACCTCCACGGCTGGTGGAATCAACGTCGGTGGAGGCCAGACAATCACCGTGTACGGAACCAGCAACCAATTTACCAGCGATTACTTTGTCCTGGACCACCGCGGCTACCTCTTTGCTACTCTCAACGGCACCTACAAGATCACCGTCTCCAGCGTCGATGACGCAGCATTCTTCTGGTTAGGTTCCGATGCTTATTCGGGGTGGACCCGCGCCAACGCCGATGCCACCATCACCTACAACGGCGGTCCAGGCAGCGGCAGCGCAACAGTCGCCATGGTTGAGGGTGAATACTTGCCCATTCGCATCATGTTTGCCCAGGCGCAGGGCAACGCCGTCTTCCAGGTCCCCATCGCTGCACCTGATGGTACCGTATTTTTGAGCTCTAGCACACAGAACTCCCCCTACCTGATCCAATACTCTTGTGACGGCACCACCGCTCCTGCTTATGCAACTTGGGGCCAGGAATCCTAAATGGGAAGCTAATACCGGTCTTGAAAATGTTAAATTTAGTTAGACATAGACACAATTTACAATATAATGATGCCAGAGGGGCATTTATATAAACAAGATCGTGTTCATCGTAGTGTTATTCGTCAATCTTAGTTGTCAGGAATCGTACATGGGTGAATATGCATCAGCCATACCACGTGAAAAGGTCCTTCGTGGGGGTATCTCGCGCCTAGATCGTTACATCCATATCAAACAAGCCGTTAATCCAGCTCCATCACTCTTAGCTCTGCTTCTTCCAGCTCTCTCTTCTCGGCTTCAAATTCAGCTGCTTGGCGAGCCCTCTTGTCACGCTCATCTCGGTACGCATATGCGGCCTCTCGAATCCGCATAGCACGCTCTCTCATCCTCTGGCCGTAATCTCTGAGCCTCGCTTCCCTTTCAAGCCTATCCAGCCTCTCGGCCTCTGCGCGAGCTTGTCTCATTGCCTCTTCTTGAGGGGTTCTCACTCGTTCCTCAGCTGGCTTCTTGAATTGCTGCTGCGGCTGGACGTTGACAGGTTGAGCCCGTTGGGTTTTAGGGTTCCAAACGAATGGGCGCGGTGTGGCTAGTGGCACTACTCGGACCCGCCGTTGGAGCTGGCGATCATATTGCAGTCGCTGCTGAGGGTCAACAAGGATCGAGTAGGCTTGTTGGAGCTACAATGAAGTGCAAGTCAGAAAAATTAGCCGTGGTAACCAGTGAGCAGATCTTACGAGCTGAAATTGGACAGTAGCTTGGGCATCGTCAGGATTTCTGTCAGGGTGCCTCAGTTTTGCAAGACGCTTGTAGCTTGCCCGAATAGCAGCTTCGTCGGCATTAGGGAAAACCTCTAGAATAGCATAATAATCTAGAAGTACCTCGGTCGTCATTTTTGCGGGCGTTGGATAAGGTGTAGAGGGTGTTAGGTGTTATGCGCTAGTCCCCACAGAAGGATATTTCCTGCATGCGATGGGAGTGAAAAGTCCAGATTTCGGAGGCGCTGACCCCAAATAAATCAGCAACAATAAGCAAAGCCCTCGCGACTCATTTCAGCTGAGCCCCGGCCTCTGTTATGCCTTGTGCATATGCAGAGGTGTGGAGAGCCCTTATCTCCTGGATATCGTTGGCTCGGAACGGACGCTGGGACGCGGACCCATTGGAGGTCCCATCGCCACGTCAAACAATACGACGCGTGGGCAGCACCGTGAAACGCCGAGAAAAAGAAAAGAAAGCAAATGAACAAATGGGCGAGCAGAATTCAGGAAATTTAAATAATAATAAAAAAACATTCGATTGGCGCGAACCATCTAACTTTTACCCAGCAGATGCTTTCCCGCTGTCCCGTCGCAACTCAGATTCTACCCCAAAAGCCTAGACCAGCCAAAAACCAGCATTACATCTCAAGGTAAAACACACACACAAACCATCTCCAGCCGCATCTGAGTGAACCGCCACTCACGCCAATCGCCCGCACCCACGTCTTGAGGTGCGTGACCCTTCTGCGTTATGCTCCGCATTTGGGATTGTGGGTGCAACGCAAGGATCGTTGCCTGCCCAAAACTCTCAGACGCAGGAAACATTGTCAGATGACGAGAGAACTGGATGCGGCATCACGTGTGCTCGTGTATTGCACCTGTAATCATCAAATCCTTCTTTAAGCATTACGCGGTCAAGTTGGCGTATGGTTGCCAACCAGTGATCGCTTTCTCCTCAATCTCCAGGCATGGTGGGTGATAGGCACCAAGCTTAATGCCAGCGACGCTTACCCTGAAGGGTAAGATCAGATGATGAAGCTCCAAGCCTTCATTCAGCTCGTCGGCATTTTCCATCTGTCTGGTTCTATTTTTCTCCCAAGGATTTGTTTAGTCCATGTTGGGCTGATTAGATTATCCGGCTTGGCCCGGTGATGGGTGCACACTGTTAAGCTTATCAGGGCCATGACAATGACTTGCAGTACATTTTTTTTATATCGGTACCAGATGAGCCCAATTTCTGCAAAACTGATTCGCCCTTGATAAATACGGACTAGGGTATTAAAGAGCCAGATAACAAAAATTGACGTTCGCAGTGACATGCGAACAATTTGTGTGAACCCTTGCAAATCGGCACATCATCATCTATCTGACGTCATGCTCGGGGTTTTCTGAAACTGGGAGAATACGAGTCCTGCTTCAGGGGCGGATGACGATGTTGGTAAACCGATACGATATTGGAGACTGGATTGTTCCAGACAGAGAATGGACACGGGTATGCCAACTGCTGGCTGGGCTGCATGCATTTATTAATCTAGGCCAAGTCTCTCTAGTCTTCCATGTGCATCGTGCCAAACGTCAAACCAGCCTGTTTGACCATGGCATCAGTCAAAAATAGAGGCGGACCAGGGGCGCGCCCGGGCACCCGCCATGTTAACGGGGGTGGCGCAGCGCCGGGGACAGGCTGCCTTAGGTAAACAGGCGGCCCACTAAGCTTCTTTTTCGGATGGGGCCGTTGCAACTCAAGAAGAAGAAGAAGTGCACACCTTGTTGCATCATCCCATCGCGTTCGTTCGTTTCGGTTTCGACATCTGCATGCATGCGCGCTGTCGCCGGAAGACGACAGCATCAAGTCATCATGCCCTCCAGCACCCGGGACCAGCCTGCGCGGGCGCACGAGGGCAGCCAGCCCGCCCGCTACGCCGACCGTGGCGACGCTGAGGAAAAGGGTTCGGCCTCGCTGACCCCGAGACGGTCCGCAGACAAGATCAGATGCCTCGACGGGCTTCGCGGCATCGCTTGTCTCATCGTCTTCAATTATCATTTCTTCTGGCCCTGGACGCCCGCCATCATGCTGGGCTATGGAGCTCTCCCTCCCCGATCTCCTGAGCCGCACTGGGGCTGGCCCTCGCTGCCCATCATCTGCCTCTTGCACCGCGGCCGCCCCATGGTGGCCATCTTCTTTGCCATCTCAGGCTACGTCCTCTGTAGACACATTCTGAGATCCATAAAAGAGCGACGACTAGATGTCGCCTACCAAAAGCTTGCCTCTGCCGTCTTTCGGCGCGTCTTCCGCCTCTATATCCCCCCCACTATTAGCATGCTCCTCGTGGCAATGTTGGCTCAGATGGGTGCTTTTCGATCCGAAAAGTCCATCTTCACGGGCCCTGACTCGGCCTACATCAATGCCACCGTGACCGTTATTGAGGTCCAGAACGGCACCTGCTCAAACACGTCCCTACCCGTGTCTGGTGCCGCTGGCATGGCAGCTTATATGGGTCTCGAGAGCCCCAAGTACTTGCAGAACATCTCCGATTGGACCGATATGCTGTGCATAAACCAGACCTCGCGCTTGTTTGGGCCCTCATCTCTCTACATCTTGGAGGAGGAGAAGGAGCCAGAGTCGAATGACACAACTGCCTTGAATGAGACGATCTTGGCGGCAGAAACACTCACGCCATATCCCTATGCCAAGAGTGCCAAGAGCGCTAAAAGCGACAAGCCTAAGCGCAACCGTAAACCAAATTACCCTGGTCCCATGTCATTGACCCTTGACGATGACAACTCAAATACAACCGACACTATTAACTTGACTTGGGTTGCACTTGGTGGCTCGTGGGAAGAGCATCCCTTTATCCACGACAACATGACCTATGCTCTGAAAAACTTCACAAGAGCATATGCGGAGTGGGCCAACCCTTTCAATTTTGGCCATTACCACCCGCGGTACGACCCGCATACATTCACCATCCCCATGGAACTTCGCGGCTCCATGTTTGTCTACCTGTTCTTGCTGGGAACTGCTGCTCTAAAAGTGAAGTGGAGGTTCCGCTTCGCAGGGTTCCTTACAGCCTACAGCTTGGTATTTGGACGATGGGACATGGCCGCGTTTATGGGAGGTACCCTTCTTTCAGAGATTGATATCCGGAACTCTTTTGAGCCTCCATCCCCCAGCAACCAAGCATTGCCCTCAGGCACTGGTTCTACTAGACGCAGGGTTTCTCTGAAATCAACACGTGGAGAATCTGCAACGTGGTGGCTTGTTCTGTTTGTGGCGCTCTATTTCCTCTCATACCCTGACGCCGGTGCCGAGTGGACGCCAGGATTTGCGTATCTCTCCACATGGGTTCCCAAGTACTACATTCCTCTGTCGGGATGGATGTTCTATCAGTCCATGGGTGCTCTCATGTTGCTTCGCTGCATTTTACGCAGCCCTGTTCTCTGCGCTTTCCTAGAGGGACGCGTGCCACAATATCTTGGCAGGGTCAGCTTCTCGCTGTACCTTGTACACGGCCCCATTTTGCACAGTCTTGGCTTCTGGATTATGCCAAGGTTATTTGACAACTTCGGCAAGATGGGAGGCTATGCCATTGGATGGGTCACTCTGTTGAGTATAACACTGTATCTCACAGACTTGTGGTATAAGAAAGTCGATCTCTGGAGCATGACTGTCGGAAGGAAGGTTGAGGCACTACTGGCCGAATAAGTCTGGTAATTTGTCATTCAGTGGGGAAAAAAAGTAGATATGGCCGTCCGGCGGTCAATGTTGATTACTGTACAGGTTGATACTTAAATTTTGGAATATGCTGCCAATGTACATTTGCCTCCGTAGTCGGCAAACTCTTCGACATTAGGTAGTGCAACCTCGCGATCGAAAATATGGAATTCCACAAAGTTGGAAAAACATCCTTGTGATGTAATGAAGAGCCGTTTTCCTCAAACTCTAGCCCCGTCTGCCCGGTGACCTATTGAGCCAAGATGTTCCTGCAACGAGGGAAGCCGATTTGTTCCCTTGAGTGATTTATTCAATATTGTCTAAGAAATCAGCGTCATCGCACATTTGAGAGCAGACCACGACGTATTTTGCTATCCAAATCGGGTCATCCGACTGATATTCGACACAGGCGTGTAACAGCTTTTACGCTACTGTGTGCTGCCAAGTGGCGTCAAATTTGACACCGACATCTGCACGTGTTCCGATTCAACCCTTGTCCGGATTACCTTTCATAGTTCAGGGGCTTAGGTCTCAAGGGCGTGGTTGGCTGCGGAGATAGATGCGTGGCAGTCATTCTACTTTGCCCAATAGGTTGTAGGTTTGTCTTCGCACTACAGCTGCAGGGCGCTTAAACTGCCTGCCCCTTCATGCCTAAGAGGATGTAACCCTCCTGGGATTTTATCCAATCTTCAAGGTCTAGATGGAGTGAGTTGAATTAAGGCGGTTGAGGAAGAGCGGTCACCATGATCCAAAATGGCAAGCCGATGGGGCGTATTTTCCAGTACTGCTATTCCTTCATGTTTATAAATCGAAAATTGTCCCCCCATCCGAGAACTATTAGCCTCTATTTTAGTCTCGTCTTTCAAAACACCTGCTTCAACCATGTCAAGATGATAAACGCTGAACAGAGTCAATGTCACAACAATCACAGCAACCATGTGGGTATCCAAAGGTTGGTAATCATCCACCTCCACCTCCACCTCCACCTCCACCAATGATCCAATGATCCAAAGCTCCCAAATATCCCTTTCTGGTCATCACTTTGCATCAAACAGATTTGAAATGGTCTATAACAATCGTGGTTTCTTTTTTCTTATTTGGGGCATTAGTTCGCTGACCTCCATCAACCAGTAACGAAAAAGTGAGCACGCCTCGAAGTCTTTGCCCTGCCAATGTCACGACATTTCCTCAAGCGAGCACTCATCCGAATATTCGGATGTCCATTGGAAATAGCAATACAACAATTAAGCCAGCGCATAGTTCACATAGTCAATTAGAGTACATTCAACTACTCAGTAAGGGTCTGCCCAAGACCCTTGTTGCCAAATTGACCCAAACCTATAATGATACGAGTCCTCTTGAAAGGTTTTGTCATGAAACATGTGGCATAGACAGTTCAACTATCAAAAACAGAGTTATTATTGGCGAGCCACGGTCTTCTAGTTGCTGTGCCTCCAATGGGTCTTGTGGAATATAAAGCGAGCAACCTGTCATGGGTGAGAGGGGTCTCGCAGAATGATGTCACGAATTAAAAAGGATGAAGCCGTTTTCTATCTATTTCAGTCTTATATTGGTCAATTATGTATTTAATTGTAGCTTTTATTCATTATAATAATATTATTATTATCAAACAACTAGAAATTTTCACTTTTGCAATCTTGCTCGGGACTCAATGGAGCCAGCTCAAGCTCGTCCATCATATCTCTCCAAAGTTCGCCTTCCAAGCCTAATCGTGTGGTGAGATTAGCCTCACGTAGCCATAAGGAAATGGCTTCATACTCTCTCCTAGCGCGTTGTCGAGACCACCACAGCATTTCAAAACGGCACATGAGCCCAAACCAATATCCATAAAGCCACAGTGCTTTTTCGTTTCTCTCAGCGAGCAAGTCACGGAATTCGGCAAATGCTTTGGCCAGAAACATTTTGTATACGAATGCATTAGACGGCGTTGGCTTGAGATTACGCACAAACGCGGCCGTTTTGATGACTGGCAGAATGACCTGCCCCAGAGGCGGTCTTTGAGCGGCGGCTCCACCATTTGCGCCCTCCACCCTTGTACTCGGCACGCAAGGGGCGCCTTTGGGTAGACCATCATGATGATCTACTATGTTTTCCAGTTCAAAAAATTCGATCCATTTTGGCGGTATTATTTCCAACGAATGCGTAGTTGCGGGTAAGCGTCCATCTTGCTGGTCAAGGAAAATAGGGCCAAGCAAACTCATTGCTCCCTCCAAATACGGCTCCATAGACCTCATCAGGGGCCTGACTCCAGCCTGAAAAGCGAGCCATCTCTGACGATCACTATTCTTTTCCAAGGCCCACGAGGTACCCGAATAAGGCTCGGTGTGACCAGTACTCTCTGATGCAGGGAACGGAAACGCAAGTAAACTGAGAAGCGTTGCGCCCAGAAACAGAACGTTTACTCCTGACTGTCCAAGGTCCTTTAGCGGCGTTGAGGCGGCCTTGAGGTAGTCTTGGATAGCTAGAGACTGCTGAAAATGCTCAGAGATGCGATGACGGGTGTCTCCAGGTGAGACGTGTCGAAGGTGGCACGCCGCAATGGCAAGCATGGAGTTGCGGACCAAGGGACTGGACTGAAATAGCGACATAAATTCATCAGTGTGGTTCATGTGAAATATTTCAGTCCAGTTCTCGTAACAGTGACGTATGAGATGCATAGTCGGGGTACCGTCCCTGGTGCTCGACAATGAATAAGGCGCCACTGTGACGGAGTTCAAGATCGAGAAGCCCTCGGGATATTTCTTCCCAGACGCCAGTTTCGTCAAGCTCGCAGCGCTTTCACTTTGATTGTCATCGCCGCTGTATACGCATCCCCAGCCGTTTCTTCTGCACCTGTTGCAAATGGGTCTGGACTCATCGCACTCGCACCCAACATTAGCTCTTCCTATCAAGCGCAGCTATTCCTCGAATTAACACACCTTGACCTTTTTGGACTTGCACGTCAGGCAACCGGACTTGGTTCTTTGGAAAACCTTCCGTTTCCTGTATCCGCGGACGCTTGGGTCAAAGTCGCGTGTCATCAGAACCCGGAATTCGGCCATGATGATCAAAAGACTGCGGCACTGTCCTGTTCCAGACGTCTAGTCTAGGATGAAAAAGGTAACCAACCGTGGAGACGCCATTAGTTTTTGTTTTTATCTCGCAGAGCGCCGGAATGGAGATAAGTAGATTAATGTCCGCAGGGCTGAACGTCAAGAGCCACTGCAATGGACCGCCATCGCTGCCGATCCTTTGGTGGGGGCGACGTCGCTCGAGCCAGCTCGGTTGCCTTTTATGGTTTGGCGCCGCCGCCATCCCGTCAGCGACGGGATTCGGAGACACCTCACAAGCCAATACCACGGAGGCGTGCAAGGGGGCAAGAAACCAAAGTGAACACAGTTCGTCGTAGGAAGGGGGCTTAATGGAAATTCCGCAGTATAATACAGCTGCCGCATGTTAGAATATAAATATTCCCACAAGTCTCGTCTGGCAGACAATCATTACCCCATCATCCTTTGCATATACACTTCACACCACAATCCTTTCTTTCAAAACACAAACAATGCCTCACAAGTGTTCTCCTCAGCAGAAAACTCCCTCTAGGAAACCTATACCTTCGAAGGATATGGAAAGGTTTCCCGAAAACTTTGCCCCCATCTTCTTCCAGAACCAATTCCGAACCAAAGTCGACTTGCCCACGCCAGAAATGTACCCCAATGTCAAGGGAAAGTGCGCCATCATCACGGGCTCCAACACTGGACTTGGATTCCAAGCGGCAAAGCAACTTCTCTCTCTTGGACTGTCCCATCTTGTCATGGGCGTGCGTTCACTTGATAGGGGCAACCAAGCCGCCACCCAGCTTCGTCTTGCCAACACTGATGCAAAGATTGACGTCTACGCTTTGGACATGGAGTCCTACGACTCGATCCAAACCTTTGTCCGCAAGTGTGACGAGAACCTCACGCACATAGACATGGTGATTTTAAACGCTGGGCTCTCTCCGCTGCACTTCCAGACTGCGTCTTCGACAACCCATGAGAAGACCATCCAAGTCAACCACATCAGCACAGTGCTGCTCACATTTCTCCTTCTTCCCATTCTAAAATCAAAGACAAAGGGCTCGGAACCACCAAGGCTTACTCTTGTCAACTCTCTCACGGCCCACCTATGCAAGTTACCCAACAAAGACCAGCGACCATTCTTGCCATCATTCGACGACACCTCAATCACTCCATGGGACCCGCAGGAGAGATACGGCGTGTCGAAATTACTCTGCCAACTCTTCATCGTCAAGCTGGCAAGCTTAGTAAACCCCAACGATGTGATCATCAACATGGTCGACCCCGGCCTGACCAAAGGCACCAGCCTTGCGCGCGACGCCAAGGGTGCTTTTGGCGTGGCTGTCAAAATTTTCCTATCCATTGCTGGGAGACCAGTGGACAGAGGCGCTGCAACCTATGTAAATGCGGTCTTGGATCAGGGTAAAGAATCTCACGGTTGCTTCCTCATGAATTGCAATATTTCTCCGTGAGTTGAACTCCATTGAGTGCGGTGTTGTCTGCTAATTATTTTTCTGTTGCTTAGACTCGCTCAGTGGTATTATACAGACGGACAAACGTTGACTGATGTGATTTGGACTGAAACGCTCGAGGAGCTCAAGTTTGCCAAGGTTGAACAAATTCTGGCTTCCTTGCAATCCTAAATGTTGAAATATATCTCTTCGGTGCTCTTTTCTTATATCCATTCTTTTCTGACATAACTATATTTAGTAGCAACTCATGTCTTGGATAGTTTTTTTATATACTTCTCGCGTTTTCTCGGCGTCGAATGTATTAGGCAGAGTTGACTCTCATTGGATATTCTCTATGTTTTTCGAACAAAATAGGACCAGTAATATTTGGTGCGAAAATAGTGCAACGTCATATGGTGCATGATATCAGGAACTTCTTAAATTTCCCAGTCAAATGCTGTAAATAGCCAGAAACGGCAAGGAAATATATAAATCCAACTCTCATACATCCAATCCGGGATCCGCTCTTTTAACTAGGCAACCATTTTTTTAAAGATACAAGAACGCTTCACTTATAAAATACAGGGCATTAACATTAGCACGGCTGTCAGCCATTCGTAGTCAGCCAGAGTTTGGCGCCGCCTCTTAGGCCACTGCAAGCTGCTTGTTCTTCGCTGCTGCGTCGGCGTCATCGACGTATAACCGCCGTTCTTTGATGTACCGAATGACCGAGTGAGGAGTCATCCATTTTACGCTCATGTCTCGCTTCAGGAAGAGCCTGATTTTTGTGCTGCTCACATCGTTGGCGACCAGTTGTGGGACGATGACAATGTTCTTTTCCCATGTCTTGAGGTTTTCCAGGGCAATCTTCAGGTCCGTTCCGTTTCGCTCGATAACGAATGTGCCGAAGTCGCCAAGGATATGGTCGAGATCCTTTTGGTTCCAGATGCTGGGGGTAGACATGGTTCCAATGAGGTCAGCCCCGGCAAGGAGCATAATCTTGGCTGGTCTTTGGGTTTTTCCATCTGTAGTGTAGACGCCTCCAATAACCTGGTTAAGTTCATAGTCGAAGTCTAGAGCATTTCGGTTAGCCATTGATCTTGGTATGGGCCCAAAAGGGGGGGGGGGTAAGATCTGGGGGTGAATTACGGTCAAGGACAGCAGCAGTAGGGCTATATTCAGGTTGAATCGCCTCCCAAGGGTCTACCATGATCCAATCATCTGAATCTCCAGATTCCTCTGTTGCCAATTCACACATGCGCACTCTGTTGGCGGGTGACGCATTAGCCTACGCAATTTCCAAGAGGGGGGCGGGGAATAGCGGCGTTGCTTACCGATGATGTGATGGGGCGAGTCCACTCTTCTTGTATGCATCGGACACTGGGCTTAGAAAGCCACCAACAACCTCGTATTGTGTATTGATGCGGGCATAGTCCTTTGCAATCTCAAAAATTCTGAGATGGAGAATTGAAATGGGTGAGAAACTCTGCGAAAAAAGACAAGTCAGTGGGCATTTCCTTGCGGGTTGGGTCGGAGCGCAAATTCCGATGGGGGGATTGCTTACTCCGCAGGCTACGAGGACCAGCGGGATGCGATCCGAGTCCTCCTGTTGCAACCGTAACCTATGGGTCGGGAACTGGTAGTTTTCGAGCGTCATTTCCGACGCAGAGGACGTCGAGACGGGCGCGGCTGGCTTCATTCTGTGCGGTGATAAATCGGAAATCGGAGGTCGGAAATAATTGCGATTCCAGAGCAGCAACTCTGGGAAACGGGTGGATGTCTGCGAACTCGTCGTTGCTCAAGAGGCGACAATGTTCATTTATTGTTTCGTGAATAGTAGCTGACAGAGGAGGGGGGAGTCAGAGAAAAAAAAATTGTGTGGGAGGAGAGTTAGTTTAAAAGTGAAAAGTCTAAGTCGACGATGAGAGGAAAGGATGGCTTCTTGTTGACTTGGTGGCGGGGATGTTTCCGGCCTAACACAAACGATAGTGCTAAACTGGAGTGCTCGAGTGACCTAGACCCAGCATGACATTTCCCCATCTACTCCATGTACTTTTCGTAGTGGCTTTATGAAATATGGGCCCCGTAGCTGTGCTATGCTGTCTTAGTGCGAACGCACCATGTTGCAGAGGAGGGGCCGGAGCTCCGTATCGGATGCCCGGAGGCAGCCCGATCTCAACCAGGGTTTGGATCGTCACCAAGTGTCTGGAGCCTGGTCTCGGAGCAAGGGATGCATTGAGCATCACGGGGTGCGAATCGCTGGCCAGGGCAGACCTGATGCGCCGCCTAGGCCCCTCACGTGTGGCCATCAATGTCCCAGGCCATAGGCTCAGCCTTCAGTTGCGGAGAAGCACTATCCCTGCAGTGCGGGGGTCCCGCGGGGAACCACAAAGCGCCAACAAGTCCTGTTGTTCCCTTTTCCGCACCCAACCTTTTCCTCCTGTCCGGATTCCGCTAGTGACCAGGTCCAAATGCATTTCGAAACGCTGTTAGGTAAAGTCTCGTAAGCATGTCCTTTTTTTTTTTCTGATAGGATATATTCCTTGCCTCTGGTTTGTTGCTCCGTAATTGCTCACTCCCTCCCTCTCTCTCTCTCTCCCTCCGCCGCTCGCTCAGACTTTCCCACGTGACGGCCGCCATGGCCAAGCGAGAAGAGCATTTTGGGTCCCGTGGAGAGTCCGAAAAGAAAGCCCCCTACACACGTGATGGCGGGATCAGATCTAGATCCCAGACACAATCTTGTTGAGAACCTCTGTGCGTTCGACTATGTATCTCACGTGTTATAGAAGGTGGGTTTGGGATCATCGGTGCCCCTCAAAGCCAAGCGGCTCCAACAAGGTTGGCTCCAGTTGTGGCAGTGTCAATCATGCCACTATCCTATCCATGATTTACGATTGACTTGAGTGGCAAAAGTGTATACATAGTTTATGCAACGGCCATCCATTGAATGTGCCGAGACATAGTGCAATATGAATGCTATCCTGGTGGCCTGGCGCAAACCTTAGCTGCCAGCTTGAAACATGAAACGTCATATCTATCTGCCACAAATCACATGCTAGAATGGAAAACATTGCCGCATCACTGCCCATCACGTCATGTTGATCATGGCAGTACAATCGCAATTTGCCTATCCATTGGTGTCGTGCCACGTCCAATTGAACAGAAGGCTAAAGTTTGTGCGGTCGGTGAAATCAAAACCTATTTGAAGTCAAATTCCCCGACAAGACGGATATTTCTATAGTGCTGTGGGAAAGCTGCTTGCCAAGTCTGCTTTAGGGAGCTATCCTGCTTTCATCTCCATGATCAGGTTCTATTCGGAGCGGGAGCTACCCTATAGCATACGGCCTCTAATTCGAAGCACCCAGATGAAGCATCTTCGTGATTGGTTGGGCGAGGTTGAAATCGTTTCAATAAAAACTGCCGGGAACATGGTAAGCATCTGGGATCTCCGAGATCCAAAATGGTTCCCGTTTAGGTGGGCAGCACCTCTGCACTGAGCGGGAATGGTGTCAGAGATGTGCGCAAAAGCGCATTTGGCGGAGACATGGGGATTTTAAAGGGGAATCGATAAATGCCATTCATTGTTCAAAGACTGGGGCTAGAATCATGCATTCGGTCAATTGCTGACGGGCGCACAGATGGGAGACACATGGGCAGAGGAACAAATAGCGCAATGGACCGCAGTCTGGGTGATGTTGGATGCAGCGACTGGAACATTGTGTTCACTGCCAAGGGTCGCGGCGAATTGATTCCCATGGCTGCTCGTACTCGTGTCCGGTGCTACACGCGATTACGATGGGCCTTTGGCGTCTCAACGGCTTGGATGGACCTAACCACCCACAAGAGGTGGTAAATACCCATTGCTTATGGACACAGTGGAATGAATTACATCCATTGTCAAAGGATTCCTCCCCCCCTATTCGTATTCGTCCTTTTCGCGTGGCATCCTCATCTCCAGTCTCAAATCTCATCTGCCCAGGCTCTTAGCCTCCGCCATCCGGCTCACGGCGCAGCCAACCATATCGCAGAGATTTGCTCACCCTGTCGCGCCAAAACCGCCGCTTGTCCTGTGTTGGCAATCTGTGGACCGCTGTGTGGGGCGGAGAAGATGGCATCCGATGCTCTCAAACTGGGCCGATGTTTTTTTTGGTAGACGGGCGGTGAAAGCGTACATTAAATGCGAAATACAAAAGCTCAATCGCCTTGAGTTTGAGCTAACGCGTCAATTGACCGTGTAAAAAAGGCCTTCAAGTCGACCGTGTGCCTTCCTTGATCGCTGGCATTGCTCGTCTTGTGCTCCGAGTTTGGGTTCAGACCTCGCGCCAGTTTCCCGTTCCAGTGTGTCAAGTCGTCCCAAGGTGGCCCCCATTCAATATGGCGACTCCGAAGCACCAGTACGAATTCGGCGGCCCGTGAGTGCTTCCATTGTCTTATACGGAATAATCCACAGCCATATGCTAACATTGCGACAGCATCGGCGCTGCAGGCATCGTCTTTGGGCTTCCGGTCTTAATGACTGTGCTTTTCCTCGGCTGTAATGACGTCTCCGGCTGCCCTGCGCCCGCCCTACTGCATCTTCGCTCTCTTACTTGGGAAACCCTCAAGACTCAGATTCCATGGCCTGAAGATGGTATCCGGGGATTCGTTAGCTGGGAGGTCACCGGATGGTTGACCGCCTACTATCTCCTCAGCTTGATTCTCTACCGGGTCCTTCCTGCACAGGAAGTCTATGGCACCAAACTGCGCGAGTCTGGCAAGCCTCTCAAGTACCGATTCAATGGTTAGTATTACCTGGCACTTATTGGCATGAAACAAAATGAATGCGCTAACCCTTTATTCCAGCTTTCAATTCCACTCTTGTTCAGCTTGCTGGCTGTGCCATTGGAACGTATCTTCACGGTGCTAACTTTGTCGTGTGGACCTTCATCACAGACAACTATCTCCAACTTCTTACGGCAAACATTATCTTGTCTTACATCCTCTCCATCTATGTCTACGTCAACAGTTTCAGTGTCAAGAAGAACAACTCTGAAATGCGCGAGCTGGCTCAGGGAGGACACACTGGCAGTTTCATTTACGACTTCTTCATTGGCCGTGAGCTCAATCCTCGAGTCACTATCCCCCTGATTGGAGAAGTCGACATCAAGGCCTGGCTTGAAATGCGACCTGGTCTGACTGGATGGGCTCTCTTGGACTTTGCATTTATTGCTAAGCAGTACCGTACTTACGGATACGTCTCTGACAGTATCATCATTGTTGCTATGGTCCAGTCTTACTACGTGCTTGAAGGCCAATATGCCGAGGCTGGCATTCTGGGTATGATGGACATCATCACGGACGGACTGGGTTTCATGCTCAACTTTGGTGACATCGTCTGGGTGCCATTCCTATATTCCACTCAGTGCCGCTATCTTTCCGTCTACCCAGTCCACCTCGGATGGACTGGCGTCACTGCCATCGGATTGGTCTTTTCTATCGGACTCTACATTTTCAGAGCTACCAACTCCCAAAAGAACATGTTCCGTACCAACCCTACGCACCCCTCTGTCGCCAACATGCCTTACATCCAGACCAAGAGGGGAACGAGGCTCCTCACCGGTGGCTGGTGGGGACGCGCCCGCCACATCAACTACTTTGGCGATTGGATCCAGTCTCTTCCATTTTGCTTGCCAACAGGTATTGCCGGCTACGTTATTTTCCCCGCCGGTTCTGCTCTGGCGAGTGTAGGCGTGAGGCGCATGATTGATGGCCGAGAGGTCATTCAGGGTGACGCCGAAGGATGGGGAATGCTTTTCACTTACTTTTACTCGGCTTGGTTTGCCTTTATGCTTGTCCATCGTGAGCGTAGAGATGATGCTGCATGCGCCGAGAAATACGGCGAAGACTGGGAGAAATACCGAAAGCTTGTGAAGTGGAGGATTATCCCTGGAATCTACTAGACGGATTTACTGGAGAGAATCATATAATATATCTGACAATATTCTATCCCGCTACTATAAATCCATGATTTCGTCGGTTTTAGCGCTTTGTGATTCGTAGGATCTATGTAATCGAAACGGCTGATGAATTGTGCGTGAAGATATCGTCTCCCCAAGTAATTAGTTTGAGAGCTGCCTATCCCTATTTGCTAGTTTCATTGAAATTTGTTCCGTTCTTGGTTTCGGTCTCTGGAAATACTGGCGTACCAGCAATTGAGAGCACGGTTCCGTCATCAAGCACCCAGCCTGGATAACGTGGCACGAAAGGCTTGATTATCCCTTCTGCCTCGAGTCTTTTGAGCGCTTTGCTCCCTTTTAGCATCTTCTCCCACAATTCAGGGTTTTTTGTCATGAAGTTATCCCTCCTAGCCTTCTGCTCTATTTCTGCTTCAGAAAGAACTGGAGCGTCACAATCGTTCTTGGTACTAGCTTCCAGGTTTACTATTACAAGAGTTTTCATGAGTTAGTCTTGAGACAAATGATGCCAAGTAATATGGATGAGCAAGGGATGATTCATTGGACATGCATTGGTTGGTAGGTTCCTGGTTATTTTGTTCGACGTGTGTCTGATTCGTGCTGGCGACATTGTCACCAGGTAACTGATCATTGGAAGAGTTGCCTCGAGTAGGTTCCGAGTGGTCCGACATGATTGCTTACACAAGAGATAACAAGAGAGCCTGGGAACTTCTGTGGGGAGGGGGAAGGTAATAATAAATAAAAAAGTGGAATCTCACATGCGTTGCCTAAAGTAGCACTTGAATCCAGAAATTTGGTTGGATCAGTGGCAGCGTTTGTGGGTTCTACATCCTTTTTTGGAGCTGCTAATCCTTCATCACAAAATAATAATCCAAATAATTATCCGATTTATACTTCTCCAAAATTGTAGCATGTGATTCGAAAAATCGGTATGACTCCATCAATTGCGGCTTCGGGGTCTGGCAGAAGTTGTTTCTGATTCCAGGAGCTAAAGTTTTAATCGTAATTCGCCTTTGATAGTATGCATGATGTAGTATTTATTGTAAACTATCGGAGCCTCAACTTCGTAACCTCCCTCGAGTAATCTTCCGTGGCCGTCCTGCTGGCCTGTTGCCTTCCTTGCAAATGCCAATGTGCTTGAGATGCTCCGAGGAATCGTCATCGAAAACAGCCTGAGAACAGACACACCGGAAGTGAGAATGCCGGAACTTGCATGAGGCCTGCTTGAGATGTCTGCGATAGTGGTCTTTTCGAGGGTTGGTGTACCCGCAGCGACACTGGAAGACCCTTGTAGCAGGTGGGATATGAACCCGACTCTTGTAGTGCCGGTGAAGGTCTTTCAAGCTTTTGAAAGACTTTGAGCATCCTTTATCACAGGGATATTGTGGCTCATTGCTCATGTTTAGTCTAATTCCCTCAGAACATTGAACTGTAGCTGGATCAGGGAGATTTGCCGAGTCCGAATGGACTGGTTGGCTGTCAACAGATGGCACAGGTGAATCGAAAACTTGTTCAGGGTTTTCGGCATCAGTATTGATACCAAAACCTTCAAAGTCTTGAGATTTGACAAAGCTAGATTCCGTTTGGCTTGCGCTTGCATCAAAAATGGCTGGCGCCAAATTCTGTGCGGGTATGCTAGTGCTTCCAACATCTGGTTTTATTAAACGAATCCCGGGTCTCGAGTCGGTCGGTTCAAGGAGAAAAAAGAACAATTGATCATCTGGGGGCAATCCGAAAAGACCGAAGTCCATGTCCATTTCCGTGTCTGTTTCCCCGGCGCCCGTGAAATGACTAGATCCTGACATCGGCTCATCAAATATATCCATGATCTCTTCAGATGTATTTATTAATTGATACAAAACTGAAATAATATAAAATCTAACTAGGGCTCGAAGTGAGAGGTATTAGAATCGAGCGGATTTGTTGGAGAAGGTTTGGCAGCGATGCATGGCTGGTTAATGGTCAGGATAAGAGCAGCTAGATACTCTCTACTGAGACCAACAATTCTTATTTTCCTGTATGAACTGGAAAGGTTTATCCGTCATGAATGATGTCGGTTGTGGTGGTGTTTTGTCTAGCTGCGAAATGCTTGGTATCATAAAACCAAGCTTTGTTTTCATCCCGAACTGCATTTGTTTACTTTGAACCAGTTATTAGTAAATTATCAGTAGATTTTAATTGTCTGTGGGATATCACACACTATAAAAAGGCGAGTTGAGTGGAATGTTGCCGGTTTGAACAGGCTGTGCCGTAATTGTTCTCTGGAGAAAATACGAACGAATCCGTCGTGTAGAACAAGCTTTGATATGCTCGGCCTATGGGGCCCATCACCTGGGATAGGTCGGTTCAGTGGTAATATTTTGGTTGGAAGAGATACCCTGTCAACTGCCCCATCTCTTGTGGTTGAGTAACGCACATGTTAGTCCTATTGTAGGACTGAATTTTGGGCTTACCAAGTTGACGGATAATTAATTGAGCACTAAAATCATCAAATATGAGTGAGACAGCACCTGATCTCATTAATATAGGCAGATAGGCGGATTAAGGCTGAATGCCGGGTTTACTGGTTGCCTTTTGCCTTGCGGTGGTCAGCCATAGAAAACTGGCCTCAAGCGTGGTTTGCCTGACGGTAGAAACTGGCCCCATGAGAAAACTGGCCCCAGAGATGATACTGGCCCCAAAACATGTACCTGGAACGTTGTCACCGACACTAGGTTTGATAGAAGAAGCTACCAGGGAGGGTGTACCCAATGCACCTCGCCCAGGTTGGCACAATCATGAGATGAGAGGCGCATAAGCTTGCATGAGGTGCAGTGAAGTGTGAGGACATCAATTGGCTAACGAGTCAAAACACGGCTGAGGATTATGCACAAGACAACTGAACTAGCCGCATCCATACCTTGATCAGCCTCCTGGGCGAACCAGTACATTAGATCGCTTGGGGCCACTTTCAGAATTGGCTGCTGTCACGCGCTCTTGTGGCGCAAATGTGACCAGGTCAAGGCAGAGCTGCCCAGAGACCCAGTGTGAATGGATGAGTTTATGATGCACATTTGCGTTATTTTCTCGCATGAGAAGAAATTTAGCCTTGGGTAGCTGTGTGTGAAAACATACTCCTACGATATTACGAAGTGGGTATTTTGAGAACAGGCTCAGGCTCCATTTTATCGCATTTGTCTACTAGCAATTATATATCAATTAGCTAGGACCAATTCGGGAATTCGACCACTGCTATTCTTATCACAAGAAAATAATGCTAAAATGGACCCTGCACACCGAAATTTAGATGGCAGGTACAAAACTGGCCCCAGACACTCGAAGTAATGACTCGTGATCCGCCGCACTGCCACAGGGGCTCTCAGCACAGTCATCAATCTTGGGGCCACTTCTGGAGAATAAGCCTAATATGGCTATTGGGAGAAATATGGCCCCAAAATGCTTGGCGTGTGGTGGGCGATCTTGCTACTCCTTATTGTGCATCGCAGGCTACCATAATTTTGGCGTGGAAATATTGGCCCCAGATGGTTATGAAGCTAGGAAGAGAATTGGCCCCAGATGAGGCCTCACATACCACTGCTGATGCCTTTGAGGTTGCACGCACAATTGCGATGGCCCAGCATTACAATCTTTGAAGATAAATAGATGGTCTGACCCTGAGAATTGTGGTTATATTGACTAGCTAGTTGTCACTGAAGGCCCTGGAAGAAAAGCCTAGAGCAGTCGAAAATTCAATTAGCTTTCTATAAGCCTTGCACTTCTTCACAAACTTCTACGGCTGTCCCCGAATACGAAATATGTCTTCCTCATCAACAAGGAGAAACTGGCTTGAGGTTCCAAGAGAGTATGATTTCTTCTGAAACCCACTTTTAGAAATGCAGCAAACAAGCGTTCTAACAATGTTTACAGAGGATCTCAGCCAGCCATGACTGGAGGTGTTCGAAGCTCGCAAACATCATACCCTATGGATTCTTGGTTGACTCAAAATTTTAGCCAAGAACCTTGGAGCGCGATTGGCTACGTTCGAGATGGGTCACGCTCCTCTTCCAAGGGTACAGTACATGGAAGTGGAGGCGCCACCGTTGGAAGCGGCCGTAGTGTGTAGAGCCAATGCACAATCCAGGGGAAAATACTGTTGTCCAAGCTCAAAGGATGAGAAGTTTATCGCATCCAACTAGGTTTTGAAGATAGTCATTTGGGAACCCGGGCATAAAATGTTTGGTATGGGCGGGGTGAACCAACTCAGAAAAGGCCGCTTTGCCCCAGTAGGTCGGATGTGTTGATGATAACGAAGGAGTTTTTGATGATTTCAATCAATGGCCGAGGTGTGATTTTGAGTGGATAGGTTTAATGTATTACGTGTCATTAGTGCACCGCTTACTCAGTACATTTCCACAAACGCAGAACCCATTGTAGATCTTCTCATTTACCTAAAAAAAACATGACGAGCCTTCCTTGGTTCCAAACACTCGCTACCACTCTCGAAGACGAAGAAGAGAGGGTATTGGTAGATTTGCAATGCCACATTTCTAGCTTATGTCAGAAGGCAGGCATGTTTGAGTGAGCTGACACGAGATGAGCCTGCCTATGTATCAAATATCACCTGCTTGAGGAACCATTTTAAGACTAGCCCCATTCATTCACTCGCGTTCATCATTTGACGAAAAGTGACGAGATGTCTGTAAGTAACTTGATATGTAGCGAACAAAACCGAACAGGGGCACATTCTTGAGCCACAAAAAGCTGGATAATGTTCTTCGAATGTTGAGCTGGTGCAGGAGCGCCTAATCTGAATTTCTCATTTCATGTATCCCTGACCAGGCCGAATAATTCGTATAATCGTTTGCATTGATTAGTATTCAATCTAGCCTTTGCTTCAAAGGGCGCCTGCTCTTGCGAGAAGTAAACAGTAGATAATGCCGTGAGGTTAAGAACAGTGAGATGCAGACAGTGAGGCTCATACCCAGCCTTTGACAGTGACCAAGAGTACCTCAAAGGGTTCCAAATTTTCAGTTTTCTTGACGCCTGACGTGAAGAGATTTCGGCTATTGCATACACCCAGCGACTAAGCTTTCAAGGCGCATAATCGTTTGCATTACTGGGATGGTACCGAAATTATCAACTCTACGTTGGCCTCGTTCAGCTATGTGATTACCTTGTCGTAGTTGCAAGTTGCAAGTTCAGAGGTGGTTCAATGGTTTGCGGCGCTACTAGAAAACTATATAATTGGAGACTTAATGCGTGCATTGAATCTGAATTGACAAAGGATAATTTGATCATCTAGCTGAACTTTCCGAGACCGAGTTTTTCAAGGGTCGTCCTTGCTACTAGGGGGGGTAGGGGAGGGGGGCTAGGTAGTTTTGCCTCATGTCATTCGATTTAGTGCCCGCGGAATGCGCGGGGTCGTCTACAAGCCCCCTCGATTTAGTGGGATCTGATTGCCAAGTAACTCACCCGAGCGCTCAAGGTGCCCTTATTTCCCTAGCGTTTACGGATATTTTCCCCAGGTGGGTTAATCTGCGTCATAACAGTAGATAATAAAAGCTAATATAACTACTAAAGCTGGCCATTTAGACCAACAAGTAGGGATCGTTCTGTTACAAATTTGGGTACTAGCTAAAGAGAAAGCGATTGCTTTTGGGTCTAGACCAATAGGTATATGAATTGAAAGTGTTCGTGTACCTTAGTAAGATATGATGAACTAAGCAAGGTGCATAATTTCAAAGAAAGAAACACCTTCATGCACCCTTCCTCCAACTATACCACCACGTGCCTTCCCAGTGTGTCTTTGATATGTTCCAGCGTCTAATGCAACGAGGGAGTTTGTGATGTTGGCTTGGAAAATCCCCTTGTTGCCCATGTCAAATATTATGGTAATACCAGAAGGACCTTTGTTAGAGACAGATGGGGGATACTCGCTCGCATTTCCCCACGGACGAACGCTAGAAACACCGTCCAAGCAGCCAACATGAATAATCTTTCCATTCTTGGCGATATATCCAGATTGGTGTTGAGTGTCGGCGCCAGCAGCTCGGAGATCAAACCAAACAATCGAGTAAGGTCCAATTCGAGCATGGCCCCAGTACCAAAACTTAATCAACTGCGTAAAAGATCGTTCGGACCAATTCTTGTCATGATAACCAACACCTGAGAAGGAAACATGTTCTCCCTTAACCATCAAATCAACAGTCGCTTTTGCGTCAGGAATGATGTTTGCCCATCCGAAGCAGGGAGCAACCTCCATTGTGGCTCCGATAGATTCTGGGCTGCAAGGGTATCTTGGTGGGGCAATCTTTCAAAAATTAGGAATGTGGAAACGAAGAAGGATGATAGGAAAGCCTTACCGATTGAAGGGTGAATGTGCCGTAAATGTCATCTTCTGGGGAGTTTATTTGGACTTCATACCTGGGTAGTAGCGATGATTGGCCTCTATGTCCTTCAAATTGCATGGTCCAATTTGGGTGTTTCCACTTGCCCTGTATCAGGTGTTCACCCATGGTGATGGTTGCACCATCCTCAGCGCGAACATTCGACATGTACTTAGTACCATTTTTGAATGTTCCAGCTATGGACATGAGCGTACCACCACGACCTGGTGAAGTCAAGGAGTCTTCTCCAGCCTCATTGAAGACAGCTACAAACGATTCGTTGATGGAAGATGTCGAAACAACATCGAAATACCACCTGAAATGAGTTAGCCAGGGAATTAATAAAACAAAGGAGACGGCGTCTCGGTCTACCAATCAAAACTGGTGCGGTTTGGAAAGGGTGCAAGCTTTTGGCCATCGAAGGAACCAAGTCCACCTGGCTGTGACACGAGCTGAGCCTCCACAGTGCCATTATGTGTTGTTGATGGCAAGTCAATGACTTCAACCGAAGGTCGAGAGGATCCCAAGACGGATAAATAACCAACCACAGTCAAGATGGTGCCCTTCATGGTGTAGGACAATGCGTAAGGTGTAGTATTAGGTTTAGAGGACAGTCTGTCGGTCAACAACTTGATAAATTGGAAGGCGTGAGCTGTATTAATACTCAATTATCAGTGCGTATAAAGAATGGCTACGACCTTGTGCCTCGGAAGCAACAACTCTCGTTGTCTTGGCATTTGGCCATCCCCCGCTTGAAGACTTGGCAACGGCATCCTTGAATAGGAAAGGAAGGCCTTGACAGCATGCAAGTGAAATTAATAAACCAGATGACCGCGGATGACGCATACGAACCCGCGGTTTATGCTGGGTAGTTTGATTGACTGTCAAATCCTCAAGAAAGTCTGAGGTGGGTACTCGACCAAGTTCCTGATGTACACTGCCTCATGGTTCAAGCAATCTTAGCCAGGGCCGGCATTACTTTCCAGTCTGAAAAGCTTGAAGTCAGCGGTAAGCTAGGACCAAATGCCAGAGAGGACTCAATTTTGATTCTAGCACTAAGTGATCAGAGGAAACTTTCTAACCTCCATGGTACGAAACGACAAGTGAGCGAAGTCACTCCAACGGCTCGTATCAGCACGATTAATCGTACCCACCGTATTAGCTTGCCGGACTACTAGCCTCACTAGGACAGGTGTATGCTTGCTTGAATGCGAACCCGCGGGTTCGGGACATCGGTGTCTGGCTCTTTCCGGACTGATAGGAGCACTGACATCATCTTTGAAATTAGCAGTTGGTCTGCCCCGCTATGTCAATGAAACGAACACAATGAATTGGGCCTCCAGCGCCAATAAAATCAACTGTCGGAGATTTTTACCTAACTTAACTTGCTCAAATTCCCTCTCTTATCCTAAGGCTAAGTCTTGCCATAATAAGACCAATGTATCATCGAGATATGATGGAGATATTTTGCAGATCTTGAACTCACTCAGGGACTTTCCCAGATCCAAAGTTAGAATTGTTCTCAACGGGAGCCTCGAGCCTGAGGATATATTACAAAAGCTGACTGCTGAACGACAATTTCCAAATGAGGTAACTCAAGAAATATACGAAACAACAACGAGCGATGGCCATGTGATCAGGATATATGGCTTCGGGAAGAAACCTTGGGGTCCGTGTGATTCTGTTCTCGCTGCAGTCATGGACGTTTCGGTCTTAATCTCCCACCGATATCGCTTTTCTTTGGTAGAGGCATTTCTTTTCTTGGTTGTCCTGTTGATTTGAAACTCTAAAAAGTCTGTGTCAATCCTCACGCCTAGCATTATTGATCTTCTTCTCAAGCGGGCAAAACCAGCCCACCGAGTAATCAGTGATGCCTACCACAAATTATGACATGGACCCAGAGGCTTTCATCAAACAGCCTTCTTGTTCTAACATAAACCCGTTTCATCATTTCCCATTCATCAAGAAATATCCTCTGGTAGTATAGTCCTATTGCGAGTACTTGGATTCTAACTATATCTCCTTGAGTCGTGTTCAATATCTGACCAGACTTTGGCTACTACACTTCCCATTACGTCCCTAAGCCCGGCAAACCAAAAGATAAGTCAATAATCGTAATACGTGCAATTCCTTTTGTGCATTACAGCTGATAAGAACTAACCTCAAGCCATAGGAGATCATTTAGTAACACACAAATACCCCGAAAACCAGCGAGAAGGTCAACTTTGCCTGACAGAGGCTGCCGTGGCCGGCCTCAACACCATCCGGGCCGTGTTGTGACCAATAGCATCAACAGGTCAAAACGACTCCGACCACCAGAACAGCTACCTTGCAACAACACCTATAAATGATGTAGATAGGACCTTCAATTGACGGGGCGATAGCTCCAAATACATCTGGAACTATAGCTATCTATCGATATAACATCACCATGAGTCGTTCATTTAGGACCCTAAAGTGCCAACGCCACGCGTATTAGGGCTAGCAAACGCGTTCAAGTTCCAATAATTGCCATGATGGCAAAATTCGAAGAATGTGGAATAGGAGAGTAACCTAGAATCTTTGGGAATAAGTTCTCCTAGCAAAATGCGAGAGTGCATGTTCAAGTTGATGGGTCAAGGATAGATAGGCATGATAATGTCTCACCCTAGCTTGTTTGAATTGACTATGAATCCATGGATACATTTCGAAATGGGTGTAGTTTTTTTTTTCAAGCCGTTCAACAAACGTAGTGAAATAAATGTTGTATTGTGAAATCTCTGCCGCACATGGGATTGAGCATTTCTAACTGGTTGGATGGAGACTCTAGAGCTGGGGGGTATAATACGCATGTAATAATGAAGGACAATGATATCCAGGTCGGAAGGATCTGATCGGGATCTCGAGTTAGTCAAGCCGCGATCGCCACATGGGCCTACGTCCAATAGGCTATAACTCTGATGACCGAGAACATGTTATTTGCGGGGAAGAACAGCGGCGAAGCAGCCTTTGGTGGGGTACCGTTCCTCCTCGTCAGATGCCTAATGCTTAACGCCGATCAAACATATCAAGCTGAATTGAGAGTGTTTTTCCAAAGAGCGATGCATTGAGGGACGTTTGATGTCTAATAGCTCAATAGCACGTCCACATCATTATCACCCGGAATTGCACCATCAACAAAAAGGAAACAATAATCGTTCCGGTTGAAACCCAAGGTTTGATTACGTTGAGGCCGGGAATATTGCTCGGATGATGGGATCTGGCCACCGGGAGCGGCCGGTCGATGTGGTCTATGCGGGGGGCAATTAGAACGCGGATGCCTGTCTTGTTGCCACCTCAGCTGGCCCAGCGCATCGCTGTCGGAAATTGTGTTGCTGAAGTGTCAATGAAGAACGGCAGATGGCCGTCTCATGTCCATTAATGCTTTCAACCCGAGAGAAGAAGTTGTATGCCTCATCAGGAAGACGAGCCAATCCTTTTGCCCAATCCATGGCCACCAAGGAATTGAACAATCAACATCGCGATGCTGACGAGGTGCATAACCAGCCCCACCCCAGTCTGTAGCCAGCCATTGCTTTTTAACTGCCGAGCTTTCCCGACTCACGCGACAATTCTGGGCCACGTATTGCGCCGTTTCGATTGATGCATTGGGGAAACGGCAATGCGTAGCGTCTCAATCTCCGAAGGCTTGCTGTGTCCCCACCGTTCATTTTCGTGGTCCGCATTTTTGTAGCAGATTTCTGCTGCCACGCAGCGGCTTTGCGCTGGGATACAACCTCTACGGGCACCGGCCCCCAGGCTTCCGCGCATATGCGGAAAATGCGTTGTCCCTACATTGTCGTGGGGAATCATGAGTTTAGATCCACTAGCCGCTAAAAATACCAATATCGGGATTCTTGTCGGTGTAATTCATCGCGGCATTGTCTATATAAGAGGTCTTGCCTCGACTGTGAAACCAAAATCATCAACCAACAATCCAACACTCTCAACTCACTCACACTCTCAACCAACACTTAAAACCTTTTTTCGATCTTTCGATCACCAACCACAATCAAAATGTCTTCTCCCGCCACGTAAGAGCTCCCCCAAAGCACTTTCCTGCTCCTTTCACATCCAGAGGCTTTCTATCAGTCCTACGAGCCTCCCACCTTTCTACTCTTTGCTTGCTTCCACGGCATCTTCTGCCACGGAAGTGAAGCAATGAAGAAGCGAATTTCCACTTGGTACAAATACTGACACTCAGCAGCGCCGAGCAGCAGCAATTCGTTGTTCCCCTGCCCACCTCCACCGGCCTCTCCCAGCCTGCTGGTAAGCAAATCCCAAGAGACATTCCATTGCCACACACTCACATTTCCAACAGGTCAGCTCCTCCGTGGTGCCACTGATGACGAGGGCAAGGCCAAGGCTGCCGCTCTCCTTGTTGGTGTCAAGCTCGACCTCGAGGCTGAGGTTCACTTGACTGCTCGTGTCAAGGGTGATCTTACTGTTGGTCTTTATTAAAGCGTGAAATATTGCATGGTGTTGGAAGCGGTTCAGGGCAATGATTTGATTTAACGACTACATTCCTTTTATCTACGACTACAAAAAGGCTCTGGCTTCTTTCAAGCAGACTTAAACAATAGAACAGGGTTCTGTTCCCCTTTTATCAACTATTTGCTTCATTCGGTGAATCATGTCTTCTATATTGTCCAGAATACGTACTTGACCCCCCGAGATTTGTCGTCAAAATATGATTTTGGTTGGATTTCGTCCAGTCTACAATGGCTACTATTTAACTATTATAAGCAATATAGTCACTGAATCGTTTAAAAAAAATATCGTTTCTGAATGATCGACGTTTCTGTGATGTGATAAGCTCATGCAACAACGGGGCACATGCAAACGATGTGGCCTGCATATGCACTCTTGTGGCGCTTGCAAGTCGTATAAACTTTTAGAAAGCTTGATTTAGTTGATGCTTGCTGGCAGTGTGAAGAACAAAACCCAGATGCTACTCCATGAGACTTGATGTAAGTGAAGAGGTTGTTGGGTCGTAGGGGCATCGTGGATGGGAACCCAGTAGATTCACCAATTATTACTGGGAAGGTAAGATCGCAATAGGATAAAGGATTTTTTTCATCAGAGAGTAAGAAATTGCCCAAATAGCAAAAATAAACGAAGACAACTAGCTGCGCATACTTCGATAGCAAACCCAGGTGATATACTCCATATAGTGTAGGTTACGTTTACAACAAATCACATCTGTTGTGCTTTGGGGATGGAATTTTGCATTCTAGGTTAGGAAACCTGATTTTTAATTTCTTAGATGTAATTAAAGTATCAGGGAAGCATAGATCTGACAGTATCTGATCCCATTCGGGTTCAGGGCCTGGTGTGCTCGCACTTGACACGGATGTGATATTTATTTCAGCATGTAATTCACCAGTTGTCCCTGGATTAGATTGTCACCGAATTTGACCTCATTAGTAGAGTGGAATAATTATCACCAATAGTACCATTTGTAAGAGACTTCAGGCTGTTCCTTTCCTCTAAAAAAAGAGGTGATGTTAGCCATAAGCGACTCATGACGACTCGGCTTGGGCTGTTCTCCTTCAAAGTCCTCCTCTACCGTAACCGGCGCTGACCTCAAATAGCTATAGTGATTTGCAGAAGCCAATATATCATTAATTACTTGGCTTGTCTAATGTTTACCATATAGCCTATATGGTGAATTACTCAAAGAACATATCTCACTTCTCTACATACCCCAAATTGTGAGCCGATGAAACTAAGTCGTAATTCTATCAAACACAAAAGATAAGAAGTTCTAATAGAAACATTTGAGAATAATAAAAATAGCCGACGGCCCTATTACAAACCCGGCTAGCTTCCTGATGTTCATCTTTTTACACTAAGTGCGGAGGCCGTTCGGAGGCGGGGTCACTTCTAAATCGGCTCCGTCGCCAAGTAGCCATCCGTCCCTGTGATGAAGAAAGGTGGAACAGAAACGAATCCAATCAGCGCTCATTGCGATAGGCGCAGATGATCAATTAGACAAGGGTCGATGCGGGGGAATTCGATGGGTGGTTATATATTTCCGAGTCGTATTCCCAACGTCAATGAATTGCAATTGACTTGCTGCACTCTGCAACTTTAAAGAATCCTTTTTTGACACAGAAACACTCTAATCATACGACTCGCCCACAATGGCTATCACCAAGTTCAAGATCCTGGTCCTTGCAGGCGATCATGTTGGCCCAGAGATCATGGCCGAGGCATTAAAGGTGTTGGATGTTGTCGAGAAGCACCGAACTACCGTCAAATTCGAGCGGGAGTTTGATCTGGCCGGCGGCTGCAGCATCGATAAGCACGGCGTCCCCGTCACAGAAGAAGTTGTCCAAAAAGCGCTGAACAGTGATGCCGTTCTTTTTGGCAGCGTGGGTGGTCCAGAATGGGACCGATCCGGACCTGGCCCCGAAACCGGCCTGCTCCACCTGCGTCAGCGACTTGATGCCTTTGCCAATCTTCGTCCATGCGAGTTTTTGGTTCCATCGTTGATTGATGCCTCACCAATCAAGCCAGAAATCGTCAAGGGGACCAAGTTCATCGTCGTTAGAGAGAACTGTGGTGGCGCCTATTTTGGCGACAAGATTGAGCTGCCCGACAAGGCATCTGACCCCTGGACATACACGCCGCCAGAGGTTCAAAGATGCGCCCGCGTGAGCGCTGCTGTGGCCCGAATCATGGGTCGGGATGGTGATGGCAAAGGTAGCGGCGGACCGGCTGTTGTATGGAGCTCTGACAAGGCCAATGTCCTTGCTAACTCAAGGCTTTGGCGACGGGTGACGCAGGAGACATTCGACAAGGAGTTCCCAGACATTGAACTTCGTCATCAGCTTGCCGACAGTATGGCGATGCTCATGGTCAAGAACCCGCGCATGTTTAACGGCGTCATCCACACTGACAATACCTTTGGAGATATTCTTTCTGACATCTCTGGTGGCATTGTCGGAAGCTTGGGCACTTTGCCTAGCGCCAGCCTGAGTGGGATCCCAGGTGAAGGTAGATGCAAGGGCATTTATGAGCCGGTTCATGGAAGTGCCCCAGATATTTCTGGCCAAGGAGTTGTAAACCCCGCCGCGCAGATCCTTAGCTTGGCATTGCTGCTGAGGTATTCCTGTGGTCTAGTCGACGAGGCCTCGGCGATTGAGCAGTCTGTTGCCCGAGTTGTTGACTCCAAGGATAATGGCGGTTTGGAAATTAGGTCCCGGGACATGGGAGGTACCGCCGGAACCCAAGAAATTGGCGATGCGGTTTGCAACGTTCTTGGAGAACTTCTATCGGCTTGAGTAGGATAGTCATAAACCACATTGGCTCCATCATGGGACTTTATAGGTTGATAGACATTTAGATGGGCGTGTTGTCGGGGATATGCCAATAGAATTCCATTTTCTTATATCGCCTTCCCCATCATGCCGTAAGCCATGACTATGCGCTTTTCACCAGAAATAATTCACCACACCTGAAAAAAAATTTGAGGACTTTGTATTACAATATTCACAGTGTCTCTGTACCGGCCTTGTATCCTGCGATGCGAACGGATCCCAAATACTTTCCGCTGACCCTATGTAAACGCCAAAAAACGCTCAAGCGACACAAATTTCCAAATAATTGACCTCTTAGCCTGCGATTTGCTCCATGCTGTACGTCTCTGGATGCCAATATCATTTCTTCTTTGTGTCATCCTCTTCGTAAGAATGGATCTGATATGGTTAGCATCTCAAGGCCAAGGTTCGTGTAGTTCACTGCCCACCTGGTCTGCTACTTGAAGCCACTCCTCCATGCTCCGGACGTAAGGATCACCAGCTGCATCGCCCAGGGACTCGTGTCCCCAAACAACCATCTCATCGAACTCGGCCGCAATTTGCATTGATCCCACTCGTTCGGGAGGATCGTCTCCGGTCTCGGTTTGCTCAATTACATCGGCCGAGGGCGCCTCATCCTTGTTTCTTTGTAACACAACACCTCGACATTGCTCGGGTAATTGGATCGATTTACCGTGGAGCTTTCGACCTCTAAAATAGGCGACCTTGGTCCCATCTGTGTGTTGCACGAAGTTAGTCCCCGAGCAAACCACCTGCGTCTTGCTTTGGTAGACGTACCTTCAGTCATGGTTGGGTTCCAGTAGTCAGACACTGGTTCAACAGGGCCATTGTAATGCACTCGGCATGGCAAAATATTTGCCACGGCCTTTTGCACCTTATCTTCTGCTTTTAGAGAAAGAATTGGTTGAGACATGGTTGAATTGTTGCAAGGACAGTTCTGGACGGTGAATGGGCGTGGCAGAGTTCAAGACGCGTCAACGCGTTAAGAGTTGCCCCAAATTCCTTATCTAATCAGTGCTGGCAGAGCGCCTGCGCTAGCGCCTCCAATGTGTGCAAGGTAGCGTAGCAAGCCTCATCCGCCAACTACAACGGATCCTCTTGTCAACGTGCAAATAATTACTAAATTAATTGCTACTTCATATTTTATGCATACTGTAAGAGGACCTTTAGCATCTATTGGGGTATCTCTAAACTAGAAAGCGCAGCGTTGGGAATGTATTACGAAGAAGAAGGACAACCTAACCCTTGCGCTTCTTCTTGGACTTGCCGCCCTTGTGCGCTCCTCCGCCCGAAGTTGTCTTGGGTGCATAGCGATTTGAGTGATCGACGTCGAACCCGGACTTGTGTTTTCGAAATAAAAGCATGGTAACTCGAGCATCCTCGATGCTGGAATGCGCTCCATCTTGGATCTCGATTGCGAGAAGCTGCTGCGCTAATAATCTCAAAGCCGGTTTCCTCCCATTACCATACTTTCGAAACGCGGGATACTTTGCTGAATCTCGTATATCTCGCGCCGGATGACTCAACTTCAGTGCCTCGAGATCGTGCTTAATGTCGTGTCCGATTAAGATCCGGCCTTGAAGGAGCTTGTCGATGTCTTGTTGAACCTCGTCGAAATCCCGAGCAAATCTCATGCTCTTCTGGCTAATCCCGCTCACGGCAATCCTCCAATTCGTAACCTTTTCCTTGGGCTTAACGTAGGAGTCATAGACTTGTCGCCCATGAAAGTCGACAACGCTGACACGAGCCAGTGCAGATTCATAGCCACCGGGTCCAACTCCTACCATTTCACAATCAATGGCCAGATATTTCCCGATCTCAATCCCCTCTATCAATCCACTGTTGACCTTGTCCTTTTCAGAGCTTAACATCATGGAGTTGTCTTTTGTCCCCAAATTGTAGGCCTCAGCTAGGGCTTCTGCTGAGATGCCATTGTCTTGAGCCCATAAGGTGAGTGATGGTGAAGTAGTGTTTGTTGGCCCATCCTCAACTTTAGAGCTGTGCACGCCGCCCATCTGTTTTTTTGCGCTTGCTCTGGGGCGTTTTACCAAGTTGGGTTGTTTTGTTGACTTGTCACCCAGTTTCGATTTCTTGGGTGGTGGGCTAGTGGATGGTGTTGCAGATTTCCGCTTTAGGGAGGGCTTGGATGCGGATTCAGCCTTGAGTTTCGCTTGGAGCTTCTTCCAGTTGGAGGAAAGTTCGGCCATCGTCTATTATGTTACGTGATGATTAATTCCAGATGCCACGTTCGACGTGGTTGGTTGATCATTTCTTGATGATCAAGCGCTGCAAAATACTTTACTCTAGTCTCAATGCGCCTCTGACGAAATTAGCCCGGTTATGCATCTACCGGGGTCTGATAAACATAGCTCAGCCTCACCGCCTTTGCGATAAGCCAGCAGTTTCTAGATTCTGCCAGACCCCGCCAAAATTCCTAACTTTTGACCATCGCGCAACTCAACACGCGACAGGGTGGTTTTCATCAATAATATCGACACGCACGACAATTTCATCATGGGTGGTGGTACTCCAGCTGGCGAGCCCTCCGTGGGCGCAGATACCCCCCGCCTCAAAAGCAAGGCGACTCCTGAAACAATCGTAACAGGATGTATCGCTTGGGTCGAGAAGGAAGGACAACCACGACGCGCCGAGATTCTTAGCATCAAAACTACAAAGAGTGGAATGCAATTTTACTGCAATTTTGACAATTTCAACAAGCGACTCGATGAATGGGTGCCCGTAGCGAGAATCGACTTCAGCCGCGATGTTGAATGGCCAAACCCAGACAAGGACAAGCCAAAGGACAACAAGACGACCAAGAAAGCGCCGACCGCTCAGTCTAAGAAAAATCAGGTCTCAAAGAAGGCGCAAAAGCGACCAAGCAAGAGGGAACAATCTGTAGCATCTGAGGCCAATACTCCTCATCCATGGACCGGTAAGTTAGCTACCGAATGCGACCAGTGAGTTTGGCTGATAGCTTTCCTAGATTTTGTAGATTCTCAATCGCGCCAAAAATCGGCATCTGTCGGCCCAGAGGGAGATTCGCAAGCGAGACCGAGTGTTGAGGGAGGTGCGACGCCTGTCGCAGACGAGATGGATGTGGATGACAAGGACGACGACGTGAGGAATGAGCCGGCAGAATTTAGTCGAGGAGTCGAAATCGAGAAGCTACGAACGTCTGGATCTATGACACAAAACCCGACTGAGGTTTCACGAATCCGAAACATATCCAAGGTCCAGTTTGGAAGGCATGACCTATATCCTTGGTACTTCTCGCCATATCCCGAGGCCTTTAGCCTGGAGGATGTCATCTTTCTATGCGAGTTCTGTTTGGGTTATTACGGCGATGAAAAGGCTTTTATGAGACATCGACGGAAGTGCAACTTGCAACACCCCCCAGGAAACGAGATTTACCGAGACGACACCTACTCCTTTTTCGAAATCGATGGTCGACGACAGCGAACATGGTGCCGTAACCTCTGTTTGTTGTCTAAGATGTTTCTGGACCATAAGACACTTTACTATGATGTAGACCCATTCTTGTTCTACGTTATGACAACACGATCAGACAAGGGTTGCCACGTGGTTGGATATTTTTCCAAGGAGAAAGAGAGCGCGGATGGATACAACGTGGCTTGTATTCTGACCCTACCACAGTACCAACGCAGGGGATATGGTCGATTGCTAATTCAGTTCTCGTACGAGCTGTCAAAGATCGAAGGGAAATTGGGCTCCCCCGAAAAGCCCCTTTCCGACTTGGGTCTTTTGAGTTATCGACAATATTGGTCAGAAAACATTCTGGACCTCCTTCTCGGTTATAATGAACGAGAAGAGAAGGCCACTATCGAGGCTATTTCCACGTCGTTAGCCATGACAACCCAGGATGTGGAGCACACGCTACAAGCAATGCGAATGCAAGTCTATCATAAGAGCGACCACAAAATTGTAATCCCCGAAAATCTCATCAAACAACGAGAAAAACAAAAGCTCAAGCGGAGGAGTACTCTTGACCCTGCCAAGATACAGTGGAAACCGCCAGTGTTTACAGCGTCAAGCAGAACATGGGGTTGGTGATGGCTTTGGGTCCACCTGGCAGGGCCGCATTGGGCGTGTAACAAGACGATATATGTACATAGTGGTGGTAGAGCGAGTATTTTTATAAAATGATACCCAACTTCAGTCATAAAGGACAATGATGATGGCAGTGTGGCGGGCATGGTAACTCCTTTCCCTTAAGTAATGTTGGGGACTTGATGGACAATAGTGGCAAGGGTTCCCACTATCGGGCGCTAAAACACGCTTGGTTGTACCCCAGCCAAGGGCCGCTTCGACGCTGGCAGTCCCTTGTCTAGCTGCCCCGCGCCCCTTGTGTCTCGCCATGACAGGCCAAAGCCGCATCCCTGTCTCATGTACAGACTGAGCTGTGGCAAGCTCCCACCGACGTAATGGCCATCAGATCTCGTGAACCTGCCACCCACACATCGCATCCCGCACGGAAGCGCAACGTCGGGGCACACCACACTCACCACACGAGCTGGCCTCGGAAATTGTCGATACATTGACTGCTTCGACACCTGCTACGACTCGACTTCCACTAGCAATCCGATCGAATCCGTCGCCCGCTGCGACAGCGTTGTCGTCATGATGCTGCGACTACTGTCAGCAAGCTTGCTGGGCCTAACTGCCCGTCTCGCCAGCGCCAGTCCCGAAACAGATCAATATCGGCTGTCCGATTTCATCTTCGCATGCCCTGACTACAAGCTCTATTCTAGCTATGCGCAGTACGTCCCATCCTTCCAGCACTTCTTTTTTTGCACCGACTAACGAAGCCATCTCACCTCCAGCCGTCCGCTCAGCACCGGGCCCAGAGAGCTGCCATACCAACGACCCATGCCCAGGTGCCGAACCTTTCAATCGGACGAGATCGAGAGAGTTATTCAAGAGGTGACGTCACGAATCTCAGATCCGGATCTTGCGCGCCTGTTCGAAAATGCATTCCCCTCGACGACAGATACGACAGTCAAATTCCATACCAAGGGCAAGGAGGAAACAGGCTTCCTGCACATGGGAAGCTTCGGTATGGGAGGTGATGGCGCATGGGGGGGTCCTCAATCCTTCATCATCACCGGCGACATCATTGCCGAATGGCTGCGAGACTCAACAAACCAACTTCGGCCATACCAAGCACTGGCCAAGAAGGACCCTGCCATTCATACTCTGCTCGTCGGTGCCATCAACACACAAGCAGAGTATGTAATTGCCTCTCCTTACTGCAATGCATTCCAACCACCTCCGATCAGTGATCTTCCAATCTCCAACAATGGTCAAGATGATGTGGTTCACCCAAGATACGAGCCCTATGCCGTGTTTGAGTGCAAGTACGAGTTAGACTCATTGGCCCACTTCCTGGCCCTTGGCAACGATTTCTACGACCACACAAAGTCTACCGATTTTCTCACCAAGCGGTGGTACCTTGCCCTGGATACTCTGCTGAAAGTCCTTGAACAACAGTCGAAATCGACGTTTGATCCGACTACGGGCAAATTCCAGCGCAACGAATACACTTTCCAGCGTCAAACCAATATCGGGACTGAGACGCTGAACCTCCAAGGCAATGGCAACCCATTGAACTATGGAACAGGTCTGGTCCGATCGGCGTTCCGACCAAGTGATGATGCCACAATCCTGGGTTTCTTCATCCCTGCCAATGCCCAGATGTCGGTAGAACTGCAGCGAACATCCAGGATTCTTAGAGACGCAGGGAAGACATCCTTGGCCGATACTTTAGATAAATGGAGCAAAACAATTCGGGAGGGAGTGTTGGAACACGGCATCATCAACCACAAAAAGTATGGTGAGGTTTTTGCGTACGAGGTGGACGGATACGGCTCGGCGATTCTGATGGACGATGCCAACTACCCTTCACTCTTGGCACTTCCATTGATGGGCTTTTGTGAAGCAAGCGATCCGGTGTACCAAAACACGAGAAAGATGCTGTTGGAGAAGTCTGGTAACCCATACTACTTGAAAGGTAGAGACTTTAAGGGCATTGGAGGTACGTTATCAAGCAACAAGACTGTGGTATGAGATAGAAGGATGTCTAACAGTTGCTTGCAGGTCCACACATCGGCCTGGAGAATGCCTGGCCAATGAGTTTGCTGGTCCAGGCCCAGACCTCGGATGACGACGAGGAGATCAAGGAGTGCTTGAACCTTGTCCTGGATTCGGCTAAGCTGGGCCTTGTGCATGAGAGTATCAATGTGCAGTTCATGTCTCAGTACACCAGGAGTTGGTTTGCATGGGCTAATGGTGTGTTTGCAATGACGGTTTTGGACTTGGCCAAGAGAAAGCCCTACTTGATCTTCGGAGAAGGGGCGCAGCCATATGAGGTGTGAATGGGATGGAAATGCAATAATGGAGCGATGTATTATATATCACAGGCGCAGACAGGAGGCATGATGCTCGAAAGAATAAAAATAAACAGAGATAACTAGGCAGAATACTATTTGGCCGAGACTGACGATGATGGTTGATAGTTTGGTGCCTGATGAGAGTCACTGAAATTCTCCTTTGACATTGGTCAACTCCGAATCCTAGTACATATCTAGGTACATATCCTAACCGAAATCTGTGCCCATTTCAAGCAGGGCACAAGACCGATATCAAGGTTGTAGTTGCTCAGAGTTGAGTTGGGTGTGGTTATTGAGCGAGGCCGCTGGAGTCAAGAGGGAATTCCAAGTTGCTTAGGCGCTCCGACGGACTTCTAAGACAAGCCGAATCACATACTCTGTTGTCATTGTATGCATTGCAACTCCAGCGGCCCGACATTGGATAATGATTCCAACACTGTCTGTTATTACATGTTTCTCGAGCACCCGATTCGTATTGGGATGAAAGCTGGTATGAATCCCGCTGTACCGCATGAAGCCAAAGATGATCGGGATTTATCCTCTGCGTTTTTCGAGGAAAAAACTGCTGGCTGACTACCCTTCTGTAACCTATGATCATGCATCCACTGGATAATGACCCCCAACAAGGACCAATTGAGACGAATGTCTCATTGCCACAGGATGAAAAATGCGAACTAAACCCTGGGCGACACCCAATCCTACGAGGGCATTTTGGTCTGCTTACCTGAGTTGCAAGTTGCGGATCGGGTAGTTGATAGCGAAGGCAATCGCAACGGTCAACGTCAAAACATTCCATTCCTGGACTGTGATCGGGGTACAGTTGAGGAACAATATGATGGCCTGCATCGGAATTTGCTTTTTCAACTGCAACTCGTACTTGCGATGCCTGAATACAACCCAGGCCATCAGTAGGCATGCCAGGGGGTCCCAAGTGTGCATTCCAAACCAACTCGGCCGTCAGAAGCCGATCCCCGTGGCTGGCTTCTCCGTATCTGAGTTCCACGCCCGGCGGAACATCTTTTGCACACCCATACTTGTGGTCTTGATGTTCGTAATGCTGGATCAAAGTGTTTGTTCTTGATGCACTGGGGGCTACTCTTCTCTGCTTTAAAACTTCGGTCTCAATATCCGCCCAAGTGACAACTTTATGGTCACAAAGTCGAACATGCCCTTGCCTTCCGATGCAAACACGATTTCCCCATGATTTATGCCATTGATCGGTGGAAAATAGGGACCGGGGGTGGTCCAAATTGCAGCCAGAACAATGCAGATAATCGGGCTTGTGTGAAGAATAGAATTTGCACCCTTTTCTGGGATCATCCAATCTTCGTCGCCTTTCTTTATTGGCTGTTTGACCCTTTTGGCAAAATCTATCCTTGCGCAAGGAATTGCCGATTGAGGTTTCAATCGCCTTATAGTTGGGATGACACAGTATTCGAATACAAAACGAATCTTTGTGGTTCCTGCAGTACATCCGTGACCCGTTGCAGATTTGACACTCGTGATATGTCGAAAAAGTATGACTGCGAAAGTCTACGCCATTGGTGATCCTTCGCAAGCGTTGGGAAACCTGTCGCAGAAAAAAAAACGAGACCTCGTCAGCATAAAGATAGCCGATTATAATTAGCCAAACCTCGTCTGGTAAGCGATAGGCATCGCTGTATCGTGAATTGTAAATCCTTGACGCTATCCAAGGATCCATTGTTTGTTCTAAAAGACGTAATGTAGCAGATGCGGAGAGCTTCAAGACCTCACTTTTGGTGGGGAGAACGGCGTGATCGATCGGGACTTCCCTGCCCCTCTCTTTTCCGCCATCAAAGGACTTTTCCGCATCCGACTTGTCAAGGAACGAATCCGTAGCGATGATCGGAGTTTCTGTCGAGTTTTTCATCAATATTCGGTGATTGGATGGGTTTTCAAAAGCCGCATTCTTTTCGTCGGAGGTCTTTGTATCACCTGTTGCTTCTGGCAAGGAATTTGAGAGATGGTATTGGGCTTTTGCTTCGAGTTCAGTTGACCTGGGTACTATGTGAGGCTCGCAGGCATCTGCGGCAGAGTCAGTATGTGATTCGTTGATCGAAACCACGTTCTCGCTTCGATCATCTCTGTCATTGAAGAAAACGCTCGAGTTGCCGTTTTGGTGCACCGAATTTTCGATAATATCGAGATTATTCGATGAGTTTGTGATAGCCTTCTGGTGGTTTGGAGCGCCTCCTGATGTCGCTTGGTCATCCTCAGAAGCTGTGGAATAACTCAAGATACCCGAACAACTATCTATGACATCTTGGGAGTTCCTTAAAAATGCAACTGCTCCTGCGCGCACCAAAAGCACGGTGATGCAGGCACAGAAGATGCAGGCGCTGATGATCCCAACGATGATCCCGCATTGGAAGGCTGGGGACACTTCTCTCATTTTCTTGGGTTAAAAAAAGAAAGTCCAATGATACTTTGAGAGATGTTCTTGTGACCTAAAGAATGATATCCTACAGGGATCGGGTTTCTACTCGGTAGTATTTATAATGGTGGACCACTGGAGCTACCAAGGTAGAAAGTCTATCACCACCAACCAAGAATGTTGAAAGCATCCTCGAGATTTCTCGACTTTGTGATTTTACTCTCCAAGATATTACTAAACAGGTTAATTATTTTAAAGCTGATGTAGTCTCTAGGCAGAAATCCAGCTTCATACGTGATTCACCGTTTACCTTGCGCATTGTCTGCGCCCATTCTCCACTAGGAATTTTGGTTTTCGTGCGTTTACATTGTAAAAAGGATGACTCCGGGGGAACGGCTCAAGTGGTTTCCTTCATCTTCTTCAGTGTTTCAAATGAGATTTCCCTAACAGGCGTCAGCATTTCAACCTGCAATATTGAAGCTGACTGCGGTGTATCATTTTTCATCGCCAGAAGGCCAGTGTCGTTGCGCTTGTTTGCTTTAATTATTGTCCCCATAATTAAGGTGTATCTTCTGAAGGCCTCCTGCGACAAGCTGATTCTTCTCCATCGACTCCCAATTCTTTTTTTTTTTTTTACACCGCGCGCGATCAGGTTCAGCTCCAAAGACTACATCTAATCTACCGTTGAAATTGTTTCTACAAGGAAGGAATATTTGGTTGGCTGTCTATACAACCTCGGACGTCCCGTTTGGCGCAGGTTGTATAGCATTTCAGGACTTCAATAAGCTTCTCTTCGCGCCCTTTCTACAGCGAGCCTATAATAGATCACCGAAGGACTTTGATTTGATTGCCTCAAAATCGAATGATGACTCGTTGTCAATTAGACTCCCCTACTGGGTATCCGGTCACAGCCCAGGCCAGTTTCAAGCTTAAGGATGCCAACGTTGACAGTCAGCACAGGTATGAGCGGGAGAAATCTGCGATCAAGGTAATTCATGATCATGGAATTGACGGCGAAACTCATATTCTAGATTCCGTTGTGGCTTTTGGGGATTATAATTCTGACAACTCTCCCTGGTGTATATCTGCAATGGATTCATTTCTCAAGGCGATAGATACGGAACAGCCCACGCCCATGAAAGCAAAAGTCCAAAAAAGAAATGAGCAAATAAATAAAATAAAAGACCAAACATAAATAAAAGGTCCTTATATCTAATATAAATTATTTTATTCATTTATTTATTGTTGGTTAGTCGAAGGCTCCCGAAAAAGAAAGAATTAAAGGCTTGTACTGTACGTGTAACGGGGGGGAGAAGCTGTATTGGCCAATTATCCCAGTCTACTGATGCAATTACACCCAATCTAAAATAGTAGTGATTGCTACATGTGTACACAAGCAGAAAAGGCCGATTCAAACAACCTGATGCCCATTTCAGACAGCGATGAACAAGACAAATGCCGAATCTCCCTCCCAGCCCTGGTCCACAGTTATCCGCGATTAGCCAGGCCATTCGGCTCGCCGCCCTGGTCAGAAACTCGGCCGGCGGCCAGACTTACCTCCTCAAGCATCAGCCTAGCTCAATAGCTCCACCATATGATGTGCTGCAGCTTCGCCGCCAAAATCTCCCATGCCTCCCCCCACCAGCGGGCCTGAACCATGCTCAAAGGCATCGCGCATCGGGTCCGACATCGCTGCGCATCCTATCAGATTACGATAACGACTTTTGTTCCGTATCCGCGCACTTGGGGAGGAATTGAGTCTTCAAATAGAGCCGTCCTGTCGCTTTGCTCCTCTTACACCACTGCCTCCCGCCACGACCGCATCGCCATGACGCAATCCACACCCCCCATCAACCTCATCCGCGGCTGGCCCTCCCCGGATCTGCTCCCCGCGCAACTGCTGTCGGCCGCGGCGCAACGCCTCCTCGCTGATCCAACCGTTGCCGTGCCTGCGCTACAGTACGGTCCAGACGAAGGGTACCGGCCGCTGCGTGAGGGCATAGCCAACTGGCTTGCTATACACTACAACGTCACGCCTGACCTGGAGCGCATCTGCATTACGGGCGGCGCGAGCCAGAACGTCGCAAACATCCTCCAGAGCTTCACTGATCCAGCCGTTACAAAAGCTGTTTGGTTGTGCGCCCCAACCTACCACCTCGTCTGCCCCATTTACGACGATGCCGGCTTTGCGGGCCGCTTGAGAGCGTTCCCCGAGGACGGGGAAGGCATTGACCTGGAGGCTCTTGAAGCCAAGATTAAGGCATTGGAGGCCGAAGAGAAGGATGACCCGCAAGCCAAGGTGAGAAATGCCGTTCCAATTGACCATTATTGCAAGAAATTATAAACTAACACCAACAGCAGCCTTACAAGGATGCGGGTCCCCATCGCAAATACTACCGCCATGTCATCTACGTAGTGCCTACATGTTCCAACCCCTCTGGCAAAACCTGGTCTGTCCGCCGCCGCGAAGGGCTCGTCCGTCTTGCTCGCAAATATGACGCTCTCGTCGTCTGTGACGATGTGTATGATCTTCTCCAGTGGTCCACCACGGACAAGCTCACCGAACAGCCCCTCCGCTCCAATGCATCACCGGAGATGATGCTCCCGCGCCTCTGTGACATTGACCTCGCCATGGGACAGTCACCCAACGACCCGCATGGTTTCGGCTATGCCGTTAGTAACGGCTCCTTTAGCAAAATGGTCGGCCCTGGCGCGCGAACTGGGTGGCTTGAGGGATCGCCCGCTTTCGCCTACGGCCTTGCTCAAACTGGTGCATCAAAGTCTGGCGGCGCACCTAGCCAGCTGATGGCTGCTGTGATATCTGATCTTGTAAGTTCCGGAGGCTTGGAAGAGCACCTGGCCAAAACAGTGCGTCCCGGCTTGCAGCGTCGCCACCGAATCATGGCCGATGCTATTCATGAGTATCTTTCCCCTTTGGGTGTCACGTTCCGTGAGGCCGGTCTTGTTGACGGAACTGTCTACGGAGGCTACTTTATTTGGCTAAACCTACCTCAGGGCCTATCGGCCAAGTTGATCGCTGATGTTGCACTTGCCGAGGAGAAACTCACAGTGGGTAACGGCAACATGTTCCAGGTACGCGGCGATGAGCAGGCATACAATTTGGACGGTGCAATCCGTCTAACATTTGCCTACGTCCCAGAGAACGAGCTGACCGAGGGTATTCAACGACTCGGTGCCGTCATCCAAAGGATCAAGGCGGAGCCTGTCAAATATGAAAGTTTCTGTAACAAATTGTCGGATTCTGCACTCATCGACTCCAGCAAATAAAAATGGGGGTATTAATCAGGATTCTATCGTAATTTTTGCGCTGAAACGTCTCCCACTCGTGTCTACTTCTTTGAGAAGAAGGACATGATATTTCCTTGCCCCTTGGGGGCCGCCTTCTTTGCTTTGCCTGCAGACGACGATGGCGTTGATGTCTGTGACTGAGTTGAGGCCAATGCTGTTTTTTTCGCTGGAGGCGGCGCCTCGTCTTCTGAGAAGGATTCCCATCCGGGCTCCTGGATCGTTACTTGAAAGTGAGAGGTTAGCAAAACTGAGTAGGACTGAGTTTGATAAGATAATTTGTCGAGTCGACTCACCCATGTAACCCTGGTCATCCAAGATGCGCTTCTTCACCATCACACGACGCTTGCCTCTGCGCCGGCCGTTTCCGGTACTTGATACAACCTCTGCTGGTTCCTCCTTCTTTGCCTCCGGTTCAGGCTCAGGCTCTGGGGTCTCCTCCATCTCTTCATCGGCTGGTTCCTCATCCTTCTCAGATTCGTCCGCTTTTTCTTCCTCTTCATCATCTTCTTCCATCATACGTCTGAGGGCGTCTTCACGTTCTTTCCTAGCTTTTCTCACGGCGTCAGAATCCGCGGCTGGCTTCTTGTCCGGAACATCAGTCTCATCAGCTTCACCGTCGTCAGAGAGGGCCATCGCAGTGTCCTCTTCTTCCTTCTTAGGGGCAGGCTTTGGCTTAGGCGGCTTCGCGGCAGCCCTGGCAAATGATTGCATGATACCCCCTGAAATGGCTTTCTTAGGAGCAGGTGCCTTCTTTCCGGCGCTTGAAGAAGGCGCTTCTTTGCTAGAAGCAGGTTCTGATGTCTCCTCTTTGGCAGGTTTAGTATCAGTGCCTGATGCTTTAGAATCGGCGGATTCTTGCTTCGCTTTGGGAGCAAATGCAAGTTTACCTGCGATGGGTTTGGCCGTTGCAGATTTGGCCGCCGCAGGTTTGGCTACTGCAGGCTCCTGCTTCACGGCCTTGGTCTCCGAAGCCACAATCTGGGGGCGTGACTTTCGATCCCTCCGGCGGACCTGGGGGTTGGGAATTGTCCCGTACTTCTGAGCTGCCGCAGAGACGTCTTCAATTTGAGGGTACTCGGATAATTGGGGTGAGACTTCGGCCAACAGAGATAGATTTCTCTGCGGATGAGGAGCAAGACTGTAGACATGAATGGAGGCAACTTTTTCGTACTGCGCCAGGATACCTGGTATTTGTTAGGTCATCTGAAGGAGTCGGATATCGTGATGTAACCAACCTGTCAATTCATCTTCCCTGGCCAAGGTGAGAGTTGTGGTCGTACTTTTCTCAGGGGGCGCTTCATTCTCAGTCATTTCGACATCATCATCAGCTTTTGCCTTGATGCCATGGACAAGATATGTTGCATGCACAGAGTCGGCACGTTGGGCATTCTGATATTTGTGGTAGTCATATAGCATCCTAGTAGATGGTTAGTGGGGGCAATCCAAGTTATGGATCAGAATGAGTAAATCATTTTTAACTTACTCCTTGGCAGTATTGACATGAACATCAAGTGCTCTGCTAAGAAGGCGATACGTGACCTACATCTTGTGAGTTTGCCAGCCCTAAAATTAGAATGAAGGGGGCTCACCGGCCGCTCTTCGCTGAGCAAACGATCAGCAAGAAATTTCTTGTACTCATCCATTTTCGAATCGAATCAGATAAAAATTATTGGCTCAATACGGGATTCAATCGGAATCTGGAGACACAAAAAAAGGAGCCTTGTCGGACGGGCTAGCCAGGCTTGAGAAATCGTGGCTACGACGTGGGAGCTTAACGAGACGCGTAGAGTGGACGCGGTCTCACGTGAAATGCACAAAGGCGAGATAGGGATTGACTTCTTATGTGCATATTTGACCCGTCAGCCACCAAATCTTTGAGACGATTATCTTACAAAGCATAATATTTATCTAATGATAGCTGACAAAAATTAAAGAATCACTCTAGGCACCGCGTCCAGTCGCGACCCTCGACACCAGTGCCCATGGGTGTGTCTCTTGCCCTGGAACCAAGATATTCCTGGAGGACCATTCCACCAAAGCTGGACGGCTACCAACATTGACACGCATGGGAGTATTGGACTTTGAATCTGTGCGATCAATAAGAAGCAGCCCTTGTAATCATTACCGATCCGCAAGCCCATTTCCATAATGATGGACGGAGACGTCCCCGACTCGACTGACTGGCTGTCAACGCCGCTCACCGGCCTCGCTGCTGTTGAGAACGCCCTACGTTGCGAGGTCTGCAAGGACTTTTACAAGACTCCCATGATCACATCTTGCTGTCACACCTTCTGTTCCCTATGCATTCGACGGGCCTTGGGCAATGATGGCAAGTGCCCCCTGTGTCGTGCATCGGACCAAGAGATGAAGCTCCGAAGTAATTGGTCAATGGAGGAAACTGTCGATGCATTTGTCAAAGTGAGGACCGCGACTTTGGAGCTGGCGCGACGCAAAGACAAAGTGGACGCGGGACCCAAACGAAAAGCCAATGCCAGCACAAACGACGAGAAGGATGTGCCAGAGGGGAAGCGATTGCGCACATCGGCGCGGTTAAGGAAAAACAAGACCGAGACGCTCCCTGTGGATTCAGATGCCTCTGAGGATGAGGAGGAAGTACAAGAAGTGGTGGAAGTTCCTGACGACGACTATGAACCAGAGCCCGGTATGTTGCACGATCGTCTAAATGTAACCCAAGCGCTAATATACCTCTTAGAAGACGGCCTTGTTCCATGTCCCGTATGCCAGAGACGTATGAAGGAGTGGCAGGTGTTTTCGCATCTCGAATCCTGCACCGGACCATCACCACCGAAACGAAAACCCGAGATCAAACCATTCGGACAACTCCAGCGTCAACAATCAAAGTCCCTCGACCGTCTCCCCGCAATAAACTACTCGATGATGAAGGAACAAGCCCTGCGCAAAAAGCTTGCAGATGTTGGCATCCCCAACCAGGGTCCTCGAGCGCTTTTGGAGCGTCGGCACAAGGAATGGATGACTATATGGAATGCCAACTGCGATGCGACAAACCCCAAGAAGCGTAACGAGCTGCTACAGGATCTTGAAATGTGGGAGCGAACACAGGGCGGGCGCGCACCAACAACGGGTAGGGCTGCTCAGAATGCAGCCATAATCAAAGACAAAAATTTCGACGGAGAGGCATGGGCGTCAAAGCATGATGCTTCGTTTAAAGATTTGATTGCTAGCGCGAGAAAGAGTCGAGAAGAAGCAAGGAAGAAGATGGAAGATGCCAAGGAAGAAGCCAGGAAAGAAGCCGAGGAAAAGGCCAGGAAACAATCCAGCTCAAAGGAGGCTTCTTCACACCCCAACCCATCTAAACCGGATGCATTAGAAGGAACCAAAGTTCAATTGCCAGGTGGACCAACGACGGCTCAGCCAAATCATTTCTCTCAAGGTCAACATCCCCAGCCTGCTGCTTCGAGTAGTAACTGGAGTCCTTATCAACAAACGCAGCAACCTCCAAGCCAGATGCCATATCACCAACCCATCCTACCAAAACCGCAGCCCTCGTCCTCATCAGTCTCGCAGCACCAGGCGCCTCCATGGGACAGCAGAGAGGGCAACTATTCCCTTCCAAAACTAGGGATCCCGGAGGAAGATAACGCAGAATATATTGGTTGCATTGTAACACCTCGAAGGAATAATAATATTAATCAATGAAGACACCAAGTTTTGGTGGCAAATATAGAAGTATAGACTCTAATGACCCGCAAATGAAACAAGCCGCTAAACGCCAACATGTATCCCAAATCATCATAAGTAATCAGATGTGCATAATCATACAGCTAGTAAAGCTCACAATCTCCTTAGCTAAAGTGTCAAATTTGCAAGGCCGGTTTCTGTCACAGGTGTCTTCTCCCGAGAAGGCTCTTCGGTGGGGACAGCGGGTAGTTGATTGAGCTCCTGTTGCAACTTGGCAGTCTCCTTTTCGAGTTCGGCCCTCTCCTCGGCAGCTTGCTTCTCCCGTTTGGCCTCTTCCTCTTTCTCGCGCTCCTCTGCCAGCATGGCTTCGAGCTCGTCGTCGAGCTCGGCCTCGTCCACAACGGCACCGGTGGACTCCGATAGGATAGCACCAACTTCGTCCGCAGCACTCATTTGCTCACGAACATGGTCCATGACAGCATCAACACGGTCGGCGCCACCAATCTGAGCGTTGAGGCTCCTCAAGGCGTTGCCAGAAGATTCCATAACCTTGACAAGCTGGATGTTATCTGCAGCCTGCTCAAGCTTAGCGGCAACCTCTTCAAGTTGGTTAAGCGTGGCATAGCGGGTTGCAAGCGATGCTTCCGCCGTCTTCTTGGACTTGAGAGCAGCAAGACCAGCAACACGATTCTTGCGGGCGACGGCATCCTTGGCTGCTTGAGCAAGCTCTTCGATGCGTTTATTCAGTAAGTTTGTTTGATGGGTCAGACTCTCGGTAAGCTCTTTAAGGGAGGCCATGGCGGTATCATCCTCTGTGACACCGCCCTGCTCTCCAGAGCCCTTGATGCGGATGGTTTGTCCATCGTATTCGATAACACCCTTGTCTCGAGACAAGAACTTCAAGAGTACATCCAAGTCTGTGTCTGACAGACGCTGATCCTTGATGAGACTACCGCAAAAAGCCTTCTGGAATTGGGTCTTTGTAAATACTCGATCGAAGCGAGAGAGCTTATCGGCCATGAGGTCGCTTAATTCCTTGGCTGCAGATTCAAGATTCTTGACCACAACGTACTGTCCGACGGGCAACTTGTCGTCTCCTCTTGACGGATCTATGACACCCAGTTGGCGCAAAGTCCAACTCATGACGTTCCATGGCACGCCTGACCAGCTGCGTGCATAGATGCTTTGTTGTGATTTGTTGAATTCCTGGAAGGGAACGAACTCGTGCTCGGCGGCAGCCTCGCGCACGACGGTGCCAAGAGCAAGAGGCTGTCCAAATTCCTTGCTCTCTAGCGATCGGAGGAGAGAGTCTTCAATAGAGAGGACAAAGAGGTTTGGCGTAGATCCACGGTGGGAGACGAGGCCACCCAGCGCCAGCTGGGAGAGAGCTTGACGCCAGGCAGAAACGTTGGCGGTGTAGCCATCTGGGTTGAGAGTTCGTTGCGATCGAAAGTCCGAGTATAGGGCTGGTAAACGTGACCTTTTACAATGTGTTAGAGCATCGTAGTTGCCGTGTAATGGGGTTGCTGGTTACCTTCGGAAGCTGGGGTCGTTGTTGACGAGATAGTCAGCGAGTTCACCACCCATGATGCAAGAGGCGTTGCCACAGCCCAGGCGCTACAGGTATGTGGGGTTGGAGGGGCTGCTTTTTATGCTTTGAAGAAAAAATAACGGGAAATTTGGCGCCAAGGCTAAGAGTATCACAAGTACTCGCAGCTAGAGGTCAAATATGGTCCCGGACGCAAATCGTGAATCGTGATGAGGATGGACAAACCTATCTATGGTGGGGGGTTGCTGTCGTCAGGGACAATAGAAGGTGACAGGGGATTAAATGTAGGGCCTTGTTAGCGCGGCATCAGTGGAGCAATGGCAGTTGGTCGGAACACTAGCCCCACAGCTCCGCCCGGCTCCAGCGTTGACACATGTTAGACGACATCTCCAGCGAACTTCCTCGTCCCATTCCTCACCATCTTTAATTAACCTTTGCTTAGAAAATGAGTAAAATATCTCATCTTAGTGAAGAACCAATATTCTTAGCAGACCCTAGTTATCCCGTAACGGGCGCAGGATGATCTTTGAGTCGCCAAAGGAACTACCGTGTTTGTTGCAAGCTTGGATCGCCGACCCTCTCCCCCTCTTATCCAAACTCTGTATTCTCCATTCTCCAAAAGACCACACATTCCCTACCATAACGATCAGCATAAATAATATCCATGCTAGTTCGCTCTATTTCTATATCATACAAAATAGGAGCGCACAACCCCGAATTGAGCACACCAGGAAGCTTCACATGAGCAGGAGCCAAATGATGATACCATTCATTACAAGAAATAACCCGTTAAAACCGATGCCCCAGAGCGAAATGCCCAAGTTCAATATTCCGCTTGAATACATACTCCCCCAAAACAGACGATGAAGGGCGAGCATTGTTCATTATGCACAAGTAAATTTTTGATCATGTGCCCCTTGACAGAACCAGAGAACAGATCTATAGCGCAATAAAAGCATGGTATAATAATATATTAGCCAGGCGAAATTCCATCCAGGAGCATCACCAATGGCCATCGTTTCCTTTACATGTCCCGGTCCCTTCTATGTATGGGTTGCCATCCCAAAGATGATCATGATGTGTTCGTTACCTCCCTGAGCTTCGCCGAGCCCCTTACCCCATCCTTCATTAGTCGAAATCTTTCTGGGCACCGCCCTCAGGCTCTCTCTCTTCAGCAGATATGACCCGATGTAGAGGAGCCGTCTCCAAACCGGCCATGTTTGCTGCGATGCTGGCCCGCCTGGATCGCATGTCTGTCAATGCTTCGCTCTCTTCGTCTATTTGACCAGGACCATGACCGTCGTCATCATCAGCCCCATCCTCATTGTCTGACGTATCTGGGCTCTCAGCCAGGCTCCCTTGAAGAGACATCATGAAATGGCTTGCCACAGTAAATCCAGAAATCCCTTCTTTGTGGGGAAGTGATACGTAGCGCTTGTGCGCTTCATCCAAACATCGCCGTGCTTGAATATGCTTGGACTGTTGAAGCCAAGCATCGGCTGCGAGAACACTCCATGTTGCTGCCTTACGGCGACGTGAACCCCAGTGCCAGCTCCCAACGCCCTCCTTTGAGGCATAGCACACACCAAGTCGTTCCTTCATGAGTGCTTCGCCTACCCTTCCTGCAATCCTCGACTCGAGCAGTCGAATTCCCCATCGGCCTGCATCATCAACACTAGTTCCGCCTCTCAGCCGCAGCAACTCCATGCCAAGAGTTAAACTGCGCAGTGCTCCATATGGAGAAACACAGCGAGTATTGTATGAGTAAAAAGCGGCTTCCAGCATCTGGTCGATCGTCTCTGCTCGGTTCTTGGAGGACATGTGCTGTGGCATTATAAGAAGACTCGCTGCAGCCATTTCATTTGCAGCAGCGTGGTGCTTCCAGGCCTTTGAGTCGCTGTAATCCGATCGTAAGAGATCATATGTCGAGTAAGCCAGTTTCCAGTCCCGTAACATGAAGGCATAGTCGGCAAGTTTCCGCATAATGGCTTCGGGGGCTTCGGCGGGGAAGTACCCTGCCATGTTGTAGTTATCTCTTGAGCTACTCACGATTGTTGAAGAGCGCGAGCTACTTCCGAACGCCCATTTTCTAGACAAGTTCATGAACCGTCCCGTGATGCCTCGTCGCCGCGAGGCTACTTGATCGTTCCAAATAGAGACGTGTCGCTCCATGGTGGGAATAATTGACTGCATCAACATCTCACGCACAAATGTCCGGATAGCAGTTACATCAGTTTCGAAAATATACCTCTCAGGGTCATCAAAGTTTTCATCATCTTGACTTTGTCGGATGTCTTCCAGCTCTTCGGCCGCTGACATCCAATCGCTGCGGGGCAGCTGTACACTGTCATCATCGGTCTCTGCGCTCTGGGTGCTTCGCAACCTCAGGAGATGGCAGTGAAGTCCAAGATGTCGCTTCATTTGCTCAAACAATCCCATGGATCGGGTGAAATCATCCTGCTCCTCATCGTGTACCAGGACATAATATCGAAGATAATCACTGTCTACCCAGAGAGGTAGCTTCTTATCGCCTTGGCTGGTTTCCGTATACAACCTCCTAAGTTCGTCAATCGGATTAGGATTTCGTGAGCTGATTGCAATGACACAAGCAACTGGATGGGAAAAGGTCTCATGAGGTGTGATTTGCAGTCCTGACAATAATCGCCGCAAATAGAGCGCATAGTATGGCGATGTCTCCTCGGAAAGCGAGTCCAATCCCCCAAATGCACCTTGTGGGATCCCCCCGAATGAAGCTTCAGCGTAGGAAAGATGTCTATCGACCACAGCCTCCACGTCGGCCAGAAGTTGCTTGTCTCGTGCGGTGCTGGCTTGGTTCCCGTTTTGAGGCTGCGATGGGGGAGAGGTCTTGAGGCCCGAAACCTTGGGATCTGGGTGCTCGATATTTTGGCCAAATTTGGTAAACCGGATACCGAAGTCCTCGGCTGGTTTGCTAATTCCATTACTGTCCCTGATCATAAGCTTGCCCTGAATATCCTCGCCAAAGGGTCGCAACAATTCCCACAGGCCATTCCGGAAACCCTTTTCACGCATAAAGGCCTCTGTATCCTCGGAGGCGTAGACGGCAACATGGGGAGCGAAGGCCCTGAAAATCAGACTCAAGGGCTCGGATTGAGCATCCCCGGCAATGGAGGGGGACCGGGGCTGCCGGGAATCAAAGACGGTACTAGAGAGAACTCGAGAGGGCGATCCGCGACCGGCCGGCGAGTGGGATCTTGAACCCGGGGGCGAAAAGGTGGATGCATATAGAGAGGCGGCTGTCGAGCGACGGAAGGGTATGCTGGTCTCGGAGCTAGAAATGGGAGAGGAATCGAGGACTGATGTCGAGTGGCGTGTCTTGGGAAGCTTCATGGTCGAGGCCGCCATGGGCAATGCCTGGAGGGGTTCCGTTGGCGGGCCTTCATCTTCGAGAGGTTGTGGCATGAATGCGGCTTTTGGAGAGGCTTGGGTCGTCTGGAGATGTGCAAGGTGGGAGCAAGGTGGGAGGCCGTTGAGGGAGCGAACGGCGGGTGAATTCACGAAGCGGGCGAGGGGGAAGGCGGTAGGTAGTTGAGTGACGGGGCCGAGATACGGCTCTGCATGATATTATTACTGGGCTTGCAAGTTTTAACCCGGGGACACAAAGACAAAGACTGCGCACTCAATTATCACGAGTCGGGTCGGGCGACAATGTGGACTCAAGAAGGGTCGCCGATGTTGGGGTACGTACCCCATCAACCCAGAGCTTCAGTGCCCTCCGTCTCACCTCGTCAGTCAAAGACGTAGGTGACTTTACCCAACGTGGCAAGGTGCGGACAAGGTTCCCACATCGTTGTACCGGGGCCCTCGACGATATGATGTTGTTGATGGAAGCGTCGATTATTAAAAAATAAAATTAAAATTAAAAAGAGCGACAGCAAGCAAAGCATGCAGATCCAGATTCTCATTCCCCCATAGCCATCCCATAATACCTCTACCCACCATCGTTTCGTCCCATGTCGCAAGGGTGGTGGTGTTGGGTCGGTAGTTCCATCCTGGGTCCCATCCCGGGTCGCATTTCGGTACCTGCATAAATCCGCATCTGCGCCTAGGCCAGAGCTCATGACTTCAAGGCCTTGCGTCGCGCAACGTCCTTAGCCAAGCTTCAACGCTTCACACAACCAGTACCAGTCCCCGCCACCATAATGCCCTCCGACCTCGCAGATTATCTCGCTACGAGATACCTCGTCGCTGACCCGAAACCATCCAAAAAGCGTAAGCGCAAGCGCGGCGCAGAGTCGGCTGGCCTGCTCATTACGGACGATGACGACTCGAGCTGGGGCAACACCAATCAACAAGATGATATTGGCGAGGATGGACCCGTAACGGTATCGGGGAAGTCTGCCGATTTCAGGAAGGCCACAAAAAACAACTGGAAAGTTGTGGGTGGCGCAGATGAGCCGTCAAAGGATGATAGCGCTGCAGCTGCAGATGCCATCATCGCGTCAGCAGCCGCTGAAAATGAGGCTGCAAAGGACGTCGACGATGAAATGCCAGTAGTAGAAGATGATGAGGGCGTGGTGAAGATGAGCGATGGAACACATGCTGGTCTACAATCAGCCGCCGCAGTGTCTGCTCAGTTGAAACGTCGGCAGCAAGAAGAACTTGCCGACTTCGAGAGGTATCGCAAATCCGCAAAGGAGCAGGAGACAGTGTATCGAGACGCCACCGGTCGCCGCATCGATATTTCCATGAAACGGGCCGAAGCGCGCCGCGCAGCGGCAGAGGCCGAGGAGAAGGAACGAGCAGCCCTCGAGGCCCTAAAAGGCGATGTCCAGCTAGAAGAGGCACGGAAGCAACGCGAACAGCTTGAGGATGCCAAGCTCATGAAGTTTGCACGGACCGTCGATGACGAGGAGATGAACCAGGAGCTCAAGGAAAAAGAACGGTGGAACGACCCCATGATGCAGTTCATGGCTGAAAAGAAGGACAACGACAGCGGGGGTAAAGGCAAGAAATCAAAGCGGAAGCCTGTCTATGCCGGCGCCGCCCCACCAAACCGCTATGGAATAAAGCCCGGTTATCGATGGGATGGGGTCGATCGAGGGAACGGATTCGAGGCAGAGCGGTTCAAAGCTATCAACAGAAGGGAGAGGAACAAGGGACTGGACTATTCATGGCAAATGGATGAATGATGGAGGGTCGGTTTTCAAGGCGAAAAAGATACATATACCCAATCAAAACTTTACTTAGAAATACAAGGCACAAATGTCATCACTATTACTCGTAGACTCGAAATCTGATCTCTGCTATGCTTTTGTTTGTGCAAGATGCTGAAGAGTATTAAATCAAGGGACTTGAGGCCACCTCAGTATCAGGCCTGTCCTCTGCATACTGCGCAATGTCTGGTCTCCTCGCCAGGTAGCGGAAATACTTGCCATACACCACGCCGCTCAAGAAACGAAATGTGTCAAAAGCAACTTCTAATTACAAACCAAATTCGCTTGTAAATGGTCCATTCATCGCCTGCGGCGCAGCCTCTTGTCAGGTCCATATTCACAGATCTGCTTGACAAGCCTGATCCAATCACCCTTCGGCATCTGGCCAGGTTTCTCGCCAACACGGCCCTGAAACTGCTTGATCAAATCGCTGATGACAATACCGTCGGAAGGGATCTTTTCCAGAATCTCCCAAGACTCGATAACGGAGCCAGACGGGCCAGGGGAGCCACCTGCGTCACGAGTTAGCAAAGCTGAACGACACATACATAACCTTTGGACTATAAATTGAGACTCACCCTGAGTTGGGTTGGGACTGCCGGCTCTGGAGGCCGAAGGAGTGCCTCGGGCACTGCTGCTTACAAGCTTCAACTTCTTCTTCTTTGGGCCAGCACCATCCGACATTTCGCCAGCAGTAGCTTCGCCGTCACTACCAGACCCAGCACCAGTGATCTTAGGTCGTCGTACGGTGGTTTGGGGGAGAGGCGTGCCTGCACGGCTACCAGAAGCAGGAGTTGCCGTCTTCTTCAACTTCTTCCTCGAGGACTCATTGCCGCTAGATTCCGACAATGCCGGCGATCCTGATCGCTTCAGCGATTTACTCTTCTTCCCCAGATCAGATTTACTCTTTCCTTGGGGAGTTGAGGTCCCCTTGGAGCCTGAGCCCTTTGCTTTGTCTTTACCATCAGTTTCCTTTCCGGCATCTTTCTTGTCCTCGTCGTCCTTCTTATCCTCATCGTCCTTCTTCTCCTCATCTTCTTCATCAGATGAGCTTCCCTCATCCTAAAAAGAAATGTCAGTACAAGCCAGTTCATGGTGGGTGCAAGTCGTAGGCCTTACAGAGCTGCTCCAAGGGTTTTCTTCTGAATCGTCACTTTCATAAATGTTCTCTCGGTCTCGCTTGATGAGAGCCTTCTTAGTCGCCTTGCCGTACTTTTGTCGCTCAAGCTCCTCTCTCAGTTGCTCCTTCAATTCTCGATCTACTTCCTGCTCATCACCGTCACCAAATAGATTCGCACCGAGCTGCTCACGGCGAATGCGATCCTTGGATTCCTTGGTATCCTCGTCATCATTGCGTTCAAAAAGGGGCGCATCATCGTCGTCTTGGAATTCGTCGCCTGACATGTCGATCTCATCGTGATCCTGCTTCTCCGATCTTGAAGCCGCACGGAATGTGTCACTTTCTGTCTTGATCATTTGGCCACGCCCCGACAACATTCGCCGAGTTGCCTCAAGGTCCATTTGACCTGCTCGTTTTTCTTCATCTTTCATGACCCAACGACCAACATCCACCTTCTTCCCCATGAGTGCCTCTGCCTCATCGATCGTGAAAGGCTGAAATGGCGGCTTTGCAGTGAATTTATACCACTTCTCGAGGGGGACCATGCGGAAGACAGATTGGTCAATCATGAAAGCCACATTCGCTTCCGAAAGAGCAGCGACATAACTACCAACCCAAACATTTTTGCCATCAACATCCTCAAGATGCCACGGAAGCGCTTCCTCATATCGTAGATCAGACTCCTTCTTGGCGGCCACAGTCTTTGGCGCACGGTTGAAGCTCGTCTTTTCTTCCTTTTGCTTCTTAGGTCTCTTTGGGTTGAGGTCCTTGGCTACAGGGGCAATTTTGGCCTGGTCGATAGCCCGTTGAGCTTCGCGTTCCGCTTTGGCCTGCGCCAATCGCTCTGCTTCCAGTTCGTCTACCGGGGGCTGTTCGGGGGCTTCGACCTTGACAGCTCTGCCAGGAGGAGGTTGTCGAGCATCGCGTCTGTGGAGCGTCACTGGGCGGGCGAATTCATCTTGATCGGTCGGGTCGATGGGTTTATCGCCCATCTTTACCTGAGAAAACTTCATCATGTGATAACGGATGCCCGCGAGCAAAGCCTTCTTAGTCGTCATGATGGGAATATCACTGTAATTTGGCGGAGGCGCCTCAGACCATCCGCCAAACTGCCTCCGCAGCTCCTCGGTGGAAGGCTTTGGGCCATTCTGGAAGCCTGCCTTCAGTTGCTGAGCGCTAGGCTTGGGCTTTCGCGCAGCAACCAGTGGATTGGCGCGAGGTTGCTTGCGCATCGGCCTCAAGGGGTTGGCCTTCTGGCTTCGAGGGGCGCCATTGGGATTTCCTGGCGGCGGAGCGCTCATGTTGCCAGCGACGCCGTAAGCGACAGGCTGGTGTTAAGGAAGGCTCCCAAGCCAAAGGTTGAGGCAGCAGCGGAGCGCCTGGGCCTGGGGCGGGCCGCAAGGAACGGGTTGGAAACGCGAAAGACCGATTAGCGCGTGAATTCCAAGAGAAATTATCCGGTCGCAGTCGTATCGGGATGGTGGTGGTCGAACAGGCGCGTCGGAAGCCCAGTGCAGGGCGAAGACTTTGCTTAGTGTTGAAGGAGAATGGTTGAAGGATGCAAGCAAAGCATAGGTACCGTGCTGGTATGACGATGACACAGGATAGCAAGGCAGACAGGCTAAACTGTGGCTTGTGGCTGATACCTTGTGGCTTGTGTATGGGCGGCAGTGAGCTACCCTGCTAGTCTTGGAGCTTGGATAGACGACTTTTGTTCTATTCCATCATCATGTACAAAGAAGTTCAAAGGTGCTGAAGCTTGTCTAGCTGTATGGGCTTGTGCTTCGTAAATTTTTGGCTTTCTTGGTACACTTATATATTCCTGGTTCCCTTGCTGCAAATGAAGCTGGGAGGGTAGGAGGCTACGGAAATCTAAATGCTGCAGCAGCATGTGAGCTTCAAGGGATGTAACCTCTTGGATGACTGGCCCTCTTCAAAATAATAATAGGGCATCGCTGTCTAGCCTAGGTAAAAATATATAAAGGTATTATCGTTCAGCTAACCGCATCTTGCGTCTTTAAAGATCAGAACTCTAATCCTCAACCACGCAAACTGGGGACAAAAAAACATGAGACACCAAGCCAAACACCCAGCCACCTACACAGCTACTTTACCACTAAATTATCATAACTGGACGTATTACTTTCGATCAACTGCATCTCCTTGGAGGTGATTTTTATATAATAAACCGATTAGGTATTAAATAAATAAATTTAGGATATATTTATTTCATTAGGGTGCTAGGTTTGGTGTCTTATGTTTTCTGCCCCCGCTTGCCACATGCAACAAAAATTACAACTTCAGTACAGAGCCCCGCAACAGAACGGAGCACGTCCAGCCGTGTACGGTTCTTATATATTTTCGCACACTGTATAGAACCACGCCGGACAGGGCTAAACACCTTTGTGGACCCTGTATCGTGGGGTACTTCCCTTCCAAAAAGAACCCTGCAACCCACCACCCATCAGCATGTATACAGTTTGCGCAACGCATCGTTACTGTATCACCGAGCGCACACTCAATCGCTCATAGGTCGTGGTATTCTTTCTTGCAAGTGGGGATGACGAGACAATCTGCAAACAACAGTCCTGACCTCAATCACTCTCGTCTCAGCTCAACCCAGTCTCAGACACGCCCTGATTTCATCTCCCAACTTGCTCTTCAGCGCCTTCTACATTCCCCTTCACTCACTCACTCTAAGCCACCCTCCATTCGCAAAAGTAGCCTTGCTTCGGATGAGGTGATGCTTAACGAACAAAACCTAGGCTGCCCTCTCAATCACACTCTCCCTCGCATGGCGCATGGAGTCGCGGACAGACCACGACACCAACACCAATTTCGGTCAGCCTTGCGATCGCACAGCGCGCTCTTCATCAGCCTCCACATCTAGCAGGGTTGCTTTCATCTTATCGTCTTCCCAACTTGGATCTGCGCCTGAATTTGAACTCCAGCACTGAGCGCGACATGCGATTCGAGTTGGCCACTTAAACTGAATCCGGCAAAAGCAAGTCGGGGTCGGTGCAACACCAGTCAAGCTATACACCGTGGCATCTCATTCCACTGCAGCCACTCACTTGTCGCTTTGGAATACCAGTACGAACAAATACACGTCTACCTATGATGTTGCCCAGCCACCAAAACGATCAGGCTGCTGCCTCTCCCTCGCGCCTAGAGAATCACCTTCGCAACCTCATTCTGTCAAATAATTCCATTGAGCCAGGCTCTTCACCCAGGTCCTCTCCTGCTCGTCACTCATTGCCACCGGGCTTCTCTTCTCCAACCAACGATGGCGACCATGCGCAGTTAGAGGATGACACGCCAACCATGGGTGATAGTGAGGAATCTCCGTCGAAAGGAGCCTCTCAGGCCTCCAGAGGCAGACGCAAGCGACCTAATCAAGCACAGAGACGTCAGATGAACTCACAACTTTCTATCCCATTTGACCCTCACCCTCAGCAGCCCCCTCCTCCCCCCAGGCCTTACTACAGTCCCAATTCACATTTCTCCAAGCCATCCCAGGGCTATCAGCGCCACATGTACTCAAACTCCGTTCCTCGTGCGTTGCCTCACGAAAACCGTTCAAGTCACTCATATGGGCACAATCCATGGAATGATCCCACAAAACATCATGGACCCCCTCCGCCTGGTTTCCCTCCAAGCGCTTCGCAACCATCTACTTATGAACAACGGAGAGGTGGGCAAGGACAGCTTTATAACCCCAGGCTCCCCCCACAGCCAAGCCCCGAAGAAATCGCTGCCCAAGCCGCTCTACTTGACCACCTGTGTTTTCATGTTGTTTCCAATTCTGGAATTGAACTGCCAGAGATTGCAGAAAAGGAGTCATTCCGTTGTCGCATCCAAGAAATCGCCCGTGAAGCCATTTTTCGGTTTGAGACAGAAACTCATAGCTCACGCCCATTCAATCCATTGTCAGTGGAACTTAAATGCTTTGGTAGCCTATCATCTGGTTTCGCTACCAAATCATCAGACATGGACTTGGGTCTTCTCTCTCCCATGTCTCCCATCGCTCCTGACGCTGCTGGGTCTCAAATTCCGCGCCTTCTAGAGAAAGCCTTTCTGGATGCCGGCCTGGGTGCGCGGCTTTTAACTCGGACCAGGGTCCCAATTATCAAGCTATGCTCAAGCCCTCCAGAGAAACTTTACCAGGATCTTCTTGATGAACGCTATAAATGGGAGAATGGCATCGACAATGAGAATCACGACGAAGATGAGCACGAAGTAAACGCCATACTTAACGAACACGATGAGGACAACAGTCAAGCTGCTGCTGCTGAGCATGGGTCGCCGTCTACCCAATTTACAGTACCAGGACAAACCGCGGAAGAAACTCAGAGCTTTCAGCTCAAACAAGGGTCTAGAAACTCACTATCCTCGTATTATGCTCTAGCGAAACGCACACTTCGAAGAGCTGGTGGCCGCGACGTCACTATATCAAACTTGTTTGACTTTACGGATCAGGATTGGGACATCCTAAATCGTGTTTGCCATGCGTTTATCGCTGGTCTTGCTGATCCCGAGCTTCGACAACGGTTAGCAGCCTACCCATCGCTTATGTCTAGGGACGGGACCAATAAAAGATCTCTTTTGGGAGTCTTTACAGTAATCGAAGGCGAAAAAATCGTACAACTTTGGGAAAACAGAGGAAATATCGAAGAGTGGAAGACAGCCCAGAAATACCATACTGAACAATCCATCAAGACTTGGAAGGAAGTGGTCAACACGGGAAACTTTGGGGAAGATCCCGTTTTCCATTCCAAACAACTCCAAGTTGCTCTAGATAGGGTCAGAAAGGGCCCTTCAGTTCAATACGTAACTCTAGAACAAGGTCAGCACGAAACACCACTCCAGTACCACGACCGCGCGCATGGAATCATTTCAAGCGTGACGAGGATCGATGATCTTTCCGATCCGAACATTCACAATGCTGTCACAATGGGCTATATAGCAGGCATGTATAATGAGAACATCCGAAACGCTGTCCAGGACTTTGTTGGTCCTTGGGCTACGAAGGGACACATACCATCACTTGCAGTTCTGAGAAGACATGAGAGTCTACATCTCGCCTGGGAACTTGAGAGGGCTATTGAAAAGCAGTTATATGACGCATCTCATATTTCGGATATTAAGCAATACATCCAACTTCTACGCTCGCCCATCGAAGAAGCACTGGGTCCAGACTCCAAGAAATTATTTTGCATCCCAGTTACTCCCGAAACATCCGATCTCCTCAACAAGATCCGCATGCTACAAGACCCCCACAGGATGGCACCCAATCAACCGCGAGACAGATATCGGGATCGTTTGGAATTCCCAAAAACCGGTGCAGGTGTACAATGCGATATCAACTTTTCAGCCCATCTGGCGCTCCAAAACACTCTCCTCCTTAGATGCTACTCGCATACCGATGCTCGGGTTCGGCCAATGATCTTATTCATCAAGCATTGGGCCAAGGTACGCGGAATCAACTCAGGATATCGGGGAACCTTGAGTAGTTACGGTTATGTCCTAATGGTCCTCCACTACCTTGTGAATGTTGCTCAGCCTTTTGTATCCCCCAACCTGCAGCAGCTCGGTCCACAGCCTCCTCCAAATCTGTCACCAGTAGAGATGGAGGGTGTATTTATGTGTCGAGGTCACAATGTGCAGTTTTGGCGAAATGAAGACGAGATTCTCCAGCTGGCCCGGGCTAATCAGCTCAATCACAACTCGGAATCAATCGGTCACCTCCTCCGTGGCTTCTTTGAGTACTATGCCCAAAGCGGAATGATGAGCTCTTCTCAAGGCAAGGGGTTTGACTGGGGCAGAGACGTTCTCAGCCTAAGGAGCCCCGGAGGCCTGTTGACCAAGCAACTCAAGGGATGGACCGGAGCCAAAACAGTCTATGAGCCTCAAGGCTTTGGTTCTGTTCCACCCTCAGATCAAGCAGTTTCGGCATCTTCAGGTCTATCTCCTGCAAAACCCACTGAGAATGGTGCAACACTGAGGCAGGGAACTCCAGGAAACAAGAACGGCGAAGTAAAGGAGGTTCGGCACCGGTACCTTTTTGCTATTGAGGACCCCTTTGAGTTGGATCACAATGTTGCACGAACCGTCACACACAATGGCATTGTCTCCATTCGAGATGAGTTCCGTCGAGCATGGCGAATCGTTAAGTCCGCTGGAAACGGTGCTCCTCATGAGGACTTGCTACAAGATGTTAATGATGTTGAAGAGACTGCAAACCCCTTCTTACAGCTGTTGGACAATATTCACGGTCTTGGTACGTCTGGAGGCAAGTAGATTTTTGGTGTCTCAATCAGGGATGTACTCATGGACAGGTCGGTGGTGGCGGCGCACTAGGGCTTCATAGTCATGTAAGGGGCAGGATGTTGAGGAGAGAAAGATCAAACATCTTAGAAATGAGGGTTGTTTGAGTATGTATCAATTTTGTAATAACTTGTTCCTCTAACAGCGTATACAATCGTATAATGCTACTCTGTCTGCGGTGATCTTGCGAGGTATATTTTTCCGATTTACATAAAAAATAGTCTGTACCCCATAGGTCTAATCATCTTGTGACAGTACGTCAAATGGATTCCGCACTACCGGCCTTTTCACGTCACTTGATGACATAGGCGTCGGAGCCATCCGTTTTGTCGCCTTGGACTTTTTTGGTAGTGCTCGAGTCAAATCTTTTTTGGACTCCTCGTGCAGAGGCACAAAATTATTCACCATTCTCAAGACTTCGGTTCCATTTCTTCGGGAAATCAGATCGACTATACCATCGATGTCTGGAAATTTGGCCAAGGGAGGCAATGAATCCAATACATCCCTCAATTCTGGCACTGTTGATTTAGCTGGAACCAAGGCCAATATTTGCTTGAGCATACGAAAAGAGTAATATGTCGCCTGAATTTGAGCAACAAAGTGGATAATATCCCACGATATCTTATTTTTGTCGATTGTCAATGCACGTTGAAGTATTCGTAATGCGTGAGATTGCTTTCCCTCCTCACAGCAATAGCGGATGTCAAGCGAAAGGCTAAACACATGCCATGCCAGGTCTATGTCTCCTTTCGTTGCGTCCTTGATCCGACCAATCAATTCCACAAGGGATTTTGCCAACTCTTCACCTGATATCTTAGATATCAGGGGGACCTGTCGCCCTTTCTGGGCTGTGTTGTTTACTCGCCGGTACTCGTGGACTGAGGAGGATTGACCCGGGATGATCCATCGCAAAATGGTATAAGCCAGTTGTCGAATAGATGTACTTTGTTCCCAGGCAGTTCCCCGAGTGGGATCTTCAATAAGAATGGGAAGAAATATCCTATACTCCTGACAATTATTTACTTCGCTTGAATTTGCATATTGAATCACAAGCTCTGATATCCTGGGATCCAGGGATTCAAACTGGAGAGACTCTGGCCACTTCGCAATCTCATGTTGCAAGTACTCCTGGCAGAAGTTTTGATAGCAAACATCGTCTCCAATCGGCTTGGAGCATTCTTGCTGAAGCTGTGGCAGCGACAGATGAGGGTCGCGTTTCCTCTCGTAGGCAAACCGACAAATTTGGCTTGAGGACGCAAACCCCAACTTCTCACAAATATGGGCAGGTGAGAAAGCCACACAAGCAAGCCTTGATTCTCCATCCAGGTATATATCTCGAAAGAAGACAACCTTTCCGTCCCCCAGGTCATGTGCAAGCAGGTCAGAATCAGATGTAAGGACGGTCCCGCCTGATTCTAGGGGATGCTGGGCACAGTAGGCGTCGGCCTCGCCCGGTACGAGGCGAACTAGTTGCTTGTACCGAGAAGATAGTCTCAGGGCTTCGATAACTGCAGGCACATGGAAGCTGGGTGGGAGGAAAGGTTTCCTGGGCGGCGGTTTCGGTGTGAAGAGAATTGAGGGCTCGAGGGTATCTGGTGACGAAAGATATGTCCGTGGGCGTCCTTTAGTATCTACAGAATGCGCAAGGCGAAGGTGATGAAAGCTCTTCGCCATTCTTTCCATACGCACAGGCCGCTTAGCTAGAGGTAGATGGCCATCAAAGTATATGGTGTCACTGTGACATTCGTCAGCCATTGGATATGCGGCCGAATCCCAATGCTTTACTCACATACTTACACGACGACCGGTGAGCTCATCAAGCCATGCAATAGCAGTTTCGCCGAGGAGTGTGTATGACGGTAGAGCTATGCCATTTCTATTGCAGACATGAAGAATATGGTAGGCCAAGGCCGGCCCATCGATGACGACGGACTGTCCATCGAGAAGGTCATGGGCGGCAAATGGCTCTAGGGTAGTGATGAGGTGAGGAATCCCCATGATGGCTAAGATCCGGAGTGCAAACTCAGAGTGAGAAACGAAATGTCTGATCCTCTCAGGTTATGTTTAGTCAAGTCGATTCTTTGGTGTGGGGTTACCAAAGGCTTGGACAAATCTAGCGGGTTTGTGCCATGTTGAACCGCCCTTGGTTTGGTTTGGTTTGGTTTGGTTTGGAAGTTTGCAAGGTGCATGCAAGGTGCAGCAGCAGCATTACAGTTACGGTTATTTACATTCAATAGCCAGCGGGAAACACCCCCATCCCATTTGCATGTATGTATAAGAGGGAAATATTACAGCCCTGATACGCAAGCCGCTGGGCGGCGACGAGCAGGAGTGTCTTTTCCTTAGCCTCGCAGCCCATATCGCGGCTGGACCTTTTTTTTTTCTTTTTTTTTCTTTTTTTTTTTCCCCGTTCGATTTTTTTCTCGTTCCCGATCCGATATGCCCCGCTTGCTCTCAAACAAAACCCCGCTGTGACACGCGCTCATTTAGACTAGACAGTTTCCTAACACTGTACGCGCCCAGCCACCTGACTGTCTCGATAAGCCCCAGTGCAACCCAGCCACAGTGTGTCAATGCTGTTCGGAGCCCCGAATGCCCCCCCACCAACCATTGGTGTCTTGCCTCAGCCCGCGGCTGGTCCAACTGCGGGCGCGCGAAAAAAAGCAAAGGGTCCCCATGTGAGCAGTGCGATATTTCCCGTATCCACACAGTCCCTTGTACCCGCCCCTTACCGAAGGCCGTGTAAGGAAGTAAAAAAAAAATAGCTTCTGCTCCCGAGCATGCAACTTTTTCTTTTGCAACCTCTCTTCTTCCCTTCCCTTCCACACTCTCCCTCCTTTTGTTCTTCTCAATCTATGGGTTGGTGAAGATGCGCAACACACTCATCTTCTCCGGCAATTCGTGCCCAGTTCTCACTGGCCAAATATGTGAGAACCTGGGCATGTCTCCTGCTAAGGCGGAGCTGACCCAATTCTCCAATGTGAGCTTCCTGTCGCCGCCTGCCGCATAGGCTCTGCGCTGCCTTGCCTCGTCGCCACGAATTCTTTTCTGAACCGGCGACGGCAAGTTGCAAGCTATGCTATGGGCTGCATTGTGTCCAAGACAGACTAACCTCCTCCCAAGGGCGAGACGAGTGTCAGGATCATGACCAGCGTTCGAGAAAAGGATGTCTTTGTCGTCCAGTCCGGCAGTTCCCGCATCAACGACTCCATCATGGAGCTGCTCATCATGATCTCGGCCTGCAAAGGCGGCTCTGCCAACAAGGTCACTGGTTCGTCGCTCTCGCCCTCCCCCTCCCCCCAATCCATCTAGCTGAAACGCCATTGACTTACACACATGACTTCCCAGCCGTTCTACCCTACTTCCCCTACAGTAGACAGTCCAAGAAGAAGTCGCACCGTGGTGCCATCACTGCTCGCATGCTGGCTAACTTGATGGGCGTTGCTGGCGTTAAGCACGTCATCACCGTCGACCTACATGCTTCCCAGATGCAAGGCTTCTTCAAGTGCCCCGTCGATAACCTCCACGCCGAGCCCATTCTCGCCCGGTGGATTCGTCGCAACGTCCCCAACTGGCGAGAGGCAGTTGTTGTTTCGAAGAACGCCGGCGGTACGAAGCGAGTGACATCGCTCGCTGACGCTCTGAAACTCAACTTTGGTATTGTTACCACGGACCGCAGGCGTGGTGGTAACATGACGGCTAGCATGATTATGCACCATTTTGATAATGTTGAGCGCCAACCAGCGTTGGAGACCAACCGACCTATTCCTAGACGAATGCCTACGGAGATGGACATTTCCACTCCTACTCTTGCTACGATTGAGCTTGCTACTACTCCCACGAGACCTTCGCGAATCGCAACCGATTCCCAGGGCTCGCCTAGGCGCGTGAACGCGTCCGCATCTGAGTCCACTCAGGATTCGAGCGTGACACCCCCTGCAAAGACCCCGGAGCCCTCTGTCAATGGCGACGCCGACTATCATGATCACAAGCCCCAGGAGGTGACCACCGGTCGACTGGTTCAGGGACGCATCGTGGAGGATGATTATCCTTCTCCAACACGATCGCCAGCTGAGACTAGCACGACTGAGGAAGACCCCATGACCATGTCTCATGCATCTTCTTTCTTTGCTCCTGAGTCACAGTCTCTTGGAGGCTCTGGCGATGCCGGTGGCAGCTCGGACGAGGAAGACAATGCTTTCGAAGATCCCAAAGCTGAGCATATGATCACGCTCGTCGGAGATGTCAAGAACAGAACTGTCTTCATTGTTGATGATATGATTGACAAGGCCGGATCCTGGATTGCTGCGGCTGAGACAGTCGTCAAGAAGGGTGGAGCAAAGAAGGTTTACTGCATGGCTACTCATGGCATCTTTGGTGGAGACAGCCTTGAACAGCTGCAAGCATGCGAGTGCATTCACACCATCGTTGTGACCAACAGCTTCCCCATTGACAAGGACAGGGCTCGTAACATGACTAAGCTCGTCATTCTTGATCTCTCATTCCTTCTGGCAGAAGCCATCCGACGCAACCACTATGGCGAGTCGATCTCTCCTTTGTTCCAGCACTATGACTAGACGAAGATTGATGTATCCACATTCAATCAAGGCTTTCTTGCTTGAACGTAGGCTCTGCCTGCATTGGTGCTACATTCCCTGATGACGATTTACACGGCCCTTTTTGGTTCTTTTGCATTTTAGCGAGGCGTCCGGTGGAGGAAAGGTCGGTTTAACAAGGAAAAAAAACCCAAACATTCACTACTTGGGGATCTTGATGACAAAATTATTAACAAGTAGGTGACGGAATGACGAATAACTGTTCTGGCCTGTTGTAGCGTCCACGTGGTCTTTGACATGTTGTCCCGCCCATCAGCATGATGTATTGCTTTGCCCATTTTATATTTGATGACCGTTGGTCAATATTCATTATAAACCCCCCCAGTGGTGCTGTCACTTGTGACAGCAAGGGCCCGATTCACCTCAGAATGGGTTCTTAACGGAACGCTGGTAGATTATATCTTCGTCCTTAGAAGGCCCCTCATTCAGACCAATCTTGGTCTATGTTCCCTTCGGGGAGCTCGTGGATGAGGGGCAAGAGAAATTTTCGAACATTCCATCCATACTATCCAATCTAGTAAAGTAGTAAGGCATGCCGACCATCGGTCAAAGCCCCATGGGGCTCTATACAATAAATACAATATTTTCTCAAATCATGTTTCGCAATCAACTTTAAGGGATGAGTGTTAAGTTAAAGTCTTGGTTTGTAGTTACGTTGGGAGAAGTCGCATGCCGATTCATCACATGCTCTTGTAAAGATTATCAAGCTGTGCCTGGTTGAAACTGATGTTATATTACTGATATACATGTGTTTTCGTTAATGTCTACATCTATTGGTCCTTTCGGTGCATAACACCAGCGCCAGCCTGTCAGATAGATGATATGTTAGTGCCTTGACTGTCCAAATTACTGAGGAGATGGCGCACCTGGTGACTGGGGAAGACGAGAGTGTCTGCGATGACAACGTTTTCTCGGCGTGTAACGCTGAATACAACAACTTCGGCGATGTCGTCAGGAGTGAGAGGTTCGACACCACTTTGAAGGATTAGAAACTCGTAAGGGGCGATGCCTGAGAGGCCATCAAATGAACTTACGCGTAGACTGCATCGGCCTTGGCCTTGTCGCCATAGAAGCGGACAACAGAGAATTCCTAGATGGAAGAGTCAGGTGAGTGGAATCGAGAGACGGAAGAAGCCACATACAGTCTCGACCTGACCGGGGTCAATTCCAATGACACGGATACGAGTGGCAATTAACTCCTTGCGCAGGCTGTCTGTGAAGCTCTTGACGGCAGCCTTGGTGGCGCAGTAGATGGAACCACCAGCATAGGGCTCGCGGCCAGCAATGGAACCAATGTTGATGATATCACCGCGGCCACCTTCGGGGCGGGCAAGGAAGATGGGGAGGATGGCCTGGGTCAGGTTGATGAGGCCAGTGACATTGGTCTGGAACATGACGCCAATGTCATTCTCATCGATTTCGGGGGCGCGGGCGACACCCTTGACGAGACCACTATCATCAATTAGTTTTCAATTCGATTGCTGATGTCAAGGGGAAATCTCATACGCATTGTTGACGAGGACATCAATGTCCCTCCACTCCTCGGGGAGATTCTTTACAAAGGACCTGACCTCCTCGGCATTGCTCACGTCAAGCTGGACGGGGAGGACCTTGACGCCATCGCCGACCTCCTTGTTGATGTCGGCAGCAACATCCTTGAGCGTGTCAATGCGGCGGGCCGTAATGATGATGCGCAGGTCCTTTGGCGCAGTGCGAGCGAACTCAAAGGCCGTGGAGCGGCCGATGCCGGAGGAGGCGCCGGTGATGAGCACCGTCTTGCCCTCGAGGCGCTTTGCGGAGGCAGATAGAGACATTTTGCGGATGAGTGAGGATGAGGATGGAGAAGATAGGAGACGCGAGAGAAGGGGGGACGATGCTATATAAGGACGGGAGCGAGCACCCAAGAAGCTGCTTGCTACGGAGGTGAGGAGGGTGGGGGTGGTGGTGAGTATTCGCCGACTCATTTGGGATGGTGGTGGAGATGAGATTGCGACAAGACGATTGACAAATCAAATGGAGGAGTCGTCCTTTTTTTTTTTTCTCTCCCCCGGTTTCTCAATGTTTGAACAGCTGCGACGATGGAATGTCTTTTCTTTGGCTACCAATGATGTCGGTTGTGGATAGAAGACGCGCGGGGGTAAGGCTCGGATCTGTACCCATGGCAGCTTACACTACCGCCCATCGAACTCTGCATGTGGAGCAGCAGTGCCCTGCGAAGCACGGTGCCGCACGCCAATCACCCTGGTCGACATGCGCCTTGAAACCACTGCTTGGTCCTATCATAGCCGTGTGATATTGCCTTATTCTTAGCATCATGATGAGATGTGGGGAAGAATGGAGCGTATCCCACCCTGGGCGGCTCTCGGGGGGCTGCTGGCACCGGTGCTCGGAGCCGATGTGGAGTGGGATGTAGGTATGGATTAGAAGGAACTGCTTCAAATAGGCCATGTGATAGCTTGTATGGAATCTAAAAGTGGAAGCCAAAAAGAGAAGGAAAAAAAATCAATACTAGTAGCGGCCCACAACAGCGAACATACATCCACCAAAAGTCTCCAATCTTGGTCGGCCTCATGTTTGGCCGCAGCTTCACAACTGCCGCAAAATACAGCAAAGGTTGGTGTAGCAGGTTTTCTGACTTAACTTCGATGGACCTGGCTTATCTCGTTGAGACATATACATCTTCGATTGGAAAAGGGTCACGGGAATTTGTCCAACCTGGAGTCGTTGTACGGGGCACAATCGCTTTCATTCATGCAGTAGTCTATCGTTGCTAAGTCTATAAGGTATCTTTAAAATGTCGCCACTCCTGTGTAGGCAGTCCAATCCAGTTATAACTTTATACACAGAAGATAAAATTAGTCATTCATCAAAATAGTTCATTGCTACCTCGGCCTCATCATGCGCCGCTCATTAGTGTTCTGAAAACGTCATCTGTTGGTTAGACTTTTTCCCCCGGAGATTCCACAGCAGGGCCAGCTTTATTTGCCTGATCAAATTGTTCGGGTTGCTTCGGCTGTCCATTAGGCTGTTCGGCCTTCTCAGGACTATTAGCCATATCTGAGTTTTCTGGCTGCTCAGACCGCTCAGAAATCCCAGATTGTGACGATCGAACCGATTTCCCTCGTCGTCTCGCAATCTCTTCGGCAACCAACTTGTTTCTCTGATCTTGAATAAGGAGTCGTTCCCGGCGATATGCTCCAATCGTCACAAGAAGTCCAACCGCCGCAATGGACACTGCCACCTTCATATCCGTCTTGAACGACTCGGCATAGGTGAAACGAACTCGTTCAAGTTGTGACTGGGTGAGGCTAGCGTTATCGCTCCCGAGGGTTGCCAACTGCTGTGATGTTAAGATCCCAGCTAGGTATTTTTCGACTTTTTGATGGAGCAGTGCTGTTGAGGAAGCGATGCCCAAACTACCGCCGAGGAGTCGAACCTGAGAAAGAATTCCTTGTGCAGGAGCTATGAGATTAATTAGTAACTCATCTCATTCTTTTATGGGATGGATGTACTATACCGTAGTTGCGAATCGGTACTTCAATCGACGTCATCATTGTTGAAGCGGCAACTGTCATGCCAAATCCAAGCCCACAAAATGTAATGAAGCCAAGTTGCTTTCCCGTATCAAGCTCATGTGACAATGTTGTCAAGAGACCACACCCTATCGTCATCAAGCAAGCACCTATTAATAGCGACTCAAATACATAGTTTTTGACGGCGTTGATCTTGCCAGTCAGGGCGCTTCCCATTGCCACGGTTCCAAGCATTGGAAGAAGCATGACACCCGCGACGAGCGAGGATTTCCCGCCAACCACCTGAATCCGTACCGGTATAGTGTATATTAGCATCATGTATGGGAATCCTAGCAAGGCGGTATTCAAGCAAGCAATAGTGTAAATACGGTTCTTAAAGACATCAAGTGGGAAAGCAGGCGCGAGACGTCCCTCGAATCGGCGATGGACGATATACTCCCAAACGCCGAGTAATACCCAAGCCAAAAGGCCGCAAAGCAATGGCGCTAGGAACACAGCCTTGTTCCATTCATTATCAGATGAAGATCCAGCATTTTGGAAGGAAAAAACGACCAAAACAGCGGCGGAGATGACAAGAAAGGAGCCGAGATAGTCGAGTTCTTTCCAACTACGGCGTTCGATCGTAGGGAGGTGTTCTGGCCGGGGCCATGTTAGAAAGAAGATGGTAAGGGATACGAAGCCGATGGGCGCGCTTTGAAATGTCAGTGAAAACCATCAAAACACCCTCCAGAACTTACTTGATCCAAAATATCCACCTCCAACTGGCGTAGTGCGTGAGAAGACCACCAATAACTGGGCCCAACACGCCAGAGAAAGCAAGAACCATGCCCACCAGGGCTGCAATATGTTGGCGCAAATGTGCCGGGCTCATTTCGGGGAGCATAATCATGGTGAGGGAGTAGAGGCCTATTCCCAAGTAAGCATCAGGTTTTGGAAAGATAGAATGGTATTCATTACCAGATCCACCCACTCCTTGAAGGACACGAAAGGCGATAAGTTGGTTTAGGGACTTGGCAAACCCACAACCAAGAGAGAAGGCAAAGAAGATAACGTATCCGGCGATGAAAGCGTTCCGTCTACCAACAATATCCGAGAGGCGGGAAAAGACTACAGCACAGCCAAGGTAGGCCAACGTGTAGGCTAGAGCTACCCAGTTCACATCCTCGACGTCTTGGAAATCGATACCGATGGCGTATATACTAGTGGCAACAATGGATGTATCAAGCATAGAAAGGAACAATCCGAGCAAAACTCTTCAAGGCCGTGTCAGTAAAGCTGAGCTACGAATCGTCGGTGAGCCGCCACAAACGTACCCGATACATAGTAACCAGAAGCGAACAGGAGGTATTGATGACTCTCGAACTTCATTATCCGCAGAAAGTGCGCCCTCATTCTCTGAAGGATCGCGGTCAGGCGAAATGGGCTCCGGCTTTGATGTCATAGTTGCTATGGTTCCAAGAGCAAGGGTGAAATAGCAGTTTGTCGACACTTTTTTACAAGTGGTTTCTGAAGACAAAGCATGCACGCACGCAGTGTTTGTCACAGAATCGGGGCACAATCAATAAATAAGTCACGGACAGCCGGAACAAACGGCAGGCAGGAACATGTCCATCCTTCGGGGTTTGACAGCAGGGGACAGATTAAGAGAAAGAGAGTGCGAGCTTGAGCGTGAGCGTGAGATGGAGTCATGGTTAAAGAGATCTGTCGGCCAACGTGCAGCAAAGCGGTCGGCTAGTTGACTGTAGACATTGACCATGATTCGCAGGGCTGGGGCGCTCGCATTCGCCTGTGCTGCAGCGTGGGTCCAATCTGGGGATTCTGACCATGCCAGGTGTCCAGGGTGGGATGCAGGAGCGCCGATGATGTGAAGGGTTCGTGATGACTTGGTATTAGTACAACGGGCGCTGAGAATAGGTCACAAACAGCTATATTCAATCACGATGTTTCTGTCTCCAGACCCAGATGAAGCACCGATTGTATCGGACAGTGATTCAATGATAGAATTTCGCCATGATGGCTTTTTTTTTTTTTTGGACAAACGGCACAACGTCAGCTCGGCAGAGTCCAACTGGGCCATTTCGTCCAGTCTGGTGGGGTGACGTTGGTGATTATCGACGGGAAGACCCACCAAGTCTGCCGCTTGCGCACGCTGGAACCGCATTGGTGTGAAGCAGACGCGCCTCTCGCAGTAATTCGTGAGCTTGGGGGCTTTCTCGCTTCGCATTCGTTCCCATAGGGCCACGTGAACGTCAGAGGGGGTTTAAAAAAAAATAGTCTGCTCTGTTCCTCTCCTGCGGTTCATTCCGCAACTCCCACACGATGGCGGGCATCAGCTGGTTGGACCAAACGGCTGACTAACATTCCCTACCTATCCGCTCTAAGCCTAGCTCTCCTCGCAATCGCTAGCCGCTTCCCCATATGGCAAGGATGGAAGGACCATCTGCTGTTCGGATTGTGGATGGTGCTGTTCCAACTGTACGAGCTCGTGAACAGCCCACCATTTTCGCTCTCGCACTAGGCGGTTGATGGATGGACGAAAGCGCAAAATACCGACGCTTGAACAACGCACGTCCAACAGGCGGTGTTTGAATTCCTCCGCGCTCGTCGCATTCGGTTTGCAAGACAATCGATATCTCCCCAGAGGCTTTTCCGTGCCTAGACGTTTTGAGCAATTCGCCATCTCAATAATAATTGCGGAAAATCTGATCGCACAGTTTGGGTAGAAAACTCCTACAGTCCGAAAGGCGGTTGAGGGACGGCGCGAAGTGGGTACCTCTCCCTTGCTCCTCCGGGTACGTACCTTGTCAGTGTCAGTTCGCTGCCTAGGATTCAGCTTGCTCACCTCCGTGTTGTGTGTGCTGTGCCGTTCCGCCAATTGTGCCCTCCATCACCAAGTAACTATCAGACAAGCCATTCCACGGCCTCCAATCCCCTTTTGTGTTCGGCCACATTCTTTATAGGGCACCACGTGTGTTTCGTCGTGTACGTCACGCCCCGGCCGAAACAAATTATCCTCCGGCCGCCAGAAGTCACGCAACCCCGCCTAAGCTCTCCCACCACCCGGAACCCCAACCCACCCACGCCGGCCTTGCCCTTGACCGAGACGCTACCATGGCCGACGTCGTAGCTCAGACCCTTCCAGTCCCCCAGGGCCCTTCCGATAAGGAGAGGAAATATGATCGTCAACTGAGACTATGGGCTGCCTCTGGTCAGGCCGCTCTCGAGTCTGCCAACATCCTACTCGTAAACTCGGGTTCTGGCACTGTTGGCGTCGAGACGCTCAAAAACCTTGTCCTACCCGGTATGTTTCGATATCACCATCGCCATCATTATTCCTAGCTACTAACATGATACTCCAAGGCATTGGTAAATTCACCATCGCCGACCAAAACACAGTTTGCCATGAAGATCTTGGTGTCAACTTTTTCCTGGATGAATCCTCTTTGGGCCAGCTAAGGGCCAAATGCTGTGCCGAATTCCTTGTTGAACTAAACCCAGAGGTTCAAGGGGATTGGTATCCCAAATCCAAGGTATGAGTAGCCTTTGACTCCTCAGCGTCACAAAACTAGTTAGTATTGACTTTATCCTGAGGACTCTTATGATTTGAAAGAACTGCTTGCCGACTCGCCGGCTTTTACTATGATCCTTTACACACTGCCTTTGCCTCAGGACCAAGTTGAACTTCTCAACGACTATGCACTCCAAAATCAGACACCCATCCTAGCTGTCCATTCGGTTGGCTTTTATTCCTACTTCCAAACCAAGCTACCTGGTACATTCCCAGTTGTGGACACTCACCCAGATGAGACAGCCACTACTGATCTTAGATTGCTGGCTCCCTGGCCGGAGCTCGTCAACTTTTCTCGAGATATGACGGAAGATATTGACAGCTTAGACAACCACAAGCATGGTCATTTGCCTCTTGTTGTCATTCTTCTTCACTACCTGGACCAGTGGCAGCAGGGCCATGATGGCGCTTATCCGACCAGCTATGCCGACAAAACGGCCTTTCGTCAAACTGTGGCAAATGCAATGAGGCGAGATAATCCAGAGGGAGGTGAGGAGAACTTTGAAGAAGCAGTAGCAGCTGTCATGAAGCACATTATCGTCCCTTCGATTCCTAGTTCTCTCCAGCAAGTTTTTGACTACGATCATGTAAGTGACTGCTACCTACCCTATATGTACAACAGATTTCCTAACGCCTGCCAAGACGGGAACAAAGTCAAGTTTTTGGATTATTTCCGACGCGGTAAAACAATTCTATACTGAACAAGGCCGCCTACCCGTAACTGGAAGCTTGCCCGACATGAAGGCAGAGTCAAAGGTCTACATCCAACTTCAGAACATTTACAAGGACAAGGCGCGACAGGACGTCAACCAAATCCTAACCGCGGTCCGCGGTGTTGCTGGAGCCGCGGACATCGAGGCAGACGAAGTTGAACTATTTTGCAAAAACGCACGATTCATTAAGCTCATCAATAGCCGCGATGCTCCTTCCCTAGACCAGGTCGTTAGTGAGTAACACTCAGCTATCGGAAGTCTCGGGGACTATTGCTAATTCTTCTTCCAACTCTAGGCCAGGAGGTGGCAAATGATGACATCGCGGCAGTCGCCGGTCCTGAGATGCCCCTGTCCCTCATACCGATTTACCTCGCGCTCACAGCCACATCGCACGTTACAACCGCCAAGCCCGAGGACATCATGGCAGCTGTTTGTCAGCGGGTCCCACGGGTCGCGAACAACGAGCGGTTCATCAAAACAGCACAGGAAGTATCTCGGGCTGCTGGAGGTGAACTTCACAATACTTCTGCGGTTACGGGGGGGATGGTAGCACAGGAGATGATTAAAATCATCACCAAGCAGTACGTCCCCATTGATAATACTTGCGTCTTTGATGGCATTGAGAGTCGATGCCAAGTGCTTCGATTGTAATGCATTGATTGCATGGATGACTTTGGTACCTTGCCTGATTTGCAACACGGGGATGGGAGGCTTTCCCAAGACCCTGCTCTCGGAACCTTTTGCGCGTGAGCCGTCAAGTGGCACAACGATTGCAGTGACTCGGCCCCACAAGCCCGATTTCATCACAAGAGGAGGCTCTCGCTATCGGTATCAAAACGGAGACGAGAAAATGAGCCGCAGATGAGCGATGGTTTCCTTGCATCAACCGGGGCTCTCCGATTGGGATTCCACATGCATGCTATACTTTCCGTTTTGTTTCAACATGCATAGCCGCGGACGGATCCGCACCGTGAGAAAAAAAATGATGTGGTATCAGGAATCGAAACTATCTTGGGATCTTATTGTGGACTCGTCGCATGATCGCATGGTAACGATAGCAAGGATATCCAGAGAGTGTCTGATGGAACCTTAGGGTTCGGTACTCTGACAGCTAACTCAATCTGGAGGGACCATAGCAATGGAACAATTTAGAATTTTGCAAGGTGTGTCATGACGCGGCACGGGTCGATGCCGTTGGCGTGACAAACACCGTTTTAGCTAAAAACCCTTTTGTGTATTCGCCGTTTGTGATGGTTCAAATGCTACGTCGCTTTCGCCAAGGCTCTAGAATGGTCTCGTTGCACAGCACTATCAGTATGGGTTGATATGGTGGTTGGCATGCCCTTGCCAATGAAAGAATATGATTGGCGCCATCAACGTTAATCAGCTAGCTCTTCTTGGCCACAAAGCAAGTCCTGATGGCCTGGGGAAAGCAGGCTTAGTCATGAACGAAGCGAAGGATTTAGTTACCGACGATGCTAAAGCGGCACTTGGTTAATAGCCGGAGGATGCTAAAATGAAGTCCATGTGAAACAACCGACGGCATATCCAGGTCGATGACGATTTTGGGCCAGCTCAGGTGTGTCGCTTGGCAATGCGAGCCGTGGGGTGTAAGCCATGGCATTGGATACTGCAGCTAACAGGGCTGGGTAACCAATAAGGTTAGCTTATCTGTCCTGTTCGGGGACAAGGAGTAGCCCAAAGTGGTAATTTTTGAGTGATTAAGCGTGCAAGAATGCGGCTTCCTGGTCCATCGATATACCTCTCCCTGGTAGAATATGGCCCGTGCCGGGCAGAAGTTCCGAAGAAAATGTCTGGATAAAAGCGCAAAGGGAGCCAGTCTCATGGGCCTAGTGGGGAATGCGGAGTAAAGTTCAGGTTTGAATGGTAGGTCGGACAGAGAGACACCAGGGCAGCAGAGTGGTGATTGGCGGCATGGTAGCTAGGGTTGGACATGGTGTGCTTGGGACGGTCCGAAGATCCAGGGTGCGGAAGAAGAGTCGGTCAGTTTATGGGGATGGGCCCATCGATCAGTGAAACTGGCCGATCACATGTAGAGGGCGTGCCGGCGGCGAGGCTCAGGATAGAGAGTGTAGGCCGAGTGCCAGTGGGGGAGCGGCAGCGGTAGTATCCGCATCGAGATGTGATTGACGTGGGAGACTCTCGCTTCCCAGAAGTCGCATTATCCGGAGTGGGCAGCTCTGGCTGGGTGACTTGAGATTCATTTCTTCCACTCACCAACTAAAAATATCGCGGCGATGGATGGATAAGGTTGAGACTAAAGATCGGCACAAGGTGAAGGTGGCGGCGACGAGTCATGGGAAAGATTGGGGGTTGGTGAATTTCGGACCAGTAGCGACCGAGATAGGAAACCAGTGAGCGCGGTTCCTCTTATTGGCTGCTATGGTTTCCTATCCCTTGCCCCTTTGGTGGTACCTTTGTCGGCCAAGCTCACTGGCGGAACATGTCTGGCAATGTACATACGCGGATAGTCCGGGGGCTAGCTTATAGCAGCTCGGTGGAGCTAAAAAGAAGAAGAGGAAGAAGGAAGAAGAACAAAAAGCCTAGGGTAACGTGTGTAACGGTCGGGTCTTCCGTAACTTAATGCCTGCAGACATCTTGGCCGTGTGCGCAGTGTGGCCGTCGTATTGACGGGTGGATGAAGTCTATTTGAAGATGCCGCGAGGCCGGGATCTAGGGGTGGCATGAGCATGTCGTGGAGTTTAACTGAGGTAACACAGGCAGGCACAGAGTCAAAGGGTATGTTGCGCTTCCAGCCATGTGGCTATTGCTGCTGGAAGCAGGGACAGGAGGAATCCCGCCTGTGCCCCTCTCCTGGCCAGTGCCGAGGCTACTACCTTGGGCAGAGAGGGTGGGTGCAACGCTCGCGGTGTCGAGTTGGTCTCCTCCATTGAGAAGCAGCGCCTTCACCACCATCTCGCGTTGCCCTCCTGCAATCACACTCACACATCACACATCACTATGCCCTCAAGTGAGAACCCAGATTGCACCCACACCCCCCTGCAGGTGCTCCATGGGCTGCTGCACCGAACATCAGCTGCATGCAACTTACTTGGATGACAACGGGCATTACAGCGAAAACGGCGCCACCAGCATCGCCACCGCGCACGTCGGGTTACGGAAGCCTATTCAGGCACCTTTGCACCTCGTACAGCGAGTTGCAGACAGGCAAGGCCTGCCACCAAATAGGAGCTGCCCATCCCGTCAGAGGAGGGAAACCGATGCATGAAAACCCCTGAAGCGACCCATCCACAACCAGGGAGAACCCCAGTCTCCCCCGGACTAGGCGGACGGCAGTGGCTGCTTGCCCCCATTCTCATTCAAGGGGAACCCAGTTTTCCCAAACTCTATACATTCGTGTCCAGGCCCATTGACAGGACTGACCGAAGACTCGGAACTCTAGCTGGCATATCTCGGCGTCGCGGTCGTTAGCAAGCCCCCACGATTTTGTCATTCGATGCCGTGTATCGGGTCCGTCGCAGTTGGATGTGTCCCTTTGCAACTTTGGCCTGCTGTCCTGTTGCCAGGAGGCCTGGTCGCTGCCCCCAATCCGTACACAATTCCTGGATGCCCACCCTCCCTCGCTCCCATGTGTGCGACCATCGCCGTGTCGATCCGTTCATCCCGTCACATTGCCGGCCGCGCGGTGCCCTGACGCCAATACTTACACCCCCGCCTTCCGGTGCATGATGGAAGTTGCCATGACCCTGGGCATGAAAATGCCCAGATGGCACCATTAATTCTGCCATTCTGAACCGATCTAGACCTGCAGCCAAGGGTCTGTCTGTCAGGTTGTGCACCATTTTCGCTCAACCAAGCCGCAAACCCTCGACCTGCTTCATCTTACATCCATCCATCTCACACCCCGCCCCCTCTCATTTGTCTCCTTTCGGAACCCCCCCTTGCTTGCTGCCGAGCTCCCTCGTGGTCCCATGGTGCAGATGCCCTCTACAAGCGCTCAACTCTGATTCATCCGCTACCCTTGCCATGACCAAGCCTACTGCTCCGCATCAAGCACACACTTCTTTCGGCCCCTCAGCCGGTGCAGCGTTCCGTCGGAAACCACCAATGTGCTTCTATATATCTTGTTCCATGGCCCCCGCGTACCTCATGTCCACGTTTGGGAACCCTTAGCCTCATTTCCTTGGTGTCGTCCCAGCTCTACTATGCTGCAGCCTTTCGCTGGCCCATCTCTATACTCAGGCCCTCACACAATGTCATTGTAGATCTCCCGACTTACATCAATACGCAATTACCTCCTCTTCTCTCCACTTCTATCCGTCATGCCGCCTTCGATCTCGATCCCCACAGGAAGCGGGATGTTCCATACATGTATGTTGAGAGTGACGATCTTTCCCGCTCATGGAAGACCTAACAAAAGCTTAGTCCAGGGAGTCACTCCCAGAAAACCTTCACTCGCCTCACCAGATAGTCCAAAAACCTGTTCATCCGGTAACAAACGCATTACCACTCCTCATGCCTGTGCGGAATGTAAACGACGCAAGATTCGCTGCGATGGAAAGCAGCCATGCGGCCAATGCCTCTCCAGCCGTGTTCCCAAGCGGTGCTTTTATGACAAGCATCGCCAGCGAGTCATTCCCTCTAGAAAGTGAGCGCATTGACAAAATACAAGCATCCAAGAACCCACTACTTACAATTTAAAGGACCCTCGAAGCTTTGTCTCAATCGCTTGAAGAATGCCGCTCTATCCTCAGACGCCTCTATCCCGATCACGAAGCATCAGCTCTACTACCCCTGACACGTCAAGAATTGCTCAACCTCCTAGGTGGCGCCACGACTGAGCCATCGACAGCACTGCCTTCGCCTCCTCTCAACACTTGTCCTTTGAAAGAAGAGTCCAATTGGAATATAGACCCTGGACTGTCTCTTATTGGCCAAGTTGCCACCCAAGGCTCCGAATCCGACGAAGAGCGGCGCCACAAAGACACCATTCCCGTAGAAGCTGACGATGTCAATGCTCTGAGCCTTGGCGTGGACCGACAATCATCCTACCTCGGAGCCTCATCCATTAAAGCAGCTCTTCTAGTTATGCTCAAAGTACAGCCTCATCTTCGGGAATTGATATCCCCCACAAATTCTTTTGAGGGGCTCAACGCTGTGCCTGTCCTACCGCCGCAGTCTGTGCCCCTGCCAGAAAATTGCCGAGTATCATGGTCTTGGAAAGGCCAAACTCTTATTGACGCTTATTTCAAGCGTGTACACGTCTTTGCGCCAATGCTCGACGAGCCTGCCTTCAGAACAGATTATCTCGAAGGCAAGAGATGCGACTCTCCTTGGATGGGGCTCCTTAACATGGTTTTTGCCATGGGCAGTATTGCGGCCATGAAATCAGACGATTTAAGCCATTTTGAATACTATCAAAAAGCGACAGAGCATCTCACAATGGATTCACTGGGAAGCAGCCATATCGAAACGATACAAGCGCTTACCCTCATGGGAGGCTACTACTTACATTATGTTAATCGACCAAACATGGCAAACGCAGTGCTTGGTGCTGCTCTCCGAATGGCCACCGCCATTGGTTTGCATAGGCAGGCCCAAGGTTCAGGGCTAGACCAAGACGCCATTGAGGTCCGAAGGCGAACCTGGTGGTCTCTATTCTGCCTCGACACATGGGCAACTACAACATTGGGCCGACCCTGCCTGGGCCGATCAGGACCCGAGGTCAATGTCCGACTACCTGAAATAGGGGCCGATGAGGTGAGTCTCGATACGTTTGAAGCCAACGAACTGCTAGCCCTAACACTTTTTGCTCAGGAGGTTGAATCAGCACAGCATGTCGGTTTTCTGCCGCTAGTTGAGAATATTAAATACTGCCAGATTGCCACGAAAGTCCAAGATATGCTTGCCGTCGCCCCTCTCCTCAAGCCCGAGGATCGCCGCAACTTAGACTACCAGCTTCTTGGCTGGTATAATAAGCTCCCCTGGGCTCTCCGAACGACTGACCCTTGTGCCGAACCCCTTTATCTTTCTCGCTGCGTTATGAAGTGGCGATATCAAAACTTGCGAATGCTGATTCATCGTCCCGTGCTTCTAAGCATGGCCACCCATGATGTCAGTGCAAGGGTGGATGGAGCGGACATGGCTGCAGTGGAAACGTGCAGGGAAATTGCAAAAACTACTATTGAAGACATTTCACGAGAATGGGCCAGCAACCAAATGTCTGGCTGGAGCGCTGCCTGGTTTCTGTACCAAGCAGTCATGGTTCCATTGGTGAGCATCCATTGGCAGTGGAACAGCCCCCTGGTTCCCACCTGGCAAATGCAGGTCGAGACTGTTCTCGATCTGCTCGAAGGCATGAAGGACTGGTCATTGGCAGCTCGCCGCAGCCGAGAAGTTGTCCGACGTCTCTATGAGGCCCGGCGTCAGTCTTGCAACGAGAGTCCCTTGTCATCAGCAAGCATGACGCTGGGCGACATTGACTTGCAAATGTCTTCAATTGAATTAGACACAGATAATATGATGGATATCATGGGTCCACAACACGGAATATGGGACACAAACATGTACTGGGGGCACCCAGTAGACCCGTTGTCTACGGACAGCGAGATGTACAATATCGCCAACGGCAGCACGATGCATATGAGTCACGGTTCGGTTTCATTTGATGAGTCTAGCATGGACAGCGCTTTTTTGGTTCAGTAAACTTGGATTTGATTGCATTTGCATATCGGATTGGTTGGATAGGGATGGGCAGGAAGGGGTACACACAGGGAGGCTCCAGTGCATTCTTACCTGGAAGTCAGGTTTGTTCTTTGATCTAAGCTGGCTGCATTTGTAACCAACAAAATCTTTTCTTGTCCATATTTAAAACTTTTCATTCTTCAATACATTTTGGAAGCAAGCCTTTTTTTATTACTATCAATATTCCCATCTCGGGTTGCTTTGCTTCGTGCATTTGTATTTATGAATTAGAGCTGCGGCTTCAGGTTCAGCTGCTCCTTCCTAAGGAGCTGTAGATCAAGGCATCCATCCCCACCTATGAGCAGAACCTTCTTCTAACATTGAGGCATTCAATCTTCTTCTTCTTCTTCTTCTTATTTCTCCTCACTTCTTCGTGTTTACCCAATCTGCAATTTGGCAAACTGCAACACGTCGCTAAACATCGCGCAAGCAACATGGATCATGCCTTGACGTGCAATAATCTCAAATGCCGAGCTGCGCTATCTCAGGAGGCCCTTGTGACAACTTGCAGGTATGTCTTGGTCGCTCAAGAGACTAAAGTAGGTCGTGCGCTTATGGGGTTGGCCCAGTCACATATTCTGCACCGAATGCGCGAAACAGCTGGGGTTCCAATCTCAGAACGACCAACGGCCTGCATGTCCAGCTTGCAACTCCCAACTCAATGCCAGCTACGATGCCGTTATCACAAATCTCAGCCCAGCAGAAGATTACAAGACAAGCATTCTCAGTGGCCTTAGCCCAAACATCATTATGGAGTGTGCTGGCCGGGCGCTCAGCTTCTGGGCTTATCAGATGACCCAAGATATTTATTATCAGCAGTATCTGTACAAAACAATCAGTGAAAAATACTCCGGCCTAAGCCTACGCCTCGAAAAGACAGTGAACGATGCTAATTCGGAAATTGATGCGCTCCAGCAAAAAATGTCGAGTAGGTATATTTTGCAAAGACAATACAAACAAGCGCTGACATGACCAGACTTGGCCACTGATCAAGACATGCTAAGACGCAAGAATGAGGAACTTTCCCAAGCATACCGAGAAAAGAGTCGGAAGCTGCTCCAAACGCAGGAGCTATATGACAGAGTCAAGAGAAAGGCAGAGATGGGCCAGATCAAACAAGCTGCATGCGATGCGGTGGATTTGAGCCTTCCCGTTGTGTCACGGATTAACCATTCATTCAACGGAGCCTCAAACCATGACCTACCTAAGGTGCAAATACTGCCTTCATATGGTCAAAATCATCGAGGCGAGGCTGTCAGCATAAACCCAGTTATTCCTCGACTCCACAATTCCCTATCCCAGGAGGATGGGCGATGGTCTAGAATGGGAGGCTCTCTTCAGCGTAGGTGTATTCCACAATTCCATGTTGGCTTTGGCTAACAGAAATAGCCAATAGCTCTTACAGCTCAATCGGGGCGCCTCGTCGTCAAGGCTTCAACAGTTCTTCACTGTTGAACAGTACAGATTCTCATCACTCACGACTAACTGGAGTCTCAGCACAAGCACCCAATATTCACCAGCATTCGGCAATGCCAACCGTTCCGAGCTTTGCCAACAATCGAGTTGGACTAACGGGTGTCGGTCTCACATCGGGGCTCAAGGTTAGCCAACCTACCAACACTCCGGGATTAGACGTCTCTACGCGGGGAGCTTGAGATAACGTATTCATTGCTTCAAATTATTAGGACTCGTTTATACACTTTCGTCTTGCACAGACACCTTAAAGGACATTAAAACATACTTCAATCTTGCACCTACGCCTTCCCGTTTCCACCTCTTTATTTTTTTAGAAGATGAAAATGAACCTATAAATTAAAGATGACCACAAAGTCACCATAATTTAAAAATACATTGAGGAACTTAGTGGCTATTTAGTAAGCATTCATGACAATGTTTGCTCACAATGAAAACAATTCGAGAGAACAAAGAACCATCATGGCAGTGTTTTGACGGAACAACACGTCCCATTCCAAACACAAGTGGACTAGAAGTGGCGCGAGCGTTTCTTAAAAACACATTATTTGCCGTGGTTGGCCAGCTTTTTTGTCATTTATCTATTGCTCAAAGGTCTCGAGGTTGCTTCAGGTATATGCTCCTATATTGCGCCAGCTGGCTGGACGACAAGAGGGAGAGGACCGACAAAAACAACAACAGAAAAGCAAACTTAAAAGCAAAAAGGGAATGCGAAAATGTCAATCGAACGCTGGGGAATTGAAGTGCAAGGGTGGCTCAGGAAAACAGGACAGCTCATCCTAGTTGGGTGGGAGGACACCAGGAAAACGCACCAACTACTCGAATCCAAAAAGCTAGGAAAAGCAACCGCGATGGCTAACGAAGAACTGCAGCGATGCTTCGACGACGTAGTCAGGAACGAAAATGAATCACACAACCAGCCTTCAGCCACCAGCTCTCCCCATGAAACAAAAGAGGTCATCTTTCAGGGAACAGGACCATCGTTCGCAGAACGCATGAAGAGAGCCAAGCTCGGGAACACAGGCGAAGCACTAGGGTCGCATCCTGCACAACCACGATCGCTGCAGCCATTCCGATACAACTTTAGAGAAATCGGCGGGAGAGGGATTGGAGATACGTTGGGCGAGCCGCAGGACACTTGGTCAACCGAGAGGATCTCGAGCACCAGCACAGATCGCTGGGCCCGAGTCGCGAGTCGAAGCTCGGGTTTGTTCAACTTGCCAGAAGACTCAGATACAGACATGGACACATGCACAGCGGACCTGGAATATCCCCATGGGCCTCGTGGCGCTTGCAACTCTTGCGACCACCTAATAGCTGATCGGGATCGTCTGAAGTCGGAGCTCTCGTCCCTACGAATGAAGCACGATAGACTACGCGAAGAGAAAGCAGATCTACAACTTGTGGTGAACAATGTCAAATGGGTTGTCCAAGAAATGGATGGGCTGGTCCCGGACGGACAGATTACAAACACCCAAATGATCCAGGTGGTAGAAGACACACGAAACCGGCGGGTGTGTTATGAGTCGTGGTTCCCATGGGTGGTCAAACTATACAGCACGGCTAATGCAGAGGAGGTTGCTCAAATTGAGGCTCAGGTGGGGGTTGTTTCAGAGAGGAGGGCTCGACGGAAGAGGAGGAGGAGCGTATCGAGGAATTCGCAAAGCAGGCTAGCTTGGCAAGGATAAGAATGGCCGATTAGGAAGGAATGGTTTTAATGAGGTATTAATATTAAGAAACGGCGGTGCCGTGAAATCAAGCATCTCGTTTCTTTGCCCAGGTGGCGCAAAAGAGGCAATGGTCCGGAGCGATCAATTGAGGTATCCACAGCAATGTAAAGTTAAGGCGGCGTTGTTTTTTGTGTAGAGCATAATACCGGAGGCCGATGTTGCCGCACAAAGAAACGATCAAAGCTGAAATCAGTGTTGTCTCAACCGGTACGCAACGGCGTCGTTGCCGTGGATAGCTCAAAGCAAGCTCGTTGCTGGAGCGCAGGGGCTGTTTTTGTTGTTGTTGTGGCGGATATCGCGGGCGTCATTGGCGAGTGGGATGATGACGATATCATGCAGATGCAGCAAGCACTTGATAGCGAGCTTCCCCTATTGCCCCAGGGCCGACAAGGGTCTGCACTCTCTCCATGCCACTTTCTTGCTGCCCTGCAGCGACGCTACCGGCGACGCTACCAGCGGGTTCGCGCGGGCAACGCAGGCCAAGAATAGAAACGTGCGGGAATTGATTGGCCCGGCTAAGCAAAAGTCTTACGTCGTTTGCTGACCGAGAGAGGCACACCAATGCGTCGTGCCCTGTGTGTCTCTCATGCTGTCAGCGGGAATAAGAGCAAGAGTAAGAGCTTGTTTCACGTGACGACAGTGTCGCAAGCCAAGAACCCTGAGCCACGCCATCAAGCATCTGGGCCACGCCATCAACCGGAATCTGTCTGCGATGGCACAGGAACGTCGAATGATGGATCGCAATGGGGAACGAAGGGGCCCTTTGCGCGAACACCCCCGCTCCCCCTTCCTCCGGCTGCCCCTCGACCATGTCGGAGCGCGGCTATTGCCCTTGGTCATGATTGACTGCTTATCAGCATCATGCTTCTAGCCTCATCTCCTTTATCTTCACTTTTTTTTTCTCAGTGCCCCCTCCACGAAACCCACTAATGTACAGTGGGCTCCAAGGGGGAGGCGACTCTTGCGGCTGCTGTCGCGCGCAAGCTCGTGTCCAGTGCCTGTAGTTGGGTGCGATATCGTCTCGCCCCACCCACACTGCCCACTCATCTGTCAAATCAGGGCCCCCTGTCGGTCCGCACCCCGTCCATCCTTTTCGCACCATTCCTCTTGAGCCAAATCTATTCGACACAACGTCTCTCAGCCTGGCTGGTGGCTTGGTTGACTCGTGTCCCTTCCCGTCCTCTCGTTCCGCGCCCTCCAGCTGCCAGAAAGAACTCTTCCCACCTACACCCACCCTCGCTTGTTTTGGGCAACCAGAACTCAAAACTCACATTCGCTCTCCTCATCGCTCGCTTCATATAATCTTACCAGAAAAAAAAAACGCCCTTCGTGCCACCTATCGGCCCTCCGTTATTATTATTCGTATTAATTTATCCGTTGCACCCTCGCTGGCTTAAGCTCAAATCAATTGTCTCGCTCGCTCAATATCCCCGTCCAATTTTAGCTTCCTCCCGTCGCCGACGTCTCCTGAGACCCACCCCCGTCGCGTTGCGAAACGTCAAGGCTTCCTTTTGCCGGCTTTGTTCAATCCCAACACGTCTGCCCTACTTTTAGCACCGTCTCACTACATCATCGACGCTTGTCATCTCTGCCTCTCTGCAGCTATCCATCAATCGATCCTCTATCGAGTCCCGCTGCTGTTATCGTTGACTGATCTCTCTTGAGCGCTCGCCCTCATGGGTAAAGCATGTCAGTTGTCTCGCTTTCCTTCGTCCCTCGGGAACCAACACACTGACGACTCTGTCGCATAGCCCAATATGGCGTCATCCTCGACGCTGGTTCTTCGGGAACCCGTCTCTACGTTTACAAGTGGAAGAACCACGCTGCTGCCGTTAAAGATGCGGACTCCAAGGAGCTAAAGAGCCTTCCCGAAATCAAGCTCGAGAAGAGCAAGAAGATTCACCCTGGTGTCTCCTCCTTCGCTGACAACATCTCCCGAATCGGCCCCGACCACCTCCAAGATCTGATCGAAATCGCCCTCGACGAAGTACCTCGCGAAAAGGTCCCCGAGACTCCCATCTACCTCATGGCCACTGCCGGCATGCGACTCCTCCCTGACATGCAGCAAAAGGCCCTGCTCCAGACCATGTGCACCTACCTCCGCGCCAACTCCAAGTTTATCCTACCCGATTGCGACGCCCATATCCAGGTCATCTCAGGTGAAACCGAAGGTCTCTACGGTTGGATTGCTGCCAACTACCTCCTCGGCGGTTTCGATACTCCCCGAAACCACGACCACGGTAAAGATCATCACACCTACGGTTTTCTTGACATGGGTGGCGCCTCAGCCCAGATCGCGTTTGCTCCCAACTCCACCGAGTCCGAAAAGCACTCGAACGACTTGAAGCTAGTCCGCATGCGTACCCTCGATGGCTCCCCTTCCGAGTACAAGGTCTTCACCTCCACATGGCTAGGATTTGGTGCGAACAAGGCCCGCGATCGCTTTGTCGAGGCCCTCACAGAAGAATATAAGGGTGAAAAAGAGCTTCCCGATCCCTGTTTGCCCAAAGGCCTACGAACAACCCTTGCAGGCAAACCCGTGGAGGGCAGCAGCAAAGAACCTGTTTTGCTGGGAACTGGTGCATTTGAGGAGTGCTTGCACAAGACCTACCCACTGCTCGGCAAAGAGAAGCCATGTGAAGATCAACCGTGCTTGATCAACGGCCAGCATGTACCGGCCATCGACTTTGACATCAATCACTTTGTGGGCGTTTCTGAGTATTGGCACACTACCCATGGCGTATTTGGTGGGAAACACAAGGCTTATGACCTTGCGACCTACCAGAAGAACGTCATGGATTTCTGCGGCCGGGACTGGGACGACATCGAGGATGAATTTGACCTGGAGAAGCGCAAGAAGTCTCCCGAGGAAAAGGCCCAGGAAGCCCGCCAAGCATGCTTCAAGGCCTCTTGGCTCATCAACATGCTCTATGATGGTATTGGTGTTCCACGTGTAGGAATTGAAGGTGGCCACAGAAGCAACTCGACCAAAGACGATTCGGATCACGAGAAGGGCTTCGCGGATCCCTTTAAGCCAATGGACAAGATTGATGGTGTCGAGCTTAGCTGGACCCTTGGAAAAATGGTTCTGTATGCTGCTGGCCAGGTTCCTCCATCTGGTGAGGCTCTGCCTGTGGGATTCGGAACCAACGTGCAGTCTGGCAAACCCGACGATTTCGAGCATGCGGGCTCCGTCCCTGTTCCACCAAGCGCTGACCACGACGATGACGATGATGACCTGGAAGATATGCTAAAGAAGCCATCTTCGGCCTCTGGCTTCCTGTTCTTTGTCATCATCATCCTCGTATTGGCCTACATCTTCCGCAAGCCTGAACGGAGAAGAAAGCTGCTTAGTCTGACCCGCCGACGTCGCCGAACTGGCGGTGGTCGTAAGACTGTCCGAGGCTTCTCACTGGCAAACAAACTGTTCAGGCGAAACACTGGTGGCTACGAAAGGGTCATGGAAGAGGGTGACTTGTCTGACTTTGAGTTGGGTGATGTGGACACAGACGATGAGGAACACTCCGACAGTAGCGAGGGATCGGGATCCCGACAAGGACGAGCATCTGGACTGGCCACTCCCAAGTTTGCCGGACGAGTTGACGAGCTACGCCCACCACCTTCGGCCATGGACCGTGCTGGTCTAGTAGTTCGCACCGAAAGCCGGGAACGGCTGTCACCATCTCTGCAACAGATCAATGCTGGACGTCGGAGTCGAAACGTCAGCCCAGTCCGATCCAAAAGCCCCTTTATGACACCAGTAGCAGAGGATTAATTGGAACAAGCGAGATACAATGTATGACATGAATTGTATGGACAAGGCGGTTGCTTAATAGTCATTTTTCGGCGTTAGGATGGATAGGAGACAAGGGAATAATGGCGCTTTGTGGGAAAAGACATGTACCAGGGTCGGTTTTGTAGGCGTTTTCTTCACACTCCATCAATTGGAGATTATGTTTCTTCGCGTGGCAATAGCCAATATACAACATAACCTACCTCGGGTTTTAGGAAGCAATATTAGTAGCTTTTCATCAGAGGGACCTCTGCAAGTTTACTTGAAAGAAATTAACATTCTTTGACAAGAGTAATTCCGTTTTCGCTTTGAGTGAATACAGTACAATCTGAAAGATTTTACCCCCTCGGCTTTTCTTTTTTCCACAGTACTCATACCAATGGAGAAAGATAATAAGTGATGGATGGATAGATAGATAAGTACGCCAGGTATTTTAGATGCAAAGCTCTTCTCGATTTGACTTGGCCTCCCTTTCTGTTACCAAAATTGATATTTTGAGGGCTGCTGAGTTCTGTAGTAACAAAGGCGAAGAAGTCATAAAAGACACAATCTTTCAAAGGCTATACTGCAACCAAGATCACGAAAAGAACCAGGATAAACTTTTAATTTCAGTATTGTTCACAGTATAGTATGCCTTACATCTTGACTCCAAATCTAACTAACTTGAGCTATTCATCATCCAAGAATGTTAAGACTGGCCTATGATTTGATATTTGAAACATGTTTGCTCTTTATCCCATTGAAAATAAACGCCTAAATGTGCCATCGCTATCATTACATTCCGCGCCATCTGAGCAGCCAGAACGATGCCTCCCATTGTAACCCAATCCCATTCCCTCCCTTCCACAAGACTCCAACCGATGAAAGAAAACCAGCGAGCCGTGATAAACATTGCGGCAAATTTACGCCAATAACCCCAACTGGGCGGTTAATCAGACTGCTTCTCGAGGAAACTGGGATCTGATCGCACGCGGGACTCAAACTTGCGCCACCAGTCCTCAAACGCCTTCAGAGGCACAACCTCAACGCCGCCGGGCCCCGCAGTGCCGGAGAAGCTAGAGAGGAAGTTGAAAGCGTTCTGGATGATGCGCTGGGCGAGAACAGCCGTGGTGGGCTGTGAAGAAGAAGCGCCGGAGCCGCCGCTGGCGCTCTTGCTAGCAGCCAACTGCTGGAGCTGGGAGGCAACGGCCTCCTCGGGCTCGACAGAGACGCCGATGACGAGACCCGCTTCGCCACTCGACACCTTGAACATTGCGCTCTCCTTCCCGGGGCCAATTGCGCCAAGGAACTTGAAGTTGGACGGGTCAGCAGCTGTCGCAAGGTAGATTGCAGCGGCAGTGCCCGGAGGCAAGGCAACGCCGGGGAGCATGAAGACGACAATGTGCGAAAAGGATTTTGTCGTGGGCAGGCTGTAGAGCAACGACGTCGGCGATGGCGTTGACGTCGGCTCCGTGATGAGGGGCTGTCCAGCAGGGACGATGCCGAACAAAGGAGACGACATTATGGACGGCAGGCAGTGTGTAGTTGGTGTGAGACGATTGGGCGAGAAACAGTCGGAGCTTTCTCAACGACTACCTGCTCTCATACGTCAAGCCACCCAACGCTGTGCCTCTAGGGTAGCCGCTGCAGGTATGCGTGGTGTGGTGCTATTGGTGTCGCTTCTGCGATAAAACAGGGAAATTTTGGTGCAGTAGGCCTGGATACGCTGGCGTTGGCAAGTGCGCGGGATCCGCGGCGGTTTCTGATGGTTTTTTTATGTCAGAGGGCATTTATTAACCGCGGGCGTGGGTCAGGCCCCCGTGGAATGATCGCGATGTTTCTACCAGAAACTAGTGTCTTTTTCCGCGTGAATCCAGGTCCAGATTCGTCCTCACCGAACAACTCCTCCAACATCTCCGCAATCATGCAGGGCCGTCATCGGCCAGGCCTCAGTTCCTCGCTTCGCTTCGCATTTGGGATCCAAGTCGAGAGTATGTACGTCCGGCCCTTTTAAAAACCGACCGTCTATAGAGAATAATAAAATGATCCGCCATCCATGTCCTATTTCTTTTGCACATTGACTGCCCCACCCCCACCTAACCATAACCCGATTTTTGCGAGCCTACAACATCACTCACCACAAGAGAAATAACCATAGTGATATTCAATAGCTATGGCGTTGAAAACCAGCATTGACCTCATCGACAATGTCGACATGTATGTCCTGACCACTAAAAATACTACCGCTCCGCGCCATCTTACATCTCCCCAGGTTCCCATATGCTGATACCAGCCCCGAGGCATATAAGAAGATGCAAGGGGAGATATACACTGTCATATGGGAGGACGAAAACGGCCCGTATCCCATTGGATACACCATTGACTGCGTTATCCAAGAGTTGCTCAAGGTGCCTGTCAACATCAGAGGCCATGTGGATTGTAACGAAGGGGACCGCACTGTAGCTCTTTTCAAGGAAGCTACCGAGGAAGAGCGCACGGCACGAGCAGCTGTTTTGGCCGGTTACTGGCGTGAGAATGACACCTTCCCTCTGCTCCGTGGATGGCGCGACGAGCTGTGGCCCGTATACGGTCGCAAGGGTGAGCTCCTCTTTAGTATGGAGCGTGAGGCCGTTGGCCTTATCGGTGCTATGCGCTACGGTGTTCACATGATTGCCTACGTCAAAGACGACACAGTTCCCCACGGGGTTCGGCTCTGGATTCCTACACGAGCCGCTAACAAATCGACTTTTCCTAGTATGCTCGACAATACCGTTGCCGGTGGCCTCATGACGGGAGAGGACCCTTTCGAATGTGTCATTCGAGAAGCTGACGAAGAGGCAAGCTTGCCAGATTCCTTGGTTCGGAGTCGAGCCAAGTTTGTTGGAAACGTCACATATGTGTACATCACAGGCGCAGACAAGGCGGGCGAGGGTGGCTTATTTTACCCAGAGTGCCAATGGGTGTATGATCTCGAACTACCTGCCAACGTTGTACCTCAACCCAAGGACGGCGAGGTTGAAAAGTTTGAGCTTTGTGACGTGGACCAGATCAAGCGTGATCTCGCCAAGGGTCTCTTTAAGCCAAACTGCGCTCTTGTCACGCTCGACTTTTTCATCCGCCACGGCATCTTAACTAAGGATAATGAACCAGAATTGGAGCAAATCAAGAGGAGGATACGCCGTGACCTGCCGTTTCCCGGTCCGCACAAGAGCGATTGGAATTCAGTCTGATGAACACCACTTCATACTCACCATGAGCTAACACCCGCAGGGAGAAAAAGGGGGTGCCAGTGGCTTCTTTCTGTTTTATTTTCTTTTTTCCTTCTTTTTTTTTTAAACACATGCTTTTGTTGTAGCTGAATTTTGGCTCGCTTGATGGGTATCGTTGATGCCGTCTACACTTTGGAGACTGCACTCCTGCGCTCAACGTTGTGTGGAACTGGGACCCTGTAAGGGTAACACTCTCGAGCTTATTTCTTGATCAACAGGTAAACATTGTCGACGCGGAGGGGCGTGAGCTTCTTCACAGGGCCCTGCAGGGACATGAGGAGACCACCGAACGAGACATAGGCATTACTGCATTTAATTCCCATGTTAGCAACTTGAAAATAGGCACAGCAGACACCAAAACGTACATTGTGCTCCCATCAAATGTTTCATCAAATTTGTAGATCTTGCCGTAGCATACGTAGTCGTAAAGGTCGGCAATTGTGGCAGGCGCATCTCCAGCTTTGCCGACATCGCGCCAGCCTTTGTCGTCGTCCTTGGAGCCGTCGAGCGAGAGCGTCGTAGACATGACAACGTGAAGAGTATCGGATACAGCGCAAGAGAACAGCTCAATATTGATATCAAGCGTCATAACCGTCTGCGAATCGCTCGAGGTACATGAGATGCGGGCTACTCGGTCATACTTGGACTGGTCGTAGTCGGTAATGGTGAATGATTCCTCAAAGAGGGTCGCATCGCCACCGCCAGACATGTTGGGCAATTATAATCGACTCGGGTTTCTTTAATTAGGAGGCTGGGGCTGGCTGTATCTTTGTCAACGTCGTCGCAAAGAAGGTGTGCTGGAAATAATAGAGGAGAAAGGCGGTCTTATGCGGCGGAGAAAATGTTGCGAGCGCCTACGCTTAGGCTAGGTCTGGCAGCGTTGCTCAAAACGGATAGTGGGGTTAAGTACATAAAAATTGCCCTGCAGCATCAAGCGCTGTGCCTGACGTATTGTCTAAGCGGGGCACACACTTCAAGAGAGAACCAGATAGCTAGCTCTGCGACGGGAAAAACACTCGAAAGCTAGCAGCCCATCTGTTTTCGCTTATTATTTATTCAAAAACCCCGATACACCCCGAGAACAACCCGGCGGGCTAGGGTCGATTCCCCATGTCCTTTCGCAAACGCAATGTCATAATAGGGTCTGCAGGCTCCGTAACGCCGGTCTCGCGGCAAGAAAAAGCTCTTGTTCCAGGCACAAGGCCATCTCCGCTGGATGGAAGGTTGACTACTTCAACAGGGACCCAATCGTTGGATCAGTTGCTCGCTGGACATGCTGGGTTGCCGATGGGAACCTCGCTGCTCATCGAGGAGGCTGGAACAACTGATTTTGGCGGGGTGATTCTGCGGTATTACGCTGCTGAGGGTCTTGTTCAAGGACACCATGTTCACCTGCTGGGTTTTAATGATGCCTGGCGCCGAGAACTTCCCGGCCTTGGAAACCCGACTGGCTCTAAGAGTAGCAAGACCTCGGCGTCTTCAGACGAAAAAATGAAAATTGCTTGGCGCTATGAAACCTTGGGATCAAGGAATGCGCCAACTCGAGGTACCTTTTTTTTACCGTTATCATTTTCTTTCCCTCTCAAGGCTTTATTATTAAGTATCGCCCAACTAACAATTGGGATAGATTCTCAGGCCCCAACTAGCCCTGGACAAGGCATGGATCCGTTTTGCCATACCTTTGATCTTTCTAAACGCCTCGAGAACAGCGCCATAAAGGGGCAGTTCTACGCCTCCCCAGTGGATGGCCCGATGGCGTCGTCAACCCAAGCACCGTTTAAGAAATTCATCGCTGAGGTTGCAAGGAGGATAAGAAGCTCGGCGCCCTCAACTGTTCACAGGATTATTGTGCCGGGTCTCCTTTCCCCAACATTATACACCTCTGCTGCTAGCCAGCCGCGCGAGATCCTTCAATTCCTACATTCTCTACGAGCTCTCCTGCGTCAGTTTCCTACCCAGGCCACTGCATTACTCACACTTCCCATTACCCTTTTCCCACGAGGTTCGGGGCTGACGAGGTGGATGGAGCTGGTCTCGGACGGAGTGCTTGAGCTGGTATCTTTGCGACGCCAAGCTCCCCTCACGCGAGAGCCTGGGAGTGAGGAAAAAGGCCAAGGCTTGGTTCGAGTACATAGTCTACCAATTTTCCATGAGAAAGGAGGCGGGCTAGAGGGAACCTGGGTTCGAGAGGATCTTTCATTTAAACTGAGCAGCTCAAATGGTCTCGTTATTACTCCATTTAGTTTGCCCCCTATTGGAGATGAGGAAGGGGAGTTAGCAACTAAATCGAAGACAAATGAATCCAAGAAAGAAAATCTTGAATTTTAACACAGTCTTTCGGAATTGCAATACTGCCGGTCTTCTTCAAGACTGTATTTTGGCTGCAAACCCTGTAACGGATCCGACGTGGAGCGCTTATCTTATCTCTTTGACACCTGATTGCTTTAGGTGCCTTAGACAGCTCCACAAGGCCAAAATTTTCACCACTACATCTACCAGCTCCAACTTCTGTTTCCTTTCTCAAACTTTTCTCTCTTGATCAGCACACTCACTTCAAAGCGTAAGTCATACCATTCCTTATTTCTTCTACTGCATTTCCTTCCCAAGACACTATGATTATGCAATTATTATCTGTCAATCCACTGAATTCTGTGACGACAAACAATAAAATTACGAAGACGACTTATGATTGTGTCCTGTTTTTTTTTTCTTCTTGCTTTACTTCACATGGCATGAACATATTGCTAACATGCACCTTGTGTGACAGGAATCATGGCTACTACTGCTCTAGCTCCTACTCCCGTTCGCATCTCCAAGATTGCCGGGCGATATCTAATATTTGACTCGGATTCTGCCAGTTTCCTGCGACGCAACGAAAGTGTAAATGGGACACTAGCGGGTACAGCTCCCCAACAGCCTAACCAAAATATCTTCCTCGGCTTGCCCGTGGAGCTTCGCCCAGAAGAAGCTGAGGCACTCCTAAGGCGGAATGTGGCCTATCTCGTAGATGATGTAGCCGCTCACCTATCTGTGTTGCGGAACTCTGACCCCGAAGCGAAGAAGGCCTACCTGGATTCGTTGAGAACGCGGAAGCAGAACGCCCAAAGGGCTCTTGCGGAGAAGAACGTCAAGAAGATGGCTGAGATTACTGAGCGACGTGGTGCTGCTGTTTTGCAGCCCAAGAAACCAATCCTGAGTGCTGATGACGATGCCATATTCTCTAGTAATCCGCCAGGGTCTTCTGTCCGTCAGACTGAAAGTGCAACCAAGTCTCTGGGGGTCACTCTCACCTCTAGCGAGAGTTTGATTTCATGCGAGGCGGCCCGGATATTCAAAACGGACAAACCTGCCGAGGGGCCCTTGTGTCGATTCCTGCTGAATTCTGGTTACTACATGACTCCAGGACTACGTTTTGGTGCCAAGTATAGCGTGTATCCTGGGGATCCATTACGCTTCCATGCCCACTTCATGGCCAGTCAATACGATTGGGACGAGGAGGTACCCATTCTTGATATCGTGACAGGAGGTAGGTTAGCAACGGCCGTAAAGAAGGCGTTCTTGATGGGGACTAAGGAGCCAAGATCAACAGACGGCCAGGTGCGAACGTTTAGTATCGAGTGGGCTGCTATGTAAGCTTCATTAAAATGCTACTAGTTGCACAATGTGCGTGCGCCAATTGACTGTGTGATGTGCTACTTTCATACATATCATGAGATGATTGATGGGGTGTCAAGTGAGAGTGTAAAAACAATGCGGCTAAATAAATATAATCAAACACCCCATCGCATTCGTTCTAGTATCATTCCATTCCGGGCATGTCTCATGCGTCTCAACCATGCAAATAAATGTCCCTCCCATGGCTACCACCCAGCTAGGGCACAAATATGCGACTGAAACTGATGACCTCCCGGCGGCAACATACACACTTGTCAAAGTTGTTCATGGCCAGGGATACACGGCAGTCATCGCAGAGACTCAAGCACCGGCAAGGCCACACAATAATGGTTCGTGGTGAGCTCTGACACACCACGCATTGAGGTCCATCACTTCCGAATCCGGTGCCACCATCCTCCCATGACGCGGAGTTTTCACCGCCTATATCGGCCGCTTGTCGCCGCGAAATGAGCAGCTGTTCCAATAGTCGCTCTTCTTCATCTGGGCTCAACTTGGTGTTCCGGCTTGGCGAGGGTGCTGTGGGGCGATCATGGTGAAGAATACCAGAACCAGGCATTGTCAGGATTCGGGTGCGTTGTAGTTGATCCATTCGCCTGTACTTTGACCGAGTCATGATGCCATCGTCTTGCAGGTGAGCAGAAAGTTTCCTGGCTTCCTCTCGTTCGTCAGGATTGGTAGGGTGCAGCAAGCGCGCAAGGTCTGATATCTGCATTGGGCTGTCGACAAACGGGGTGTTATGGCGAGATATTTGGGGAGATCGTTGAGTGGGTGTTTTCTGCCCATCTTCGCTATCCGACTCCCAGCTATTACTCTCTTCATCTGTATCCTCTCCCGTGGTTGACATTGAAATGACGCTGGTTGTATCAAAATCATCATCATCAGGATGCGGCTCAAAGTCACCACTGCAGTCCGTTGACCCCCACCACCCACCCTGAGCCCAGTAAGTGTACAAGTCCTTATCAAGATCTGCCTCATCTTGGTTTTGTGCAGTTCGCCTGAATTCGGACTCTACATCAATGACATCTGTTCTTGGGATTCGCACATTGGCATTAAAAGCAAAACTGGACCCGCCACGGTTCCGTGGTTCTCGACGAGAGCCGGGCTTTTGGTTCTTCATGCTCTTTGGATGCCGTGCCAGCCAAAGCAACCAAGAAGGTTGGTATCGAATTCGAAGGGCGCCAAGAAACCAAAGCAAGGATTTTGCAATCAGTCTGGCAACAAGCTTGTTGATACTCAGCAAGAACTCCAACGCCATAAGCCATCGCGAACTCCTTTCTGCGGCCCCAATGCCCACACGGAGACTACGTTCGCCGCGGCCTTTGGGGATCTTTTGCGCCGCTCGTTCTCGAGCAAAGCCATTGGATGCAATAACTGGTCCTCCTTTTACCGGGATGAGTCCAATAGCGCCCACTTGATCGTATCGCGAATCAGGCATCCCGCTTCCAAGAAACTTTCTTTGTAGCTCCTCGACTTCTCTAAATCGTTCCTCTTCGAGCCACGTGCGTCGCTTTAGACTGAGACCACGGTCCTCATTCAGGTAAACAGCCTCGCTCGCCATGGTAATGGCCCCAAACCCAGTTCGAAGCAGAGCTGTATAAAAATCCATTTCACGAGTGATGCGAATCTCCGATAGTGATACGTTGGCTTGCATATTCTCGTGTGCATGGGCGATTCGTTGCCGAAATGACATAGATGAAGTGTCTTGACCAGCTGGCGGTGCAAGAGCAGAGAGTAGCAAGGCCAGACCATAGATGGAAACGCACATGGCAATGCCGATGAGTACAAGTACATGCGGCACAAATCCAACAATGCAGACAGTTGGGAACCTGAGAAGGCCCTGAGATGACGGATTGTCTAGATCAAAAGAGATGGCGCTCCATACGATGCTACCCATAAAGCAGAGTCCCCAGAATCCGGTGCTGACAAGCCTGTACTTGGCCTGTAGGTCGAATATACCTAGAACATGACTAGTGATATGCGTCATAGCCGAGAGAAAGGCCACCAGTAGAACCTCTGGGGGTGTATTAACCCGCTTCATGATCATTGACCGACTCAGAGCAATAGCGCTGCCGAGAGTTGAAGAGTTTCCATCGACAGGTCGGTTCTTGGCAAACAACCCCCACCCAAGCTGGTTGCTGACGGCAGCCTCGGCCTCAGCAAATGCAAGTGACTGTTCGAAAAGAGTCATACCAGTTTCAGGGGCAACAGGCCGACCTTGGACCGCACAGGAAACAGTTTCAAAAAACTGGCTTAGACAGAACGTACCAAAGAGCGGCCAAAGATGAGATAATGAGCCTGAAAGGTCACGGGCCGAGCCCGTATCATTTTGAGGGACCATGCGAATTGCAAGACAAGACTGTTCATCACTCGGAGAGAAGAGTAGTGTTGAGCTGAACGTGTTTAAAAAGACGCTGGTCTGCGAAAACATGAGATCGGAATTTTTGCTTGAATTCCCCCAGCGAAGTTCGGAGAAGTCAGGGGATGTTTGGCATTGTATTGATTGAAGAAGTCGACGAGCTTGCAAGATCAAAAGTGCGATAGGTAGGAATCTTAGTAACAGTCGAGTAGGCCATCGGAGTCGTAACCGGCGTCGAGTAGCAGCAAATATGTGTGTTCGGTTGAGGATTACTGCCATAGCAATGCAGCACAGTGCCCATTTACTAGTGGCATACCCGAAGACACTACCCAAACCACGGGCACCATCAACAGAAAGGCGTGATGTTGGCGCAGTCGCGCCAGTGGTCGCGCCCATGGTGTCGAGAGTTCCGGCATCAAGTTCACTACTGGCGAGGAGGGGTTCCATCATGTTCTGTAAGCCAGCAGTGGAATCGAGGTGCATGGCAGTGTCGGCCGGCTCGGGGATATAGCGATGGGGGCTGGACTCGAGAGTATCGGGGAGAACGATATAAGAGCCCAGCTTCTTCACGATTCGGGGGCCGGCCCAGACGAGGTCCTCGAGAATCGGCGCATAGCGGGTCACGTTGACGGTCCAGGCGGAGAGATTATACCACGAGCTCGGAATGGTAGGAGTGCTGGAGTTGAAGTCTGTGTTGTTCAAGCTCGGTAAGGGGACTATTGAGTCGTCGAGCCCGATGGCCATGGCCCCGTTACACGTGTCCGATTCGGTCTTCGTGGGAGAGTTGGGGGATGAGACGAGGGTATTGGTTGAGGGAACTGGGATGTCTCAGCGGGTTGAGTGCCGTGATGAGATGGAAGTCGTCGGGTAGGTAGGACTGAGATGGGTATGGTGGCTTTGTCCAAAACCGTGTAGACGCGCGGGTAAATCATAAGATGCGTGTGATGGATCGAGAAGAAGGCATCGTGGGACGTCAACTTCCTTGCGATGCCGAGTGAGGACGAGAGGACTCGCGATAGGGCGGGAGTGGTCGGCGTGTTGTTGATGGATCTGGGTGGAGAATGATAGCGTGCTATTATGCGAGGTGCGGCCTGGGGTATTGACTTATTCCTAGTTGGGAGTCAGGTACCATCCTCCAATTCACACGTACCTGGGCGAAAAGTACTGCGGTCGGAGTTGACCCGGGAGCCGAGTGGGGGACCCAGTAAGGTACATCCACAAGTAAACTAAGGTACCTGGCCCAGCAAAATTGCATGATGGCAATACCATTTGGCAAGGAAGAGAATTTTGGATCAAAGAAAGAAGGCGGGAATTGTGTGTCTTTGGCCAATATATTTTTTTAACCTCTCTAAGTTTTGACTAACTATCTGCAATTATCTTGTAATTCATGCTATTTAAACATCCAACGTCCAACGAATATTGAGCAAATGAATGCAGATAAAATCGAGTTTGTCATGGTACCATATAATTCTATTATAGATGGTTTCACACCCTGAAATGATTTTTTTCTTTTTTAAAAAAAAATATCGGCTTCATCGTAATTCCGATACATTAAAGACTTTTCAACTAATCGCTAGGTTCGTTCCGAGGGGAATGTCCCATAATGAATCTTCATGGCAGGATACCAGCGGTCAGATCCTCCCCATAGTTCGTGCCGCGGTATGTTATCTTTTTGATCAAGGTAACCTAAGAATGTTTTTTTTTTCATCTCACTGACACTGCTTCTTGAAGGGCAGAAATTGTTGCTTGACCGTTTCCTTTGCTCGCGTGGACTGCACGGGCGACGAGCATTCGATGGAGACTTGGATCTGATGATGGCATGCTACCCTTGAGCCACAGATTGGTGATTTCATCTCGCGACGGTAGATAAGCCACACAACAAGCTGCAAGTATTTGCCTATGCTCAGATGGGACCGGGTCGAGCACCATGATCGGTTCTTGTCCTTCCTCACCTGTGACAAGCGCGGCAACGCCTCCAACAACCGTATCCACGCAATCAATGCCAGCGTCAGCTAGGGCGGCAGCAGCTACCGTGACGCATCCACTCAGCACATTCATCATGTCCCATTCTTCAATTCCCTGTTCGACGGCTGTCTGACGGGCCTGATCTCCTTCAATAACTGTGACCACCACGTCAACTCCACTCTTGGGCCATCGATCTGCGATGAGAGCACCTCGAAGAGCTGTCTCAAGGTGCGTGCTAAGATCCCGCTCACTGGAGTCTCTCAGATAACCTCTTCGTTGCCGAGTCGCAAACGGGGCAAACTTTATATGCGTAGAAAGAACCATGTGTGGTGAGAAAGGAGCGGAGCGTGGCAGAGATCGAGGGCCGTGGACAGTACATGTAAGCTTCATTCCTTTGCTCGCAGTCCTATTTTGAGGTTCAATCTCTAGATAAGCGGACCCAGATGCCGAAGGAGTGACACCTGTCTTCAGATCTAACGGACGCTTCAGTTGTTTGCATCCGCATTCGGGTTGGGATAGTCTTACATTGAGATCTGATTCCATTTACTGGTCGGGTGCGCTTTGGAGAGGAAAAGTCTTCAATTTCAAATACTGGGGGAGTGGTCACACCACTGGGGCCATTGACTCGTCGACGGTCTGTCATGTTGAGAGTTCCTGTTTGATTGCCATTTCTCACTTGACCAATCTTTTGCGAATGGTTTTCACCATGAAGAGTGGGTGCCCAGGAGCTGGCTGAGTGGGGCGCAATAAAATGCAACAATCGGGAAATACCGTTGTATCCTGGATGTATTAGTCAGCAAACGCCCCATATCTAAACACTTCAAATTTTCAATCTCCATCGAAATTTTCATTCTTTCCCTCTCTTCCACAATCAACTCATGGTACAACTTGATTGACCGCATCTCAACGGGCTCCAACCTGGGCAATGTTAGAGCGCTCAATTATGAATGCCAGCCGCGATTGGAACACTCTGCTGGTTCTGACATGAATTATGGTAAGCAAAGCGCGAGAGATATATTTGCCATCTTATCATGATGATTCTTCACACCACTGTTCCCGCGACACCTGAGCGTTTGAACAAACATGCACTACCATCTGACTTTGGATTCTCGACTTGCCTTTTGCTCTTTGAGCGCCTCCAGGTCACAATATCAGTATACTAACTGAATATAGTTTGCTATACGTGTGCTATATGATTAACAGCGAAATCGATGCTAGGATATCGTATGGTGAGTTTCCCCCCTCATTTCATTTTCCCCCTTGTCGATGATGAGAAAAATTTTCATCCAGTTCTGCTACTGAACCGATGTGATGACTCCCAATTACCATACCAAGATCTCTGATACGCCATGTTTCATTCAATTCATTTTGCATTATTTGCTTGACACGAGCAGCTAACTCGTGTGTCAGTTGTCCAGATAATTTGTTTCCAGCCTCTGATATGCACCTGGACACCCAATTTTGAAGTAAGTTTGAAGACAAAAATGCCACTAGGGAGCTGCTTCTCCATGATGACACAAGTTCTATCCATTCAACGACTTCATCTTAGCCGAGTCACCCTCCCGCACCATAGTTTCTTGCAAGAGAAATGATGATCGGTTGTGGAGTTGCTTTTTGAGCGTGATTCTGACTTTCGTGTCTTGGCTGTTCACTGTCCGTTTTGGGCCGTGAATAGACAGGGCCGGCTGAGATGACTGAGTAAACTGGCTTGTCTGAAATTGCACTCCCTAGTTTGGCTCGTGTTCATATGAAGAGAATGGGCAACGGCTAACAGATGTAGAGAGGCAGTGTAAGTATATTTCCGGGATCGGCCAAATTTTATCACCTGTAAATTGTGACGTGCTCAATTCCAAATCTCATCCAAGTTCGCGGATCCACAGCCTTTTTGCGACATAGCTCATTTAAAAAGAAAAATTTTACCTCAATCTGCTGCCTCTCATTTTGTGACGAACCATCCAATCTTTCTGTTCGCTTTTAATGGCTTGCCTTGACCCTGTGGGGCTCACTCATGAAGAGTGACAGCCATTGGGATCTTCAAAGTGGCCGAAGTGAAAACGATGTTGTGTGATCTCATAACTGGTCGGTGGTTGGAGAAATGATAAGGAGTTATTGTATCGCCATGGTTTCTCGGTACCGCCTGAACTCTAACATAATCCGGTGTATAACGCTCGTTTTTGTCAGTCCGTAGCATGTGCTTGAAAATAAGGAGTGGTGCATAGCCAGGAGTTTGGCGGTCGCCAGCGTCCATTTCAGGATAAGCTACATGGGAAGGCCCAATTAAATTCGCTCTGGCCAAACCGTAGCAGGTGCATGCACTAGTCAAGTCCGTGCCAGGGCGCCGATCGTCTCGGCCTGGAACGTCGGCGGTACCTGGCCTTTAGGGATGGATCACTTCGTTAATACCCTGAGGCTACTCGCTTCTTCTCAGAGCCTCCCAACTTAAAGCCATCTTTTCTCCTGCAACCCTTCTTCGCCGGCGCTGCACGCCTTTGGGCAATATTACACTCATTCACGAAGACTTGCGACGACGATAACGACGAAAACGCAAAGCCGCGGGGACACGGTCAGGACCATCATTGCCCCTGTTGATTCACGCCTACAACCTTCGATCACGCATCTCCTGTGTCGTGGCCTCTCGACGATTAGCCTTCCCAAGGCCTTGGGCCCCAGATTACTGGGCTTGCAATCCGCAACCACGTCGCATTCTATAAGTCGAATCCGAGAGCAATCCAACGACGTGCCGGGGCGTCCCCGCGCAACCGTTGTCCAATGCCTTCCTATGCTTTGCCTTCTGATTCCAAGATGATGCCCCGGCACCATGCCGGCGCCTTTTCCAATGGCTATCCACGCAACAATACTTTTGATATCTCCCCCCACAAGTGCGCACCCTTTTTTACTGTTAAGAACATTATTCATCATACTAATAATTCAACGCCTAAGCAGATTTCATCCCCGCGCCCTAACACCCGCTCAGCGACGACGAAAGAAGCTGCTTGTTCGTCTTGGCCTCGTCACGGTCATCCTCCTTGTCTTTAGTATATGGTTGTGGCCATCCAGCCCCGTTGCCTCCCTCGTTTCGTTTGGGCTCCTCTCAACAGGCAGTGGCCTCGAACTGGAAACAGTCCGATACTACGACTTGACAAATGTCCAGGGTACCGCTCGTGGATGGGAGCGCGAGGAGCGTATCCTACTTTGTGTTCCTCTTCGCGACGCTGAGCCCCATTTGGCCATGTTTTTCTCTCATCTCCACAACTTTACTTATCCTCATCATCTGATTGATCTGGCATTTCTCGTTTCCGACTCAAAAGACCGAACGCTTGAAGTATTATCAGAAAACCTGGAAGCGCTCCAGGCCGACCCCGACCCAAAACAGCCTTATGGAGAGATTTCTATCATCGAAAAGGATTTCGGTCAAAAGGTCAATCAAGACGTTGAAAGCCGCCACGGGTTTGCTGCTCAAGCTAGTCGGCGAAAACTGATGGCCCAGGCTCGAAATTGGCTACTCAGTGCTGCCCTGCGTCCCTACCACTCGTGGGTATACTGGCGAGATGTGGATGTGGAAACGGCCCCGTTCACGATCCTAGAGGATTTGATGAGGCATAACAAGGACGTCATTGTTCCAAGTGAGTGTGGAAGTTCTTGAAATATATGAGTATACCTAACCTCAATATAGATGTCTGGCGGCCTCTCCCTGACTGGCTCGGCGGAGAACAGCCATATGATCTGAACTCTTGGCAAGAATCAGAGACGGCTCTGGCTTTGGCTGACACACTTGACGAAGATGCTGTAATTGTCGAGGGATACGCTGAGTATGCGACCTGGCGACCCCACCTTGCGTACCTTCGCGACCCTTATGGCGATCCTGATATGGAAATGGAGATTGATGGAGTTGGAGGTGTGAGCATCCTGGCAAAGGCCAAAGTATTCCGATCAGGATGCCACTTCCCAGCGTTCAGTTTTGAGAAGCATGCCGAGACAGAGGGCTTCGGTAAGGTATGCAAATCAGCTTCCACTTTTTCACCACTTGGAAAATGCTGACAAGATAATTTACAGATGGCTAAAAGGATGCGCTATTCCGTCGTTGGATTGCCTCATTATACGATTTGGCATTTGTATGAGCCGAGCGTCGATGACATCAAACACATGGAGGTATGCGCTTGTCTGGAATATTTTGCAATTGTTGATGTTGGTGTGAGAGATTTAAAAACTGACTTGGAAAACTTAGGAAATGGAACGAGAGAGACTCGCCCGCGAGAAAGAAGAGGAGGAGAGAAAGAAGAAAGAAACGAAGATCAAAGAAGAGTTTAGCGATACGAGAAGCGAGTGGGAAAAAGATAAACAAGAGATGAAGGACCTGGAGTCTAAACGTGTGGCTGGTGAAGCTGCAGTCAAGGACGCAGCCAAAGCTCCTGCACAAGGTGACGGATCGTCAAACAAACCCCCCAAGGCTAAAGAAGAGGTGGCGAACTCAGCAAATGGTCCTAAAGATGATGTGTCTAAGGCTGATGCAGCAGGCAAAGTTGTCAATGCAGCAGCCAAGGGAAATAAAGATAGAGCAGCTGCTTGAGGCAGTTTTTTGGTCTGGATAAGGAGTCGATCTCCTTAGGTCATCATTGGCTACTCCATTTAGCGTCTATTTGTACTATAAAAGGCATCAGTAGAGTAATTTCTTTTCTTGGCCTGTTTTTTTTTTCACTTTGTCTGGGAGGCAGCAAGAAGGGAAGGTAGACATTGGATGTGGGCTTTCCCATGGATGATTTATGGGAAAGTCATGACAATTTCATTTTGGGGCATTGTAGAAGGCGTCTGGTATTGGGAAATCGGCCACAGCGAACATTAAAAACAAACCGTGGCTGTATCACACCTGAGTATCTGGATCCCTCGTTTCCATAGTCGAGTATTCTTGATCCAATGCCATTTTATTTTTGCGCAATGAAACCTAGGTGTCAATTCGCATATGGGGCGGTCGTCTAAATAAAACCATAAACGCTAAAGATGGCCTGCTGTCAAACTGAGCAGGCAGCACCTGCATGGATACATGATCTTGTTGACGCTGCGTTGGCCTTGTGTCGTAGTTCCACGGAGCCCCACGGTGTGGAATCCAGGGGCGAACCGACCCAGCCTGGACAGCGGTGATGGGCAGCCAATCAGCAAGTGGCTTGGACGACACCTTAGAGATCCAAGCTTCACGCAATAGCTACCTCAATCTACCTTCCCGGCAGCACCATAAAAATACAGCTGACATATTAGCATCAGCCGAAAGGACACGGTTTTCATGACGTTTGGGCGTATTCTGCTCTTCCCAGTCTATTATTGATTATCAGGCTGGTTCATCGCAGCCCCGAGCCAGTACAGACCTTCTTCGCGCGCAACAAGAACCTTGACCCCTCGAAATAACCCCGATCGAAGGCGAATTTTCCTTGGGCTTTCGACCCTGATACTTGCCCCCAACCGAGTGCTTCATACTGCGTACAATGAGTCGCGATGCGCAGCAAGCCGCAGCCATGGAAAGCCCGCCCAGGTCTTCTGTGCTCGCCACTTTCGAGAACCGCAGCATCCCACCGAGAATGCAGTATAGAAGTCGCCCCGTCTCCGTCGCCGTCGACCCCGTCTCTCTCGTAATATCTGAGTGTATCTCAATCACCTCCGCCATACAAAAACATGCACGCTCCCCACATTCGTCTGTTTCTGCCATTCTCGGCGGCAGCCCAAATCCCATCCACCTTGGCCCTCCAAGCCCAGCCCTGGGTGGGAGAAGTAAGAGCCCGTCTGGAAGCATCAGCGGTGATAGCACACAAGACACTGGCCTTGCCAACCGGTGGGGGTTACGCGGTCAGAAAGGGAAGAGTATGCAGGACAACCCGATGATAGCAGGCTTTGGGAAACTCCGACACGAGCTCGCTGGCATCAAAGGTTTGTGGTCAAACGCCCCCCAATATTGGACGAGAAGCTGACTCACACTAGATATTCGATCTTTCGATGCTCCCTCGATCCTAGCGCCGTTCCTCCATATCATTCAAGCGAAGGGAACCGCTGCCCCAATTACGATTCTTGCTCTAGGGGCTCTAAGAAAGTTCCTTGCTTATGGCTTCATCTGCCCCGAGTCACCACGATTTGCTCTGGCTATGCAATCACTTTCCGCTGCCGTTACACACTGCCAGTTTGATATTAGCGATTCGGGGCAGGTCGAGGTTGTGCTACTTATGATTTTGAATCTAATGGAGGACATGATGTCGGGCCCTGGAGGTGACATCCTTAGTGACGAGAGTGTTTGCGACATGATGGGGCGCGGTCTGGCTATTTGCTCCCAACCTCGATTTTCACCTGTCTTGCGCAGAACAGCTGAAGCCTCGATGGTTAGAATGTGTCAAATCATATTCGAGGATGTCAAGCATCTTGAGATTGAGGCAGGTGACGATGGCGAAGGTTTAGATCAACAAGCCGACGAAGAGTTGGATGGAGTCAAAATGAATACTACTCCTGCTGAAAATGATGCCTTATCTGCCGAGCCCAAAGCCTTGGAAATCCCAAAGCCAGATACTCCAGACCCAGAACGAACCAGCAGGGATACAGCGACCGACGTGGAGGCAGAAGCAGGCACAATCACAGCCAGCGACCCGAGCGAAGAGGCTGAATTTCTTGACTTGAGGCCTTACTCTCTCCCTTCTGTGCGAGAACTTTTCCGGGTCCTAGTTAACTTTTTGGATCCCAATGACCGACACCATACCGATACAATGAGAGTCATGGCCCTTCGGATCATTCATGTTGCTCTCGAGGTCTCGGGCCCTTTCATTTCTCGACACCCTGCTCTCGCCGTCATCGCAGAAGACCGTCTCTGTTGCTATTTATTCCAACTTGTTAGATCTGACAACATGGCTCTTCTTCAGGAATCGCTGATTGTGGCCGGGACTCTATTGGCTACCTGTCGAGGTGTTCTTAAATTACAGCAAGAATTGTTCTTATCCTACTTGGTTGCTTGTCTGCATCCTAAAGTGGAGATTCCCCGTGAGCCTGGAATCGAGCCTTCTTTGTATGCTGGAATCCCTCAGACGCCAAAACTAGTGAAGCCATCCCAATCATCGCAGCCGGGTAGTGGTCGGGCAACACCAGTGCCTGTCAAAGATCGCCAAAAATTAGGATTGGAAGGCGGCTCAAGAAAGCCTGATGCACGCCAAGCGATGGTTGAAAGTATTGGAGTACTTTCGAGGATGCCGACTTTCATGGCTGAGCTCTTTGTGAATTATGATTGTGACGAGGACCGAGCTGATCTATGTGAAGACATGATTGGGTTATTGTCAAGGAATGCCTTGCCTGACTCTGCAACTTGGAGCACAACCAGCGTTCCTCCACTCTGTCTTGATGCTCTGTTGCGCTACATCCAATTTATTGCCGAGAGACTCCACGAAGATCCCGTCTACGACGATTATCCAGACCCTGCGGCTCTGCGGGAGCAACGGCGCAGAAAAAAAATTATAATCAAAGGAGCAAGCAAATTTAATGAAAAACCCAAGACTGGTTTGGGCTATCTGGAGGCACAGGGGATCATCAATAGCGTCAGTGACCCTATTGCCGTTGCTAAGTTTCTAAAGGGAACTTCACGCATATCTAAGAAGGTCCTCGGTGACTTCATCTCTAAGAGAGGCAATGAAGAGATTTTGAGGGCTTTCCTGGATTTGTTTGACTTCACTGGCAAACGTGTCGACGAGGCCTTAAGATTACTCCTCGAATCCTTTAGACTGCCTGGTGAATCGGCATTGATTGAGACAATTTTGGACAATTTCTCTACTAAATACTGCTCCAACGACTTTCCTGATGACGTCGCCAATAAGGATGCTGTATATGTTTTGACGTATGCTGTCATTATGTTGAATACGGACCAGCATAACCCGAATCTGGCCGATGCGAAACGTATGACTTTGGAGGATTTCTCTCGAAACTTACGTGGAGTCAATGACGGCAAGAACTTTTCCCCAGAATATCTGCAATCAATATTTGATTCCATCAAATCCAATGAAATCATTTTGCCGGATGAGCATGACAACAAATTAGCCTTTGATTACGCCTGGAGGGAGTTGTTGCTAAAAACTGAATCTGCGGGTAGCCTGGTTCTCTGTGACACCAACATTTACGATGCCGACATGTTTGCTACTACCTGGAAGCCCATCGTTTCAACATTGTCATATGTTTTCATGTCTGCAACAGATGATGCAGTATTCGCAAGAATTGTCACGGGTTTTGACGAATGTGCACGTATCGCCACCAAATATGAGAATACAGAAGCACTTGACCAAATTGTATTCTGTCTTAGTCACATGTCCACATTGGCTACTGAGTCAATGTTCAGCACATCCCTTAATCTTAATACTGAGGTGCAAGCAGGTGAAGGAAGTGTCATGGTCAGCGAGTTAGCTGTGAAGTTGGGCAGGGACTTCCGCGCGCAACTTGCCACTCTTGTGCTTTTCCGCGTTGTTACTGACAGCGAAAGATTGATCCACAATAGCTGGAAATACGTATGTGTTTTCTTTACTGCACGATGTGCTTAGTGGCTGACTTTTCAGATCGTTCGTATATGGCTGAATCTTTTTACTAACTCTTTGATTCCCTCCTTTTCACCAACCACAATTCCCTCACTGCCAATTCCGGCTATTCCTCTTCAGACACCATCCCAAGTTATTGATCGAGTATCTCGCAATAACGACACTGGCTTCTTCTCCGCGTTTACCTCTTACATTTCAAGCTATGCCGCCGATGACCCTCCTGAGCCTTCTGATGAGGAGCTGGAGAGCACTCTTTGCACTGTTGATTGTGTCAAGTCGTGCAATATGACGGCAGTGTTTGAAAATATTGCGTAAGTTGACATTGTCGCAACCAAATCCTGTTTCTAATACCATTTGTTTTTGTAGCAAGCTGGATACGTCAACTGCAGTGTTTATCGTGGAGTCTCTCCTTGACCAACTTCCCGAGGACAACAATACCACGGTAATCAGCGTCAAGCAAGAAAATATGCCTGCATCACCCACAAACGGACAGCATCCGTCGGAAGGACTCCCGAAATATGACCCTACCGTAACATACATTCTGGAGTTCTGTACTCTTCTGGCGACAAGAGACTCCGAAACGATTGAAAAAATGGGCAAGATGGTGTTTGATACAGTACAGGGCGTGCTTCGAGACTCCAGCCAATATCATGCGATCACCATCTCAAGGGCCACCTTTTATGCTCTTAAACTTTTGAGGACCAGCTATGTAAGTTTCGAGCAGAACTCGCTCTCGTTATAAATTTGCTAATTCGACCGAGAAGGAGCATGACTTTGTCAATGTGCCATTCCTCCTTCATACAATCTCCAGCCTGCCACAAGATGCCCTGGGGAAAACTTCCGACCTCACCTTGACTGGACTAGGTATCTGTATTGATGAACCTGGTCCACTGCGGCGCGAAATTATGACGTCCCCCGACTTTTGGGCCATCCTTCGCACTCTTGCCGGAAAGCCCGAGTCAGCCGCACTGGTGTTCGAAATACTCGAGAGGGTTGTCAGCGGTGATCCGCAGGCCATACTGGCAGACAATTTCGAAGCTGCCATATTGCTTCTGAATGACTTTGCCACTGCAGCAAACCCTAATCAGGTCCCCTTACAAAGGACAGGCTCCCGTCAAGATAGGACACCACAGCCAAAAAAAGAAGGCAAACGGTGAGTCCATCCTGGTTGATGCGTTGTCTGCGGGTGAAGCTAACTGTTCGCAGTCATTCCGAGGCTGTTGTGAGAGGATCCAAAGCTGTGGATATACTGTACAATTTGACAGCTCGCATTCCCCATCTAATGCAGCAGTCACAGCTTGAGTCTAGTGAAGGTTGGTTTTAACTTCCATGCCCTGACGATCAAATTTTCAATTAACTTTGTACCTATAGCTTGGTCGGCTTACTGGCTGCCCGTCTTTCAAGCGTTCACAAACCAGTGCGCAAACCCATGTCGTGAGGTGCGGCAGCTGGCCTTTTCGGCACTGCAACGATCCTTGCTCTCGCCTGAGCTTACCTGCAGTGACCCCAAGGAGTGGACTGCCATATTTGGCAAAGTTTTATTTCCGCTGATTCTTCGTCTACTTAAGCCGGAGGTGTTCTCCTCTGACCGGGATGGCATGAGCGAGATGAGGGTCCAATCCGCCTCGCTCTTATGCAAGGTCTTCTTGCAGTACATGGTCCTCCTTTCTGAATGGGACGGGATGTTGGATCTCTGGATTAAGATTATTGATATTATGGATCGCCTCATGAACAGTGGCCAAGGTGACAGCTTGGTACGTAAAAGCGACAGACCTAAGAGCTTTATCTGGTTGAACATCCAAGACTAACTAATTTAATTCTAGGAGGAGGCGGTTCGCGAGAATCTGAAGAACGTTATCCTGTTCATGGCCAGCAGCGGCTATCTTGTATCGCCGAAAAAGGACTCTTCCAAGGAGAAGCTTTGGACTGAGACTTGGAAACGCATTGACCGTTTCCTGCCAGATCTCCGTACGGATCTCGCTTTAGAGGAACCGCAAGGAGAGGAGCAAGCGGAAGTGAAAGAGAAACCAGTGGTTGTAGATGAGGCGACCGACACCGTGTCTGTCGAGGAAACGGAAAATGACGAAACCAAGGGTGCTTAGATAGCAAACTAGAGTAGAGGAAACTGGGGTCAAACCCCTCGAGCGGTTAGCATGGCAGAAGTCTATTAGTACTTTGGGGCTGCCACTGCCTGCCAGCCAGCCAGGTTAGGAGATGACAGGAGAGTGCTGGAAAAATGATATTTTAATATGGGCCATACCAAAGCTAGCCCTGGCTCCCTTAATGCTGACTGCATGAACGTTAACGATTGGTGCCTCTAAGCAAGATCCGCGGAATGTGAAATGTACCTTTGTTGTTCCATGGCGGGGCTACCCTGGTCATTTGGAGAGGTCGACGTCATCCGAGACGCGATACGTACTAGAGATAAGCCTGGACTCGTCGCTAAAGTCAGTGGGGAGGTCAACTCCCATGTGATGAACAACGCTGGGCACGACTCAAACCTGACCACAACAAATTTGGGTCTCGCCTATCTGTAGCTGCGAGCCTGTAAGCGACTTTTTTTTTTTTTCTATGCAGCAAACTCCTCCGATATCACCTGCGTAGCACGTCCGCTCTTGGACGCAGATTATGCACGCAATTCCGCATCATGTCTGAGTTCGGTGTCCCAGACTCGCTCAGCCCAGCGCCTTCCATTACGCTTCCAACTACCCCAGAGCTCGACAGCGACGCACCAGTATTCCCGCTCCTACAAAACAATGGAGCTGCGAGTCCACTATCCTCGGAGGCTGCTGGGGCCGCTAATCAAACGGGCGAGGACGACAATGATGACGAACCCGCGGTGGCAAAGCCCTTCGTCCGCACCACGAGTCCAGATCCAGGCTCCCGCGCTGCTGAGGATGCCTTTGACGACCGCGTTCCCGACCGACTCATATACAAGATGCACAAATTTAGCTTATACGAAACGGCCAGTCGCTACTACATCGTTGGTGTTGACGTCAGCGAAAAACGGTATCGTATCCTCAAGATCGACCGAACCACTGAGGGTGCCGAACTGAACATGACGGACGACAAGATTGTGTATAGCCTCAAGGAGATGAATCAGCTGCTGGACACGATAGACGATGGGAATAGAGGAACTGGTGGCATCAAGCTGCGGTGCACCACCTGGGGTCTTTTAGGCTTCATCAAGTTCACAGGGCCTTATTACATGCTCCTCATCACCAAGAAAAGCACTGTCGCCATGGTGGGAGGACACTACATTTATCAGATAGAGGGCACAGAATTGGTTCCTTTGACCCCCAGCAAGTTTAAGCCCGACACAAAAAACACCGAGGAACAACGGTTCCTTGGCATCCTGAACAACCTCGACTTAACGAGATCCTTTTACTACAGTTATTCATACGATGTTACCCGCACACTGCAGCACAACGTCATTCGCGAACGAGAAGCGCTCGCTCAAGGCATATTGCCACCCTCGGATGATGACTTCAACTCAATGTTTGTGTGGAACGACTATTTGCTACAGCCTGCAGTCGCGGCCCTTCGAGATCCATACGATTGGTGTCGCCCTATCATTCACGGTTACATCGATCAGGCAGGTGAGCGGCGCCTGAACCTCTAGCCTAGAGCGCGTCGGCTGACACATTGTAGCCCTTTCTATTTACGGGCGCACTGCCCATATCACAGTCATTGCTAGGCGGTCACGTTATTTTGCTGGCGCTCGGTTCCTGAAGCGAGGCGCCAATGACCTGGTGCGTGGATTCATTGTAACATCTCTTTTGTCTACCAGCCCATATTGGCCATTTGGGGAAGGGCTTTTCTTAGAACGCGGCTCACTCATCTGTATACTCATAGGGTTATGTTGCTAACGATGTCGAAACGGAGCAAATCGTCGCCGAGTCCTTGACAACTTCTTTTCACGCCCCTGGACCGCAATTATACTGTAGCCCCCAGTACACCTCTTACGTTCAGCACCGAGGCAGTATCCCGCTCTACTGGACTCAAGACAGCACGGGTGTCACTCCAAAACCTCCTATAGAGCTTAACCTTGTCGATCCATTCTATGGAGCCGCTGCTTTGCATTTTGATAATCTATTTGAGAGATATGGCGCCCCTATTTATGTGGTCAATTTAATTAAAGCAAAAGAGCGTCAGCCAAGAGAATCAAAACTCCTCGAAGAGTATACCCTGGCTCTCAACTATCTTAATCAGTTTCTTCCACCAGACAAGAAAATTATCCATAAAGCCTGGGACATGAGCCGTGCGTCCAAGGTTCGTGGAGGCGATGTCATTGGTAATTTGGAGTTGATCGCCGAATCAGTGCTCAACACGACAGGTTTTTTTCAGAATGGCGACGGTATCACGAGTCCCATGACAGCTCAGAACGGGGTGGCCCGTACGAATTGTATTGACTGTTTGGACCGGACCAATGCAGCCCAGTTTGTCATCGGAAAGCGGGCTTTAGGTCACCAACTCCATGCTCTGGGTATTCTGGAAAACAAATCCGTCGAGTACGATACAGATGCTGTCAACTTGTTTACCCACATGTGGCATGACCATGGGGACACTATCGCTGTTCAGTACGGCGGATCCCAGCTTGTCAACACCATGGAGACATATCGCAAAATCAATCAATGGACCAGTCATTCCCGAGATATGATTGAAAGCTTCAAGCGGTACTACAATAATTCTTTTCTAGACAGCCAGCGACAAGAAGCCTATAATCTTTTCCTGGGGAATTATATCTTTGCTCAAGGGCAGCCCATGCTGTGGGATCTTGCAACTGACTATTATCTTCACCATGCTGACCCTCGAAATTGGTCAGCTAAGCCGAAGCGCAACTATATCAACTGGTACACCCCTTCCCACCTTGACGAGAGGAAAGTTCCCCCATATGTCCCCAGCCGGGATATTGCACGCTCTCACCCCATTGAATTCTTCGACGACTATTGGCTCGAGTATTACCGACCTGCCACATTGTCATCATTCCCCAAAATGTTTGCGTACAAAATGAACTCTACTATCAAGTACATTCCTCTTAAATCAACACAGGATGGGCGGTACGACCTGAGTCCTTTCCGCGTGCGCACAGAGGGTGATGTAGATCCAAATGATAAAAAGAGGGTAAAGAAGGAACCAGTCAATGCAGCAACCTCCGTAGCATCACGTTCGGGTCAAAAAGTAGATATAGCTTCATCAACGGCGTTGAGCAAAACGCCCGCGAAAGCCATGTCTCTCCGTTGGCTCCAGCCAGTTCAAGAGAATGCGGCTTCAGGCGCCGATGCAACTCGATTAGATCCGGGGCATGCGCTACAAACCAGCTCAGATCTGCCCAAAACTAAACCCACCGCACAAGAGAAGGCACAAGAGAAGTCTAAAGCTACACAATGGACCTTCACTAAAGCTGTCCGCGACTCACTAGATCCATCCGTCAAAGATCAGGAAGCTGACGACTATGAGCGATACATTAGACACCCTCAGAATCTCCCCCTTGTAGTCTCAAGCGACACACCGGTAGATATCGACTCGTCTGAATATCAGGAGTACGTTAGCGGTGGTTGGCAGGATGAAGGTCTCATTGTCAGGGGCACCGAGGAAGAGATCGATGTGTATGCTGAATTGCTCAAGGTGGGAGAGAATCCCTTAACAGTAACTGAAGAAGACGGCCCCAAGAAGAGGTACAAGGCCTACAGGAAATGGCTGCGTGGGAAATCATTTTTCAAACAGCAGCCGCTTGACTGAAGTCTCAAGTTATGAACGAACGGTAACTTCAAGGCGATTCCAGGACTTGTTCTAGATTGACCAAGTTTGAAAGAGGTTCGCCAATCGGGGTTCTTTTTCTAGGGCTTGGCTTAGGTCACCGGGCGGTTGTGTATCGGCCTGAGACCTGAGTGCTCCTAGTATTTTGGATATTTCAAGTAATTCTTGAGATATGACGCTTTCGTTGGTCGGGTCCATTTTCCCATCTTCTTCGCCTCCATGCAGGTTTAGCCAGCAAAGGGACAGAGCACGAACAATGTGCTCGAAATGTGCATGCTCCTGCAACCGTGGCCAACAATTGGTGATAGCAACTCTCAGAGCACGTATTGCTTCGAGGAGGGCTGGAGGATATGCTGTTGCGAAAGGATCCTCCAGAATTGATGAAATGACGGACAAAATGTTCTGTTCGCATGTAAATATTGTGCCACACTAATATCAGGCATTCGCCCAAGGCAATATGTAACTTTACCTTGAGATGTTTAGTTGAATAGATACCCAAGCATGTCACGCATGATGCCGTATTCTTCATTAGAATCTCAATCAGGTGAGCGTATTGGGATGCGTGGAAATGAGCTTCAAGTATTCCTTCTCGCAAAACCTTGTCCAACAATCGACGACGATCTGCGTTCTCTGTAGGCCCATACATTTCAGCCAATCCAATCAGCACTCTATATGCTGGATCAAGAAGGCGGATGGAATCCTCCTCGGGGGTGAGGCTTGGAAGATAAAGGAGAGCAGGAAAAGTGACATCTTCGATAACAAGGCCAATCCCGGTTGAGTGAAGAACCTGAGGAGTGCATTTCTTGACGAAGAGAGCTAACATCTCCAATCCTCTGGCTTTGACTCCAAGAGACTCATCTTCTGCAATTGTAAGGAGAACAGGCGTGAAAAGAGGCCACTGTTCTTTAATTAAAGATGGCTGGACAAAGTTGCAACGTCAGCAGCTTGCTGTGATCGATGTCCGAGACTAAAGAGGGAGCATACCTCAGATACGTCCACAGCCCAACCCAATGCTGAAATAGCCCATGGACTTTTCTGATTCCAATACAGTGTCTTATGAGACTGTTGGGATGGGTCAGTTGAAAGATGGTGGTAGTATGCTGGTCTCCCCGATTCGGTAACCCTGGTTGACGACTTGGCGAACAGAGGCTTTAGGAAATCCTGCAATACAGGTCCAACAACAAAGTCTCTCAGTGCCTTTGCCTCTAGTTGAATTTGAAGCAAATTTAACGCAACTTTGGCGGCTTTATTGGTCGTCCATGGGTCGCGGGCATCAGTGAATGCGACGAGTTTAAGAAGAGTCGAATCATCTAGTTTGTAAGAACAGGTTGATGATAAAATATGCAAGCACGCAATGCCCAATTCTACCTCTGCAGGATCTCTTTCTTTATCTAAATCAGTAACTAGATCTGTAAAACGAGGAGTGAAAGTGAGCGCACCCGACCCTGAATCGAATGATAGAAAGCCATCTACAATAGCTTGGGCGAAGGCGAATGCCTGGTCGTCATCCCAGATGAGACCATCTGGGTTAGAGAGATGCAACCCCGCGGTCAAAACCGCTTCATAGCGGATCTAAATTATGGCTTGTCAGTCAATAAAAAAGATACTTGAACCAGGGTAGTTTTAAGAGGGATGTAGTGTACAGATTTATCTACAGAGCCTGTTATTTGAGCAGTTAAATCGCAAAGAGAAGTTTGTCCCGGAAGACCTAGAGTGAGCAAAAACAGAAAGAAAAATATCAGCTATAGCACTGACTAGACGACTGCAGGGTATGGTTATGTTTGGGCTTGGCGGCCACTTACTGATAACGAGTTTATGGAGCCGCTTGAGATTGGCGTCATCCAAAAGTGATTGCAACATGACAACTGGGACCAGTCACACCGCACGCCTGATTCTAATGGCAGGAAACGCAGCTCAAAATCACTACCAGGATGACGCTTTCTCTGAGATTGCCGTTTGAGTGCAGAAGAAGAGCCTTAGTCCTTGACGAGGTGAAGCTGGTGAGCATGTTTGTATAGAGCTCATGCGCCAACAACGCGAGGCGTCAGAGTTTGTGTACAGTGCTTATTATACGGTTTTTACTGTCCTATTTTTTTTTATTCATAGCTCTCTACCTACCCAATGAATTCGCTTACGTCCCAAATTAGGAACCACCAATGGAAAACAAAATGGTCCAATTGGTGTTGAGGAGAGGTGAGTTGAATTGGAAATTTATTTTTGCGTTTAAAGAATGTGTTTTATTCAAGAGGTGGTATTCCCAGCTCCTCCCGTCGCTGCTTGACCTCTTCGATTGCGCCCGTAGGTTTATTTTCCTCGGGGTTGCGAAGTTGCCATGCCACACATACATCCAGCGCCTTGCCCGTCCACTTCCCTGGTTTTATTCCTAGCGCCTGTGCCAGTTGTCGTCCATCCAGAAGGCGTTTCAGCGAGGGCGCATCAAGCACATCTAATCTAGAAAGATGGGCCAAGAAGGCCTGCCATGCTCCCAAAAACTCGGTTCGTGCTGTAGAGAATAGTTGTCAATATGGGCCTGGCTGAATGGCACTTCAATAACTCACCATCTTCATTTTTATCCGACCAGTCCTGAAGAGTCTCCATGGCCTCAACGAGTAGTGCATTCAAGACTTGGAGCCTCCAGGAGCCGACTTGTGCATCCCACCTTCGGATAGCCATCCCGAACCGATCTCGCTCATTCATGTAACTCTGTTGACTCTTAACAACCTCCTTTAGTGTGAGTATTTCGTTTCGGTTGCGGTAGGATGCTACAATAAGATCAGTGAGTTTGTTAGGGGCCCTAAAGCCCTCCCGTGCCGCTACAGCTACTGGAGGAGGAGAATTTGCTTTTCTTTTGGGATTTGGTGGATCATCAACAACCATCCAAGGACAAAGAGCTGCCAAATTCCAGGCAAAATATTCCTCGTCTTCTTTTGAGATGAGAATTTCGCCGATAGAGCCTGTCTTCCGCTGTTGAATTAACTCATCCAGGCATTTATACGCAATATGCCACTTAGAGATATCAAGGCTTGGTACAGTCTCTTGGGCTGGATCAGTGAAAACAGCCATATATAGGCTTAATTCGTCAATAAGCTGAAGCGAATCACGAGGGTGGGCGCCTAGTTTTGTTTAGTCCCATCAGCTCACAAATGGGATTTGTCGTCCTTGGCATCATACCTTTCAGCATCTTTTCCAGTTCCACACCAACACGTTCGCGGCTGATCTTGACTCGCAGGGCTTCTAGGACACTCGCATTGGCCATAAACTGGCGGGTTGCGGCATCTATAGTAAATTGGAGACGACTAGCAAAGCGCACTAGACGCAGCACTCTGAGGGGATCGTCCATAAATGTTTGGAACGGTTCAAGTGGTGTTCTGATGATCTTCGATGCCATGTCTTGAAGACCCCCAGTAAGATCCTCGACTTCATCAGTATGTAGATTGTAGAATAAGGCATTAACGGTGGCGTCACGGCGGAGTGCATCCTCCTGGGCGGTGCCAAATTCCATCTGAGGATTGCGACTATCTTCTGTGTATGTCTCCTTTCGCAGGTTGACAAAATCAAGATCAAGTCCAAACATTCTAACCATCGCAGTCTCAAGATGCTTTGACTTGTCTGGATTACGGGCCACATTATGCAAATTGCCAATGTCAGTAGGCCCAATACCATGTTTTGCAATGGCCTCCGGCTTCTCGCAGTAATCGCACATGCGCTCAGCAAATGAAACGCCTGTCATGGCATTGATAGCGACGTCGATATCATGGCTCTCAATGTTAAGAAGCTTGTCGCGGACCCAGCCACCAGCCCAGCGTAAAACGATAGGCTCGCTAGCATGACCTGCTTCGTCGATAGATCTAGCCACATCAAGGAGGAGGAGCCGAAGCTGCTGCTCACGGGTGTTGAGCTGGACGGAAGCCGTCGTCATCTTTGAAGATCTTGATAGCCTTGCAATTGCAGATTTTTGTAAGAAAATTGTTGAGGTAGTAGTTGGGATAGGGGATAAGGTCGATGGCTGTTCCTTGAGGAAAGCGTCAAGCTTCCTCTTCATGACCAGACTCGAGCGAGCCAGGCGCAAGGTCATGTAACAGAAATATTTTCCGATTAGACTTGATGGGATGCTCCGGCCATAACACTAAAGCTTCTTGTTGAGGTTTAATATCCGCAAAGGACGAAGCGTATTGTTGTCACCGTTCCGCCGGCACAGACAAGAGACCAGGTTGAGGAACGAGACGGAGCCTAGAAGTATATACACAATTGATTAGTAGTCAATCTATGCTTTGTTTCAAAGGGTACCTTCTCGCAGGAGAAGGAAACAATAGGTATTGCCGCAAGGCCAAGAACAGTGAGACATGTACAACAAGGATCATGCCCAGCTTTTGACAATGACTAAGATTCCCTAAAAGGGTTTCTAAATCCTCGGTTTTCTTGTCGTCTGATGTGAAGAGATTTTGGCCAACGGTCAAGCTTTCCCAGATATATCAGAGATGCTGTAATAAGTCCTACAGCACCACCAAAGTTCACAAAAACTTCATCGCCGCAGGCAACAGAGATGGCTTCACCTTGTTGGCCAAAACACAAGGATAAAATGCTGGACCGACCGCTAAACAGGAAGAAAAGCCCTACCTCACTAAATATACGAAACGGAGGTTCCTTCGGCAACGACTCAATACGCTTAGACGGGTCTCGTTGCCTGTCGCATTAAGGGTTGTTCATCTTATTAGATATAAGGCGCAAAAATATTGCATTAGGAGAAGTGCCTCTTTTTCGCACTATGCAGGCGGTAAATCCAACAAATGGGGAATGACTGCATATTAAGCCTTCACCTCACAGTGTGAGTCAGGTTTCTCAAAGCACCTCCGTAATGCCAGCCAATAGAAATAGATTACTTTAGTGTAGGTGGGGGCATTTCCAATCAGTTCATATCCCGTGTGTGCGTGCCGCGCCCCAACTAAAAAAGAAAGAAAAAAAAGACCCCAAAGCCAGCAGGCTATGAAACAGTTCCGAATAAAATTGATGAGGAGATGGCTTTTGTTTCATTGTATTTTGTTCGGTTTAAAGAAAAAGCGTTGCAAAAATGGAACTGGAGAAGAATCTCTTCTGATCTCGCATTAGTCGCGATGCCATATCTCCTTTGATGTGAGAAAGGTCCAATTTGTACCGTGCGTGACATTACCCGAAGGTACAAAGCAAGGCCAGTAACCGTTGAAGAATTACCCAATAAATCTAAGGCAATAGCGACGGCGTCAATAAACACAGTGGCCATATTAATCCGCATAACATTGCCACCGGTACCAAAGCGACTTTTCTTACTAGCTGAGTTAGGTGAGGATAAATGCACTTATAGTACTGGAGCTTTATCGCACTAGAGGAGAGAATTGGCAGTCGGGAAGTCGGTTCGACGTATGTCTCAAAGGCAAACGACCAGGCACGCACCACAAACCACCCTTGAAAATGATTCAAAATTAAAAACTTTTCATCGAGTAACTATTATGTAGCTGTCTCATGGTTCACCAATTAATCCAATGACAGCAATACTGGCTTTGGGCATGGGGATATTTTAAATCTAGACAATTCTAGTTTCCCTTTGCTCCACCTAAATCTGATTAGCTTCGGTTATGTATTTAGGCTCCTTCCTTCTATTCAAAGCCTTAGCGTCACGGGTTCTCATCGGCGAAATCACTTCGAGCCGCGCTCATTTCCTTCCTCTATACTCCTTTACACGTGGATTACCTTTGTCCACCCCTGAGGTTTGGTGCTTATATCTAATGTGACGTTGAACTCAGCATCTTATAGGCCAGCAAGAATACCGCCTTCAACCATCACTACCCAATCAATTTTCTGGTCGTCATCTTTGGCGTCACATGGCTGGCTAGCTAAGCTTCGCATTATTCGCCCCAGCGCCATGGTGCGGGCAACCTTCCCAAAGTCACACGTTATCCTAGCAGTAAGAGTGAAGAGTATTGGTTAAAGATTACGGGAGCTGAATGTGTGAACGCCTGTTACCTCTTTCTTGGTTCAATCCCCAAGTGGCTTCTGCAAAGTGCCAGTCATCTCATCTTTTCATGCAACTAGCCTACCATCCGCCGTCATGGTCGCATTTTCACTTGCGCCGTGGCGACATCAATGCTACAAGTCACTCAAAGCGCACATGTATGGCGAGCGTTATCTCGTCGAGCTGAGGTGTAGACACCAGGAGGGTGGTCATCTGCACGCACTCTCCCTGGTTCATCATTGGTCTATCTCCACGATTAAGCACACCCTCATCTTTTAGATCTCCGCATAATGCACCTAACCCAGTGAGTTACTAGAAAATGTAGTGGTAGACTAAGCTAAGCCACCTTAGTCGAGGGCAATAAATCACCAACACAAACAAGGTCAGGTTCCAGGGCGCGGTGCTAAGGCCGCCTTTGAAACAATCCAGGAATAAACATCAGAAGAGCACACGATCCATCGAGCAAGTCAAGCTAGTAAACAACATCCTTAGAAGTGAGATCCATCAAAAATTTCATTCAGAGCCCAAACAAACCAAAGCCAGGGGCTAGAGCCGACGTGTGCTATCATCCCATTGTTGCCATCACCATGACGTCAACGGCCCCGATGATCGAGACATAACGCCACTGCCTCAATCATTGGCCACTCGGCGAACAGGCTATCTGAAGGAGGTACTTCCAACACTAACATATCCTGACACCAATCCCAAGACTCAGGCAATGCTCAAGCTTTGCGGGGTAGCCCAGAAACTTTGAGTGTCTGACGCTCCCAACCGAATAGGTATATATTACACGAAGCATCGGGCTGCCGCTTGCATGGCATACTAGGTTTCAATCCACCTCTCATCAATCTCTCCAACATTGTTGCAGCGTAACTACTTGTATCCGCAACGCACAAACCTCACCAAGCCCTGTCGCCCTTTTGTAGTTCCCTCTAGAAATGGAGCAGGGTATTAATCAGCAACCAGGCGGAGAGGAACCTTCGCCCATTTCCATGAGCGAATCTCCGGTCACCGGTACAACCAAGAAAGACCGCAGACTGAGTGATGAGTGGGGTTGGTGACCGCTTCCTTCTTGCATAACAGTCCCGTCCAAGCTGACTCTGAGTTTAGACGCTGCCAAAGTTCCCCCAAGTCGTTTTCAAAAACGCAAAGGCTCCATATACGCCACACCTAACTCTCGAGATGGCCACATTGATAAAAATTACCAAGAGAAATACTATGCTAAGATCACTGAGATGAAAGGAGGAAAATAAGTCGCGGTTGGGATATCACAGCTATTAGAGATGGTATCATGGATTGAGAGCATACAAATGAAAATAACTTGTTCTACATATTGAAACCTAAGCTACCCCACCCAGCGGCCCGTTGTTGTGCATGGCATTAATCATCAAGACCGTCTATGTCAATGGCATCTGGATTTGCAGTAACGGCCGCCGTCGAGATTTTAGGCCCTGTGTTTGCGGCAACAAATCCCTCTGGTGCCCGCGATTGTCTTTCCAATGCTGCCATCGCATCGGATACCTCAGCATCGTCGACTCCTGGCCGCCTTTGGCTGCGTGCCAGAGCTTGAGATGCAATAAAGTTAACATCAGTATTGTATTGGGCTTGGACACTGCGCTTGATACGCAGCATCTCCTTGTAGGTATCTTCGTTTCCATGGTGAACTTCGAATTGCTCCCACTTGGTCCAAAATTCTGGGTTAGTTCTAGGATCGCAGAATTGAGATGCATGTCCATAGATGGCACGCGCACGATCGATTTCTCCCAACCGTTTTTCCATATCCGCAAACTTCAGGCACATGTCTTTCGCTTCGTTGTCTGGCAGCGCTGCGATGGCCCTCTCGTAAATCGGTCTAGTCGAGGGAAGACCAAAATTGGAAGCAGACTTAGTGATATAGAAGTTGAACATGTCAGCTCGGTCTTCATCCGCTACAGCCCGCGTGGCTCGCTCGTATATCCGCATCGCATGTCGAGCTAGACCACGTTCCTCTTCAAGGTTGCCGTACATCAGGTATATCGTCTTAGCGAATTTAGGTGGACAATCTTCAACGGCCTGTTCAAAAAGATCGCGTAACCGTTCAATCCCGATTTTTCGATCCACGGCTTTGGTCAGATACAGATTCCACAACTCAAAAGCCACTGGATAACTGAAGAGGTCTAATCCTCGCTCGTAGATTTTGAACGACTCCTCATAATACTTGTGTTCCTCCAGAAGATTTGCATAATTGACAACGGTTTGGGGTGTGGCGATACGTAGCTCAAAAATACGCTCGTAGACTTTCTTAGTCTCTTCCAAAGACGAAACACTCTCAACAAGGTCAACATAGAAACTCCAAAGTTTCCAACTTTTATGCACTCTCTGTTGTGGCGAAAGGGTCTCGTCAAAATAATCAACAGTAGATCTCTTGGGGGCTTGTACGGCTTTCGCCATGATCCGCACGGCATCGTCGAAATTCTCATTGCGAAGTTCCATTTCGGCCCACTCGATCCACATATCCGCCAGTTCGGCAACGGACTTGAAGGGAACTTTGACGGCTTTTTCCATGATGATCCGGGCATTTCGCAAATCACCGCCTCGTTCATAAAACTTTGCGTAGTTGGCCCACAATTGGTGAAACGCACCGACAGCACGTTTGGGCTGGATAGCAGAGATGGCATCTGTGTACGTTTGCACCACTTCTCGTTTGTTTTCGCCCCAAAGAGCCACTCTCTTTTCCCATTCGGAAACACTGTTGGGGTTCTGTCGTAAAAGAACATCGTTGAGAAGGAAAGGCCGTCGATCCATTAGTTGTTCGAAACGCATCATCCTAATATCCAATTCAAAATCGGCTTCCTCATCCTCAATACCCTTCTCGGCACGAGACGACGCGACCTCCATCAGGGCACCAATGATCGACTCTTCAAATTCCGTGTACGACTCAAATATCAAGGTAAAGTCACGAACTGTCATGACAGTCGTGATTCCTTCCTCAAAAACGTCACGTGCGCGTTCAAAGCTGCCTTTCCGGATCCAGTAGGTGGCGAGGCCGGCCCATAGTTTGCCTCTCTGGTCAGCAAATCGAGCAATGCCACTCCTGAGGATGCGCTCCGCATCAATACCAGTTTCATGTCCAGTTTCAATGTCGGCTGCATGGTCAACTAGAAGATCAACCATTTCGCTCCAAAGCTCAAAGTGACCCTTTCCATGCTTGCTAGAAAAACGGGTGTTGTTGAGTATGTCTATGAACTTCATTGCCGCTTCCGTAAAATGACCCGTTTGAACCAGAAGCTCAATGAAATCTTCAGCGTCCTCAGGGTGTACTTGCATATATCGCCTCCAGACTTTGACAGCGGTTTCACCAGCGGCGGAGTTTGCAAACGGCCGGTACATGGCCCAGATCCGGTTGTGCTGGGTAATGGGAAGAGCCCGCAAGGCGCGGTCGAAAGTTCGACGGGTAAACGTCACGAGTGGTTGCTGAGTGAGGAACTTCAGGTATATCTCCCATATCCGAGGCATCTTGTTCAGGAGTATCAGGGCTCGCTCGAAGAGGGCATTGACCTTGCGATATTCGGTCGCAAAAACAGCTGGGTTCAGCTTGGCGACATGTTTGACTCGGAACAGCAGATACTACGTACACAATTTGTCAGTAACACAGACAAGATTTGGGCGCTCTGGGGATAACGTACCAACTTCCATAACTTGTAAGATCTCGGCAGCTGACCACAAGCCCGCTCCATTACGAAAGCCTGCTCAACGGCGGTCCCATGCCGAATTTTGAAGTCGATATACGCCAGCCAGGGTTTGACGCTGCCAGGGTCGCGAAGAATGTCATGTTCGTAAACAGAATCTTCATTGGTCTGCAAAACAACAGGTTAGTCTTCAGGCGCAAGAATCTCAAATTTAAAAACCTACAACAAGATGAAGCTCAGGCTGTCTGCGCGCCCCGTTCGGTGAGAGAATAATCGGCGCCATCGTGATCGTGGTGAAATGAGAGTCGGGCAAAGTAAGCAAACCCTCCAGCAAGGGAGCGGCGGGCAAGGATTCAAGATCAGGGTGAATTGTGCATCGTCGTGATCTGGGCCAGACGCAAGTAGGCGCCCCTCGAGTTCACAGCCTTCGCTGTTTACCGGTACTGTTTGTCGCCGGAGCCGCAGTTGAGATAGTCGAGACGCGGTCGGTGCAGGCAGATTCGAGATTCGTCGGGTGTTTTATTTTTCCACCCCATTCCGCTCGCGCTGGACAGCAAACGATGGACCTAGCCCAGCCGCCCAGACCCCACCGCATTGTCCATGCAAGTGGAGCCTCGGGTGACTGCAGGAGCAGCGCCCCCTTACAGTGATATTGATTACATAGCTCTGAAGTACATGTTGCCTACCCTGGCCGTGTGACGACACTGCACCGTCGCGATACTCGAACTTGTCCCAATTCCATCGCCATTCCGAGCGAAGACTTTCCTTCAACTACTCCCAGCGAACGTCTTATCAAATCGCCAGCATGTCAGGCGCCGCAGTACTGTTATTCAAGTGCAAGTGCTGAGGTCGAGAAAAGCTAACAGAAGATAGGACCGAGAAGCCGTCTTTCCCACCCGGCAGTCGCTAGGTCTCATGAAAGCAAAGCTTAAGGGGCTGAGACTGGGCACAGCTTGCTAAAGAGAAAGAGCGAGGCCTTGACCAAGTAAGATGGCCCGTCTTGTCCTGCTACTTTCCTATCCAAACTAACATCTATCTTCACAATAGGCGGTTTCGAGGTTCATTTCCACCTAATACCACTATTGCTGTGATCCCTCACTAACAGCAGTCCTCAACAGAAATTACGCGACGAATCGATGAAGCTAAACGGAAGATGGGCCGTGTGATGCAGATTGCAGCATTTTCTCTGGCCGAAGTCACATATGCCGTAGGAGGCGATATCGGATACCAAGTCCAGGAGTCAGCCAAGTCAGCTCGGTTCCGAATTCGCACTAAACAGGACAATGTTTCTGGTGTTCTTCTTCCAGCATTTGAGAGCTATCTGACCGAGGGAAATAATGATTTTGGCCTAACAGGCCTTGGCAAGGGAGGTCAGCAAGTTCAGCGGTGCCGTGAAACCTATGCACGGGCCGTAGAAGCTTTGGTTGAACTGGCGAGTTTGCAAACCGCTTTCGTGATTCTTGACGAAGTGATCAAAGTCGTGAACCGACGTGGTACGTCTATCCGGACAATACAGCTTGATACAATCACTAATTTGAACAAAAGTCAATGCCATAGAGCACGTCATCATTCCACGTACTGAAAACACAATCAAATACATCAACTCAGAACTGGATGAGTTAGATCGTGAAGAATTCTACCGGTTGAAGAAGGTAATTCTTCGGACTTGGAATTTATACGTTCTGGAGCTAATTAGTCCTAGGTTGCCGGTAAGAAACAACGCGATAATGCAGCCGCTGATGCCGAGATGAAGGCAAAAGGGAAGCTCAAGAAGCATCCTCGGGGTCCCAGCCCCAAAAGGAAAATGCTGGACCTGCTGACATACTGGCTAGAGAGGATGAGGAGGAGGTCATCTTCTAAATACCGGATATGGATAATGGATGAGTATGGAGATCTGATACTTGTGAATGGCATGGAGCCACTGGCGTATATTTTACATTGTGCACCGTGGGGGAAGGAGGTGGACATTACTAAGTAGGTAGTGCGGATTAAATAGATGTAGTAGTTGAGTTCCTTCGCAGTCTCGAAGAGCATCACTGTCTTTGATAGGTAACTTTAATGGGCTTATCACCCAAATTCATACCAGCAGTATTCTCCTTGGCTGTTATAGCACCTTGCTCAGCCTCATACTCAACAAAGGCAATACCCCGTCGCCCTGGTACCAATCTAATCTCCTTGAACCCATCAAAACGGCCAAACACTCCTGAGAGTGCCTCGATATCGTAATCCTCCGGGATATTTTGCACAAATAGAATTTTGTTTGGTGGAAGGTATTCGTCTGGGACGACTGCGGAGGTCGCAGCACTGGTGGACTTGAGGCCGGATGGTCTGGCACTCTTGGCTGGTCTGTTGTCCGTCGTTACACCTGCGACTCGCTTGCTGAGATGTCGCTGCTCCTCGGCGGCTTCAAGAGCTTTGCGTTTATCTAGTGATAACAGTTCAGCATGTGGAGTACTCAAGTAATGGTCAACTTACCTTTCTCGGCTTGCCTATGACGTTTGTGCGTCTCGAATTCTTCCTCATTGCAATTCAAGGACACTGTTTTGTCGCTCCTGGTACGCGCCAAGGCCAGTTTCATGGGCTTATCGAAAAGCTCAAACCCTTGGACTTCCTCGATAGCATTCTGTGCACTTTCAGGATTGTCAAAGACTATAAAGGCTTGACCCTTAGCCTTCAAGTTCTTCTTAGCGACAACATCAACGACATTACCAAACTCCGAGAATACGATCTTCAGGGATTCTATCAGGGTCTCAAGCTTGACTCGCTCTTCCAAGTTCTGGACGTATACACTAAACGAGCTGTTAGTTTAGGACTCTCACGTTGCGCGTCGGGTGTGCAATGACACGCACGTGGAAATGGGCGGTCCAGAAGCCATATTGTCAAGGTGTTGTGGGAATGCAATACAATCGCGAACTGCGATCAAGGATGTCGGCGTGAAGCAGGAGGGATGATGAAATGGAAAAGAGCTGTTGGCGAAGTGGGTCAGGTGTGCGATTTCGGTTCTAGCCCAGTCGGGTTGTGGAGTGTGGGTTTGTTATAATTTGACTGAAGGACCGCGATGACATATCTCAGAAAACGACGCGCTTTAAGTGCTTTCCTTATAATAATAAAGGACCTTTTATATGTGTGTATATTACATTTTATATTTTTATTAAATAAAATTATTTATTTTAAAAAAATTTTATAAAAAATTTTATATAATATTTTAAAATATAATATTAAATTTTAAATATATTATATAATTATTTTTTTAATTTGATATATTTTTTTAATTATATAAAAAATTATTATATATAATATATATATTTATTTATATTTTTATATAAACTTATTAAATATTTTATATTCAAAAAATAAAATATTTATATTTAAAAAATAAAATATTTATATTTAAAATAATTTTTATTAAAATTATAAAAATAATAAATATTATTTATTTAATTAAAATTAATTAATTTAAAAATATATATAATATAATTTTAATATTTTTATAAAAATTTAAATAAATATATTTAAAATATTTATTTATTAAAATTAATAAATTTAAATATAAATTTTTTATTTTAAATATAATATTTATATTTTAATATTATATTTTTTTATAAATTAAATTATTTATTTATTAAAAAAAATATTATTAAATTTTATAAAATAAAGAATCCTTATATAATAAAAAAAGAATTTTTTATTAGTTAAGAATATAATAATATATACTTAAATAAATCTCTTTTAAATATATATTAAAAAAAACCTTTAAATATATATCTTTAAATATATATATATATAATTAAAATATTTACTATTAAATAATATATTATTTATAAAAATAATAATCTTTTTAAAATTAAATTTATAATTTAATATATTTATTAAAAAATTTAAATTAATAATATTTAATTTAATAAAATTAATAAAAAATATCTTAAAAAACTTTAATTATAAATTATATTAAATATTTTATATTTAATAAATAAAATTAAATTAATTCTTTAAAAATATAAGTTTTTTTAAAAAAAAATTTTTATTTAAATAAGTAAATATTTATTAAAAAATAATAAAAAATTTTAATATTAATATTAAATTATTAAAATATAATTTTATATTTAAAATTTAAATTAAATAATAATTAAAAAAGATTTTTAAAAAAATTAAATAAATATAAAATAAATATAAAATATAGATAGATTAATAAATTAAAGAATATAATTTAAAAGGAAAGATAATAGAAAGGAAAGAAAAAGGAAGAAAAGGATAGAATAGGAAATATAAATAATAATTTAATTAAATAATTAATAAGATATAATTAGTGTGATAGGATATAAGTAATAATATAAATTTAATATAATTAAAAAAAATTAATTAATTTTATAATTTAAAAAAAATTAATATTTATTAAATTTAAATTTAAAATATTTTAAAAAATTTAATTTTAATATTAATAAATAAAGTTTTATTAATAAAAAATATAAATATATTTTAATAATTATATAAAATTAAAAAAATATAATATTTAAAATTAATTAATTAATTTAAAAAAATTAAAATTTTATAAAAAATTATTTATAATAATTAATATAATAATTAATATAATAATTAAATAAAAAAATTTAAAAATTTTTTTAAATTATTTAAATATAAATAAAAAAATGCATATTTAATTAAGTAATAAATTTTATTTATAATTAAATTTTAAATTAAAAATAAAAATATAAAAAATAAATATTAAATATTTAATTTTTAAATTATTAATTATTATTTTTAATAATATTAAAAATATATATAATAAGATATAATTAATTTAATAAAATAATATTTTTAATAATTATATTATTATTAAATATTTAATAAAAAAAAGTATTTTTAATTATTTAAATAAATACTATTTAACTCTCTTTTTTCCTTAATCTTATTATATAAAATTTATTTATATATATATAATATTATACTTTCTTTAACTTTTATAATTAAATCTTATTTCTTTTTAAATTTTAATTATTTAATTTTTATATTTATTATTATAAATATTTATAATAAATCTTTTTTTTATTAAATTTAATTTTTTAAATATAAATTTATTATATTTTTATATAATATTTTTTATAATTTTATATTTTTTTTAATAAATTTTTAATTATTTATATTAAAATTAATAATATAAAATTAAAATATTTAAAATTTATATATAATAAGTTTTATTTTTTAATAAATTATAAAATTAATATTATTATTTATATTTAATTTATTTTTAATAAATTTTAATTAATATTTAATATATAATATAAAAAATAATTATTTATAAAAAATATTATTAATATATTTTTTAATAAATAAATAATTTTAATTATAAAAATATAATATTTAAATAATATTATATTAAAAATAATAAAAAATATATATTAAAATTTATAATTTTAATAAAAGAAATTATTTTAAATATAATTATTTAAGTTTTTATAAAAGTAATCTTATTATAAAGTTAATTATGTCTTAGTTAGGTAAATTATATAGCTAAATTTAATTATATTTACTATTATTATAGCTTTAAAGCTCTCTTTAAGTTAAAGCTTATAATTTACTAAAAAGAATTTTATTTAAAATTAATATTATTTTATATTTTTTAAATTATTTTATTAATTTTTTATTAATTTTTTATTAATTAAATTTTAATTATATATTAATATTAATAAATTTTATTAATATATATTAAAAAAATAATTATATTTTTAATAATTTATAATTTAAAAAAAAATAATATAAAATTAAAATATTTATATTAAAAAAAAAAAGATTATAATTTTTAATATTTATTTATATTATAATTTTATTTTTTAAAATGCTTATATATATAATTATTTAATATTTATTTAAATTTAATATAAAATTATAAAATATAAATTTATAAATATATATATATTTTTTATTAGTAATCATTTTTTTATTAATAATTATTTTTTTTATATTTTATTTATAAATAAAAAAAATAAAACTTAATAAAATAATTAATATTATTAATAATAAATATTAATTAATTAAATTATAAATTTTATTATCATTATTATTATTTATATATTAATTTATATATTTACTTTAAAATAATAGTTAATTATATCTTATTAAATTTAATTATATTTATTATTATTATAGCTTTAAAGCTTCTTTTAAATTAAAGCTTATAATTTATTTAAATAAAATTTTAAAATCATAATTTAATATTTTAATTTATTTATATTATAAAAAATGTTTATATTTTAATTTTAAAATAATATTAATATTATTTAATAAATAAAAAATATTCTTTTTAATAAATTCTTTTTTTATTTATTAAATAATATATAATTATTTTAAAAATTAATAAATAATATTAAAAAAATATATATATAATAATAAGTTTTAATATTAAATAAAATAAATAATAATTTTAATAAAAATAAGGAATTTAATAATTAAAAGAAGAATAATTATAATAATAATTATAATATTAATATTTATTAAAATAATTAAATAAATAAATTTATTTGTTTAATTAATATTTTTTATATTATTATTAAATAAAATTAAATTTATATAATTTATAATTATATCTTTTATATAATTATTTTCTTCCTTTTAAAAAAGAAAAACACTAATAAGATTATAGAACTTAAAGGCATACCTTATAATAGACTTTTAGATCTATTAATATAATTGCCCTTATATTAACTCTAGAGTCTAAAGATAATATAAAATAAAAAAACCTTAATAACTAAAAATCTTATATAATAATAGAAAGAATTTTCTATTAATTAGAAATATAATAATATATATTTAAATAAATCTTTTTTAAATATATATTAAAAAAAACTCTTAAATATAAATTATTTAATATTTTTTTATTTTTTATTTTTTAATTATAAACTTTTTTAAATTTATTATTATATATCTTAATTATTAAAAGTTTTAAATAATATTTTAATTAATTATTTTTAATTAGGTTTTAAATTAAGTAATTTTTTTATTTAAAATTATATTTTAAATATTAATTTATTTAAATATTTAATTAATTTTAATAATAATATTAATTTATATAATAATTATTATTTATATATTTTAATTTTTTTTTATATTTAAATAAGATTATTATATTAAATTAAAAATCTAATTTTAATATTTATAAATAATATTTAAAATATTATATAATTTATTATATAATAAATATTATTATTTAATAATATTAAAAAATATTTTAATAAAAATAATAAATTATTTTTATTAATAAATATATAATCTTTTATTATTTTTATTATAATTAATTAATTTATATATAAAATATTTTTAATTTAATTATTAAATATATTTAAAATTATAATTAATATTATAATATTAATTTTATTTATTTTAATATAAATATTCTTAATAATACTTAAATTAATTATTATTTATATTTAAAATAATCTAATATTATCTTATTTATAAAATTAAAGAATTTTTAATTAGATTTTATAAGGATCTTTATTATTATTAAATTATAGTAATATAATTTAAGTTTTTCTTAATTTATTAATATTTTCTATTTTAAATAACCATAATAAAACATAATTAATAATTATATAAACTATTATAAAATAAGGCTAAAAGTAGGTATAATAACTATATTATATAATAAAGAGGGTAGAAGGCTCTTACTATAGTCAGCTAATATTAACATTATATGTGTGTGTGGTACACATATGACTTTATATATGACTGCTTATATGACCTATAATATTACATTAATAGACAATAATGTAGCTTATGATGCTAAGTTGTAGGTTTAAATTTAAATAATTAATAAGTATTTAATATATTATTTTATTATTAAATAATAAATGCTTTTATTAGCTTTTTTTAATAATTCTTTTAATATAAATAAATATTAAAATTATATTTATTATTATTATTTTTTTAATAAGTTTATTTATAAATTTATTATTTAAAATATTTATATATTTTAAATATTATTTTATTATAATATTTTTATAATATTTTATTAATTTTTAATATTTTAGAAATATATATTATAATAATCACTGCTCATATCCTATCATACTAATTATATCCTATTATTTAATTAAACTATTATTTACATTTCCTATTCTACAGCCTTTCCTACCCTTTTCCTTTCTTTTCCTTTTATTATTATATCCTTATAATCCTTCTATTTAATATATTAATCTATTTATAATCTTTTTTATTTAATTCTTTTAAAAATTACTTTTATTTATTATTTAAAGAAAATATTTTAATATTAATTTTATTATTTATTATTATTTTTAAATAAAAATTTTATTATTTTTAAATATATTTTTAAAAAAAAGATTATATTTTTAAAAGTTTAATTTAATTTTAATTTTTTTATATTATTTTATTATTAAGTTTTTTTAATTTTTTTTAAATTTTAATAAATATTTTTATTTATTTATATTTAAATTAATATTATTAATTTAAATCTTTTAATAAATATATTAAGTTATAAATTTAATTTTTAGAAGATTATTATTAATATAAATAATATATTATTTAATTATAAATATCTTAATTATATATATATATATTTAAAAGTATATATTTAAAGGTTTTTTTAATATATATTTAAAAAAGATTTATTTAAATATATATTATTATATTTTTAATTAAAAATTCTTTTTTTATTATATAGGGTTTTTAATTATTAAAGTTTTTTTATTTTATATTATTTTTAGGCTTTAGAGTTAGTATAATGGTAATTATATTAATAGATTTAAAAGTCTATTATAAGGTATGCCTTTAGGTTCTATAACCTTATTAGTATTTTTCTTTCCTAAGAGGAAGAAAATAATTATATAAAAGATATATTATAATAATTTTAATAATTTTTTATTAATAATTTTAATAATTAATATATTATTTAAATATATATAAATCTTTAATTAATAATTATATTTTCACTAAATATTAAATAAAAAAAAAACTTTTTATTACTTAAATAAATACTATTTAACCCCCCTTTTCCTTAACCTTAGAATTCAATTACATAAGGTCTATTTATTATCTCCCTTAATCTTTACAAACAAACCTTATTTCTCTTTAAATCTTATTTATCTAATTCTTATATTTATTATTAATAATATTTATTATAAAACTCTTCTTTTTAAATCTAAATTCTTAAATTTAAATTTATTATATTTTTATATTATTTTTTTTTAAATTTAATATTTTTTTTAAATAAATTTTTAATTATTTATATTAAAATTATTAATAAAAGAAATTATTTTAAATATAATTATTTAAGTTTTTATAAAAGTAATTTAATTATAAAATTAATTATATTTTAATTAAATAAATTATATAATTAAATTTAATTATATTTATTATTATTATAGCTTTAGAGCTCCCTTTAGGTTAGAGTCTATGATTTATTAAAATAAATCTTTAATATATATAAAATAATTTTAAAAATATATTTAAATCTTTTAAAAATATCCCTTATTTTAATATTAAATACTTTTATTTAATTAAAATAATTAAAATTATAATTATATTATTAATTATTATAAAGTATTATAAAATTATATTTTTTTTAAATTATTTAAATATATAATTAAATTATTTTTTAAAATCTTTTTTATTTATTTTAAAAAAGCTTTATTATATTTTTTTTAATAATCTTTAAAAAAAAGATAAGAAATATATAATATAAAAGTTTAAAGTATAATGCTTTAAGAGTAAGGTATATAGTTCTTTAGAGTTTAATAGTTTAGTGGCTAGGTTTATTAAATATATTATATTTTATTCTTTAAATAAGGGAGTAGCCTTTATTAAAGTATTATATATATACTATAAATCTTTAATATTTAGCTTTTATAATTTAGTTTATTAGTAAAATATCTATTTTCTTATAAAGGGCTAAAAAAGAGATTGTTAACTAGATTAGAATATTTAATTTAAGTATTATTATAAAAGTTTTATATATATTTAATATTTATTTTAATATATTTATATACTAATTCTTCTTATAATTAATTATTATCATTTTATTAAGAAACTATACCTTTATATTATAAAAGAGAATTAATTTAATATATATTTATATTATCTTTTTAATTATTACTAGATTAAAGCTTTTAATTATATTAATAATATTTTTAAAATAGAAAAAAACTATTTTTACTTTAATAACCTATATATTAATATAATAATAAAAGTTAAGTTTATAATCTAGTTATATATTTAATTAATAGAGTATTATATTAATTATTTTTAATATATTCTTATAAAATATTAAAGAATTAATATTTTTATTATATTTATAATTAAAATATATAATTTTTATTTTATTTAAATTAAATATAATATTATTATTCTTATTTTATTAAATAAGCTTATTAAGATTATATATAATATTTTAAATTATTTATTAAAGATTATTTTTAATTTTAAGAATTATTATATTATTTATATATTTATTATATTTAATAAATTATTAATATATTTATTTTAAATCTTAAAGAATATTTACTTAATATAATTTATAAATAAATTTTATATATAACAAGAAAAGGATTAATAAGATTAAGAATTCTTATAAAAGACTATATTTAAGTAATTTTATATTAATTGTTATATTTTAAAGTTTAATTCTTATTAATCTATTAATTATACGAAATATAATTTATATAATAATCTAGATTAATTAGTTTTAAGCTCTTAATTTATATATTAATTTATTTTTTAATATTATATTAAAAGCTTTTTATATATTTATTATAATTAATATAATTATTAATTTATTTTATGAAGTTTATTTTTATATTATATATAAAGACTATTATAAGATTATTTATTAATCTTTTTAATAGTATATTAAATTATTATAAATATAGGATTTTCTTTATTACTATTATATATATAAGATAGTAATTTATAAATCTTTTTAATTCTTTTTTAATATATAATAAAAATAAAATAGATCTTTATAATTTAAATAAAAAATCTTTTTTTATTTATTTTTAAAATTATAATAATTTTAATTAACTTAAATATTAAAAAGTAATATTTAACTTTTAAATAGCTTTTATAAAATTATTTTATAATTTTAAAGATATTATTATTTAATTTAAGATTTTTTATAATTTTAATTTAATATTTATATTTATTTTTATAACTTATTTTTTTAAAAATAATAATATTATTTAAATATTTTATTATTAAATAAAACTTATAAACTTTAATATACTCTTTTATTTATCATAAAATTATTTAATTTTATATACTTTTAAATCTTCTAATTATTTTAATATTTATTTTTAAAAGATTAATTAAGCTTTAAGTTAATTAATTTAAACTTTAAATATTTAAGATATTCTATATTAAGGAATATTTATCAATTTTTATAAAATTAATAAATCTTTTTAATTTTTTTTTAAATAATTATAAATTTTATAAAATTTAATTTTAATAATATAATTATTAAAGTTATAATTAATAATATATAATAATCTAATATTATATTTAAATAATATTTAATTATAGTTTTTATAAATAATATATTTAAAAAGATTAAATTAAATATATTACTATATTTATATATAAGCTTATTTATTAATACTTATTTATATAATATTATATATCTTTTATAATTAAAGTTAGTAATTAATATAGACTAATTTCTTCTTAATATAAATTATAACTTTTAATTTTTAATTTTGTATTTAATTTTATATTAATAAATATATATTATATATTATATATATTTTAATCTTACTAATAGTATTAATAATATTAATATAATTCTTATATTAAAACTATATTATACCTAGCCTTATCTACTAAAGCTAAAATTATCTTATACTAATAATCTTTATTCTAAATATTTATTTAAAATATTTATAATAATTTAATTTTATATTATTTTTATTTTTATTTATATTATTATTTAATTATATTATAAATTTAATTATATTATAAATTTAATTATATTAATTTTATTATATTTATTTTATAATAATTTAATTAAATAATTAATAAAATTAATTTTATAAAAGTAATTATAATTAATATATTAAAATAATAGTTAATTGTATCTTAGTTAAGCGAATTATATAGCTAAACTTAGTTATATTTACCACTATTATAACTTTAAAACTCTCTTTAAAGTAAAGCTTACAATTTACTAAAATTAAAATAATATTTAATAAGAACTTTTTATATTTATATATATAATTTAATTATATATTAGTAAATCATAGGCTCTAACTTAGAGAGAGCTCTAAAGCTATAATAATAATAAATATAATTAAGTTTAATTATATAATTTATCTAATTAAAATACAATTAACTTTATAATAAACTTACTTTTATAAAAACTTAAATAATTATATTTAAAATAACTTCTTTTATTAAAATTATAAATCTTAATATATATCTTTTATTATTTTTAATATAATATTATTTAAATATTAAAAGATATATTAATAATAATTTTTATAAATAATTATTATTTAATTAATATATTTATTATTAAAAAAAAAACTTAATAAAAATAAATTCTTTTATTATATATATAATAAAATTAAAATTATTAATTTTATAATATTATAAAAAATAAAATTTATTAAATATAAGTTTAAAATATTTTATAAAAATAAATTTTATATAAATAATAAAAAGTTTATTAAAAAAATATATAATTATTTTTAAAAAATAATATAAAAATATAATAAATTTAGATTTAAAAGTTTAAAAAGAAAAAATATAAGTTTTATAATAAATATTTATAGCTATTAATATAATAATTAAATATAAAAGATCTTAGATGAAGTAACTTTTATTTATGATTTTTAAAATTAAAGGAGGAAGTTAAGAGGCTAAAGTATCTATATAATAAGGTTAAGGAAAAAGAGGGTTAGATAGTGTTTATTTAAGTAATTAAAAGTGCTTTTTTTTCTATTTAATATTTAATAATAATATAATTATTAATAATCTAATTATATATATAATATTTAATAATTTAATTATATTTTTTATAAAAATAATAATTTTAATAATTAAAATATTAATAAATAAATAAAATTCTTTTAATTAAAGAATAAAATTAATTAATATTAAAAAATTTAAAAAATATTTTAATTATTATAAAAAGAAAATAATAATAATTTTAATTAATTTATTAAAATTATTATATTAAAAAATATAATTAATTGTATCTTAGTTAGGCGAATTATATAGCTAAACTTAAGCTAACTTCCCTCTTACATTTAAGTACTATTAGTAAACCTACTAAGAATACATTAAAACTCTAATAAGAGCGCAATCACACCTAATCTTAAGGCTAATAGCTACTAGTCTAAACCTTCTAGTTCTTAACTTTATCTTTAATAATAATATATTACTTATTAGATTTATACTTTTATAAGATAGTAATAATAATCTAATTAAAAAGACTATATTAGATATCTAAGAAGTAAAGAACTTATAATTTTAAATATTATAAGGAAATCTAGATCTTAATATTATAAATAATATTAATATAATAAGATTTAATTATTTAATAAATAATAATACTTTTATTATATTTAAGATCTTAATAAGGCTTAAATTATTTATTTTTAATATTATTATTCATATTTTATTATATTTTAAAGAAATTATAATTAATTAATATATTTATTTTAAAAATAAAATATTTATTATTTAAGATTTTATAAAATATTTTAATAAAATTATTTAAAAATATATTATTAAATATAAAATAATTATTATAAAAGAATTTATTTAAAGATTTATTTAATTTTAAAATATTAATAATATATATAATAATAATTTTATTAAAATTTTAATATTAATTTTTAAAAAGAATTTAAATATATATATATTTATAATTATAAATATATAAATTAAATAAGAATAGTAGATTATTTTAAAATTAATTTATTAAAATAAATAATATTAATAAAATATAAATAATAATATTAATTTAAATAATTTTAATAATAATTGTAATTTAAATAATAATTATATTAAATTAATTAATAAAAATAAAAATATTAGGATTTTTATTTAATTAAATTCTTAGATATTTATTAATAATAAAACTCTTTTTATTATCTAATTTTATATTATAATAAACCTTAAATTTAGCTTTAATATTATCTTATAAGCTTTAAAATACAAATTAAGATAAATAATTTATTTAAAAAATATTATAATTTAATATAAGATTTTTAAAAATATTATTAATTATTTATTTATTAATAAATATTAAATAAAAAAAAGCATTTTTAATTACTTAAATAGATATTATCTAGCCCTCCCTTTTCCTTAATCTTAAAATCTATATAAAGTCTATTTATTATCTTCCTTAATCTTTATAAATAAATCTTACTTTTTTTTAAATTTTATTTATTTAATTCTTATATTTATTATTATAAATATTTATAATAAAACTTTTTTTATTAAATTTTATCTTTTAAATATAAATTTATTATATTTTTATATAATATTTTTTATAATTTTATATATTTTTTTAATAAATTTTTAATTATTTATATTAAAATTAATAATATAAAATTAAAATATTTAAAATTTATATATAATAAATATTATTTTTTTAATAAATTATAAAATTAATATTATTATTTATATTTAATTTATTTTTAATAAATTTTAATTAATATTTAATATATAATATAAAAGATAATTATTTATAAAAAATATTATTAATATATTTTTTAATAAATAAATAATTTTAATTATAAAAAAATAATATTTAAATAATATTATATTAAAAATAATAAAAAATATATATTAAGATTTATAATTTTAATAAAAGAAGTTATTTTAAATATAATTATTTAATTTTTTAGAAAAGTAATCTTATTATAAAGTTAATTATATTTTAATTAAGTAAATTATATAGCTAAATTTAATTATATTTATTATTATTATAGCTTTAAAGCTCTCTTTAGGTTAGAGTTTATAATTTATTAAAATAAAAATAAATATTAATTTTTTATTTAATATTATAAAGTTAAATATATTATATAATTTATAAATATTTTAAATAAAGTATTTTATTAATTTTTTTATATTTAATATAAAAATAGATATTAGATATTATATTTTTATTAATCTATTTATTATTATTAAAATATATTAATAAATCTTATTATTTTAAGTATATTTTAATAATTTAATAATATAATTTATAAATATATTTACTTATATATAAAGTAATATATTTAATAATTTAAAGAAATCTAATAATATATTATATAATATTTTTATTTAATTATAAAATAAGTATTTTTTTATAAACTTTATAATAAAGTATAATATTTTAAGCTACTAGTAGTTATAGTTTATAAGATTAATTATTTTAATATAACCTAAATAACTTACTAAATTTAATATATATATTTTATATATTATAATATAATAGAGGTTAGGGTAATTTAATATAAAGATATAATTATAAAAATAAATTAAATTTTTAATAATCTTATATTTTATTTTATTATATTTTAATTTATTTTATAATTATTTAAATTATTTTTATATTATTTAATTTTATAATATTTTTATTATTAATTTATTATAATTATAATTTATATATATAAAATTAATTAAAATAATTTAATTAATATTGATTATTATAAGTATAAAATATTCTTTATTATTATTATTTTTTATTTATTTAAATAATTCTTTTATTATTATAAGATTTAATTTTTTTTAAAGAAAAATTATATATTTTTAATTTTAGATATATTTATTATTATTTATAGATTTTATTTTTAGGAATTAACTAAGGGTACTTAAAAGTATTATTTCTTTTTAATTAATATATTATTTAGAAAGTAAATTATATTAAGAACTTAGATTATTTAATTTATTTTTAATTAAGTTATTTTATTATTATAAAGATTCAAAGATTTTATAATTTATAATAATTTTAAAAATTATTAGTAAGCTTATTAGTTCTAGTTATTATTCTTCTAATACTTTAATAATAATTAAAAGTTCTTTATTATAAATTTTATAATTATATTTTGTTATATTATATTTTAAAAAGAATAATATAGTAAGGTAAAATCTTTTATTTTTATTATATTATAATAATATACCTTTTAATACTTAATTTAATAATATATTTATTTTTATAATTATAATAGGTAAGTATAAATATTTACATAAATTTCTTTTTTAATTATTTAAAGTATTTTATTTAAATATTAATTTATTTTTATTTTTTATTTTTTTTAATAATTATATTATTAATTTAATAATTAAAAAATAATTTTTAATAAATTTTTAATAAAAATTTATAAATTTAAAAATTATTCTAATTATTTAATTAATAAAAGTATTTACTAATTAATAATAGTTTTAATTTTTTTTAAGTTTATAATAAGGTTATTAATAAATATAATAAAATTAAGATATTTTTTTTATTATATAAAACTTAGATTTTTTAATATTAATTTATAAGCCTATTTTTTTTAATTTTTTAATTACTTTATATATATACTTTATATATTTAACTTTTATTTTATTATAAATAAGTATATTATTTAAATAAACTATATAATATTTATTAAATATATTATAAAAAATATAATTAATATAATTTTAAAATATTATTAATATATTATATAAATTAAATAATATTATTAATATCTTATAAAAATTAAACTAAATAATAAATATTATTATTTATTTATATTTTTTTATAATCTAAATTTAATTAAATATAATAATAATATTAAATTTAATATAAAATCTTATATTATAAATAAAATTAACACTACTCATATCCTATCACACTGCTCGTATCCTATTAGTTATTTAATTAAACTATTGTTTGCATTTCCTATTCTACCTTTCCTACCTTTTTCCTTCCACTATACTATATTTATAATTATTCAATTTAATATATTAATCTATATAAAACCCTTATTCTTTATTTCCTTTAAAAATCTCTTTTAATTCTCTTTAAAGAAAAATCTTTTATATTTAAATATATTAAAATACCTTAATATTAATTTTATTATTTATTATTATTTTTAAATAAAGATTTTATTTTTATTTAAAAAATTTTTCTTTTAAAAAGAAATTTATATTTTTAAAAGATTAATTTAATTTTAATTTAATTTTTTATATTATTTTATTTTTATATTTTTATTATTTTTTTTAAAGTTTTTTTAATTTTTAATTCTTTATATTTAATTTAATATTATTAGCTTAGATTTCTTAATAAATATATTAAATTATAGATTCTATTTCTAAAGGGCTATTACTTTTATAGATAATGTATTATTTAAATATCTTGGTTGTGTGTATATATATTTTTAAGAGGGTCTATTTAATATGTATTTAAGAGAGGATTGTTTAAGAGAGGTTTGTTTAAGTAAAATTCTTCCTTTTATTATATAAGGGTTCTATTTATTAAGGTTTTTATTTTATATTACCTTTAGGTTTTAGAGTTAGTATAAAAGTAATTGTATTAATTGATATAAAAGTCTATTATAAGGTATGCTTTTAGGTCTTATGATCTTATTAGTATTTTCTTTTTTAAAAGAAAGAAAATAATTATATAAAAAATATAATTAATTATAATTTAAATTATAATAATTTAATTATAATAGATTAAGAATAATTAAATTATTTTTTTTTAAATTTATAATAAATATAAATAAAATCTTTATATAATTTTTAATATATAATTAAATAATAAAATAATATAAAATTATAAATTAAATTATATTATTAATAAAATAAATATATTTTAATTTTTTTTAATAATTTAATAATTAAATTATATTTTTAAATTATTTTTTTCTTATTAATAAATATAAATATAATTAAATTATTATTAATTAGATTATTAATTTTAAAAAAAGTAAATAATATTAAATTATATAAATTAAAAAAATAAATTTTAATAAAAAAAAGTTTATTATATTAAATAATAAATAAAATTTAAATAAAATATTATTTAATAATATAATTTTAATTAATTTATTTTTATTTTTATATAATATTAATTTTTAATTATAATTTAAATTAAAAGTAAGTCTTTTAATTAATATTTTTATATTTTAATTAATTAAATTAATTAATTATTTATAATATTAGATATTTTTAAAATTATTTTTTTAATTATATATTTTTATTATATTAAGTATATTTATTATAAATATTATAATAAATATTTATTATTTATATTCTATTATACTACTTATATTCTATTAATTATTTAATTAAATTATTATTTATATTTTTTATTTTAATATAATACTATCTTTAATTCCTTTTATTTTAATTTATAAAAATACTAAATATATTTTATTAATAAGTATTTATTTAAAAATAATCTTTTTTATCTTTTTCCTTTTATTATATTATATTTATAATTATTTAATTTAATATATTAATTTATATAAAATCTTTATTTTTTATTTTCTTTAAAAATCTTTTTTAATTCTTTTTAAAAAAAGATCTTTTATATTTAAATATATTAAAATACCTTAATATTAATTTTATTATTTATTATTACTTTTAAATAAAGATCTTATTCTTATTTAAAAAATTCTTCTTTTAAGAAGGAGTTTATATTTTTAAAGGATTAGCTTAATTCTAATTTAATTTTTTATATTATTTTACTTTTATACCTTTATTATTTCTTTTTAAAATTTTTTTAATTTTCAATTTTTTATATCTAGCTTAATATTATTAACTTAGATTTCTTAATAGATATATTAAGCTATAGATTCTGTTTCTAAAGGGCTATTACCTTTATAAATAATATATTATTTAAATATCTTAGTTATATATATATATATTTTTAAGAGGGTTTATTTAGTATATATTTGAGAGAGGGTTATTTAAGAGAGGTTTGTTTGAGTAAAATTCTTCCTTTTATTGTATGAGGGTTCTATCTATTAAGGTTTTTATCTTATATTGCCTTTAGGCTTTAGAGTTAGTATAAAGGTGATTATATTAATTAATATAAAAGTCTATTATAAGGTGTATTTTTAGGTCCTATGATCTTATTAGTATCTTTTTTTCTAAAAGAAAGAAAATAATTATATAAAAAATATAATTAATTATAATTTAAATTATAATAATCTAATTATAATAAATTAAGAATAATTAGATTATTTTTTTTAAATTTATAATAAATATAAATAAAATCTTTATATAATTTTTAATATATAATTAAATAATAAAATAATATAAAATTATAAATTAAATTATATTATTAATAAAATAAATATATTTTAATTTTTTTTAATAATTTAATAATTAAATTATATTTTTAAATTATTTTTTTTTATTAATAAATATAAATATAATTAAATTATTATTAATTAAATTATTAATTTTAAAAAAAATAAATAATATTAAATTATATAAATTAAAAAAATAAATTTTAATAAAAAAAAGTTTATTATATTAAATAATAAATAAAATTTAAATAAAATATTATTTAATAATATAATTTTAATTAATTTATTTTTATTTTTATATAATATTAATTTTTAATTATAATTTAAATTAAAAGTAAATCTTTTAATTAATATTTTTATATTTTAATTAATTAAATTAATTAATTATTTATAATATTAAATATTTTTAAAATTATTTTTTTAATTATATATTTTTATTATATTAAATATATTTATTATAAATATTATAATAAATATTTATTATTTATATTCTATTATACTACTTATATCCTATTAATTATTTAATTAAACTATTATTTATATTTCTTATTTTAATATAGTACTATCTTTAATTCCTCCTATCCCAATTTATAAAAATACTAAATATACTTTACTAATAAATATTTATTTAAAAATAACTTTTTTATCTTTTTCCTTTTACTATATTATATTTATAATTATTTAATTTAATATATTAATTTATATAAAACCCTTATTTTTTATTTTTTTTAAAAATCTCTTTTAATTCTTTTTAAAAAAAGATTTTTTATATTTAAATATATTAAAATATCTTAATATTAATTTTATTATTTATTATTACTTTTAAATAAAAATCTTATTTTTATTTAAAAAATTCTTTTTTTAAAAAGAAATTTATATTTTTAAAAAATTAATTTAATTTTAATTTAATTTTTTATATTATTTTATTTTTATATTTTTATTACTTTTTTTTAGAATTTTTCTAATTTTTAATTTTTTATATCTAATTTAATATTATTAATTTAAATTTTTTAATAAATATATTAAATTATAAATTCTATTTTTAAAAAGCTATTATCCTTATAAATAATATATTATTTAAATATCTTGGTTATATATATATATATTTTTAAAAGGGTTTATTTAGTATATGTTTAAGAGAGGGTTGTTTGAGAGAGATTTATTTAAGTATACATTACTGCATTCCTGGCTGGTAGAAAATTCTTCCTTTTATTGTACGAGGGTTCTATCTATCAAGGTTTTCATCTTGTGTTGCCTTTAGGCTTCAGAGTTGGCATAAGGGCGATTGTACCAATCGATGTGAAAGTCTATTATGAGGTGTGCCTTTAGGTCCTGTGACCTTGTCGGCATCTTCCTTTCCTAAAAGGAAGAAAATAACTATATGAAAGATATTATAATAAATATTATAATTAAGGTATTATTTATTAGTTTTTTTATTAATTTTTATTATAAGTTAATTATAATTATATATAATTATTATTATAATTTTAAATAAAAGCTTCTTAATTATATATTTTAAAGCTATAGTTATAGCTATATTTATAATCTTAGCTTTAATAGTAGATTTAATTAATATAATTTTAATCTATTAATTATAAAAGTATAAGAATAAGATTATTTAATTAATAATAATTAATAATAATATAATTAGGTTTGTTATATATAATATATAAATTAAAATTAAGTTTTTATTCTTATTCTTAATTAATAATATAAATATAATTAAGATCTATTCCCTAATATTCCTCTTAAACTTTAGCCTTTAGCTAGCCTTATTAATTTCAGTTATAATAGAGAGTAGCTTATTAAGCTATTAATAGTTCTTTTAGAGTTCCTTAAGGAACTTAATCTCTTAATAGTATAATTAAATATTTATATTTAATTTTATTAATAAAAATTAAAAAAACTTTAATTAATTATTAATAAAGTTTATTATTTTTTAAATTACTTTAAAATATATATAAGATCTAATTTTAAAGATTTTATAATTTAGTATTATAAGTTATATTATTATTTATTAATATAAAGGGAGTAGATTATTATTTTAAGATTATTATATAATTTATATATTAACTTTATAAAAATATAATTAAATAAATTTTATTTTTTTTTTTTGAATTATTTAAATATAAAATTTAAATAAATTTTTTATATTAATAGATTTAAGGATTTTTAATTTTTTTATTAATTATTAATTAGAAGTAAATAATAATATAAATATAATTTATTTTTTTAATAAAATAATTAAAATTAAAAAAAATTAAAATTTATTTAAATTAAATAATTTAAATTAAAAGAATATATTTTAATATTAAGCTTTATTAGGCTTTTTTATTAAGGTATTAAAGATAATATTTTTAGATTATTATAATATTTAGTAGCTTTCTTATTTTAAGTTTATATTTATAAGTCTTATTTAGTATATTAATCTTACTGGATAATTAGACTTGTGTATAAGTAAAAAGAGAATAATTAAGATCTATTAGTTTATTATTCTTCTTACTTATTAATTAGTTTATTTTAAAGTATATAAGATATATATTTTAATTATTAACTTTATTATTATACTTCTTTTATTATAGGTTTTTTATAATTTTATTTATTATTTTACTTTATAATTTATAATTATTAATTATTAAAAACTTAATTTAAGAATTAATAATTATTATAAATTTTTTATTAATATATTTTTATAAATAATTAAATTTAATTTAATTATTAATTTAAATTTTATTTATATAATAATTAAAATTAATATTAAAATTTATATATATATAATCCTTTTAATATAAAATACTAAAAGTATCTTTAATAACTTAAATTAAATTAAAAAAAATATATTAATTATTTAATGTATTTAATAATATATTTATTATCTATTATTTTTATATAGTAAGTTATATAAGATTTATATTTATCTTTTTAATATTATTTTAAATATTATTTTATACTTATTTTTTAAATTAATTTATTATAAATATAAATTAGATTTATATTTTTTATTATTTATAAATTATTTAATACTTTTCTATTTTTTATTTTTTAATTATAAACTTTTTTAAATTTATTATTATATATTTTAATTATTAAAAATTTTAAATAATATTTTAATTAATTATTCTTAATTAAATTTTAAATTAAATAATTTTTTTATTTAAAATTATATTTTAAATATTAATTTATTTAAATATTTAATTAATTTTATAAATAAAATAATATTAATTTATGTAATAACTATTATTTATAAATTTTAATTTTCTTTTTATATTTAAATAAAATTATTATATTTAATTAAAATTTTAATTTTAATATTTATAAATAATATTTAAAATATTATATAATTTATTATATAATAAATATTATTATTTAATAATATTAAAAAATATTTTAATAAAAATAATAAATTATTTTTATTAATAAATATATAATCTTTTATTATTTTTGTTATAATTCATTAATTTATACATAAAATATTTTTAATTTAATTATTAAATATATTTAAAATTATAAGATTTATATAATTACTAATTAATATTATAATATTAATTTTATTTATTTTAATATAAATATTCTTAATAATATTTAAATTAATTATTATTTATACTTAAAATAATTTAATATTATTTTATTTATAAAATTAAAAGTAAATATAATAATTATATTATATAATAAATAGGGTAGAAGGCTCTTACTACAATTAGCTAATATTAACATTATATATATATATAGTACATATATAACTTCACACATAACTACTTATATGACCTATAACAACCGCCCCTAGCTAGGGTTAAGGATTTCTCCTTTATTATTAATAATTATATATTAATTGTATATTAATTGTAAAAAAAGGCTATTTAAAGGGTTTTTTTATCCCTAGAGGGTTTTTTCTACCTAATATAAAGGCTAAAAGATTAAGCTAAATATATAGCGCTTAGTGTGCTCCTAGATAAAAGTAGTAGTTTAGGCTATAACTGATTTTATAAGCTTGTAGATTCTAGTTGAGCTGCTAAATAGGGTTTTTTTGAAAAAAAAGAATATTAATATAAAAGTAGATATATTTATATTTAAGTAAATAATATTTATAAATTTTTATTATTATATTTAATTTAATTTTTAATATAAATTATTATTTTATTTAAATTAATAAATTATTTTAATTTTTTATTATTATATTTAATTTAATTTTTAATATAAATTATTATTTTATTTAAATTAATAAATCATTTTAATATTTTATTTAAAAATATTTTTATTATAATATTAATAAAATTATTATTATTATTAATTTATTATATTTTATATATTTTATATATTTTATATATTTTATTATTTTATATATTTTATATATTTTATATATTTTATATATTTTATATATTTTATATATTTTTATAATTACTTATTTAATTATTTAATTATTTAAATTTTTTATTAAATAATTTTTAATATTATATTATAATTAATAAATTAAATAATATTTTTAATTAATAAATTATTATAATATATGCTTTTTAAGTTTATTATTTAATGTATTCTTATTTAATAATTTCTAATTTTAAATTAATAAACTTAAGTTTATTTATTTACTTTTTTTTAATTAAAATTAAGGTAATTATTAATATTATATATTAATTTATAATTATTAAATAAAAAAGATTATTTTTATATTAAGATTTATTTTAATTTAATTATAAAATTTATTTTTTTTAATTTAATTTTTTTTAAATTAAAAAATTATTAATTATTAAAATTAAATATATTATTAGTTTATATTCTTATAATATTAAAGAACTCTTTTATTTTTATAATAAGTAAATATCACTAATCATATCCTATTAGTTATTTAATTGAACCATTATTTGCATTTCCTATTCTAGTACAGTACCGCCCTTAGTTCCTTCTATCCCAGTTTATAAGAGTACTAAACATGCTTTGCTAATAGGTATCCATTTGAAAGCAGCCTTTCCTGCCCTTTTTATTCCATTATTTAATACTTTTAATTGTTCTATTTAATATATAAATCTATTTATATTTTTTATTATTTATTTTTTAAAAAATCTCTTTTATTTATTATTTAAGGAAGATCTTTTATTTTTAAATATTTTAAAATATTTAATATTAATTTTATTATTTATTATTACTTTTAAATAAAGGTTTTTTTTTATAAGATTTATTATTTTAAAAAAAGCTTATATTTTTAAAAAATAAAATAGATTTTAGTTTTATTATTTATATTATTTATTGAATATATTTTTTTTATTTTCTTTTAAAATATTTAAAAATATTTTTAATTAAATTTATTAGGCTTAATTTTATTAACTTAGATTAATTAATTAATATATCTAATTATAGATTTATTATTTAAAGGGTTATTATTAGTATGGATAATATATTGTTTATAAATAGATATCTTAGCTATATTTAAGGGTATATTTAAAGGTTTTTTTTAGTATATATTTAAAAGAGGTTTATTTAAGTATATATTATTATATTTTTAGCTAAAAATTCTTCCTTTTATTATATAAGGGTTTTATCTATTAAGGTTTTTATTATATATTGTCTTTAAACTCTAGAGTTAGTATAAGGGCAATTATATTAATCTATTTAAAAGTCTATTATAAGGTGTGCTTTTAGGTCCTATAATCTTATTAGTATCTTTCTTTTCTAAAAGAAAGAAAATAATTATATGAAAGATATAATAAGTAAATATAGGTTATAAGTTAATATAATTATTTAAAGACTATTATAATAGTAATTAAAGTATATTATTTATTAATATATTCTAACTTTTATAATATTATAAAGTAATTTAGTAATTCTTATAATTATATTTTTAAGAAAGTAGTTTTTTATTTTAGAAAGGTATATAAATATAGTTTTATTTAATTTTATATTTAATTATATATATACTTATATAATGTTTTTTAATTATAGAAAATATTTATTTTTATTAGTAATAATATAATTATAATAATTAATTATTAATTAGGTATTATGTTAAATTATTAGTGTTTATATTAAAATCTATTATTTATTATTATTATTATATTTTTAAATAATTAATTTTAATTTTTTATATAATAATATAGTTCCTTTATTTTTAATTTTATATGCTAATTATATATTAAATATTTATTTATTTTTATATTTAGTTATATTATATACTTTAAATAAGAAGGTATTATAACTTATTAATATATTAATTTTAATTTAATTATATTATAAATAATAGTTTTATTAATTTCTTTATTTATATAAAATATCTAGTTAATTAGTTAGGATTTTTATAGTTTTTTATAATCTTATTTAATTAAAGCTATTATAATATTAACTGTAAAGAGTTATAAGTTTTCCTATGGTTTTCTATAATCTTATTTAAGTAAAGTTATTATAGTCTTAGTTTAAAAGAAATATAAGATTAGCTTTTTATCTTTATTATTATTATTATTATTAGTTTTAATCTTATAAGGCTTCTTTTTATATTATTATAATAAAATAATTTAATTATAATTACTTTAAAATTTATTAGTTTATATAATATATTAAATATATATATCTCTTTATTTATAATAATTAATTTAAAAGTTTTTTATTAATTTTCTTTCTTTTATTATATATATATTTTTAATTATAATAAAATAATAAATTAATATTATATTAAATTTATTATATATAATAAGTATATTATTAATTTATTATTTTATTAATACTTTATGTATTTTATTAATTACTTTATATATAATTTTAGTATATTATATTATAGTAAATATAAATAAAGAATTATTTATTATTTAAAGATAAATTTTAAATATAAGGAATATTAATATAAGTTTATTTAAGTTAATAAAATTATTAATAGTTTTAATTATTATTTATAATTTTTATTAATTTATATTTATATTTTTAAGTTCTTATTTAATAATATTATAAGCTTATTTTAATAATTTATAATATTATTTTATATTATAATAAGATTTAATAAAAAAGCTTTTAATATTAATTATTAATAATTAAGTATATTAATAAAATTTATTAAATATAAAATTCTTATTTATATTATAAATAATTTAATTAAAGAGGCTAAGATAATTATTAATTTAATATATTTATAATATATTTTATATATTCTTTACTTTTTATTTATTCAATTTAAGAAAGTACATTATTTAAAATAATATAATTAAATTAATAATATAAAATACTAGCTTATTATTAATTTAAATAATATTAATAATACTTTTATAATTAGATTTATAATTATTTTTTAAAGTAAATTTAAATTAGCTTAAAGCTTTATTATTTATTTAATAATATTAATATACTTTTATAAGCTTTTTTAATACTTTAATTTTAAACTTTTAATTTATATATTTTAAAATCTTCTTTAAATAATTAATTAAAAGATATTTAAATTATTAATAGATTTAATATAATTTTATTTTTATTAAATAAAATATAATTAATTTTTTAATTTTAAATATTTATTATCGATATCTTTATTATTTAATTATTAATATCTTCTTTTTATTTTAAATAAATATATTTTAAAAATTATTTAGTTTAATATTTATTTAATTTATATTAATAATAGAAAGACAAAAGAAGATTAATATTAAAATAATATAAAAATTAATAATATTTAATATTATAAATATTTAAATAATTTTTATTAATATTATAAAACTAGCTTTAAATATAATATTATAATATAATATTTAATTAATTTTAAGTAATAATATTAGCTTTAATAAGCTTTTATTTAAAAGATATTTATTATAAATATACTAATAGCTTTTATATTAAATAGGATATTTTTAAAGATTTTATTAAACTAATATTTTTTAATAAAAAATATATTATTATTATTATTTTTAAATAAATATTTAATTTTATATAAATTCTTTTTTTAATAATTATATTTTCATTAAATATTAAATTAAAAAAAAGCACTTTTAATTACTTAAATAAATACTATCTAGCCCTCCCTTTTTCTTAACCTTAAAATCCATATAAAATCCATTTATATATATATAATACTATATCTTCCTTAATCTTTACAAATAAACCTTACTTCTTTTTAAATCTTATTTATTTAATTTTTATATTTATTATTAATAATATTTATTATAAATTTTTTTTTGAATTTAAATTTTTAAATCTAAATTTATTATATTTTTATATTATTTTTTTTAAAATTTAATATTTTTTTAATAAATTTTTAATTATTTATATTAAAATTATTAATAAAAATATAAAATATTTAAAATTTATAATTTTAATAAAAAAAATTATTTTAAATATAATTATTAAAATTTTTATAAAAATAATCTTATTATAATATTAATTATATTTTAATTAAATAAATTATATAATTAAATTTAATTATATTTATTATTATTATAATTTTAAAGCTCTTTTAAATTAAAATTTAAAATTTATTAAAATTAAAAAAATAAATTATATTTATATATCTTTTATATAATTATTTTCTTCCTTTTAGGAAAGAAAGATGCCAACAAGATCATAGGACCTAAAGGCACACCTCATAATAGACTTTCAGATCTATTACTCTTATACTAACTCTAAAGCCTAAAAATAATATAAAATAAAAAACCTTAATAACTAAAAACCTTATATAATAAAAAAAAGATTTTTCTACTAATTAGAAATATAATAATATATATTAAAAAAATCTTTAAATATATATTTTTAAATATATATATATATATATAATTAAAATATTTTATAAATAATATATTATTTATATTAATAATAATCTTTTAAAAATTAAATTTATAATTTAATATATTTATTAAAAAAATTAAATTAATAATATTAATTTAAATATAAATAAATAAAAATATCTATTAAAACTTAAAGGGGAGGTTGGAAGGATTTAATAATAAAATAATATAAAAAATAAAATTAAAATTAAATTAATTCTTTAAAAATATAATCTTTTTTTTAAAAATATATCTAAAAATAATAAAATTTTTATTTAAAAATAATAATAAATAATAGAATTAATATTAAAATATTTTAAAATATTTAAATATAAAGAATCTTTCTTAAATAATAAATAAGAGTAATTTTAAAGAAATTAAATAAAGAAGGCTATAAGTAGATTAATATATTAAATAAAGAGGTTATAAGAATATAATAATGGAAGGAAAAGGAAGGAAAAGGGCAGGAAAGGCTATAGAATAGGAAATGTAAATAACGGTTTAATCAAATAACTAACAGGATATGATCAGTGTGATAGGATATGAGCAGTGATACTTTATTATTATTAATTATTATAATCTTTTTTTATTTACTTTTTTTATATTTATAAAAACGATTCTATTATTATTATAAATTATTTCTATATTAGATCTTTAATCTTAATAATATAATTTATTAAATAATAAATAAATAATAATATTTTTAATTAAATCTTAATAAATAAAATATTATAATTATATTATAAACTAATAGTTATTATTAAATTTTATTTATTTATAACAATATATATTTAATAAATTTAAAAAATATTATTATTATAAAATTAATTGTATTTTAATTAAATAAATTATATAATTAAATTTAATTATATTTATTATTATTATAATTTTAAAACTTTTTTTAAATTAAAGTTTATAATTTATTAAAATAAATAATAAATTTTATTATTATTTTATTTAGATTTATAATTTAAAAAATATAATTCTTTTAAATTAAATACTTTATATTATAATTAATTACATTACAAGCTAGTTTTAAATAAAGTAAAAGTTATTATATAATAAATCCTAATATAAATTTATATTTTTAAAGATAAAAGTTTTTATTATTTAGACTTTTTATTTAGTATTTTATAATTAATATATTATAGCTTTATAAATTTATAATATTTATTATTATAAGTTTAATAAGATAAATTTAAAAGATCTTTTTTAAATATTTAAACTTAATTTATTAAAAATAAATTAAATTTAATTATTTATTTTAAGTACTTTTCTTTAAATAAAACTAATATAATATATATTAAATATTTATTATATTTCTAATCTAATTAATTATTATTAATAATTTATTTATATATTTAAATTTATTATAAATATATATGCTTTAAAAATTAAAGAATTTAATTTTAATTAAAAAGAAGCTTATTATCTTTAATTTTTATTATTTTTTTATTATATATTATATATTTCATTATAATTAATAATATTTTAATTATATTAAAGATATTAAAAAATATATTATAATATTTTTAAATAATATTTAAAAATTAATTAATAATATTTTATTTTATTTATTAATTAAAATAATAAAAAACATTTATATCTTTTAATATAAATATAATAAGTTTTAATTTAAAGACTTATTAAAATTTTTATTAATTTAATAAATATATATTAAATATATTATAATAAATTATAAACTATAATTTAAAAGAAAACTTTAAAACTATAATAGTAATAAATATAATTAAATTTAATTATATAATTTATTTAATTAAAATATAATTAACTTTATAATAAGATTATTTTTATAAAAACTTAAATAATTATATTTAAAATAACTTCCTTTATTAAAATTATAAATTTTAATATATATTTTTTATTATTTTTAATATAATATTATTTAAATACTATTTTTTTATAATTAAAATTATTTATTTATTAAAAAATATATTAATAATATTTTTTATAAATAATTATCTTTTATATTATATATTAAATATTAATAAAAATTTATTAAAAATAAATTAAATATAAATAATAATATTAATTTTATAATTTACTAAAAAATAATATTTATTATATATAAATTTTAAATATTTTAATTTTATATTATTAATTTTAATATAAATAATTAAAAATTTATTAAAAAAAATATAAAATTATAAAAAATATTATATAAAAATATAATAAATTTATATTTAAAAAATTAAATTTAATAAAAAAGAACTTTATTGTAGATATATATAGTAATAAATATAAGGACTAGATAAATAAGATTTAAAGAGAAGTAAGTTTATTATTTATAAAATTATTTTATTTTTAATAAATAAAATTAAATAAGTTTTAAATAATTCTTTTTATTAAACTTTTTAATATATTTAAAATCTAATTTAAAAGATTTTTAAAATAAAAAAATATAAATAAAATTATTTAAATAAAAATATAGATAAATTTATTAAAAAGTTAAAATTAATAATAAAGAGAGATTTTTAATTAAATAATAAAAACTAAATAATATTAATAAAAAAATAATATTAGTAATATAAAATATAATATATAAAAAACTAATAAATAATTATAATAAAAAGTAAATTTAATTATAATATAAAATATCTTTACTTAAATTACCCTTTAATAATATTATTTATTAATATCTTTATACTATCTTATATAATAAATATTATTTATATAATACTTAATATAAATAATCTATTAACTTAGTTTTATATATTATTATCTCTTTTATGATAATATAAATATATTATATATTTAAAAAAATAATATAAAATTTTATATATTTTATTTTTAAAATTTACTTATAATTATATTTACTTTTTTTATTATATAATAATACTTTTAATTAAAGCTTTATTTTCATTATTATTAGTACTTTTTATAATAAAATATTTAAAATATATTTAATATAATAAAAAATATATATAATATATATAATCTTTGTAAATTTAAATTAATAATTAAAATCTTAAATATTCTAAATATTAAATATATATTTATTAAAATTTATAATATAATATAAATAGAAATATATATTATCTTTTAATAACTATTATTTTTATAAAATATATAATTATTAATAATTTTATTCTTTTTATAATAATATTATAAAATTTTTTATAAAAAAAATTTATACTAAAATACTTTTATAATAAGCTTATTATAATTATGAATTTATTTTAAATACTTTTTAATAATTATATATATTAATAATAAAATTATAAATTTATATTTTTTAATATTGGAAATTAAAAAATAAAAAAGATTATATTAACTTATTTAAATATAAAAAACTAATTCTCTTTACTTTATATGGATATAAATATTAATTTTTAAATACTAAAAAAATAATTAAAAGCTTTATTTATTTTATATTATATTAGCTTTAATATTATACTATATTAATTACTTAATAACACTTATTACTAATATTATAACTTTTATAATTATTATTAAAATTATATTTATATTTTATTAATTTTTCAAAATATAAAAAAATAATAAAGAAAATATATTATTAATAATAATTATTAAATTAAGAAATTTAATATAATTCTATAAGAACAATTAGGACTCCAACGCCACAGTGGCTAGAGGTGGCGCATGGCCCACTTAGCCTATTAGAGAATTTCGGCGAACGTTCGAGGAACGCTCGCCAAGTTGAAGTCTACAGAATACAATACAATCTGTTCTACAGCTCCTCTGGTCACCCTGGTCAACAACCCTTACAAATTCCTTATATTTAAAGATTATTATAATAAAAGGCTTCTAATAAAAGTATTTATTTAAATATTTTCTTTTTATTTAAAAATAATTTTTATAATTATAATATATTATTTTATAAATATTAATAATATTCAATAATTTAATTCTTTTTATTTTCTTTAATTTAAATATATTATTATATTATTAAAAAAATAATAAATAAAAAATAAAATAATAAATAGTTCCTAATAATTAATTAAATATATTTATATACTTTTATTTAATAAATTAAATAAAAAAATAAAAATAAAATAAATCTTAATATTCTTATTAATTATATAATTCTAGTTTTTTTAATAAAAGATTATAAATATTAATTATAAATATATATTATAATAAAAGTCTACTTTGTTTTTATATATTTAAATAATTATTTATAATTAAAATTAATAATTAATATTTAATAAATATTAAAATATTTTCTATTTTCCTTTTTATTATTAATTTTATAAATTTAATTATTAGCTTAAATAAATTATTATTATATAAAAAGGCTTTAAAACTTAATAATATATTATTAAATCATTATAAATTTATTTAAGTATTAACCTACTTATTATTATTAAATCTAATAAAAAGTCTATATAGAGATTTTTATATATTTTAAATTTTTATAATTTTCTTAATTTATATTAATTTATAATCTAATCTTTATATAAAAATAATGATTAAATATAATTCTTAATTTTAATTAAATATTATATTTATATATATCAGAAAAGTTATTAATATTTTTAATTATAATTTAATAATTAATCCTTTAAATAATTTTAATAATAATATTTTAATTATTATATTTAAAAATTAATTATTTTTTAAAAAAAATAAAATTTAATAATATAATATTAAATACCTTAATTATATTAAATAACTTTTTAAAAAAACTATTTTTATTAATTTTAATATAATTAAATTATAATTTATTAATCTTTATAATTAAAAAGCTTATTAAATATTATTAATACTTATATAATACTTTAATATATTAAAATTAAATAACTAAATCCTAATTATAATATTAATAATATTAATTTTATTATTTTTAATAAAAAAACCAATATTAAATCTAAATATTATATTAAGTAAAAGATTATATATATTTTATTTATTATTAATTATAATTAAATTATTTAATATTAATAATAATTTATTTTTAAATATATTAATAATTATTATAATATATAATAAATTTAAAAATAAACTATAATTAAATTATTTTATTATAAATAATCTATTTATATTATTTAAAACTAAAAATATAAAAATAATATTTATTTAAATTAAAATAAATATATTTAATAATTCTAATTTTAATATTAAAATAAATAATAATATTATTAATATAATAAAATTAAATAAAATAATATTATATATAATATAAAATAAATACTTTAAAAAGAAAAGATATTTTAAAAATAATTAAAAGTATTAAAAATATTAATATATATTATAAATTTTTACTTTTAATTAATAATAAATATAAAAAATATTTAATAATATATACTTTTATTTAAATATATATATATAATTATATAATATATTATAAATAATTTAAATAAAGTAATTATAAAAGTATAATTATTATAAAATTAATTATATTTAATATAAATAATATAAACTTAAATAATAAAATTATTAAATTTTTATTATACTTATAATAATTAATATTAAAGTAATTTACTTTATAAAAAGTAAAACATATTTACTTTTTATATAAATAAATATTAAATATAATATTATAATTATCTTATTATAAGAACTACTCTATTTAAAATCTTAATTTAATATAATTTAATAATTATCTTATTAAATTTTATTATTCTTTATTTATAATTTTAAATATATATATAATAATTTCCTTAGCCTATTTAACTACCTATTACTTATCTTCTAATAAATAAAATCTAATTACTTAATAATTTAATAAAATAAATTTAAGATAATTATAAATTTAAATACTTTTAATAAATAAATCTAATAAGCTAATTAACTAGCTTAATATTAAATCTATAAATTAAAAATAGGTTCTTACTTATATTATAAATTAAATTATAAAAAGAACCAATTTTAAATTACCTATAAATTTTAATTAATTTAATCTTAAATTAGTTAAAAGTATTAATATTAAATTATAATAATTTTATAAAAGCTTCTTTATTAAAAGATTATAAAAATTTTAATAATTTTTCTTAATAAATTTAAAATTAAGTTTCTTTTATAATTAATTATAAAAGTTAAAGATAATAAAATAAATTAATAAAAATATTAATAATATTCTTTTGTTTGTTTTCTTTAATAATTCATATTTATATATATTTTAATAATATATAAAATATAAAGCTTTAATAGTTAATAAACATAATTAAAATAAATATTATATTATAATTATTATAATTTATATTCTTTAATTTTAATATTAATTCTTTAATTATTTTTTTTACTTTTTTTTTAATAATATTTATTAATATTTTACTAAATATAATTTAATATAAATTTATTATAATAAATATAATATCTAATAAAACTAAATCTAATATTATAATTTTAAATATAATATTTTATTATATATTATATTCTTTTAATATTCTTTATAATATTAAAAATATATAATAAAAATAATAATAAATTAGATTAAAATTAATAAAATATAATAAAAGTTTTTAATTTAATAAAAAAAAGATAATTTAAATAAATCTATAATATTATATTAGACTTTATATAAATATATTAATCTTTATAAGTTATATTAAAAATAATTAAATAAAGTATTATTATATTATATTATAAAATAATTAATATAAAATATATAATATAAAAAATATAATAATAATAATTTATTATATTATTATTATTATTAATATATTAAATATAATTTATATTAAAAGTTTATTAAATTAAATCATAAAAAGAAATTCAATAATATAATAATAGTAATAATAAATATTATATATTAAATTAAAAGAAAATGAATATCTTTTATAAGCTATTTAATTATAAAATATAATATTTTAAAATATATATTATTTTATTATTATTTATATAACAATATCTTAATTAAATAATTATATTACCTCTTATAATATATAATTCTTATTATAAAATTTACAAGTATTAATTATAAGTTAATAAAGCTTTATTAAAAATAATATATTACTAAAATATATAAATATCTTTTATTTTAAATTATTATATCTTATCTATTTTTATTACTAAATACTTTAATTATAATTTTAAAATAAATACTATAATATAACTATTAAATTATAATAAAACTAGAAAAAAGTATATTATTAAAATATAATAAAAAATATATACTTTATATAATATAATTATTTATTTAATAATTTTATTAATAATATTTATAAAAAAATTAAAATAAAATATAATAATTTAAGCTTATATATTTAATATAAAAAAAACTTAAATTTACTTTTATAATAAAAAAAATATAATAATATTATTACCTCTTAATTTATAAATTTAATATAAAATCCTTACTAACTTAACTTAAATAAAATTAAAATAAATATTTATATAAAGAAAATTATTTAAATAAGAAAATTTATTAAAAAGAAAATAATATTAATAATTAATAAAATACTATTACTTAATAAAAAAGCTTCTTTTTAAATAATATTTTTAAATAATATATATAATAAAGTATATTAAATATAATCTTTAACTAAGTAATAATAAATAAATATATTAAATTTCCTTTCTTTTATAAATTAAGTTAATATAGCTTTTTTATAAAATCACTAATATTAGATTTATTATAAGATATTAATAAAAAAAAGGCTAATTATATTATTAGGCTTTAATATAATTATATTAAATCAGTATCACTACTTATATTTTATCACACTAATTATATCCTATTAGTTATTTAATTAAACTATTATTTACATTTCCTATTTTAATACATAACCTTTCCTACCCTTTTCATTCTATTATTTAATACTTTTAATTATTTTATTTAATATATAAATCTATTTATATTATTTATTATTTATTTTTTTTAAAAATCTTTTTTATTTATTATTTAAAAAAAATCTTTTATTTTTAAATATTTTAAAATATTTTAATATTAATTTTATTATTTATTATTATTTTTAAATAAATAGTTTATTTTTTTTTATAAATTTTATTTTAAAATTTTTTTTATATTTTTAAAAAATTAAATAAATTTTAATTTTATTATTTATATTATTTATTTAATAATTTTTTTATTTTTTTTATATTTTTAATTAAATTTATTAAAATTAAATTTATTAATTTAAATTAATTAATTAATATATTTAATTATAAATTTAGATTTTAAAAGATTATTATTAATATAAATAATATATTATTTATAAATAAATATTTTAATTATATATATATATATTTAAAAATATATATTTAAAGATTTTTTTAATATATATTTAAAAAAGATTTATTTAAGTATATATTATTATATTTTTAATTAAAAATTCTTTCTTTTATTATATAGGATTTTTAATTATTAAGGTTTTTTTATTTTATATTACTTTTAGGCTCTAAAATTAATATAAAGGCAATTATACTAATAGATCTAAAAGTTTATTATAAGAAATGCCTTTAGGTCCTGTGACCTTGTTAGTGTCTTCCTTTTCTAAGAGAAAAAAATAACTATATGAAAGATATAAGTATTCTTTAAATATTCACTAAAATTCTTTAATAAGCTAAGTAAATTATATATTACCTTTAATTATAATAGTACTAAAGTTTTAATTATTCTTATAAATATATTTAATATAATTAAAAAACTATTAATTATAATTAAATATATAATATATAATAACACTGCTTATATCCTGTCACACTAATCATATCCTATTAATTATTTAATTAAACCATTATTTATATTTCCTATTCTATCTTTTCCTTTCTTTTCCTTCTATTATTTAATATTTCTAACTATTCTATTTAATATATATATCTATTTATAATCCTTATTATTTATTTCTTTTAAAAATCTTTTTTATTTATTATTTAAAGAAGATCTTTTATTTTTAAATTTATTAATTTTAAATATTTTAAAATATTTTAAGATTAATTTTATTATTTATTATTATTTTTAAATAAAGATTTTAATTTTTTTTAATAAATTATAAATTTTATTTTAAATTTTATTTTAAAATTATAATAATAATAAATATAATTAAATTTAATTATATAATTTATTTAATTAAAATATAATTAATTTTATAATAAAATTATTTTTATAAAAATTTTAATAATTATATTTAAAATAACTTCTTTTATTAAAATTATAAATCTTAATATATATTTTTTATTATTTTTAATATAATATTATTTAAATATTATATTTTTTATAATTAAAATTATTTATTTATTAAAAAATATATTAATAATATTTTTTATATATAATTATTTTTTATATTATATATTAAATATTAATTAAAATTTATTAAAAATAAATTAAATATAAATTTTAAAATTAATTTTATAATTTATTAAAAAATAAAATATATTATATATAAATTTTAAATATTTTATATTTTTATTAATAAATTTAATATAAATAATTAAAAATTTATTTAAAAAAATTTTAAATTTTAAAAAAAAAATAATATAAAAATATAATAAATTTAAATTTAAGAATTTAAATTTAAAAAAAAGAATTTTATAATAAATATTATTAATAATAAATATAAAAATTAAATAAATAAAATTTAAAAAGAAATATGATTTATTTATAAAGATTAAAGGAAATAATTCTAAGATTAAGGAAAAAAAGGGTTAAATAGTATTTATTAAAGTAATTAAAAGTGCTTTTTTTTTACTTAATATTTAATAAAAATATAATAATTATTATTTTTTTAATAAAATAATTAAAATTAAAAAATATATAAAAAAACAAATTAAATTAAATAATTTAAGTTAAAATAAGAAATATATTTTAATATTAAGCTTTATTAAACTTTAAGCAATACTAGTTACATGCTACATTTTTGCTATTTATATACTAAAATCTTCTAAAGTTTACCTAATTTCCCTCTTATCTCTTAATCCCTTGAATTTTAATATAATTTATAATAAAAAGATTACTAAATAAAATATATTAATAAATTATAATAATAATACTTATTCTAATTAAATAATTATAAAAATAATAATAGCTTAGCTTAAAGGCTTAAGCCTGGCTATTCTTAATTTATTTAAAAAATATATTTTTATAATTTCTTTAAAAATAAATATATTAATTTATAATAATAACTTCCTTAGCTAATAAAAGCAACATTACTTACCTAGCTGATAAGCTATAAGCTTAACTACCTTTACCTCATCCTTTTATAAATCCTTAATCTTATATTTTTAATTATATAAACTGTATTTTATATTACTTTACTATTAACACCAAAGATCCTTATAATATGGCTATTATCTCTTTAAGCTTGGCTTATAATTAGATTCTTTATATACTTAGCTTTAATAGGTAGCTATCTTGTAAGGATTATGAAATTATAGTGGAAGGTTACCTTAAAGTAAGTAGCTTTAATGTATTTTTAAGTATATTTTTTTTAAATATTATTTTAAGGGTAATAATAATAATTATAAGATTTATTATATTATTAAGGGTATAATTTTAGGTTTAGTAGTTAAGGAAGGAGAGATTTTGAGCTTTATATTATTTATAGATAGCTAGGGGTAATTATAAATAACTTTAATAATAGTAAAATTAAGGATCTTAAGGAGTAGTTTATTAATATTCTAAAGGTAAAAATTAATAGTTTTTATATTTAAATATAAGGAATTTATACTAATAGCTTTTATAATTATTAATATAAATAAATTATTTCTTTAGTTAATAGCTTATTAGCCTTTAAAAGCTCCTAAAGGCAGTGGTTGTAGGAAAGTCTATATTAGTATATAAAGGTATTAGTATAAGCTTATATTAGTATTAATTATAATTTTAAGGGGCTTTTAAGTAAGGCTTTATAAATATAATATTATTTATTTATAAGATTAATAGTAATATAAGCTATTTATATAATTAATTTACTAAGCTATTTCTAGTTAATATATTTATTATATTATTTTATTATTATTTAAATTATTATTTATTTATAATTATACTTTTTTCTTTTTAATATATAAATAATAATATTATAAAAATAAAAAAGATTATTAATATTAATTAAAAAATATAATTTTATATTTTTATAAGTTATTTTAATTAAACTATTAATCTATTAACTAAAATTCTAATAATTATTAATAAAGCATTTTACCCACTATTATTATTATAATATATATATCTTTAAAATATATTTTAAAATATTATTTTACTATAAACTATATATAATTTTTATTATCTTTCAAGCTACTTTAAAATTAGCTTTAAAGAGTATATAAAGTATATTATATTAAGCTAAAAGTATTAAATCTTAAATAAAGGCTACTACCTATTATAATATACTAGTAATAATATTTTTATTAATTTTTTAAAATACCTAATATACTTTATTATTAATAATAATTTTATTAATTTTATTATTAAAACCTTTATTTAATTACTTTTAATATATTTTAATCTTAGCTTTTATATTAGTGTTAATATAATAAATATAAAGTTATTATTATATATTAAGGAAAATGGCCTTGAGGGCATTCTTAAAGGCTAATTTTTTATTAATAATAAAAACCTTTAGTAGTAGAATATTTAAAAATAGCTAAAACTTATCAAGTTACTTAAAAAGCTATTAAAAACCTTCTTTCTTTTTAATATATACAAGGCTAAAGGCAAAGTTAATAACTAACTTTTAATCTAAGATACTAGTAATTTAAAAGAGATATATTTTAAATTTATTAATCTTATAAGTATTATTAAAATTAAAAATCTTAAGAAATCTTTTTTATATTTTCTTATATTAAAAATAAGTTTAAAAGATTAAATTAATATAATTATTATAATTATATTTAATAATAATAAATAAAATAAAATTAAAAGATCTAATAAAACTTTATAATTATAATAACTAGATATTTTATAAATCTACTTTTAATAAGATTTTAATAATATTTTAATTATAATTTTTATTAAGTAATTAACTTTTTAATTTATTAAATATTAAATCCTAATACCTTAGCACTAATAATAAGCTCCATAATTATATATAAGAATATAATTAATATAAATAAACTACCTATTAACTTCTTTATAGCAATTACTTAACCATTTAATTAAAATAGAGCTATTTTTATAATAAAAAGTTTAAAGAAAGGTAAAAAGATTATTAAATAAATTATAGGTCTTTAAGGGTAGTAGAAGCAATATTTTAATATACTTGCTATTACTTGCTTTAATAGAAAGCCCTCTTAGATTGGTTATGATAAATGAAGTTATAGGTGTTGATTATATGGATGAAGGTTATAAGATTGAATAATATATTGAAGTTGAAGTATTGTAAAAGGTAGGGAAATTATAGGTTATGTGATTATATGTATAGATATAAATTGTTAGTTGAATCTTGATATATTTAATTTTAGTGTGTAAATAGTAAAAATCTAGTGTGTAATTAGTATTACTTTAAATTTTTTTATTAAAGTATTAAAAATAATATTTTTAAATTATTATAATATTTAATAATTTTTTTGTTTTAGGTTTATATTTATAAGTTTTATTTAGTGTATTAATCTTATTAAATAATTAAACTTATATATAAGTAAAAAGAGAATTAAAACTTATTTTAGTAAATAATTAAATAATAAAGAATTAATTAGTATTAATTTTATTATTAATTTTATTAATAAGCTTATTTAAATTAGGTAGTAAAATAAGTATTTACTTATTATTAATAAAATTAATATATTTAAAAGTTTAAATTTTAGTATTTATTAATTAATAAATTTATTATTTTTAAGAATATAATTATAATTTTAAAGGGATTTTAATAATACTATTTTATAGTAATTTCTATTAATTTTATTTTATATAAAAGTAATTTATTTTACTTTTTAATTATATAATTAAGTAGGATTTTAAATAATTATTTATAATAATATAAAAATATTAATATAATCTAGTATATAAGCTCTAGGAAAAGTTTTTTATAATTATATTATTAAAGAAGTAAATTTAAGCTATAAATAACTTTAACTTATAATAGCTTTTTAATTATATTAAGTAAGAAATATAAAGGTAAGATAATATAAATTTATTAAATAATTAATATTATAAGCTAAGTATATATTTTAAGAAATTAATATTATTATTATTATTATATTTTTAAATAGAAATTATTAATATTTAAATATAAAAGTAATTATTTTTTTTAAAAAATAAATCTAGAGAATATTAAGATTTTTTTATTAAAGTATAATTAAAAAGAGAGAGAGAAATTAATAAAGAAAGAATATATAATAATATTAAATTAAAGTAATAATAATATTATTTTTATTTTAATTATTTTTATATTTATTTTTAAAATATTAATTATTATTAATATTAATACTTATTAAAAATTTAAGATTATTAATAATATTAATTATAAAATAGTAAATATAATTATTAATAGAAAGTATTTAAATTGTTATATTTCTAAGAATATTATAACTTATTTTAAGCTATTAACTGATATTATTTTAGTTAGTAATATTATAGTGTATTTCTAATTTATAAATATATTTTTAAGATATATATAGCTTTTATAATATTAGATTTTAAATAGAATTATATTTATTTTTTTATTTATATTGAAGATATTATTAATAATTAAATTTTTAAGAATATAATTAATATAAAAAAGATTAAAAATATTAAATAAGAAAATTATTTTAAAGGTATTAAAATAAATTATAGATTTTAATATTAGATAAATAAATAAATAATAATTAATAATATATTTATATTTAAATTAATCTTAAAAAGTATTTTATTTATTTTTATTTTATTTTATTCTAGTATTATTTTATATTATTTTATATTATCTTATATTATCCTATAGTATTTTATAATATCTTATAATATCTTATAGTATTTATATCTTTCATATAGTTATTTTCTTCCTTTTAGGAAAGGAAGATACCGACAAGATCACAGGACCTAAAAACACACCTCATAATAGACTTTCACATCAATTGGTACAATCGCCCTTATACCAACTCTAAAGCCTAAAGGCAACACAAGATAAAAACCTTAATAAATAGAACCCTTGTACAATAAAAGAAAGAATTTTCAGCCAGGAATACAATAACGTACACTCAAACAAACCTCTCTTAAACAACCCTCTCTTAAATATATACCAAATAGACCTTCTTAAAAATACATACACATACAACCAAGATATTTAAATAATATATTATTTATAAGAGTAATAGCTTTTTAAAAATAAAATCTATAGCTTAATATATTTATTAAGAAATCTAAGTTAATAATATTAAGTTAGATATAAAGAATTAAAAATTAAAAAAACTTTAAAAAGAAGTAATAAAAGTATAAAAGTAAAATAATATAAAAAATTAAATTAGAATTAAGTTAATTTTTTAAGAATATAAATTTCTTTTTAAGAAGGAAAATCTTTTAAATAAAAATAAAATTTTTATTTAAAAATAATAATAAATAATAAAATTAATATTAAAATATTTTAATATATTTAAATATAAAAAAGATCTTTTTTAAGGAGAATTAAGAGAGATTTTTAAAGGAAATAAAGAATAAGGGTTTTATATAAATTAATATGTTAAATTAAATAATTATAAATATAGTATAGTAGAAGGAAAAAGGTAGGAAAGGTAGAATAGGAAATGCAAATAACGGTTCAATCAAATAACTAATAGGATATAAGCAGTGTTTATAGTATTTATAGTATCCTATTTTATCCTATTTTATTCTATTTTATCTTAGTTTTTTTTTAAATAATATAAAATATAAAAAAAGACTTATATAATTTCTAATTAATTAAAATAAAGATAATAATTATTTAAAATTTCTATTATTATTTATATTACTAAATAATAGAAATTTTATAAATTTAAAAATTATTTAATTAATTAAAAACTTAAGCTAGCTTAAGCTTTAGCTAGCTATAATATAAACTATTAATAAAGGTAAAAGTAAGATAATATCTTTTATTTTTTAAGATATTATATTTTTTTATATAATTATTAAAATATGTTTATATTTTTTATTAATAAAATTTTATTTATTAATATTAAAATTATTTTTTAAAATATTTTAAATTTAATAAATTTTAATTTTTATTAAATTATAAAATTAATTATTTATTACTTATATCCTATTACACTAATCATATCCTATTAGTTATTTAATTAAACTATTATTTACATTTCCTATTTTACCTTTCCTACCCTTTTCCTTCCTTTTCCTTCCATTATCACATCCTTATAACCCTTCTATTTAATATATTAATCTATTTATAGCCTTTTTTATTTAATTTTTTTTAAAAATTATTTTTATTTATTATTTAAAAAAATCTTTTATATTTAAGTATTTTAAAATATTTTAATATTAATTTTATTATTTATTATTACTTTTAAATAAAGATTTTATTATTTTTAAATATATTTTTAAAGAATTAATTTAATTTTAATTTTATTTTTTATATTATTTTATTTTTAAGCTTTTTTAAATTTTTTTTTAAATTTTAATAAATAGTTTTATTTATTTATATTTAAATTAATATTATTAATTTAAATCTTTTAATAAATATATTAAATTATAAATTTAATTTTTAAAAGATTATTATTAACTTAAATAATATATTATTTATAAAATATTTTAATTATATATATATATATTTAAAAGTATATATTTAAAGGTTTTTTTTAATATATATTTAAAAAAGATTTATTTAAGTAAAATTCTTTCTTTTATTATATAAGATTTTTAATTATTAAGGTTTTTTTATTTTATATTATCTTTAGGCTTTAGAGTTAATATAAGGGTAATTGTACTAATAGATCTAAAAGTCTATTATAAGGTATTTCTTTAGGTTTTATAACCTTGTTAGTGTCTTTCTTTCCTAAAAGGAAGAAAATAATTATATAAAAGATATAAAATTAATTATTTTTTTAAATTATATTAAATTTATAATTATTAATTATTTTACAAAATTTAATAATATTTTTTTTAAAAATAATTATTTATAAAAATTATTATTAATATAGTTTTTAATTAATAATTATATTATTATTAAATATTAATTATAAAAAAAGCACTTTTAATTACTTAAATAAATACTATTTAACTCTTTTTTTTCTTAATCTTATTATCTTTTTATTATAATTAACCTTTATAATACTTAAGGTATAAAGAAATAAAAAAATAAATAAATATACTCTATATATATTTATTTAATATATAAATATAATATATAAAGTAATAATTTATTAGAATAATATAATATTTAAATAATATTATATTAAAAGTAATAAAAGATATATATTAAAATTTATAATTTTAATAAAGAAAGTTATTTTAAATATAATTATTTAAGTTTTTATAAAAGTAATTTTATATAAGGGTCATTAACCAGGGTGATCTTGAGAGTTGTAGAACAGATTATATTGTGGTATGTAGACTTCAATTTGGCGAGCATTTCTTGATTGCTTGCTGAAATTCTCTAATAAATTAAGTAGGTTATATGTTACTTCTAGTTATAGTAATACTAGGATTTTAATTATTTTTATAATTATCTTTCTTTTTTTAATATTTAATTTTTAAATATTTATTAATAATTTCTTTATTTTAAATAATTTTATATATTTATAATTATTATTATATATTATTATTATTTATTATTTATTATTTATATAATATATATTATTTATTATTTATTATATATATAATATATATTTAATAAGTAATTACTATAAAAATCTTATTTTTAATAAAATATATATTATAATATACTTATTATTTTTCTTATTTTATACTTATTTATAATTTTTCTATATAAATAATATTTTCTACTTTATTTATTATATATATATATATATTTATTTTTTATTATTATTTTAATTTTTTTTTTTATTAAATACTTTTTAAATCTTTATAATATTATTTTTCTTTTAACTCTTTATAATATTTATTTATTATAAATAATTTATTAATTAAATATTTATTAAATAATTATTAAATAATTATCTTTACTTTTATTATATTATATAAAAGTATAATAATCTCTTTCTTATTTATTACTAAAGATCTATTAATACTTATTATATTTACTATAAAGAAGCTAGTTAATCTTATAGTATAGTATATCTGCCTTTATTAAGTATTCTATATATAATTATTATTAATTTAATTAGATTCTCTAAGAGTTTATTAATACTATAATCTAGTATTAGAATTTCTTAATTAAATTTAATATATATAATATTATTAAATATAATAAGAATAATAATAATATTTTTAAACTTTTAATAAATATTAATTATTAATACTTTAATTAAATTATATATATTATTATTAATTCTTAATATTATATTAAAGATAATATTAAAAATATAATTAATATTTATAAAATATTTAATAAATAACTATCTTTATATTTATTATAGAAAATTATTATTTAATATAAGCTAATAATATTAAACTTTTAAATCTAAGTAGGTATTTTTATTTTATATTTAATAAGTATTTTATTAACTTATTATAATATAATCTTATTCTTATTAATATTAAAAATTTATATTTTTACTTAGCTTTTATTATCCTCTTTTATATTTATAATAATAATATTATTATAATTATTAAATATTTATTAAGTACTTTTAATTAAGTTAAATTTACTTATATTTTTAATATTATAAAGGATTCTTTATTTTAGTTTATTATTATATAGGAGTATAAGGTTTTATATATTTTAATTATTATTATAGATTATTATAGCCCTATTTATACTATTAAGTATATTAAGAAATCTTTTATTTAATAAAAAGTAATTAATATATCTTTATATTATATTTAAAAGAAGAAGAAGAAATCTAAGGTTGTAAAGTTTGCTATCTTTAAGGCTAAGTCTAAGCTTATACTTAATAATATATCTCTATTGCCTATTAGCTATGGTTATAGTAAAAGTAATAATTGTTTTTATAATTATTTTTATAATTATCTTTATAATTGTGATTGTAGTGTCTCTTTTTAAATATCTATTTATTAAGTTATTATCAAGTTTTTATTAAGTGTTCTTTAGTTATTATCTTAGTAGTTTATATATATATTTATATTTATAGGTATATTAATTAGTAATTATCTTATTAATTATTTATTATATTTTTATTATATTTTTTATTTTATATTATTATTTTATTTTTTATATATATATTTATATTATTTATAATATTTTTATATTATTTATAAAGTATTTTATAAGTATTTAATAGATTTTTATATATTATATTTTATTAATTAATTTATTTACTTAATTTAATAAAATAATTATTTTTTATTTTTCTTATAATTTATAATTTTCTTTACTTTTTATTTTTTTTTTCCTTTAATTTAGGAAAAATAATAGTGCTTTTATTATTTACTTATTAAGATTATAATTATAGTTTTAATAATAAGATTAAGAATATATTATATATATATTAATATTATTTTAGTAGATATATTTTATATATTTATTTTTTTATTCTTTTTTTAATTATTATTTTAATAAATTATAATATTAATTTCTTATTTTTAAAATAGAAATACTTAGTTAATAGTTTAATAATATTCTTTAATTTATATTCTTTAATTTAATAATATTAATTATAATACTTAGATTATATCTTTATAATAGATTACTAGTATTTTTAAATTTATTTTTATACTTAGTAAAAGATTATTAAATACTTATTAATTTTTTATACTTTAGCTTTAATATATTTAAAAATATAAGCTATTATTTTAAAATAATATTTATAAAGTGCTTATATTAAAGAAACTTTAATAATATTATATATACTATTATTATATATAAACTTTACTTTAAATAATTAGATTATTTATTAATTTAATAAGTCTTCTATATATACTTAAAGATATTTTTTTAATATTTAATAAATTTATTTTATTTAATTATTTATTTATAGGTAATATATAATAAATAATTAGTAAATAATTATTTATTTTTTTATAAGTTTAGCTTAAAATTTATTAATAATTAATTTATTTTTATTATTTATAATTCTTTTTAATATTTTAAATTTATATTTAATATTTTTATAAAGGATTTATATAAACTAGATTGTATTAAGTGTTTTTCTTATTAATAAGAAGATTATATATTTAATTATATAATATATAATAATTAAGATTATATTATATTCTTTATTATTTACTTAAGTATTACTTAATAACCTTATAATAAAATTTATATTAATTTCTTAAAATAGATATACTAGTAGGGGGAATGGTTATAATTACTTATATAATTTATATCTTAATGAGCGCTTACTTTAGCACACTTAATATCTTATTATATAATCTCTAATATTATTAATTATACTTTTTTAATAGAATTTATAATTAATTAACTTAAGTATCTTATATATCTTTATATACTATAATTTTAGATTATTATAATACCTTCTTAGGATTTCTTTTTTTATAATATATTAATTTAGAATTATTAATTTTTCTTTATAAAAAAAAATTTTATTTATTAAAATAATATTTCTTTTATTTATTAATTACTTTATAAATCTTCTTTATCTTTTATTAATAATATTAATTATTAGTTTATAATTTTTTAATTAAGTTTTTTAATTTATATAAAGATTATAATAAAAATATTATTTTACTTTATATAAGTTCCTTTATAATAAAGTATAGAATATATTAATTTAGGCTAATAACCTTAACTTTAAGTAAATCTTTATAACTCTTTATAATTACTTTTTATTAAGTATTCTTTAAATGCTTATTAGTATAGTTTACTATTTCTCTAGCTTATATTATAATTATAAAGATATATATTATATATTATATTAGATTAGGGGGTCCTAAGACCTAATTTTAATCTAAGGGTAAGAAAACTTCTTTTAAGCTAGCTTAAGTAGCTTATATATATATCTAAATGCTTTTATATTTTTCTTTAAGGTTAATAATTATTTATTATATATTTAATAATAATTTATTAATTAGTATTAATTTTTTTATTAAAGTAAATAATATATTATAATAAGCTATTTTACTTAATATATAATTAGATCTTTTAAAAAGCTTATTAATAAGGTTTATTTTCTTTAGCTTATATTTAATATTAAAATTAAATAATATAAGTCTATATACCTAATAAATAAGCTTTTTTTAAAGATTTTATATAAAGATAGATATTACTTTTACTAAGGTAATATAATCTATTAATAATATAAACTTATTAAATAATTTTAATAAATAATAATTTTAATATTTTAAACTTTTTATAATAATTAGAAGTTCTTATTAATTTATAGTTTAATATTACTTTATATTTATAAGCTTTTATAATTAATAAGTAATTAATTATTATTAATCTATTTATAATTAGAATAATATACCTAAAATAATTTTAATTAATATATTTATTTTTATATATATAGGTAATTTAGGGTTTTAATATTAGAGAATAATTATTAAGTAAAAGATATATTAAAGCTCTTTTAATACTTTTTATACTTTTAAAGGTTATATAAATTCTTTTATTTTATAATCTTTCTTACTATCTTTAAGTAAAGTTATAATAAGCTTTATAATTTTTAAATATTTTAAAATAAACTTTTTATAAAAATTATAAAAATTTAAAAAGATTTATACTTTTTTAAAATTAATTAGTATAAGCTACTTAATAATTACTTAAACTTATACTAGATTTATTTTAATTTTTTTTTATATAATAATATAACTTAAGAACTTAACCTTTTACTAGTAAAAGATATATTTAAATAGCTTAATATATAATTAGGCTATTTATAACCTTTATAGGACCTCTTTAATATCTTATATATATTAATCTTAATTCTAAAAGTAAATAATAATATTATTTAAGTATATAATATAGTATATATCTAATAATCCGGTAAGTGTTTAATGAATGTATACTTGGAAAGTAGTAGGTATATTAGTAAGTTTAAATAGTATTATTATATATTAAAAATAGTTATATTATATATAGAAAGTAATCTTTTAGTGATTAGTAGATTTAATATTAATATAATAATATATATTTTAAAAATCTATTTTAATAATTTATTTTATTTTTATAAGGTAATTTAATAAATTATTAATTAATAATAAAAAATAATAATTTTTAATTATTATTATATTTAATTTTTTATAATTAATATATAATTTTAAAATATTATTTTTTTTAAATATAAAAAAACTAATACTTTTACTTTATTAATTAAAGATTTTATTTAACTATTTACTATATTTTTTATAATATAATTCTATAATATTTCTTATTATTTCCTATTAATAAAGTAGATTAATTTATATAGTGACTTTTTTTTTTTAAAGATTAATAATATATTCTATCTTTTTTAATATAAATATTTTCTTTATAATTTTCTTATTAAATATTTATATATTATCTTTTAATTTTATAAATAATATAACTTCTTTTTCCTAAACTTCCTTATTAAAGGTAATTATTAATTATTTATTTAGTATAAGTATATTATAAATATATATTACTTAGGCTTACTTATTATTTTTTATTAACTCTTTTATAAAAGATTTTATATTTATAATAAAGATTAGCTTATAATTCTATAAGTAAGTCTTTATATTTATAATAATATTCTTTTTATCTATTAATCTAATAAATAATAGAATATTACTAGCTTTATTAAGTTTAATAGCTTTAATAAATACTTACTAGATCTTCTATAAAAATCCTCTAAAGTCAATTAAAAAGAAAGTTAGTTAATAAATTTATCCTAGGAGCTTCTTAATCCTATTATAGCTTATAAGACTTAATACCTTCTAATTAATTACCTCTTTAAGCTCTAGCCTAGCTATTAACTTTATACTAACAAGGTTAACTTATATACTTATATTTATATTTACTTTAATTATTTTTTTATTAAGTACTTAAAGAATAATTGCTTTGCCTTTAATAGTATTCCTTATAAGGACTATCTTTGGTTTTAGTATTAAGGTATTAGGCTTAGCCCTTATACCTTCTTATTTCCTAAGAAATCTAATTCTTTAATTTTAGTATTAATAGCTTATATTTATACCTTTAATTACATTAGCTTAATTGAGGGTTGCCCTATATTCCACTAGAATTGATTATATTTAAGATTAAAATAATCCTATTTATTATTATTAAAGTACTATATAGTAAAATAGCTTCTTATTAAGCTTTTTTTAAATATTTATTGCTAATAGGTGTTTAAGGTAGAGGAGTTTTGAGATCTTTTATTTTAGGATTTTTCTTTAAATTTTTAATTTTATATATATTTGTTTTTTAAATGCTTATAATATTAATTTAAAGATTAGAATTTTTTTATATTTTTTTAGATTATCTTTAAATATAATCTTTTATTTTAATTATTTTTTAACTATTTAGTGCTATTATATATATAAAATTATAATTATTTTATTTTATAAGCTACTTCCTTAACTTTCTATAGTAGGATCTATAATTATTTTATTTCTTTCTTTAGGTTCTTATTTAGTTTATAATAATACTAGTAGGCTAAATTAGACCTATCTTTTAAATCTTAAATACCTAAGAATATATAAATAATATTTTATATATTAAAATAATTTATTAATAATTACTTATTATTTTATTATAAATTTAAAAGATTATCTTTTAATTATATCTTTTAAGATTTTAAGTTAATATACTTTTTATAAATAAAATCTAAAAAATCTTATTAGGAAAGATTATTAAGGCTTATAGTATAATTTTTTTATTAGATTTATAAATAATAAGAGAATCTAATTATAGCTTATTTAATCTTTTATAAATTTAAATAATTTTTTTATAAATTATTTTTTAATTTTATTATATATATTTAATTATTAACTTATATATTAATTATATTATTTTAAAGAATAATATAATTATAGATTGGTAGCTTATTTTAGTTTTTTTTTAATATATAATATAATTAATTTATTATTTTTTATAATATTTTTATTTAAGTTATTTATTATTAAATTATAATTTATAATAAAATTTAAAATCTTTTTTCTTTTATTATATATTTTTTATATAAAATAAGTAATAAATAATTATTATATTCTATAAATCTATATAATATATCCACTCTCTCTAGGCCTTCTTACTCTAATCTTTTTATTAAAAAGAACTTAAAGCTATAAAATTTATACTTTAAATTTAAAATATAATTATTTAATATATACTTATATTATTACTTACTTAATTTCTTAAGCTTTTACTTTATATTTAAATCTAATACTTTTATTTATTATTTATTCTATACTTATTTATTAATAAAAACTAAAAACTTAATTATTAAAGTTAATTAATTTTTTATAATATTTAAGTATTTTAATAAAATATAAATTCTTTAAAATAATTTAAATATTATATTAATATATAATATACCTAAGAAATATTTATTATAATTATTTATAATCTATATACTTATAATAATTACACTAATCATCTAAAGAAGTATAAAAATTAAAGAATTATAAAAATTATTAATTAAAATAATTTTAAAAATTATAGAATAGATTATATTATAGTATATAGATTTTAACTTGGTAAGTGTTCCTTAATTGTTTATTAAAATTCTTTAATAGATTAAGTAGGTTATATGCTACTTCCAGCTATAGTGGCGCTAGGATCCTAATTGTCCTTATATTTTATAATTATAAGTTAATTATATTTTAATTAAATAAATTATATAATTAAATTTAATTATATTTATTATTATTATAATTTTAATGTTTTTTTTAAAATAAAGTTTATATTTTATTAAAATATTTTTTAATAAATAAATAATTTAATTTTTAATAAATATAATATTAAAATATAAATATTATATTAATTTTAATAAAAAATTTTATTTTAAATATATTTATTTAAATTTTTATAAAAATATTAAAATTATATTATATATATTTTAATACTTATATTCTTTTTAATAAATTATAAGCTTTAACCTAAAAAAAGCTTTAAAATTATAATAATAATAAATACAATTAAATTTAACTATATAATTTACTTAACTAAGATATAATTAACTTATAATAAGGTTACTTTTATAAAAACTTAAATAATTGTACTTAAGATAGCTTCACTTACTAAGACTATAAATCCTAATGTATATTCTTTATTACCTTTAATTTTATATTTTATTATATTAATTATATTCTATTAATTATTTAATTAAATTATTATTTATATTTCTTATTTTATCTTTTTCTTTTTTTTCTTTTATTATTATATATTTTTAATTAATATTATAGTACAATAGTTAGCATGCTATATAGCACCTTCATATAAAGACCAAGGTTTAATTCCCTATACTACTTTTAACCTAAGTTAATAGATTTTTCTTTATTATCAATAATTATATATTAATTATATATTAATTATAAAAAAGGCTATTTAGGGGGTTTTTATCCTTAGAGAGTTCTTCCTATTTAATGTAAAGGCTAAAAGACTAAGCTAAATATATAGCACTTAGTGTGCTTCTAGGTAATAGTAGTAGTTTAGGTAATAATTGATCTTATAAGCTTGTTGAGCTGCTAGATAGGGTTTTTTTTTAAAAAAAAAAATTTTTAATTATTTTATTTAATATATATATTTATTTATAATTTTTATTATTTATTTTCTTTAAAAATCTTTTTTATTTATTATTTAAATTTTTTTATTTATTTTTAAATTTAATATTTTAAAATTAATTTTATTATTTATTATTATTTTTAAATAAAAATTTTATTTTTATTTATAAAATTTATTTTTAAAAAATTCTATATTTTTAAAAAATAAAATAAAATTTAATTTTATTATTTATATTATTTATTTAATATATTTATTTTATTTTTTTAAAAATATTAAAAAATATTTTTATATAAAAAAGTACTTTATATACTAATATAAAATATAATTCTTATATAATATACAAAAATTAATTAATCTTTTAATCTATTAAATTAAATAATATACCTCTTATCTTCTTACAATTATTCTTATACATTATAAATCTTCTAACTATATAAAGATTATAAATTCAAACCCTAAATTTATAATTATATTAAATTTATATTAAGCTTATAAGATTATTATATATAATTATTATTATAGCTAATTTTAAGAGTTAATATTAATTATATTATTTTTAGATATTTAATAAGATTAATTTAGTTTTTTAGAAGTTAAAATATATAAAGTTTAATAATTAATTGTTTAAGGTTAATAATATTTTTAAGTAAGATTATTAAGATTAATAGAGGAATAATATAGCTTGGAATGTATTGTTAGAGGAAAGGGGATAATTATAAGGAAGTGCTTTATATATTAATATAAGATGTAATTTTTATATAATATATAAGAATTAATTAATTTTTTAGTTTATTAAATTAAATAATATATTTTTTATTTTTTTATATTTTAATTAAATTTATTAAATTTAATTTTATTAATTTAAATTAATTAATTTAAATTAATTAATTAATATATTTAATTATAAATTTATTTTTTAAAAGATTATTATTAATTTAAATAATATATTATTTATAAGTAAATATTTTAATTATATGTATATATTTAAGGGTATATATTTAAAAGAGGTTTATTTAAATAAAATTCTTTTTTTATTATATAAGATATTTATTTATTAAGATTTTTATTTTATATTATTTTTAAATTTTAAAGTTAATATAAAGGTAATTATATTAATTAATATAAAAGTTTATTATAAAATATACCTTTAAATCTTATAATTTTATTAGTATCTTTCTTTTTTAAAAAAAGAAAATAATTATATAAAAAATATATTATATATATTTTTTAAATTAATTATTTTATAATAAGATAAATAATAATAATAAATAATAAAATAAATAATAATAATAAATAATAAAATAAATAATAATAATAAATAATAAAATTAATTTTAAAATATTTTAAAATAATTAAAAATATAAAATTAAAAAAAATAAATAATAAAAATTATAAATAAATATATATATTAAATAAAATAATTAAAAATATATAATAATTATATATAATAAATATAATAAATATAATAATATATAAAAATTATTTTTTATATTTATTAAATAATTTATAAAATAAAAATTTATAAATATAATTAATAAATTATAATTAATAAAATAAAATATAAATAATAATTAAAAATATTAATTTTAATAAATTATAAATTTTAATTTAAAAAAAAACTTTAAAATTATAATAATAATAAATATAATTAAATTTAATTATATAATTTATTTAATTAAAATATAATTAATTTATAATAATAAAATTATTTTTATAAAAATTTAAATAATTATATTTAAAATAGCTTCTTTTATTAAAATTATAAATCTTAATATATATTTTTTATTACTTTTAATATAATATTATAAAAAATAAAATTTATTAAATTTAAATTTATTATATTTTTATATTATTTTTTTTAAAATTTAATATTCTTTTTTAATAAATTTTTAATTATTTTATAAAAAAATAAAAAATATATTATTTAATCTAATAAATTAAAAAATTAATTAATTTTTATATATTATATAAAAATTATACCTTATATTAATATATAAAATACTTTCTTATAATTATCCTCCTTTCTCTAATAATATATCCTAAATTATATTATTCCTTTATTAATTTTAATAATTTTATTTAAAAATACTATTAATCTTAAATAATTAATTATTAAGCCTTATATACCTTAACTTTTAAAAAATTAAATTAATCTTATTAAGTATTTAAAAATAATATAATTAATATTAATTTCTAAGATTAGTTATAATAGTAATTATATATAATAATCTTATAAGCTTAATATAAGTTTAATATAGTTATAGATCTAGGGTTTGAATTTATAATCTTTATATAATTAAAAGATTTATAATATATAAGAATAATTATAAGAAGATAAGAGGTATATTATTTAATTTAATAAATTAAAAGATTAATTAATTTTTATATATTATATAGGAATTATATTTTATATTAGTATATAAGGTACTTTTTTATATATTTATATTAAAATTATTAATAAAAATATAAAATATTTAAAATTTATATATAATAAATTTTATTTTTTAATAAATTATAAAATTAATTTTAAAATTTATATTTAATTTATTTTTAATAAATTTTAATTAATATATAATATATAATATAAAAGATAATTATATATAAAAAATATTATTAATATATTTTTTAATAAATAAATAATTTTAATTATAAAAAATATAATATTTAAATAATATTATATTAAAAATAATAAAAAATATATATTAAGATTTATAATTTTAATAAAAGAAATTATTTTAAGTATAATTACTTAAATTTTTATAAAGATAATCTAATTATAAAGTTAATTATATTTTAATTAAGTAAATTATATAATTAAATTTAATTATATTTATTATTATTATAATTTTAAAGCTTCTTTTAGATTAAAGCTTATAATTTATTAAAATTAAAAAATTTAATTTATTATATATAAATTTTAAATATTTTAATTTTATATTATTAATTTTAATATAAATAATTAAAAATTTATTTAAAAAAATATTAAATTATAAAAAATATTATATAAAATTATATTAAATTTATATTTAAAAAACTAAATTTTAAAAAAAGCTTTATTATAAATGTTTATAATAATAAGTATAAAGTTTAAATAATTGAAATTTAAAAAAAATAAGGTTTATTTATAAAAATAAAAATTAAATAGTATTTATTTAAGTAATTAAAAGTAATTTTTTTAATATTTAATAATAATACAATTATTAAAAAAATTAATATTAATATTTAATATATAATTTAAAAAGTAATTATTTATAAAAAATATTATTAATTATAAAATAAAAAAATCTTTAATTTTATTTTAATAAATTATAAACTTTAATTTAAAGAAAGCTTTAAAATTATAATAATAATAAATATAATTAAATTTAATTATATAATTTATTTAATTAAAATATAATTAACTTTATAATAAAATTACTTTTATAAAAATTTAAAAAATTATATTTAAAATAATTTCCTTTATTAAAATTATAAATATTAATATATATTTTTTATTATTTTTAATATAATATTATTTAAATATTATATTATTTAAATATTATATTATTTATAATTAAATTTATTTATTTATTAAAAATATATTAATAATACTTTTTATAAATAATTATTATTTAATTAATATATATATTTTTAAATAAAATTTAATAAAAATAATCTTTTTTAATATATATATTATAAAATTAATATTATTAATTTTATAATATTATAAAAAATAAAATTTATTAAATATAAATTTTAAATATTTTTTAAAAATAAATTTAATATAAATAATAAAAAGTTTATTTAAAATCCTTTATATTTAATTATTATATTAATAATTATAAATATTTTTTATAAAGCTTATATTTTCTTTATATAAATCTTTAAATATAAATTTATTAAGGTTTTATATTATTTTTTTTAAAATAATTATATTTATTATTAATAAAGTAATTTTTATTTATAATATTTAAAAATAAAAAAGAAAGTTAATAAATAAAAGAAAGTAATAAATATATTAAAATTAAGGAAAAAGGAGAGTTAAATAGTATTTATTAAGTAATTAAAAGTGCTTTTTTTTTAATTTAATATTTAATAATAATATAATTATTATCTTTAATTTTATATTTAAATAAATATAATAATAATTATTATTTAATTTATATTTTTTTATTTATTTAAGAATTTAAGTATATATTATTATTAAATAGTATTTATTTCAGCCTAATATCACTGTGGGGAACACATGCTTACTATTATCTAACACGCCGAGCAAGGTCTAAACGTACTCATTTAATTTATTTAACTATCACTCTTTTCTTATCTTATCCCAACTTCTCTCTTACATCAAACATGGAGAAGAGTGAACACTCCGCTGATGCTACAGCTACGGCAGGCCAAGATACTTCAGGGCCAGAAATACAGCGCCAGTCAACACCTCCCCTTATTCTGGTCCTTCTCAATCTCTCATTCAACGCACACCTCCTGTGGAGGAGCTTGAACGACCAATAAAAGCGCCAATCCGTTATCCAGGACTTCCCAAGCTTGATTATCGACTTTACTCACCTCCCCTTTTTAAGCTTTCAAATGATTCAAAAACACTCTCATCACGAGCCGAGTATCTTTCCACTAACGCCACCGCTTTGGTGTCGCTCATCAGATCCCAAGCATCAATCCCTCCCAAACCTCAGATTCACATCAGAGGTACCCGCGGTCGCAAAGTGGACTTTGATGTTAAGCTTAATTTGATGAGTTTACTTGTTCCCGACGATGACAAACATCGCATTGACTACATTCGCTGTGTTGGTGAAGGCGAGCTAGCGTACCGGGGTGGTGTTCGTCCTGATATCCTTCCAGAGGTTGGAGATGCCGGACTTGAGGAATGGTGTCGCCGCTATGTCCAAGATTCATCTTCAGTCAAACTTTTCGCTTTGGATCGTGTAGTGGCAAATCTTGACACAGAGTGGCTGGAGGGCCAGATCCGGAGCTTAATCGCGTCTCTCAACTATCGAGGAGTTGTTGATGTGATTTTTGTCGTTACCCATAGTCGTGTCACGATTCAAAATCCCGACAGAGTCAATCAGTTCTTCACAAATGTAACAAGCTTGTTTTCGGGGAAAACAAAATATGAGGTAGTTAAGTCAGTCTGGCCTTTCGCCACAACTAAGAGTGGAGAACCAGGTCGACGATGTATTGTCCAAAGCGAGGAAGTTTGGTGGAAGGAATGGAAGATTCCAATCAAGTATGCTATTTCTCAAAAACGGCATGGATGGGTTACTGTTGAGGATAAGCTGGAGGCAGTCATGGAAGGTAAGGGCAGTGGAACACAGACAATTGACTGGGGTCCAGATGGTCTGGGTAATTGATGACTGTTGTTGGACGATGAGTGATGATCTGAGCAAAGACTTGGAAACAAGGCCCACGATTTAATCCAGCAACTTGGCTGGAAATACCCGAAATTTCCATAGGGAATTTTGCTCAATTCACCTGATGCATGAGTCATCGAGATCACCAAAAGCTGTTCCGGGATGATTAGATCTTGGGGAGTTCAGTCGGGTTAACCTCTGATTCATGTCCGAAAATCATGAGTGGGGAGACCAGCAGTGGGCCTAATTTGTGTATAGGGATTGGGCTGGTGTTTTAGATAATGTTTTATTAACATACTTAAGAGTTATTGGTATCGATTTGGTGCTTCACTAAATGACTGGAGGAATATTTGAATGGTTATGGCGCAGCAGCAGTGTCCCCGCTCCTTGCTCCGCATTTTGGGGCAAAGCGAGAAGGATCTATGATTTACCGCTGCCGCTCTATACTGTGCAAGGTGTCTCATTTACCCCAAGAAAGTCTTTGAGTAGGTGTTAGCACCATTTACACCGGTGGATTCTCAAAACTACTCCTGGCCCACCCTTGAAACATCATCTATAAACTTGTAGTCATAGATGGGTATGTGCTGGTTCTTGGTTGATGACTCACGCCGCGTATTGCATCGCCACAGTTAGTTAGCCTGGCAATGCGTCCCCTCACCGATGTAGTCATCCAGGTACATGTAACTCTCGTGACACGAGGTTAGTGGGATCAATGCCAAATAAGAAGTCGGAAGCCTGTTGTATTGGATGAATTGGGTGATTGAACTTCTTGTTGTATTGCACTCCAGCGTCTGATTTCAGGCGCTTGTCCCGACCATTGGCTGGCCCCAGTTGCACCAACCCGACTGTTAATCACATTCCATTCTTAAATTTCTTACACTTTCGTCCCGCTTCCACAAAACGGAGGCATTTCTGGACTATTTTGGATCGCCATGGGGCAAACTGGTCAAGAATCAGAACACCATTTCGCGTTCGCATCCTACGAGACGGCACTGTGCCTAATTCCACCAGAACCTTTATGGGAATCTGTGGATCGACTCAGAGGCCTCTATGACAAGGCATATGGAGCATGGCCTCCACATATCAACCTTGTTTACCCCTTCGTCCAGCCAGACAACCTTTCAGATGCCGCGGAAGCCATCAGTCAGCTCTCACTGGAGCAGTATAATTGCTGCATTAAATTGGAGGCGGCGGACGTATTTTTGCACAAACATTCCAACACCATCTTTTTACGCCCAGCCAGTGGCTCTGAAACTGACACGTTGTTACGACTTCAAGATGAAGTCTGCACCGCACTCGGCCAAACTGGCAAATCTGGATATCGTCCGCATATGACAATTGGCCAAAGTGAGAATCCCCTTAAAGCTCCCCATCATTTTCTCCTCGAAAAAGCCCGCCTCCTTGCCCCAGTTATGTGGGATTTAGCACAAATTGCCATACTTATTCGAGATACTGGGCCATCGCGTGGAGAAGGCACGAGGCCAATGAGGTTATGGGCCACCTTTGATGTGTCGCTCTCTTTGTTCAAGCGTTCTGATCCTCCTGATATATTCTACAAGGCACCGAGCATCATTCCTCAACCTGGAAATAAGGCTTTGCTTCCTATTATTGCCACACAGAAATCATTTAATTATGTCAAGCTATCTGAGGATTGGCAAGAAATAGTCAAACCAATCAAACCGGCCTCTAACCAAGCTGTCTTGTCTCGACTTGTTGTCGCTTCATACAACACCTTGGCTGAATTCGAATGGCCACCCCAATCTGATAGACACCCAGGACTTCTGAACAGTCTGCTATCAAGCCGTGCGGATGCCGATGTCTTGGTTCTCCAAGAAGTCACTGATCACTTCCTTCCTTTTCTGCTTGCCAACGAGAATATCCGGATGAAGTATCCATACTCTACTCATGGACCCCCAAACCAGCCTGGCATTGGCCCTCTACCTAGTCTTCTCAACGTGGTAGTGTTGAGTAAATTTCCCGTCCAATGGGAATATTTATCATTTCAACGAAAACATAAAGGTTGTGCTATTGTCCGGCTCCCCACAATTGGGGTTCATGATTCCGATGATATTTTTCAGCCTTGGATCGTCGCGGCCTGCCACCTCAGTCAAGGCCTTACCGATGGTGCTGTTGTAGCCAAAAGGAATGAGATACAGAGGATATTGGATCATCTTTCTAACAATTACGCCCAACATCCTTGTATAATTGCAGGCGACTTTAACATATCTACATCTACTTACACAATAGAAACTGCGAAAAAAAGACAAGTCGTCTCGTCTCAAACTTTGCAATACCTGCAAGACATTGATCAGCTACTGTCTGATGCAGGGTTCCAAGATGCCTGGTTGGCTACGCGCCTCGAATCGGGCGAGTCCTCTGATGTAGCAAATGATTACCGAAATGCTGCAGATGTCTACGAAGGAGAACAAGGTGCCACTTTCGACCCATTTGTCAACAGCCTGGCAGCTAAACTTGTCGGTACCGGTCTAAACAATCGCCCCCAAAGATACGACCGCATTCTTGTCAGAACGAATAGCGAATATCACCCAAAGGGCTTCAATATGTTTGGTCAAACTCCAGTAGAGGGTTCCAAAGGAGCAGATCCAATATATCCTAGCGATCACTGGGGTATCAGATGCTTACTCATGCGCTCAGAAGATCAAAATGGGCGCAAGAAAATCGACCAGGTAGATATTCATCCCCAACAGGCACCTGGGAGTTTGAATAACCTTGATGATCTGAAACTGGTTCTGCGTACTCATGGCTTTTTACCGGCCGAGGCCGAGATGAGATGTCGCAAAGAAGCCCTCCAACTTTTAGAGAAAATTCTGATGGATTCTGAGAAGCCTGGAGTACAAAACGATTCACGATCAGGTTTAATTTTGCGTTTAGTTGCTGTTGGTTCCTATGGTTTAGGGGTCTGGACCTCCACTTCTGATATCGACTGTCTCTGCATAGGGTCTATTAGCTCCAAGACTTTTTTTGCCCTTGCTGTGCAAAGGCTAAAAAGGGCTGCTCCAGAAGATGCCAGGATTTTGCGCCGAGTTAGGGCTAGCTCTGGATATATGCTAGAACTAGAAGTGCGTGGGATCAAGTTTGATCTTCAGTACTGTGCTGCGGCATCTATTGCTAATGGGTAAGTTTTCTTCGCATCTTGTGAAGCTTGGGTGGTTTTCTAGGTGCTAACTTGTCATAGCTGGCCAGATGTCATGAAGCGCCCGCCAAATGATCCCGCATTCGCGCTATTGCCGCAGGTGCTTTTGAAGTTGAAACCAGCCAGAGATATGCTATATCTCCGAAGATCAATTCCAGATATGGGACAATACCGCATTGCCCATCTTTTTGTTAAAGCATGGGCAAAGGCTCGTGGCATCTACTCATCTAAATTTGGGTTCTTGGGAGGCATTCATATTTCTGTCATGCTTGTACCCATCTGTAAGATGTTGGCTTTTACCAGAGGAACTGTGTCCGCCTCAGACCTCTTAGTGACGTTCTTCCATCATTACTCAAATTCAGATTGGGAAAAACTGATTGTCTTCGACCCGTTTTTTCACAAAGACCTAAGGTATCATCGAACCTTTAGGGAACCGTTCTGTCTCCTAGGCTGGCATGCTCCCTCACTGAATACGGCTATGAATGCTTCAGTTCCGACGGTAAAGGCGATAGACGTCGAGTTTAAACGGGCTAGGGAGCTTCTAATGACCCAAGGTATGACTTGGGATGATATTTTGGGGACCGAAAGTGACCACGAGACAAACCAAGGAGCAACTGAGTTCTTGCGAGCGTATCGAAGTTATGCGAAGATTGATGCGCACTATTGGGGCTCATCTCCAGAGAAAGGAAACCGATTTATTGGCTGGTTAGAGTCACGTTGTGTTATGCTCCTTGTTGGTGAGATTGCATTTTTTTTTGTCTCCATTGACGATTTAACAGGGCACTAACGTAGTGCACAGATATTAACAGGAAACTGAAAGGTATTTCGGCACGTATTTGGCCGGCCAGGTTTGTGGACGGCGCCTCTACAGCTGCACATGATGTTGGAACAGAATACCATGGGTGCTACCTGGTGGGCCTTGAGTGGGATGGTGACAGGGAATCGGCCAAAGAAGAACGAAAGGACGCCTATGGTTCACTCAAAAACGTTCTGAAAGATTTTGAGGGGAGAATCCATAGCGATGAGAAATATTTCGATGCACAGACCTGTTGGATGAGCTGTTCGGTGGCCCGCAGCAGCGACATCGAAAGCCTAGAACTTGACCAGAGTCGTTGGGGGGAAGGTGCCGGTGATGATGATGATGACAATGACTCAGAAGACGACATGGGTCTTGATGACGAAGAAAACGAGGAGGGGGACGATGGGGACGCAGACTCTGGATCAAGACTGCGGCGCGGTGTGACAGGGGCGTTAGGCAGGAAGGGGATAGTACACGCCCCTGGGCTGGGCAAGTTTCGGACGGCAGCCGACGTTCTCAATCGTCTCCGGTGGGACGGCAACATGGACAGCAATGACTATATTGTTGGGTACGAGGACCGGTTTATCGGGGCACAGGAGAAGGCGGTGGAACAGTGGAAAAGTGACCAGACGGATGAAGAATTCATCCCGCAGCACCGAATCCTTTACTTCAAGCGAAAAAGCGATGGAGCAATTGTGTGGGAACGGAGGACTAGGATTGATCATATATTTGGGAGTGGTGTGAAGACTGAAGGATGAGTTGTCAAGGCTGAGTGATCCAGAGATAGAAGAGCTTGGACATGTTATATATCCAAAACGAGCTTAAGCCTTTTAAAGACAAGCCCCAGCCGAGGACAGACGACATGTTAGATATCGAAGCAAGCAGCAAATAGGTAAGTACTCAGCAATGCGTGGCGCATCCGTGGGTGCCGACTCCGTATTTTTGCAGTGGATTGTCCCGCACATGACTCCTCGTACAAGTGGACGCAGTGGAGCAATGCTTGCATAGTGTGACGGTTCACATATGCATGCTCTCTCCATTCTGTGTTTAGGCATGGAACGTGGATGTTGTGGGAACGTGCCAAGGGTGCACGTTGCGTTGCTAGCTGCAGCCAGAACCCAAGTGCCTGGTTTCGATATCAGGACTGGAACCCAACTTCCATCCACCTGAGTAACCTCAATAGGCAACTCTGCATGCAAAACAAGCCGCTAGATGCACAATGAGCATTACTTAATGAGCTAGGTTCCCTCAGATTGGGCTGGCGGTGCCCAAAGTATATATCGCAAGAGCGCGCATCCATTTGTGGCTCGAGCAAAGGTTAGGTAAAAGAAGTGAGAGTATTCCGCCGTCCAGTAGTCGGCTGATGCCATTCCAACTTAAGGTACCCACCACGATTGATGACGATGATGATGACGAGGAGAGTGCGGCGACGATGGCAATGGCATGGCATAGCGGGCGTGGGGGCATCACTCTGTTTCATGTTTCATCCATCACAGCCGCGTCTCACTGCCACATCCCTCGGTTCCGCGGCTCAGCAAGGCGATTGGCAACCCAAGTTAGGCGATGCCCCCCTGCCACTTCCGAAGGAAACCCCCTGGTGTCCTTGACGGCCCAAGCCTGTCCCAATAGCTATCAAGACGCTCGCTGCTATTGAACTTGGCATCAGCACGCCCAACCAAGCATCACCGCCTGCTCCCTTTAAAACAGCCTCACTTGCGCCCCACTCAACGGAGATAATACTATCGTGTCGTGTCAGTGCTGACTGGCCTCTCTGACCCCTGATCATTACTCAACTATAAATCTCGTCTACATCCGACGACCAAGTTTCCCTATGTGTCCCAACTCCACGTCCGGCCAACACATTAACTTTCTATTTCCTCTTGACACCACTCAAGAAAATATAGTTCTGGTTACATCCATACCTCCTCCACCTTAACTAGATCGCCAGCTAATTCCTAAACCTCTCAACTTTGCCGCCCCTCCCCCACCTTTCTTCATAGCCAAACTCCAGTCACTGAAGGAATGGCTACCTCTGAGCATAACGGCCAGCCAGTTGCCGTCGACAACTGCTGCACCAGCTGCTGCAAAGCAAGCGACCTGGGCACTCATGACTATTGCGGAACCTGTCCCAAGTGTCCCACATAGCCCAGCGAAACCCGCCGAATCATTATTTCGTTCCCTATCATCCAAGTAAAGATGACATGGAGGATCCATATTTCGCCGTCCTCTTTTAATATTTCAACCCAAACACCTCTTCTTAAAGGATTCAGCCACATGGCATGGCGCTGGCTCTAATTGTCATCCATTGCTCGTGTAGATGAATATTGGCAGGTTTCTCATCTCCAACCGCAACATCATAGCCTGGCACCATTGCTCTGCCATCACCATAGTTCATGGTGCGGTTCTCGCCGTCACTTTCAAGAGTCCAGGTCCTTATGAAGGAGTCAAGATTGAGTCGAGTTAAGGATATGACAGATGAATAGAATACACCTGTTGTTTGTGTCCTTCATTGCTGAGCTTAAGCATCATCCATTCATGACATTATTCCTCATACATGCCAAATATTTCCAAAATCTAGTCAAGATGGGTCCATCGGATCATGCGCGGCGATTCAACAACATCAAGTAGATCAATGAGAGAGTGCCAGGAGTGCCGTCATGCGAAACCAATGCTCCGCATCATGCACACGACAACATGATACCTCCAGTAATCTTGCAGGCAAATTATGATGCTAGACTCATAAAAACGGCAGCAATTGAAGATTTATCATACTTGACGTACTTGCCTTTCCCCTTGTCAATCTCGTGGTATCTGTCCCAAAATCGGTCATATAGGGGTTGTAGCTTCTGACGAATGTCTTCCCCAAACATCCGACGTACCTCACGCTCCATACTGTACGATTTGTGTCTCGAGACCATATCATCGAAAGCACCGTTGAACTGTGTAAACTTCTCCTTGATTTTATCCTTGTCTTTGCTCCCCAATCCTTTGATGACAGACGCGGAGTCGGCCTGACCAGAAGTAGGGCGGTGGGAGCGGTTGGTGTGGATGGTGTCAAAGAGGTGTACTGAAAGATCCTTGCAGACGTCGGTGTAAGCCATAGTCGCCTTCTTTCGCCATTGATCAAGACTGTCCAGTTTCCCGTCGAGCAGAGGTGCCAAGTCAGAATCACGCACCATGCGCTCAATAATAATGACAGCATTGGCAATAAACACTCCTGTAACCGCCTTGCCCTTCAATAGCATGCGCGCCTTTTGATCCAGGGAGAGAAGGAGGACATCAATGGTATCCAAGCAGTAATGAGAAAAGATGTCTCGACCATCGGCCCCGATGTCAAATGAAGCAAGGCTGGGAATAGCATCAGTCGAACGGCCGTTGGATGCAGCGCTCGATTTCCAGCCACCGTCGCCGAGCGAAACCATTATGCTTGAAATAGGCCGCAGAAATTCCACCATGACCTGTAATCTTTGCATTGTCTCTGACACAATAGGTATCGGAGCGCCGTCAGCCGGTAGAATTTGCAGAGCACCAATCTTTCGCTTTGTATCCTCCAACAATTCGGAGAGGGAGGATTTGGCCGTTTCTCGAACTGGCTTCAAAGCCGCCGCCAGCGCGCCTTTGAGTTCGCCAGTTCGTGTGTCTAGATTGCCAGACAGCGCAGATAAAATTTCAGTTACCTCATAGGCCAAGTAGCAATCTGTGTTAAGATGAGCCTTAATGTGAGCATTGAGCTCACGTAAAGTTCGCGCTAGCTCTGCCATAGCAGCTTGACACGTTGCCTGAAACACAGCACCCCAGTCCTCCCGTGTAAAAATGCTACAGACGTTGTCATATTCGGCGAGGAATAGGCCCTCCATAGCTTGTGCATAGGTTCCGATGCCGTTTGTACCCGTTCGGTAGATGGCGTCTGGGTTTTTCTTCTTTGCTGTGTTGACACTTGCAGCTGCCAGGTTGGCCAAAGAGAAGGATAGATAGGGTCCGCGAACTTCGGCATATATTTTAGCGACTGGTGATTCCTGACCTCCCTGTGGCTGGCTGGCTGCTACATATGAATAAACTAGACCCAGCCGTGCAATCTTGTCCTGAGAAAGGACTGGGAAGGGTTTGTCTTTGGTGATATAATGCAGCGGCTCAATTGAACGGGGCGTTTCGGCACGGAGCAATTTGTCGAAATGGTTTTCGAGCTGGCTATTACCTGACTTGATGAGACGAGCAAGATCAGCCATGGTCTGCTGGTTGGCACGTAGGTTCGATGCCTGCATATCTGTCAAAGACTTATTTAAACGCTTAATAGAGGCCAAGTAATTAGGGAGACCAGCTTTGTCTGGCCCGACCCGTATAATCTGCTCCTCGTCATTCTTGCTATCTGCAGGTTGGCGGAGGCGATCGATGGCGGCAAGCACAGCATCAATGTCTACCCCAGGTTAGCAATGGTTGGCGTGACGCGCTCAAGGCCATATCAGGAGGCTCACTGTTCCCAAGCGTCTGCAATCGCCTGGTTTCTCCGTTCAAGGGGCCAGTAACATCATGGACACTTTTCCCAGTGGCATCAAGTCGGCCGAGGCAAGACTGAATCTTCTTCGTCAATTGCGTTGTCTTCTCCAGGCGTGAGTTCAACACATCAACCTCAGCTCGCGCCTCCTCATCGAGGGTACTGTGAGTGCTGGTGGCAAGGCCAACGGCCATGGCTTGAGCATAAAAATGATGCGACTCGTTTTGGCGATGGCAGAACAGAGTGCGTACAACGACGCACGTTGAAGCGGATTCCAGGGCGTCGGGGAGTGAAGTCAGTTACCAAGTGTCTGTCTAATGACGTGCCAGCCACACAGCGCTGCTGAGCCACATGTGCTCAACGCGCCTTCAGCCCCTCCCACTTTACGCGAAAAAATACGCGTCCCTGTAGCAACGCGGACGTTTTCTTGAGAACAGCTCTAACTCACCACCAAAGCGTATTGTTACCCCTCGCCCCTCACTCATCCCTTGCTCAAACCGCAGTTGAGAGGCGCCAAATTGCACCTCAGCCGACAGCATGGATTCGTATATGCTTCAAGATGACGGTGTGAGAGATCGCATCCGTCAAGCTCAGGAATTTTTGGATCCAGGTACGCTTGCCCCTCTCTTTCCCCTGATGCTCCTTCTTACTTCAGGTCTAACATTTGACCCTAGAGAATCCTGAGCAACGAAGTTACCGGCCAGACATCATATTGATGCTGCAAAAAAATGAACGCCGTTTAGTGGTAAGCCTCGATCATGTCCGTAGCCACAACTCAGACCTGGCCCAGGGGCTGTTGCAACAACCATTCGATTACACCTTGGCCTTCGACCAGGCCCTCAAAAAGATTGTCGAGACGGTTCCTCAAGCCCGCCCTGACCAAACAGCCAGAGACACGATGTACTATTGTGCATGGGCCGGTAGCTTTGGTCTCAATGCCTGCAATCCTCGCACGCTGTCTTCTCACCTCCTCAACGACATGGTTTCAATCGAAGGCATTGTGACGCGTTGTTCCCTCATCCGACCGAAAGTTGTCAAGAGCGTGCACTACAATGAAACCAAAGACAAATTCCACTTTCGCGAATACCAAGATCAAACCATGACGAATGGTGTCACAACCTCCAGCGTCTATCCACGCGAGGATGATGACGGAAACCCGCTCATCACGGAATATGGCTTTTGCACCTATCGAGACCACCAAACCATTTCGATTCAGGAAATGCCAGAGCGTGCCCCCGCAGGCCAACTTCCACGTGGTGTGGATGTGATTCTTGACGATGATCTAGTCGACAAAGTGAAACCTGGTGATCGTGTTCAGATTGTGGGGATATATCGCACGCTTGGTAACCGAAACACCAATCACAACAGCGCACTGTTCAAGACGCTCATATTAGCAAACAATATCGTCCTTTTGTCATCCAAATCAGGTGGCGGCGTGGCGACGGCGACGATTACCGACACTGATATCCGAAACATTAACAAGGTCGCAAAAAAGAAGAACTTGCTTGACTTGTTATCGCAGTCCTTAGCACCCAGTATTTATGGCCATGCTTATGTCAAAAAGGCGATCCTACTCATGCTTCTGGGTGGTATGGAGAAGAACCTAGAGAATGGCACACATTTGCGTGGAGATATTAATATTCTGATGGTTGGTGACCCATCAACAGCAAAATCTCAACTGCTCCGATTCGTTCTCAATACAGCCCCCTTGGCCATCGCTACAACCGGTCGAGGGTCGTCTGGTGTCGGTTTGACAGCCGCTGTTACCTCTGATAAGGAAACTGGCGAACGACGACTAGAGGCTGGTGCCATGGTCATGGCCGATCGAGGTGTAGTCTGTATTGATGAGTTTGACAAAATGTCTGATGTAGACAGAGTCGCCATTCATGAAGTCATGGAGCAGCAAACTGTTACAATCGCCAAGGCCGGAATTCACACGTCACTGAATGCCCGGTGTAGCGTTGTTGCAGCGGCCAATCCAATTTTTGGCCAGTATGATCCGCACAAAGACCCGCACAAGAATATTGCACTTCCAGACTCGCTCTTGTCTCGATTTGATCTACTATTTGTCGTCACTGATGATATTGAGGACACAAGAGACCGCCACGTTTCCGAACACGTCTTGCGGATGCACCGATACCGTCAACCAGGAACCGAGGAAGGCGCCCCAGTCAGAGAACAAGGTTCACAGTCACTGGGCGTCGCCGTCAGCAATCAAACTGATTCTCAAGGACCAACGGAAGTGTATGAAAAATATGATGCTATGCTTCACTCTGGTGTGACAGTAACATCTGGTAGAGGGTCGAATAAGAAACCCGAGATTCTAAGCATTCCCTTCATGAAGAAATATATCCAGTACGCCAAGATGAGGATCAAACCTGTCTTGACACAAGAAGCCTCGGATCGGATTGCCGAGATTTATGTCGGATTGCGTAATGATGAGATGGAAGGAAACCAACGCCGAACAAGCCCTCTCACTGTGCGAACATTGGAGACTATTATTCGTTTAGCCACCGCACACGCCAAGTCACGACTTTCCAGTCGAGTAGAAGAGCGCGACGCTATTGCAGCAGAAGGTATCTTGAGATTTGCCTTGTTCAAGGAAGTGGTCGAGGATTCTTCCCGGAAGAAGCGCAGAAAAATGCAGCAGGCTGGTCTTGAGTCGTCGAGTGAAGACGAGGAAGAGGGAGACCAGGAGGAAGATGGAGAAGAGACATATGGCGCTCGTTCAACAACGGCAGCATCGCGGCCGACACGCTCAAGCTCGAGGCTGCAGACAATTTCATCACAGTCTACACGTGGTGACAGCAACGATCCCGCCGCGGGCATTGAGGAGGGAGATGAGGAAGAAGTAAACAGCTCGGAACCTACACCTCGCCGGTCTGGAAGGTTGGGGCAGAGATCATCCCAATCACAAACATCGTTTGCGTCATCGATTCCTGCATCTCAATTGCCATCCCAGACACAGGTAGATTCGCAAGAAGAAGAGCTTGCTAATGGCGCTGCTGGCCTGGCGATAAACGATGAACCGATCACGGCCGAGCGCTTAGCGACATTCCGAGCTGCTTTAGGCCAACTCCTTAACACGGATCTCTTCCAAGACGACGCAGCCGGGTTAGATGATGTTATCAAGGCCGTTAATCGAAAGGTCGGAAGTCGCAATGGCGGCGCATTCGAGAAACAAGAGGCTACAAAGGCCCTCACAAAGATGGGGGAAGCCAACCAGATCATGTAAGAGGACCTCACCCATACGCACCACTTAATGGCAAAACACTAACAAATTCAAGGTTCGCCGACGGAGAGCTCGTTTACAAGATCTAAGACGACAACAATGACGATATGAACTTGTTTGATGCTAGAGAAGAAACAACTTGATTAATAACAATGTATACTAAAATGCGTCGGTCGTGTCGGCTCCATGTATGCGGTGAACTCTACAAGAGCCTAGTTAGGACAAACATGAGGTAAAAAGTAAGACAAGTACTATTCTATTGGTCTGCTCTAGTTCCCACTGCTGTAGCCCAAAATGAATATATATACATTGCCAAGTTCTCAGAGCAGTTGTTTAAATTCGCACAATCGTGTCTGCACACCCTGCCCATTCCAGGTTTCCTGGCCATCCATATCCCTCCCCAGTACTGGTACGCCAACTTGCTCGATGGCAAAACTGGCTGCAATGGTGCCCCAAATAGCGGCTTCCTCAACACTCTCGCCACGGGCAAGAGCAACGCCCAAGCCACCCAAGAAAGTGTTGCCTCCCCCTGTTGGATCTACCACTTTGGAGACATTCTGATGGTAGGCCGGTATCCATTTTTCAATGCCCGGGTCAACTTCGATCTCTTCGCGAGCAACGAAACCATCGGAGTCTTGGAGAAGGCCAGCGAAGAGAGCCTCCATGTCCGTATCAGGCTGGAGGCCACCTCGAACATAATCCTTCTTGCGACGCTTGGTGGTCGCACCAGGATCGCGCTGCCTTTTTCTCCCACCATTCTTCGCAATGTAGCACCCTTTGTCCCCAGCCCGCACGACGAGAGTAAATGATTGAAGCGGCATACTGGCAAGGAGCTGCTCGCAGGCACGCTCGATGGCCGTGGTTGAAATCTCACCAGTTTCGGGATCAAGTCCATCGTCACCCATGAAGCCCGCTAGTTCGGTGTGGTTGGGGCTGCAGATATCGACGAGGGGTAGTGTATTGGTGCAGTTGAGTAGTTCATCAGGGGTGCACAAATCAGGCACTGGTTCCCAAATAAATAAGGGTTTTGAGTATGATTCCGGAGGTACTGTCCTCTTTCGAAGTTTGGTGATCTCAGACACAAGCTCTCTACATCGTGTAGGGGAGCATATGAGATGGAACGAGCGTGATTGAAGAAGCGCCGGGGTAAGATCTTCACCAGTGAGACGCTTCTTAGGCGTGAGATACTTGAAAGCACGTTTTTCGTCAGTTCCCTCATAACCATTCCAACCACGGGTAGTTAGGCGAAGGCTATCATGGCGGAAAATGGCTGACGTTGACCAGCTATCAATTAAGGTAGATAACGCAGGTGGAAAGTCCGATCCTTGGTCAACAATCCAACCAACTGAGGACGAAATGGGTGGCGGAGAGAACAAACGAGCACCGAGAGCAGAATAAGTGCCGGCGCCACCAAGAATATTCTTCACTGGAGGAGTTGGAGGAATAAAGTCTATGTCGTCTTGATGATTCATTATCATGAGATGTCAGCAATTGTTTCAGCACGCCGCCCGTGAAATTTATCAAGCCGGTGAGGAGTGAGGGAACTCAGTTATGGGAAGAAACTAACCGATGATGAACATGCCCAGGGTAACAAAATCAATGGGAGCGTCCCGCTGTTGCACTCGATTATCGCCGCATGACTCTTCAGTGGAGAGTGGTTGAGGTTGCAAGTTGGATTGCTGATCTTCGGTACATTGGTTCTGGTTTAACGTGAGTTCTTCATTTTTCGGTAGCCGTGGCTGCTCGGGTAGCTCCTCAGCCAGCTCCTTGAGGCCCTCTAGACTAGCATTCTGATCTTGAACCTCATCCTGGGCTTGGTCCAGCTGTTGATCATTGATAGTCTCCGTCTCCATGGTAGTGGTTTGTTCACAATACGCCCGAATGTAAACGCGAGGCGCACAGTGACTCAAGCAACAAATGCTCTGACCCTCGCACAGCTAGCTCATGGACCCTCTTGGCAAAAAGTAGGTTTGTGGAAAAACTGGATACGCATCAACGAATTTACTTCAATCCGTGTTCAGCGTTGTTCGCTCATGAGATCCGTATCTAACGTGAAATTGATGCTTGCACGTTACAGCTTGCGACTACAGCTAGGGTACGTCGTGTATTGATTCAAGCAGGCCAGCGTTGTTGTTTCTGGGCGGTCTGAAGTTGGGCTGAGTTGGGTGGGACTGGACGTACAGTAGATCCGCGTCTGGCTTATCAGTCCCATGCTGGTATTGGTGGATGGGTCAGAAAGTCCTAGTCCAATACGACCGAGCAAGGGACAATACCTCAGCTTCAATGTCGGGGTACCCATAGAATACTTGTCGAAGATTTCCGATGTGGATACCCGCCCAGGTACCTGCCCAGGTACCTGCCCAGCTAAAGAGGAACCAGCCCTTTTGCTGTAAATTAGCGGCCCTCGCAGTAAGTGATTGCACGAAACTCAAATCGCATGCTGCCGTTCCGGCTATAGCCCAAGGGCGAGTACCGATTCGGCGGGCTTTCAGGTTTTGTGCCACCGGTACTTCTGCGCAAAACATGAGGTGTAGTGGCATCCACACTTGACCTCCGGGATTACCTTTTCTGCTGCTAAGCCACGTGTACTTGGCGAATGGAGGTGAATTCGCCGTATAACTAATTTGGGGTTATAAATCATCATCAGTGGTGTGGATTGATAGAAATAAATCTTAGCGATGAGACTAACCATTAAGAGTGAATTCATGGTAACTACAACACAAATATCCCGAACAGTCAATTGCTACTTGGATTGGAGAAACTCTAGGGTAAGAACTGGTGTTTATTTACGTAAAGTTTGAAGTGGTTGGCGCCTGGAACAGATGCCTGGCATGCAGCTCGGCTCAGGGGCCCTGAGGCACAGCCATTCCGGCTGTAGGCAATATGCTAGCGCAAGCTAGCACCACCTATACCTTAAGCCAGGAATCGTGAGCTTGCCAGTAGAGGACCAACCACATCACCAAACTCAGGTAACTACATTCCCAATCATCACATCTCAACCACGCTCCTCTCTTCAGAACCAGGCACCCAAGCAACCTGCGCCTCCCTGTCTGTCACATATAGTACCGAGGCAGCAGATTGCAGTACCTAACCTACTCCCAGGTTGTTTCTCCTATTCGCCTCGCAGCCCCTTGCGAGACATCTTCGTCAAACTACAATCATCTCATCTGCCCTTCGCTCATTGCGATTCAGAGCAGCGCTCAGCGTGAGCAGTAGAAGCTCCGAAAATGGCTGCTCCAAACCACATGCACAATCTGACGACGCTTATCAAGCGGTACGGCAACTTCCATTACCTTGCCCGCATCGCCTGCGGGCTGTTTGTCTACCATATCTGACTTCTGCTCCTAGTCTCGAAGCTGCCACATCTCGACTCGAGGATATCGCTTCCTCGACTGATATCCCTCCCACCAATGCTGCTCCGGCGAACCCTTCTGCCGTGTCACCTCCTGCCACATCTACCATTTCGACGCCTCCTGCCGCCGCTGCGCCGCCGAAGCCTGCCGCCGAACCCCTCCCTGAATCCATCGAAGAATTTGATGCCTTCCTGAGCTCTGCCGTTGAAAAATATGTCAAGCTTAGTAACGACCTAGGCGGGCTCATTGCCAAGCAGGTTCGTATCCCCCACCAAGCTTGCTGTTATGCTGTAGATGGAATCATGGGCTCTCTTTTGCTTTAGAACCTAACCATTCCGTGTCTAGGCTGCACTGGTTCGGAAGGGTCTTGAGGAACAGCGCAAATTCCTCTTTATTTCGACCAAAGCTAAGAAACCTGATCTTAACGGTGCTGAGATGGCACTATACCAGGAGCTCCTGAAGCCCATAAACGAATCTCTTATGGCAGTAACCGATCTCAAGGACAAGAACCGACCTGACCCAATGCTTACACACCTCAGCACCGTTGCCGAAGGTATTATGGTTCTCGCATGGGTTACAGTTGATAATCGCCCCTACAAGCATGTTGAAGAATGTCTCGGCTCTGCTCAATTCTTCGGCAACAGGGTTCTCAAAGAGCAAAAAGACAAGTGCGGACCCGTGGGCTCACCTTTATAATACAGGCTTTGCTAATGCTGTTACCATAGGGATGTTAAGCAGATCGAATGGGTTCAGGCGTTCTACCAGCTTTTCCGCGATCTAGCCGAATACGTTAAACAGTACTTCCCCAATGGCATTGTATGGAACCCTCAAGGGGCATCAGCAGAGGAAGTTATCAAGTCACTTTCTTCCAGCTCCCGCCCTCCTGCAGCCCCTGCACCTCCTGCTGGAGGTGCACCACCCCCACCTCCACCTCCCGGTCCGCCCCCAGTTCTGGAGATCAAGGCAGAACCGACTCCCGCTGCGCCTGCGTCCGGTGGCTTCGGGGCTGTGTTCTCTGAGTTGAACAAGGGCGAGTCAGTCACAAAGGGCTTGCGGAAGGTGGACAAGTCTGAGATGACACACAAGAACCCGTCTCTCCGCGCCAGTTCTACTGTATCAGATCGCGATGGTTCAATTCGTGGCAAGAGTCCAGCACCGGGCAAGAAGCCCAAGCCCGAGAGTATGCGAGTTAAGAAGCCCTCGAAGAAGGAACTCGAAGGGAACAAGTGGACAGTTGTAAGCTAATTTTGACGAGCCACAAATCTTGCCTGCTTTACTAACGTTAGATAAGGAAAACTATGAGAAAGAGGCCCAACCTATCGAGATCGAGGCGTCTTTGTCACATTCTGTTCTTATCAGCCGATGCAACAACACAACGATTATTGTCAAGGGTAAAGCGAACCAAGTGACCATCGAAAATTCAACCCGACTTTCCCTCATTGTGGACACATTGGTCTCGACTGTTGACGTTGTCAAGGCCCAGAATTTCGCGCTGCAGGTCATGGGCACTATACCAACTGTCATGCTGGATCAGGTCGATGGGGCCCAAATTTACTTCAGCAAAGAAAGCACCGGCACCAAGGTCTTCACGAGCAAATCGGATGGAATCAACTTGAATGTCATTTCTGGCCCAGATGATGACTACAAAGAAGTCCCTTTGCCATCCCAGATCTGCTCGTATTATGACGAGGCCAAGGGCGATCTGGTCAATGAGATTGTAGCTCATGCTGGTTAAATGGATGACTTCTGCTACGGAACTTGAATATATTGCAACCTATAAAACTAAGACATCTTGAGCTTCCGCATTTTGTCACGTTAGGTTTTCCCCGTGTATAGTTTAGGATTCGGATGGCAACACCGAACGTTCCAAATAGCGTGTTTAACTTGCTGATTTTCTTTGACAATAAAGATATTGGCTGAGATATTATGTTTTCCTCATAGTTCCTGCATCGGATGAAATAAGATGGCGTGTAAATAAGTGGTAACGCTAGAATACATGGCACACCTGCGGCAATTAAACAGAAGGAAGCAAGTTGGAATAGCCTGATCATCCCGAATAGTGTCTCAGTAACTCCTTTCACATGCATAATGTGTGAATGATGCTGAACTTGGTCTATAAAAATAAATGGGCGCGTAGATCTATAGTTTTGCCTTGGGTGACTCAATGGTGGGCAAGAGGAGATCCCGCATCTCGCTGGCAGCCTCATTGAGGTAGTAGCTCATTCGGTCACTTCCCAAGCGCTTGGAAACCACATTGAAGTTCAGACTGTTAAAACATGTTAGCGCTACGTTTGCATGAAATGGATTCTCGTCTGGGGAGGGGGAAAGTGGTTCCTGACCTGTTCTCGTTGATCATGTAGGCAATGCCAAATCCGCCATCAATTACCTGACTCCATCCGTATCCGTTGAAAAACTCTGAGCTTAGTTGGGAGGTGGACAGGTACCATGAACTAGAGTAAGCATAGGCAGGATCCTTGTAAATGGCGGGAATCTCCTCCCCAGGCCCAAGAAGACGCTTGAGGCCAAACAGATGTCTATCAACACCTTTACCATCCGAAGCTGCAGTGATGTACTCAAGATGGCTATTAATAGCCTTTCGGAAGAGCTCAACGCGAGCATTGTTATCCAGTGAAGTGTCCGTCATAGCCTGGCACCACGCTACTGAGTCATCGGAGACAGTTCGGCATGTCTCAGTACGGCCTAGCTGGAAACGCCTGGTGGCAGCGGATTCATAAGTAGGGCGATTCTTGCCGTACATCTTGAAGTAAGCCAATTGGATGATCATCTGGACGTAAGCGTCGGGAGAGCACTTGAACTTTTTGATGAGGCCCTTTCCATATCCTTGATAGGCCTGGACAGCAAGTTGGTGCTTGGAGATTAACTCATTAAAGTCCTTGGTGGCACGATCAATTTCAGCCAAGATATCATCATTGGTGTCGAACTTGACAAGTTGAGGCTCGGGGAGGTTGGATCGGATGGTTGGATCAGAGAAGTCGAGCTTGTTGCCAAAAATGAGATCATTGACATAATCATTTAGACGATGAGTCGGAGTTCCATCCATCATAGAATGTTCTCCCATGAAACCTGCGGTACCATTGTCGTTGATAATGAACTGCAGAGGCTTGTCGTACCATCGGTTGGCGCCATCGCCGTGCCAGTACTGGTGAGCACGTTCCTCAAGGGTGACAGGAGAGGCATCGTCAAGGCAGACCACGAAGGAGGCTGACTCAATGATCTCAAGGGCAGCCTTGTTGTTGGTGCTGGCCTTCAACAAAAGCTCGCGGGCATCGGTCCAAATATCCCGGTTTTCCGATGTTAGAGCACCAACAGGGGGGACTGTCTGAGCAACTTCATAGATGCGCTTGAACTGCTGTTCCAGTTCTGATGTGTTCAGCTGTTTCCCATCCACCTCGTGCAGGACCTTAAAAAACTGATTCTTGCGGATGACGAGGATATGCTTATTCTCCTCTGGAGAGAACTTGACGGGATAATCAGCGGGTTTGGCAGCTACACGGGAGGCGTTAAACATCCACTTGTAGCTATCCATGCAAATGGGCAGTTTCTTCATATACTCCGGCTCCAAGGTACCAGCATCGACTTGCTTTTTAAATTCGAGGGCTGATGTGGTGATGGCGGCGGCACGCTTGGCAGGATCCCGGCGGCGGCGATCATCTCGGTGAGAATAAAAGTAGCTAACATAGGGGACGACGGGATCTCGGTAAGCAAGATATGCCACCTCGTTCCACCAATCGTAGATCCAGTTCTTCGTGTTGGGGTCTTCGCGGCGGGCGATTAGTTTGTCTTGCAGCTTAGATCCAACGCCACCGGGTCGGATGAACTCATCCACATTTTTCTTGCTGGTCTCATACTCAGCAGGGGTGAGAATAGGGTGAAGAGTTTTGAGATAACGTTTCGCAGTCTCCTCGAGGGTAGGGACAGGAAGTCGGGGTAGAGACTCTTGCCATCTTAACATGGGTCCCTTCGACTTATCCTCAACATATCCTAACAAATAATTTCGTCAGTGGTGTTTTGTCAGAATGGCGCCAAAATCACATGTGGGTTAGAGGGCCGTTACATACCAGAAGCAGTCGAACTGCTGGCGCGCTTGGAAGGAGCCATGATAATGGTCTGGGCCTAGAATCAGGTAAGCACCAAGACAATGTGTGCCGAAAAAAAGGCAAGAAAAAAAAGTTAAGGCTAGGACTGGCGTGGCAGGATTTTTCTTAAGAAAAAAAAAAAAACCAAGGGAAGGTGGAAATGATTATGGAGTGATGTGCAGCTAATTACATATCTATAGCTCGGGGGACTTCCGTGCTGCCATCCACCAGAGCGACGGACGCCAACCCCCAAATCGTTGGGTGCACGGCGCCGTTTATTTGATGGTGGTTGCGACAGAAACGAGCCGAGGTACATATATAATGGATGGACTTGGACAGGGGCGGAATATAGACTAAGGCGGATCCTTGCCACGAGGAAGTCAATGAGATGGGGAAGACTGACAGTTCGTATTGCGTTGACGTGACGGAAGCTGTTCCTGAGAGCGAACGAGCGGGCTGAAGTCAACATGGCCGGCGCAAAGCGAAGTGCGAGGGCTTGAAAGGGTCGAAAAGACTCGACGTCGATGGGAACAAGGAGGAGTGCTTTGGTCGAAGGGGCGACCAAGAGCGGCGGCGGCGGCAGCGAGGATGTCTTCTTTAAAAGGTACTGTAACACGGATTGGCAGAGCCGTAGAAGGGAACAAAGCTAGGCCTCGGCACGATGGCGGGAAGATGGTGGAGCTGGTGGAGTCTGGAGTAAAGCTGGTGTCGGTAATTTGGAGGTGTGAGGGGAGAAGCAAGCATGGGAGCAAGAGGCAGGGCCACTTTTTCAAGGGTACCTAGGCATGAGGTTCGTTTTTCATGGAGATGGCTACTTTTGGATGAGGGGAAAATTGGGGAGACCTATCCCAAACTGGCCTCAAAGGTGTTCGGCGGCTCGGTAGAAACAGGACCTCTGTTTCCGGCAGCAACCTATGTTTGTCGTATTGAACCCGTGCTGGAAACTTCTTGTCCCCCAAAAGCCTTCTTTCTGGAATGGACTACGACATCCCCTACTTGCGTGCATCAAAAAAGCTACAAGCACATGGGCATCCGGTGCTCGTGGCCCGCGTCCTCGTCCCGAAACGTCATCGGCCCAGTCAGCCGTGGGCCGAGGTTCAGGAAGGCTGGTGCGAGCGCACGCGCGGGACGAAGGCAGGTGCCGCCAACTCAGTTTGGATAGGTGGATTGAAGGTAAAAGGCAAAAGGCAATGCAACACAGCGAACTGTCCTCCATTCTTTCTCTCAAATCCGTCTCGTGCACGCGATATTTGGTGCAATTGCTTGCTTTTCCTTTCTCGCCACACTGATCTCTTTGGGTGCTTCCGTTCGTCTGTGCAAAAACTCGAGGTACACGCACACAAGTTTTAGAATTTGTAACACCACCTTGTTTTGCCATTTGATTTCGTAGCCCCTTCATGTTACACCTAGACTCGGGATGCTACAATTTTGCATACTAGCCCCAACCACTTTATCTTCTGTGTGATCATTTACTTTCAACGCTTTATCTTGGATTAACCCCGGAGTCGAATGTGAACGGTTTAAACTCCGTTGATATGATGCCCGATACGCCTTTCATCAAGCCCCGGCGCCGCTTCTCCGTGGTGCCGCTGGTCCGCAGCTTTTACCCCAAAATGCCCAAAGGCTCACTTCTTGTGTGCCATTTCTCCGAGAGATTTACAGCTATGGATGCAACTAACAACAAGCCACAGCCAGTCTGCGCATGATGGCAATGAATCCACTGGGTTCTGTAGGTGATGTCTTAAATTAAGTTTCAGGACTACTCTCCATATCTGGGTGCATTCAATGCCACGCCCTTGGTTTTTAGGCGGAGAATAGTTCAAACATGAAGTGACTTGAGTTTTGCTCGTTGATGATAAATAGGACATAACCATGAACATATTACCAAATACATACTAGACTAAGAATTGACAGGCATGGGGTTGCTGAGTGGATTGATGTCGCATGTACATGCGCCACGAGCTGAACCTGTATACAATCTTGGTATGATGGCTGTTGTGCCTGTATTACCGCCTGTCGTCTCCCCCTATAGACACATGATTGCGAAAAAAGACTGAGATGAAGGTGGAAAGGAAATAGACGAGGAGAAAAATTGCATCTATACGTAATAGTACATCCCCACAAACAAAACAAAAGACCAATTCGGACATGCAAACATACTTCCCATGGCAATCCGACCGTGCATGGCTTCAAAATTGGTACTTTTCGTCCAAAAGAACCATGACCAGGGACATTTTGCCTTCAACAGAACCAATCTGGCTTTATATCATCCCCTTGTTTCAATAGTGCCAGCTTGCCGAGTTCTTTCCGTCGTTTCAGTCCAATCAATACACTCGCCTCCCTCGCGCCGTCCGGACGCCATCATTGACTAATCCCAATCTGCCTTGTGATATCTGTATCCCTGGCCCCCCCCGTGTTTTCTCAGCCTTAATCTAGGCTCGTTATGCTTCATAGCTCTTCACCTGGCCATCGCTGCTGGGGGGAGGGACTGCTTGGGCGCCAGCAGCGGGTTGAAAGCTTAGGCATTCTCCATCATTCATGACCTCTTGTGCGATGCGAACGCCTTGCTCACCGCCCGTTGCGACCGCTGCCTTAAGCCCGTCCTGAACTTCTCGCACTCGTCGCCGAAAAGCAAGCCTATCAAGGAAGAGTTGTTGTCTCGCTCGTTCCAATTCTCGTCGCTCTGCTCGTAGAACCGCCTCCATCTCATCGAAGTACTTGAGTTTCATTTCTAACTTCTGCAGTGTCACATTCGATGCCGCTGAGACTAATCGGGTCATTTCTCGCTCCTCATGCGAAGCAAATCCAGCCGCTCTCGCCCCTATAGAAGCCAGTGGGATCGACGCGAGCGACGTGGTTTTAGTTGTAGTGGTCGTAGTTGTAGTTGTCGTCACTTCCTGTCGAATATCCAGATCCATTGAATCCGCCTTTTCTTTGTTCTCGCCATTAGACTGAGCATCCTCACCAGACTTTTCGCCATCTAGTTGCTTGCGAAGCTTGCGCTTGAGCTCATCTGCCGACTTATTCGCGGCTGCGGCGGTGCTAGCCGGGTCAGCAAGACTGGCGAGGAATCCGACAACTGACATGACAGGGTTATCGACTTGGCTGAATGGAAGTTGTCCTTGTTGGGGGCCAAGCATTGAGAGGCCAGTGGGCGCACTGATTGGGGCTTCTGAATCAAGGTACTTCTCCTCGATATCCAATTGCAGGAATTGGAGGACACACTCTTCACGCGTGCGTGTTCCAACGTGGTCGGCAATCTCACCCCAGTCGTCATCGAACCTCTCAAGACCCTCAAGAAGGCGTAAGATCTCTGCATCAGTCCAGGGAGCATCTCGATCAAGGACAGATGTGTACGTGGGATTCTCCATCTTCACGTACATGTTGCTCGTGTGGTTTGCTGGTAGACGGCCTTCAGTAAAGCAGTTGGGGCAAAGGTCATACTTGGCCTTGGGGTTGGCGTCAGTATGGTTGCTGTGGTAGTATATTCGAGTGCAGTCATTGCCACATTGATGGCAGTGAACCTTGGCGATTGGAGTCTTGGTCGCATCATCTGACCCAGAAACGCCGTTGGTAGCTGGCGCCTCCCCATTAGCCTTGTTTTCGGTCTTGTTGATGGGAGTTCCCTTCGCATTAGCTTCGTAAATATTTCGTCCGATTTCGAGATTGTGCTCTGCCTTGGCAGCGGGGGTCGCAGTAGCCTTGGCATCAGTATCCTGATTCTTCTTTCCCTCTAAAACGATAGGATCAGCTGAAGGTTGCCATGCTTGCAGACCTCGAGGAGTGTCGCAAATGATCTTGAAATGGCCCGTGAATGGCGGACCAACATGAGAAGGGCGTTGATCGGCATCAACCTGAGGGATATTAGAATGATTTCTTGAGAATGTAGGAGCAACAAACCTGGTAATTGATCAATCCCCACTGTTCAAGGAAGGCGTGAACGCGCATGATGGCGCAAACGTCACCAGCCAAATTCCTACGACAAGCAGTCACTGTCAAATACTCGACCGGGTTGAGGCGATAAGTATTGATCATGAAATCACGATAGTCCTTATACACGGCTGGAGTTTTGCTTCGATTGCGGTTATTGAAGAATTCAGCCATTGCCTTCCGCTCAATCTCGTGAATTGTGTTCATGTCAAACCAAGTGCTATAACTTGGGAGGACAATAGCATGGGTTTGGGCGATGAGATGCTCACGAGCGGCTGACTCGATCGTCTCCTTCGACTTCGAGTCTTGGCCTTCAGCGGTAGTAGCCGCATCGTTCTGTCCGGCGGCATTCTTGGTCTCATCGGGCGCGTCGTTCATATCTTCATCACCGCGACCTGACCAGTTAGCTTGAAGTTCGTCAAATATACCCAGTGGGCGACGGCGGGATTGATGCCGTACCTGGAGCAGGAGTTGTGCTATCCTGTTTAATATTGCTTTCATTTACAAGACCCTCAGACATCTGGACATCTGGCTGTCGCGTCAGTATCACGAGAAGTTTGGAGCTATTGGGAAGTGCGCCTACCTTCGCCATCACCGCCACCAGTTTCCGGTTGTAGGGGCGGTTGCGCAAGTATCGGATTGCTGTTGGGAGATGCGCCATTGCCGGGCGAGCCATAGGTCGCGGAGTCGTCCATCGTAATGACAGTCGCGGTGGGCTGCCAACACCAGGCAAATGCAGCTGAGGTAGATCAATGGAGCGCGCGCCTAGTCAAATAGCGCGGCGCGGCTTGTAAAAGAGGCAGAAATTTGCGCAGTTGAGTTTGTCGACGTGGATCTTGGATGGGCTGTCGGCGATTCGATACACTTAGCGTTGTGGTCTTGATGGAGTCTGGCCGTGATGGGTCGCGTTTGGAGAAATTTTGGCGCGACGACAACGGGGGCTGGCTGCTGCGTCCTCATTGCATACCAGTAGGAGACTGCCTCAGCGCTAGGGGCTTGATTTGGAATCACGTGCGTGGAGGATCACCTGAATCACCACGTGAATATGCACGTGCTGATCGCTAGGTCCTACTCGTAATTCGCTCGCACATGCCTTTTCCGAGTCGGCGGCTCGGCAGTTCCCAGCGAGCCTACCTAATCCCGGCGAGTGGCCGATGACGGCCGAGTCCCACCCCATAAGTCGGCGCGCTACCTCGGGCCGTCACCAGCCGTCGCCGTCTTCGAACTGCCCTCTTCTACTTTGCGCCCCTCCATCAGACTGCAAACACCTCTCAATCCACAAAGGAAGCAGGCCAATTGTACTCAATTATACACAAGAATGCTTCGTACTGCGAGACGTGCGTTGGCCACGCAAGCCACTGGCCTCATTGGTCGTGCGCCAGCCCAGAGCTTTGGCGCACACGCCCGCCAAAAGCTTCTCTCAACCTTGGCTATATTGGAGCAGCGAGATGGTGAATTGAACCACGGCTCGTTGAGCGCTTTTACAGCAGCTCAGAAGCTTGGAGGCACAATTCATGGCTTCGTTGCGGGTGGAAATGTTAAGTCTGCGGCTTCCGAAGCTGCGAAAGTTGATGGTGTGGAAAAGATCATCGCTGTTGAGAATGGAGCATATGACAAGGTCCTTGAAGTCGCCGACCCCCTCTGGTGACTACTTTTCCTAACTAGTTAACAGGGCCTCCCCGAGAATTTCGCTCCTTTACTCGTCGAAAATATTAAGAAGGGAGGTTACAGCCATGTTATTGTTGGCCATACGGCCTTTGGCAAGAATCTTCTGCCTCGAGTTGCTGCCATGCTCGATTCGCAACAAATTTCCGACATTATCGCAATTGAGAACGAAAACACCTTTGTGCGACCTATTTACGCGGGAAATGCCATCGCTACCGTCGAGTCGTCTGATCCAATTAAGCTAATGACCATTCGAGGGACTGCATTTGCTCCCGCAGAGCTTGCGTCAGGATCCGCTGTTGTCGAGGCTGGTGTTGATCCCAAGGCCGAATCAGCTACGGAATGGGTGTCTGAGGATCTTGCAAAGTCTGATCGCCCTGATCTGGCCACAGCTGGAAGAGTAGTCTCTGGTGGTCGTGGTCTCAAGTCTAAGGAGGAGTTTGACAGAGTTATGCTTCCTTTGGCCGATGCCCTCGGCGCTGCCGTTGGTGCCTCACGTGCCGCTGTCGATAGTGGCTATGCCGATAACAGCCTGCAGGTTGGCCAAACTGGCAAGGTTGTTGCACCTCAGCTCTATATTGCTGTTGGAATATCTGGTGCTATCCAGCACCTGGCTGGTATGAAGGATAGCAAAGTGATTGCAGCCATTAACAAGGACGCCGATGCGCCCATTTTCCAGGTTGCGGATGTGGGCTTGGTTGGCGATCTTTTTGAGAAGGTCCCCGAGTTGACAGAAAAGGTTAAGAGCACATAATATTTATGTTACATATATCTGGAGTGAGGTGTTATACATTTAGTTTCCGGTTTCCCCATTGGTTGGTCTCATGCGAGAACCGCTAGCATCTCGGCAGTACTTGTGAACTTTTCCCTTTCCTTTCCATTTCTCTGTCCCCTTTCTCGCTCTGCCCCATCTATTTTGCGCCAATCCTCCCATGCTACTGCACCCACGTGCGAGGAACCCATTTCTTTTTTAACCGCCTCCCAACCGCCAGGGTTGTGTTCAGCGGATTCGCGCCGAAAGGGAACACCAGAGAGCCAATCTTGTGATATTGCGTCTCCAGTGGCGAAGGCGTCTTGCATGGTTGATGCGATCACTCCAGTTGGACCTCTCTTGACCCATCCGGCGCAATACACTCCCGGCACATGCTGGTTGCCTGAAAGATGCATCGCTCTCCCGAGGCCATCATTGCTTATTACGCCCCGTCTGTCGTCAAATCGAATGCCGGCATTTTCGAATCCAGGCAAAGGAATCGATTTGTAACCCACCGACCGAAACACAATGTCAGAAGGTAAGATGACGGTCTCGCCAGTGGGGTTGGCGGGAGACATTGGATCGAACGGCGAGGACAGCTCAGTGATCTCGAATTCTGTGCTGCTTACGCTCAAAGAAGCTTCTTTCTTCCCAATGAAGCGTCTTGGAGAGAGACAGCTGTCTAAAGACCAAGATTTTGAAGCTGTTCCCGAAGGAGTTTGTGAACCTTTGAGTAGCACCTCCATCAACCGTCGCGTTGCACGAGGTAGGCTCTTGACGTCTTCCGGTACTAGCGATCGGTCAAAGGGGAGGAATTCTGTTTTTTTCAAATTCATAAGTTCACGAATCTCTTTGATAGTGAAGGCGGCCTGAAATTATGATGAGTGATCTGACTAGCTGGCACATGGGTGATTCAGTTACCTGCATAGGACCACGTCTTCCGATAACACGAACTCTTTTGATTCGGCTTTCAGCTAGCTTTGAAATGGCATGCTCAGTAATATCGGTCTTCCTGAGAACATCGACATCCTCAAGGAGCATTCTTGCTACATCTAGCGCGACATTGCCCTGGCCAATAATAATTGCGTCGTCGCCTTGAGTCAAATCCAAATTTAAATCTGTACAACTTGGAAGGCCATTGTACCAGCCAACAACTTCCCGCGCGGAATAGATATTATTGAGACTTGTTTCGCCCGGGATTCCTAGCTTTTTGTCCTCTGAGGCGCCATATGCGAACAGTACAGCGTCGTAGTGACGCATCAAGCACTGGAGCTCGATAGTGCAATGCTGACCGGAATGAGCAGGATTGCCAATAGACACATTGCCAATAAATGTGAAATCGGGTGACGAAGCGATCTCCTCGAATTTTTCTTGGCAATTCTACCGGGATCCTATTAGCAACTGACGTCTTGTGCGAAGAGGGAGACGTCATTTGCACACCTTGACTTCAGGATGATCAGGGGCAACGCCGTGGCGAACTAGTCCAAAGGGAACTGGGAGGCCCTCATACATGTCGACCCGAGCACCTGGGATCTTACCCATGACCCGGTATGATGTGTAGAAGCCGGCGGGGCCGGACCCGACTACGGCAAGACGGAATGGAGAATCCGGGGATCGAGGGGTTCGCAAGGAAGAATATGCCCGCAGGTTGCGGGCATATCCATGCGCCTGGCGTACCCAAGCCGGGTGCCGAATAGTTCCCAACGGCATGTTCATAAGACGTGAAACGGAATGGTGAAAACCATGGCCCGGGAAAAGGGCAGCTGTCGCCGATATGAATTCATCATTGGTGGGCCGCTCTTTTTTCGCTCCTTCGGCCATTGCACTCAGGGCCCGATCTCCGAGCGTTGCTATGGCGACCGGGCCATCCCGTCGCAAAAGAGCTGATGTCCACAAAGCACCTAGGCAAGCTGAGCATGAGACACACCCCATCATTTTCGCACTCTCCAATTGAGAGCTTCAGGACGATCCTTCAATCGTCGCATTCCGGCTGCGTCATTCTTTTGGCCACCTTCTCTCGTTGGCTCATCCTATCGCATCGGGCATTTGGCGCAAGCGCAACGCCCTTCGACGCCGCGGTTCATCATGGCTGGCGTGCGACAACCATTCATGTACAGCGCGGTCCAGCGCAACGATTCTCGACTCCCTGATACCCAGTTCGATCCCAAGGCGATTACAAGGGCGAGTTGGGAGCCCCAGAAGCCCAAACCCAAACCAGATGGCCCGCTCGTTTCCTTCAACCAGCATCCAGGGTGAGTCGTCGCGCTGCACGGAGAGTATTGCATTGCGACTGTTGTAGCTAACTTGAGCAACAGCGCGCAAATGGTGCTTTCATATCGATCGAACAACTACTCTACAATGAATCCTCGGACCAAAACTTTCGTTAAATGGCTTCGTTACGGCCAGCTTGTTCTGCGTCTCCTTGAGCTCGTCAGCGCTGCCGGACTCTTGGCGTTGATGATATTGATCACCAATGTAGAGGCTGTAACTGGTTGGATTATGAGGATTACAGTATGGCGCTTTCCTTTGGCCCCAATTCCATTGCGAACTTTTTGCTGACTTCATTAGCCTGGCGTTATTGTTCTTCACAGTCTTTATGCCGTCTTCCACCTCTCCCGTGACGCTGCCGGACGACCCCCTGCATCTTCTGCTGCCTATCACCTCTTCTCAGCCATCACAGATGTTGCCGCTGCTCCCATTTATGCATTTAGCGCTTTGATGGTGCATAACAAATCAAGCGGTTGGAAGACACTCCTCGCCGACCAAAGCCTTTTGAATACTTTCGTGCCGGCAGTATACTACACGTTTATTGCGGCTGGCGGCCTTCACCTGACCTCTTTATCTACAGCTCTCTGGTTGGGATGGCTGTTCCGTAAAATCAGCCTTATGCCACCTGATATGAACCCTCTTGAAGATAACCTAACCGCTCGACCAAAGCATAAGAAGGCTAAATCCTCTACAGCATCCTTTAGCACCATTGCGACGGATAGTAGAATGTCTACTTCCTATGACACCCACCGAGAATCCATTGCTACTACTCTTAATGGTGCCGAGCCTCCTTCTCCCATGCCGTTCATGCACACTCGAACTGGTTCAACTACGACTGTGGGCAGCAAGGTTTCCCACCAGTATCAGCGGGCTCCTGGATCGTCCCGTGATTCAATTACCTCCAGGGCTACTAAACGCACCTCGGCCCGTTCATTTCACCATGCCTCTTACACTGAGATCCCGCTTAATGAGACGAATCTGTCTCGATCTCCTAGTGATTCTAATAGGAATGGACAGCCTCGACCAGCCAAGTTTACTGAAACCTGGGCACCTACGGACTCATTGATCTCCCGAACGAACCAACGAAACCGCGAAATGCAGGCCGCAAAGACGAGCGCGCAAAACCGGAACAGCAAATCGTACGAGGCCTTGACTGGGCGTTATTACAACGATGATTCCTCTGAAGACGAGTACGGTGATGAGAATATTCAGATTCACCAGGACGACGAGGCCGATCTCGCTAGTGACCTTTGTCCTCACCCACTGCGTTTAAACCCTACGGCGACAGAACAATCTACCCCCCAACGTGCCAAGACGCCTTATTTTGCCATGGAAACGTCCCTCTCCGAAGTCAGCTCCAACACAAGACGGGTCAGCGCTAGTAGAGATATTGCTGATGAAAAGCCTACGTTGGCACCAGCAAAGCCGTCACCCCTAAATAGAAAAAGCTCAATTCAACCAGAAACCGACTTTTATGCTCGGCCATATGGCGAATTAAAAAGTAGGACACCGCCTGTCATGGTTGGGAGTAATCGTAAAGTTTCTTCTGGAAACGATTACGATTCCCAGTACGCTTCTGTTGCCTACGAGAGGCGGAATGTGAGTGGCAAGATTGCCGAGGAGGGCCGAGGTGGAACTGGCAACAGAGTTTCGGTATACGAGACTCGATTTGGCCGTGATGAGTGGTGAGATGGCGAGGAAAATACCCGGTGGATTGGATCTGGATGGGATTGATGAATTTCCATGTATGTTAGTTAGGCTGTAAGTTGGGGAATCAGGTGGTTTGTCTCGGTTAATTGGTGGGGGGATACGGCGCGATTTGGTAAATGTTAATGATATCTCTGTGGAATAAATAGGACTTTTTCTCGCAGCTTCTGGTTTATTATCTTGGTTTATCTCATGTATGTAGGCTTCGGAAGCAATCACTCGCCATGCGCGAAGCTTCGCCATGTCGTCTTTGACTTGTGATCATCGCCCTTCCAACCCTTACTGTCCCATGATTGCAACTTGCACAAGTGTCTCATTGTTGGTCGACCATGTGGACAATTCCAGGGCTTGTCTAGTTCTCCCATGTGTCTAACTAATGTTTCCATCTGGTTTTGCGTTAACGGCTTTCCGATCATAATGCTGCTCCGGCATGCCCTCATGGCAAACATTTTCCGAACTTTGGAAGGGCGGGGGATGTGTTTGGACTCTGACGATTCATCGCCAAGCAGCGATATCAATTCCTCCAGGTCTTTGAGAGTAAATGTGGTCTCACGGCTCAAAGGTAATGCTAGAACCTGACATCTTGATCCAACCGGCTCTTCCCCACTTGTATCAATATGAACCTTAAAGCCATTGGCCTCGATGGCTGAAATGTTCTCCATGACGATTTCTTCTTCAAGGGCAGTGAGCTCAAGTCGTTTGGGATGAACAAGTCTTTGAGACTGCACCACTGTGGTTCTTTGCAGTCTCTCAAAATTGTATTTTTCGTCAGTGGCGTGTTGATCAATGATAAATAACTCATCATCACTTGATTCCGACTCATTTACTTCTTGATTCTTGGCTGGGCGGATGGCGATAATGAAACCCAGATTGAACTGTCCAGCGATACGCATTCTCAAGAAATCTCCCTTGGAGATCGTTAATGAGAGCTTCTCTTCAGCATCTGTTGCATTCAGATCGGTTAATCCAATTTCCTCTGAATCACGAGAATTATGGCTGGGAGAATATTTGATCCAGCTTGCCATTCGCGACTTCAAGGCTTCTTCATCAACCCTGACGTGTTGTACGACTTGGAGAGTGGCATCCTTCTTTCGTACACCAGATTTAATGGATTGTCCTCTTTGTTCAACCACATCTAAACCGGCAAGATCACAAGGCATCTGAGTGGCCACGGTTTTGTCCTGGGTCAAGTCACTTTGATTGACATCCCGCTTCATATGGAGCTTAGAATTTGATGAATTCTCGTCACTCTCAAACACGGTAGTAGTGGCAGCAGTGGATACAGGTTTAGGATCGACAGTGATGGCATTGGTTGTAGACCGACTTCGCCTAGTTTGTTCGCTTTTTATCTCGTCGTCGGTATCGTTAGCAGCTGTTTGATCATCTGCGACAGCATCCTTTTCACTGGGTAGCGTTCTCTCGTCTGATTGAAGCTGACCAGATACCCTATCACCTGCGGAGAACAACTGAGTAAGGCGATTCCCAAAGGAGGATTTTGGTGCATTATTTATTGACTTCTTCTCCCCTTTACCAATAGATTCTGCTTCGCTGATTGAGTCCTCTGATAAATTTGAGACATCATTGGTGGCATTGTTCCCGATCACAATTGTAGTCACATCTGGTGTAGCCCGGTTTTGGTGACCCCGAAGCTGATTATTTTTAAGATGGGAACTCGTTTGGTCACGTCGTTGAGGCCGAACAGCAGGTATATGAGGTTGATCGTCGCTCTCATCATCAACCTCTTCACCTCCTTGAGCTTCGTCGGAAGAGGAGGATGAGACGACAACAGGCTTCTTGGTCACCCTCGTGTTTGTCGTACTGAACTCTGCTAATCTCTTGTTGAAATCTCTGACAGGTATTGGTTTATCATCGTCCTCGCTTTCGGATGTTTCTGAGGGGCTGCTTGAGTGTTCAGCGGCCAGCTTCTTTTTGCTTGGACCGGCTTTAGTTGTGCGCGCGTTAGATCTGGGAGATGAGGCTTTTGGATTAGGAGTGAATTGATCACTGGATTGCTTCTCAACCCACTGACTAATCAAATTTTGGCTGGATGTGTCCTTTGTCAGTGATCTTGACGTTCCTATTCTCCTTGCTCTCCCTAATGACACCTTGGCAGCGGGTGGATCGACTGGTGATTCTTCTATTTCTGACTCTGAATCCCGATCCCGGTCATGTTTTAATACAGGCGAGGAAGTGATCGTTTTGATGTTTGCGACGGGAGCCCTGCTTGATGTTGCATCTGGCTGACGAGGTTTTAACAATTGAGCGGCCGGAACTGAATAATCCTGAGAATCAAACAGGGAAATTAAGGAGCTGCGCAATGTGTTGAGCAGATCATTTTGATCGTGTAGCAAAATACTTCGTTTGTCAGGGCTGACATTTACGTCATACAGGTCGGTATCAAGCTGGATATCTGCCAGAATAAAGGGATTCTGTGACGCATTGTAGGACTTGTATACTTCATTGAATACTTTTGCAAACTGTGGCATACCGCAAGGTCGTCCGTTGACGAAGAACATTTGTCGATCAGGGGTTTGACGGCCATCGCCGTGCGCCGGTCGTGAAACATGGCCGACAATGTGGACGTCTCTGGAAGCATTAACACCTCCAGCATCTATTTCAAGATTTTTGTTGATAGTGGTTGGCTGCATTTCCAATTTCAAATCCAGGGGTACCAGAACGGTCATGGTTTTTGCTCCAAAGATGTTGATGATATTCTCTCGTGTGCTTGGATTGCCTCTAGTAGAAAATAGATGGATGCGTTTACCTTTGGTTGGCTGTTGAGAAACACTGAACTTAAGGTTTGTCTGAATACATGCGTATTGGTTCAGAAGGGTGATGAGCTTGTGCCATTCCCTTTTGATGTTCCTCTCGAGCTCGCGACGTCGGACAGGTAAATTATGGAATAGATTTTCGACGGACACAGTAGTTCCTTTTTGTGCAGCCACAATTGTTGTTCCTTTGAGCTTTCCTGATGGCTCAAAGCTGAGTCTGTTGCCCTTGGGGACTTCTGGAGCTTGACAAGTTGTTACAGAAAGAACGGAGAGGGCACATAGAGAAGCAAGGGCCTCCCCACGGAAACCAAATGTTTGTAAGGAAGCGATATCGGAATAGGATGAAAGTTTTGATGTGTGGTGTTTGAGTGCTACAGAAGGATAATTTTCTGGGGATATACCCGTTCCATTGTCCTGGACCTCAATGAGATCCAGACCCTGGTTTTTGAAACGAACATCTGGAGTAAAATTAGTCTGAATAAACGATAGAATGGTCGGGAACAGAGCGTAGACCAAAGACATTGGGTTCAGAATACATACCGATTGTAGTAGCTCCGGCATCAATGCTATTTTCAACAAGTTCTTTGACAACAGAGCAAAGATCTACAATGACTTGACCAGATTGAATCTGATGAATCTAAACATGATTTGGTTAGCCTGGGAACACCGTTGAAACCGACATGGCCGAATTTACCGTGCGTCCATCAATCTGCTTGATAGTAGCCATGATATAGACGGCTGGTTTGGGCTGTGCACACTACACTTAACATGGGTGGTGAAATAATTCACAAGTGTTTGTATATAGCCAAAAAAATGTGGCTACTTAGGACATAGCTCACAGATGAAAGTGCCACATGAAATGAATCGTTGATGCTCAATATTGTCGACTTTTGGACCTGCCGACTGGGATCATGGCACGTTGGTCGGTGACTCGGCAATTTGAGCGTGTTCGAATCCACCGTGTGTTAAGCCATGGACGCGTAAAGTGGGAACGGATGATTGGCCTCATTGGCTTACTGCATACTCCCTTATATAATCATATACTGTATAAATGCATACGAGGCTGGCCAACCTTGCATCAACGTCGGCAAATTAAACTGCGCTAATCTAAATATTATGACATTTTTGAACAACTGCTCCAACACAAGATTCGTGTTGAAGCCTGTTGTCAATCAAGGCTATTTGAGATATCTCAAATGTGTCTAGATTTTGTCACTGGGTCAGTTATTTATTTGATTTGAGAAGAAAGGTCGTTTATCTGATGACTTCCGATCAGCTGAGGTGACATTCAAGTGCTTTGGTAGGTGAGAAGTCGAGGGTGCTGGGATACTCTCTCCCTCGACGTATCAAATCCATTATTTGCTGAACTTGCATGTAATGATGTATCTAAGCAAATGAATTAGGGCATGCCGCTCAGCCTTGACTTTGTTGACCATATCCAATTAAAATTCTGGTTTAGCTCTCATGAAATAAGGAGAAAGGTAATATTGTCGGTGGCGGGCTAGTCATTAAAATATTGAGCAAATGCGTAGAAAAGGGATTTGTTTTATCAATGAGCTTGTTGAACTCATTTTGATAATGAGAAGGTGCTGCGGAGTCCATATCAACAGAACGACTGTGGGTGAACTCCGATTGATGGGGTCGGAATGAAGCTTGGCTTTAGGCTAGCTAAGTGATCGATCGCTTCCAACAGCAACAGCGACAAGAGCGGCGGCAGGGGCAGGGTTTGCAGGGGTAGGCACATGGATACGAGGTACGAGTTAACAAGGCTTCCTCGCCGGCGCTACGACTGGACACCAAAACATTTGATGGGCCGTGGAAACTAGCCCCTCTTGCGTTGGTACATACATCGTACAAATCTGGTTTATTCACGTGGACCGACAGGCCCGTGCAAATTTCTTCCCAACCGCTAGTGGTATTATAATATAAGGTTCCCATCATCCGGTGTATTTTGGCAAGGAAATCCCCTTAGCTGGCATCCTTGTGGGTCATGAAAGCCTATTTGGGTCCTTATATTATAAGTCTGCCCCTGCCCATTGCGGCCTCGCCCTTGTAGTCCCTAGGACTTTATGGGAGGTCAGGTGTGGGATATCCCTGGATGGTGGATACTACACTCCACGTAGTTGAAACCAGGGACACGTAGTACGAGGCACGCCATCGATATCTGTGATTGAGACTAACCACCATAATAATATTTTCTTTGACTTGATGGTCATGATATATTCTGGATGAGGACATGGGAAGTCAAGAAGGAGTAAAAGAAGGAGGAGAAATAAATGAATGGTCATTACGATGATGAAAAATGATGTTGATGGAATGTTTGAAATGGAAGAATGTTCGTTGATCAAGGGAGGATTGTTAGATGCCATAGTGTACAAAACGCTAAATAGAGAGACCTGTGAATAAGCTCGGTGAAACGGCAGTATGAAATTAAACTGCTTTTCTGGCTGGCCTGGTGAGGTGGAAGATTAATAATAGAGGTGGCAGTGCTGTAATTTTCGAGTCCGGCTGGTCCGTGAGTGCCATTGCACGTTTTTCCAAGCCGTTGGAGCGAAAAATTCGACCAAAGTACGATGCATCCAATTGTTGGCGTGCGGGTGGATGTGCGACCTGTCTTGTAGGGGGGCACTTTCAAGAAGCCAAAAAAAAAAAAAAGGGGAGACGCGGCGCTCACTGGCCAGCCCGGCTGACAGAGAAGCCATTAGCAGCCAATTTCCCTGCCAGCACCGACAGGTCTACGCAGCCACTCATACGCAGCAGCACTTACTCAAACTGGGCTAACAGGGTCGGCATGTGTCGCTTTTCTGCATCGTGGATGTAGCCTTGGAACACATCTTTTTCTACCTTTCGCTCTTGGCACCTGTCTCGCTATTGTTATCCTCGCCAAGCTCCCAGCTCACATGCGAGCACTGGCCTAAACATCGAATCGATCATTGGCCAGTGCCCGATGCTCGGTCCCTGTGTTGCGGCGCCTTCCACTCGTTTGATTCTTGATACCCGCTGGTTCCAGCTCCCTCAACCTGGTTAGCTGCTCTCGGCTGGTTGCTGCTCATAGCCTGAGCCAAAGTGGATTTCGCTTTGCCAGCCCCCCTGCTGTTTGCTGCGACCTTCTAATAAGCAAACGCTCCAAACCGTTGTGCTTGCCACTACCCTCGCTGTCCGGGCTCAACTAATCATCGACTCTACGCCTCGACCGTGTGCGCGTCCTCATCGCCCTGCCCTCGCCCTGCCCTCGATCTCGATCACGCTTTCGACCTCGACCGCGCCCTCCAACCTCATCCTATCCTTTCTTCTTCGATCCCGCCCCTCTCCTGTGATAATCGTGCGATTCGGACATCTGATTTGAGATTCATCCAAAGTCCGCTCTCAGGCTCCCGGAGTCTCTACGCGCCGTCTCCATGAAGAGGCGGTCTTCAGGGTCGGCCGATGACGGTGACGAATCTTCTCTCGACTCCGATATTCCCGATCCCGATCCCAACTCGAAGACTTGCTCTCCTGGGCTGAGCTCCCGTCCATCGTCAGCTAGGAGCAGGCGTCCCAGTAGTCTCAATTGGAAGCAATCAAATGGCCGCAATGGCCATGGTCGTGATGATTCTATACCCTCAACAACGTTGACACGCACCTCTCTCGCTGCCACATCCACCCCCAACATGGCTCTCTCCAGAACACCGCCGCAGTCTCCCTCACCAACCCGTCGCTCTCGCCGGTCACCCATATCTATACTTGTCATCCTTGTATCGGCTCTAGGTATCGCGCTGCTTCTGAGCATTCTCCGATCTCTTGTTACCCGCCAGCTGGACCCTAAAGGTTGCCGCATGTCCTACATGCGACCTTCTTACGTACGCTTCACTGAATTTGACACCGAACATACTCGGTTTGCGACGAAATATTCTCTCTATCTTTATCGGGAACAAGGCGTTGACGAGGATAAGGTATCTATCACCTGCTGATGGTCCAATAATTTTGCCCCGTGCTATTTCGCTAACTTTGCTAGTTGCGTGGGATTCCAATCCTCTTCATTCCTGGAAATGCCGGTAGCTATAAGCAAGTGCGACCAATTGCTGCCGAAGCAGCTAATTACTTTCACCACAATCTTGAACAGGATACTGCAGCACTAGATGCCGGAATTCGAAACCTCGATTTCTTTACTGTGGACTTCAATGAGGACATCACGGCTTTCCATGGCCAGACCTTGCTCGATCAGGCTGAATACCTCAACGAAGCCGTCCGATACATTCTGTCTCTTTACTCAGACCCCCAGCGCAAGGCTAGAGATGGCCACCTCCCAGACCCCACCTCAGTGATTGTTCTGGGTCATTCTATGGGTGGTGTTGTTGCAAGAGCTATGCTTGTCCAGACTAACTATCAGTCGAACTCGATCAACACGATAATTACCATGTCAGCCCCGCATGCTCGCCCGCCAGTCACTTTCGATGGGCAAATCGTTCAGCTTTATGATCAAATCAATGATTATTGGAGACGTGCATATTCACAACAGTGGGCTAATAATAACCCGTTGTGGCATGTCACGCTTGTCTCGATAGCTGGCGGTGGTTTAGACACAGTCGTTCCCTCTGATTATACAAGTCTTGAGTCCCTAGTACCCCCCACACATGGCTTCACGGTTTTCACCACAGGAATTCCTACAGTTTGGACAAGTATGGATCATCAAGCTATTCTTTGGTGTGACCAGTTCAGAAAAGTTGTTGCACGAACCCTGTATGACATCGTTGATGTACACCGTGCTTCCCAGACGAAGCCCCGAGCGGATAGAATGCGGGTTTTCAAGAAACGATTCTTAACCGGGATGGAGCCATCGACAGAGAGGGACATCACCCTTAAAGAGGCCACGACCCTCCTCACACTTGATGATAATTCCAACTCGATTCTTCCTGCTGGAAAACGCCTTTTCCTTAAGAATCTTGGGAATAACCCTCAGGCTACAGCCCATCTACTTCCTATCCCCCCGCAGGGTTCACCAGATGCAAAGCGATTTAGTGTGCTAACGGATGCCCGGCTCGATGAAGCTGGAGAGAGCGGGAAGTTGGAGATTCTCTTTTGCAGCGTATTGTCTTCGCAATCAGGGACAAGCAACGCGTTATACCCATTCCAAATTGACCTTTCAGTTGATAAAACCGGCTCAACAACAAGATTCGTCTGTAAAAACGCCGCCTCGGACTTAATTTTGCTCCCCGCTTCAACTCCAACGACGCGATTCCCATTTTACTTAGACAGAGACCAAGAAGTTGCCCCGTTTTCATACCTCCAATATGAATTAAACCAAATCATGGACTATCAATTCGTTGCTATTGTGGATAAAGCCCCAGCCACGACGCCCAACTTCGTTGTCGCAGAGTTCAGCGACCAATCTGGTTTTTACAAGAAGAAAGATATTAGTCTTACAAAGCTACTCTGGGCTGGAGTGTCATTTGATCTTCCCGCAGATCGACCAATGAGCGTGGAAGTCAACATTCCGTCTCTCCAATCAGCTCTTCTGGCTTACAATCTCGAAATGAAGAGCCCCAGTTGCAAAACGGAGAGTGCTGTTTTTCGTCCACTGATACGCCAATTCCTGGATCGACCTTATGAATCCAAGTACTTTGTAAATGCTCAAAGTGCAGCTGTCAGTCTTCACGGCGTTGCCCCTTACGTCCCACCTCCCTTGGATTATCGAACTGAGAATGGCCTCACGTTTCAAATTTGGTCCGACCCATCTTGCAACACAGGTCTGCACATTGAGATAAAACCAGACTTCTGGGGGAGTCTAGGAAAATTGTATATGCGATACCGAACAGTTTTTGCTGCATTTCCTTTGCTTACTGTCACATTGGTTTTGAGGAAACAGTTTCGAGTCTATGATAGAACAGGCATATTCATCTCCTTTTCTGAAAGTCTGGATATGTGCCTTAGACAGTCAATTCCGCTCCTCCTTCTTTCCCTGACCCTACTGTCGACGTCTCTCAGCGGCAATTCAATAACCGGACTGGGTTTCCTTGTCAAAACCAGTGTGGCGCCTACTTCTGGCATCGATTTTCATCAACACGATACACTGATTGGGACTGAAGACCCATTCTTCTGGTTCTTGGTGCCTTTGATCGGAGTTGTTTGCATTGGTGTTTGCACATCTCTTCACTATGTCATGATCATGTTCACACATATTTTTGGCCTACTATCCAGCTTGATTCTGTCTCTCACATCAACTAACGCGACGGAGGAGCAAGGTCGTGTACGATCACCAGCATTTGCACCATCCACTCCGAGGCGACGCATGATTACGACAGTAATCCTTTTATTTCTGGTATCAACATTCATACCTTACCAGTTTGCCTATTTGGTGGCCTGCATTGTGCAGCTCTTTACCGTTGTTCGAGCCTTGAGAATCAATGCCAACATTTCATCGACAGCCAATTCCAACTATTATCACTATGCGCATTCCATCCTTCTTTTAATGCTCTGGATTCTTCCAATCAATCTGCCGATTTTGGCAGTTTGGATTCGTAACCTTGCGGTTCACTGGCTCACGCCATTCTCCTCGCATCATAATGTCCTCTCCATCATGCCTTTCATTCTTTTGGTAGAGAATTTGACGACGGGGAAGATGGTTCCTCAACTTATGAGTGGACTTCGACATGTTACAAGCGTTCTCCTCTTTGGCACCGCTCTGTACGCTGCAATATTTGGAGTCTCCCATGCGTACATGCTTCACTATTTGGTGAATATAATCGCCGTATGGCTTGTGATTGTACACTCGACAAACGACTCCTGGTCGTTAAGTGGGATCGGGGCTATGTTTGATAGCAATACCAATGAATCGGAAAAAAGCGGGAAAGCCCCTTGACATTTGGTTGCATTCGATTACGATACCGTTTCCTATATTTCCCTATCTTGCGCAGTCAAAAATTTCGGCTTAGGTGGGTCAAGCCCTCAGCCGACTTCATGCACAGAATTTTGAGACGATAGCTGGATGCCGCTGATTTGCTTCGCATATCTCTATCTCTTGTGTATTCTATCATGTATCCGATCCGGCCATGAGCAAACTTGACATTCGCAGTTGTTCACTGGGTCACTTCCTTATGCTCAGCGAGATTTCTTTTCGTTAATACTCCTGTTATATTTTGCATTGCGGGGAGCCAGCGTTTTTATATAGCCTTAGAACGGGCACCGTTGGGTGGCGTGCTTCCATTTATGCCTCTTTGGCTTTTTTATAGCATAATTTCGGCGTTTTACTGGTAGACGGGGAAGAGGAGGAGGGAGACTTGAATAGTCTTGGGCCTTCTTCCTGCGAAAGGGTTTTTGTAAACTCTCTTTGGTCTTGATAGTTGGACGCTTTTTGACGTGACATCGCAGATATACTTCATCTCGTTTGACATAAAGACGAGATTTGGGAGAATCCCAAATTTGCAGTATTCTGTCAGAACAATTGTCAGCACCCGCTATGGAAGACACATGATGGACTGTGGTAAACATTAAAATGACCGACTACTCGCTAGTCGAGGGATTATAATCAGATAGCCTGGATAAACAACCAGGGTCAAGATAAATATCCAAGACATCAATCCAAAAGATATCAACAACTGTTCTAAATTGGTGAATGGTGACTCGCAATGTGCGTGCTACACACCATGGTCTATTTGATTGCTCAGTGTACAATGCCCCGAAACCGAAACCTGGACGCCGGGCGCCATCAATCTAAACAGAAATACAGAAATGCAGAAATGAAAACAAAAACAAAGAGAAAGTAGCTCTATATATAATGCATTTTGCAGTTGTGCTAACGCACATTTGCGGAGAGTCCTTAGTCTTCTTCTTCGCCCTTGCCATGTTCTTGTAAGTACTGCTGACGCTGACGTCGGATGACAATCATGGTAATGACAAGTCCAGCGATACAGGAAACCACAGTAACACCGTAGGCGCCACGGTAACAATCAAGACCGTCAAGACAAGTACGCTTGCCGTTTTCGTCGATGACGCTATGCTCGTCGTATATCCGGCCATAAATGAGGTTGAATATATTAGATGAGATGCTGGGAGCCATAACCATGAAGCCCCAGTTTTGAGTCAGTCCATTGATGCCGAATTCTTCAGCAACAATAGACGGAAAGACACCAAACAAGAAACCATAGGCCACGCCGGACAAACTAGAAACGAATCCTAACAAGTGAGGGTTGATGATAGCAAGCGCAAGAAGCTGAGCAGCGAAAAAGACAATGCAGGCCGCCACCAAGCACCAGAGTCGACTGGCATTTAGTCCCTTGACCAAAAAGTCGGAGCCAACTCCTGAGATGATGTGAGACTAGGCTAGGAATTGAGTAACATGAAGGAGCTCACCGCTAGATAGTCTACCCAGAAAGCTGCACACAGATAAGATTGAGACATGCAACTGCTGTTGTTTAACGAGGAATTCATTAGTGACATTTTTGTCGTAGTGTTTCCACAACGCTTTAGCATCATTTCCAATGTTGCTGAAGTCGGGTTAGCAACGGCCAAGAACATGAAACAGAAGTTACCATACTTAATAGTCATGATACCGACGCCAGCCAAAATACCCATTATAGAAAATAGTTGCCAAAATTTCAGGTTACGAAGTAGTTTGAATCCACGAATATCTACACGGTGAGATCGATCAATATCAATATGATTTCCTACAAACGAAGCATCGCCAACTAGTGGAGTTGGGCGGGACAGCAATGATGACGTCTCGCCGACTTCGGGGTCCTCGGTGGTGGCCACACGGCCACTTTCAGGCTCGGGTGGGATTCCAGGGACGACCTTTGGATCAGGAGGAAAACCGGAGACGGAGGAACAGGCCGGGGCGGTATTGTGCGGGAGGGACGGAGATACAATGCTAGTGTTGGTTTCATTGGAATTGGACGACATACCAGGTTCAGCGCGAGGATAATATGGCTTTGGCTCATCAGACGAACCTCCACCGGTTGGCTCCAAGGAGATGGGAGAGATAGGGTGATCGGCGGCTGGGACGGCGTGGTAGTTGGAGTGGGGTTGGACCTTGAGAAAGAAGAAACCGCCGAGTGTAAGACCGCAGGTGCCCCATGCAAGCAGCATGAGAAAGGCGCTGGGGTTTCCAGGGAAAAACAGAGATCCAAGAGTAGAGAAGAAGAACGCACTCAATCCAAAGGCTGCGAGAGGGAACGCAGTGGCAGTGCCGCGACTTTGTGGCCAGTTGAGAGCTGAAGTTTTGACGGCGGCAGCGAAGGCGGTGCAGCCACCCAAGCCCGATAAGTAAGAAAAGAAGCATAGCAGGGGCACTGATCCGGAGGCTCTATCATAGGCCTGGTGGAGAGGAAAGTAGCCAAGTGCTAGGAGGAGGGCACCAGCAAGGACAGCGGGCCTTGGGCCCCGATGGTCGACCAAAATGCCAACGGGGACACCTAGAGTATACTGGCCAAGGTTGCCAGCAAGTCCGATCAGATTGCTCTCGGTGGATGACAGATGAAGTCGTTCCGCAAACTGAGGAGCCCATGCCGAATAAACATACTGAGGGGATGGTGTCAGCACTGCACAGCGGGGCATCTGTATCCCGAAGTTTTGGTCTCACGAACATTGGTACCACACGCCAAGGCGATGGTGGTCGCAGCTACGCTGGCCACGATGCGCGCATGGTGAAGTTGGCGCAGTTGTGTTTGATGCACCATACTGACAAGATAGCAATGGTAATATTAGCCAACAATCATATAGAATGGAAAGAACAAGGGAAGTGGGCGAGTGAATCAGCTTCGGACGACAGAAGGCAAGACAGGGAAGATGTTCATAAGGGGTAGATAGAAGGAAGGGGGTTTGGTGTGTAGATGAAGGGAACGAATCTGCGAAGGAGCGACAGGCCACACAAGGAGAAGAGTTGAAAACGGCACAAGAGACGTCGCGAAAGGCCGACTACCGAGGAGATGCGGAGACATGCACAATGGCCGTTATCAGTCAGGTCCGGCCGTTGTTTGACGGGTCTTTGAGACGTTGCGACAGTCAGTTTGACGAATACGTGTATGCATACGCGTGCCCCGAGTGCCGCCGACAGCGGAATTCAGCCCGGTAACTCGGCCTGGTCCCAGGGGTTCACTAGCGGCCCCTCCGCACCCCAAGATCCTAAAAAAGGTTCCCCAGATGTGTGTGCAGGAGGGCTGCGTCCAGGTCCCGAGGAATGGGCCTTGTGATTACTCCCGATCCGCCGGCTTGCCTTTCTTGCATTTTACTCGTGGGGAAGAGCCCTTGGCGGTCATCGGCCATGAGCCACAGCCCACCAACAGTACAGCCACCTGACTCTTACATAAGAGCCTTTGCGACAGTGTGGAATGTGGAATGCAACGACTCAGCTAAGCCTGCAGATGCAGGGCCTGGACCCGCTCAACGTTGGCGCCGACGTAATCTCACGTGCACATCCACCAGTGGCCGCCAGGCTAGATCCACCAGCCTCATCATCCCATCCCCACCAGCCTACCATATCCAGGCAAACATCACTCCAGCTCGCGACCCCAATACAGCGACCAGTCCTTGCCGTCTAACCACTTGGCGCACCACCGTCACAGTATACCGCCCGCTGTATAGCTTGGGTTGGATATCCGACCCCCATCACGCTTGTCCGCGCTGCCCTTTTCTCACAAAACACAATGGGTGCGCTCCTATCGCTGCCGCTGCTCGCGGTGCCGAGCGTGAGCACTGTATGCCTTCCACATCCCTATCTTCCAGTTTTCGATGCGATGTTCCATCAGCTAATGCGAAATTCCTCCCTTAGATCATGTCTGTCGGCGCAAGTTGTTGCGGTGCCGCGACCTGCTCCATGGTATGCAGCGCCTGCGGCAAATGCGGTAATAGGTATGATTCTGAATGTCGACATGATTGTTTTCTATCTAACCGAGCCTCGCCACAAATAGTGTTGCAACACGTATCGGATATGCCCTCCTTCTCCTCGTCAACTCGATCGTCGCCTGGATAATGCTCACACCGTGGGCTATCGAAAAGTTACAACATCTTATGCTTGACTACGTCAAGATCAATTGTCCAAATGGCAGCTGCTATGGCTGGCTCGCCGTGCATCGTATCAACTTCGCCCTCGGTCTATTTCATCTCATTCTCGCTGGTCTGTTATTCGGGGTATCTTCGTCCAAACACCCTCGCGCTGCAATTCAAAATGGTTACTGGGGGCCCAAAGTCATCGCTTGGCTCGTCTTCGTTGTTCTTTCCTTCCTTATTCCCAATCCCTTCTTCGTTGTTTGGGGCAACTACTTCGCCTTTGCCGGTGCTATGCTATTTTTGATGTTGGGTCTCATCCTTCTAGTTGACCTGGCGCACAACTGGGCCGAGTACTGTCTAGCACAGATCGAAGACACTGACTCCAAGTTTTGGAGATTCGTTCTCATTGGATCCACGCTGGGTATGTACCTTGGCTCTATCGCTATGACAGTGGTCCAGTACATATTTTTCGCCTCCGGTAACTGCCACTTGAATCAAGCAGCCATCACCATTAACCTCATTCTCTGGCTCATCATTTCTATCATCTCCGTCAACCCTACTATTCAAGAGTACAACCCCAAGGCCGGTTTAGCTCAAGCCGCCATGGTTGCAGTTTACTGCACCTACCTGACCATGTCTGCCGTATCCATGGAGCCTGATGACAAACAATGCAACCCCCTCATCCGTGCTCAGGGCACCAGAACCACCTCCATCGTCATTGGTGCCATAGTCACTATGCTCACAGTTGCGTATACTACCACCCGCGCTGCTACTCAGAGCCTCGGTCTTGGTAACTCCAACGGCATTCGCCTTCCCGAAGAAGACGAGCATGATCTTGTTACCCAGCAGCCAAGTGCACGCCGCGAGATGCGTGCTGAGGCCCTTCGCCGAGCTGTTGAAGAAGGCAGTCTTCCTGCTGATGCACTACTTTCGGATGACGAGAGTGATGCTGGTGATCACCCCTCTCACGATGACGAGCGATCTGGAACCCAATATAGCTACAGCGTCTTTCATATAATTTTCTTCTTGGCTACCGCATGGGTAGCTACGTTGTTGACCATGAACTTTGATGAGGCCAACCAAGATGGGAGCTTTGCTCCAGTTGGTCGCACATACGCCGCAAGTTATGTCAAAATTGCAAGTGCATGGGTCTGCTATGGTATGTATATCTGGACACTAGTGGCACCTATTGTCCTACCTGATCGGTTCGACTTTAATTAAATGTACCATTCATGCTTCCGCAAATGCATCCTGCATGATCAGCCTCATAAAACCGTCGGATGAGGAGATAAATGCGTAATGATGCCCTCGGAACTTGAGCATATAAGAGAATCTACATAGAACGCATTTCTTAGCTTTCAATAAAATTTTGTTCCTCTCAATTAGTCTATCGGATCGATTGACCTGTTGCTAGATGAAGGAACGACCTTTTTGTTATCTTTTTGTTTTGTATTGCTTAGACCCTAACGCACTCTCATGCCTCCTGGGCACAAAGCCTTCCGACCGGGTTTACTATTGGAAAGCAGGTCAGATTGTTACAGAAAATACAGTGCAAATACAAAGGCTGTTTGCCATGCATGTCTAGGCTCCCTCACTTGCGAGCACCGCTGTGTAACGCCAGGGGCTTTTTGGCGAAGAGAGCAAATGCGCCATCAAAGTCCATTCGTAACTTCCTTTAAACATGGCGGTCCATACCAGATTAAGAGGCTCCATGATAGGATAACCCAGTGCAAACCAATATCTCAGCTGCAACCTACGACTTTAGGCCCAATATCCATTTTAGTAAATCGTGGACTCGGCCAAGAGGGAGCTCCAAAGCCACAACAGTAGCAGATACAAACAAGTTTGGCCATGATTCGCCCAAACAAGATACAGTTAACTTCATCCTCTATACACTCATGAAAACTTAGAAAGGCATAGTCAGGATAGCTTCCCTTGCTAAGACCATGAATACTAACGCGAATCCTTCACATCCCCTAACACCATGTTGTTCAAACGCCGTATGCTCCATTTGCAGCGACAGACGGCACAAACGAGAGAAACACCGAAGGAGACGACGATAGATCTTGCGCGCGAACCGAAGATCAAAGAAAAGGGAGGGCCAGATACTACCTATCCAAGTAATCAAAAGTGCTATTCGTTACAATTAATATTCGGTGACAACTCTGGGCCCAATATTCATCTTGAAGACAATGGTTTGTGGATGAATAGCTCAAGTTGGCCAACATTAGTTCCTTTATTTTAGCCAAAAAGAAAAAAAGGGGGAGGGGGTTAAACGGAGAAAATAGAGTGAGGCCGACGAAGCATCAGACCAGTATCAATGTGAGGAGGGCTTGCGCAATAGAAAATGCAATATATCGATACAATCCCTTTTCGGCCAAGCATGTAAGTACGTGGCCTTGATTTATAAGGAGTAATGATGGACATACATTCTGTCTAATGCTCAAAAGCACCAATAGCAGAAAATGCTGGGATGGTATGAATCCCACCCTGATATACTTAGAATCAGTGTCTAGGGTGATGTAACCATCTACAATTACGCCGAAAAACACCATCAAATGCCATTGTGACAAAATTAGAGGGAATCCGCCACGCTGGATGATGACAAGATCTACAGGCAATTACATAGGCTGTATATGCAAAGGGAATCGAACAAATGGTCCCATCATGGTTAAGGTCCGCCACAGCTGCATGATGAAAGAGGGTTGTCAAGATAGAGATGGCCTAGAACGAGGTGTGGTATTTTGGGACAACCTCTGAGGGAAGTAATATCTAGTTCCAAACCCCCATTGAGCCCACCATAAGTCAATTCCATCTTCAGATCAACAAACTAGTTTATAATTTACTGTTTGGCTGACTCAAACTAACTATTTTCTTCCAGACTGAGAAATGAACGGGAAAATAGAACACGCACACGGATCTTGCATGACCTTTTCAGGGCGAATCGTCCGTCTCCTTGCTAGAGTTTAATTAAGAGTCTTGCTGCGCGCACACATACATTTTGCTAGATGCACACATAAAGCACTTGAATTTAATATTAGGATAAAGGAATAAGAATAAAATAAATAATTTTATATATATTTCTAAATTTATTCATGATAAAATAAATAAAGGCTTTAGTATTTTCTATGGACTGTCTTAGGATTTTCTAGGAGAGCCCTAGCTAAATAGTTTGATGTGTGCACCTAGAAAAATGTATGTGTGCACGCAGCAAGACCCTTGATTAATTAGCACCCAGATGCTTTTCTTGTGCGATCACACTTGTAGGGGTTAATTACAGGTTTACACGGCTCCTTCAGAAATGAAATCCAGAGTATTAGCCGTCGTAACCTTGCTGTAAACATCAAGCAGCCAGTTTCAAGCCTGTCAATCAGCTCACGTCGCTTCAAAAGAATCATGTTTTTCACGACTCCTCGCTTGCGATACTCCTATTGTGACATCACACTTTCTCGATGTACCACATCCGAACAAACCCACTCGTGCTTCACACAGAGTCATACGATGGATGGAACGCACGGTGTTTAATGGGTACGACAATTTCTGAGATCAGGTGAAAAATCGCGTTCCCTCAAATAGTTTCGTCATCCGGAAAGAGGTATCGCTGTTCCTCCAGTCATAGATGTGAAATATCTATGGTCAAAACATAGTGACAGAAGAAGTTCGATTTGACAGCTATCAACTAAATCTGTGTATTTTCCTACTTCTTACATTAGCTCACCTTGGATCTTAACTAGAATGCGTTTGACGGCCTCGTTTATTGAAAGGGCACAGTGCAGCAAGCACACTGTTAACCCCATAGAAGGTAATATGCGGTGCGATTTAGCGTAGCAAATTTAATTGAATCAATATGTTGCAGATCATTTCTTTATATCATCAAATACCCTTATTCTATTTTTATTTTTCAGTAGCCAAAATATCTTGCTAAGCCAAGAGTTGTAATCAAGAGACCAACCCCATGCGTACCTTATGAGCCCATGACACAAGGAGACAACACTTGATAACCATTGGATTTTCCCATTGGCCCAACACCCAAGCTACGCTTCACCACATTTTACCATATATTAAAATCTGTGTCCGAGACATTTTCGGTCACCCAAATGTGCTAAACTCCCCAACCTCCACCAACGCCAAATGTAGATGATATTACAGGCTTAGAATCATCAGCTGAGCGGTCGAGAGACCTTGCATTCAGTCTCCAAGCTGATCTGTCCGCTCTTTTGGACTGACAGGAACCACATATGAAGTGTGGGCACCAGTGGCTAGTAGTCCAGTCGAACGCCACATCGCAGCAGGTGGAATGTCCCCAACCAGACTAAGTCCAAAACCTGGTCGCTATGATGACATTCGTTCATACTTTATTTGGTCAGAGGTGTCTGGCCCAGTTCCTTCGCCGCTCCAGTAGCATGGAAGCCATCAAGTGTCACTGTCACAGCACCAGCTTGGACGAGCTGTATCCAAGTTAATAACTATTCCAAAAAGACTCGTTGAGGGGAACTTACAGCTCGAGAGAGATCTTCGATGAGGTCATCAACATCTTCAATTCCAACACATAGGCGGATGATGTCTTCAGGCATCTGTCGTTCTCTTCGCGTCTTAGCATCAATACTTGCATGGCTCATCTGGCAGGGCATGCTGATTAAGCTGTTGACACAACCGAAGCTAACACTGATACCCCAAAGTCGAGCAGCTTCTACAATGCGCTCAGACACAGCAGTATCGCCCGTCTCAAAAGAGAGAACAGCACCTGCGCCACGAGCCATAGACCAGTGCAAGTCATACTGGGGATGAGACTTGAGACCAGGATAACGGACACGGAATCCTTTAGACTCAAGGAACTCTGCAATAGCCTGCGCACTTGCTTGTTGCTTTTCCATTCGAATTGCAAGTGTTTTAACACCTCTCATGAGAAGGAACGAATCATTGGGAGAAAGACCGCATCCAGTCGAGTTGATGACGAAGTACAATCTATCAGCAATTTCTGTGTCGTTACAGGCCATGACACCAGCCATAATGTCATGGTGACCAGAAAGGTACTTCGTACCAGATTCATACACAATATCAGCACCCATGTCAAGAGGATTAGCAAGCATAGGTGATAGCATCGTGTTGTCGACAACAACGAGAGCTTTGGGGTTGGCTTCGTGAACAAGCCGCGCAATTGACGGAATATCAACAATTTTGATCAAGGGGTTTGTGGGGGTTTCGAGTAACACCATGGCAGTCTTTTCTGAGATGCGTGCCTGCACGCTTCCAACGGTAGTGGTGTCGACATGGTGGACGATAATGCCTTGGTTAGCCGCTAGGTAGGTAAGGAGCCGGTGGCTTCCTCCATAGAGGTCATCGCCGGTTATAACCTCATCGCCTGGGCGAAGAAGACGAGTAATGACATCCAGCGCACCCATACCAGAACTCACAGCCAGAGCCCGAGCAGCGTTCATAATTTTAGCGACATGGCGTTCAAGGTGGGTCCGGGTTGGGTTGCCAGATCGAGTGTAGTCATATTCCTGTTGACCACCGTTTGCAGAAGTCTGCTTGAAGGTAGCAGACTGGTAGATGGGGATGCTTGAAGCGCCGTACTGATCCTTGCTCTCAGTGTACACAAGCTCTGTTGCAAGAGCATACTTGCGTCGGCCGTTGCGGGGGCTGGATGGGGCGGGAGTGGGAGGGAGGTCATGGCCATCAAGATCGACTCGCTTCAGCGGGTTGCCGGACTTGCCAGCTAATTCGGTGGGGTTTGAAGCCGACATTCTGAATGCGATTTTTAAAGAACTTGTAAAGTAACGACGACGAGGAGCCGGAAATCGAGATATCGCGGATAGGCACTGGTAGATGGGTGGGAGAAGAACCCCGCGGCGCCAAGAGCTTTGGCGGGGGAGAAGTGGAAAGCAAATTTTAAAAAGGCAAGGCAATTGGGAAATGTGAAGAGAGACGCCGTAAAGCCACCTAGCGTCTAATTCAAGTACGATGGCAAAATGGCGAAGGATATGTTGAAGATGGAAGATAAGAAGCGAAGTTCGATATAAGGGAAGCAAACGAGTCATACATAGTCCGGGGGAGGGACGGGAATCGGGAGTCGGAGTCACGAGCGCTCATCGGCGGTCTAGGGAAGAAGAGGTTTTCTTACAGGGCCAGCCACCAGTAGTGGTTCCGGGTCGTGCCCTTGCAGCGGGCTGCAACACCTCTTCCAAGGCCACGCAGCACTGTCATGCGCTGTCTCATTCACTGCAGCCATGCTGAGCCGCCAACGTTCCAATGCCGCCCACCGCCATTCACCTGGGCCATCCGCCCGATGTACGGAGGGGGGTTAAATTATCGAAGTACTTCAAAACCTCAAGAGAGGTAGGCTTATTATTGAGTACACTGCTAGCAGAACCCCAGAAAACCAATGTGGGTCTTCTGAATGACGTGATCCGGCACGAATTTCTTCAATTGTCAATCAATTCCGCAATACACTGTGATGAGCAACTGTTCTCTGATCCAGCGAGTCAATTCTACAAGCCAGTTTAGATACCTAAGTTCTATTGGACAGAATCAATTAATACAGTGCTGCGCATACGGTATGGTCAATTCGCCATCGAAAAATCCCAGGCAGCCCCTGCAGGACAAAATAACCAATGCACCGATTGGTCACGAGCGGGCTAATGTGATGGTGAGGATTCTTTTCTCTATTCATCATAATCGTTTCTTGTTAGTGTCTAATCCTGTTCCTCTGCCACCAGCTCATCAACCTCTTCGTATTCGGTCGTCTCTCCGCCAGAGCGCCGGGAAGTTGCTGCTGCCACATTTGCCTTAATTTGTCCCCCTTCCCGTCCAAGGAAATCCTCAGACCTGATGCCCCGAAACTGTGTTGGGTCGACGGCCGACATGGATTGACCACTTTCTCGGTGTTGTTTCATATACTCCCGAACTGGAACCATGGCAGCGTCTCGACATGCCTCCTTAATGTCGCTGCCTGAAAGACCTGCCGTAATGTTGGCGATATAGTCTAGATTAAAATGCTTGGGGTCTGTCTTTGTGTCGCGGAGAATAAGTTGTAAGATCCGGCGGCGCTGCTCTTTTCCTGGCAGCGAAACCGGAAACTTTTTGGGCATGCGACGTAGAATGGCCTCGTCAATATCGTGAATGCGGTTCGTTGCTCCCAAAACCATGATTCGGGCCGGCATCCCGGAAGAGTTTGACGACGTGAGACCATCCCATAAAGTCATAAACCTGGATATCATTAGCTTTATCGCTCGCCCTAGTCTTTTGATTTTAACATACTCAGCCTTGACCATACCGCTAGCCTCATGCTCGCCACTCCTTCGGGTTCCAAGAACGGCGTCAATTTCATCAATAAAGATGATGGCGGGTTGCATTTTACGAGCCAACGAGAACACAGCCCGGACAATTTTGTTAGAATCTCCATACCACTTCTCTGTCAATGTTGAAATGTGCAGGTTAATAAAAGAGGCCCCGCTCTCATGAGCAACCGCCTTAGCCAACATTGTCTTTCCACAACCGGGCGGTCCATATAATAGCACTCCAGAAGGTGCCGATAGCAGGGGCGCAGCATGCGAATAGAGATGTGGCATGGTCAGGGGATAGATAACGGACTCCTTCAATTCCTCGATGATGGTATCTAATCCACCAATATCTGGGTTGTCGCGCAAAATCATGTCAGCCTATGATATTCCATCAAGCAACGTCTCTCGCTTGCGCAAGCCACGTTAACACAACTCACCATTGAACCCAACAGAGATATCTTGAGGCGGAACCATTTCCAACGCCACCAAGTTTTCGTATTCGTTGAGCACTAGTTCCTCTACTCGAGGTCCCCTTCGTGATCCGGAGCTATCGTCATCGTAGTCGCCTTCGAGTTGCCTTTGTCGATTCAAGCGCTCTAGGTGTGCTTTGGCCTGGCGTCTGGCCTGCTCATGCTTTTCTTTATCTGGGTCTGCGAGGTTGCTGAGAAGTGGGTTGAGGAATGTTCGTGCGACGTAGAGGCCAGCCGTCATCTACGGAAAGCGTGTCAGTGGTATATTCCTCGTGCTCGACGCATCAAACATTCACTCACCATTCCAGCAAACAGCAAAAGATCCACGGCGACATCGCCAAGCTTGCGTCGCTCCCCCATCCCGAGGATCCAGCGCAGCCACGAGGTTGACTTGTCGCTCATGAGTTGGCGCTGCGCCGAGGTAGTGGACGGCAGAAGCTCAAGCACCGGTCAAGAGAAATTCAATGAAGCAGGAAAGGACGACACTCCGTGTCTCTGAAGACGGAGGATGGAAGTTGGCGTGCAGCATAAATGTTTGAAGCTGGGGTCAGCGGATGGGCCGTGGCCGCGTCGAGGCGATAATTGATTGGCACATGCAAGTTTGGTTCATCTAATCAGCCACTTCACCTTATGCGCTTGGCCCCTATCGAGCTGGCAATATGGCGGCAACAACGCGCACGGACCATTCTCGGTTGCGCAGATTCCCACTGGACAATCCACTCAGCGTTTGTTTACATTGGATATGGTAGATAGGCAGTCAAAACATGTACAACCTTGTCTTTCCAAATACTCCCCTCATTTACCATTCTATCCCACGGGTCGAAAATACAATCTAGCCAATATACCAAGCACCGAATAATCGCGCGATTGTTTCTTTTCGACTCACTCGATCGCGCATCCAACTTCAACACATTCACTTAACAAATTCCTCCAAACATCACCAGACAACACTAGACTGATGCCGCGCGCAAAAGCGATTGAACCTCTCGCGGGACTTGTTGGATCAGACTCAGAGCCGGATCTCGATGATATTGACGCCTCCGAAGTACAAGCCGCGCGCAACCAGAGAAACTCGATGAGCGTTACCAAAAAGACCCGCGGCCGGCCACCTAGCGCAAACAAGGTTACGAAAAAGCCAGCAACAAAGACAGCCGGTCGAACCAGAGGCAGGCCTACCACGACAACCGCGCAATCGACCCCGAAAGAAACCCATATTGCACCTCGAAATATTACACGCCAGACCAGGAGACAGACTCACGAGGACAGCGCCGAGCCCGACGAGCCCGACGAGACGGCGAGCGTTGTGTCTACTCAAATAAAATCCGCTCGTGGTCGACCTAAAGTTAGCGGGAGCGCTGTGAAAAGAACAATTGTCAATAGTGCGCCTGCAAGTGTTCCAGCCAGCGCAACAAGGCCAAGAGGTCGGCCCGCACGGAATCCTATCACAGCTCCCCGAGAGGAAATACCGGAAACGCAGGATGTAGACGCTGAGCTAGAGACAATGGATCTCGATGATCCCACACATGACCCTCTGAGCGAGGACATAGCCCCAGTCCCGATAGATCCAATTGAAGGTATAGTCGGATATGATATCAGTGATCCTTCCCTCCGAAGGCGGTTAGGAGACCTTAGTAAGAAGTACGAAAATCTGGAAATGCGCCACCGGGATCTTCGAGAAGTCGGCGTGAAAGAAGCGGAGCGAAACTTCGATCGTCTACGGAAGCAGGCTGAAGAGCGAACCACTGGTAAAGCGCTACCATATTCACAAATCGTTTCAATTCACTGACAAAAACGCAGCTGCGAACAAACTCATCACTGAGCTAAAGCAAGAGCTTGCCGCACAAACAGCATTAGCAAGTCAAGGAGACGAACTTAGAAAGGAGCTTGAGACTAGCGAGGCCAAGGTCGAAGATTTAGAGAATGAGGTCGAAACCCTCAACAGCTCTCTAGCCGAAGCAAAACAGGAAATCAAAACTCTGTCGATGAAGTTGGCCGCTCTAAGGTCAGGGGAGACAAACGCGAGGGTCCCTGGAAGCGCTCTCAAGGCTACTTCAGTAGCAAGTCGCACGGTTCAAGCAGAAGCAGCCCACGCAGCCAAAGCCAAGGAGGAATTATATGGTGATTTGACAGGTCTCATCATCTTAGATCTAAAGCAGGACGATGAAGAAGACATTGTGGACTGTATCCAGACTGGACGCAACGGCAGTAAGTTTACCATGTGTTATGAGGAGAGGAGTCAGATAACTAAAATCTTATCCAGGTCTTCACTTCAAGCTCGTAGTTGAAAGCATCGAGCAAGCAGACAGTTACGAGGATTTGCAGGTTACTTATCGACCGCAACTAGACGCCAATCGAGATGGGGATTTGATGGAGATTCTACCAGACTATCTTACCGAAGAGATTACATTCCCACGACCGCAGGCGTCTCTTTTCTACAACAGAGTGATGAGGTCATTGACGGACAAGCTAGATTAGGTATAATTATATGAAGAGGAGGCTTGAAGCAAGACATGCGGCCGGCGTACTAGTGTTATTCTTTGGTTCGGACTGATACCCATGGAGTTTGTATTGGTTTGATTGCATTCTACGAACATGGCTGGTTGGCATGGTTGAAGAGACTTGGTAGATTTGATGACACATCTTTATCTGACCCAAACATCACTAGTGATCATCAAGGTTGTTGCATTGATATGACTTGGCCGTCCGGGTTCTTAAGAACAGAATGTGCTTTCTGCCACCCACTCAAATTCAGACCTAAAAGCGGCAACTTGACGCGAACAATCATGATGGACCATTATGGCTGGCCTGTTTTTTTTATATTTATTTATTTTCATCAGTATACTGATGAGAGCTTGAAATGCTACCTTCCCAATGCCAATACCCTTTTACGTCACACGCGCCCACACGTATCGGGCTTGAGAGAATCCATTGACAGCATTGGGAATGTCCAACCACGTGTAAGGGAGGGGCCGGCGCAGCCAGGGGCAAGTCCATTAGTGCATCATCTGTTGGTGTGGGCGATTAGCGGGGGCTGCCCATGGATCGCCCATATGCAAGGTACCTTGAACGCGACTGGACAAAACCGCGTCGGGCCATTACCATTTGGCCACGGTTTTCGCTCTGTGTTGTAGATGCGATGTCATTTACACACACCTACTTTTAACTCTCGTCCTCGTCCAATTTTACTTAGAACTTTCTCCTTGTCAAAGAGCCCACGATTCCTTCTTTTCCTTGTTGGCCCATTTGTCTCCCTAAAGCATCCGCTACTACACCATGGAATTCTCCCCTTGGCTCTAATAATATCTGCGGAAGCGTTTGGTCCACTCTCTTTCCAATCCTTACATTGTGACATCCAGTCCGGCCTCTCCCGCATATCGCCTTTCCAAGCAGATCCCGCTGCCTCAATTCGCCATGGCAGGCTTTAATCGCTTTGGCTTCCTAGCCATTGCTGTCATCTTCCACTTAGTGTATATTCTGTCAATCTTTGACATCTATTTCGTCAGTCCCATCGTCTCGGGAATGCGACTCTATGGGGTTCAGCGTCCCGAAGCATCCAAGCCGCCTGCGGACCGACTAGTCCTCTTCGTTGGTAATAACCCCTCCAAGATTTGATCCTCACCAATGGCATTTTCTTAACATCATTGCAACTGCAGGTGACGGGTTGCGCGCCGACAAAGCTTTCCAATCGTTCCCCGAACCATACCCCGAGTCTGAAGAAGACCTGACCCCCCGCCCCCTCGCCCCGTTCCTCCGTTCTCGAGTTCTTGAGCATGGCACCTTCGGTGTCTCCCATACCCGTGTCCCGACCGAATCTCGCCCTGGACATGTGGCTCTCATCGCCGGTCTCTACGAGGATGTCTCAGCCGTCGCGACTGGATGGAAATTCAACCCGGTTAATTTCGATAGTGTTTTCAACCGTAGCCAGCATACATGGTCTTGGGGGAGCCCTGACATATTGTTAATGTTTGAGCACGGTGCTGTTCCGGGTCGAGTCAACGCTTTCATGTACGATGCGGAATTTGAGGATTTTTCTAAGGACGCTACCCATCTTGACTTTTGGGTCTTTGATCATGTTAAAGAGCTTTTTGCCGAGGCCGCCACCAACGAAACACTGAATGCTGCATTGCGCCAGAACAAGGTTGTCTTCTTTCTTCACCTTCTTGGCCTCGACACTTCTGGCCACTCGTACAGACCTTACTCCCCAGAATATCTCCACAACATCAAGGTTGTTGATCAGGGTGTCCAAGAAATAACAGAGCTCATTCAAAATTTCTATGCAGATGACCGTACCGCCTTCGTCTTCACCGCCGACCATGGCATGAGCGATTGGGGTAGCCATGGTGATGGCCATCCAGATAACACGAGGACACCACTAATCTCGTGGGGTTCAGGCGTTGCCTCCCCTCAAATATATCCTGATGCGGTTGCCCCTGGCCATGACGAATACTCCTCCGATTGGGGCTTCGATCATATCCGAAGACACGACGTTGCTCAAGCCGACGTTGCTGCTCTGATGGCGTTCCTCATTGGCACCGAGTTCCCCGCCAATAGCGTTGGTCAACTCCCGCTCACTTACTTATCCGCCAGCACACAAGAAAAGGCCGAAGCGTCTTTAGTTAATGCCCAGGTTATTCTTGAAATGTATCGTGTCAAGGAAGACAAGAAAAGGGCCACAGAGCTCCGATTCAGACCTTTTGAGCCGTTGAGCGAGCAATCTCTCACCCCTGATCAGCATGTCGCACGTATCCGGGCCCTTATAGATAACAGCCGCTATGAAGAAGCCATTGAAGAGTCGGATGCTCTGATCGCTATTGGTCTGCAGGGCCTACGCTATCTGCAGACTTATGACTGGCTGTTCCTGCGAGCCCTCATCACCATTGGCTATCTTGGGTGGATTGCGTATGCTGCCACCACAGTACTCACCCTGTATGTTGTGCAGGAAACCGTCTCCCCAAAACGTTCGATTTTCAGTTCCGTCTTCTTCTCCTCGATACTCGTTGCTCTCTACTCATCCTTCGTTATTTCACAATCTCCTATAAACTACTACGCATACGCTTTCTTTCCTGTCATGTTCTGGGAAGATGTGTATGCTCGAAGGAGTGCCTTGGCTCACGGTCGCAAAGCCCTTTTTGGTCATATCCAGTCAGGTGGTGCAGTAACAACATTGGCAATCAACATCATCATCTATATTGGTGTCATTCAGTCTTTGGTATTGCCTTCATGAGCTACTAGACATGCCCAGTTCTAATTGACAATAGGCCCTTGGATACATTCACCGCGAGATTTTGACGGTGCTGTATATTTTCGGAGCATTCTGGCCCATGTTTAATGGCATCTCTTTCCTTAAGTCGCATTCGCTACTCAGTGCAACCTGGTTTGTTTCGTGCTTCGCTATGGGTTCTTTTACCTTACTCCCCGCCATCAAAGTAGAGAGCATTCCTCTCATGTAAGTGCTCATGTCTGCATTCATCTTATTAGGGGAGCGACAACGGCTAAGGGAAATCAGCTTGGTTGGTGGCGCACTGATGGTAGTCATTGGACTGGGATACCTAGTTTTCGAAGATACTATCTTATCCAACTTCTCATCACCTCAATCGAAACGAGAACGCTTGCACGCTAGCAGAACTCTGCTTGGCATACAGGTAAGCCCAGTATTCGCCTCGAATAACTGGTCATCATGATAGAATTTTCTTCAACTAATACACGCTGAATAGGTCGGGTTGACTCTGCTTTCCATGTTGGTCACGCGTACAAGTGCTATGTCTCTCCAAGCAAAGCAGGGCTTGCCCCGTGGAAGTCAGATCGTAGGATGGATTGTGCTCGGTAAGATCAAACCTCTCCAGGGTGGACAAACCTACATCTCACTAACTCAACGCAGTTGTATCCTTACTGATGCCGCTCGCATATCGTTTGCAGCCAAATAAGCATTATATTCACCGCCTTACTGTCATGTTCCTGACATGCGCTCCTACTTTTGTCATTCTGACCATCTCTTACGAAGGTCTATTCTACGTTGCGTTCAGCATCACGCTTTTTACGTGGGTTCACCTTGAGTACAACGTAGCAGCAAGGCGGTCAGCGGAAGTGAGAAAAAAACCCAATAAATCTCGACCGCTTGGGTTACCAGATGCTCGCGTAGCTCTATTCTTCATGGTCCTACTTCAGTCGGCGTTTTTTAGCACGGGAAATGTGGCATCAGTTTCGTCGTTCAGCCTGGATAGCGTGTATCGGCTGATACCCATTTTCGATCCCTTTTCTCAGGGAGCTTTGTTGATTCTCAAGTTAATGATTCCATTTGCACTCATCTCAGCGAATCTAGGAATATTGAACAAACTTCTAGGAGTCGCGCCGTCAGCCTTATTCATGGTTGTATTGGCGGCAAGTGATATTCTTACGTTGTACTTTTTCTGGGTTGTCAAAGATGAGGGATCATGGCTTGAGATTGGGTCCACCATCAGCCACTTTGTAATTGCCAGCCTCCTTTGCGTCTTTGTTGCTGCGCTAGAGCTGGTAAGTGCATTCTTCATCTCTGGTATTGAGGTGGAGAGCAGTCATATTGAGAAGAAAGTAAACGGGGATCCCATAGCCAAACCAGCTTCAACCAAGACCACCAACGGCAAGGCGGCAAAGAAGAACTAGTGGTCCAGGCAAACAAGCACACGAGCAATAATGTACACTACTCCCATCTCTGTACGACTAAAATATCGGACAAAAATAGAATAAACGAGTTGATATTAATCACAATGACAAAGTACATCATGCGAAGCGTGATAACAATGATGAGTCCGCCTAAAAACAGCCAAACAGCCATGAGCTGGATGGTGACGAGTGCGTAGGGCTGAGGCAGCGTGCATCCGGAAGATGGCCGTGAATCCCTGTCGGGATGGCAACCCAAAGGAAGAATCGGGGCGAGACCCGGCTAGTAAACAAGTTGATGCGACGAAAGCGTGACATGACCACGTGCGGCATGGAACCAGGTAGAGGTGATGGCGAGGAAGGTTTGGCACACCATGGCAGAATGAAACTAAGAAGATAAGGATAATTAATGAATAGAGAAAAAATTTAACTATTTTAATTTGTATATCGTTTTTATTTGTATTTTTATAATTTTGCCTACAAAGGTGCAACGAGAGAAACTAGCGTAAGGTGCCATGTATTCCGTCACCAGTGTTACAGGCAAATAAGGGTCATGGTGGGCAATGCAATCGAGAGTGGATCTGATTGATTGCGGGGCAGTGTGCTTCTTTTAGGGAAAAGGTGTAACCGTATTTGCATGTGAAAGCTGCATTAAAACGACTCATGACACTAGTTGGGATGGCAAACCATTGGAGGGGAACGATGCGGAGGAATTTAGGCCCTCGTGCCCTCACATCAATCCCTGCCATGTCAGTTACATCGTTGTCGGTCGAGTGCGCTCGGAGAGGAGGTGACCGATGCATCCTGCGGGACATGTTCACGGGAGAGCGCCGCACGTTAGTATGTAGGAACAGAGGAGTACAATCCAGTGTGTGGCGGTTTGTTGAATGACGGGGTTTGGAGTCCTACCAGAGGAGGTGCCGCCGTTGAAAATGGTGGAAGGGCAAAGAGGTTGCGCTTGCATCATTGAGGGGATATGGCCGTACAACAATAGTCAGCAGTGGAAGACAATCCGTAACACTACGGCGAAGCAAAGAATTAGCGCCTGGTAGTTAAATGGTTGCACCAATGCGAATTGCCTTGAGAAGGCAAATGACGATTACCCATTATGGAGATTATCTTCTTATTCATAATACTGGTCGATCACATAGTTCCTTGTATCATCTGGCGAGCTATACCCATCTACTATTACCCCAGAATGTGCAAAGGCCAAGCCACCTCTCCACAGACGGGAATTTCGTTCCCCGGTTTTCAAGGGTGTGCTCTCCGCCCAGGACGACTGATGAGTGTGAAATTTGTGTCCCGTTCCAGCCATGGGAATGGCGGTGGCGCCAGGTTTCTTCAGCAAGAATCTCTTCCCACTTCAAGCCCCCGGGCCATGTCCCCGAGACTAAAACTAAAAGGGGATTTTCCGCCGTTGTCGTACACTCTCTATTTCGTTCTATCCTGGGCACGACCCGCCAAGCGCGCGAAGCAGAGGCCGCTCTCACATGTCATAATCTCATCCGTCTGCGCCTCGAAATTTCGCCAGAATAAACTGAACGAACACTCACATTTCGTACCCCACGCAGGCAAAACCAACCCGCACTTCTGACAGGGCGCACTGTAAGACCGGGCAGGCACACGCATCACGCGCCTCGGCCTGCAATCCCATCTCACCTGGTGGTTACTGGATGAAGCTGAATAATCCACACACACGGGAATGGATGGTGGGACGGATGTACAAGTGGGCTTGCCTCCTTGCCTCCCCACCATCAGCATCACTCCCGTCGACCCGAGCTCCGGGGGTGTCCCCAACTAATGTCCCTGCAATCGATTGGAGGCCACCCCTCCAACCCGGTTGGACCAAGGCATTGTTCTTTTTTTGCTCTATGGATCAGGTTTATGGAGTGGCAAACATCATCGAGAAACGAAACGGGTATTTAACGTTAGCAGGCCACTCGGCCTTGAGCTGGGCCACGTTTACCTCCTCCGGTCTGATTAGTCTGCCTTTTCATGTACCAAAAGACGCGGCGGGAACAACGTCTCAGATGACGCTCCCACTTCCCCAGCTAAGCTGTGCCTCCTCCACGTCCATGCCCCAGAGGTCCCCAGGCATAATTAGCAACGTATCCAGCTACACTGCCGGAAGGCAGCCACAGCTCCATCCTAGTCAATATATCTACCACATCCCGAGCTCTCACTCCTGTCCTTCACAGTCGCATCCAGCTTTCGATTCTGACCCCTCGCGCCCATGTTGATCATCCTGCCTTCTCATATACTGGCATGACCTGAGCTGACCAGATACCGGCGGCTTATTAACATTGATGGTGAACACTCGCCTCTCTTGTCTTTCCCGACTCTGCTCCGAGCGATCTGCAGTGAAATCTTATCTTTTCTTCCTGATCCAACTACAGTCAACCTAGCCAATGCTATCCTTTCCATCTTCCAAACTTACCTCTATTCATTCATCGTTAGTCAACGTCGACAACTGATCTTTTTCTACCACACCATCGGGCCCGGCCGAACGTGCCGCTGCAAGAAAACGAGCCCCCAGAGCGCCAAAAGGACCGATACCTGGCACGTACCACACCTGCCGACGGCCTTTACTCCTGGCTTGGCCTGGCCTGGCCTGATATCGACATTTGAGACCCTGGAAGGCAAGGGCTCAAGGCCATCTGCTGGTCCACTCAACTCCACGGGGCTTGTTGATTTGTGCGGCGTCAATCCCCACGGTAGGCCCGCAGAACGGACGGCAGACCCAGGTGGTCCTCCACCATCTCCGAGACTGCAAGTCATCTCGCTCGCAATCTGGATTCTGCGCAAGCGCTCCCGGCAATCCCGTCAACTACACACTCACCTTGGCTAGAACCGGCGCTTGAAAGTGCCCTTTTTATCCTTTGCTTCCTTCCACCTCGACACACTCGATTTATCTTTATCTTCACGACCCTGGTGAGGTTTTGCGGACCTTGCGCGTGCCCGGGACACGCCCTGTACGTCCCACCTGGCTCCCACTGCCAGATTCGCCCTCGACCCCCGTCATCGCTGGGCGCAGAACTTCGCTAGTCCACTCTGCTCTCTGTTTTCCCAGCAAGGTTGTGCTGTCAGAAGCTAGTTAGTATCTCGCATTTGAGCTTCCCAGGCGCCTTGTACCACCCACGACGCTTTCCACCAACCAACCCAACCCGGGGCATCCTACTTCTTGTCTCTTGTTATGCAAAGAGGCCACAAGGCGCTGAGCAGCTTTGTAATTTGAGAAGGCAAGCAGTCGAGCGTGAGATTTGCCCGGTACCTGGTTAGGGGCCCCAAAGTGACAGCGCCCGCAACAAACCTGCTGCCAACCTGCCCTTACCTGCCCTTACCTGCCTGTCTTGGTTGGCTGGACTGACAGGCGGCGCCGTGCTGTGCTGTGCTGTACTGCCTTGCGTTGGTGGTGCCTCCGTGCGCGGCCATCGACTGCCAAATCGCGACGACTTCTCCCCCTCACCCTTGATTTTCCTTTCGAATTGAGCCGGCTCCATGGACGTGGAAATGTCATCAGGCGATGGGCCACCGCAGGCACAATCCAATTCGCAATCTCAAGATCAAGCCCAAGCGTTGTCCTCGACATTGTCCACCTCGACGTCCACACCGCCCGCTCCCGCGCTCCCATCAGGCAGCGCCGCATCCTCTTCGGCTGGACAGATGAGCTTCAGGAGGTATGTTGCAACCCGCGCTTTCATTCCTCCCCACAACGCCCCAGTGGCCTCGAGCAGATAAGAAATAGGGAATGAAATCTCATATTGCATGAATTTTTGCTAAATTTTCTCCCGCGAGTTTTAAAGACAGCGAGCGTCACGCGCATGCGAGGTAAGCAACTTTTTTTCCTTGCGCCCACCATCGCGCCACGGACCCCTCGTTCCCCTCAACATGAGCCGAGGCATCTGGGCGACATCTCAATATCTGGGGATCCACCAAGCATATTCATGCCGGCAATTGGATTGTGTGCTGACCACATGTCATTAGACCTGCCATGCTAGAAAGGTATATCGATGAACCTCTCCGTCTCTATCACTGCCACCGCCATTTATCACGATTGTCTCCATCATCGCCAAGAGTCTTGGTGTGGCTAACCCCTTATCCAGGTCCGATGCGATGCGGCAAGTCTTGGTGTGCCATGTACAAACTGCGTCGCTTTTCAGATTGAGTGTCGTATCCCAACCCCTAAACGCAAGAAAGCCCAAGGAACTGGCAATGCCACCGGTAAAGATTCTGATAGGTATGGTTTGTCCAGTTATTTATAAGTGTTGGTTTTTGGACTGATCACCATTCATTCACACTGTAGCGACCGAGGTGATGGGACAGAGGAACCGCCCTCACGCCCCCCTCAACCACCCACGGCGTATCCTTCACGCACACCACCATCCGTGTTTCACTCTAACCAAGGCACTCCACCCACATCGTTAACAGAAGCTCAGGCAAGGAAAGAGGAGGTCGATAGCGGAACTTACCTCGATCTTGTGATGAAACCAAAATTCACACGTGCCCCAATCACCGAAGCTGGCCGGGTTGCATATCTTGGCGAGTCATCCAATCTTACACTACTTGTTCACGACCGTCAAGGATCTGCCGATGTTGTTCACTATCCATTGCCTGAGAATGTCCGAGGCTCCCGAGCTCGACTAACTGAATTGGACAATGTCGAAATTGACATTCTCCATCAGAGAGGAGCCTTCCTACTGCCCCCACGATCCCTCTGCGACGAACTTATCGAATCCTATTTCAAATGGGTTCACCCTATTGTACCTGTCATCAATCGTACCCGCTTTATGAGACAGTATCGAGACCCCAAGAATCCGCCATCACTGCTACTTCTTCAATCAGTCCTGCTTGCCGGCACCCGTGCTTGCAACAACCCCCAGCTTATGGATGCCAACGGCTCAACCACACCTGCCGCACTAACTTTCTACAAGAGAGCCAAGGCCCTTTATGACGCCAATTATGAAGACGACCGCGTCACGATTGTTCAATCTTTACTACTGATGGGTTGGTATTGGGAGGGCCCGGAAGACGTCACCAAAAATGTCTTCTACTGGAGTCGTGTGGCTACCATTGTTGCCCAAGGTTCTGGCATGCATCGATCTGTGGAGCAGTCCCAACTAAGTCGATCGGATAAGAGACTTTGGAAGCGCATTTGGTGGTCCCTATTCACTCGAGACCGTTCTGTTGCCGTGGCACTGGGGAGACCCGTTCATATCAACCTCGATGATGCTGACGTTGAGATGCTGACCGAAGACGACTTTATCGAGGACGAAGCAGATCGCGCCAGCGAATACCCGCCTGACCCAATTCATGTCCAGTTCTTCCTTCAATACGTCAAACTTTGCGAGATCATGGGTCTTGTCTTGTCCCAGCAATACTCGGTAGCTTCCAAGGGGCGACAACGAAATGCTATTGATCTCACTCACAGTGACATGGCCTTGGCTGACTGGCTTCAAAATTGTCCGAAACTTGTGTATTGGGAAATGCCCCGACATCACTTTTGGTCAGCACTTCTTCATTCTAACTACTATACGACGTTGTGCTTGTTACATCGTGCACATATGCCCCCTGGTGGTGCCACCCGCTTCCCGGATCACAACCCGTACCCGTCTCGTAACATTGCATTCCAGGCCGCCGCAATGATTACGTCAATTGTTGAGAACCTCGCGGCACATGATCAGCTCCGCTACTGTCCTGCGTTCGTCGTGTATAGCTTGTTCTCGGCCCTAATTATGCACGTGTATCAGATGAGATCGCCAGTACCTTCCATCCAGCAGGTTACCCAGGACAGACTTCGTAGCTGCATGCAAGCTATGAAGGAGATTTCCAAGGTCTGGCTAGTTGGGAAAATGGTCTACGCCCTTTTCGAGTCTATTATCGGGAACAAGGTACTGGAAGAGCGACTGCAGAAGGCTGAAGGGAAGCGACATCGGAAAATGCGCCAAGCCCTCTCTCAGTTGGAACAGCAAAACCGGCAGCCAGACGCGCCAAAACGGAAATACGATGAAATGGCTATTGACTTCACGTCTAGCACTCCACAGCCGCAAGAATCTTACGAGCGATCACGGCCGCAAACACCAAGCGCCTCTAAAAATGAGCAGCCAAGTGGCATGCAGCCGCCCCCCGTCACCTCACCCAACACGCGACATGGAGCCGCAGATACTTTCATGGGAGGAACAAACTCGCGACCGCAAACAAGGCCAGCAACGCCTTTCAATCCATCCTTTTCCGTGCCCCCCACACCCCCAGACTTATACCTCGTCACAAGAAACTCGCCCAATCTATCACAATCATTGTGGGAAAATTTCCAACCTGATCAGCTTTTCCCAGATAGTGCCGCCATGCCAACCTTTCCCAATCTATCACCGGTTCAAACACATACTGGGCTAGACCCAAATGCCATGGGCGCAGTGCCAGGGGCGAATATGCAAGCTGCAATGCATGGCCAATCAACTGCACATTTTCAACAACAAAGAGGCCAAGGGAACGGAATGATGGCACAAGGAAACACGCATGGTTTTCAGGGACAGACCAATTTGTGGCAGCCAAACTTGGAGACCACGCTACCCGAAGGCGAGAGTCCGGACAGCTGGAGCACAAATTCAGGTCAGGGACAGCCCGTCCCATCAGCACTCAATGTAGAGGATTGGTAAGGCCCCAGAAAAAGACCACCTTCGTCTAACTAACTCGTTCAAAAGGTTTCAATTCTTTGGCATCAATGGCGATCCAAACAACCTCAATCTTGACATTCCATTTGGTTAAGAGACCAAACGTATCGGGGAAAGCGGTTTGCAAGTATGACAAAGATGACACGGCGATGCGACAAGGTTTCTTCATTTCTTGACCGAGATGTCTTCTGGTTGGGGACTTTTACGTTATATAAATCAAGCGAAATGACAGATTTCCGATCACATCAAGTCTATGAAAGCTCTCGACAAAAATAGAATGGGGAAGCACAGGATCGACCATGGAATAGCCAGTAAAGTTGGTCGAGATAATCTGCAAGCCAAGTTTTCAACGAGAGATAGACTGCAGAGGGAGTGATTGATGTTTAGGAGAATGGTGGATGCGATGTGAGCCACAGGGAATTAAAGGGAGATAAGACGATATGGCGGCATGTACCCACACGAGCGACACGGCCTTGGCGCGAGTCGCGATAGCTAGAAGTGAAGGCATTTGTTGTGGATATATTACGCGAGGAATTGTGGTAGTACATAGTGGAGTCCAGTTGATGATCAAGAGTTCATGACATTATGAAGCGACATAATAATGGTGTAATAGTTGAGACCCGGTCCATACATTATGTAGTTTAGAATCGTACGTCCACTTGAAAATCAAAGGCGAGAGAGGTTAGTGTGGAAGAAGGCAATTTTATATCGCTAGAAATGACGTAGACATTCTTGCAGCCGCGGAGTTATTCGGTGAAGGTCCTTGCGTTAGGTCCGAGCACAGTTATATATCGTGGAATAAGCCTAAAAGAAGGCCACAGGCACTGGCAAGTTTGTCTTATGTATAAATTGCAGCCGAGTTCCGTGGACATGCCTCGCAATGCAGCATGACGCGGCTGTGGTGTCCGGGTTGTCGGACGACATGGAGGAGAGGATTCTTTCTTCCATCCCATGCTCCATTCCAGTCGATGGTAAATAAAGGAGGCGGAGATGTCACCCATACACAGATATCCCGAGTAGCTTAGCCTGCCACTGAGGGCCTTTTTGGTGGACATTGGTGGAGCCCACGTTCTTCATGATGCTCCAGAAAAGTCAAGTACATTTGGTGGTGAAGGGACTAGCCGAGAGCCCCGCAGCCGCCCCCCTAAACTCTGCGAATTACTCAGGAAGCCCACCCTGCAGCCCAAGCACAGAACAGGGGGGGAGGGGCCAGAAACAGGAAGCTGACGACGGAGGGGGTTCGGGTGGTGGATCACCCTGGAAGGAGGGCATTCTGTTTCTCAACAAGGCCGCGTGGAGGGCCGCTCGATGACGTTCCTTTTCCTCTTTAGATGCCCCAGACGGGAACGTGGTTCTCATTGGGGGCTTCCACGTAACGCAAATTCCCAAGGATGATATGGTCGTCGATGTCTTCTGGAACCACAGCAGGCTCTGTGCCTAACTGGGGTCCGCTGCTGTCGTGCTAGCTCGTTACCATTGTTCCATCCCACCAGCACTAGCCGACTTCCCGCCACTTGCACTCTGCACCACGCTGCACATGGGCGCTACTGTGTTACTATTATTACTAGACTTGGTCGTGTTCAGGACAGATCCGCCGTATCGCAACCCCCAATCCGAGCTGCCAGAGCATCCATACGAGGCTGCACCGAGTCATCCTCACACCCTGCGTCTCGTCCACACCCAATCCACCAACCCGCTCACTGTCTGTGACGAAGTGGGAACCATCTGCTGCATAACTGTCCAACCCGCCCGTCCTTGCACGCATTGCATACCCCGGGCTGGCCCTTCTCAGCTTCCCACCTTCAACGGTCAACACCACCTGCAATCTAAAACAACGACGAGAACAAACATCAAGTTCAATGTCGGCACCATCGCTGCGTCATTACTCGCCATAATCAACCCCGCAGTCCCAAGCCTCACTACGTAAAAAGCACGGCTAACCGGTCAATCCGCATCATCCTAACCTATATCTTGGCCAGCCCTCTTCACCTACCACCCCTGTCGCGACCCTCGCCCTCGCCGTCAGTGGGTGTCCTAGCTCCCCTCTGTCCTCTTCCTCCTTTGATACTACGTAGCAGCAGCAGCAACGCCAGGCGTTGCATGTCGACGATAACCTCATTCGCTCCAGCGCGGATCGAAGCCACGCCCTGATGCAAAGCCGCCGCCCGACTCGCGAGCGTTCATCTCTGTCGCTGTCGCCGACCTGGCGGCCATCATGACCGACCCCAGTCGCTCTACCACATCGTTGTCGCACCGGTCCTCATCGGCTCTCGCGCCTGCGTCCCGGTCTGCACACTCCAGCTCTGTTCGGCCTCGCAATCGTCGAGTCCCTAGCACGCTCGACAATGACGATGCCAATGATGATAGATCGGCCGGCTCCCGCATCAACGACTTGAGATCCTCCTCCTCCACTCCGAACAGAGGCTATGGCCTGCTATCAGCTCCAAGCCCCGCCACCAGCCGCTCTGGAAGCCCTCACCGCTCGAATGGCCCCAACCTCACCAACTTCCTCAATGATTCATTAACTCAGAGCTGGGCCTCTGTTCAGGGTTTTGCCTCGTCCCTTATTTCAGGCGAGGACGATGCCTCACGAGGCGGGAGATCCCAGTCTACCACCCGAATCACGTCTCGACCAGGCACCTGGGGAAGAAACACCAGCACCCCAAGGAAAGGACTTGGCGCCTGGGGCCCAGCCCCCCCTCACAAAACCCCCTCGATGGATGATGTAGCGGCTGGCTCGCGAGCTGAGAGGGAGGCCGCACTGAAGGCTGCCAAAAGAGCCAAAGTTTTGGAAAGCTATGATGGTGTCAATGGTGGCCTGGACGTGACCGGAAATCACAAACGTAGAAATTCCGATGAGATCGCCACGGAACAACCGCCGGAAGAATACTATGTCTATATTCACAAAGTTCAACCCAACGACACATATGCAGGTCTCATACTGAGATACCAATGCAGAGAAGATGCGTTCCGAAAGGCCAATGGGCTTTGGTCTCGGGACAGCGTGCAGATGCGCAAGTGGCTCACCATTCCCGTTGATGCTTGTGAGATCAGAGGTCGACCTTGCGAACCACCTTCATGGCAGAACGGAAATAGCGTCGATCTACTTGCCAAAACTCCCGGGGTCGACGATGAGGCTTCAAAATCACAAGCACCCCACGATGACTTCTTCAGCCGCAGTACAGACAATGCCGCAGGCAATACAAAACCTAGTGAAGAGGAGGATAAGCCATGGACACATGTACGCTGGGTGAAGATTGATTCGATTCCGCAACCCGTTGAGATCGGTCGAGTGGCACGAAATGCCATGGGTTATTTTCCCCCGAGACGGAGGAAGAGTATCCGTACTGTTTCGACCTTGTCGACTCCTCGTCAAAGCTTCGACCTATCCAGTAACCCACCGGGCTCAGCAGAAGGCACGACTTCTCGTCGAACAAGCTCCCTAAGTCATCGACCTCAGCTATCTACCAACTTAATTTCAAGCCCAGGTCGAGCTACCAGCGAGGGCGGCGATTCACTGCCAGTTTGGATGCGCCGACCAGGCGGTGTGGGGTCCATGGGCGCCAGCGCACGAGCACCGGGGCCAGACAAGGACGTACTCACTACATGGACCAAAAAGCACCTGCCTGGCCTGAACCTGGACAACCTCCCCTCCATGTCCATAATGGGTTCAGAAACGGCACATTTTGGTTTCAAGCCCGAGATGGGGGGTATAGTCGATAACCATGCTGGAGAAGGGCAGGATGTCAACTCAACAAGCCAGCAGGGTAGCGGGTTAGACAAGGCTGCTGCAGCCGTTGAAACGTGGTTGCGAGGTGCTCTTGCAAGAAACCCAAGCTCCAATTTTGGAGCGTTCGGAAATCAAGCAAACGAGGGAGACCTCATTGAGTTGACAGATACCGGCAGCGAAGATGGCAAGTCATTGGGAGGCCCGCTTACAAGCATAATGGAATCAATGTCAATAGGGGGCATGGGGAGCAGCAGTCGAAGCAATGGAGACGGAGCTGTTCGGGGCAGGGCAGCAGGCTTGGGAGTCAAAAGAGGCAAGGATGAGTGATTATAGTCTATCACCAACGATGTTGCGAGAGAAAGGATGGCCTGTTGGATTTATGCAGGACCGATCCCCAACCTATATACGATAGACCTGGGTTCCCCAGCTGGATAAGAATGGCGGCGTTTTATTGCTGGCGAGAGCCATGGGGGCATATCATTGTTTAGGAGTATCCACGTTGTTAAAGCTATCCGGCGTTCGGTGGAGGCAGTCAAGATTCCAGACTACATTGACATTAACTAACTGGCAGTGCGTAGGTAGAGTAGTGCTGTAGACTGTTTTGTTTATTCTTTGCATTTTGGCGCATTTAAGAAAAGAAAATCATTAATGCGTTTAAGAATTGATAAACCCCCTTCGTCATGTCTATATGTGTAGACAAATGGAGGGCCAAATATGGCTGGTTCGGTTGTCGTATTTGATAGCAACTTGGGATACGAAAAGGAGGTCTGTCCCCACGTCATTCGTTCCCTGCTGCGTGGCCCACACAAGCCAGCATCCCACACCCAAAAACCTCCCCAATGCCATGATCTAGCTCCAGCACCCGCTAACGGACACACAAGCCGAAGCCGAAGCCCATGCCCATGCCCAAGCAGTCGCGCAAATGCCCATCTGCATCGAGTGCCGACACCCGGTCAAGACTCTGTGGACGCAGTACTCGGGCGCGGGGGATAAGGCCAGCGGGCACAACATTCGCCTAACTGTCTGTCGCAAGTGCGGCCGCTTCTGCGACAAGTATGTTGAGCATGATTTTGTTGTGCTCTTTATTGACTTAGTCCTAATCAAACCTCAGGTGAGCATTTCGATGCTCCTGCTTTCATGTCGGGCTCTAAGCTTGCTTTTTTGTTGGCTATAAACGTGGTTGTTCTAACGATTGTTTGGCAGGTCTACCGCCATCTATTGCACAATACACTGATGCGCGATGGCGATCGCTTAGATGTATGACCTCGAATCTTCCCCGTGCAAGTGGTTTCCCCAGAGCCTGGTGCTAATACCCGCCACAATAGCCATCTGTGGTTCGATTAGGCATTCTTCTTCTCTTGTTTGACGTCTACTTGACGTGGGCACGGCTAGAGAAACAGGCGGTGCCGAATGGAGTGCCAGGCGAAAGCAACTTGGGCAAGCTGGCGCAACAGCCGATTGTATTCCAGTACATCTTCTTCCGTACGCATCTTCCCCATGTGCTAAATGTAAATCTCTAAAGCTAACTCTATAGTAATATTCTGTTTCCTCTCTACGGCTGCATTCCATGCCAGTATCCGATTCCTCACCTCTTCGCCCTTCTCTCCTCTCCACGTTCTCGGCATCCTACCACGATACCCACGCCCCAATTCCGTCTCTACCGCACTCCTCGTCTCCTCATCGACCAAGCTGTTCCCGATTTTAATGGTGGTCTGGGAGTACGATGTCCCAGCCGCTGCCCGCTCCCTTGGCTGGGCCGTCGTGGCCAATAATGTTGAAGCCCTCCGTATTTTACTCGACTGCCGATACTACACTGCCTGTCTTCTCGCCATTGCGGGAGCGGCTTCGCGTTGGGTAGTAGGCCGCGCCGTAATGGGATTTGCTGGCTTAGGAGATGTTGACTCGATTGGTGAAAGCGGCGTGGGCGTCGACGGTAAAGCTTTGTGGGCGTTGCTCAGGTACACGGGTGACTGGGCCGGCCGCCTGGCACTTGGTTAATGAATACCGGGGAACTTGTTATCGCGAAAGGGAACCCAGCGAGTATATATCGCTTAAAGAGCGTATGTCAATAGAATAAAAGGCGTCCAACTCCAATTGTGAACAACACGATACCCGTGATAAAGCAACAATGATATAGATTACAGCCATCCGTCTTTGCACCCTGTATCCGCGACCCTTCCTATGCCCGAGCCATCTTTAAATATCCCTTTCCATCATCCCTCCCGAGTGTGTCCGTCCGCCCATTCGTTCGGTCGTCTATTCGAGGAACTGTTCGCGCAGATCACTTCGTCTTGGCGCAATAAGGGGGTTGAGTTGAGCGAGGAAGGTAATCGCCCACATGAGATAGCAGCTCACGATTGCGAGGATGAGAGATGACCGCCAAAGACTGTTTCGGTGGAAAGAGCACAACGTTAGCTTGATGATTGATGGGGATTGATGCTGAGGATGACACTGCCTCGCCCATACACATGGGAGGGAGGCGAGCTGAAGATGAATTACTAACACTTGATTTTCTCCCTTGGGTGAGAAGAACCACGACGCAACACACAGCGCGACGATGATGATGAGACCGATAAAGACAGCGGAGCTGTTGATAATGGGGGAGAACCCCTAGACGTTAGCCGCTTCGTTCCACGCGTCTCTGCTCAAGCCGTGTCTACGGCGGTGTTCGAGCTGGTCAGCTGGAAGGGGGGGACGTTACCCTGTGGCCATTTTGGGCAAATATAGACGGTGTGGTATCGTAGGTGTAGCTTGGTCCCGGCCGGCAGGAGAGTTGGCGATGGGCTGGAATGATCGGATTCACAGGAAGCTATTTCGGCAGGTCGGTCGTCCAGGGTCAGTTTACCACTGGAAGTAGCATCACCCAGCAGCAACCAGGCACCTAGCTTGCATCAGTGTGCTTAGTCATCACGCGAACATGCTTGAGCCAAGCCCCTGTTTGAATCAGTGCAGGGTAGCGCATGTACATGAAAGGGGAACACAAAACTAACACAATTCTGAGCATATGTTGAAATTCGATTATGATTGATCCGGTTGTCGATTGTAACTTAGTAGGTTTATATAGGTTTAAAAATAAAAAATAAAAAATAAAAAAAAACTAAGGGGGAGAGGGGGTTGTATGCGCATGTGCGTGTGTTTCTATTGTTTTTTCGTGCAAGACGTATAGTCATTAGCTATTGCTGTAGGGAGTGAGTGAACTCTCTCTAAGTCAACGACCTGAGCAGCTTCAAGCACAGAAGTGAACCATTCAGATAGGCACAAAAACAGAAAAATAGATCCGAGTGGCATTCACCACACACCCATAGCTATATTATTCTCTACAAACTATCCACCATTATACTTAGATCCATCAAGCATCATTTTCAAACTTCAGACCAGCTTCTTTTCGGACAGCCCCGTAAATACCAGCAATATCTCCACAAGGACCGGCATGCTCCTTCACTTGCGCCAGATGGGCATCTGCAGTTTCGACGTTTTGTAGTCTTGCACCAGCTGCTTTAGCCAAACTCATGGCGTGGCGGGCATCCTTGCGCGCCAGGTCTACAGCGAATAGCGGCTCCTCTCGCTTGTAGTAATCACCACTGCGCATCCGAGTGCTGTATGCGGCATATGGACCTGGGAACATGGTCTGGACGAAGTCATGTATGGCATCTGTTCCGAGACCAGATTTCTCAGCCAATACGTGCGCTTCTGCTAGTTGCTCGACCATGTTGAGGATAAACGTGTTACCTAGGACCTTGAGCTTCAGCGCCTTGCCATAAGGTTGGTCGCTCATGTCAATCTCAGCCTGCGAAGTGACCCCCGTGAACCACGGTTTGGCGCGGGCAACGCTATTCTTGGGGCCAGCGAGGACGCCGATTAGCTGCCCTGCGTCAGCCATCGCGGGAGCACCAAACACGGGAGCGGCGACAAATTGAGCACCCTTGGCCTCGACTTGTTTGGCAATAGCTTCGGTTGTCTCTGGATGAATGGTGGAGCTCTCGATAAAGAGCTTCCCAACAATGTCGCCTTGGATGATAGTAGCATAGGTTTCCTGGACTGCCTCATCATTGGCAATGCACGAGAGGATTACATCAGAGCGAGAAACACCATCAGCCAAAGATTCAATCACTTCAGCTTTCCCTTCGGGGAGAGTGTCTTTGAAGTCCATGGCCTTCTTGATCGAGCGGTTGTAAATGAGGAGGGGCGAGTCAAGGTTGCCTTTTTCAACAATATTTTTACTCATTCCCTATTTGTTTATTAGCCATCACTGGTCTGTATATGGACGTCAATGTGATTCCTACCCTCCCCATGTTACCAAGGCCGATCCAAAGAAGCTGAGGCGCCATGATTGTTATATGGGAGATATTTCGAGGCGACGATGAATAAAATACTTGCGTGTTTGTAGCTCAAAATGGTTGCGTGATGGAGTATGATTCTGCGATGTGAAATCCACGGAAGCTCTCACTTTATACATCCGTTGGTGTTCATAATGGCTCTCAATTCCGGATGGAGTGGGGTACCGGATCGGATTCCGGCATGTACGACCCATTCAGAGAGTAGCCTCGGACGTTGCTTAGAAAGCAACATCATAAACCATCTGAGTGTAAGAGACACGGTGACGTATGCTATATTAATTTTTGACTTATTGCGTAAAACCCGAATGCTTGGCTGAGGATACTTCCATGTTAGGGACTTGCCGTGAGGGCTGGTTTGTCATGGATGGACATCATTGCAAGAGCTACGCAAATTTACAGACATCGATCGCATGAACTTCTACATCTAGAAGAATTCTTAGTTTTTTTTATCATTTGAGTATTATATACAGACGAAGATAAAGACATGCCGTCAATGACACATTCCTGACCTTGTACAATACGGGGGCAATGTCGCAATGCCATAAAATCTTCATCTGGCACTGCTGGCATCTTAATACAAAAGTAGAAATAATTAGGCCTGATTTTTTTTTATAATGGTATAATTGGTGCATTTATCTATTCTCTGCTGGCCAGAGCTGAGAGATCCCTTGGTGATTACGACTGTATCAACCCAGACAAGCTAACACCGTATATATATATTGCCTTAATATCAGTTAGCAATATTTACTCTCGACTGCGGCATATTAAAATATCCTCTATAGGTTATTCAGGAACACCCCTCCAACGTCGGTTGCTACGTGAAGCCCCTGTGTACTGTCCATCCCTTTTTTGTCTTTGGTGTTTTTTTAACCTTTTTGTGCAATTTTTGCGTTGATTTATTTATTTTTATCTCATATTAACTTCTCCAGATTTTTCTGCTTGTTCAAATTTTTTTTTGTCCCGGAGGATTGTTCAGAAAAGGTATATATGCGTCACGCTCTGGGCTGAGGTACCAAGTTGAACGACAGCATTCGTCATTTAGGTGGCTTGCGATAGATCCTTGAGAATCACGTGCAAATCTGTTGTGAATTGGTATGCTACGTCAAAGAGGCCTGCCCCCCTTCCCTTATTTACAGGTAGCAGAAGCTCGGGCCATCTGATCTGCGGGTCGCTAGCAAGACGCCAAGTTGCCTGAAGGGTGCTGTTCTAACCCCTGCCACAGTGGTTTGTTGGCTGCTGTAGGTAGTCAACCCGCTGGGCCCCTGTGAGCACTGAAAGCTGTCCGGCAGCCTGCTGGTTGCACCTGTAATAGAGACCCTCAGGGCATTTCGCTTGTGAACGTTCCCATATCAACGCTGACACGCCAAAGCCAAAGCTGATCCTCATCCTCACCCTTCCGTTCCTTCATTTCAACCTTCCAACGTCGTCCGCGAGCGCAAGCCCCATCGATATCGTCATCGTCATCGTCGCAACCTACCACTCTCCCTTTCGCCAACCCGCAATCTACATCAGTCACCATGGATTTCTCGGCCTTTGGCAAGAACCTCTCGTACGTAAACCCCAGCGTGCGCGGAGCTTGCGCATACCCCCTCGATACCTTGCCGCCGCTTTGGATAGAACTCCGATTCGAGCCCATCGATGACTGACTTTGTGACAGCTCCATTGGGTCTCAGATCACCCCCTTTGCCTCACGCACCTTCCAGTACACGAAGGAGCAGTTTGGCCAGGCTGAGGATAAGGTTCGTTGCATTTCTCCCAGCCCAAATCATGTTGATTTGCGCGGATGTCGATTGACCGACCCATACTCATTTATAGACCCAACTTCCTCCCGACTACATCGACCTTGAGAAACGAGTCGATGCCCTCAAGCAGGTCCATCAGAAAATGCTTGCCGTAACGTGAGTGATCTTTTGGCAGCACCCCTCTATTTTATATATCTCTTTGACAGCTGACCGATTTACTCGTGACCAGCAACCAATACTCGAACGAGGCATACGACTACCCCCCCAACATCAAGGAGACCTTCCAGGATCTTGGCCGCACTGTTAGTGAGAAGGTCCATCTTCTATCTTCCGCCACCTCCCCCGCCGAAGCTCAAGCTGCGCTTGTTGCTCCTCCTTCGGCAAAGCCCCAGCCCAAGACCTTTAGCCACGCTGTTGCTCGCGCCAGTTTGTCTAGCAGCCAGCTGCTTCACCAGCACCACACGGGCGCTGGAGAAGACCCCCTTGCGACTGCTTTGGAGAAGTATGCGCTCGCTGAGGAGCGTGTGGGCGAGGCCCGCCTTGCCCAGGATGCCCAGATCCAGAGCCGTTTCCTTGCTGGCTGGAACACCACCCTCAACACCAATTTGACTTTTGCTACACGCGCACGTAAGAATGTCGAGAACTCTCGCTTGTCATTGGATGCTGTCAAGGGCCGCGTAAAGGGCACCACCTTCAAGCTTGGTGCCGGTTCCAATGATCACCACGACGAGCAAGAGCTTAGTCCCGAAGCCCAGGAGGAGATTGAGAAAGCCGAGGATGAATTTGTGACACAGACCGAAGAGGCCGTTGGTGTTATGAAGAATGTAAGTTATATATGTACCAGTCATCGCTAAAAGAGGACTTTCACTGACTTTGATAAGGTTCTGGACACCCCTGAGCCTCTTCGTAACCTGGCTGAGCTCATCGCCGCTCAGATCGAGTACCACAAGAAGGCATACGAGGTGCTGAGCGAACTCGCACCTGTCATTGAGGGTCTGCAAACCGAGCAAGAAGTTAGTCGTGCCTCCGCCTTCTGAGTTCTCTGACCAAGGGCTGACATGTGCTGCTCTAGGCGACTTACCGAAAGAGCCGTGAGGAGGCATCTTAAACAACGCAAAGAATAGTTCAGCGGATCACTTTTTTTTGCGCCTGTGTTTGCTAGCATGCCAGGAGCGGCTCCTTCGAATCAGTCGAATGAAGATCGAGAACCTGACTGATTGGAATCATTTTTGCCTCCATGTTAGGGGTGGCGAGCCCCCTATGTTATGATGTCTACGGCAGGTTGCCGTGGTATTGTCTTGACTATTAAGATACGGACAATTCAAGATGTTAGGTTTTTTTCTTCTCCATTGTGTGGTGCATAATCGACGGGGGCCGAATTCATCTGGGTAGTTCCGAGGTTGTGACGTGTGTATGTACAGGGCTTGGGAGGATACATTTCCCTTTACCAAATGTCGGATTGGATCGTTTAGAATAGACCAAGGTTTATGACATGGATTCCCACAACCCATCATGTAGCTACTTTTTTGTCTGACTCCTTGTAGGTAATGTATTCCCTGGGTATTTTTCGACATAAAGGCTTGTCCAACCATAGTTTAGTTATGGCCGGTATTACTTGGTCAGAGACGGAACAATAATCTAACGAGTGGGGTGTTAAATATACAACCTCTACAACCATTTTACAATTGACTGAACTTCGAATGGGAGGCATGAAAGTGCTTGGGTGAGAGATCATGTGACCATGCACGTGCTGGTAAATCCGGCAATGCTGGGGCGGATTGGAGTCCAATGAGGTCAATTCAATTTCCTCTGACCATCAACCTCCGATCCACGACGAACATTGCCAATTGACCTCGCCAGCATGCGGCCGACAGCTCGTGTGTTTGCGCGCTACTTGGAGGCCGGTACGCCCACCGGCCTCACGGGTCTCTGGACTCACGGCACACCCCGATCGACCCTGTTGTACCTTTACAGCACCACTCTGAACAAGCTCCAGTCGATTCCCGAGACGTCCATGTACCGCCAATCCGTCGAAGCCGTCACCAAGCACCGATTGGGCCTTGTCGAGCAGATGGTCCCCCCCGGATATGCCGATTGGACCGTTAAGGCTAAGGAGCTCATCAACAAGAACCCCTCCCAGTTCCGAGTCGCTAGCGGCCGCCTGGACGGCAGTGAGGCCCGAACGGTCAAGCTTGGCGACAAGATCTTTGTCGTCGGCCGCAAGCATGAGGCCGGCGATATCCGAATCGAAGAATGGGATGGCGAGGCTGATGAGGGTGCCGAGCTCGAGGGTGCTCGAACTGCCGAGGAGCGAAAGGATCAAGCCTTGTGGGCGGAGCGCAAGCCTTTGGAGGATCACGAGCAGGTTGAGTGGGTGGAAGAGCCCCAGTTGACAGCAGAACAGTGCGTTTCATTCTCTTTGATGACATGACGTGAATTGGTGTAACCTGGTGGGCTAATCTGCATGGGATAGGATCTCGGAGCTGGAGAACAAGATTGGCGCTGGTCTTATCGAGGAGGTCATCCAGGTTGCCGAGGGCGAGCTGCAGCTGATCGAAACTATGGAGAAGAGCAAGGTGTAAGTGATTGAAGTACCATTGCGTGGCCCAGAAAAATCGACTTGACTGACGGTGTTCTATCTTAGCTGGGAAGATCTTGAGGAGAAGCCCGTGGAGGGACAGTGGACCTACTTTGAACGCAACTTTGATGCCACCAAGTAAGCGACTGAAAGAAGCAACTATGTAAAAGTAGAAGGGAATGATGTGTATATACGCTACGCTGATGGATGGATTGGTCGAGCGGCTCAATAGAAGGATGTGACCTTGAAGTGTGACCCGAACCCCAGGCAAAGCTGTGACGTTTGTTCATGAGAGGTGATTATGACTGGGCCCTAGCAGTAGAGGCCATGCATGTTATTTGGCCATATACACGGGTTTGGGCGCTTCCTCCCTCATGCTAGCCATTAAAGTATTCTCTTTGCCCAAGCGTGCTTTTTAATTGATTGGTGTTAAGCCGTATTTGCTATCATCTGCTTTGCTTGAGGAAAACAACTCAATAGTGAACCGGGTGAGGAACCAAAGTAACTTCACTTATTTTTTGGGTGGGGCACCCAGCTACCTCCCTTCATGGTGTCCCATGGGCCATAATTCACTTTTCTAAGCTCTTTTTGCTAACTAAAAGGGCCACGGCAAAATGTCGCTGCTTGATCCTCCAGCCTTTGCTCGCCAGATTCGGTCAAATAAGCGAAAACAGCCGCCAACAACTGATGATGAAGCTTCATCGCTGTCTCATCCCACACATGCCTCCTCCATCAACCCTCTCAGTCATCCTCCAGGCCTTGTACGCCAGTTTGCTACCGCCGGTCTGGTAGAGACAGACGAGGACCCGTCGACGCTTGTTCCGGACTTTCCACACCGCGGCCTGAACCGTGGAGCTGGGGGTCGCAAAGTCGAAGCCGATAGCGATGTCGATGAGGCCGATGCCGAAGCTGGTGGCCGTGGGGAAAAGGACAAGACCAAAAAGAAGCCACAAGATCGGTGGACTGGCAGTCACTACGAGGTCCTCCTGCAGTCGGTGCAGCAGTTTCTCGATCGAGGTGATGTCGACAAGGCGGCGCGGGCGTACGGGCTGCTCCTGCAGCTGCGGCCCGCTGGACACCCCGTGGATGTTAAACGTCACAACCTCTGGGCCATAGGTGCAGAGATCCTCATGCGGGAGGGCGAAGTGACAGGAAAAGCCAATGGGGACCTCGATGATGGACAGGAAGGCGAGCGCCAGCCGAAGCGATGGGGCCGGGCGGCCAACATGAACAAAGTAAAGGCCTACTTCGAAACCCTTATCCAGCAACACCCTTACGATTACAGGCATCCGCGAGCCGTTTGTGCCGTGGACTTTTGGATCGCAATGCTCAGCTGCGAAATATATAATGCGCATACTGAGCACATCATGGCCTTGGGTCGTTTGGCTATGGATGATGCTGGGGACTCACTTGCACTAGATGAGAGCGTTGGGAGTGATGAGCACGATACCCAATCCGCACAGCAGAAAGAAGGGCTTAGGCAACGGGCTTTGGTCGCCATGAGAGACATTACCAAGAGAATGGATGGGTTGACTCAAGATTTGCCCTACTCCAAGAATACACTCTTCCTCAGACTACGAGCCATGGCGTCACTATATATTGCTGATTTAGTCGTGCCCATAACAGACGTTTCACCTTACAATATAAAAGAGGCGCAACATGTTCGACAGGTCGAGCAGAAAACGGCCAGGGCCGCCCTTGAGAAAATTGTTGCCAACGGGGGTGAATTAGACGGGGCTGCTAAAGCTGTGCTTTACTCTAACGAGGGCGGGAAGGATTCTGCAATGCCGCTGTATTCATCGCTGCCTATCCGAGGGCTATAGAGTCTACTAAATCGTGATTAAGACTACCTGGTAGGCTTTGCTACTTTGGTTGATGATTTTTTGGCCCAACGTTGCAGGATCATAGCCTGGTTGTCACTTCCCACCACCACACACCACTCGCCCCCTGGACTCCACGCTGCCTGTCTTCCAACAAAGTTGGCCGCGGATGGCTCGACCTTGTGCGCATGAAGAGCTTTGTGCGGATTTTCCATGCTGTATTTTTCAGCCCAGGACTCGAGTGTCTCGGCGGTAAATTCTTTGCCTTCTTCCCGCCGCTTGGCTTCCTCCCCTTGAACAAGGGCAGGCGAATCCTTTTCTACGACGCTCTGCTTATTTTTTCCTGCACCATCAGTCTTTTGGCGATTTTGAAGTGGCCGGAGCCAAGAGGGTCGAGGTGGCACACCCTCGCTCGAATCATGGTCCTGAAGCGCCTTCATGAACTCGCTGTATACCGTCAATCGCTTGAAGTCCCAGAAGAAAATGTTGCCACCAGCATTGCAAAATGCTAGCACGGGGTGTTGTTCGGGTACAAAGTGTAACTTGAAACGCATAAAAAACTGGACACCACAGTTAGGGGTTGCAAAGTTTAGTATCCTTGTGTACTGTGCTGGGCATTGAGGAGTTATCGTGGGCACGAAGGCTGAGCGAGTCAATCGAGCCGTATCGTGCTTAGCGGACACGCCTCCTTGGGAATTTTGTGTATTAGGAATGACTGTCTGGGGCGTTGGTGCAATATCCTGCGAAGGTGGAGGCCCATCAGAGGAAAAGCCCTCAATTCTCCAGAGTGCAATGACGTTATCATGACAAGCCCGTGATAGGATTAGGTCGCCGTAGAAAGCGACACTACGGAAAAAAATCAGTGGAAGGGTTTTGGTCATGACGAAAATAGCCCTTACCAATCGACAATACCACTATGTACGGCTGAAGTCGAGAAGTGAGGATAGTGGACTCGCAGAGGTGCTTCGATAGCTTCAGTTGGTAGATCCGGAAGACTCCACTTGTCTACATCAATATAATGCACTGCAGTGTTGGGCCAGTTGCTATGTAACATACCAGGTTGATAATTTGGTCGTGACCACCAGATAAGATGTACCGGCCAGTGTCATGGAAAGACTTTGGATCATAAGCTTGCGATAAGGGATAATTGAGTCAAAAGACAAGGGGACGGCAATCCACTTACGGCACTGAGCAGAGTAGAAGAATGTCCTTCACCAGCAAGGATACATAAGCAAGGCCGTTCTTTGTGCTTGGGATCAATACTCCAAATCCGCACACTTGTATCGTCGGACGCGGAGGCGATAATCGATGGATTTACCGGGGAAGTTGCTAAATCATTTACGTCCTGCGCTTCTTTTGAGCAAAGGTGGTGAAGAGTGAGCTGATTGTGCAAAACCTACACTTCCGTGGCCAGAAAAACACTGTTGGAACGAATTTGAGCGACAAGGTTTGAAAGCAGTTGTGAAGGTAAAGACATACCCTGAAAAGCTTTCCCTCGAGAACATCATATATCTTGACCTTGGCATCAACTCCGCCAATGCAGATAAGGGGACTTCCGGTCTCGGGGTCTCTGGTCCAAGTGCAGCAACAGGCTGAGGCTTCTGGCTTTGATACAACTTAGCCTCTCTCCAACTGTGAGATATAAGAAAACAAACTCACGTCATCATCTCTGATCACTCCAATGATTTCACAGGGGTTAGCATCGCCTGAGTTTTGGGAAACTCTGCACAAGACAACCTAGAGAATTAATCCTAATTTAGCTATCGAATGAGTAACGCAAGGGAAACTAACATGCTTCTTGCTGACAGCAGCAAATATGGGGTCACAATCTAAGGGTTGGTAGGGACAGAATTTGACATCGAAGAATTCTAAGTGAATAGGAAATTCCGAGTTAGTAGGGGTAGACATATCGTTTCGCTTTGATCAAAAGTGGAGGGGGTTTTGGGCAAGTTGAAGCTGGATAAATGAGGACTACCTGCGACGTCATCTTCATTCTCGAGGAATTGGGTATCATCCTATCAAAAAAGTTAATGCTTCTACCAACAAGGAAAATTAAAATTGGCGCTCGGGAAAGGGTCACCTGAAAACCGAATGAGACCCTTAGTCGTGGAAGCTCAGAGGCAGGGTCATCATAGGTAGCCATTTCCGCTGGCAACTGAACAAGTGGCAGTAGCTATCAGCGACGGGGCGGGAACCGAAGTGGACTTTCGGACTGGGTAGAAAACAGGGCTGAGAAGATTCGATAGCGTGGCTGATTGCTGTGTTGCGGGACCAGAATCCTCTTCAGGTGTTTAGGCGGTATGGTGTGGAGGAGAGAAAGGTTTGATAGGTCGCACACTTGTGAATGGCTGGCAGCACTGGGACGAAGCCACACGCTGACGAGGAGAACTGAACTTGTTGTGAGACAGGGCTTGCGTTGGTGGCAAATGAATAGCGATTGACGCGAGCGATCTGGAGCACAGCGGAACAACGACGTGAGGTTAGCGTGTTTGGACACAATTTTGAGGTAGACCAAAGAAGAATGGCGGTACCTGGGTTAGCGCATCTGCTGCCCTGCTGGGCACCAGTCAGGTGCGCTGGAGCCCCAACTAGCAGTTTGCCCATCCACACCTGCCTGGGCTGCCAAAGTATGCCTTGAAAGATAAGGGTGATAGCTCGCTTTTGATATGCTGTATGCTTGGCAGCTTTAGGTATTGGCGATGATATATATTTTTAATGCCATGATCCTATTCATGATCGATTCCTCGAGTACCAAGATTGATTTCGTCGCTTTACGTAATTGATTATATAACTCCCCTGTAGTCAATATTGTTTTTGTTAACATAAAAAAAATAAAAAATAAAAAAAGCAACATATTACTTCCAGGGTGGTTGGTGGTGTAGTATTTTTTTTTTTTTCGTTCTCGACAAGGTAGAACCGGGGACTCATCTTGACGCCGCTTCACAATTGGACTCGATCTCGACTTACAACGCCTGGAGGCAGCATCGGAGCCATCTGGACCATTGGCGGCACACCCTCAGAATGACGCCACTGCTCTCGCTAGGGTTACGCTGATGCCAACATGAGAATACAGCCTGCAGGGGCCAGAAATGTGCGCTACATGCTGCATGAGCACATTGGTTGCAGATACCTCAAACTCCTCTCGGTGCTTGTATGTGTTGAAGTATTTTTTACTTCCGTCCAAAATGCAAGTTGACATGTCTCAAATGCGCCCCATCAGAGAGACAGGCTCTTCAATTGGAACCTATCAAGAAGCCCTGTACGGAGTCATTTGGCAATTCATACTCCATACTCGCGCAGTGTACATTTCTGATCCCTCCAGACTGCAACGGGCAAACTTTCACTGAACGTAGACCACTTTAAATGTATGTAAGACAACAGAAGCAATACCAAAGGACGTTACGTGTGCTTGCGGATCTATAATTACGCACCTCCTAAGATTTGAGGAAACCTGTATTGCCGGCTTGACGGGCTGGCAATCAGAATGGTTGATGCACGCTCTGTACTGAGGTCCTCGTACGCACACCGCATTTGTTATTCTTTCTTTTCAGATGTGACGTGGACGAGGAACTTTTCTTGCCGAGTAGTAGGGGCGAAGCGACGGCGATACGACGTAGCTGACATGTTTGCAGTGTGAAGCTGTCCACCCTGGACATCTCCCGCCCACCCTCTTTCCAGTGGCGTTTCCTCGACACCCACCATCACGTCGGAAGAAGTCATAGTGAACCAATATGAAGCTATAGGTGCTCATTTCGCTAGGCAGGCAAATGAACTTTTGACACTTGTTTTCTCTTATTCCCGAAATGTGAGCTTGATGGGTTCTATCACTCCTAGATTTTGCATGTCACATTGTGGTTTTTTGCTCTGTTCGATCAGGGACCCATAAACCCACTCTTGTCATTGACTGGGTTCCTGCAACTTGGACATCCTAGTGGCCGATCATTGCCAGGGAAAGAAGATTGACCAACTGCAATCCTACTTCGCATCTATCCCGACACTGGCGAGATATTGAACCATGCCGTCGTATTCATTGCCGAGTTCGGCTTTACTCCTGCCAGGTATCAAGCGAGGCGTTTCTACCCTTGTTACTGTGGCTTGTCAGCCGGGACGTCCGGGTCGACGCCATGCCGAATATCAAATCAAGAGTATGCCTGCACTTATTCATCCATTCCAGAGCGGCAACTTCGCTATTTGATAAATATCTAGAACCATTTGGGTGCAAGCACAAGACGAGGTCGTTTCCTCCGCCCCCCTCTCCCCTCAAAAAAGAAAAAAAAAAAAAAAAAAAAGACACACTTGTCCCCCACTCGGCGTCAAGCCCACTGAATGGCGCTCCGTCCCCACCACCCAAACTATTTGCGACCTAATGATGCCCGAGCTGGGGATGAAGAGGAAATGAGACATAACGGATGGAGTGCACTCAGTTCACCTATCATTAATGCATGAAGCGCAGCTTGGTAGTTCGAGATCACCCAAACAGGAGCGCTGTCCGCATTGCTGCACCTTATCCAATCGTGGATGATGATGCAACCCTCTTTAAATCAGGTGCTTTCAGTTTGACTGCACATCAATCGAGTTCCTTTACCTTTGCGTACGCGTGGCCGGATAATTACCTGGCACACCCAATGCTCTATTCGGCTTGGGACGCATGCATCATCAGTCTTCTTTTCTCGGTATTGCATATCCTTAGTCAAGATGGGAGTGGACGAGACGTTTCGTTTGGAGACGCAACGCTTGCTCTATACTGATTACTTTCGTTTGGGCGCCCGCTTTGTGATTCGCTGTTGTACCACTCAAACAACCTTAGGCGGATAATCCCAGCATGACTTGCATTACTCTCGAACTGCACTCTTTTCTCAAACGTCATGGCTTGGTTCCCTCTCCCCCTCCATAAACTTAGAAGAAAAAGCAAATCGAGCTGGCTAGACATCGCCCATGTCTAGAAGCCTCCGGTCATGCGTCAGAGGTTTCATCTGTTTCCTTTTAGTAAACGCTTGGTGAATCTGTTCGCCTAGCATCTCCGTTCAAGCTCGCCCTGCCTTGAGAGGGTGGGTTACCGTAGCATAGCAAGCAGCTCATTGTTTTTTATTAATTTTTAATTCAATTTTTTTTTGCTTTTTTATCACACACTCACCCCGCAGCCCATTTGCGCTCTTTACGACACCTTCGTCAAACCCTGGGAGGATAAATTGCTGTTAGCAGATGCAAAGGAAAACTTCAGTTAATTGTGCGTCCGAAAGTTCTCGGCCCCAGTATTTTTCTTGCTGAAGGGATCTGCATTTCTTCTTGTTTGTGTTCTCACGTCCTCTTACATACATGCATCTTCGCCGACAGTGTAACCCCAGGGGTGGATGCCAAGGTATGCGTGTGTCAGTACCTTGGGATGGCTGATGAGTACTTTTGGTGCTATGTTGACCTGTGAATGTCCATGACACGTCTCGCTTTCGGGGAACGAATAATAGCAACTCGAAGGCATCAATTGTCTGGGGCAAGGGACAGGGGAATGGTGTGCGACGTCAATTTAGCGCTGTCCTGCATATCGCTGATACTGCAATCTCCTTCGTTGGGTGCTCATTTCATCACCAGGATTCTTTTCATTGTCGTTTGTTTGCAAGGTGTCCGGCGCCTCCCACCGCCCAGGTGCCACCGCCTCTGGCGTACTTCTTGGGCCACACACCCAGCCGCCATTTCCGTTTCATTTTCCCCTTCTACAATACTTCTTTTTTTTTTTTTTTTTCTTTCTTGTTCCTGTTGTGAGCTTTCTTATCCAAAGCATAGCGTCGTACCCTGACTGACTCTCAACCTGCCGAGACACAGGTACCTTGGAATCGTGCCTCCATTTGTGCTCCATTGCACCGAGTTGAGTTGACCTGGCTTTGATTCCCATCCGCTGTAGCTTCATCTCGTCTATGGCAAAGGAACCAACCATACGCACCGCCACTGTTCACTAATCCCCCTAACCCAAGACGAACGACGGATTTCCCGGCTTGCCCTTGCCGGTGGTGTCGCTGGCGTGCTATTAGGCGAATTTTGGACTTACCGCGTTCCCGCTTCTTTGGCCTAGACTCCCGCCCCCTGTCATCCATCGTTCCAACCTCTGAGACTAGTACGTGCAGTACCTGACGGGGATTGGACTTGAAGCGACTGGGCATTTACGCCAAGTCTGTCGGAGATAGCCTCAAGGTCCCGTCAACTTACATTAATCATTCCTCCGACCTTCATTGCTTCCGCTTACGCCAGATTTCAGCACGTCCTGGATCCCCAAACTATCGATAATTCCGGCCCCAGCCTGTTTCTTGGAGGTTCGCGCCAGCAACAACACCAATCTTTGTGTTTGCTCATGGGCGCCGCTCCATTTGAGTAGTCCCAATGGAGCAAACCTTTATGACAATCCATAGTGAGTCGTGTGCACAAGCCATTCGTATCTTGCTTTCTCTGACTTGGTTTTGTAATAGACTTGACTCCGGATGCCAACATTCTCTTCGCATCCGAGTCTATTGTTGATATCCTTGGATATAGTCCTCAAGAGGTTCTTGGTAGATCCAGCTTTGACTACTTCCATCCAGACGAAGTGCCTTTCGCACGCTCTGTTCATAGCCGTGGCGTTCTGCTTGACAAAGCAGCTGTTCTGCATTATTGTCGCATACTTTCTAGCGATGGTCGTTGGATTGGCTGCGAGTGTTGCTTCACCATTGTGCATGATGTTCTTGTAGCATGCACGAGTATTTACCGGCGTGGAGAAAAGAGTGAGAGTACGTCTTGAAATGAGCCCACTGAACAAGGGTCCTTTTGGCTCGAATTTTTACGTGTTGAAGCTGACCCAGCATATAGGGCGAGCCATTGAGGCACCCCAAATTCGGCGCCTATTCTCATGTTCACCACGAGATCCTCGCTATCATATGTTGGAGCACCTGTCTCCCAAATTTAAAACCCCCCCTATGGAACGCGAACCTCGAGCTGCTCTCATCCTCAATCGGTTCAGCAGGACGCTTACTGTCATGTTTGCAACAGAAGCAATCAGTACTATTCTTGGCGTCTCATCTGACCAGGTTCGACACAAAAGCTTTTATGAATGCATTCGGGAAAGTTCATTGAGTGATGCGTTTAAATGTGTGGAGAGTGCGAAGGCAAATGATTCTATTGCATATCTACGCTTCTGGTCGAGGGATCCCCGTCGACCAGAGGATTTTGAGTCTGAAGATGAGACCGACGAGGGTGATGATGAAAGCAACGAACAAGACGAGGAGAACGAGGCTTACGATCTCCTAGAGTTTAATAATGATGATATGCAACGGGGAATGTTCCCCTCGTCCGACCAACATTTACCGCAGAGTCGTCGTTCATCGGATTCAGAGGGCGGTGGCGTCAGACTAAACGACAATATGGACATTGATTTACAACAACGGCCAAGCCCTCTGATTAAAACCGAACCCGATCTGGATTCTGGAAATGCAGGCCCTTCATCAGAACAACAGGCTGTGTCAGGGGCAGTAACCTCCGAGTCCGAAACCGCCCCTCATTCATCTTCCACATGGACCTCCTCAGCATCCACATTGGATACTGAAAATAACTCTTCCAGGATACGTAGCCGTACCCGAAGACGTTTGGCACCTTCGGTTGAACTTGAGGCCGTTGTGTCTTGTACTTCGGATGGTCTGGTTGTCATCCTCCGTCGAGCGCGGCCACCTCTTCCTGGACTCCACCCCCCTCTTGTCCGTTCCGAATTTGACAATGGTCTCTTTGCCGCGCCTTGGGGACAACAGCCTATTCGCCCCCATCAACCCCTAGAAAGACCCAATGATTTCCAAACCCCACATGGGTCTCAGCATGTGCCATTTCACAGTGGTATGAAGGCTACAGGAGGGCCACCATTAGAACAATTGATGAGCTCGATTCGGGATGTTGCAGTATTTGCCTGGGCGCTTGTTGGAATTAATGGAAACATTGCCTCGTACAGCCGAGGCTTTCCAAATGGCGAAGCAGAGCCTCCAGATGGCCTCCCAATCTGGGATCCAACAGCCCCGCCGTCATCATATATGGGCCCAGAGAATCAGGCGGCTCGACGTTGGCTAAGTTATCAGACCCAACAGGGCGAATCATCGAGACAAGAGAGGCCGTTCCATGGCGAATCTTCGCGAAGCGTACTAGAAATAAACAACTCGAATATACCGAGTCATAGAAATTATTCTTTTGGGAACGAAAACAGGTGGCCGTCACAGACGCGACTAGGAGAATCGTCCTCGTGGTATGAACATCAGACATATGCCCCCACCTCCCAAGGTGTGAATGAATACCAAAGTAATGATCGAAGACCTCAGCCATTAGACGAATGGAATGAAGGCAACATGTCTGGCAACTACCGGCCATACTCCTCCCGAGAAGAATCAGGACATTATAGGTAGCCTTAGTATCATTCTCATTTACAGGGGGTTTTGTACAGGGTTTCTTCAAATTAAGAATAAAGGGTGGATTTTTGGTGCAATCATCTACATTGCAAAGCATCAGAATGGACCACGAATAACATGAAGCATATGAAGCGCCTGATTATTGATGTTGGCCAACCCTTGTGTTAGGTCCCAGATACCCTTGGTAGTAATAACGAGTGAACTTTTTCTTTTTTTAATAAGTATGACCGATTTTTTGGGATTATTTAAGCCTGAGGCTCATATGGACACGCTACTTTAAAAATTATCTAATGTTTTATGCCAGTCTACTGATCACTCACTTATTACTGCTTGAGTTGAATTTCGGATGGGTGCGGCCGACTGGTACGTACTCACTGCCCCGTTCAGGCACCGGTGTTTGTGTGATTGGCTGTGGCCAATTAGAAGCTTGGACCACATATCTCGCAGGGGCGTGGAGAGGCTACCGTGGAAGTTTCGCATCATGTTCAGGGCAGTACTTCTGAGATACGTCAGCTTTAACCTCCAAACAATTCTGCTTCTTCATCAAGCCCTGCTCAGCACCACCCGATCAACCAAATCACAAGAGCGCGCCAGACTATCAAGCAAACAACTCCCAGTCCCAAAAAGGAGATCAAAACAGTACTGTGCTGCTAGCCCCTCTGCGGGACCTCTGCAGCAATGGCGTCCAGCGCTCGAGGCCACTATGAGAATCCACCTTTGGATGACGATGACATGATGATCGACCCCGACGATGGTATGATAGGCTTCAAGTGGCTGTTCTGATAGATACTGCTAGACAATTTGTATGTTGATCAAGATGCACTAACACAACCCAGCTGATCTCAACGATTTCGATGACCCCCTTGGAAACAACTCGGCGCGACAGCCTCTTACGGGCAACATCGGCTCCAGCTCATCCTCGCAACCCACCAACGAAGGTTACCTGACGTCGCGAATCCCCGGCGAAGACCGAAGAGCCCCTCAGAATACAATTGATGAGTCCGTATGGGAGACATTGCGCCGTGACCTGCTCGCGGTTTGGGCAAAGCTTAGGGAGGTTCTCTACCCGAGATATCTATTGGGCGGCACGATGTTTGATTCTGATACAGGCTTCCGGGGAGCTTATTCTAATATTCGTGGTGCTGGCATCTCGGGTACGAGGGAGGAGCTCACGGGACTGGCCAGCCGCGTGGTTGACGCTGAAGCTCTCCTCCAGAGTAACATGACCCCTGGTTTGCGCGATTGGGATCTCTGGGGCCCCCTCATATTCTGCTTGCTTCTCAGTGTTCTGCTGAGCTTTACTGCTGGCGCAGAACAGAGGGATCATGTTTTCAGTGGTGTCTTTGCAATGATTTGGATTGGTGAGGCGGTAGTGACGCTCCAGATTAAGCTACTGGGAGGCAACATGTACGTCTCTGCTTTCTTACAGGCTCTTGCAGATTCATTTTTGCTGACAATATCAACAGTTCTTTTGCTCAGAGCGTCTGTATTATCGGCTACACTCTGTTCCCTTTGGTTCTTGCTGCCATGATGTCTGCGCTGGGACTTCACTGGATCGCCCGGATACCCATTTATCTCCTCTTAGTCGCTTGGTCTCTTGCTGCTGGAGTGAGTATCTTGGGCGGTAGTGGTGTGGTGAAGAACCGGGTAGCCATCGCAGTCTATCCTCTGTTTGTCTTCTACCTAGGTCTGGGCTGCCTGTGCTTCATTAGCTAAACGAGAGCTTGGTGTTTCCCGCCAGAAGGGACATTTCTCATGTACGAAGGATGGAAGCGGAGAGTATGGGAAGAGTGGAAACATGATATGTACTTTTACATGGAGCGCATTGCGTCGTTCAACAACAACAGCTATCGAGATGAGGCAATTGGGTGTTTGTCTACTGCCGCTACTTATTGTTAAGTTATCAATGAGGACAACATATGCATTTCTTGCGTCCTGGGAATGAAAATGTGGCTAGATTGTTTTTAAATAGAGGGAAACTCCGTTCCCTCTTGCTGTAAAATTGTCATTTATCTGCATTAGTGGGGAGTTGATGCAGTGCATATGCTGGGTGGGGGTCCACTCGATGATTTGGTTTTGGCGAAGACAGATGATGGTGGCTGCCACAGGTCAAGAGAAATGGCTGAAATTCCTGGCCCTTGTGTTTGGCTGGAGGATGGGTATAATGCTGCAGACATAGGCAAGCGCATTATGTGGTTTGGCTGATCATTCATGCATGATGTGGTGCAGTCCTCTTTTAGGTGATATAGTAGATATGAGCCGTGTAATTTTAGTGTACAAACAAACACAAGTTATTCCACGCGCTGTCTGAGTCAAGTATTAAACAAGATTGCATGCTCCAAGCTACCACCCGTTTTGCGTGCTGATTAGCGATTGACACACATCCAATAGCTGCATTACCCCTCCTTCTGGCATCTACCTACACCTACTCTGAAGGTGGTAAGCGTGGGCGGTGAAGGTTTTAGTTGGTTTTGACATCTGCAACTGTACAGCCTTGATTGGAGGAGGAGACGCTACGCCAGTGCTCGGGTCTCCTCAGCCGCTGGCGCTGGGCCTAAGTCTTCAGTGTTCACAGACGTCGACAACTACCAACTAACAATACCAACCAGTCTTTGATTTGACAAGGACGTCTTTGTATGAGCGCGTGGGACCTGTCTTTCCTCATTTCGGCAGTCTTTGTTCTCCGTTATTACGATTCGAGATATAGCTGGTGAGCTGCCCTGCGAGAACCCACACTAAACAGCCCCATTTCCTTATCCTGTGCCGCCGCGCTTCGTTTTAATCTGGTCGACTTTCTCCATCCCATCGTCATCCAACCGCAAACGCACCGCACCGCACCGTACCACATACCAGACTGCCACACCCGCTCAGTCAGTCCGCCATGGCCGATGACGCTCCAGACGCCAGCCCTCAGACCGAGCCCGTCAACATTGAAACCAAGGAGGACGCTGAGACTCGCGCGGCCCGCCGCGAGCTGAAGCAGTCGTCCATCTCCGACCCGGCTCCAGACACTGCTCACTCCGACACCCCCTCTGCTGCTAACAGCACCGCTCGCCCTGCTACCCCAGCCGAAAACTCTACCGATACTGCAGAAGACGATATGAGGGACCAGGTTACGTCGCCCAAGAAGAAGCGCGCACACGACCAGCTCGAGGGCGAGACAGATACCAACGACAACGATGCGACCAGTATAGCCTCATCAGATTCTGCTAAGGACCGAGCCCTGCGCCTGGAGCCCGAGAAGAAGCGACACCGAGACGACGAGCCCAACGAGGTAAGCCTGGCACGCCGGCGGCAATTTTGACGCTGCCAGCACATCGTACATTCTACTAACGCACCTCTAGACTTCAAAGGCGAAAGACGACAACGGTGAGGCTAACAAATCGCCATCTAAGAAAAACCCACCTCAAACCTCGGCCAGCGCCTTTGCCAGCTCGACATTTGGCAAACTCTCATCCGGAACCTCACCATTCGCTGCCCTGGGCGCCAGTAAAGGAAGCGCCTTTGGGTCCTCTGGTACCTCCGCTCTTACTTCTTTCGCCTCTACATCTGCGGCCCCCCCAGCCCAGCCCACTACTGCCCCCAAGTTGACCTTTGGCAGCGCGACCGGTGCATCACCTTTTGCTAGCGTCTCCTCTGGGGCTAATGGATTCGGAGGCAGTCTGGGCAGTAGCCCTTTTGGGTCTGCGCTAGGGGGTATTAAGCCGCTTGGTAGTTTTGCTGCTCCTGGCGGAGATGCACTCAAGACTAGCAAAGCCAGCAAGCCGTTTGGCGCTCCCGATAGCGATGCAGAACAAAGTGAGGGGGATGAATCAGGTGATGAAAAGGATCAATCGGAGGAGCCTGAGCGAGCGCAGTCGCCAGAAAAGGAATCGGATGATAAGAAAAAGCCGAAACTCCACAAAAGTAAGTGAAATGTTCAACTTTTGATAAACGCGCTGTATCTAACCCTATGCAGTTGCGGTAGACGATGGCGAGACGGGCGAGACAACGATCACATCTGTAAGAGCAAAGATGTTTTTTCATGACAAGGAAGCAGGGTGGAAAGAACGGGGCGCGGGCATGTTAAAAATTAACGTTCCACAAGCATGTGTCGAATTTGACGATGCCGGCACTGTTATCCCCGGCTCCTTTGACGCCTCTACACTAGATGGTGGTGATGAGGCAGACGCACAAGGCCATAAAGTGGTCCGCCTCCTCCTGCGACAGGATCAGACACATCGTGTCATTCTCAACTCTGTGGTTTTACCTACAATGAAGTTCCAAGAAAAGGCCTCGTTGAAGTCTGTTAGTATTCTCTTCACGGCCTTTGAGGGCGAGCCTGCGAAGCCCGTGAATATCACAATGAGGGTAAAATTCCCCTCCCTTCTATTGCAATTCATTGTTGTTTACTAACTTTATATTTAGATGACTGCTGCAAACGCCAAGATATTCATGAATGAGATCAGCATGATCCAAAAAGAACTTCTGAGCAGTACCTAGGCGTTACAGCTTGAAGACTCTAAATTTTAGCAACTCGATAATGGTGCAATAGCCGGTTCCCCAGCCGATTACTACCCTTTCTGGGATCTATATACCTCAGATGGATTTATTTTTGATCAAACGGACGGTTGCGCGACACGGGCTGAGAGCCCATCAAGGCCATCATAAGCGAGTGGCCTTAAGAATACGAGGTAATGCCCGGTTTGGCACAGAAGTGTTCATACAAGGAAGGATATTTGTGGTTTGACTGCCAACTATCTGGGTAAACCAGCATGGATAGAATTGTGTATACCGGAAGGTTGGGTGCCAAAAGACGTTGAGAGTTGGAAGAAATGGAGGCTTTGCATCCTTTCTGGATCCTGATCAGCAAGCCGACCCTGGAGTTGAGGATGTGACTCGTAGTTATGCCAATAAACGCACTTTGTATTCCCATACTTGTTATCATTGCTTGAAATAGAGACATGCTGGGGATATTTTTCCTCTTTGGCCTCAGGGGAAGTTGATGTTTGCCCACGTGATTTGGCGTCAGTTCCGCGACAGTCTGTTCTCTCTATGTAGACGGTCTTTTTTTTTTAAAAAAAAAAAAAAAACTTAAAAAAAAAACTTCACAAGCCTTGAAACTAAGTCGTGCAACCCATTCCAGCCGCCCTACATTCGGGAATATTTGTGACCTTTATGTACAGATGAATCCTTTTTCTTGACTAGGATGCCCGACCGAAATACTGATAGTGAGGTCGATGGATCTGATTCCTCATCACGCAAAGGCAAGCGCAAGCGTGAATCAGGCCATGGGGCTGATTCATCGGATTCTGCGAGTGCAAAACCCAATGGCAAAGGAGCTAAATCAGGGCCGCGTGGCAAAAAGCCAGCTGGGGCGATAGTCCCGTGCTTGATTGAGTGGCCTGAGGTGTTCAAGACGTTGGAAAAGACGTATCGGGCCTTGAACCTGGTGTTCACATTTTGTTGCACCCGCAAACATATTGCAACAACATTTGAAAATCTCAAATCCGCCGTTGAATCACAAACAAAGCGCAGCTTGTCCATCGAAGATATCGCTTCAATGGTCGCACTTCGCCCGGGTGGCATCAATTTTGCCTATGTAGACGAGATCACGCTGCAACTTGACGTCAGAAGCATGGAAAGGGATCAAATCTTTCGAACAGGAAATTCGTCCAAGTCCCAGGTCCCAGCATACGATGCGTCAGTCGGCGGTGTGAGTGGAAGAGAAAGTCTTGAGGAGTCTGGAAAGAAGGACTGCGAGCAGGAGCCTGCGAGCCACGAGGTGCTCTTCTTCGAGTTCATCGATGGTGACCTCAAAAGACAAGTTCCGGGCAAGTCGGGTGAGCCGACAAATCCCAACCGCAAGCTCCGCGAGGAGCAGTTAAAAATGCCGGTTTTTAGCCAAAAACAGATGACGACGTTGATTGAAAAAAGGAACCAAAAATTCAATAACGCCATCAATATCTTTATTAACAAATGTATAGAAGAGAAAGTAGATCCCGGGATCGCTCTAGCAGAACAAACAAAGGCGTACATTCCAATGCCGAGTGTCGCAGCCGACGAGAACATTAAAAAATCACATGAGAGCGTCCCGGAGAAAATTCCCAAAGACCGAAAGTCGATACCTGAAATCATACAGGAGTTGAAAGAAAGCCCTTGGTATACTGGACAAATTGTACCAGATGGTCACCGAGTTTTTGAACCCCAAAATGCTATATATGGCGACCTCCACTTTCTCCTCAGTCAAGACTTGGTCAATGCCTTATATAATGCTAAAGGTATAATACAATTCTATGCCCACCAGGCAGAAGCTCTCAATAGCCTTCATGAAGGCCAGAATGTCGTAGTATCGACTTCCACCAGCTCCGGGAAAAGTTTGATCTACCAGCTGCCCATCCTCTATGCTCTTGAGAAAGACTATAGCTCACGAGCCATGTACATATTCCCAACCAAAGCATTAGCCCAGGACCAGAAACGGAGTCTGAAGGAGATGCTGAGCTATATGCCTAACCTTCAAAACGTCATGGTTGAAACATTCGATGGCGATACCCCCATGAGCGAACGAAATGCTATTCGTGAAGAAGCACGAATCATATTCACGAACCCCGATATGCTTCATGTCACAATCCTTCCACAAGAAGAGCGATGGAGAACGTTTCTAAAGAATCTAAAATATGTTGTTGGTACGTAATGCTGCATTTTAAACTTATTCTTTGATTGACGGTGCAATAGTTGATGAATTGCACTATTACAATGGTCAAATGGGATCGCACGTGGCATTCATTATGCGAAGACTGCGACGAGTCTGTGCTGCTGTGGGAAACCGACGAATCAAGTTTATATCGTGTTCCGCCACAGTTTCCAACCCCAAAGAACATTTCGAGACCATTTTTGGCATCGATGACGTCCGATTGATCGATTATGATGGGTCGCCGTCGGGACGCAAGGAATTCCTGTGTTGGAATACGCCGTATAAAGACCCAGGCGATCCAGCCTCGGGTCGTGGAAATGCAAAACTTGAGTGCGCGCGTCTCTTCTGTGCTCTCATGCTTAGAGGGGTACGGATCATTGCATTTTGCAGAATTCGCCTTCAGTGCGAGGTCTTGGTTAGCGCAATCAAGTCTGAATTGGAGTCGCTCGGTAGACACGAGTGTGTAAATCTTGTGATGGGATACAGAGGCGGGTATACGCCACAGGACCGTCGAAGGATCGAAAAAGAAATGTTTGATGGCAAGATTCTGGGAATTGTAGCAACCAGTGCCTTGGAACTTGGCATTGACATTGGCTCACTAGATTGTGTCATGACCTGGAGTTTCCCGTACACAATCGCCAACCTCCGTCAACAAAGTGGCCGTGCAGGTCGCCGTAACAAAGACTCACTCTCCATTTTAGTGGGGGATTGCTTTCCTACTGATCAGCACTACATGCAAAACCCTGATGAGCTGTTCACAAAACCCAATGGGCAGCTTCAGGTGGACTTGGAGAATATGCTTGTTCGAGAAGGTCATGTTCAATGTGCTGCATATGAGATGCCGATTAAGCCGAAAGAAGATGCACAGTATTTTGGGAAAGATCTGCCAAAAATTTGCCTGGAACGACTACTGCGAGACGAACTAGGATTCTATCACTGCCATGACCGCTTCCGACCAATCCCAGCCAAGTATGTGGCTATTCGAGACACAGAGGACGAACATTTTGCCATTGTGGACATTACCAGCGGTCGATACGAAGTCCTAGAGGAGCTGGAGGCCTCCAGGGCAACCTTTACCATCTACGATGGTGCAATATTCTTGCATCAAGGCAACTCGTATCTTGTAAGAGACTTTTTGCCAGATAAACGGATGGCAAAAGTGGAAAGGGTCAAAGTGGACTGGACTACGATCCAACGAGACTTTACGGACGTTGATCCTACAGAAATAGAAGCTATTCGAAAGATTTCTGGATCCCTGGTCCACGCATACTACGGCACCATCAAAATTCAACAAAATGTCTTCGGGTTCTTCAAAGTGGACCAAAAAGGACGAGTATTAGATGCAGTACAAGTGGACAATCCGCCTGTCATTCGGTTTAGCAAGGGTATGTGGTTGGATGTGCCAAAGAAGGCAATCGACATACTTCAGGAAAAGCACCTTCATGTTGCCGCCGGAATCCACGCAGCAGAGCATGCAATCATGAGTTTACTTCCCACCTTTGTAATTAGCATGCCGGGGGATGTGCGGACCGAATGCAAGGTGGCGCAAAAGGAGTTTGCCAAACAAGAAACCAAAAGAAAGCGGCCGGCACGACTCACATTTTATGATACCAAAGGCGGAGCGGGAGGGTCAGGGATCAGCACCAAGGCGTTCGACCACATTGACCAACTATTGAGAGACGCCTTGCAGCGAGTGGAGGCCTGTGAGTGTGAGCGCGGCTGCGTGGAGTGTGTGGCGTCGGAGCTGTGCAAAGAGTCAAATGAGGTTATGAGCAAGACAGGAAGTCGAGTGGTGCTAAGGAGCCTTTTGAACCAAGACATTGACATTGACTCGTTGCCGATGGGTCCGGAGGCGTCCGCACCAGTGGGGGTTGAGACTGTAGTAGTTGCACAGCCAGTGCCATACAGACCAAGGGACTCGCCAGCTAAAGACACAAATTCGGGACAAATGCAGCTGGAGGATGGAATTGACGATGTCCACGATTCATCAAGGACTCTGGCAGAAAGCGGCGAGAACTTGAAGAGACAGACAGAGTATGAATAGGATATGAGGCCCTACCCCAGACCAGAGGGGGAACACCATGGTTTCAAGATGTGCAATATTTGCGAAGACGGTCTCTATGTGACTGCGCCAGGATGTGATGGCCTATGCGGCAGAATTCCTGGGTAAGCCAAAGACTGGTCTAGAACTTCATCCAAATGGCCTCGAGGATAGTGGCGCCAAGCCGGGACTGGATCGGCGCCAAATCAAGACCAAAAGCAAACCATACAAATCTCGGACTTGGCGCCGGCTGAAGCACCAACCCAAGGCAGGGTGTGGAACGGGTTTAGTGGGTGGTGGAAGTGGCAGGGAAAAGGCACCGACCAGGAAATCGGCACGGTCGAGCGGTGATGGTGATGATGATGAGGTGCAGTGCATAACTCAGTGGGCGACATCGTGTCAGCACGATAATGGATGATGACGAGTGTCACACTGTGCATGGCAGGGCTGTAAGCGGATCTTGGGTGCCGGTTTGCCAAGAAACTACCCGATAACGGTCGAAGGCGATGAGGGCTAAGCTTTTGGTAAGCAGGGGGCATTCCCGGTCAGGTGGTTGGGCATTGGAGAGCCAGGAAATCATGCTGTTGGTGGAACCGATCTTGGGTCGCAGCATAGCTTTCCGCGGGGGAGGCGGTGGATGGGAAGCGCGAGAAATCTTGGCATGAATGTGATGAAACTTGGCATTGAAGGAAAGTCTGGCTACCAAGCCCACGATGAGACAATTGCGGACACCGGCATAGGTTGGGAATAGCCGTCTTCATTACCATTGCCGGCATGCCCACTCAGCCCTCCTCAATTGTGGGCGGTGCCTTTTGACTTGGTCTCGGACCAAAGTCCCTTCCATCCACCCTCGCTTTGATGTTTCTTTTTCTTCTTATTATTATAATTATTATCTGCACAGCCAGAGGATCTTTGTGCATAGTGCTGATACTACCTAGTCTAGTAGCTTGGCTAGCCTCGCACAGGACAATCCTGCGTCTAGGAACGGTATTGGGGGAACCTAAGCTTGGACATGCTTGCAGGCCACAAACCTCAATCAGAGGCCGCCCGAAAGGAAGTGCGGTGAATTTATGGCCCTGGGCCAGTGAGCGGAAGCCAAATCTAAAATTATACTGTAATTCCAACCCAAAATAAGGCCTGAAAGATGGTGCGGAAATGGGGGGAAGGGCTGAAAGGGCTGCAACCACACCACTGGCACAGCCAGCAGCCGGGCTGCCCGGGGTCCCTGGGCTGACCCCATGCTGGATCCCTGCCCCCTTGTCCCGCCGCGGGACCCTCAGACATTGTTTTTAGACCATTCAAGCCCCTGCAGCATGTTAGTTGTTTTGTGGCTGCTGCGCTGGACTTTTGCGCCCCTCTGGACCGACTACACCTGGTTAGTCGGTGATGTTAGGTATTAATCGAGACGATCATCCCTCTTCAAAACCACCAATTGCGCTCTGCCCCAGCGTGTGATCTTTCTCTTCTTCTTGAGCGCGCGAACCACCATCCCCAAGCCCAAGAACAGCTTCGAGAACAGCGTTGGGAACCGCTCCCAAAGCAACTCCCCCAATCGCCAACACATCCACTGACCGACATCCGCACGATCGCTGGTCCCAGAGTGGCATACGTCAGCCACCATGCCTCGTGATATTTATCGCGACTCCTCGCGCCGGCGTCGTCGCTCTCGCCATGGCTCCCGTCATGATTCTCGCCACGGTTCTCGTCAAGGCTCCCAGCGCTCGACTCACCGCGTTCCCCAAGACGATAGAGAGCTACCCCCGCCCAACACGTACAACGAGAAGAGAGCGCCGCCAAAGGTAGACCCGCGGGCACCCTGGATTCGACCTGCTGGAGAAAGTGGTCGCTCCGGCTTCCATCCCATCCACTTTGCTCACATCTCGTTCAAATCAGCCAGTCGAGCAAGTCTTCTGTGCAACTTCCTATGGCCTGTGGTTCCAGCTGCCATAGCTGTGCGATGTGAGACCTCCACTTGGGGAATAATCCCATTTTCACAGGCGAGTTTCCATAGCTAACCGCTTCTCAAACAGATGCTCTTCCCGACCACCATATCCTAATCTTCACTCTTGCTTACATCGCCATGGTTCCTTGTGCCAACATGATTGGTTTCGCTGGTCAGGAACTAGCACGAAAGCTACCCCACGTTTTTGGTGTTTTGGTTGAAATCACGTACGTCTTGGCCATCAGATTCAGCATGCTACTGGGCATGACTAACTTGGAATAGTTGTGGTTCTGTCGTTGAAATCGTCCTCTTCATGGTGCTTCTATCAAAGGATCTATTCTATGTCATCAAGGCCGCCATTTTGGGTTCTATTCTGGCCACAATGCTTCTATGTTTGGGGGCTTGTTTCTTTATTGGTGGTCTCTGGACTGAGGAGCAGTCTTTCAGCGAAGCTATTAGTGAAGCCGGAAGTGGTCTCCTCCTTACTGCGTAGGTCTACCCCAGCATGCTAACTGAACATCCTGCTAACTTATCCCCCAGTGGTGTTGCTCTGGCTGTCCCCACAGCTTTTGACAAGGGTATCTCAACAACAGATCTGGATGATGCAAACGTCCCTCACGCAGTTCTCCAAATCTCTCGCGTCGTTTCAGTTCTGCTTTTGATCGCCTACGGCGTGTACGCCTTTTTCCAGGCCCGCACCCATCATGGTATCTATGATGCCATCTTTGAGGAGGATGAACAGCGAGATCGCGACAGGGAAAAGGTTGAGGCCAAGCCCAAGCTCACCCTGACCGAGGCCACTATTGCTCTGTCTGTCTCCGTGGGTCTTGTCACGCACAACGCAATCATCCTCGTCTTCCAAATCGAGCCCGTTATCCACCACCACAAGGTCACTGATGCCTTCATGGGTCTCATTCTGGTGCCCCTTGTTGAGAAGTTTGCCGAGCATCTCACTGCCATTGACGAAGCTTGGGACAACCAGATGAATTTTGCTCTGTCCCACGTTCTCGGTGCTACCCTTCAGACAGCCCTCTTTACCGGTCCTCTGCCCGTAATCGTCGGGTGGGGCCTAAAGAAGGATATGGACCTCAGCTTTGATGTTTTCCATCTTGTCATGTTGATTCTGGCTATCCTCACAGTCGGTCGATTTTTGCAGGACCAGAAGAGCAATTATCTTGAAGGCTTCCTTCTCCTTACCCTTTACTTTGCCATTGCGTGTGGTGCCTGGTATTACCCCAATCCGGCAAGTGAAAGTGAGGGCGACAGCACCGAAACTTCCAACACCACCAGCTCGCACAGTGAGCGTTGGGCGTTTTAATTTTGAGCTCCCCTTGTACAGTCGTGCGCAAAAGAATGCTAAAGATCATTTTCTAATAGTCTCGATCTGGGATTTTGTCATCTTTATCATCTTCTAATTGATGTCACATTTACCCGCGGGATAGCGTATACATATTGTAGGAAGCATAGCGTGACAACATCAAGTACATTAGCCATCAGAATTTTTTTTATTTTTTTTTTTTTGCATGTCTGGAATTATGATTAGAGAATGCACAGGCTGAGCTAGGCGAAGAAAATTAAAAAATTTTGTCACTCAATATCAATCTAGAGCTTCCAATAAACCTTTAGTGTCTATTGTCCCTTTTCCCCAATCCAGTTTATTCATATCTTTCCTTTCGCACAATCCAACATATCAAGACAAGAATCTGGTAAATTTTATCCCAGGGTCTAAAAGAAAATAAGATCATCTTCCTTCCACCCCATTTCAAAGAAAATCTGCTTTGCACTCTTTTCCATTGGCTCGGGTCCACATACAAGTACTAATGCGTCTCCTTGGTCACTCGTAGTCAGTCCTCCAACTTCTTTTTCGTAGATTTCTTTCGTCAGCCGACCTTTCACTCCAGACCAAGCTTCGGGTGGCTTGGTGAGCGCATAGGTCAGCCTACAGCGTTTAGGGTTTGCTGCAGCCAGCTCGTCGAGCTCTGCCTTGCACAGAATGTCCTCCTCAGTGCGGTTACCATCCAATACGACACACTCCGTCGGATCATCAACGTCTTGGAGTACCGCACATAGAACCTGTCGTATTGGTGTGATTCCTGATCCGCCGCAAATCATAATGAAACGCCGGACGTGGCGAGTGCGTCCTCCAATGCTACATTCACCGCGACCTTTATACTCAAACTTTCCAACCGGACCCTTGAACTCGACCCAGTGTCCAAGCGGCAGGTGATCCAGCGATTGCGTCATCTTGCCTCCGGGACGCCCTGGCTGGTCGTAGTATATCTTGATAAGAACATCAAGTCGGCCGCGCTGTGCACCGTCGGAATAAGGTGTGTAGGCACGAATGATGGCCTCGCGAGTGACGGGATCACGAAGACGCATCATGAGATGTTGTCCAGTGGGGAGGCCGACTTGTTGTTCTTCATGGTTGAGTTGGAAGGAAAATATTTTCGTGTCGGACGAGATTGGGTCCTTGCGGTCAAGAATAGCCTTGCTCCATGCCTTCGCCTGGAAGAATATTGGCCGGTTCTCATCCGCCTCACCGGAGTCATCGCCGTCAGTCAGCGCCAAACGGGCTGCCTCGTCAAGAATGCCAATGTGATAGTCTGGCATCATTGCTTTGGCATTTTCGCTATCTGGGTCGAGTCAGTAACTATCCAACACAGAGTTAAACTGGGTTGGTTGGGTTTCTTACGAATAGTGACAAACTCCTCTGTTACATCCTGGCCAGCAGCTCCAAAAATGGACGCCGCGCCGCCGGGATGGCCTTCCAAGAATGCTGTGCCATCATAGACGTGTCCATTAACGACAAACCACGGCGCAACGTCGTTATCATTTTCCTTGAACTCTGTAGCGCTGATGGAGCGATCAACTTTCGGGTTAGTCATGCAAATCTCCTTTTCGGGCTCTTGCTCTACTGCTTCCTCTGCTTCACCAGAGACCTTCTCCCCCCAGAATCCGTTGGCTAGGTTTCCTCCCTCCTTTTTAACTCTCTCCATCCAACCACCCGGCATCAAGGCCGGCTGTGTGGGATGCTCGAATCGTAAACCATACTCTTCCTTGTGAATTACTACCCGAAACCAGGGGTTGTTCATCATGCCCAGGACACTCCAATACATGTCACGGGGCTGTACCATCATTGACTCATCCATGGCGCGAATCATGATATCATCTGCCGCCTGCATATCGTCAACCGTAATATCAAGCTCCCAGAAACACCAACAAAAACAAGTTTCCCGCCACCACATGTCCACCTTGCCCCCATATAAAGTGTCGCCCTCAACTGCGGAACGATACTCGTCTTCTGGATAGTGTATTTTTGCCAGTCTCCAAGACTTTCCCTTGTCCAATGTGACTTCAACTCTCGTAACTCGTCTTCCTCCACCACTGTATGCATATCCTCGTGCCAGGTATGAGCCGGCCGCACCCCCAAGTGACAACGCCTCGTTATGCCCAGGATAGCATATGGCACTGTTTACATTGAGGTCATATATTGCGTATTTCTCATCCTTCCAAACATCAGGCAAGTCAGCACTTGCTTCTGGTGTAATCATAGTAGGTAGCACCCGGTTGTCAAAGATATGATACCAGTTATCGCTGGGTTCAGAAGTGACGATGATTCTCTTGAGCCATTTGACGCTTCTTCCACCAATCTGTCCCGGAATGATTATCCTAACTGGTTTTCCATGATCAGGGTGCAGCGATTCACCATTCATCTTGTGAGCAACCATGACACCTCTATTGGGGTCCATACACCAGTTCAGTTTAATCGAGGTTCCGTAATAGCCATTGGGGAGCTTGTCGGCGCCTTCAAAACAAACGTACCTGGCACCTCTTCTTGGACGTGCGACCGCGAGCAGGTTGTGAATAGGCACACCGGTCCAAAGCGCCGTAGACAAGCCGGCAGCACCCCATGAGAAGCCCTTTGTTTTTCGGACCATATTTTGTTCTTTGCGCCGATTTCCAGCGCACACAAGTGTCACAGGGTATGTGTTCTGCTCGTAGTCGCTGAGCAGATCCCTTACGCTCATTATAAGCGGCCTTTCGACCATGCCCTCCACTGTAAACTCCCAACCAAGCATTTCTTCATCTTCACATTTGGGTACAGCCCCATGGTTGCGGACATAGTGAAGGTCCTCACTCGTCAGAAACCCTTCATTATATAGCTCACTGAGGGGAGCTTCGACGTTGAACGGGTGAACACCAGTGAGTCGGATCAAACGGGGGTCACGCCTGACATGGTTGTCTGGGGTCTTCAAGTCATCGGGTAAAACGTCTTTAGATCGAAAATTTGGTGGGAGAGGATATGGTTTTGGAAGTTCATGTGACGGAGTACTCTGTAAGTCTTGGAAACTACCTATTCGAGATGGCTTGGCGGTATCTGGAGGTGTTGGGGGATAACTGACGCTCGCTGACGAGGTCTCTGATGAGGTTTCTGAATGTTCAAGTATCGGCATAAGGGCCAATGTTGATGGTGCTTCCATCTGAAATGAATTGTGAGGTGACATAACAGAATGCACTATAGTAAATGGGTCAATTCATGGGAGAATTGCAAACGGTGGCGATCAATAACTGGCACATTTCTTGTGGCTACGTTGGGCAAGATAAGAGTACACGGGGCACCATCACGCATAAAAAGTTATCAATGTTACCATAGTTCTAAAAAGTAAGCGAGGAGATGCATTTTACAACTTGATTTGCGTCCGCGGAGGTTGCTAGCCATGGAGAGATAGGCCCACGATATTGGCGAATCAGGTGGTGTGATAAGGCGACAGGAGTTGTACCGGAGATGTGTGAACCGCGCCAGATCCACTCCATCAACAACTAAACATGGGGAGATAAAAAATGACCAATTGAGTCAGCCTAATTGACCATTGATCCCGCGCCCGCTCAAGTTTCCATAAGAAAGCCAAGCCTGCGTATTCGGGGATTTCTAGCCGTAGTGGAAGAACTTCTCACATCATCGCTGTGTGATGTGGTAGGAGAACAAATGGGAAGCAGCGAGCGCTGGTCACGTTTCCCACGCCGGCACAATAGCTAGACATGACCTAATTACCTACACAAACGGCCGTCGCTTTTTATTTCTTCCAAGTGTTGCGTCATATTCCTTCGGCCTTTAGTTTGGGGCGTAGCAAGAAGGAATCAGGCCAGATTCCAAACTGTGACCAATGTATTAGTCAATTCCTCGTTGGTTTTAGTAAACGATCATACAAATACCAATAACTTAAAATCTATGTCACAATTATATTATATCCAATATTTGGCATTGTCAATATCCTTGAGTGGTCAATAGGAGGAACAATTGTCCGCAACTCTCTTAGGTTAAGACTAGAAGACTTTGAATGAACCATGTTGTCGTAGCATTCTGGTGCACAATGGTCTCCCAATATGCCATTATTTAAAAGATCGATTTCTTTCATTAGAATCCCCCGTCTTTTACACTAACTTGAGCTCCCTAATTTGGGAGCTATTTAATTGTTGCGTGCAGCAAGCAAATCAAACCGGGTCCTGTACATGGCGGTTCTTTCGTTCTTTTTTTCTTTATCAAACTAATAATATATATGCTTAGCTACAGCGTACAAAATCCAAACTTCCTCTTAATCTGTCCTCATAGACACGCTAAGTTCGTGCATCAGCCTTAGTCGTGCCTAATAGCTATGCTTTCTGAGCACCGGAGCTTATGTCATCGAGTGTGTTATTATTGTTATTTATTTTGTTTGGTAAGGGTCCTCTTCTATTTATCACTGTTTGGTTGTGTGCTTCTGGTGTCCCTGGATTTGTTCGCTAATTAAAATCTTGTTGGGGGATGAGGCAAGCTTGGGTGCCCGGTTTGCGTCTTCTCTCGTGTGGCGGCGTTCTTCCGGTTGAGGAGAAATTAGTCACAAGAAGAGCACTGGTTTTTCCTATGCATAGAATAAAACGGTGAAATATAGCGATAACAAGCAGTTATTTTTCTCTCAAAACCATTAAACAGAAGCAATTTATATTAGCTCACATCCATATCCGCTTCGTGGTCTTTTTACACACGAAATCTTAGCAGCTGCAGGGTAGGTGTGAGCAAGGCGTGTGAATGTGCAGTGGCCAGGTACGTATCCACTGTGCCTGATTACTGATGATAGGGCACCCATTCTCATTGCAACCCTTCTGCCGACAAGTCGCGCCTAACATCACGTCAAAGGCCAAGTCGGTCGCCAAACACCAGAGACGCCTCTTGCGCTGCCCTGCTCGATCACCTTGTCCTGCCTCGCCGGATGCACCCATGTTGACTCTGCTTGACCCCTTGCATCACTATATCCCGGGGCAGCACATCCCTTAGCAGTCCCTCTCTACGCCGAATGTAGCGCCACCCCGACTCAATCATCTAACTGCCGCCTTGTTTACTTCATCGCCGCATCTTGATCCAGCATGGATCGCGCAAGGAAGCGTATGCCCCCAGCCCACCTCACTCGGAGCTTTCGCATGCAGTTTTATTCACCGATTCTCTAGGCGAACTGTGCGCTCTGAACGAAAGGGCTTGGGACGATGAGAAAGGTTCATATCCAATTCTACCCCACCACTCCTCCCCGCTCCTGTTAACCACCCAGGTTTAGGTCTTTTCCCCGTTAGCAAGACGCTCGATTCCTCCCTGAAGAAGAACACCGCATTTATTAAGCGCCTCCGGACCGCTATAACATCTGCTACCCTGGCCACTTTTCTCCAAGAAATCCGAACCCTCAGCTTGCACAAGTATCTCTCCGAAATTATATCCGCTTGCTATGAAGGGCTCTGCAGGCTCAAGTCGCCTGGCGAGATTGAAGCTGGCGTCGAGATCGTCAGCGCTCTCCACCAACGCTTCGGGCCAGGCGAGTTCACCGAATACCTGGCATGGCTGCTTGGAAAAGGTATGGCGACCCCAGATAAAGGTGTCCTCAAGGCGCTCGCACCTGAAGTCCGCGAGAAGGAGGAGAAGGAGCGCATCACTCGCCAGCGAGCACTTTTGCGCGTGGTCACAGAATTGTGGTTAGTAGGCGCCATTAGAACCCTCGACGATGCGACCCGTCCCGACGACACAACTAAAGGCGCCGCTGGTAAATCGGCCGAAATTAAACCACGAAGCAGTTCTAGCAAGGGGGGTGCTGCTGAGCCTTTCCCTCTCGAAGTTCTTAAGGACCTCCTCGGATACGATCGCGAACACGCAAACCTCCCGCTCCTCGTCATATTTGTCAAGTCCTTTAGTTGGGATATCTTGGGGGTTAAACCTACTGGGGCCGAGGGCCGAAAGACAATCGAGGAAGATGGTCTCGCAATCGCCGCCAATGGAGACGCCCATGATGATGGAGCCGAAGAGCCCGAAACCTCTTCATCCGCCGACCAACCCCTTACTGAACCTGAATTACGAGATCGTTTTCGAAGCGTTTTGAAGAAATATTTCGATGATGTAAAGGCACATGTTGTCAGGGACCAAAAATCTATTCAGTCGCAGGCTAGGCGTAATGCTGAAGCATATGTCAAGTCAGGCGAAGTTTTCGAAGACCGACAGGCCAATTATGAGAAACAAGTCAAAGCCCAGGAGCGCTTAGTATCTAATGCGCAAGTAATTGCGGATGCTATTGGCGCCGACATGCCTGATTTGAAGGATGCAGATGATTCTTTGGGGGCCTCGAATGGATCCATCGGTCTTGTTAAGACAGGTGATTATCTACGATCGATGGGAGATGGGGCTGGGATCTGGGAAGATGAAGACGAGCGCCGTTTCTATGAAAACTTGGTCGATCTTAAGGGCAAAGTGCCGCCTATCCTACTTGAAGACGGCAAGAAGAAAAAGCCGGACTCCGACGAACAAGTAGGGAAAAAGATTGAACAAACTGAAACACCTGAGACGCCAAAACCCACTGACCCTGCCGACGACCAATCGACAGCAATCGCAAATAAGACAATCGGTGCTCAAGTTGATGCTTTACTCGCTCGTTTGCCTGAGCTGACAAACAAGGATATCGTCGACCAAACAGCGATTGATTTCTGCTTTCTCAATTCTAAAGCCTCTCGCAACCGACTAGTCAAGGCATTGACTGAGGTACCTAAAGGTCGAAGTGATTTGCTTCCATGTTGGGCCCGTCTCGTTGCCACCCTAGGACGATACATGCCAGATGTCCCCAAAGGTCTGGTCGAGTATCTCGACGCCGAATTCAGAAGCTTACAGCGTCGCAAAGAGAAGGACTTCCTTGGCCAAGTTAGATTGAGTAACATTCGTTACCTTGCAGAGCTGACTAAGTTTGGAATCGTCCCTGAACATGTTGTTTTCCACTGCCTTAAGGTTAGCTTGGATGATTTCTCTCGCATGAATATCGAGATTTTATGTAACCTCATCGAGAACTGCGGCCGTTATCTCCTTAGAAACCCCGAGACAGCCCCGCGAATGGCGAGCTTTCTGGAAACCTTGCAGCGAAAGAAGTCTGTTCAGCATATTGGCCAACCCGAGCGCATGCTCATTGATAATGCTGTCTACTATGTTGACCCGCCAGAGAGACCTGCTATTGAACAGAAAGAGAGGACCCCTATGGAGCTTTTTATTCGAAAGCTTATATACGTCGATATGACCAAGAGGAATTATAGCAAGATCTTGAAGCAAATTCGCCGGCTCCACTGGGAAGAGGCCGAGGTTGTTGCTATTCTGGAAAAGGTCTTTTCGAAGCCAGGAAAAGTCAAATATGGGAGCGTTCACCTTCTTGGTATCTTGCTGAGTGCCCTTTACCGCTATCACCCTGCTTTTGTTGTTAAGGTTATCGATAATGTGATCGAGTCGATTAGCTTTGGTCTTGAGCAAAATGATTATCGGTTCTCTCAGAGAAGAGTTGCTGAGGTCAAATACCTTGGTGAGCTTTACAATTACCGGATGCTCGAACATCCCGTCATTTTTGATACTATGTACAAGATCATGACGTTTGGTTACAGTGGGCCTCCCATCCCTGGCCGATTCAACCCGCTTGACCCCCCAGACGACTTTTTCCGAATTCGCCTGGTGGCTACCATGTTGGAAACTTGCGGCATGTTTTTTAACCGAGGTGCTGCAGGAAAGAAGTTGGACTATTTCTTGTCTTTTTTCCAGTACTACGTCTTCACGAAAGCATCACTTCCTATGGATATAGAGTTTACGGTGCAGGATACTTTTGCACTGACTCGACCACAATGGAAACTGGCGACGAACTTGGAGGAGGCTGCTAAGGCATTCCAGCTCGCGGTCGCCCAGGACCAGAAAACAGCAGGTATCGACAAGACAATCGATATGGATGATGCTACTAGTGGTCCCTCATCTGATGACGATAATGGTGATAACGATGATGCTGAAGATGATGATGAGAGCGCTTCCGAGGAAGAAGATGTCGAACAGGAGATAGATGATGACTCCGACCGCGAGAGCACGTTTGATGAGGAGGCGATTGTTGTTACACGTCAGGAGGAGGAAGTTGATCCAGAAGACGAGGCTGAGTTCGAGCGTGAATATGCTAAAATGATGGCCGAGAGTCTAGAGTCCCGCAAATTTGAGCGAAAACAACTGTTCGATGTCCCACTTCCGGTACGGCCTAAGAACAAAGACACAGCATCGGGCGAAGGAGGCAACGTGCAAGGCGAAGCCGCTTCTGGAAATACCATGGCTTTTTCACTTCTGACCAAGCGAGGTAATCGCCAACAGGTATGTTTGAGATCAACTGTCGTGTATTGAGCTACGCTGATGACGGGTAGACTCGAACTGTCGAGCTGCCTTCTGATTCGACTTTTGCTATTGCTATGAAAAACCAACAACAAGCCGAGCGCGAAGAGCAGCAGCGCATCAAGAACTTGGTACTCAACTACGATCTCCAACAAAATGAGGATCAAGATGGTGGTACAGTCTCTTTGTTTCTTTTTTATTTAGAAACACCCATGTTGATCATCCAATACAGGAAACGAGCGACCAACGACCTACTACCATAACCGTTTGGAAAGGTCGAATAAAGACCGAGGCCAACGAGTTCGGAAGCTACAGCTAAGCGATGTTGACTGGTAAGGGACTTAGTGATTGGGAGATTGAATGAGGGTGAGTTTGAGGCTAAAAACGCTTCAAGGACATGACGGGATCCTAAAGAGTGACTTGAACTACCACTCTTCCAAGCTTTCCTCACCAGATCCGATTTACGTAACCAATGCGTAGGCTTTCGCGCCGTGTCACTTAAGATGGACTAAGCGCCAGGTCGCGAGCGCAGTCGCAGTCGAGACGACATGCAGGCAGACCAATCCCAGCGCTCGGATTTCTCGTAGACATATTGCCGCAGATGTGGCCCGACAGTGGCCAGGTGAGACGTGGCGTGGCCTGGAATGGAAGAGACGAGATGAATGATTTCGCGTGGCTGTCGATAGGGGTAGTATCTAGCGAGGTGGAGGTTGATCATGCAGTCTAGACATCATGGCACTGTGATATAACCTCATGGGGAGAATCTTGACAGTGTCTTGTCACACCCAGAGTGGCGCTTGAGACACCTGATGTACACAATGCGGTCTGGGCGATTTGATTATCCAATTCGATCATGCTTAATGGTTTGTTCATAGAACCTGCCTTTGTGAATGTAGAAGCGGACCTTGATGAGCATCGTGATCTTGTGATTATTTGGAGATTCGGATATTTAAATTTGAGTTGCTTGTTTTGAGACATGGATGATGGTGTAGGTATGAATCCGTCATAGGCAATCACCCCCATATAGGAAGAAGTCGCAACTTCCTTCAAGGCTGTCTGTGGCCGCACGGTACCTCAATGGGGAGGCCAATGCGTTCCTCTCCGTTTGCTTCACACACTGGGCGCCACCATCCGCTTTTCTCGCCAGCACGTTCTTCCTCCTCATACTGAAGGCTATTGCAAATACCCATAGGTTCTCCTGGCCCCTGAGAGTTACTTCCATCTTCTGGTCGGTGTTGGCTCTCCGGCGAGACTTGGCGTGGTAGGATCTGACCGCGTGTCTTTCTATTTCCCTGGATGCATGATTGGGGTTGCGCAGTATGGCTCTTCTGCATGATTGGCCTGTTCAAGACGTAAGTTTTTCCATTATTGTATCTCGACGAGGAAATCGCTGATCACGATTTTACATTGAAACTAGATTGTCTACACAGCTATTGTAGGAGTCGTTATGCTGATGGCATGCTTCGAGTGGTTACTTTGGCTCGCCGCCTTTGCATATTGTCTCTTCAAAGTTTTTCAAAAGTCCAAGAATTGGTATATCAACATTCTTTGTCTCATCGTCGGTGTAATTTTTGTTCTCTTTCGGTGTGTAGAGCCGGCAGCGTTCCCTCCCCCCCCCAAAAAAAAAGACGTGAAAAAATTGACAGCTAACACTGAAGTGTAGGTCCATATTTTTACCGATAATGGTGGTGATGCTTCCACTGCATAATAAAGTTGCCAGCTTGTGGCCTCAAGAGATGGTCGTGTCCTTTCAGTGGTTCGGGTTTTGGAGTTTTGTTGTGCTCTTAAACATACCCTGGCTCCTGTGCATCTACCAATTGTTTACAAATCGGCTCGGTCGCAGCAAGCGAATCAAGAGATTTCTCGACGATACGACGGCCCCTAAAGTGGTTGTCGTTATGCCTTGTTACAAGGAAAAGCTAGAGGTACTTCTCGCAGCGATCAATTCAGTTACTGACTGCGATTACCCGGCAGCTTGTATCCATATCTTCTTATCATTTGATGGGATGTTGGAAGATGACCTATATCTCAAGATAATTGGAAATCTCGGTATCCCTTTGAACATGCACAGATACCCTTCAAGCATAGATATTATCTATCGAGGGTCTCGAATAACAGTCTCGCGGTTTCCCCACGGAGGGAAAAGACACTGCCAAAAGTTGACTTTCAAACTCATTGACAAGGTGTATGAAAAGTACCTCAAGCGGAATGACGACTTGTTCATTCTGCTTCTTGACTCAGACTGCGTATTGGATACAGTATGCCTGCAAAATTTCGTGTACGATATGGAACTCAGCCCCGGTAACACCAAAGACATGATGGCCATGACTGGCATAATCACTTCAACAACAAGAAAACACAGTATTATCACTATTTTACAGGACATAGAGTACATCCATGGGCAGCTTTTCGAGCGAATGGTCGAGTCTGGGTGTGGATCAGTCACCTGCCTTCCTGGCGCCTTGACTATGCTGCGGTTTTCGGCATTTCGGAAGGTAGCCAAGGAATATTTCACTGATAATATGGAGACATACGATGATATGTTTGACTACGCCAAATGTCACCTGGGAGAGGATCGATGGCTTACCCATTTGCTCATGATTGGGGCCGAAAAGCGATATCAAATACAAATCTGTGCCTCAGCATTCTGCAAAACAGAAGCTGTACAGACCCATCGATCCCTGATTAAACAGCGACGTCGGTGGTTCTTGGGATTCATCACGAATGAGGCATGTATGTTGACAGACTGGCAGCTGTGGAAACGGTATCCAATCCTTATTTTGATCCGCTTTCTCCAGATTACAATACAAACGACGTCTTTGTTATTCTTCATTCTCGCCCTGTCACTGATAACTACAGCGAAAACAGTAAAAGACTTGCCAGCCGGGTTCATCGCCATCTCACTTGGCCTCAACTGGTTGCTAATGCTCTACTTTGGAGCTAAACTGGGGCGGTTTAAAATCTGGCTGTATCCGCTCATGTTTGTTTTGAACCCGTTTTATAACTGGTTTTACCTGGTATACGGGGTCCTTCGAGCTAGACAACAAACCTGGGGAGGGCCTCGAACCGATGCTGAGATAGCTACTTCTACTGTAAAAACACGGGAGGGAGCCGAGCAGCCTGGGAGATGGGATGAGCAACTTGATGCCACTAGCGAGAGTTTTAAAGCGACCCGGGAAGCACGCAGAGCGACCTCGAACCCCGAGTCAGCCTCATATTATGGTCGAAATATTGAGGGGGTTTGCACAGAGAATCAGCCTCTCAAGAAAACTAATGTTCAGATTATCGCACAAAAAAATACGGCATCAAGGCTATGCGCGCATCCAGCTGAGCCCGAAACCATGTTGGGCCTTGGGTCTTGAATAACTTGTTCTAATACTTTTAATTGGAGCCATGACAAGCAGTCTGGCCAAGAGTTGATAGAAACAAGCAAGCAAGGGTGCAGTTGAGAAGCAGGTTGTGCAAATAATCATAAATTAGGGTAACTGGTGCAAAAAAGGAGGTATTGTCACATTAATGGTAATTCGGGAATTGTATGCATGTGGCTTTTGGACGAAGATGGCGACAAACCAAATTTTGTTAAGCTTGAGAGGCTGTATAATCACAAGAGAGTAGGAAGATGTGGCAGGCCGGTGACCTTTGGCGCATTATGCCCTTTTTAGGTCGAGGGAAAGGATTTTTCTTCCTCTTTTTCTTCTTCGTAGCTCTGTAGCTGCGATGTAATTGGAATTTTTGGTTGATCTCGCGAAGGACAGTTTTCCAAGTTATTTTGTTGCAGTGGGTGATTTTATTATTCCACGTAGCGGCCTCTTATAACAGGCAAGACAAGTAGGCCCTGTTTGCGTGCCCCGCAGTTCGATGTTGTTCAGGGGGGGCGATGGCGGCACGGAGACTTCGGGTAGTGGCCTGCACTGAATTGGAGGGAAAGCTCAAAAGATACGTACAAACCTGGAAAGAAAAAAAATGCATGATCTCGGGACAAAAAATGTGGGAATTTTGATTTGCATATTGCGTCAGTCGGTGAGAAGCAAGGCTTAACGGGCTGGGAGGATTCTCAGTGTGTCAAAGTCATGCAAACCGTCTCAGGAAACCAAACCTGTTTTGGAGGGCGTTCCATGCTAGTTAGTCATAGTCATGGAGAAGACAGAGGCGCTGCATGAGGTGGGTATAGATGGCCAACGCACATCTGGAAACTTCTTTGGAATTCTGCTGGGTGTGGAGACGTAGAGCACGTTGACTCTGCTCTCTCTCTGCTCTTTTCCGCACTGTTTTTTTTTTCCCGCCCTGTCTTACCCAGCGTGGCCATGACTGGGGCCCATGCTGCTGAATGGTGGCGGGGGAGGGGCAGCAACGGGTCTCCAAAACTGTCATGGGCAATAACCTGGCGCTGCCTGGGATACCACGTAACAACTTGACGGGCGGGAGGCGAGGCGAAAGAACTAAGCACATAATGTGGAAGCCAAGGCGAGGCGACTAATGGCAATGCACAACTGCGGTGGAAGCAAGGTCGCTGTGCATTGGCTGAATGGCTGCAACTTGTACCTGTACCACCACCACCACACCTCAGCAACCGCAGCAGAAGAAAAATGAATGATACTTGGGCTGATGAGGCTTTGCTCACTGGCCAATCTTGTTTCTTGAAACATCTAGATGCCCAATCCGCCAAGCCCCCCTGTAACGCAGCCCTTGGGTGCCTGTTGCCATGCCCTGTTGCTATGACGGGGCCTTGGTGCTGGAGAGAATCGAGTCGAAGTTGGTGGTTGATTCCATTAGAGTCTCTTGGAGACCATGGCAGGTACCTCAGCCGCTACTTGTCCCGGGCGTCCAACGTAACGCATACGCCACTGGAACAGAAGACAAATCCCCACTATAATTAGGCCCGGTGCCTTCTGTCAGGGCGCTGGCGCTTGCAGCGTCCGTCCTGTCGCAAGTGCTCGCTACCAGCCTTCTGTTGCAAGCTGCACCGCAAGATCAAAGTACCTTGTACTTGTGAGCCAACCAAACTGCTTTTTTTGTCACCACCGCCGCTGGCTAAGTACCTGCTACCACCAGCCGTGCATCTCACTGGGCCTTATCGCCTCCCCCCCCTCTATGACTACGATCCGTCTACTCCCCTCCACCTTTTACAAAAAAAAACACAACCCAACCATACTTCGGGCTAAACACCACATCTTTTCTCTCTCCCACATCCCCACGACCTGACGACTTTCTATATCCCGCCCGCGCCCGCCCTCTCGTGAGCCTGCGCATTTATTCCCTTTCTCTCATATATCTCTTGTGTGTGTTCGCGCCGGGGCAAACCCCACCTCAGAAACCATGAGTGTTGTTGGTGAGTCTTTCTTTGGTTGCTCTTGGAGTTTGCATCCAGAAGCTTTTGCTGACTTGACTTCTCTTTACCTTTAGGTGTCGATTTCGGAACCCTCAAGACCGTCATTGCCGTCGCGAGAAACCGCGGCGTCGACGTGGTGCGTATCTGCTTCTTTTTGCACTTCTTGTTCCTCCCCCACCAAGCATTTCCCCTCGTCACCCCTCCTCCCCGCCATACCAAGCTCTGTGAAGGAGAAAGAAGAAAAAAAATAGCCACCACCAACCTCGCGTCTCATAGTCATTCATTTACCGCTTCAAAATGCTGATTTTCGTCACTCTAGATCACCAATGAGGTCTCTAACCGAGCAACCCCGTATGTATTATCTTGCTTGCGCCCGAATCCTAACCGCCGCCACGGAATGCTTCGCTAACAACATTCGAAAATAGATCTATGGTAGGCTTCGGCCCCAAGTCCCGCTACATTGGCGAGACCGCCAAGACCCAAGAAATCTCCAACCTCAAGAACACAGTTGGCAGTCTCAAGCGCCTTGTCGGCCGAACCTACTCCGACCCCGACACTCAAATCGAGCAGCAATACATTACTGCCCCCCTCGCCGATGTCAACGGCCTGGTCGGCGCTGAAGTTAACTACTTGGGTAACAAGGAAAAATTCTCTGCTACTCAGCTTGTCGCCATGTACCTTAGCAAGATCAAGCAGACCGCTGCTGCCGAGCTCAAGCTCCCCGTTGCCGACATTTGCATGAGCGTGCCTCCATGGTTCACAGATATCCAGCGCCGCACCCTCCTTGACGCTGCTGAGATTGCTGGCCTCAAGGTGCTCCGCCTTATCAACGACAACACTGCCGCTGCTCTCGGTTGGGGTATCACCAAGCTCGATCTCCCTGCCCCCGAGGAGAAGCCCCGCCGTGTCGCCTTTGTTGATGTTGGCCACTCTAGCTACACTTGCTCCATTATCGAGTTCCACAAGGGTGAGCTCGCCGTCAAGGCGACCGCTTGGGACCGCAACTTTGGTGGCCGTGACTTTGACAAGGCCCTTGTTGACCACCTTGCCAAGGAGTTCAAGGGCAAGTACAAGGTCGATATCACTACCCACGGCCGCGCCATGGCTCGTACTATTGCCGCTGCCGAGAAAACCAAGAAGATCCTTTCTGCCAACCAACAGGCACCCGTCAACATCGAGTCGCTCATGAACGATATTGACGCTTCTTCCATGATTACCCGCCAGGAGTTTGAGGCCATGATCGAACCTCTTCTTGCTCGCACCCACGTCCCTCTTGAGCAGGCCTTGGCCCAGGCTAAGCTCACCAAAGACGACATTGACATCATCGAGGTTGTCGGTGGTGGATCTCGTGTTCCTGCCCTGAAGGAGCGCATCCAGGACTTCTTTGGCAAGCCCCTTTCTTACACACTCAACGCCGATGAGGCCCTGGCTCGTGGCTCCGCTTTTAGCTGTGCCATCCTTTCGCCCGTCTTCCGCGTCCGCGACTTCGCTGTCCAGGATATTATCAACTATCCCATCGAATTTGGCTGGGAGAAGGCTCCTGATATTCCCGATGAAGACACCAGCCTGACTGTCTTCAACAAGGGTAATGTTATGCCCTCCACCAAGATTCTTACCTTCTACCGAAAACAGCCCTTTGACCTGGAGGCTCGCTATGCACAGCCTGAAGAACTTCCTGGCAAGACCAACCCCTGGATTGGTCGCTTCTCTGTTAAGAGCGTTAAGGCTGATGGCAAGGATGACTTCATGATTTGCAAGCTCAAGGCCCGTGTTAACATCCACGGCGTCTTAAACGTCGAGAACGGCTACTACGTCGAGGACCAAGAAGTAGAGGAGGAGATCAAGGATGAGGAGGGTGAGAAGAAGGACCCTGATGTGAGTAGCCATTCTTCGGCGTTTGTTTCTTACAATGCTTCTGCATCTTTTCCTCGACCGACGCCGGATTGGTCATCTACCCCTACCGGAGACGATTGCCGCCAGCCCGCTAAGCGTCCGCGCCTGGAGGAGGAGCTGCGTCCATCTCTTTCGCTTCCCATTGTTTCTGACCCCCCACTTGAGTTGACTTCGGAACCACCGCCGCTAACATATTTGACCTCTAAGGCTATGGATACCGATAAGAAGGATGACGCTCCCAAGAAGACCCGAAAGGTCAAGAAGCAGGTCCGCAAGGGCGATCTGCCCATTTCCAGTGGCACTGCTTCCTTGGATGAAGCCACCAAGACTACTCTCCTTGAGAAGGAGGCTGCCATGGTTATGGAGGACAAGCTTGTTGCCGATACCGAGGAGAAGAAGAATGAGCTTGAGGCTTATATCTACGATCTCCGCGCTAAACTTGACGACCAGTACGCCGAGTTTGCTAGTGAGGAGGAGAAGACTACCATCAAGGCTAAGCTTGAGGCCACCGAGGTATGCTCTGACTATTCCTTAAGCTTTTCGTACCAATACTGACCACGATATCTAGGACTGGCTGTACGATGAGGGCGACGACACTACAAAGGGTGTGTATGTTGCCAAGATCGACGAAATCCGAGCCATGGCTGGTCCTGTTGTCCAGCGCCACTTTGAGAAAGTCGAAGCCGAACGACGAGCCGTCCAGGAGCGCGTCGACGCTGAGCGGGCTGCTAAGAAGGCCGCTGAGGAGGAGGCTCGCAAGGCTGCTGAGGCCGACAAAGCTGGCCAGGGCGACCAGGAAATGAAGGACGCCGATGCCTCTGAGGAGGGCGCTGGCGACCCTCAGTAAATGTGCCAAGACCGAGGCGATTAAAGGGAGATATTGTGGACGATGTGATGTGAAGATGACAAAATAAAACGAGGAACAAAGAAGCTGAAGACGAAGAAAGATGAGACAGCGAGAAAGACAGTATAGATATGTCATGGTTGCACAGGTTTTATTGGGAGGGATCATTATGACGGATATGTACCCCGCGTTAGACCACTTTTAAACTTAAGTCACTAGGATCAAGACACCAAGTTGGTTCAACTAATTTCTTGTATGATCACTTGCAATGCCGTGGCCAATGATTGAAATCGTATTATACCAAATCACGAATTGGGACTGAACCGCCATCAATTGATATATGTTGTTTTTGGTATGCCCAAGTACTCATGAGTGTATTATATGTGGCGAGGTTGAGAACGTAGGATTATGAATGCCATGGGATCATTGTATGGATGAGGTTTGCATGATTCCATAATGGGCGAGTAAGATGTTGGTTCGAATCCAGACTCCTAAATTAGATATTTAGTGGGCTTGACTGGCATATAACATGGTAAATAGTCTGCTTTTGGGTGTGAATTGCGTCTATATATTTTGAACCCTCTCGGGAAACCCATGTCCCTGTCCCCCAAGCTCCTTCTCCCATCCCCTACCCGATACAACGGTTTTACATGACGACCGCAGCTTTTCTACTCTGGAAGCAATTTTTTCTGATTCTTTTTGTTCATGATCCTACATTGTCGACTCATCTCTCTGGAGTGAATATCAGGCCAGAGGTTGCAACGGGGACAGGTGGGGGGAATAGCCTGTGTAAATATGCCAATCTATTAGGCTCGGGCTCATTCCGATGCCTGAGCGAGTCCTGCTAGAAAGCCGAAGCAATTGTTTCTGTTGATTTTTAGTCTCTTGCTTAGTTGATATCAAACAGAGGCTTGAGTTTAATGATGAGCTGCCACTCGTCGTTGGTGACATCCTTGCGGTAAAACTCTTTGAGGCAGTCAATACTGGCTCGCGAAATAAGACTGTACAAGGTATCTGTCTCTTCAAGGTGGCGGCCGTATGTGGGTTGACTACCGCCCATCTCGATCTTGACGGCGACCGAGGGTTGGCCCTTTTTACAGACGGGAATCTGTTTGTGGTCTCGTTCGATCGAAGTTCTGTAGAAAATTAGCCTATGTCGTTGTTTTCGCGGTGGAAATTGGGAGTTAGACTTACACTCTGCCCAGATTAACAATTTCTTTGGTTCCGGTAACAGCGTTATGCTTAACAGCAGCAACAGGAGTGTTGACCTTGAGTTGACCATCAACCACATCAACACCAATAACGATAGGGTCTGTCTTGTTGAAAACGGCAACAGGCTTGAGAACGCAAGGGAAGACTGCCAACATCTTGGACTCCTCCTTCTTTTTCTCAAGCATTTCATCCATGTGCTTGGTGAAGTTATCGAAGAGGTGGTAAATAATATCAGCCGTGAAGATCTTTATGCCTTGATCCTCAGCATACTGCTGGGCTTCTTTATCGACCTTGACATCGAAGCACAGCATGACAGCATAATCTGGGGCCTTTTCTAACATGATACCACATTGCATGACGTCTCGCTTGTACACAGGACCGATGCCCACGTTGGCCACAGGAATCTTGCAATCCTTCAAGAAGTCAAGCAAGGCCTCGAGCGAACCAAGTGTTGATGCCTGGACACTGACACCGCGACCAGTCTTCTCGACACGGCTTAGCAGCACCGCCAGATCTGACTCAACCTCGTCCACAATATCCTCTTCATCATCATCAGGTCCAACCACCATCAGACGAGAACCAGCAATGGCGCCTTCAAGGCCAGGTGCACTGATCTTGACACCTAGAGCTGCTTTGACCTCCTTGTTGTGGACGTATGCCGATTTGAGACGTAGTTCCCTGAGGGGTGCTGGTGTAAGTAGAGCTCTGATATTTGTTGTGATTGCGCCTTCAGTACCACAGAGTACAATTCGGTCGCCTTCACGCAGGACACCGTTAGACAAAATAACATCGATGGTCATACCGAAACCTTCGATGGCCTTAACTTCCAGGACGGTGGCCTGGACCTCGGACAAGTACATGAGTGAGCCAACCATACGCTCCTGGGTGAGTTGAACAATGAGCTTGAGCATGTCGGGAACACCTTCACCAGTATGAGCTGAGGTGGGTACGAGAGAGACGAATTTGGCCATAGATTTGTTCTGGTAGAACAATTCAGAGTTGAAACCCTGCTCGGAGAAAGCAAGCTTGGTGGCTTCGAGACGGGACTTGAACTCGTTCTGGACCGCCTTGCTCTGGAGAGCCAAACTATCCTGGAAACCGTTGTTGTCAACCTTCTTCCAGCCATAAAGACGATCAATCTTGTTCAGTGCCACAATGAAGGGCGTCTTTCGGTCTCTCAGCATGCGCATTGACTCTAGTGTCTGTTGCTCAAGACCGTGCATGATATCAACAACCAAGATGGCAATGTTACAAAGCGATGAACCACGAGATCGGAGGTTAGAGAAGGACTCGTGACCAGGCGTATCAATGACAAGAAGACCAGGTACCTTCAACTCGAACTTGTTGTCTTTGTTGACAACAGCCGTCTTCTGTTGGATTGCGTCGGCGGGGAAGTATGTGGCACCAATTTGCTGGGTAATACCACCGGCCTCGCCTTCTTGAACGTTGGTCTGTCGGATCTTGTCTAGGAGCTTGGTTTTTCCAGTATCGACGTGACCCAGAATACAGCAAATGGGTGATCGAAGGTTATCCTTTGATCGGGCAGCCAAGGCAGCCTGGTGAGCCTTCTCTCGACGCTCTGCTGCCTCTCGCTTTCGCTTCTCTTCGGCCTGTCTGGCGGCTGAGACGTTCTCGTCCTCAGACTCATCCTCAGATTCTTCTTCGTCGTCATCTTCTTCATCCTTAGAAGCTCTATCTTTCTTGGGCTTGTCACCAGCACCGTCATCCGAATCGGCATCCCAGCTATCCTTGACATCATTGTCAGAAGCTGCAGCTGCCTCCCAGTCATCCTCAACCTCACTTTCAGCAGCCTTCTTCTCAGCAGCAGCCTTAGCTTCGGCCTCGGCTTTTTCGCGAGTGGCTTTTTCCTCAGCCTCCTTGAGTGCTTGCTCTGCTTGCTGTCGAGCTCGCTCAGCGGCTTCAGCTAAAGCTTTCTCCTCGTCGATCTATATGATATTGTAAGTATTGATATAAAACTCCAAGGGACCTATGGGGGGTTCAAGTACCTTCTGCTGGCCTCGGCCCTTCTTCCTTCGCGTGTCTTGGCTGGGCTTGCTCTTGGGTTCACCCTCAGCCTGAGGTCCAACCTTGATACCAGCCGCCAGCATCTGCTGGAGCTTTCGCTCGTTGCGTGCCTTCTCCTCCTTTTGAGCCTTGGTGAGGAACTTGCCCTCCTTCTTCAGCTGTTCAATCTTTTCCTTCTCCTTCTGCTTTTTGAGAGCCTTGGCTTCTTCACGCTTCTTCTCCTCCTCGGCGGCTAAACGTTCGTCTTGCTCAATTTTGGCCTTGGATTCGGCTTCAAGTCGAGCCTCTTCTTCTTGTCGACGCTTGAGTTCGGCCTGTTGCTTCTGAATCAAAGCCAGATGAGCAGGAATCTTCTTCTTCTTGCCACCCGTCTCGGGGGCAGCGGGCTCGGGCTCGGGAGCAGGTGCGGCCGTATCCTTTGCAGCAGCAGGCTTGGCTGGTTCGGCAGGCTTTGCGGGAGCAGCACCCTTCTTTTTAGCAGCCTAGCATACCGTGTTAGATTAGAAAAGTGCTTAACGGAAATAATTATTTGGGCTGCTAGTTCATCATAGGGAACCTACCTGTTCCTTCTTTCGTTGCTTCTCACGCTCCTTCTTGAGCTTCTCCTTCTCAGCTTTGGTCAAAATGCGGCCAGAATCTTCACCGTCATCATCAGCAGCAGCAGGCTCAGGTTTCTTTTGCTGCTTATTGTTCTTGCCGCCTTTGCCCTTCTTTTCGGGGAGAGCAAATTCATCGTCCATGTTGGCCTCCTCGGGAGCCTTGGTCTCGACGGGGGGTTCGGCTGGCGCAGGCTCCTCGTCGACAATGCCCTTCTTCTTGCGCTTTTCCTTGTTCTTGCGCAACATGGCCATTAGACCACCGGCACCACCAGCGTCGTCCTCGTTGGCATCACCAGCGTCGGCAGCGGCAGCGGCAGCAGCAGCGTCGTCGGTAGCAGGAGCCGGCGGGGCAATGCTCTCGCCCAGTTCGGCCTCCCAGTCATCCTGGGCCTTCTTGTTTCCCTTCTTCTTGGGCGCCATGTTGACAATATTTGTCTGGCAGAATCTCGAGTCAAAAATGTGTCAAGAAATCAAGCCCTCGAGCGTCCAGCGTCCAGGATCGCAAGTTGGTGGGGTTGAAGGGTGGACTTTTTTTTGGGTGTAGTGAGGGCCGACTCCCTTGGGCGTGTGGATGGTCCGTTTGGCAAGGTTGGCGGCGGGACACAGGTGGGTTACTGAGACGAGCTTAAGGCGGGGCAACCCACACTGCTGAACCGCTGTCACAAAGTATTATTATCGGCGTGTTTGGCTTTTCGTTAACCAATGGTTACTTTCAACAAGGCTTCCACAGCTTGGGTGGCGAATACGAGTAGGACCTGGAAAAATCTAGTGCAGCAATAGAACAACGTTGAGTTCGCAGCGCGATCCGACACGACATGCTCTGGTTTCTGAGTGCAGCGCTTGTGAGCTTCAAGAGCGGGAAAATGAAATACACCGCAGCTGAGCACGCAGGCAATAAATCAGCAACCAGGCCTTGGATGAGAGGGTGCGAGCTGAGGTGATGCGATGCCAATTTGAAACTAACAGCGAAGCAGGGCTATGACGCTGTTAGGCAGAACTTGCAGTTTATTTTGTGAATGACATATTATGTAAGCACACCAAGCTGAATTGATTCTCCCAACACCATGCGATTAATTGATGGCGAAGTCGCGGGGGAATCTGCATTTATGGGGGTCTGATTCTCTTGCCGTCACCTTTCTATTCGCAATTGTTGCTTCCGACCGCTGAGTTATGTCCATCTCCTTCGTCTGCTTTCTGCGAAGGCTCATGCGTATGTTAAGTGTACATGTCGATGAACATCTCGGGGGCCCAATCTCAGATCTTTTCAGTCTTGCCTGTCTTGCCTTTCCTCCTTTCTTGGTCTTATCCTGGTTTCAATACACTCAATCCTCTGCCCTAGTTCGAATTTCCTCTCTATTTTCTGAAAACAATCGCCCGTGAATGTCATATCCATCATCAGTCATGCCCATTGGCTCTCCCACCCTCCTCACCCCACGTTACCTCGATGGTCAAGTAGCAGCGGCCTCTTACAATGGTGGCTCTAAGAGGTAGACCAGTATATCGTGGCCCAGCTCAATATACTTGTCGCGTCCACCATCTACTCCTTCACGGAAGCCCTCTGTAAAATGCCCGTCATTGATGCCGTCGAGATACTCACAAAACAAATCAAATCCATCCGGGATGCTTATGAGATGTTCTAGAGCACCCGGCTCGAGACATCGCTTCAGTATATCTCCATCGATGCGCAACATGCGTGGGTAGAGTTGGGGCTCTAACACAACGTCTATGTCCATCTCAGACCCAGTAATAGTTTGAGCGCTATGAAGAAAAGGGCACAGCTCTATAGTTAGCTGTGCCAGGTTCTGGACGAATCGTAAGAATTTCCAGAGGTCGAGCCCAATGATTGAAAAGTGCTGCAAGGATCCATTTATCGAAACCCCGAAAATCTCAGCACCATCAGCGGTGCTGAGTAGACTGCCATATCGGCGCTCACGGTCCATGCTTAACCATAATGGACGTGTGTGGCCCCTTCGAAAGCGTCTCACACTTGAAGGCAGTGTCCCCTCGAAAACAACTTGAAGCTCTTTGCTCCGTTGCCCCCAAGGTATCCACAGCCCTGCTATGGTGCCCGAAGCAGACGAAACAATATTTATCGGCCATTTGCCAATAGGTTCTGCCGAATCCCCTATCTCAATCGAGTGCCATGCATATCGCGTCACTTGATCACTGTGGATGAGTGATGGATCCGTTGTTTCCGATTCGAGATGCAAATCTATCACTTGTAGAGAATGCGCGGTTGTCAAAGCGCAAACCTTGCCGTTGACCACTTGTAACGAGGTCGCGGGTGAGTCCAGCTGGAACTTCTTCATAGGCTTCAACTTCTTCTCAGCGAGATCCAAAACTTCCCAGTGCAGAATATTGCCAACACAGAATAACAGACCCTCAGCATCACCAACAGCGGAAAAAATAGGTTCTTCGAATCCTTTTTTCTTATAGCGTGTCCAGTATCGCAATTGTCGGGGACCATCAGTTTCTCTTTCATCACTCTCATTGGTCACCGATATCACCAAAAGCTGGCCCTTGTCTGTTGTGGCAATGACAAAGGGGAATATTTTGCCGTCTTTGACATAGTTCCACTCACTTAAGCCCCATATTTTATCACCTGGTATTCCTAGGCCAGAAATATACTCGCAGCTTTGTTTGTCTTTGTCCGAGGGACTGGAAATGGTTACCCCCGAGTCTGGGTCGATAAACGATAGCGTTGGACCACCATTTCTGAGATGAGCCACGACAAAACATTTATATGTACTGGAATATATGACTCGAGATGGCGTGCCCTGGAGGGGTATACTTCGAGGCACCGGGCCAACATGAGGCCAAATTTCTGCAAATAAAACCCGACATCCAGCGAGCATCATTAAAGACATATGACCTCGGTAATCAGACAAACTTTGCTGCAGACAAAAAACAGAGTGAATTGGGGGCGATGGAAGAGAAGAGTCATTTGAGTCAGTTGGCCAAATAGGTGTTTTGGTCCGGAACCGAACATGGCGAGAAGAAAAGTCCGTCAGGATAGCCAAGCTGTTGTCGAAGCACGCGAAGATAGCGGGCTTACCACCAAAAGGAGCGGAGGCGGAGAATACACCCACAGGGGCAAGCCCTAGACGTTCCACTAAGAAAGAAAGGATGAAATCTTCCAAGTTAATCATGCTGGTGACCAGGTGGCCGCTCCGAGTGCCGAACACGATAACCACGTCATCTACCCCCTCAGTCAAAATAGAAACGCTAGTAAAGGGCTCCATTTGACCATGTGGATGTGTGCTGTCGCCATCTTTAACCTGGTTAGCATTTCGATCGATGCGTGAACTTGGAACACATACCATGGTGTATATCGAGTGTCTTGCTCATTATCAAGTCACCTTCTACAGAGTAGATGGACATGTGAGGCGACGCATCCACTACCGAGCCAACCACAATTCGCGGTTGGCCAGATACGACGAACATTGAGATGCAAGATACTTCGCCCTGCGCTTCCCATGTATTGAGTAGCGTGACATTCATTTGGTCGATCTGGAGGAGATGGAGATGAGGTACCTCATCCTTATGAGAGGATAGAACCACAAGGTCGCCATTACAAAATCCATTTTCCACTGGGGTATTGAGGCCAAGCGTCTCAAGATGAAGGTGTCGGGAACTTTGTGACGACACAACCAATGTTGTAGAAGCTTCCGTAATTTGGATAATTGTGCCCTGTTCGTTGTGCACCGCGCAAATTGTTCGAGACATCATATCAAATGGTGAAATTTCAGGGGTCAAAGCACTGGCATTATTAAAATCACCAGAGATTTGGAAAATTTCAGTGGAATCGGGCAGGGACAGAAGGGCATAGAAAGCCCCTTCGCCCTGAATCTCCATCGGAAATATCCATGACTGACGAACTGGTTCATTATAATCAAATTCGAGTCCAATCCGGGCTTGAATTCCCCATCTCAATTCAGTCAAACTCGACTTGAGCCCACGGCCAGAGGCACAAAAGATTCGATCGGATTTTGTTAGAGATTGGGTCGCGGTATTGTTTCTTGGAGTCACTTCTTCGGTTGGGCTCTTGCCTGTCCACGAGGATCTTTCGTCTGTCGTGGCCATGTCGACTACCGGAGACCAGTTTGGGATGCTGCTCACTTGGCCTAGGTCGCTTCGAGCCGGAAGCTGTTTCTGGCTGTTAGTCACGTTTTGAAGCCATAACATCGTAGAAACTTGCCTTCCATATTCCACCAGAACCTGAATCTCCTCCTATGATCAAAACGTCAGTAAATCGATCATAAGCCGTTGTAAAAGCGGTTGTGATGTTGGTATTGATGCTTCCAAGGTTGGTTACAGAAGGCATTAGTTCAGATGCATCTATTTCAACATGGATGACAACTCCATCTTCACGTGCCAGATATATGATATCTGTCTTCTCAAAATAAGATTTCAAGCGGAAAGGTCTGGCCCAGGCGGTCCACAGAGGCTGCTGGTTTCCATAATGAAGTTCGGTCGGTCCCGGAGCATGGGTTTGTAGTTGTTCAAACTGGGGCGGACCTTCTAGGGCGCATTTAACGATCCCGATAGAGTTTTCTGATACCGCAAAAAAAGCAGTGTTAAAGCGTAAAGGTACGAGCAACAGGGGCATTTTGTATGTCTCTGGGAGACGAGTTCCGTTCTTTTCAGTTTCAAAGACAGATTCAAGGTCGTCATCTGTCTCCCATTCATAGTAAATCATTCGCGAGGTTTTGGTTGTGCGATTCGCTTCGTGCCTGGCCATAATCAATAGAAGGATAATGTGATAGTCATCTTCAGGCCGTGGGTGCAGAAATTCCATTTTGTGGATAACACCGTGGACTATGCGGATTTGGATGGATCGGACGGGGTTAATCGATCCTTGGCGCATGTATTGATCGTTCATATTGTCCATGGATTCGAGCTCGTACACGATAAAGGCACCTTCAGCAGGCGCAGCGGCCAAATAACGCCATGTCGGATCAACTGAAAGATGAAATCCCAAAAACTTGAGGTTTCTAGGACTATCATACTTGTGGGAAACAAATTTGAGGAGGCCATCTCTCGACACTTCGAGGAAGAGAAAGATAGCATCGCCAGTTTCGAGCATCAAGACGAGTAGCTGAGGGGGGAGTGATGGCCGCTCATCGATTCTAGGAGGCTGGGTGCCATCTTGCATAAAAACATCGGCATCCTCGGTCTTGATCGAGTTGAGAGGTTCGGTATTGGAGTTATCCTGGGAAGGCGGCCCAAGAACAACGGCATTGCGGATTCTATAGTCAAAGTCGGTTTTCCTAATGACTTCGTGGAGCTGCCCATCCTCGCGTAGTTCGCTGATTTGGACGAAGCGATCCTGGTCGTGTTAGCAAAGTCTCGTCACAAGTGACCAAGAAGTAAGCTCTTGAAATATGAGGTTAAAGGTATCGATATGAGCCCATATCTTCGACTATTTAATCCATAAACTCGCTCGTCATGAACCAGCTCTCGAAGGACAGATTTGCTAGATTGGCTTGGGCACAAACCACTGGCGTAGAGTTTATCCAGGGAGGGGTAGGAGGTGTGAAAAAGGCCAAGAAACAGGCATTAAGAACAAAAACTAGCACTTACGCCGATAAAAGCGATATCGTTGGAATGTCGAGATCTCAGTTGTACGGGGAGAGCCCAGTGGACAACAGGACTCTCGATGACGGTCTTGGAGAGGATGCCACAAATAGGGATCTCGGGAAGAGGTTCGGTGGCGGGCTTGGGGGCGGTAGAGGCCTTCAAGGCATCCTGGAAGTTAACCGTTTGCGTCACCCACTCGCCGTTCCGAAGAACGTTGCTCTGAAAAGCCATGGTCATGGTGTCATGTCATTAAGCCGGAGGCCAGCAACGTGGGAAGCCGTGGGAAGCCGCGGAGCGGGAACGGAGACGAATGCGGCAACGGGTGGGACAAGGACAGGAGGAACGTGGGCCGTGGATTTTGATCCTAATAAGCAGGCACACAGGATGCTCTCAAGTCGACGGGCTAGGGCCGGGGAAGTAGAGCATGTTCGTAGTGTGTCTGCGTGTGGTGTGTGGTGTGTGGTGTGCGTTGGTGCGCCCGTGTGCGCCCGTCTGAGTAACCTGGCCTGTGGCTCGTCTTGGAAGCCGGGCTGATCTGGCTGGTCCAGTCCAAGGTGGTTTGGTCCAGTCTGAGAGGCCAGCCAAGGTGGTGCACTTTCAATACCAACCAGTCAACGACTGAGTCTCAAATCCACAAACTCGAGGTCCGTGGAACGCAGTTCACTGCCCACAAACCACTTCCAGGCACTTAGGGAGCGCGTCGAAAAAGTGGGAGAAGGGTGAAATAAAGAGTGGCCAAGACGCCCTGCCAAAAAAAAATTCCGGATAGGCCGCCTGGCACCTATGGAGTCCACCGACCGTATTGCAGCCAGTGACTGGGGGATGACTGGCCGAGCAGATATGTAGGTAGCCTAAGCACACAGACAGGCAGACAAGACAGACTGAACGCAACCGGAGTGCAAGTAGACCAGCGAGCCAAACCGTCAAGACCTAGCAACGGCAGCGTGAGGTACGGTGGGTGAGGTAAGAGAAGGCGGCCAGCTTCTGGATAAGAATACCACACGACTGGGTCCAAGCGTGAGCCCGACTGAGACCAGAAAAGCAACAATAAAACAAGTGCCGGGAGGTAGATTTCTTGCGTCTTCTTGTTCGTCAATCGCTGCTTGGTCTGGATGCCCTCTCAGGCTGTCTCTCCTGAACAGACTTCGGCCGGTGTGGTAGCAGGCCTAGTCTCAATTAGTGACGGCCGTGCTTGTAGGGCTGCCACCCCACGACAAAGCAAACGGGGTTACTCTGCAAGGTGGGAGGGTTGGATTCGGCAGGTGGATTTGAAAATCCCGATTCCAACGTCGGCTGTTGTTGAACGAGACGAGAATGAGGCAATGAGGCTGGGAGTGAGGGAGTCAACCTCCAATCAGTCAGTTGGGTCGGTTACCCACCCAGCGAAATACCTCGCGCGCCTCAGTGGCTAATCTCAGGGTCGCCAGGGGTTGTCAGAGGGACTTGGGGGCGTGCTAGGGATAATTATTACAGCACCTACTTTAGATTGCCTACCTGGGTATAAAAGGTACAGCTAGCGAATTGTAGCGCCCGAACCCCGCGTCAAAACCAGTATGGAAAGAACCTAGCATGCATCTATCTATCCGGCCCCCCGTGACCAGCATGTCTTTAATTAGACAGGGAACAAGGTGCATAAGAGATAGGTCTGGTGTGTAGTTATGTCGTGTACGGGTATACATTTACGTTTCTCCACACTGTAAAAAAAAAAAAAAAAAAAGCCCGTCCGTCCCAAGACTCACTCACTAAAGAAGCACGCGGGAGGCGTGGGAGTCAATAACCGCGTCCAATAGCGTCATTTTCTTTGCAGCACTATGAAACATTAACAGTGGGGAGATCTTCTGTGCCGCTCTAATTATGGCACATCTTCCCTCGCTCTTTTATGAACGCGTACGAGCTTTACGATCTTCCTGCTGGCAGCTCTCCTCTGTTCTGAAATGGATTTCCTGCTCACTGGCACTGAAGGTGTACAAGGGCCACTGCACGACTTGACCCCGCTAGACAAGCATTCAAACTTGGGCTTTTAGGTCAGTTTTGACATAAACTGTCCCAAGCTCCACGGCCCGCCAACAAGCTGGCCGCTGTCCATCCGCCTGACCGGACAGTCCAGTGAGCCTTGTAGCTATGTTGCCCCTCTAAGTGAGAGGGCTTTCTTAAGCTGTCTGGGGAAGGACAAGAAAGCCCCTCTCCCCGAACAAGCCAGAAGAACCGTCCCGATCGAGGGATGGTTGACCGAACCTCCACACTTGCCCCCACCAACGACGGATGATGGAGCATGTATTACGCTTCCCCTAAACAACACCACACGCCACTGCATAGGCACTTGCTCGTTAGGTCCAGACCGCCCGAGGTACATTCAGTGTCAACCCAGGCACTTGGAGGGCGTGGCTTTGACTACCCAGTAGTATTCGCCATGCACCGAGCTCCGAAGTAACTACCCACCCCAAGCAACAAGCCCTCCTTGCCCACCGCCCGCAGCGTGTCAACCGTCCACCTCCCTTTGCAGAATCTTAGCCAGCCAGTTAATCTGTCACAATGAAAAGGATGCAAACCTGTTTCAACCCTCCCAGGGATCTGAGCATAACTTCCCATTCGCGCATCATAATGAGGCCGCCTGCGTGGCCCCTGGGCTGTCTTGGACATAATTTTCCACACCTCTTCATTTGGGCTTGATCAAGATTGTAGTGCCTGCTTACGTTCATGATGGTTCGAGTTCTTGCATCCAGGCTCTTACTAGGCACGATATAATTGCCCGTCCTGGACAAACTGTTCGATAGGCGATGCTAGCAATACCTCGGTCTCACATTTTCAAGCCGACCCAGGATCAATCCATGTGCAAGTCATTTTTTAGCGGTGATGAGCCATAATCATCAACAAAAGCAACGTAACAGGAGGTTCCCCTTCGGTCAGCCACCGTGCAAAGCATCATGGGGGCCTACCCACCATTTTGCATGCACCACATTCAGACGGCAGATCACCAGCTACCGCCAGAGCCAATCACTCTCCACTTATCTGGGGTCTCAGTCTTGGTCTTGTTTTCTCGGGAAAACTATGTATCTTTTTCACAAACAAGCATCAAGACTCATCAAACACCAGCAATAGTGTCCCGACTAAGGCCAACGATCGGAACACTGGAGATACACTGAGGCTCGTCAACAACCACGGTCCCATCGCTAACGGGCCCGGGCCGATCACCCAATTTTTCCCCATCGATCTGCGCTAGGAAGGAGATGTATCTGTCATCCGGTGACCCCTGCTATCTAGCCGGCGGAAGGTCCGCCAAATCCCCAGGCAAATTACTCTCATGGCACAGAACCAACGGAGAATCCGGGCCCTGACAAGCTCATCCAGCGATACGGGGAAGGATCCCTGTGGCGTACCAGAGCTTTACCACCCCTGGCCTAGGCTCCCGTACCCAACAGATCCGCGTTCCGACATTTGCTTGCTCGTCTGATCCAAGATTTCAACAATGACAACGAGCTCTAGCCAGAGGATGCAGCCATGGATTTTTTGGGTTTGTATTAAGGGTGAGCCATTCCCCAAACTGTTGAAATTGAGCGGTGTCTTGTACGAATGTCCGCCGACAGAAATTACCTGTGCTGTCACGATTTCAAGACATGATTGTACCTCCCAGCCACCAGTATAGAATAATGCCAGGATCACTAGCCTTACTTCGCCGTGTCTCAGTCTGACACCTCACATTTTGACAATGTCTTGTTGAGATGGCCTGCAACACAAGTGGTCGAGAGTCCATCCATTTGAGGATGCCAAAGCAATCAAATGGCAAACCCGTTGATCCCCAGGTCACATGAGTAAAGTTTGGAAGCGCGTTGCCGGTGCCCGATGTTGATGCCAACTAGTCACTGTCACACGGTATGACACGCAGGAGAGCTGCGATGCTGAGTTTGATTTGGCCACATATGTACATGTCCGCCGCGTAGTCTAGTCCATATGAACAGCTATTCGGGGGAGTGCAATTATCCGCTCCCGCGGGGCTTGTTCTCGTTTACCTTTTTCGGTATTCTAACCTAGTTTGGAATGAGCACGGACGGGACAGAAAACGCCCCATGTGGACTCAGACTTCTTAAACTAGCCCCAAGGACACTCTACTGCATCATTAGGATAAGATAGTACAGAGTGATTGCCCAAAAGAAGAACCAAAAAAAAAGAGGAAAAGCATGGCAGTTGAAACCGACAGGTGACGTTAAATAATTGTAACGACACTAATCATTGAAGGCTCTAAAACTGCTGGCTATAAATGAAAGTAAAAGAAGACCGATGAGAGTGTAATGATAAATGGGGGGAAATTTTGGTGGAGAAAAGATGAAAGAATAAACAATAGTAAAAAAGAATTATCAAATAAATAAACAAATCAACACCCTCTCTGGCAGTGACCTCATCACTACGTGGGGAATTCGGGGCAGAAAACTTCCAGGTGCGGCGCAGCTGAAACAAACATTGGCATTTTAGCAAGTGAATCAATAAAGTAGCACTACGCCAAGTCTGCATCGGTCAACAGGCCTCCGTCATAAAGGTCGCAAGTTGACAAGTCAGGAAATCCCTTCAAGAAATCAGCTCGGGGGCGCCCCGCGGGTCGAATTCAGCGGGCCCGAGTGGGCCAGGTATGCGTGGGTACCGGCCACTAAAGATACGTAATACTGTCATTGACGTCTCTCCGAGGGTCGTGATGGGGGATGTGGGCATAAGCAGAATAAACCTGGAAAGTCATTTTGGTTACAAAAAAGAGGCCCCGAGACACGAGACACGTAGCCATTGAGGATCCATCTCAAAATGCCGGGGAGCTTTGGACAGGGTGCAGTAAGCCTGCCCCAGATGTCGTACCAAAGTCGTATCGGCAAGGAAGCATGGAGTGGTCTGAATGCTACGTTGGCTTCATGCTATCAGGTTGGGCGTCGGAGAGATTCTGGGAGATCCACATCAAACCAGAGGACAAACCGGGACTTGTCTTCGGCTGGCAGTTTTCGCCCACAAGCTTAAGCAATCAGAGTATCGTGGCTGCCACAGCCCCAATTTATTCATACATAAGTGCACCATGATGATCGATCGGCGGCTAAAAAGAGGGCAGATCATCTCCAGCAACCCTATCCATGAGACGGTGCTACTCAATGCGCACAAGCACGACATCAGCGTTGGAAGGAGATATTGGGGAGGGAGAAAACGAAGAAAAAATGCAACCGTAAATTAGCGAAAAAGGTGATCTCAGCCCGATAGATGGCATCATCTGAAGAAGGACAAGTCCGACCCATTTCAAGGAAGCTGGCCGAAATGCAATGCCAAGAGACATGTGCCTGGCGAGTGGCGAGAATGCAAAACACCACAACCTGCCATCCAATATGACATCCTCTCAACCCTGCGTAAACTTCTCTAACCTCGGGAGAAAGAAATACGACGTTGCCATGGTACAAGCCACAACACTTTCCGCACAGTACATACCTAGCCGCAGATTGCTCAGATTGCAGAACGCACAGCACAGGGGCAGAAACGCAGACTTGCAGCAGGCCAGTGGCACAGCTCCATCACACAACATACGCAAGGCCAAAACATCGCAACTTGGCTGTGCCCCTGGCTTCCACCAATCGCTTGGGTACCTTCAGTGCGGGCAGAAGTACTCAAGCGTGACCAATCTTAGCCAGGTAGGGATCAACCTTTGGGAACCTCCAATAATGTATGTCGCTAGCAACAACGCCAACGTAAACGCCAACGACACCTCTTGAGTCTCAATCCAGCGCAGACGGCAGACGCACAGCCAACACGTATTCACCACAATTTTTTCGGACCTGAGACATTTGGGCAGACGACAACCACCCTCCCCAATCCCGGCAGCAGCAGATACCATCCTCACTGGCTGGGACGGGTTCAGCCGCGCCACACGGACCCTAGCTTCCCCATCTCCATCTCACGCTCCAGCTCCCTTCTGCGCCGTCATGAAGTGAACATTCCGCATCCACTATCCTTTGCATCCGCCTTTTACACTCTCATTGCGACTCGTGCTTTGTGTCACCTGCCGACTCGATGGACCCGGCATTAAACCGCCCTCCCCAGGGGGTTCCCGTGGGCCCCGGGAGTGACCACCCAACTCCTGCTGCTAGCTGCAACAACAGCACCCGCACCCGCTCTGAGTCAAGCTCCAATCCTAGCTCCGATTCCACTGACGCGGCGGACATTGCCAGCAATGGCGGCTTGGATCCCTTCCTCGCCCAAAAGACGGAAGACATACTCACTGCATGCAATTGGGGAGACGTCGGCCGCCTCCGATCCCTTGCTCAAAGTAAAGGTGGCCTACTGACCGACGCCTTGCGCAGGCGAGCCTGTAAGTTCCTTATTTCCGGCCGCGTGCTAGCCACTTCCACATGCTTACATGACACCTCAAAGGGCCCCTGTTGCTTGGCCTAGAGGTTCCATCCAAGGATGACGGTGTTAGCGGCAGCCACGAGGGCTTCGCTGCCGGGGATGCTTCCCCCGCTGACTCTCTGGACTGGAAGGACTTGCCACGCCACCGGGATGAGGACCAAGTCCAGCTCGATGTGAATCGGTCTTTCATTTACTACCCAAATAGTCTGTTTTCTCTTGCCTTTGCCAATCAAGTTTTCTCTGGTTGACTCCCCCAACAGATCTCTCTGATGCTGAGTTGAGCCAGCGCAAGGCAGAGCTGTCTGCCCTCATCAATGAAATCCTCCGTCGCCATCCCTACCTTTGTTACTTCCAAGGCTATCATGACATCTGTCAAGTTCTGTTATTGGTGCTGGAACCCCAATGGCGGGCTCGGACACTTGCCAGACTCTCAGTCTTGAGAATCCGGGACTTCATGCTTCCAAGCTTTGCACCTACCACCTCTCAGCTTCGACTACTCCCCGACATCATCAAGAGAGCCGATCCCGAACTAAGGCGGCATCTAGCCGGTGTAGAGCCGTTTTACGCCTTGGCAGGCACCCTCACCATGTATTCCCATAACATTGAAGGTTACCGGGATATCGCTCGACTATTTGACGTTTTCCTAGCTCGCGAACCCGTCTTCAGTATCTACGTGTTTGCCCAAATTATCCTCGATCGCCGAGATGAAGTCTTCGAGATCGACGAGCCCGATATGTTGCACGTCATTCTCGGCAAGGTTCCAGCGACAATGGACCTAGACGATCTTGTTTCTGATGCATCTCAACTGTTCGAGAAATTTCCACCTGAAACTCTGCCGTCTTGGCGACGGATATCAAACTCGAGTGCACTAAAGACAGCCCGAAATGTGGAGGATTGTGCCCATCAGACTATAGAAGAAGGCGAAGAATTGTTCCATAAGCAGGTCAAGGAGCTCCAATGGGCTGAAATGTACGGCCAAATTAGGTTGACACTCTGGGCATATCGCCGCCCAGCTAGAGCCATTGGTATGGCTGTTGCTGTGGGCGCTTTGGCGTTCTATCTACGCCGTAACCCATCAATTGTCAGCCGCCTCACGGCCCTTTTCTGGAAGTAGACATTACACCCTCGCATCAGCCATGCCCGACTGCCCCATGCTAGGGTATGTATTAAATATATAAACCCTAACAAAAGCGTATTTTTCATTCCAGTGAACAAATATCTGAAAATACAAAAGGGAAACTCCATCTAGTCGGACAGATCCATCAACTTCCCGAGACGCCGTGTATATATTTAGATCTCCCATGACCACGCTCGAAATACACTCTAGTTTGCAAAGTAATCCTTCACCTCCCATCCTTGACTTTTGATCGTTGGTATGAGGCATCAAACCCTCGTCTATTCATGGTTACTCTTGGAATTTCTCCTTCAACTTTTCAAAATATTCCTGTTGATCATCCGCTTGCTTACCGCTCGCATCGCTGATGATAGTCAGAATTAGAGAGTAATTGTTGTACAAAAAGCGGCCGCTCTTGCGCTTGTCGGAGCCATAGGCCTGGGCGTACCGACTGAGAAACGTCTCGATCTCTGTGCGCAGACGATGCAAACTGGCAGCGACAGGTTCGTCGTCGCCGCCGTCGGCGCTAAGGACCAGAAAGCCATGAAGAAGCTGGCCGAATCGCTGGGTAACAACGTGCGGAGCAGCCGACATCTTGGCTTGGTCTGCTGCACGAACGGGTTTCGTGGGAAGGGTACCAGCCAGTGCGCGGACGGACTCGCAGTGGCGATCCATGATGACTTGCAGACGGGGCCAGAGAAGCATGTTAGTAGCATTGATGTAGCTATCACCAGTAGGGACTTTGCGGCGCTGCAATTCAAAGGCTGAGTGCTGGTTGAGACGGATGCATAGAAGCGCACCAAGAGCATCGTAGGTTTCTGAAACGAGGGTTTTGGTAAGGGTCTGGCCCAGTTCAAAAGTGGGCTCAAAAACGTAGTTGAAATTCTTGGAAATTTGGCCAAACGAGAGGGATGGAGAGAAGAATGTAGCCATGAAGGTATACTCGGCCGTGGCATTATCCACCAAGGCTATATTGAAGTTACGAAATGGAACTTCTAGGTAGTGAGTAGTTTGGTCCTCTTCTGCAAGATACGATGACATGGCAGCCTGGTTCTTTGTCTTGAGCAGGTCAATTCGGCGTCCTAAGTTGAACGCGTCGTGGGGGGGGCCTGGCATCCGCGAGCTGGAAAGAACAGTTGCTTTGCGAGACGTGTCGTCATTTCCAATCGCATCGTTTTTATCGAGGATATGAAGCTTGATCTTACCAAGAGCTTTCTCGTATCGATTAAACTGATTGAGATAATACCACCGCATCGTATTCATGTAAGCTAGTGCAATCTCATTGGCAAGAGTAGCATGGTGCTTGTAGAGAAACGAGAAAAGCTCTTTAAACCTGAGGAAGTTCTGCTGCTGGATAATTTGAGCGTTGATATGTGGCGATCGAAGTGCCTTGATTTGAGCAACGAGATAGTCGCGAATACGTTCGATAGCCTAAACGGGTTAGACGAAGGTTCATGAGAATTAAGAACATGGGTCAACCATACCTTCAAAGTGAGTTTCTCGAAAAGCGGCCCGAGATCCTTAGAAGCATTGGTCTGTTGTGATTCAGACTTCTTTTTGAATACTCCAGCCCGACGGTCAAACTCCGCGAGCATCTTCACCCAAGCTTCATCTATATGTCCCTCCGCGATCTTAGATATAACCTCGGGTGGCAAACTAAGTTCCTCAACCAAGGGGCCCAACGCTTTTTCGACTTCCTTTCTATTCTCCAATCTCCTATTTAAAGCTGTTGAGCGAGCTTGAAGGGATTCTATGTCGGCGGATACAGTGGCGAGATCATTCCGAAAGCTCGTGAGGTTGATTTCGACGGAGTTCAGGACGTCATCACATGCTGCTATTGACCGATGAAGATCCTCGAGCTTGGTTCTATCAGCTTCGCCTAGAAAAAACACAGTCAGTAATGCGATCGCCTAATCATGCACAAGGTACAGAAGCTGCTTACTTTCTTCAATTGTCTGCGGCTTTCGAGCGATGCTTGCCGTCGCCTCAGGGGATTCTGTCGCCGCCAGCTCCTTCAAGGAAACTCCGCTAAAATCAACATCGAGCTCAAGATCCTCCTCATTGATGACAATCTTCCGATTTACGCTAGCAGCATTTGTGTTTGTAATATTCGCTAGTAGTGTCCCCAGGACGTCCAGTGACTCGGGGCCAGGGTTGTTGGTGGTCGATTGCTTCAGGTTGGAGCCATTAGGCTTGCGCGACGAAAGGAGGGACGAAGACGAGTCATTTGAGGCAAGCGACAATGATGAACTGCGCGGCGAGTGTCCTGCACGCTGGGATGTGACATACGGGCTAAGAGCGCTCGAGGTTCTCCTGGGGAGTGGTGAATATGGTCGACTGGAGGGTTGGGAGGTCGAGGGGCTGGAAGCGCCCGTTGGTGTCCCGGCCAGTCGGTCAAGCCACATTGCGATAGGAGAAGGCAAGTTTTCAGATATTATGAGGCTAGGAATCGAGGTAGGAACACAATCAGGTCATGGTCATCAATAGATTCCTGGGGCGGATGTCGTCGGGGCGAGAGCAGGATGGTACGCGAGGCTAGCTCAGCACGGAGTGGCAGTCAGCTTCCAGCCAGCTTGCAAGCAAGGCTACAGAGATCCGGTGGAGTCGCTGTAAATTCAGCTTGTGATTGGACTGCGACAAGGGGAGCAACACCTTGGCCCATTGGCCGCCGATCTGTGGCTTGAAAGCGGGGAATGTGACTGCAACCTACTGCGCCACAGGAATAGGAACGGTCACAGCCACAGAAACCCCGCTACCTATGACACCAAAAAAAACCCCCGATAATCAATCCGATCAAATCGAGCTCTTGGGCTCATCTAGCGTCCAGGTTCTGCGGATAATGCTGCAGGCATGGACGCAGCATGACTTGAGGCTTGATGACACGGCGATGGGTGGGATTTTCTCGGAACGGGAAACACGCGCGCAAGGATGCAAGCTGCCTGCAACACATGATACCCCGCGCAGTCCTTCCACACATCCCACCCACCTGCTTCCATCATTCATCATCATCCCTCATCGGGCAGCGAAAGAGAAGCGGGGTGGATTAGCCACCCGAAACGCACACACAATTTCGCCGCACATGACCAGACCCTGGGCTTTTGCGACCCGAGACTTCCAGGTTCGTACGATTGAGGAGGAAGGTATTCCATGACCCTTCTACCATGGATTTTGTTTTTATTTTATTGTCAAATGCAAAAATAAAAATGAAAAATGAAAAATAAAAAGAAATTCGAACCGTTTTGGTGGGTATGTCAGTCATAGGGCAGAGAGAGGAAAACCAATTCGAAGTTCTACCTGCACTCATGCTTTAGGCTCCTGAGCTGCCTTAGTTCATTAAAGGTCGGCATTGGCAGTCCAGTTAGTACCTACCCCGCCTGCGAAGTGACCCGCCACTGGACAAACCCAGCAGGCTTGGCTGCCCAGGGAACCGCAGGTCACCCGGCGACGCGAATGATTAGCAGTAGCTCTAGCGAGACCCAGGTGCTGTCAGAGGCGCCGATGTGCCCTGTCGCACCTGCCCTGGCGTGCCCCTTAGCTACCTAGCGTGCCCTGTGGCAATAGACCCCTCCAGCCCCTCCAGAACCCCTCTAACAATCTCAGTGAGGGGCATCGGTAGAGTCCGCTAAACAGAGAGTGTCCCACTGAGACAGTGGCTTATGCCCAATCACAACCCTGAGAAAAAAAATTCCGTCGAGGGCCTCTTCCCACCTGGGCTGGGCTTTTTCAATACCCCCTCCATTCTCCTCCCGGGTCTCTTTTCCTTTTCTTCTCCTCCATCCCACTCCAAAGCACCTCTCCAGCGTTTTTTTTCGGTGCATTTTCCGATCCTCTATCCCCTCTTCCTCTTCTTCCTCAAGGCTCTGATTCCTCGTCAATACCATCACCATGGCTGAAGAAGTGAGTACTTCCTGTTCCCCGCGCACGCGCTCTACCTATGCGCCCATTTCTCGCCGCGAAAAAAACCACCCCGCAGTGTGACTCGTGCCCCACGGCGAGAGCAGTCTTAACAGCCTTCACTCAACGATCAATGAGATATTGCCTACAAATATTTCTTTCTTATCGCCATGGGAAATTCTCCATCCAGAGCTCTTGCTAATTGTCTTGTTTTCGTTCTATTTAGCACGATGTCACCTTCGAGTCGGCCGATGCCGGTGCCTCGCTCACCTACCCCATGCAGTGCTCTGCTCTGCGCAAGAACGGCTTCGTCGTGATCAAGGGCCGCCCTTGCAAGATCGTCGACATGTCTACCTCTAAGACTGGCAAGCACGGTCACGCCAAGGTCCACCTTGTCGCCCTTGACATCTTCACCGGCAAGAAGTATGAGGATCTCTCTCCCTCCACCCACAACATGGACGTCCCCAACGTCTCCCGTCGCGAGTACCAGCTTGTGAGTGAACCCTTGCCCCACTCCACAAGGAAGGGCCCCTCCTGGTTCTCACCCCTCCATGCGCCTCTCGGTAGCTAACACGTGCTCAGCTCGACATCTCCGACGATGGTTTCCTCTCTCTCATGAACGATGACGGCGACACCAAGGATGATGTTAAGATGCCCGACGGTGAAGTTGGTGACAAGATCAACAAGCTCTTCAAGGTGGATGAGAAGGACACCAGTAAGTTTACAATCCCTCACGATCACATGTGTACGCGTTTGCACGTGTACATTCGTTTCTACCAAAATGGAGCGCTAACTCGCTATTTCAGACGTCGTTATTCTCACCTCCATGGGTGAGGAGGCCGCCGTTGAGGCCAAGGAGGCTCCCCGCCAGTAAATGCGTATTGGTGCATTCGGCTCAGACTGGCCCCTGGCCCCTCGTCAATACCATCTCAAAATGAGTCGCGCACGAGGGATCGTATCGGTTTGATGAATAACGAACACATCAAATATCCATGGGTCATGAGTTGGGCATCGCGCTAAGGGGTTCTATCTGGACAGGATCATCTGCTGGTTATGACATTCGGCAATCCGAAGCGCCCTAGTGCGACGTCGAATTTTCCTTTGTTTCTTATCCAATCGCTACAAATGCCTTTATGTCACAATATTCGTAGCGGCAAATGACGAGAGAGAAAAAAAAATAGGAGAGCTTTGGAGTTGACTGAGTCTGTCCGATAGAAGGCTATCAGAATCCTTTACGGAACTTGCATCTGATTTGATTTTCCTATACTCGAATTGGTGACCAACGAATAGCTCTCTGCGCAACCCAGGCACGATGCTGTAAATTTAATTATTATCCCCGTCATGGCCAATCGTATCGACAAGTGGGGAGGGAGAAAATTCCCAACGTAGTGGAGCCACACACAGGGTGCTGATTAGATCTGAGATGCTCAGAAAAGTGTGCTGACTCTGAAGTCCAGTCTGAGATAGATACAATACTAGAGCTATCATATGGCATGTTTTGACTCAAGTTACATTGAATGGTTCTGTACGCGTTTAGGTTGGCGGGAACAACGAAAGCGGCGGCTCGATCCGTAGCAAGCTCGACCACTACCATCATAGCCCCAAACGAACTCTAGCCTTACAAACATCAAACCCTAGCAACGCCGGCAAACACCACGCCACTGGCGCCATGAGCCAGCTGTTTTCCAGAATATAATGGATGAGCGGCGAGAGCTTCGCAAGTTCCCTAGGGGGGAGAGATGCCCTGAATGCGGTGTAAGAAGATGGTACTTGGAGAATGGTCTCCGCTTCTGTTCCAATGGCCATCAGGTCGAGGTACTCCCAATCAAATTTCCTTCACTTGTCTATTGTAGTTCAACTAACAAAATCCCAGGGTTTTATCCAATTCGATATTGGCGATGAGGAGGATGCTGGAAAACTCGGCACTGTGGTCAAGCGAGACAAGGGAGTTAAGGAAAAGGCGCTGCGCCATCTCACCGGTCAGGCTGGCAAGAACCTCTACCTTGAGTGTCTTCAGTTAATCCTAAGGAGCCAAATTATGTGGCTTGTAAGCTCCAAGAATCACAGAGAGGAACTCGAGACGGTGGTGCGCGATCTTTGGGATCTTCGTACCCGCGGCTCAAGCAGTCTAGCTGATGACGATGCTCCTCAAGAAGGCGGCATAGAAATGTTCAGTTCTCAGCCCGAAACTGGAGAACAAAACAAGAGCTCTGAAAGTAGAGGCACGAGAGCACAAGGCTGGAATCCGGAACGGGGTCCAGATTGGCCCATGCCGAGGATGATTGACACCCTCGCTCTCTGCTACCTTGGCTGTCTGCTGCTTCGTATCCCTACCGGCGTTGGAGAAATATGTAACTGGGTCGACGAGGGCCATATGCCTTACAAGAGATCTGTAGGCTAATACTTACCCTTCTCCAAGAGAGTTGTACTGATGATGGTTTTAGTATTATGACCTGCCTCAAGAAATGCAGGATAGATTGCCTTCTGCATACACGAGAGCACTGAAGCGACCTCTTCGGGCTACTCTTCAAGGAGTAGATCTCAACTACGCCGTCATGAATTTAGCTCTATCATACCACCACAACTACGAGATGCTATTCCCTCCGGTCAATTCCACGCTCATCCTAATACATTATACTAAACATCTAGCACTCCCAGGTACGTCATACATGTGGAACGCAGATCGCTTCTTTGATCTAATCTCTGCATAGTTGAGGTGCTTGTCACATCACGCCTCATTATTTCAATTTTAAAGACAAACTTTCAATTACCAATTGACAAGTCTCGGCTTTTTAATCTGGATTATCCAGAAATCAAACTCGCCGCCATCGTCATTGTTGCCACTAAACTATGTTTTCCCCTTGGCCCTCATATTCCGCTGATCAAGACTTCCGGCCCGGGACATGATTGGAAGTTTGATTGGAGACGATGGCAGGCGATCATGGCTGAACTAGATGATTCTTCACAATCATCTGAGAATGAGCACGGTTTTAACAACATGACCGCGGATACAATCACATCCATGTCTCCAGATCAACTAAGCAAGTATTTTGCGCATGTGGCCAGCTTAATTGACAAGAAGAGTATGGCCCCGGTCGCGAGATATTGCGGATCCTGCTGACAAGAGTAGACGAAAATACCATCACCAGGTTCTTTCCCTCAGAGGATGCGCTTCCGCCTGAGACAACGCGGGAACAGACTACAGAAGATGAAGTGGATGGCCGAGCTAGAGGGATACTGTCCCAAGTTTTACAGATATCCGGCGAAGGACACCTAGGTTCCGAAGGCGATGCGCTGACGAAATCCGAAGCCACATACGAAGCTTTTCGCTCAGTTGAGGACCTCACGGAGTCATCAAAGGCATTATACACGAGAGCAGGTAAGATACCAGAGTCTCCATGAACAAAGAATGTGACTGATTTTCTCTCCCAGCACACATGGCGGGTTTGACACTTCAAGAAATAGTGCGAGCAGTCTACATGTTAGAACAAAGGATACTCATCTGGCAAGGCGAGCGAGGAACCAGAGAATAGATGGAACCTATGTGCCAATCGGATTGGCATGTGGCAGCTCACGATAATTTTCCTTGTTAAACCACGAGTAGCCACCGTTGTATTCAGCCAGCTTGATTCAAGACTTGGCTCCATGGGCAGCATCCTAGATAAACTCAGGCTTTGGAGTTTATACAACCAGGTTCAATCCAAACAAAGAGCAATTTCATTTCCGAGTCGCCTGTCCAGGTCTCGACAAGCCTCTCACTTCCCATCTCGTGTTCGTCATTTCCATGTGATAGTAATCCATGGGTCAATCCAGTGCATCGCATCATGCGAGCCCTTTCTACGCATGCCCATAGAAATTCCCATCGGCAAGGCCACTCATACCGGGAATAGCACGGCGAATGCATCACGCTTCATTCCACTCGCAAACGACGCGAATGTGTGCCAATATCACGTGACTAAGTTCATGACCCTAGGGTTTTCCTTTCGGTTGAACACAGCGCCCCACCAATATTGCGCGCAGAACCGGCTTCTCCAAACTTCACATCGTCAGCGTCACAAAAATCAGTCAAGAGTGAGTAAGCCCCTAGAGTACGGCCAAAGGCATGTGGAAATGATTTACTGACTCCCCCAATAGTGCAGATGTAAGCCCGATCATCGCCGAACCGAATTTCGCGCCGCCGAGTACTAACCGCACATTGCAGTTTCGTGAAGACCCTCACGGGCAAGACCATCACCCTTGAGGTCGAGTCCTCGGACACCATCGACAATGTCAAGTCCAAGATCCAGGACAAGGAGGGCATTCCCCCGGACCAGCAGCGTCTGATCTTTGCTGGAAAGCAGCTTGAGGATGGCCGCACCCTCTCCGACTACAACATCCAGAAGGTGCGTGGAAGCAAATGGAGAACCAGACGTTCAGACCGAAGAGAATAGTCTGGCATACTTGGAACAAATGCTCACGAAAATTACAGGAGTCTACCCTTCACCTGGTTCTCCGTCTCCGTGGTGGTATCATCGAGCCCTCGCTCAAGGCTCTTGCCTCCAAGTTCAACTGCGAGAAGATGATCTGCCGCAAGTGCTACGTATGTTTCCGACTACCACTTCCCAAATTATCATCGCTTGCCAGCCGCAGCTGTTCTAACATGCTATCTCTAGGCTCGTCTCCCTCCCCGTGCTACCAACTGCCGTAAGCGAAAGTGCGGTCACACCAACCAGCTCCGACCCAAGAAGAAGCTCAAATAAACGATTCTCCATGGATGCGGCGTCTGGGTTTTTGGCATTCTGGGGTCGGTGGCAAGAACAGAGATGGGTCCTTGTGCACGAATCTGGTTGTTTTTACGGTAGCATATGCAGCTCAGGCAATACATTCTAGATGATGCCGATGAACACGTGCCGATGGTCTCCAAGGCTCGGTCCCCTACAAAAAAAAATAAGGCATCCAAGCCTCCGATTCGAAATTTGTCTTCCAATTGTCCCAATTGCAGGTGCAAGTCATTGTTTATAATTGAACGGCAGTGAAAGGAGTGCGCGGAGAGTGTGAGGGCCGGCATCATGATGTTGGTTTTTTTTTTTTTTTGGTATTCGCATCACAGATAAGCGCCAAGTCGCACAATTAGCCAATTCGAGGGTTTTGGCATATTAGAGCTATGCGATTGCGACCCATTTTCCGTAGAAACTCTCACGTGGTGTTCCCTGGTTCAATTCCACATTCACACCCTTCCTGTACGATGACGGAAGAACGCCCCTGGCATCGGTGGGTCACCTTTGGCGCCGGAAAAACTCCGGCTTCTTGAGCACTGGACACGGCGCGCGCTCCTGGCTGACGACAACGGCCAGTCTGTCACCAAGCTTGTCAAGGAAACTCAAGCTCCCTCCAATCTCAGCCAACTGCGCCAAACTGGTCCAAGCTACAAGCACAACAACTCGTGACCCATCCATATACAACCGCTTCTCATCGCTTGGTTCTGAATACTAGACACCTTCGCCGGCGCAATGGCTGGGTCTGGATACGACGCCGTCGTCGACGTGGATGATGAGGTACATGGCCCCTCCAGACATTGAAGCTCCATCAGTCGCTATGAAGCTTCATCCCCAAAATGCACCGTCGGCTCTACTATCTATGTCCTTCCCGGTATACTAACACTGGAGTCTTCTCTTTAATAGGGCGACCTCGGACACACCGATCTCCAAGATGATCTCGAATTCCACACATCCAACTTCAACGACACGACGCCAGGCAACCGGAAGCCTCCCTCGGGCGGCCTTCCCGCTCCTGCGACAGCATCAGGCCCAGGATCATCAAAGCGCTTCCTTTGGTCAATGTCATTTTACGCGCAGTTCTTTGATGTAGACACTTCGGCGGTTCTCTCGCGGTGCTGGGCTGCGCTGTTCCCCCGCGCAAATTTCCTTGATGTTCTTGAGGGCAACCCCGATCTCTATGGACCATTCTGGATCGCTACAACTGTCGTCTTGATCCTGTTCCTGGGCGGAACTATCAGCCAGTATCTATCATCGACAGGCAAGGGGCCATTCCTTTACGATTTCAAGCTGTTGAGCGGTATGTCGTATTCCCTTTGCGCACATCAATTTCTCTCTCCCTAGCTATGGACTCTCGATGCTGACATACGCTCTCCAAGGTGCCGCTGGCCTTATCTATGGCTACACCCTCTTCATCCCCATGGGTTTGTTCCTAGCCCTCCGATACTTTGGCAGTGAACTGGCCAACCTCCTCGAGTGCTGGGCGCTCTACGGCTACTCCAACCTCATCTGGATCCCCGTCGCTCTCGTCAGTTCATCGCCTCTCTCCATCCTCAACTGGATCTTTGTGGGTGTCGGCTTCGGCGTATCGGTCGTGTTCCTTATTCGCAATCTCTATCCGGTCCTGAGCGCCACGGACCGCCAGGTCAGCAAAATCCTGCTCGTTGTCGTCATTGTCTTGCATGCAGGCCTAGCACTGGCTATCAAGATTCTGTTCTTTGCACATGGCAGCCCTGTAGCCAGCAAGCCCAAAGATGAGGGGAAAAAGGAGGGCGATAATTAAGCAGGTGATTTCAAAGGATGGAATCTGCAAGGTTGGGAGATTCAATTTCCGGGAATAGGAATTTCAAATGGCACGTACTAAGCCTGCGGGCACAGGTTGGACCAGGCGCGAACCCGCGGAAAGGGGGGACTCTGTATTTTGTACAATAGATCAATTAGATCAAGGTAGCGTACCCATCTATCTAGGCCTCCTTTTGCTTTTGAGGCTTTCTTTTATGCATTCCCAAGTCATCATTCAAGAGTCGTTGCTTACGAACGTGTGGTCTTGTGTTCATCCGTGATATGGCCAACCAAGCACAGCACATCTGGCGCTCATCCATGGCAACTGCTTCGGTTCCCTTAAACCTTCTCTACCGGCCCATTGTTCTTGGCCCAATCCAGCCACGAACCAGAGTACTCGCCAACATTTTCCCAGCCGGCGGTCTTGGCGAGTGTAGCGGCAGAGTGTGCGCGGACACCGGCCTTGCAATAGAAGAGCAGCTCCGCAGTCTTGGGCGGTCGTTGGAAGCCGTACATTTCCTCAAAATCCTCTTCGGAAATGTGGAAGCTCTGGATGGCCGTGGTGATGGGGATGTTGATGGCGCCGGGAATCTTGCCAGTTTCAAAGAGCTCGACGGGTTCGCGGACATCTATTCGGGGGGAGGGGAGGGAGTAAAAGTCAGCGTATGCATCTCAAGCGAGTGAAATCCAATGCAGTGCAAGTGCGCAGGGAGATGGGGTCGTTGCGAACGCAGCAAACACTTAGCTTAGCCGGGAAGCACTTACCAACAATGACGACTTCCTTAGGGCCCTCCCCCTCAACGTATGCCTTGATCTCGTCAAAGGTCCACGCGCGGCTCTCGGGTAGCCCATTCGCATCCTTCTGTACCGAGTACCAGCGACGACAGAGAGGGGCGCTGGGCCGGGCAATGACGCGGAGCTGCTGGCAGGTGGCTGCGGCGACGGGACGGAGGGCATGAGATCGCCCGAGAGCGCACGTCGCGGGGCGGGTGGCGGCGGCCGAGAGGCTGCGCAAGGCGGATGTGACGGATCGACGAGGGCCCATGGCTGCAGTTGTTCTGGAGGGCGCGCGTGTGTTGTGCAGGACGGGAATCAATGAGTAAGTCGGCTTGATTGAGGTGAAATCCGAACCCCGGCGCCGAGTACCCCAGGTCTCAGACGAGGTCCCCCCCAATTGCGGGAGGGGAGGAAGCTTGGGCCATCCGGCTACGGGGGGGTCTCCCACTACAGAAAACGGTGCTGGTGTCTGTCTTTGGGGTTGGTTCACGCCATGATGGGCCTTGGGGACGATGATGTCACGCCCAGGCAAGCAGCATTAAAACGGAAGATGGGCGCGATATCCATCACATTGACAAGTCACGGCTCCGTCCAGCATCTTTCCTAGGGCAACATGCAGGCCAATCGTAACCCCATACCCCGTAGATCCCAAAATCAACCAGCCAAAACCGTCGCCCGCCCCTAAACGGAAAAGAAAATAATAGGTGCACATGACACAATAGCTCAGAGCGTTATCTGGCCAAGCTCAGGACAGGAATAAAGTGGCCCTTTTTAAAACCATCAAGCATACCCAGCCCGACAAGATGCCATCCATTCTCTGCGTGGAGTTATCTCACACACCAGCCGTCCCACATCATCCCATCTAAGGATTCATTCATCCCAGTCACGCCTCACTTGTGGCGCCACACCATCTCCTTTTCACTCACCTCCTCATATTGTCACTCGTCTGGTTCCGTTTCGCTTCATTTATAACCTTTCTCTTTCATTTATTCTCTGGTCTGAACTGTCCCATCGCCATACGCCTGGCTATTTGATGCTCTTTGGGTCTAAGCCTCGCAAAAGGACGCCGTCCGACGTCCCAACTATATACATAACGAATAAGTATTACAACTAATATCCCATCATGGCCACTCATCCCTGTACCGCAGGGCAGAGTCAATTTTCGACGAAGCATAATGCATCAGAGCCCAACGCGGCTTTCATATCCAACTCTCTGCTCTAGAGGTTGTCATACATCCCATTCGGCTCTTGCTGCAGCTTCTGTTTCACTTCATGCACAACTTTGGCCTTCTTCTTACACTCACCACCTACCCATCTTCGACCGGCGGCCGTGGCTAGGACATTAGGGCGGTGCAGTGTGGCTGTCAGATCGTCAACCTTGGGCGCGTCACACTTCAGCCGCACAGCGACATTAGGCTCCGCCATTTACCACTCGCGCTTCTCCATAGTGAGAGGGCAGTCGTCCTAAAACTCGTCAGCTTTCATCTTCGCCTGCATCACCTGTGTTCGCAATCACTTACCATGGGGAAGATGGTGGCAAACACCTTGATCTCTTCAGATCGAGGAGTAGCATGGTGCTTCCAGTCTAACATAACTGAGGCCTTTCCGATGAGGAGTGCCAAGTTAAGCTGAGCATAGGTCTGACCAAGACAGTAGTGGGGTCCCACGCCGAACACAAGGTAGTTCTTCTTGCCCTTCTCCTCGGCATCACCACTGTAGTATCGGTCAGGGTCGAAGTAGTCGGGGTTCTCGTAAACTTCGGGGTCGTGGAGTGCCATGTAAGTTGTGGGGATCAACATCGAGCCTGTTCACCGCCAGTCAGCATTAATCAATTTCTAGAAAACGAGCCGCCTATCACTTACCCTTGGGAACAGTATAGTTGTCGCTGATAGGGAATGCCTTCTTCACAATATAAGGGACCATCAGGACAGGAGGGCGGTATCGAAGGAGCTCGCGGACGACAGCACGGGTGTAAGTCAAAGACTCCAGCTGGTCCATGTTGATTTCCGCGTTAGGGTTGCCATTGCGAATCTTAATGTTCTCCTCTCGAACACGGTCAAGAACATCGGGGCGCTGGGCAGTAACCTGGAACAGCCAAGTGGCAGCGCTGCTGGTAGCATCCTGAGAAGCAAAGAGGAAAGTGAAGATGGTCTGGGAAATCTCGTAGTCGTTAAACATGCGCAGCAGGGGGTAGGGCTTCTCGACACCTTCGGTGTTGCCAGCGGCCTCAGCCTTGCGCCACCTCTCAGCCTTGATCATCTGCTCAACCCAACCATCCATGATGCAAGTAACTTCACCACCAGCAGCCATACGGACCTTGCTCTTGGCAGCGCACTTGGCGAACTCGGCCAGAACCATATCGGCAGCCTTCTTTCCATACCAAGTCTTGGTGTAAGGAAGAATAATAGGGAAGTTGACCAGCTCGAGGGCGGCGGTGATAAGGTAGTAATCATCAGAGATCTTCTTAACAGCCTCATCCGAGATATAGTGGCCGACAAAGCTACGGCAAGAGACAGCGCACATGAGGTCACGGAACTCGACCATAAAGGGAATAGGCTTGCCGTCGTTCTCCTTGGTGAGGTTTTTGAAGCGCTCAAAGAAAGTGTTGTACACCTCCTCCTGGCCGGGAAGGTAGCACTCGAGAGCCTTGCGGGTGAAGAGGTTGTTCAGTCCCTTGCGAAATTCGACATGCGGCTTGCCGTCAAGGAAAACCCAGTTGTCATGTCCGAGAAGCTTGTGGGCAACATCGACGACACAGGGCTTGACATATGATGGCGAGTTCAGAACCTTGCGGGCCATATCACGGGTTGAAGCAATTACAACAAACCTGACACGCAATTAGAACCAGGTGGTGCAACTCACGAGGTCGACAACTTACTTGTGGAAAACAGAGACACAGCTAAGAGGGCCGCTGAGCCACTTGGCGTAGTACTCTTCGAATTTAGGGTCCATGGACTGGAGAAAAGGGCCAATGAAGGGCATCTTCCAAGCAGGACCTTCAATGGATCCCTTGTTCATAAGGTAGCTCACTGTTGCGATCGTGTGAGCGATGTCGATCTTCATATTGGATAGCGATTTGACATACCTTGATCGTAAACAACACACATGAGGAACAAGGTGAGAGCGAGTGTCCAGGGACCGGCGTTCGAGATGAGGTCGACGACATAGTCCAACTGAGGAGGGATGTTCACATTAGGAACCTTGGCACTTGCCAAAACGGACGTGAAGCCCGAGGCAGTGGAGTTGACGGCGTCCATGGCGACGATGAGATGCGAAGACGTAGGTTATGAGACGAACGGTACGGATCGAACGTGGTATTGATCGTGTCGCGAGAGAGAAGACCGTCGTCAAGGTCTAAACGTGGTGAGTCGCAGGGAATGCAACAGACCAAAGAACCGGGGATGGCGCGAAGAAACGCCAAAGGGTCAAAGGTGCAAAGGAGACCTTTGAGAGAGGGATGGACCAGGCAATCGAATCTTGGTTGAGGAGAAGAAGAAAAAGGAAAAGGGAAGGGGGGTGTGGGAGAGTGAAAAGTATTTCGAGCAAAGATGGCGACGGAGGGAGGAGGCGTTAGTAATTCCCGGGAAGGCACCGCAAGCGCCAGGGACTGGGCAAAGAGCCGGGGATGAGAAATGTCCGTGAGGTGGACAAGATAGAAAAAAAAGGACCCGGAGTTCCGGGGGTGTAGCGTACGGTTCTGCGCCAAGGGTGTGATTTTCGGGGTGCTGGTGGAGGAGCAAAAAGGACAGGGAATATGGAAGATGGGGCTTTGATGAGCCTTGAGCTCTGGCTCGCTGCGTCTGTGTCTCCGCCCTCGGACGTGTCCCGCTTCTCATTCATTAAGTCGCCCAAAGCCCCTGTCGGTGTCTGTTCATCATTGCCTACGTAGATTGATTGACTCTTTCTCCTCCAACTCGCTCCCCCGACAAGACCGACAAGGGGGAAGGAAAGCAGGCGGGCGGCTTGAATTAGGGGCGTGTGTGGAAGCATGCTACATTTGGTGGTGGACTCGCTAGTGGGGGAGCTCAGAAGCCACAGCAGACTATGTGCGCTGCTACCCGCAGCACTAGCAGCAGTAAGGTTAGGTGCCTCCTCACATGGCAGAAGCAACAGTGACTCTTCAGGGAGGGAGGGTGCTGCAGCAACAGGAGCAAAGCAACACAACACAACAGCTGGACAGGGTGTGGGCGGGTGACGCTATTGGCAGGATGTGACAGCTCCCTTCCTGTCCCTCGATGCGGGACGTCCATTTCCGTTCACTGGGTCGAGCAGAGCAGCTGGGGGCCTTTCTCGCATCATCAGCCCTGACATGGACATGGACATGGACATGGACATGGAGATAGGAATGGAACGGAACGACGAAAATCATCACGGTGAGAATGACAACGTCAGTGAGAGGGTCGGTGAGGGACTGGCGCAAGGGAGGGCGTGTGCTCGGTGAATCAGGAACTCTCTCTGGGATGCTGCGGTATAACAATTGGGACATGACCGACATGAATCAAATCTTTTTCTGTGGTGCTTCATTTCAGCGACTTTTTTTTTTTTGGCGCCCCCCTCCAAGTGGTATCTCATCCAAACTCCCAGCTATCTACCTAATCCACCCAGTTAATTGCCCATCGCGGTCTAGCGTGTCATTTTGGTTGGGCAAAAGCACGGTTGACACCATGGCTCGGCACAGCTCTGGCACTCACTCCGTCATAGCGAGTCGTGAGGAGGGCGTGGGCCTATCCGTGCGTGCCGTGTTGGTGCAGCAGGACCTTCCCTCCTTCGCGGTCGCGCTGGCGGCCGAGCTGCGAATTAAAAAAACAAAAATGCAAAAAAGCAGGCCACTTTGCTTTGTAACCCGCACGCTTGAGTAGCCAACCGAGAGCACAGGGGCGAGGCGTGTTGTCGGGTGCGTCTCTCGATCCAATTCATTTCAATTTGGTTTGATTTCCCCTGATGATCAACAACCGCGCCCTGCTCATTTGCACTGTCTCTGACCATCGTATTCACTTGCTTCGCTTCCAGATCTTGAATCTTGCTTCATCGCCCGCCGCTTTAAAAGGCGAAAAAAAAATCCCCCATTGCACACCCACCCACACCACAACACACCCCACACCTCACTACTACCAGCAACGTCTCATTCACATCACATCAACTACCAACTTGTTCATCGCAATTGGCAAATCCCCCCAGTGTCTAGCATTACAACCCCATAGTCAATCTCCTTGGCGTCCCAAATATTTCCCGTTTCTCTCGTACGTTTTTTTTTTTAGAATCATTCCACAAAACACCACCAGAGTCCCAGCTGCACGGTGCGCCAGGCCATGTTCCCCTACTCTGCATCTAAATCCATCCCGCTCCGGCGGGTTTGTTGTCAATTGGTCAAAGCCTAAGTCTCTGCGCAGTTTCTACATTCCACAATGCAATGGACTCAACAAAAAAGCATGCGCCACAAGCCAGTGTCCGAAATGCCGCTGACAAGCCAGACAGCTTGCTGGCATTCGCTCTCTCTGCCGCCATTACCCAGCTTGAACCCCGCTTGGCCGCGTGGGTTTGTGAGAGGACATGAAACAAAGCCTGTGACTGACGTGGGCTGGCTTTTACAAGCAAACAGCCCCTGGGACCGTACCGTAGTACTCGGCTCTCAGTTCCCGAGTTTGATTCACCGCGTGAGATCCAGCATCCACTCGCTACGATTTGGCCTCAGTCCGCTTGGTCTATGGGTTTAACGCGCCTACGTATTCGGAATATTAGAAAGTAAGCGGCCAGCATTAATGTCAGACCAGCCGTTTCGACCACGAAAGAAAAAGGAAAAAAAAAGAAGAAGAAAAATACTTCCCTTGCTTCCCCCCCTCATCTGAGTATTTTGTCCAACCTGGAACACTTCTGGCGGTCTGTATACGCGTATCCGTATTGAACACCAAAGTGAGCCGATTTATACCAACGAAATAACTTCCCCCAATATTATACCAATCCCCGCAGGCAGGTCTGCTTAACCAATCCAAACCCCCCCCCCCCCCCCAATGTATTTCTCCATTGAATTCACAATGATTCTTCGGCAATCGAAATTCGCCACCAGAGAGGCCCCTGTAAGTGAGGGAAACTTGACGGAAAGCCATCAATTTCTATAGTCAGCCCAAAAGCCGGTCAGCGAATAACTTAACAATTAAGCTAGACGGTATGCTCAGGGCGGCACTGCTTGCTAACTTCATACACACTACCCTCTGGGCACCATAATCTGGTTGACCCGGAAAGCTCTCGGGTGATTGGCCCATCTCCTATCGAGCCTCGCGGGGGGCTCACGGGTCACAGGGACCCAGCCAACCACAAGGCTAAGCGCTAACAGGGAGCGGGTCACGGATCAGATGAAGAGGGTGTTCGAATGAACCATCCATCCACCAGCAAGGGCCCCCCCACATCAATGTGCCAGGTCCCTCTCGAAAATGGGCAGGTCCCGCCAATCCGGCCGACGCTTGGGGAAATCTCTCCGTTGTCGTATTCGGTCGCATCTCTTGATCACGTTGCTTGGTATTACATTTCAACCGTCATCCCTCCAGCTCTTTGCCATCTTTGGTGTGCAAAGGTGTATCATATTTAGCTAGGGGCACAGCTGTCGTGTGTTGACAGATGTGTTTGCGACAACGGCCGTAAGGGAATTGCACACTAATCCACGACGATATGCAATCATTAAGCGGCCAAGAGCCAAACTGATGTTACACACGCGACCAAGCTGGAGCGCATGGATCACGCCGGCTCTGCTGCTGGTGCAGTCGCGCTCGCCCAGCATTGCTCAGTCATTCATGATGGCGTTTTGTCATCGGACGCTTCGGGATCGCCCTCGACATTTCTATTGGCCAATTCGTTTCTCCGCGGCCAATTGGCATTGACCGCTCTTCATATGACTAATCCAGGCGTTCCTGATCTAGGATCCAGAATCCTTTTTCTGTCCGGATACGAATACGGTGTACGGCCTGTGATTGGGGGCAGCTGAGAAAATCTTCCATGTCGCAAGCGATTGGCCCCAATGGTCTGTTCATCCCGAATTCGATTGTGCATAGTCCGCGCCAGACTTGGTTGGCCGCTTGCCTTGCTGGCTTGGTTGCCCACTTCGTCTGGCATACATTGGTACGGTGCCTTAGTTACTGATGCACAGACATCCCCTGCACAGCATCACGTCGCCCGGCTCGCTTCCCGGAGTTAAGCAATGAAGGCTCCACGACGACCTCCCTCAACGTAGATCATGTCCATCAGGCGGCAGGAACGAGATAATACGGTGCCTTTCTTCCCTGTAGACCAGCTTCTACCAACCCAACAAACCCAAGTCAACGATTATTTCGCCATAGAGCGACGATTCTTAAGACTACTCAGGGCAGGCGAAGGCTAAAAAAAAAGTTATGTTGGCTGGATAACCTTATTCTAATGCGCCCTGCCTGCCGTCTGCAGTCTTTACCCCTCCTGTAGCCCTGACTATCTAGATCGACGTCATCCTACAGTGTCGCTGATTCCCCTTGATCTGAACCCAATTGAACCTAGAGCGCCAAGTCAGCTTCCCCGAAGTTAAACCCCCCTCATTTAATCGTTGGTAAATCAGACAGGCACTGGTCCGATGATTATCCTACCCTATATCACACTCTCCTCACCATTTCCAGGTCATCAACCCTGGTGTATACGACGGTGAGGTTTACTTACTTTCATACCCTCTTTACTTTTATTTACTTATATTATATCTGCCTTTGATGTAAGCTTGCAGCTGGCTATATCACATATAGTTGTGGGAATTACCCTATGTAGGCGCACTCGTTTATCTATTTTCTTCCTGCACAAGACAGAGCGAACAGGGATGGTCCAACATGCTGCTTCGCTTACCTTTTAATCCCAAACCGTACGTAGTCCTCCACACCAGCTAGCTACCCTCCACCATCACGGATACACTTACCCAACATAATGTATCTCAGTTTTGGCAGAAACAGGGCGCTCGTTCTTGTCTGCGCCACCTAGCTTAACTCCAGAAAGGGCAATAGGGTAAACACTGGCAAAACTACGGATACGGGTTTTCTTTTAATGGGGAAACCGGGCCGGTTACCCGGCTTATACACCAAAGAGGGTATCAGGACTTGATGGCTAGAATGTGATTTGACGAAGAGAGAATAGTGGTAGCCTCCCGTGCCCTGAAGAAGTAAGTGGAATAACTAGGAGATATAAACCCGAAAAAGTATTAATATCCCATCCTCCCAGGCCAAGAATTGGGTCTGACCATCACATCTCATCATCAACTGCCCCGACAGCGCACATTGTCCATATTGAAGTAAGATTCTCGTTGAAAATAGGATAATACGTTACAAATGTCTCAAATGAACTCCGACCTTGTTTGGGCTCTCGAGAGTCCTGGAGTTTGGAGGCGTGGCGTTGATGAGATTGAAACATTTTACGCAACCATGGCAGCAGTCTACGAAGCGAGTGGACGTATGTTTTTTGCCATAACTGGTCATGTGTCTCTTACTATTGAGGCACCTTCCAATGTTGAATTGACGGACGTCGAAAAGCATGTCGATACTGCACTCCAGAAAGCTTGGGTCTCTCTTCGACATGCCCATCCCTCGATTGCTGCCCAGGTGACACAAGATCCCAAGACTGACAAGTGGACAAAGACATACAGCCACATTAAAGACGACACAGAGCGAGATTCTTGGGTTACAGAAACAGTTGTCTTCGTTTCCAATGGCCAGACAGGCAGGCAATGGGCCAACTGTGACCCCCCGGCCCCAAAGCTCCCGACATTGTTTGTACTCCAGCTCTCGCCCGAGGTTAATGAGAAGGGTAACCAAACAATTCGCCGTGATCTTGTCTTTCGATCACCTCATGACATGATCGATGGAATTGGAACACTCATCCTGCTGAACACTTTCACCAAGTTTGCCGCGGATGCCTATGAGCAGGGCAACACATATCAGGTTCCCGCGTTGGACGGCTCCGAAACCCAGCGGCTCAGCCCGTGTTATCGGGTTGCCGCCAATGTCCTAACTGAGCTGAGTGCAGCTCAGAAGCAAAAGCTGGCTGATATGAGCGCACAAAGAGCAGCAGTTGCGTCTGAGCCGGGAATTGAGATCCTCTCGCTTCCACACCGACAAGGTGCTGTTCTCCCGGGTCGCCATCAACGAGCTGCCCTTTACCTGACAAAAGAAGAGACCAGCAGTCTCATATCGGCATGTCGGGCCATACGCGCGACTCCGACACACGTCTTTCATGCAGCTGCAGCCATCGTCGTGCGAGACAGGCAGCCGCGCCCGACAGAAACGAAGGCCTGCCGGTATATCAACTATATCCTCTGCAACGAGCGATCAAAATGTGCTGAGCCGTATAACACAGCGGCACACCCGGCGACTCTGTATCATTCCGTCTCAGGACCAAGTCTCATTGTTGACCTGCCGCTCTATGCTAGAGACGTGAAGCTAGATGACAAGGCACGCAAGAAAGAGTTCTCCTTGGTCATGGAGACTGTGCGCCAGTTTTACAGAGAGGTCCGAGAAGACACAGAACACTATCAGCTTTCGCCGGCTATGTGGGCCATGGGAACGCCGCCCACGCCGTCTAGCTCGGAGCGTCCCGTGCCGGTGCCAGGACCCAAGCCGCACGCGGCAGTGTCTATCTCAAGCATGGGCCAGACAGACCGGATTGTTGCACCGCGGCAGGGAGCGTTTCGGGCCCATGATCCCTGGGTGACAGGGGAGGAGTTGGGCAATGGGCTGGGACTGTTCTTGGGCACGTTCGAGGGCGAGATGTGCCTGAGTGCAGCGTACAATGACGCATGGCACACGCCAGACGATGTGGATGGTTATCTTGAGCAGTGTAAAGCCATTGTGTTCGAAGGGTTGGGACTTGAGTGAGAATCATGAACCACAGACGATCGGATGGATGGAGGGATTGAAGTTCACATGGTCACAATTTCCAGATAGTGGGTAGCGATGGTAGTATTGGTGTGTGACCAGAGTCATTATGATGATGTATTCCTGCAGAACATAATAGTTTATGCGTTATCTAGGTAAATCTCGCGCGTTAGTGCCATCGAGACATGACGACTCTTTATTCGCGGCAAGCAGGTGTCTCGCTTTTGGCGCCACATGCGCTTGCGTTCCATCCCGGATCCACGTCATGGTAACCAACCTTCAGGGTTCGCCAGCTCTTAATGCTGGAATTATATTCCTTGGACATGGCTGGCCTCGTGGACCAAGGAAAACCTCGACGAGTACTGTATTGCGTCATGGGCGTTGCCTTGAAACCCCCACCATCAAGAGACGGCCGAGGTCAGTGCCTACCCTAGAGCGAGCAAATCACGCAGCTGAATGGCGTTCGGGGGCCTCCGAGACGACGCTCAAACAGGCAATGGGTCGATGGGGATCAACATGTTACTGGACGCTGCGGGTGCAGAGTGGATGCGTAACGTAACGGGGGCTACCTGTACGTGTCGTCGTGATGATGCAGGATGGAGGAGGGAGGCTTGGTAGGCGAGGCAAGGTTGCTTAGGTTCCGCTATGTCACGTTTTTTGCAGCCCAAATGAGAAGTGATGACTTATGACCCTCACTGGGCAGCCGTCGTGGGTATAACTGGAACCCATCCGCTGTTTTTGGTCTTTCCGAGCTTCATCATTCTCGACTATCAACCACCACAACGCGACCGTTTATATTACTTCCATCTTTGTTTGCAGTAACTGCAAGACGAACCACAAGCACACTCTTCAGAAAAACAGAAAACATGTCTTCTACCTACATCGTAAGAAACTCCTGCAACACTATCCTACAACGCGCTGGTCAAGCTCCCCATCGCTGACGTTACCCCTCCCTCACAGGTTACTTGCAAGGAGGATGCCACTCCCGAGCAGGTCCAGGCGTAAGACCCCCCGAACCACGCTCGTCGAACAGACTTGACATCGATGCCATGATGGAATAACAAAAGGAGAATGGGAAGCGGCTGACAACTTATAACAGTGCCAAGGATGCTGCCGTTGCTCAGGGCGGTACCATCAAGCACGAGTACAACTTGATCAAGGGCTTTTCGTGAGTCTTTGGCCAAGCACCTCCTCTCCCAGTATTTGAATACTAATGCCATGTCAACTTTTCTAGCGTCGAGTACCCCGCAGGCAAAGTTCACACACTGGACACGCACGAGCATGTCCAGACTGTTGAGGCTGACGGAGTCGTCACAACACAGTGAGCTGCTGAATAGAGTCCTCAAGTTCAAGACCCTTGTTTCATTTACATAGAAGAGAAATCCACATGCAACGTTAACTTTTTTTTTTCATACCGCGTCACCACCGTGTCTGTCTATGCATGCATGTATGAACATGTCTGTCTCACCCCCCGAGGCCATCGGCTCAGGGTCTGCACCGGCCCGGCTACCCTTGTGACGTAGAGCCGAAGATGGGCAGCCTAGACACAATGCCCCGCGGTTGATGGCTATCGTGAGCGCGAACCACCCCTGTAGAACCCCTCTGTTCCACGACTTGCCCCGCGATAAGCCGCCTGAAAGCGCGCTAAAGCATGATAAGCTCCAGGGCCGCCTGTGCTGTGCCGGCGCCCCGGGCTGGTCCAAGCTCCCCTTCGCAGCCGGGGGGTCGTGGCGAGCGAGGGGAGAGTGAAGGAGAGTCATTCCCATCAACACCCTCTGTCCGCCGCCGATATTCATTGCGCCTCTTGTGATATTCTGGCAGCTTGCCTACGGCCTGCCGTGTGAAAGCCTTGTCGCCCCGACAGAATGCGCAAATAATGCGGCGGAAATGAGTGGCTTACCGGCCAGGTCAATGAGGCGCTGCCAGCCTCGCAATGCCGCTTCCTGGCTTGCTTGTCGTTCCGTGACGCTTCGCCATCAGTCGACATTCCACCATCCTCGCAACCCATTGTGCAGCGTGCGGCGCTCACAGTGCGGCCAAAAGAAACCTTTGGCTTCCCTGAGCCCTCTGACGCAACGGCGCTTACATACCCACAACGTCACAGATGCCGACGTTGCTACTCTGGCCCGACAGCATCAACATCCACTCAGCCTCACCGATCTTGTCAAGTATGTCTTGCAAAACCACCTTGTATTATTCTAAACCACGCGCTGACACGCAAACCCCAAAATAATAGACATGGCAGGCCTCCGCTCTCGAGCGAGGCACTTCTCTCATCCGCCAACTTTGCCCTTTCTCTCCTCCCAGTCCGCCTCGCCCACCGACTCCAGGCCCTTCGCAACCTCCCCTTCATCGTCGTGACGAACCCGAACATCTCGCGCATATACAACAATTATATCCATTCCCTGTCCATACTGCTTCCCTATCTACATGCTGCGCAAGATGGTCGCCCCATCTCATCCCTTGACGATGAAGTCCAGTTTACAAACGTGCTCGCCGAGCTCGTCCAGACGCACACCGACACTATCCCCATCCTCGCAAAGGGTTTCCTCGAGTGCCGCCGCTACATATCCCCCGGCGAGGTCACACGCTTTCTCGACCAGCATCTGCGTGCTCGTATCGGCACTCGCCTCATTGCCGAGCAGCACATTGCTCTGCACTTCAGCAGCCAGCCGCACTCGGAGAATACTTCGACCCAAGCACCCTATCCAGAGCACAACTCCTACATCGGCGTTATAGACACTGCTCTGAAGCCTGCCCATATTATCGAATCCTGCGCCGGCTTCGTCGCCGACATCTGTGAACTGCGGTATGGCGTTCGCCCTCAGATCATCATCGACGGCGAGCCTGGAACCACTTTTGCATTTGTACCCATGCACCTGGAGTACATCGTCACCGAGCTTCTCAAGAACGCTTTCCGAGCCACCGTTGAGAGCAAGTCCCGTGAGCCCATCATAGTCACCATTGCCCCCGAACCTCCTCTCCGTGCCCAGTCAGTGTCCGCTGCCAACGACGAAGGCCCACCCGCTGCTATTCTTCATCCTTCAGAGTATGACGACCCCAACGCTATCCGCAACGGCGCAATCAAGCCACTCGGCGACAATGCTTCTGGTGTCACTATTCGTATCCGTGACCGCGGCGGCGGCATCCCCCCTGAAGTTGCCCCCAGCATCTGGTCATACTCTTTCACCACCTTCTCCGACGATACTGATGGATTTCCCATCGACACAAGCGGCACCGATGGCCTTGGTGCCATCACCTCTGCAAGCGCGGGTGGAAGCTCTATAGCTGGTCTGGGTTACGGCCTCCCCTTGAGCCGAGCCTACGCAGAGTATTTTGGCGGCGGCATTGCTGTTCAGAGTCTGCACGGCTGGGGAACAGACGTATACCTCCACCTGAAGGGAGTTGGGATGATTGATAAGTAGGGACTGGTTTGTTGTGCACCCAACGAAAAAAGACGACTGGCTTGGGTTGAAAACCTACCAGTCATCAGGGAGCTGGGCAAGGAAAGGACGCAGGGGAGGGAACGAGACCTGTACATCAAGGGCGTGGCTAATTTTAAAACTAAAGACCAGAGAATTTAACTTGATGAATGAAGACACTAAAAACAGACACGAGACTAGCAGGACAAATGAGTACAGAGTGAACGTGTATTTTTTAATTTAGGGAGTGTACAGGGTCAGGAGTAAGACTTTAGATGTATTACCACTACCACCATAGTCAATTTTGCCAAGACCATCATGAATACATGGAAACAAACCAACCCAAACAAACAATGACGACATATTAGAGTAAAAAGAAAAATAACAGATTTCTCTTTGTCTGATTAGGCAAAGCCGAGCACAGCGCAAGCCTAATTAGCTCAGCCCAGTCCAGCCTGGTGCCATTACAACACTTTCATCTCTTTATAATAAATAAGCAGTAAGTATAATAAATATCCAAGGAACGACTCCTTCTCCTCCGCAAACGCCGCCGAGAACAAATCTTTGTAGCTTTCATTTTTTTTTCGACATCCTGGGACCCGTGGCTCGGTGTTCTTCCTCAGGGCTTAACCATCTGCAAGAGCTCGCAGGGGGGGTGATTGATTCTATAGACCTAGAATAAGGTATGTACCGAAGTCGGATGGAAACATGTCTTCATTGGTGCATTCACAAGCATCTTACATGTTCTCCAGCTCGTGGTCGATCTGCCGATCCATGAAGGTGCGGCGCTCACCAACGAGTTCAGTCTGTAGGCGCTGCTCCACAAGCGCGCGAACCTGCTTCTTGGTGACAGTGTCAAGGTCAACCTCACCAAGAACAGAACGAATCGATTCCACAATGGCCATGTCGGTGGGGCCACTGGCACCATGTTGGAAGTCAAACGAGGAAGTCGAGCGCATAGCATCAGGCATTGGAGAACGTGCACCATTGAAACCCAGAGAGGTACCAGAACGGCTAGCACTACCCATGTTAGGGGATAGGTTTGCCTGGCCGCGTAGGTTAGACACACTGGGATGTTGGCCCGGATAGTCCTGGTAAGGCGATTGGCTGCGCATGTCGTGAACACCAGTGCCCATCGACATCATGGATTGGCGGTTCATAGGAGAATCTTGGTAGTTACCCATAGCGGAACGAGGAGGCATGTGGGTGTTACGTCCTTGCATGCCAGTCAGGACGGATCCTTGGGGTCCTGCAGAGTAGACAGACTTCATGTCATCCATTTCATACTGGTTGTCATAGCCGTAGTCAAGCTTCTCCTGATAACCACCACGTCGGCCAGGCAAGTTGTTGGCAAGAGCATAATCATCCCAACGCTGCAGAGGAATAGATCGAGGATCGAAGCCCTCATCGTCATCAACCGCAACCACCTGCTTGTTACCCTTCTCACCGATGACAATACGTGTGTTACCCCACGAGAAGTTGTCTTGGTTCCAGAAGGAATAAACGGGAAGGATGAAGGAGAAGATGGGAAAGGCGATGATGTAGATGATCATCCAACCAATGTGCTGCCACTGTCTCTTGAGAATGAAGATAAGAGCCTGAAGACCATAGACAGCCGCAAGCATACAAATCGAGATGAGAGGGAACTGGCCAGTTTTGGAAGCGATTCGGTAAATGAGGTATACGAGATATCCACATGTAGCCGGAAGGATAATTGTACCACAAAGATCGATGAAGACAACAAAACGCATACTGAAACAGCAGAAACCACACATCTCCTTTAGTTGCATCAGTTCCACAAGGTTGTGAATGGTTGAGTTGATCCATCTTCGACGCTGGGACAACAGAACGCTCCAAGATTCAGGAGCAGCGGTCTTACACTGAGCATCGGGAATGAACTTGAAAGACATGCTAGGGAAGTACTTGGTCATGAGGGTGGTGAGATAACGATCTTCACCCAGGGAGAGAAGGTTCTTCTTGTGCAAAGTATCCACGTCGCAGACACTGTAATCTCGGATAACATCATCAGAGATAATCAGAGGCTTGCCTTTGTCAGCAGTCCTGAGTCGATACATGGTGAAACTAATGGAGAGTTAGTTTGAGGTTCACATTGTGAGATTACAAATACATACCATCCGGGCAAACAGGTAACACTGCCGAAGAGAGACTCAAAAGCCTTGGCCAAGTGATGCGAAATGAAGTACTCATAAACCTGAATCATGGTCCACCAAGTCTTTTCGTCGTTTTCCAGACTTGTCTCACCACAAATGCCAGCAATCTTCGCATTGTGGGCACAAGCAGCAACAAGTCGGTTCAAGGAGTCTTCAAAAACACAAGTATCGGCATCGACCATCAGAAGATATTCATAGAGCTCTGGATCAACACCAATAATGTTGTTAATCTGATGGAACATCTCCAATTCAAGGGGGCTCATAGGGGCACGGTGGTGGACACGGTTGAGGAAACTCATGAGAAGAATCTGAGAGTCACGCTTTCCACGGTTGCCAGGCTTAGCCTTAGACTGCTCCGATTCCTTACCAACCTTAACAACAACCATATAAGGGACGACATTTCCTTCAAATTCGTAAAGGCCAGAGTAGACCTTTCCATAGTTGAGCTGCTCGGAGCCAGTACCAACGGACTTGAAGGGAAGAGCGGGAGGATCAACCTTGGGATCGACTCCAAGAATGTCCAGAACGATCTTAGGGGTTGGGCGATCGTTACCCTGACCAACAATAACACCATCACAAATGACACAAATGAGTTTACGCTTGTTGTCATACTGAAGTGCTGTAAGTGAGTCAAGAGCCTTTCGCAGCGAGTCTTCGCCCTCAGTGTAAGCGGGAACCTGGCAGATAACAAACTTGTCCTGCGGCGAGGGACGACGCTTAGAGCCGAAGCGCAGGGCAGCAATGAATTTGACACCAATGACAGTACAGAGAATAATGGTAAATGCCAACATGATGTAGTTGTTCACCTGGCACTTAGCGCTATCTCTGAAATCAACGAGACCGACGTAGCTGATCTGCTGGATGCAAGTCCAACTGTTACGGATATTGGCATACTTGGTCTTGTTGCCCATAGAATCCTGAATTAGGGTATCGAGAGAGTCTTTGATATCCGTACCGGGGTTATTATACCATAGATCAGAGACGTCTTTGTTGAGGAATGCATATGTCTCTGAGTTGGAGAAAACATCTTGGGTGTAGAAATAATCAGTGAGATCATACACCTCATTACCATAAGTCGCCCAATAATGTTGGTCGTTTTGACCTTCACTCTTGATTTTAGAGGATTTCCAAACGAGATCGCCATGATAATACTCTTTAATGCTTGGCTCAAATGTTTTCCAGTACCAGTCGGAATTGTGCAGGTTACTGGTTCGGTCAGTGGCAAAGTAGCCAGACGTATGAACAGCGGATGAATATACAGGCTGATTTGTGGTGTTAATGGAGAGTCTCATTGTTTCCTTGAGGCCCAAACCCTTGCAGGCCATATTCAAAGGAGGGACGAAATACTCGTCCAAGACCATACCAGCCAAAGGCATCATGTTGCTACTGGAGGTAGAAATATCCGTGTCACTGTGGTCGCGCTTGTAAAACTTGGTTATGTCGTAAACCTTGCCGTGAATACCAACCCAGAAATCAGTGGAACCAGCATGAGTGGCAAGTTCTTTTTCGTTCCAAGCCTTGTCTGAGTTGGGGCAGAGCAGTTTACCAAAGAAGATAATCCAGAAGATCAGGACACAGTTGATGAAGAGAATAATCAAGCACAGGACAAATTTTTCACGCCAAGCCATGCGGACATCAGGTCGCTTCATACGACCGACGAAGGAGAGGACCGGAGAGGGAATCCACCATGTCAATGTCCAGACCACGGCCACCCAGGCACGTCGGCTAAACGGAATCTCGTTGGTCTCAATCTTCTTATCCTTTGATAGCTCGGGGTCCAAGCCGCCAGTGAACTCGCCAGCCTCGTTGTAAAACACTTGGCCCTTGTAGGTATCACCCTTATTACCAAGACCATAGTCACCAGTCATTGCATTTCGGTTGGTGCTGGGGGCAATGGATGGTGCACGGTTGGCGTTGACGTTGGGGTTGAGGTGATGGGGTTGGTTGAGGGTCGCCTGGCTCATATTTCCATGGCTAAAGTTACGATTGTGAACGAGATGATCGTTGCTGCCGTTCATGCTGTTGTCCAAGGGCTGGGGAGGGAAGAAACCACTGCCGTTGTTCGAGTATCCAGTGTCAAAGCCAGAGTTGAAGGGATTGACACCGATAGCACTTTGCATGCTGTGGGCCGGCTTGACGTCCAACATATTCTCTGCCTCCCACCAGGCCGTCTCACGAATCCAAACACGTTCTCTACCAACGAAAACCTCACCATTGCTCCATCCTCGCTCCATGGCCCAGCTTTCGATGCCATCCTTCCCATCTTTGCATCCCAAGGCAGCATATCGCTGAACAAATTCGTCCATGTCAAAATCAGCAGTGTAATCGAGGTTACGATTACGTCGGTTGGCCCATTCCGGAAGTCTCCAGGAGCGTAACTGACGAGACACAGTACCGGCCGACCACGCGGAATTAACAGCGGGCAGAGCAGCCAGGCTAGCAGGAGAATCATCCGTAGGATGCAAGGACAAATGATACCATGCACGGCTAGAAGCTAGAAGAGCAGCAAGGTCAAATCGACCAGCCCGTCCAAGGCTGATGCCCTCACCTTCGACAGGGAAAAGGAGCTTTCTCAAAAAGCCGTCATCTTCAGAAGCATAGGCTACTTTCTCCAAGATAACCTCTCTCTTCTCAAGGTCATGATGGCGATCCTTGCCTTGAGGGCCAGACATAATTCCTAGATCTGGGGCAACTTCGGAAACAGCTTGCTGCATCTCTCTGGTGACAGATGAACCTGCGCCCGGGACTTGGACGCCATCTTGAATCATTTCGGAGTTAATGCCAAGAGAATCGTCGAAGATGGTACGCATAGCAAGAGCCTTTCCGAGAGCTGGGTCTGGAACTTCTACAACAGTGATGTTGACGGTGTCACCGTTATCCTCGTTAGATGTAGGGGTGCGAACACCTCGTCCATCAACCGATTCGTCACCATCTCGGATGCGAAGCATCTGGGCGGCGATGGCACCGTTAGCTTTGGAAATGACCCAGTCAACCAGAGCCTCGTAAAGCCCACCAACAAAGGTGCGACGGTCCTCTGTGCTCAACTGATGAAGGAGAACTTCAGGGTCCATGCCAAGAAGACCACCAACATCCTCACAGATCTCTTCTAAGTCGTCAGAGTCGGCAGCATAATCAAGAGTATCGCCCAGCTTGAGCAAACCAGCGAGAGTAGAAATGAAGTTACGGTGAGCAGAGCCCTTAATGCCAATTTCCTTCAGTGCATGACGGAAATCATCAGCCGCAGCAGCATCATCGGCAGTAGCCAGATATGACGGAGGGTCATATGTTCCAGAACGAGCCAACAACGCGTACGTTGATGCAGACTTCAAGCCCAAGAATTCACGTTCAGCAGGGGTCGAGGCTGAGGTCAAGAGATAGTAGAACACATCAAAAGCTCGATACCCAGCTTCAGCTGGGATGTTAAGGAGACCCTTCTTTGTATCAATTCCACCTTGTGAGAGTGCGACGGACGCCCCGGTCAAGTTTCCAGTAAGGTTCAATGTCAGAGTAACGCCAAGGGCGATCTGTCTGGGGGCGGACGGGTTGTATGGGGTCACGCATCGTACGAACGGACGGACGGCTTCGAGAGACTTCGAGACGGACGAAGGGATGCTAAAGGGGAAGGTGTTCAACAATGGAGTAAGAACAGAGGGTGTGGATTGGTGGAGAGATCTATCATCGAATATTAGTTTAGGTGTCGTCATTTAACCAGGAAGAGCAACAAACCCCAGGATGATGCAGCCATCTTCGGCACGCCGTCTCGCATGCTCCCATGCTCGAGCGGTCAGTGAAGCGTCAACAGTAGGACCAGCTTGGGCTGCGGTCAGCCAAGTATTGACAACAAGACTGGTGCTCGCATCAAGCTTGTACGGCTGCGAAGACAAGTAAATGTTGTGAATGGCGTTAAGCAGCGTGGTCGTGGAAACCTGCGCGTTCGGGGAGCCCCCCAAAGCGTCAGATGCCACCGAGAACATGGACATTCGGTTCGCCATGGCTGGTGACAGTGATGTCCTCGTGGGACAATCACGCTGGCTGCGATCGCGATGTTAGGATTCGGTCGTTGCAGATGTTTTGTCGAAGCCGGTCTCAAGGGAATGCAGATTCTTTATGAACTACTCGGGACGGGCACGAAACGACTGATGGGAGTGAAGTCGAACGAGCGAAAGAAACGATGGATTAGAGGCAGTTGACGCAGGCCGTTGAGAACAGGAATCCGTCGCTAGGCAACGCGACCCTCCTTTTCAGTTGGAAGGCGTTAGAAACGTGAAGCCGAGAATTAAGTCGTACAAAGATGATTAACGATCGAAGCAACACAGCCAAAGCGAGTGAGGCCGGTTGATGAAGCTTTGGAACAAGCAAGAAAAGAACAAAATCCAGATCACGACGAACGCTTTCCAAAGTGATGAAGAAGCGTCTGAGCCCAGTCAAGAGGCAGCGTGTTCCAGAGTGTGTCCGAGAATGAAGACCGTGCGGTATGTGCACTGTGTCCGGCTGACTGTTTGAGCCACTTGCGCAGGAATTCAGGGCCAACGGCCCATCTTTTTAGCACCTGAACTTAGCACTCCGGTGGAGTGGCCAGCGGCCTAGGGGTACTTGCGGGGCGGTCGATTGGTGGCCCGATGCTACAGGGGGTAGGCCCTATCCGAGCCTGTCCCAGCGTGTTGCCAGCGGGTGCGCGCGGGTTCCAGAGTGTGGCAGCCCGGGCCAGTCAAAAACAGGAGAGATGGGGCTGATGAGCAGGCTAGTCACCACATTTGGGACGGGAGCCACTCACACTGTAATGGGACCGTGTCTAAACTTGGAACAGGAGGGCGAGCGGTAGGGGTAAGGGGGCGGCGACCTGGGCCTCTCCTGCTGATGCATCGCTAGGATGGGTGCTGGTGGAACTCTGTCTGAGAATGATGCTGGCAAGACCGTGGGACGTGGGTGGCCAAATACGAGCCCAGCGGCGAACTGGCCCTGGACCATCTGCATGTCCAACTTGGTTGAGCTGGTCAAGTGCCGAATTGTCCCCAATACCTGCTCTTGTGCCCGCTTCTCCAGTTCGTATCCGTGCCGGTAAGCCCGTTTACCAGGGTGGCAGTGCGCGTCGTAAGTTTATGTCACAACCAAGACCAGTTGGATGCAACTCAAGGCTCGATCAGATGGACGGATCCCCACTCGCTGCTCGATCATGCCTTCCACACTCTTTTTTTTTTTCATGTCTTTTCCCTCCGTATTGCTGCTGACATGTGCCAAACATCTTCCAAAATTGATAGATGTGTGTGGATACGTGGGTTATTCTAGGATATCGGTGTTGATCCTGGTCAATCCCTTGTTGGCGCGTCCGAGTTATCCATGCAAATGGAGCACATTGACCAGCTGCACCGTCCATAGCCTTGTCCCATTGCCACGGATGATGGGCATTCGCTGCTCATCATAATGCCAGGCTTCAAGGGTTCTGTCGCATTCCCAGCCAAAAAACGCACTGTGCAGTACTCTGCTGCTCTAGCTCCGCTGATTGCATGCAAGTGACGAGTATGCATCCAATAATTCGGTTCCCCATTCTCAGCCATCCTATAAGCGGCGCAGTATGCGAAGCGATGGGACGGGATGAAAATTGTTGGCTACTGCATGCATGAAGGATGGTGTCGTGGTTTTTGGAAGGGGGACGATGTTTTTTTTTTTTTTTCTCAATCGAGCAGCCCCTGACTGATGCCCTATTTCGTGCTGTGCATCGGGAATAGACCGACACGTCAGTCCCCGAAAGACTGTTTGTATCAAAAAGGTTGATTGCCGTTTCCCATGCTTCATACAAATTGCACACAGGCGAGATCTACTCCACTAAACTACCCTACCTAATCTTTCCGCTACGCAAATGTTGCTCTACTATTTCGCATAACTGTACCGTCATTAGCCTCGCTTGTCGCTGTCCTTTGACTCCTGTCCGTCACAAGTTTGTCACCGTCTGAATGCACGCCCGTCTGGTGGCGGCCGCACTTGGCGCCGCCACGTCCAGCTGGGTTGGCTCCAGTACCGCCATGGTGTTGTTCTGAGTTGGTCGTGGTCAGTCAAGCCACACCAAGCCAGGTGGGCGATCGATTTCAGCCGTGGGTCGCTCGTCCTGTCAGTGGACAGTATGGGATGGCTGACAGGACACATCAAGTTAGATTGACTGCTGATAACACAAAGCAAGTCAACACGAAACTTCTCACGCCTGTGCACATCTCACTATAGCTGCAGTGCACTGCCCAAACATTTTCGCTGCGCCTACACAAAGCATGATTTGGTCTATCAGTCATGTGGGAAAGGGAGAGGGGTCCTCCATCTAGTTCCCTAAATAGCTAATGGGAAATGTTCCCCAAGTTAGCACGATGATTCCAGAAGCATTGCTGAGGGATCCTAGTGGCGTCCGCTGATCTAAAGCGGAGGATGTGCACAACTGACAGGCGTAGGCCAGCCCAACCTGGCCTGTCTCCCGGAGTATTGACGCGCTCGGCGGCGCTGCCGGTAGTGGATCTGTGATCCCTCACTAGGAGATTACCACAGGGGAGCGGACGGTCCATCTTGGCCATCTGCCCTCAATTAATCCCCCAACTAGTCCATCCAATGTTGCTCGCCAAAAGGAAAGAAAAAATTACGCGGACCCATTCCCCAAGCCAGTAAGACCCAGTGCGAGATGAGTGGCTTTGAATGGCATGGGCTGCGCTGCAGCAGGTAAAAGTGTCTCAGTGCTTGACGAGGTGAGTTCATCGTCCTGCCTTCCCCTGCTCGAACGGTCCACCGCCTGTCGACTGTACCTAGCGACAGAGTTTTGCAATCCATAAACCGTCTATTTGTCTGCAACAGGAGCTTTCCCATGCGTGTGTGCCACGTTTTGCACTACCTCATATGTGTCAGCCAATGCCCCATCCTTTAAACAGCTATTGTAGAGAAAATGGACAATGCGGTCAGCATCTATTAAACTGATTGTTACTGCTAAATGAAAGAGGAAAAAAAACAACAACGAACAGCCACCCTAGAGGCCGAGCACACCAAAAATGTCCACAGGTGAAACCGATTTTTACCTAGGAATTACAGACCTGGTCTCAGATGAGCCGTGCTTGTACAGTGTTATTTTCACACGGAGCATCCATCCGGGACACCAGCAAACAAGCATTTTGTATGACCCGCCATCTCCCCCCGTTGTCCATGCGGGTAGCATCCGTGGACGACCTGGGGGATCCAGGCGTGAATTTATTTTGGACCAACCTCTGGTAGGCTGATACATGCCTTCCCTATGATCATCCGCTGGCTGGCCTCGCTTGGGCTCCTCGGGCTAGGGATCTACAGTACTGTAAGCCCGGGTTTGCACATGGCCTTCCTTTCCTCCTTTGAGGGCATGGCTGTGTATGGGATATGTAACAATCCATGCCAAGCACATCTTATCGTCGCGAATTTGAAGCTATGTGAATTGTTGCAAGAATGTGAGCGCGAGTATGAGGAATGTGTGGCGTGGGTCTGACAGGAGTGAAGTCATGATACGGTCTCTGCTTGAAGGTAGGGGAATTATGGCTGGTACATCGCACAGCGCGAATGCTGTTTTTTTTTTTTTTTTTTCCTTTTCTCCTTGTTGATCACCTCGTCATTGGCGTCAAGCCCATTTGGCCTGGTCCTCGGCTGTCGACCAGTCCTCGTCTCGCCTTCGGCGCCTCCAGCGCCCCAGCGTGTCCCAGAACGCTCTCGACTCAGGGTCAAGGGCCGAGGGTGATGGCGCGGATCCCACAGTGTGGCTATGTGCTTGTCGTGACTTACGCTGGGCCCGAAGCTCGTACAGTACCTGATCTTATGCTGTGGGACAAACATAGTAATGAATCCAGGGTTCTGCGCTGGGCTCGTTCTGCGCTACTGGTCTTTTCCGCCCGCCGTATTGACAAGGGCAAGTGGGTGCATGTGCTCGTTCTCAAGGAAAACAAATCCCCTTTCTTAGGCCCAGTCAGTAAACTGCAATACTACCATTGTCAAGTCAACCTGTAGAAGGCTTTGCTTTCCTAGGCCTTACCTTTTCTCCCTCTTCTGTTTTTCTCAATAGTTTCTTGACGCTCGTTTTGTCAACGCTCATCCCGACTTCCCTCGTTAATATCGCGTCCCTACCCTCGTTTTTTTGGACGTTCTGACGCTAGGCCTGTGACAAATACCGTGTCTTTCTTCGAATCCATATCAACCCGTCGACTGCTACTGATCGATCGTTTGGCGATATCCTAATAGCGAGAGCCACGCGTTGGCATCTTGGACACCACGGCCATGAGCCTCCCACAGCTAGGCGGCGGCGGCGGCGCGCACAATCAGCCGTCGCTGCCTTCGCTCCCTGCTCATCTTCAATCCGACACACATCTTACGGCTCACCTCGCCAGTCGATTCCACGTCTCTCATCCCACCGCTCGCTTGTCATCTCATGCCCTCATCTCGCTGAATACCTACACATCCTCCACCAAAGGCCCAGATGGTGGCAAGGAAGGTAGCGCCATGGCCGGCGCGGAAGAAATGGCAGATCGAGCTTGGTTGAGACTCGGCCATCGCTCGGAGAACCAGGCAATCGTCTTTCTGTAAGTAATATCCAAACGTGCCTCTGCTTCGCACAGGGTTGTGTATGATGATCGAAGTGTAATTAACGATGGAAATCCTAGTGGTGAATCTGGTTCCGGTAAGTCGACTGTGAGGAACCATCTCGTAACGGCTCTCCTGAATAAGTCTTCAACACCACTCTCAACGAAGCTGTCTCTGGCTGCGTACGTCTTCGACACCCTCACGACAACGAAGACAGCCACCACGTCCACTGCATCCAAGTCCGGCTTGTTTTATGAATTCCAATATGACACATCGGCAACCACCAACCCCATGCTAATCGGTGGTAAGCTGCTTGATCACCGATTGGAGCGTAGTCGAATTGCCGATGTCCCAACGGGAGAACGCAATTTCCACGTTTTGTATTATCTATTGGCTGGAACAAGTGATGCTGAGAAGGCTCATCTTGGTCTGGATGGCCCTGGTGCCAATGGTGCCCAGAAGCGTTGGAAGTTCCTTGGCCATCCAACTCAGTTGAAGGTCGGCATCAATGATGCCGATGGGTTCCAGGTCTTCAAGAACGCTTTGAGGAAGCTGGAGTTTCCCCGTGCTGAGATTGCTGAGATCTGTCAAGTTCTCGCCAGTATCCTGCATATTGGACAACTTGAGTTTGAAACATCCAACAATACCAGCATTACTGGTGATGACAGTGGAGGTTTTTCACATGAAGGAGGTCAGACTGTTACCGCTGTCAAGAACAAGGATGTTCTTGCCATCATCGCTGCCTTCTTGGGTGTCAGCGCCGCTGATCTCCAGACCACTCTGGGTTACAAGACGAAGATGATTCATAAGGAGCGTGTTACCGTCATGCTTGATCCCAACGGTGCTCGTGCTCACGCTGGTGAGCTCGCCCGCACACTGTACGCTCTCTTAGTTGCCTGGATCATGGAAACTATCAATCAGCGGGTCTGCGCCCCTGAGGAATCCATTGCCAACACAGTCTCGATCGTTGATTTCCCTGGTTTCTCCCAGCAGTCTTCCACTGGTTCTGCCCTTGACCAGCTGCTTAATAACGCTGCCACCGAATCAATTTATAACATGACTCTGCAGAACTTCTTTGACCGGAAGGCCGATATGCTCGAATCTGAAGAGGTATCTGTTGCAGCGACAAGCTACTTTGATAATTCAGATGCTGTTCGTGGTATTCTTAAGTCTGGCAATGGTCTCTTGAGCATTTTGGATGATCAAACACGCCGCCATCGCTCTGACATGCAGCTGTTGGAGAGTCTCCGAAAGCGGTTCGAGGGCAAGAACCCCGCTATTGAAGTGAGCTCAGCGACTGCTAAGCTGCCTGGTAGCAACTTCCTGACTGCCAACACCTCTGCATCCTTCACAGTCAAGCACTTTGCTGGTGAAGTAGAATATCCTGTTACTGGGTTGACTGAGGAAAATGGCGAGATCATTTCTGGTGATTTGCTTAACATGATCAATGGAACCAAGAGCGAGTTCATTGCTCGACTCTTTGGCCAGGAGGCTCTTCAGACAGTCACTCATCCAAACGAACGTTCTGCCGTCATGCAGGCTACAGTTAGTTCGAAGCCAATGCGTGCCCCCAGTGTCATGTCTCGCAAAACAACTCGGGCTAGACCCGGCACTGCCTATAGGCGACAACAGCAAGATGCCATGGATGATCTTGAGCAGGGCAGCACTGCTGGTGAATCAAGGAAGAACACCAAGATCAGCCCTGACCAGGGTGCCGCTGGTCAGTTCCTGTCGTCCCTTGAGAATGTTCAGAAGGCTGTGACCGACCCAACCACAAATGCTTATTTTGTATTTTGTTTGAAACCCAATGATCGTCGTATCGCAAATCAGTTTGACAGCAAGTGTGTCCGAACGCAGGTTCAGACATTCGGCATTGCTGAAATTAGTCAGAGACTCAGGTCTGCAGACTTCAGTCTTTTCCTCCCATTCGGCGAATTTTTGGGAATGGCAGATGCAGAGACAATTCTCGTTGGCAGTGAGCGTGAACGTGCTGAAATGGTCATTGAGGAAAGGCAATGGCCTGCTAATGAGGTTCGTGTTGGTGCCACCGGTGTGTTTTTGAGTGAGCGCTGCTGGATGGAAGTCGCTCAGCTTTCTGAGGGATCATCTGTTCGATATGCCATGCCAGGTTCAGACGCTGGTGACGGTTTGACTCCTGGTGACGCCCCATTTGGCGCCTCCAAGGAGCATCTTATTTCTGGCGGCAACACTCCTTTAATGTATGGCGAGAAGGCCAAGGGAGGTTACTTTAATGATGACACGCGATCCGAGGCCGGTGTTTCTGCTTTTGGAGGAGGTGACATGTTTAAGAATCTGGACACTCGAGAGCAGATGGCGGAGAGGGGTAACGAAAAATCTCTGGAAGAGGTTGAAGAATACAAGGACAAGCCAAGCCGCAAGCGATGGGTCTTTGTTACTTATCTCTTGACTTGGTTTATTCCCGACTTCCTCATTCGAACTATTGGACGTATGCCCCGAAAGGATGTGCGTATGGCATGGAGAGAGAAGCTGGCCATTAACATGCTTATCTGGCTCATGTGTGCTCTCGTTGCCTTTGTCATGGTCGGCTTTCCCCGACTCATTTGCCCAACCCAACACGTTTACAGCGCTGCCGAGTTGTCCTCCTACGATGGTGGTAAAGGCAGCAAAGGCTCCTACATTTCCATTCGTGGATATGTGTTCGATATTGGATCCTACGCTCCCCACCACTACCCTCCTTATCTTGCCACCAAGCAGCTCACAAACTATGCTGGTAGTGACGTGAGCACTCTCTTCCCAGTCCAAGTCTCTGCTCTGTGCCAAGGCAAGGATGGTCAGGTTAACCCTGAGGTGACTCTTGACTACCGATCCATTAACCTCACTGGATCAGTGTCTGTGGCTGATATCGACGAAGTCACTGCTCAGTACCATGATTTCCGTTATTACACCAATGACAGCAGGCCTGACTGGTATTTTGAACAAATGACCATGCTTAAACGTAACTACATGAAAGGCCGCATTGGCTATACCCCGCAGTATGTCAAGAAGCTTTCCAAGAAGTCGCAAGCTGTTGTCATCATGAACGGCCGTGTTTATGATATGACGAGGTATCTCACTGGTGGCTTACAAATGAAAGCTAAGACTGGCCAGTCCACACCGGCTAACGATGGCGACACTGACTTTATGGACGACTCTGTGATTCAACTGTTCCGCTCCCGTGCTGGTCAAGACATCACCAAGTACTGGAATTCGCTCAACATGGACACCGCCGAGAAGGCTCGCATGGAGACTTGCTTGAACAACTTGTTCTATGTGGGTGATGAAGACACAAGAAACTCAGTTCGTTGTCAATTTGCTACGTATTTGGTTCTTGCTCTTTCCATCATTCTGGCCTCTATTCTTGCGTTTAAGTTCCTTGCTGCTCTTCAGTTTGGTGGTAAGAATGCCCCTGAGAATCTTGATAAATTTGTCATGTGCATGATTCCCGCATATACCGAAGATGAGGATTCACTCCGTCGTGCTATGGACTCAGCTGCCCGCATGAAGTATGATGACAAGCGCAAGCTCCTTATCATTGTCTGCGACGGCATGATTATTGGTCAAGGCAACGATCGCCCAACCCCTCGCATTGTGCTTGATATTCTTGGTGTTTCTGAGACTGTCGATCCCGAGCCTTTGAGCTTTGAAGCTCTTGGTGAAGGTCTTAAGCAGCATAACATGGGTAAAGTTTACTCTGGTCTATACGAAGTCCAAGGTCACATCGTACCTTTCATGGTTATTGTTAAGGTCGGCAAGCCCTCTGAGGTCTCTCGTCCCGGTAACCGTGGTAAGCGAGACTCACAGATGGTCATCATGCGTTTCCTTAACCGCGTTCACTACAACCTTGCGATGAGTCCTCTTGAGTTGGAAATGTACCACCAAATCCGTAATATCATTGGTGTCAACCCAACCTTCTACGAGTACCTGTTGCAGATCGACGCTGATACTGTCGTTGCTCCTGATTCAGCCACTCGCATGGTATCAGCTTTCTTGGATGACACTCGTCTCATCGCGCTTTGTGGTGAAACTGCTCTTACCAATGCGAAGGCTTCATTCATTACTATGATTCAAGTGTACGAGTACTGGATCTCCCACAATTTGTCTAAGGCGTTCGAAAGTCTGTTTGGCTCTGTTACCTGCTTGCCTGGTTGTTTCTCTATGTACAGAATTCGTGCTGCCGAGACCGGAAAGCCCCTCTTTGTCAGTCGCGAGATCATCGAGGACTATTCCACTATTCGTGTTGACACACTGCACATGAAGAACCTGTTGCATCTTGGTGAGGATCGTTACTTGACCACTCTTCTCCTCAAGTATCACAACAAGTACAAGACTAAGTACATCTTCTCTGCTCATGCCTGGACTATTGCCCCCGATTCTTGGGCTGTTTTCCTCTCTCAGCGTCGTCGATGGATCAATTCTACCGTGCACAACCTCATGGAGCTTATTCCCATGGCTCAGCTTTGTGGTTTCTGCTGTTTCAGTATGCGTTTCGTCGTTTTCGTCGATCTGCTCAGTACCATTGTGCAGCCTGTTATTGTTGCTTACATCGTTTACATGATCTACTTGGTCATCGATAACCCTGACGTCGTGCCTATCACTTCCTTCATTCTCCTTGCTGCTATTTATGGTCTCCAGGCTATCATCTTCATCCTTCGCCGTAAGTGGGAAATGGTTGGTTGGATGATTCTCTATATTCTCGCCATTCCTGTGTTCGGTTTCGGTTTGCCACTGTACTCCTTCTGGCACATGGATGACTTCAACTGGGGTAACACTCGTGTCGTTGCTGGTGAGAAGGGTCAAAAGATCGTTATCAGTGATGAGGGCAAATTTGATCCTGCGTCTATTCCTCGTAAGAAGTGGGAGGAGTACCAGGCTGAGCTCTGGGAGACCCAGACCGCTCGTGACGACGTTCGTTCTGAGATCTCTGGCTACAGTTATGCTACCAAGGCCCATGGCCCCTTCTCCGAATATGGTGGCGCCTATCAGAACAGCCGTCCTGGCTCTACCGCTGGCTTTGCTCACCAGGGCCACAACATGTCACGCATGTCCCTCGCCCACTCTGAGATGCCTGGCAACCGCATGAGTCAATTTGGTGGCTCCCAGTTCTTCTCTCCTGAGGATATGGTTGGCCTGCCAAGCGATGACGCCTTGCTTGCTGAGATCCGCGACATTCTCAAGACGGCTGATTTGATGACTGTCACTAAGAAGGGCATCAAGCAAGAGCTCGAGAAGCGTTTTGGTGTTCCACTTGATGCTAAGAGAGCTTACATCAACTCTGGTACGTTTTTTCTTATAAATGATATTTAGTGACTCCTACTGACTCATCTTTCACAGCTACTGAGGCCCTTCTCTCTGGTCAACTCTAAATGTGCATGAACGACCAACAGCAGTAGCAGCGAAAAAAAAATACTTGCTGTATTAATGCCACTGCAAATTTATTTTTGTTTTCATCCCGGCGGAGTAGGACAGGACACCGAAAAGAAAAAGAAGGTTGACAAACGGCTAACCAGAATGTTGGGTAATTTGTTGGGCTATGGGACTGGGTTCTGCCAACCCTTTATATACAAATATCGTAATACTACTATGAGGAGCGATAGTTGCTGGAGCTACTGGGGATTTTTTATTTGGAATCTGCGAAATGTGCAGTGTTCTTTTGAGCTTGATATGTTTTGAGTTTGGTCTTTTGTCGGTGTTTATTGCAATGGAGAGTTAGAAGGATGTTAACAATGGAATGTACATAATTAAATGTACCAAGTTTGAACTAAGAATTGTCCAACATCCTGTTCCCTATGATCTATGGAATAGGATGTCAAGATTTTTGTGACCTGTTAGGTTTTTTATTTTTTTTAATAATTACAAATCCATGTTGGCGAATGTTTATCACTCAGCTGTTTTTTTTCAGAAGTGTCTAGCTTTGAAGATCATTGTAAGCATTTAAACCTTATGGACATTGATGAGGACAATGGTGAAATGGGAAACATGAAAAATGCTTGGAGGCTGGTAGGCATCAAATCAAGTTGTGGCTGGATAAACTACACCCTTCTTCATGGTGCTGGGCAGACATTCAGGCGAAAGCATCGGCAATGCCAGTATACACGCAAGACATAGATGTGCTGTTGACCCAGATACTGGATAGAATGAGCTACGGTCATGATCGAGGTAATCGGTGTAAGCATGGGTAGAGTAAACATCGATAGTAATTTGTTCCTTTGATATTTCTACAGGAAGGCCCAGTTTAAATTGCCGCCCACGTATTGCCACTTCTGCTCGCTCGAAATAGTTAGTTCTTCCCTGCTTCCAAGACGGATGATGCAGTCATTTCATACTCCAGATTCATTAACACGATTTCAAGAAAACATGTCCACTCCACACTTTGTTACGAGGTTGGCGTGTATCGCGTAGTGGTAAATAGATAGATAAAAACTAGTATCGGAGAAATAATGACTCAAGTTGGGCATATGATATTATCACACTTCCTATCTACTTATTTCTCCTTAAATCCTACGCCGGCTTCCCACTCATATGTTAAATTCGCAATAGCTTTTCTACTCCACCCTTGCTCCATGCAGTGACCTTATTTTGATCACAAGTTTCCCAGACTCTTTTCATCAATGTACCTATGATTTCACTTTCTTCAGCGACTTCACACGAGGAGCGTTGTGCGTCAAGCCAGCTGAAGATACCAAAGCGGGTAGCCAGCGTTGTACTTCCACCCTCCAGGCAGGTGGCACGATAGAGGAGTCGCAGGACACGGGTGCGAAGATTGAAACGCAGATAAGGATTCCCACCGAGAACGAGGATCTTCTCAAACCAAAGCTTTTTGCGAAACACACCGAGATCAAAAGGTGTTCGGAGGCTGTCAAGTAGGTACGCAAGCAGCCAGGTGACTTCAGTATAGTACCTGTCGTCTTCGGAGGGCTCACCATGGAGAATGTCATGCGCCATAGGCAGCTTGTCAACAGACCAGATAGGTCCGCGAGTGAGGAAGCTGTTGATCTTGGGGTAGAGCGGATGAAGAGGATTCTTGAGCACCTCAAGAGAGTGGATGGAAAATGCGATAAAGGTGGAGGATACAGGGCCGGTGTCAGCTTGGTTCCGTGAGGACTCTGCTAACTCGGAGAGCAAGAGCCATATCTGGTCCTTTTCCTCATACGACGACTCCTTGATCTTCACGGCCATCTTGAGGATATTAGTTAATGACTCCTTTCGGATATTTGTGTGGCTAGACGATAGAAGCCGGACCAATGCGGCCGCCCAGCCATCTTCAACTAAATCTTCCACGTTTTTGGTTGTCCATTTGATGAGCGCACTCGTGTCCTCCTTTTCTGTCAATGGCACGTGTAGTAGTTCCTCTAGTTTAGCAAACTTCAATGTTGTGCTTTCATTTTCCTCTTGACCGACAACGTTTTCCACATGGACCACATCGTCATCTCCGTCCACTACATCTGACTTCGTGGTTTTGAGACTTGGCAGTTTGACAGTTTTGGGAAACTGCTCGCTAGCCCGCTTGTATAAACACTTAGTAAACGCCCTAGCTTGTTTGAAGCGGTATAATGCTTTGAAGTAAGTGGACAGAAACTCTGCTAGAGATGTTTGTTCCTTGTGACTAGCTGATTTTAGCACATAAGGAAGTTGCTCAATCATTGCCACATGGAGAAGAGTGGCTGCACCGCTGGAAGGCATAACATTCTCCTCTCGCAGGTATGTTTCCATCAAATCGAGATACTTGATTGGCGAAGAAGCACACCGACTGATACAATTGTCCACAAAGGACCATATCTTCTCCATGTCACTGCCTTTGACTTTTTGCAATGTATCTTGAAGTGCTTCGTGCAAAGAATTGAGCAAAGGTGCTGACGAAACTAGTTGGTTTTCCACAGCAACATCTCCAAGAACCTGTTTGAGATGGTGAAAAGGAAGCTCTCGGGTCTTCCCGGCCAATATTCTCAGAAGTGCTGTGTATGGGGATGAAGACACCCCATCAGCAAGGTTATCAATCTTGGAGAACCACCGCATTCCCGGAGAATAGCTGGCGATTGAAACTAGATTTTCCAATTCCATGACAAGCAATGCCTCATCTTCTGGTTGATTGTCCCCCTCGTTAAGTTTCTTGAGGACTTCTGTAAAGAAGGGCGAAACATCAAAGTTAGCAGCGAGAGCAACCTGTGGAATGACCTCGTAGTAAAGGCGTAATAAACGAGACAGCGTTGATCGGTGAAGAATATTCTCAGTCGGCACTCCCTTGTATGAGCGAACTATCTCTTTCATGTCGGGAATTCGCTGACAAAAAGCATCAGTTAAGCGCCGACTGGCCTCAGTCCAATGGCTATTCTTGGATTTAGATGCCTCATGATGCATTTTCAAGGCTTCGGTGAGTTTTTCAAGAGCCACAATGATAATTCTCGTGGCAAAGAACGATGTGAGATGTGACTTCGGGGATAGACACTTGACGAGAACTTTTTGGTTGATAGGGAACGGAATGATGTTGTCCAAGAGAATAGAGGTGGGCGGGGGAGCTTTTGCAAAACGAACTCGGTCTCCAAATCGGGCTGGGAGGGGAATCCTCATTGTGTTGAAGAGAAAAGCAGCATATCCAATCCATGTCATTGAGAGTTTTGGCTCAAAGGTGAATGACCGGTTGTTAATGAAATATTTAGCGATCAGCTCAGGGGCTGCATTAAACACAGCCACTAGCAACTCGCTGTGCTTCATATTGGACCATGGGCGAAGCTTTTGGGCGAATTCTGCTAGGACAAAGTTGTAGACAGGAACATCCTTCTTGTACTTGTCCGATAGCAACGTGCTATCTAAAACGCCGGCTGCGTTCTGGTCCGTAGGTTCATCGTCTAATTCTTTCGGGTATAGACCCGTGGAAGGGTACAATACACCGGCGCTAGAGTTGGTGCACAAGAAGATAAGAAATTCGTGCGCCTTGTAACTTACAGTCGAGCTTTCATCCTCTTGATCGCTGTCGGCAGTGTATGTGTACAGGCCAAGGAATCGCACCAGAGTTTTGGTGTTGAAACTTCGGAACTTGGTCTCCCTAGGGATTTTATCGTCCATCAAAACATTCGATTTCAATGATTCCATGATATCTCGAACTAGATGGGGAGGATCGGTCTTCATCATAAAAGTCAAATGAGATAATAGTTCTTTTTGGCCAAGAAGCTCCTTTCTTCCATCCGAATGCAGGTACTTTAGAAGGCTCAAGAAGAACCTAACAGCGTTGGTTCTCACTGAAGCTCTTCGCACATCCTCTTGTCCATCTCCTACATGGCCAATTTCGAGATTTCTTCCGAGGCATGTCAATGTGAAGTTGCGGGCGCGAAAGATTCTTTTCGCATAGGCGCCACCATCCAGAGACACAGCCTCTCGGAGCATGCGCAAAGTAGGTGATATAACAAACCCTTTGCTCTTTTCCAGAGAAAGATTTTTGGAGAGCGCCTTGAGTTGTCGCTCCTGGAGGAGAGTCTGACAGATGCCCAATCCATGACGCACTGACTCAAGAGACCCAGAGACGATTTGAAGGACCAATGCGAGGATGACGGTTACTGAAGACATGACACCTTCATTGTTGACCTGTACGGCAAAGGACCACATCTCCATGATGTCAGGAAGAAATGTAGCCTCCTCGCTTGTATCTTTCGGTTTAACAGCTTCTAGGTATTGCTGAAGAATATGCAAATTCGGTCGTCGCTCGTCATCGCTAGAGACGATCTTGTCGAGGAGGCCTTTAAACGACTGTAGGCCTGTCGCGGAGAATAATTAGCTGTCGATTCGCGTGAAGCTTTGCTTATTACATACCATGCCTGGCGCTGCGCATGTCCTGGTCGAACGTAAGAAGCTTTCGCAACTGGCCGCTGGAGGTCACATCTTCGCTGGTGGGCTCCTCATAGGTGAACTTCTGGCGCTTTCGAAAGGCATTGGCGCCATCGTCACCTTTTGAGGGTCGCTTGCCCATAGTTATTGAAGGCCTGGTGGTTTGGCGCAACTCTCGTTTTGCTATCGTGACGGGCTTCTAGATTTCTTTGAGATTTTGGAATACTGCCGGGTTTGACCACTGTCTAAATTTCCTAACTAGGCATAGAATATACTGGGATGTGGGGCGTTGCGGGAAATAGTTATCCCGAGTCCGATCCCGAATCTGAAAGCTTCATGCAAGAAGACGGGCCTTCTTTGCTGGCCAGCTGTGTATCACAATCTAGAAAACCTGATTTGCATTGTGATGGCAGCATTGACTTCACCCACTTGCGCCACAGCCGCGCAGAACTTTGCGCCAATTCCATGTCACCATGGTTTTACGCAGACCAAAAAATTCTACAGTTCACGTGGGACTAAAGTGAGACATCTCGCCCTCCATCTCGACAGCTGCGCCTGACACCAAGGACAAACACGACCGCCACTGGCGTGAGGTGACCCAGTGGATCCAGCGCCGCTGCGCAAAAAAGCAGCAACATGGAGCGCCAGAAACGGCATCTGCGGCATGTTCGACATGTGAATACGGCGGCCTCCATTGTCTCTTGACTGAAAATTACGAACATCTAACTTCCCGCCGTACGATCTAACAACTCCGGGCTCACAATCTTCCGACACCATGTACTTATACTATCCCTGGCATACCTGTTGTGTAGATGCTCGGCTCTGAAAACGACGGTGGCCTATTCTTAGACGGGGGCAAAGTCAGGGGCACCACCATCACTGGTCTGGACATCTATGAGGCCTTCCACCATTCTTCAGCCCACTTTAGATTGTTAATGGTGGCGTCTGCCGTAGTGCCTCTCCGCAGCAGCACCCTTGGACGAAGCCCATCAGGAACGGTCCGTCTGCCGATCAGCCCGAATTACGGAACCAAACCGGATGTGTGCAGGTACTTGTCTGAAGAAGTCTTATCTGTTTTTCCACAAGCGGCGATTGGTGTTAGATACCTGGTGTTGACCAAGTGCAACGTAGCAGCACTGTCTTTTAGGTTTCAACCCCGGCTTCAGCTTCAACTTCTGATCTGGTCTTTGTGCGTGTTCGTATCACTTTGAGTAACATGGAGGTTGGCCAAAGAAAAAGGGTGTCAGAAAGCTATGCACACTCCTACATGAGTCAATTGGAGAGAAACTTGTTTAAGCATGTGGCATAGTTTGACCACATTTTTTTTTCCCTCTCTGGCTGGCATCACCTCATGGGTAAGCGGGAACTTGGGGTTACCCAATGACGCTCGCACGTGTGGCTGTTCTGAGACAATATGACGGCGCAGCAGGCATGCACTGAATGGTATCGCCGGCTGACGCAACGGCTTCATGTAAGAATAAAAAGAACCAACAACAATACCACCACTCAGAAGAATCGTGAGGGTGGTAAATTTTGGAGCATGCAAGGCGGATTTTGCAGGTTGCATGATGCGTCAAAGCCTAAGAGATGGGCATGCATCCTAATGTGCAAGCAACCCCACGCCCGCTATGCGTGTTGCCAGCGTCTGATCTAGTTCTTCGCTGTTGCCGGATGACACCACAGACTGCTGGATCTTACTGGGGAAAATTTTTTCAGTTCTCTTTTCATTTGTCATTTTTTCCCCTAAAGGGAGACAGGTGTCCCGCCTGGGATTCATGAAACGAAATGGAATGCTGTTAATGCTGTTTCGAGTCAAAATGTCGGTCGCGCGACGCGGCCAGCTGCCCAAACAGACGACCTGATCAATATTGGGACAGCAGGGGCACGGAGAGCGCATAATATAGACAGCGAAGAGACAGATTGAATGCTCCACGTTTCAACGAAACGAAGGGAAGGGCCCTAGCCGATACGTCAAGCCTTCCTCGCGACTCGTAGCCACCTTGACAAGGAACAAACAAAACGTGCAGTCAACCGATTTGGCATTAGACTCTGGTTTAGTGGTCTGGAGAGATGACGGGAGCCATGTCCCGGTGTCGATCTACCAATCAACCGAATGCAACGGGGACGGCGCCCAAAGCAACGGTGCAGCCCAAAAAAAGAAGCCAGGCCCTGTTAACAAGCTAGGGGTCTTGTCAGAGCACCAGGGTCAAGCTTGCCCATTGAATGGCTGAGAGGTGTGAGGCAGGGGGATTGGAAATAACCCGACGAGACTACGGGTAGTATCTCGATCCGCGGGGTGAGGGAGGAGAGGCCTCTTGTAATTAACTGTGACATGTTTGGGTTTGGGGGGCAGATGCAAGGCAGCCAATCCATTTTTGGGTCATGGGATGAGTTCTTACTCCTGCAACCTGAAGGTGAAGCACAACAAGCCTGAAGAGCCAACCAGAAGCCAGCACAGAAACTAACTAGCAAGTCGACTGCCTCGAACCAACAGGCATGGCTTGCTATCTGCTACACTCGACCCGTCACCATCCGCGTGCTACTGTACGCTATGATCTCGTTCACCACACTTTTCAACGCGCCAACATGCCAAGGCGCGAGTTCACACATACCACACCCGCATACCTCTTTTTCCCTAGCCTCGCTTCTGTCTTCTAATTATTATTATTATTTTTTCAGTCCGAAGCGTGACAGCACAGCCTCTACAAAAATGGGCTCGGTCTAGCAGTAATCGTAGAGACACCGACCAATGCCCGTGCCGTACGGGACCCTCCTCACCGGCTTCTGTGGCAATGGGGCGCCGCCGTCTGAGCGTAGTAACAATGGGCTCCAACCAACCAGGAGGCAGAAGGACGCGAAGCAGAGGATGCACGACATCGACTCGCTGGCCGAGGGGCGCGCCGAGGGGCACCTCGAGGCACACCCGCCTCTGTCGCGACAAAGGGAGACACCCACCCGGAACGAGACCCAAGGGACCCAAGGGAGAGGCCCTAGGACCCACCGCCGCCGTCATCTCCCTGTTTCTTCCCCATCCCTGCGAACCGATGCTCTCCTGCTACCAGCGCACACGACCTGCTACAACAGCAACCCTGGCGTGGGTGTGGAGGCGCTAAACTGGGCGCAACCAGCTTCTAAGCGCCGACTGGCCGGTCGCCGGCCGGACCACCCTTGCCCATCACCTGCGCCATGATGGCATTCCATCATCCTCGTCCACTCGATGTTTGATGCCCGGCTGCCGCCCGTTCTCGAATAATGGCTCCCTCGTTACAGTTACCTGCCCGTTCCCGGTCTGTGGCTGGGCCTGCCGCATTTTGCATTTTGCATTTGCATTTGCATTTGCATCCTGCATGCTCTGGCTCGTCCTTGATCCCCCCTCTCTTAATTAGTCCGTCACGCTCTCTTACACGTACCACGCCGGGAACCATTCTCATCCTATCCCGTCCCATACTCTCTTTTGAATCTGCCCTATCCCATTTCATCTCGTTCCCTAGTCGTCTTTGTGGGTTATTTTTTCCCTTTTCCTTTCTTTCCGTTTGGCTTCCGCGCTATTCTATTCAAAACTCGACTGGGCCTTGCAGGTCACCACCACTCCCCCCCCCACCTTGGCTTATACATATACTCTAATTCATCCCTTCTGGCTCTCACGCATTACCTTGCCTTGCATTGCCTTGCGTCAGCTCGCAGCGTGCAGCTAGACTCGCACTCTTTTTCGTTCTTTTTTTCTTTCTTTTTGCCCCCCTCCTCTCGCTTAGGCATGGTTGCCCTCGCCGTCGACTTCGGCATTACCGCAGCATGTCAGTCGCCGACGCCCACGGTGCAGAAGCCTCTTGGGCTTCGTGGCTTCCTCTCTGTTGCATGCCCATGAGTTCTTCCGACAACCAGACCGGTCGTAAGTCATCGTTTAATACTATCTCTACGAGTGGTCACGGTGAATCGTGGCCCTTAGGCAGGTTAAGCGACGAGGAGTTGCTGATGGACGAAGTCGAGAAATCTGATCACGAAGCTGTCATCTGCGATCAACCACTTCACCATCCTCGTCCTACCCCTGCACCAAACATGAGTTTTCATCAAAGAACTCTGGCAGAAAAGGCTGCCGGAAACAACACAGGGTCCAAAAAGAGACGCTTCCTTTCCATTTCTTCAACATCAGCTGCACACAAGGGTCAACGGCCCACTATCTCAGCTCCCACACATTTCCGTCACATCAGCACCGGTTCTCCTCAATTTACATTCCCTGAACCAAGACCAAAACCAAAAACCAAGACCCATAGGCCGACAATCTCAGCTCCTACGCACTTCCGCCATGTCAGCACTGGTTCTCCATTCTCCGAGCCTATACCTACTATGCCTCCTATGCCCCCCATGCCTACCCAGCCAGCCAAACTGCGACGCCGACGCTCGTTTCGACCACTGGAATTAAGCATATATTTACCCGAAAACAAGACGTCGCCTATTATGTCGCACTTTGTGAGGGAAGATGAGCTTCAGTCTCCGGCTCCAGTGTATGACCCGGAGCGGACGGAAAAGGAATCAAAGAAAAAGTCTGTGTCACCCACGCCTAGAACGCCAGAGATGGCGGCGAAAATGGCGGATGAGGAGCTGGACTCATCACCCCCGCCCATCCCGCCACCAAGGCTGTTTGCGGACCATAGAAGATCAGCATCCACTTCGGATTTGACGGCTTCTGACAAATCAACAAAAGATTCCCGTCCCCTTGAGCACCAACGCAGTTTCTCGGCCATGTCCTTCCACTTTCCTCGCAAGCCACTTCCTGAATTTACAAATAGCTCTCCATCCACCATTGATGAGGATGAGATTCCTCCTTTGATACCTCCAAAGGCACGGAATCGCGCTCGGGCCCATACATCTCCAAATGTCGAGGCCATGAGGGAACGAGTTGCCAGTGCCATGATCGAGGTTGAGCAGCTTCAGAAGCAAATCGACAATGTTCTCGAACGGCAGAGTCTTTACTCTGTCAGTCGACCATCTACTTCTCACTCCGCAGCTAATACAATGCCCGGTAAGGCTTTCAGAGATTCCCCACGACCGCTTGGCGCCTTTGCTAACAAGATCCCAAGAACTGGAGCCTATGCCTTCTATCCCCGCGCTGCCCCCTGCAGCTCCATCATTTGCCGAGCGTCTCAACTCCGAAATTGAACGCCCACGTACGGCTCCAATCAAATCTCCTGTTCATACTCATCGCAGAGTGAGAACTATGGACAACATGTCGCCACAGCCTCATACACCTCCAATGCGAAAAGTGAGACGGTCGGACATACCCCTCCCACCACCACTACCGCTTGTGCTTCGACCACCTTTGAGGAAGAAGAAGTCGTTCTCACGAGTTTCGACTTGGCTCTTTCCCGGTGGTGAGAACGACACTGACCGACCTATGGATTCGGTCACGAACAACCCCCGTCCGGTAACGGGCAAAGATGGCTTTTACCAGTGTGTTTCGCTGGCCGATTCACACGGCCGACGTCATAGCGATGAGTCGCTTGGTACTGTCACCACTTGGAACTCCGATGACGACCGCACTGCCCCATCCGCTTGGTCACCAACTAGCACTGCAGTGACGAAAGGAGATGAACTACTTGTTCCTCGGGCAGCCATCGCCAGTGGAAACGACATGCCTTCTGTTTTATCAAGCGTTGGCGTCGCTGTCTAATCACATGATGTTTTCTTTTCTTTCGTTGTTTCAATTGGAATTCCCTTTTGCGCATTTTAACGTTTGCACTCAGACATGATGATACCATTGTACCATAGGGTGTGCCTGGCGGCTCAATAGCTAGACTAGATGGGCGGCATACTTGGGTTGAATTTACCTAATCACGACAGGCAGACATGTCGACGGAATACGGACTAGACGGTCTTCTTTGTTCTGGGCGGGTTAACCTTGAAAACCAAAATTTTCGTGAGCTGGGAAATATGGGTAGCTTTGGACAAGCCACGGGGGAATAATGTGTTAACCCAAGAGACTTAGAGCCAGGGAACTCCCCTACCTTTTAATACAGCCCTGCGGGGGAATCTTGATGGCAAGACAATCGATCATTTATGTGAAATCTGATTAACCGAGGTGATGGGTCATCAGTCAGCATGCTAGGTTATTACAGACTGCTTACCATTGCAGCTTGTCAATTCTTGGCTTGAGCCCCAGGGTCCAAGCTGCGTGCATGGGTTGTGCGGCTGCATCCTACAAACAGCAATCAATGAACTACGTAGAGCGACGATTGCTAATGCACAGACAGCAAATAGGCAGTCTTTGCGAGACCATTTATGTTTCTCCACAATAATTAAGTACAGACGAGCGACAGGTCGACCACAGCCAGTCAAGCGTCTCAGATCTGAACTCTGGTGTCGTTCAAAGAGACATTATCCATGTCACCGCCTGCCCGAGACATCCAATCGATGGTCCCAGCTCACAACGCTCTATTCTTCCCCATCACCCAGCAGCGCCTAGTCCTCAGCCTCTGGGGGGGTCTGCAAGGCTCCTCGCTGAAGCCACTACTGTCAAGCCACGGTGCGTGCACACGTTGGAATATTGACTCGTGGAGCCCTCAGTGGAGTTTTGGGCGTCGAGAGGGCCAAGCCACGGATTACAAAAGGTGCCCAGGTATTAGCGAATAGTGACTAAGTCGGCCGCTAGTGGGGCGGGGGAAAGGCATTGACCAATGACTGGCTGCATCGTTTCTGGAGAAGGTTGATTTGCAATAGATGACTATTGCGACAACGGCAATTTCGAACATGTGAAGAACAATTATCCCCAGTTTCGGATAGGGAACCGAACCAAGTAGTATCTACAAGTGGATAGACTATGTCATAGTGCCGATGATACGACGGCACGACGCCCCAACAAGGTCGTGATTTGCAAAGGAGGCTCGCGAATGCCAACGGCTGTCCTTCTAGATCTGGAAGAAGCTATCCCGACCTTGCAATGCTACGCTGCACGATGCAATCCCGCACATTATCGATCCCCCGCCCATCTTATCAAGCATTACATATGTGTTGAATCCTCAAAGTTTCCTTGGCAACTCATTGCATAGCGCAACCCTAGAGCAGGGCGGCCGCTCCTACGGGCACTTACATCACCCCCTCCGGGGCCGCCATTGGCTCGGCAAAGATCGTCATCAGTGACAAACGACCACTAAGCCATGCTCAAAATCGAATTGCGGACACGGCCCATGCGAACCCGCCTGCACGGCCGGGCCCAGTGTATGCAAGCCGGACCCTCCATCGGCGAGTCTGCCGAAGTGAACCCAGGGTCTCGACCAGGTGGCCCGGGATATTGGAAGGTTGGAACAAGGTTACCAACGGTTGCTAGCTTCCGGCACCATCTCGATGGGAACGCTTCATTGGCGCGGCATCGCTGTCTAGGTTCCCACTGGGGAGCCGCAGCTGAATCCGCGGACTCGATAGTTGCTGGAGTCGAGGGCCGGTGTGCATGAGCAGCTTAACAATCAGGAAATTAGGCTTCGCGAGAAGACTCGAGAGGGCTGGTCACCAACGCCACTAGTTATTCCGCGATGGGGGGAGGGTTGAGGAGGAGGCGAAGATGTGAAGAGGAAACAACACCACGGACAGGTATAAAGAGTGACGCCAGTCCCTCCTTCGAAAAGACTTCTCTCCAAGCCACTCAGGATCATCTCCAGCGAGCAATCAACTCCTCCAGCAAAGATCAACAGACTTCTTTTGTCAACAATCAACCTTCACAATGAAGTTCACTTCTTTCCTGGCCATGGGCCTCTTCTCCTCCTCTGCTCTTGCTAGCAGCCAGGCTACCTACAACGTCGAGTGTTTGTGCCCTCACTTCAAACGCTGAAAGCGAGCAGTTCATTGTTGACACATTGATAGCGTACACCTACGAGCGTCTAAACAAGTCTGATGCTGTAAGCGAAGCCTTCCGCGGTTCATTTCATGAGTGCACCTCAAGCTAACGGCATCACAGCTTCTCCTCGTTGTTGATATCCAGGAGGGTCTCTACCAGATCGCCCGGGACTTCGACCCTACTCTCTACCGCGATCAGGCTCTGGCTCACGCCGCTCTCGGCAAGGTCTTTGACCTTCCCGTCGTCATGACCACCTCTGCCGACCAGGGTACGCACATCCCCATTTCAAAATCCCGGTGCTCAAGTTGACCGCGGGCAGCGGTATCTGCATAATTTGTACTAACTCTTCCTGTGTACAGGCCCCAACGGTCCTCTCGCCAAGGAGATCCTCGAGATGTACCCCAGCATGCCTCTCATCCAGCGCCAGGGTGAGGTTAACGCCTGGGACAACGATAAGTTCCGCCAGACTGTTGAGTCTTACGGAAAGAAGCAGATCATCATGGCTGGTATCACCACCGATGTCTGCACCACCTTCCTCGCTCTGTCTCTCCGTGAGGCTGGCTACTCCGTCTGGGCCAACGCTGAGGCTTCCGGCACCAACTCTGCCCTCGTCCGTGACATTTCCAACGACCGCATGGCCCGCGCCGGTGTCCAGGTTGTCAGCCTGTTCTCCATTGTCTGCGACCTCATGCGCGACTGGCGCAACACCCCCGGTGCCAAGGAGCTCATCCCCTGGCTCAACGTCTACTACCCCGTCTGGGGCTGGCTCGCTCGCACCCACGCCGCTGCTGTCAGCAACGGTACCATCCAGCCTGGTGAGGATACTCTCATCTAAGCCAATTGCTATCCAGGTTTAGAACGGGTTCTTGCAAAGTTGATTTCTCCATCTCAAATTTAGAGGTTGAGGAATGGGCATCATTGAGCTAGGATTCGGGTTATGAGAAAAAGCTTACTCTTATTCACCTCCTGGGGTTAGTACATATTTATCATTCAGAATGTAGTAGATAGGTAGATCAAGTTAATAGACCTCGGGTCATCTACTGAACCGTCATGACACATACTTCTGGTACCAATGCACTAGTAGCTCCTTGATGATGCAGAAGTGGATGTTGAATTACATAATGCATATTTCGCCATAGACATGAGCAAAGTTGCTACAAGAATGCTCAGGATGTATGCTTTACTGCAGGTGGGTACATACTGTTCACTTTTTTAATTAACCCTTGTTAAAGTGGTTGAATCAAATATTGAGCCACATACAACATGTGTATTTGGCCAGAATAGTTAGTTCTGTATTAAATAATAAACGTTCGAGTTAACTCATCAAATATCAATCACATAGGGCGCATCAAGCCTAATAATTGCAATGCATATTTTTTCTTGCATGATGATGTTTTAGCATATTAATTCTTAATTTTAGAGGGATTTTCTAGAAAAGAAAAAATAAAAAAAAGAAGTCCGAAAATATGTGTAATAATAACATTGCGATGGTCGTCACCTCAAGGTGGCTTCCAGGCTGTCGACTAAGCAAAACGCCCAAGCTACTCCTACCCTATTGCATACACCGCTCAATTGCGACAAAATATTTAAAGAGCAAATTTCAAATACAGATATTTTCTTTACTTTTTACCGCATACCTCGTCTTAATGCTAGCGCCTACGACACCTCTAAATTTAAGAGAGTTTTTTCTAGGATTACCTGATGTGCTTGGTCCACGTGCGTTTCAGACACGTGCCCCTCTCACGGCCACTGACTGGCATCGCGACGATCGCTGCCAACTCACATCCTCGCGTGACAGCCCACTATCCTTTCAATTTCAAGAGAGAATATTGTGAACCTTGGTATCGCCTCGAACAATCTCCGACCAGGTCGACATATCCTGCCGGAAAGGGCCTAGTAGGCCGGTTGAGTCCCACTATAACCCCCCACGTTAAGGGGCGTTATACCTTCTATATCGACCGAGCACCCCAGATTCAACAGGACAGGGCTCAATTTGAGGGACAAACTCCCTGTAAACGTGCCGATATACCGAGTGCCAACCCATCACGTCTGCAGGTGCTGCTGCGTCGGGCCCTCTTTTGCGCTAAAACGCTGGAACGTTTGCCTCGCTTCGCACACCATGGCGCCCCGTCGACATCCTAGCAACTCCAGTCTGGGGTTAACTGACGAATGGGATTGTGATCCACGAGCATCACTTTTGGAACCCAGCGAGATCAATGGACAATCAAGCACTACTTCCGCGTATACCATCCCTGCCCAACTTACCACATCTCGATTCTGGGGCGGCATAAGTTCCAACTTGGGTGAGCATTGGCTTTCAAGGTTTGATGCGCTGAGCTGACGTGGATTCTAGCCCGATTCTGGAGCGATGGCGGACAAGGGGCACAAGCTCGTGGTGGCTATAAAGAACTTGACGCCAACGCGGAGACTGCAGAGGCCCGGGAGACTCGACGGCACCTGCCACTCCGCGAATACGTCTCTAGGGAAACCAAAGAAAGACCCCAGACAGGACGACGCCGGAAATTTGCCATCATGGGAATCAGTGGAATTGCTGTCCTCGCTGCCATTGGCGGCATGGTCCATTCTAGGTATGTGATTACAGGAATTTGAATAACTTCGCGTGTCGTTTTTTTAACTCATCCCGCAGTGGAGCTTTGTCAGTGGGATGCAAAGCGGATGCAAGCTGTAACGACCTTTCAAGGCTTTGGGGACAATACTCGCCCGAGTTTTCTGTTCCTTCAGATATCGACACATCCGTGCCAAAGAGCTGTGCAGTTAACTTTGCTCTTGTCTTGGCTAGGCATGGATCCCGATATCCTACTGCCAAAAAGACCACCGTTTACAACAGTACAATTACCCGTATTCAAAGTTTTGTGACCGAGTATGGCAAGGGCTATGAGTGGCTCAAGGAGTATGTCTACAACCTTGGCGCAGACGATCTGACCGAATTTGGCCAGGATGAGATGGTCGACGCCGGGAAGGACTTCTACAAGCGATACAATAAGCTTGCCAAGAAGTCTGACCCGTTTATTCGGAGCTCTGGATCTGATAGAGTGGTAATGTCTTCTTACAACTTTACACAAGGTTTCTACAGTGCCCGAGGAGAGTCGGCAGTTGAGCAGATCAGTGAGATTTTGATCATTCCGGAGGAGGAAGGAGTCAACAACACCATGAACCACGCCAATTGTGCTGCTTTCGAAGATGGATGGGCATCGGAATTTGGTGACAACTCAACGGATACATGGCAGAGCATTTTTGTTCCCTCAATTACTAAGAGGTTGAATAAGAACTTGCCAGGAGCCAACCTGACGACGTCTGAAACCATCTACATGATGGATCTTTGCCCCTTCAACACAGTCAGTTCACCTAATGGAAAGACTGAGCCGAAGTTCTGTGGTCTTTTCACCAATGATGAGTGGAGAAGCTACAATTATTATCAGACACTTGATAAGTACTATGGATACGGCAACGGCAACCCTCTCGGTCCTACCCAGGGTGTCGGATATGTCAACGAACTCATTGCTCGACTTACACAAAAACCAGTCGTTGATCACACCACCACAAACAGCACATTGGATTCGTCGGCGAAGACATTCCCGTTAGACAGGGCGTTATACGCGGATTTCAGCCACGACAATGACATGACGGCGATCTTTTCGGCTATGGGTCTCTACAACGCGACGGAGAAGCTACCTACCGATAAGGTTGTGACCGCTTCTGATGCTCATGGCTTCTCTTCAGCGTGGGTAGTGCCATTCGCTGCGAGGATGTATGTCGAAAAGATGGAATGCAGCAGCAACAAAAAGCAGACAGACGAATATGTCAGAGTATTGATCAACGACCGGGTCATGTCTCTGGAGACTTGTGGTGGGGATAAGTATGGCCGTTGTGAGTTGAACAAGTTCGTTGAGAGCTTGTCGTTTGCGCGCAGTGGAGGCTTGTGGAATGAATGTGCTGTTTAGAAAGGAAAGGAGGGAGGACTTTGGCATTATACAATGGATAAAATGGAAGGATTCAGAGAGGAGGGGTAATTTTCCGGTTGCGAAAGTGCAGTAGAAGAGCCATTAATAGATATATGCAGAAGGCAGTCAATTGCAAAGCTGAGCGACTGCGCAATGTCGATCAACAGACCGATTAATGAATGGAATAGAACAGGAGATGAATGCATTATGAGCCCGGTGCTTGTGACAGCAATGCTCGGATTTGTATTGTCGGTATTCTTGGCGGCCAGGGTCGAAGATGAAGGTGGACATTTGGTGGCTGTGGTCGTCCTAACTGTGGCTGGGGGCAATTGTGAAACCCCAGCGCAGTGAGTCTCTTGGAGGCTGCTAGTGGTGTCTCAGTGGTAGCCGACATCCCGGCAACCTATTTTTGCCCCAGTAGTGTCGCAGGGCCGGGGTTCTTGAGGTTAAAATGGAAGCGCCTGTGCGCGATATCATCTTCCTTTTGGGATTTGCAACGGGAGAGGGACAGATCAGCGACAGCAGCCCCGAAAGTGCGAACCCCGGAGGGTAAAATTAGACACACAGTGGAGTTGTCGGCGCTGGTCGTCTCCCGACCAGCGGACGGATCCGTACCCATCGCCATTGGTCCCTAGGGACTCTGCTGACGGCTGCCATTAATTCTCGTTTTGGCCCCTGCTGAATGCTAAGCTTTCTAGGCTGATGTGGAGAGGTTTAGTGGAGTGGGCAGGGGGGGGGGTCCGGACCGTCCAGAGGGCATGACCTCAGTCACTGCCGCTGGGGGGGGATTTGATGACGGCTTGCAGCTCTTCTTCGAGTGCTGTCGCATGTCTCTCACTCTCGTATTCCATCTTATCCGGTTTTCTGCTTTGGGGCGTCAAGTGAATGGAAACGCAAAAAACGCCAACCCCTACACACCCGCGCGCGCCTTTCCTCTTCTCCCGCTCTTCCACCTGACGAAACTGATTTGGTTGCTGCTTACCCTGCTTCTATCCTCCTACTCCCATCACGCGACGGTGATCCCACGACAAACACCTCTTCTTCCGCTCCCACCCCGACCAGTCCCGGGATCTCGGCACCGATCCTCTACGGAAAACCATGGTGTCGACGGCTGGAGGCATCGTCATTGCCATCGTGGTCTTGCTGTTTGCCGGTGCCATCGGCTGGGTCGTCTTTACTCAACTGCGCGCCCGCAGACTTGGCGTACGTTTTTCCCGCCTTTTTTTTGTAACCTTCTTTTCCCCCCCGCCACGGCGTTCCGGATCGCGCGCATGTTGCGATGATTGCTTTGATTGTTTTTCATGAACACTAGGCTAACTGATTTGTTTTCTGCGGTTGCAGCTCCCTCCTCCTAGTCTGGCGTCCTATTTACCATGGCATAAAGAAGAGGGCTCGTATGCGCCTCCTCGTCCTGCCCCCGGCGGCATTGTCGGATGGTTTAACGATCAGATCCGCAAGTTCAAGAACCGAAACAACCGCTCTGCTGCCGGCGCCTACGAGGGCGACCTTGGCAGCAGCGCTCGCGGACGCCGCGGCTTCGGCCCTCTGGACCCGGACGAGGCCTGGGATAGCCGTGTTGGCAATGAGGCCGACTCGTACGGTTACTATGAGGAGGACATCGAGGGCGGCCGTGGCAGAGGAACAGAGTACGGCGGTGGCGGTAGCAGCTACAGAATGAACGTCCCGACAGTCACACACGACGGCGCCCGCGGTCTCGACGAAGAGGAGGATCGTGGGCGAAGGGCGAGCAGAAGCCCCAACTCCGGGCCTGGCGGGCGGAATCCCTTCGACGACGACAATGCGCACAGCCTGCGTGGCGTTAGTCCCCGGCCTATCGATACGAACGTGTCAAAGCACCAGAGCCGCGACCACGGCCACGACCCGGACAGCGCGGGAAGCAGCCCCACAGAGCGAAGATCGGTGTTTAGGGAAAATATGTAAAAGTGATTTGGATTGGACGAGAGCTACGGTGGCCATTGCTCGTATCTAACATCTCTACGGGTTGGGCATTGTCTCGCAATTGACGTGGGCGGGCGTGTTGGCCTTGCCCAACTGTCGCTGATCTGGTGGATTTTGTTGTCACATGTTTTATGTGTTACTGGTTTTTTTTTGTGTCATTTCGCAACATTGTTTCCTGCTTAAAAACTTGGCTGTACACGTGTATCTTGTCGGATAGGTGCTTGAAGGATGGGTCTTGTAACGGCGGCGTTTGATGAAAGGACCGAAGGGGGTCCATATATGAGGTTTTTGAATGATAACCGAGTCTTGATATCCCTGGCAGCAGGCGACGATCGTTGCTGACAGAAATCACTTGCAAGCCTTATCTCAGACCACCCTCCCTCCTGCCATGAGGTCAGATTCTTTCTGGTCCGTCTTTGCGAAATCCGGGTGCCTAGCAACTGGCCTGCCTGCGGGTTTTGCTGCTGTGGCCATGGCTAACAGGACCCAGTCGGGGCCGTCGCGGCGCCGGTTGGTCCGGACCCCTCCGGGCTACGTCAACGTTAGGAAGAGCTCTGAGCGTTGGCTGCCCCGCCAAAGCAGAGGGGAACCAACAGCTGCCCCTCCCTAAACCCCAATCTCTCCACCTTCGTTACCTTTGTTTAATTTGGACCGCCAATTCAGAGAGATTCGAGTCGAGAAGGCATCTCTCAAAATTTCGGACTTGCAGACAATTGCTTGCGCAAAACACATTGGATCCCCCCCTCTGCAAACATGACCACCGATCTCGATCTCAAGGCTGTTCACGATGTCATGATCTCCGTCGCCTACGAGGCGGGGACCATGATTCTTGCCGCCAACCCGGCCGACATTGATACCGATACCAAACTCAACTGTACGGCGCAACTCCAATCTCTCTTTTAGCTACTTCCTGGCTAATATCTACAAAAAAAAAAGCCGTCGACATTGTCACTGAGACAGACAAGGGTGTTGAGAAGATGGTTTCGACGCGCCTGTCGTCCGAATTTCCCAACATCTCCTTCATGGGCGAGGAAACATACAAGCCAGGCATGAAGATTGGCCCCGAGCCGACCTTCGTTGTAGATCCCATTGACGGCACTACCAATTTCGTCCACTCGTTTCCTTCTGCTTGCATCTCCCTCGGCCTAGCCATCGACCGCCGACCAGCCATCGGCGTCATCTACAACCCCTGGCAGGACTTGTTGTACACAGCGATTAAAGGAAAGGGCGCATACATGACGCGTGGCCGTGGAGGCCAGCCTCAGCGCCTCCCTCTAGCCAAGTCGCCTCGCCCGCTTGAGGGGCTCGGCAATGCCCTCGTCGCCGTTGAATGGGGATCTCAGCGAGACGGGCCCAATTTTGACCTCAAGGTCGACGTCTTCCGTCGCCTGGCCGCCACCCGCGAAACCGGCGGCTCCATGGTTCACTCGCTGCGCTCACTGGGCTCGGCCGCTCTCAACATTGCCTCCGTTGCGGCTGGCCAGACCGACTTGTACTGGGAGGGCGGCTGCTGGGCCTGGGACGTTTGCGCCGGTTGGTGTCTCCTCGAGGAGGCCGGCGGCCGAATGGTTCACGGCAATCCAGGAAACTGGGACGTGGAGCTTGATGCCCGCATCTACTTGGCCGTGCGTGGTGCGCCGAGCGGCCAGAAAGAGATTGTCGAGGAGTTTTGGGGTGTTATGGGAGATGGGAAGATTGAGTATTAAGGGCCAATGCATCGATGCATGTGTGCAATTGATTGGCCCCGAGCACAAGTTGCTCTGCTGCAGCTAGCATTTTGGAAAAGGCTGTTGATTAGAATACATCAGTTAATAGAATAACCTGAAAGACGATGTTTAAATAGGCACAGGCAGTAAAACTGAACCACTAATCTTGACGTCACATCATTTAGGCAAAGTGAGAAAAAAAATATCTTGATTTGAATTGATGCTTTTTGCTAGCAGCCAACCATTTGAACCCGCGAAAAATCCCCGTAAAATGCAATGGATAGTCCCTTGTCATGGCCGAGTCCTATGTAACCCCCATTTTGTGTTGTTTAATTGGTATCAGAAAGGCCCCCTTTCCCGTGCTCTTTCCCTGGTCGATAACTCCTATGATGTCTTGGTTTACTATTTATTCTTGCTTAACGTCGACCTTCTTCGCAGCGGGCTCGCCGGAAGCGCCATCCTCATCGCGGGCACGCTTGCCGTTGGACTCGCCATTGTCGGCAGTGGACTGGATGCGAGGCATAGTGCTGTAATTGTGTTAGCGACACACGTTCATATATTCTTTTTTTTATTTTTATTGGAGGGATTTTCATTCTTCAAAAAAAGGGGGGAGTGCATCTTGGAATGACTTACTCATTGCTGCTGTGCTTGGTCTCAGTGTTCTCCTTTCGCTCATCTCGGTTGCCCTTGCGGTCACGACCGAAATCGCGACTACCCCGGCCACGACCACGACCACCCCGGCCGCCTCGGCCGCCACGACCGCCCCGGAAGCCATTCTTCTGGTCATTATCACGGCGCTTCTTCCAGTCGTCGGCATCGGGACCGCCCCGGTTACCACCACGGCCGCCACGAGAGTTCTTGCCGTCGCGACCTTCGTAGAACTTCTTGGGATTGCTCTGGTTGGGCTCAAGCTTGCCCTGTCGGATCAGCTCGTTCTTCTCGTCGCAGTAAGCCTTCTTGGACATGATTTTAAGGTCGTGCTCCTTCCATTTGGGGCTGGGGTCGAGGGCGAGGAACTTCTCGGCAGTCTCTTCATCAACAAATGTGACAAAGACGGAGCCCTTGAACAGGCCTTCGTTGGTGCGGCGGAGTTTAAGACCCTTGACTTCACCGAACTGGGCGAAGAAGCTTTCGAGATCGAACTGGGTGTTGGGCTGTTCATCACCGAATCCCTTGACGTAGATGGTTGAAGCCTCGGCCTTGGCCTTGCCAGCAGGCATGGGCTTGTATGGCACCTTGCGCTTAACCTCTTCCTCGCCCTCCTCGCCGGAGATATCAAGAATCTTGCTTTCCTTTAAAGCAGAGACAACGGCGGAGTAGGGCTGGAAAGTGCGCATGCGCTTGAAGGAGTGGATGGTCTTGAGCTTCATGGGCTTGTTGTCAGATCCGCCGCAAGACTCCCACATAAACTTATCCTGGGGGAAGTTCCAGTCGCCAAAGTAGAACTCAACCTGGAAAATGTGAGCAGAGACTCGATGGACATGTTTGATGTCGATGGATGGCTACCTGCTTGCGGATGGCGGCGGGGTCGTCTGACACCTCGCGGGTGCTAGGATCGAACTTGCGGTTGTTGCGGTGGTTCTCATAGTCAACCTTGGCAGTGGTCTTGAGAATCTTGGACTGGCCATTTTCTTCTGTCTTATCAGCGACGTCGGTCTTCTCGACTTGGGCCTCGGTCTTCTCGACGGGCTTCTCCTCAGCAGGGACAGCCTCGACGGGCTTGGTGGCCTCAGCTGCGCTCATTTCGACGGCGCAAACGGGTTTTGAGATCCAAAAAAGAAAAAAGGACCTCGGCGATCAAGACTTGCAGAGGCTGAGAGTTATATGGCGCGTTGGAATGGACAAGACTGTAGAGTCATAAATGAGCATGGTCGCGACAAAATGGTGGTGGCGGGGTAGAGAGTAAGAGTCACCGGCCAAGGCAACAAGCCGCAGCGGTGCCATTATCGGGGAAACTAACCTTGATAAGGCCTAATAAGAATCCTGGAGCCTTGGGAATGGTTGTAATCGCAGTCGCAAAGAGCACAATTGAGGTTGTAGAATGGAAGCAAACGCGAGGAATTCTGCCGCCGCTGAAAAAAAATAGCGACAAAATCTCGGTCGCTCACTAGCTGCGATTTCACCGCCCGCCGCATCTGGCTCGTGCTACCGCATGTTCTGCTTTTTCCTTTGTACCCCACCTGCCCTGTGCCCACTGTCCGTTGTTCTAACCCCACCTTTCTGCCGCTTTAGCGCTAAAACTAGAACTGGGTGCCTACACGGCCGCTGTGAAGCTTTGAGTCAGCGAGCCAGAGCTCAGTAAAACCACGAGGGTGCCCTGGGGATTGGACCAGGGTTGGCGCATTTTAATGGAGGGGCATAGGCTATATGGACATCCTGCGCCCATGATCGTTCATGCGGATGATCCGGAGTTGTCTAATGCGGATTTTAATTTGCAAGCTGTGAATCACAGTATATATACTGAAGAAGGACACGAACTGGCATTTGGAGGTGAGCTTGCAAGGAAAGAAGGAAATCAGCAGCGATGTTTAGATTTTTGTTACACAATTAGCTTGTTTATGGGTTTTAATATCATATTCAGACGCTGTCCGTAATTGCCTGAGCAAGAACTCAGGAGTACGTACTTTAGCGTTCGCCGTAGTGGGTCTGATAAATAGTACCTGATGGCGCATATCAAGCGCTCGTTAGGGAGGGTATTCCCTAACAGCGCCAACTCAACAGGTAAAGTGTGGCTGTTGATGACATCAACACTTGCTCCTTGTTGAGGGAAGCTACCTTAATTTGCCAACATCTTGCCCAGCCTTGCCCAGCCTTGACCACCCGTTGCCAGACGGCTCCAACTTCCGTGCCCCTTCCGCCAGAGCCCGGATCGGATCCGAAAAGAGTCTTACCTCCTGTCTCAAGCCGTGGTCATGCAATTGGCCTGATTAATGGTAGGCCGTTAGCGGAGAGCTCTTGAGCGCCGGACAAGCGCGGGATGTATGCGTGAGGGCGAAGTCTAAACCAACCTCTGTGCAAGCGCCTCGACAACCATGAGGCAGTGCAGCTCTATTAGAGGTCTTGCCGGCCTTGGCTGGAGACTGGCCGCAACTCGATCGAGGATCACCAGAGGCAGATTGCCGATCCAGTCGCACCGCACCCTGTTCTTCTCAAAACCAAAACCTAATGATGCTAAGCACAGCCAGCTCGGATCGTCGGCACCTGTCGCTGTAATTACTGCTGGACTTTTTATCTGGTGGCTTTACCCTTCTGACGAATTTGCACAGCTCTCCGGTAAACAAAGGACTGGCCGCCAAGAACCCCAACACCCATCTGGAGGTCCGGATACCGCCAGTTCCCAGCAAGACAACCAACCTGCCTGGACCAACTTTGCCCGCGCATTCGAAAATTTTGCCTCAATTAACGGCATAGAATGGCCGGCGTTTCCAGACAAGTTGGTTGGTTATATTGTACCAGAATGGGGCAACCTTATCCCTGGGTATTTGAGAAAACTCCAGCGCGAGCTTTCCATGTCACCTGGCTCTTTGGCAGATGAGATCTGGGCCGAAGCCCATGACCCCTTAATTCACCCCGAGATTCGGTATACCGCAAATGTGCGCGTATCTTCTGATATTTGTGAAGAGGAAAAGACGTTCTTGGAAAGACGCCGCAGAATTGCAAGAGTTGGGTTGGCTAAGTATCTTGGACTCAAGGAGGAAGATGTTCATCCTGATGATGTTCCAATAATTGCCATGTGTGGGTCCGGAGGTGGTCTTAGAGCCCTCATTGCTGGCACCGGATCTATACTTGCAACGGAAGAGGATGGTCTCTTTGACTGTGTGACCTACACTTCTGGAGTCAGTGGCTCTTGTTGGCTCCAGGCTCTGAATCTAACATCATTCAATAAAGGAAGCCTCCAAAGCCTTCTTGAGCACCTAAAGTCCCGGACTTCTACTCACATCGCATACCCGCCAGTTGCTTTCCAGTCACTGGTCTCAATGCCAACAAACAAATATCTCCTTAGCGGTCTAGTTGAGAAGCTCAAGGGCGACCCCGGAGCGGATTTTGGTCTGGTTGACGTATATGGAGTCCTGCTGGCTGCAAGATTTTTGATACCTAAGGGAGATTTGGGTGTCGATGGTCGCGATTTCAAGCTGTCAAGCCAGCGACAATACATTCAATATGGCCAGCTTCCGATGCCAATTTACACCGCAGTGCGTCATGAAATCCCTGACTTGACTGCCGCTGAAGCGGAAGCGGGCATATTCGGAATTGAGAGGGCTAAGGAAAAGGCCAAGAAAGACCCATGGTTTCAATGGTTCGAGATAACCCCATACGAATTCTTTTGTGAGGAATTTGGTGCTGGTATTCCCACTTGGGCTCTGGGTCGCAGGTTCAAAGATGGCAAAGACGTTTCCCCCGAACATGGCTTCCACCTTCCAGAGGTTCGGCTACCGCTTCTGATGGGAATATTTGGTAGCGCTTTCTGTGCCACCTTGAGCCACTACTACCGCGAAATTAAACCTCTGGTTAAAGGCTTGACTGGATTTGGAACTGTTGATGAACTTATCTCCGGTCGGGATGATGATTTGGTCAAGGTTCATCCTATTGAGCCAGCAAGAATTCCGAATTTTGCGTACAATATGCACGGCAAACTTCCAAAAACAACTCCCAAGAGTGTCTATGATGACCAGTATATCCAACTCATGGATGCGGGCATGTCCAACAACTTGCCTATATATCCCCTGCTTCGACCAGGCCGCGATGTAGATGTTCTCATCGCTTTCGATGCATCAGCAGATATCAAGACGGACAATTGGCTATCCGTAGCTGATGGTTATGCTAGACAGCGCGGCATTAAAGGATGGCCAATTGGTATAGGTTGGCCCAAGGAAGGAGAGACACCAGCCCAAGCTGCTAAGGAACTTGATGATGCGCAAGCCAAGTCCACATTCGAGGCTGAATTAAAACTTCAGAATGCCAAGGATACCCAAGCGAAACTGCGGGCCAACTCAAACAGCAGCGGAAAAGATGCCAAATCTGAAAAGCAGAAAACCAAGTTCGAACCAGGCAAACAAGAATCAGGAGATTTGGGCTACTGCACCGTATGGGTTGGTTCTAACCAGGAACGCACCTCTGAGCCGCCGCCACCTAGCAAAGCCGTCACCGGACCTGACAGTTGGAAACTTATGGAGCCAGACGCTGGCCTCGCCGTTGTATATCTGCCATTCCTTTCCAATGACAAGGTTCCCGGCCTGTCACCAGGAGAGACCGACTTCCTGAGCACGTGGAACTTCATCTATACACCCGACCAAATCGACAAGGTAGTTCAACTTGCCCGTGCTAACTACGATGAGGGCAAGGACCAAATTAAAACCACCATCCGGGCCGTCTACGAGCGCAAGAAGAAGCTCAGACAAATATCCGAACGGACACGTCGAGAAGAGAGATATCGTTCCTTGCTTAGGAGAGGCGAAGCAGGGCAATTAGGAGAAGGCGACCACTTTAGCTGACCATGTTTCATGTAATAAATCATGTATACCACCCACATGTATATCGTGCAAAGGAGCGTCATAAAAATATTGAATTTGACTCGCCATTGTCGAGGAGTGTGTCATTGTTCTACATTGTATTTTACAGTGACATTTCCCATCTAATCCACTAGGGATCTCCTTGTTCCATGCATTTTTTTTATACACTGCCTGGCCAGGGCAAGAAAAGATTGGTTTTGCCATTATCCACACGGCCAATTGCCATTCATCTAGATTCTCATCAACCCTAAAATGACCCAAAAAAAACACGACCAAAAGCACCCTTTAGATGATCTCGCCGATATCGATGTGCGGGGCCTTCCAGGGCTTGGCACCCTCCTCGAACATGTCGCTAGGTACACGGACCTTGTTACCAGGGCTGTACAAGTACCAGGCCTTGAGGGCATTCATTGATGCCTTCCATCGGGCGACGTTAAGACTTGGTCCAGAACCCTCGCCAAGCTTTTCGGTGCCGCTGTAGATGCCAACGACAAAGACGGGAGTGCGCGATCGACGACCAGTCTCACTTTCTAGGCGGGCAACTGGCGCTGAGAAGCCTTCGCGGGCACAGAGAAGGGCAAGCTCACGGGTGGGGAGCTGGAACTGGAACATGGAGGAAATGTCGACCTGACGGGAGAGGATATGGGACTGAACAAAGTCCCGAGCGGCCTCGCGACCACAGTGAGTGTAAACCGAGCCGACGACGGCTTGGACGAAGGAGGAGTAGGCCTCGTCCTGGTAATATTTCACAGCCTCGGGCCCCGCCTTGGGGGGTTGAATAGCATCACCGAAATCATCGTCCAAGACCACACGGCTGCTAATACCACGGCGGGCCTCGAATTGGTCGGCGTGGGCGGCCTCAGCACGAACATATCCCCATCGTGTTTGAATACCTGATGACTCTGGCTTCCATTGTAGCAGACCAGGGTCAACCTCTTCGCCAGGGGCGTGGGCAGCCTCAACACCCCATCGGCGGGCTATTTGGTGGAGTGATTCCTTGCCTGCATAGGCGCGGAGGACCTCGTAGGTGATGGTCATGGGCAGGCGGGGCCACTTGACATTTATGTATTCGAGGACGTGGTAGTTGATAAATGTGCTTCCAAGGAAGGCGAGGTTGGAGTTGTTGAAGCTGGTGTTGCTGTCGGCTGATGGCACAATGAGGGCGCGCGCAAGTGTTTCCAAAGGAATCTTGCTAGAGAGGGATAACCGGGCGTGGAGGGCGGAGAGCTTTGCGGACTCGGCAGCCCGTTGAGGAACAGGAGAGGGGAGGGGAGATGTTGGGGGCTTGCTGGTCAAGCCGTCAACCGGCTCTGGGGTCGTAACTGTCGAGGCATGGCGGTGCAATGTCGAGACGAAAGGTTGTCGAGCTGGAAGTGCTGCAGCTCCGGTGCGGGCTTGCAGCAATTGGCCGCCCCATCGTTGCAGCCGAACCCGCTTCATGGATGCAGCAATTGGGGACAACGGGCGCGCAGGTAGAAGGGGGGTTTGGGAGGAGTCGGCGTGTTATCGCAGGGTGTCGACAATGGGGCGTGGTGGCATCGACCTGGTGGTAGACCCGTCGGAAAAAAAGTTCTGCGTTCAATGCGTCCAGAGTCGTGTGAGCCTCTGGGGGGGTGTGGATGTGTGAGTGGGAGCCAATTCAATTGGAGCTAGAAGCGCGGGAAAACACTCGGCCCGCCACTGCTCAGTGTGGCCTGGGTGGACGCCGGAACTGCTCGCAACCTCGATTCGTCGACTTGGCCCGGACCTACGCAACCATCAACGACGCCATTGTGCTCCCAGAACATTCCCTACACGTCCACTGACAATTGAATCAAGATGGTGAGTTGCTTTCCCACACGCTGTGCTGAAGGGGCGCTGACAATTGACCTAGGGCGGCGGCGGAAAAATCCCGTAAGTTCCAATCCGAATCATCCTTCCACCGAACCGATTATTACTCCCTCCACTTCATCTCCCGACGAATCCGTTCCCTAACCGTTTTCGCGAAAAATACAGCTACCCTAAGCACGTCTGGTCGCCAGCCGGTGGTTGGTACGCCCAGCCGGCCAACTGGCGCGCCAACACCATCATTGCAGGCGCCGTCATGGTGGGCATTGTTGCTGTGACATGGAACTTCAGTGCTCAGCGAGAGACTTTCGCGCGCAAGCCTGAGCCCTGGGAGTGGCACCCTAGCCGATAGTATGTTTGATTTGCCCCTTGAATGATGTCGGAGATGGAAGCGGAAGCTAACCAAGATTGATAGCTGGTCAAAGCAGTTGAAGGCCTGGGATAAGGAGGACCAGCTGAAGGCTGAGCAAGAGAAGTGATTGCTAAATGTCTATGATAGACCTGTGTATAAATTTCGAGACAAATCAAAGGAAAACTATGCATCCATTTCGCATCTTCCGAGGTCCCCTCATTGACGTGATATGTCGAATTTCTAGCTTTCCCAACCAATCGCCACAAGTAGATCCAGAATAGGAACTTTTGCCAACTTTTTTTTTTAACTAGAAGGTTATGAGTGCTGCATACTGTGCGATTGATAATGGCATGCCTGTTTGGAGTGACGAAACGTTCAGGGACACTGCTCAGCATTGGGCAAATCAGAGCCATGCTAAATGTAATGGGGAGTTACTGGGTCCGCACCATTTCCGGGGTCATGTCCTGACTAGCCTTCCTCTGGTTTACTATTACAACAAATAATTGCTGCATACATTCATACACGCATAAATCTAGAAACATATGTATATTTATTGATTTCTTATCTTATTATACGGCTTTTTATTGCTGAAAAATTTTTAATAAATCTCCTTGATGCCCCACCGAGTAGGCTGTGCATTTGCACATTGTGCCTTAGCCCAACTATGTAGACACACAATGTAATGATCGGACCATCGCAATTCTCCCACTTTAGCCAATGAATTGATGCAACTATGACTAAGGAGCGTTGAAAGTGCACACTTTGTTACATCCACCGCGAATGAGGCCCTGTGAATGAGGCATTTAATTAAGAATATCAGAGCAGTCTATCGATGCGAGTTGCTGACTCTATGCGCCGCCTGTGATGGCAGTGCATTGGAAGCAATCGACAAATATTACCAGTCGTATTTTACTTAACGGTTGCATTGAGTTATTGTCTAACAAGGAGTACAGTACCGTTCTCTAACTGGACTAAATCCCACGCGGTGAATGAGATTTGTGTGAGGCGCGGGCCTCTTTCATGCCCTGACTGATCATATTTCGTTCGCGACGAGAATAAAGCAAGAGAAAGCTGCACTTCGCATGTTTAGGCTTAGTCACAATCGCCACAGTGTCACAGTAGCTATGGCTTGAATCGGTTGCTGAGTGTTACCTTGAAGCTCACCATAATTTATACTTTTCTCATAGCCCGAGGCAGTTTCTATAACGGTATTGAAGCCGCGGGAGGTGTTTCCTTTTCACTTTGTGAGAAGCGGGGAGGCCCGTATCGCCATGCATCCTGTTTTATCAGTTAATCTGCATAACCGTGATTTCGGGCACTCTCTCGAGCTGCATTTGGGTGATTTGGCTGTACTACTGCACTTGCTTCTTACAGTGGCTTCGGAAAAGTTTCGCTCATTCAACTAATATCTCAATTCCTTTTACATGCAATTTCACGATTCTCAATAATAGGAAAAAAAAAAGCATGGTGAAAATCACTGATTGAGTGACCAGGCAAACCTTTTTCGGAGCTACTGTACTCCGAGGAACCCTCCGGATTGAGATCGGATTCTTGTGATCCGAAAAGATGCTCAAGGTAACGGACGGTTAAACTCGTGGGCACGTGAAGTGATGTGATTAGCGGAGCAAAGAGTGGAAGGGGAGAAGATATGTGCCTTTTTATTCGATACTAATCCCAAGTTATAGTGAGAGGATGGAATGATTTGATATTGATTGAAAACAATTTGTAGGAAGGGGGGCCGAATGGTTTAGGCAAGTGGTCAACTCCAAGAGGTGTTGCTGAAGCAGTTGAGCGAAGTTTGGTAAAGTAACATTCGATAGCGTCTTGTGGCTGAGACATAGTGCACGGTCAACAAATATGACAGACGGATATTATTTGCTTGTGTTACGGCCGTGGCCGGGATCGAGCTCAGCGTGGAGGGTCGTGAGGAGCCCCTGATTTTAAAGATAGATTGAACATCTTGCAATTTATTTCATATCAGTGGACCGCATTTTGAGATATTTTCAGGCATCAAGGGCGATGTTGTCGTGCAGGGCGTCGTTTGTGTCACTGAATGCTGTGCCACCCGCCTTCACGGACACCTGAATATTCTAACTACGGACACGAGGCGGCTTCTTGAGTGGATTAAGCAAACAACCGGAATTAGGGGGGGCAGCCTAAAACATAAGTTGATTGCGATGCAGTGTTCCCAGAGCCTTGTGTAGTAAGGACCGCCCAGTCCGACTTGCTTGTACTTCCCGGGCCCGGTTGAGGTTGAACAAGTGGTGCATGTCCTGACGGTCGGCGGCGGCAGTCTGTTGGCAACTCTAGATGGCGCTAAGCAAGCGTTGCCAATAGTTAGTGAAGCACTGACGGTGGAGGGCACGCAAGGGCACCAGGCAGTCAATCAGGCGGGCCGTTGCTGATGGAGGTGCCTGAGGCGAGACTGGACGGCTCCGCGCCCGATGACACCGGGCAAGGTTGGGCCGAGGGGACAGGACCCTGCACCGATAGTGCGAGCGGGCCCAAGTAAATGCAGCGCAGCCGTAGCTTACCAAGCCAGAGGTAGAGAGGTATGGGTATGATGGGGACCATGGGGACCAAGACATCATCGGCATCGGCATCGGTTTGAAGGGTACCTAGGTAGGACAACCTGGGCTCGATCCGACTGTCCCCTCCGTTCCTCATTTCCGGTACTTAGTCGGCAGGCCTTCATCTAGACCTGCGTCCCAATCCCTCTTTCTTCTTCTCTCTCTTTTCCCCCCTTCCCCTCCCTCCAAGGACCAAACGGACACCCTGTCTTGCGGTCTCTCGTCACGTCACTGCCAGCGTCCGTGTGTGGCGCCCCATTGCTGCGCGGGGGGCTCTGTACTTTGGCCGTAAAGTCTCCCTAGGAACCTTACAGTCCCCAGTCTTTCCCCCAACGTCGATACGCTTCCAACGCCAACCTACAATCACATCACCTATTATCATCCTCTGTCCCCTTTGCATTTGCATGCCCTCAAGTGTCGTTGTGCTGCGGCTGGTTCACGCGTTCCGTTTCCTCTTTCCTACTCACGCACCTTCTGGCATCGCATCTTGTGCATTTGCGTCGCCACCCACCAACGCGTGCTCCACAGACGCAATCAGTGTCCGCTTTGGTTGCTCATCGTCGCCCACACCAGCGCCGGGGTACACACCGTAACCTGCGTGGACCGTTCGCCACAGCTGCATCGCAAGTGCTCCTCTCAATCTCGAGACGAGACTATTCGCTACGCCGACATCGTTGGTGTGCACCCTTGCCATCCATCGCTTTATTCTTTTTTTATTGCCCATGCTAGCTGCAGCTGCTCCCGCCTGTAAGCTTTCGCATCGTTGGCACCTCAATACTACTACATCCATCCTTTCCCTCCGGAATCCTCTTGCTTCTCTTGAACCGAGCTTCCATTTCGCCAGCTCCACCCGAACCCGCCCATATTCTTGCGGCGGAGCTTCCCTCAGCATACATCCTTCACTCTGGCGTCCCGCGCTCTCCGTATCGCCGGTTTAGCTGTAGGTCTTGGTTTGAGTGCCTTGACAGCCTACCAGCGCAGCCAGGCGCAGATGTCTTCTCAGCCTGACGACCAACACCATGGCCACCTCGATGCGACCACCGGCCGCGAGGTCGTCTTTTGCCATGCCTGCTCCCATGAATGGTATCGGAATGAACATGGCCTAGAATGCCCCGGATGTGGTGGCGACATCACTGAAATTGTTCGTCATCATCCTCTCCTACACCCCGCTTAAAAATGCAACGGCTAACCTCATCATTCTAGGTCGAGCCAGATAATGATCCTCGTGATATTTCCTCCGAATCTACTTCCCCGGAACCCCACCACCACCATATTGGCGAAGACGACTCGGATCCCGATGAGGCCGATATCACAGAGCACCTCGGACCCCATGGCTTTGCTTTCCGCCGCAGTGTTAGAGATGGCCCGGACCATATGCATCATAACCCAGCCGTTGGTCCCGTGCTCGAGCGCTTCCTCGACATGATTCAAGGATTTGGACCTCCTCGCAGGGCTGAGGACGGTGGGTTATTCGCCCAGGAACCAGAAGAGCCTGAAAACCCCCATTTAAACATGCAGCCACCGCGCATTCACCGTACAACATTTACGTCGGGAACCTTTGGTGGGACAACATCGGTAACCATTGTTTCTGGGCCACTTCCTGCGGCTCGATCAGCAGGTTCTCCTGGCGGTGCTGGACTAGATCCATTTCAAGCGTATGCATCACCCTCCCCAAACATCACTTTAATGATCCGCCCGGTTAATGGGATATCCTTATGATTATCAACGCTAATCTTCTACTAGAATTTTTTCAAATATTATTCGGGATGTTGGTCCTCCTGGTGGCAATCACGATCATACAGGAGCCGAAGGCGGCGGCGGCGGCGGCGGCCCGCCCCCTGGCTTTGCGAGAAGCTTGCATGACATTCTTAGTCTCTTCAATCCTGCCAATGCTGTGGCCGGGGACGCCGTCTATTCCCAGGAGGCTTTAGATCGAATCATAACCAGTCTAATGGAAGCAAACCCACAGTCAAACGCAGCCCCTCCAGCAACTGAAGAAGGACTTCGAAACCTAGTCCGGAAGGCAGTTGACAAGGAGATGTTGGGACCGGATGGGAAAACAGAGTGCACTATTTGTATCGACGAAATGAAGGAGGGTGAGACTGTCATATATCTACCGTGCAAGCACTGGTTTCACGAAGACTGCGTGGTGCTGTGGTTAAAGGAGCACAATACCTGCCCAATCTGCCGGACACCAATCGAGAAGAATGAAGGCAATACCGGAAACCAAAACAATGGCAATAGTGATGCCAGTCAAGGAGAGGGCTCTTCCAGACCACACACTTTTCCAACTCCACCACGACCACGATTTACAACTACTCCCGGATGGTTTTCCAGCGGTCCGCATGGTTTTGGGGGACCCTCTGATGACTACGAAGGCACTTACAATCACCCAATGAGACCTCCGCACCCGCCAAATCAGGCTCAAACCTCCTTGCATGATGTCCTCCGCTCACTCCACCAGGACCGAGAACGAGATTACAGAGACCGCGACGGGGCTCGCACTCGGGGAATGTCGTCTGGATTTAGTACAGATACTTCACGCCTGCAGCGCCGCAGCTCGCATTCTCCAACGAGCCCCCGTGTGACAGGTCCCGAGGAGCATGGTGCGCGGATGAGGCAGAGAAGTCCCTCGCAAAGCCGATGGTCTATTGACAGAGAACGTGAGCAGAGACGAACTAGCGGTCATGGACCTTTCAGCTGGTTCCGGGATCGATTTGGCGGAGGAGGGTCAGGGAACGGGTCATCTCGCGATGAGAGACGACAGTAGGAGGCTACCGTCATCATGTGCGGCTGATGTGCCCGCGGGAAGATGTATCTGATGATTTTGGAGTCATCGGAGTTGAAGGGCTGAATACGATGGTAAAATGGTTAAAAACGGTGACTGAAACCTGAGGCTTCCGACCATGCCCTCCCTGTTCACTAATTAATCGAGGCTACTTTCGCGGGTTCGAGGTGTGGTTAGCCCGCGAGAGTGGTCGTGTTTGTATTGGATGTAACAAATAGAGGAAGATAGATGGGGCCAGGCTCAAGACAGAAATTTGGGCCAGAGGACGAATATGGAATTGGACTGCTAGCGATATCGCAAATGAACATTAGGGATACCCACGCTGAAATGAAGATTGATGATACACTTCCTGCCTCGAGTTCTAATTTGATATTTTAATAGAGCTGGGCTGAGACCTAAAGCTTGAGAGGAGGTGTAGCCAAATCAGTCCAAAAGGGTTTACTCGTCCGAAGACGTAGACGGCTAATTTGTTGGCCCTGTTTTACTGAGCTTGGGTATAGTTTGGGTAGGCGATGAGAGGAACGATGGGTTATAGTGTATTAAACGTGTTGTTGGGCCGGTTGTCTCAGAAGTTGCTGGTAACCAGGGCAAGCGCCAACTTTGTAAGTGGTCGAAAGGGGAACCGGAGATGGTTCAGTATCAACAGCCCGCCATGGCTCAAACTGGATAATGCCAATTGTTAGCCTGATCGCTGAGTTCCCCGTCGGTACCTGGGGAGAGACGCCAAGGTGAAATCAGGTGTCACTTACATTCTCCCCCTCGCCATATTTATTGATCTAATGATACATGACTACAAGATCTTTGATCCAAGCTCCGTTCATTACTGAACAGAAGACAGGTTGGTTTCAAGCCATTTGTTTTACAATGGGGCGGGGGCAGTGTTCTCATTCACTGCTAGGTGTGGATGTGATAGGCTAATTCCTGGAGACAAGGGCTTTCAAGGCAATGATTAAACGGGGCAAAAGGTCGTGTGGTTAAAACATATGAGTTGTCTATTCTAATCTGCTCGTAGGCTCGACGTATTGCCGACCTAACATAGGGTGGTGTGTAATGACTGGCTATGACATTATTCGCTATCTCAGTACAATTTCTGACAGGATTATAAGCCTGAAAATACTAAAGAAAAAAAAACAGGTGCGCCAAACTCCATGCTGAGCCCATGCCAATGGATCAATTCAAGCGAGGACTCTTTTGATAGTGCAAAGTAAAGTAAAGTGGCGAGTAGAAGCCGATTGATTAGGAGCAGTTGAAGCATCGCATGTCGTAGAGCGGCCCAGATCTGTCATCCATGATGTCCTTGATGAAGAATGCCTCCTCATCGAACAAGGTACACCGTCCGTCGAGGTGTTCGAACGAGTAGCATCGACTGTTGAAGCAAGAGTGAGCACACTCCTCCAGGGAAGTGCCCGTCAGCTGGCGAATGCGATAGCGCTTCGCATCGGCAGCAGTGGGCATCTTGCCGCAGGGGAAGTCCCGGCCAGCCTTTTCCAGATACCCGCAGCTCAAGCCGTCGCTGAAAGCGTGCGTCTTCTCGTTCTTGGTGCTCGGCTTGGAAATTGGCACTTGGTCAACCTTGGGTTGGCGCCGGAAGGTGGGGTTTGCGTCGGCTCCAAAGATTGATAAGACGGTGATGGTGAGGACGATGGCGAGCAGCTTGGGGGACGCCATGGTTGAGTATTATGACTTGTTGGAGTTGATGGATTAGAAGAAGAAAAGACGTAGAAAAGAAGAAGTTGAACTTTGTTTTTTCGATATGGAGCTGAGAGTGTTTGTAGGAGTGCTCGAGTGACGAATACTGATCAATCTTGGGGTGCATGACCAGCGCATTTATTCCTCCAATGCGAGGACCAAGAGGCCGTTTCTAGAACAGCATGGGACGAATGCAGTGCATGCACTCCCTCAGTCTAGCGGTCGCTAGCGTCGATGCGGCGATGAGGGGAATGCCAGTCATGTAGATGCCGCCCCGGTGTCTCAACGCAATCGGTTTACAAGCGAGCGAGCCAAGCACTGTTTCATTGGTTGCCAGTCGCTGACGTCGATTACAACCGACAATGACGCTCTCGTGTTCCCTTTGCCGCGAACAATCAATTGTTTTAGAAGGCGCCGCACTTGGAACGTCGCCGGGTTTGTGGCCGCCGTTGCCACGCGTTACACGGCCCGAGCGCAATTGCATCTGGTCTAAAAATAAGAAGCATCCTCTTTTTTTCATCTTCATCCCCGTCCTTGCTCCCTTGCCGATGATACTCTCGGTTTTCATTATAAACAATATATACATATATGAAGATATATTGCCCGGGACCCGCCAGGCATCGCATCCCCTATGCCTCTGGCCCCGGGCCATCATTTTGCTCCCTCAATTCCCGGACAAGGCTTCTGCTGATCCAGTCGCTAATGGCCATGATTGTCAACATGGGGTTGACGCCAGTAGCACTGGGGAAAACGCTGGAATCCGCGACGTACAACCCTTCGGTGCCCCAGACCTTGCCGTTCTCGTCAACCACTCCGTTGCTCGGCTTGGTGCTCATTCGGCACGTGCCCATCTGATGTGCCGTGCAATAAGGCGTCTCTGGGGTTCGTGCGATATGAGCTTCCAACTTCTTGAGCCATGCCTGAAATTTATCATCCATGATGCCGGCGTCGGAAAATTTACCATTTCCGTCCGCAGCCAGTGGATCGTCCTGATGGCGTATAAACGGTTCGAGTCCCGGCATTGACGGGTGAATCTCCAAGGCTCCTTGAACATACATGATCTTGGATAGGGCAACGACTCCCTTCTTAATGTGTTCAAGATCAAACGATGACGGTGTGTAGATGATTCGAGGCTCTTCCGTCTCTCTGTCCACGCACACATAGCCTGCATCGCGATCGCGTGCCATCGATATGTACGACTCCATGTGTCGGTATTTAGACACGAGACGTTTAAAGTCCAGACCGCTCGTCCAATTAAACCATGTAACGCTCGAAGCGGGCTACAAATAAATGTCAGACATACCAAAGCGAACGACTCCCAGGACGGAATACTAACCATCATGACGAGGCGTTCCAGCTTCACACCATGACCTTTACCGTCAATATTTTCGAAGCTGTTGACAACAGCAGTCAGAATCCCGCCTGTATATTGTGAGTAACATGCTCTAAAAGGAAACGATCCAAAGGCTCCAAGCTACCTTCCCAAGGCCGTACATCCTTTTTGAAGAATCCAGAAATCGGAGAGGCAGGATGCAGGTGGAGATTGCGCCCAATTTGCTTGTTCTGCTCTCAAAATCAGCATAATGCCCCATAACTGATGAATGGATTCCTGACTTTTAACCCGCTGTTCAGCAAAAGAACCGGAGATCGCACACTCCCCGCACTAACAACAACACGCTTTGCTTTTATCGTGACTTTTTGGGCGGTTTTGATGTTCTCTCCCCTCGGCGTATATACGCCTTCCACGCCCCTAGCCGTCTTGATCCCATTGACGGTCTCGAAAATGATCTTTTGCGCGTGGAAGCCCTCCATGAATTTGGCACCCGACTCGGCCGCATCTGGGAACCATCCGTTGACGGGGCCTTGCTTCTCTCCCCGTCCACATCCCAGTGTGCAGTATCCATCACTGTGTTCGTGGCCTCCAGTGTTCTGCGGCACTGGTCTTGCATCAAACCCCAGTCTTCTTGATCCCTCCAGCAAAGTCATGTTGCCGTGGTTATGAATAATTTGTTTATCGCCCACACCCATCTGGCTCGAGACCCGATCAAGACAGTCTTGAAAGTCGACTGTATTGAAAAACTTTAGGCCTAAATCTTCTGACCATTCCTTGCGCACATAGCTTGGGGTCTGAAGGCTGGCGCTCCAGTTGACGGTCCCTCCCCCTCCAAAGCAGGATCCGGCAAAGATACTTATGGAACCGTCCTCGGATGCGAGCAGACCTGCTTTGTCGTACAGGTTGAAATAGGCTTCATCCTGCGCCATAGGCAGCGAGGTTGCCGGGAAGTGGTAACCTTTCTCTAAAACAAGGACTTTAAATCCGGCGGCAGCAATGTTCTTTGCCGCAACACCAGCACCACAGCCAGAACCAACAATGACTACGTCAGTCACGATCTCGACTGGTTCATCGGACGGAGAGACATGAACGAATTCAAAAGGATACACTTTTGGCGAACAAGGGGGCGGGCTCTTTGGGAAGCCAACAAGTTCGTTCATGGTTGGACTGTTGCGGAGAAAGGTGTTTTTCGCCATCATGGTAAGCTGCTTGAACAAAAGCCGAAACAGCGGCAGCGTACTTGTCCTCCATGACTGGATAGCCTCGCCACGCTGAGCAGTGGAGAGTCGCGTGAAAGGCGTAAGGCTGCTTGCGAAAATTAAGCTTCCGATACGGGTTCTGCCAGAAACAGGCGTGCATTAATTAGTAACCGACTGGTGGGCCATTGACAGAGATCTGAAGAAAGCATTGGGTCCTTACTCCATGATCGACATCAGGGATGCGAAGCCGCTTCGCTTTCTGGCGGGCATAACCGAGAGCAACCTCTCCAAGGTGTCTTTAAAGTTCCCAATCCGGGAAGGAGACTCTGCGAGAAACGAATCAAAGAGTTTCCCGTCTGTTACATCTAAAACTGTGTTTGAGCGAATGTGAGAGATTGTCGAATCGTATTCCGACTCTGTGAGGAGTACAGAGTCCGGCCGGGATGAGGTGTTGTTCCTCTCCAATGGGGGCAAAATCGCGTCCATGATTGCCATAAGAACCGCCCATTGGGCCTCCGTCAGTGAGGATTGAGCGGCCATGGCCGGTGAGGAGGACATTGCGGTGTATCCCAGCTAGGTTAATCAATCACTTGTCCCGCGAGTAAGCCGCAAGAGTCGCAGTGCAACGTCGTGCAGCCCAGTGAGAGGAAATAAACGACGACGAATTTACCAGGCTGAACAGTCGCGCATGCAGAAGATCAGCGGCCACTAGGTGTGCTTTTTAACCGGGTTTAACAAGGTGCTGGAATAGCAGCCAGTAAAATTACCCAACAGTAACTGAGACATACGGACTAACAAGTCCCATCAAAAACCAAGGCGCAATATCTCATCACAATCATTCAGGTAGGGCTGAGGGAATAAGACGGTGTCGTTTGCGGCGTTGGTTCGAGTGCAAAAGGACAGAAAATTGGCAACAACTATTTTTCCGCACTAATAACAAACTTGGCTGAGCGCTCTACCGCTGCTTTACCATTGGCCCTACTCACCGCGATGAGGGGGAGCTGAACGTGAGTTGCGCCGACTGGACTAATAAAACTTGAAAGAACAAAAGCAAGATAAAGGGGAAGACATGGAGCACGCGTCTCAGGCAAGACGACCAGAGTCACAATCACAGCACGAGGTACCCGCAACAAAGGGGATGAAAATTGAATGTGTTCACATCTTAGCACCAACGCTAAGGCGGGTAGCATCAATCAAATCTGGCCTCACCTCTCGCTTAAGCCCGCCGTCGGTTTTATGCAAGCATCTTTGCTAGGCTTAATCTTGTCCAGTGGCCAGCATCGCCGTCGCCGCCAGCTGGCCCTACGGGTGGGTCGGGTCTCTTATACGACGTCATGACTCTTCAACCCCACAGTCCAAATCACAATAGAACCATTGTCGGGACAAGAATCTTCAATTTTCAGCTCATATTCCAGGGCTGTTTGCAGATAGTATATGGCATTATCTGCTCATTGGCAAATAAGGCTCCCAAAAAAAAAAAAAACTACTTGGTTTCGCTTCTGTCAACCCTCGAGCTCCTCAGTGGTATTCGTGTAGGTAGCTTGGCATGGTAACGCTCGCGTCCAATCTGAAGTCTCATAACCCGATTTCGCCATGTAATCATAAATGTGAAAGAAGAAACCAATATCCCCTTTAGTGGGCGACCATGGCGCCCATAGAGTCGTTCTTGGGGCCCTGTCGCTCTGGCATCTGCACATTGATTCAAGCGTCAGCCACGATAAAACTCAAATGAATAGAAGGTAGCGATGCTGTGTTTCAACCTACCTCGCTGGTTTGAAAAGATCCCTTCTCCAAGATGATCTTAATGACATCATCATCCACGGCTGTACCGAATTCGCTCTCCAGTGTGCCTTTGGCTGCGGCGTCATAGGTTCCTTGGACACCTTGGCTGCAGATGATTTGTTAGCAAATGTACCAAGGTGCTTGTTCGCTTAAGGCAGTATGCTAGACGCGAACATCGATTGAGGGAAGCATTATTCGTCGACGTGACTTGGGCATAACATGACGATGAGGGGGATGAGATTGGACTGAAGGTGGGCAGTCTCTGGCATGTGAGAGCGCACACCACCCAGGACAATCCGCATCACCATGCCCATCAATTGTGCAAAAGCGGAGAAGAAGCGGGGGTGGCTTACTTGTGTGTGCGAAAAACCTTGAAGGTCGAGATGAAATGTGCGAGGGGGATGCTTCGGTCTCCAGCAGTCCACTTCTTGTAGGTATCAATATCGTCGACAAAGACGAGGTAATTGTCCTGGTTGCCCTTGTAGTGGACCTTGGCCTGGGTAGTCTCGCCGCGAGCCATGATGTCTGGTGAACGGTGTGTGTGGGTGTGTGTTTGGGTTGGTAAGGTGTTTCAAGAGTCTTCTTGTGGTTTGCTTCCTCTAGCTTGAGTAGCAAAGCGCGAATGTATTGTGAGGTTGGAGAATTATTATAGAACAGTGATTGCAAGTCTGGGTGATTGGTGTCTGGAGTGTAGATGATGGAAAAAGAAGAGAGAGGGGAGGTGCGAAGCGAAGGTTTAAAAGAAGGTCGACGAGAGGACAGCTCGCAAAGCTATTGATTGGGAAGCTACGTCATAGCGAACGTCAAGAGCATCATCATCGTCGGTAAGTAGATACCTAATACCTGAGGTTAGCCTGAGGTCGCCAAGCATACAGAGGGGCGTGTACCTCAATGTATCCATGGATGGCGGGGAATAGTGGGCGGGTACCTATAAAATAGCGACTGTCTGAGGCAAAAGAGCAGCACGTCTCCACTAAAAGTGCCCCGCGCCCATGTTCCTGCATGGCAAGCTCGCCAAACTCATCCAATTTACGTCACCACTCTGCCCTGTTTGACGACGCCTCGGTCAGCTTTCATGAGAGATCGCGTGCCAACTGGCCCACTATCAGCCATTGCTTTCACCGACCCTTCTACTTAGTCTCCATTGTCTTCTTTGATCTTCTATGCAATCATGGTTCCACAGCTAGTCTGCGCTGCACACGGGCATGAGAATTGACACTAAAGTTCAATGACGGAGACGAACCCACGCCCTTGTGACAGAACACAAGGCACACTGCGCAAATATGATTTCTATTACGACAAGGTAGCATATTCTTCGAGATACTAGGAGTGTGTGTGAATAAATCGATAAGCTAGAGTTTACATTATTTAGCTTGTATTTATTCAATCGGCCAATTTTCTTCTCCTTGTTCACTGGCATCTAGATTTACGTCATATGTGTCATTTTTACGGATCCCAGCTTAAAATAAACGCACAGTTCTATTCCTTTTGTAATCTTTAATTTTGAGTCGTTAAGGTAGTAGTCGTGCTCTGTTCATCACCAGAACACTCACTTGATTGCCCATGATTTCCTTGCTTTTGTCTGTCACGATCATGGCTTTTATCGAGACATGTTTTTGGGGGTTTTATTTATCCGCTATTTCTATCTTTTGGAGCCTAAAAGCGCCAATTTTTATTGACGTTGATGCTGTCCTTAGAAATTCCCGAGCAGTATATCATCATTACTCCATGTCCTCGTAATAAACAGGTCTCGATATCACATCCTAGCAACGTGAAAATCCCTTCTTGTCCCGTCATCTTAAGCCATGCATTATACGGGCAAGCTGGCATCAGTTCCATGATAACAATGATATCATTTTGAGCCTGTCGTATTTCTCTCAAAGAAAACAATGTCTAGCTTTCTTCAGAGCTAAAATACCAGATATCAAACCATATCTCGCTGTTATCTGAGAAATTTCTATGGCTCCAGTGAATTCAGCGTAAACGAAACCGCGAAGGTTAGTAACTTAAGAATCCTAGATGCTAGGCTAGGGTATATGTAGAATTATTACTTCATGATCGACAGGCGGGAGTAATCAGCCAGCGCATCCTGCTTCTACACAACAATTCTAGCCAAGGTGGCATCCATACAGGTCCAACGGATTCATGCCTAAAGGTAAACAGTCACCGTATCAGGTAACGAATGGACGCACGTACATGACAGAGTGAGGTCGACTTTGAGCCTGTGCCTTAACTTTGGAGGTTTTACTGACTAGTGCAATTAAAGGCAATTCCAACGTATCAAGCCCTGCGTGCTGCATGGCAGTCAGCTCATAGATCGCATCTTTGGCCATATTTTATTCCCCGTGCTATTATTAGGTACCTTTTTACTTCATTCATGGATTATCCGTGACACTTCATTCTGCTGCGGCAGGATGGGCTGGCGGCTAACTAGAGCCGCACCCTGAAGCCGATACCATCTAAAACCACCCATAAAACTGAAACGCCGCCACCTAGTGTCAGTTCTCAGAGCACGGTCTCTCTCCGCTCTTCTTGAATATTTGGCTTCTTGTAAATAAGAATAAGTATTTTTTTATTTCATTCCAGTAGCCGTTTGGTAATGCGAACACACATCTGCTCTAAACAGTAAAGTCACCTGGTATTTGGTGACCCAGAGAAGCCTTACTCAAAATTTTAAGAAGGAAAACGATCATTGACTATCAGAATCGAAATGTACTTCCTCGAAAGAAATTTCTGCGGTCGGCAAAACGAGCCATTGCAAAGGGGCTGAAAAGGTCCGGGAGCAGAGAGGTGAGACTAGGGACAAGTGGACCCAGAATCTGGCCAACCTTGGTGTTGGCACCTTAATATCAGACAGGCATAGACAATGATGTCTATTTATTATTTAACACTGAATCCAGCTACACATCAAAACGTATCAAATCACAAATCTTGGCCAACATTTTGGTTACCATCGTCAATGACATACACTAATTAACTTTTGCAACACCTCCATCATGTGGTTTGTCGACACCGAAACTTTCCGACTGCAATCTGGCGAACATGATTCTTTTAGAGATGAGGGCTATGCCATTCTCTCGCATCACTGGGCTCAGTCCGAAATTTCCTTGCAGCAGTTGAAGGATATCAATGTCAGGCTCGACGCAGGCGGATCACCACCAAAGACTCCCCAGTTCGATAAAATTCGAGGTGCGTGCCGGGTAGCACAAGTTCATCGCATCAAGTGGATATGGATTGATACATGTTGCATCAACAAAACAAACTCGGGCGACAAATCAGAGTTTGTCAGCTCCATGTTCAAATGGTACCGCGATGCCAAGATTTGCATTACATACCTGTGTGATATAGAGGAGAGTACCGAAAATTCCCCATCCAACCATGGAATACTCTACAATTCAGATACCCCATCTGCGTGGTTTACACGTGGTTGGACATTGCAGGAACTTCTAGCACCACGTGTTGTGCTGTTCTACGACAAGAATTGGAAATACATAGGCACAAAGACAACCCTTGCCGAGCCTATAGAACGGATCACTAAAATATCCGCAAAATACCTCACGAGGAAGGCGGACTTTATGGAGGCTTCTATTGCAACAAAGATGAGTTGGATGGCCGGACGGGAAACAGAAAGGGCTGAGGATATTGCCTACGCTATGCTGGGCATCTTTGATCTATCAATGACTCCTCAATACGGAGAAGGTATGCGTGAGTTTTTGAGGCTACAGAAAATGCTCTTGAAATCATCAGCAGACGAGTCGCTGTTTGCATGGAGGATGCCCGAGCTTGGGGCCGGAGCGAAATACAACAATAAACCCGAAAATTGGGAGTCAGACGAATGGGGAATTTTGGCTGCTTCGCCTAGTTGGTTCAAGGACTGTGGAGAGGTGATGGCTGCATGCACAGAGTCGGTCACACGGACCGGCGGAGGTTTCTCCATGATCCAGCAGGGCATTTTGGTATGGATCCGAGACCCTGAAGATGAAAAGAGCCATATGAAGATCATGTGCTTCCGGTTAAACTGTTGCACGAGGGACCGTGATGGAAGCATCCTGCCGATTCAAATTTATCTTCGCCCACTCAAACCTCACCCAGGCATGAAGCTGAAGCGGATTCGTAGTACCGAGTGGCGGTTATCAGATGGTATAAACACCCAGACACACTCAAAAGCATGCATTATCATGCAACCGGAACCAGCGCGGATGAATTAGGGGGGTATGTCGAAAGGTAATCGAGTGCCTTTGTAGTAAAGTGGAAGGTATTATTGGAATATTTCCAAATAGTGGAAAGATTGGAATCACTTGTGTTATTATTTCATGCTGCAAGTTGGGTGGTAGTTTAGAACTTTGTCATTTCTATGAGGCTCCCAACTGGGTCTTGTTTTGTTATCAATTGTAAGAGCTAATTGTAAGAGTTAGGAAGCGGAAAGAGTCAGCAATTGCCCAAAGCATATAATCATATTTAAATCAGTGTCTTCCAATTATAAAAGAGCACTAGAAAAGCTGGTGTGAAAAGACCAAGTCAGAACTAACCCATTGAACATGTGCATATAGTCTGAATGAAGGGCATGTTCTGATACATACGACCATAGCTCTTAGAAAATACGGGATCCCGTCCGCTCTCCCATAGTCAAGCTGAGAAGCGGTGAATTAGTACTCGGGTCGGTGACGACCGGGGAATCCTCGCTGTTGTATGTTTTTTTTTTGCGTCCTTTGCTTATGGCCGACCCAACTCATCTTCCTTTTTGTTTCATCTTCAGATCTAATAGAGTAATATGGGAGGTGATTCAACAGTGGAATATGAAAGGCTAAGCCATAGAATTGAGTTGATACAAGACGTATATGGCTTCTGCTGGTCCCAGCGGAACCGAAACCGTCGTCTCCAGTTTATTCATCTAGCTCGATGGCCCTTCTCCACCATAGTTTTCCAAAAGTGACAAGAATATCGATGATTCTATAGGTGTAGAAAATGAAATTGATGTCTCACAAGAAACTGGAGACTTTATTTGGTCACCTCTCTATTTCTTCTTGCATTTGGGCCTCCTCCTTTGAGAAATGGCCAGTCTCATCAGTGGTGTAGCAAAACCACATGTTTGGTGTTGTCGTCCATGAGCTGTGATTGGCCACCTGCGTATTAGCTAAGCAGAGTAGGCTGCGGGCAGACGACGTGGATTTCGCCGACTCGGCCACGCCAGACAGTGTTTGCCTGTCTCGCTGCAGTGCACCGCCGGTACGTACCCGCCCAGGTAGCTCCAGCCCCAGGCCAGGCTAGGTACCAGGAGCTTCGTCAATCCATCAACCTCCAACTCCACCATCATCCATCACGATTCCTCCCCCCCGCGAAACCAACTCGAATCCCCCCCCGCGCGATACCCAGGGAGCCTGACGACCCAAGGCAACCTGTGATCCCCCGAAGCTCTACAGAACGTAGACGATTCCCTTGATTGACGCCCTCCGCCTCGGCATCCGGACCTTGCATCTCCATCGACGTCTAGATCCCAGCACCAGAGGCCACCATGGTATGTCCCGCCTGTCCTCGCTGCCTCATCCGTCAGCCACATCTTCGTGCTAACCTCCGTCTTAGTCGTCCCCCTTCTCAATAAGTCCGTCTTCCTGCCCAGCTGCCCCCATAGCTCCGTCCCCCAAGCTAACCTCCCTCGCCCACCACAGACGGCGGCGCCTGCGTCGCCATGGTCGGTAAGGACTGCGTTGCCATCGCCTGCGATCTGCGCCTCGGTCTCCAGGCCCTCACCGTCTCCAACGATTTCCCCAAGATTTTCCAGTATGGCGATGTCTTCTTGGGTCTCACCGGCCTGGCCACCGACGTCAATACCGTCAGCGACCTGTTCCGCTACAAGGTCAACATGTACCGCCTGCGCGAGGAGCGCCAGATTGCGCCCCGCACCTTTGCCAATCTCGTTTCGTCCTCTCTCTACGAACGCCGCTTCGGTCCCTACTTCGTTTCCCCTGTTGTTGCCGGCCTCGATCCCAAGACCAGCCAGCCCTTCATCTGCGGCTTCGACAGCATCGGCTGCATCGACTTTGCCAAGGACTTCATTACCTCTGGTACCGCCTCTGAGCAGCTGTTTGGCATGTGCGAGAGTCTCTGGGAGCCTGATCTGGTATGTCTTGGACCTTTGGCGAATTTGATGCCGTGACCCCTCAATAGAGAGGATGGTCTGCCAATCAGCAGCTGCTAACATTCCTTTCTCAACAGGAGCCCGATGCCCTCTTCGAGACCATCTCCCAGGCTCTTCTCAATGCTGTCGACCGTGACGCCCTTTCCGGCTGGGGTGCCCACGTTTACATTATCGAGAAGGACAAGGTCACCAAGCGATTACTAAAGGGCAGACAAGATTAGAGTGGTGTATGGGAACTGACCTGGACAGCTCAGGATACGGCGCGAGGCGGCGGGATCTGCATCATGTATGAATAGATACTCAGCAAAATATATTACAAGCTGGGTAATGACAGTGCACAAGCACCTTCAAGCAAACAAGCACTTGAATTGCGATGTACCAAGCTGTCAAAGCGTGTCAACGCATGCATACGAAACCAATGATCAGTCATGAGGCGCGCTAAATCCCATTTCATTTCTCAAAGTGTCTTTTATATTGCATCATCGTACAGGTGGGAGGGACATGCCAACTTTTTTAGGGCCACGTCCCTTGCTCCAGGTCCAACCTCAGCTCCAGCTCTAGCTCCAGCTCCCGCTCCAGTTCGTCATGACTTGACTATGGTACATTTCAGGCATCTAAAACTAACTGTCTAGCTTTGGGCCAGTTGTGCATCTTTATTTCTACTTTGTTGTGTCTCGTTTTTGTGTCTATTGTTCTTTCTTCGTCTTGAGGGATTCAACAGGTGTCGTTTGCACGAAAAACTGTCTCTCGATGGCCTTGAGGACCTCATCAATGAGACTAAAATCCCAATTAGCATCATGGCTTGATGAAGCGATAAGGGGTGGGTAAGGGATTTGACTTACATAACGGGCGCACTGATGATGACCACTGCCTTCCACTCGTTGACGTTCAACGGGAGGATGGAGAACAATCCCTGAAGGAAGGGAATGTATAGGAGGGCAAAATGCAAAGCCATGGACAGGGCAATAGCGTAAACAAGCATCATGTTCTTCCACAGGGGCAGGGTGAGCAGGGATTCGCTCGACGAAAGGGCATTCATGGCATTAAACATCTCAATAACGACCAAAATAGACAATGAGACAGTGGAAGCAGCCTTTGCCATGTCGTTGGAGAACATCTCACAGCCGATCTCGGGGAAATCGGCTGAGCAGTGGTGGAAGCGAGTCAGCTGGCGGAGAGTAATCTGAGGACCTTCGGCGTTGAACATGAACCACCAGACGTAACCAGCAACAGTGGCGAGACCAACGTATGTACCGATGATCAGATAGCGCAAGAAGAGCCAGCCACCAATAAGCGGCTCGTCACGCTTTCGGGGACGACGCTTCATAATGTCATGGTCAGGAGGGTTGAAGGACAGGGCAGTGGCAGGGAGACCGTCGGTGACCAGGTTGACCCAAAGAAGCTGAACAGGGACGAGAGCTTCAGGCATACCAAGCGCAGCCGTCAAGAAAATGGAGACGACCTCACCGATGTTGGAAGAAATCAAGTAACGGATGAACTGCTGGGTGTTGTTGTAGATGGAGCGTCCCTCCTCAATGGCAACCTCAATAGTGGCAAAGTTGCTATCAGCAAGCACCATGTCGGCAGCCAGCTTGGATACGTCGGTTCCAGAGCCCATGGCAACACCAATGTCAGCTTTCTTGAGGGCCGGTGCGTCATTGACACCATCACCAGTCATCGCCACGACCTCACCAAGCGACTGCAGAAGGTCAACAAGCTTAGACTTGTGGCCAGGCTCAACTCGGGAGAACAAAGAAGCTCGCTTAGCAGCCTCCAGCTGTTCGTTGGGGGGGAGTTCATCAAACTCGCGACCAGTATAGCTCTTCCCAGTAATATCTTCATGCTCGCCAAAAACACCGATTTGTCGGCAGATGCTCTCAGCAGTGTTGCGGTTGTCTCCAGTGATCACAATAACGCGAATACCGGCATCCTTGCAGTGTTTGATAGAAAGGGGAACTTCAGGTCGAGGGGGGTCCAACATGCCAACGAGGCCGAGGAAGGTCATGTTCTGTTCGAGTTGTGCGTATTCCTTGGTGGTCTTGGCATTGAGGAGGGGATCACTGGTGACATTGTCGATGCTCGCCAGGGCGATGACTCGGAGACCACGGTTACCATATTGAACAACCTCGTCCATCAGGAGATCGGTCACCTTGCGGCTGAGAGGGACTCTCTTGCCATCAGAACCAACGAGGGCGTGCGAGCAACGATCGATAACAGACTCAGGAGCACCCTTGACAAGTAGCTTCTTCTCCGTTCCGTTGCGAACCAAAACCGACATGCTCTTTCTATCACGCGAGAACTCATAGGTAGCAAGACGAGGAAGCTCCTGTTCATACCGGGTGCTGGCGTAGTGGACGCAGTCTTCAGGGCGAGTATCAACAGGTGCACAGGGACCAATCTTTTCAACCAGGACTCTCAAGGCACCCTCGGTAGGCTCTCCAACCTGGGAGAAGGTGGCACTACGGGAATCGTAAGCAAGCTGAGCATCGTTGCAAATAGCAGCGACTTCGGTCATCTGACGAATGGTGGCAGAAGATTCATAGAGGTTCTGGACAGTCTGGCCGTTTGATTTGATAGCACCTCGCGGGGCAAAAGTAGTGCCCTCGACATCAAGCTCGACAAGGTCGGTGCCGTTACCATTGAGGTGGACAACCTTGTTCACACTCATCTGATTGGTGGTCAGAGTACCCGTCTTGTCTGAGCAGATAACGCTGCAGCTTCCAAGGGTCTCGACAGAAGGGAGGCTTCGGACGACAGCGTTCTTAGCAGCCATCTTCCTAGTTCCGAGAGCTAGACAGGTCGTGATGACGACGGCAAGACCTTCGGGGATCGCAGCGACACCGAGGGACACGGCAATCTTGAGGTAGTAGATGGCGCCCTTGGTCCAGCTACCATGGCTGGGATCGTTGAAGTTGGGAATGTTGATAAGCCAGACAAGAATGCAAATAACAGTAATGACCTTGGCCAAGCTGTCACCGAAATCGTTGAGCTTCTGCTTCAGGGGAGTAGGCTCAGAGATTTGGGCTGTAATGCTCTCGTGAATGTCACCAATAGCGGTATTAGATCCAGTCAAAACGACGATAGCCTTGGCACGACCAGTGACAACAGTAGTTCCAGAAAACAACATGTTGGTTTGGTCCTGAAGGACAGCCTTGCTGTCGCCAATAACTGCTGAGGCATCCTTGCCAACACTCTCGCTCTCTCCCGTGAGGACAGCTTGGTCGACGGCGAAGCTGTTGCTTTCGATGGAAACCAGTCGGCAGTCAGCGGGGATGCGATCACCAATAGAAACAGTGACAATGTCACCGGGAACAAGTTCCTCGGCCTTGACTCGCGAAGCATGACCGTTATTGCGCACCACGTTGGCTTCGTTAGCCGAATATTCTTGCAGGGCAGCGATAGCCTTTTCAGCACTGCTCTCTTGGGAGACTCCGACGACGCCATTGAGGATCAGAATAGTGAGAATCTACATGAAAAGCACCGGGTTAGAGCTCGTTCGTCGCAAAATGAGGGGAGGGGAGGAAGTTTTGTGCGAGGTCGACTCACAACAGCGGGATCAACGAATGCGCTCCAACCTTCTTCTTGGTCAAAGAGTGCCAGACCGAAGGAGACGGCAGCGGATCCGAGAAGAATGATAACCAGCTGATCTTTGAACTGCTCGAGGACAAGCTCCCACAAGGGAGTTGGGGGCTCTTCAGGAATAGCTACAACCAGGTCAGTGTGAGACTCTCGCCGCATAGTCGCGGGGCTGTCGCGGGGGCAGGCGAACCATTGCGGCCATGCTTGCTGCGCAGTTCAGTGACTTGCGCGTCGCTTAAACCAGAAGCAGGGTCGACATTGAAGTTAGCGAGAACCCGCTGTGCGGGCTGGGCAAAGGCGTCCTCCATAGCCAGTTCAGCGCAAAGCGCGTGGGACAGGCTCTCGAGACGGGACGTCGGCAGAAGGTCGAGCGAGGGCTGCAGCGACCACTTAAGCCAGGGTATGGGGACGATGCAAATGCAGGTACCAAGGGATCGCAAAGGTGGGAAGAAAACAGAAGAAAAAAGACACACGAGGCCAAGGCCAAAGGAAAGAAAGGTTGAGGATTGAATCAGCAACCTGTCATGGCACACAAGAAGGCAACGGCTAGATTTGTCACGGAGGCGACTGGGCGAGAGAGGACCCACGCACGTGGCAGGCGACAATGGGAATCTGATTTAGTCTGGTAGTAGATCGCGAGCCTCAGATGTTAAAAAGTCCAACGTGTTCGTTTTCAAGGCTCGTCGGCTCCGGATCCCGTTTAGTGCTAGCCTACACCCTGCGCTATCTAGGTCCCAGCATGCATGCAGGCCCTCTGGGTAAGGGGTCTGCCGCCTGGAGTGCACTGTGACATGGCCACAGCCCGCCCTGCTGACACCCACGAGGACCTTGCACCCCGCTGAAACGCACTGACCGAAATCCACTTTGGGGTGCCGTAAACGCTAGTCAGCAGCTGGAGCCCTGCCCCTCCTTACGGGCGTCGCTCGGGGTGTCCTCCAGTCCAGTCCTCCACTGGACTGGTTGATAGAGCTTAGCCCGGTTTCCCCAGCACTGCCATCGCCAAGTTGGAGACGTCGGAATGGCCGACTTCGGGCCCACCAGCCAGCCGGGTGGCTCTGTATTACGGATGACAGATGCACTCGAAACGTCCACCTCAGGTCCAAATCCAGCACCGAAACATGTATCCCATTGATATTTGGCCAGAGCCACGGAACACACAAGCGCTACAAGCCAAGATGTGTGGCCTTGACAGGGACCATCTCGATCGCCTAAATGGGGCCTGACGCAATTGAGCAGCCCTCAGCCACTTTTCTAGGCGCTTTTAGGGCGCTTCTGGGGCGCCGAGACCAGGCCGTGCCGAATTCTCCGAGTCGGCGACTGCCCTTTTACCCACTCTCCGCCAAGAAGAATGTTGAAAGCTGGTGAGACGGTGGTCCAACCGCTTGCAGCATCTCATTTTCACACCAGTTTACCGGTTTGCCATACGAAAATTCTTAGGGCCCGATACCTATGTTTCTATTCTAACAGCTGTTTTTTTTCTCTCTCTTCTTTCTTTCCCGCCAGCTGGCACAGCTGGCTCCCGAGTGCCGCTACACTACCAATCACACCAATTAGGAACAATGTGTTGCACATCTTGCCACATCGACCAAACTCTTCGCCAACCTTGTTATCAACACGCTCCAGTTGCACAGCAATGCGTCACTCACCTGGTCATCCACCGCCTGCTGATTTACATCCCGTAATTAATCCCACATCCCAATTCAAGCTTGTGCAAAACATTAAACAAAAAAAAAAGGCAGCACGCAAGACAACCATGTGGCCCCAAGCATGTCTCCACAGCTCATCACACCAGCTTCATCCATCTGGGCCATGTCCTGAATATCAATCAATGTGTCCATCCAAAGATCTGTCCTTCCTTCACCCCCATAATACAATCCCTGTGAGTTTTTGCGCATGATCTGCACCCTAGACTAGGCAGCAAAATACATCGTTCAATGCCGACAAGAAGCTTAAACATGCTTGAGGGTTACCCTGTCGTAGCCACTCCAATCCCAGTCCATACATGGCAAAGTTACAGCAAGCCATGAGGTTATCGAGATTTTATCCCATCCCTCGACCCGGAATATCAGCTGTGTAACGCTAAAAGAAAAAGAAAACATCCATGCAGTCACCAATCATGGCATGCCTCAAAAAGCCCTGTTCCGCAGCATCAAAATTTTCTTACCTGCATCCTCCCTTGGGGGCTCTGCCATTTTCCAATCATCCCATACCTCTTATCCCGCGGCGCCCTGAACCTGATTCCAGCTTGCTCTTCGCTGAGGCCCTCCGGTAAGAACGCTAGCGGTACTACTGACTCGATGCTGTACCGCGCTGGTTCCACATCGTCCATGTTGTAGGAGTTTGGAAGTCCTTGCTCTTGTACCCGAGTGGTTGCCATGACTGCCAATCATACTGAATTCGCAGGGTAGCTAGAGTGCTCGGCTGCACTCAGCATTCGGGAAAGGACAGCTCTATAGCTGCCCAGCTACCTCAACTCTGCCCGAGACTGTTTGGGAAGGTTCTGCAAAAGTGCCCGTTGATTGTCATCGCTGTATCCTTCCCGCCATTGCGGGCTAATGTTTTGCTTGCCCAGCCGCTTTCCGTATTGCTGATCCCATTTTCCGCTTCGCTTCGTACTTCTCTTCCACTGCACATTCATTGTCGTCACTATGCTTTGAATGCTCCTTTTCATTCAAATCCCACGTTTTGCCCTCTCATCTTGGATGCCTTGGGACTTATTTTGAAAATCATTCTTGGAATTTCTGTCCCAAACTTGTCTACAGAATGGCGCTTGTAGACCCATCGTCTCTGTCTTGCACTCACCCTGGTTCTATCCATGGTGTACGAGACCCAGGCTGGACAGAACCGGCCCAGGCACATCATCTGAAGAGAAATATCGATGAAGAAACGGACGCCGTTCAGCATAGTGAGCTGTCTGGTGACTTAGCTATCCGCCATACCAACGATAGTGGCGGGCTTGCAGACCCAGAAAATATTGAGCGCCGCAACCTGGTTCAAGAGAAGCCGCCAAGCCTCGAGGGTTCAACTATTCCATTTCCCCAATTAACCACCAACTACTTCGATCTTCCTTATCGAGAGAGTCTTGAAACTCCAGCTGCGAAACCCAAACGGCCCTTTCACAAATGGATGAGGTCGTTGCATCGAAATTCAACCTCCGGATCATCATTTGGTTTCGTATCCGCTGTTCAAAGTGCTAGTATCAGTCTCGCCAGTGCCAGTGCTGTGACTCGATCCCACAGGAATAACACCCACTCTCGCTTCCCTTCACAAACCGATCATAGCAGTCGAGCTTCCATGTGCGGTCCTAGATTTTCGGAAGATAGCGCCGCCATGGAAAGACCTGTGCCTGTCGACGCAGCGGCCACCCAGCGTTCGTTGCAGCGAAGACAAATTTTAGAGGAGCTTATAAGCACTGAGGAGAGTTATATTGGCGATGTCCGTTTCCTCATGAATGTGAGCAGCCTATGCACCTCCCACTTCTCGAGTACCTAACATTGGATTAGGTCTACATCACAATTCTTGTGTCATTACCAACCTTACCTATGAGACTCCGATCTTCAATCAACCGGAACTTGACGGAAATCGTGGAACTTCACGAAGAGATCTTGGGAGACCTTCATCGCGTCATCCCACACTCTGAATACACCCAAATAGAAATCTCCTTGCCTCTTGAAAAGCCAAAACCTCACGGGGTTGGCCACCGCCGTTGGTGGAGCCTTGACGCGGTCACCGAGTCCAAAACAGGCGATGCTTGGCTTCAAAATATCCCTGGAATGGTGGCTGATCCTCAAGTAGCAGCTGAAGTGGCTAAATTATTCAGCAAGAGGGTATGTCATTATATCACAATATCAGTTTTTTTTCGTTTGCGAGAACCACTAGCTAATAAATCCAAGATGAACCGATTCTTCATATATAAGGAATATGGAGCGAAATATGAGATGATGATGAAAGATGTTGCATCAGCTCACCAAACCATGCCCCAATGGGAAACATACCAGAAAGGATTAGAAGCTCTAGCATCAACATTGAGTTCTTCTAAAACAAATGGCCGCAGATCCAAAAAGTCTCTAACTATTGGGGATTTACTTGTCAAGGTTAGTTCATACTTTTCGCTTTGCACGATTCAAGCTAACAAAGGTAATGCAGCCAATTCAACGAGTTTGTAAATACCCTTTACTATTTGCTGAACTTCTCAAGTGTACACTTGTGTGTGACTGCCCTAATTCCCACATGGAAGTCGAAACCGCGCTCATGAGGCTCCGAGAAGCCACTGCCGAGATCAACCGAGCAACCAACGACGATCACATGAAAGCCACTCTCGAAAAAACATGGCTTCTCCAGGATAGATTAATGTTTCCTGGACGGGTAAGTGACCCAGAAAACATTGTCATTCTGATTGGCGCCTAAATTTCAGACAGAGACTCGACGCTGCCTCAAAAAACCAAATTCGGTCATTCGGGTACATCCAACTCTGTGGAGTCCTGCATATATGCTGGCAAGCCAAAGATGCTGTCGAGGGGCAGTATATGATTTGCCTATTGTACCGCAATCTCCTTTGTCTTGCATCAGCGGGCAAAGTTGACCTAGTCTATACTATTCAAGCCTGCATCAACATGACCACGGCCAAAGTTGAGGATGCCGACAATGGACAAGGCAAGTATTTGTTTCTGAGCAATCTCTACTGTCCAAAATATCTAATACGGATCCCACATAGGTCTACAATGCCATACGGCACCATTCTCTTGGAAATTGGTATTTGAGAGCGATCACCAATTATACGAACTAATCTTGACGGCTTGTTCTCCGAAAGAGGAGTTAGAGTGGAGATCAAGACTGTCCCAATCAATAAACCAAGAACAGAATACAGCAGATGTTAACATTTACAGCACTCTATCTATGAATATAAAGAGTCTGGGCACTGTTTTCGGGCGACCGGGTTTGTAACTTGACCGTGAAAGAAATTGGGGATCGCGCTAATAGTGAATTAGGTACTGTGGCTCGAAACATATCAATCCGCCGCACTACAACAGTCAGACCAAAATCCCTTTTGAGTCAAGTTATCCTAAAAAATACGAGCGTAACTTCAAATCATAGTCGATCATCAATAAGCATCAACCGTTCGCAGTCTCTCCTGACAACAAATGCACGAATCCCTGTTTTGGCACCACCTCGAAGTGAAAGATCACGTCTAGAAACGCTTTTAATGGATGTATGGAGCCGAGATGTCTTGCCGTTTCCCGGGATGGCACTAAGATCACGGAGCGAACATTTAGTTCGCAATTCAGCATCCACCATGATGAGAAAGCTTAGTGTAGCTGGAATCACAGGTCCTTTTGGCAAGAAACCGAGCTACAGTGCTCAGGGATATCAAGGGGGCGATGAATCGGAAATCCATGATGGCGCTCCACGGCGCTGCAGTAGGTCAAGTGACCACGTTCTTGGTTGCGGTGCAAATACATACCCCGGTGCTTCAAGGCTCTCGAAGCGTCCTCGAACCCGAGGAGTGATAATTAAACAGAACGAAAGTGCTGAAAATCACGAAGAGCTCGAGTTTGACAATACAAAAGTACCCGAGATTACTCAAACACACAACCCGGCCAACATGTCCCTTGCTTCACAAACCATGGAAGCGAAGGAGAGTTCTATTTTGCATGCATCAATCGTGGAGAGTCCTCGACAAAGTTCTTCTCTGAGCTCTGAGAAGTCATTGACATTCTATCATACGAAAGAGACTACTGTTGCCGCTACTGGTGGATCAAAAGGACATGGCCGTCGCTGGAGAAAATTAAGCGGAAGTAGGCAAGAAGGAAAGGGCCAAATGCTGCGTAGTTTATTTCGCTGACGCTAACTCGGTGGCCTAGCAAGGATAAGGGACAGGCACAGTGATATCATAGCGTGAACGGGCGTGTGCGATACTGAACACGCATGTTTCTTCAAGTTAAACATCCAAATCCTCATTGTGATAGCCTTGATTCGTGCAAAGAAGTTGCATGTAGCGCCAATGATTAGATGACTCGCTTATATAATTTGATATGAGAATAGTTTATGAGGTATATAACAGTTGTAGTACATTCACAGCACACAGGGATTGCCAGTGTATAGTACAGGTCATCGTGATGAAGGTAATATGGTCATCAATGTACGTATTCCCATCAAATCAATTCTCAATATTCCCCTACTTGGATAATTTTACTTGAGTGCAGGGTATAAGATAGTATAACATAAACGAGATACAGATTTCAGTGGCATATTAGGCGACCGGGTTAATAATGGTTTTTTATGACGCAGAGTTCTTCAATTACTGTGAGAGGATGTTTCAGCGAACCTGAGCACTATATGTGAAAGACGGTGATCATGAGTGGCGACGATTTTTTTTTCCATGCCCAGGTTTCTTGCATATCGATTGAATATAACATCTAATTTTCAAGTAGAAACATACACAGATTATTGACTAACATTTCAAGTCACGTCCAGGCAAATTACTAGTGTTCATGAAAAAGAGAGCCAATGTACGCTGGCCAGCAGGAGGGTCTCCTATAGGGTAGGCTTATAGGGTAGGCTTATAGGATGAAATCTGATGCTGACATAATACCCCACGATTCTGGAACCATGACGAACGTCAAGCGATCTTAGGCAGCCCATCGAGTTGCGTCCCTCGTCCTTTGCTGCTCAAAGGACAAGGCAACACGTGTGATTTGTGTTAATCTACGCCCCCGAATCACGGCTTGTATTTCTAATCAAATATCCTGGTGTTGCACCGAGTTCCTCTCCAGCAAAACTCACTCCCCGCACCACACGTATCCCACCCAGCCACAGCTCCCCGCGTCTGAGCTTCCCAGCTCACCTACATTCACATCATGGCTTCTCACGTTGTGGTAATAGCCACCGACCTTCGTCGAGCAACCGTCAAGGTTACTCCTGGAACATATCTTACAGATGTCCTTGAAGAGGCCTGCAAGAAACTGAACCTCTCAAGTGATAGATACCTCGTCAAGTAAGTCCCCCGCTTCGCCTAGTCAACACTTCTGCTCACCAAATGTCACAGGCATCGGCAAAAGCAAGTCGACCTCTCCGTTCCCTTCCGAACATCCGGGCTGATTCCTGGCGCAAAACTCGAGCTGATTCAAAAATCAAACACGCCATCCGCTATCCAAGTTGGCTTGCAGGTCCCTCTTCCCGAGGGTCGCGAAATCCCTGGTGGTCGCCTGGTTCAAAAGTTCCCCAGCAACTTGACACTATGGAAAGTACTACGACAATTTGAAAGCGGAAAGGCAAGCGATGGAAGAAATATCAACATCACAGCCCGTGGTATTGCTCAGACAAACAATGGTGCTGCTAGCGGCGGTGGTCAGCTCTTTTACGAGATTCCCGTGCTGAATATTATGGGCCGGGAGATGGCCAGTTTTGCTGACTTCCAGCGCACCCTATCACAACTGGGCTATAACTCTGGAAGCGTCTTGATCAGAATGTCGTACCGCAAGACAGACCAGACTTTGTATGAAGCTATGGAGGAAATAAGCAAGTTCTTCAAGGAAGAGGAGGAAGAGGGGGGGAAGGAAGAGAAGAAAGCTGAGGAGGTTGCCTCCGCCTCAAAACAACCAGCCCAAGAAGAAAAAGAATCCGCCCAGGATACGCCAGATACTCCCATGGCCGATTCGCAATCTGCTCCAACAGATGACCAGCAGCAAAGCGAACAGGAGGAACAGAAGCCAACCCAAGACGGCGCTCAATCTTCCCAGGAAGACGCCATGGATGTTGACAACACCAAGCCGGAGAACCATCTTGAGCCTGTCAATGTATTCCTTGCCCCCAGTGGCACCACCCCTGCTGCTGCGCTCGCTGAAGTCAACGAGGCCGATTACATGCCCACAGTTGCTCATGCACAGATTCACCAGGCTCGTCTACAGGAAAGCTCCCGAAACAGGCGGCTTCCCTCAGATCAAGAACTTGAGGAGAAGGCTGCCGCGGAAGCCGCCAAGCTCGCAGCCATTAAATCAGTTCTCGTCAAGGTTCGCTTTCCAGACAATACCAGTAGCGACTGGCAGGTTGGGCCGACCGATACAGGCCGCTTCCTTTATGACGCTGTGAGGCACGTCATGGCACACGAGAACCAACCTTTCCGCTTGGTCCTCCCTGGAAGCAAGGCAGTCATCAAGGATGACGAGGAGCCCTCTAACGGTCTCATCAAGACGTACAAGTTTTCCGGGCGCATCCTTGTTAACTTGGTTTGGGATGACAGTGTTCCCCCAACAGTACGGAAGCAACCCTTCCTCAAGTCCAATGTCGCACGACAAGGACAACAGGTCAAAGTCCCTGAACCTCCTGTGGTATCAGAAGACAAGGAGGACAGCACGCTCTTGCCCAAACTCCAGAAACCCGACCAGGGCGAGGGATCTGGAGACAAGATTGCTAAAAAGATACCCAAATGGCTCAAGTTGGGCAAGAAGTAGTGGAATGAAACATACACGAGCAGGGATACTATAAATACCACAGGGCTTGCATACTGGGGGATTCACGCAAGGCGTTAGATGGGGGTCATTGTGCTGCTTTTGATGACGATGTCACAAGTCTTTTATATATATAGGGAATAGAGGGCGTTTGAATAATTTTTTTTTCTTCACAAGGTAAACGCTCTGAGAGGGCTCGGGACGCTGGGCGTCGTCCGCGTCACTTGATGTCACTGATCACCAGTGCACCGGAGGGAAGTGCAGTTGAATGTCGTCAAGCCATTGTCTTCAGAGTATTTGGTATTCGTTGAGCCGCAGCCTATCCTCGCCGCAGAGCATCAAAGCCGTACTTTTGTATAACGATCAAATCGTAACCGCGCCAATCCATGCGAACCCCGTTTGCCTTATTCCCAACATGTCAAAAAAGACCGTTTAGTGAGCACGACGAGAATCGGCGATAACGCGCTGGAGCTCGTCAACCTTCTTCTTGGCACGGCCGAAGGTACCGAGCTGTTTCCATCATGTTAGCTAAATGCTTGTCTCGAAGGTTAAGGGGCTTGTCTCGACGTACGCGCTTCTTGGCGAGCTTACGGGCACGCTTGTCCTTGCTGTTGCGGAGCAATTCGATGACTCGGCGCTCGTAGGGGGCAAGACTGTGAGCAAGGTCGTTAGTCAATTGACATAGACGGAAATTTTTTTCAGTCAGATATAGCGATCCGAGCCAATGTCTGATGCATGGGCTCAATCTGTCCTATGGGTTTCCAGGTATGCTCTATACCCAGGGCCATTGGCGACTGCAGCCCACTGCATCATCCAAGACTGACGGACCGCCATCATGACTCCAAGTGGGAAAACTTACCCAGCAACCTCCTTGACGACCTCACGGACGAAAGCGGTGCGCTTGCTCAGGTGGCCCTTGGTGCGGGAAACGCGGGGCTTGACAACGCGGGCGGTGGTTTTCTATAAGTCGCAAAGGCGAAAAATGTCAGCGTCCATCGTCTGCAAAAGCAGCTACCCCGTGGAAAATGGGACAGCGGAGCAGAGATCCTCCACGAGGTGAGACTGCGACATGAGGGAGACGTACGTGGCCCTTGTTGATGCCAACGGCCAGGCCAGATCGGGCGGGGGCTTCAGCTGCCATTTTTGCTGGTGGTTAGTTGGGGATCGGTGATGTCGAAAAAGAAGTTCACGAGGAGGGCGGATTTTTGGTGGATAGGTGCATCACTGGGAGGAAATTTCGGCGGTTGTGGGTCACGTGCTCATGGGGCTTCGTTTTTTTTTTTTTTCTCTTTTCGATTTTTGACCTGTGGCTAGGTAGCGCCAGTGGACACCAGGCGAGTCCAGTCCCCCCCCCACTTTAGCCTGAAGATGCACTGGGGTGGAGAAATCAACTTGTTGGGACACCGGCTTTTGGTTTTGTCAGCGGGAGAGATATGGTTCTCTATGATGCATCTTGTCGGGTTAATTTGGCTGTTATTCTAATGTTTATATCATGAAAGGCTGGTGAGTCGGCTCCTTCAGTCGTCCACTGGTCCTTAGAAGAGGGGGGAAAGGGAAAAGGGAAAGGGAAAAAGGAAAGTCAGGAATAAGACAATAGTGAAGTGTATTTCTCATAGGCCATGATCATAATTATCAACGCGCATGGTTCTATATTTTTCCTTTCTATCGAACATCCTATCATGCGGCACCCCTCCGTATGGCTTAGTTAAACCTGTTGCTGGTCTGATAAGCTTGCAACCTTTTGCTTCTGCAACCTGACAAGTCATGTTGACAAGCCTGCTTGCCCCATAAGTGCGTGTCAATGAAGCCTCACTCTCTTAAAATAGTGGCACGCTCATTAATTCCAATCACGAAAAGAAACGATTGTGTTCTAGTTTGCCTCAGTGGAGCACCATGTGAAACGCATAACAGCTAGCGAACACGGGTGTGGATGCGAATGCGGATGAAGCCAGCGGCTAAGGTAGGACGAAGTAAGAAGAAAACGACCGTAGCATATTGATGTGTCGTTTCATCTTGAAGCCTTGTCCAACCAGGTGGTGCATTTCCCATCTACCTCGGCGGTTTTCTGCAGCTGATGCATGGTTGTCGCCCAAGTTAGACCCTTCATCCATGGTCCGTTTCATCCAGAGTTGTCGGGCGGGCCGGATCATCCTCCCGCGCTGCCCATTGCATCACGATCTGCACAACACCAAACAATGGTGGATTACAGTGGCCCGATTTTCTCTTCCCTTTTTTTCCCTGGGAGAGGGGGCCTCCTGACTGGGTGTTGTCCGTGAACGCAAGCATTGCAGTTGTGGGTTGTACAGCCGAGGTCCTCGAGCAAACTTATAACTGATGACTGCCCTCTGTCGGTGAATTTTGTTCTCATAATTATAGAGTCACTCTCCATTCAAAGATTTCCAGTTGCGTATAATCATTCCAAACGCGCCTGAGTGTTTATCACTACCCTATCCCCACCTATCACCACAGATTATCACACACATTCAGACAAGATGCGCATGGATCTTCTTTTTCTCTCGGCACTGCCGTCGGCCTTAGCTATCCGTCTGTATTCCGTTCCAAATACGCTTGTCCTCGTCGATGTGGATTCATCAAACGATTGTATCCTCCCGGACGAATTCCACATTCTCAACTTCAAGGGCGAATCGGAAGAAGGGGGGAACCTGACGTCATTCACATTTACCTTCAAGGAGACCAAAACCAACATCACAGCACCTTGTGCATTCAACGAGACGTCAAAGACTGTTTACAACAACACTATTCCGCGGTATCACTGCGAACACCCTGATATCGACTTCATATGGCAGGAGGAATATGATTACGTGACCATGATTGAGGATGTGTGCAAAGCAGACGACGGGTGAGTATTTCAAACCCTCACATGACCACCTCGCGCAGATATTGACTGTACTTGTAGTTCGTCACAGTACGAAGTTGCCGGTACCGCTCACGTCTTTTTCAAATGCCCAGAGTCAGGAGGTGCTTGCGCCGCCAACTCGACAGATTATAAGCAGCCATTTGTGAGCTTGAGCCCGGTGCGATCGCCTCCCAGCAATACCAAGGTTTAAGCCAGGAATGTCGAGGCTTAAAGACTAATGGCGGGTGTATACACGTATTGAAAAGTTTGTGTCAAGGTATTCCACACTGCTTGCATATCAAAAAAATGTATTTGCAGCACGAGGGCATGCATTTCGCGGTTCATCTATCAGAAATCGCAATGACTTTAGGTAGCGTTCATAATAATGAATCATTTTTGTGGATGAGTACGGTTTCGAAAGCCGAACACAGGTGATGGCATTTAAGGCTTGACAACGTGAAGCGTGACACCTCCAAATCGACTGCTGTGGCAAGTTTAACCTGCTGCGACACACCCTGGGGACGAATTAAGGCAAAAATGAATAATAAATACTTCCAAGGGGATAAAACCTGATTGCCGCCTCTACACAGTCTTAGACATGGTCTAAACCAGTGTACTACTTCCGTGACCTTGGTCTGTCCTTTGGCTTCTTGACCTCATTCTACGATGACATACCATGTGCTCCATCATGCACTTGGTACCTGAGTGACATGGGGGCCAAAGGCGGAGAACAGTTCTCAATGCAGGCGTGTCAAAGGGCCGACACTAAAAAATCCGGGGTAGCCCAGAGCAGCCACTCACAAAGCGGCACGACCTCGCCAGCCCTCCACTCAGCTTCTTTTCCTCCACAATTCGCCGTCGCCCCCTTTGCCATATGACACGGAGACTCACGAGACCTGCCTCTGCGACTCGTTGAGGTCTTGGGGTCTGGCTACTCATTTCGGATAAGCCTGCCCCGACTGAACACGCCCAAGACCTAGACCCCCAACAGAAAAAGAAGAGAGAGAGGCTGTTGTTACACGGGTATGCATCATGCGTTCTGCCTGATTGACAGCACGCGCCAGCACTGCTCACGCACGTACTCGCATCCACGGCTGTGACATCCACGGCTCCGTATGCCCTACAAGATAATTAAACCGAGACGCTGCTCGCCATTTCGGTCCTCAGTGCCTCAATTGACCGTACCCCGCAGCTTCACTTCGTCAAATCGACTCACGAAATGCTCTAATAACAGCAAGGGCCTGTGTAATTGCATCCACCCCAACAACGACATCGTCCCCCGCAGGGCCCCTACCTAAGAATGCGGCTCCAATCCTGCTCTCTAGTCAGGCTATGGGCCTTCCAGTCGAGTCTCGGTGCAGTCAGTCTCGCGCTGGAGGCCACCGCAACTCCGCCACCAACGGCGGCGCCAGAAACCATCTCAACGGGCTTGTTCGCGTCACTCGAGCGATTCGCTCGACTCGTTGATGTTACGTACTGTCTCGGCAACACCGGTATTGGCAAGCCTTTCGATTGCGTCTCTCGCTGCAAGGACTTCCCCAGCCTGTCTCTTGTTACTACTTGGAACACGGGAGTGCTCTTGGGCGATAGCTGTGGCTTCATCGCCGTAGATCATGGCACGCAGAAAAGCGATGCATCCATAAACAAACTCTCTTATGATGCAGGTGGTCCCGCTATCATCGTCGCCTTCCGTGGCACCTATAGCCTCACCAACACCGTGATAGATCTCAGCACCGTTCCACAAAAGTATGTCCCGTATCCCTCTCCAGACAATGGTGGAGATCCGCCAGAGAAGCCAGAGCACGAGTGCAAGAACTGCACTGTACACATGGGGTTCCTCGAATCCTGGAAGAATGCAAGGCGTGCCGTCCTTTCAGACCTACAGAACCTAAAAGAGGAGTACCCAGATCATCCAATACACCTCGTTGGACACAGTTTGGGTGGAGCTGTTGCTGCCCTTGCAGCTCTTGAGCTCAAAATCTCCCTTGGATGGCAGAATGTGGTGGTGACAACGTTTGGTGAGCCCCGGGTGGGGAACGACGGATTTGTTCGTTTTGTGGACAAACTATTCAACCTGAATGAAGAGCAGGATGTTGAGGAGCGAACCTACCGACGAGTGACTCACAAAGACGATCCTGTGCCTTTGCTCCCCTTAACGGAATGGGGTTACAGATCACATGCAGGGGAGATATTCATCTCCAAAAAGGATCTTTCGCCAACTGAAAACCACGTGTACATGTGTGTTGGTGACGAAGACGCTAATTGTATTGCCGGAACCGATACAGGCTGGGGCCTGTTGGAAAGATTGCGGCGTTTGCTTCATCTCAATCGATTCACCTCCAACGTGGATGAATTGCCGGATGCGGAACCAATGATGATCCCGTCGCGTTTTAAATTATGGCAACTCCTCTTTTCTCACCGAGACTATTTTTGGAGACTCGGACTCTGCGTCCCGGGGGGAGATCCTGCCAACTGGGGTCGGAACCCTTACAGAGGTCCAGAATCAGATGAACTTTAAGCTGGCACATTGTTGTGTGTATGTACGTCGAGGGTTTCTGTCATTGCATTGCAAGGGATAGGCTTTCTTTTTGTTTCTTTTTTCTTTATCCCCTATTATCCTCCTCCTGTATTCGATTGCTTCCTTTTTATAACCATGGATGGGAAAACCTTGCTTGGGATTAAACGTACTGACGGCTGTCTTGTTTCGTAAAGGCTGAATGAATATATATGGATGGATGTTGCTTGACTATGTAGGTTGGAATAGAGAAATAGGTGTTGGGGCCACTCTAGGTTAGATAAGATAGTCGGCAATAGCTCTAAGACAGCAAAAGACCGGAGAATATCTGAATGTAACTTCACACTTGCTCTTGACCCGATTCAGGCCTGCCGGAATGGACCACCCTTGGGTTCCGGACTGCAGTGTCGTCGGTGCTTAGCGCCCATCAAGCGAGATAAGGATCTGGTGGTGGGGGCCGCGGCCATGTGGCCCACGCCCAAAGAGTCACCAGGTCCCATACTTGAATTCAATGGTTAGCTGACAGCCCAACACGCCGTTTCACAAACAAGGACTCTAGAGCCAAGCAAATGACCTGGACTCGCCGTGCGACAGATCACAGTCTATATTGTGGGAAATGGAGAAGGAATGGAGGATGTGACAAGTGATTGAGGGCATCATGAATGCGGTTAAGTGCGAGCGGTTGATTGCCAACTCACACACCAACCGCGCATCATTCTGTATATTACTCCCCCTGTCACTTGGCACACCGGCATCCACGGGTACATTCACGCCCGGGCTGGGCCGAGTCGTGGGGAGAGGATTTACCTACCTTGCCCAGGTCTGTGTTTCCTCGTGTTCTATTTTTTACGTCATGAGACCAAGTTCAGGGTTCAGGTGAAAACCGTCATGGTCAAATTACCAGTACATATGAATGGGGAGTGGTGAAATAAGGGAAGTGGGGCCAGCGACAGTTAAGGCGGGAGCAGCAAGGCGGGCAAGCCACACGCAGTTCTGGCCCAGAGTATTGGAAAGAAACCGGTTTGAAAGATCTGTCCCTCGTCAGCGGACCTTTGTGGCACTGTGATTGGGACTGCGTGGCCGGGCGATTCTAGGCGCGCCCAACATGGGGGGTAGGGTAGCTTTTGCAGGGCAGCAGAAATGTTGTGGAGATGGAATGCGTCAAGAAACGGCCTCTCCGTTCGCATGGGCCACAAAAAATAAAATAATGGGGAAAAAAAGCGAAAGGAAAAGCAAGCAGAGGACTGAAAACCCTCGCCTTTTGCCCTGGTGCCTGCAGGGTACGAGGGACTTTGGGAATGTTCAAAATAGGGCGGACGATGTGATGAGGCCTGTGAGTGTGGCCGTGCCCCATCCTTTGGCTGACCGGCTGCAAGTGATTTATGCCATATGTGCGAGCGTCTGCAGTCACGCACCGGGGAGACACTGAGAGTGGTTGTTTGGTGGACGTTGCCAACGTGGAGTTCCCGCATCCAGGTTGGCGGTTTTCAAGTCCAGCCCACTGAGCGCAACTAATAACAAGGAGTGGCCATGATGGGAGAGCTACCAGGCCCCGTTGTGGGGGTGATGAGGACACGGGAGCAAGGGAATGAGGTGGGAATGAAATCAAACAGTATCAATAAACAACCTCCGGTGGCAGGGATGGGGCGAGGATGGGCAGATCTCGAGATGGAGCAATCTCGTTGGCGGTGGTCGTGTGCCTCCCCGGTGCTCCCTGCTAAAAGTTGCCTGAGCGCATAATGACCGCAAAGCCACCACATATGGTATTTAGGAAATTTAGGACGATGATGGGCAGAAATCATGGTTGGGATTCAAACATGAGAGAATAATATGTATGGCCAACGGGGTGGAATCAACGCCCAACCAGTCCATTCTCTTTCAGCTTGGTTGGTGTCGAAGTCATCTTGCAAAGCTGCCAGGGATGCTGGCGCCTAAAGACGCGAGATTGAGGCTGTTATTGGCTGCGGCGGATGGTTAATATTTCGACTAAAGATGATCTAATAAAGGGATGCCTTGTGGTTCTGCTGTGTAATGATAAAGGTCTCGGGAGGGTACAAGGTACCAAGTCGCGAAATGACACTAACTTCAAGTACCGAATCCTTTGAGTCTATGATGTGTCAAGTATGGCGCGGTCAGAGGGAAGCACAACCTATTAAGTGAGACGCTCAGCCCTTCTCAAGGCTTTTTTTCCTTTTGGGAGGGGCGGCCACGCAAGGCTGCACGGGGACTGCATCATCCCGAGGCTTGGCCTGGCTTGGGCGTGTGTAAGTAGGGAGTAGAGAGAGAGCATACGTCGAGTTGATAGGGGCGAGGAGGAATTGAGCGAGAAAGAAAACTTGGTATTCGCACAAAAACCAAGAGTGCATACAAGCAAAACACATGATACAGCAGATCAAGGAGGGCCATGGAATCGAAAAAAAAAAAAGGTTTTTTATTTTTTATTTTTTATAAAGAGTCCATTGCAACAGACTTGCATACCCATTTCCGAACTGTACAACTCATCTGATGGCATGGACGTGCGGATTTGGGAATCTACAGGGTACGAAGCCAAACAAGATTTTTTTTCCAAGCTGGCCTGGCTGTGAGTACACAGGCTACAAGCACTAGAAACCGACGCTAGGTGGTTCTTAGCGAGGGGGCGTCCCCTCTTTTCGCCTCCTAACCTGGGCTGCCGGGCAGCTGGCAGGGGGGAGAGAAGAGGATAGAAGAAAAAAGATGTCATGTTATTGGGTGTGTGTGACGACATGACAGCATGGCAGACAGAGAGGGAGGGAAGAGGAGGGGTCGAGGGGGACGAAAGCAGGAGAAAAAAAAGAAGTACCAATGTTTCCTGGTCTTACGTCTCCTTTCAACATCCCCGGTCATTTGACCCGACCTGCACTCTTGTCATGACAGTTGATGGACACTGCTCGTCAACTGGCCGCCGCCGCTCGCTCTGCTTGGGCCCCCGGCGGCACCTCATAACTTAGTAACTGAGCACACCCATCTCGCAAGCTGGCAGCGGCCCATGGCACCCGTACCGAGCCCGCACCGCACCGTACCGCCGACCGGTTACTGGCAAAGGCGCCCCGCCTACCGCCCAAGCAGCCATCCATGACATGGCTTCCATTCACCGCGTGTCAACGTGGGCGGGAACCCATGGGAGCAGCCACTCAGGAACCCTGCTTGGCTGCTGTAGGCCGCCGCCTCTGCAGTAAAAATCTTCGGCTGCTTCCCGTGGAAGGGAACACACACACATCGCGTCGTAGAAGGAATTGCGGGTTTTCAGCTCTCCCAAGTAGACAGAGGCGGCCCCCCGTGGCTGGCCAGGTGAGGCTCTCAGGCTCTGCTGGGCCCTTGCCTGCGATGGATCTGAGGGTCACCACCGGGCAAAAGAGGGGCTAATTGGCACGTCCCTCACCGGGTGCCAAAAATATAAACAACCAGCACAGCGCCTTTCCCAACGCCTGACCCGCGTCCCACCTCCGCAAGCCTGTACAGGCGCCCACACTTCTCGCAGCCCATCCCCATTCATCCCCCTCTCCCTTCTCTAACTACGCACCCCCCCAAACCCAAACTCCCAAATCTCAAACCTCGAAACCACCGTCACCTTTCTCACCTTCAACCCATCTCCCACCATATCTCCGCGTTCCTTCTTTCTCTCCCATCCGTCTCTCTTCTCTCTCTTTATCCCATCCAACTCCATCAACCTCATTCACCATGACCACCGAGGTAAGCTCGCCATCCTCTCCACTCCCAGACCCCCTCTTTTGTCGTGTGTTTCTTGCCATCTCTTCCCCTCGTTTCTGCTTGTTTTGTGTCCTCGTCCCATCCCAGCCCAGTCTCGTCCGGTATGCCTTGCGCAGCACCCACCGCGCCAAACTTGGCCAGCCTGCCTGTCTACCGCCTCATTCTGGCTTGATCGGTGCTGCTTGCGGCTCTCATCGTGGCTGGGCATGCCTTGACCGTCATTCCCTATCGCCCCTTTCCTTCAACACCACCTGCCACGTCTGAAACAGGCCTGGCTGTTCAATCATGCTCGTTGACAAGTTGCTGACATTATTCTCTCTCTACAGCGTGAAAGGTTTGTGCTACCGCCTCCTGCCATCTCGTATCCTCCTCGGCGCCCTCAATCCCCTCGTTGCCGTCGCCGTGGACGAGATGACTCCACCCCACCGATAAATTTCACCAGTTCCGTTCACTGACCTCGTTTTCGTGCAATTACAGCAAGACCTTCCTCGCCCGCCTCTGCGAACAGGCCGAGCGTTACGATGAGATGGTCACGTACATGAAGGAGGTGGCCAAGCTTGGCGGTGAGCTCACAGTCGACGAGCGCAACCTCCTCAGTGTTGCCTACAAGAACGTTGTCGGTACCCGCCGTGCCTCGTGGCGCATCATCTCCTCGATTGAGCAGAAGGAGGAGTCCAAGGGCTCCGACAAGCATGTTTCCACCATCAAGGAGTACCGCAGCAAGATCGAGCTTGAGCTTGAGAAGGTCTGCCAGGACGTTCTCGACGTTCTCGATGAGTCCCTTATCCCCAACGCCGCTACCGGCGAGTCCAAGGTCTTCTACCACAAGATGTATGTGCACGCACCCCAAAGCCTGATACGATTCCTTGTTGTTTGGTGACGTTGCATAATCTGCCTATACCTCCTTTGTTTGTTTATCAAATTACCCCCCTTCTCCCCCTCATTATCAGAACCCCCACCCCTTTTTGTTCAGCATCCTCTCAAGGAAGAAAAAAAAAAGAATGAAAAACGGCTTCTAGAAATATTTTTCTGACTCCATATTTAGGAAGGGTGACTACCACCGTTACCTCGCCGAGTTCGCTTCCGGCGAGAAGCGCAAGGTCGCTGCCACGGCTGCCCATGAGGCTTACAAGGTGAGGCTAAATCCCCTCCGTCACATGCCGTGCGATCCGGGCCCCTCGAGCCCACCCCGCTGACTCTAATACCCAACCACAGAACGCCACCGATGTCGCCCAGACTGAGCTCACCCCTACCCACCCCATCCGCCTGGGTCTTGCTCTGAACTTCTCTGTTTTCTACTACGAGATTCTGAACTCTCCCGACCGTGCTTGCCACCTCGCGAAGCAGGCCTTCGACGATGCTATTGCCGAGCTCGACTCGCTCTCTGAGGAGTCGTACCGCGACAGCACCCTTATCATGCAGCTTCTCCGAGACAACCTGACCCTCTGGACCTCGTCCGACAGCGCCGAGGCTGAGGGTGCTGCTGATGCCCCCAAGAAGGAGGAGGGCGAGGCCGAGAAGCCCGCCGAGGCAGAGGCTCCCAAGGAGGAGGCTGCTCCCGCCCCTGCTTCTTAATCTTCTTCCATCCTGTCCCCGATACCACGAGCATTTCGGCATACTGGAACCGAAATGCCACTATGCCCCTGCTAACTAGAGTCTGCCCCCGGACACACAGATAGCTGGGCCTGTCTTGGGCGGACTGGCCGATAGTAGGAGGCATTTCTCTTTTTGTTTGCGCAGTGCGTTGCTTTCATGGCAAGGGTGAAAGGGAGGAAATATGGGTTTGATTCAGGCAAGGGAAAGTGCACGGCATGGATTTCTTCTCCGTCTTGTTGTTCCGATGGACTCGGAAAACGACCGCCACGTTTTGGTGACGGCTTTTTTACCTGGCAGATAAATCGCAAAGCTCCCCCTTCCGTCCATTGCCTCTTTTACCTACATAGTGTCTCCTTTTGTTCTCCTTTCTCCCCGCTTCCCTCTGGGTAAACGCTGTGGAAAGTCAAACTCGCTGGCCATGCCGTGTTCATTATGGATTGATCTGGAAATGTTGTTTCTTTTTTTACCCCCCCCCTATGATTTCCCTGTTTTCTCCCACTGAATGCTTGTATTTTGTTATTCTTGGTTTTTGCCGTATCCCCCAGGGGTAGAGAATAAGGAGCTGGTTTTGTACTGATTCTTTTATTTCCTCGACACCCAAATTCAATCACCCCCATGTTACGCAGCACCAATTGTTCATGTTTTTGCAGACTTACACGGCACATTTACGAAGGGAAGAGAAAAGAAGAGGGGCGAAACGGTCAATTGTCTTATTTTTTTTTCGTCAAAAAGGGTTTTTACCTGACGTACACCTATTTGGACCTTTCTTGCGCGGGATGAAATCTTTGATCAAGCTCGCAAATGCACCAGGTGTGTTTATTCGATCGGATGTTAATGTACGGTCAACAATATATTCAACTGTTTGCGACTCGACTGGCACTTAGTCTCGCGTGACAATACAAGATGGATGGCGACGGGGTTCGAAATCAGCTGTCTGGCTTGGTATTTTGTTTCTGAGTGAGACTGGCAGTGCCCAATCGAGTTTACGAGTGAGTGAAGGGAGAAGGAAAGGAAATCTAAAGTGTACGCTGGAAAAAATCAAAACGGAGGAAATTAGGTTTCGTCACTTGTGTGCCCAGTGTTTTTTGTAAAAAGACGTGAATTAATGAAGAAATGCTATCATTACACATGTCGACATGGCCGAGCGCCTAGAGGAATTACTAGGATTAATGGCTGCGGATAGGCTTCTCCAGCGAGAAGCATTAGGGTATAACGTGTAGCCAGCCTTTAAGAGCACGCTGCGTGTGAGAGACAGAAATAAGAATTAGAGCGGCGGCTTATGCGACAACATTTTGGCCGTTTCCGCTTCGCTGAGCCTTGATGGCGGCGGCACCTTCGTCCTCCCTTATACCTTGATTGAGCAATCTGGCGGCTCGCTGAAGCCTCTCTTGCTTATCCCTTAGCGCGTTGCCTGTGCCGTCTTCGCTGAATCTTTCGGGAAAGCTGTCGCTCTCGTTGTGAGCCTCAACGCCTGTCACGGGTCTGGGCCTGTCGGAGCGGTACATGGAGGTGCGCTGAGCGTCGAGGCCGATCGAGGAGCTGTGCCGATGACGGCTAAATCGCATGCTGATGCGCTTCCAGAAGCTGCGGGACTTGGGAGACGTGGGAGACATGGGAGACATGGGCTCTGGGGACGGGCGAGCATAGTAGTCGACATCATCGGGCCCGTGGCTGCCAGCGGAGCTGTTGGTGTCGGAGGAGTGCGACGAGGGAGGGATGGTGAGGGCCGAGGCGACCTCTGTCCGCCAGATGAGGATGCGTTCTTGCTTGGATGGGGGCATGAGTGGATTGTGGACAGGTGCGGCGGGCGTAGCAGCCGTTTGTGTGCCGGCGTCCTTGGAGACCTCTGCTAGGGGATCCATGGCGATGATGGTATGGTGAAGTGGAAACGAGCTTTGGTGGAGCAGAAAACGTCGATGGCAACGGTCGATAGATGGATGAATGCTGTCGCGAATGGATTTGTGACGGCTAGATAAACATGTATCTAAATGACGCTGGATGAGACGAGCAGACGGGATGGAGGAATTGTGGATGGAATGGCGTTGGAGCTTTGTTTGGATATCGATCCGCCAGTATGTCGTGTGCCAAGGGAGAGAGACCGTCTCTCATGCAAGGTGCAATGAATGCAATGCAGTCCAGTAAGTCGGGGCGAAAGCGGCACGGTGCTGGTGCTTGCTCCCTTTGCCGTGTTAGGCACAGTCAGATGTGTCAATGGCACGACAGCTTGTGGTGAGATAGCTCAGAGGCGAAATGCAAGTCAATGCAGGGCGAAGACGAGGCTATGTGATCAGTTGAGTGCGTGACAGCGAGCTCTCAGTTGCTGGCTGCAGGCACCCGAAAATGGACCGACGTCGTCTTGAGAGTGGGGAGGGGTAATCATATGTTGTTGGTTATTCCCAGAGCCGAGAGAGGCAGTAAGTATGGGTGATTGGTGATGGGTAATGGGTAACGCCGTAACGAGTACGGGTAAGGATGGGTACGGACGGGTATGGGTACAGGTATGGATATGGGTATGGGTATGGGTATGGGTACGTGTATGGGTATGTAATGTGGATGATGGACCAGGAAAGCAACAAGCAGCAGTGTCCAGTGTCCAGTGTCCAGTGTGCAGCCACGATGCAGTCAGACAAAAAGGCAGAGAAATGTAGACAAGCGAGAAGGGATTGTCCGTGAACCAGGGCAGATCAGCGTGTATTAGTAGCAGGGAAATAGAAATTGCGATTATCGGGTCTTGTTCCTTTTCAACGGTTGCGGCTGGTTGGTCGTTTCCCCGGAGAGGCGCCTTCCCTGGGTGGAGCTGGTGTCGCGCTTGCAGTTTTTGGTGTGGGCTACGTGACTACGTGCAGGAGGGACTGACGAGCAAGAGGCAAAAGGGCGAGACAAGGGAGTACGTACTGTCCTTACTTGGTGCCGTTAGTCAGTGGAGGGATGATACGCCGTAGTGCATCTAGCTAGAATCATTCACCCGACATATTTTTGTCCCCCTTTCTTCTTCTTCCGCGTTTGCATCGGCATCAGTCGAGCCTGGGGTAAGGTTAGTGTCGGGCGGCGCCGCTATACTGAATCATTTGGGGAGCGAGATGTACTTGGACGGTTTAGGCTGGACCGCCCATGAGAAGGCGGTGGGAGTTAGGGAGCGACTATGCCCCGATCGGGGTTGACTTGGAGTAATATCGCGCTGTAGTCGAGCGCAATCCAGTGGATGATTTGATTTGATTTTTTATGAAAAAAAAAAAAAGAAAAAAAAGAAAAAGAATGGGGCAATGTCTTGGATCTTTTTTCTTGGTTCATCCCCAGTCTCATACCACCAACTCAGGTACTAGCTAGACATTTGGTCAGGCCGCCGCCGCCAGTGCAAGTCTGGCAGGAATGTCCCTGATGGTGTGCTGGAACAAGTGTTCGGCTGTAGGGCGCACCGTTGCTCGCTTGAATTAGGTGAGGCTGATGAGGAAGCATCCGACCAAGACTAGGGGTAATGAAGATGAGATGAAGAAAAAAAAAAAGGGTAAAATATCAATCATGTTTTAGTCTTGGTTAAGCATGTGAAGGTGGCGCTGCAATTATTGAAGGGTCCTGCTTGTCTAGAAAATATCGCCGAGAAGTGCAGAGACATATCGATCCTGGGCAAAGACCTTGATTTGGGCATGGGCAGAACAATTAGGAATTTTCTCGCCTGCATCGAAAACGTCGAGCGGGTGTGCGTGTTGTCCATCACATGGACCTGAGGTCACCACCGCCTAACACCACTTTCACCACCACTACCACCTCTGCCGCACCACCTAGGGAGGCATTCAGAAGCTAGCCAGCCGAGGAACGGGTGGTCCAATCGAAGTCACAACGGCTTATCCCTCTAGGCCTCACCCCGCGCCTCGCCACCGGTATTGACAGCCCACTGCTGCATAATGCACGGCAAAGATGGAGGGCACGGTAGATCGTCATCAAGCGGACCAAAAAAAAAATTTAAGAAAATAAGAAGCCCATTTGCTACGTCGTAGCCTGCGCGCGCTTCCTGGCATGAATCCATGCACATGTCATCATCAACTTGTCGCCCTGCCTTGTCCAAGCCAGGTCAGGCCACAAGGGCTGAAATCGGGACGGGGAATAGGGAAAAAAAGAAAGAAACAAAAGCAAGCACCCGAGCCCAGCGAGCGCGACCCCCGGCCGGTGGCGTTCTGGCCGCCTGCGTCGACGCACACTTGATAGCTAGACGCTAACACGACAGGACCGGCTGAACTGTGTAAGATGGGGCCTCAGGAGGGGAATGGTCGACGAGATGGCTTGATTCACGGGATAGCGCAACGTGGACAATCCCAACATGACGACGTGAGCGTCGTTGCCCAACCAAGCCGCCAGGTCTTCCTCAGCTTGTCTCTGCTGCGGTCTCGAATGTTCCAATCTGCCATCAATCCAGATCCAGGCTCTCATCGTCATGTTCCATTTCCATCATTATCATCATTCAAGGGGGCTATCTGCTCGTCTCGTCTCTCATCATATTTCGCCTACAGCAGAGGATTCAGCCAACCCTGATGCGCCTGGCTGTCGCCCGCTCTGTCCTCGTTGTTATAATCCCAGAGCCAACCAATGACGCCTCGTTTTCGTCCCGTCCAATGCACCCCAATCATGCCGCCGCCCGCTCTTATCTGCACCACACTGCACACTGCACTCATGCTCTTGTGGGCTTGAGCGTCTCCCACCCACCAACCTCCTGTCCCTCGTCAAGCGACCCCAGAAGGTCCACATTGCCCTGTGGCTGTTTCTTTTGCTGTGATGGTGCTTGCGGCGGCGCCGCCTGGCGGGCCGCCACCATCGGCCGAGCCTCCCCACCCGTCATGCCCGGCAAGCCAACACCTCCCATCTGCATTCCCGATGCCTTTGCTCCCGATCCGTTTGTCCTGGGCTTCAGTGCTGGAACGGGTTTTCTTGAAGGAAGAATGACCTGGTTGAATGACGAGTTACTCCCTGTAGATCCTGCAGTTGCTGAACGGCTGGGCAGTGGCGGCCGGAAGTCATCGTCCATGGGCCCATGATTCATTGATGGGCTGGGCAAAGGGGATATTGTGGTTAGATGGGCAGGCTTCTTAGCCACAGGGGGTGGCGATCTTCCGCCGCGGACGCTCTGCGACGAGTGGGATACGTGCGAAGCCGCCGACATTGGCCGGGAAGGAGCGGGCACGGGGAGCGGTGCTGTGCTTGTTCTATTAAGCCCAAGCACCGGATTCGCTGTCGGCGCGGCCAGACCTCCTGTCTGACGCCTGGGCGGAGGAGGTGGAGGCGTCACCCCCCGACTGGCCGGTCCGTGGTCGTCCGAAACCGAAATCCGACCGACCTTGGCCGGCAGCGTAGCTGGGTCGAAAGGTGGTGGAAGCTTGCGAGGCGGAATGGTAGAGGTTGATGACCCCATGGTGAGGGGGAGTGTGACCTTTTCAAATGGCGAGCTCGACATGCTAGAGAGAGAAGCTTTCGATGACGTCCTCGGGATTGAAATCCAATCCTGCTCCTCGCTTTGGCCAAACGGATTAGAAGCCCGGCCAGGGTTGAGACCCATGGGTTGTCCTTGTCGGTCCTTGGGAACTGGCACTGCCGCGCGAGCAGGCTGTTTGTTATCCAACCACCATTTCTGACGATCTGAACTTGCAGGTGGTAGCCCCGGCTCAATTGAATCGTAACCGATGAGGTCTTCATCATCTGTATCCTCTGCGAGTCCTCCATGCGCAGCTGAATCTCCCACCTCGGATTTTCGACGTTGATACAGCTCCTGGCTGATCGACTCCCGACGACCTTCATCGACTATATTCACCTTGCAGTCGAAGAGTGCATGGACCGGCCGGTGATCTGAAAATTTGAGAGGTGCAGAGTCGTAGAGTAGCTGTCTGAGATTCGATCCTTTACGCAGAACACGATCAGTCCAAGCGGGAATACGTGCTTTCTCTCTGTACCTAAGTTAGTCCCGTGTTCTCAGTGATCAAACAGCGGCAAAACTCACGATGTGTCGTAGACATCTGTGCCAATATCAAACTTATATGTTGGAGCAAATGTGATAGGAGCTTCTGAGTAAAAAGGAAATGACAGCCCTGCCACCATCTGGAGATTTAACTGATCATTCTCGTATAGAGTTTCATAGTCACCTCTCATAACGAGATCTTTTGCTTTCTCAAGACCCAAACCGATACGGTAATTGAAATCACCTAGCCATACCACAGCGTCTGTTCCAGTTAGTATGCACATATCGCAGCAGGTAGCGCGCGCATTAACCACCTACCATGATCATCAATGCCTCTGTTCCTCTGGAAACGCAGTCCATGGTGGATTGTTGCATAATCCCGATTTCGTTCATCGTAATTCGCAAAACCTGCCGCTAAATGTGCCGTAACGAAGCAGATATGCGTGCTGGCGTAGTCAAACCGGATTGCAACTGCGCCCTTGTTCCCCGCCATTCCAGACATTCCCGTCTTCTTGACGCTACCTTCGACATTCTTAATGTTGGCTAAGGCCGACGTCTTGACGAAGATACAGAGTGCAGCTCCCACGAGTTGCCCACTTCGTAAAAGAACATATTTGTCGCCCCCAAGTCGTTTTTGTCGTTCATTCAAATTACCCTTTACAGCCGTCTCCCACATTTGCTTCCTGGTGGGGTCTGAATTCATGATCTGTTGCGGGCTGAGCTCCACAATCTCTTGAAAACCAACTACATAAATATCTGGCTGTGCATTTCCCAGAGACTTTGGGAAAAGCCATACGCCTAAATCGTGATCAATGCCATCTGTTCGTCCATTGAGGTTGAATGTGCCAACCCAGATTTTTATACTCGTGCTTGAAGAGAATTCAAGACTTCGTTTAGACAATTCAGCCGACACAAAGTCGCTGATGGGATCAAACAAATGCACGGGAGTCTGTCCTACTAGCCGACCTAGTAGCATATCAATGGTAATTTGTCGCGAAGGATCGACAAAGTTGTTGTGATAGATGCGTTGGACAGATTTGCGTACATCGGCTACTGCTCCTGACAAGGACATTTTTCCATGGCGTGTGAACGAAGTCTTCAACGCGCCAGTTCCCGCATAGATTTTAGACAATGAATCACCATTATCTGCCCATAAGCTGGAATGTCTCATCCAAAAATCGGATGCCGCGAACACGCCTCTGTGTCCCAGGAAGGCTTCCACAGCCATCTGCGAAATGATGGTCTGGATCAGATTGGTTCGGTCTAGACAATCTAGACAGTTGGTTCTGAATACACCTTCCTGCTGAAGCACAACTACGAGTCGGCCATGCCCTCCTTGGCGCATGTCATGTGGATCAGAGGATTCCTCGGAGAGGAAGTATGCAAACCCATCGGTGGAATCTTCGATATATCTCCTGATGTCTCTCGCTGCCTCATAGCCTGCGGGTCCCTTGGTCTCAGCATGGAAGTCGTAGTGTGTTTCTCGTAGAAACGCGTGATCCTGAGAGCCATCTGGTCCTGGGCGACTCAGTGGGCAGTGACGCACGCCGTTTCGATACAATGCACTGAGCTCAACCTCGCCTGGTTTGGATTCACTAAGGAGGTTGATAATATGCACCGCGCCATACGTGTGTTCAAGCTCTTCAAAATGTTTGTTAAAGGCCGGCTGAGTTCCGTCGGGAGAGCGAGTTATGGTGATCTTTTGTCGTCCTGGAATCAAGTCTGCCGCTTGCTCCCAAAAAACCGGGACAGATCCTCGGACCTGTGCGTACGAGAATAATATACCAGCCGGACTCCAAAAGGTTGTTTCCGATTCAACAAAGTTAGCAACGTGCCCATCATCATCAATTCCTCGAGCGTTGAAGCGAGTTCCTGCTCTCCTGCAAGAGAGACGAGATATCAATGTTAGAAACGAGGGCATCCCAGTTTTTAACGTCTGAAGTGGTGAAGCGCTCTGTGGTATAATCATGGTCTTACAGAAGCCTCTGATGGCTGACGTCAGAATCCGAGAGGCATCGAGCGCTTCTCGTTCCTGTTGCATGAGTCGAGACCGAAACTGCACCAAAGGACTGATCATGAAAGAATTCCAGAGAAATACATCGTCAAAATTGTCAATGTCAAAAGAGTTCGAGTTGATTGGTCTAATAAAGGGTCAGCATTAATACTAGTAACGAGCAGGTATTTCACACACCTGTCCTGTACCCTGTTGGTGACATCAAAGTCGGTGCTGTAATAAAACGAGCCATTGCTTAGGAGGCTCCGCAACTCTTGGCAAGGATGTTCTACTGCCACATCTCGCCGACTGAGGCCTTGGCCATAAGCGGATGACTGGGTATGAACAGAAGCAGAATCGGAGAATTCGGGTTCAAAAGACTCAAGGGGTACGACATCGTCGTATTCAGCGCTACTCAAACAGTAGAATGCGACGCCACCAATGCGCTCAACCGTCTCACCCGGCCGGACCGTGGCGGCTCGTGAAGCCTGGGTGATGATGGAAAGGAAGACGTCGCCGTTGACCGCAATCAAGCCCAATGTTCCGTAAACAGGTCGGTGAATTAAGCGACGATAGTCTTGTAGGAGCCGTTTCGAAACAGGGGTGAATTCGACCATGCACTTGGAGACGAGCGAGTCACCAGCATTTCCACGAGGTCGAGCAGAGGCCACGACAGATGTAAGCGAGCCATTAGCGATGGCTTCGTTCGTCGAGGCCGTGTATCGTAGGATCAGGGCGTGCGACGGGGATACTATTGCGATGGATCGATGAGGGTAATCGCGGATGTAAAGTTCACAGGATTTTTCGGGGGCGCTGGCCTGGGAGGCATTCGGGTAGTCCATGATGATGTCGAGGTGGAGGGGCGGGACACGAGCAGGAGATCGGATTGATGATAGGGGCTCAAGCGATTGCGGGATGGCATCAGCAACTCAACTGGTCCATGGCCGCCTGCGGTCGCGAAGAGTATCAGGGCGAAACGGCGGGAGGCGGAATCTTGAGATGCGGAGGCGACTGGACTAGGAGACGCTCGTTTGCCTTTTGGATGCAGCTGAGGAAGCTTTGGGCTTGGTCGCTGGAGACGATCCCTGTGCACTAGCATGACGTTGCTGTGCTGGATGGCGAATGCCCTGTTGGCGTTGCGGTTCGGGAGGGCCCCACTGTAACCAACCTTACGCGCGCGCAGAAGACCAAGGAACTAATATTTGATTTACGGGGATTGATATTTTGAGCAGCTAATGTCTCGAATGCTCACAAGGGGCTTAGTTGCGGTAGATAGTTGCCTCGAAGAACGCAGTTTACATCCATTTGCTCGACGCCCATGACAGGGCCTGACTGGACAGCGCATCATGGCTATACAAGGGCTGGGTTCGGAAATTTCTGACTTCTCAGCCCTGCTGTGTTTAAGCCGATATCCTGGCTAGCGACCCGCATTGAAAAAAGTTGCCATTGTTTCATGCAAATATAAATAAGTCTTCTCAAATTGAGTGCTGAGGAGGAAACACTCGGCAACCACAACGAGAAAACATCCTGTGCTTAAGAGGCATGACGTGGACAGCGATAGTGGTCTCCTTCAACAAGGAATACCCACGATAAAATCCTTGTCCCAACTAAGACATTACGAGGCTGCTGAAGACAGAATTGCAAGCCAAATGCGGCGACACTCATGACCTGAGATCGTCAGCGATTGTAGCCGCGAAGCATCTGACTGAAGAGCGGATTGGCTTAAAAAAAGATCCAAAAAAATCTTACTGCCCTGCACCAAGATCAGAAGTCTCAAAGACACAAAGAAATATTCAAAACACTACTTGGACGAGGCTTCAGATTCGAAAATGAGATCATGCTCTCTATTTAGAGAGCGTTCAGTCTCTTCCTATCATAAAATTTTGGGGAATCATCATGAGCCATAGGATATATGAAGAGAAAAAAAAAAGTCCTTCATGAGCCCCCACATGCAAGAAAATTATCTATCGGCATCATGTCTGCTTAGTCACCATGGGACCGGCGGATAGTTGGCCCGGCCGCTGCAGTCAGCGCGAAGTTTTGCAACAGGCAACGAGCTACTTCTAGCCCTTGTAGTTTCCGGGATGAGCTACAGCCCCACTAACCAGACCGGGTTGGATTTTAGCCTTGGTGCCTCGTGGGAGACCAGCAGTTGCCGCAGTGGTACATGCAGGTCAGGTACCACCCCGAAAAAGACCCGATCACTGACCTCAGCGCGAACTGCCAGCCCCTTCCACTCGCGACTTAGCCTGCAGTTCTCCTCTATCTCCAACATTCAGACCCTTCAAACAACGTCACCCATCACCCGAGTCGCCTGCACCCTCGTGGACCCTGATCAATCGCGGTTCGCGACACACGTCATTGACCGTTTCGACGACATGAGTGACTTCGGCCACTTTGGCGGCTCCGACGAGGAGTACGCGACAGTTCGAAAGCACAATGCCGAGGTGGTAAGTCCTGACCAAAGTCTCCAACTCCCCCATTGCATTTGGCGACGACTAACCTCCTAAATGTAACAGGAGACCGATCCCGACAACTTTGAGCATTGGGAGAATCTCATCAAGGCGTGCGAAACCCTTGAAGGCGGCTTAAACCGCAACTCCAGCCCGCAAGCTCTTGCGACTTTTCGCGATGCATACGACCGATTTCTTTCCAAATTCCCTCTCCTCTTTGGCTACTGGAAAAAGTACGCGGATATGGAGTTCAACATCGCCGGACCCGAGTCGGCCGAGATGGTGAGAAGGACGACTTTTTGTGCGAGTGATGAGCCTCGCTAACATGTTATCAGGTCTATGAACGAGGATGCGCGAGTATCACCAATTCTGTCGACTTGTGGACGGAGTACTGCTCCTTCAAGATGGAGACAACCCATGACCCACACCTCGTCAGAGAGTAAGTTCTGTTGGATGATTTTCTTCCCCTACCCTTAACATGTCAGTCGGCGCAGCATCCCATTTAGCCGGTGTCGCCTCGATCAACCTCTCTTCGATTGATTCACACACTTCACTATCAACGTGTTGGATGGTGAGATATGCCTGTAGTGGCCCCAACCCCGGGATGCTCTCTCACGCTCTCTGCCAGGCCCTGTTGATGTTCACCCGTGCTCGTCCTAAATCCTAAAGTCGTCCTGGCGCAATACACGTACCTACTCGGAGGAAACCTAATTTCGGTTTTGCTACTCACTCGCACAACCATCTGCCCCTCTGTACTGATCCTCTCCATCCCTATGCCCTGCCCAACCCTTGAGTGATGATAACCCTCTAACATATTCAAATAGACTTTTCGAGCGAGGCTCAAGCGCTGTAGGCTTGGACTTTTTGGCGCATCCATTCTGGGACAAGTATATCGAGTACGAGGAACGCCAGGAGGCGCACGATCGCATTTACGCAATCCATGCTCGTGTTATTCGCATCCCTCTGCACCAGTATGCTCGTTACTATGAGCGATTCCGATCTCTCTCCCACAGCCGCCCTATGACTGAGGTGGTGCCTGCTGACGCCCTCGCACGATTCAAAGCTGAGGTTGAAGCGGAGGCCGCAGCCTACGGTGGGGTACAAAAGCCAGAGCTCGAGGTTGAACGAGATGTCCGTGGAAAGATTGACAGCATGTACTACGATGTGTTCAACGCAACCCAGACTGAGGTCACAAAACGTTGGACATACGAGTCCGAGGTTAAGCGACCATACTTTCATGTTACACCCCTGGAGCACTCTCAACTGGGCAACTGGCGCAAATACCTGGACTTTGAAGAGTCCGAGGGCGACTACTCCCGGATTGTCGCTTTGTATGAGCGATGCTTGGTTACTTGTGCCTACTACGACGAATTCTGGTTCCGGTACGCTCGATGGATGTCGGGACAAGAAGGCAAGGAAGAGGAGGTGCGAAACATTTACATAAGGGCGTCAACAATGTTTGTGCCCATCAGCCGACCTGGCATTCGGATGCAATGGGCATACTTTGAAGAGAGCGCCGGCCGAGTTCAGGTTGCCCTGGATATCCACGCAGGTATTCTCCTCAAGCTACCTGACTGTATCGAAGTCATCGTTTCATGGGCCAACGTCGAACGACGACAGAACGGCATCGATGCAGCTATACAAGTGTACAAGGACCAGATCGATGCTCCCACAGTGGATATTTACACCAAGGCGGCGTTGGTGGCCGAATGGGCGCTTTTGTTATGGAAGGCCAAAGGATCGGTGGAGGAAGCCCGGGGTGTTTTCCTCAAGAATGTCCAGTGGTATGCGGACAGCCGACTGTTCTGGGACCGTTGGTTCCAATTTGAACTTGAGCAGCCAACCAGCACCGATACCCAATCGCATCAAGGCGAAAGAGTGAAGCAGGTCTTCGATGAACTCCGAGAACGCAGTCGCCTCTCGCCACCTGTAAAGAAGGAATTGGCGCAAGTATACCTTGGCTACCTGGTGCAGCGTGGCGACAAGGACTCAATGAAGGTGTTTTTACAGGTGGACAGAGAGATGTTTGGGTAAGTACTGGTTCCATGGTCTCCATGAAATGCTGTAAGGGTGTGTTGCTAACGATATGATATATAGACCGGCATCTGTTGCAAAGTTGTCACAAAATACCGAGAGCACCAAGGAAAATGGTGCTGCTCGAAGCGAGCTGGATGAGGCCAGCAAGAAGCGAGCAGAAGCGCGATACTTCCAGTTCTATGAGATATATGGAGAGGCCGACTCTAATGCCCAAGGCAACGCAGATTTCAATTAGAGAATGGAGATTGGCGGAGGACGAGCCAGTATAGTGAATGGGACCGGATAGGTGTTTGAGGCGCTGAAATTCCAGCAATGGGCGGAACGAAGTGTGGAAGATTTATCATGTAGCATACATAATACTTGAAGCCTAAGATTAGCAAGGCAGGCTTGGATGGGATTGACGGGGCGGAGGGGTGTGCTTTAATTATACATCAGGCTTCAAACAATTTACCTTTTATTTTGTTTCAATGAGCCATTAATTTGGAAACTGGGGTAGTTAGTGGAGTATCTCAGCTCTTACCCCGGATTGCTTAGAATCTCATAGCATCTGATTTGGTGAGCTACATGCGAGGGGGGCAAACTCAACCCGATTTGGACGCTGGAGCCTCGAACGTGTTTTGTCCAAAATCAATTGCAAACTTAATTGAGAAATGGGGTCAGCATATTTCTGAAAGGTATCAGCGAAACTTGACTGGAAAAGGTTTATGCGGTCAGACTGGCCGGGCCAAAGTGTCTGCTTGACAACGATGGTTGTTTTGGCTTGGAAATATTTGTGTCATGAGGATGTCGCCGTGGGCCGAGTCCACTTCCCGGCGGTATCCGAGGTTAAGCTCATTGGACGGTGAAGAGAGCAGGGAAGGGGGCGAGTGGAATCTGGGGCAGGGGAATATCTTTGGGGGAAGAACGTGGTCGCGGAATACTCAACCTGGGTTGGGAGGAGAGAAAGATTCGACCCACTCAGTTCGGGGTGCCATGTATCGAGCGAGCTAGACTATGGAGGATGGATCTGCGGGCTTGGTGTGGCCAGCGGGGGGGTCAATGGAGCTGAAAGAAAGGAGTGCATGTAGGCAGACTAAATGGCGGTTCAACGATGGCACTGAGGAACTAAATCATATGATGGGCTGCATGTTTTCTGCGATGGTACATACGGAGTGATACGAATCGGCGAGGTTTCGGAATCGACCATTCGGCAACGCTGTTCGGCTCGGGATACGGGTCGCGGGTGACGAAAGTGTTTCTACAGGGGGCGTCGATGCATGATACGGCATGGCGCAAGTTGATGTCGGGAAGAGCACCCCGACGGCTTTCTGCCTCAGCCCGTTCCAGGGGCGGCTTGACTGATCACTTCATAGACGCCGATTGCCACGGGGTTGGATTGGGAATCAGCAGCCCTTCAAGAAGCATAGTATGGCAAGGGTAGCCAGTTGCAATGCGGGTGCAATTAGAAAGGCTGACGGTGCTTGCGGGCAAACAAGGCGAAATGACAAATCCGGCTTTCCTCGTTCGGTCTGACAGAGTTGGTGGGTGGATTTGGCAAAGAAAAGAGAAGAACGAGGTGGAAAGAACGCGTCGGTAATGAATTTATTAGGTTCATGTTGCGGGATGAAGCAAGGCCTCAACAGGGGTGATCGACGTTGGTCTTTGATGCCTGGGCACGATGGAGAATAGCGAAAGAACGGTGATGGAATCAATTCGGAATCAGGTGTCGTGATTCCAACATGGGCTAGGGCAGCAGAGAGGCAGGCGAAGGAGGGGCGTGTGCGTTAGCGGAGGATCTCGATGACCTGGGGGAGGACGGCGAGGGGGCGGGGGGATGGCATTTGGAATCAAGGGGCCATTTTTGGCTTTGATTGTGGGTGCCGTTTCTGCTTATCGACGTAATTAGCTTGAGGGCCGAGTTGGTAGAGTTTGATTTCTCTTTTTATTTCTTACCTTTTTTTTTTTCTTCATGGAGGGGGAGCGGGACCATCAGGCGACTTCTCATCTTGTTGGCCAGCCTTGTTGATATTGATATTGATACCAAGATGATGATTGATTACAGCCCGAGTGCTGCCGCTGCTCCTAGTCTTAGACGACGGGTCTATTTCGTAAATATCTCCCCACAATCTGTCGGAAACAGGTAGGGACTTGGTTAGAAGCCCTGAGATGCCGAGCTGCTCCCCTCAGGCCCCTGTAGCTTGTGCTCTCGCTCTCCCCAAGTTCCAGCCGCCGACCTCTCACAGGCAATCAAAGGGCCATGACCAAGCTATCCCCACAGAGGTCCACAAGCCCACAGAGACGCTTCTTGGTGGGGTTGAGCAGCCGCGGGTCCGCTAGCAGAGCACCAGGCCACTCAGCGGCAAGCAATTTCAACACAGGTCACCTCTCGTGCGTGCTCAGCTTCAAGCTTGCTGAGGTGGAGGATGCATGACAGATGGCTCGACCCCTCCGCACAGTAACGAAGGATGCTGCGAGAAGAGCTGGTGCTTGTTCTGGATGAAGGTGTAGAGACAACGTGCTGTCCATGATGCACATGCCAGCTCACTGGCTATTGTTTGGATCAGCCGCAACCCTCCCCGTCAGCCAGCAGACATGAGCAGTCGAAGCAGCAGCCGCCGCCAGCAGGGTTCAAGGGTACCCTCCCCCAGCTCCAAGACAGTTCCAGGCGGGAGGTTTGGAGGGGTTGGACAGCACCGTACTGCAGGTAATCCCAAGCTTGACGTCGGTAGGGAAGCGGGAGCGAGAGCATGGGGTTTGTTAGGTGGACGCCACCGGGAAGCTCATCGCATTGACTCGCCGTGTACTGCCAGATGCCCGTGGTCCCCGAGCTACGTTGCCCCAAACCAATTGGCACTCCCTTGCATTTTGATCTTCCGTCTCCCACTTCTTCTTTTCTGACTCTTTTTTTTTATTCTTCTACTTCCTCCTCCTTCTCTGACATCTCCCTCCAAACTCCCCTCCTCTGACGTCTTGAACATCACCCCATAACCACAAAGGTAAGCTCTTCTAACGCTCCATAGCTCGCCCGAGCTTCAACCCACCTCGGCATGTCGCCGAACTCCCTTATCAGTCTACTGCAAGTTGTTCCTGCCTTGCTGCCCAGCTTGCAGCTGATTGCTATGGTCCTTCGGCTCTTTCGCCTTGGGTACCCCTCATCAATGCTTCTTTTCCCCTTCACAATTGCAACCAGCAGTCAAATCACTCGCTCACATTTGTACAGATGGCTTTCGCTACCCGTCAGTTCGCTCGCGCTGCCACCCGCGCCTCCACCCGTGCCTTCTCGGTAGCTCCCCGCCAGGCTTTCCGTCAGGGTGGTCGCCGCTACTACTCCTCTGAGCCCGCCCAGAAGTCCGGTACCTCTCCCGTCGTCTGGCTGGCTGTCGCCGCCGTCGCTGGTGGTGCTGGCTACTTTTACCTGAACGGTGGTTCCGTCAACTCTAAGGACTTCAAGCCCACCAAGGAGGACTACCAGAAGGTCTACAACGAGGTTGCCTCGCGCCTCGAGGAGAAGGACGACTACGATGATGGCAGCTTCGGCCCCGTCCTCCTTCGTCTTGCCTGGCACGCCAGTGGCACTTTTGACAAGACAACTGGCACCGGCGGCAGCAATGGTGCTACCATGCGATTCTCTCCCGAGTCTGGCCACGGCGCCAACGCTGGTCTGATTGCTGCCCGCGATTTCCTTGAGCCCGTCAAGGGTGAGTATCCTGCATGAATTTGAAAGATTTATCCCAATTCCCCGCAATGCTGACTCAATTACAGCCAAGTTCCCTTGGATCACTTACTCTGATCTTTGGATTCTCTCTGGCGTCTGCGCCATTCAGGAGATGCAGGGCCCCGCCATTCCCTTCCGACCTGGTCGTGCTGACCGCGAGGCCGCTGCTTGCACTCCTGATGGCCGTCTCCCCGATGCCAGCAAGAGCTCCAACCACCTCCGTGACATCTTCTACCGCATGGGTTTCAACGACCAAGAGATTGTTGCCCTGTCTGGTGCCCACGCTCTCGGTCGCTGCCACACCGACCGATCTGGCTTCGACGGTCCCTGGACCTTCTCTCCTACCATCCTTACCAACGACTACTACCGCCTTCTAATTGAGGAGAAGTGGCAGTGGAAGAAGTGGAACGGCCCCGCACAGGTAAGACTTCTCTCAATCCAAGATTGTAATCATGATCTTTACTAATACGCCCCAATAGTACGAGGACAAGAACACCAAGACCCTCATGATGCTGCCCACCGACATGGCCCTTATTCAGGACAAGGCCCTCAAGCCCTTTGTCGAGAAATACGCCAAGGATAATGATGCGTTCTTCAAGGACTTCTCTAGCGTTGTTCTCAGACTGTTCGAGCTTGGTGTTCCTTTCGCTGAAGGCACTGAGAACCAGCGATGGACCTTTAAGACCCAGTGGGATGCTTAAATCGGTCATCTGTGATGTCAGGAGCATCAGCATGGCGAATAGAATGGTAGAATCTCGGGGGACCAGGGTTTGGTCTGCATGTCAAATTCAATGAAGGGAGCGATATCCGGAGTTTTCACTTGTAATTACTAGGAGTTTGCAAGGCGACACGGCTTGGTTTTGCCTGTGCCTTGCTCCAAATCGCTCCACACAGAAGACACTTGTTTGTACCACAATAGAACAAGAAAAATTTTCCTTTTTGTCCATGGCTCTTGACTTACCCTATCGCTCAAATATGACCTGGCATGAGATGGAGTGAGTCGCCTATGAATCAGGACGTTGCTTTGAGGTTTGTGTTGGGTTCCGGCTTACACAAAATACACGTCATTCCTCATCCCCTCTCGGGAACGTAGAAACTTGGGGGTGGTATCGATTGAGGAGGATCGACAGGGTCCATGATGATGGTTGGTTCGGATATTTTGGAGTGTCATGGACGCCACGTTTTATTCGAGGTATCCTTGTGCTAGCGTCCCGAATGGATGGGAGGATGTAGTGTAGTGTAGTGCCGAGAATGTGGCATCGGGATTATTTAGGCAAAAGGGACCAATTCTCGGGCTAACCATTTCGGAATGTTAGGTGATACTCGGTCAATACATTCGAGATGCTGGTTATGAATGCAGAGCTATAGTAACATATGCTGGCTTATAATACGCTATCTCAAGTAAAATGAGGAGATTGAGCAAAGGCGTTGTGGCATTGGTACCGTCTCGCCGCAAAGGAGACGTGCTGTGTATATGTGTGCTGGAGCCAGGTTTATAGACCATTCTTCTCAACCAAAGCACCGCTTGGTCCCGTTGTCATCCGTGATTTGAAAAATTAGAACTGGCTTGCCCTCTTTTGCCGTCTTGTCGATAACCTGGAAACCTTTGCTGCCAAGGAGCTGCTAGGTTCCCATGTTGACCTTACCTGTGGCTTTGAACCATAAATTTTTGATGCATCAAAGTTCTGTAGCATGCTACCAATCTCTTAGACCTATAGCGTCATTTCTGTGTAGCGAGAGAAAAAAAATCACAGTGACACTGGAGTTCATGTATACCCTCCAATAAAACACCGGTGCTGGTATACCTATGCATCCAACATTTCTCGTGATACACGGGTGGCTTCACAAGTGAAAAACCACAAATGTGGTCCCCGAAGCGACGAGTCCATTATTCCGAGATGCCAAGGCCTGCGACTAACTTGTTTGTCAGCTTCCTTATATGTCGCTCACATTGTTTTGGTTGACAGAACCAGATTCCAAATTTAATTCGAAGAAGGGGCTAGATCAAGAATACTGGGTTTAGACCTCTATAAAAGCTAATAATCTATACTTGTAGGGGCTTTTTGTTCTCTTAATCCTATTTATGCAAAGCCTACAAAATGAAAGGCGCCATCGTAGTCACAACTCAGACTCTAGGTAGTTCCTGGGTTGTAAATTTGTCTCAACTAATAAAATTACGGAGTGACAGACAACAAACCCTTCTTATTTTAGCTTGCTAAAGGTGGGTCGCAAAAGTCTGTCAAAAAACGCGATTTTACATAAAAACACACCTCTAACACTCTTTAATAAAACTATTTAAAAAATAAAAAAAAATAAAAATAAAATTAATATATAAAATTAAATATTTATATTTTCTTAATATATATTTTTTATTTTAAAAATCTTATTATTATTTATTTATTAAAAATTAAAAGTAAAAAAATTTAAAAAATTTAAATTAATAAATTTATAAAAAATAAAAAAATTTAAAAAAAAAATAAATATTTAAATATTAAAATAATAAGATTTTATAAAAGTTTATTATAAAATAAATAATATAATATAATAATATAAGTATTTTATAAGAATAATTAGGACTCCAGCACTATAATAGCTAGAGGTAGCACATAGCCCACTTAGCTTATTAAAGAATTTCGACAAATGTTTAAAAAATGCTTATTAAGTTAAAGTCTATATAATATAATATAATTTATTTTATAGCTCCTTTAATTACCTTAATTAATAACCCTTATAATTTTTTAACTTTTATACCCTTTAAATAATTAATATAATTTTTATAAATATATAAATTATAAATAATCTTAATAAATACTTTTTAAATATATTATATATAAATATAATATTTAAATTATTTATAAAAATTTATATTTTATTAGGGTACTTAAGTATTATAAAAGATTAATTAACTTTAATAATTAAGCTCTTAGCCCTTATTAATAAATAAATATAAAATAAATAATAAATAAAAATATTAGATTTAAGTATTGTTAGAGGTTATAATACAGTGGAAGGTAAAAGGATAAGCTTAAAATTAAGCTTTTTAAATAAGTATATATTATATTATTATTTTTATTTTTGAGGGGCTATATGTTATATATATAGATGAATATTTCCTTTATTAATAAGTAATTTTAATATTTTAATTTCTAAGCAATTATATTATAAATCAATGATTTATAATCATTTATTATAAATCAAAATATTTGATTTTTCTATATAGTATATATAGTATTATTAATACTATATTAGCTTATAATAATAAGAAAAAATTCAGTTATTTAATAGTTTAACTTTTATCTTTAAAAGTTTAATATTTAGAGAGTTATTTTAGCTTATTATATTTATTATTTTATAAGTTTTTATTTAACACTTTCTAAGTATACATTTATTAAATATTTATTAAATTATTAAATATATATTATATTATATACTTAAATAATATTATTATTTATTCCTAAAATTAAGACTAATATATATAGAATATAAAAGAGGTCTTATAAAGACTATAAGCTACCTAGTTATATACTAAACTATCTAAATATACCTTTTATTAATAAAAGATTAAATTTTTAAGCTATATTATTATATAAGAGAAAATTAAAATAAACCTAGTATAAGTTTAAGTAATCACTAAATAACCTATACTAACTAATTTTAAAGAAATATAAGTCTTCCTAGGCTTTTATAATTTTTATAAAAAATTTATTCTAAAATACTTAAAAATTATAAAGCTTATTATAACCTTATTTAAAGGTAATAAAAAGAATTATAAAATAAAGGAATTTATATAACTTTTAATAATATAAAAAGTATTAAAAGAACTTTAATATACCTTCTACTTTATAATTATTCTTTAATATTAGAATTCTAAACTACCTACATATATTAAGATAGATATATTAACTAAAGCTATTTTAAATATATTATCTTAATTATAAGTAGACTAATAATAGCTAGTTACTTATTAATTAAAAAAGCTTATAAATATAAAGTAATATTAAGTTATAGATTAATAAGAGCTTCTTATTATTATAAAGAGTATAAAGTACTAGAGCTATTATTTATTAAAATTAGTAGATAAGTTTATTTTATTAATAAATTATATTACTTTAATAGAAATAATATCTATCTTTATATAAGATCTTTAGGAAAGGCTTATTTATTAAATATATAAACTTATATTATTTAATTTTAATATTAAATATAAGCTAAAGAAAATTAACTTTATTAATAAGCTCTTTAAAAGATCTAATTATATATTAAATAAAATAGCTTACTATAATATATTACTTATTCTAATAAAAAAACTAATATTAATTAATAAACTATTATTAAATATATAATAAATAATTATTAATTTTAAAGAAAAGTATAAAAGTATTTAAATATATATATAAGCTATTTAAGCTAATTTAAAAAGATCTTCTTACCTTTAGATTAAAGTTAGGCTTTAAGATCTCCTAATTTAATATAATATATAATATATATCTTTATAATTATAATATAAATTAAAAAAGTAATAGATTATATTAATAAGTATTTAGAGAATACTTAATAAAAAGCAATTATTAAAAGCTATAAAGATTTAATTAAAGCTAGAATTATTAGCCTAAATTAATATATCTTATATTTTATTATAAAGGAATTTATATAGGGTAAAATAATATTTTTATTATAATCTTTATATAAGTTAGAAAACTTAGTTAGAGGATTATAGATTAATAATTAATATTATTAATAGAAGGTAAAGAAGGCTTATAAAGTAATTAATAAATAAGAAAAATATTATCTTAATAAATAAAATACTTTCTTTTATAAAGAAAGATTAATAATCTTAAATTAATATATTATAAAGAAAGAAATCCTATAAAAGTACTATAATAATCTAAGATTAGGATATATAAGGGTATATAAAATACTTAAGTTAATTAATTATAAATTCTATTAAGAAGGTATAGTTAATAATATTAAAAATTATATAATAAGGTATTAAGTATATTAAGGCTAGTACTTACTAAGATATTAATTATATAAATAATTATAATTACTTTCTTTACTAGTATACTTATTCTAAGAAATTAATATAAATTTTATTATAAAACTATTAAATAATATTTAAATAGATAATAAAGAATATAATATAATCTTAATTATTATATATTATATAATTAAATATATAATCTTTTTATTAATAAAAAAATATTTAATATAATTTAATTAATATAAATCCTTTATAAAAATATTAAATATAAATTTAAAATATTAAAAGAAATTATAAATAATAAAAATAAATTAATTATTAATAAGTTTTAAATAAAATTTATAAAAAAATAAATAATTACTTACTAACTATTTACTATATATTATCTATAAATAAATAAATAAAATAAATTTATTAAATATTAAAAAAATATCTTTAAATATATATAAAAAGCTTATTAAATTAATAAATAACTTAATTACTTAAAGTAGAGTTTATATATAATAATAATATATATAGTATTATTAAAGTTTCTTTAATATAAGTATTTTATAGGTACTATCTTAAAATAATAGCTTATATTTTTAAATATATTAAAGCTAAAGTATAAAAAGTTAATAAATACTTAATAATTTTTTATTAAATATAAAAATAAGCTTAAGAATATTAATAGTTTATAATAAAAGTATAATCTAAATATTATAACCAATATTACTAAATTAAAGAATATAAGCTAAGAAATATTATTAGATTATTAATTAAATATTTCTACTTTAAAAATAAGAAGTTAGTATTATAATTTATTAAAGTGGCTATTAAAAAAAATAAGGAAATAAGTATATAAGATATATTTACTAAAGTAATATTAATATATATATAATATATTCTTAATCTTCTTATTAAAATTATAGTTATAGCCTTAGTAAGTAAGTAATAAAAGTATAGCCATTCTCCCTAAGTTAAAAGAAGAAAATAAAAAGTAAAAGATAAAGGAAATAATAAATTATAAAAAAAATAAAGAATAATTATTTTATTAAATTAAGTAAATAAGCTAGCTAGTAAAATATAATATATAAAAACCTATTAAATATTTAAAAAATATTTTATAAATAATATAAAAATATTATAAATAATATAAAAATATTATAAATAATATAAAAATATTATAAATAATATAAAAATATTATAAATAATATAAAAATATTATAAATAATATAAAAATATTATAAATAATATAAAAATATTATAAATAATATAAAAATATTATAAATAATATAAAAATATTATAAATAATATAAAAATATTATAAATAATATAAAAATATTATAAATAATATAAAAATATTATAAATAATATAAAAATATTATAAATAATATAAAAATATTATAAATAATATAAAAATATTATAAATAATATAAAAATATTATAAATAATATAAATATATATATAAGAAATAAAATAATAATATAAAATAAAAAAATATAATAAAAATATAATAAATAATTAATAAGATAATTACTAATTAATATACCTATAGATATAAATATATATAAACTACTAAAATAATAACTTAAAGAAGCACTTAATAAAAACTTAATAATAGCTTAATAAATAGGTATTTAAGAAAAGGTACTACAATCATAACCATAAGAACAATTATAAAAGCAATTACTACACTTACTATATTTATAGTTAGTAAGTAATAAAAATATATTATTAAATACAAACTTAAACTTAGCCTTAAAAGTAATAAGCTTAATAATCTTAAACTTTTTTTCTTTTTTAAATATAATATAAAAATATACTAATCACTTTTTATTAAATAAAAGATTTTTTAATATATTTAATAATATAGATAGAGCTATAATAATTTATAATAATAATTAAAGTATATAAGATTAATAAGCTCCTAGAGAATTTAATTAAGTTAGTAATAAATATATATAGAATATTTAATAAAAGTAAATATATTATATTATAAGATTAATTAACTTCTTTATAATAAATATAATAAATATTAATAGATTTTTAATAATAAATAAAAAAGAGATTATTATATTTTTATATAATATAATAGAAGTAAGAGTAATTATTTAATAATTACTTAATAAATACTTAATTAATAAATTACTTATAATAAGCAAGTATTATAAAAAACTAAAAAGAAGTAATATTATAAGGATTTATTAAGTATTTATTAAAAAGGAGAAAAGTAAAGTAATAGTAAAAAATAAATATATATATATATATAATAAATAAAATAAGAAATATTATTTATATAAAAAATTATAAACAAGTATAAGATAAATAAAGATTATAAATACATTATAATATATTGTTACGACCCTTGTAAGTGCCTCACTGAGCCCTGTTAGCAGCAGGGTTATAGGGCTTAATTAGTAGTGTTTTGGGCAACCAAGGCGCTATAGACCTTTTGCCGCAGCGGTTAAGGCTGTGGGCCACCTTTTTTCGTAACATATATACCTTATTAAAGTAAGATCCCTATAATAATCACTTACTAAATATATATTATATATATTATAAATAATAAATTATAAACAATATATATTACACAAATAATCAATAATAAAATAATAATAATATACAATAATAACCATAAATATATAAAATCTAGCAAATTAGAGGAACTACTAGTAAATACTTAAGAATTAAGTATTAGAAAAAGAGGAATAATTATAAAAATAATTAGAATTTTAGTATCATAGTAGCTAAAAGTAATATATAGCTTACTTAATCTATTAGAGAATTTTAGCAAATATTTAAAGAATACTTACCAAGTTGAAGTTTACATAACATAACATAATCTATTCTACGGCTCCTTTAGTCACCCTGGTCAACAACCCTTACATATTTATATTATAAAAAATAAAATTATTAAAAATTTTTATTAATATAGTAGTTTTTTAGGAATTTTTAAAATTATTAAGTTTTGCTGTAAAATCTGGTCCTTTGACAGACTTTTGCGACCCACCTTTACTTCAAAGTAATCACTCATATGTTTCAAGGGAAGAGGATAAAGTTGGCGATTTATCATTGCACGTCAACTTGGAAGGACTCATGATCACCCCCACTATCCCTTTTTTTTTAATTTCCTGTGAGATATTTAATAAATCTATTTTGAATTAATGACGTATATTTTACGAACTATTATATTTGTTCCAGGTGCGTAGCTTCCATCACCACGGTCATTGCATCCATTAAATGATATAAATGCCAATGCTGACTTGGGTTCACGTGCTATATAGCAAAATGAAAACATTTGGGCGAGGCTTTTGCAATATCTAAAGGAAAACTACCAACTTTGCATGCACTACGTCCGCAAGCTGGAAGCACCAATACCAGTGACATAAGAACGCGCTTCCCCACCTTCTTGTTTGACCTGATTGTTCGACTCTGAAAGACTGTTTAAATGGAGACAGTGACAAAAATATCACCAATTAAAATGTCCAAAGTCTCAGTCATGTATGAGGTCTGCATCTGTGATGTGATACTGGCGAAAGTTATCTGGACCCTCCACACTAGCCCCAGGGTAAGGTTAGCGTCCTCTTTCAAGTGATGCAGGAAAGAGTACTGTATAGTAGTGTAATTAAGAAGAGCGAAAGCCGAAAAAACATCATGGGAATATGTAGGGGAGACCGGAAAAGAATAACCTGAAAATAAGGTGCAGCCTTGGATAATGATAATATTATTGGGGACGTTGTTTCGTGTGCTGGTGATGGCGAATTGTGCTCCCATCATTGGATTCAAGGCTGATATATGGGGAATTGACTCGAGAATTACTGTAGTATCATGATAGGTTGAATTGAGTGTATCGTAGGGCGCAGGTTCGGCGCCGGCAACGGACCGGGATTCACTTTCCGGTGGTGGGACCTGGTTCGAACCGTACGTATCCCCCCCCACATTGTGATTGTGAGCAATGAAGCATTATTAATACTGTCCCCTGGTGGCATGTTATACGGATGTGTATCCGGTGTGCTACTACACGCGTAGCATCAAATGCACCGGCTCACGGGCTCTGAAGGTTCTGATTAACAAGCAAATTCCTTAGCGCGGCAAAGTTCCTCCGTGGAAACGTTGCACTACGACTGAGCATTGGACCATGCGAAATATGGGCTCGGCTCATGTAATTTTCGCATTGTTAGATTGCTGCCGAGGGTTCTCCGAAGGCTTTCAGCCTAAAACCAGCCATGAGGCGAATTGGTGAACTTTGCCAACCCGAAAAGGTTTCGGGTATGATGCGATGTGATGGCGATTTGGGTACTATACCCGATTTCCACCTCTAAACCGCTTGTAGGCTTGATCCACTCAAAGGTTGTCGTTGGCAAAAGAACAAGTTATTGGCTGTTCGGCATGGAGCTTCACGCACGCCATTTTGCTCTTTTGCTTATCAATCCAACCTAACCGTACACCGCAGAATGGGGTTAGCAGCTCAAATTGAAACAGCCGTTCTAGGAGGGGCACGAATCGCTGTATTTAAGCCTCATAGAAAGAGACTATAAAACCAGCTATTTCCAACCTGTGATTTCCTGATCTCCCCTTCCAATTACTATTTATCGACTCCCTTGCTCCTTTGGTACTCATCCCATCAAACAAGGCGATAATTTCTGCGAAGCAGCGCTTCTCCAAGCTACTAGCAAACAAATCATACCTTTTTTGACATAAACCCTGGCCAGCCATGACCATTGCCGATGTTGAAAACAAGGCCGCTCCTGGCGTGCCCTATTTCACTCCGGCTCAGAACCCTCCGGCCGGGTCGGCGGTCGACCCCGCATCGGCTCCGACTCTCTTCAAGCCCATCCGCATCCGTGGCATTGAGCTGCACAACCGCTTCGTTGTGTCTCCCATGTGCACTTACAGCGCCCAGAATGGCTATTTGACCGATTTTCATCTTGTCCACCTCGGCCAATTCGCCCTCAACGGCGCCGGTCTTGTTACTGTCGAAGCCACCGCAGTTGAGCCCCGCGGTCGCATCTCCCCCAATGATTCAGGGCTGTGGGAGGATGGCCAGATTGCGCCATTGAAGCGCATCACCGACTTTATCCACAGCCAAAACTCCAAGGCCTCGATCCAGCTCGCTCACGCTGGGCGTAAGGCTAGCACACTTGCGCCTTGGATCGGAGGTAGCGCCAACAAGACGCTTGCACCTGAGAGTGTTGGTGGCTGGCCAAACGACGTTGTTGGCCCCAGCTCCATTCCATTCGCTGATGACCACGCGACCCCCCACGAGCTCACTGTGGAGGAGATCAAGGGTATTACTCAGAACTTTGTTGATGCAGCTGTCCGAGCCGTCAAGGCTGGTTTCGATGTCGTCGAGATTCACAGTGCTCATGGCTACCTTAGCACCGAGTTCCTTTCTCCCACCTCCAACGTAAGTAATTCGTGGATTTATTTTCAATTGAACATGTTTACTAATTATGGTCACAGAAACGAACAGATCAGTATGGCGGCAGCTTTGAAAACCGATCCCGCTTCCTGATCGAGACCATCAAGGCAGTTCGGGCCGTTATCCCAGAGGACATGCCTCTTTGGGTGCGCATCTCTGCCACCGAGTGGATGGAATACACTGGCGAGCCCTCGTGGAACATTGATGAGAGCATTAAGCTGGCAAAGCTCCTCCCCGCCCTGGGTGTTGATGTCCTTGATGTCAGCAGTGGCGGTAACAACGAGAAGCAGCAAATCAAGGTGCACCAGAGCTTCCAGACCGACTTGGCACGCAAAATCCGGTCTGCGGTTCGTGCTGAGGGCCTCAACCTGTTGATCGCCGCTGTGGGTGTCATCAACGAGTCTGAGTTTGCCAAGTCAGTAGTCCAGGAAGATCAGGACGAGCCCGTAGCGGATCTAGTGCAGGCCGCAAGACAGTTCTTGCGAGAGCCTAACTGGGTCCTTACTGTGGCGCACGAGTTGAAGGTGCCCGTCAAGTGGCCAAACCAGTACCACAGGGCCCCTCCTAAGCCCAATGGCCGCCACTCGTCGTAAGTGTGCAGATATAAATGGATTGTTGGTGCGGCGTTATTAATAGGTGGTGATGATTATCATAGAAGAAATGCACAGAAAGCAGGTCCCAAGCTATAGATGGTTTGCGTAATGAATATCATGATCAAGTTTTCCACCAGGGAGGTTTTCACGCCGATCAATCTATAAACACATTTGGTTTGAAGAGTTCTTAAGTGGTCTAGATCGGCAGGAATTCTGCTTCATTCATCATTCATCATTCATCCATTCATTGCATGCGTGCATGGACAGGAGCGAAGCAATGCTATGTTCGACTTTGGACGGAGCGCAATTTAAATTCTGCCATGAATAACCGAACAAGTCATTTACATCAGACCTTTGGCTATTATTGTGTAGGATCGCAAGAATAAAAATCCCTCCAATAGCTAAGGTTTATCTGCGACGAGTTTATTGTAAACGACTGAGATCTGTCTTCATCAGAGGGGCTGAGCCGTTTGGGGACCCTCGGAGCATCGAACACCGGTAGAGTGGGGCCGGAGGGGTAGCTTGTTTAGCGGAGCAACACGCGTAAGGATACGTAGCCTGGACTAGCGGATAGTGGAAATACATACCAGCTTTGATTTCATTGAGGTGCGTGCGGACGTGTTATCCCATACGGTAAGGGAACAATTGCAATGTCCGAGATAGAAGAAATGCATGTGGAAGATAGACATGGAACCTTGATGAATGAGCCCCGCTGGAACGGGAGGGTATAACCTGGGGCTTAAGGATTGGCATGCCCAGCATCTGCAAAAGAGATAAACAACACGTTGCAAAGAACTACCTTCAGTTTGAGTTGTAGGAAAGGTTATTCTTATTAATGATGACAAAATTTGGTGATGGCATTTTTCCTGTGGCAAGAGGAACGAGCTCTGAGTAAGAAATAGACAGACTGCACTGCACTATTTTTAATGACACTCACACGCCAGGCATACCAGGCAAGGCATCTCACTGTGTGGCGCCCTTCACAAGGCCATGTGCGGGTCGTTTCTCGATTGGAACCATCAAAGACAAAACAAACCTACCGCGGCACGCATGTTTTGTAATGCAAGGGACCAAAAAACACTCAACGTGGCCTCTTGGTAATCACTGTTTTGGACCGCTTGGTGAGCGAACTCACAGCCCGGTGGCGCTTAGTCTTCTGGACCCCGTATCTCTCAGCCTCATCCGTAATGAGCAGCCAAGAGGTAGGGAAATGAACGCGGACGGAGGAAACATTGTTGGGTCTAGGCATCGGCAGCGTCCCGAGTGATGCATCGTGCATACGGTGCTTTTCCTTTTTTTATCATTCAGCTTTTGTGGGAGTGGGTTTTCTCACGAGGCTCAAGGCTTGTCATCGGAGAGAGAGGTGGTGCGTAAGCATTACGGGATGCTGAGACGTGAAAATGCCGATCTCGACATATTGTATTCTCGAACAAGCGACGCCCTTCAGCAGTATCAACACGGATTTATGGATTTATAACTCTCCCACTCGACTGATGATGGCGTGGGCCAGCCGATGATCCTAGTCCACCTCGGGGCTGTGGCGTATCAGTCTGGGTGCGCAGCCTATGACAGCCCCTGCACGGCCCCCCTAGAGGATTCCTGTCGCGGCGTAGCTTGACGCCCCCTTGTCAATAGTGTTCGCATACCGGACTCTGGCCACTGCTTCAGAGCTGTTAGCGCTGGGGGATCGCTGGAGGTCGGGGGCCTTGGCCTACGTTTTAGAGCCCAGGCTCCCTGGTGACCAGCACCCGGGTGGCAAGCGCTGGCACTTCTGTCAGTGCTCCGCTGGCAGTAAGGCTAGGCGCCCACCGTAGGTACAGTACCGTCCAACAGCTGAAGCTACCTGTCGAGGTACCCGCCTCCACACCTACCCGCCATCATGACTCTGGGCTGCGGGAAGGGGACACTTGTTCAATTGACCCAGCCGTCCTAGGTCAACGTCCAGCCTTGGACCGCTACCCATCAGCCTCAGGTACAAAACCTCCCCATCCATCTCCCACATCGACCGGATTCTTCCCTCCCCTCTACACCACTCTTCTCTTCTTGATTGCAGGATACCCGCTTCCAATTGATAGCCCATCATGCATACCAAGAGCATCACCTGCGGCCTCTTGGCAGCTCTTGCTGCCGTTGCCACTGCTGCCGACACCTCGGATGTTATGCAGCTCAAGAAGGACACCTTCGATGACTTCATCAAGACCAACGAGCTTGTTCTCGCCGAGTGTAAGTGTTTTGCCCTCTGCAACACAATGCAGTTATCATAGCTCGATTTACTGACTTTCTGGCAACAGTCTACGCTCCCTGGTGCGGTCACTGCAAGGCTCTCGCCCCCGAGTACGAGGAGGCTGCTACTACCCTCAAGGAGAAGAACATCAGACTCGCCAAGGTCGACTGCACAGAGGAGGCCGACCTCTGCAAGGACCATGGTGTCGAGGGATACCCCACCCTGAAGGTCTTCCGCGGCCTCGACAACGTCGTTCCCTACGGCGGACAGCGCAAAGCTGCTGGGTAAGCTCTAATTACCTAACGGCGGATAATTACACTCAGAAGGCTAACTCGAATAACTAGCATCACCTCTTACATGATCAAGCAGTCTCTTCCCGCAGTCTCCATCCTCGCCAAGGACACCCTCGAGGACTTCAAGACCGCCGACAAGGTTGTCGTCGTCGCCTACCTCGCCGCCGACGACAAGACCTCCAACACCGTATTTACCGAGATCGCTGAGGCTCAGCGCGACACATACCTCTTCGGTGCCGTGAACGATGCTGCCGTCGCTGAGGCCGAGGGCGTCAAGGCCCCCGCTGTCATTGTCTACAAGGGCTTTGACGAGGGCAAGAACACTTTCACTGAGAAGTTCGAGTCCAGCGCCATCAAGGACTTCATCAAGACCGCCTCTACTCCTCTGATCGGCGAGGTTGGCCCTGAGACTTACAGCGGCTACATGGATGCCGGCATTCCCCTGGCCTACATCTTTGCTGAGACACCTGAGGAGCGTGAGACACTCGGCAAGGCTCTTAAGCCTATTGCTGAGAAGTACAAGGGTAAGATCAACGTCGCCACCATTGATGCCAAGTCATTCGGTGCCCACGCTGGCAACCTCAACCTTAAGACCGACAAGTTCCCCTCCTTCGCTATTCAGGATATCGCCAAGAACCAGAAGTTCCCCTTCGACCAGGAGAAGGAAATCACCCACGACAGCATTGCTGCCTTTGTGGATGACTTCTCTGCTGGTAAGCTTGAGCCTAGCATCAAGTCTGAGCCTATCCCCGAGAAGCAGGATGGTCCCGTTACCGTTGTCGTTGCCAAGAACTACAAGGATGTCGTCCTTGACGACACCAAGGATGTCCTGATTGAGTTCTACGCCCCCTGGTGTGGTCACTGCAAGGCTCTTGCCCCCAAGTATGATGAGCTTGGTGAGAAGTTCGCCAAGAGCGAGTTCAAGGACAAGGTCGTCATCGCCAAGGTCGACGCCACCCAGAACGACGTCCCTGATGAGATCCAGGGCTTCCCCACCATCAAGCTGTACCCTGCCGGCGACAAGGAGAACGCTATTACCTACAGCGGCTCCCGAACTGTCGACGATCTTGCCGACTTCATCAAGGAGAACGGCAAGTACAAGGCCGACCTCTCCGCTAAGGAGGAGGGCACCGAGGAGGCTGCCCCCGCCGCCACTGAGGAGAAGAAGGAGGAGAAGAAGGAAGAAAAGAAGGACGACGAGAAGAAGGCTGATGAGCATGATGAGCTGTAAAATTGATGTCACTTTATTAGCACGCAAAAGGGGCATGTATGATTTCACGGGCGCCGGTTTTAATGGTGCGCTTAATGGAATGCACCTTTGAGGTTTGATAGTTTTCCGCGGCAATATGGGAATCTTTTCACGACTACAATACAATGATTTACTTTTACTAAATGAATTTCCCCGGGGCACATAATGATGTGTGCTTTAAGTTTAGTCCACATGCGAGTGATGTATGAAGTCTGCGAGTTGTCTAGTTATACATAAGTGTCTGCAATCTCGCATATTGGTACATGCACATATGCTCCTCGTACATTCGACGCCTTTATCTAATGTCGAACTGATGAACACAAACACAACTGGTATTGTATTGATTCCACTTTGACCACCACCAAAGCCCAACCAACCATTTTGTACATTTTCCACAAACTCCCTCATCTATTTCTTGCCACTCTTTGCCTCAATGCTCTGGACGTAGTTGGTCAAGCGAGTGACTGAGGTCTGAAGGGCCTGCAATTGATAGCAGTTAGTATTTTGGGTTTCCAGAGTGGCGAGACTGCAATTGGTATCGGTGGGTTGGATTTCGTGGGCTGATTGCGGGCACATACGTAGATATCCTCGTTCAAGAGATCGTTGGCGGTCTTGTACTCCTTGAGGAGGTAGCTGTAGGCGGCGCTGCCAGATAGGAAGCTGCCGAGCAGGAAACCAAAGAGACTATCGCAGGAGTCAGCATATTTCCCAATTCGCCGGACCACCAATTCGTCCGATGTGACGATGCACCTGGACTCACCCCCCACGGAAAGCTCCCATGGGCTTACGAGCCGGGAGCGGCGAGGCGTCGGCCATGCGGCGGGCAGAGGTGCTGAAGGATCGCGCAGCCAGCGCGCGGCTAGCGCTGGGGAGGACTCTCGACGCCGATAACATGATGTCGGTGGGCGGTTGCGGTGTTTTGCGGGAGGGTTTGGCGAGGGAGCTTGAATGCGCTGAGCGATGATTATTCGGGTGTTCGGAATATCTGCCACAGCTGCTGTGCTGGCGCGTGATTGGCTACGTCACCCACTGCCACTGGGGACAAGTGCACCACGGAGCTGAGTGGATGAATTTTCCGGTGCCTGGGCGAGGGACAACAATGCTCTCTGTGACGCAGTTACGCTGATAAAGAGTAAAAATGCCCTATGGGATATAAAAATTGGGCAAAGTGAGTAGTATATTATATACGGATGTTTTCTATTTATTCATTTTATCATGTATTCATTCATTCAATTTTGGTTTACATTTATTTTTATTTTATATAAATTTATTTAGCAGCATATTTTTGGTGATCCATTTTTCCCCATGACAGCGAGTGGCGTTCACCTTCAGCGTCCCCGAGCTTTTCAACCATTTACCAATTATACCAAAACAAGAGCTTTGCGGTCTACACCCTCTAATGGCCTCCGACTATACGCGACCATGAACAATTTCGGAGTCATCGAGCTCGCTAGCGCCAAGACTACAGCCGCGCCGGGCTGGGCCTACGTGCCAGATACTTCTGTCAATCGACCATCAGCACCCGCGAACCGAAAACGGGCGAGGAACGTGCCAGGCCTCAGCATTGGCGACTTGACGGTTAGGCAAGAAACGAAGAAGAGAAAAGAAGCGGAAGCACTTGATCGCGATGGGGGAAGAGATAACGCGATCCCATTGCCCGTAAGAAGTGGGAGTGGTAGGTCTTTTGACATGAACAATGCCGATTCCAGACACCCAGGAGCTGACCTGCAAAGCCCAGAGAAAACATACACCGAACGTTCGAAAGATTTTACAATCCCAAAAGACATTTGGGAACCATCTCGATGATTTCCTGGCCCTGCAGGCATTGACGGAATCCAATCCTGCTGCTTCGGCTCGCTCAAACGCTGCCAGCGCAAGCAACAAGAAACCTGCGCCCAACAAGAGGGACACGCCCTCATCCTCTCGACCGGAAGAAGATGTTCAAATGGCCGACGCAGACCTACCACCTGTTCTCCCGTCCTCCTCCATAACCCCTGTGGCATCGGACCCAGGCGACGACGACCCTCTGCTCAAATCGCGTGTGCCCGACATGCCCACCGACGAAGAACTGCGCAAGCTCCTCGCGGCGCCACCGCTCCATTACGGAGAAGCGACTGGCGACTGGGACCAGAAGTATCCGACAAGAGTGTTTTGCGAGGTTTGTGGATACTGGGGACGGGTGCGATGCATGAAGTGCGGTACGAGAGTATGCGCGCTGGATTGCTTGGAAACTCATCGAGAAGAGTGCGTGACACGATATGGATTGTGAAAAGTTTCTTCACAGGGCTTGTTCTAGCGTGCAGCTGGATGGTGTCAAGTTTGTTTCGATAGGTATTATGAGGTTTGGCGTTTTGGGATTTGGCTCGACTGGGCTGTGACGGATTGATACCCTGAATATTCACTTCTGTTATTCGTTTATGAGGATTAGACCATTTGGGTCTAATTATATATAGATAAAGGAAACAAGCAATGAGCTTAAATAGAATATTAACGAGAAGCACCAAAGTCATAAAGATAATATATCAGCTGTATCGATAAAGGAAGCGTGAAAGCGGCTAGCATATCTCGCGCGAGACTGTGTCTGACCACAAAAAGTTTGGATACATTTCAAAAATGCCTTTGAGGCCAAACTATTTTTGAAAACATATACCAGCGTCGCGGGCCTAATGGATAAAATATGATGTAAGTAAGGTACGGTTGTTTGCTTTGGTATAATGGCCGGACAATTGGGTGTATTCAAAAACTGGTTGGGCTGGATACACTCGCTGTTTCCCACTTGCAAATTTAGATGGATATATTCATGCCTCGAATTATTTAAACGGCGAGAGCAGTTTCATATCCATTTCGTATGAGCTAGCGCGCTCGAACATCAACGAACAGAACGTTGAATGAGATGTTGTCTTTGGGCTGTCTCACATGTGTCTAATTTTGAGATTTCGGGCATCTGGAAATAACATAACAGAAGGCGGTAAAAATGAACGTGTGCCCTCAAAATTGAGAATCTTGCTCCTCTAAGAACAGGCGAAGAATGGTTGATGTTGAAAACCAAGGTGTGTCGATGCTGTCATGGATTGGTTCATATGCTCTATGTTAGTACATGCTTGACAGCGGTTTCGGAGGATGGGATTGCGAATTGTCATTTCCAAAAAAGACTCACTTCCTTTGGAATTCCCTTGTAATCTTTAATTAGAAACCGCACCGAGTCATCAGTGAGCAATTCCTTGCAGCCGTTTACTGTCTTGCAGTGTTAATGGTGACTCGAATGATCCCGTGGCCGAAGATCTACCGGAAGTCTAGAGGCCATCCCTTGTCATGTAGGTATCTGACGAGGGGCCACAGAAATAAGTGAGTGACTCAACCCCACCTCGTGTATAATGCCCCTGCCCCGCCATCCAAGACCGCAACTTCTTCCATCTGCAATATCGAGCCCACAATATGTCGTCCGAACAAGCTGAAGTTCCCAAGGCGGCCGAGGGCGCTCCCGCGCAGAGCCTCCCCTCTCGCCCTGCCAAACAGCCCAAGGAAAAGCCTGCCAAGGGCCCCAAGAATGCTGGCCTTGAGGTTAGTCCCGACCTTCAACCCCACGTACCTTGCCATGACTTGGCAGTGGCCGATTGTCCCATCTCTGTTGCGCCGGCGCCATTGATTAACCAGTGCTACAGCTACCAAACCAACCCGAGTTCATCCAGCACCGACTGGATCTTTTCGACAAGATCAAGGCTCGCCAGGATGCCGAAATTGCTGGTGCGTTGCTGAAACGCCGAAACCCCACCATGCCACGAAATCGACTGACAGAGCGCAGCGCAACCTCGCGAGGAAATCACCATCTCTCTGCCAAATGGAAAGGAGGAGAAGGGTACTTCATGGGAGACTACTCCCGCTTCCATTGCAAAGAGCATTTCCAAGTCCCTGCTTGAGCGCACCGTCATCTCCATGGTTGACGGCGAGCTTTGGGATCTGACCAGACCCCTTGAGAAGAGCTGCAAGCTCGAGCTGCTCGACTTTGAGCACCCTGAAGGTGAATAACATTTGGAAATGAAAAAGTAAAAGCAATTAAAACGACTAACGCGTCACTCCAGGCAAGAAGGTCTTCTGGCACTCCTCTGCCCACATTCTTGGTGAGGCCGCCGAGCGACGATACGGATGCTACCTCTGCAACGGCCCCCCCACCACCGACCCCCCAGGTTTCTACTACGATATGGCCAAAATGGAGGGGTACGAATGATTCAATTCCGTTTTAAACCAGTTTTAACGCTAACACTCCCCAAAGTCAGGTTGTTGCCGACGAGGACAAGAAGGCCCTTGAGACCATCTCCAGCAAGATCATCAAGGAGAAGCAGCCATTCGAGCGTCTCGAGATGACCAAGGACGAACTCCTCGAAATGTTCAAGTACAGCAAGTACAAGGAATATTTCATCAACCAGCGCGTACCTGATGGCACCAAGAGCACAGTATACCGATGCGGTCCTCTCATCGATTTGTGCCGAGGCCCTCACGTTCCTCACACTGGCAACATCAAGGCCTTCTCCGTGCTCAGAGTATGTTTTTACACCCTTTGCATATTAACACGAGGAATGACTGACCAAGACAAAACTTAGAACTCTGCCGCCTACTGGCTTGGTGACAGTAAGAACGAGTCCGTTCAGCGAATTGCTGGTATCGCTTTCCCCGACAAGAAGCAACTCGAGGAGTACAAGCATTTCCTCGCCGAGGCCGCCAAGCGCAACCACCGAAAGATTGGCCAGGACCAGAAGCTCTTCTTCTTTGATGAAGTCTCTCCTGGTTCCACTTTCTTCCTGCCTCACGGTGTGCGAATTTATAACGCTCTAGTAGACCTGATCAAGGGCGAATACCACAAGCGCGGCTTCGTTGAAGTCATGACCCCCAACGTGTACAAGGCTGATTTGTGGAAGACTTCTGGTCACTGGGCGCACTACGAGGAGAACATGTTCAGCTTTGATGTTGAAAAGGAGCGTTACGCCTTGAAGCCCATGAACTGCCCCGGCCACTGCAAGATCTTCTCTCACTCCGATATCAACTACAAGGATCTACCCTGGCGAATGGCTGACTTCGGTGTTCTCCACCGAAATGAATTCTCGGGTGCCCTTTCTGGACTTACCCGTGTTCGTCGATTCCAACAGGACGATGCCCACATCTTTTGCACTGTTGACCAGGTTCGTACGATGTACTAGGCGTGAGACTTCAAACATACTAACCTGTGAGTAGATTCGAGAAGAGATCGAGGGTGCCTTTGACTTCTTGGACAGCGTCTACCGCATCTTTGGATTCAAGTTTAAGCTGAAGCTATCTACTCGCCCCGAAAAATATGTCGGCGATATTGCCACTTGGGACATTGCCGAACAAAAGCTCCGCGAAGCTTTGGATTCGTTCGCTGCTAAGCACAACGAGAGCTGGGAGCTGAACCCTGGTGACGGTGCTTTCTACGGTCCCAAGATCGACATCACTTTGTACGATGCGCTCCGCCGAGAATTCCAGTGCGGTACCATGCAGCTCGACTTCAACCTTCCTCGACGATTCAAGCTACGATATCTCGCGGGCAAGGAGGAAAGTGGCGTCAGTGACGGCAGCAACCCCGAAGAGGACCTCCCGGCTGGTTACGCCCGCCCCGTCATGATTCACCGTGCTGTCATGGGTAGTTTTGAGCGCATGTTCGGCGTGCTTACCGAGCATTTCGGTGGCAAGTGGCCTTTCTGGCTAAGCCCCCGCCAGATTCTAGTTGTCCCCGTTATGCCAGCGGCCAACGAGTATGCCGAAGAAGTTCAAACCATTTTCAAGCAGAAGGGCATCTACATTGACACAGATCTGAGCGGCAATACATTCCAGAAGAAGATCCGTACTGGACAACTGGAACAGTATAACTTTATCTTTGGTAAGTAACAAGAGACCTGTTTATTGGTATATAGAAGCTAACGGGTACATATAGTTGTTGGAGCTGAGGAGGCCAAGACCCGCACTGTCAACATCCGAAACAGAGATGACCAAGCCACCCAGACCAAGGGAGAACTGGTTCCTGTCGACGAGGCTCTGGAGAAGCTCCTTCATCTCAAGGAGTCGAAGGATTTGGTGAACAAGATCTAAACAAACAAAAAAGGAAGAAAACGGACATGGTGGAGAGGGTGAGGATGGCGTATTGGTTCAAGAGAAGACAGGGGATGCACTATGATGTAGAAGTGAGCTGACAAGAGAGTGTTACGGGAACTAGAGACGCAGTGTATGCAAGTGAGGTGGATTATTAAAGCACAGGCCAATGGAACCCCCCAAAAAAATACCCCGAAAAACATGTCTATGAATGGACGAGCGAGCTAAAGATGAAAAACGAGACAGCAAAAAGAGAGACTAGAATCGCCACAAGTGGGACCTTAAGACATTTGGGCGTCTGGATCGTGGCAATCATGTAACAGATATGAGCGGTGGCTAGGGTGTGTAGTGCAAAGGGTCATGGCTGTGATTTCAGCTGATGTAGGAGCGAAACGCCTCAGGCGCAAGCCGCCGGGTGGGAAGAGTCACAGAGCGGAGGGTGCAGGATAGGGTGCAGGAGGACGGTTAATGGGCCAGCAATATGTCACAGACAAAACAGTGGAGGTGGTGGTCATGGCATGCGACAGTATGCATACGGCATCCAATCTCGGGATCGGGATCGAGGCCATGGTAGTTGTTTTGATTCATTGGCGTCTCCACAGCTGGGGAGACCGGTCAACAGCTGGGTCAGCTGCTTGCGAGACAGTGAGACCTGCTTGGAGGAAATGATGAAGAACGGAGAAGAGCGCGATGAGATATGACGAGTTGGTAAATCGGGAGCAAGCGCAGAGCGACTAGCGCACGGTGCATTGCCCTATGAATACATTTTTGGAACAACCGTCGTCGATCGGCGGCAAATGTCTTGGACGTCGAAATCGGCGATGACTCTGTCTCGAGGCTTTTCCTTTTTCTCCCCCGACTTATCTCGCTGTCTCATAGTTGCGTCGTGGTTTTGCCTGTCCCAGCAGTTTGAATTTTTTTCTTTTTCCATCTGGATCTACCAGATTGACTCCGGAATCCCTGCCTTGGAGGGGACCGAAGCTCACTACTATTTCCTTCCGCCTGAGAAGGACTGGCTACGTTTGGAATAAGGAGGGGATGTGCAGCAGGGATGAAGATGACATTGGGCAGGGTGGAGCACTAAGAACACAAAGATCCTAAGCCACGGCATGGACCCTGTGCAGAAAACGAGTGAGGGATGTGGTAGGTTGGACAAGGGCCGTAAGCAAGTGGAGGGAGGGGGGCAGATTGGCGGCTCCGGTTAGTCTTACATTGCGGTACCGAGGGCTCAGTACCACGAATTACGCACGAATCAAAGCAAGTGAGATGGAGAGAGGTTGCAGTATAGGGAGCGAGATGGGGATACGGGGCACATGAGTGGGTTCCATGGAAAGCGAGGCCCGAGAAAGAGGCAATAATTAGCACCAGCCAACGGTCGAGGCCGAGGGCACGAGGAGGGCACGAGGAGGGCACGAGGAGGGCACGAGGAGGGCACGAGGGCACAAGGGCTTCGGAAGGGGCAAGGCGGATGGATGGATGGATGGCCCGGATCGGAGCGGCGCGGCGGGAGCAGAGAATCCCAAAGATGACGTATCAGTTTCACAGAATCAAAAACAAAAAAAAAAAACCAACAAAAAGGAAGCAAAGGAAAGGTTGAGTGTAAAGTATGAGTAATAGAGGGAGCGTGTGCGGCAAGAAGGAGAAATTGAGTTCAAAAAAAAGCAACAAGGGCCACGAGCCCATGGGGAGGAGAAATACCATGACATGGCAGGGCACGGCATGGCACGTCTATATCAACTGTTCCTCCGCGACAAACTGTCGATTCGTTACATGGTGTCGACGAGGACCAGGGTTGTCTTGTCGGAAGTTCGCATATACACACACATATGGATAATAACGTGTGAGTGCTTCTACGAGATGCCCAAGGATTGCATGGAGGAGGGACCTGGGTGGATACCAGAGACACTGGTTGGGACGCCCAACGGCGAGTTTCAATCATTATGGGTCGTACGCGGACTTCAACATATGCAGCGAAAATGGAGACCTAAGGGGTGAGACGCATATCTGTCAGCTCACGCAGATGCATCTTGGCAATGGCGAAGCGAAGGAGAGAGGGGGCAGCATTGTTTATGCACAATGCACAGATGTGCACTCAAATAGGCCGTATTAGGCTGGATGCAGACCAGAGTGACTGCTCAAGTGTCGGTTGGTACGTGTTGGTTGACACACCCTCACGCGGGCACTTTTTTGGAGTGGGGGCAAAGGGAAAAAAAAAAAAGGGAATCACTCAGAGAAACCCTGCGAAGGACGATATGAAAAAAAAAAAAAAAAAAAAAAAAAAGGCAAACGAGAAGCAGAATGAGACAGCTCACAGCACAGGGCGCATGCGTGTGGTTGGCATTGATGCATTGCCCGCCACACCGAGACGCCCCTTGGTTTCCTAGATGGGCTTGCAGCAGCGACGTGCTGCGCCCAGCCCGCACGACGGGATTCCTATTTGGTGATTGTACATGGACTGTGAGATGCGAGGGAAATCAATCATTGCTTGTGAGTAGAGAACCGCCCTGGTCGATAAGGGGGTGTCAGACCAGCGACGACAGGGACAAGCACAGGAACAGGCCAAGCCCGCTTTATTGGTTTGGCTTGAAGAGTGGCAAAGGGAACGGGTCAAATGCGGACACTGGCATTTTCTAGAAAAGGGTTTAGCTTTTCAGCCACATGCGTCTCAAAGGCTCCAAGGCTCAAAGCCGGAAGAGGCTGTCTCTCTTTTTTTTTTTTTTTTTTTTTCTCCCTCCCGACTTCCCCCACTCCCACCCTACCCACCCATCCTCGAGACGGCAATGGAACACCCCGGCGGAGGAGGGCCCAGTCCCCTTTGACACAATGTCGGTCCGCGGCGTGAGCTTCTGTCTCGATGGGGAATGGCAAGGGCCCGCAATGTGGGCTTCCCGCTTTGCAATGACCATTCTTACCGGGTCTCGTCGGTCGGCTAGCTAGCCGCTGGTTGGGGATGGAGAGAACAAGATGGTAAACTTATCATCCACATCGAAGCGGCGAGACAAAAAGACAGCAATGATGACAACGAAAATGCGACGCTGCGTCAAAGTCGGTCAACAAGATGCGGGCAGGCAAGATCACTTCAAGCAAGTGATCATTTCCTAACTCGGGGCGGGCACCCAACGGTAGTCGGGGCTGAAATGTCATTGGGTTGCAGGCAAAACAGGCAGCATGTCATTCTCGTCCCGACTTGGTCATCTATCATAATAGACTAAACTCACCGGTCAAGACGCGGTCTTCCTCCATTTGACAAGACCCGACACCACCACCGACACATCATAGCATATCGCGCACTTTTAACAGGACGGATCACGAGCAGCACGGAACACAGAGTGGGGGGAAGCCACGAGGAGGCAAACGCTGCTTGAAAATCAGCCAAGCAACCATGATGCCATCCACACAGCTGCCCCCCCAAAGGGAAAAATACGTCGGGGTAGTGCCACACTATCCTCTACTAGAGCCGCTCGATCGGGTAACGAGGCGCTTGTCAGCCGGCAAGGCGATGAGGGCAGGGCCTCCTCACGCTAGGTGAATTATTTACCCTTCCCCCTCTCATGTACGTATATGTGTGTGCGTGCGTGCGTGTGTGTGTCTGACTGACGAAACGACAGCCCTCGTGTGGTGAGGCATGGCGCTCCGGAAATAGCTGATGAGCAGCAGAAGCTGACCAAGGGAGGGGCGACGATCAGCAAATGGGCAGTTGTCCCAATTATCGGGCCCGGGGGTATGACCGTCGTTTGTCTCGGTTTTTGTCAACGTGACGCCCTGCCCCCTGGTCAGCCTCCGTCCTGCTCCCGTCCCATTGGGACCAGTCATATCGGGTACAAGGCGTGCGGGTTGAGGTGTGAGACGTAGAATATGAGGTGTAACCGAGACGCAGGCAGAGACACCAGCAGCAGCCTCTACAGCCAGGCGAGAGCCTCCTCTCCTGGCTTGAGCGAGAGCGGGATGTGGGACGAGAAGGAAAGGCTTGTGCGGAAGGGGGAGGTGGAATTGCTCTTCTTGGCCAACGAGAAAGAAGCCGAATGGTCGCCTAGTTGACGTTGCCTTGACGGCCCCTTGACACAACCCCGGTACATTTGAATAGCTGCGCATCGCCCAGATTGTAGGTTGGCAGCAGCGGGAACGAAAGCACCAACAAAGACTAGGGTGACAAGGCAGGGGTGTGCGGCCAAGCGCTGGCTACCGCCATGTACCATGCCTTGTCTGGCCTCGTTATGTACTCGATGAGCTTTGTGCGACGGTACCTTGCGTACGCAACGTAGCACTCCTTTGTTGTACTATTGACAAGTCCTCATACAGGTAACAATAATAGTAATAGTAATAATGGGGGGGGAGTGCAGGCGAGCGGCGGGACTGAGAACCAGTTGTCGTCTCCGGACAAAACCCGCACACAACCTACCCCCATAACTGGGGATTCCATGAACCGATGGAGGAGGCGAGACGACGACGTACTTGAGCTAAGAAACGAGATGAATAGGGCCGCTTGTACGAGCAAAGTTCTTGATGCGGTTTTGTGTGGATTGCTGAATCGAAAAAGGAGAATGCCATGCTCGGTTCTTTGGCATGGTTTGCTAGATCTTGACTCTGCTGACTCGAGGAATGTTTGACTCAAGTAGTGACATCCTCGTGGGCCACAACTCGTTTACCTGACATTTCCATCACTAGCCATCAATCACGTCTCAGCATACCTACCTACCTAGCTGGCTGGCTATGCAAGTGTTTGCTCTCCCCTCGCGCCCCAGTCGTCGCCCAGCACGGGCCTCCCTCTCCCCATGTTGCGCTGTGCTGTGCTGCAAATCGGGAATCTGAACCGGTAGCCGTGGCATGGATGATGGGAGATGCCTGTACCTGTATTTGGGTCCATGCCTCTTTTGCCTGCCAGAGGTCAGCGTGATAGTGACGAGGGCGAATCCTTTCGCTTCGACAACCAACCCGACCAGGACTGAAACGAAACGCCCAAGTAGCCGAGCATAGTGATGATCATCTCTCCATTTTGATTTATTTTTTTCATGTTGTGTCACGTATTTTATTTTCCCTCCTTAGACGGCTTGTGAGAGATGATGGGGTATGGGCACATTCCTACTATAGCCAAGGTTACAACAATACAAAACTCTCGTCGTAGCTTTGTACTCGTCGATTATTCTTTTTTCTTTCCTTTTGGCCTTATACCTTATACACGGTAACATCCCCACCTTGGCTGCCACAAAGCCTCCACCTACGTACAGCTACACCACCACCACGATTGTGCCTCATTGCCCCCCGTCCCCCTCCTCCACTTTACCCATCCCCCATCCCCCGGCCCTCCTCCTAGCCCTCCTCCTGGCATCCCGGGCATCGGTGTGCTTGGATGACCGTTGACAATAGGGCACACGCTCCATCAACTGATCAACCCAGTTCCCGCCCGCCTCTCAGTTGGCTGCTCGTCGGTTCAGCCAGCCAGGAAAGAAGTAAACCGGCGAAAAAGACCTGTTTCGAATCGGGTCCCCTCCCACCCCCAGAGCGGCTGACGCTGAAACGGGACACCTACAGTTGTCGCGTACTCCACGGGGTCCCCGACGACGCCTCTTGCTCACATTCTGTCATATGGAGCTCAAAAATCCTCTTTTCTCATCGTCATCGTCACCGGCTCGTGTCTCCTTATCGTCCGTCTGTGCCCTCTTTGTCCTGGCTTTTAGGCGCAGGGTGACATTTCTTACAAAAAGGGTGTGTCCTGCAGCAACCACTTATATGCGTGTCTCTCTGCTTTCAACGCTGCCCAAATCTGATTGTCGGCCCTGCTGCGACCTCCTGCTTCCCCTCGTTGGCGACTCAGTCTGAGAAGAAACGGCAAAAAGAAAGAGAGAGACGGAAGGAGAACACACGAAAAAGAAAAGGACTAAAAAAAAAAAAAGAGGGCTCCTTCGTCTCTTCAGGCACATCCTCTCCCTTCAAGCATAACCCATCCCCCTCCATCTTCCCGTCTCCGGCATCGTCGACTCCCGTACATTCAGTCTAGCTTGATTGACCCTCCGGCCTGGACGCTACTGCTCGCGCTACAGCTATAGCTACGTACCCCGAGCTGCCAAAACCAACGCCATCCATCGGCCCCTCTCACCCACGCCCACGCCCAGCGACAATCACTACCCTCGGCTACGCACCAAAGCAAAAGCAACAACACCTTGTCTCACGCCAAAAGCAAGGCTTCGCCCGCCCATCCACTTGCTCAGCCCAGCCCGCGATCGAGCCCCCCTGACGGAGCTTTCCCGGATGCAGAAGCATTCCTGCTGCAGGGCTTAAAAAGTCATCTCGTCCGTCCTTGGTTTTTTTTCTCAACACGATGCGCCGTCCGTCGCTCACCACCACCAAGACGGATCGCCATCGAGACGAAGCTACGCCCGAAGCGCACTATAGGGATGAGCCTCACCTTCGCGACCCTGTCCCCGCCTCGGTGCACGTCCTCTCCGGCCCTGTTCAAGGTTCGACCCAGCACGATGAGCACCACCTCTATCGCAATCCTGCCCTCGCCCCTCATGTCGTCTCCGTCGATGCGCCCAACGCGCCCATGACAGCTGCGTTCCCCGCCGACAACGCTACCGCGATTGCAAATCACACCTCCACCACCGCCTTCGTTGGCCCATCTGCGAATTCCACCAATCCCCAGGGCTACGGCGACGACGTCGATAACCACCAACACATGGACATTGACCACCCGGACTCGGACATTGACCTCGACCTCGACCTCGCGGTCCACCACGAGTCCTCCCGACCACCCCTGCCCGACGACCTCACCCTGCCTCCCATCTTCAACCCCGAGCTGACCCCCAACTACCACGACCAAGAGGATTATGACCTGGACATGAGCGACAGTGACAGCGACGACGGAGGCGCTTCCATTGACAACATCGTCACGGCCACTACCAACCTCGTTTCCCCCGTTCCGCAACTCCACTTTCAAGACCACCACCCTGCCCCACCCGACGACGAGGAAGACGAGGAAGACGAGCACGAGGACGACAATGATCAAGAGTCCGCTCCCGGATCCCTCAACTACTTTCAACCATTATTTCACCTCCCAACATTTACGAGCGCTGAACTCATCATGGACGCGCCGCCTCTGCCCCCGGGTTGGGAGGCTGGCAACAATGCCAACGCCCCTCCCCCCCAGAATCAGCAAATTGATGCTCCTGAAGATGCTCCTCTGGTCAGCAACCCGAACCCGACCATGCTCGGTTCTGAGAACCTGAGCTTCTTTGACTTTCTCCGCCACTGGGCGATACAATCTCGCACATCATCTACCATGTCGGCCGCCAGACTGCGTCCACCGTGTATTCAGAGCATCCGTCAGCAAGCTGCAAATCGACCCGACGAGGTTCGATATTCCGACTTGCGCGGCGACGCGTATGATATTCAAGGCATAGACTGGTATGCTATGGGCACCACCAGACGAGAAGCCCGAGAGAGACGATCCCTCACATACAGAAATTACACCAACCACGGGGGTTCAGATAAATGGACCGTGAGTTTTGCCCTCATGTGGATATTTTTTTTTTCCTCTCTTTTTTTTTTTTTTTTATAAAAAAAAAAAGAGGCCAGCAAAGTCGTTAAAGCTAACTTGAGTTTGAATAGGCTCGCTTGCCAGACGTAAAAATCCCCTCGAGTGATAGCTTCTTTCGGTTCAGAAGCCTTCATGTTCGTCATGATGTCTATCTCGCTCACTTTCAGTTGCGAAGCGTTCTGGCTTGCCCCTCCCGAACACAGGCCTACTATCCCGGCCCTCGAGGTATTAGCCGCATCAACCCCGTCTCGAGGAAGACGGACCTCGCTCTAAACCTGAGCGGAGTCAGTGGTCTCGGCTCCGTCATATCCACCCTTGATGCCGATCATGGGGTTCTCATGGCCGGTACGTTTAATGGAGAGTACTGCTTAAAGAACCTCAATTCAGAGAACAAGAGAAACTACACCGACGGCCAGATTACCAACAACCCAAGCGGCATCACTAACCATCTTAAAATTCACCTCCCTAGACGATCATCTAGTCCAGCTGCAGCCCTTGCGAGCAATGACAATGGGTTCCGCATCATGGACTTGACAACAGAAAAGTTTGTGTCAGAGACAATGTATCCGTTTGCGCTGAACTGCTCAGCCATGTCCCCTGATGGTCGGCTGAGAGTCATGGTGGGTGACCACTTTAATGTCATGATTGCAGATGCAGACACGGGCCAGATTCAAAAGGAACTCACGGGCCACCGCGACTTTGGCTTCTCTTGTGACTGGTCGGATGATGGCTGGACTATTGCCACGGGCTGCCAAGACAAGGGCGTCAAGATATGGGACGCCCGTAGGTGGTGCGACATCAATGGACGGAGCATGCCCCTCTGCACAATCCGGTCTGAAATGGCCGGAGTCCGAAGCTTGCGCTTCTCCCCTGTCGGCAGTGGCCGAAAAGTGCTCGTGGCTGCTGAAGAGGCTGACTTTGTCAATATCATCGACGCTCAAACCTTCAACTCGAAGCAAACCATTGACATATTCGGCGAAATTGGCGGTATCGCATTCAGCAACGATGGCCAGGATCTGAACGTGCTGTGCAGTGACCACAACCGCGGAGGACTGCTTCAGCTGGAGCGGTGCGGCCGTTCTGCGGAGCCCTTCTTCAACGACACCTGGCGACGCCAACCAAGTGCGTGGATGTGGCACAATGAGCTGGACAACCACACAGGTGCCAGCGAGCCTTTCCACCGAAGGCACACCATGTTGGACTCGGTGCCTATGTTCTAGTCTCACATTCAAACACCTTGATCTATACCATCATAACTTTGTTACCCCACCGCACCACAAATCACAAACTCCATACCCCATTCGTACACCTACAACTTCTTCCTCTTCAGCTAGCTACTTTCCCATACGCAAGCGTGCACATCAACTCATCTAACGAGCATTATACCCCTTTCTTTTACATCTAATCGGTCCACCGCCGCCTGTGAACAAAATTGATACCTACCTACAATACACCCTCTGCTTATATATACAAATATAAGTTGCGACATAGCCGATGTTTCAGATCCTCTCTCAGATCCATTTACCATATTTCATCTTTCAGCAATTTGTTTCGTCTGATTTGAAAATCTCTTTTTTATCATTATCGGAAGCACAGGCATATGCGCACATTCTCGGGGACTGGATACAATTGGGTGCTGTTTACGGGGAGTACTGTATTTGCATATCACTCAGGGGGCGCATCACCATGGTATGACGCCCGAGTTATAGGGGTTATTGACTTTTTTTTTTGGTGGCATTCGATTTCGGTTTGGCATGTGCCCGGTTGACGTTGAGGATATCGTCAACCATGGACATTTTGGAGGATATATCACCTTTTCATGGATTGAGGAGATGTTGGAGTGGTGATGGATGTCAAATTCCCTCCAGAGCCTTTGCTGTATATCATCATTTTACATCTTGGTCATTGCAGCCTATGCAATTAAACCGCCTATTTTGAGTAATGAAACCAACCCGGGCATTGCACCGCAAACCCAACCCCCCGTCCCCTCTCTTCCGTGATGAACCGAGACCCATCTTTTTGCTTGCCAGCCGTGTTTCCCACATGCCGTAGGCAAAAACGACAACCCCTGTCCATCACAAGCGTCATCATCGTGTCTCTGATATCCCTTCAAATTCAAAACCTAAGCGGCACCAGTAAACTTTGCTGTCATTTTTTGGGGTTGTTTTTTTTTTTTTTGTTTTCGTTTTAGTTCTGTCTTTTAACATTGTCAAAAAGCCTCTCTGTCACACCGCCCTTTGTCTCTGTCCAATTCCTTGGGACCAACCATAGTCGTGAAAAATCCAAGACAAGTGTCTCGCCGTCCTCACTTGCACTCGGCCAGCCCTTTTGCTTTCTTTTTGCTCCCTCTCCCCTACTCAGGTGTCTTTTTTTAGGCAAGTTGGCTTTTTTTTTTTTCTTTCCTTAGTTGGCTTTTACATCCGCCCCTTACGTCGGCAGTGGGGAGGGGGGGGGCGGGGGTGGGCATGTCTGAGTCTGTCTGACTGTCCTGTGTCCTGTGTCTGTGTACTTTTTAACCCCCCTCCATCCCGCATGTCTCAAAGCCACCGCCGCTGATCAGTGAGGCCCTACTACTACTACGACGCCTTCATGCAGTTGTGAGTGTGTAGGGTCAAGGGGATGAAAAAGACGAAAGAGTTACCAGATCCGCTTTTTGTGGAGAATGGATTCCGGGTTTGTTGTCGTATAACTGTCTTTTTTGGGGAGCTGTTGGAGGAATGTTGTTGTGTGTGTTGCTCCTTGTTCCCCAACTGGAGCCACAAAAAAAATAAGTGAATCATGGGGGGCATGGGGTGGGAGGAGATGTTCTAGACGCATACCTGCCTAAAGTCGACGTGAGGGGTTTTTGTCACTTTTAGGGTTTTTATGATTGAGGTTAAAAGGGAGATGTGATGTATTAGAAACTAATAAAATGATACATGAGATGTGACCAAACACTGGCAGACTGCGGTAAGTAGACTAACACACCCATCGGCGATATGGTGGCTTTGAGGGATTGGAGAGAGACTTGAGGCCAACCACTTTCGCAACGGCACGTGGTCCTTGTTTAGATTAACATGTTTCTTGTTTGCTTTTCACAGTGAGGACAAGATTTGAAGCGTGGAATGAATATTGATCATAAGAATAAACACTAATAAATTACAGCATTATGAAGAAAAGGCTAAATGACAACCCGGCCTATCGGGGTATACATACAAATCCTTCCCCAGGTGGGCATTGTTATGCGTAAACCCCTCTCGCCAACACCATTGATATCCGAGAACCGTTAATATACTGCAAGACCACATAGGGAAAACCACACATGAGTGGAAAAAAAGGAGAAAAACTTTGGCATCACTAGTTTCCAAGACTAGGCACATCATGGAACCAGTCTTCTGGGCCAACCTGACTTGCCAGGTTCCCTCGCCTATTGCCCTCCTCTTTGGCCCACGGCGCGCGATCGCTCACGGAACCGGGGGAGAGAAAGAAGGCGGCCGATACACCGGGCTTCTAGGACCCCCGCCGAAAGGATTTCTGTCTATAGATGATCGTGGTCTGCGCACGGGGCGGCAGGAAGATATTGCTAGGAAAGGAGGAACCAATGTAGCCGGGCGGAATTGAAGATGGTTCGTATACATTCAGCGTATTTAAGATGTATGGAGAAGATGTACATGCTGTAATCAAAAGTGAGTCAGAAAAGAGGCGAGCTTAGAAGCAGCTCTTGGAGCCCCAGCTCTGCTCACAGCCACAGTCACCGGGCTTCTTCCACATGTCGTTCTCGTAGGAGAAGAAGACGGTCTTGTCACCGCAAGACTCACGGATGGACTTGATAGCGGTAGCCTGCTGCGAGGTACCGGGGCAAGCGACACCGTTGCAGTTACCCTGAGTGGGCCAACCGCACTCCAGGTTGATGACATCGTTGCCAGAGCAGATGTCCTTGAGGAGGTCGAGCTGGCCGCTGACGAACTCACCAGCACCTGAGGGCTCGACGGCAGAGTTGAAGTAAGGGTGGATGTTGGCACCGGTGACGTCAACAACAGAGCAGATGGTGTTCTTGACCTCATCCTGCTGCCAGATGTTGAGAGTCTCAGCGATGGTGTAGGGGCCGGTGTAGCCAGAGCACTTGGACTTGACAACGTTGATGAGGGTCTTGAGCTGGGAGGCATTGCAGTATCCGTTCATGATAGCCTCGTTACCGACAACGACGAGCTTGACGAGATCCCACTGAGCCCACTTGGAGATGGCGTCAACCTGGGTCTTGATCTCAGCAGTCTCGTAGGTGCAGCCAGTCTCCTTGACGAAGACACCAATGATCATCTGGAGACCGAACTCCTTGCAAGCAGCACCAACGGAGCTGAGGGTATCGCAGTCGGTGGAGTAGACACGGACGATGCTGAAGCCCTTGTTCTTGAGGACCTGGATGTCAGAGCGGACGGCGCTGGCAGACTTGCACTTGCCGTTGGAGGACTCGTAGGGAGTGTAGGTGATACCATAGTGGTCGTTGGAGCCCTGGAGGCTGCTGCTGCTAGTGGAGACCTTGCTCTTGGAGCTGCTGGACTGGGTGTCGTAGGAGACCTTGACGGAGACGACGCTAGAGCTGGTGGCCTTGGGAGCTTCGTAGGCAGAGGTGGAGGCGGAGGCGGAGGCGGAGGTGGAGGGGGTGACGGCGACGGCGGGAGTGGAGGTCACCTTGGGAGCCTCGTAGGTCACCTTGGGGGTGGAGGTGCTGGTGGGAAGGCCCTGGCTGGTGTAAGGGCAGACGTAGACGTAGCCAGTCTCGGTCACGGTCACAACCTGAGCAGGAGCCTCGTAGGTGCCGGGAGCGTAGCTGGTAGGGACGGGGTAGACCAGGGTGGTCTCGGAGTCGCAAGACTTGGTGACGGGACCAATGGTGTAAGTGCCGGCGCTGGGGCAGACGTAGACAGTCGACTCGATAACGCTGGTGACAACGCCGTTCTGGGTGGTCTCCTTGGCGTAGGGGCAAGTGACAGTGGTGGCCTTCTCGACAACGGTGGTAACACCGCCGAGGGTGTGGACGCCGGCAGGGACCTTGGTGGTCTTGGCACCGCAGACGGTGGTGGACTCGGTGACGGTCACAGTGGTGGCAGGGAAGGTGTAAGTGCCGGGGGTAGGGCAGTTGTGAACCTCAGGAGTAGGGACAACGGCAATGACCTTGGTGGAGGTGGAAGTGGGCTTCTCAGCCTCGGCAGACTTGGTGGTGACGGCCACGGGGGTGTTGGTGGCAGCGGGAGGGCTGTAAGTCTTAGGAGGAGGGTTGGGGACAACTGGAATCTAGTTAGCATCGAGCACTGGTTTAGAAGAGTTTACGGCGAGTCGTACGGGTGGCAGAGCCGGTGATGGTGGACCAGATGGTAGTGCAGCCGGGAACGCAGGTGTCGTCGTAGCCACGCTTGAACATGTCGTGAGCACGTCGGTGGTGGGGGTAGGCAGCCTGGGCGCCTGTGGCCATGGCCACAATGGCGGCAGCAGCAACTCCTCCCTTCATTGTGAACGGTTTGGTGTTTTTTGGTGGGTTGGTGAATGAAAAGAATGCCCGCTAAAAGAGTGAAGCGGTAAGTTGGATGTGAACGAAGCGAGTTGAAAGCAGAGTTGACGGGCTTTCGTGCTCTCGACCTTGACTGGATCGTAAGGAAGAAGGAAGGGGAGGAGAAAAGAGGCGATCAACTCAACGGCCGGGGCGAGGTTATTATTGCTCTCTGCCCAGCGGCCAGATCGAGGGGCATGGTTGCGAACCTTGACTTGGACCAGCAACCAGCGGTCTCTCTCCAAGAAGCGGCCGGGCAGTGATAGGCGGGTGCAGACATGGGCTGGCGGGTGTGGCGAGGCGCGCGAGCGAGTGAGTCCCGGGGCACGAAAGCGACAGGGGGCGTTTCCTTCCAAAAGGGTGCAGCCCAGAGCCCATCCAGAGCCCACCGTGGCCACCGTTGTCCGCCATAGCCTATCAGTCTTGGTGCTGGATAGGAGAAGTGTGGAGCTATGGAAGGGTGCAATTTCAATCACATCGGCCGCCCAAGGCTGCGTGGTGGACAGACGGGCTCGGCGCCGCCAAATCTGCACTTGCGCGCTCCCAAATAGGCAATCAAAGGGGGGCGGCACGGGGGATGGCCAAGGTTACCGTCCGGGGTACCCAGGCCGCAGGATGAACCGTCTTTTCCATCCGCAAATGAAGAGCCAGGGCGTCGTGATCCCCGAAAGCGACATTAATTCAACGACCCATCTTGCCAACTTCTTGGCTGGTTGCGACTGGATATAAGCTCTCGCAGCGTTGGCCGTGGCTAGCCAGCCCACTTGTCAAGCGCACGGGAGATGAGTATGGCCTTTTGCTGGCCACTTGCTGGCCTCTGCTTGGCCGTTTGCTCTTGATGTAGACGTTGATTCAGCCTAGGCGTTGCTAGCTTGGCTGCAAGGCTGTTGTTGGTTATTAGCTGTGTGTGTGCGTGTGTGGCTACTTGGCTGCTCAACTGCCTCTGGTTCGCCAGTCCTCTTCGCGACCTGGGAACAAAAAACATGTCTGGTGAGCCGGCCGGCTCATCGGGCGAGGGGTTGCGAGATTGTTCCTGCATCTGCCATGCCCCAATCTGTCTAGCGCCAGCGTCTAGCGCATGCAGAACGGTGGAGGGTGCCCTGTGCGGCCCTCGTGTTGGCTATTAGCGTCTCTAGGCCCCCCTTTCAGGCACCTTGCATGGGCCTTGTTCTGGCTTGCCACTCTTCTTTGTTTGGAGCCGGCTGATCACCAAAGTGCACAGGGCCTTCTTTAGCACCTGCCATGGACGCAGAATCCTCTATGCGAGCCTGTTGTTGTTTGTGGGGATCCAGGCCGGGGCGTGGTTCGACAGCTGGCGGATGTGGACGTGGGACATTGGACGTGGGACACCCAGCTGGCCGAAGCTCACTCACTCTTCTTTCAATTACGCTTCTCGGTACAAGCCCTCGGAGAATCCACATTCCGTCATAGGGCTTCAACGGTCACTCTTGCGACATCTCGCCTCTCTCGTCACGTCTCGTCACGTCTCGCCCGCAGCCGCTGTGGCTGCATCGACCTCGATTCGCGGGGCCGCGTGTCACCACCCTAAACGCTCATCAATGACTCTGATCACCGCCCTTCTTAACCTCCGAATAGATCCCTTTTCGATCTTGCCGGAGCATCCAATAGAGTTCGCGCATGCAATCACCCCGGCTGCCATTGTCTTGGCTGATCAATGGGACTCGGCCATGACCGCCATTTCGAGGCGGGAAACCGTAATGTCGATCAATTGGGAAGCCTCGTTTTCTCTTCCTCAATCAAACTTCTCCAAGCCCCCACCCTTGGCTCTTCTGGGGCCGGAGAGTTGTTGTTCATTTCCTTTCGGCACTGCACGCCGTTCACCCCAGCCCCCCTTTTCTGCTGTAAACATCAGTCTGCCCGTCGCTAAAGAAATCGTCCGGGACATTCCACCCACAAGGCTCATCCACTGGCAGACTCGATTGATTGACCCTTGTTACCCGCGGCAATCCTGGAGAATCCCATCATTCAGGCAATACGAAGGTCATGCTTATCCCAATCAACCCGACTACTAATTATGGTAGCACGTGTACGTAACTAGGTCGCATCCATTATGCTTTGCCGCAAGAGCGCAAATTCCTTCATTGGTTTGAAAAATAAACAAGGTTGCTGAAACAAGGTTGTGATACTTTGAAACGTTCATGTTTGAAACAACTGAAACAAGAATAAACTCGCCCGTTCGTACCGAGAACAGTGGCACCTTCCTTCCATGCGCCAGTATCCACAGGAAACCGCTCGCTTCCTCTCGCACAGCAACATTGTGGTACAGACACGGATAATCCGGACAATATATAAATCCCGGCAGCATTATGCCTATATTTGCAATCAATTATCATCTTGGCGAGGTTATTTTTTTCTTTTTTTGGTGTGTTCCTGGATGATTGCGCCGTAGACCACTACTTCATCAAAGTGTATAGCAAGTCCCCCAGTGGCGCATTCACTTGCCACATTCTAGTCATGTGACAACGTGAGAGGGCTGTGGCGTTAACGCGCTGTGGCTAAAATTTTCTACTTCCAGCAATAGAGGGAAAAAATCAGGTGAATGCATCTATAGCAGTATATCAACATGTTGCGCACATCGCAGCGCCAGTTCATCTGCTGGAGATGTCTATCACAAACCCAAAATGGCCTTCAATTTTCTAAACGTGCCCTGCCTCGCCAATTGAATCATGTTCAAAGAGTAAGTTGTGAACAGGCCTCACATCGTGATGTAAATTCCAATACTCACCCTGATCTAGAAATCCATGGCTACACAAACCGATTCGTCGGAGAAAAAGTCTGGTCTGAGTGGTACAAGGAATATTCCCATCACATCTCCAAAAGCACCCTCTGCTCTTGATTGGAGACCGATTCGAGAGAAGCTCCTTGATTGGGTTCCTGAAGGTGAAGCACAGCGTATTCAACAGCTCAAACCTGACAATACCTTTTATGGAAATGTCACCAACAGCAACACTCGGCCGCAGTCTACCGGTTCTTCCGAGCTCGACTACTTCAGGTCGGCCCCAGAGGGCATGACAGAAGGTGGTGCTACTAGTACCGGTCGCGATGATGCCGAACTTGCCATTGTCGGTTCCAACCCCCGAAATCCCGGTGACCTCGTTGAAATGAAGCAACCTGGCTCCCGTACACCGGTATTCGGCATCTATCTCGGCTACTTTGGGAACCGCTACCACTTTTACACAAGTAATGGGAGGTGGGCAATCAGCTTGGGTTTCTCTGCGCTCTTCACCGTATCAAAATTTGCCAGCGACGCTGAAATCCAGCCCTTGCTAGCAATGCTTCCAAAGGACGCCTCCCCAGACGAGTATCAAGAGCTGCGAGAGCAAGACAAAGGACCCTCACGAGAGGCGGGCGCGGATTTGATTCGGAAAATGAACCAGTTTACAGCCGCAGCCGATCAACACTACCAAACCAGCCTCACCAATCTGGATAGAGCCAGGTCTCTTGTATCTGATGGGAAACGGGCCAAATATCTCAGTCTGTTCGAGATTGCCGATATTCTCTTGCCCAAATCTGCTAAGCGGGGAAAGAGATTCCCACCCTCTGCCCTCTATGCTGTTCACACTGCTCTCTACCGAAACGATTTCATTTTTAGGCCGCTGAGTCCAACTTCGGACGCTCATCGAAGAGAGCACATATTTGAAATATTCCCGTACCACGACACGTTAATGATTAATCGTGTCTCCACATTGGTTCGAGATTATACTGTGACCAGAGGCAACAACTTGAGGGCTCCATCCCAAGATGAGCTTGGGGAGACAGCTCTTGGAAGATTCATTCTAAAGGCTAGAGAAGTCGTGAAAGCTAACCGCCAAAAGCGATCATGGACACCACATGGTATTCTAGCTCCTTCGGATGGTGTTGTTATTCAGACGGTAGAGTTGACTAGGTCACACATGGACATTGTGCGATATCTCGAATGGTGGGCAAGTTACGGCCTCTTTGAAGATGCTTCTCGCTTCCATTCCTACGGATCTATCATACTCCGAGCTTTGGATTTGTACGAGGAAGCATCCTTAGACCAAAGCACGGCATGGACTTTCCTCCAAGAAGTAGGTATGATCCCACCGTGGGAGGTCCCGTCTCGATATAAAGTTCGATTTCCGGGAGTCAAGATCCAGAGCGGCGGAGGCTTGATTCGTGAGACTCCGGGCACATTCGAACTCGAGGAATCAAAACGACCCGACATTGCTGCCGGGTCAAGGAAAGAATTGAAGGGTATTAACGTCCTATGCATTGATGCACCCTCAACAATGCTCATCGATGACGGAATTTCCCTCGAAAGGACTGAAAATCCCAACGAGTTTTGGATTCATGTGCATACTGCTGATCCAGCATCGGGAATGGTGCCAGATTCCAAATTGTGCAAATTCATGGAGTTGGTACCCCAGAACATCTACCTCCCAGGTCACTTTCAAGCCATGTTGCCTTCTGAAATTGGAGTAGAAAACTCCAACGACTACAAATCTGACGGTCTTGTCAAGGCCTATTCCCTAGACGTGGGTCGGCCGACGCTTACTTTCAGTGCAAAAGTAAACGAATCTGGCGATCTTTTGGATTACAAGATCGAACCTGGTGTCATAGACAAGGTCACATACCTCGACCCAACAGATGTTGCTCAGTTTTGCCAGGAGCCTGCACCACCTCCTGGTTCCCAAGATAGCCTCACTGCTGGGAAAATCCCCGAGAAAGCTGCACAACCGCCCAATCGACCAATGATGGCGGCCAATGACATGGATGGCGAGACTAAGAATGATCTATTGACATTGTACCGCCTTGGTGAGTCTATCAAGCGGAAGCGCTTAGAGAAAGGAGCATGGCCCTACTTTAGCCCTCGACCATCGGTTACGGTTACTTTCGACAGCCCCCCTGTGGTGGAATCGTTGCCAAAGGGAAGAAGAGTCTTGCCTCCTGATCCGCACATCCACGTCCAATATGAACCCTCTAATGGTGCATCGGTTGTTGCCAACACCATGGTTCTCGCAGGCGAGATAGCAGCACGATGGTGCTCGGATCGGGGCATTCCTGTCCCATACCGCAAGGATGCGAACTCCGGATCAAACACTACGGCTACCTACGAGTACGCAACCAAGGAACTGTACCCTCTCATCATGAAGGGGATCCAGCCAACCGTAGCTCAACGACAGGAACTAACGCGGCTCACCGGTGGCATTGAACTTTCGTCAACCCCTGGCCCGTATTTCATGCTTGGCTTAGACATGTACGCAAAAGCGACGTCACCTCTGCGACGGTTCTCAGATCTAATTCTCCATTGGCAAGTGCACGCAGCACTGGCACATGAGCGGGAGGTGAACCGACGCCTCGATGGCACTGTGGATGACTTGGCCAAGATTCTTCCATTCACATCAGAGAGCTTTGATAACACGCTGTCACTTTTGCACTTGCGGGAGAAGATGGCCGGGGTTTTGTCACGAGGCACCAAGGACTGGATATTAATGGCTCTTGTACGCGCCTGGAAGTTTGATAGGACGGCACCTCGCTCAATGATCTTCACGGTCGACTCGCAATGGCGTCAGGGGCTGATGGGCAGGATCAGCTTGTTCAACCTGGATGCCATCCTGGACATTGACGGCCTCGATGGGCAGGTGCTCTTGAAGGACGTCAAGATTGATGACCAGTTCGAGGTTGAGCTTGCCGACGTCAACGTCCACTCACAGACTATACTGGTCAAAGCCACAAAGTACCTAAAAAAGTGATGAGGAGACGGTGCCGTGTTAGTGAGCGGCTGTGACGACATCTGCCCTCACCGTCCCTGGGGCGAAGCCAGTCAGCGGGTTCACGAGACTACATCACCTTGGGCGCACAACGGGGGCGTCCTGGTGTGTGTCGTTGGGTTCTGTCTCCCTCTCCCGCTTTGCCAAGCATGTCACAACGCTTGCCTCAGCCTAGTACATACTGTGTACTGTGTATATTATATGTCCCAAGACCGGGCGTGGAGTCGAGTCTCCCCGCATTCAACGCTTGCGGACAACAAAAAAAGAATTCACCCCTCCCCCTGCATTGGTTACGGTGCCCATTGGCTGCGTTACTGAGCGCATTGGCCATGACGTGGTGTCTGTCCTTTTATCCTTTGGTTTCCCCTGCAGCATGATTTCCAGGGGAGCCGAAGGCTGACATACTGGCCGCCTTCCGAGTGGCCGCGGGTGTGGAAAAGCCCAGCTTTAATTACGTATATCTGTACACTACACACTGCAATGGCAGTCCGCCGGCCGGTTACGAATGGACCGACCGGATCAATTGATTAATAGACAAAACCCGTTTCCACTTTGGCGCCCAGACTCACTCCGCCCCCGTCTCGGTCTCGGGACTTTCCCCGCGAAATACCAGTGAACGTACGACATCGAAGCTGTTTCGACGTCATCTGTCGATGGCTGACTGCCCTTGTCCCCTGCAGCGCCTCAGGGGATTGATTCTCCCCGCGTGGCTACCCCCCAAAAAAAAATTTTCATCAAGTCATCAGTCATTCATTCCGTACTTGCAATTACCCTCACACTCCACTCGTCCCTGTCCCGTCAATCAATCACAGTCAAATCAACAGTAGCAAAATTGCCGTGTCAAATCAAAAACCCGCCTCACATTGCTTCTGCCTTGTCCCAGCCAGAGACAACCCCCCCCCTCCCCCCCTGTCCTCCCCGCCTTAGAGGCTGCACGTGGTCCCCAGTTTCCCAAAACACACCTTGTTTCTGGGCATTTTGATTGTTCGCCCCGGATGGTCACGCGGGGAGCCCATGTCACACCCACGGGCCCTTTTTTCACCACTGTCTTTTTTTTTTTTTCCTTGTTGCTTGTCCCTGCTTGTGTGTCCTCTCTCTCGCTGGCTGGCTGGCTTCAGCCATTCATCCATCCCCAACACTTTTTTTTTCCTCACCTGCGTCGCCGCCGCCGATCCACGTGGAACGCTTATTCGGCCGCGCACCCCGAAAGCGGGAATTTCTACTGTTCCTCGTGTCCCTTTTGGCATGGGCGGGTGGCGAAAGAAGAAGCAATAGGCAGTTGAAAGATGTGCGCTGTAATGGCCCTGGGCCAGCAAATCAAACCGTGTAAAGCCTTGCAATACAATAATCACCCACTCACCCGACGGGTGAGGCCGAGGTCCCTCGAGACTCTATTATGTGTATGTATTCATACACGGCGCTACGGAATCTGACCGACTCTTGTTTTGCTGGCCTGGTCTGTGACACAGTAAAATATGGGGAAGACACAGTGGGGGCCCGTCACGAGGCTTGAAGAATGTGCTGTTGGTTATGCATCTTTCCATTGACTGTCATTGTATCTTTTCTTTTGATTTGACCTTTTTCGTTTTGTCGATTTCCAACGCCGTGCGCGTGTTTTTGCCTTTGCTTCGCCTCGCCATGTCGCATCCCTATGTACAATCAGAAACACTAAAACGCACTAGAAATCTGCCCGTATTTGCCCAAAGTTCCCTTTGCCTTGCCCTGTACCGTTTCCTTTCCTAAGTTTCCCTTTGCCTAAGCACCCGGAGCCTTCCCCCCAATTCGTAGATGTTTCGCTCTCCCCCACTCTTCTGGGATATCATGAAGAAGCTGCCAGAAACAAGTTGCAGAAAAAAAGAAAAAAGTGACTTGCAAAAAAAAGATAAGAAAAAAAAAAGTAAACGCCGAACAAGTCCCACATCCGTCCGTACCCATTCCTTCACGGCCCCATTTGTTGTTGAGGTCCGCTAGGGGCGGTCACAAGGTCGCTGCGCTGTATTTTCGAACCGCTTTCCACACGCCATTTGGTAATCGACGTGGTGCCCCAACACCGGTACCGGCATTGGCTTCAGCGTCCGCTTCTCCGACCGTTGTCAAATCGTCCCTCGTACTCGTACACAGCCCACCCTACCAGGTACTTGCTTTTCTGTAATCCGGTCGTCCCCTCTTTCTGATTGTGACCTCTGAAAAGGTCCGTGTATGAGATAATAGTTGGAATTCAATGTCGCTTTCCAAAGTGTCGTCACATCAGGTCATCTGAGACCTGTGGCTCGTACCCAGAGTGTTCCCCTCTCGGAGGGAAACATGAGATCCTGACAAATAACATATGCTGGAGAAATGCCGACAGCCATATCATGCCCATGTCTGTATTAGGTAGTATGTTTGTTTTCCTTCCCACTGAAGTTGAAAATGAGAAGCTGCTCGTTTCGAGCCAGCTCTCGCATATTGAGCCGATTGGTTGCTAGAGAACCCCGGCAGAAGCGACGCCATTAGTTATTAGACTCGCTGTCACCAATCACTTTCGTGGGGCGAGCAATTGATCACTTCCTCCAACCCACGTTCCAGATGACGTGTGCAATGTCACGAGCCGTGTTCACCGTGTCAATGACTCGACCAAAGATGCCCTCGCCATTGTTCGGGTCACCCTCTTCATATGGCATAAGCATCCCAGAAGATGTTCGGCGCATCCCACCGGGTGCATCGCCCAGGCTGCTAGTGGAAACAGATCGGCGTAGCCCGCCACTGGAGCTGTCCGCAGGAGGCGTTGACCAGCCACCCGAACCAGGGCTTAGGAGTGCATCTTCCAGGCTGTCCTCTTCGTCATCGTCGTCGCCAAAAAAGAACTTTCCAGATGACTTTGATGGTCGGAGCGTCTCTTGCGAGGAAGAAGGGGACATGAGGGGGCTTCGTGAGTGCTTCATGGCCGTCTCTTTGGGTTCAGGCGTATCCTCTCTGTACTTGAGAGTCGTTGAGGGAAGCATGGCAATTGTCTTGCCTTCTGTAGATTTGGACTTAGAAACTCGCTTCTTAAGAATGGGTCGCTTCTTAGTTCTGACACGCTTCATCATGACACCGTCATCTGAATCGCTGCTGTCGCCATAGCGGTCTGTGTCAATGTCCATCTCATCTTCTTCATCACATTTGACATCAACAGCAATGCACTGCTCGACTTGCTCGTTGAAGTGAATGTGCTTTCGCTCAGTGTTCGGTGATGTGATTCCGGAAGACTCTGTAGAAGGCGCTAGGCTGCTGCTTTCTCCACTCATTCTCCTTGAGGAGAAAGGATAAGCGAAATAGTCGACGGTTCCACGCCTATTATTGGGCCGCAGGATGCCTCGGGTTTCTTGGGCTTGAACAGCCGCTGTGGCCTGTTTTAATAGGGAAGCATTCGACAATGACCTCTGTAGCATAACCTCAGACATGCTCCTCTTCTTGAGGATAGGTTTCTTGTTGAGGTTGATCAGTGAGTCAGTCTTGGACAGAGAGACGCTGGAGGGTTCTGTTTGGGTGTCGTGCAGGGGCCTGACGCCCGACTGCAGAGGGCCGTACAACCAGGTAACATCGCAATCCTTGAGCCTGTGAAATGTTAGATGCAAGTTGAGGAAGAAGACAGAGGGCATATCGCATTGTACCAATTGAGGGTTTCAGGCGAAACGGTCCTAAGATTGTTCTTGGCCTTCATCCATGTCCTCCAGGAAGCGTTTTCCAGTCGCGCGCTGTTGGCAAACTCGCCGCGCCGGGTCACGATATATCTCCATGAAGACCAAATATCCTCCTCTTTCCAGTCGTGTGATAGATAGTCGACCTGGCGCGACGGCCGGCTGGAAACAGCAGTGTCGTCTTCGGCATGCTCGGTAACATCTGGAGTGCCTGGTCTCGAGGTGTTATTGGAGCCCTCGTCCGAGGTGTCGTGGTCAGCAGGGGACACTGTGTAAGAGTCGCCGGTCTTTGGGCTCGGGGGAGGCTCCAAATTGTCGTCTGGGTGGATTTCAGGGTGAATGTACAGTTTCTCCTGTGCAAAGGTCGGAAACATGAAGTGATCTTCGGGGGAGTCGGCCAGAACAAGAGGGTCGTCGTAGTCGGAAGCAATCGAGAGATTGGTGGATGGGGTGGATGCGCAAGAGAGATCTGTGGATTCGCCGTGAATGGTGCGAGGTGAGGAAGGTGCGGAAGAGGCAGCAGATCCGGGGTAGATCTTGGACGAGGTCTTGTATGCGTCGCCGAGGCGAGAGGTGGAGGAGAATGCAGGAGATGCGCCGACAAAGTTGGCCGAGGAGTGAGAGCGCCTCAAGGAAGAAGCAGCGAAGTAACCACTATCGTCAGAAGGAAGAACGACGGCCATGATGAACAATGGGGTCCGCACACGGGACCAAGACGCCGCAGCACCCAGAGAAGAAAAATAGAGACTAGAGACTCATGGGTAGAGTTGAGGTGAGGTGTAGTTGGTTTATGAAGTATAGGATGGATGGAAGTTGAGACAGGATTGGGGAATCTGGGCGTGGGGAGGTAGAAGAATGGTTTGCTGAGGGGTGGGGGGCAGGTTATAGGGAGTGTCGGGCCTGACAGGACAGCGGACAGGGCAGGTGGTTAGAATCAGTTTGGGACTAGCAGGCTCCGCTGCTGGCCGTGGCGTTGGTACTCGGCACTGGTACTGCACTGTATGGAGTACCGGGTACGTACCGCGACCACCTCCGAACGCGATGGGTGGGCGACCAAATGACTGGTGGCCCGGGGTGCCTTTTGCGCCAGGCTCGAGGGCGTGGTGGTGTAGGAACCGATTGTGCCCCAGGGCGGTGACGAATTTCGTGGGGGAATCAAGAGAGACAAGCAGGCACACCGAAGACGGACCGGGGGTGGGTATGTGAGTGTGAGTGTGAGTGCGCCCGCTCTTGGCTCGCGAATTGTGATGAAATGGCGTGCTGCCGTCTTTAATTGTACTTGTTGTTGATCTCGATGAGAAACCAAGAGGGAGGAGAGGAAGCGGCAGGGAGGGAGGAATACATAAGAAGATAAGGACGGGGGGGGAAGCAGGAAGCTTGGGCATGGGAAAGGCCAGACCACAGATAAAGGGATCCGAGAACAAGGTACCTGAGGAGGAGTACAGAAGGAGAGAGTATGGGATCCCATTCATACGCTACACGGGGGGTGAGTTCTGGGATAAAGATGGGGATGCATTGCAATGGATGGGCACGCACAGTTGTCGAGCGAGCAGGGGGACGTGAGGGGACGAAGTTAATACAACTGCGAGACCGAACATGGCCTAGGACACGATACCCAAACACTGCAACGTACAAGCATCAGTGTACACCATCCAGGCGGGAATGGTGGAAGGGGACCAGAAGCGCCGGTACCCACGGGTGAAGACGGATCTGCGCTTGACGCTGGCGGCGGACGAGATGGACCGGCAGGACGGTGCAGAAGCTGCAGCGCAGAGTCAGGGCAAGGTATTCTGTCGTCTCCATCGTCTCCAGTTTCTGCGCCCCGGGCCCAGCATCAATCACTCACTCACGCACATCCGCACACGCACTCGCACACGCACACGCCCTGGGCCGCAACGAGGGGCCGGGCCTGGATTGGATCGCTGAGGCTGACTTGATGGGATGGGCCATACGAGGAGGGTCCAAACGTGCCGGGGTTTTGGCGAGCCAGGGCCCCAGGCCTGTTGTAGGTCTCTCTTCTCCACCAGCCGGTCGGGTTTGATGGTCAAGAGGAGAGGGGTGGCCCAGTCCAGGGAGGGGAGTGCGCCGTACAGACTACCGGAGTGCCGGACGAGAGAGTGTGGTGTCGCACAGAGCTAGCTGAATTCTGTCTTTGTCTTGGTCTTTGTCCTTTGCCTGTCTGTATCACGATCAAGTACGACCTTGATACACAAGAGGGAAAACACACGAATGAGGGGAAGCTCGGTGCTTCTCCTGGACTCAATTTCTGCGACAAACTTTGTTGCCCATATCGAGTTCCCCCCCTCCCCCTTCGTACCGCTCTCATTGAGATGTCATACATTTGCAGGGCACAGACAAGCCAAAGTGGCCTTCCAGGTAAAGTAAAGAACAGACTCTACAGGTGTGGGTGGTGGACTTGGAGCTTCAGAGGGAGGGGGGCGTGCGAGTGCTGGTAGCGTCCGGGCAAGTCGATGGTGGTTGGGACGTGGGTGCATGGCGATATCAAGCAACGACGAGGGAAAGTCTGTGGGCGAGTCTGTGGGCGTGTGGCTTCCCCGGGTTTGGTCTGGAGCTCTGCCATCCCATATTCATTCAATCATATTCATATCCATTCTCGGCACGTCTGTGGTGCAAACAGAAACGAGGGCGAAAGGGGTTTGTGATGCAAGCGTGTGTCGTGACACCGTCGTTAGTGGCCGAGAGCATCGTGTAAATGATAGAGCTTAGGAAATGAAGGAATCGTCTCCAGTGCCCGGGAGACCTGGCCAATGCCGCGGGCGGTCCATGCTCCAAGCTTTCTCCCTCCATGTCAGCACCTTTGAACGGTCTCGGCAATCAGCGAGGGGACGCCCAATGTGGAGAGAGATGGGACATTCAGGGAGGATAAACAAAGGCGAGAGGAACGCCATGGTCGGAAAGAAACAAAGTATGCCATGTCTATCAAGTCAATGACATGCCATGCCATGCCATGCGCTGCAAGTGGTCAACTCAACGGCGCCCACTGCACTCCGCTGCGCTGCGCTGCGACGCACAACACGCCCGTCCACTCCCTCCCCCTCCCCAGACGCAACACCAAGCCCTTGTTGACTTGACACTCGCGCAACCGCATCACTCGCATTCGATGGTGGTCGAAGCGCAAGCAATTACAGCCGCAACTAGATCCGTCATGATTTTTTCATGACCAGGGAATTTGATAAATTGATTCACCACCTAGTTCGAGCACCATAAGCCCTGCGGGGGGGTTGTTAAAACCCTGGCCGAACTAATCCAGGGTAATTTGCAAGGCCTGCTAACACTCGACACTAGAACAGAGAAAGAAAAAAATTCCCCACACTTTTATCGCCCGGGGGCGTCCCGAGAAGGTCTGCGGCGCACACTCTGCTCAACGGCCTCTTTCTAGCCATTCCCATCACCATATTGGACGGGCCACGAGACGATGTTCCGTAATTGAGTGTGGTGGTTGGCCCCTGCCCGGAAATCTCATGTCCCATCTCCTGACCCGGGCCGACGAGGGTGATCCATCCCAAGGTGAGGTCAAGGTGTATCCTCCGGCGCTTCTGTGGACATGCAGGTGAGGGGATTGGAGACGAAAGGCTCATGACCGCGACGACGGACTCCTGTCATGCCCCGTTCAGCCGCAGTGTCGCAGCCATCAGCGCGACTGCGACATGGCATCGTCCGGGCTTCCGTGCTGGGGGCGATGGCCCCAAACGCTCCATTCAAAGCCCTGAAAAATGCCCAGGACCTGACGGAGGCGAAGAAAAAAAAAAGACAGGTCTCGTGCAAGGGGCAATCAAATGGGGCATGTAAAATGGAGACCTCTCGGGGGGCCACGAGGACGCTCCAACGATGGATGAGAAAGACCACTGTACGGGCCTGGCGGCGGAGGCGATTCAACTGTTAGCCGAGGACGGGCGGACGTTGCAATCAGCCCAAGCATATCCCTCGGCTCTGTGAATGCAAACTCGGCCGCTCTCGACTGGGCTGTCGATGCGCTCGCATATCTGCCTTTACCCCAGTGTCGCTACCTTTTTTTGCCCTCCGCGCCATCCTATGTCTCGCCCTCTCTTCCACCTCACTTGTTGCTAGTTAGCCTCTACCTGTTGGAATGAGAGCCCTTGTCTGTCTGCCAGATTAGATGCTCCCGTGAGGGGGCAACCCCCAATAAAGCGATCCACGATGGCGGACACACCGGGCCCGCGGCCCACAACTAGTTCCCCCGAAGAGCCCCAAGCGGCCCAGCAAACTGGTCCAGACGGAGGCTGGCAGGGATGTGCGCGAGCCCTAGGATGGGTCCCAAAGGTAAAAGGAAAAAAAAAATTTAAGAAAAATCTTTCACGGCCGCCTGCCACCAGGACGCGCCAAGCATCGTCGGATTTTTTTTCCTCGCTTTCTTTTTTTGCCATCGTCGAGGTCAGCCATAGGCTGGCCCAAAAGTGGAGGCATGGCGGGGGCCAGATATTCCAGAAACAGCATACCGAGAAGGCTTAAGCCAGGTGACCCGAACATGGGGATTGGGCAGCGCGCTTGTTCCCGTAATCAGGCTATAAGCGAAAGTGAGCTCCAGAAGTAAAAAGGAAAATGAAGATTTTTTCTTCGTTTTCTTCATTTCCCCTTTGCCGTATCTGGGGCCGGCCTGAATCCTCGACGCCGTCCTTCAGCCCTTCCCCAGGTTTGTTAATTTACCAGTGAGCGGGATGTCTCTAGTGAATGACGAGTCCAATCGGATCCATATCCCGAGGAAACGACGCTAGTTCCCAACTGAGGGCGCAACTAGTGGCCGCTTTGACAGCCAATTCTATAACCCTAACCCTCCAAGCATTATGATACAGACAGTGATACATGATACACAACCAGAACAGCCAAGAAATATTTGCGCCAGATTCGATCGATTGTTTGCATACCGCGTCTCTCATCTGCGCCCGAGCGCGCTTATGGCCTTATTTTTGCCCTTTTACTTCTGGCCTTTAGCAAAATTCAAATCTTAGGGCAGCGTAGGGGAAGCACCCGAATCGGGGTGTCATCCATTTTGGGGGGAGAGCGAGGTACGTAGATTTGGGTTCAGGCGAATCGCTGCACTGTGAGTAACACATGCTGTGATTCTGGGCTGGTGTGTCAACAAGCTTGTCTCGCCTGGTGGGGAAGCTTGGTGGTTTGCTCGGAGCGCGGCATTGTGCGCCCAGCAACGAACTCTTCAGCCTCTTGACGTGTTATCTTTGTTGGAGCCATACTTTGTGTGGCGTCTTCCCCTCGATCGCGCACATATTCGGCTCAGGGCCCGAAAATGCTATCTTGCCCTTACAAATTTGGGTTTCCAGGGAGAAAATAGTAGTCTCAGGGGTGCAAGGGAGGTTTGCTGGTTGCCGCCGGGTAACAATGGAACTCTGATAAGATGGCCACTCCAAAGCGGCGCATCAACCACATGTCCCAGGAAGGCATGTGTTGATGGGTATTCTCAGCGGGCCCAAACACATACCAACAAGACTGTAAGCGTCCTTCTCCACGATGTTGTTGGGTTTATTCAATCGAAACCTTGGTACTTGCGTGCCGACTCGGAAGCCGTGTTACGAATACGGTAGGGCGCAATGTGGATGTAGGGTAAGCACGCAAGCAGAAAAAAAGAGTTACATTCATGTACGATTTTTTTTTTATATCTCGGACCATCTTTAACGACGCGAGATTAACCAAAAAAGGCACAAGCGATGCATTTTTCTTGGTTCTCGGCCTGCCTAACTGTGCTCCATAGTTACTCGTGCATGCTTCCCCTTGACCCGGCAGTTGAGTCCATCGTTGCAACTTTCTTCAGCCACGATGATGTGGCCCGGAGCTAAAAACAAAAAACAATGTAAGATGGAACTTTGACATGTCGGCGACTTCATTGACTTTGAAGCCATTGATTTAGTAGGAGGGGTCACCGAGAGGGGAACGACGGACTCTAGCGGCACCGCATCAGTCGAGTCGCATATCGAGTGCCGTGCGTGGCTTCGTACCTACTTCGGTGCCAAATGGGGTGCTGTTACAACACAGGAATGCAACCTATATGCGTGTGTGCGAGTATGAGTTGTACGTGGGCCGAGCTACAGGCTTAGCTTACTCGCTGTTGCGACTAAGACGTGCGTGCCATTGCCATTTGCTCAAATCATGCTTCGTCCCTCAGAGTGAATGAGGGGGTGGGATGGCTCTTGGACGGTCAACTTTCTTTTTCCTTGCTCTATCTCCCACATCCTGGGGTTTCAGCGACGGTACGGACCGTGCGACAACTTGGTGGCGGATGGTCGACGGCCGGAGACGAAAGAAGCAATTGATTTCACCTGATGTACCTGGGCTTGCTGCGAGCTGATCTAACCATGACATATTGCTGAGGGCTGTTCCCTGGCGAGCCTTGGTTATGACTGTATGATGACCCGGTCGCAAGTGATCGACGACCCAAATAAGGCCACAAGGGGATCATCCGGTACGGGCCCGGGGGGGCCCCGTAAAACACGACGCATCGCACTACAAATCTCGATGGCGTTGGAGTTGTTGTCCGTGCCTCCCCATTGATTGCGCCCTCGCGGGCTTGTTTTGCTGCCCTGATGGGGGCGTGGAAATGGAAATGGATGCGGATGTGGATGTGGGCGTGGGCATGGGCGTGGACATTGCTTGCGTGTGTGGGGGGGTAAGGAGAGGCGAGAGGTTGGTGTCAATGTCAGTGTCAGTGTCAGTGTCAGTGTCAGTGTTCCTGCCGTGTGCCTTGTCCTGGAGCATACCCGGCTTGCACACCTGGGGGGGGGGAGGGAGGGAGCTAGGATGCATGGTGCTGTATCTCCCCAGCCAAACATGCAAACAAGGCTTGATTATGCTAGGACTCCTCTTGCATCGCACATCGTCGCAGTCCCGTGACCGTGTTTCCAGGCCTCCTTTCGGTAAAGGGTGCCACCGTCTCCTCCCGCGGCTTGGCTCGACGAGGAAATTGAGCAGCGATTTGCCTGGCTGTGGGGCGTAAGACGCGACTGAGGGCGGCCCAGTAACGACAGTGCAGAGTGCATGCGATGGGCTGGTCGATCCATCCAGGCCTTGGTAGCTGTGGATGTGCCAGGCGACCGGTCCGGTATTCTTGCTGATATCTCTGGATTTGGCTGTTTCAAGCCTCTGTTGACTGGTGTTGCTGTTTGCATGCGCGCCCGCTGCCTGTTGTTTGGCCCTGTTCCACTCGCTGTTCCACAAGCGAGCAGCCCTGTAACGAAGATTGATCAGCGCTGTTCCAGACCACTCACAGGCCAGTCGCAGGCCCCCAGCAACTGCCCCAGACTCCCCCAGAAATTGCCCTGGGCGCACCCCAGATCATGCTCCCCAGACAAACGCTCTGTATGTCTCTGATGAACCATCAGCCATGTCTTAGGTTTGTGCGCCCGAGCTTCGCCAACGTGTCGCTTGCTCATCTCACCAAGCTGCACTCAGCATCATCATCGTAGTAATAATAACAACAATAATCATCATCATCTCACCCTAGCCGTCGGACTCCGGCTCCGGATTTCGTGTTCAAAGCCCCTCTTCCCCTTGCACTCACATATTTTCGCCGCCGCTGTTAGATCGCCGAGCCTCCGTCAAAACTCTGTTTTCTTGGTCGACGCTGTCTGCTGTGCAACACTGTGCTCGGCCTTCTTCCGACCTCCTCCGCCTTGCTCGTCTACGGCGTCCTATTGGCCTTTACGGATCTTCCCGCATCCGTATCAGATACAGCCCTTTCCCCGCCTTCTTTTCTTTGCTTGTCTGAGCGGAGCCAACCTCAAATCCTCACGCCATATCAGCTCAGTATTGACCAAGTCTGACTATGGAGGATTCGGGTAATGCTGTGAAACCCTCGGTGGGTAACTTCTCGGGCCAATTCACGTTGGCTCTCGGTGAGGTTTCATTCGCTTCCACCATTGGCCAATTCCTATCCATCCTTCTTGCTAAGCTAAACCCATTCATCGAGAACTCTGCAACTTGGATGTGGCTACGGGAGGGCTGTGTGTATTATCCCTACAAGTCTCAAGCCACTGATAACTCCAAGAGCAAAGCAGATGGCGCAACGAGCCACACCGGACCTTGGCGCTGCTGCACGTCTTCCCGCAAACAGGGACAAGTCTCGCAGAAGTCTTGCATCAGTCCCGCAGAAGCGCTGCGAATGCACCTGAAGCTTGAATCCAAGCCACTCGCCCAGACGCCCGCCAACGCTGGATTCCTTTCACCGTGGCAGGAGGCCACTGATTTAGTTAGTCGCCATCGAACTCGTAATAGCGGCGGGTCATGGCCTTATCAACAGCTGCTGCAATCGTTTAGTGAAGCCCGAGTGCGATATAGACACCTCATCATGTCCCCGTATCTACGTTTGCCTGGTGGCTCCTGATGCTGCCCGTTCCCTCCCCCCCCCTGGTTCCTGCAAATCGGTGCTCTTCTCGTCTTGGTAACCCGAAATAGTGATTTCACTGTGACTACATCAATTGGCTCAGCCACACATATTCCATCACTCGTCGGTTGGAACTCTGTAGTGTGGTGTCAGGTACTGCTTGCTACTCGAGACTTTCCGCTATACTGTTGCTTGTGTATACGAACTCTCGAGTCAGAATGTGAGTCTTATCACACAAACTCAAAATGAAAAAAACCAGATTGCCTCTAGTTTTCGGTCCTATCTTTGTTTCTACATCTATCCTTGCAAACCGGCCCAAGCGATTGCCATAACACACTGACCCTCCTCTTTGCCTTTGCCCCTTCCAAGCCGCTTAATGGTGTCACTGATACGAGTTGTGCAGCCGGTAAGCAACACGGTAAGCCCCTCGGAGCGAGATACCTACAACTTTGAAGAAACTATCATGCTGCTGGACCAGCTATCCCCACAGCTCTCCACTCAAGGAATTCTCCTTTGGTACAAAATTACCACTATGGCGTGGCTAGGATGCTGGGAGGACTTGTGGAATTGCTAGCTCCTTGGCTTGCCACCTGTGTGATGAGTGGTGTTTTGATACCCCATTGCAACGCTGGAGATGGCCGAAAATATGGCGTCTCTGTCGACTTATTTTGCTACGAGCTGGCTGCTCGGTCATCGAGCTTCCCCGCCGAGTGGAGTTTGCAGCTGCCTGCAGAGAAGCGAAGCTCCCAAACAGCCGGGGTGTCGTAGCGTACTATCTCCGAGTCTCTCCTGCGGCCGACATGATGCCTAGAGTCACTTGGGTCGTAAGAATAGCATCATCAAGCATCTCTGAGGGCGAACAGACGCCTTATCAACCACCTGTCCACTTTTCCCTCGCCCAGTCCCGCACTGTAGCCGTCCCACGCGTCTACGGTACCTCGACGAGGGCAAGCAGCCGTATGCTGTTACCTTGGAGCAGACGTTGCAACGGGATTTGGACGTGCAGCCTTTTGATCCGGACATTGGATCCACCGGCGTACATATGTGCATGCCTCTCTTGTGCTTGACGATGCGCGGCACTACTGTGATGCGACCCTACCTGACGGCCCCGGCCTACTGACCAGTCATTTTCTTACCGGTTGTCAAATCTCGTGGGCGCTCAGAGTGCCTGGGGCCATGAGATGCATCGTAGTATTCGACTTGCTGACCGTCCTCCACCTGGGATGGATGGCCGCCATGCTGGCCGTCGGCGAAGAGGAGCAAGGACGTGCCAATTGCAACCAACGCCTTGAATTCTTGCACTCGCCAGTGGCAATCAGCTTCAGCCTGTTTCAACTGACGCCCACCCAGGGCCTCATGGGCGCGATGCTACAGTGCGGTTGTCTGTCCCGGGGATGACTTCTTTCTGACGGGCGTGGTCCGGGCACTGGGCAGCATGGACCAGCATCATAGTTGGCTCTGCCCTGCATCGCCTGGGATGGATGTGTCGGCAGATGCTCGATTGCGCCCAAGCTGTAATCAAGCTTCTGGAGCTTTATCCATGGTTTTTGTTAGCTTTGATGACGCTGCTGCAACACCCTTTCATCTTGTTGTTTTCTCTCATCTCGTCATCTTGTCTCTCTTCTCGCTTTTGCGATGCTCTCTCCACTTCTATCTCATTGTCGTAACCCACCTAGGTCCAGACCCCTTCTACCTGTACCCTCCCCTCTCCGAATAACCCTATAACAAGGGCAGTTAAGAAACTGCGAGGCATGCAGTACCGGATTGATCGATCCAATCGCATCGTTGCGTCCCGGCGCGTTGTCAGCGATTTGTAGTCCGCAATCACCCCATTGATCGGAACACCCTTCTGTCATAAGTACCTTGCTTTGGGCCCTTTCACCCGGGAGAACATGCCCTTATTCAAGGAGGTCAACTCCCGATGACAAATTTGGCTGCAATAACTCGGAAACCGACCCCCGGAATTGATTGGCATTTTGATTGGGGATAAATGTTCATGTCATGGGATTGCTTCTGCGTCAAAGGCTCAATCCTTCTGAGCAAGGTGCTTGGGTCTGAAGCGACCCCCCTGTTCTATTGGTGTTTTGTTGCTTTTTTCTTTTTTCATGTGAAAGCCCATTGCACTGAGACTATTCGTCCTATGACGCTGTTCCCGTTGATGCAGATAACAAATTGCAGGATCTTCTGGGGCCGTTCGAGATAACGCCCTGCCGAACATTGTAGATCTGGTCATACGTTGCTATCGCTCAAGCCCTCCCGTTGTCCTGTTCTCGAATATCTTTGGGGGCCTCCTGTTGTGCAACTCGAAGGCCCTCCATGCGCTGGCTGCATACAGCATGACATCTTCATCAGCCTCAATCAGCCATTCAGCACAACCCTTCTTTAGACACGCCCCCTCCTGCCCGACTCGGACCGGGATTACAGAAGCACTTTCCTGCAAGCGAGCCTAAATGGACATGGCCCTGGTTGCATACAGGCATCCAAGTCAAGGAGAATGTATTTGATGGTAGACGATCACTTCCTTGGGCAATGCCCGGTGCTGAGCGTTCGCCATCTGCAATGGGATTATTAGGTCATACCCTGGCTTTTCACGATCGGGGTCCGCGACGGCCCGCCGGAGGATGGGGATGACGATGGGCCCCGGAGAAAAAAAAAAGTCGTCGTCGATCAGGCGGCTGAGTTATCGTTTAGAATGAGGTACGAGCGAAAAAGGCCGGATCTTCCCCGAGTTCTCGGCGGCTGGGAGTCACAACCCTGGTTTTCCTCTTGATTTTTCGCCACTTTGATCATCAGGGACGACGCCGCCATGCGGCTCAGGGCCCCTGGAACTGGATTTATGATGTGCTATCAACTTCAAACTTACTGGCCTGGAAGGCCTCTGACGGGGATGCCAAACCCGCACTCTCAAGTTGCACAAGAAAAACGAGTCTTCAAGGATTAATAGTATGCATTAGAGCCGCCGCACCACATGCATAACAATCGCGTTTCGTTACCTTGCAGCGTCATTATTAGATGAAAGAATCCACAACTGTTGCGGTTTTGAGCAACAAAGAAGTTGGCTTGTTGGAGACATCCCTGCCCTCCTCCATGTAAAAAAGCGACGCTGTGGCGTGCTCCGTGAGAAGCACATCATTACCGGCGGTTAGTCCCACAAAGGCAATCCGAGTCAGCCATACAGAAAATCGAGGGGTCATTTCTTTTCCCACCCTTGCAGGTTACGCGCCTCTTTGCGCAGACAGCAAAGTCCTACGAAAATAAATCGAGGCCCGGCGAGAATTCCGTCAAAGGGGTATTACGCCCCGCGGCTGCATCCCGCAAGTTGATCGACCTTGATGGGCCCCCTTGTCTGACGTATCCATGCGCAAAGGGAAATAGAATGGCGGCGGGGATCGCCCACTGTTAATTGGGGAACCACACCGAGCGCTGCCAAGGTACGGTTCAGTGCACAGTTGCATGCTCTAGAGCTGACCTTGGCATTTGGAGGGAACCCTTCGTTAAAGCAAGCGAAGTAGATGGAGACGTCTAAACGAGGTTGAAGCGGTATTTTTTTTTTTTTATCTCTCTCGTTAACCCAAAAAAATATCTCTCTCTAAAAGTAGATTGGAGACTGGTGCTACAGAACTAGGGGACTCGGAATAGAGAACAACAATAGCCCTCAACAACTTGGCCAGGTCGCCATCACACCACATTGACATAATGCAACAAGCTCGCAGGCGCTGTCACTGGCCAGCCAAAGCAAACGCAGAGAACTAAGAACGTGCAAGCAGCACACCTTGACTAATGAGCCCGGCCAGTCTCGAGTGCCTTCTTCCCCATCCACCCCTCCCCACCATGGGTTAATGGTTGCACAACAGCCGCCCACATCCAAATGCATGCACCGTCGGTGTGCAGCTCAACGGCGCTGCCGTGCAACACAACCAGATTCCTGGCCAGTTATGGGAGGGGCGTGTGCATGCCGGTCAGTTTCCCCCCATGGGATGTGTGTGCCAACCACGTCTTCTCTCAACTGGAGTCGTCGCCCCAAGAAGCTGCGAGCTGTGCGCCATCCTGGAGAACCACGGGGCTCCCGCGACGAGACAGGGGACCGTTGTGGCAAACGCCCACACGCCAGGTGGCCGATGTGGTTCGTATCGATCATGTTTGAAAATCCCGAGACCCAGTTTGTCCTGACCGGCTGCATGCAGGGCCCTTTTTTAGTCCTCGTTTAATTGTCCAGATACATGTATGGTCGGAGTCGTTCCCATCTGAGGAGGACCTTGCTTCTACTCGCCATTCAGAGTCGTGCCCGCATCTCCGCCGTTGCAAGAAACGCGCAGCATGGCACAGCGGCACGATAAGGGATCATCCTTGACAGGCAGGTCCGTTTGCGATACGACGCGGCAAAGCGCTATACACAGTACATGAGAAGAGTCTTATCTAATCGCTGGCCTCGGTGTCGTGGTCGCATCAGCCAAGCTAGGCTGCAATCGCAATCGCCTCTGTCTCAACGAATGCGAAACCAGGCCATCCAGGGCCCTTGGAGAGGGCCCTCCGGCCGTCCATCGGGGCCGAAATGCTGCCCCGGCTATCTATGCCCGCGGCGCAAAGGCGACCTCGCGCGGCAATCGGAAGGTGGCGCAGAACATCCGCTTCGCCGGTGCTACATCTCGGACATCGTAGATAAGTACCTCGCCATCATTTTCAGGGTCTCCCGGCTTGAGCATCACCCCGATCTCCTTTTCTATCCTCTCGCAGATGTCGATAAGAGGCGTTTCATCGTCGGCCTTGACCGAAAAGCAGTGGGCGTGTATCAGGGGCAGTTTTGCCTCGGTGTGTGGGGTAAACAAGTCCTCATGACCATGATAAAGACCACAGTAGTTGTGGAGGAACTCAATTGCCGATGCTGGTAGGTTCATCACAAAATGCGAGATAGTGGGAGGGATTGGAACGCTGGTCGGATTCGCAGGTGGGGTGGTGGAGTTTTTGGGTTGCCTTGGAGGTTTGATAACTGCACAATCACCGCGCTTTGATGCTTCGAGCACGAGATCAGCTGCCTGATGGATAAAGGCGTGTCCATCAGCGTTGAAGGGCCTCACATACTGACCGACCTTGGTGGATGCAACCATTAGCATATGAGACTGATAGCACTCGGCCAGTGACAGGGCCATACCTTGTTTTTCGAGATTGCCTGCTCTAGATAGCGGAAACTCTCCGGATTCTTGTCGTTTGCCCAAACAAAAACACCTTTTTTGCCCGCAGGTACAGCAAATGGGCCGATGCCTGCCATGACATCGGCGACTACCTCTCCTGGCTGGAAGAGTGTCGCAATGCGCTTATGCTCTGTGTCGAGCTTGCTGTTCCAGTATACTTTGGAGTAATCAAACTTGAAGACGCAGCCAGCCTCATGAACTTCAACGTCCATGTCGTCGGGGCCTCCTAAAACCTCGTAGGCGAATGTTCTAAACTCATTTTCCGCGCCAACATTGTCAACCTTGTTAATGACCGTCTTAATGTGAGGGTTCTTGTCCATCAAAACTTCGGCAATGATGCTTTTGTATGGCAGATACTGGTTGCGGATGTTGAGATGAGCTGTTCTTGTTAGCACCCTATGGATTGTTACTTGGAGCGACTGTTTATATACATACCAACATGTCCTACAGTGTTGAAACCACTGGGGATTTCGTCATGAAGATCCTCGGGAAGGATGGCCTTCAAGACATCGACTGTATATCTGTGAGCCCGTGATATTATGTGCACATGGTATGAGGGGAACACATACGGTAGGACCAAAAATCGTAGTTAACTTCGAGGTCATAAGGTACGATTTTGATATCGCCTGCCTCTGTTGCTTCCCTGAGCACTGAGCTCCAAGTTTCTGGCACTATAGCCATCCGTGGTCAGATATGTTGTATGATGAAAAATTTCACTCCTGTTTAACAACTCACACGAAGGCTTAATTTGAGGACTCAAAATCATGCATCTTCTGCCTTGAGAAGCCAGAGTAGCGTCTGGATCAGGTTGAATAGGGTTGAAGCGATCGAGAAACAAAACTTCTTTGGTTTTTTCGAGTTCCTTGCGGTACTTGGAAAGTAGCCTGTTATCTTTAAAAGAGGCCGCTGAACCGTTGAGAGTATTTGAGAATAGAGCCCGGTCAAGCGTCTTGGCCGCACGAGCAGCAGCGGGAGCTCGGAACAGGTTCATGTTTTGAAGCTGTGCGTTTTTCTGTGTTTCCTCTGAGTCAGTCTCTTTCTCATGGTAAAGGACTTTCCGCAAGGGTAGAACTAACATCCATACTGACGCCTTGTTCCTGAGGTAGCGTTTGGGTACAAGTCTGAAGCACTGACTCTTCGCCGCGACAGGGATTCTTGAGAGGCTGAAATAAATTTTAGGGCTTGCAGCAAAGGTACTGACTGACTGCACCGCCACATGCACCGCCACGGCTGAGCTAACAGGACTGGCTTTTGGTAGGATGACAAAATACACGGGCAGCGGATCAAGTCTCTGTTCGAAGGAAGAGATGAGAAAATTACTCACAAATTAAAAAATAATTTGGTTATGAACCAAAAAAGAAATTACAATACTTATTCTATTAGAATTTAAAACCATTTATTCTCGTTATTTGGCTCAATTATTTACAAGAATTCTTGATTTAAATATGTGGTAGTGTCCCACCATTTTTGTCACCTAGGCTGCTCTTGTGATATCATGACTTCCGCCAAACTACTGCTGAACCATTCTTTATAAAGATATAACAATTAGTCGAAATTTGTTCCTGATAAACTTAATCCCTATAATCCAATCATTAACGGCTATAGAACGATTGCTTTTTAAAGTCTTTGCACCTTGAGAGCGCTGGTCATGTCAAAAAGGCGGACACTCGACGCGTTCTTTGCACCTGTATCAAAGCGAACTCGGAATGAGGGCGAAGGTGCAGGAGACCAACATGAGGAAGATGTAAGTATCATCCCCTTATTGCTGATTCTAGAGGAAAATACTAAACTAGAGCCTAGGTTGGAAGCTCATCACATCCAAACTATCCCCACTCCATAGCAAATCTCCCATCCTTTCTAAGCAGAGAACTATCCACTTGTCCAACCAAGCCTGCTAGAGAAATCAGCAATGAACCTGACCTGGACCTCCTATATTTTGATTCTTTTATATCAGGCTCAGTTTCACGAAAACTTTTTGAATTTCTTCGCGTGGAATTGCCGTTCTACAGAGTCGAGTACATGATCAAGCGGGGCGGTGTCGAAACCCAGATACAAACACCTAGGTAAAGTGGTCTTGGCGTCGCAGCAAGTGATTTAATTTAATCAGAATATCTAGATGGACGACTGTATTCGGCCTAGATGAGACATCTAGATTTGACGATACTGGCGACGTTATTGACTCGAATCTCCGAACTAAGGTTTCTGATAAACACTATGCCAAAATCCCCCCTCGATCCATTCCTGGGTGTTTAGATGAGCTTCGGAAATGCACAGAAGCCGCTACGGGTTGCAAATTCAATTTTTGTCTTGTAAACTACTACGCAGATGGCTCTGACAGCATCGCCTTTCATAGTGACGACGAGCAGTTTCTGGGCCCCAACCCAGCCATTGCCTCGTTTTCCCTTGGAGCGCGACGCGACTTTCTCATGAAGCATAAGCCTGTGCCTCCAGGTAGCTCAAGTTCACTCGCAATCAACGCCAAGCCCCTGAAGTTACCGTTAGGCAGTGGCGACATGGTGTTGATGCGAGGTAAGACACAATCAAACTGGCTGCATTCAATCCCCAAACGAACAGGCAAGAACCAAGAAGATGGAGGGAGGATAAACATCACATTTCGGAGAGCAATGATCAAAGGTGGAACAGAAAACTATTACAACTACAACGTGGGCACAGGGCCAGTGTACAGGTGGGACAAGCAAGTGCGTGAGATGAGGGCGTGGGAACCATAAGGGTATTGCTTTGAAAGAAAAAAATATGCCTTGAATGGCAAGAACTAATACAGAAGTGGTAATAACAAAACACCTTATTTCCCATTGCGCATCTGAGCCGTTCCATAATGCTGGAGGGCCTTGAGGAACACCTGGTATCCAACCCTCTCGTTGTCCTGAAGACAGAAGATCTCTGTTAGGCGAATCTGCCATGGTGGGTATCCAGACAATTCGAGGTAGGGACCAAAGGTGATCAAGAGATCCGGCTCGGACATAATGCCCTCGGACAACTCGGCGTCGATCAACTCTGTCGAGATGTCGCGGGGTGATAGCTTCCCCTTTTGGGACATCTCCGCAAGAGTGCGGGTGAGATCAACCATGGAATCTCGGCCATCCTGAGAAGAGATAAGGTGTAGTCTCAAGTGTCCCTTGGGGATTTCACCCAAGGGGGTTGGCAAATCCTCTTTATGAGGCGACGTAACGGTCAAGCCCGGGTGTTGTCCTCCAAAGTAGAATGTGAGCTTCTGGTTGACAGCATCATAAACACGCGACATGTGCTTCTTCAAAATGCCTAGGTAATGTTAGATCCACATCGCACATGCCGAACGGGTCATTGTCTATCACCATACCTGTCTTTTCATACACAGAGACCATCGGAATCTCCGCACATGCGCACCAGGTCGCAATATCAGCCACCTCGTCTATTAATCGATCAAGATCGGCCTTGGCCCTGTGGTTCTCCTTTGCCTTGAGGATGACGCTGAGATGCGTGGGCATCTTCTTCAGGGCCATAATGTCCCTCTTGATATACTCTGGGGTGCCGTGGTGATAATAGAATATGGACGCCACTTGATAGCAGACGACGTTCCACATTTGTCGCGTTCGGATGTACAACGAAAAGAGGCCGTGTAACATGGAAAACGTGAGAACGAATAGTTGGTTTTTTAGGAAGCGACGAAGGCCCAGTGGTGAGTGTCGTGTCGTTCGCGAGTTGGAGGATCGAGCAGCTACTTCGTTCGGCGCGGGAAGATATGCCTATACCAGTGTCAAAACAAAGGTTTCTAACCATGAGAGCGGTGCAAACAAACCTGTAGCATTCTATTCCTCTCCTTTTCATCCAAGAGTGTGTGGTTCTGGTGTTCGTCCGCTCGATAGGCGGCACGATCCCGGCTCGTCATCATAGGCATGTTGGGAAGGGTTGCAGCCTCGAAAGGCTGACTGACAGACTGCTAGGGCGTGTTTGTTGGCGAATGCGGGTTGGAGATAATCCAAATATGCAAATGGCCAGTTGTGAGGAATCGCCGTGTTCCAGGAGCAGAGGCCAGGGTTGTGCTGCTCATAAGTAGCTTGCGAGGGTGAGTGGGCAGACGTGGTTGAGTTACCAAAAAGCTGGCTTTCAAGATGTGGCGGTGCCAGGGTGGTTACGTCGTGACATCCACATGCTGGGGTTGAGCCACTGCATTCTTACGACTCCCACCAAATATTAGCATGTGGTGGGCTAGGGATGCTAACAAGTCAATGCTTGGCGCCAGCTCGGAACATGTGGCGCAGCCCATCCGTCTGGAACTTGAAGGCGGGGGCCACCTGGAGCCACCTGGAGCTCAGCCAGGGCCAAGCACGGAGGAGGGACATGGGACTTGATCGACTCGAGACATGGCCATATCCACGAACGGCCGACACGACAGAAACGATCTCGACGACGACGACGAAGCCACCAAGACCGCGGATATACCTTTAACTACCGATGCGACCTCAATCGACGGTCATTATCTCCTAAAACGCTGCGCTCGACCACTGCCCCCCCACATGTAGTCCCGCCATCAACTCCAAGCACACCACCCACCATCTCCAGTTGCGACCATGGAGCGGCCTGCCTCGGGCACCAAGACTCTCTTCCCTAAAGCGCCCAGCTTTACGCTTGAGACCTTCTCTAGCAAAGATTTTATCGTGCGCGACTTCGTTGATAGCTTAGCCGAAAGCGCCGTCCCATTGAACCGCAGATCTGGCAACTCCCAGGCCGCATTCGATCCGAAGCCTCTCATTCGCACATTCGAGAGTAAGCCGCCGCCGGCCCTCCGCGCAAGATATTCCAGTGCTAATTAGTACTCCCAGATGCTCTTTCACAGCTTGCATCTCTCGGAGATGAGCTTCAGGAGAAGGAGTCAGAGATACTGTCCCAAGTGCGCCGCGCCGAAGCCCAGCATGACCAGACCCTCGAGACCCTTGGCCGAAAGCTCGACCAATCCATGAGCTCCTTTGAAGCGCTAGACCTCTCCCTCACACACACAGACTCTGCCCGCGGAATCCCCCTTCGATCAGAAGGTCACGGAAACATTGCTGTGCAAATTGGCGAAAAGTTGGAAGACCTCGATAAGAAACGACGCCGCGCCCAAGATGCGATGTTCCTGATCCAGTGCTGGACCGAAGTCAGTGAGACCGGCAAACTGACATCCCTTCAAGATGTACAGAGACAAGGCGGCTCCGAGAACAAGGTAAGATGCGCCGTCATTGCTCGGCAGCTCATGCGCATCAGTCAACGACTGGATCCAGTTTCATGGGGACATAAGCACACCCTCAAGAATGGTACAACCAACGGTGTTACAATCAACACCAAGGGACACAACACACGAGAGGTGCTCGAAAAGTTTTGCGAAACATTAGAACAGGAGCTCCTACAACAGTTCAACAATAGCTATCGCCGACAAAATTTCGAGGACATGATGGAATGCTCCAAAGTACTCCATGATTTCAACGGCGGTGCCAGTGTCATTGCCATTTTTGTCAATCAGCATCAATTCTTTATCGACCGTGACCAGCTACTGACTGACGAAGTCACATTGGATGGTGATACGTGGGAACAACTGGCTGACCCAGACTCTGAGCCTCCCGGAGTCGAGCCGAGCTTGCAGTCGCTCGTTGATGAAGTCAAGATTGTCATGCAAGAGGAGTCCTTCATCATCAAGCGGGCATTCCCTTATTACGAGACTGTCCTCGTCAAGTTTATCCAGCGAGTTTTTCAACAGTCGGTTCAGCAGCGGCTCGAGATGGTCCTGGACAAGACTAATACAATATCCTCCCTGGCCTTTTTGAGATCTCTACATTCTTCCAGAAGCTACATCAGCTCTCTCGTCGAAGACCTAAAATCTCATGGGTTAACAGAGCACCCAGAACCTTGCTCCGTGCAAATTTCTCAGACATTAGATCAGCAAATGGAGGATCTATTTGTCCCATACTTGGTTGGTAATTCATACATCGACCGAGAAAGGAGGAGCCTGGAGGAAATGTATAGTTCTCTACTATTCAAATTTAGTATATATCATTCGCGGCGCAAGAAGGCGCCCACGGGTTTTATGGCGTCCCTCGCTCAGCAAGGCACACAGCTCATCGCCTCAGCCAAGGATGCCTATATCGAACGACTTGAGTCATCTGAGCTCACACCAACACAAAAGGCCATGATGTTGCGCGTTGCTGGCTTGCGAGAAGAAGGCAGCAAAAACGATATTGAGGTTTCGGACGAAGACGGCGCTCTGAGTGTCCCCAATGCTAAGCGAATGCTAAAATGGCTGGCAGAAAGTGTGCAGCGCACCCTTGAGCTAGGCTCTCAAGTCGATACCCCCAAGGACGTCAATGTTCTGCTCAACCTTCTACTCACAAGTATGGGTCAAGTCTACATAGAGACATCACTCGATGCGGCGCTTGACCAGATCTCTACGATGGAAAACGCCAAGACAGAGCCAGACTTGTCATACCTGCCTGGCGTCCGACCAGCCGTCACTATTACAAGTGTCATGGACAGATTTATTACAATTGTTCTCATCCGCCTTGCGGAGTCGAATACGACAGTTCGAAGAAGTATGGAGGCACAGAAGAAAGTGGCAATCGATAACATCGAAAAGAAGACGAACAATGTCATGAAGGGCACCATTGATGTAATTGCCAACTGGGTGACCAAGTCACTGAACGGACAGAAGAAGAATGACTTCCGCCCGAAAGATGGGGAGCTCGATTCGTTGCAAACAGCGACATGTCTAGGCATCTGCACATTCCTCGGCCGTGCCAACAAACTTGTCCTTCAAGCTATTGATGGTTCAAATGCTGAAAAGTTTTTCAGTGAGTTGGCTCTAGTGATACTCAAGCTCCTCTTTGAGCACTTCAAGAAGTTCCAGGTCAATGCAACGGGTGGTTTAATGGTCACTCAAGATATTTCAAAGTATGTGGCAACGATGCGCGACTGGTCCTTGACCAAGGAGGTCGGCACAGCCGTTGAGATGCTCACCGAGATTGGCTCACTCTTTATCGTCGGCCCCGAAGCGCTGCGTGAGAGGTCAAGGACACTGGCATCTGGGTCCACAGGAGCAAAGGGAAAGCTATCCAAAGTGGACTTCAGAGCGTTTGTTCAGAGACGTGATGACTCGGGTTCAGTGGGGATCCAAAGCGTGTTGTCTGGTCTGTAATAACGGGGGTTTATATAGCGAATGTATGTTTAAGCTTGGAATACGATACCATCTTTATCCATCTATCCACATCTACCCATATCTATCCGTCTATTGCATTTGATTTTAATGGCAGACATGTTCAAAGATCCCGTCTAAGCCCTCCTACCCTGCCCGTCTTTTCTTCGATCATTTCATCAAGAAAGTCGATTAACTCGCAGGTATTGGTCAAGCTGGTCAACTGTATACGCTCCTTTTTGGTCAAAAGTGATGATTTGTCAGCGCCCATTCCTGGTGAGCACATCTCCTGCACGTGGTGCAAGGCCAGTTTAAAAGGCACGGGGCAGCGGGCAACATTGCACATGAAAGTTTCGACGGCTTCCCACGGACAAGCCGAGTAGCCCGCGAACATGGCTGGGTTGGCGAGCAGGCCACGGGCAGACATGAAGCCGGAGAGATTGGTGTTGCTCGGAGACGGCTTGGGTTTGGCAGCTGAGTCCAGGGTGAGGGATGAAATGGCTGAGGAAAGGGGGATGTCGTTGTTTGTAGTCATGGTAGGTTGGATGGGGAGATCGTTAATGTCGAAGACGTCACCAGAGAGGAGAATGGGAAGAGTTCCAGAGTATTTGGTCACCAGAATCTCGAGAGATTCGGTTCGGATAGGGACAGTCGAAGGCGTGGACTTTGTTCTTGGATGAATAGTTACCCAATCGACAAGTCTAGCTTGAGGATGTCCTATCACGGTATCAAGAAAATCCATAGTTTTTCTGTTGTTTTCATTATCTGTGTCAGCCCGTTTCTTCTTCCTATCCCCTCGGTTTAGAACATACCTGAGATCGTCATGGACGCGGATCTTGACGCTCACACTCCGCCCCTTGGGGCTATGCATGTCCTTCTCCATCCCCACATGCCACCCGTCGTTTGCCAGGCGCTGCCTCGTCTCGACAACCATGTCGCACACCAGCTCGCGGTGCCCCATGAGAGCCGCACCCAGCTTCTCGGCGCACGCCCACGACTGAGGACATCCGCAGTTGAGGTCAACGCCGTTGGCGCTCGGAGCAACCAGGGCTGAGGCTCGGGCGAGTTCAAGAGGCACATTTGCGCCAAACTGGACAATCGTGGCGGGCTGGCCTGGTGTAGTGGAGACTGTGAAATCTGAAGTCGCAATGTTAGTGCCGATACTTTGGGGTGGAAGAGTAGGTACATGCCGCTATCACGCGCAAAACTATTCCTGTTAAACTCCTTGGCCAAGATCATGGGCGACCAGCACAGGTCAACGCCATATTTGTGAACTGTTTGTCGAAAGGCAAGCTGGTACGCATGTTAGCGGCAGCCCGCTTCAAGGGACACTCGGTAGTTTTATCACCTTTCCATATCTAACCATGGGAGCAAGAGCATACAAAAACCGATCCTGCTTCTTGGTGACATCGAATATCTTGAGAGGGCTGTCTCATCATCAGTCACTCAACTACCCTAGAGCTGAGGCGATACATACTGGGCGGACTCGCCCTCCCCGCCGATTGACATTTTTAGCAAAGTCTTGGTGGCTCGTTTGTGGATATTTTTTATAGTAAGTGGAAATGGAGGCAAGAAATGCACAGCTGGTGTGTTAACCCTCAGCCGGAAACATCTAGTGTCATAATCGGGCATGAATCATCCAAAAACGAAGTTTTTGTGAAATATAGCGGCCACGTGATGTGAATGGAGCCCCAAACTCACCAACCTGTGTAAAAGATAACAACGAAGGTAGTATAGTTTGCATATCAATTCCTTTGATCGCCTAAATTCAAATTCCTTTTTACATTGATATGATAAAAAAAAACTCCGATTATGAACCCACTGCAAGGACCTCCTCTTTTCCGCTGTCTGAATCAGGAGCAAATATGCTGTCAGCATCGCCCTCAACCTCTTGGACCTCCCATTCACTCAGCAACTTTTCTCTTTCGACAATGACCATTTCAAGCCACTTCTTCTCTGCTGCCTTGCGCTTTACTAAATCCTGCTCTTTTTGTTCGTACGTGTCTGTGAGCCTCGACTTTGTGCTGTACATCAGCTCTTCTTTCAATGTCACCTTTTCCTTAAGGCTGGCTTCAAATCGCCGAAGAGCTTCTTTCTTCCACTTTTGCCATGCATGATGTCCTTGGTCCATGCGCTTTCTCAACGCCAACATGGCGGTTTCGATCTCCGCGTCACCGTCTTTCTTCTCTTGCCAATATTCCCATAATCTCTCATAGTATGCTTCTTCAATATCGTTCTCCTCTGCTGCACGCATTTGAAACTCTCTGTCGAGTTCAAATTCTTTATCTGTGAGCTTGGTTATCATGAGAGTATGGAGATCGAATCTTTCTGTTTCCTGTTTCTTTGCAAGGTCGTCTTTTGCTTTGTTGGTTTCTGCTATCAGCTCGTTACTTAGCTCCTCCTGATCGAGATCAAAGAGCACCAGTTGCAACTCATGTAATTGGTCTAGCCTGACCCTCAGCTCCTGATATTTGAGCTCCACCTCGGTGCGACGAAGACTCTCTTGCCGGGCTCTTTCCTCTAGTTCGCGCTGTCGACGTTCTTCTTCCAGTCTTTCCTGCTCTTGGCGGAGAATTTCAGCTTTCAACGCCTCTTCTCGTTCAAATTCCTCAATCTGTAAAAGAATCTTCCGCAACTCCTCCGCGTCAGCCTGTTCTCTGAACTGTCTCTGATCTCGACGAGTGTCGGCTGCTGCTTTGATATCGTAGAGCTGTTGCATGGTGCAGCTGCAAGTCTTCCAACGTTCACCGCAGACATAGCAAAATTCGGTCCCACATCTGCAAGTCATATGTTGACATGCCTCTCGATGTTCTACTAGGGCGTTGCAATTAAAGCACCTCCTCCAGCCTTCTTCTTGGGCCAATATATTGGTGAGCTCCATGTCCGGATCCCGTTCGCAGTCTTTCCCTTTGTGACCAGGTCCGCGGCAGATAGTACATGTGTAATGGCGACTTGAACAGACACCCTGGCGTTTCTTTGTATCGATGGAGTTCGGTTTGATCCAGAGATCACATCCTTGATGGGAGCAATAGACACGCTCAGCAATGGGGATGTCCCATTCTTGCGCACGCTCTTGAAATGTTTTCTTTAGGTTTGAAGGAACGACCCGGACAATGGTTTGAACGGGAATGGTATTTAGACAACATTTGGGAGGCCACTGCTGCTCGTTTCGGACGGCAGCGGATATGAGACGAACAAAGCAATCGCGGCAATAGCTATGACAGGGAACTTTGATCATCTGCTTTGGTGGGAAGTCGTCGAGACAGGAGACACATTCCCTAAATACTGTTAGCGGATCAATTAGAGACCTCACACGGATGTTCACTTACACTTCTTCCTCTGGAAGTGACTTTTTTAAGATAGAATCGTCACTGATATTTTGAGAGTCATATATTTTGCGAAGGGATTCGATTGTAGATCCAGTAGCGCTGCTCTCGCCTCTTTCATGGCCGCGCTGGAATAACCGAGCGAATATGCGACGTCTTTTAGGTTTGGTGTGCGTATCAACGAGAGTTGACTCAGAAGTTGACTGAGAAGCGATGGAAGGACTGGGTTGAGGCAAGGATTCGATTTGAGGTGGGTTCTCTGGAATATGCCCGTCTTTGGGAATGATGATGGGGAGATATGGCTCCTTGCCTTTTCCTTTGTCGAGCTTCGCATCATCCTCAAGTCTGCGCTTCTCTTTCTGTTCAAGTTCCCGACGATGCTGCTCAATAGCCTGGGCTCTCACATTTTCGAGAGACGAATACAGAATATCAAGGAGAACTGGAGAGGTGATATTGGGGGCTCGTCGCAAGGCACCTGGTGGGTTGTACTCGTGCCAGTTAATGTTGGTGACATCAACCTCGGAGAGGTTGTTAGTGGACCAACGAACTGGGATATCTCGGTCATTCCAGCGGGCCTGTATATTTTCAAGCTCCTGGAAGCCATCGGAATAAAAGTCTATAAGATCCTCTGGGCTAAAGGTGCCGGGCATCACCTGGGGTCTCTTGCCAGCGGCTTTGGCAGACATGGTCATTGAGAGGTGAAAGGCGTTAGTCAGTTGGAAATGGAGCGGACACAAAGGCACCCTCTCGGGCTCGCAGATACATATAGTGGGTGGATAGATGAACGGATGATGGAGTACGAGCGGGTGAGTGATTCGACCAACGATGGACCAGGAACTAGATATACGAGGTGATGAACGATGGATTAAAAAAAGAAAAGGAAGGAGAGGGAAGTGAGCAAATGTGGCGTCAAAGAGTCTAGAAGGCGGTTCGTCACGGTGTGACTGTGACCTGAAAAGGTGGCTACCTAGGTCAGTAGGCTCATTGCTTGGTTTAGCCAGTGGCCAAAGGGGAAATAGCCCTGATTGCAACAAGGCGTGGCACCTCAGTAGACATGGCGGAAGATGGCATGGGCTAGCCACGGTAGGGCATCACAGGACTACCCAAGGGCTTTACCCAAAGGCTTCGCCCAACCAGGTGAGTGAGATGCTTGGAACGCAAATAGCCAGGCCGTTTGCCAACTGCTCTAGAATTAGCCTGGGACCACTGACCAGCAGCTAGCTGAGGCACCCCGACGGGAAAAAGACGCCTTGTAATGGAGATTGACTCAAGTCGCTGTAGGTGCGCAGAACCAATGAGCTCAGTTGCACGTTGTCATGCACACACCTGTCTGCTTGCGTTTGGGTTGCAGCTTAACAAGGGGGGGCAGAGCTCAGCTCTCGATTAGCGCCAGCCTCCCGGTCTATCAAACAGGGAAAAGCGGAGGGGGAGATGGACAGGGAGGGGAAAAAGCGCCTGTAGCCTGTAGCCTGTAGCCCGCTGAGGGGCTGTGTCCTGAATAGTTTGAATTCCATATCAGCACCGGCCGGAACAAGACGGGAGCGCGGATGATATGATGCTGGCTGCCATGCTCATGCTCCATGCTCATGGCTGGGAAGCGAGAGGGGCCCCTAGAGCAGAGGACGAGAACGACGGGTGTTCGGTGATGGATTCAGATTGATTGTGCATAAGCCTGCATGTAATCGGCATGCCCCTGCACTCATGTGCTGTAATGTAAACAAAGTAAACAAGTCCGCTAGTGGCTGATGCCCACTGGCTCAATCCGCAGAGGCACCCATTTTACCATATCGGATGTTTGCTGAAGTTCCGTTTAGGACTGGCCACGTCTGGGCGCGCCTGGGCACGCTAAATTTACAAATATAGTGGCCAGGCAAACTGTACAAACAGCCAACAGGGAGTAGAAGTGAGCCACCCTCAGGCCTCGGGTCATTACAGCCTGAGGAGGGATCTGCGCCCACGCTTGACCGGGCGTTTTCCATGTGTGGGGAGATCTCTCCACTAATATGCACTGATGCCATCTTGCACCCAGAGCAAGACGGTTTATTTCCGTTATGGGTCGAACTGACTGGTCTGCTTTCCGAGGCGGATTTTGCATTGTCGCACTGCATACCTAACGACGATAATGATAGCACACAAAATGCAAGACCACAGGATGAGAATCAACTCGTCATCTGTAACTTCCTGCTACTTGAAGTGAAACATGGCTATTTTTCTTGAATCAAGGCTAAAAGTTGCACCGCTTACGCTGCCACCCCACCATCATCATGATGTAGTATTTGGCCGCCTAAAGCCCGGACCTTCCACAGCCCCCCCAACTGATCTTGATATCCCACACCCGATAAACCAGTTGGCGGCGGGCTGGTCACACACAATAGCGGCATCTTCTCCTCCTGTACGATTCATGGGATTATTTCCCTGATTGGTACATGGGATTGACAACCTCTGATTCATATCCCCCCCTGAAATAAAATTTCAGGAGCGATGAACATCGGATTTGGAGCCGTTGATGGTGATTGGATGGTCTGGTCGTTCACCCTCGGCCAAGCCTCTGGACGCGAAGGGCCGAGCTCCACCAATTCCAAGCCCGAAAATTCCATTTCACAGCAGTCATTGTAGACCTCACTTGGAACAAGACGATTAAGAGAGAAAAAGTCACGCGGAATTGTAACCCCAAATTTCCACTCACTTCTAAAATGGCTCGATATTCCGGTTTGCAAAAAGAGGTTTTGGCCCTCTACCGCCATTGCCTTCGTGAGAGTCGGAATAAACCGCAGGTCAGTACTGACATGCCAGCGATTCTTCCTTCTCAAGCTCACCATGTATTCTCAGGAAACCAGATCGCACTTTGAGTCCTTTGCAAGGTAAGAGTTTTGCCCAAGGTTTTCATTATAGTATTTAAAACTGACTCGACCCCAAGGGCCGAGTTTGATCGCAACCTGAGCCTCGACAAACGTGACTTTGCAGCCATTGAGTTCCTCTTGCGCAAGGGTCGCCGCCAACTCGATGTCTACTCATCGCCGGGCATCAAAGATATTAGACCCTAAATATTTTGAATTACCAATCACTCGGCATTTGCAATCGCAGGAGCTGTCTTCATTTCCTTCACTCTAATTTTTGGGGCCTGATGGCCTGCTCCTGGCTCCTTCCTCCGCCGAGCCTTGGGAAGGTCATACCTAGCACTCGCCACTCACCACTCACACTTCCCTTTTCTTTGGATTTAACACCATCACGCCTATTCTCATACCGATTCATGTTCGGAGCTCCAAAATCTCTTGATGCTACTACCGCTACCACCGCTACCACAGCTACACACCTGTACTTTTTGAATAACGTCGCCCATCTATAAAAGTTTGCTTTGACGTCTGCTTCAGGATGACCTCGCCAACCCCGGCTTCTATCCTGCGAACTAGCTTAACCAGTTTTCATGATGCACCGCAAACTCAGGAAATACGCTCATTCGAAAGACTTCGCCCCAGGCCCCGTGTACTTACTCTGTCTCGACGTCCCAGGCGTGCGAAGTATCCCAGGCAAAAGACTCGAGGGCAACGCAAATCCCGGAAGCCTGACGAAGTCGTATCGGAGCTAGATCTTTCTGATGGTGATGCTAAGCGCCGTATTGCCGTTAATAACGACGTTCCGGTTGATGGGATCACTTGTATAGCTGAATCACTGGCAATATCTGGGTCGAAACGGCATCATGAAATGATGAATGGAGATGAAAATACGGGACGGGTCGAAACAACCTCTACTTCTAACACTCCTACTACAAACAGATTCTCGAATTACACAAAATTTCGCCCTCGTGTTGGAATTACCAAGAGTAAACAATACTCATCTAATGCCTCTGACGAGTCAGCTTCCAACCTGGCACATGGTGCCTTAGACTCCTCTCGACGGCTTGAGGCTGACAATTCGCTTGTGGAAGCGATTGCACGAAGTCTTGCGCAACAAGTTTACTTGTCATCCATCAAACATCACCGAATGTTTGACTATCGAAACCATCAGAACTTGGAGAAACAGTTCCTAGACCATTCTAGATGTCCATCTCAAGCCTCAAGCCAGAGACAATCGTTGAATGATTTTGCACAGAAGATTGAGAAATGTGCGGGAAATATCAAAGCGAAAGAGAAGCCAGAAGCCCTTGCACCGACTCCAGCATGGTCTGACGCGACGATTCGTACCATTTCTGCCCTGCTCCCTTTTCGTTCCGAGTTCGAAGCCGCTGGCTTGGCGGTCACTTCTAAGGACCAAGCAAGGGCTCATTCTCCTTGTGGTATATATAATGTGGTTGGACGGACTCAAACACTGGATTCCAGACATCCTATTAAACAAGCAAAATTTGGACAGTTGGATGGGCAAGGTGGCAACCTAGATTCTGGCACAGAAGCTACTAGCATGCAGAATGCTATCAGCAGAAGGAAAGATATAACCATAAACGATACTACATTCCATCAGGAAAAACAGCCACTGGAAAATAAATCAGGCCAAGACCAATGCCTCCCTTGCGTCTCGGACCAGATTCATCGATCTGATACTTGGGGATGTCTGCAGTTGATGCAAAAGTCTCAACCACGACTCTTAACCTCGAAGCCCACGACCAAAGGTCAGGATGTTAGTGCGGATATTGAATCGAAGATGAATAAGACTTATACCAAGTCTCCTGCACCTGACTGGGCGAATCTCACTCCTCCTCATATATTGTACCCAGACCATTATCAACAAACAGTCAATAACAAATACAAAGGAATTCTCGGCCAAGTTATGCAAGGGAAGTTGAATAAAGACGCTTCATTTCCTTCATTCTTCTCAGGACTGCCCCGAGCGGTGTCGTTATCAGATTTCCATCAACACCCTACAGTGTCAACCGGACAGGGTCAAAGGACAGGATCGCCTCAAAGTGAGCATTTTCTTGGAGAACACAGCCCTCTAAGACACCAAAACCGAGCAGTGAAGCTTGCTGGAGGGCCAAGTAAAAGTTTTCATCTGGCCCATTCATTCAAAGATTTGAGACAGCAGAGCTTGATGCATATTTCTCCCAAGCGCTATCAGAGCATGCCTACACACAAATCATACGAAGATCTGCGGACCATAGCAGCGAAAACAAAATCCCTATCAGATCTACTCTCTACGCCAAAGAATACGACGGAGAATGAACACAATGAAGAATGGACAATTGAGCTGGCGACTGGATCATTTTTGGAGGGCAAGGGTTCCAGAAACGTAACCAAATTGCCGGCGCGAAAGCATAGCCCTGATTTTCAGCAGCATAAATTGTCCCAACAGGCCGGGCTTAGTCGCCAAGGCTCTTCAAGCAAGAATTTGGGTCGACCGAATATTCCTCAAAGAATATCATCCGCCAAAGCGAACGTCTTATTTCTTAACCAGGGACCTGATGAGAGCGGCATTATGGACCGTGACGTGTTGAGAGGTCTTCGTATTGCCGTCGCTGCAGCATGCGATGAGAAAATCGATGCCTTTATTAGCGCAAAAACGGGATTGCAGATTCGAAGATTTCTTGCAGACTTGGTGCTGTTTGAGCATTTGGGCCATGATACCGGTGAACAGCGAGCGAGGAGAAGGGCTGAAATTAAAAATGTCAAGCGACGGGTTCGGCGTGCTCGGCAGATGAAAGAAGTTGGCTTGGCGGTGTCGTAAATGTATATTATTGAGTTCGGCATGTACAATTTAGCTATGTGACTGGTATCATGACAGGTCTTACTACTTGTGTTTCTTGGTGGAACATGATGTAATTATTTATACAAGCTGCAGGACTCCAAACTGCAACGAATTGCATGAATATGGATGAGAACAAGAGTTAGAAGAGAAAACTGGAAAACAGTATTTGGCTTGCAGATGCTTTTAGATGCTGTTGAGGTGAGACTGGAACTTGGCTTAAAGCGTGCTGCGTCTACCTGGATGCGGGGGCAGTGCACGTATCAGTCATCACATGCCTGATCAATCCCTGGCCACTGTAAACGACTCCAACCTCCTTCACCATCACTTGTACTTGTATCAACAGCGCCATTGCCTCCAAAGTGATTTGTCGCGGGCCCGCCCTGATTGGCGAGAGAGCTTTCCACTGGCAGCTATGAACGCCCTTGACCCCTCCCTCGCCGAGATCCAGGCCTCTCGGGTCAACTTTACTCGCGCTAACCTTGGCGAGCACTTCTGGCGATGCTGGTCACGCCAGTCTTGTGGTGGGTGCCTTGATGTTTCCCAGTGCAGTTGGTGTCCATTTGTACGTTGAATTTTCTCGTGCCCTCCCCCTGCCCGTGCGCTGTTTTCGTTTCCGTGCTCATCCATCATGTACGTGCACGCAGACGGCCAGCTGCGTCCCCAACGTGCACTCCATTCCAGCCCTTGGGCCGGCTTATGATGAACACATATGTCCCGACCGAAATGAGCGATGGGATATTCGCACACGGCCTTTTGGGTGCAACGCATCGACCATTACGACACTGGCTTCTATCGTGTCAGTCCTGTCGACCCTTGCCATTGTTGCGCTGGTCATTGGCATCGTAGTCGGCATTCAACGTTTTCGTCGCTTCAACAAGCGACACCCAACATGGTGGCCACGCTTCAGGCGACGCTGGCAGAGAAGGCTACTCTTCCAGGACCCCGAACGAGAGCCTCTTTTACCAGGAAGCTGGATAGACGAGCCTCATGACAACCGGGCCTAGGCCAGGGCGGTTGTTCACGGCAAAGGAATTTGGTGCGACTACGATTACATAGATTTACGGCCAGTGTGAGATGGACGAGAAGGTATTGGCGGAATCATAAAATTTTGACATGCCAACAAAGCTTCAACCAGAGCTCACGGGCGGGATAATGGCTACCTCATCTGATTCCTGGAGAACAACATCACCGGCACCATCGTTAGTAGAAATATCTACATAGTCAAGGTTGACGGTAACGAGGCAGGAATCGAGAATCTTTGCTTGTATCCCAGGATACCTTGACTCCAGCTCGGCGAAAAGGTTACGCAGGGGCAGCGTTGCGGGAAAGGCTTCATAGTCTTTGCCAGTGAAGGAACTTGCCCCAGCAAAGTACAGAATATTAAAGTGTCCAGGAGGGGGCTTCGGTGCCGACATCACTGCTTGAGAAGCCTATTGGAGTTCTTTTTACGAGTTAGCTTCGTGTTCCATGTAAAGACTTGGTTTGAAGAAAGCAGGGTATTTGAGGTTTGGGTCAGAGATCTTGGTGATAAAAAGGTACATCAATGTGTATTTCAGGTAATACATGCTATTAAAACATCATACCAAACATGGGAGAACAAAAATAAATGAGATGACTTACTAAATGGGTGACTGAAAGCTTCACAAAAGCCTGCAAGTATTTGAGTGAATGAAAGAGTGAGTGAAAGAGAAAAAATTGCTGGTTATCGCCCCGCCCAATTTGAGGAAGTCTGTGTTCACGTGACTGGACATGGCAGCAGGGTTGGTGTACTTCGTCATGGGGTTGTTCACAATGTCCTAGAGGACCAGAAAAACAAGGCTGGGGGAGAATAAAAAGGTAAGAACGTAGTGATATCGTGATCGTGAAACCTGCATCGATTGTGGTCGAAGAGCTGTATAATACTCGGGCGAGAAGACCTGAAGGTAAAAAAAAATTCACTTTTCGTGGTCGGATTCCATGCTGCAGAAGAACTGTTCTGGGATTCGCAATGCCAGATCCGTGACTCCTCTAACAAATGAAACTGAGGTGCGGATGACGCAGCCCCAGGCAATGTCCCAATACAAGGCGCGCCCGCCCTGTCATGCAAAGACCATCCGTCGTCCACCGTCCAAGCCCCTTTACTCCTTGAACACAACGCTTATCGAAGTCGTCGGGCCTCACGCTCGGACTCGAGCAGGCAGAGAATGTCATCCTCACGAACTGTACAGAAAGAATTGAGAGTCAGCACCGCAATTATACCTCTTGGTTGTCTAGTGTATCGTCGAGGGGTTGGGGGAAGACGAAGGTGGGAAATGTCGTTTGTGTGTGTCTGTGTATCGTACCTGGGCCCTTGACGTTTCGGATAATGGATCGGGTCTGGTCGTCCATGAACTCGACGCGCACCTGGGTGACACCACCACGAGAGCCTAGTCAATTGTTAGGTTCATGGTTCTCTTCTTCGTCGAAATCCTTTTTTTTTTATTGTTTTAGGACATCGAATTTATCGTGGGGACGCACCGGTTCGGCCGAGCACTCGGGTAACCTTGACAAGCTTGACGGGGGTCTTGGAGGAATCCATTTTTGCGACCTGGTGAGAGTGTGAGCTGCGAGGGATGCGTGGGTGAAGAAGATATCGAGGGCGAAGACGTACTGTGAAAAGATGTGGACTGTCGGTGGTCGCGGACGTGAGCTGGAGAATGAGGCTTGATTGGGACAACTTTTTTTGGTGAGATTGTCAGGGTTTTCGTGCGCCAAAGCCCTTACCCCACCACCGCAGCCGAAGCCAAGCTGGTTTGCTGGGGGATTATTATTCCGATACCGACGACCAGGCTCGGAGGATGCCTAATTCCAGCCACAGTGGCAGTGCGTGAGGCTGTCAGATTGTCGGTGGCGGCGTCAATGGTCTTCACCAGTTGCTTGTTTGTATTTGTAACCAATTACGGGAGGGAGCAGTCGCAATTCATCCAAATGAACATCTCGATCATCACAGATGGGAATTATGATTGTAGGCCAAATAGCTTTCAATAGGGTATCTGTGCATCTATGCAATTCATCGTCATGTCAATTTCATAACACGCTCTTCAAGATCCTTCACCCAGCCCTCCATGATTGTCTTGTTGCTCTCAATGGTAGCTGTGTTTTCCTTCATGGCTTCTTCGATAATTTCGAGACCCTCATTCCATTGCTTCAACTCGGCACTCATTTCTGCCTGCTCCTGCTCAATACGGTCCAGGGTCTCGCTGGCCGAAGCCGCATCTGCGTGCATGACTCTCAGTGATCGTAGTCGATCAAGCAGGGGAGGAAGAATAGGGGTCAGGTTTTCAATAGTGGGCAAGATGCCGTAGAGTGCATTGATCTTGGCTTCTTGTTCGGACTCTTCTGAGGGAGGAGATGGGGCATGTCGACCGAGCTCCTCTCGCAGAGCCTTCGCCTTTTCCCGAGAGTCGTTAAGCTTGTCCTGCTCAGAGGCAAGAGTTCGCACTCGGCGACTAATAGCATCAAGATTAGCCGTTGATGCCTGTGCCAGGGTCGATATTTGTTTATTCATAGCGTCAAGAGTCGGGAGAATTGCCCGAGGCAGCCCATTAGCATCTGCCTCTGGCATCAACGAGGAGCTAATTCCCAGTCCCCGTTCCAACATAACAAGCCGACGGTCAAAGTCGGCGGCCTTGGCAAGGGCGTGGCTTTGCTCATACGTAGGAGCATATGTAACGGTATATGTAGCATTTTCGCCATCCGGAATTATAGAGGGCCCCTCCTTTCCAGTTGCTGCTCGCGAAGTCGGCAACTGGGCAGTGGGTCGTGAACCATTAGGCTTGGAGATTTCGTCAAGAACCTGACTCAAGGCGACCAGTCTCTCGTCGTTGGTGGCGGGATCATCCTCCTTCTCTTCTGAGGCTGCAGCTTTTCTCTTGGCATATTCGTCTTTGACCTCGGCCACCTCTCGTTGGAGGCGGGCAATTCGGCGCTCCAGACTCTCGTCGTCATCATCATCGGAGAGATCGCCAAGCTCCTGAGTCCCGTCCTGCAAGATGCGCTGTCGGCGACTTGACGCCTTGTACGACTTGCGCTTCCCATCAACTCGGTCCGAGAAGTCCACATCTTCGGCGTTAACATTTGACGGCATGAAACGGGAGCGAGCTTCGTTTATCCTCAGGCGTGACCGCGAGATTGCAGCAGTGTCATCTTCAATATCATAGAACTCGTCATCGGATTGGGTGCGCGCTGCGGTAGTCTGGAACCTCAGTGAGAAGATGTTTGAATGCGAATAGAATTGGTGGAAATACAGGAACCGTCGAGTTATCGTCTGTGAGATCGGGGGTTTCGTAGATATCTGGAGCGGAATCCTATATGGACGGTCAGGAGTAGCAAATAACTTGTCCTCTCGAGGAAGCTCACAAGATCCGGCAATGCCGCGTATTTCCGGTTGAGGGCCATTCTCTATTGCTTGAGCGAGCCTGCGCGATGCTTTAAACCGTGAGAAGGGTCCTGGTCTCCCCAGGCGGTGGCAGAAATTGCAGACAAAGACAGGTGGAAAGCCAGATGGTCGTCGCAAACGAAGTCTGATGGCCCGATCGGCAGGGGGGGCTTTAGTGGTCTCCTGGCACTAGCTCAGGCATTCGGTGACCTGTTAATAGTGGTTATCCACCGTCCAGTGGTAGAGGCGGGGGAGCTCCACCGCCTCAGCCATATTGCCGAGCGCGTCCAGTCCAGCGACGCGTTTCGGCAAGCTACCGTTGCATCTGCCGCACATGCACCAACCAAAGCCGACAGCCGGAGCGCCATTCGATGACCTGGAGTTGCAGTGCAGGATACATTGATTTGCACATTCCAGCCCGCTTCATTTATTTGATGGGCAGCCTTCTCTGATATCTGACAGAGGTTTCCTTGACAGGGGCAGCCTGGCTTCACTACCCCGTCAATCGCATTTGTTCCTTGACCAGTGCCCCCATCCGGAAGCCTGCATATTGGGGAGGGTTGCACAGCATCTCGCTGTTTCGGTCGCATCTTTAATATCTGCGCGGACGGCTACTCGCAGCCCAATCAGCTATGCCGATGAGAAGGGTGGGACTGACCTACTCCCAGCGACCAGAACCGCTTCTCAGTCGGGTGAATAACAAGGAGAGACTCAAGCTGGAGCAGAAGGTGGACGACGATGCCCAACCCATGTCCAGTGCCGATGAGGATGAGGGGACACCGGAAATCTCAAAAGTGACTCAGCCCCTTCATCATGACTCTCCTCCATCTCCCAATGGATCCTCTGATTCCGAGCCCGGCCAGGCCTCGCGGGGTGCAATCAAGCGAACGTCGTTTGGTACCTCGAGAAACCAATCGCGTGAGAGGGGTACTAGAAATGAGCGTTATTCTAATAGAAAGGCCCCTGTGGCTAACACCAGAGACGTAGCATCTCCTGGCCCCGGACGACGCAAGTTCGATAGTGGAGAGTCTACCCTGAAATCAAAACCATCCGCTTCATTTCCAAGTTCAGCTGAACATCTCACAAATGAACATGGATTCACAAAGAAACAGCCTGTAAAGACAAAGTATGGGCAAAAGTACGGCAGCTCTCAGGAGTCACAGACAAAGAAAGGTTTCTATCCAATATATTCAAACCCGCCCTCACGACGCCTTTTGCTAATACCATCGCAGTTGTGACTGGCCACAAAGCCAAATTAAAAGCTCCAGACTCCTTGGATAGCCCAAAGAAGTCGGCCAAGTTCCGTGCCCCTTCGGACCCCATACTTGAGTCGCCATCAAAAGGTCCACCTCGGTTCATTAGACACTCACAAGACAAAGATGATGATTCAGAAGCCATTTCGGATCCCCCCCCAGTGCCCAACCGCGTCATACGCCAGACGGCACCACAAGGCTTGAAAAGAAAAAATAGGGGCAACATTTGGAAAAACAACAAGCCACCCCCAGAGAAGCGTGCTAAATTCCTGATACCTGCAGACCTTCCAGACTTCAGTCTCAGCCAGGACAGCCAAGGAACCGACGACCAATCGAAGAGTCCATCGAAAAGTCCCCTTCCTCTTCTATCAGATCTTTCTGACTTGTCTGACCTTTCCGACATTGACGAACCAAGTGGCTCTTCGTCAGTGGCAGAGGGCATAAAAGCTGATATTAAAGATGATGAAAAGTCAAAAGCAGCTGCCACAACAGCTTGTCCTTGGTGTGGTGATATTGTATCAGAAACGCTCCTGAAAGAATTTTCCAAGGGTAGACGGATGGATGTAAGATTACAGAGCAGATTCTGTCGGAAACACAAGAAGCAGACGGCAATGGATACTTGGCGTGAAAAGAAATATCCAACTCACATCCCATGGTCCGACCTTCAAACTCGATTTAGGGGGCACCATGAGTATCTCCTGCAAGTGGTCCGGGGCGAGCCGTCTCACTTCCGCTCCATCTTGTCTGACAAGATAGAGACGGGCAAAGCCCGCAATCTCAAAAAGGAGGATAACCTAAACCCCGGGTACTACGGGCCGCGTGGCTTCAACCTCATGTGTGACTACCTTGTCGGCGAGTTTGGTGACCTGTTGAAAGAAAGGGCCGTGAACGACCGGGTGATTGCTGGGCGTGGGTCAGCTGCCTTTATCGAATCTGTTCTGGTGGCAGAATTGGCTGTACGACTGATACAAGAGGACATGGAAGTATCGATGGCAGAGGCACGGGCTATATTGGAGGAGAGCAAGGCAGTCGGTGAAATGATACACGAAGATGCATAACTATTGTACAGATGGGGGTACAAGACCACAACGAATAGCGCCTTGCCTTGATGCGTCAAGTGCGGCGATCTAGCGTATTTGGGGCAGCTATGCCAATGACTGATCGGAATCAGATAGAGAGCGATGCGTAGCGACATGTATATATTGTGCTGCTGCTTGTGACCATATTGCATTCATCATTTCATTCATTCATCCGAGTCTATTCTATTGAGCTGATCATGTCCCGAGTCATCTAGCTTATAGAAGAGCCGCAAACGACTCGCATGGAGCTAGCGTGACAACTCCAGAGTTGAGATCCTCAACGGTCCTGCCGTTGGGGCTAATCAGAACCTCTTGTACCTTGGCTGGTACCTTCCACTCGACAGGTTCCGCCGCGAAGTTGCACACAATTAGGGCCGCATCTCCGTTCTGAGCCACCCGCTTATACGCAAAGACCTTCTCGTTGGTCTCATCAACCAACTGAAAGTCGCCGTATACGAAGATGTCCTTGTGAGCTTTGCGGGTATCGAGAACATTGCGGTAGCAGCGGTACACCGAACTGGGGTCGTCAACCTGCGAGGCTGCGTTAATCTCGCGGTAGTTGTCGTTAACTCGCATCCATGGCTTGCCACCCGTGGTGAAACCGGCGTTCTCGGACGCATCCCACTGCATGGGCGTGCGGGCGTTGTCGCGAGACTTCAGCTGGTATTCCCGCTTAAGAGCGTTTAGGGTGGCCGCGTCAGCAGTGTCCTTGAACAACCTGAATTCGCCGCAAGGGGTCGCAAGTCAGCCTTTTAGTTTCCAAAAAAGAGTCATGTGAAGACGTTTATGGAGACAACTCACTTCCAATGCTCGAGACAGTCGATGTCTTGGTACTCCTCCATGCCCCAGTCTCTGGGTAAGTTGGTCATGCCGATCTCCTGTCCCTGGTAGATAAACGGTGTGCCGGACTGGAAGCCCAGGAAGATGGCGATCAACTTAGCGCTTGCGGCCCGGTTCTCTGGGCCATCGTGCACGAAACGGCTAATGGCTCGTGGCTGATCGTGGTTCTCGAGGTACAAGGCGTTCCAGCCATCGTTGTCGATCATAAACCGTTGCCATTTGTTTGTTATCTCCTTAAGCTTAGACAGCGGCCATTGCCCAGGAGAAAACTTGCCCCTTTCTCCGTGATCGATGTCCATACTAGAAAGGAATAGTTAGCAATCTGGTAAGTCAACGAGATTGCTCTGGATTGGGGATCGTCATCTCACAGCTCAAAATGGAAAATCATGCTTAGCTCGCCACGGTCACTGGCCACTGCTCCTATCACCTCTTTCTCGTCATGGACACATGGCATCTCACCGACGCTAAAAGCGTCGTACTCCTTGAGAATGTCACCAATCTCCTTGAGATATTCGTGGAGCCTGGGGCCACAGGCGTAGTATTCAGTCCCGGCTAGCACAGTCTTGTTTGAGTCGGGATATGCAAGATTCTTGCTGACAAAGTTGATGACATCCATTCGGAAGCCATCCGCTCCGCGATCCAACCAGAAGCGCATCACCTCGTGGACCTTGGCGCGGACCTTTGGGTTCTCCCAGTTGAGATCTGGCTGCTCCTTACAGAAGAGGTGCAGATAGTACTCATCTGTGGTCTCATCGTATTCCCACACGCTCCCTGGCCAAAAGCGTTAACCATGTACCACCATTGCGGAACTAGGGGCGAGGGGGTTGGGGGATGATTTTACCTTGGAAATGGCCCGTCCAGTTGTTGGGTGGCTGCCGGTTGCCGGCCGCATCGTATTTGGCAGGCTTCCAGATGTACCAGTCGCGGTAGGGGTTGTCCTTGGACTTGCGAGACTCTTTGAACCACTCGTGCTGATCACTGGTGTGGTTCATGACCAGATCCAGGACTAGCTTCATGCCGCGCTCGTGGAGCTTGTCTCTGAGGGTGTCTACATCGCTGACATCTCCGTATGGGGGGTAAATTGAGTAGTAGTCACTAATATCATATCCCTAAGCAGCGGTAAGTTAACAATGGCGAGTGTCTCTTTGGCTGGTCGTATCCCACGTACCATGTCAATTTGGGGACTGTCAAAAATGGGCGACAGCCATACGATGTCGACACCAAGATTCTTAAGGTAGTCGACCTTGGAGATGATACCCTTCAGATCTCCTGTTCCCGAACCAGTAGAATCCTGGAAAGAAGCCGGGTACACTTGGTACACCGAGCTTTCCTTCCACCAAGTCCGATGTTGCTTAGCCGGCACACTCATTATTTTTTTTTTTTTTTGGATGATCTTGTCTCAACAAAGAGTTTGTCAGTGGCTGGTCTGTCGTGGCACGTTGCTGGATGGTCACGCCAAATGGCACACAACAAGCGGAAGCGAGATACGGCACAGGTTGTTCTTCGAGACGGCTGTCTCGCTTGTGTCAGCTTTTCTTTTTTTTCCTTGCGTTGCTGTCTTTTATTTTTCTCCTCTTTTTTTTCTTTCCTTTTTGCTAACAGCCCAACCTCTTGCTATTGTCGGTCTCCTGTACGGTGCAACTAGCGTCTGTGTGTGTCAGAACGGCGGCGGTCACGCAACAGACTGACTTGGTCGATTTGCGCAAAACAACCAACGGGCTGGCGGGGACTTGTCGAGTTGGCGGGGCTCGTGGGGTTGCTAAAGGGTCGCTGGTGGAGGCGGTTTCGTCACAGCGAGTCCTTTGGACCTTGGGAAATAGCTCAGAGGAGTGGGACATTGTGAGACCATCTCAGTGGCGTCTCTGATACTAATAGGTCGTCACGGAGTATTTTCCGGAGATTTCGCAGATCGTGAGTTGTCGTTTTCTAGCCCCTCACTCGTCGACATTGCAATTGCGAGTTTGCTTTATCAATGAATCTATGACTCGGCTCCCTTTGCAGTATCCGGCCTCCCCCCCGCCGGATCGTCGGGCGCTGACGGAAGTCGATGACTTGTCTCCGTCAATCAACCGTCTATCACATTTGGCTGCCAACCAGCCTGTGTTGAGTGAGATGCAACCATGTGCACGACCCCTCTGATTGCCTCCGACCTGACGGCGGAGGAGTCTGGGTACTCCTTGTCTTGTTTTTGCATTTGAGAGGTTGGACAAGGATGGGCTTGTCTCACAGCTGTGTTGAACAAACGAGCGGCTCCTTGGAGATGCAACCGCCTGTGGTTTCTTTTTTTCCACCTGGTTTCCACCAACACGCGTTTTCTGCTGTCTAGAATTCTACCTCCGCCATCATGTGCCATTTCTGAACACTTGGACTCAGTTGTTTGCACAATTGCGACAGGGAACAGGCATTCTCAATGACAAATCTGATAACAAATAGCCCAATCTCGATAACATGGCATACGAATACAAATACGATTCTATTCTATTCTTGGACCACTGCCTTTTTGTCAAACACTACGATTGCGACAGCGACAGCGGTAGCGACAGCGACATACTTCCCCAGGGGATTCTTACGGTTACGAGTTCGGATGGAATTTCCCACTCAATGTGGGGACGGACCGTGTCATGCGCCCATGGCATGGTTTCCCGACTCGCGAGGCAATTGATAACCTAAATAACACGGGATCCAATTCCTAACCCACTATTGATGGATTTTGAAGAGGAAGTACGAACCACTCGCCGACACCAGGTTTGTGGAGAATATCGCGATAATTCTCTACGTCAGCCACCAATGGTGCTTGTCGGTGCGACAGACACGGAAATGGCTCTAATTAAATTACCGCTAAGCCCGGTGAGGGGTCACATCGCCGGCTTGGGGAAATTATCGATCTACATAATCGGAATTCAAAGTTTATCTCTGGAATGAGAAGAAATGACTGATTTTTGTTGAGGATAGGGCTATACCTGTGTCGGAAGATCTAGATCACCAAGTCCCTACTTGACAGGGCCTCAGTTTGTGGCCTTGATAAGCGATCGAGCCTTACACTCTTCAAAGTACTTTTTTTTCTTTATTTTTTTTATGTCATGAATAGGGTTTTTTTGTATCCAATGGCGTCATCCTACCTGCGCGCCATCTGTCATGGAGAAAATTGGGGTTAACAGCATATCTCGCCAAATGGCCTCGCCTCGCAGTGCGGCCGGGTTAGTAAATGACTTTGCAGTTCTCAGTCGGTGCGTGCCCACCCTAGATGGGATGGGGGCAACAAGGCAGAGAAGCCCCGCTGGGGTTGGGTTTCAAGCTTTGGATACCGTTTCAGACGTGCAAATATCGAAAGACGGTGAAGCATGCAAGTCTGAGCTGATTCGAGACAGGCTGCTTGTGGGAGGGGATCATCTGCGTATCTGCGTTGAGGTTTGGCTCTCAGCTCAGCACTGAGTTGGGCAATTACAAGATGCGATGGGCAAATCCGTCGTGGGAGGGGGGGCCACTGCTGGCGTGTGCTTGATGCTGGTGGAAGATCAAATTTTGGAAAAACGAATGAAGTATCTCACTGGCCAAGGCAGCAGCTTTCCGTCACCAATCAGCCTTTCGTATAGCCGCCTCAGATATCAGAGGTCAGACTCGGAGGCGTTGCTTGATGCCACAATCGGATCCGTGCAAGCATCTGCCGCTCTGGGTTTCGTGGAGAAGCATGGCGCACAGATCGCCATTGGAACATGACCGGCAACATCAGACAGCACTAGTGACGATCGAAAGCGGCATGAGATGGAAGGGAAAAGAAAGAAAAAAGCCCAGAAAAACAAGAATAAAGTCTCGATCTGGATAGCAAGACAAGGACAAGGCCTAAAAAGCAAGCGCATAAGCACGGCCATGGTCATGCGGGCGTTCGCTCGCTCGATTTGGAGCTGTGCACCGTTTCGGCATAGGATCCGTGACACAGGCACGGTTACCTCATGTCACGTCTAGTCAAGGGCTGTAGGTGCATGTGGAATCCAGGATGCGGGTTTTCGGGGCCGAAGAAGCGATTCTAGCGGGCCAACCTGGACGCGTTGACGTTTTGGCCGTGCTTCAGAGTTGAAAGCGAGAGAGAACAAGCGGCTCTGAGCGGCTGTGTAGCACGCACCGTGTTACACATCCCACCCATGTCCGTCTGTCATGTTTTACCTAAGTTGCCACGGGAGGGAAAACCGACCATCGGTCAGCGAACACGTACATGGTCAGTATTTGACTCGTAGGTTCCCATCTGAGATGGCCAGCATTGCGATATTGGGATATTGGAACTGTCTGATTGAGCGATGCCTCGGGCCGAGCGGCACGGCAGTATGAGTAGCAATTTTTCCTTCTCTAACGACACAAAACTAACAGAGGAGGAGGAGCAGCAGCAGCAGCAGCATGGGGTTTCGGTGGAGGGATTGTAGCATGCTCGTAGCGAGGTTTGCCAAGTGTTGTAGTATGGGTCACAGGTGCGTGCGGACTTGTGCTGGGTGTTGGAAACTATGTAGCTGGTGCATGCCTGGTCTGAGGAAAAAGCAACTACATGTGTCTCTTGAGCCTGTTGGTGACCCGGTTGTGGGCTGCAAACGGCTTAGTTGGTGGTTAAGTGGGCATGATCCGCCTTAGAGCAAAGGCAAAGCGAAAATGAAGACCAAAAAGAAAAGAGAGGCCGTGGAGGAAAGGAAGGAAAAAAAAAAGGGCCTGGTGAACCTGGTTTGCATGGATGGCGGTTTCCCACACTTAGCAGAGATTGCATTCAAAATGTCACCTCTGCTGAAGGTGGCCCAGGTCGAGTTGTGCCATTGAAATGCGATGTGGAAGCGAATTCTGGTGTGGCTTTGGCTAAGGCTTACTTGAGACTCTGAGTCCCAGTGCCGCTGCACTTGTCGTAGTCCGTCTCGCTATCGGGAAATAGCGCGCAGCCGGGGGCGATCAAGTGCAAGGAATTGAATGAGAGGCTTGCGAGACAGTGGCGATGACAAGAAGCAAGTAAGACAATGGGCGGCGTGTCAGCTTCCAGCCAAATCGAGTCGGGTACAGCGCTGATGGTGTTTGCAGGCTGGAGGGGGATGAAAAAAAAAAAAAACACCACCACCAGCAAAGTACAAATGCTGCTGGTAGCTGGAAGTATGATGGAGCTAGCCCTGGCCGCGTTAGCAGCACGGGAAACACTGGAGGCAGGGCGAGGGTACCTGACGCTGTGGTCACTTGCGCTTCCCCAGGCATGGCCCCCCCGTCTAGGGCGACAGACTGTCCGATGAATGTCCCGTCCCTCCCCAGCATGGTCTCCAGCATGCTCCCCAGCATGGACCCCAATGTGGCCCTCGGTGGAGCGCCGCAAGTGGCCCGCCCAACGGGAGTCCTGGCCATGAGCATTGGGCATTGGGCAACGGCGGCGGGATCGCCCAGAGGGGACCGGAGGGTGCTGAGGAGGAGCTCGCTCGGTACATGGCTCCCGTCGTTGGTGGAGAGTAGGACCACGAGTACCTCGATGCTGCACGGGTGAGACTGGGGCTGAAATATCATCTTGTCCGTGGTTGAAATACGGCGCCATTTTGTAATCCGCTGCCGGAGACGGACCGTGGGCAGGCAGGCAGGCCAAGGGGAGGAACATGAGGAGCCGGAGCAGAAGCAGGATTTGCAGGCCCATTGGGTCATTGGGTCGGACGGGGTTCTCGTCCCTGTGCTGGAGCTGGAGCTGGAGCTGCTGGAGAGAGGGACAGCAGAGGTGATTAAACTGCTCGGCCGGAGGGTAGGTTAGGTAGTTGAAAGCATCCCACTCCCACCTACGACCGACCGCACACCCCCCAGCCGATGTGACCAGACCTCATCCAAGTCTACCTCATTACACGAAATACGTACTTCGCAGTCACAAGCACTGCTGCTCATCTCAACCAACCAACCAGCCCAGCAGGCTTGCCCCGTCACCCCAGTCATCGCCCCGTCGTAGCGCCAAAAAGTCCAGCCAAACGGGCCTGGCAAGTATCAGTATCGTCGTCGTCAATTAATTCCATGCTGGTGCTGCGCAGACGAACCAAGCAAGGCACCGTCTCCTTCCAGCGCCAAAACGTCCGCTTCGCATCAGACCAAGGCCCCCAAATCCACACAGACGCATACACAGACCTCTCTCCAGAGCCAAAGCCGGAGCCCATACCCACACACCCCCCCATTCACCAGGTTAATAGAATCGCTACCAACATCGTACGGAGTACATACGTCCGCGATACCGACAGACAGGGCCATCCCATCCCCATCCCACATAGTCTCTCGCTCCTCTGAGACATGACGTGAAAGTCCCGTCCGCGACTCAACTCGACTCAACCCGCTTCTCGACCGACTGTTCGCGAATGCTTGTCTAGCCCACTACGCCTTATGGCCTAGGGTCTTGCCATCGACGCCATCGACGCCCTGGCGACAATGACTAGAAATGAGGCCGGTAACCGCATCAGCTCCATCACGAGCTCAAGCACCGACAGTGCCCACTCCGCCGTCACCGTGAGGCCTGCACTTCCCACTCAGACATCGGTCGACGCTGAACATTCGCCTACTTCTTCAACTTCTAATAACTCGTCATCACCATCTTCCCGACGCCGCCCGCCGCCCTCCCGCCTAAGCGACGACAATGGAGCTGTGAACAACTGGTAAGTCCCCAATGTCCACCCGCCAAGCGTCGTCGCGCCTCCCTGCCGCCGCCATCGCTTTCGTCGCCTCGCCTCAGTCGCCATGTCGCTCTAACCCTGTCTTTTCCCGCCTTTCAGGTCGTCCGCCGATGATCATCAAGTCTCACCAACAGCCCCTTCCTTCTCTAATCGCAGCGGTTCCAATGTTGCTCACAAGGACCGTCGCTTGAGCGACCTCACAAACTACCGCCGCGATCTCGCCGTTCTCGAAACCTCCCGCGTCCCCCAAATCCAACATAACCCACCGACCGCCGGCCCTAGTCCCTTTATCGCGCCGTGGATGACCTCCAACGGTTCATCCACACCTTCCTCAACCATGCCGACCAGCTTCTTCAACGACTCCAGCGACAACCTGTCTCTCGCTTCTCAGCTCTCCCCCGGCTACCCTTCCGCCAATGCTCGATCCGGTAACCCCCCCGGACCGCAGGAATCTCCGGATGCCGCCTACTACAATGATGGCCGTCGACCGTCGGCAGCTAGTATTCTCACGGCGAGCAGCACCGGGTCCAAGACGAGTGCGACTCGTGGCGGCTTCCGGAAACTTCAAGGCTTCTTTGGCGAGGAATTCCCTGGTCGCGATAGCTCTGAGAGCAGCCTACCCACTTCGTTCATGGGCAAGGACCAGCGTCAACGCTCATACAGTCAAAGCCGCCCCACTCAACGGGATCGCAACTACTCCAATGCCACGGATCATACTCGAGACGCATCTCCCTCATCTTCCAGACCAAGAACACCAGTTCCCGACCCAGAAGTGGTGCCGTTTTTGTACCAAGAACCCAATGTGCGTTAGCTATGTGTTGCCCAGTTTCCATTCCCAATGATACCCACCGCCACCCCATTCCTCCCTCCACAGAGTTCCGGCCGCACAGCCTCCGCTCCCGAGTCCTTTCCCTCCGCTCCCTGCCACGGGGAGCTTCCTCGCTAACCTTACGCTTGCAGGATATCGCACGACTTGGCGAAGCTCCCGTTCGAGACATCTTGACAGGACCCGATCGAGAACGATACGTGTCCGACTCTTCCTCTCAAATTCCCCCAAAAACTTCATCATCGGCACGCTCTGGCCATTCCTTTGCCCACGGGCACCACCACCATCGACACAACAAGAGCAATGAGGACCCTCGCACTCTGAGGCCTACCATCAGCAGGGAAGACACAGCCATCGGAAGCCAGCTACATCGGGATCGAGGAGGTGCATCTGCCGCCATGTATTCTACCAAATCGAGGGGGCAGAGCCCGACGCCCAGCAATAGAAGCGCTGGGCCAACCTTCAGCTCCAAGCAGAGCCAGGTTGATGGACAGACATCGCCAGGCCACCACCAGCAGAAGCGTGGTTTGCTCGGCCGATTCCGACGGCATCACAAAGACAAGGACGACACTGCGAAGCTCCGTGATCTGCCACAGTCAACAAAGTCCCTGCAGACCAAGTCATCAAAGTCCAACTTTCACCAGACAGAGTTGTCGCCCTCGGCATTTCCCCCTCCAAACCAGTACGTGCTGGACTATGGCGACGATGGGCGACCAAGCACCCAGCGTGGAGCTACTTTTAACAACAAGTTCCCCTTTGCCAAGAAGACCCGACCTGCGCGACCGATGGATTTCGTCGATGATGCGATTGGCCCTACCGATCGCAATGACCCCATGGGTGTTTTCCAGCTAGATACAAACCTTAACGACATGGAAGGCATCTTGATGAAGCCCCCGCAGTTGACGCCCATGGATCTCGGTCTTGTCAACCCCAACAATACCATCAGCAGCAACCACAACAACAACAATAGCAACAATAGCAGCAATAACAACAATGGCAATGGCAATCTCAACGCCAAGTTTGAAACGGACCGCACCGACTCTATCATTTCGGTGCAGCCCAAGGGACAATGGGATGCCCCAGACAGTTGGGCTGTGAGAAGAAATACTGAGGATAATTCTTACCACGGGCCTGATATCGATGAAATTGGTAGCCCCCCGCGAGCGGATGAGAAAGCTGCACCATATTGCATTCGAATCTTTCGTTCGGATGGAACCTTTTCAACCCACTCGATGCAATTGGATTCCAGTGTCACTGACGTCATCTCGCAAGTCATCAAAAAGACATACGTTGTCGATGGTCTAGAGAACTATCACATCATCATGAAGAAGCATGATCTTATTCGAGTCCTCATGCCCCCAGAGCGACCACTTCTGATGCAGAAGCGCCTGCTACAACAGGTTGGATACGAGGAGAAAGATCGCATAGAGGATCTTGGACGAGAGGATAATAGTTACCTTTGTCGCTTCATGTTTTTGTCCGCTCGAGAGAGCGACTTCCACGCAAAGACGACCGATATGGGTTTGGCTCGCGCACAGAAGCTCAACTATGTTGACCTGTCAGGCCGGAATCTCATCACCATCCCCATCTCTCTGTACTCCAAAGCACCAGAGATTATCTCGCTCAATCTTTCCCGCAACCTATCACTTGATGTCCCTCGCGATTTTATTCAATCGTGTAAACACCTCCGGGACATCAAATTCAATAATAATGAAGCCAGAAAACTACCGCCTAGTTTGGGTCGAGCTGGCAAATTGACAATTTTAGATGTCGCTAACAACCGGTTGGAGCAATTAGAGCATGCTGAACTCGAGACGTTGACCGGTCTACTCAGACTAAATTTGGCAAACAATCGACTGAAGCAGCTACCGCCAGATTTTGGTGCATTCAAGGCCCTGCGTGCTTTGAATATTTCCTCGAACTTCCTCGATAGATTTCCCTCGTTTCTCTGCGACTTGGAGAGTCTTGTGGATCTCGATCTCAGCTTCAACGCCATTGCCTCTCTACCGGATGAGATTGGAAACCTCAAAAATCTGGAGAAGCTGCTGATTACCAATAATAGGCTCACGCACAATGTTCCCTCATCTTTCTCCCAGCTTATCAGCTTGCGAGAACTCGACATAAAATATAACAGCATTAACAAGATCGACACCATATCAGAGCTGCCTAAGCTGGAGATCCTCTCTGCCGATCATAACTGCATCTCTGCTTTCGTAGGCCAATTCGAGGCGCTCCGCCAGTTGAAGCTGAATTCGAACCCGCTCAACAAGTTTGAGATTGTGGAACCAGTCCCAACATTGAAGACTTTGAATCTTTCCAACGCCCAGCTTGCTAGCATCGATTCTTCGTTTAACAATGTGATGAATCTAGAGAATTTGAACTTGGATAAGAACTATTTTGTCTCCTTGCCGCAGGAAATTGGTTCTTTGAGCAAGCTGGAGTATTTCAGCATCGCAAACAACTCTGTCGGCGAGCTTCCGCCTCAGATTGGCTGCCTTGTTGAATTGAAGGTGCTCAACGTCAGAGGCAACAACATTTCCAAGCTGCCAATGGAACTCTGGTGGGCTAATAAGTTGGAGACGTTCAATGCCTCCTCTAACGTTCTTGAGCACTTCCCTAAGCCGGCATCGAGACCACCTAGAGCTCCTGGCGACGACTCACAGCCCCCCCCAGCACTTAACGGCAGGGCCCCGACCCTGGGGTCACTCTCAGCAACTGCTAGCTCGGAAGAGCTTTCTGATGAACGGCGGCCAAGCCAAAACTCGACTACGCTCCTTAGTGTTGGCCCATCCCCGCTCAATGATCGCAAGAGTTCAGTGGTATCTGTCTACGGCAAAGGCGGTCGTCAAACCTCGGTTGTGTCAAGATCAACAACGGCATCTACAAATACGAGGAAAGATTCCGGTCTCGTGGCTCGGATGACCAACACATTTGCCGGTTCTTTGCGAAACTTGTACTTGGCCGATAATCGTCTGGATGACGATGTGTTTGACCAAATTACTCTTTTGGCAGAACTCAAAGTTCTCAATTTGGCATACAATGATGAAATCAGCGATATGCCACAGCGCTCCATCAAGAGTTGGCCACAGCTTGTCGAGCTTTACTTGTCTGGAAATGCCCTGACAACATTGCCAGCCGATGACTTGGAGGAGTCCAGTCTCCTCCAAGCCTTGTACATTAATGGCAACAGGTTTACTAATTTGCCTGCAGACATATCGCGGGCCAAGAACCTGGCGGTCTTGGACTGCGGCGGCAACTATCTGAAGTACAATATTTCTAATGTGCCTTATGATTGGAACTGGAACCTCAACCCCAATCTCCGATATCTTAACCTTTCTGGAAACAAACGTTTAGAAATCAAACAGACGGCAGCTCCCACTGGAGTCGGCGCGGTCAACCGTGAGGACTACACGGATTTCAGCCGCTTATCGAACTTGCGGGTGCTGGGTCTTATGGATGTGACACTTACCCAACCTAGTATTCCTGATCAGAGCGAAGATAGACGTGTCCGTACTTCTGGCTCATTGGCAGGCCATCTCCCCTACGGAATGGCAGATACACTCGGAAAACACGAACACTTATCAACGATTGACCTGGTAGTGCCCAGATTTAATTCCTCGGAGACAGAAATGCTTCTGGGTCTGTTTGATGGCCAGGCTTTGTCCAGTGGAGGCTCCAAGATTGCCAAGTATCTCCATGAAAACTTCGGCCACATCTTTGCTCTCGAGCTCAAGGCTCTCAAGACTCGCTCGAATGAGACACCGGCTGATGCTTTGCGACGCGCATTTTTGGGTCTGAACAAGGACCTCGTGACAATCGCCTTTCAGCACTCAGAGGAGCGTCCGACAAAGACGCATAGGGGTTCAGGTCAACCGGTGATCCTTACAAAGGAGGACCTTAATTCGGGCGGTGTCGCCACTGTTGTATACCTGCAAAGCACAGAACTCTATGTTGCCAATATTGGCGATGCACAGGCGATGCTGATTGGGAATGATGGTAGCCATAAAATATTGACACGAAAGCACGATCCAGCAGAGCCTTCCGAGCGCACAAGGATTCGCGAAGCCGGTGGATGGGTTTCCCGTAATGGAAGACTAAATGATCTTCTCCAAGTGTCAAGGGCTTTCGGCTATGTTGATCTCATGCCGGCGGTTCAAGCGGCACCGTACGTGTGCAACTTTACTATTCGAGAACAAGACGACATTATTTTACTTGCCACACGCGAGCTTTGGGAATTCCTCTCACCAGGCTTGGTCACTGATATCGCGAGAGCAGAGCGTCAAGATCTCATGCGAGCAGCCCAGAAGCTCCGTGATCTTGCCATCGCTTACGGCGCCTCGAGCAAGATTATGGTTATGATGATCAGCGTCGCCGACTTGAAACGCAGAGTTGAACGTTCAAGACTCCATCGTGGTGCCAGCATGTCCTTGTACCCGTCCGGAATTCCCGATGCAGCTCAAGCTCTCGTCACCCGCAGAGGCCGCAAGGGTAAAGGTGGTGTTCTGGACTCTTCGCTTGATCGGCTCGAGGCTGAGATTCCCGCACCTACTGGCAATGTTTCGATCGTGTTTACTGATATTAAAAATTCCACCAATTTGTGGGAAATGCACCCGAGTGCAATGCGATCGGCTATCAAACTACACAACGAAGTTATGCGTCGGCAGCTCCGCCGGATTGGAGGATATGAGGTCAAGACTGAAGGCGACGCGTTCATGGTGTCTTTCCCCACTGCCACCTCTGCCCTGTTGTGGACCTTCGCTGTTCAGATGCAACTTTTGGATGTAAACTGGCCCTCAGAAGTTTTAAACTCAATTCACTGCCAGCCCGTCTTTGATAAGAATAATGCCCTCATCTTTAAGGGATTGTCGGTACGCATGGGTATTCACTTTGGCGACTGTGTGAGTGAGACGGATCCTGTTACCCGCCGAATGGATTACTTCGGTCCTATGGTGAATAAGGCGGCTCGAATTTCGGCTGTGGCGGATGGTGGACAGATCACCGTCTCCACCGATTTCATTTCTGAGATCCAGAGATGCCTCGAAAATTATCAAGACAGCGACCGTAACGGATCATCTTCTGAGGATGCTTTTGATGACGAAAGCTTTGCGGCCACTATTCGGAAAGATCTGAGGTCTCTTACCTCACAGGGTTTCGAGGTCAAGGAGATGGGTGAGAGGAAGCTGAAGGGCCTCGAGAATCCGGAAGTTGTCTACTCGTTATACCCGCATGCTCTAGCCGGCCGAATCGAGACCCATCAGCAGCGTGAAGATGGAGCGGAGAAGCCGGCACAAGTCGCAGGACCGAGCGAGCTTGCGTTTGACCCAAATATGATCTGGACACTTTGGCGCGTGAGCCTGCGCCTAGAGATGCTCTGTAGCAGCCTAGAGGGTGCCAACGGGTCAACCCTTCAGCCGCCCGAAACTGAATTGCTTGAGAGAATCAAGCAACAAGGCAATGAACTCACTGATAGATTTTTGATGAATTTTATGGAGCATCAAGTTTGCCGAATAGAGGTATGTGGTTAATCATTCCTTGAACTGCAGCTTTGACTAATTAATGCGTTAGACATGCATCTCAACATTGGCAATGCGGCATCTTGCTGTTGGCGGCGGTGTATTTGGTGCTCTCGAAGACCTCGCCGGCCCTATGTCTTCGATATTAGATCATTTCCTTAACCAACAGAAGCAACTTGAGAAGTACAAAAAGAAGTACGGCAAGCTATCAAGTGTTTCTAGCGATGGTTCAGACAACAGCGAGTTGGAGGAGATCGAATCAGACACAGAAGGAAGCGAGACAGAGCAAGAGTGATGATGCTCGTAATGATGACTCGTTTCCGTGGGCTACATTTTGGTCTTGACATTCACAAAGAATACACTGACCTCGATTATAATATGCACCAACCCGCATTTACGATACAACATACAATGCCCCGAGGATTCAACAGAACGGATTTGGCTCGACTTATGTACCGGAAACAACAGCATAAACAGACGGGCGAATAGGATGCTTAAATGAAATGGATGAGGAGTTTATTCCATGGCATTTGATTGTCGAGGGCTGGTTTGGCTGTACACAATGTCTTTGTGGCTACTTATTTATGACGATCCCTTTGATGGATGTCTATCTGGTGTTGTCGTTTATGAATCCAGAAACTTGGGCCGGGATTGAACTACTTTTCTGGATGGGACAGCATACGTGACACTACATGGCGTTAGGCTGTGGGAAGCAAGGGGGACCATGACCTGGGAGGTCTTCCCCAATCTTGAAACACTGTTTTATCATTTTTACTGGTCATGAATTTTCCTTTTTTTATTTTATTTGGTGTGGCTTTGCGTTTTGGGAACGTGGTTGGACGGACGGATGGATGGATGGATGAATGGTTGGTTGGTTGGATGGTTGGTTGGATGGCTAAGATGACTTTTGGAGATGACGTGCAGCGTTGGATCTCTTACCCTCATGCAAATGCAGACAAGAGACACAGAAAAAACAAAAGTTGGTAGTAATTTTTACAAGTGATGATATTACATGATCTAGCCTGCTGCTGCACAATGAGCATGATTCTCTATCTAGGGATAAGATGAACGTTCCTGCTTGAGGATGTGAATCCGAGGCGACATTCTTGGGCCAATCCACCACCCGCCTGTGTATTTACGCACAAAGTCTCGAACCGCGGCGACTTTGGCGCCAGCCCCAACAATCTTGCCACCTGTTTCAGGGTCGACGTGGCTAGCTGGTTGGCTGGTTGGCTTCAGTAACTCAATGCCATTATACCCCTGAATGACACCCATGACCTGCCAGCGGCCTTGGACCTTGGATGCATCCTCCATGAGCGCGTAGTCAAAAGGTTTCCAAAAAGCTGGCCAGTCGTATTGGCGCTCAACCTCGGATTTGTCAAAGACAATAGCAGGGCCTTCGGAGGTTTCCTCTGGAAGGTTGAGAGCGACGGGGAGGCCTTGCGGGTTCTGACCGAAGAGAGTCAGGCCAGTCATGCAGGTAAGGACGTCTGTGTGCACTTTGATAACAGGCGCTGGATTATTGCGGGCAATGGACTGGAAGTGGGCGAGGGCCTCGCCGCCTGGGTAGTTGAGGGAGGAAATGAGAAGCATTCCGAAACTGGCAGCGAAGGAACCAAGGACAGAGACGGCAATGATGAAAGAAGCGGCACCGTAGAACAACGACTTGGAAATGCGAGAGGAAATGAAGTTTGCGCCAAGAGCAGCGGCTGCAGTCAGGGACGGGACAACATAAAATATGAAGCGGGCCTCCTTGTGCGGCTGGATGGAGTAGATGATGACGAAGAGGATGTTTGGCACGATGAGGGACTGGGCGGAGCGGGATGTAGCCGGCTGAGCGAGAGCAAAGAGTATGAGCAATAGCGCAAGCGGGTTCAGAAGAAGCCGCGGCAGAGCAGATGTGAAGTAGTAGTGCCAAGGAGAGACGCCCCATTCAGACGAGGAGCCGAGGACGGCGTTGAAGTAGAAGCCTGCAAGCTCAGGCCAAAGGGGCTTCTGCCAAAAGTAGCAATCAATGGGCACAGAGACGAGGAGGCCGCCAAGGAAGGTCCCAATACAGCTGGGGATAATGGAGAAAAGGCCGACGCGACGGGTAACCAGGAGGTAAAGTGTTGTGGTGGCGAGCAGGATGGCAATTTCGGAGCGGAAGATGGCTCCAGCCAGGATGAGGAGGGCCAGGGCTTGCTTCTGGCGAACAAGAGCTTTGCGAGGGTTCTCCTGAGGCAGTAGAAAAGCAGAGGCAAGAGTAGCTGTGGATTTATTAGTCGTTTGTGTTGTGCGGTTACAATCAAAGAGACCATTGACAACTTACTCAAGCCAAAGGCGTACATGTTGGGCAGCGTCCGGGTCAGGTAGAAGTTGATGTGGAACTGGCTAATCATCATGACAACCCACCAATTGGAAACACCCCTTCCGTAGGCCCTCCGGAGATTCTTGCTTAAGACAAGGAGAGCTAGGGCATTGGCGAAGCCTAGGAGGGCTCTGACGACAAACTGAGCGTGCTGAAAGCCGACGAGGCTCACAATCGGCTGGCCGAAACCAGCAAGGAGGACAGCGCCCAGAAATGTGCGCGGAACGGCACCGGGGAAAGTGAAGTGGTCATAGGTGTGGGAGAGGCGGTCATAGATGTCACCGCTGGTTGGGGTGCCGTAAACAAGGATATCATGAGTGGCCTGCATATTGAACGACTCCTCCACCTTGGTGTAGGGAGCAGCCACAAGGTGCACCAAGGGGATTGTGAAGAGGAGGGCGCTGAGTAAGAGATCTTGGAACGGATCATGTTAGTATGTGAATAAGTATTAAGTAATGAAGAGGGGAGGTTTACCTAAAGACTTCATCGTGGCGGCGATATTTGCTGCACTAGGGAGATGTGATGGTGTTGGTTAGCCAGATGTGAGCTAGCTAGCTTCACGGGCGAGCGAGCTGCTTCAGTGTCGACGTCGTTGAATCAAGAACAAGCCAGAGATTGAAAAATTAAAAAGAAAATAGGAGCCCATGAGAGATCAATTTAGCCTCCAAGATTCCATGCCGTCCAGAAACCGAATGGGCAACAGGAGACTGGTGACGCCGCCGGCGCTGTAATTATATGTCGTTGTTGAGTTTACGTGTAAGCTGTCTCCTTGGCCCAAAACAGCGCCATGTTGAAACCGACTGAGCGTGCTGCTAGGGGGGTGTGTGCGCGCGTCTCACCTCGGATCGGCTCAACCAATCCCCCGCGCCCATCAAGCAAGGGTCCGCCACACGCCCCCAGGGACGCCATACGTAGCAGCTTGTATGCCGCCAAAAGTGAAGGATAGTTGTTACCACATGTCATCGACGGCTTCTCTCGACCACTTTTACACTCGCAACCCCCGACGCTGCCTCCTCGCCCTCTCCGCCCGTGTCGCATAACGACACACCGCTGCCCACCATGCTTTTCTTCGGAAACCTCATCTACAGTATGCGAATTCCCTCCCTTCCTCTGGTTAACCTCCTCTTGAACGGCGTTGCTAACCCGAGCTGCTTCCAGTCATTGTTGTACGCACAACCGCCATCGTGACTGTTTTGCGCCGAAGAGTCGATTGATAACACTCGAGACAGCTCCTCATTAATGCCATCGCCATCCTTTCCGAAGACCGATTCCTCGCGCGCAGTACGCCCCTCCCCTCCCCCCGCGCTTGGCGCAAGGCAATGGCTTCGATCCCTCTCTGACACTCTTCCGCCTCGTGTGCGGCTTCCAGTTAACCTCTCTCCCGCTTCTTACGACCCTGCCTTTGGCTCCGGCGCCGATGCCAGTATCAAGGCCAAGGTCATCCATCTTATTGCCAGCGTCCGAACCCTTATGCGAAGTACGTGACCCCTCGCCGATATCTGCCCGTCTCGAAATGGCATGCGCCAGCAAGAATTGCTAACAAGTTGACTTAAATCATAGTGCCTTTGATATTTTTCAATGGAGCCATCATCTTGTACGAACTTATTCTGGGTTAGGGGATGTATTTGATCACGAGCAGGACAGATATGAGAGACCGAAAAGGAGGCAGACCCGGACAACATACCTTTAGGCATTTTCGGCGTTGCATAATGAAATGATTTACGGCTAGCGGTGCAATTTTTTTTCTTTCGTCTTTGTTTCCGCCTGTTTAGTTGTGGAATGGATTACAGCATGCGGAGCGGAAATGAGCAAGAGGCAGAGGCAAGTTCTGGCCGCTTTTTTCATCCGTATATTGCACTAATGGGCCGCCTACATGGTGTTTTGCCCAAGGCTCTGTTATGCAATACATCCGCTTCATTGACACAGTCGCGCTCATATGCCCATTAGGGAGGAATATCGCTCCAAACGATTAATTGAATCATCCACTCTGTCCCTTGCGTATCGCATTCGTCCCAAAAGTCAGTGGTTGTCTTTCATGCTCCGACTCCCAAGACGTGCAAGAAAAAGCACATGGCCATCCCGGAACTATATCTTCTGGCAACAAGAAAAAAAAAGTTACAAGAAGGGAATAAGCCAACAACGCGCTTTCTGATGCTGTGTGCTCCCGTCCCTAGTTTTGCCAGCACAATGTGGTTAAAAAAAAAAGAAAACATTGCAAATGTATATCCTGTCATCCATCATCCATACAGCTACCGAGACCATAAATGACAAATATTCACGTATCCCTTTCAAAAAATGCCATATGTTAGCGCGTGAAAAAAAACTCATGTCGATGAAAGCACGTTTGCGCTCTTTTTCCGCCCAAGCCCAAAGCTGAGTCGGTCCTTGAGTTTCTCGTGCTTGTCACTGCTGTCGCCATTTTGCGAGCCGTTGAGAGCCTGAGCTGTGCCTTTATCCTTGTGGTGGAATAGACTGAAGCTCTTCTTGGACATCGATTTGCTGCCACGTTTGGACCTGTCCAAGAAACTCGAGTGACTGGTGCCGTTTTCCTTCTTTCTTTGGTCATCTTCCTGTGCTGCTGTCTTCTTGCTCGCCTCAAGCACTTTCTGAAGCTCATCCTGTTCGGTTCGCCGCGCTTGGATGGCTTTGGCTTGTTCGTCTCGTCGTCTCTTTTCGTCCACCTTGGCCTGCTTCTCTCTTTCCTTTTCTCTTTCCTTTTCAGCTTGCTTCTCTGCCTTCTCAGCAGCTTCGCGCAGCTTCTTCTCCCGTTTCTTCTCTTCTTTTGTCTTTGGGTCCTCTTTGGTAGTCTCAGTTCTCCGGAGCCCGTTTGCTACCGGTGCCGGAATCTGGGGGACTGGCGTTTCTGGAATAGTTGGTATTGATGATGGCACCGTGGGGGCCGTAGTCGCGTGGGCTAAACCGACTAGTGGCTCCTGTTCATGAATAGGAGAAGTAGGTTGTGTCATCTGCCGCTTCAACGGCACCGAATCTGACTTGTCACTGTTATCTTGGGCGAGATTTGCGGCTTCGTTGGCGAGCTTCACCTCCTCCATGCCTTCTCTTTCTTGCTCCTCTCTGACTTTTTCAAATGTCGTCTCTTGGTAAAAGAGAACGTACGCAGTAGCCATTCCTGGTTTGTCACCGAAAAAGTTGCGGACAAAGTGTTTGTCCACCGGCTCAACCATTTCATCGTCGAACAGGACCCAGCCACGGTCCTTGGTCTTAATGATGGAAACATAATGACCGTGATAAGCATTTCCGCCTATGTGAACCACCACTGCATACAGCTCGTACAGCCGGTCGGGGTCCGCTGCATCCTCGGTTGTATTGAACATGCGCAGGTGGTAGGGGTACACAACACGATGGAAGAGCTTTTGTAGTCGGCTGTAGTCTTCGGTGTACTTGAAACGCTTTAGATGCAGCGTGAGGACCTTGGGCAATCGTTTCACCTTCATTCGCTTCTCAGCCTCCTGAAGACCGCCGCAGTGGTCGCAGTGAAACTTGTTTCGTTCACACAGCATTTCCTCAGCAGAAAATTTGCGCAAACAGGATGTGACAGACGAGTGCTCCTCCAGATCGATCGATAGATCCAGGAATGTCTCATCACGTTGAGATGCGGTCTCGCATGTCAAACACTTGGTTTCTGAGGTCAATACACCCTCAAAAATATCATGAACCCATCCGGTCCCTGGTGTTTGAGCACCTGTGCCGTTCACCAGCGCAGATCCTAATGCGTTTTCTACTGACTTCTTTAGGCCATCGTCTGCTTGGAGCTGCATTTTTCGGGCAGCAGCCTCGACATTGGTGATGACATCATTCAGGACTAGACCGTAAAATTCGTGAGCATCTTGATGCATTGAGTTTCGGAACATTTCGTTGTCGCGCTTAAAAATTTCAAGAAATCGTTGAGGGCTGAGGACACCCGTCCGGGTACTGCTTTCGAGCAGAGCTAGAAAAATGTCCTTGAGGCCAGTGAACGTGCACTCTTCCATCCCATACGCAGCTGCATTTTCTTGCGCCAGTTCAAGAATAGGACCCTTGAGCATGGCCTGCTTCTTCTTGTATTCGGGAGTGTCAGGTTTATCCTCAGGTCGTAGCCCAACTTGGCCGGGTAATTGTTGGTTGATGGCTTGCCGTTGCTTGATCACCTGAGCCGTGCTAAGACCCTTTTGCTTTCCGGGGGGCTGTGTCGCGGGATTCGGTGGCGGAGGGGGTCTGATCGTGACGTTGACTTTGGGATGAGTACCGTTCGGGGTATCAGAAGGGGAGCGCGAAGGGTAATTTATGACATTCTCGCGGAAAGAATCCGAGTAGAATAGAGCTTGCACGATGGAATTGCAGTAACTGGATTCTGGGTCAGTGGATCAGTGTTGGTGGTGCGCGCGTTGGGCTTCATACCATGTATTTCCAAACTAAGCAACAAGTCAGGTCAACAACGACATTCGTGACGATTTGAATAATGAACAAGAGGAACATACGTTTTCAAGACCAAAGAATCTGTCGGTGCCATCATCTCGTAAAGGACCGGAATTCTGCAGCATCTTTTCTAAAGGGGTGAGGTCGAGCACCGGCTCTTCTTTTTTCTTGGCGAGGGCATCTTTAGACGGTGTTGTCGAGACCTATTAGCGGAGCGGCATTTTGTTAGCAATCGTCGCAAAGTTCCAGGCAAGGATGGCAGCGGTCGAAATCAGCTATGGTGATCGCGGATTTCTAGAGGAAAAGGGGAGGGGGGGTGGCGACGTACCGTGCCAGAGCCCTTGATTTTGTTGAAGAAGCTGGCCATTTCGGCGTGGTCGGGGTGTCGTCGGGGTTGAGAGCCCGAATCGAGCTGAGGACGAAGTCGAACGGCCGACCACAGAAGCCGGACGGCACCAGCTCAGTGGGGATGGTCGCAATTGAGGGCGGGTATCATGCGAAAGCGAGTTCGGGCTGATTGCGAAGGAGAATTGTGCACACAGGTTTGAGAGACAACACCATGCGAGGTGGTTCGGTCGCTGAATTGACAGTGGCGGAGAGCGTGACGTGGGACGCGATGGGCGCTGGAACGGACTACTGGTATAGGCAGGCGAAGGGGAGGGAATGGGGCCCAGATCGGAAAAGAATTGCGCAGCGGTCGGAGGGTTCGAGGCGATCAGAACGGGAGCTGGAAATGCCAAGGAGAGAAGAACAAGAAGGAGGATGCGCAAAAAGAGAAAAGAGCTAAAGGTCGCAGGCTGATGTAGTAGGTAGGTGTGCGTAGGTAGGTGGTGGCGGGAGGACGATGGCCTGCTTTGGAGTGTCCAGGACTCCAGGCTCGAACCTGGGGGAGGAGGGGGCTCTGGGGGCCGGGGGGAGGGAGGCTACTGGGAATAGTGGGTGTTACAGTTGGTGTGGTGGTGGCAGACTCTGTACCTGCCTATGTTTAGCGCAACGCATAGGTACCTCCGCACACACCTCGACCCGGGATGTAGAATCGGGAGGTAAGGCGTAGTGCCCTGTGGCCGAACAAGGCGGTGCAGAGCAATGCAAAGCAGAGACCCGTATCTTATTTTGGGTGAGAGCGTGTTGGTTTCGGGCAATATTGGCCGATTTGGGGGTGGTCATAGCATCGCAGGCTCTGAAGCGGAGGATGCAGCCATGCTCAGATCCAAAAAGAAACCACCGCTTCAGGCTCGACAAGAAACCGGCCTCGCCTTTTCTTTCACTGGGATGGGGCTGCAGCAGTTGCAGAGTGGGCTGCAGTGTGTGCTGCCATGGACGACGCAATGGTAGATGCTGACCCCAGTTTGCCCGGACAGCCCCCCAACGAGGAGTGGATAATGGTGGGCCGCCCCGACCAGAGAACCCTCCCTAGACTGTCTGGGGTGGTGGTTATAGTGACGAGGATCGATTACACACAAAACTCCTGATTCAACGTTGTGCGCACGCGAGACCGGACGGAGATTGTACCGAGTCCCGAGCCTAGCTACGGACCGCCCAGCGAGGGGAGCGGGAAAAACAAACCAATTAGTGATCCAGGACGGGGAAAGCCCAGGACGGTGCCTTTGGCTCTTGGCATCGTAATCCAAGCGGCCGGACTTGAGCTCTGGACTCGAGGCAACTTGTAGGTGGATCGTAGCGCCTGAGCGGAGAAGGTCAAGAGTGGGGATGGGTGGTGTGGTGGGGGGCGCCGCAATGGTTCAGGATGGATTCGTCGGGCGGTGGTTCCATCGAGCCCCGGGCGGGCGATGAGCCCATTGGACTGGTTGACACTTGACTGCGAGGACTGAAAGGCCTGGCCACGAGGCACTGGCATGGGTGCGAGCAGCCCAAAGGCCTGAGGGGGGAGAGACGCGACCAGGCAGGGTGTTAAGCATGGATGGGGCAAGGCATGGGGAGACTGGTGGGATTGGACGAGCCCGATATGATGCTTGCGAAGAAGCAGCCATCAGCAGGAACCGCACCGTAGCCGTGCGTGTTGAGTTGCAGTAGCAGCGGCTAGAGGCACCACTGCAGTAGTTGACAGTCTTCCGAGTTGACGAATGGCACCGAACAAGGAGACACCAACGCGGTGCGAGAGAAGCTCGGTTGGTGGTGCTGCCTTTATCCTTATTTTGTGTGTTGTGTGTGGGAGTTGCTGGCATGGACATTGAGGAAGCGACACACCAAATTGGTATGCCGGTAATCCCCCGTCCATTAACTACAGCATTATTCCCTTTTTACTTCTCACATCACACACCCATCCGTCATCTTACATGAGGAGGCGTCGTCGTCCTGTCTCACCCGAGCCCTTGGCGGGGAAAAGAACGCTGCTTAAGCAAGCCTTGTCGCATGCACCGCCGATTCGGAATCGGGACCACATCCACTAATGGCTGCCCACTGGATCCCAACCGCTGGATCCAACCGCTGATGGAATCTGCTATGCTACCCCGAGTAAGGTAACCTCGCTGCACGAGTCAAACTGTACGTCCAGCACACGCAACCAACGGCGCCACACGTTGGCGGCCAAGCGATGATGGATTTAGAATCTTTGGTTGCCGAAGGCGTTGGGGAGGGGGCTGACTTTAGCCGGAAACCAGGCAGGAACGACGGCTTGACCATTCGACAGTCGAATCTAGCCAAGCCCACCGTTGCGGCACGGCAGTCCTTGGATGCCAACTCGGATACATTCTCTCAACTAAATTGGACTCGAAGGCATTGGAACTAACACCAAAGCTGGCACGTGTCCTTCCATCCCTTTTTTCGCAGTAACAATGGACATAGTGTATGCTATCTCCGTGGCTGATCCCAATGCGCGACTTGTCACTGGTTACGAGACCGAGCTTTGTCGATCGGGGATGCAGCAGCTCAAGCTCAGCAAAGCGAGCCGCAGGCACAGCACAGCAGAGAAACTCAAAACCCCTAACGCTGGAGATCCCCCAGAGAAGAGCATAGATCGTCCAGGGTCTATATTGGGTCGGGGGAGAATGCCAAGTTATTCATGCTCTTTGCCCGCTTCACGACAGCACTCTGCACAGAGGAGGCTGCGAATCGCTCGGTGTGTTTGGTAAATACCTACCTTCTTTTTTATTTTGCTTTCCCCTTCACCTCTCTCGCTTTCAACACTTTGGACTTTGTTCATCTTGTCACGTTAGGCCCGGAAAGTCTCGCCAACTTCGGGTACACCAGGGAAATAGGCCCAATTTGCCCCCAAAAAGGCAAGGCGAATGTGTGCTCCTCATCGAGCCCCCAGTCAAGTAAGGTCGCGGCCAGGCACACCATCTATGGAAGTAGGCCCCGTATCATCCCAGTCCTTGCATCCCCAGCTGTGCTGTACGTCGAGCCGCTTCTGACGCCCATGGGCCAGGCCACTGCACCCGAGTAGGCAGTTGACCACTGTTCTGGGCCTTATCCATATTCCTCAACAGGGCCCAGGTCGGTGTGCGGCTCGCCAAGGGCACTGCGAACCCAGACGTGTTCAGGGAAGAAGACATTTGAGATGAGCCCCTCTTTCACCGTATCTAACGCTCAGAAACGTGTGATGAGATGAGCTGCCCTGCCAATTCCAACCCAGATACATGCGCACACACACACACATACACGCCCGCACAAGGTTGATGCAACGGGCCATTGACCATACATACACTCAAACAACGACGACAACGTTATGCCTCACCTATGTACATGATCCATCCCCCCGCCTCTGCTCACCATCCCTCTCCGCCTAGCATGATGCGACATGGCGACAAAGTGTGGGGTTGCGTCGCGCACTCCGTCTCCGTTACCTGCTCACATCACCAATCACTTGGCCCCAGGTTCCCAACCACGAAGGCGGTATCCTATCACACGCATCCTCCCGCGCCCTAGTCGGTCCGTTGTCAAGTCCATCGGCGCCTTCGCATATCTCCAAGTATGGTCGGAAACGCATCCTGGTTACCATTCCGCCTGCCCGCCTACCCGACTCTCCGTAAATCCTGCGTTTCGGTTGTTACTCTACTGTCGCGTGGCTCTCGGTCTCGTGGCTGGGAACCCGACTTGTCGCCCTCGCTTGTTGGTGAGCCCTGATCCGCCCATCTGACCTATTGCTGGGTGTCGCCAATGGGCATGGCGCGCCTTTTTAAGCGGTTCGGCATTGCCAACTTCACCGACCTCAGCCTAAGCCAAGGTTTTCCCCAAGTGAAGCGAGCCCCGCCCGTGGATGTGATGGCGTCGGCGAACTGTGCCCGTTATGTGTGGCGCTATTCAGGGCGTTATGCAGCGAAGCCTTTTGCCCTGCAGAGTTGCGCTATAATTGTTGCATGCTTGCTTTTTTTGTTTGCTCTGTTCCCGCAGGAAGCTCATCTGGCATTGTTCTGGAACAACGTCATGTGCGTTAGCGCTGGTTCGCCCTCCCCTCTCACGCACACCACCTGATTATCGCACCCGCTTAAATCCACGCAAGCGCAGTTGGCTTCCCCGCCTTCATGTACCATGACGAAAAGTGGCCGTTTTGGGTGACCGATTGATTACATTGGTGGCACATCCTAGTTAGACACACCTGGAAACTCTGAAAGGTTTTAGAAAATATACCGGAGACCAAAATAATACCCCGATAATGCCTATCAGAGTCTCGGCCACAATGCAAACGATTCAATAATTGGTTGCAGAACGATTGTGGAACCGATTTCTAGGCGCGTCACTGCCAATTCAGTTGTAGTATTTAATCGGGACTTCAAACATAGCCTTTGGTGACAGACATTCGAACTGCGGTGTTGCTACTGGAAGTATCATCTACATGCACGTTTCGTCCACTGATTAGCCTCTCGTACCCTGAAAATCGTCTTACAACCAGCCAAAGTCTCGACTATTGGGAGGGAGACGAGAGCACTAGTGTAAGGAATAACAGGGGGTTTTATCGAATCAACCATTTTTATCTATCCAAACTCAAGGATTTGTAGTTTTTTTTGTTTTGTTTTTTTACAACCAGGCACAACCTTTAGTCGCTCAGGGTCAAGGATTTTATGACAAAAATCCTTGAGTGAGCTTACGAAGAAGGTGAAACATGCACAAGAAGCCTGCCGAATCGCGATGGGGCTGCCGCTGCTGCAAAGCATGGATGTTCCCTTGCGGGCTCTCCCGAGTGTGCCGCTCGATTATTCACAGCAAAACTAAGCCTAGTGGGTTCTTTCCATGAACTAACCTCGGGGCGGGAATTCGCGGATCCTTACCAAGCAGGACACTTTTTTTTAAAACTTGATACGCAATATTTCTGGCCATGTTAAAGGAGATGGGGTTCTGACAAATAATCCGGAGGGCTCGGCATCGATCAACATACAAATCATGTACGACAGCACGGGGTTTGATCCCAGCAGGACCCGCTTTGTTATCAGGACTATTGGCACTTTTGACGGCGAGTTCTTCATGAGGAAACAGGCAAACAGCCAGGCAAGTAGATTGTACGTATTACTCCTTTAATCTTTAACTTCGCACTTGCACAAGAGCCCCGCTCTGGATCTGAGGCTTGCGGATAACTCGAAACTTCCGTTAGGATGCCTAGTTACGGTACCTTGCCTCACTTTTCCTTAGCGGGCGGCGGCGCACCGCCCGTTGTGGGAAGACCCATAAAGATCTTGAAGTAGTCCTGCCCGATGATGTTAGAATTCTGGAATATTCACAACATGATTTTGCCTTTCTTGCGTTGTTGGGGTGACTTACATAGATCATCCACTGAAGGCCTGTCAGAGTGCCGATCATGACAATTCGCACGGGGAGGCCATTCCACAAGCCGGAGAAGCCGATATCTTTATAAATGCGGCCCATGGCGCCGCCAAATGCTTCGCCAGGTTCTCGGTAGGCATTGAGCTTGCTAACCATGACGTCGGCGGGGTGAGACACGATAGCACACAAAATGCCGGCAAGATATCCAGCCGTAAATGAGACACCCGTCTGGGCGGCCTTGCCGTAATCTTCTTTCTGTCCCGGAAGACGATGATAAATCATCTCTACAATCGTCTCAAATGAGGCAAACTTCATCATGGTATAGGGAATCTGACGGCCCCACAGAGGATACAGACCCTTATACAAACCAGCCACACCCTCTTTACCCATGACGGTGTTAATTCCATGCAGAGTGCCGTTATAGGGGTTTGGAATAGTGCCCTGCATGCGAACTTTGACAGCTTCGAATGGGCAGAGGGCAATGTCAGCGAGAAACTCGGCGGAGGCGGAGGCGGCTAGGTACAACCCCGTTTTGTACTTGTAGGCAGCCTCTTGGCCCGCCATGTCGGAGTATGTCTTCTTGAAATACTCATACCAACCATACTTGAAAGCGCCCTGTGCACTGTAACCGAAAAGGGTTGGGCTCCACCCTGTGAAGATGCCCCGGACGCCCTCGGCACGGTAGATTTTGCCCCAAGCTTGGAAGTTGCTAGTGTATAGCTTCGAATCGACCTGGCGACGAGTCTTGACAAGATCCAGGGGAGTTACGGCGGCATGAGTGAGGCCCTGAGGTGCAATCTGGGTCAGCGCTATGGTGGAATTCATAGACAGGCATTCTATATCGAAGCAGAAAGCGAGCAGGGGGACTTACGCAGGCCATCAATCCACCAAAGGTGCAGGCAGCATAATACTTGGGGGAGTAGAGCTCGATCTTGCCAGCCTTGGCTTGAGCCGTTGAGCTTGCCTTTTCAAACTCTCGAGTGGCCTCGCCGCTGAGCTTCTTTGCTTTATCCTTGGCGTCGTCGACAATCGAGTAGGCGCTATAAAGCTCGGGACGGGCCTGGTAAGGGGTTCGACCACCATTGTAAACTGAGGGTGGAAGGGAACTTTGCGGAGGGTGCAACGGTGACATGGTGAGAGCTCAATGGGGATCTAGGTATCTATAAGTAAATAGAATGAAAATGAGCGAATGGGGATGTCAATTGATCTATATAGAAGGTATTGTGATGCTTTGGTGGTGCGATATTGGTAAATCACCACAAAAGGACGAAACGCATTATCGCATAGGGATTTTGAAAGGACGTTGCAAGCTGAATCGAGATGATGCAGCTCGTGTGATGTCTTCTCTGAAATGACGTCGATAGAAGGAGAGCCATTCGGAAGGTGAATGGAGATGGCAACTTACCTCGGGTTCACAACAAAACAAGCCAATAGGGCTGGTGGCGATGAAGCTGATCGGTATTTCGAAGGAGGGGAAACAGCGCAAGAGAGGTTGGTGAGATGGGAATCTGAGGTTGTGTCACAGGGTGAATTCAGTTTCCGGATTTAAGCTACGAGAAGTCCGACTCGTCAAGTTGACGTCGCTTGCTGGGATAGTAGTACGTACATTTCGCGCTGCGCTATGGGAAGGTGGTGGTGGGCGGTGGGTGGCAGGTGCAAAGGAGTAAGTAAACATGAGATGAGGCATGTCATTTATGTAGCGAAAATGGGGCAAACCAAAATAGCTATTCATTTCTTAATAGTGCGCAATTATACCAATTGAAGACGCAGTGTTTTTACCTAACTGTGCTTGGGTTCTATTTGTTGTCTACTGTGTTGACAATCACAGCATCATGTAAATTTATGTAAGTGAACCTGAATTTCAAAGTGGATCGATCATACAAGGCTGTTTCTCGCTGTCACAAGCCCGGCTTCCGGGTCACCCACCCCCCACAGCACTGATGACGGGCAGCCAGTCCAGGCGCCGAGCCCCACCATTTTTTTCTTGGTGTGCATATGCTCCCCCTCGACCCATCATCACCGCCCATTGAATCAAACCTCCTTTTACCTCCTTGACTTCGCAGATCTCACCAAGACTTGAATTTAAAAATCTCACTCCAAAAGTAAATACTGACCGCTCACCAACCACATCATGGCTGCCGTCACTGCTTCCGCCGCCGCTCCTTCGGCTCCCGCCCCTGTCACCAGCTGGTCGTCACGATACCGCGGGGTAAGTTTGTTGAAATGCCTGACCTCCTCAGTTTTGCTATCTCGTCCTTTTCCCCGCCTGCTGAAGATTGGATGTGTATTGACCAATCCCGTTTTCTAGGCTACCGTCCAAGACCTCGACCCCCCTGCTGCCCTCTCCCTCAACCCTTCCGACTCCATCAACATTGCCATCCAATCGGCGTTTGAGCGCGAATACACTCACCTAACCATTGTTGATGCCGAAAACCGCGCCCTCCTAGGCTACATCTCCATCCCGCACCTACAGACCTTGCTGGAGGCTGGAAAGATCTCCCCCAACGACCAGCTCTCCGCCGCCATGACACGCTTCCAGCGCCGTGGCCGCAAGTATCGTGTCATCACCATGGACACCCCTCTCGAGGAGCTTGAGGATTTCTTCCGCGGCGGTCAGCCTGAGGGCTCAGCCTGGAAAGAAGAGTTTGCTGTTGTCACCGACGAAAACCGCCGCTTCGTCCTCGGCGTTGCCACTGTCCAGGACTTGGAGGAGTTTGTCAAGAGAAGACCCGCCTAAGCGGCAACGAACACACTACGAATAATGATGAGGGATGGAAAGCGGGACATTGCATATGGCTTAGTCCTTCAGGGCGAATATACCGAAAACCAGAAATAACCAAGGATATCAATGAAAGACAAAGCAGAGCATCACAGGCGTTGGAGGAACTATACAGGAGACTGGGAAGACGGACTCTTTCACATCACATTTCACAATTCGTGATGGCACAAGTCCTTTTGACTTGGTTGGATTTTCTTTCTAACAATTGGCACGGGAATATCAACTACGGATGATTGGAGAATATCTGCTTTCAACATAGTGGACCGTTAAGGCTTTCAATGGAACGTTCGCAATGTCAATTGCAATCACAAGAGTGATGGGTAATCAGGCCACATATTTCTAGGGTAGCGCACACCCAACCTTTCCAATGCCAAGTAGAACAAGGCTCTGAATGTGGATAAAGACCAGAGACAAATGAACCCCATTTGCACCAAGTGCTCAGCCTGGTCGAAAGTCGCAGAATGTCTGGTAACGGATTGTCTACGGGCGGTAATCATACACAAGTTGAACCTCGACCTTCTCGTCACCCTTGGTCACCTTGATGCGCCGGCAATAATGTCTCTCGCCATCCAGAAGTCGGAAGCCCCAGACCTGGGTGGCAATCCAACCATTACCTTGGCTTTCCACGTAACTCTTGATCAAGCTTTTGCCCTCCCCCTCTTGCAACCAGCCCGACTTGAGAAAATCGTCGTCGACTTCATCGACGCTGACCCACGTGGACAGGCCCTTGACGGTGCCAAAGAGCCAGTCCGTGTGCTCACGGAACGTGTTGTCGAGGCAGCGGTTCTCCTGGGTGCTGCTCAGTCCAGATGCAGACTGTGTAATATCAATGTGGGTAAAAGGGTCGACGCTCTCGTTCGGAGGCTTGGGTGGGCCAGTGTACTGCTTAATAGTGAGGCTGATGGTGGCATAGCCGATGGCAGTTCGCGTGACGTAGCCGATGCCCTGGAGCTTAAGAATGGGGTCGGAGCTCTCAGAAAGGGTCGAGTTCTGTTTACGGAGGAGAGTTAGATTGCATGGTAGGGACCAAATATGTGGCGGCGGAGGGGTAGCTAGCTATCATGAGGGGCCGTTGCGCCATGACGTGCGGCAAGGCGGGGGAGGACAAGGGGAGCGCCATTACTCACCAGCACCCAGCTTCCGGTAAGGTCCTGGGTTGACTTTTCTGCTGGGGCAGCCATTTTGGGTCTTCTTCAACGGGGAGAATGTAGGTGTATAGTGTATCGTATTTTGCAAGGTGACTCTGGAGACGAGGTCAGATAAAAGTGAGGTGAGGTGGGCTGCGCATGTGGACCCTTTTAGTGATGCCAGAGCTCTCAGGGCCCAGGTCCGTGGCACAGAAAGTCCGGACCTACCTATCAATAGTCTTGGTTTTGAGCCGCAGGAGCAAACCCACAATGCAGGACTGTGCCACCACGGGGCGTTGGGTGGTTTGGTGAAACGAGAATAGAGCAAATAGCGCACGCCAAAGGAGGTCATAGAGGAGTCTCAGCTGTCGTGGATGGCGCGGGCTATTTGAACGAATGCTCGTCTTCATTCAATACAGCACTGACCTCAGCTCGGCGCAATCACAAGCAAAAAAAAAAGCCCCAAAAAAGCAAATACTCCCCAACCAAGTTCAAGGCCATAAAACTCCGAGGTCAACCTCCGTAGGAGGCCATCTATACTGATAGACCAGGGGGGGCCAGCTCGCAACAGCTTGCCGTTATCCCCACAAATGAATTAGCTTAATTGCGGGGTGTGTGCCTGTCATGGCATGGTCATGCCCAGATTGCGAAGATCCCAACCGCCGTGCTTGGGTCGTTTTGCTTTAACGATGGATAAAGCATGCCACGAGCTTGAGACACTCGGGCAGCGCCAGGCACGAGGCCAGGAGCCAATCGCCTGGCAGCTGAAGCTGATGGGGGGGAACGGTTCAAATGGGGGACCCGGCGGCGGCGCGGCTCGTGATGCCAAGAGGCCAAGCAAGTGCCCTCAAAACGGTGGATGGGGGATCCGAGGGGGAAAGACGAGTCGAAAGCACGGGCTGCCCAGCAATCTAACTGGGACCGGATAGACTATCTCGGGATGCATAGAGTTCCCGCATCCTAAAGTGGTAGGTGGACAAAGTACATGGCGATGAGCGAAAAGCAAAGCTCAGTCAGTCAATCAGCGGGTTGTATTCAAGAGGTAACTAACTGCCTTGGACGATGACGACAGTCGTCATTTGTCTTGTACCACACGAGCACGTGGGATATGTATGTATGTATGTATCTTACTTATCTTCCCGAAAACCCAGGCTCGGATGCGGATAAGGGAAGCCATATGCATGCAGACCGTCGTTTTCCATGGTGAGATGCCAGCAGCAACAAATGGGCCTCGGCTCAGGATGCCAACCACCAACGGGCTCATTCAGCTGACACCGTGGTGTCCTCGGGTACGGACATCCCTGCGAATCCCCTCGACCGAGGCCAACGCTTGGCGCAAGGCTCATGCTGTTGCTATTGTTGTTCTTGTCGCTCAGATCACTCTCAAGTTCAAAAGGTCCCTCAGCGCTTGCCCACCACCCCGGAAATACTACCCCTTGCAGGAATCGCCTCCACACAATAGCACATATAGCAAGCAACACGAGCTAAGCGAACTAGAGCTGACAGAATCGCTCCGCATCCGTTGCATCATGGGTCCCCGCGATATCCAGCTCCCCGGTGCCCTGCTTCCACATGCTCCTTGGCTCCCATACTTTGGGTAACCACCTCGGCTGCATCACCAATCGCCTCATGTCCCTCTCCACCATCAGTGCCCCTCCACAGCTCACGCGTGTGTCCAAAAGCGGGTAAATAGATCTATATGCCTTAATGATATTATTAACATACGTCGTTGTACTACGTAAATCTTTCTCGAACCTCTTTCTGCTGCCCCGACGAATCGCCACAATTCCTGTTCTTCTCCAAAATATCGGTTATGTTCTAGTCATACACTGCTTTGCATCTCCCCCACACATGGCTAAATGAGTCATGTTGCCTTCCTCGTCGTGGCCAACATCAAGTGTCGACGGCCGTCTCTCATGCCATGGTCGTGTATCGTCCTTGGTATCTTCCTCCGCTCGGTCATGCCCACTTCCCTCCTCTTCGCCACCTCGATGCACAAATGAAAAGAAAAAAGAGCCGCTCCATTACCCGTACATGCATCATTTTGTCTCGCTCCGAGAAACTCGTAATGAGCCATCTCAGGGCCACCAGTTCATCCTCTTGTAACTTTCAATCACCTCTTCCACCAGCTCCTTGGTGAGAACCGGCTTGGTGTACTCGAAACCTAACAACTTTTCAAGTCGGCTGCCGTCCATGCTAAGATCGGTATCCTTTAGCAGTTCCTTTTCCATAAACGGTGTCAGAGGTCCTGGTCTTGTGATGCCAGCGTCGGCGAGAAGGTCGGCCCAAGGTCCCAGCAGTTCGTCGTTGACGTCGTCCACAACGCTATCCAGGTTCATTCGAGCAAATGTGCTAATTAGCTGGCCTTGAAAACCCGTCTCAATCTTAAACAGGTCTCCGATAATGTTGGACATGGTGCCTTGGCAGGTGACGCTCTTGTCTACCACGTTGAAAATGTGCTTCTTTCCCATAGCGCCTTCGTCCCAGCCAGCCTTGCCAGCGTCGTACCAGGCAGCAATGTCCCACAGCGCGCGTGTAACATCATCAATGTGAGCCGTGTTGGTTCGCAGATCCTTGGTCCACAGCCACTTCATTTCTCCCTGGATGTGCTGATAAACGCGGGCCATGCAGAGGGCTGTGGCAACCCACTGAGATGCGTACGGTCCGTAGACGTGGGGCAGTCGTACAATAACGAGGTTGAGGCTGAAAGACATCTCGTCAGTAACATGATAACAAGTTTCGGCTGCCCGCGGCTCTCGGCTTACCCTTCGATCTTGGCCAGCTCCTCCTCTGCCTGAAGCTTGAAGACGGCAATCTTGCTCCAGGGCTTCAATTTGTCGCCTTCTTTGCTAGGCGAAGAATCAGACTTATATACCATGCCCGTGCTTAGCTCCACAAAGGCCTTGACCTTTCGCTTCGCGGCCTCCTGTCCCACAGCAATAGACAGGTTCAGAGATCGCAGCTTGTAGACCTCATCCTCTTGTGAGTATCTTGTCTCGCCTCCACAGTTGAAGACATAGTCCCACTCCTTTCCGTCGGCGCGATCGAATATCCGTGCCAGGGCATCTGTAGGTGGGGGAAGACAGTCTCACGTTAGCAGCTGCACACCGCGCATGATGCCCAAGACACGGGGCAATGACGGTAAAGGGGGAGCAGTGCAAAACTCACCAGGTCTACTAGCGTCGGCCTGCATAAATTTGTCCTGGGAGCAGGCTTCAGAGAACTCGGGGGCCAGCCATGCGAGCTGAGGTAGGACCTTGTCAACGAGTCGTACATCGGAGGCGAGGTTGTTCTTGTGGATGTGGAGAGCGAGGAAACGACCAATGTAGCCAAGGCCACCAATAATCAGCACCGAAGGTTTCTCGTTTTCGGCCATGGCTCCTGCAAATTTAAAATATCAAGCCGTGATTGTGATGAGGCACGCGGGGAAGAGCGCGGGGTTAAATGATGAGGTCGTCAAGGGAAGCCAAGTCACAGCGGGCGACGACGAGCGAGAAGAGATGGTACGGCAAGGCACGGAGCGTAGACGCAAACCCAAGATCAGGGGGGGCTTTCAATCGACAATGGTATATGCCGACAGCAGCAAAGGGCGCGGCGGCTGCTAGAGGGAGGCGGAGAGGGTGCAACGACGTGCAGTGGAGAGCAAGTGTTCCAAGGGCTCGACGATGAGAGCAAGCTGGTAGGTAATAAGAGGCGCAAGGCGGGAGGAAGCTAAAGACGTGGGAAGGCCTTAGGATGAGGTTGCGCTGCCAGGTGGGGGTGAGGGAGGGATAGCGGAGCTGGGGGATCGAATTAAGCTCTTGCTGGTATCAAAAGAAGCAACGAAGCCAGTCTGAGTTAAGAGCACACGCACAAGTTAGCGATGTAGGCCTTGAGGTGACGAGGTAAGCGCCCTAGAGTGCAAAGAGGAGCAGAGAGAAAAAAAAGAAGCCAGATTATCTCTCCGTCTCTTCTTTTTTTTTTTTTGGTGAGTGTGGGTGTGAGTGTGAGTGTGTGCTCGCGCGTGTAGTGACTGTGCCCGACGTTGCGGCGGCGGCGGCGGCGGCGACGTCGTAGTGACGGAGGGGCAGACGAAGGGGCAAGAGGGAGTTTCAAAGGGACGGAAGACGGAGGCGGATGGCGGACAATGAGGGGGCAGCCAGTAGGTAATTAACACGGCGGCGCCAACGCATGAACACGGCCTTCAGCCGTCTGCCGGGATGACGATGGTGTGGGTATGATTGGTATGGCCTGGGTTGGGTATGGACAAGCGGGTATGGGATTGTCATGAGGAGTCCAGTATATAGTGTTTTTCATTTTTTTTTCAATCCCCCCCCCCCCTCTCCATCCTCAGTGTACAAGGGGAACAGCAAGGGTATATCAAAGAGGACCCAAGACCCTGGAGCCCAGGACGAGACAATGAGCGGGCGCGTGTGCAAGTGAGTGGGTTGATGGTGGATATGGGCAATGACAGGATAGGGATGGATGTGCATAGTGGTAGCGGTAGTACGGCGTGGGCAGAGAGGCGACGGGAAAAGGAGTGAGGGGTGTGTTAGAGACAATGTAGGGATATGGTGGACATGATTGAGACCGGGGCTTGCCTCCTCGGGTACCTAGGTCAATGCCAGCCAGCCAGCTACCTATGTATGCCACTTACCGCAAATATCAGCATGAATATGAATATGGAACGGCACAGTGTGGTGTGTGGTGTGTGGTGGTGTGTCCCAGCAGTCAGCATGTGTGCGCCAACACAACCGCCTACCAAGTCCAGGAGCGTGTGGGAGCGAAGTGCCGAGGGGGAGGGGATGGATGGTGCGAGGCGACGGCGAAGGGGAGGATGGGCGGTCAAACAATCAGTGTAAATAAATTATCCGCCGATGCAATATGGCCCCAGACACAAACTGGAAAGTGGATGTGGAGGGGTTCGTTCTTCTTTATTAATATGCGCCGTCAAGTTATAATGGGCGCCCGCCTGCTCTCTCCACTCGGTGCCCGCCAGGGCCACTTCAAATCCTCCACCACCACTCTCACCATTGTCCCATGCCTGGCCTGAGCTTCCGGCTCCTTTTTTTTCTCCGTGCCTAGTTTGAATTGGACAAGACAGAGCCCGGGAAGAAAAAAGAGCCCCTTGTCACAGAAAACCTGCAAGGAAATGTCACCCGCGAACACAGCATGAGCCACGACCGAGCCATCCAATGCCTATTTTGTTAGTGGCCCACGCTTGAGGAGCTGTTTTGCGGCCGGACCGCACAATGACTGCATGGCACATCATCGTCGCATGGCACAGGCATGGCATAGGCATGGCAGATGGCATACATAGTACAGTAGCATGGCATGGCATGGCATGGCATAGGCATGTGGCAGGACCTGCTTACTTGTATACGTACCAACTGCGCATATTAGCACCAGTCTGTGTGTAAGTACTGGATGTCAATGGTAGCAGGGGAGGCTGCCAAAGCGGCTAGCCAGCCCGGTGCTGGGCCTTTCATCGCCACAAGCCAGTTCTTGTCCCCCTTGCAACCCATCGTGATCGTGTCTGCCCTCCACAGCACACAACACATACGTACACGCATGGAAACGAACTCGGAGCCGGGGCACCGGCCATGACAGGGACCACCAAGGGGTCGCTAGTTCTGCGGGTCTGGCGGCGGACTGGCCAGCTGGGCTTAGGCTGGGGGTGGGCTTGGACAATGGCCCGTTCATATCGCGTAGACGGCGGGCTAGTTGCTAGCTACCGAGCTTGCGATGGAGCTCCATGTTCGTCATTGTCATTGCGGGCCAGGACAAGCCCACAGCGGACAAGCAAATCGACAGAGCGAAGGGCTCGGCAGGGGGGCAGACGAGAAGGAGGGAGCCACGCCGTCGACTGGTTTGGCCCAGCCCCCTTTAGGGCTTTGTTTGCATCATCCATCACTTGCCAGGTCTTTTGACCACGGTCAGGTAGTTACTTGGTTGTCTGGTTGATGGTTTTGATAGAGCGAATTGACATGTCTCAATCGCCAAATACCGAGGACGCGTCTGCAAATCGATGTGTCACCACTAAAAACTACAGTTATTATCCCTTGATGATGTCTGTCTGTATATCGGCACAACGCCCCTCTATTATCCACCTCCAAAATAAACACCCACAGCTCCTGGAGCTACTTTCCAACGGTGCCCCGTAACTATACGCGTCGGCGCGGATTCAAGTCGTCCTTGAGCCTCTTCCTCCGGCTCAATCGCTTTTTTCTCTCCCTCCTCCTCCAGCATCCGTGCCCACTGTTGCTGCATGAGTGCTGGTGTCATATCGGATAACGCATCCTTCGGGTGTGTTCCCAATTCCAAGACCCACGATATTCAGGAACAAGGCTCCTCTTTTTGGAGTGCCCCCCAGCTGCCGATGCTACCCCCCGTCGTGTTGCTGTTGATCAACCGAAACACGCTCCTGGTTGGCATTGCTGACCAACCTTCTGGTCAACGACCTTGTTAAGAGGGTGGGGGGAAGGTACAAGTCTACAAATTATTCATTTTGTGGCTAGGGCCTCGTCTCAATGACATGTCTCCTCAGCTTCCGTTGATCCAAAAGTCCTAGGCCCATATCAGACTTTTGACCCAGATGCAGGAAAAGCGACGGCTCGCTGCAGGGAGCCGAGTTTGGACAGGCACAAATCCATCGTAACGTTAGCCGGGAAAAGATGTGTAACTTATGATGCAGGCTGGGGCACGGCCGTCAATGCTCCGTCGTCCAGCTCCTGTAATGGAGCAACACGCGCTGCTGGTCTCACAAGTTACATGGACTGTCCTGGTAGGTGACGGCCAAAGCCCAGAACCAGAGCTTCGCGCTTGCTTTAGCGCTCGCATCCGGCAAATACGTCGATCAACAGTCCCGTCCGGGCCGCCAGCAGGGCTTCTGTGATAAAATTAACACAACTGAAGCAAGGTCCATACTTGTCATGTTGTGTGCTTGTTTGCTGCTGTCGGCAGATCGCAGGTGAGATCAGACCTCGGTGGTATGCAGCCCACGTCCACGGGACGGGTGATGGCGCTCAGCTCCGCCTAGCTGCAATTACCTACAGGACGGCACATGGGCAAAAGAAAAAAAAACTCACACACGTACTAATCATGTGCAGGCTTTGAGGGGGCGGGCCGGACAGAGGCGGGACGACTCTTCTAGAACACCTCGATCCGTCCCATGTCCCCAATGAGATCAACAGCAGAACGCATCATTGGCTGCTGTCGCAAGGCCTGCCATCTCGTCTCAACGTCCACGCTGGGTGGACCGATGGATGGTGTAACCGCGATTCCGTCGTCCTCTGCAGTCTGCAACTCTACGGCGACGCACCAAGTACCTTTGTATTTTTCAATCCTACCTTACCCAGGCACCTCCCTACTACTCCCTACCAGCTAAGCATGCACGTACATGTACTGTAGTATTATCAGAGTGGCAACCGCAGTGGACGGGCCACTCTGCCGTCGTTTTCCACCACGATCCCTTGACAGCAACAACACACCGGGCTCAAGAAAGCGGAGAATGAGATCTGCATAGTGCGACCGAGCTCCCTGTTCCCAGGCCCGGCACCAATCGTCGCTGTGAACCTCCGCGGCACCAGGATTCTCCTCAGCCGCCTCTCTCTCTGTCATAGTCAAGGTCATATCACTCAACCATCCGAGACAAGCCCATCGTGTCCCCCTGCCTGCCTATCTGCGCCCCGCCAGAGAGTCAGACATGTCAGTGTCAGTCAGTCAGCCACCAACAAGCAACATCAACACCACCACCCACGACATCCATGTCTGAGCGCCAGAGCGTCCCTCGTCTCGACCTACCCTACCACCAAACAAAACGGCTACATGGGACGCAGCATTCTGCAATGAACGTGCGTGATCACCCTGGTAATGTCGTCCACATCGCACGGATGGGGGCAGGGGCATGTACGATCCAACGTTCCCGCGCCTTGCCGACCTCGACGAGAATCCGCAAGCCTGACTGTACCCGTTCCGCTGTCCGGGCAGCCTCCGAAGATGAATCGCGATCCAGCAATTGCTAGCCGCAATGCTGACTGCCACTACGCCACGCCGTCGCCCGCCTACAGAGTAGGTCGGTCCTCGACCACATGGCCGGCCTGGAAAACGTCCCGTCCGGAAGTCGCCACAACTGGCCAAGTGCAACATTACTAGGCCACGTCGTACATAACCGAGAAGCCAAACTGGTAGGTATTTGCCTAGGTCCAAGCAGTCAGACCGATTGGAAATTTTCCTGCTGGTCTGATAGAGTTTTGCATCGTGGCGAGAGGGACGTTGGCTGTCACATTTTGTTGCAACCTCACTTGAGCAGCCAGGGATCGCCTCAACTTCGCGCCGAAAAGCCCCAGTCCACCTTCCCGCCCACCCCTGCCCACCTCGTTGATGGTCCAGGCCCGGGGAAGAGGCTGGTCGTCAGCACTTCATCCGCACAATCCCCTTCATGCATGTTACCGTCATATTCACGCAGGCATGCTGCAATTCCACCCTCCGTTGAAGCTAACACCTCAGGAAGACGCCAAGACCTGTATCAAATCATTCGTAAAATACCTGTGACAAGACCCAAACGATCTTCTCCGACAGCATGACCGGGATCTCTGCTAATTAGCCATTTTTCGCGGTCCAACAGGCAAAGTGAACGTATCTCATGCATCTCAGGACAGCATTGTATACCAAAAAAAGACGTACTTTTGAGACCTGGCCTCAAAAGAGGCCGCATACGCCTCGTGTTACACCCCCACTAGGCTATTGAATCGGCCGTGATTTAACCTGCCACGAGTTTGATTGCCCGTGGATCTACGCCGGGTTTGGCTGTTGGCAGCTGCACATTTGCTGTCCCAAGCCGGCGTCCAGTCCTGCGTGGTCAATTTCAGCATGCCTCGGCCGGTTGCCTGTGTGTTTGTTTAGTCCGGCTTTCCGCCTGAGCGTCTGGCCCGAAGGGGAAATAAAATCGCCGCCCTCTCACTTGTAAATCAATGTCGTTGCCTATATGTACACAAGAAACATGACCCATGTAAAAGGACCTTGGCAGTGGCTAAGGCTACAACAATTCAGCTCAGACATGATTGACGCGTCTTTGGATGGGTGTCCCTGTCGAGCACAAGGTTGTGTCGGTCCGTCTGTTTGACATTGGACACTATCGATCGTATTTTGAATCGGTGTGGGATAGCAGAAGCCCAACAAGCTTAGAGTAGTAGTCGGGCCAAGGTTATAGGGACATGGGAAAGGGGAGGGGGGGGGGAGGGACGAGGACGAGGGGATGACAAACAACAGGGACGAGGGACTGGACACCATCACATGCTCCGTCTTTTGCTCCGTCCTTTTGTTATAGAATCATTGCGTGCTGCCTTGCATGCTGCCCTTTATTGCAGCTCGGTAGGATGTACGTATTCATGATACGGGGGTTATCCCGCATCAACTTCGGCTTGGGTTTCTGGCAGGATTCTTGCATATGCTTCTCTGCAATGCTACCGTACCGTCCTTCCCCCTGACAATCTCATATCACTCGTCGATTTGCGGTGGTCGCTGCAAACAAGCCACCATCTCGGAGCAGTTTCCGCGCCCCTGTCCATTGCGGCGTGGCCGGCTTTTCAGACATGATTTGCATATTGCGTGCCGCAGGTGGATGCGCTGCGCATGGTGTGTGTGGTACATACATATGCAAGACGATGCCTCTTGACGGTCAATTTGTCTCTATCAAGTCGCAACCGCACTGCAGCGGCTGAATATGGCGTCTACCCGAGCCCTGCTCGCATCTAACCCGCAGCATCTCTGGTGGAAAATGACGAACCGTACCCGGTTGCTGCCCGCCAGACGATTATGCATGTTTCCTGCCATCTCGGAGTTTCATCCTCCCGGAATCTAACCTGCTTGCATGAGACAACGACAACAAAATGAAACTCGTAATATTTCCCTTCCCCAGATACGCTCTTGTTGGCCCTGCCCCCTTTCCAAAGGGGAATCATCACCTCCTCATGCTGCCAATGAGCTCCCGCTGGGCCTCTCGGTCCCGGGCACCTTCGCTCAGACTTCCGACGCTTCGCAAGTCACCCACAACATCCTTGGCCTTGCCAAAGTACACTTCCTGTAACAAGTTGCGCATCTTGAGCTCCATGTCCTCGACCAGCCGGCCAACGTTGGCAATGTGGCTGTCGTCGCTCTCTACACTCAGGTCCTGCTCGACCTGACGTGTCATGTTGCCGCTCAAGTCCATGTCACCGAGATTACCGCCGGCGGTTGACAGCGTCAGGATCACCGTCGATGTCAGCTTGTAGTGCGTGGTTCGGCCACGCTCAATGGCCTCGAACACGTGGATCGAATCCCAGATGCCCTCGGTACCACCTCCAGAAGGAGAAGCTACAAGAAAAAAGACCGGGTCAGTATTTTCAAGACACGTATCTCAGCAGCGTGTAGGCTATATCCAAGCGAACAGGGGGGTTATGTCTTCTTCTCGTACCTTTCTTCAGAAGCACAACGCCGGCAAATCCATCGTCGAGATTCCAGAAATAGACACTGCTCACACCACCCTCGTAGTAGAGATCACGGTAAATATCAAACGCCTCGTTGGCCTTGATCTCCATCCTGCGCACACGCTCGCTGGGAATAGCACCCTCGCCAGCGCCCTCGTTGCCACCAGCACCGACACCGCCGGCACCACTCTCGTCCAGCGGGGGGTCGAACTGGTTGGACCACGGCGAACGGTAGCTGTCACCATCACGGTTGTAGTCGCAGAGCAAGTAGTCACGTCCTGTCTCCTTGCAGCGGCGGACCGTCAGGGGCTGGTCGACGGACGAGAGCAGGTCCTCGGTCAGGTCGGGGGAGAGCGAGATGATGGCGTTGAGGTGGTCCGTCGTCTGCTTGGGGTTGAGCCGACGCAGGAGGTCACTGGTTGGACGATGTCAGCGAGGAGGTACTGGCATTGGGCAGGTGTTTCGGCGGTAGAGGAAAGGCGGCATGATGAGCCATGAGGCTCATGAGGGGAAACTCACAGGGCGCAATCGAAGGGATCAACGTCAGCCATGGTTGCGGCAAGGGAGCGGCGATGCAAGCCTGTTCGTTCTTTTCACTTTTCTCTCTTCTTTTCTTTCTTTGCCGGCGAGGCTGCGAGAAGGTCGTTCGTCGGGCAAAAAGACGGAGGAGGTTCAAGCTGGCACTGAAGCTCCTCCGGTGAGAGTGGCGGGGTTGGTTTGGCCGATATGGAGCTCACTGCGACGCTACGTCCTCGCCTGGTCTGAGCTCATTCCCTCACCCCACCTCTCTGCCCCCCCCCCCCCTACCGAGACGGCGAATTACGTAGGTTGGCCAGAGAAGGCCCTGTCCTTGCAAAAAACTCACATCGCGACAGAGAAGCTTAAGAAGATTGAAATAAAAATAACCAGCAACAAATAAACCCATGCGCAAATCGACTGGATACAAAAAATAACTATTAGGCCCCCGGAATTCGATCTTCATTGTTTACTAGATAGACAGCTTAAAGAATTGAGAGAAATAATGACAAGCATAACATATTCAGACAACCACCACCAGTTCAATCCACCTCCCTTCCCCCCAGCGTAGTCGGTAGCATTACAGTCTTGCTTGGTTTTCAATAACCTCACCACTGTGAAACATGGCCACGCTCGCAACTTACGACATGACTATTGATCAACGGAACCAAGGAAATACGCGTTGCGTAACAGATACAAGACAAGCTAGCAGGCATCGCATAAGATAACCCACTGGCCTCGGTCAAATACTCTCTCTCTCTCTCTCGCTCTCCTCCTTCTCACCACTCGTGCCAGCAGCAGTCTCCAACTCTAGGAGGATAGGTCGCCCTTTGTACTCGTCCCCTTCTTGAACCCCAGACAAGCCAACAACACAAATGACAAGAACCCCATTTGTCCACCGTGTGCCATAACAATCAACCGATTTCCCTAGACAAAAAAAATGATGAATAAAAAGTCATGATACCCTCGCATGCTTCGCCACAAAACGCCGCGCCCAAAGCACCCCAATAAAGGAGTCGTAGTGAGAAATAGAAACTCCCAAGGGAGCTTTTTTGAACAGAAGAAATAAAAACGTCAACAAATCGGAGACGTACAGAGTCGGCCGTTGCAGAGACCCAAGCCATATTTAATAGCCCACGTGCTCAGTACCAGACGTGCGACCCATCGCTGCAAAGGCTTCGCAGAGGCCCAGCGTGGTTGTAGACTTGCGACCGTGCTCTTATCTGACATTGACGTTCAAACACACTTATCATCGTTGCGCCATGCAGCCGTTGACCTTGTTCGCTCTAGTCAATGACAGAGCCGCAGAGCAAACAGCTGGTTCGCTCAGTCCAGACCTTGTCGCCGCCCTTGACATCGTCCCGTAAATCTTTAATCTCCCAAACCGTTGGGCCTTCGCTCATCTTCAACGTAGCCTCGAAGAGTCCCTGATAAGGCTTATAATCGCTGCCTTTCTTCTTGCGAATCTTCTTGGCCGATTGCCTAATCGGAAGCTCGGTATTATTGGATGGGGTAGGAACGGGGGTAGGCGTCGCGGTCGTTCGTGGAGTCTCGACTATAGGCTTCTTATTGTCGTCGCTGTCCTGTGCTTCGCCGGACCGCACATCAATTGTCGGCTGTGTCTCCTTTTCACCTGCATCAGTTGGGCTGAGTGGACGCGCCGCTTCCTCGTCCGACTTTTCCTCCTTGATCAAGGGCTCTTCACTAACGTGTGGCCGGTCGGTACCAAGTCGCTCGTACACCTTCATGAGCACATCATGGCACAAGCATTCATGGTGCATCCACTTGCCACAATCCGCGTTGGTACATCCTATTAACGTTTTATCGGGATTCGCGGGAGTATCGCATTTACACATCAATTCGACCGACTGTGGACACGTCAGCACTAGACCGAGAGGCAAATTCTATGAGCTACTCACCGAAAGTTGCGATGTGCGATAATCAAGTGCCTGTCGCCAATAGAGGGCGTCCTGGATATCATCGTCATCTGACTCGATCCACTGATTGACCGTCGCCGGCATCGTAACGCTCACGACGTTGATCACATCCACTGCAATTGTTGTCAGCTATGGGCGCATCTCAAAACATTGAAGCCATTGGGGCTCACTGTGATTCGATGCAACCAGTTCGTTCTGGCCATGGTACGGCTGGCGTCCCTCAACCTGCCTCTTGCCATCGAGCGTACCAGGCGGCAGCTCGTCGGGCCAGTACATCCAATAAACGCGCGCATAAACGTGGTGCTCGTCGGCAGCCCGGATCTCCAGGATGCGGGCCACCCAGTCATCATCAGATTTCCGGACAGGTCCGACACTGCCCAAACTAGCCGCGGCACGTTGGCGCTCTACTGTTGCCTCGTTGGCGACAAACACGAAGCCTTCGCTGTAGTATTTAATGCCATTCACTGCCAAATTAGTCACGTCAGCCCTTCATTTCCGGGTGTGAGGCGGTCGGCCTGGGGGAACCTACGGACGAAGCTGTTGTACCGCGTCATGTCCACCCATCGCTTGCTGGGTTCGATGGTGTAGTAGAGGTCCATAGTGTCGTGAGTCTTGAACTTGCCAGTGGGCGCGAAGGGCGAGATCTGGATGGCCGCTCGCTTATCGTCATCAGGGCCATCGCGCTTCCTCTTCTTGTTCTTTTGTCGCTCCCGCTCCGCCCGCGTCGGGGCACCGGGATACGTAACGCTAAAGGGGCATTCCGCGCGGTTCTCCTCCACGACGGAGCGCGATCGCTTCCGGGCGCTCATTGCGGGCTGCAGGGCGATACTGGGGGAGGTTGAGGTGATGGTGATGGAGCACGGTCGCGTAGCGATGTGGCCGAGCGGGAGGGGTTTCGGCGAAGGGATCAAAAATTATTAAGTCGCAGTGACGGTGCCGAACTATAGGTGAGCTCGATGTATCGAAGGGAGGGAGCAATGTCGCTTTTGAGCTGGGCTCGGGCTGTCTGTGACCGACAAGCCGCGACCTGCGATGTCCTGTGCGCAAAATAGGTTTTATCCTAGACGCCAAGTCGCAAACTTGGGGAGGAATACTGCGTCGTTGAGGCAAAAGCAACTGAAAAAACACGATCACGTGACGGATCCGGACCCAACTCAACGCGTCAGGGAGGCCCGCCACCGTCGTGGATTACGGGTCCGGAAGCAAAAATCTGCGACACTGTTGGATTATAATAATAGAAAATGAAAATGCAGGTCATGTTTCGACGTGACATCCCGCACACCTGGAGAGATGCAAGCAGGCTGCACCCACCGATTGAACGTAACGGTCTGGATTCTTTCCATTAAGTTAGTTAACCCTTGTAATTTGTATAAATCTTCACTTAAAATTACTGTATATGAAACCCCCACGCACAGTACAATCCCAGCCAAACACCGTCGCTATGCAGGAACATAAAAAGTAAAGTTGATCGACATCACACCAAAAACAAAAAAAAAACGACAACAAAAAAAAAACAGCGCCACTTAATTGTCAACTCGCCCATTCACAATCCCATGATCCTCATTCCCATCATAGTCGTCCAGCATGCCGCGATCCTCTTGATCGTAAATTTCCTCCTCTTCTTCAGGGGCAATTGTCTTAGCCAATGCTGCGCCCTCACGCTTTCCTCGCTCAACATTGATGAAATAAATCAAAGGCGCAGGAAATCCTACCAAAGCAGCAAGAAACCAGAAGGCAGGTCGGATGCTCCCAGTTCTATCAATGATAGCACCAACAATTGTAGGGCCAAACACGCTTGAGCCTTTGTCGGTAATGGCATACAGCGCATAAAATGCAGCTTCGGAGCCCGGGGGGATCAACTCCCCATACAGAGAGCGGCAGTAGCTGCTCAATCCACCAAGCACAAGGCCATAAACAGCGGCCAATGGATACATCTCCCATGGTTGCTGGAGCCCAAACACTCCCCAGTTGCGAACAAACGGAAGATATCCCATCAACCCATAAATGGGAATCAGTTCGAACAAGGCAATGCATACAAGAATGGTCTGGTGTGGTTGAAGATTGAACATGCGTGAGATCCATGACCAGCCAAACGCGCCGAAAACGCCAGACATTGTTGAGATAACATTGATCATGCCCAATGCCCAAGGTCGCATATGGAGCTGCGTCTTTGCAAAGAGAATTGCAGTTGATGACGTTGTGGCAATGGCATCGGAAAGCAGAAACCATCCCGCGAGGAAGAGAACAATATCCAACAGGCGTCTCGCCACCTTCACCGTCTGGTACAGCGATTTCCACGCATAGAGAATATATGACAACCCGGACAAGCCACCCTTTTGCCCATCACCACTAAGTGGTGGGCCAGGGCGAGGCCGCAGCCACAGCGCTGCCGGGATTGTGAAGACGGTCCACCAGGCCCCCACAAGACATAGAACAACCCGCTGGCCCCAAGTAGTGTTGTGCATAAGAAGAAGAACTCCAATGGCTATGCATTGCAGAAATAATGCAGCAATGTAGCCTGTTCCAATGCCGATGGCAGAGATGCGCGATGACAGCTCGAGTTCCTTGGAAGTGATCTCAGCATTTGTGGGAACGCGCTTGAGGCTGTTGCCATCCTCCGTCAACAGAGGTGAGGTTGCCGTCACTTCCGAATCCAAATCCCCTACCGAATCCACCATGGATCTCGATTCAAGGCCGGATTGAGTTAGGTCAGGTGTGCTCGCGATCTTGGTCTCAAGAAGCTCAGGATGAAATCGCACCAAGAGAGGCAAGAAAGAGTTTAGCAGTACAAACGAGGCCCCGAATGACGTGTTGGAGATGATTGTCAAAAGTGCGCCGAGTAGGTACGTTTCTTTGCTGATGAAGATGTAACACATGACGGACAAACTTCCGATCCAAGCGAAGGCAAGCAACAGCCTTTTGCGATAGTTGCCATGGTCCGCTGCGCAGCTAATACTGACCACCAAGAGCGCCTGGACGAGCACGCTCACAGAGAAGGTGTACATGGCGAAACTGGCCGTGTTGATCTCCATGCCTAAAACGTAAACAACACACTGTCCAGCGTCCTGGAGTTTACTTTCGCTAGAGCCACACGGCGACTTGCGATCTGATAGGAGCACTCCATTCTCACGAGCAAGCGACTCGAGGAGAATCGGAATAAAGGATCCTGTGATGCTTCACGTCAGTCCCCGCACTTAAGATGTCAGACCATTTCCGGGGTACGGTCCGCGACTGTGACAACCGCGGAACACGGGGATTACATACCAATCCCGCAAATCACATAGGTCTCTGCCGCGAATGCATAGCTATACCAGCCAAGGAGTTCTTTTTGACTCGTCGGTCGGGCATCGTGGCCAGGGTATTGAGGGATGGCGAGGCGCCGCGAGCCAAGCCCGCTCTCGCTAGAGCTCATGCTTGAGCCGTCGTAGTCGTCGTCAGAAGATCGTTCGTCGTCAGCCTCGAATGCAGACGTGTCGCAAGATGGCAATGATCGCTTTGAGACGGCGGAGAGGCCAGATAGAAGGCGTTTATCTCGTAGCGATGGCCGACGAGCTTGTAGGTTCGGTGTCATGGCGACGACCTAGACGTCTCGGGTCCCAGGCTCGGTGCACGTGATTGGCGTCACACGGGGTCCAGCCAGGTGAGCTTTTTGGTCAGCTTCCCCAGGTGGCTTTCACCTGCTGCAGTTCCCATACCAAACCAACAGCACAATGCGCCGCTGTGTTTTTACATTCACAAGGCGATGCTGCCCCATGTGCGCAAAAAAGTGGTTGTGAGAGAAAAAGGTGTCTCATAAAGGAAATGCAATCAACCGCGTAGGAGCTGCGCTGGGCTAAGCAAGAGGGGGAACGGGGAAACAACCAGGGCCAAATGCGCCCCCGGCCTGATGGTCATGGTGCTCTTAAACATGCTCGGTCCCCCGGCGTGGCCGCATTCTTGTCCCCAAGGCCGTGCGTCACATGGCAACGTGGAAACGGAGCCATAAGGGTCCATCCAAGGTTAAAGAAGGACGAGAGGACATTCTTGATACTATAATCCCAGCTGCCTATTCGCGCTGATGGGGAACTGGCTGGCCCATGACGGTGCCACTGATAGGGCAATTTAGTTCATCTTGAATGACCCCATTGACCCTTCGCGATGGTACTAACTGGCGTGTTTGCTGTATCTAAAGTTGGCGATCTGCTTCATCAAGGCTAAAAAGGTCTAGTCAGCCAAGCTGGGGGGGGACACCGCCTTGACACAGCCAATCCGTGATACGAGAGACCCTGTCGAACCATGCTGCGTGTGCACACAATCCCGAGACAAGCGATGCGACAAACTTGTTGGAAAAGGAATCGACGACCTATTTAGACGTAGTCGCTCTGGTGCCGATATGCTAAGGTGCGAATGGATGAGGGGAAGTGGAGTCTGGGGCTTTGGGATCATGAGGGATCATCCTTGACGCTGCGACTAACGTCACGGCAGCTGACCTTGGCACCGTCCCAGCTTCATAGTGGCTGGAATTTTTATGTTACTTCCGACTTTGACGCGCAGTTTCAACGTCTCGGGTGCCTTCGGGACGTGGTGAATGTTTTGCATGCTGGATTTCTTGCTTAACCTCTTTTATCTTTTAATGTCCGCGACGATGATATAATACTCCAACGGTCGGCGCCTTGCTTATTCACCACCGTTCAAATCTCTTTTTCAAATGGTGGGTTGCAATGTAATCTTACAACGAGATACAATACAACCCTTGAAAGATTGTCCCGTCTCTATTTTTCCATCCTATTTCTTGCCTGCCAAGTGGGAAAACAAAATATAAATAAGAAATGATCAAATGAATTAGACGCTATTTATTTATTCTTAGGCGTTAACTTGATACTTTGGGCAGTCAAGTTCTGTGGTAGTGCGTCATCGAAAATCACAGGAAGGGAGCGTTTTTGTGCACTGGAAGGTGCAGCAGAGGGTATTATTCAGTCAAAGGTAAAAAAAAAAAAAAAGAAAAAAGCACTACCTATGCAGAGAAACTTGGGTATTTTCACAAAACCAACAACCGCGCACCATGTGACAGCCAGGGCGTGAGCAATCACTTCGAAACCCTAGTCTTCCATCTTCGCACAATTGTTCTTCTCTCCTCCCTCCAGGTCCACCAAGGGCAATTTACTTGCGGAAAACACCCAGGAGCTTGTTCTTGAGTTTGTCAGCCAGGCCCTCGGGCGCCTTGGCGACAGCTTTCTCCTCAGGCTTCTTTTCCTCGGACTTGCGCTCGCCATTGGCTTGGTACTCGTTTCCAGCACCGCCACGGCCAGTGTGAAAGTCGCGGCCGTCCTGGCTGGGTCGGACGGCTGCCTCGGGGACAATGTCCTTGTCCTTGCGGTCGCTGGCCGGGGTGCCTACGTCAGCGATGTTACCAGCGCCTGCATTTGGGTTGTGTTAGCGAGTTGCGACGAACACGATTGGAGGGCAAGAGAAACGATGTGTATTGCGATTTTGTAACAATTCGTGGGGGGGTTGCAAAGGATTCGTCAGGTCAGACGAGCAACATATGACGAATATAGGTGGTAGTGAATGGGCTGTGGGAGAGTTGTCATACCTCCTCGACCGGAGCTGAATGCGCCGTCGCCATGGCTGCCCTCAACACCGGCACGAACGACCTCGCCATCAACGTACTTGGTTTCATCGACGTTGATGTTGCCGGCGCCGCCGCGGCCGTGGGAAACCTCTTGGGCCATGAGTGGTGTGGTGGTCGAGAGTCGGTTGATGGAAGCAATCGGGTGGCCTCGTGTTAGTCACGACGGGACGAGTCAGAGCTTTCGCGGGGTGAAAATAAAGACGTCAGTTAGGTTGACGGGCGGATGCGCGGGTTCAGGGCATGGCAACGTCTTATAGTCACAATTCCCGGGGCAAGGGGCTGACGGTTCAGCTCGTTGGTCGGGCTGGGGGGAAGGCAGTCAGTCAGTACAAGCAAGGCAAAGCAAGGCAGGGCATCGATAAGGACGGATGGATATTGGATCAATCGATCCATTGTATCACAACGTGCGCGGAACATAAAATGCACAACTGCTTAGTGCTATCAGGTGCCGGACGCTATCAGCAGAGCGGCCAGAGGGCCAAGAAGGCCAAGAGGGTCAAGAGGACCCATCTACCAACCCTGCAACCGCACTGGAACACGCAGCGAGGGCGCTGGATGCGGGATGGTGCCAGGCCCGGGGTGGCTGGCTGGCGCCAAGCCTTGTGGGAATTCATGTGTGATGAGAGCAACGAGCCACGGCGAGGCACGGCGAGCCAGTGAGAGCAGCCAGCCGGGTCTTTTGTTACGTATCTGAATTTGGTGAGTCGATGTGGGAAGTGGGGAGCACTCCATGGAGCTCGTGCTAATCATGGCGGGGGGATCAAAAGAGCTTATCAGCGCCCTTGCAGCTCTTGCGAGATTGATTGGCATGCACTTAAAAATGCATGCCATGGATGGGTAAAAGAAAAAGCAAATGCGTCGGCTTGCCGTTGCATTTTCCATCTGGCTACTGCAGCGTTCAAGCTGCCATCCATCCCGAGGCTGCGGTAAGACTTCCCTTTGGCTGCGCAGCCATGAACCCTTCCACGTTGCACGGGCAAAACCAATTCTTGGGCATCAGATCCGAGATTCAATCGCATTACCAACAAGAACTGCGGGATGGACATCTACCCATCAAGGTGGGTTCATAGTGCGTCATCTTTCGTTCCCAATCCCCAAACTTTTCCAAAATTTGGTCCGGGGTATGGAGTAACTACGTATTGAGTGAGGTAAACACGGCCAACCAATCTCCTGCTGCCTTATCTTATCATCACCAATATTACCCCCATGTACCCATACATACCCAGCCGCATCTAGTGCCCAATGGTTCTCGGTGGCTTGTGATTTCACAAGTTAAAACTGTTCAAAGTTCTTTAGAGTATAGCGCCAACTTCGGCAGTTGATCTCACCAAAAGCCTCAACCGCAATTCCACTGCCAAATGACGAAATACGAACCTGCTCGCAACACTATCTATCTGGGTCACCAAGCTACGTAGAACAATCTAGGAAGTGATAGAAAATAAGTACTGCTCACAGAAAAAAAAAAGACTTGAGTCATGTTTATTGAGAAGAGAGTGTTGCTCAAGGCTAACTTCTCATCACTATATCATCTTTTTGGGGGGGGCATGTCTAGGATACTTCACTTATTATGTGTGATTGATGAAATAAACAACGCATATTTAATTTCTCATATAGACCTCTCCTTTTCCTGTGAAAATTTCGCGAGGCAAGCCAAAAACTCTCTACACACTTCCTCCTTGAGTTCAACCTTGATCAAATACAGATTGTGGAGTAACCTGCACCTTCGAACTATACATCTCACGTAAATTAATTTGAATCTCTATCATTGCCACCCATAAACCCTCATTAGTCCCTACCTGGCCACGCAGAATCAATCCGGCATCTCAGAGCTGCCAAGAAATCAAACTTGCCCGTGTTCACCAATTTTATGAATAGCAGGGTTTCTCGCCTATCGAGACAAACACTGCCACGATATATTATCCGAAAAATTACTTTTTTTTCCGAAATAGAACACAAGGAGTAAGCTTGAGTTGAGGCTAGATTTTCCAAGCATGTGAACGCCTATTCTCTTCTAGGAAAATCTCGTCCCGGAGAGTGATTTTGACATATACATCAAAACCATTCACCACCCCCCAGATGAGTAATAGGTAGGCCTAGCTGTATCAGAGGTCTTGTTCTATTAAACGCGACTGGTCATTCCAAGTTGCCCACTTGATTGAAAGTTATCCATAGTTGAATGTGGAGATAAAATATGTAGATAGCAGATCTTGGGATTTCAATTCTCACAAATGATACATCACTTATGACTCGTACAGGGGAAAGATGTATGATTAAAAAAAGGAAGAGAATCAAGGCTCCCATATATTCATTCTAGTCGATGTATAGAAAACTACTAAGCAATTTCGCCATAAAAGGGTTTCCCTTGCACGCCCGTGTCAAAAAGTTTCACTCATTCAATCCATTATCCCTGCCCACTTAATCAAAGTGAATGCGCCAAAGCTCTCGGTCAATCCCAGCAGTAAAGTCACTGCGGGTGTGCATCATCAAAATGTTGTCGTTGATCAACAAGTCACCCTTCTCCCAGATGTGGTAGTAGGCGATGCGTCGGTCGTGCAGAAGTGAGTCAATGGCATCGCAGATCATGGCGCTGTCTGGGTTGTTGTCAATGGTAACGCTGGTGGCATCGAACTTCGTCTTGCTCTGGGGCCAGGGCTCGTGGTATCGCAGGCAAGGCTTGCCTGTGGAAGGGTGGTTGATGACCAATGGAAGGTTCTTGAAGTTTGACGAGTCAAATGAAGTTGTCTTGACAGTCCAAGTCATCTCAGACAGCTTCTCAACTGTGAGCCATGATGGCAGGTACTTCCACACCAGCGTGGAGGAAGCAAAAAGGGTGAACCCAGTATCCGAAGGAGATGGGGTAGGGGTGTGGAAAAACTGGAATCTGTTGAAACGAATTGTGGTTAGCAATGAAGTTAGATATCGAAGTAGTTGTCTAAACTCACTTTGGTGGTGTGGAAACAAGCTTCTCCTCGCCAGTAGCCTCGTCAATCTGCTTTGTGGTCTTGAACAGACCATCATAGTGGTAGGGCATCCACTCAGCAGACAGCACGTTGTTGAGGCCTCGCGTGTCAGCGCCTCGGTCCTTGACTTCGAGAAGGAGGCCGAACTTCCAGGGAAGAGGCTCGCCAAATTCATATGATTTCTTAATGAACTTTTCCTGCTCGGGCTTCTTGACAAATCCACGAAGGAGAACGGGAGAGTTGATCTCTGAGAGGGCGCGGACCTTCTTTGAGTCGACGTCGTCCATTGTAAGAGAGTGACGGCCGTTTACGGGTCGGATGAGTAAACCAGATGGGTAGATGGGCTCGACAGTAATACCGCCCTTCTCCTCGGCCCATGAGTAGAGATCAGACTTCTCTCGGAAGTAGCTTGGTCGTCCGTCCTCGTAGACCAGCTCGAGGTTCTCATCGCTCTCAAAGTCGGAGCGAGGACCGGTTGTAGTGGTACCATCTAGTCTGAAGACAATGGCAGAGTGCCATGGAGTGGTGTAGTAAGTATCGGTAGGGAGAAGGCTGAGTGACAGCTTGTTGGCGCCAGTCGAGGGGTGAATAGACAAGCGGAGGTAGTCAGGGTATTTTTGACGAACGGCGTTTGCGAAAGCCTGCAAGTATGTTAGTCGAGTCACTGCCAATGTAAATTTTAATAGCTTACATCGCCTCGAGCCATCATCTGTCGGGCAATATATTCGATGCCCTTCTTGTACTTGGACTTGGTACGGTCCTCCTGCAGGGGGTAGACAATCTGCAAGTCAAGTTCAAGGAACCTGATGTAGCCTCGGTAGGTCATGCAGACATCTTCACTCTTGCGGGCCTCTTCCCAGCTCCAGTCGGGCTTGGAGAAACTGTTGAGAAGGGCGCGACGGAAGTTGGAGGCATTGGCGACGTAGGTCATCTCGTTAAACTCGGTGGGCAGGTCAATGTTGACCAAGTCTCGAAGTCGAGCGAAGGCAATGTTCTTGAAGCCCTTGGCCTCGGCAAGCTTTCTGAGGTTCTCTCCATAGGCCCAGACATCCTTGTCAGGGACACCAAGCAAGTCTAGGGTATGTCAGCTGGGGGCGTCCGATCGAAGAATAGATGAAGGTTGTTTCCTACCATTGTAGACGAGACCATCAGAGATGATAGTAAGTTTGGCTCCAGGAGCATAGATATCAGTTATGGCCTGGCAGAGACCGTTCAGACGAGCAAGAGCGAACTCCTCAGCCTTGTCAGGGAGTCTGCCCAAGACCTTGTTCTTGGAGTTGGGGGACTTGAATGGGAATGCAGGTAGGCACATGGGCACGGGGCGCCCGGCCTTGACATGGGTATAGGTAAGTGAGATAAACTTCAAAGCAGACTCATCAGCCCCGTTCTCAAGGCTCTGGGCCTTTCCCATACGATATCGGTCGATGATTTCGAGAATCTTGGCCGAAGTCTGAAGGACAGTGGTGTCGAGGGCAACGGGGAAAGGGGTCATGTTGCTGGCGTGGATAGGGGAGGAGGAAGTATCGAGGACAGTGTAAGAGTCAATGTCTTCGTTTGAGAGGCCGTTGGGGATAGGACCGACCCCAAAGGGGGCAGACCCAGGGACAACGGGCTCAGCAACTGACATCATGGTGAGTCACTGTTAGAATCTCAAACACAAACAACTTCAAAAAGGAAAAGATATTAGACTTGATGAGGAGGGATGGATCAAGGTTTTTGATAGAGATTGGAGATGCAGGTGATCCGAAAGGGGTTCCTACCTACCTATATAGGAACCTGACAAGACTCCTGGCAAGCCTCCTCCGGGCAAAGACTCCTGGCAAGCCTCCTCCGGGCAAAGACTCCTCCTGACAAGTCTCCTCCGGGCAAAAACTCCTCCTGACAAGACTCCGGTTATTCGGTTCACCGTCAACTTCACCGCGGGCCGATTCCTGTATCGATCATCGTCTCACCACCAAGAATAGATCGGATTAATGTCTTCCAATCAACTACCTAACCCATATTTCATATTATGCAACTCGAACCAGTTTCGTCCCCACGGCCAGCCACATCCACTTTGGTCTCGGTTGCGACGCACAGCCAACCACGATACCCATCCTTCCGACACGAACTTGGAACATTTGCCACCGAATTGTGCCCCAGCGCCGACCCTCTCTTCGCCGTTACCGACGTACGTTTCTAGAACCATGCGGGCTGCCCCGATGGGGAACGGGAATGCTCGGAATTGGCAGGTTACCCATGCGACGTTGCTCCATGTGTTGACGATAAAAGCTGGCGCGGTAAAAGCCAAGGTCCATTATGCGGCCTTACCATCGGCAGTTGAGCTAGCAAGGGGTCCCCATATGTGGCCTGTCCAAGCCCTTGCATCATGAGCCAAACCGCTGCCCACATTCCGAGTCGGAACGAGCAAATGGCAGTTGTGAATCAGTGATAACGGGGCTCGCGCGGGATGGATGCAACTGAGTGGCAGAGGCGATCACCAAGAGCAAGGGCCTTGACAGGGGCCCCGAAGCTTGTCAACGGGTCCTTTCCGCAGAAATCAAGGTCTGGGGTTCATGGAGCTGTGCGGGCTATTGCTATTGCTTAATTGGGCAATGCGGGACCGAGCGATCTCCGGGAGAGTGCCCGGAAAGCGACGAGGCAGACCGCGCCGCGCGCGTGCTCCATTTCGGAAAGAGCCGCGCTTGTAAGAGTTACGCAGACGCCAAGTAAAAGCCGCGAAAATACAATACTAGGCAGGTGGGAGCATCTGCATCACCTTGGCGGACGAAAACCAGATCCCGGCAGTCGTTTCATCATGGTCTCTTGCCGGTCCGGGGAGCACCCCGAGATAACCGGGCGTCACGCCACACAGCTGGATTAATTGCGAGCCAGGGGGCGGATCATTACGTTTAGTGTCATTGCGAACTTGGTTGCAATCATCGTGAAAGAGCCGAGTGAGCAGTTGTTGACTATATGGAAACGTCTCCGCGGCATTAATTCGGTCTCGATTTTTCCTGACTCTGATTCAGACAAAAGGGACGGAAAAATCATTATCTATCCCCTTTGAACTTGAGAAAAACATCAATCTCTTTGTCCTTTGTCTTTCAATTCACACACTCACACGCAATATTTCCATCTCTCTCTCTCTCTCTATCTCTCTACCCCCCTCTCTCTTTGTGTGTGTTATAATTCCCAATCAAACACTCATCATGGAAGAAGTCGATGTTGCTATTGTTGGAGGTGAATCACTCTACATCTCACCATTCGCAAAAAACACTATTCTCTAAACGACTAATATAGGTGGACCTACTGGTCTTTTCACTGGTCTGCTGCTCCATCGACTTGGAGTCTCAGTCACTATCCTAGGTAAGATCTTCACCAAAAAAAAAAATAAGCAAGGAAAAGAAAAAAACGAAGACCAGATATACTAACTGAAAATGAAACAGACGCCAAGCCCTCAACTCTCGACCTGGGTCGTGCTGATGCCCTCAACGCGCGAACACAGCAGGCCTTTGAGGCAGCTAACATTTTAGAAGAACTTTTGCCTCTAGGCCTCAAGTGCAACAGTAAGCCAACTTTCTCTTTACCCAATTCTGGCAAAGCGCATACTCACCCCCCTCGAAGCAAGCTCTACCTTTAGCAACGGAGAGTTCAAATCCCGCCAGAATGATTGGTGGGTGAGCATCGAGCATGCTCTGCACAAGAACTTCCTCATGATTGGCCAGCCAGTCGTCGAGCAGGTTATCGCCAAGGGTCTCGAAGGTAAAATTCACTACAATGAGAAGGTCTCAAGCATTACCGAAAACGAAGATTCGGTTGAGATCGAGACCGAAAGCGGTCGTAAGATCCGTAGCAAGTATACCCTGGGCGCCGATGGTGCCAGGTCCACCGTTCGCTCCTCTCTTGGTATTACCTTTACTGGAAGCAAGCCCGAGATGCTTTGGGCTGTGCTCGATGTCTTCATTGACACGGACTTCCCTGTTTGTCCAGAAATCATTACCTTTGAGCTCGACGGCCAATCGCGCGTTGCCTGGATCCCCCGGGAGCGGGGTCTCTGCCGATTTTACGTGCTCCTCGACGGTGAGGTCTCCCAGGAACTGGCTCAGGAGTCCGTTAAGAAGCATATGGCTCCTTACCGAGTAGATTTCGTAAAGACTGAGTGGTACAGCACTTTCGATGGTATGTGTGGACCCTTCTCTTTTCCCACCTCCACTTCCCCCCAAATCTCGAAATGCCGACGGAGATTGACACCATCTGACTAAAAAAACAGTCAAGGAGAGAATCGCCTCATCTTTTGTTTCAAAGGAAGGTGCCGGCCGGGTTCTGCTCGCAGGTGACGCTGCTCACGTGCACTCAGTCAACGGTGGTCAGGGTCTCAATACCGGCATTGCCGATGCATTCGGTCTTGCGTGGCGCATGGCCATGGCTGTCAAGCCTGGCCAGACACAGGAGGTTGCACAGAAGCTGATCCGCAGTTACGACATTGAGCGCAGAACGACGGCTGCCGAGGTAATTGGAGTGGCGGCCAAGCTGGTGCGCGACACGGTGGGCGAGGCCAGCAAGTACGTCAACACAATCCAGCGCAATGCGGCATACATCACGGGTAAGTGCTACAAGGCTCTCTCAGCTCTTCTATTATTCCGGGGTCTTTGTCATTAACAGGGGTGTGTGCAGGCATGGGTGTTTCCTACGACGGCATGTCGTCCCCGCTTGTCAAGGAGTCGCAGCATGACATCTGGAAGGCTGGCCACCGATGCCCTGACATCATCATCAAGCCGTTTGGCGCTGCCGAGACGACCCGGCTCTACACCGTCTACTCTTACGGAAAATTCGTTGTCCTCTTCATTGGCCAGCACCCAGAGGCGTCGTTCGACTACGGGGCGATTGCAGAGTCGTATCATGTCCTGCCGACATCCGAGGACCAGACGCAGGCGGATGGAGAGAGCCAAGACAATACAGTTACAGGGAAGCGCTTTACAGCTGAGTGGGTCAAGCCTGAGGACTCGTTTGTCGCTGTTGTGCGACCCGACTTGTACATCGGATATGTGTCAAGTGGGGACGATTCTTGGAAGGCGTACCTGGCAGATCTTTTGTAAGGAATATTTACATAACTAGCGGATGGAGGGGAAGGGTTCCCTTTGGTTTCAATTGGTTTTTTTTTTCTTTTACGAGACTGGGCTAGCCTATGAGAGAAGTGTAAAGCAAGAGCAATGTTATTCTGTTTCAACCACACACGAAATTTTCCGCAAGCTGATAATCATCTCCAATGGCTGCCGGGGGCGGGCAGGCTGCGTTTCAGAACCGGGGAGCAAACTCTAACCGTTGAAGCAACAAAAGAGAGAAAAAAAAAAAAAAAAGAGGGCAGGCCACGCAGGTACCACCCCCAAGTTTAGCTGCGGGTGACGTTGAAATTGAGTGCCATGACAGGGAGGTGGCATGACACGGCCCACCAATAGACGGCAGAGCGCCGTACGGCCCGGGACCATGTCGGCAGCGCCGCGTCGCTAAAGGTTCCTTGCCTTCGGATCGGGCCCCACGGTGGAGATCGCGTGCGACGTTGAACGGAGGCAAGCCTCCTTCTGGCGGCGGACCATGCCCCTGACAAATGGGCCGAGCGGGATAAAAGAAAAAGCATTTTTCCAAGGACTGCAACCAAGACCTAGCTGGAAGAGATACGCGGTTTTTGGCACCTTCCTTGGCGGCGCGCGCGCGCGACAGGTTTGCCGATGAAGATGGAGATGGTGGCACAGCAGGCTATCCCCGCGCACAATCCCGCGGCTAATGGCTTTCTCGAGAAGAAGAAGAAGAAGAGGCGCTCCCCCCCGGTCCCCAAATACCGCGGCCTAGTATGCGGTGGCATCGAATCACTGTTCGGTTCGGTCGAATTTCTTTTGCGCCAGTTCTCGCGGGGGTCGCATGCAAGCAAGTGCAAGGAAAGGCTAAACGATGGGAAAACCCGAATCACACACGTCCAGAGGATCCTCTGATGACACCGTCGTAGTAGCAGGCGACGATGTCTCCTCGCCCACGGTGACGATTCCTGCAGAAGCGAGTGCCACTCCTGTTCCCAATGGAGGGTCTGTTGCGTGGCTTCAGGTTGCTGGTTCCTTTTCCGTCTACTTTTCAACATGGGGTGAGTTCTGATAAGCCATGTCAAAAAAATGCCCAGGAGGCAGAGAAGCCTCGACACGGGGACCGGGTTTTTTTGCTAACAGAGCGGTGGTGGCTACCACCTCCAAGGCCTCATATCCAGTTACGGCAGCTTCCAGACAATCTACGAGGAGAGCGTCCTGAAACACCAGTCGGCCTTCAAAATCTCCATTGTCGGGTCGCTCCAGACCTTTCTCATGGTGTTTCTGGGCATCTTTGCAGGACCAATCTACGATGCCGGCTATTTCCGCCACCTGTTGGCCGTTGGGTCACTGCTCATAGTCGTCGGCACGGTTCTGCAGAGCCTATGCACTGAGCTCTGGCAGCTGTTTCTGACCCAGGGTGTGTTGGTGGGCTTGGGCGCAGGATGCCTGTCGCTCCTCTGCGTCGCAGTCACCTCGCTGTGGTTCACCACCAAGCTCCCTCTGGCCAACGGCATCGCAGCGTCGGGGAGTGGTTTGGGAGGGTAAGCACCTTTTTTCCTTTCTTTTTTTCTCTTCCCCTTCCATCAATTGCCAAACTGTGGAATAAAAAAAAAAAGCTGACTATGTCGTGTGTCTCTTACACGAAATTAGAGTTCTCCTCCCAATCATGATCCGAGAGCTATATCCGAAAATTGGCCTCCCATGGACCGTCCGCGTATTAGCCCTGCTCTTGTTCGTGCTATTGACATCCGCCAATCTCATCATGCGAGCCAGAAACGATGCATCTAGCAATCGCAAAAGACGACCCCTGCTCGACACGACGGCGTTCCGCGACTGGCCATACCTCTTGTTCGTGGGCGGCTGCTTCTTCGTCTTTCTGGGAATGTACACGCCATTTGTCTACATTGGGAGCTACGCCCTGTCCGAGGATATAGTGTCGCCCAACTTTGCGCTCTACATCCTTGCCATCCTCAACGCGAGCTCCGTATTCGGCCGAATCCTGCCAAGTCTCATCGCCCAGCGAGTTGGGCCGATGAACATGATCATTGTCACCACTTTTGCCCTCTCTGTGTGCTGCTTCTGCCTGCTGTCGGCCAATACGACGCCGCGCGTCATCGCAGCCATTGTCTTCCAGGGGTTCTTTACAGGGTCCTTCTTTGCGTTGCAGCCAACCGTTTTCGTCAGGTTGACAGCGGACCCAACCAAAATCGGGACGAGGTTCGGCATGGCCTTCTCAGTTGTGTCCGTTGCATCGCTGTTTGGCCCACCAATTGCCGGGGCGCTGCGAAAACTCGGCCTGGAATACGGAGCTTCTTGGATTTGGGCAGGGGCCACCATCTTCTGTGGTGGAACTCTCATCTCAATTTCCAGGGCACTAGTCCGCCGCTGGAGTAAACCAGTGTAAAGCCCGATGGGTAAATATGGGGGTCGAAAGGCTAGGGGCCTGAAAAGCCCATGGGTGGTGCTCTGCTCTAACTTTCTGAATTCCAAACCCAGCATAGTCGTGGGTACCACTGGGGACACAGCAAAGTCTATCCCCTCATGCTTGGCACAGATTGATAACTATTCTAATCAGTCAATCTTCTAATTCAAATAATTTTCCGTATATGGTATGATTTTCGGTTTCGTACCCTCTTAATATTTGCAAACCGCTCCCCACCCTTCATCTCATCACCCACACCATCCCACGCCTCTAACTCAAATCACATTGCGCCTGTTTTAATATGATTCCACTGTGGAATTCATCATTTATTTCTCTCACAACGCCGCGTACTCATCGCTCATTCAACTCCACATAGCATCATCCATCATGTACATCCGTGTCAAGAACCTCACCTCTGCTATATATACTCCTCCAGCTATCAAGCTCGGCCGGCTCGACCAACCTGCAGGATTTCTCCAGTCAGGGCGTCGTCACTTCGCAGAACTGGCCACGATGCGCCGTCCGACTTGACCAGGGTCAGCTCCAGCTTGGTTCCCAGGATCTTGAAGGATGACTTTTCCGTGTCAATGGTAGCAAAGAGCGGCACATCAGTCTTGTATCGCTTGGGTGGCGAATCTGTTGTGACGAGGTCCAGGACCAACTGCTTCTCTTGGAATTCGACCTTGGCTGTCTCCTTGCTGATCTTCTTGAGAAAGAAGGAAGCAATGACGTTGGCTGGGGTTTGGTAAAAGTCATGTCTAAAACCGTGTTAATAAAATGTAGTCAGCAAAACCCAGATGAGTTGTTCTCACCTAACCGTAGACAAAATCTCCTCGCCGCCCGCTTGGGCCTTGTCCTTTTCGCCACTTCCGACAAACAAGTGTCGGGTCTTGGTCTTACAACCTTCAATGTTCATGAACTGGTCAAATTCCAAGACCCTCCTCTTGCAGCAGGAGTATCCCTTGCTTCCTTCATGGAAAATTGGGACTCCGGGGTGGTGCACACACTCCTCATCGTCCCGGGAGCCATTCTTCTTGTATGATGCACCGCATGCCTTTCGCTTGCAGGTAGCTCCATCAGGGATCTCGAGACTGGGATCATCATCTTCGGACTCGGGAGCTGGAGGAGGTGGCGTCGGAGCATGCTGAGCTGGCTGAATAGGTGCACGGGAGGGAGCTGCAGCATTGAGGGATTCGATCTTCTTGGCTAAAGCTGCCTCATCCTCCTTGGGCTTCTCCTCAATCTCTGGGGGCTTGTCGGTAGTGGAGTGGGTGCCAGTCGTGCAAGGTGGAATGTCCATGAACTCATCAAAGGTGAGAACTCGAGGCTTGCAACACTTCCATCCTACGACAAGTCAGCTCTCGGGACGTCGAAATTTAGATGCGAGAGTCCCTCCAACGAGACCCCCAGCTTACCTTTCTGCCCCTCATGGAAAACGGGAGGACCAGGGTGGTACTCGCACTTCTCCGTAGAGTTCGTAAACTCCTTTCCACAACCCTGATGGACACACTTTTGGGCCATGATGCAAAGTGAATTCGGGACTAGCTCGGGTTTCTCTCTCTCACGGGTTCGTAAAAAAATTGGGTGTTGGAGTGACCGCTGAATGGGATGGATGGGTATACCGACTGGCCGGTGGGGTGGGAGCTTCTAGAATTCCTAAGCCTGATGACGCTGAATCGCAGGAGCTCAGTTACTCGGCCTTCACCGCCTTCCGTTTCTAGTGCGGGGTTGACGTTCTACTGGGAATATGCGATTAGCCCGTGGTACTTTCACGACTGGCGCCAAGAAGCTCTCAAACATATCGAACCACGTTTTGCGCACCACATCAACGTCCATTGGCCATCCAGTTGCATCCTAAAAATGGTATTTTATCCATGAAAGTGTTTATATCCAAATAAATATCCTCAATACCTTTTTTCCTTTTATTTTCAAATCGGTTGTTCTTCATCATGTTTTTTGCTACTCGTCGCCTCTTGCAGCTACCCTGCAGAATCACCTTCTTCACTCGCGAGACTTGTGGCCTCTGCAGCCAGGCTAAAGGAGTCTTGTCAAATGTTTGGGACAAGCGCCCCTTTGACTACAAGGAGATCAATGTCGACGCTACGGAGCCCGAGTCCAAGGCATGGAAGTTTCTCTACGATTTTGACGTCCCAGTTGTGTGTCTTGACTATTCATGCAATTAATTGACACTAGAATTTGTTGGCTGACACCAAAAACCAGATTCACATAAGCAAAACTACCGCTCCCGAGGAGGACCCAGCCAAATCTGGCAAGGCGATCAAGCTCATGCATCGCTTCACTGTTGAACAGGTAGAAGCTAAGATGGACAAGGCCGAGCAGAGTTAATGGCTTCATATCCCACACCTGGTTTTTTAATATGATTTCCCTCTCGCGGGTGTCGCACTTCCGTTGGCAAAACTCAACTGTTCCTTGGCCGTGAAGTCAAGGGCCGTATAATCTGTCACCACATTCATCATATCGAACCCTTGGTCCGCGAACAACTTTGCCTGTTCGCCCCCAGTACAATAAACACCGCACTTTTTACCCGCATTCTTGCTAGCGGCTAGGACTTTGGCAATTGCTTCCTTCAGCTCAGGAGCCATGACACCGTCAATAATGGGATGGCCGATATTGTTTCCTATAGCTAGTTAGATCGTATCCATCTACAGAACCGCGACTGGAAGGACTGACCCAAGTCAAAAGGTCCAATGAATAAAACGTCAATGCCCTCGACCGCAGCAATCTCATCAACAGACTCAAGGGCTTCTTTGGTCTCAATCTGGACAATAGTTAGGAGAGCATCATTTGCTTGTTGAAGATACTCGGTGAAACTGGGGACAGGGTTGAAGCGCTCTGGCGCAATGGGGGACCCGAAGCCACGTTTACCCCAGGGCGGGAACTTGGCAGCTTGTACAAGTTGTCTGGCCTCTTCGGCTGTGCGAAGCAGAGGCACTACAATCTAGAGCATTGTTAGTCAAGTTGGCCAATATATCCCGTGTCCAACAGACAACACGTACACCATGGGCCCCGCTATCGAGAGCGCCTGAAATAATTCAATTAACAAATGTATTAGAAATGACAACGGTGGGTTAAACATACGCTTCACCATCCATCCTTGCATGTCTGGGAGCCGTACAATGGGCGACACCCCCAACGCCGCAATCGCAGGAACAGCATCATGCATTGCCCCGTCTACCGAACCAAGTTAGCCAACTTATCCTCGTGGAGCATATACATTAGGGAAAGTAAAACCCGAATCTTGGTACCGTCCAAGTTGCCATGCTCGCAGTCTACCAAGACCCAGTCAACCCCAGACCGCGCCAGCACCCGGGACATGTTGGCGCTGGGAATCATTTGCCAGGCGCCAAAGGAAGTCCGGCCCTCCTTGAGCGCTGTCCTCACACGATTTGATGCCTGCATCGTAGACAGGTTTCTCACGGCACCCCGCGCGAGAAGCGGCTTCCTCATGGTCAGGGAAACTCCCAGGCGGAGCGAGTGAGCAGCGAATGCATTCATGGCGGGTTTGAGCTTCCGGGTAAACGGGACGTTGACTAAAATTGGCCTTCGGAAAATTTACGGAATAGCAAAAAGAAACATGTATTGTTGACACTATCAAAAACGAGCCTTTGAATTGGCGAGAGGGTCTGGTGGTCGCCCCGGAGGGTTCCCCCAAGGCGGGGGAAACTCTGGGGGGTGGCGTGGGGGTGTTGCAGGACAAGACCATCACCCGATGCATAACACCGGGATCGGGATGCTCAGCCGAAGCTACTTCGGTTCAGATTATGCATCATGAGAGCACGTGGGTATGCTGGGGTATCTGCTTTTTCAATTTCTAAGTCTTGCCTCTAAAAAAAAAATCTAATTACACACGGCGAGGGCATGGGCAAATCCCTTGCCATGGATATCTGTGATGACTACCACCAGAGCATCCGATAGTAGCCGTCCCCAACATGACGATGTTGCGTTTGTTACATCCGGATAGTACAAACCTGTTCCCTCTGCCTAATCACCAAGCCCTAATAGCATGTGCAACCTAATATTTAAACCAAGATGCCGCGCCGCTGTCACAAAAGGTAGACGGAAAACGATTTGGTCTATATCGCAGAGGCTCAAGTTTAAATCGACTGGTCTGAGAAAAACAACTGCAAACAATCTAAATCAAGAGTGTTCATTCGTCATCAAGTTCATAATTAGTCCTGGAGGCATCTGAAGGAGAATATGTCAGTTGGTTCGTCAGAAATATCGTGGCACCTGTTCCACATACCCCAGGTAGTCCTCCTTGATGCTGCCAATAGCCCACATCTCTCCGACCTCGGTACGGGTGCCGATGATTTTGACGCGGACGTGAGTGCCCGGCTCGATCACTGTGTCCTCATTGTTGGTGAATTGGGGCGGTGTGGCATTGGGATCCCACTTGATATCGCTGGGAATCAACTGTATCCAGCGTCAGCTTCACAGGCCGCATTGCGTGGCCAAGACCCCCTGACTTACATGCGCCGATACGAATAGTCGCAATGGTCCTGCTTGGGCAAAGAAGCCCTGAGGGTTGATGGAGTAGACGACAGCATCAACCTGAGATGGGTCAGCTTGCTGCACGATGGCGATTTGACAAACCGTCATACCGTCTCGCCCTTGAAGGGCCGCCACACGACTGCACGATATCCAACTGTGAACTCGGCCAACCCGTTTCCGGGAAGGATGCGGCCCTCTGAGATATCAAAGGTATCCATGATGGAAATGATGTAGTAGCTGCCGGCGCATGTGCCTTCTACGTCTTTCAGTAACTTGCTCGTCACAAGGTCGTGCATGTTGCGGCCGAAGTAGGAGGGATGCAGGGTCACCCTGCGCTCCATGTTGTAGAGGAAAAACATGATGAAGTATGAGGTTAGGTTAAACGATTTGGTAGAGATGTAGAAGAGCTTCGGTCGGCTCGAGAGCGGTGCGATTGGCGTCGGGTTCGGGTTTGGATGTCGGTCCCAAGAGTATGTCCAGAAGACTCCAAAAACGTTGCTGGCGCCTATGCGACGTTGGCGACAATAAACGATAGCCACGCGACAAGCAGTATGCTGGGATACAACGTCGAGTCGCGAGCAGCTGGCGGCAGCTCACGGGGTGGGCGTCGCGTGGTGAAAAAGAAGGCAATGAAGGATTGAAGCGAAGACGGCGCAAGAGCAGGCGCAAGCGCAAGGGCTACGACGCCTGGCTACCGGTACACACAAACACCCGCCGTGGTCAAGCGTCGAGTGGAGGTTGCGCCGGTGGCCTTGCCGACGCAGATGGAGCAGATCGTGGGAGGATGGGCGTGATGAAGGAGGCTTTGTCTGGGTGACGAGGCTGAGGAGGCCGTGGCGGCAGAAATCTTGTCCAGTGGCGGTTGAGCGCGTTCGCAATGGAGAGAGGACATGGCCCGTGCGCCAATGGGACAAAGAGCTTCCATTTTGCTGGAGCATTTTGTCGAGATGGAACATGCATTTGGTCATGAGCATAATGGGATAAAAAATTAATGCCACAGTGTGCAAAAGTGCAAAATATTCATTTGTGCAAATCAAAATCCCCCTTTGGTGTGTTTCCAATAGCCTATTCGTCAATTGCCGCTGAAGAGGAGATTGGAATATTCTTTAGCCAAATGTATATGCTTATGTCGAGCACTGCTATCATCTCAGGCACATCAATTGCGTCCGCTCGCAAACCAAGGCCTTTTGTTGGGTTGATTTAAACGAGAGCACGCGACACGAAGGACATGGAAAGAAGCGAGGCTGAGACAGGGAAACGCTGGGGTGGCAGCCATCCTCCATTCGGAGTCTTTCCAGACACGAGAAGCCGGGGTGCAAGGTCGGCTCCAAGGCCAGCCCGTCCATCCCGTCCCTTCGGGCCAGTTCCACCAGCCAGTGTGCAATCATAAGCTCGCATTTGACAGCGCGGTGGCTGCTAATGGCAGCTACGGAGCACATGGCTGGGTCTGGGCAGGGCAGAGTTGGGAGGCTGCGGTGCACTCACATGGGATGAACGGGGGTGAGCGGGCCTCCGACATCCCGATACGGAAGTTGATATCGTGCTTTCTGCCCTCGCTGTGTGAACCTGCAGTATACAGTAATGTAGGATATAATGCATGATATTTGCTTGCTGTGCCGGCTAATTTGCTAGATGCCCTCGTATGGCGATTCATGTATGTGGGCGGGCACCTGAAAGCCCCCTATAACATTGGCCTCGCCCAGCTACAGTAAATTTGGTCCTGTCCGCCCGCCCGCGCGCCAAAGTGGCCTGATGGGTACTGGCCATGTCGTCCATAGATGCAATTCAACCAACATGCACACGATGCAATGCGCACCACAGACACGCTCGTTTCCGAGCGAGCACCCGTCGCTACTGCAAAAAGCGTTGCGTGCTCAGACTGCACCACACTGCATGCTCTCTCTCTCTCTCTTTGCCAGACATCAAACAGTAAGTGTCTTGTACGTAAGGAAACGAAGGAAGGGGTTCGTTCCGAGGCGCCGCCCCACGCTGCTGCACCACTGCAGCCAGGGAGAACCAGCAGGCGCAGCACAAAAAATTGGCACATGAATAACGCAACCACACTCATCTTCCATCAACCTTTTGGGCCATTCATCGCCTCGCTTCTCCTCTTTTTTGTCCACTCCATACTGTGACGCCCTTCCACTCATTTCTCGCCCATCCAACACCCATTCGTCTCTGCCTCTGCCGCTGCCTCTGCCTCCTCTGCCCGGCGCGGTCACCCTGCTGTCCACCCTGCTGTCTTAAACTCCCATCACTTGACTCGACCCTGGCATAATAGTCTTTTCCCATTCACCCACCGCATTCCACAGCCCCCTCGATTCCATCCTTCTCGCCTTTGTCCCCGGGCTCTGCACTGCTCTCGTTGACTCGCTCGCACCCGCGCTCGCGCCGCAACCCCAACTAAACCTCACGGGCCACTCTGACCTGCTGTGGCGCTTACATTCGCCTGCTCGTTTTGGTGCTCATTTTCGTATCCAGTGCACACACTGCCTGCCCTCTCTCCCCCCATAACTCCGGCTCACCCCGTGGCATCTTCGACATCTTCTGTTCTGCACCCTCCTTGCATCTCATTTTCTCATCATGTCGCTGGATCTTGAGCACCACCTGACCTTTGTGAGTTGCACCCATCCATTTAAGAAGTTCTCATCCACTCAAACCCCTTTCCCTGGTTCATGGCCTAGTTTTGGCAGGCATTGGTAAAATCTCACTAACCGCCACCCTCAGTACGGTGCCTACCACCACAACCAGGTCAACATTGCCATCCATATGATTTGTGTTCCTCTAATTCTCATCTCCGCTTTCACTCTGGTTAGTTGCTCTCTCTAGATTGCCCTTCTCATCCACACCAACCTTCCCGGGCAGTCCGAAGAAGCATGCCCGTACATTCTAACATCTTTTCTCAGGCTACATATACCGGAACTCTAATCCAGACTCCGTCGTGGCTCACCATTCCCTATCTTGAGGCTAACCTCGGAACAATCGCTGCTTTTGTCTATTCCGCTCTTTACCTTCTTCTGGAACCCTTCGCCGGGTTCCTCCTTGCCCTTATTTGCATGGGCGGTGCCGCGTACGGCAACTACCTGCGCTCGCAGAGCCCAGATGCCACCTTTCAGGGTGCTTTGATCCTCCATGTCGTTTGCTGGATTATGCAATTTGTTGGACACGGCGCCTTTGAGGGCCGTGCCCCAGCCTTGCTCGACAACCTGATTCAGGCCATATTTTTGGCTCCCATGTTCGTTTGGCTTGAGCTACTCTTCAAGCTCGGCTACCGTCCTGAGTTACAGGCCCGCGTCGAGAAGAAGGTCAGCGAGGAGATTGCAAAGTTCAACAAGTCCAAGAACGGAAAGGCGCAATAAGCGTCTCACTGGGCAATGTGTTACCTACAACACGAACTCATCGCGTGGTCAAATTACTAGGGCACAACATCTCTACTCAGCTTGGCTCGGAGCCGGGCCTCGCTTTTAACGTTACTGTATCTCAAGTAACTCTTGCGGCTTTACAGGATGGAACGACTACCAGTGGTCATTCATTCGAGCAACGTCGACGTGTATCCTATAGGGGATGAAGGGTTCTTCTTGGCTCCCCCTCTTTTTAGCATTTGAGCGTTTTGCAATTGTCTTCCAAGTTCTCGTTACCATATTTCCGATTTTAGGAGCACTGACATTGTTAAACACGGCATGTGTAGCCATATGGTGGGGACTTTGTATGATGAAAAACTTTTGTCAAAGGAGGAGAGGTGCTTATAAAAGTAGCTCTAAGACAAAGGAAATTGTATTTAAAGATGGTCTATAGTTGGAACATTTCTATGGAATTGAGACAGGGTCCTCCCCCTCTTGCAATTCTTTCATTAACTCCTCCGGCTCGCCTGGAAAAGTGTACATTATATATATATATAATATTCAACGTCACTGCGACGTTCTTGCAAACAAACCGATTCGCACAGTTTCCACCCTCATAAAAACTCCTAGTGGCCATGGTACTTGATTAGAGCTTCGGGGTGTTAGCAAAATGATGTCCAGCAAGCTTTTAGAAGAATCCTCTAGCTGTCATGTCATTATCATAATGATCAATACTCGTTGGGTTAGAATATGGTCGCGGCCGGAAGCCATATCGCTCGGCTTCATATGAGTGTATTGTGTCACAGAGAACGACAGAATCCATCGCTTTCTGGATGCAGCCCTCATCATAAGACCATCCTCTAAGGTCGTCCCGGGCTGTTACTCGGTGGATTCGTTTATCCCGGGGTGCGTCTCTGGGTCTCGAGGATCGGTGCGCCACGGCTCCGTGGGAGTCGTTGCTTAAGCTGAAGCTCTTTCCCGAGTCGCAGCGGTTCAGGGGTTTCTTGTGATGTTTCTTATTCTTGCCGCGTTTTGCGGTGTTTGGTGGCGGGGTGACGGGTTGATATTGGTTATCCCAATATGAGTTGGCTGTAGGATTCTTCATGAGCTTAGATATGCACTTCTTGCACATCCTCTTTTGACTGTCTAAATCTCTAATGACCTTGGTGCATCGCTCTCGTTTCGTCGGACTGAGACAATCAGGCAATAAGCCAAGTATGCCTTGCTGGGAACGATCCTTGCGGCCACATTCAATGTGCACCTGTTTAGTACAGTTACAACTGTATTGGTATAATTTTTCGCACATTTTGGTTCGAATTCTGCATTTCTAAATTAAAAAAAAAAGTTGTAGTATTTCGAAATGTTGCGGGTAGTTGCAGGTAGAATGTCGGCACTGAGCTTGGCATCGTTTTATAGGAAACAGCGATGGTTTGTTCTTCAGGTCAGCTTTCTTTGTTCATTGTGATTGGGCCGGTATAATAGTATGAGAAGAAGAAACAAGGGTAAAATTGCTTGATTCCTACGTCGCTGAACAATGAACATTTCACATTATGGTCATCTGCCTAAATCACGCTCCCTTGGTAAATAGGCTGAAGCAGAGTGTAATTCAAGGCAACAGAAAAATTGCAAGTTTGTACCCCATTTACAAGTCACCGTAATGGATTCAGGAGAATGTATGCAATTGCTATACTCAGCACTAGCAAATAATGTGTGTGTTCATCGAAGAAAAGCTATGTATGACATGGCATTGGCAGGAATGAAGGGAGTTTTCTTTGAGTTGACTCATTGTTAGCGAACAAGGACTAATCGCTAAACAACAAGACTTTTCGACCCAAGATCCCAGGTGAAGTTACAAAAGAAGACATATTTGTTTCTTGATGACGTTTACGCGGACACTGACTGACTGGGCTGCATCGTAGTGGGGTTGAGGGGTAATATCTCTCTTGTTGATAAAGGTTGCACTGGTATTTGGCGGGGTCTTGTTACATAAGCCTCATGCCAATAGAAGCGCACGCATATGCACACTACTCCCCTCATACATGTGAAAATTTTATAAACATCGCAGTCAAAAGGCAGCTCTTTTTTTGTGCTCCCGCATTGATTTTTCACATCAACACCAAAGATCCCTGATAAAAAATAAGAATTAAAAAATGCAGCTGAAGGACACCACCACTCTGGAGCTGCCAGCTGCGGCTGACATGCACGTCCATCTGAGGCAGGGCGAGATGATGGAACTAGTCGTCCCATCCATCCGCCAAGGAGGCGTTGACACCGTCTTTGTGATGGCACGTGGACCTAGTGGTTTCTGCTTTCTTTTGCTAACCTGTGGCAGCCCAACCTGCAGCCGCCCATCACAAGTGTGGCGAGCGCCCTTGAGTACAAGGAACGCCTACAGGCCCTGGATCCCAAAGTCAACTACCTCATGTCGCTCTTCGTACGTCAATCGGCCATATTGCCGCGCATCGTGCCTCTGTCTAATGCTTAATGCTACCAGCTCCACCCTTCTGTGACCCCCGAAGTGATTGCCGAGGCTGCTGCTGCTGGAGTGACTGGAGTCAAGCTGTACCCGCAAGGTATGGTTCCTGGCCGGATGCGCAAACCAAAGCCAAATCATCAATTAACCCATTATACCCAGGCGTCACCACCAACTCGGACAATGGCGTCCTTGAGATCAACGACTTCTTCCCCGTCTTTGCCGAGATGGAGAAGCATGATATGGTGCTGAACCTGCACGGAGAGGTCCCCATCCCACCAAAGGAGGACATTTCCCTCGAGGTCGCGTTCTTGCCCACCCTCAAGAACGTCCACAAGAACTTCCCCAACCTTCGTATTGTCCTGGAACACTGCTCCACCGCCGAGGCCGTTGAATCTGTGCGCTCTTGCGGCCCAACCGTTGGCGGTTTGTTCCCCCCACGTCCATGGGCTTTCTAAAATAAATCACTAACACCATCGGTCTCAGCAACCATCACTGCGCACCACCTCTATCTAACTAATGACATCAGCGACGTGGATCCTCTCGCTTTCTGCAAGCCCATTCCCAAGAAGCCTTCTGACAGGGATGCTCTGATCAAGGCCGTGTGCAGCGGTGACCCCAAATTCTTCTTGTAGGCCATCCCGATGTCTCATTACACCATAGCCACACAAACTAACTTCCTTCCAGCGGCAGCGATAGCGCCCCTCACCCCCTGGCATCCAAGGCCGGTTCTCCCCCCAAGGTCCCCGCTGGTGTCTTTACCCAGCCCTTTGCCACCCAGCTGGTCCTGCTGGCCCTGGAAGAAGCCATTGAGAGAGGCGTCATCCAGGAGGGTGATGTGACCCAGGAGACGCTTGAGCTCTTCCTCAGCCGGGCTGGCAGACGCTTCTACAAGCTGCCCCATGGCGACGAGGTCCCCAAGATCGCTCTAGAGCGCAAGGGAGAAAAGATCCCCGTGAGCATCAAGAAGGACGGCAGTGAGTTGGAAGTCGGCATTTCAAGACCTGATGCCTCTGTCTTCAGCCTGAAGTGGATCTAAACTTAAAAGTAAAATATTAAAAAATATAGAATATGCGATCTGGATTTCGCCTAAGCCGATTTCTTTGTCGTATCTCGTCACCGAGTATTGCTATTTAGCACAAGAACAACATATCGCTGAAAATGTGCCTGTTTGATGTGGATCCATCGATATGCAGTAGCGATTAAGCCCAATAACCTCGGAAGGCTGATTAAATTGATGCATCCTTGACAAGAAACATACGTACATACATACACATACATATTATACACGCAATTTCCAGTAGGGAGAGTTTTAATAATGAACATACTGCTTTTTTTGGTTTCCTGACTCCAGATTCTTACAAAATAGGGGAGGGTCTCTCGAAATCAGACATCAATAAATCTGTTAAAACACATAGAAAGACTGGGAAGCAAATCCTTTTTCCAGCTCTTCCTTCCCAGCAACCCCCTTTTTTCCCTACACACACAAACATTCATGTCAATCCTCTCATATTTATCATTCTTAATCCCATCCTCATCACGGCACTGGGCTCCCTACAAAAAGGGTTGGTATCGGAAAGTTCCAGAAACAAAACGCCATTTCCCTTCCCGTCGTGAGATGCCACGGGATGTTTACAGGGGCTTGCCCCCAATGAAGTCAGACCACTGTCGGACTTCGGCGGGGATGCCCTCAGGTCGGGGCAGCTTCTCGCTCATGCACTGAGCAAAGAGGATGGCAGTCTGCAAAGATGGTTAGTCTGGTCAATTCAAAATTTACAATGGGATATCAACGTACCTGGGGCTCCATAAACAGAGGGACGCCAAAGTCGACAGCGTTTCGGCGCATGACGTAGTCAACATCCAAAACAGTCTTGGCACGAGCGGGAGCAAGGTTGAAAGCACCACGGATGTCGTACTTCTTGAACACTTCACGGAGGGCTCGCTTGTCCTCCTTGGGGAATTCAATGACCTCAACCTCGACCTGGTGCTTGGAGCTGGTCTCGAGGAACTTCTTGACCTCGGGGCTGGCAGCGTACAGCTTGTATCCGAGGGGAGCGACGTAGTCGACGACCTGGGTGAGCCAGGTCTTGGTAACGTCACCACCGAAGAGCAGACCCTCACCAGGCTCAGGAACGCGGAAGTTCATGGTGGACTGGAGAGAAGCCCAGTAGGCCTCGACAAGGTCCTTACCGAAGCAAGCAATCTCACCGGTAGAAGACATCTCGACTCCAAGGAATGGGTCGGCACCGGCCAGACGGGTCCAGGAGAACTGGGGAACCTTGGTAGCAACATAGTCACGCTTGACAGCCATGAGATCAGTGGGCTCGGGGACATCCTTGCCGACAAGGGCCTTGGTAGCAACGTCGATGAAGTTGGTGCCAAGAACCTTGCTGACGAAGGGGAATGATCGAGAGGCACGAAGGTTGCACTCGATGACCTTGAGCTGGGGCTCGCCACCCTCGGGGTCCTCGGCCTTGATGATCTGCATGTTGAAGGGACCAGTAATCTTCCAGGCGGCGGCAACACGCTCAGCGATGTCCTTGACGCGGGCCATGGTGGTCTCGTCAAGACCAGCAGGGGGGAGGACAAGAGTAGCATCACCAGAATGGACACCAGCCTGCTCAATGTGCTCACTGACGGCGTGGACAACGAGCTTACCCTGAGAAGCGACACCATCGACATCAATCTCCTGGGCACCCTCAATGAACTTGCTGATGACGACAGGGTGGTCAGGAGAAACGTTGCTGGCAGCCTCAAGCTTGTCCTTGAGGTCCTCCTGGCTTCGGATGACGGTCATGGCAGCACCAGACAGGACGTAACTGGGACGGACAAGAACGGGGTATCCGACCTCGTCAGCAAACTCCTCAGCAGCCTTAACGGAGGTGAGCTCCTTCCAGGCAGGCTGGTCGATTCCGATGCTGTCGAGGATCTCAGAGAACTTCTGACGATCTTCGGCCTTGTCAATATCTCGGGGGTCGGTTCCGAGAACCTTGGCGCCGCCAGTCTCCTGAAGTCGCAGGGCAATGTTCTGGGGAAGCTGTCCACCGACAGAGACGACAACGCCGGAAGCGTTCTCGAGCTCATAGATATCCATAACTCGCTCATAGCTCAACTCCTCGAAGTAGAGCTTGTCAGCGGTATCGAAATCAGTACTGTAGGTCTCAGGGTTGTACTTTTACGCGCGAAAATTAGCATGGACTACAAATATTCGGGAAGAAGGTCCAACTTACGTTAATCATGACAGTCTTCTCACCCATCTGTCGGAGAGCCTGGGTAGCGCTGACGGCACACCAATCGAACTCAACGGAGCTACCAATTCGGTAAACACCGCTTCCAAGAATGACAGTACCGTTATCCTCGAAGGTAACATCGTGAGAAGAACCGTTGTAGGTGGTGTAGAGGTAGTTGGTATCAGCAGGGAACTCAGCAGCAAGAGTGTCAATCTTCTTGACCCAGGGGCGGATGCCAAAGGCCAATCGGTAGGCTCGGACCTCGTCCTCAGTGCTCTTAACGGCCTGGGCGATCTGTCGGTCTGAGAAACCCATCTTCTTAGCCTTCAGGACCTGGTCCTTCTTAAGGGCCTCGAGACTGCCGGCGGCCTCCAGCTCTCGGGTGCAGTCAACAATGTTCTGCAGCTTGTAGAGGAACCACTTGTCAATCTTGGTAAGATCGTGAACCTTCTCAACAGAGTAGTTTTCGTGGAGCATGGCCTGTCCAACAGCGAGCCATCGGCGATCAGTGGGGTTTTGGAGCTCAAAGTCGAGATCCTCGAACTTGTCACCCTGGAAGCCGACAAATCGGGGGTCAACCTGGCGAATGGCCTTCTGGAAAGACTCCTCAAAGGTACGACCGATAGCCATAACTTCACCAACAGACTTCATGGCACTGCCAATGTCGCGCTTCACGTGCTGGAACTTGGACAAATCCCATCGAGGTATCTTGGTGACAATGTAGTCGAGAGAGGGCTCGAAGTTGGCAGTAGTAGTCTTGGTAACAGCATTGGGAAGTTCGGGGAGAGTGTGGCCGAGACCGATCTTGGCAGCAGTGTATGCCAGAGGATAACCAGTAGCCTTGGAAGCCAGGGCAGAAGATCGGGAGAGACGGGCGTTGACCTCAATGACACGGTAGTCGAGGCCATCGGGCTGAAGGGCGTACTGGACGTTACACTCGCCAACAACACCAAGATGTCGGACAATCTTGATAGCAGCGCTTCGGAGCATGTGGTACTCCTCATCGCTCAGAGTCTGACTGGGGGCAACGACAATTGAGTCACCAGTGTGGATACCAAGAGGGTCAAAGTTCTCCATGTTGCACACGGTAATACAGTTGTTGTTAGCATCACGGACGACCTCGTACTCAACCTCCTTCCAGCCCTTGAGCGACTTCTCGACAAGAATCTGGGGAGAAAGGGTGAGGGATCGGGCGGCCATGTTGCGGAGCTCCTCCTCGTTGTTGGCGAAACCAGATCCCAGACCACCGAGGGCATAAGCGGCACGGACAATGATGGGATATCCGATGTTCTGAGCGGCGTCAAGAGCCTCCTCGACAGTTCCCACAGCAATTGACTTGGCAATGGGGATTTCGATCTCCTCGAGAGCCTTGGCAAAGAGGTCACGATCCTCAGATAGCTCCAGGGTCCTCACGCTAGTACCAAGGACCTTGACTCCGTACTTTTCGAAAAGACCAAGTCGCTGCATCTCAACACCCAGGTTAAGAGCAGTCTGGCCACCAAAGGACAGGAAAATGCCATCGGGCTTCTCCTTCTCAATGACATAGGTGACATACTCTGGGGTAACAGGGAGGTAGTAGACCTCATCAGCGAGACTGTGGTTGGTCTGGATAGTAGCAATGTTGGGGTTGATGAGGACGGAGGCAACGCCAGCTTCCTTGAGGGCCTTGAGGGCCTGTGATCCTGTTGTTTGAGACCTGGGTCAGCCAAGAGCTCTCACCGCGCAATTGGAAGTGAGTCACAAGACCCCTTGCTTAAAAGGGAATTGAGACAGTGGAGGAATCACAAACCTGAGTAATCGAACTCTCCGGCCTGGCCAATGGCTAGACCACCACTGCCAATAACCAGCACCTTCTTGACATCGACAGTCTGCTGGGGCTTGATGACCCCGCTATCGATATAGGCCTTGGGGTTTGGCGCGGAATCGGCCACGGAGCTGTAGGGACGGACAATTGAAACTGTTCCCAGGCGCTTCGACAGGGGAGGCTTTGTGGAAGCAATGGAGAAGCGGCCACGGGTGGCGAGCGTGGCCGAGGAGAAAGATCGAGTGGGCAGAGCTCGAGGGATGCGGCGCCCATGTCGGAGCAGAGCCGGAGCTCGGCCAGCTAAGCTGGCGGCCATGGTGAAGTTGGCAGGCATTGCAGCGGTGTTGCAGGCGGTTCAATGCGAAAATGGCACCGTCCCGCTGGCAAGCTCGCCCTTTTGAGTCCCGATTGAAGCGTCTGGGTCGCGGTGCGAGAAGGACAAGAGCGGGTGACTCTTTTAAAGGCAGTGGGGGGGAGGAAGAGAGATGGCCTGGAGGAGGAAAAAAAAGGCGGTACAAAGCTGATAAGATAAAGTCGAAGAAAAATTCTAGTTTGCAACGGTGTGTGGCCAAGTACCTCGACAGCGTCATCAGCGTGCAGAGATACTTGCGCCCCTCCCACGGCACTAGCAGCAAGCTTTCCACAGGCCGTGCTGCCCCAACATTTTGAACGCCCCGTCGTCTCTCCTGCGCCCCTCTCCAGTGATGTTATTTTTTATTACTTGATATGAGACATGAGAGAGAAAGAGGTGGAGGGGAACGGTTTTTTTTGAGCATCTTCAATAATTTTATCCGTTTTTCTGCTTCGATTGAGTGTAATTGGCTTGCTGCCCGCACCGTGGTAAAAAATCCTCTCAATTCAGAGCATTTTTGCACTTACAGCTCCCAGTGGTACCTGGCGATAGATCTACGGAGAGAGCCATTTACGAGCCTCTCAATTGCGGAGGATTCTTTGCATCTCCTTACTCGTTTCAGTGCTAACCCATGTGCGAGGACGTCACACAATGACTCTCTCCTCATCTCCTACTTCGGAAGACAGGGGGACCGAAGCTTCCCTCACGTAACAAAGCAAGGTCATAGAATAAAGACGATGGGCGCTTCGTCGTTGGTGGCCAGGGCACTAGCTCAGGTCTCCACCCGCCCACAGCACTTACACGGATGCGATCGACTTTCCGATTGCAGATGCCGACACTGGCCGAGAAGGGAAAAGTCGAGTGTAAAATGCTGACAGTGCGTCCCTGCCAGCGCCGTTATCGCCCTTGGCCAACCTCTCATCTTGACTCACGGTGCTGTATGTCCTACACAAGCCAGCTCAACGGTTGTCCGTTGAATCCATTGACAGGACTTTGCTTTGCCACAGAGAACGCCAAGTAGTCAATCAATGCAAGATTTACTCCGCAATTGCGGCACGTGGAGAGAAAACCCGGCCTTTCCATACTTCCCGTCTCATTCTGTGGACCTCCCGATACAAGATTTGAATGGTGCTTCACATGCCATCATCAGCGGTTGGCAGAAAATGGCACACAACGCAAGTCAATGGGAGATCCCATGAGCAAGTAAGAAATAAATAAAGTAGCAAATTTCTCAACATAACATGGTAGAATACAATAATATGTCATCATGTTACGTATTTGCCTCTTTTTTTTCTTCCTTGCTCCCTCAAAACATAGAATTACGAGATATCTGCGTCCAGTGTCATATTTTTGTATCCACGTGAACACCTCCCTCCCTCCCTTCACCTTGAGCTCGGAATTCCCTCCACCCTTCACATGCTGCCGACTGTGCGAGCAACCAATTGACCTCCTCGAATGTTGCAACCCTCCAACATGTATGCCTGTGTGCCGCGTTACATCCGGCAAAATCCACACAGCCCGCGGTGCGTTAGCGAGCAAAACCTAGCCAAGGAAAGCCGGCAGAAATATACTTTTTCTGGAGCTGAATTGACTTCCCAATGACAGCGTGAGGGGGTTTTGAGCAGAGTGCCAAAATTGCCCTCCAAATACCCTACAGCATGCCATGGCTGCAACCAAGCACGGCCTCACGCCTTTGAAAGGGCAGAATAGATGAGCCAGGGAGGTGCCAGGAACATCCGAGGGGGATAAGGCGTGATCACCTTGATTGGAACGGTGGCGGCTGAGCTATCATCGATGTGACATGCATGCTAACACGCAGTGCCCTTGCTATGATCCGTCTACCTGGTAACGCTATTGCCCAATTTTATCTCTTTGGCAACTATAGCCTTGCCCACCCCGGTCAGATATCCGAAAGAATTGTTCAACCACCGCCCCTCCAATTGCACGATCTCCCGAGGAATGGCGATCAAGGTAGCCATGTTTCGGGGGTCGGCATCGGGAAATTGGCGTTGGCGAACCCCAACAGCAGTGGGACGCAACGTGCCCTGATAACAAATCTCGTGCGAAAACCAAAATGGGGAATAGTAGAAGAGGCAGCAAAATATACCATCACAACGGGGAATTGAGGTATTCCAGCCGCTACAAATAAACCACCGAACAAGATTGGTGATGCATTATAGCTATTTGGCAGCCCAGAGCGCATTGTAGTCTTAGCCATGGCATCATCCATCTGGCAAGGGAGCAAGTACATGACTCTGCTCTGTGGTAGCACCATGGAGGCTCCACACGGGAATATGAAAATTGGGGAATCCCGGCAGTTGGCACGGACCCAAGGTTATTCCGTCCAGCCGCATTTTGACTTGCCCATTGATGCGACGTCATCCCGACCTGACCTTGGTGACATACTCGTACTCACCAGGACCTTTCACGTTCCGGTATTTGTGGCGTTTTGGGCAGGTCAATAGGATATATTTTTTTTTTAATTTGGCCGTTGGAAATTTGACCGGATTCTTTGCCTGCCGCTTAAACCCAATTTCGATACCATGGCTAAATCTCAAACAAAGCCGTTGGGATAACGATGAAGGCGGGACTCCTAAACGGTGATGACTTATCCAATGAAAGACCATAATTTGGCTGTTTACGTATGAAACTACCCCAAACGGCAGTTTCTTTGGTCGAATAACACCATATAATTTCCCCGTCTACATCGCCTCGCCATTTACGGTTGACCTTAGTTACGTTCCGATTGGCACCCACATTCCTTGCTACGGCACGGTGTCTTTCTTCCCGGGGGATTTGTGGTGCACTTTCTGATTACCACCCATTGGCTCCGTAGAACGAGCTCATAAAACCCCGCTATAGGGACTATGGTATTCTAAATTGCCCATTCCTTGTGAAGCCATTCTCGTCAATGTTATGTTGTGCTCACAAACGCAACCGGAGCATCAGGCTTTGTCGATGCAATTGATGCACCGAGAACTCACCGAGACAGGTGCTTGTCGAATGATTGGAACTATAGCGAGAAAAGAAAACGGCGGCTGGAATAGGGTAATACTTGGAGTTGGAAAAGTATAAGATGGAACAACGCTCTTCATCTGGATATTGGATCATCACACTCACACTCACATTCATCTTCTATCTCTTTCCTTCAAGCCCATTACTCTCTCTTTCATACCTCTCTTTCATAATCAACTATAAATCATTTCCATTTGTGAGAATCTTTCTCTTCACTTCCTTTCAAAATGAAGCCCGTTACCATTGCCCTCACCATGCTCCTGAGCTCCTCCATGGCTGCTCCTGCCGATTCCAATGTTGCTGCCATCGCCCCTCGTGACCCGGCCCCGGCTATGAACGCTGTTGCCGTAATGAAGAGCGAGACCAAATTCGCCGACCAAGTTAGCGAGTTGATCAACAAGGTTAGTAGGAACCACAAATATCAACAGCATAAATGGCTCGAGATCTCCCCTACAACAAGAGCGAACAGATTACTGACCAGACTTCAAAATTTAGCAGCATGCCTCCTCAAACAAGCGAGATTTGTCTGAACGCGAGACGGCTGAAAAGGCCCAAGTGGCTAACCAAGCCCAACAAGCTTTGCAAGCCGTGCAGGCCCTTGGAGCCAATAAGGCTCTAGCTACTGCGACCGGTGGAGTTGTCAACCAACTTGTTAACGGGGTTATTATCCCACTACTTCAAAACGTTGTCACCGTCCTTGCAAGCATAGGAATTAAGCGCGACGTGATTGAGTCTGACTTTGTGAAGCGTGATTCGGCTGAGAAGGCTGATCTTGCTGCTCAAGCTCAACAAGCTCTCCACGCCGTACAGGCCCTGGCAGCTAACAAGGCTCTAGCTGCTGAGTCCAATGGCGCAATCAGCACCCTTATCACTGGCACTATTCTCCCAATTGTCAACCAGCTTCTCCAGGATGTTGCTGGTCTTGTCTCGAGCCTTGGACTGAAGCGTGATGAGCCTGAGCTCTCCAAGCGGGCTGGCGGTGATCTTCTCAGCGGACTTCTTGGAACCGTCACAAACCTCCTTAATGGACTTCTCGGCGGTCTCCTTGGCTCTGGAAACTCAAGCGCCGGTGGTTCTGCCAGCGCGGGCGGTGCTACCGGTTCCACTGGCTCTACCGGCTCTACCGGCGCTGGCAGTGGCACCTCTGCACCAGCCCTCAACGTCCCTGACCTCAACAGCATCCTTGGCTCTCTGACTGGTGCTACTTCCGGCGCTGTCTCCGGCGCCACTGGCTCTGGTTCTGGCACTGGCGCTGGTGCTTCTGGCAGCTTCCCTGACATCACTAGCACCCTCAACAGCATCCTCAACGGTGTCAGCAAGCGTGATAACAACGCCAGCGGTTTCCTTGGAGTTGTCAGCAAGCTCATTTCCACCATCGCCGTCGATGTCAAGGAGCTCCAGCCCGCCGCCGCCAAGTTCGCTGAGGCCGCTGAGCTTGCCCGAAAGGTTGCCGAGTCCCACGCCGCCCAGGCCAAGAAGCAGCAGAAGCAGCAGAAGCAGCACTAAATAGTGCCATGAATAGCAGGAATTGGAGGGCACGGGGACGAGATGTAGCTGGAAAAGAAGGGGTGCGGGGAAATACCCAACGGTTCTATACCGAGACCATGTTTACCAAACCTGGTAAACTACTTAATCATTAATTCTTCTCTTGTGTTAAAAGTCTATTAGATAGAATTAGTCAGTCCTTAATAGAAAGAGATCTGACGCACTAATTTCTATGACCAAGTGTGAAGTTGTGACTGAGTTACTGGCACTTGGACCAAAACTAATTCCGAGTATTTGAGTTGAGCCTAATATAAAAAAAAGATCCGAGTAATTAAAAAACTTTCTAAAGTTTGGTTATATGTGACGATGACGATTGTCGTGCTGTTCTAATTAATACGTGTATGATTTTACTCCCCTGACATTGCCCGAATTATCCATTGCTGGTGCTTCCTCTTCATCGAACTTGTCCCCGAGCTTGTTTGGATATGTAATAATTTACTTATTTGTTGGCACGTGTATGTGCTTTTCTACATGCCAAATAACGCATCACAATGGTAAGCCTCTCCCTTTTTCCGTTGCCTCCGAACGCCGCCCCTGTCACAAAAACCCATGAGATATTAGATGGTCATATGCCTCGCAAAAATAAAACAAAACCTATCCCCAAAGCCACGGCTCACTTCTCCTTGCACCCCTCCCCTCCATCTAATAGTCACTCCCTTTGCTACCCCTTGGCGCGGGCGTGTATCGATCACTTGGACTGGGGCGGCGCATGGTCCGAGAGCGTACGACGCTCGTTCAGCCTGAAGGCAGCAAATCGCTTAGCAAGGGGCTCACCCGAGTCGCTAACAGGGAGTTGAAAAGAAGATGACAAGGAAGAAGATGCGGGAGCTTGATCGGTCTCCCGCGAACGCTTGGGGATTCGCTCACCAGTCGATTGAAGGATGGCTTGGAGGGTTTGCCAGCCCTCAGTAGAGCGGAGCTGGAAAGTGTCAGAGAGGTCGTGCTGGCTCGCTACGCGGCAGAGCAAGCTTTCTTCGTCCTGAATTGTGTTAGGTGAGGTTTCTATGTACTGATATGAGTGAGACCATGGGGAGGGAAGTCATGTACCTTGGAGAGAACTCCCATTTGGTGGATGAAGCAAAGGAGGTGAAAGTTGGACATTTCCTGGCCACCAGCATCGGGCTTCTGGCCGGGAGACAGCTTTAGGAACTTGGCGAGGGATGAGTGTTCTTGGCTTTCTCCGATGTATTCTCGGTTTTCGACGGGGAATCCTTGCTTAGTGAACATGGGCTTTGGATCAGCGGGGAAGCCGTGGGTTAGTGTCACAAAGAGATATTCGACGGGGAAGGAGGGTTTGGCATTTTCTTGAACATTGGCACCGTACTCGTTTACCCTGCGGTAAAAGACTTCTGGAATGTATCGTGTGCGGCTGACCGAGCCGTCATCTTCTTCCTCTTCGCGGACAAGCATAACGTTAGGGTCGGCAGAGGGTTCGACAATATCGGCGCGGACCATTTCGACGGACTCGTTGGACATCTGATATGAAGAAATAGAAATCTCGCCATCTTCATTGCCGGTGATTATGCAGGTGACAAAGTTTGAACCGAAGTTGCCAGTGTCGCTCCATTTCGACGATTTGGGATATTGAGCCTGTAGTCTGGAAGAAAAGGAAATCTCGAGGGAGGAGAGGAAGTACGAATCAGCGTGTCTTTTACACACGACAGAACCGTCTCCGTTCCCGGCATCCAAGAGATCAGTCCAAATAATTCCCACAGGTTCGAGGCCGCATAACTTCGCAATCTGATCAATTTCTTTCTGAGACTCCCATGCGTTCATGGTGATGCCGTCCATCTCATCGACTTGAGGGGGCTCGTAAATGGCCTCCACCACTGCTTTAACTCCCAACGGAACCTCGGTATACTCAGTGTACCTTCCATAGAGATATCCCAACCGTTGGGAACCTGTCTTTCTCCAGGTGTCAATAAAGGTGTCGATAATGGCAGGCGATGAGAATTCCACATGGTCAACCATGCGAAATTGCTGAGGCTGCAGGGTGATGGCACTTGGTTGGCACTTGGTGCAGATCCCCTCGGGCCACGCTGGGTGCCCGGATGGACATTCATGTTTAACTCGGTAGTAAGGCTCAACTAGAGGGGGGATATATGAGCTACCAAGCTCTGGTTTGTTCGTTGCAGCGTTGATTTTTCGGAGGTAGGAGTGGAACGACAGGTACTTAATCTTCTTTTCAGCGAGAAAACCTGCGTCAAAAGGATCAAGGGGTTGGCAATAGTCGCACATGCCCTTGGGCCCATGGCGGCACATGCGATCACGGCCTCGGGGGATTTTGCCATCAAGTCGGTCTAATCGATCGTCCAGAGCAGACTGGCGCACCACTTCCCATGGACGGGAAATTCTCTCGGGTTTCGGGTTAATGGGCAAATCTTCGGTCGGAAGGACAGGCTTTCCGTTGAGTCTGGCGGATGTGTTTGTTGGCTCCTCGCCATTGGTGACGTCGGCATGCTCGTACTTTAGGAAGATGAGGTCACCGTGCCTAGGGTGGTTTAGTATTTGCGATGCCACAAGGAAGAACCTCATAGAATGCAAAACACGTACTTGAGACCAATCTGGCCAACCTTGAAATTAACAATATCACCTAATCGCTTGGAATCACCGCCGTTAGGAGCGTTGGAGAGGGTGATAGTCTTCGGGTCGACAGTTTTGGGAAGCTGGCCCAGGAGCTAGAAGTGGATAGCGGGTTAGTTTGGCAGGTCAACCAACCGCCTGCAGAAACTTACCAATCTTCCAAGCTCTCCAAAAGTGGCAGTTGACTCGACGGTGAGGCGGGCCATGCCATCAGGCCCCCGAAGTCGTAGCAACATGGCGGCGATGTCTTCCCTTTGGGGTTCACGGAATCAGAGGACCAGGATGGGGGATGTTTGGCGGGGTTGTTGGCTTGATGCGGAATCAAATATGGTTTGGAGGGAGCGGGAGATATATCTCGATCGAAAATTCGGCGTTGTGGAGGAAAATGAAATAGACGGAGAAACAAGAGAGTAGCAGTGAAAGAGGGAAGAGGTCGTGAGGTGCCCAGGCGTCAAAGGCGATGGGTAGACAACGAACAGTGACGGTGGGGATGGAGCTCGAGAAGGCTCTAGGTACGTATCGGAACCACTGTAAGCCGCGATGGCACAGCGTCATCCAGCGGTGCCTGGAACGAGCTTAGGTCATGCTAATCATTAAAAGCACGAAGCACACTGACGGCTGGACTAACTATGTTCCGTGGGGTTAGCTTGGTTGGTTATGTTTGTGACGACATGGTTGCCCCCTCCATGCGCCACAGAATTAAGTGAGGTCCCTTGATGGTGCGCCACAATTGCCGAACAACTCGTTATCTGGCCAGAAGCGAAGCTGGCACCCCGTTGGTCGCCGTGTTAATTGACACGCTGTGATACTTGCAACCACGCAGTGTGTCCCCTAAACATCACCAACCCGACGGTGTAAAAGCTCGACTTTTAGCGACGAACCACTCTCGTTGCTCTCGCTCATTACAATCCTGTCACATTCTCAACCTTCCCTGACTTTCCTCTTGTTTATATTTTTTTCCTAATTTCTACCCACAACCACGAAATACAGCCATGGGTTTACTCGACATCGACTGGAAGGGCCTTGCCCTCCCCTTTGCCTACGTGATTGTGCTCGCCGGCGCTCTCATGACCTTTTCGACAATTTACCGAAAAAGAAAAGCTGGTGCGTTTTCTTCCTGCGCGTTTATGCAGCGACGCGAAAGCTGACAAGTGGTTTCTAGCTGAGAGTGCCAACCTCGCACCCTGGTTCGGTCCTCACCTGCAGCGCAATGTCTACCTCTCCCTCTTGCACCTACAGCCCGAAGACGAAAACGACAAGTCCCCTAGACTCCCCGATAGCGTCCTGCGCGCTGCGCTTTTGCGCCGTGCTGTTGAGGACATTCGCCGCCTCATCCAAATCAAGAATGCCAAGCAGGCCTGCAGTTCACTGCTGCAGAGGGGCAGTGTGGGCGACGACCTGTGGCAGCGCTTCCAACGTGCTGAGAAAGAAATGGAGGCTGAGCTGAGAGATGTTGTTACCGAGGTAAGCAGCGAATTGCCCCCAACGCACCATATCGCGGAACCAGAGCTAACTTGAGCTTCTCAACAGGCTAATGCTCTTGCCCCCAACTGGGGCCAGTCTATTTTCCAGTCCGCCCACGAGATGGCTGCCAACGCTGCCCTCCGCTCTGAGATTGAGGGACTCCTGGCCCAGGCCGATTCCGAGAAGGAGTGGTGGGAGAAGCGCCGCGGCCAGATCCAATCTGACTTCATGAAAGAAATCGACGGCGAGCAGGCTTCCTCAGCCAAAGCTACCAGCGAAGATGACGCCGTGTTGGTTGACACCCCCAGTAAGAAGAAGAAGGCAGCTAAGAAATAAATAAAGAAGGACCTAGACAGAGCCCGAGCTCCGGAGAAGACGTTTAATTTTTACAACAAATGTGTAACGGTACAAGTCGATGTTGAGGTTTGAACAACACATGGGCACCCCGGGGACACATTTTTGTACAACAGTTTGGTGATACTACTGGCATTTGCCTCAGGGAAGAGTGGCGGGAGGGATATCAACTACAGGCGTTGTGAGTTTGAAAACATACTTTAGGTAGTCATGGGTTTGTCTATTGATAATTCCCTTTTACCCAGAATCGGTGTACTTTACTTTTCCAAGAGGGCCCCAAAATGCAAACGATGCAACAGATGTGCGCTGGCCGAGATACGCACTAGATGCGTCCAAACTCCCCTATGCAACAAGCTCAACTCCATGAATGACCGAAAAAAGAGTACAATCCGTGTATGTCAAATCAAGAACAAAAAACCAAACCAGACAAACAAACCAACACCCATGCTCCAGCATTGCTCTGCGATTTCAGTCTTACCACTGAAAATTGTCATGGGAAGTGCTTTCGTCGCCACATCTCTTCTTCCGCAGCAAGCCTTGCTTTTTTAGCCTCAGCCAGGATCTCATCCTCAGTCTTGAGAAGGATGGGCGACTCACAACCGCGGAGGCCAATAAACTTGCCCATCTTGCGGCGCTTCTCCTCGAGCGGAAGGTCAGAGCTCCAAGTTATGGGGCAAGGATACTGAATGGACCACTTGCAGGGCGTCTTTTGGTGATAAAAGTGAGCAAGTGATTCGAGTTGATCATCGGTCAAGAGCCAAAATTTGAGAACCGTTGTAGGGAATGCCGGGTGGATATGGCCGGTGGTTAGTTGAACGAGGGGGGCTAAAGGTAGCGCCATCTGCTCCAACTTGCGAGCCAAACTGGGATTCCTGGCCAGCCGCCGTAGTGCAAAGGCTTGGCGGTGCCTCGACGGAACTTCTCCTCGCATCATTTTCTGTGGATGGTAGATATGCACTGCAGGGACGATGGGCGATTGTTCTCAGAACAGTATATTGATCTTTGTGTGCGTTGGGATGTGTTCAAACTCGCATGCCGAAGATATGTATGAAAATAGAAAGTATTTCGAGTCGCAGACCGGTGTTCAGTTGTTCGATTTTTTGGTTCAGGCTCTGTTATATATTGGACGTGGGATCTTTGTTTTATTTATAAATTCCTTTGATCTTTCCGAAAAACAACACAAAGAACTGCAGTGCAAAAATAAAGGGACAAAAAACGAACAGGCAGGTGATGAGGGATATCTCACATTGAAACAAGGCGCCCCCGGCCCTCTTGTATGAGGGCTAGATGACTGACGGGGATCGCGAACAGCCAGTCGAACATGTTTGCGACTGAAGCCGTTCTTCGAGCCAGGGCCCCGCGTGGCTGTTCTGGGGAAAGCGGCTTTTGCTGGCACCATGGGGGCACGCCGCTTTGAGGGACAAGTCGCTTCTCACATCGTGTGTGGTGGAAAGTCTTTGGACGGACGCGGCGCAGAGGGTGTGCGCGTGCGTGTGGTGCATGTGTGAGACAATGAGCCCAAGTCTGCAGACGGAATCGGGTTGGGCGACGGCTGCTGAACCAAAGACACCACCACGTTGGCGTGGAATGTGACTGGCGGCCATGACTCAAAGCGAACCCTGGGAACAATGGATTCGTGCATTTCGTGGCCTTCTTCTCCTGAGACCGACGCCTTCCGCCTGATGCATTGTGGCAACCTCGCCGCACCCGGCGCCTATTTTGAGCTGCATGTCTGAATGCGCTGGCGCCCTGACACGTCGCTAACGGATCCTGAGCTAACCTGATGTCTCAGATGTGACGACACTTGAGGCTGCTGGCTTGCCATATGTAGCTGGCTCGTCCCGTCCGAATTTGCCGACCTCGGCCTAACGGTTCTGCTGGAATAAATTGAAAAATAAAACCACACTATTGTGTGTCTGTCTTGCTCGATTGGCCACTTCCTCCACCCATCCACCTACTTGTTCGTCACTAGAGCCACTTCAGCTTGGCAATGTGATCCGTCTTCTTCTTGCTCGCCTTGACGAACCCCAAAGCTCTCAACTCAGCTAGACCCCGGTAGAACATGACCAGCATTTTCCGTTCATCGCTTTCTACATCCCCGACCATTGCAACAAAGGCTGACCACATGTCCGCCACGTTGATGAGATTGCCCGTCTCGATGTAAAGACGATATAGAATCGCCGTAGCTGGAAGAGTCGGCTGAATACCATCCTCAATATGATTGCAACACGCGCACGAAAGATAGTCGTGGGGTCGTCGTAGACTCCTCTCCAACGCGGCCCGCGGCCTGGGCACAAAAACGTCCCGTGAAGGTGTTCGGGAGTCATACAGCCAGCTCTCCGAGAGCATGACGGAGATCAAACTGGGTGCTTGAATGTTTGCCGTTAGCAGACTGGTGATTTGATCTACAATATCAGTAAAGTGTTTGTCTTCCTCCGTCAAGGCAGCAGAGTCTTGACTTAATTGGACTCGTTGTGCAATAACAGTAGTGCGCATCACCTTGCTCTGACCGCTGTACTTGCTACGCAATGTCAAATCGCGTTCTTTCGCTTTGGCGCTGAGCTCCTCGGCTTCGCCTAGCAGTTTTACGAGGGTGTCTCGCATCTCAGCTAGTTCAGGCTTAGACACCGCTGGGCCGACCCCAAGTTCGACATCGCCTTCTTCTAGAATGGAGATGATTTGACGAACCAGAGTATTTACCTCTGAAACATCCATCCTGCGCACACATTCCACAACACTGGCCTGGTCTAAAATAGCGACGCCATCTTCCATTGCATCCGCATAGGCGCTTGAGAACTCAACATCATGCGCCCCAGTCGCTCTAGTGATCAGCAAGGCCCGCAAAAAGTTGCTAGTGACTTCTTGTCGGTTGGCAAGGTGCTCTCGGACTGCATTGGCTAATGAGCTGTCGTCTTCAATAAGAGATTTTGCATATGCAAGGTCTTCAGGACTGCCCCTGTCGACAGCCTGCTCAACATGGTTTCGGAAAGAAGGTGTATTTCGTATCGCCTCGAAATGTTCCGGCTGCAACTTGTCAACTAGTGCAGCATCACTAGATGTAAAAACACTAAGAGGATTGGCGTAGAAGTGACACATGTAAGCGTACTAAATCAATAGTTAGCAATAGTGCCTAGTTGCATCACCTACGAAACTTGCCTTAAGTGACATTACAAAAGTTTGGATACCGGAAACCTGATCACGTTGTCGGTCTAGCATGCTACGGAGCAGTGTCGGCCCCAGGTGAACTGGAACATCAGCCGCCGCCACGCTTGTCTTGAGCACAGTTTCGAGAATCGCGGCTGTTTGGATGACGTCAAATTGGGCGCCATAAATGAGCTGGCATGCAGACTTTAGCAGTCGGGCCTGCAGAAGCTCCACTGATGTGGCGATGCCGAAAAGAAGTGTAAAGGGGATGCGAGGTCGCCAAGAGCTGCAATGCGTCAGTAGTCTGCTGCAAGAATCAGGTCAAACTATGAGCTTACTGAAACAGAACGGTAAGCTCCGAGAGAAGGTTGCTATCGAAGCCTTCGCTGTCTTGAAAAGCCACAAAAACGTGCTCACAAGTTTGTGGTTTGATGAAGGCATGAAGAGCTTCAAGATCATAATCGAGATATCTCCGACCCTGTGTGTATGTTTAGCATAGGTTTCACTCCACCACAAGGACCAACATGTTTTTACCTCTCTTCCGTCGCCAACTTGCAAATCGTCTTCGTCGTCGTCGGAAATGTTGGCCGTGACATCCCGGATGATTTTTTTGAGAGTGGCCTTCAAAGTCGATCCCTCAGATGATCGCAACCGAACAAACTTGCTAGGCGTTGACCGTTGCAGAGTCTCTGAGAGCTGCTCAAATAGCAAGTCCTGGGAGGCAATGTTGGGACCCGTGATAATGAAGGCTGAAGGGACCTGGTCATGACTAAGGGGGTCTGTGAGATGAGGCCTGCCGATGGGCTTGATCGGATACTTACCATGTCAATTTAGATTCATCCACAAAAGCGCTGACTTGGTCTAATGTAGCCTGATTAGAGCTTCGTAGAATGCCCTAAGACTGTGTATCAGCGACTTGGTCGATTTGGAGCGGAAATATTGGATCACTTACCTTGATACGCTCATCAACCTTGGCCCAGCTCTCCTGAAATGCCGTCTCTCGAAGCTGCACAAATTCAGGCTTCTCAGCCTCATTTAGAAGCGCAGTGAAAGCAGCTGCATTTTCAGCCGAGGTATCTGCAGAAGCAGCCTGTTTAGACACACGGCGACGCTTGTTGGGCCGGTCCTGGCGAGGTGCATTGCCATCAGGATCAAAGACGTAGGCCACCTAGAAACTTGATTAACACTCGTAATCCCAAACAGCCACGACACATTGGGCATCTACCTGGTGGTCTTCCTGTGTGTAAATATCCGGATTATCGTCGCCTCGCGTCATGATTACTAGCTTTAAAGAGGCCTGGCACGTTTGGGGACGCCTGAATGATAAAGGGGAAGTGACAAGTTGAGGTTGAAGGTAAACGCGTCGGTCGCTAGAGAGACGCGTTGGTATGCACTGTCATTCGCACTGTATGCAAATGACGAGCTGTGTCCAATACGCCTTGTCCCAGTACTTGTTAAAAATACGACAATGATAAACAAACATAGGGAATACCAATGCATTGTGATAGATTTGGCATTATCAAGAAATCCACCCACTTGTTTCTCGTTTTCTTCTTTCATTATTCAATTTACTTATCTACTCCAAAATTCCTGGATTCAAAGTTGGAGACTAGTCAAACCTCCGTGAGTCCCACAATACAGTGGGGAGGCCATTAAAGTAATGTCCAACTTCAAAGCATTCAACCCATTACAACAATTTTCACAAGGCAATCCACGCTGAGCACAAAATACCATATCCAAGATTTTAATGGGATGAACATGCTCGTCTCTCCGTCTTGGCTGCACCACACTAAAAATCGCAATGCCGATTCAACAATGGCTGGGCCATATACATACACCGTAGTTATATCACAAATTGTCACATAGGCTGGGCGAAGTCTGTATAGCATTCATCATTGTATACTATATAATCTCCAGAAAGCTCAGACTTCTCCGTCTCAGACTCTGAAATCATCCACCACATTCTGAACCTCCAAAAGGCCCATGTATACCCGCTCAAGCACAAGCTCAAGGCGCCACCCCGACGTCCCAAGCAACCATTGCACTCCTCCGGCCATTCCGAATGTGATCTTCAAGTCAACTAGCCTTGGTTTAATGCCCTTAATCATCATTTGTACAACCCAGCCACCTTGTTGTCCCTGCTGTGTGGTTCAAGATCGTACTGAACTGGCGATGCCTACTACAAGCCTCGCATCCTCGGTCGCCTCCGTCGGCGGAATATTCATACAGAACCACAAAGAGCTAGTGAAGTTCACTTTTGGCAAAGAAAACAAAAAACAAGAGACAAACCAAAAAAAAAAAAAATATATCCCTTGCGCCGAAAAAAACAAACAAGCAGAATCTAAAACTCCACCAGCTCAGTAGGGTACCGTTCCAATTTCATGAACGACCTAGAGCTTAGGCAGAAGCCTCCACAGGCTCTGGGGGGACAGAAACCTTTAACCAAGGTTAGATAGATGCCAGTTGAATCTTTTTTTGAAAATCAACCTCATACCTTGTCTTCAGAAGCGGGCTTCTCATCGCCCTCAGCAGCTTCTGATGCTGTCTCAGCAGCGTCGGCCTTAGCGGATTCATCCTTCTTGGACTCCTCGCTGTCCTCCTTGACACCATTGGCCTCAGTTTTCTTCTCATCAGACTTGCCATTCACGCCATTCGTGGCAGGAGTCGAGCCAGAATCACCAGCCATCAACTTGTTCCACTTGTCCAAAAGAGTCTGAGAACGGTCCTTGAAGTGGAATTCTTCCTCGCGGGGGATTGACTCGAGCTTGAGGATGGCCTTGAGAACTTTGTTGATTTTGGTGGCTCGGATGATAGATACCTCCAGCTCATGGAAGTTCTCTAGCATGGTAATGTACTCAGACATTTGCTTCATCTCGGATTCCTGAGGTTGCTGGTCTCTGGTCAAAAGGCCGCGTTGGAGCTTGTGTCGCAGATACAAAACTTCTTTCTACAAAAGTTGTCAGTTCTATTTCTCTCATTTGAAGAGAGTTAGTTAAACTTACCTCTTTGCGGTTACGGCGCTCTTCGGGAGTCAGTTTGGCTTCCTTCTCTTTGAGGGCCTCCTTCTTCTCCTTGTCGCTAGCCTTCTTGCTCTTAGACTTGGACTTGGTGACTGACTCATCCTTGTTCTTCGGGGTACCGTTGGCCTTGGGGGTAGATGTGTTGAGCTTGATCTTCGGCTTCTTAACGGAATCAGATCGCTGAGGGGTCTGGAATACGTTAGCGTTCTTTGCGAGAATGAATCATCGGATTGGCGCTTCTTACGCTGACATCCTCGTCGGCCTTGCGCTTCTTCGACTTGGGCTTCTCTTCCGCTTCATCCGCGTCGGCCATCTCCACATCTTCATCGACAGCCTTGGATTTACCCTTCTTACCCTTCTTGGGAGTAGCAAGGGCTTCCTTTTTGGCTTCTTCTTGGGCAATTAGCTCTTCATGGAACTTGCTCAGAATATCCTTGTAGTGCTCGATGGGGTGGTTCTTAGCAGCGAGCTGGAAAGCTTCTTTGAGGTCCTTTCGCATTTTCTCGGTAATAGTCTCTTCGGCCTTCTCGGGGGTGAGCTCGGTGAGCTGAGTGTTAGGAGCCCAGCCACTAAACGCGCATTAGTCGATGTTATCCAAATCAATCTGATGGAGAGGCTCACAATTCATTGGTATGCAGATACATGACAGGGAAGCTCCTGTCGTTGACACGCTTGCCACCATCGGCGAAAGCGTCAGAGTAAGTGCCGTCAGCGCGGCGGGCAGAGACTGGGCGACTGTTGACAAGCGCGCTGGGAAGCATAGACTCATCGCAAATAACGGCGGGCCATGCAGGAAAGCCCTTGAGCTTGACCAGAAAATGGTCACCAGGCTTCGCATCAGTGTGCGTGAGACGGGCCTTGGAGCCCTTTCTGTTCAGAGCTTTGCCCTTGGCTTCGCCAGCCGCCGACTTGCGTCGTCCCTTGCCCTTCCCTGCGGGGGTTTCGGCAGCAGTCTTGGTCTCGCCATCGGCAGGTGGAGCAGAGCTCTCTCCGGCAACCTCTTCGGTTTGCGCTTCGGGGACGTCCTTCATCTCAGCATCTTCGCCATCAGTGGCGGACTTGTCATTTGCGCTCTTTGCGGAACCGTCTTTGTTGTGGTTAGTTTTGGATTCTAGGAAAGCGCATCCTTGGTCAGCGCTAGGTTACCAGTGAAGAAAACGCGCTCGAGGGAAACTCGGCGCGCGAATACAAAACTCGGCATCGTGCCAAATGCGTAAAATTGCATCCAGACACGCGCATTTTGCGTCTTTCCTTGGAGACTTACCATCGGCAGACTTCGCACCCTCCTTATTCTCTCCATCGGGCTTTACTGCAGTCTGGGCGGCAGACTCACTGGACTTGTTGGGAGCTTCCTGCGCGTCAGCAACAGGAGCGGCGGCCTCGGGCTTCTCGGACTGATCTGCCATGGCGGACGAAGGCGAAGGCGAGATTGCGAGGTGGATGGCGGATGATGGAGGCAAGCACGACAAGCTGTCTGCAAGCGGGTAAAAGATAGTCGAACGCGTTGCGGGTCGCGTATCGCGTAGTCAATGGAGCGCAAGACTTGGGGCGCGATGGGATGTAGGTTGTGAGGATAAGTTGCGCAATTGACGATGCCAGCTCCTCCCGCGTTGTGCTGTGGGTTGGGGTGACGAAAGAAAAAACACTGGCGCGAGATGATGGGCTGGCAAGGGAAGGACTTCAACGTCACAGGCAGGAAGGTACTTACGTCACGTGACGTGCATAGATCTCACCGTCGGGCGCTGGCGTGAATTATGAGTGGGCGGCGGAGGGTGCGGCGTCATCGGCGGCCGCGAGCACACACGACACAGTTTGCTTGGCCTCGCTGCACAAGACAGACGCGCTCCCGTCCTGGCTTGCCTGGCCTCAAACACTTTTGCCAGCATTCACCCATTTTGCCCCCGCGCATCTTTCGTCGCCCCGTCGCATCGAGCTTGCCTGTGACCTAGGCGCAACTTAGCGTTGTGCAACGTAGTCGCTCAGACCCAACCATGTGTCTCGCGCTCCTCAACTCATGCCTCACACCCCCGCGTCCACACAACTGCGCTTGTCTCCAGGCAACCCCTTGCAAAGCCTACATCCCCGTCACGTATAATGCCCTGCAATGTAATCCCAAATGGCTGCTTCGTCAAATTCACTCTATATTCGCGATCGTAGTCTGCAGTAGTGTACACAGCCAGTCGGCAGGGCAGGCGTTTTTGGCCCTCTCTACTCCTCGTCCTCGTCCTCGTCCGAATCCTCCTCATCGTCCACGTCCATGCCTTCGGTTGCTGTCACCGAAAACTCCCGCTCTTGATCGACTCCCACATAACTATCACTCATTAGGAACAACTTCAGCCTGTGCTCACCTACTGATGGCACAGTGTACTCGAGTCGGACATTCAGCTCGGGCCCGATCGTCACTCGCTTAATAGCCAAGAGGTTCTTGGTTTTTTCATCACCAACCACAAGCCACCAATTCTCCATCTTCTTGGCCGGGTAGAAGGGTGCATGCACTGTAGAATCATACTCTCCATCCTCCTCATCCAGATTGCGCGTGACTTTGATGTTCAGATAAGCAGGTTCGCCCGCTCTAATCTCATCCTCATCGAGAACCTCATGCTCGAGCTCCAGGTCAGGATACTTGTCATTTGTAAAGTTTGCTGCCTGAGCCAGCTGGTTCTGCGACAGACCAAGACGCTTAACGAGGCTGTTGTAGTTGGCATTTTCCTCGGGATTCATGGCCTCCATAAAATCAAAGATGTCCTTAATACTGCAAACAGGAGTCAGTTAGCGAACTATTAATGCCAACACAAAGGAAAAAGGGAGATACATACTCAAAGTCATTGGCTACCTTGACCACCTCGGGCGAGAAATGAGGAATTTGCTTTAGTGGACTATCCCGATCCCACATTGCCTGCACAATCATTTGCGACATTTCCATGGCATTCATAGCATTAAGGTGTCCATCCGATGAGAGAATATCCACCATGGAGCTCAGAAGGCTCAAAATGCGAGAAAGAAGAATTTCCTGATCCTTGGCGAGATCAATCGGCAGCTGCATGCGAGAGAAATGCGCTTGCAACAGCACAAATGCCTTGAAATGGGGAGAATCAAAAACTGGTTGAGACATCTTGACGGGAACCCGATCGTAGATGCGGCGCAGGATGCCATCCTCGTGTCGTCGAATCTGGATAGACTCGAATTCAGTCGCCGAGGTAACGATTTCCATAATGCCCTTGAGCTTCGTGCGCGTGCTAAGAGAAAGGAGGAAGGTCTGCATTGTAATGTAGGAAATGTTGTAGTAAGCGGCGATCATGGCAGCGTTCTGAGGTGCCACAGAGCCGTCATCCTCGTCAAAGTCGATGATCTTGGACTCACTCAGTTCACGGAGGGTGGTTTCTACTAGATCAGACATGTAGTTGCTCAGGCCCTCGTGTGTTGTGCTCGTCAGGTTGTAGTAGGTAGGGTTTGCCAACAACCTTCGGTAGAAATAAGTGAAAGTCGTCCAATTGATGGCATCGTCACCAGACTCGATCATTTTAGTGCTTATCTCCGTGACAAATGCATCATGTAGATAATTGTACAAATGCGACTCCACAGGCAAAGCCTCGTTGAGGAACTTCTTGTAGTAGTCACGCTTGACCTGAGGCAGCATAAGCACACCTCGACCCCGCCCATCTTTCGAGGGTCGCAGGGCCTTGCCAAACATGTGCAGCACTTCGCTAAGTGGATAGTCGACATAGCGATGCTCGCGACCCTCAAAATACTGCGTTCCCATTACAATAACGAGATGAGCTGTGCTGTTTAGTTCCCAGCATACATCTCGAGACGCCACGAGGACCTGGATAGCGCCATTGTCATAGAGATGCTTGACAATTCGCCTGTCACTCTGGCTGAGGGCTTCATGGTAGTAGCCGACACCGTGCGAGAGTGCCTCTGCGAGCGCCTCTTCGTGAACACGGTCAAGCAAAGGCTTCATCTGCTCTACTTCTGCGTGGAGGAAACGATCCTCATCGTCTTCCGCAAAGCATGCTGCTAAAAGATCCCGAGCAGTGTTTCGAGTCTGCTTGCGGGTGGGAACAAATATCATGGCGGGCTTGTCAGGAGACATTTGCGTAATAGCCAAGTATGTAGGCTTAGCCATGGCTAGCATCAGCGATGGGAAATGGGGGTTGGTGAAGGATTGCAGGTGAAGCTCCAGTGGTACAGGTCGAACGTGAGGGCTAAAGTTGTAGATGTCATGCTTCTTGGCGTCAATCCACTCACCCATATCCCGCGCGTTCGCCAGGGACACACTAAGTGCTACAATACGCATCGGCAGCTCTGTCTGGGTTCGAATATAGTGCATACGGGATACGATCGTCTCATACACGTAACCCTGAACGCCACCAAGGAGATGGACTTCATCTGCAATAAAAAGCTCCACAGTCTGGACATTCTTGCGTCGCTTCCATTGTCGAGACAAGACATCCCATTGGGTAGGGGTGGCTAGAATCAGGTCACCGTTCTCCAGAAGCTTGAGATCAGTGGCGGTCTCGCCAGTCAACTTCACAATTTCCTTGCCACCGTTCAATTTAGCAAGTCGCTTTTGCCAATCCTGAAGACGGCTATCAACAAGCTCTTGAAAGGGGGCAATATAAACAGCTCGACCAGAATCACCCTTTGTCCAATGACGAAGAAGAGCAAATTCGGCACAGACAGTCTTTCCACTTCCCGTAGGGGCCCCCACAAAAACGTTTTGGTCCGTCTTGTAGAGAGAGTTGAAGGTTTGAGTCTGAATCCTGTTGAATTGGCTCCAATCGGGATACAAATCGACATAGTTTGACACTTTGAGCGCAGAGATGGGTAGCGGTTGTAGTTCGAGAAGCTCGGTATGGGGAGGGAACTTCTCGGGGAGAATAAGCTTATGGAAGGGAACGGGGAGTCTGGTTTCAGCATGCATCCATCTGTCTGAGACGACGGAAACGAAGTAGTTGGGGGGCATGGGGTCTGTGATAGGAACCGTAAAATCAACAATGTGCTCGTTGGATTCAGATTCAGCATAGTCCTTGCGCAGAAGGAATGTATCATAGTGAAGGATATCCTCGCCGTCACAATCCTCAACCAAAATCCAGAAGTTCTCAGCGGCGCCGTGGACGGAATCATCCCACTCAAAGTTGGGAGTAATGCTCAATTCAACACGCAACATTGACCGAGTCATTGGCTGAACACGTGCCTGAACATCAACTCGAGGGAATTTGGCAACGAGACGGCACACAGTTGGGCCTGCCTTGGGCATACCAAGCAATTCGCCCATTCGAGGAGGGTCAAGGTCGAAATAGCTACTCCAGGAGACTTCAATTCGCTCAGCCTTCTGGACAATCTCCCTGGGGCAAGTCGGGAACTGGCGAAGGGGAGACATGGTCGGCCACATGCGCTTTTCGGCCATCTTGCAAAGATCAAGAGCTGTCTTTGCCACGGAAGCCCAGCCCTTCCTTAAAGCAATCTCGAAAACGGCTCGAAGAATTCGACCAGCCGATTGGGTCACATACACCATGTCAGCCATCAAGGCGAGACCATCTAGCTTAAGTCGGGAGATGTATGCTTGAAGAAGCACATTGATCTTGGCGTGAGGTTCTTCGATGCTCTCCTTGACCGGAACAGGAACTCGTCCAAGAAGCTTGGCTAGTTCCAGTTTCTCATCTTGTCGGACAGGAATGTACTTGAACTCTGCACTGAGAGCAAAAACCCGGAAGAGCTCAATGGTGGTGATACCAGGCTGGATGAGGTTGTTATATGTGTCCATGGACCCAAAAGTAATGTAATAGTGCGAAGCGATTCGGCCCAGCTCAGTCGATTGCATCTTTCCAGTTTTCTCATCGTACTTGATCAAATTAGATTTTCTTAAGACCATAGACGCAGAGTGTATCAGGTCAACACGTTTTTGTTCGAGCGCCTCGTCATCCTCGTACTCTGCGCCAACCTGGTACAGACCGGGCGAGCGAAGCATTCGCACGAAGAGATAAGTGTATCCCAACCACTCAACACCCTCATCGCGCGTCCTTACGTTGCCAAGGACGATTTCAGCATTAAGATTATCAACCAGCTTGCTAACGAACTGACTTTCAATAGGTAGCTGTTGGTTCAACAGTGACAGGTAGTATTGCATCTCGCTCTGCGTAGTGATGATGATACCTTCACCATAAGTATCATACTGGGGTCTTCCTGCACGACCAAGCATCTGCAGAACATCTTGGGGGCTCAACTCCACCCAGCTACCCTTTTCGGGGGAATACACTTGGGTTCCCTTGATGATGACTGTGTGTGCCGGCAAGTTAACACCCCAAGCAAGGGTGGCCGTGCAAACCAAAACCTGAATGGCACCACGAGCAAACAAATCCTCAACATCAGTTCTGTCAACTCTGCTCATACCAGCGTGGTGGATACCGAAACCGTAAGGCAGAATTTCCTTGAGATCTTTGTCGGTCACCTGGCTAGCCGCTTCCTTGAGAACTTCAACGCTGCCGGCGTCGTGCTTGAGGATCTGGTTAATTGTTTCCATCTCGATAGCCTTGTCCTTGATATACCGAGCTGTTTTGGCAGTCTCTTTTCGGGAGTGAACGAAGATAAGCATCTGGTTTCGGTTGGCACCAACATGCTCAATAACCTTGTTGTAGGTCACATCATTCATTGTCTTCAGCTGCTTGATTGCCTTGCGGTCGGTAACTCCAATAAACTCCTGTCGTAGAGGGCAAGGTCTGAATGAGCCGTCGAAATGGAAGAGATCCTTCTTCATATCGACGCGGAGGAAACTAGCAACATCCTTGTAATTAGGGAGTGTAGCAGATAGACCAAGAATACGAACTGGTTCGCCAGTCTGTTCAACTTTGCGGATAGTTCTGCTGACAATACTCTCAAGAACAGGTCCACGGTCATCATGAAGAAGGTGGATTTCGTCAATAACAATCAATCGTACCAAGTTGGTGTAAGTCAGATCATTCGCTTTTCTGGTGATGACATCCCACTTCTCAGGAGTAGTCACAATGATCTGCGTTTCAGCGATCTGTTGCTTGGTCAGTTGACGATCACCCGTCAACTCAGAAACCCGGATGCCGTAAGGTTCCAACCGCTTGCCCAGGTTTCCGACCTGCTCCTGGACAAGGGCCTTGAGTGGAGCAATGCACACGATCTTGAAGGCATCGAGATCAATATCACCAGTCTCGGGGTTTCTATGCTTTCCAATCTCTCGAAGGATAGTAAGCATACCCACATTGGTCTTTCCACTACCAGTGGGAGCGCAAACAAGCATGTTGCCATCATCCTCAAAGGCAGATGGATAACACTTGGACTGGATCTTGTTCAGTGATGGATTTGTGCTAAAGGGAGCCCGTGCCCATTCTGGCATATCAGAAATAGGAATGAGGACGTCGCCAGGTTCATTACGCTTCTTAGGTGTAGGGATATGAATCTCCTCGTATCCCTTGAAAGTTCGCTTTGTTGAACCTTCTGGTAGCCGGACTTTGGCGTTGGTCATGAGATGGTTTCCTTGGTCAAAGACCAGGTTGTCGAGGTTAATTAGTTTCTTGGGTTGAAGACCTCCAACAAGCTGGCCCTCGGCTCGCTCTGTCTTGGGTGCCTCTGCAGTAAACGAGGCGGGGACATCGATGTCCATTTTAATATCCATCTTTCCCTTCTTTTCCTCACCCGAGCCTTTACCTCTTAACTCGTTCAGGATCCACTGGTGGCCTTCAGAGCCCATTTCTCTCTCAACTTCGGTGCGTTGCTCAGGTGTCTCAGCTCGAGCAAGTTTGGTAAGCCAGAAAACCTTTTCTCTGTTCTCCACCAGCTTCTGAACCAACTCATGGTGTTCAAAATCAAAGAGCTCCATGAGATCGTTTTCTATCTCTCGGAGAGATTTTTCCTCGCCCTCAGGTTCATCGGGCTCTCCCGATAGAATTCTTAGGGCCTCTTTGGCTTTATCCGTCTGCTCGTGAGCGTCGGGGTAAAATACACCGATTTGACGCTGGAGCCAGAAAGCATCAATATCCCGGGCTGGAACAGCATTCTTTTCCTTGTCCTTTTTCTTGCTTCCCGCAGGCGCAGAGTCGATTATCATCTCATCATCCTCATTGAGAGCTTCGTCGGCCTTGGCCTCTCCGTTTTCGGCTTCATCCTCATCCTCTTCGTCTTCAGATGACTCGTCTCGCACTTCATTAACGATACCGCCTTCCTCATCTTCATCGTCCTCATCGAAGGCGACGGCAACACCTTGTCGTTCATCAATTTCGGCATTGTCGCCATCTGCGCCGCCCATGTCGACATCCTCGTCATCATCTTGGGCATCGTAATCGGTGATCTTCTTTCCTAGGTTTACCAACTCGTTGAACTGTTTGGGGTCTAATCCCACGCCCAGGATATCGTCAATCTCTTTCTTCTTGTCCAAGTCTTTGAGGTCGTCGTCCTTGAGATACTCAAGCACTGCATCAGCAGCGCTGAGAACAACTTCGTGAGGTACGTCTCCTAGGTTGTTCGCAACGATCGTGAGGATAAGGTCGAACGTCTGCCGTGTCGCAAGAGTACGGGGTCGGTATGTGATGCCCTCCACCAGCAAATCGTTCGCGCCCAGGACACCTGTCCCCCGCATCTGCGGCGCTTCAGCTTTTCGTCTTCGTTGTTCTCGTGCAAGAATATCTTCTCCTTCTCTTAAACCACCTCGCTCGACATCTGGTAGCCCTGGTTGCTTCTTCTGTTTGGGCGCAGCGTCACGGGCGACCCGACCGCCCATGTCCTTGATGCTCAAGCGCCCGGCCAGCGACTCAGGGTCACCAGTGGCCTCATCAGTTCGTCGCGTGACAAACCGACGGTCCGCCTGGAGGACCAGGTTCGACATGGCCGAGTACTTGTATTGCGACACATCTCGATTCGCGTCCGCCATGTTGACTCGTGTTGGGAAGCTCAGTTAGGATGGAGAACGCCGATGTTCTCGACAAAAGCTCGCGGAGCTCGGCCGCTAAATACCATGAGTTTGCCCTGGACGCGACTTTTTCGATGCAGAATCGCTGCCAAGGTGACTCAGGTTTCTGCGATTGGTGCGCAGTCGATTGATGAGCTCTTGTTTCGCCGCCGCTGGGGTTTGAAAGTGGTCGCGATCGTAAATTTCAGAGATCTCAGCCTTCTAGGCTCCAGGGGCTAATACGATTGTAGACTAGCGTGGCTTGATGGATGGTGCCTGGGGCTGAATGTGTGGCTGGTGCCCATTACCATTGCGTCAAAACACTGCATCAGAAACATGAAAATGAATCAAATGTAACGGTTAGAATCAATAAAAATTATTTATTTTATTTTTTAGTCTTGTGACTCCTACTTCATTTCCTTTCCCGCAGGTAGGCTTTCAGAGAAGGCCAGTCCCCAATTACACATTCACACCAGCCACCTACTGTGGGGACTGTTTTCATGGAACGCCCATCTACCACACCGAATAATAGTGGTTAAGACATCCTTCAGGGGATGAACTTGGGCATTCAACACGGCATAAAATGAGAAAAACACAATGGCCGAACAGTCAAAGCTCCACGAGGCCTTCCAGAAGTCACTTGAACCTTTCATAAAACCGCGAGAGCAAGTCAACTACATCAGGCGTGTCCTCGCCCTCCACCTTGGGTCGTGCTCACACGATGGACCCATCAAGCAGCCGGTGTCGCTCGTTGATAGTTCTCATGATGTTGCCGTGTACCCGGAGCTGAAAGGGATTCAAAGAGAATACATAGAGGCACTGAGCGCCAACGTGGCTGCTCGACGAAGACATGCAGAGGTGGCACAAGCTAATTCGTCCCGACCATCTTCACCCAAAGAGCCGTCATCTTCAAACAGCGCCGACATAGTAGAAGAACGAATCGCTCTTCTCAAAATCCAAAGCAAGCAACAAAGATTGGACACCGTGCAGCAATATCTCGATCAGCTTATTGAGAAGCCAGCCGGTTCAGTCGAGTTTCTTGACCCGGAGGACATATTTCGTGACTCTGCCGGACTTCCCAACATGCCGAGAGAAGTCGTCAACAGCCTCGCCGCGCAAACAACAGCTTCGCCTTCCGATCTCCAAACCCAAGTTTCTCAGTTAGAAAAAACAGTGCTGCGAGCAAAACTTCACTTGCGCAAAGAGGAGCAGTTGCTACGGGAAGCTAGGGCCACTGCTCAAAGCATTCCCGATGTCCTAAGCAATGGAACAAAATTAGACGCTCTCAATGCTACTCGAAACGAACTCATCGCCTGGATTGAGTCGGAATTGGGGAAAGCAGCAGTTGGGGAGGACGGTGAGGAGCATGCTCATGACATATCACGAATTCGCGACCAGTTAGCAGCCAACAGTGCTGCTATCGATAGCCAATTGGCAGTTATCAAAGACAAATACACACGGTATCTCTCCGACAGGCGCTCTCTACTTGCCACTATTGCAGAGCGACCTGGGGCATCACAACCACCTGTGCTTAAAGCACCCGAAGCCCAACGACAAATGGACACGGAGTCAGAGCCAGCCCCGAGTAATTACCTCCTTACGCCTTACATCGAAACTCTCATATCACTTTCAAGAAGCCAGAAGGCTGCGATCACACAAAAATCTTACATGAACTCGGCAGTTAGCAAGGAAACGAGGGATGCCTGCCAAGTGCTGAGCCACCTCGCCGAAGAAAGTCAACTGCTCCCGGAATATCCCCAGACAGGGCCATCTCGACGAAAATCCGGGCTTGGGGAAGTCTTGGGCTCGTCCCAGCGCTCTGGTTTCACGGGCCAAATTCAACCATGGGTATATGCGGCGGACGCAGCCAAGATTACCACACTGGAAACAGTCATGGAAAAGGTGGAAGGGGGACAAGTCGCACTGGAGAACTCGATGAAGGCATTCCGGGAAGTCGATCATCTCCTCGGTCGAGAGGAAGTCGACCAACCAAAAACAGCCAAAGAAGACACAACAGAAGAGGATGTTTGGCTGAACGCCGGGTCCAAGAAACCCGCCAACACGCGAAGACATACGGAAAAAAAGAAGGCTGCAGAGAAAGGTCCAAAGGATGCTTGGTCAGGTCTTCATGGAAATCTAGGTTTAATTGGTCATGAGGACGCGGCTTAAAGTAGCAGACGGTATATATAATTTTGCTGTTCACTGATAAAAGACGTCGACAACCGGTGAATACATGACGAGTTCGAACGCCACCCCCAAAATCTAACCCAACTCCATTCTTCAGAGACATTATTAGCGGTCACTTCTATTTTATGTTACTTTTCAGACAGAATGGCCGATATTCTCATGGCCAGGTCCAGAATTGACAGGTGTTCATCAGCACCATCCACCAGCCGCTTGTCAATTTCGGAAAAGATCAAGACAATCTTGTTCTTCTGGGAATCAGGAATAGTCTCGTCGTATATGAGGGTGTGGTATAGCTATAAAACAGTTAGAATGGAATATCAATAGAAAGAGTACGGGTTTTCTTACCTGGCCCACAACTTGGCCTGCACTCCAACCATCTGCTACCATATCCTCGACTACCTTGGAAACGGAAGGGTAGGATCCACCCTGTCCCCGTGGCTTAATGGCCTGAACAAGACCCTCAATTGTAGTATCCGGGATCACACCAGCGATATCCTCGATGATCTTGACTGTAACAGGTTTCTTGTCCACGTCCATCTTTTCGTCGCCTTCTGCATCTTTCGCAGCGGCCTGGGCTCCAACCAGACGAGCCGCACTCTGCAGAAATGTAATTGCCTTTCGTAAATCACCTTCACTGCATTTGATGAGAGCGTCAATGGCACCGTCCTCGACGGGAACGCCCTCTTTCTCGGCAATTTCCTCCAGTCTTTTCTTAGCATTACCCTGATCGAGGCTCTTGAATCGGAACTTGCTGCATCGACTGGCTAGTGGGTCGATGATACGGGTCACGTAGTTGCAGATTAAGCAGAATCGGGTAATCTTGCTGTATGTTTCCATTGTTCTTCGCAGGGCGCTCTGGGCATCTTGTGTCATCGAATCGGCCTCGTCGAGGATGATGATTTTAAACGGCGGGCAGGGGTATTTGTCTTTGTAGCCAGCGGTCGGATTGGTCAATTGCATACGGGCAAAGTTCTTGACCTTTTCTCTAACGATGGAGATACCACGTTCGTCGGATGCGTTGAGCTCGAGAACTCGAGATTTCATGAATTCGGGGCCGTAAAGTTCTTTAGCCAGCGCAAGAACCGTAGAGGTTTTACCTGTGCCTGGAGGGCCATAGAAGAGCATGTGTGGGAGCTAGGAACGGTCAGCGATGGATGAACGGAACATCCCAGCAAATAACCCACGTTGGAAGCTTGTAAAGTTCTCTGCAGGACTGTGACAGTATGGTCTTGAGCAGTGACATCGCTGAGGGACTTTGGTCGACTGCAAAAATTTGTTAGTTATGATGTTGTGATTGAAAGCTTCATTCGGGGGGTTCAGACTATTTTTCGACCCATGGTTGAGCTCTACCATCGACAGGCTTTTCCTGCTTCTGTTCGGAGCTCCCGTTGGCTGCTGCTGCCTTTCTGGCTTTGAGATCGAAAAAACTAGCCATCTTGATCGGGTGGAAGACGACAGAATAGTGTTGCGCTTTCAATCAATGAGAGCTTGGTGGACTGCGAGTTGGTTGCATGCTCAGAATCATCGTTGGCGAGATGCAGCCAAAAAATTCCATTAACGCGTCAGGCGACGCGAGGCGCGTCACCCTGCCTGAGCTAGAGGCCTAGCGCCTACTGAGCCAGCCTATGCCTCCTGGCGTACCCGCCCACGATGAACTTTTTAGCACCCACGATCAGTCGCTCGCGTGAGTAACATAGCACATTGCAAATAAATGCTATCTATCCCAGCATATCTATCATACATCTTCTAAATGGGGTGGTTTTTTTTTTTTTTTTAATTAAAAATTAGAGTCAACAAGTACTTTTTTTTTTCCATATTCCTCCTTGTATTCATTCGCTCGTTGATTCTCCTCCACCTGTATTTTGACATCTTAATTTTTTTCTAATAATTCAGCACTTCATCTTTTTCACCTGCCCTATCCCTTTTAAAGAGCAGGTCCATTTCTATCTTGTTGGGTCCTGTATGTTGCCCCACTTGGAGCTATCTCTATCGTCACTAGATTGCATCTTTTTGGGTGGCCACAGTCAGTTGGCTGTTTGCCCTCATGTCTGCCAATAATGCGTCGATGTTCATGTACAGCAATGTGTGCAAGCGTGTTGGCATGGATGTAAGGCGGCTGGCTGCCCAGACATGTCCGGATACAGTCATATCTTCCGATCAAGTTGAAAGGACCCACGTACCCAGCTACTTCCTTGTAAGTGAGCCTCGTGTCGAGCAGTACGACGTTTTCTATGCCTCTCCAACGCAATGGTTGTGAAAATCGATGTACGGATGTTGACATGATTTGCCATCATGCACAACAAATCCGGATGGTACCCTGGGACACACCAACTTAATAATCTTAGATGACACAGTGTAATTATGTCATTCTTCGGCCTCATCAGGTCGCGACCAACACACCACCCAGCCCACTACCCTACAACGGCCGCCAATAACACCACCGTCGCCATCGCACAGTTCCCATGGTGGCAGCCTGGACTAATTCCACGTGCATCATAAGAGCTACCCGGTGGTTTACATGTGCTGCCGTGTGGGTGATTGGAAGGGCCGGGAGCGTGTCTGATCAATGCCTTTGTTTTTTTGTTTTTTTTCCTCCCCGCCAGCTGCTCCTAAAAGCACTCGCCAATAGGCACGGGCAGCAGATACAAATACACATGTAGACACACATCACCTCCCCGAGGAAGTCGTCTCCTTATTTGTTTGCCGCAAACACGCATGCACCCTTCAGCCCCTCGTCGCCCACCTTTCCGCCCAACGCCCCGTTGCAGTTTATAACTCTGCAGCCTCACCACCAGACAACACTGCCTTGCCATCAAACACACAGGTTGGTCCCTCAGCAAATGCACCCACCCCGCCAGCGCGGGCCACCGCAGTGACCTACCTTACCTTAGCCTACCCACTTCAACCTCCGTCGGCTCAGCAGCTTAAACGAGCACCTTCCTTCCTGCAGTGACAATTAATCTCACTCACACTTTCTCACTGACGCCCAGCGCCCGTACAGAGGCCAAACTTCAAATCTTCAGCTTCGACTCGTCCGAGACCACTTCTTCGCGCCGACTGCACCCCGGCACTCGTCTCGCCCCCCGGCTCGGTTTTGCATCCATCGAGGCGCCATGGATCAGGCCGTCATTCGCATCTCCAAGGTTCCTTGCCCCGCTTCCTCTGCCACACCCTCTTGGCGCACCGCGGGGTCATCAAACTAATGGCCCGCCTTCGTCTAGGAACTGTGCGAGCTCCAGAAGAGCCCGGAGTTGTGTATGTTCCTTATCTTGCCCTGTTTTTTATTTTTATTTATTTCGCCCAGCTCCGTAGCTGCTCTTTAGTCAGCCGACTAATACGTGCGTCCGCTATAGCGCTTTTGGTTGCCTGCCGGGATGTGAATGTGCGTAATCTCAAGGCCATACTCGTGGGACCTCACGAGACACCTTACGAATTCGGGTTTTTCGAGGTATGTCGCCTGCCAGCTCCAGAAGCAGAGGGAATGCAGACAGCTAATACTTGGCCTATAGTTTCAGCTTCGCTTCTCCAAAGGTTTGGGCTCCTCAACTCACTTCGCCACGACCAGCAGGACTGATCAAACTATGCAGAGTATCCCTCCAAGTCGCCCAGTGTGCAATGCATCACCACTAATGGCGGACGCTGCCGGTTCAACCCAAACATATATGCTAATGGCAAGGTTTGCTTGTAAGTTGCATGCCAACTTTATCATATTATCACGAACTAATATTCGCAGGTCGATTTTGGGGTAGGATAAATTAAACGCCATTTTAGCTATCATTTCTGACGCTCTTAGGACATGGCGAGGTGAACGAGGCGAGGAGTGGTCATCTGCACAAGGTCTTGAATCAATTATGCTGTCGATACAGAGTTTGTTGTCGTCGAACCCCTACGAAAACGAACCTGGGTTCGAAGACGCAAATGAAGAATCCGACAAGCGTGCCCAGCAGCATTATGTCCAAAAGGTACTGATGCATAACAATCCGCTATATAAATTCCCCACTAACAACAGTCAAAGATCCGTCACGAGACTTTGAGGATCAGTGTAATTCAACGGCTTGAAGGCTACCTGGGTCTGTCTCCTGATGGTACTCGAATTGTCCCAGAATCTCGCGATTCAAGCGAGGAGGAAGACGACGATGACGTGGACGAGGAAAGCATCCCGTTTGAACCCTTCAAAGACTTTTGCAAGAGAAGGTTCCTCTGGTACTATGAATCTTATTTGGCTGCAATCGAAAAGGGCAGATCAGAGGTCAATGACAACCAACCTTTCACAAGGATGCCCTTTGAGTCGCCTGGAAGCAATTCAATGGACGGGCGATTCAACTATACCGAGTTGGAACGCCGTCTCCGGAATGTCAAGGCCGCTCTTGACGCGGAACCTCAGGCGTGGGCTGAAGAAGGACTGGCGGCCCAGGCCCAAGAGACAACCGTTGCGGTAAACTTGCAACACCAGTTCGAGCAGGTTGTCGAGTCCTTCAAGATTCGTGATATACCGCACAATGTCTTCCTCGAGAATGGAAACCCATTTATCTGGGTAATTACGTACTTTGGACGACCAATGACTAACTTGGATGGTGGTTTGTTCCGCATCAAGATGAACTTTAGCACTCGATTTCCACAAGAACAACCCCGAGTGAAGTTCGAAACCAACATATTTCATCACCACATCGCGAGTGATGGGACGGTCTGCTATACGCCCAATTCTATAAAGAAGGAAGATGTCAAGTCACACATCGAGGCCATTTTCGATTTTCTCGAAGATGAGGAACCCGCTTATGACCCTCGCAAGATTGTCAATCCTGAAGCTGGTAGGATGTATTGGGGCAAGAGCCCCGAGGAGAAGAGGCAGTATAACCGTCGCCTGCGCCGGTCAGTCCAGCAGAGCATGGAGTAAGCTCCCCCGTTAAAAAAGGGACTAGTATATAACTAATGATTTCTCATAGGGATTTCCCCCAGTAGTTTGTGATGCAGCAGCTTTCTTTCCTTCTCCTGTCTACGATGAGACGCTCGAGCATGGTTAGGGGCGTATTTGGGGAGCCAACGGTACCAATGAGTGGGTTTTTAAAGTGGCGTTGCGGTCAATGGCCAGATTAAGATGGATGAGAATTGGAATTGGAACAAAGTCATGGGCTGGGTGGATCGGGTATGAATGCACTGTATTCAGTAGTCGTTAGGGATTTATAGATCCCGTTGAGTTACTGTACATCAATTTGCTCACAAGTCGGGACACAACTGTGCCTATTTTTTTTTTTAAATTTTATTTTAGGTGATGGTATTGCTTTGAATGCTCTGCGGAGATGCCGGCTCCTTGTCTAATAAACCCTGAACGCCAGTGATGCAGATTTGGAATCGGAAAGTAGCCGCATGGCTATTGCATCAGATTAAAACATGACAATCATTACACTCACTCATACATCTCATTATTATCATCATTACTTCTTGCTCTTGGGTTTTTTGATCAACCGATCCTGAGTCGGGGCATACGGGGCCGCGACACCAGGGTACTTTTCCTGTTTGCCTTCGCCCTTAAACTCGTATATGCCGTTTGCGCCGAGGACCGCTGGAGTGCCCTGGCTGGGCCGGGCAACTTGTTCGTTGTGCAGTTTGTCAAGCGACTCTCCAACGACAGCGTACTGCGACCAGTTGATTGGAGGGCAGCGGACAACATTTTGTGGTTGAGGGATGGTGGTCCATTCCCTCGGCTTGCCAGCAGGGGCCTTTTTTGAAGAGCCCTCACCAGCATCGTCATCATCAACGTCGTCGTCGTCGTCGTCGTCGTCATCATCATCGTTGATCGGACCCCCTGGAGCATTGATCTTGCCATCCACCAGATCCTTTACAAAAGCTTCAGGGTCTTGCACAGCCTCATCCTTGGTGCGGCTCAGAGACTGAAGGTCTGCGATAGCCTTTTGACGTTGGATCTGAAGGATGGAAATGGCAGACTTTAGAGCGATGACGTCTGGATTGGCATCGAAGGCGATGGGTTGGGGCTGAGGTGGGGGAATGCCGATCTGATCGGGCTGTGAATGCGTCAGGGTTGGACGTTGCGAGCTGCTAGCAGCGGGAAGGCGTGCGGCGGATAGCGTCGGAGTGATGGGCGATACAGGTGGACGGTTGGGTGACGGGGAACGGGCGCGGACGGGGTTGTCGGTGGATATTGTGAGGGCCGGCATGATGAGCCGATGAAGTCGGCGGGAGCGACTTGAGGTTTGTAGCAATGTGGTGAGATGAGACAGGGACGGCGTGCGATGAGGCTCAGATCAAGTGGGAGCCCGAGAGCGGAGGTTGTCACCCGGTAAATGACGGAGTCGAAGTCCCGGTGGCGGTAGACAGTCGCAACGGCCTTGGATCTGGACCTTGACCGTGCGGGGGTGATGGCAAAGGGGGAGAAAGTGGCAAGAGGAGGTCCGCAATCCTGGGGAACCGGGACCAGAAGCTCAGAATACTTTTTTTTCTGAGGTGGTGTGGCGTGCTGAGCCTCTCGTGTCTCAAGCTTTTGATGTTCAAGGAGACGGGTAGAGGGCGGCGAGGATGGTTGGTTGCGTAATGCAAGAGAGACGTGACGGCTCTACTGCACCCCTCACACGAAGCCTGAGGCTACTGCGGGTTTGGAGGACAGACTGGGTTCTAGGTGGTATGGAAAAAGCAATCAACAGGCCCAGACCAGACAGAAGGGTTATGATAAAAAAAGAAACACCAGGAGACAGGCGAAGCAGCGATAAGACGCGTCAAGCAGGCAGAAGGATCGCGAAGATGGAGCTTGCAGCCCACCCTGAGAGATGATTGAGTAGGCGGGGTTGCGGCGAGCCAGTGGGCTTCCTGGGTATCCTGGGTGGGAAGAGGCAAGAGTGGGTGGACCTAGCTAACAAGGGAAGCAGGCGGCACAAACAACGGACAGGGCCCAAGGAGGAGAGGGAGGAAGCAAGCAAACAAACTGGAAAAGAGAGAAGCTGGGCACTCCAGCGAATAGGAATAAACAGCGGACCGCCGTGTCCCCACCCTGCGGGATCGAGTAGATCTTGAAGCCAGTTCCGATGCGGATGGGGCACGGACCATGGATTTATTTATTAGCACACTGACAAGTTGGCAGTGACAACTGACACCGTCGCCGTCGCCGTCGCCGTCGCCAACTGAACGGACGGCGAGTCCATTTCACAAGGCTCATCTCACTTTCCCCATTGTGTGAATCCGGTGGGCGACCATGCCAGGCTAGAGACAATGGGAATACAGCGGACAATGTACAGTGCCACCAGACTTGTTTCGCTCTTGTCCGTGTGGAAGCTCTCGCCCTGGCACGGCACGGCGGTGGAACTTGCGCCCAGAGGCAACCCATGCACCCGACTCAAGCAAGACAGGACGATGCAAGTTCGGCAGTGGCCCGAGACCGCGGAAACCTGGGTCGGGATCGTCCATTTTCCGTGTCGATCCAACGGCTTTGATGCGGGAGAGGAGCTTGAGAGAACCTTCGTTCCGGATGCATCTTTGCTTTGCTAATAAAGTGATAGTTTGGATAATATTAAGCCCCTGTGCCCTCTCCCACGACAGCAGCCAAGCGGCTGAACGTGCCTAATGTGTGGCTCACCGTGCATTAGCGGTTAATGTCATCTTCTAGTCGGGATGTGACCCGGCATGGCTCCCGTGCTCCCTGGACTGGAGCCCGCCATTGCTTCTGAGTGCCGTCACCGCACTTGCCCTTGCCCTTGCCTCAACCCAGGATAGATTATTGCTCAGAGGTGCCGCTGACCTGTGTAGCTAAAAAGTCACCATCACCGTAATCTAGAACCCCTGGACCCGACCCTACAAGCCTTTTGCGAGCTGTAGTGACTGCCGGCCATCTGCTTTCTTGGTGTCTCCTCCACGCACACCGAGGCAACGAACCTGCATTCCATTTCAAATCTGACGAAATATAAACCTCAAAAACAAAAAATTGTCTTGCGAGGTGGGATTTTCCGTGCCACTAAGAGCTCGGGACTCTGCAGCAGTGTGTTTTCTTTTGTTCAGCTGATGCGCCATGTGCGGCTAAGTGTGTGACAACTTGCTTTTTGGTGTTGGTGTTTGTCATATTTCCTTTTTCTCCCTTCCCACATTCCAGCCAGTCCATGAAATTGCTTATTATTTGTGATACCACATGAGCCATCGAGCTTGTACCTCCACCCTGCCTGAAATGTCTCGTTCTCTTGTACACTAATAGAGTATAGGCACCATGTAGGTTTTTGCTCTCCGAGGCGTCGTGTCCAATCCTATTGGACTATGAAGAGCTTGCATTTTGACTCGTGCAGCAACTGACTCCAACTGGGCTTAGGCTAAGTAAGCTTGGACACTGGATGTCTCTGTGCTTGGAGGTAAGATGCAAAATCTGTCCCCCCCACATAGACGCTCGTTCTTTATGGGGTGGCCCGCTTTGGCGATACCGAGCGCTAGGAAGGTGTGCGTTATGGGACAATTATGATGACTGTTTGAATCTGAATGCCAGAGAGAACGGTAGCAACGGGTTGATGGCGTATTGTTGAAACCGTTGGGATTTACCTAACGACCACCGCTTCGCTTGAGCCCTTGCCCTGTAGCATCATTCTGAACAAAATGCTGATGCCATGTGGCTATTGCTAAACGGCCGTTGAAGAGGATTGTCTGCTTGGCTGATACCTTTCGTCATGGCCGCGTCGTGGTGGGGGGGGAAAAGATCTTCTCGGGATCCGTCTTAGCGCTGATGCCCGTCGCCGTGGCGGGTGACAGGGAAGACTGGTTTTATTGACATGCATTGTTCAATCTCGCTCCATCAAATGGGAGAATTTTTCTTGGTCGAGGCTCGAGCTAGACGCCAGTTGTTTGGCATTTGGCGTCGTGAGCAAGATGATGTGGCGCCCGCGTTAGTGGGTGCCCCGGCCGCGGTCCGGTAAACAACTCCAGGACCGGAGACCGATACAACCGCCATGGGCTTCGACCAACCTGACCATGTCTTTGCTTTTTTCGTATTGTTCTCAATTTTCCGGGTTGGCTCGCTAGAGAACCATTGAGACCCGCAACTTTATTAAGGAGCATTGAGGCTTGCAGTGTGTGTTGGAGTGGCTCAATCCATGAAGGAGATTGGCTTGTTTGTGCACCCACACTTTGCAGCACAGCTCGTCACCATGGCATATGCATCCAACGCCACTCGTTGAGTCCTTTCAGCTGGTAGGCGCCCGGCTATGCCGCTATCTCTTGGACTCGCCCACCCGATGCCGAGGGATGCGGGCTTTGGCTGCCCACTCACGCACGTCAAGCCTCCTTCTAGCTTGTGGCTCCCGCGCCCTCTGCGCAACCATTCCCCAAACAGCCTTGGTCAGAGCTGTCGCGGCCTGCAGTCCAGGCTAAGCTGTGTCCACCCACTCTCCATCGCGGGTCCAATAAGCCCCGGGCCAAGGCGAGTTGACGTGTGTGGGAGGTGAGCGAGTTTAATTCCTTGAACCGGTGCGGGTGCATTGTGACAGCCTGGGGAACTTCTTGTTCACAATCCGTCTTAATGCCCCGGCCGTCCGGTTGCTATTCGCTTCCCCCCTTCATCCTGGCTTCCCCTTCTCCCACCCTGACCATAACTTCACCACTCTGCCCTCGCCCTCTCAGCAGTTCCTCCATTCTCCATTGCTTCTTCTTCACATACCCACAACCTAAAATCCTCTTCATAACACTCACTCACTTATACTTGGCGGTGTCCTCTGTTCACAACCTATCTCCACTTTACCCGCTGCTTCATACACCACCCTTAGCCTACATCGACCGAAACCCGACTTGCTATCACCGCTCCCAACGTCTGGAATCGACTAGCAGCCGTCCTAACCCCGTCTGTTTCGAAGCCATTACCGCTTTTACATTCCTAACGCCCGGGGTTTGCTGATGCTGGTGCCAAATCTGGACTTCGGCAACTGAAACATTCTCATCTTACCGGCATTTGATTCGCAGCCCAAGACAGAGTCCATTTGTTTCACCCGGGACGGCCGATCAGCCACTTGACACGAAAAAGGAGGCTGTGATTCGTCTAGTCTTCGGCATTTTGGTTCTCGAAGCCCGTGATCCCGGTAGCGACATATACATATCCCGAAGCCCACCACCATCGAATGCCTGAAATGCTGTCTGTACCCAACTCTCCAACTGGCACATTTGCCAGCTCTGGCTCCTCCTCCATGGCGTCAGATCGATCGCATTTCGAATATGATTCCTCCGTCAACGGCCGAGATAGGCTTCGTGCTTCTGTTTCCTCAGCTTCTCACGCACACCTCAGCAAATCCGAGAAACCTCGATGGTATACACAGATCAAGAACTGGCTCTCCGTGAGCGAGCCGTCGGCACAAGCTCTGAAGACACAAAAGAAAATGACCTATAAGAAACACGGCATCGACCTCAATGACCCTCAGGCTGCAGCCAAGCTACACTTGCCCATTGTGAAGCTTCCTGAAGGAGCCATTACCTCGACCTCGGGACCCAGCCCTGAAAAGGCGTTCAAGCGAGCCCAAGAACAACACAAGAGACAATCATGCTCTGCCTTCAGCCAGAATTCTCATTCCATGTCGAGCAGCATCTTTTCGGTCCCAAGCACAAAAGAACCAAATCCAGTGGCCCCATGGGAGACTTGATTAAACCAACTGTATTATTGTTTTAAAAACCTTACGAATTACGATAAAAAACGGAGGGAGGCTAGCGGTCTTTGCTTGTTTTTTTCGCCCTCATTTTGCGAGAATTTTTCCTTTGTAACTGGCGCAGTAAAGCTTTGATGGAAAAGAGAGTTTGGAAACTGAGAGGAGCTTAGGGAAATGGCTCTTGTTTTTCTTGTATTGGTGGTCACCTGCAATCGATGGATACCCAGTCATGTACTTTGCGTTTTCCCGTGTATTAGTGTATTAGCAGCGGTGGAATGTCCTTTCTACATCAAGCAATCAATTTTATGTGAATATTTTTATTTGCTCAATGAACTTGGAAATCATCATCGATGGCTTCCAGCCCCTGGAATCGTGACAGCGAATAAGTGAACGACGTCGTCATCGATAAAAGCTTCTTCCTTCACTTTGGACAAGAGTGCGCCAACGCTGGCCAGCTTACTCCGGAATTTATCTATCCCAACTTTATTTACCAGGATTTGGCCCATGAACCCCCATTTAGGATTGCCAAAACTGGGCATATGATCATAAACGTTTGAAACCGGTCGCTTTGTAGTTTGGCGCTTGTGCCGCCACGGATCATGGCCAAGTCCACTGCACTGAGACGTTGGGCTTCTTGATTGGTGGGGCGGAAGGCGAGGCGGTTTGATATGACGTGCTATACTTTTGGAACGGTGGGATGATTTGAAGCTATAATACATATCGATTGCAGACTGAGTGCCTCGTTTAGGTTTTTTATTTTTTTTTACTATTTGCTTCATTCCTTAGGACAATTCCTCAATTTTCTTTTTTTTCGGTTGTGAGGCAACGTCTAGCTGAGGCTATTTACAGACTTGTACCAGCGTGGGATCACCTCAGAAGCCAAAATTTAGAGAGGTTACATCGGTACTGATTACGCAGGCAGCTGTATACCGGAACGAAAGCCAGACCCGATGCCACTGTTTTCCAAGAGTGATGGGAGGCCGGACGAGGGCGGCTCCGAGCCCGTAGTGGAGCAGCAGATACCAGATGAACACACGCGGCTGTTGCCGAACCGGGTCGACTCACAAAGGGGAAGCCTGCTTGAGCCAGACGATCCAGCTGTTTCGCCATACAACCTCTGGAGCGTTCGAATTCTCAGATATTTGACCATTGGCTTCACCTTGTTGACGCTGGTATGGTGGACCCTATTGCTTGTGTCCATGTTTGCGACACCACCGGGCTTTCAAACCAGAGGTGACGGCTTTTTTGCCTTCGGATATGCGAGCTTGACGCTGATAAACATGGTTTTTACCTTGTTGTTCTTTGAAGTACCAGCTAAGCCAGTCAGGATATTATCTGTTTTGATGGCTGTAAGTGGATGTGCCCTCTGTTTTTTTAAGACTATACTGATTTCTGACATCAATATCATGGATATAGATCATACTGCTTCTTCACATGATTCTACTCGCATCAGTCCAAAAAACCCGATATGAAGAAGGATGGGTTGGGATAGTCAGCGTTATATGGGCGCTGCTGATGAGCCTGTGGGCGCTGCTGTCTGACCAGACAGTGAAATGGGGCAAGGCTGAGGAAGAAGAACGGCTGACTGGACGCGCCGAAACAAAGCGGACACTATTGGAGTGGACAGCGGTGCTACTATCGACAGTGGCACATAGTTTCATGTGCATCGTTTTGTTCCTCATGACATTGACCATCATTCTACGGTCACTCGATGCTGGCTTCGCACCCCCTGGAAAGCGGTACTGGGTTGATAGCAACAAGTACCAGATCCACGTCTACTGCCATGGAGAGAAGCGCACCAACATCCCCACGGTTCTCTTTGAGGGAGGCGAGCAGGCAGTCGAGTATGCGTTCTGGGACTTTGCAGAGAATGCGCTTAAGAACGGATCCATCACAAGGTACTGTTTCATGGACCGACCTGGTTTCGCTTGGTCTGATTCAGCACCTTCACCTGCCTCAGCTGGTTTCGTAGTAGACGCGCTGAGTGAGGCGTTGGTAAAGGCCGGAGAAGATGGACCTTGGGTTTTGGCCAGTGCTGGAGTTGGATCTATCTACTCGCGCGTCTTCTCGTCGCGCCACAGAGACTCGGTCAGAGGAATTCTCATGATCGACCCGCTACATGAAGATCTGCTCGACAGGATCGGCGCGGCAGGACGAGGATTTCTTATTTGGTTCCGGGGCGTCATCTCCCCGCTCGGCCTGGATCGGATCCCCGGGGCCGTGTTCCGGGGCCGGACTAGTCGGGACCGTGTGTACGGGCGCGCGGCCAAGCAAGGAGGCAAGTATCTCATGACTAGGTTACAAGAAAATCTGGTGGCCAGATCTTATACGCGCCGGGACGCGGAGAGCAGCCGCGAGATTCAGGACAAGAACACAGCGTTGGTGGTGGTTAGCTCGGGAGAGCACATCAAGGCTAGTTCGGAGTGGGAGGCAAAGCAACGGGACTTGACAAAGCTTACGGACAAGCTGGTGAGCTGGGACATTGTCGACGGTGCACCGCACGAGGTGTGGAGCACGTTTGAAGGAAGAGAGAGGATTGAGAAGAGGCTGAAGCAGTTGGTGCATGCATGAGTAGGGACATGAGCATGAGCATGAGCACGAGCACGTTTGAGCGGAAAGCATAAGCAGCCACCACCTATTGACACCGCAGGAAGGAGCCTCGGCTGAAGATCAATACGGTCAGCCAAATATAACAAGCATGGGGGGGAGCAGATGGAGTACAGTTGCCATGCTGGTGGATATCGAATTCCTTACGGGCTGGACACGAGTCGGTCAACAAAAAGCATCAAGCATGGGCTGGAGCTCGCTAAAGGTTTCGCTTCAACCACAGGCAAAAGCGATGACGTCGAGGGGGGGCTTTGTTGGTTCCTCTGCTCCCAGCACTGTTCCGTCCCGGAGCCCAGGTGTGGGGTTTTTGGGTTGTTTCGGTCTAGGGATTTTTGCGTGTGTGTGAGAGAGTGGGTGCTGTTTCGTTTTCCTTGGCGCTCTTCCTTGGGGATGACGTCGGATTTCTGTTTCGGGAGGGGTGGCTGAGGGGTTGGAGGGGTCAGAGTGAGCAAGAGATAGTCCTAAATAGCGGGTTGCATAATTTGGTACGGTATCACGACAGGGAATTTATTTTAGGTACCAGACTCTGCTTGCTGTTATCATTGATGATCGACTATTGTACATACTTGTCTCTGCACCTGCAGCCTCACCTCGTTGGGATGCTTTGTCATCTCTAGAAATTGAAACCTGATAGTCTTGGAAAACTCATGCATGCATGCACTGTAATGCATATATGCGAAATTGCCGTCAGTCAGTAAAAGGCATGCACTTCCTCTTCATGTGCTGAGCTCGTCCACATCGAGACACGGAGGGAAGATACGGAGCATACGGAGGCTCGTAATTCACAAATTGGAGGAATAGGCAGCGATTAAGAAAGGGCCGATGTACTGTAGATAGGCTCTTTCGATCTACATACTATGCCATGGTGGCCCGTCCGGGACGTCAAGTACGGAAAAAACCACACACATAGCAGGGCAGAAAAATGGAGCCTCAAGAAGGTCACCATCTTATGAAATTGCAAATGCGAGGGATGTGCCGGAAGACTCATGCAGATGGCCAGCCCCTTGATCCACACACGTGACAGGATCGACATTGCAATTTGAGCCTAATGTGGGCGCCTCTTGGTGGCTCTTGGTGTCTCTTGGCGCCTCAGGCTGACAAGTCCCGGGAGCAACCTGGGAGAATTCCAGGAACCCACAACCTTACGGTGAGGGAAACATGGCTAGGGTTGTAGTGCGAGAACAAAGACTGCGGGCACATGTGCAAGTGGGCACATGAGAATGACGCCCTATCGCTGACCAGCGTTGCCAGTCTAGGCCTTATTCCACCATGGACCATGACTGACTATGTGCATCATGTCTTGATGCCTCTGCCGTAGCGTCAGCCTTTCCTCTCTCTAGTACTGCCCATAGCTCTTCAGCTCAGGCTTAGACGCTCATACGGCGGTCCAAGACGGCGGAGAGCCTGTGAGAGTAAGCCTAACTTGGCAGTACCGTGCCCCTACGGGAAGCGCACCCACATGTCGGCTCGTCATCTCTACATCACCTACCTGGCAACAAGCTGTCAGAATGGGTTGATCGGGCATGGGTATGGGTATGGGCATATGGCAGAGGGCCATTGGTTTTTTTCAGTGTAACGGCGCCACTTCGTTGATACAGATGGAACTAGATTATGTGATGGCCTCTCTGACTTACTGCCGGTTTTTTTTTTTTTTTTTTTCTTTTTGTTCTTTGCACCTTTTCTAGGTCAGGAGGTAGGCCATGTGGTTGGCTGATGCAACCAGGGGCACCATTGAAAATGCACATCCCACCATCGAGTCGAGGCCAGACAGCTTTATGGTCGGTCGGTACCTGATTATTACCTGACGTCGAGTCCTACCTTGCCGGAGCAAAGGCACTTACTTATCCGCACATCACACACACACACACCAGCATGTAGCCTCATGCACAGTGAAATCAGTACCAGACTCAATGTCGTCTGGTATTCTGGACTGAGCCCGTTTTCTTTTCTTTTTTCCCAATCATCGCCCGCGTCTTAAACCCCGTACCGCTGGATACGGACCGTACAGAAAAAGCCTGCCGTGCCTGTAGATCGGCACATCTTTATGCCCTGGAAATTGCCGTAACTCGGCCCCCAACCCGAGATGAGATCCCTTCTGGAGAATCTGCCCTCCCCCCTCTTAGTGACGACACATAGCAACATGGCTCAAACAGGGTGGCTCGACTCGTTCAGGCTTGGAAGCTCGCACCTGATGGGATGGAATATGCCCTGTCCTATGCCCTGCTTGTACCTCTTTGGGGGGGGCGCCAGAGAGAGGGGAGACAAGAGAGAGGGCTGCCTGCGCCATCCGCTAAAAACTCACCTCCCAGCTAGGCCTCGAGGTACCCCGCCGGCGTGGCTAGCGGGTGGAGGTACCTGATGCTGAAGCACGGAGAACCCACTCTGGCCCTCGCCAATCCATCCTAGCGGGCGGCACTTGGTTCTTGCTCTTGCGGGTTGTTGGGCCTGGCTGGGCTGGGCTGGGGGCTGGGCTGAGCCGGGCTGGTCTTGCGAGAGATCAGGTCGGGTACTTTGGGTTCTGCTACCTCGTCCAGGTTGCTATGCCGTGCTGTAGGGCCCGTGGGAAGCCGTGGCGGGAGGTCTGGTAAGCCCAGCTCCATCCAGCATGACATCCATCCAGTATTACGGAGAAATAATTAGGTGCTTGGCTATGGCTGGCTGGCTGGGGTAGGCGAGTCACAGCCCACCCGCTACTGGCTCCTGGCTGGCTACCGGCTCCAGGGCCCAGCCCGACGTAACCTGCTGGACGAACAGTGACCCAGCCGCTGCAACTGTAGGCATCGACCTGCTGTACTGGGACTGCGTTCTGCGTTCTGCATTCTGCACACTGCACACTGCACACTGGCTGCACTCTGCCTCTGGCCGTACCCGCGCGTTCTCGACGGCTGCTGCACTGGCAGGGCACACACGGCTCTCTTCCTCCCAGTCCTAGTCCCACGTCCCACCGTTCCACGCTTCAGCTCCCCGACCACCACGCCCAGCGCCTCCTGCTACTCCATACCACTCCCACGACCGGCTTCGTTTCTCTCCCACGCTCCTTCATCCGCGCCTACGACCCTGCGCCCGCACGACTACCGCGCCGAGCCGCGTCTTGTCTCTCTCCCCATCACATCCCGCTGCTCTTCCTCTTCTCCAGTATCCCCTTTCCGTTTCCCTTCTCCGCCCTCGCTCTTTACATGCTCCGGCGTCTATTTGCATTGGGCCCCCGTCGTCTTGTGCCGCATCGCCTTGCTGCCCCCGACTCCTTCTCCCTCCCGCCGTCCACATCCCAGCCCGAGCTGGCTGGTTAATCGTTGGGCCGGCACGCGAACGCCCGCCCATCCTCGCTCCGCATCTCAACTCGCCCCAGTTTCCTCGTTGCGCTCCGCATTGGCAATTGAATTGGTATCGATACCGTCTCCGCCGTCGTGTTCCCCCAGTTGGCGCTGATGCCGACCGCTGCGACCCCTCGTCGACCTTTGTTGGACATTTGGCGCTGAGAGGCCATCCACTTTCGATTGGCTCGGGGCCAGGAGGAGGATCTGTACATAATCACGCCCTCGATTGCTTGTCATGATGGCCTCGGGTTACGACAATGCGCCGCCCGCCGACCATGGCCATGGCGACCACTCCCCTCATGACTTCCCAGCCGACCTCGCCCCCCAAGCCCCCCCATCCGATCCCAACTGGCAGAACGGGAACCATGGACCACCCCCGGATGGCCTCTACCGTCTGAGGCCTACCGGCTCTGCGCCATCCACCCCGAACCCTCCCCCGGCTGGGTGGGATGAGGAGCAACCCCTTCGTAAAAGTGCTGAACGAAACAGATCCCGAGGTCGAACTGGCAGATCAGCCAGCGGCCAGCAGAGAATCTGCAACGCATGTGGCGAGTCTTTGACAGGCCAGTTTGTTCGAGCTCTTGATGGTACATTTCACCTCGACTGTTTCAAATGTCAAGTATGCCATCCACCACCCACCTTGATTTCAGGCGAGACGCTAATCCTCAACCCCCCCTTGATCTAGGACTGTGGCCAGATCGTGGCATCTAAATTCTTCCCCGCCGAAGACGAGAATGGCCGGGGACAATATCCCCTATGCGAGACAGACTACTTTCGCCGACTCGGTCTGTTGTGTTACCAGTGCGGAGGGGCGCTTCGAGGCTCCTACATCACCGCACTAGATCGCAAATATCACGTCGACCATTTTACCTGTTCGCTATGCTCAACAATTTTTGGCGCCCAGGACAGTTACTACGAACATGACGGAAATGTCTACTGCCACTACCATTACTCCACACAGTTTGCCCAACGCTGCAACGGCTGCCAAACCGCAATCTTGAAGCAATTTGTCGAGATTTTCAGGAACGGTCAAAACCAGCACTGGCACCCTGAATGTTACATGATTCACAAGTTTTGGAATGTCCGCCTAGCACAACCGACTGACATCCCCCCGGCGTTGGCAGGATCGGATGATCCTGAAGGCAGAGATCTGATTCGAACAGAGGAGGAGCGCATGGAGGAGAAGGTCTTTCGGATATGGAGTGTTTTGTCGGCTTTTGAAGAGTCCTCTGCCGCTTGTATTTCCGACATGCTTCTGCACGTGAGCAACGGCGCCTACATTGACGGAGTCCTGGTAGCTAAGCGCTTCATCTGGCACGTCGAAATGCTGTTCCAGTCTGCGGACCGGCTTGATGCTACCATGGTCCGAGTTAATGATAAAGGTACGAAATCTCTGACGGTGGTAATGTTTGGATGCGGTGCTGACCAATCACTTTCAGGAATGTCATACGGAAGAGAAGCCAAGCTTCTCTGCAAGAAAATTGTTTCCTTCTTTTCCCTACTCTCAAAGACACAGGACACAGGAGCCCGCAAGCTGGGCGTGACACAAGAGCTTCTATCGCTCGTCACCGGCCTTGCCCATTACCTTAAGCTTCTTATTCGAATTTGTCTCCAAGGGGCTCTGCGCCTGGAGCGTGAGGCCAATGCCTCCGAAGGTCTATACCAATTCCTGGATGATTTGAACGACCTTGAAACCCTAAAGAACGACGATGGCCTGCTCCAGGTGACGGCCGGCGGCGCGCGACTCTCCGCAAACGACTCAGACCACTGTGCGCAGTGTAACAGGTCGGTAGAAGACGAGTGTGCTAAGAACTCGGATCTGAGGTGGCATCTGAATTGCGTTAAGTGCTCGCGATGTTCGCGAGAACTCGGCCGATCTTTGGATGAAGGTCGGTTCAACGCCTTTGATCGCAAGACCTATTGTGCAAACTGCGTTGGGATCAGTACGGAACCATCCATGTTATTTGAGCACGTGTCAAAACTGCAGCAATATGTGTTTCTCCTCCGAGTTGCCTTGGCTCGGCTTTTGGATATTCTAAGGAGCAATGGTGCTCTGCCCCCAGCTTCCGAAGATGCAAATGGCTTCAGTCCAATCGATGCACCTGGTGCGGCGGGCGATCCTAGGGCGCGTGGCGATTCCTACACAAGAAGCCGTGGCATTGAAGGCGACGGCATTGCAAATCGCAGGGAATCTTCTTATGAGAGCACCTTGAATGATGTGCGCAGACTTCGAAGTACTCGCCTCGATCGACATTTGTCATCCAGCGTCCGACAAGCACGCACATCGCGTGTAATGGATGCTGATGGGCGCGGGCCACGACCCGGTTCCGCCGGCGCTGATAACAGTCAGGGCCATGCTCACCAGGGCTCTACCGATCTCATGTTTGGGCAGAACGATGCTATTACTCTCGACGACATCCCTAGGATCGTTGCCGTCGAGCAATCCCGTGAACAGGCACAGCGTACTCCTCAACCCGATGCCCAACGAAGTATAGCCGGACTGGGACCTGGCCATCCCTCACACCAAAGGTCCCGATCTACTGATCGAGACCAAGAATACCGTGGTATGGATGCTCTCCCTACGCGGATTGGTCGCAAGTTCTTCTCGGAACTTTCTGGCCTTGAGTATTTCAATGTTCGCCACCTGGCCGTCCTGACAATGCATCCAATGGTCGAGCAGGAGTTCACCTTGGACGAGCTACTCAGTTTTATCGAATCCCGAAAACAAGCCACATTCTGGAAGAACCTTGGCAAAGCGTTCAAGAATGAGAAGAACAAGAACACGAAGAAGAAGGGCGTATTTGGCGTCCCCCTTGAGATAATCATTGAACGAGATGGTGCAGATTCTACCGATGGTGTTGGACCTGGTACACTCCGTGTTCCCGCCGTGGTGGACGACATCGTATCCTCGATGCGAAAGATGGACCTCTCAGTCGAAGGTGTGTTCCGAAAGAATGGCAATATCAAGAAGCAACAAAATCTCGTCGAAAAGATTAATGCCGAAGGATGTGACGTGGTCAACTTTATGGAACAACCTGTCATCCAACTCGCTGCCCTACTTAAACGATATCTAAGAGACCTTCCGGATCCCCTTATGACGGATAAACTGTATCGTCTATGGATCAGCGCAGCCAAGATCTCGGAGCACGAGAAGAGAAAACAGTGCCTGCACCTCGCGTGCTGTCTTTTGCCTAAAAGCCACCGTGATTGCCTTGAGATCTTGTTTAGCTTCCTCAAGTGGGCGGGTTCGTTTCATCAACTTGACGAAGAGGTTGGATCCAAAATGGACATCAGGAACCTTGCTACCGTCATTGCACCTAACGTTCTGGTCAACCCCAACAAGGCACCTGCCTTGGACAGTGAAGCCATTTTTGTAATTGATGCGGTCGAAATGCTCATCACACACATCGAGGAGATGTGCCAGGTACGCCAGATATACGTTTAACTCTCTAAATGTCAACTTAACTAATCATTCTACTCTAGGTTCCCGACGATATTCTTGGTCTTCTCAATGATCCATCCATTTTCAGCAACAGTGGTGACCTCTCCACTAAGGATATCCTCAAGCGGTTCCAGGACCGTCGGGGTCAAATCTCAATCACGGACGTTAATGAAGCATACAACCGCCCAGACAACTCTAGTCGCCCACCTGCTCGGCGAGTTGAAACTGATCCTGCTGTCTGGTCAGGAGAGGCAACGGTTCGCACGATCCAAGAGCCTCCCATGGCTCATGTTCCAAACGGCCCTGGAACACCTCCCAACCGCTGGAAGGCACGGAACGACATGACTAGCCCAGGCCCTTACGGCGGCGGCCAATTCAACCAGTCAGATAGCCAACTCGATAACACCGATGCTCAACGACGAGAGTGGCGCAATTCCGGCTGGGGACGACAAGGTAGTGGGCTGGGCGTCTCTGGAAACTCATGAAATCTTTTCAACGACACAACGCAATTTGTTGGGACAGTGCACCGTTTAATGGCTGAGCACCACTTGTTTCACTTTTCTCTTCCTTTTCCATTTCAGGAGGCATGATTCTGGAGTAGAGTCAAATGCATCGTCCACGGCGTTTATCTTCGCTTCTCCCTCAAACCTATGCCATCCACCCTGCGGTTTAGAACATAAGCAGTTGGCCAAACCCTCCCTTTTTGACGCAACGACATGACGGACCTGGATGTTTTCTTCTTCCTTTTTTCTTTATCTTTTTTTCGGACAATTTACCCCATGGTCTTGTTCTCTTCTACTTCCCTCGCCCTCTTCTCCACAACGCCCGACATGCGAACTGTTCGTTGCCTTTCGCCCTATTCTCTTCTATTTTTCTTCTTCTTCTTTTTCTTCCAGACGAGTTCCGACTGGGGGCTGGATTTCTGATGCCTTTCCATGACATTAAAATAAAAAACGGTCAAGGCCGGGTTGGTGGGGATGGTGTTTTTCTATACCTCAATTGGATGGAGTGGTGATTAGGAGAGGCGGAAGGGGGTGGTGTTGAGGTTTTTAATTTTCGCCGGAGAGCTTTAGGGCAGTTTACACTTATAGGGGCTGGCGATGTGGAAGAGGCGCACCCGATGTGCTTTATGACCACACTTTGTTTTCTTGTCCGCTTCTTCTTTTCATCGCGGGTGCAGCAACATCAGGTAGTGGTTTGATGGGGCAGATGTGCGGAACTTTCATGTTGGTTTTAGGGATGGAAGGGTTCTTGGTCAGGGATGGAACGAGTGAGGTCTGAGTAGGGACAATAGATTCTGTTCCGATTGGACAGGTTTAAAATCCATATACGCGTATTGCTGTGAAAGTGAGCTGCATGCTCCCATTTTGGACCCTTGTATATGTGCTGTTGGGATGCTGTATGTCGATCTATAATAAAGTTCAGGGAGAAGGAGGGGTTAACGGCCAAGATACAATACACCCCTTGAAAGATTGTCTCCCTGTGGCTTTCGTACCTTTAGCAGCATGGATTTGAATAAATAAATATCAATGAACTATTATATATAAATTACTTATTTACTACTTTTTTTTTATAACGTTTATTCATTTATAATTTGACTGGAAGATGGTGGGAAAAGGCAGAGGAGGTACAATCGTTCAGAGATTGTACTGCAGATAGCATCTTTGCTCGGACTAATCATGAACGGAAATGGAGGTAAAATCAGACACTGGCAAGGTCTAAACAAGGGCACTTTTGAAAAAATTGGTTCAATGAAATTGGTTATTCATTCGTCCCTCCGCTATTCGTTTAGGAAAAAGTATACCGTTCCTTGTCGAGTATTAAAAGGCACCCGAAGTGCAAATTATAAAGTTCCTATATATACCCACAACAAAGAAGTGTTGTTTTTTTCTCTTTTCCTTTTTTCGCCCCTTGTTTATAGCATTGCTTAAGTGTGTGTGTGTGTGTGTGTGCAAGTGTGTAATCAATGGCTGCTTTGAATCGTTTCCTTATTTTTCCCCCACCCCTGTGCCCTCACGCCTTGATGGCAGCGGCGGCCTTCTTCTCCTCTTCGAGGAAGTGCTTGACACCGCGCTCGATTCCCTCCTGCTGGGTCCATAGCGGCTTGTAGCGCAGAACCCGCTTGGCCTTTGAGATGTTGTAGTAACGGTTCATGGAGCTGTAGATGATTCCCTTGCGGGTGAGGGTGGGCTTCTTGCCGAGGAGGTGGGCAAAGGTCTCGCTGATGTAGCCAAAAGTGATGCCGAGCTCACGGTTGAGGGTCCAGACCTTTTCGGTTCCAGCCTCGTTGCCGGCGGCGCGCCAGACGGCACGGGCAAAGTCCCAAAAGTAGACGGGGGAGTCGTTGGTGATGATGAAGGCCTCGCCGTCAACACGTTCGTGGTCCAGGGGCATCGTGTTGGAAGCGGCCGTGGCGAGCAGTAGCTGGGCAGCAAGGAGGTGGGCGTGAGCAATGTTGCCAACGTAGGTAAAGTCGAAGATGTTCTCGTTGTTGCCGACCTGGACGTTGGACTTGCCACCGCGGTAGGCCCCCAGAAGACCGGGGAGCAGCTGAGCATCACCCTCGCCGAAGATGCCAGCGGGGCGGATGGAGCAAGTGAGGATCTTGGAGGGCTCCGCACGGTTGGCCTTGAGGATAAGCTCCTCAGCAGCGGCCTTGGTCTCGGAGTAGTATTCGGTCTGCTGCGCACCCCGGATCAGAGGCCAGCGCTCGTCGGCATTGAGCAGGTCGGAGACGTTGTCGCTCATGACACTGGCGGAGCTGGTGTAGACGAGGGCCTTGACGGCGGCGCCCTGGCAGGCCTCGATGACGGACTGGGTGCCATCAATGTTGACGCGCTTGAAGAGATCGTGGGCAATCTTGGAGTCGTTGGCGACGGGGGAGGCGGTGTGGATGACGACGTCGGGCTTGGTCTGCTTGAAGACGGCGAGGAGCTTCTCGGTGTCGGTGATGTCGCACTCGTGGTACTCGGCGCTGGGGTTGCGGTTCCGCTGGCAACGCAGGTCGACGCCCACGACGGCGGTTGTGGTCCACGAGTCGACCAGCTGGTTGACAATGTGGTGGCCCAGGAAGCCGTTGCTGCCAATGACGAGGGCTCTGCCGAGGGAACCCCTTGATTCGGACATTTTTGTGGGCGATGTGATGGGGATTAGGGGAGGATGTGTAGAGCAATTGAGGAAGAGAGGGCGGTAGCAAGAGAGGTCAAGTAAAGGGATGGGTCGATTGTCGTTGTCGTCGTCGTCCGTCGGCGCAACCCGTTCAATTGGGGAAAGCTGTTAGCTAAAGTTACTTACTGCGTACGTCGTTGTCGACAGTGGGTCCTTCAAGGTGGTTGAGTCCCCCCTCTGCTGCACCTTATTAGCCAGAGTATTAATTTCTGCCGTGGCTAGTGCTGTAGGTTCCACCTTGGCGAATAGCCCCCTGGCAGAGCCCTGTACTGTAGACAGAGTCTGGAGCTCTGGCAGCTCAGTTACCCACCAGAATTCCCTATACTCTGCCTGTGCCTTGGTGGCGTTGCATTTGCCCTGGCGGCTGCATTCTCTGCACTCTGGGTTTGTTCGGGTCGGCCAATTGCTGGCAAGGCGTGAGTTTAGGTAAGACCTAGTTACCCACCAGCGTCCACCCGGGTTGGGAGAGCGTGAATCACCTCGGAAGCGGCAGGCATCCTTTCGCTGACCGAGATCACGAGACGTCAAGTCTCTCCCTCGCCATCTTCTTTTTTTTTCCTCCTCGCCCGGGCTCGTTGTCGCCGTCTTAGCCTCTGTTGGCGCTAAATCACTTGGTCCTCACTCAGCTGCCTATTTGGTTAGTTCCTCTTTGTCGGGCGCTTACTTGCAGGTTGAGGTGCTTTCACTCCATCCGTCTCTCCTCACTTATATATACACATATACACACCAACGAGAGTGATTTCTTTGTTTCTCTCAACCTAATATTGCTCAAGTTCCCTTTCACCTTTCCTTATCCCTCCTACATCGTCATGCTTCTATCCTATTATATACTTGATCGCTGCCCTCGAAATGGCTTCCCTCACCCCTTCCTCTGATGCTGAGATTCTCGTTCATGTCACGGCGCCGAGCCGGGCCGCTGACGATGCCGTCTACCGCCAGCTTGCTCAAGCATATCTTGAATTTGAGCCACAGTCGCGGACCAAGATTATTCTTGAGGAGCCACAAGCGGATGTGTCCAGGCAAAAGCCTGATAGTGCGCTAGCACATCCAACCGCGCCGGCAGCAATTGAAGCAGCTTCTCTGTCATTTGCGCAATCTTTTGAAATCAACTCTCAAAACATAAGTTTCAGCGGTGTTGTGGATAACCGCTCATCTCCTCGCCTACGCCATACACCCATCGCCCAGTATGACGCGGTCACGCCGTCCCAAGAGGACTATCTCACATCCCAAGATTCATGGTGTGCGCCCCCCAGCCAAATCAGCGACTCGTACCCAATGCCAGACCAGGGTGTGTTTAATACATCGCCCACCCGGGTTTTGAGACGGTATATAGGCAATTCGTCATCTCGAAATGCGCCGTCAATATCTTCTTCCCCTCCTCGTCCACCACTGAAGAAATCGATCCCGTCGACACAGTCAACTCGTATAGATGTTCCATCATCGTTGCCCGATCCAGAAGATGAACCAGAGTCTCCAGGGATAGCGGCTTTAGGGCATTTAAAGGTTAACCAAACCATCCCAGTTACACCTTATTTGCCAAAGACAACGAGAGCACCCCAGTCAAGTATTGACTCGGCTGTGCTGGCAGTGGATGAGTCCATTCTCGACGTTACTCATATTTCCAGCAGTGCACCGACGAATCAAGCACCTACTCCATCGCATCGCGCCGAGTCGGCACCACCCCCCAACGAGAGGCACAGCGTTGCTCATTTGCAACATGCCGACCTGGTTCGCAGTGCGAGTGATACAGGCCCCATTCAGTCATCTATGGGGTCCATTTCTGAAGAAATCAGCCATAGTCTTGAGATTCGACCGCCCTCACCTCCAGTTGGGGTTATCAATGTCGACCCCGACGACCTGATTTCGGAAAAGATGGCCAAATTAGCTCAGGATCTATCATCACGTTACCACCCCGAGTTCAGGAGAGAGGTTGATCCCTTTGAGCGTGGTTACTGGCTGCTTGACTGCACTTCCTGGAGCCCAGAAGATCGCGTCACTGCCTGGGTCTTTCTAAACAACTATATCCGTAACGGCGTGGCTGGTTGGGGAACATGGTGTCGGCGTGACGATGGCCACCAATGGATACGCCTGTACTGCTGGGGCCATGTTGCCAAGCACATGTATCTTCTCTTATATCTCGCCAGCAAGAGACGTCTGAAGACCACGGGCGCTACTTGGTACGGAGCAGATGGCGAAGTTGTCTTGGAAATTCTTCCTTACGATAAGCAACGAGGATCATTACATTCTTCAATGCACGATGTATAACGAGAGCGGTTCGGAATAGCATTGGTTGGCGAAAGTATAGCCTCGTTGGAAGCTCTGGCGTTTTGTTGTTTGGATGCAGGAAAGCAAGGCGTTGAGTGATTTGATCATTGATTGCGTGGGCTGACTATACAGATACGATCTAACAATATCAAAGTTGACGACACAATATATATACACATTAGCGTTAGCCTGACGACAATGAAGAGCCCAAGGCGCTTCTATGGCAATCATGTCTATTTTTGCATTCGGAGTTTTTCCCCCCAATATATATACATGCTTCTTAGCACATATTGATGCACTTTTCGCTACTCGCAAATCCACTGGTGGCAATTAAAAATAGCACAAACTAGCATTGTTTAATTGACGTTGTGACCATAAACCCAGTTTACATAGATACTACCTACCGAGTGGCAAAGGGGATTTTCATTTCCGAAACTCATCGTACACCCACCACTACAAAACACCGCCCGCAAAATAAATACACCACCAACCCATAACGTTAATCGCATCGAATCCCTGCATTCCAGACCCAGGGATAACAGTTACGACTCTTCATTGAACCGAGAGAGCATATACTTTACTTCCATATACATTTCCATTTCAGTTACTGACGGGTCCTATTAACTTTTATTCGGCCTTGGCCTTGCGTCTGGCTTCGGCTCTAGCCTCCTTTTGAGCTTCAGCTTTTGCTTGGGCCGCAGCGTCTTCTTCAGCCTTAACCTTAATCTGAAGTTCTTTAGCCTTGGCCTTAATCTTGTCCAGCCTAGCCGAGTAGTCCCCGGCATCCGAGCCAAGCTTCTGCTCGTAGCTGCGTTTCTCAGCCTCATCAAGCTTCTTCCATTCGGCACTCAGAGCCTTCATGGTCTCGCCAAGAGTCCGGTCAGAGCCCATCTCACCATAGCGAGCCTTGACAAAGGCGCTATAAGGGCTGCCAGGAGCCCTGGGCAGACGATCGTCGCGGATCGTGCGGATAGTCTTTCCTGTCTTGCGCGCAAGGCGACGGCGAGCCTTGTTGGCGAGATAGATGCGCTCAACGGGGTGGGAAAGAACCCAGTCCTTGTAGTTGGACTCGTTTGTCGCGCGGTTGGACGTTGCAGTCTTCTCAAGAGGCTATCGATCCGGTGTTAGTGTGCTGTCTTACTACTCTATGATACAGAAGGGGGGGGGAGAAAAGAAAAGAAAAGGAAGTGGGTTGTTTTCTTACCTCGCGCTCATAAGAGTAGAGGTTCTTGAACTTTTCAGACAGTTCCTTCATCCTGGTGGGAAGATCCTGTTCGCCGGACTTCATATTTTGGCTGATAAAGACAGTCCAACTAGACTCGGGCAGGGCCGTAATCTTGGTGAGTAGAGCCCATTTCTTCAATTCACGTATCTCAATCTTCTCCTTCTCCTCTGGTGTGATAACCTTCTTTGCCTTTTTGGCGGGAGCAGCCTTGGGCTTATCTTCGGTTTTTGCCTTGGCTTTGGCCTTGGTCTTGGTCGTGGTGGTCGTCTTCTTAGCGGTACTCTTAGTGGTGGTGGACTTCTTGGAGGAAGCCTTGGGGGTGGGCTTGGAAGCTGGTAGACGGTCCCATGCTGAGATTGTGAAGGCGCGAACAGTGGTGGCGGAGGGGGCCAAGGCCGGGGCGTGGTGCGAGGTCAATTGAGAGAGACGGGTGGAAGTGATAGAGGTGGTGGTGATGCGGCGAGCAGCGGCCCGGCCAATGGAAGTCAACATATTGATGTGCTAAACTGAAAAGTGGGAAAGAGTTGTCGGCCGATTGAATGCGACGGCGCCGAGACGGAAGTGCAGGGAATGAAAGAAGGAATAAGTCGGGGCGCAAGTCGGGGTGGAGGGGTTTAGCGAGCAGCTTAACGTCGCGTGCCGTCAAAAGTTGGGAAAATGGTCTGGTCACGGCGTCGAAACTGGTGTTGACGACCACGGCCCACAATACTGCTCCTCCCTTGGTTTTATCATTGCTGGGTGCCAGTGCTGGGAGCCAATGGCGGGGAGCCCTGCCAGTTGCAGATGGAAGGTATGCTCGAGCGTTGCTTTCGCTTTCGAGAGCTGAAAGGTACTTGGTACCTGGCCTTATACTGGGTTTATCAGCAAATATTCTAGTATACTATACTTTTTTGTAAGCTAAGACCAGCTTCCACAGCTTCACACAGAAGCCTCAGGCCAATCACCACAGTGATGTCAGCTTATGTAACCGCCCTCCACGTACCAGGCCTCTGTTCAGTGGGAGTGCCAACGCTGGGTAGGCTGCCGTGGGCCGCGACATTGAGTAGGAGGCTCCCAGCGGCCAAGCTCCCCCATCCCCAACTCCATCTGCAACTCACATCAACCACCTTCAATCGACTCCTCTGCCGACGTCTCCACTTGCAACTGCGAACCTTTGAACTGTTTAGCTCAGTCTTGGTTCTGATCTCTCGGTTCGACACCTTTCACCCGAACCTCGCCGCGCATTCGCCGTTGCGACAGCTCTCTTCCCATCCGTCACCTCGACCACCTCCACATACACCATAAATCATGGATCACCGTCCGCAAGCTTGGGGTCGTGTACGTCTGCTCCCTGGCACTCTCTTTTGCATTTATATATCAATATTGAGACTAACAACTGCTTCCTGTCCATAAACAGCCCAGAGATGATGTTTACGGTGCCTACGATGCCACTTTCATGCAAGACAACGGTCCCAAGCAAAACACCCAGCAGCCCATCGTGACTGGTACCTCCGTCATCGGTATCAAATTCAAGGATGGTGTCGTCATTGCCGCCGATAATCTGGGTGCGTAGATGATCCTACAATATGCTCGCCACCCGAACTCAGCATAGCTAACCCTACGCCATGCAGCTTCCTACGGCTCCCTCGCCCGCTTCACCGACGTCAAGCGTCTGCGTACCTTCGCTGACTCGTCCGTCCTTGGCTTCAGCGGTGACATCTCTGATATGCAGTACCTCAACCGCCACCTAACCGACCTCACCCTGAACGAGGCTTACACCTCTCCCGATGAGCCCCGCCTCAACGCCGCCAACTTGCACCGCTACCTCTCCAAGCTGCTCTACAACCGCCGCTCCAAATTCGACCCTCTCTGGAACCACATCCTCGTCGCTGGCCTTGACGACAACGATGCCCCCTTCCTTGCCGCTGCCGACCTCCTTGGTAGCACCTACAGTGCCCCTTCTCTCGCTACTGGCTTCGGTTCCATGCTTGCCCAGCCCATCCTGCGCAAGTACGTCCCTGATGAGGAGTCTGCTCGCAACCTCACCAAGGAGGATGCCATCAAGGTTATCAAGGAGTGTATGAAGGTCCTCTACTACCGTGACGCCCGCAGCTTGGATTCATACTCCATCGCCGTCGTCACCAAGGATGGCGTCGACCTCAAGGAGGACCAGCAGCTCGAGGCCCAAAGCTGGGCCTTTGCCGACAGGATCAAGGGATATGGAACTCAAACCGTCTAAGGGGAATGAAACGGGGAATAGGCTGGTCCGTCATGTCATGCAACGTTTCTTTATTATTTAGGCATGGGAACAATTGATGGCTGATTGTCAAGCAATCTATCTAGAGGCAGAGACGGACATGAATGTCAAACATAGAGGGCACATTAAGCCCGAAAGCATGCAGTGCGGACCAGGTGGATGACACACAGTACATAGTCTGGATATTGACAGACCAAGCACACTCACGCGGCTGTGTGCTCAAAAATCTGTGGAACGTGGTGCTTAGAGAACACTGTAACAATAGACACAAAGAATCCGTGCTTCGTCACCATGCGACAAACAAGAGGAATTGCGTGATGTTGTAAAATCCACCATTATATTTGTCTGGAACTAATACTGTTGAAAAATATGGCTGGCCTCATCATTCCCTCTGGGTGAAGGCCAGCTTGTCAACATCCAGTTAAAATGTTCTAAATAAAAATCAGGCCTCGTCCCCGGCCTCCCGTTTCGTTGCTTTACCAAAATCTCATGCTGCTGTACCCAGTTGTGGATCTTGCCAATTCATTCACGCAAGTCCAAATTTTGTCAAAGCCAACTCCAAAGTTCCATAACCCCGTGCGCACCAGCGCCACGGTTCACTTTACATTGCACACCGACACCAACGTCAGGGGCCAATTTACTCGACAGTGACCGACTTGGCCAGGTTACGAGGGAAATCAACGTTAAGACCCTCGAGAACAGCGAGCCAGTAGGCAATGAGCTGGAGGGGAATGACGTTGAGGAGACCCTGAAGGACGTCGACGGTCTTGGGGACCTCGATCTTCTCGGCCTCAGAGGACTTGAACTCCTCATCAGAAGAGTTGCAGATGACAATGGGCTTACCGCCACGAGCAATAACTAGAATATACATTAGTCTGGGAAATCACAATAAAAGATTCATGTTGGAATATACGTACCCTGCTGGTAGGCGTTAAGAGACTTCTTGAAGAGGTCATCACGGGTCAGGATCATAATGATGGGGAGGTTCTCGTCGACCAGAGCCAGCACACCGTGCTTCAGCTCACCAGACATGACAGCCTCGCAGTGAAGGTAAGAGATTTCCTTGATCTTGAGAGCACCCTCAAGAGCAGTGGAGAACTGGCCACCACGACCAAGGAGGAGGAGAGACTTCTGGTTCTTGAAGGTCTTCTCGCACAGGGACTTGATGGAAGAGTCAAGCTCAAGAATGGTCTTGATCTGGGCGGAGATGTTGGAGAGACCCTCCATGATCTCCTCACGACGAGCCTTCTTGGAGGCACGGTCCTCGCTCAGGGACAGAGCAAACATGACCATGGCAATGAACTGAGAGGTGTAGGCCTTGGTGGAGGCGACACCGATCTCGGGACCAGCGTTAACGTGGACACCGCAGTGGGTGAGGAGAGAGATGGAGGAACCGACGACGTTGACGATACCAACAGTCAGGGCACCACGCTCCAAGCAGTAGCGGAGGGCCATGAGGGAGTCGGCAGTCTCACCAGACTGGGAGACGAAAACGCATGTATCATCACGGAAGACAGGAGCCTGTCGGTCAAGGAAATCTGAGGCCAGCTCGACAGCGATAGGGATCTCAGCAAGCTCTTCGAAAACACCACGGACAGCCATGCAAGAGTGGTAGCTGGTACCGCAAGCAATGAAGATGATGCGGCGGCATCGGCGAATGGTGGAGATGTAAGAGCGAAGACCACCCAGGGTGACGGTCTTGTTGGCAATGTCGAGACGACCACGCATGGTGTTGACGACGGACTCGGGCTGCTCGAAAATCTCCTTCTGCATGAAGTGGTCGAACTTGCCCTTCATGATCTCCTGGAGCTCGAGCTCGAGGGTCTGGATGGTTCGGACGTTGGAGCTACCATCAGCCTTCTTGAGGCGGTGGATGTTGAGGGAACCCTCGTGAATGTGGGCAATATCATCATCCTCAAGGTACATGACCTTCTTGGTGTGCTCGACAATGGCCGAGGGGTCGGAAGAAAGGAAGAACTCGGTGGGCATGGGCATGCCATCATCGGTCATGAAAGCTCGGGACTGGGAGCGGTGGAGGAGCGACTTGTCAGGGGCACCGAGGAGGGTGCTGTCGGGGGAGAGGAGGTCGCCGGCGGTCTTCTTGAGAGCAACGTTCTGGGCAGCAGCCTCAGCGGGGAGGGCAGCCTTGTCATCGCTGTACTCAACGTCGACGAAGTCAACCTTCATGCGGCGCTCAGTCTTGACACCGATGACGAGAGGAGAACCCTTTCGGGCAGCGATGACCTCATGGGGGTAGTGAACGGACTTGATGAGAAGACCGTAGGCACCCTCGAGCTCCTGGATAACAGCCTTGGCCAGATCGGTGAAGCCAATCTGGGGGTGCTGGTCGTGGATGTACTTGGTCAACTTGGCAATGCACTCTGTGTCGGTCTCGGTCTCGAATCGGAAGCCCTTGCTCTCAAGGAGAGTCTTCAGCTCCTTGTAGTTGGTGATGATACCATTGTGAACGACGGTGAACTCCCACGAAGGGTCAGATCTGCATCTTTGTCAGCACACGGTGTCCAAAAGGTTATTTGGTAAAAAATAAATATTTGGTTGCGTCCAAATCTGCTTTCTTAATGGTCTCGATGCGAAGAGAAATTGAGATTCCGCGACGCAATAGAGATGTTGCAGAAATGGGGTCGCTTACACGAGCGTGAATGTATCAGAAACAGAGTTATAAGACGTACCGGTGGGGGTGGCAGTTGGTGGTGGAAGGGGGGCCGTGGGTAGCCCATCGAGTGTGGGCAATACCAGCGTGTGAGTCGAAGACCTTCTCCAGGTCGACGTCGGCCTCATCGATGAGCTTCTTGAGCTTGGCGACCTTGCCAACCTCCTTGAAGGCAAAGACCTCCTTCTTCTTGTCGCCGTCGACGGCTAGACCAGCCGAGTCATATCCACGGTACTCGAGACGGGACAGACCTATTGGATGGGAAAAAACAAGTTAGTTATTGGCTGGTCTCATTCCGTCTCACCATTGACTCGCGCAGGCGGGGCAAAGCTGATTGAAGGGTCGCTAGGAGGAGGGGCACAGGGGGGAAGGAGGGGGAACACGAGAAGCACTGACCGTTGATCAAAGTGTCAAGGATGAACTTGCGGTCCTTTTCCACAAGGTAGTTGATGTATCCGAAAATACCACTGGAGATAAGAGTGATTAGCTGTCATGATTCATGTCAATTGGCCGTCCTGCCAGCTTCCAACAGCTGCAAAACAAGCTCCTATCAGCTTCCCGCCATGGAGCAGGCGGTGGAGGGGCTTGGGAGCTTGTCGATCTGCGGGCAGCGTGGAGCGGTGACGGCGCCGGGGAAGAGAGGAGGGTGCTCCCTTACCACATCTTGTCTGGCTCTGAGCTGTTTGTAAAAGGGGAATGCGGTGGAGGGAGGTGATGAAAGGCGGTCGGGAGGAGAAGAGCGAGAGTAGGTGTAAGTTTGGGGGGAGGAGGGGTATCACGAAGCAAGTATGTAGGTCTGGATGAAGGAAGAAGAGAGAGGAGAAGAGCAGGAATAAGAGGGAAGAAGCAAGCGGAGGAGCTTGGAGTATATATATGTTTCCTGAGCTTTGGGGGGGCCTGGGACTCTCTGACGCTTCGCTTTGTCTCTTGGGGGGTGAGAAAGTGGCGGGCAAACGGACTGAGGCTTGGGCTCAGCTTTATTGTGGGGATAGGAGGGGGGAAGGTGTGCAGCTACGTCTGTTCCGTACCTACCTTGCCTGGGCTGCGAGGAACCTGGTGCAAGGTGCGAAGGTGGGGTGGGTATGGTAGTGGGGTGGGAGGCCTTGAAGTGCCCTGTAGCTACGGTATGGAGGGCCCTGGAGGGGGGCGGCGACAGGGGGTCGCGAGGCCCGTAAAGCCGCCACAACGACTGCTAGACCATCTCGACCAGTGGAGGCGACAATTGTGCATAGAGGGCCGAATCGAGAGTAACGCCCGCCGAGCTGAGCCTGCAAAGAGAGCTGGTGGTCTTGGCTTCTTCGGGCATCATCTTCATGCGTTGGAGACGCTTACAAGTCTAACCGCTGTGCTTGCTCAGAGATGACTGCCAAGTTGGAAATCCGGCAGGGGCGTGTGGCTGCAAAATCGTGTTGCTTTTTTCTTCTGTTCCCTTCGCTTCTCTATCTATCCGTCTTGTCTGTTCCACCCAGGTTGGTTTGTCAAGTTTGAAGAGCTTCAGGGGTGTTACTCCCTCGGGTGTTTTGGGTTGACGACATGATATGTACATGCACATGCAGCAATCAATTACCACGCCAGAAGCAATCTCCCAGTCAGTCGTCCTTGGTGCTGGAGTCCCACCGCATCGCATAGTGTATTCCGCTGGTGTGCTACGAGCCTCTGCCATTTGTGGCCAACCTGTCCTATCCAAGCGCCATGTTCGTTGTTGGGAGAGAGGTGGGTAGAATCACACTGTCAGCATCAAATCAGCAACGTTAGGGGCAAAAATTTTTGTTCAGCCGCCATGCCAATGCCGGCACTGACCAAACAGGTTCCATGACATGCTCTGCCGTGCCGTGCTATGCCATGCCATATCGCCTGTGGGCTCAACCGAAATCAACATCCACCGTTCCTAACTGAGATGCGAAAGACAACCATCATAATAATAGTATACAACCAAGACCAAAAAAAAAATTATGGAGCTACATTGACATGGTCGTAGTCCCGCTGGGCTGGTTTTGGTTGGTGACGGCGGGTGTTGGTACATGGGCCAATTGACCGCTCCTGAAAGTGTCCATCCAGCCCACATCGCAGGCCTGCCACCAAAGACCTATCAACGACACAACAAGATGACAAGCTTTGCAGCAGTTCGTCATGGCAACGGGGCCTCTTGGACCTGGTCCATCCGGCCTCACCAATGCTGTCCACTCGTCCCCCCGTAGCTATATGCCAAACTGCCAGAGCTATCTGGCCCCGTGGCAGCACACCTCTCAAACACATGCCAAGATTTGACAACACCCACACCAATTTCATCTTCCCATCTTCTTATTACGTATTCTCTTCCCAGCCTCAGCTTGCGGGTATTGTGGTTGCAGTGTTTCTCTCTGTCAGTATTGACACATCTCGGTGGTGTTTTGGCCAATCTCCATCCGCCTTCGGCATGCTGGGCATGGTCCTCGCTAGAATTTAGGCTTGCAAACAAAACCAGCCATCAACATGGGATCACCGTCCATCCATCCATTTAGAATAGGAACCAGGGCCAAGCAGGGAGTGTGGATGGCTGGTGCAACACCAAATGCATCCCAGCCTGGTCCCGATGACGCATCTGTGTCTCTTCCAACACGAGAAGCCCCGCCTTGATTCTCTCAAGGCTGGGTGAATCCCCTTGCTCGTGGTGTTATCATCCGCATCATCAACTCCATACACCATCACAGGCACGCACGGAGTCCCCGACCCTGCGCGTCCCCGCCGCCACGGCCCAGGAACAGACACACCGCGGGGGCTTGCAGTATGGTCGATGGAGTACAGACTACAGCAGGCGACCGAACCGTGGCCGTAGCCGCTTTCCGGCGCAAGACCATCATGGTCAGTGCCATGCCGCATGCCACTTTCTGGGCATGCCAGTCGGGATATTTGGTCGACATACGAGCTGCCTTGTCTCGACCGGTAGCCTTCCCGTGCACCTCTCCCGGCAGCACGTCGTCATTCTGCTTCGTATTACTGCTGGCCAGCTGCGTCCGCCCACCCACCTGTCGGCATTAGCAGGCCCCCTGCCGCATCTCCCCTGGTTGCCCAGCATTGGCCCCTGAAAGTTTGTCTGGGCTCTGGCCAGCGGTCCCCTGGATAGATGGTTGGACGGATCTATCAAGTTTGGAGGGGAAGCAGCGGCGACGACCGGGTGCGCCCTCGTCTTCCTCTGTTTTTGGGCAGATGGCGCCAGATCGCCATACCACTGATGGGTCCCTCACAGCCTCAATTCATTCCACCCCAGCTGCCCCCTTCTCTCGAAAAAAATACACCTCCAAGAATAGCATCTCCAGGCCCATCTAGCGCCTTTCCGCTCGCCGCTCCGTCCTAGACCCAAGCGCAAGCGCGGCTGGGCGTTGGGATTTCGCTTGTCTTGACCTGTCTTGCCATGCTTGATTGACTCCCCACCACCGTATCGGTCGCTCAACCCGACGATCCTCGTTTTTGCTATTATTGTCTGCCTGTTTTAGTTTACTTGTTTTTTTTTTTTTTTAGTTCAAACTGAATGTTACATGGAGCTGTCTAACAAGTGGTTTTCACCATTTTGCTTTTGCCCTCCACCTGACGCTGCAAGTCAAAGGAAACGAGAGCAACAGCTGATTCTGATTGCCCGCTTACTCGCCCATCTTTTTTTCGGCCGTGACCCCAATGAGCCAGCGACGCCTCCCACCCCTACCCTAGGAGGAGGGGGATCGCTGGTGCCCCAGCATTCAATCAGCAACCGCGCCGATGAGATTGCTTGGCTCGTCTTTGGGAGGCTGGCTTGCCTGGTTCAGGGGGCCACATCTGCAAGCTTTGGTCGATGGGCCATCCAGCATTCTGACATCAGCCACGTTTCCTCATGAAGCCGCCCGGCGAGCAAGCCAGGTCCCGCCAAGCTTACCTTACTCCGTCATCCACGTCCATCGTCCAACCATTTTGCGCGTCCTTGAGGCCATGGTCCTCAGCCCAAGAAGCTCAATGCACATGGCCGCCACATCCCCGGCGGCTGCCCCTCATCTGTTGGGGGCCGCCGGCAAGGCTCTGCGCTCTCAATATGTGATGTCCCGCTAGTGGCCGATGCATGACAGTCAAGCTAGAAGTTGCTAGCGAGGTATTTCGCCCTGTCCGTATAGCAGCAGCGGGTGGCAAGTACTTTGCAGAAGGTTTGAGCAGCCAGTCATCTCAGGTCTCCAAATGTGAATATTATCTGCCGTCTCAGCCTCTTGACCTCGCTTGCCTATGGTTTACGGCACGTGGCTTATCCCGAAACCATACAGAGTATAGTGATTGAAGTCACAGTACCTCATCCTTCCTGGAACAGCTAAGCACTAGGTTGGTCAGAAAGAGAAAAAAAAAACACAATCCGTCAGCAGTCTTGTCAATCGCCTCAGAGAGCGTTCTAGACGAGTCTTTCATCTACGGCGTTAGCGAGCGAAGATCTAAGGTTCTCTCCAGTAATGAATGCGGCGATCAGTCTAAAAGGGGGCCAATTTTTTTTTATTTTGGTTTTTCGGTCTTTGTTGGGAGATCAGCCGTGCAATGCCATGTCATGTCAACCTAACCTAGTCTCGCGAAAATGAAGCCAAAATTCAGCCCTGTAAAATCTACCGCCTTGGTGCATCTCAAAGGGCTCCACCGCATTAGTTAGCTAGCTATCAGCTAGCGCAGTCAGGTAAGCTCCAGGCTCTTCTTGGCCCGGATAGCACCGTCTCGCCAGAACAGAGATACAATACACACCCCTTGAAAGATTGTCCCCTGTGACTTCAGTACCTTTCGCAGTATGGAACTAAACCGCCCGAAGATATCAATATAATAGTAAAGGAAAGAAAATAAATAAATAATAATAAAACCTATGCATAAATTACTTATTTAGTTTATTTATATAATATTTATTTATTTACAATTTGGCTGCAATATGATGGGAAAAGGTCGAGGGGCGCAATCTTTCAGGGATTGTACTGTATACGTCAGTGATTACCTAGTTGCTGACACCCACCCATTCGAAATACTGCGCTCGGCGCGGTGTGATGTATGGACTGTGTGTGCACATACAGTATGCATGTGTGTGCTGGATCGGATCTAAAGTCTGTTCAGGGTCTTATTCCGAGACGCCGTTCGCATTCCTACTTCTAGGGCTGAGCCATCTATGGCGCCAAAGTCGTCTCTAGTGTACAGTCTTACAAAGATTACCAACGGGCTGTCATATCCTTGGTCCTTGATCCTTGGGTCCCCCGTACGCCTTCTCTATCCATGTCTCGTTTCTCACATCATCCCACTCCCTACGGTCCGGTGCTTACAGCTTCTGGTATTCCAGCTTGCCTTCAAGCTTCTTGGCCTCGGCAACCTTGCGGACTGCCTTGTTGAAGTCGTCCTGGTTGATGGAGTCTCGGTAGTCTTTGATGGCGAACAATCCACTGTTGCATGTCAGTAATCGATGTTGAATGTACACGGAGAAGCTTCTGTGAGCAAAGGTCACTTACGCCTCAGTAACAACGTTTCTCAAATCAGCGCCGTTCAGGCCATCACTCATCTTGACAACGCTTTCGAAGTCAATGTCACCATCCACCACCACACTCGACGAGTGAATCTTGAGAATTTCCAATCGGCCGACCTCGTTGGGAAGAGGAATTTCAATCTTTCGGTCCAGACGACCAGCACGGAGCAGGGCAGGGTCCAGTGTATCAGGTCTGTTTGTAGCCATGATAATCTTTGTCTTTCCGAGATAGTCGAATCCATCCAGCTGGTTCAACAGCTCCATCAGTGTTCTTTGAATTTCACGATCAGCACTAGTACCCTCCGAGAATCGTCGACCACCAATGGCATCAATCTCGTCCATGAAGATGATACAGGGCTCATGTTCCTTGGCATATCCGAACATCTCTCGGATGAGTCGCGCCGACTCTCCGATGTACTTGTCGACGATAGCGGAGGAGACAACTAATATCAAATTAGCTTTATCAAAAGTGGTGTACGAGGTCGCGTACCCTTCAAGAAGTTTGTCTCCAGACTGCTGGCCACAGCTCTGGCGAGAAGAGTCTTTCCAGTACCAGGAGGACCGTACAGTAAAACTCCCTTAGGTGGCTTGATGCCAACTCTGAGGAAGAGCTCAGGGTTCTTCAACGGCAGTTCAATCACCTCTCGCAACTCTCGAATCTGGTCATTCAAGCCACCGATACCGGCGAAGCTGACCTGGCCAGGATCCTCCAGGGACATGTTGTAGACCAGAGGGTCAACCTCGCGGGGCAGCATTCGCATAATGGTGAGGGTCGTCATGTCAAGGGCCACGCGAGTTCCCTGCTTCAGCTTGACCTTGTCCACCTTTGATCTACAACCCACGACATATCGAGGGCCGGAAGATGCTTTGACGATAACTGCAACGAAACCTGTCAGTGTGCTTGTATTGATGCGCGCAGCCCAACCATTGCCTTACACCTCTCATCATCGAGTTGTTTTAGGACTTCGCCGATAATCTGTCCCACACTCTGCAGTGCCTTGATGTTCTCTTCGGTTCGGTCGTACTCTCGCTGCATATCCTTAATCTCGAGGCGGAGGTTCTTGAGCTTGGCCTCCCATTCTCGAGATTCGATGAGCTTAGCTCGATAGTTATTGAGGGCGGCCTGGCGCTCTTCCTCGGCAGTCATGGTCGCAATTGTTCGTCTTTCCGTGCGATAAATAAAAGGGCTATTGATATGGCGGCTTTATGAATGAGGGGAAGGCGTGGGTTGAATGTGGAAGCTCGAATGGAGGCGACAGATGCACGACGGTGACGGAGGTTGTTCATAGCAGATGGAGAGCTTACCTCACCGGCTGGAGCCTTCCGCTAGCCCCAGTCACCCTGGCTGCATCATTCGGCAAAAGTTCGGAGAATCAATGCGACAATCGCACTACCCTACACCTGGCTGATCACAAATTGTCCTGAAAGATTGTACCCCCTCTACCTTTTCCCACCAACTTCCAGCTAAATTATAAATAAATAAAGTAAATAAATAATTTATATATAAAAGTTTATTGTTATTTATTTACTCATTTTCTTTCCTTTACTATCGGATTGATATCTTCGGGCGGTTAAGATCCATGCTGCTAAAGGTACGGAAGTCACAAGGGGACAATCTTTCAAGGAGTGTATTGTACAAAGGCTGTGTTGATTCCCTGTGAAACTAATATTCTTAGTTTGTTTTTATTTTTACTTGAATTATCTCGGCGATTGATAGATTGGTATTTCAACTAGTGGAAACTAAGCTTGAATCGAAGCCTCGTCTCCAGCATCATAAATCGGTACACATACTCATCGCGAATCCATAACAAACATCATTACTAACCAACCCAAGAACAAGATTGATGATAATAGTTACTGTATTCCTCTCTATATTTATAGTAAACCAGACTCGATCGCGGGATTTATGCTGACCCGTAGACACTCTATATATCCCATGGCATGCCCTGGATGTCATGTCGCTAACTGTCTTGGTCGGGATTCTTTGTGCAACCAAGTATAACAGGATGGTAAATTGGATGCGCGGTGGTACCTGAGTTGGACAAAATGTCCACTCAGGACAGCGATTGTGCGCCTTGCATCTACATATTAGATGCTCATTTCCCATTAGTTCCTCGATCTGGATCCCATCTTCGTGGCTGATATTGTGGTCCTAGGTCATCAAACCGAATGCCAGGTATTCGAGCAGAATGCTGCATTGCCATTGTTTCACGTTTTTCAACCAAGGGCTCCTCATAGTTCACTCCTTCTCTTCATCTCCCTTGGTGGTAGCGGCATCCGACTTGGGTTTTGGTTCCCCTTCGGCGTCGAAGCCGAGCGCATCGAGCTCTCGAATCAGCTCGTTGATTTTGATGACCTTGGCAATTTGCTCTGGAAGCAAAGCTTCACCGCCATCCTTCTTACTCTGGAGATCCTTGGCTTGCTTCAATTTCTTCTTAAGATTTCGGGCTTTCTTCTCGCGCTCAACTTCGGGATCGACCTCGTCAGCCTTGGGCTGTTCGGTTGGTGCAGTTGTGTCACCAGCGCCATCAGCGGCAGCCTTAGCCTTCTTACGGGCCTCACGCCTCTTGGTATTCTTGTTGCTGGAGGCCGAACCGTCCGGCTTGTCTTCACCGACGGCGGCAGCCCCAGGAATGCCCGCCTTTTTCCCTCGCTCTCGAAACGATTCGGCGGTGCGGTTCTTGTAAACCTCAACATCCTCTGGGGGTCGGTAGCCGGGGCGAATTTTTATAGCCTTGCGAGTGGTGCCATCGGCGCGGAGGGACTCGGGAATCTCGCGCTGGCCGCTGGACTCGTCAGTGACGATGCCCGAATTGGAGGGTTGTGAAGGCATGGCGAAACTGCCGCTTGGTTTGATAGCGAATGCGACTGCGGGGTATTTCGCGGGTGGGAGAAATGGATGCAGGCAGTGGGCAGGGCAGACACCGCTCGTGGGGCTTGCAGGTACCAAAGAAACCAGAGGTTCTAGCGTGGCGTGCAGCGACCTACCGGGGGTTAAGGTAGGCAAAGGCAGGGCGCAGGCCGTAGGGCTGGTGGATTGGACCTTGGCTTTCAGCCTCGGAGTCACTTAAGCAAGGGCAGCTTCACTTTGAGTTACCAGTTTTGTGTTTAGGTAGTTTTCCCATACAGTGCAAACACCGTGCGCATAGCAATATACATATACATACATATACACTGGCAGTCAAGATACATGCTGTGCAAGATTGATTTGAACTGAGTAACAGAGCTCAGCACGGCGTCACTGAGCTGAAGGCCCAAGGGTTGGGATTTCAGAATCTCCCCTCAACCTTGGCTGGAGACTAGACAATGAAATGCAGTTTACGCTGACGACTTGTGCGAATGGGCGCGACCCCGCTATGATCTGTGAAGCGGGCTGCAGCTTTAGCGAAGGCAGAAAGTGTACTGCACATGCTTGCACGGAAACGCACACATGAAACCCGCTGGATTGATGTGCTGGGTGGGTAAACCTGACTGATGTGTTGGCTTTGCATCACAAAGTGATGGTGCTACCGGGAACGGGCAGCTGATTGAGCTAGCTATCATGACGGTTAGTGGCCTGACGGGCGTAAGACGAAGCGGTGTAATTACGTCGGGCGCCTTCTCCTGCGCGTCCTGGATTGACGGGGAAGATATGGAAAGTCTGCCTGTCTTGGGTATCAGTTGAAAGGCGTATGGTTGGGCTGATTTATGTGCACTTTCAGTGCGCCACGGTGCGGAACCGGGGATTCTAGTTGGGCAATCTAATATTAGGAGGGTATGTGAGGCAGATTATCTTGGGCATATCACTCTGCTTTCTCCCGCCCTGCAGGGGTTTTGTTGAGGAGGCGGAGAGCTAGTCTAGTAGATATAAAAGGTAGCCACTGGCGTGTTGGAATCAAGACTACTTTTTCTCCAGGCTGCGGTAAAAAATCTTGGCTTGCATGGGCCTGTGTTCAGGGGATGGAGCTCTGGTCCCATGACAGAAGCATTATGGAGGAAAAGAAGCTTATTTTGTAGTATGATTCTGGCAGGATATTATTGGCTCTGGCCAAGATGAGCTAAAGTGGATGCCTGTACCTGGAATCCTCGCCCAGGACAGCTCATCTCCACGACACACGATATTACGTAGACGACTAACGTCTGATTTGAGGAATCGGGTTTGGGATTGATTGTGATTTACTGTCCGTCGGGAGTCTGGCGAGTGGCGCACAGCGTGACTTATCCTGGCTTGATCGCCGTGTAGCTTGCCACGTCCGTCCGACAGGCCTCCGTCTTGTTTGTTCAGCCGTGAATCAAGTACCTTGCTTAAGTAAATGCAAACGGGAAATACATATGCGTCATCACAGTAGAGAGACCCAACAAAGGCCCAATTCCTAAAAAAGCCCCGTCCTCTGCCCCTCCATGAGCACATCGTACATCCTGCACCAACTTGTCTAGGCCCTTGACAGCGTCTTCCTCTTTATGCACGAGCGACGCACCTAACCAGGGGCAATTCAGTCCCAGAAAACGCTTGCTTTTGTATAAATCATTCTGCGGCCCTTTTTTTTAACCAGAAGAGCTTGTTATTTTTGTCACTCTCGCTCCGCTGTTGGCGCTTCTTACATCAACGCCCACGCCAAGATGGCGAACCCAGACCCATTGCAGGAAGACAAGACGGCCACAGCCCAGGGCAACGGTAACGGCCATGGCTCTCCTAAACACCACCACATCACAAATACAACAGATGCCTTGACCCCAGATCCTGGAACTGAAGACATGTTCCGGGTTGAAAATAACAAATTCGCATTCAGTCCTGGTCAGCTCTCCAAACTGCTAAACCCTAAGAGCCTTGAAGCCTTCTATGCCCTCGGAGGCCTTGATGGACTGGAAAAGGGCTTGCGCACTAATCTAAAGTCTGGTTTGAGCAGCGATGAGACTTCTCTAGATGGTGAGGTCCCGTTCGAAAGTGTCGCACCAAAAGGAACACCTAAATATGGTTCCGCTGGAGACAGCATTCCCGAAAGCAAAGGCGAAGCCGCTATCCATATCCCCCCTCCAGAAGACCCAAACCCAACAGGTATTTTCGCCGATCGCAAGAGGGTTTTTCGCGATAATCACCTTCCGGAGAAGAAGGAAAAATCCATTTTTGAAATTGCTTGGACCACCTATAACGACAAGGTGCTCATTCTCTTGACCATAGCTGCCATCATCTCTCTTGCGCTGGGATTATACCAAACTTTCGGAGGTGATCATGAAGATGGAGAACCGAAAGTTGAATGGGTTGAAGGAGTCGCTATCATGGTGGCGATCGTGTAAGTTGGACTTTCCTTGCACTTCCTCTAAACTCTCTAAATCGCACTGCTGACTCGATGTAGCATTGTCGTTCTCACGGGTACAATTAACGACTGGCATATGCAACGCCAATTCACCCGTCTTACTAAAAAGACTAACGATCGAACCGTGAACGTTATCCGATCTGGAAAGTCTCAGGAGATTTCTGTTCTTGACATTTTGGTTGGAGATGTAATGCACATTGCCACTGGCGATATCGTCCCCGTCGACGGTATTTTCATTGAAGGCAGCTCAGTCAAGTGTGACGAATCTTCAGCTACTGGTGAATCAGATCTCTTGAAAAAGGTTCCTGGCGGAGAAGTATTCCGGGCCATTCAGAACTCCGACGCCAAAGACCTCGACAAGTTAGATCCCTTCATCATCTCTGGAGCCAAAGTCGCTGAAGGCACTGGCAAGTTCCTTGTCACCGCCGTGGGTGTGAACTCGAGCTATGGCCGAATTTCTATGGCTCTCCGTACCGAACAGGAAGATACGCCGCTCCAAAAGAAGCTCAATATCTTGGCCGACTGGATCGCCAAATGTGGCGCTGGTGCGGCTCTACTGCTCTTCCTTGTCCTTTTCATCAAATTTTGCGCAGGTCTTCCGAACAACAAAGGAACTCCATCTGAAAAGGGACAGGAATTTATGCAACTATTTATTGTCTCTGTCACTGTGGTCGTCGTGGCTGTACCCGAAGGATTGCCTTTGGCTGTCACGCTTGCTCTTAGCTTTGCTACTGTAAAAATGCTAAAGGACAACAACCTTGTACGAGTCCTCAAGGCATGCGAAACGATGGGCAATGCCACAACCATCTGCTCTGATAAGACTGGAACCCTCACTCAGAACAAAATGACCGTTGTCGCAACAACACTTGGAAAAAGCTCTAGCTTCGGCGGTACTGACCCTCCAATGGATAAGAGTCTAAACATCGACCAGGATGCCATCACCATCCCTAACGTCTCTCAGATCGACTTTTGCAACAGCTTGAGCCAAGAAGTGAAGAACCTCTTGATACAGTCCAATGTGCTCAACTCTACTGCATTCGAAGGGAACCAAGACGGCGAAAACACTTTTATCGGATCCAAGACCGAAGTGGCTCTCCTGACTTTATGCCGCGATCACCTTGGGGCTGGACCTGTAGAAGAAATCAGGTCTTCTGCTGAAATTGCACAAGTTATTCCTTTCGATAGCAAGTACAAGTATAGCGCAGTTGTGGTCAAGCTTGCAAATGGAAAATATAGGGTGTATGTAAAGGGTGCCTCGGAGATTCTTCTCGACAAGTGTACTAGCACTTTAGGGGCTACCTCCCAGGGTGACCCATCAATTACACCCATTACTAACAAAGATCGGGAAAATTTCAACATCATTATCAGCTCATATGCCGGCCAGACACTTCGAACAATTGGTTCTTCGTATAAAGACTTCGAATCCTGGCCTCCTCAAGGAGCTGTTTCAGAAGGAAACCCGAATCATGCAGACTTTAATGTGGTTCACAAGGACATGACACTGATCGGCATCTATGGTATCAAAGATCCTCTACGACCTGGCGTCATTGAAGCACTAGAGGATTGTCGACGAGCTGGCGTGGTTGTGCGAATGGTTACGGGCGATAACATTCAAACTGCGGCTGCCATTGCTTCTGAGTGTAAAATCTTTCAACCACAACATGGTGATATTGCAATGACCGGGCCCGATTTCCGCAAGCTTCCAGAACAGGAGCTTAAAGAAAAAGTCAAGCATCTCAAGGTTCTCGCTCGTTCAAGCCCAGAGGATAAACGCATTCTTGTTCGCACTCTTAATGAGCTTGGAGAGACGACAAGCGTCACAGGTGATGGGACCAACGATGCACCTGCTTTAAAAATGGCTGATATCGGGTTCTCAATGGGCATCGCAGGAACTGAGGTCGCAAAGGAAGCCTCGTCTATCATTCTTCTTGACGACAAGTAAGTCACCCTTCCGCAAGCTCCAGTAAAGGACTGTATTGACAATCGATAGTTTCGCTTCTATCGTCAAGGCAATGATGTGGGGTCGTGCGGTCAATGATTCCGTCAAGAAGTTTCTTCAGGTGAGAAATTACGACAAAGAAGATACGCTAGAGCTGGCTGACGTATTCTAGTTTCAACTCACTGTCAATGTTACTGCTGTTGTATTGACCTTTGTTTCCGCTGTCTCCAATGGAAAAGGGGAATCAGTCCTCAATGCCGTGCAGTTGCTTTGGGTTAATCTCATCATGGATACCTTTGCTGCGTTAGCTCTGGCTACCGACCCTCCCACCAGAAGCGTTCTGGATAGAAAGCCTGACCGCAAATCTGCCCCGCTAATTACTCTAAGAATGTCGAAAATGATTATCGGGCAGGCTATCTGCCAGCTTGCTATTACCTTTGTGTTGAATTTCGGCGGCAAGAGGTTTTTCGGCTACGATGACTCGGAACACGACACCAAGGAGTTGAAGACGCTCGTCTTTAACACATTCGTGTGGCTACAAATATTTAACGAGATAAAGTAAGTTGACCCTCCATTCATGGTCGCTGTATACTAATAACCCATAGCAACCGCCGCCTTGACAATAAGCTCAACATTTTCGAGGGTCTGCAAAAGAATTTCTTCTTTATCATCATCAACATAATTATGGTTGGTGGACAGGTTCTTATCATCTTCGTCGGTGGTGAAGCCTTCAAAATCACTCGATTGAATGGTAAAGAATGGGGTCTCTCAATTGGCTTAGGCGCCATATCAATCCCATGGGGTGCTGTCATAAGATGTATTCCAGATGAGTGGGTTGCTAAATGTCTGCCTGGTTTCATTCACAGGAGGTGGTTGTCCCCTGAGGATGAAGAGAATGTGGTGCAGAAGGAGGTAGTTGATGATAGCGATGATGACTTCCGACCACCTTTACGAGCCATGAGTTCTATTCGTGGGCCTCGCGTGCAAGGACACATTGGATTCCGAGGAAAGATGCACGAGGTTAAGAAAAAGACCAAGGAAAAGGCCTACATAACGACTCATCATGAGAAGCCCAAGCAGCCGGAGACGGATGAGGCGAAGAAGTAGACGAAAATTGCTATTCTGATGAGATCAATTACCCTTTTGTTGGCGTATGCCTTCTATTGGGAATTGTATTTTTTTCTTCTAACGACTTGAGTATTGATTGGAATTGTTTTGGTTGGAGATGTGATTGAATCATTTCTGATATGGGGTTATGTAAGAATTGAAGCAAGGATGACTGGTTTCATAGGGAAATCACAAAACTGAAGCATAAAACTTCGTAATAGATAACAAAATAACAAAAATAATGTGTATGAGATGCAACTGAAAAATAACTAGTTAAAAGGAGAGAGAGAGAAACAACTCTTACCTCATGATTGATTCACTGATCCCCAGATGAACGCACCCGCTCGGAAAAGTGGGCCCCGGATGGGCGAGGTAAGCTGGACCAATCAGGTGCGGCCTAAAGCTGTCCCGGAACTTCGCGAATTTCCTGGCCTGACAAACTCACTGTGCCCTCTCCTTCCTGCAACAGAAGCCCCAAATCGTCGGCCTCACGTCCATCATCCACTCGAAGCCGCATTTAAGTCGCTCAATTGCGCTCTACAGTCAAGATGGTAAGATTTCGATACGATCCTGCTCCCAATCGCCACCCGCATTGGCTAATCGCGCATTTGTCACAGGCCGTCGTCAACCAGCTCTACAAGCAAGTCCCGCCTCGATCGAACCGTCACGCCCGCGAACCCGATTGCTAACCGAATTGTCCCACAGCTCTCTGTTCCGAACGAACTTCCTCATGCTCGCCACCGTGTTCGGTGCCGGTTTCGCCTGGGAGATGTAAGGAGCCCTCATCCTCCGACTGTTCGGGTCAACGGGACATGATGCTGATTGCGTTTTTTAGCGGTTTCAACAACACCATGAACAAGGTCTGGGACAACCACAACCGAGGCGTACGTGCGATTATATTCCGAACCGAATTGCCCGAGTACTGACCGTATTATAGCGACAATGGAAGGACATCCGACACAAGTTCCTTGAGGACGCTGAGGATGACGAATAGAGGACGCGTGATACCGTTGTTGAGGGCCGGACGAGGGATAGACTCTGTGCCAATAGCCATGTACAAATTATTAGGAGAATAGAGGCAGGATCCCAGACATTTTCCCTATGTTGTCTCAATGGAGCTTTTTGGCCGTGCAACCTCACCAGTGATGCATTGATTCCTACCACCCGACACCAGCCACTGGAAGCCGGTGGCAATACCCGCACAAACGCTATTACCATCAACATCTGTGTGCAGGTCTACCGAGTAAATAAAAGAAATAAAAATAAAAAACTACAGCTTGAGTTTTTTCTGACTCATCAATTGTGTATCCTAGTCAATTTCCTTCTCTGGTGGCATTCGCCTCTCCGATTGCGACTTTGATACATTCGCCATCAGCTAGGCAGCCTGGGATCTAACGTCGGGTGGACCAGCACTGTCACCGAGGGGCAGACCAAGCCAAAACACCCTTCAGCCTCAGGATACATGGGCTTACCTGCCAGCACACAGCACCCCCACGAGCCGATGATTTAAACTGTCATTACCTCTGAGAGGAGCTCATCTACCTACGTGTTTTCTCTTTTACTTATTTTTTCTTCTCTTCATCACACTTGGGTACGTTGCGGGCGGACGCTGCCATACCTTAGTCAGTGCTAATCCGTCTGTGGCTGCAGCTATCCTCAGTGCCACCGACACTCCAGCACTGCGGATCCCCCACCTTTCTCGACGACATCACCGCCGCCGCCATCGGATAGACAACCCCGAACCCTACCCTTCCACCGAATGCTACCATGAATCCCTGATGAGCATGGAACACTCTATGTCGACGCAGGAGCAGCAGCTCTGCCAGTTCCTGGCAGAACTGCCTGCTCGCTTCAACTACCGATTCACTGAAGAAGCCTCCAAGGAGTTGTTACGAAGCCTGTTTTGGTCTCTCGCTGGCGGAAACAATGATTATATGCGTCTTTTGTTCCCAGAGGGGAAGCCAGGAGACACATTGAAACTTAGCGACGCCCAAGGAGCTGTCGAAGGTGCTGAATACACAGAGGCTGCTCGTGGCAAGCGATGCGGGCACATCTTCAAGCCTGGAGAGGCCTCCTACATGTGCCGCACCTGCGGTACCGACGAAACCTGCTGTCTCTGCAGCCGATGTTTCGACTCAACTGACCATACAGGACATATGGTTCGCATACAGATTTCCGTCGGCAATAGTGGTTGTTGTGATTGTGGAGATGACGAAGCATGGAGAACGCCATTGTTCTGTACGATCCACTCTGACATGCATGCGGGCACTGACAAGGGAAAGGGAAAAGAGGCTGCTGGACTGCCTGAAGATCTTGTCGCAAACTTGCAGATGACTATCGGTCGTGTTTTTGACTACATCTGTGATGTTATCTCGTGTTCTCCGGAGCAGCTGCGCCAGGCCAAAACGCAAGAATCAATTCTCGAAGATGAAAAGACATCCAGACTTTCGTCACATTACTACGGACCCGACGCTGAACCCTGCCAGGATTTTGCTTTAATCTTATGGAATGATGAGAAGCATACTGTCCAGGAAGTTCAGGATCAGGTCGCCCGTGCTTGTCGCAAGAGCCGCCGCTCCGCAGCAGATAATGCTTGGGAGACCGATGCCATCGGACGAAGCATTTTGACGTACATGCCAGATATCGATAGGCTACTCCACATGGCAACAATCATGGAAGCTATCCGTGTCACTGTTACCATTAGATCTGCCAGAGATACATTCCGCGAGCAAATGTGCGGGACATTAGTTGAATGGCTAAGCGACATTTCGGGATGCACCGTTGGACACGATAGCCACATACTACGACGCACCGTTTGCGAAGAAGTTATGAAGCCATGGCGCCAAGGCAGTGCAGCTACCCATACACTGGGTCTTATTGATGACGAAGAAGAGGATGATCAGTTGGTTGAATCCCGTCGTAGGTATGATGGCATGAACACTCGATTCATCCTTGCCTTGCAAGCCGCTGCTGGCAATGCGCCTGGGCTAGAGATCCAAATAGACTCTGACTCTGAGGAGGATGAGGACGACGACGATGCGGATATGGATGGACAAGGCAACCATTCTCCGTCTAGCTCTGTTGCTGGAGGTGATGAAGATGGAGACGAAGACGAAGATGAAGACGTCATGATGGTGGATGCTCGAGGTGATGTTGGAGATCTCGGTATGAACTGGAGCCAATCCGACCAGGCTTTGGAAGAAGATGAGGCTACAATGGCAGGATATCCCCCACCACCTCCGCCTCCCCCGGCGGCGGCTGCGGCTTCTGCTGCTCCTGCAACTGCTGCGACCCGAACTGCTGCTCGAGATAGAGAGGCAACGCCCTCTGACTCTGAGGATACTACCGAGCCTCTTATTGCACCTTCGATTTACGCCAAAGCAAATGCCGACATCCCAAAAACCCCAGGAAAGACCGAAAGGATGATCCCTCGCCCTGGGCGCTATTGGATCGAGACCCCCGCTGTGTATACACAGCGTGAAAATGTTCCTCCTGCCGAGGATGTCTTCCGACGCGTCCGGCTCGATTGGTTGCTTTTGTTCGACTTGAGGATGTGGAAGAAGGTTAGAAATGACCTCCGGGCGCTCTACATTTCTACTGTAGTTCAGATACCCGAGTTCAAGCGAGTACTGGCCCTTAGATTTGCCAGTCTCTACACGATTCTAGCCCAATTATATCTGGTTGGAGACCGAGAACCAGATCATTCCATCATTAACCTCTCTCTTCAGATGCTGACAACGCCTTCCATCACCGCGGAAGTGGTCGAACGAGGAAATTTCATGACCAGTTTGATGGCAATTCTATACACATTCTTGACTACTCGTCAAGTTGGTCACCCCTGGGATGTCTCTCCAGATGCAGTTCTAGCATTCGAAAGTGGATCCGTCACTAACCGTCGAATGTACCACTTCTATCAAGACTTGAAGTATCTCTTTGGAGCACCTCATGTCCAGGAACGGGTCAGATCTGAGCCGCGATACCTAATGCAGTTCCTAGACCTGGTCAAATTGCACCAGTGCATTGGTCCCAATGTCCGCGCCGTTGTCGAACATGTGGAGTATGAAGCTGATTCATGGATCACTGCCTCGCTGGTTACACGCCAGATCAACCTACAGGCTCGAAACCTCGCCGAGGCGTTCCGAAACTGCCCCCCTGATGAAATTCACTATCTCAAGCGAGCCATTCGATTCACCGCAAACACGGTGATCCTAAACTCTATTGGGGCTGAACGCCACAGGTTTAAACAAGCAGAAGTTAAAGATGAGATCAAATTCAAGACTCTTAGCGACTTTGAGTTTGATCTCGAGCCGACAACCTATGACGTGGTAAAGTTTGTAGTTGAAAAGGACGCCATTAGCTTCCACCATGCACTACACTATACCTTGTCATGGCTGATCGAATGCGGACGGTCTCTGCCTGCTTCCACTCTCAGGCAGCTGATGAGCTTCACAGTCCAGGAGCTTAAGGCTAGACCGAGACTCATGGGACGCCCACAGGTACCGAGGAAGGCTTATAGTGCGGAAGATTATCTCATCGCAGCATTCGACTTTCCCCTACGGGTGTGTGCTTGGCTCGCCCAAATTAAAGCAAACATGTGGGTTCGCAACGGCATTAGCCTCAGACATCAAGCCAGCACATACCGTGGAGTCGGGCAGAGAGATGTCTCTCACCACCGTGATATTTTCCTCCTCCAAACAGCTCTGGTCATCTGCGACCCTAGCCGAGTGCTCGCCTCCATCGTTGATCGCTTTGGAATGGAGAGCTGGGTCAAGGGTCTCTTTGAGCTCAAGTCCGAGGCACAGGATGACGGTCAACACTTGGATGTCGTTGAGGACATGATTCATCTCCTAATTGTTCTCCTCAGTGACCGAACGTCTCTTATTCCCTCTGAAGACGAGCCAAACTCAAGGCTTTTGGCAATGCGTCGTGACATCACACACGTATTGTGCTTTAAGCCTCTGTCATTCAACGAGATTTGCAACAAACTCCCCGAAAAGTATCAGGAGCAGGAGGACTTCCACCGCGTTCTAGATGAAATGGCGACGTTTAAGCCTCCTGAGGGAGTTTCTGATGTTGGTACTTTTGAGCTTCGCCCTGAGTTCATCGAGGAAATCGACCCTTACATTGCGCATTATAACAAAAACCAACGGGAGGAGTCTGAGATCGCATACCGAAAGAAGATGGCCAAGAAGACAGGCAAGACGGCAGAAGAAATCGTATACGAACCCAAGCCTCGCCCTGTTCTGTCGGGCTTATTTGAGAATCTCGGGGCGTTTACGAGCACGGGCATGTTCGCTCAAGTCATATACTACTCCCTTCTGTATCCTCTCGTAGCGCACAAGTTTACACCCTCGGTGCCGTTCACAAGACTCGAGACCTTCCTGCAAGTCGTCTTGCACCTCATGTTAATCGCCATCCTTGAGGATAAGACGGATGAAAACGACATCACAGAGGAGTCCCTCAAATCATTTGTCTACATATCCCTCACCCGATGGGGGCGCAGCAACTTCATGCCTGAGTCCCCCAACTCTAGAACCATCGTGGCCCTGCTACACATGATGTCTACCAAGGATGAATTCAAGGCCGTCCATCCCAAAATTGCCCTTGTTCTCAAACGGTTCAGACAGAAACGACCCCGCACTTTTGAGTCGTCATTCATGAGTCTCGGTGTGTCTGTCGACCGGATCAACACTGCCTCGCCAGCCAACACATCGGCCGAAGAGGAGCGTGAGAGGCGAAAGAAGGCCGCGTTGAGCCGCCAGGCCAAGGTTATGGCTCAATTCCAGCAACAGCAGAAGAGTTTCATGGAAAACCAGGGCACGATTGACTGGGGCTCTGATTTAGACGAAGATGAAGAGGAAATGGAACAAACAGAGGACAGAAAGCATAATTGGAAGTACCCTGTCGGCACTTGCATCCTATGCCAGGAAGAACTTGATGAGCGTCGCCTTTATGGAACGTTTGCCCTTTTCAACGAAAGCCGTATCCTTCGACAGACCGATTTCCAGGACCCAGATTTTGTTCGGGAAGCTTCACAAACACCCTGCAGCCTCGATCGATCAGCAGAGGATGTCCGACCATTTGGAATCGCTCATGAGAACAGGAAAATGGTCGAGAAGATCAATGCTCAAGGAGATTCATTCCTTGCCGAGCGACAGACCATTGGCAAGGGATTTTCATCAAATATCTCCAGACCAGGTCCAGTCGCCAGTGGCTGCGGGCACATGATGCATTATAGATGTTTCGAGGTTTATTATGAGGCGACTGTTCGGCGACACACACATCAGATCGCTAGGCACCACCCTGAAGACACGAGGAAGAATGAATTCGTTTGTCCACTATGCAAGGCTCTGGGCAACGCATTCGTGCCCATTATTTGGAAGGGACTAGACGAATCATACCCAAGCTATCTACAAACCCAGGGCACATTCGAAGATTTCCTTGACAAGCAGATGGGCTCTGCCTACTGGCTGGGCGGAAGCAAGGCTCGCGAGGTTGACGAGCCGGGGTTGCCTGACCTGTTTACTCCCAGTCTTCCCGGTAGTCTTGTCGAGACACTGTTGAATGCAAACACGATCGCTGAGGCATGGGGGCGGGAAAGTTCATCTGAACCGCACGCATCGGTCGTCAACACCCCAGCCAGCTACGCATTCTCGGATATGAGCACCCCGGAACCCGTTCATCCCAGACCGACGGCAACAACAGAAGGAGGTCAACTGAAGAATGAGCTGATTGCAGCATACCGCCGTTTGCGAGACACGCTCCGTGTCAACGGCCTACGTACCAAGCACACATTGGATTCCAAAGCCGACACTTCTGATGACCTCTGCTCTAGCGATACGCTTGTCAAATCCGTGGGCTTTACCATCTCTTCAGTCGAGATCCAGCAAAGAGGAGTAGAGGTACAGCCTGGCATGACTCTGTTGGATAAGATCCCCGAGCACGTGCTCACACACCTGCGTATTTTATCAGAGACTGTCTCGTCGTATATCTCAGTTGGTGCGCGACATGCTGGCCCTGAGAATCTAATCAATGAAGAGTTTAAGAAGGATAGCGAAAGGCAACATTGCCAGCTCTTCATGTCGAGGTACTTTGGGGCTGGCACTCCATATGCCCGGCGTCCCTTGGATCTGTACCCCCCTATCTTGAGCCAAGATGCATTCCTCTTCCTAGTTGAATGCTCATATGGTCTTGTGCCAAGTCACAAGGAGGATATTACCCATGTGCTTCGTTTGTGCTATCTAGCTGAGCTTGTCAAACTTCTATATCACATGGGCCGAAATATTCCTGTCGGTCACTGGATTGGCAATCTCACAGATCGCCAAACTCAGGACCCTGCCATCAACAACTTTGCCGACTTTGCGCTAGCCGTTACCAAGTGTGGTCTGGAATTCCACGCAGCACAGTTCCCAGATGGCGCAGAATTTGGGGAAAACCGTGGTTTCCAGCAACCTGGGGTTGATACCCTCGAGGGCTGGTACACATTTTCAAAGAAATATGCCCTAACATTTCTGAGAAAGTGCGTTATCTTCTTGTACGTCAAGTTCGGCGTGGACTTTAACAGCCACATTTCGCCCACCCCAGACGCCGACGAGTTAGAACGCCTTACTGAGGTTCTCCGCGTTCCCACCTTTGACGAAATGTGCGCTGCATTGACAGACAACGCCGCGGCATGTGGCTGGCCTCAATCCACAGAAGCCCTAGTGTCTGGTTGGGTCAAGCATCAAGTTATGTGGCCCGGTGGTTATGAAGAGATGCCTCACTCGGCCATGATTAGCCATCCTGGCATTTTCGAATTGATTGGATTGCCGAAAAACTACGACACTCTCATCGAAGAGGCTACAAAACGAAAGTGCCCCACTACAGGAAAAGAACTTACAGATCCAGTCATCTGCCTTTTCTGTGGCGATCTTTTCTGTAGCCAAGGAACGTGTTGCCAAAAGGCCGATACTTCACCAGACGGTATTGAATTCACCAAGATTGGTGGTGCACAGCAGCACATGCGCAGGTAAGCATACTTGGTTTCGTTTTTTTTTTTTGGTGGGGAGTGCTGATAGCTAACCTTGATGTACCCATAGATGCCAGCGCAATATTGGCGTTTTCCTCAATGTGCGAAAGTGTTCAGTTGTCTACCTCTTCCGGCTGTCCGGGTCCTTCACGCCTGCGCCATACATTGACAAGTACGGCGAGACGGATCCACAGTTGCGACACGGGCGACAACTATTCTTGAACCAGAAGAGATACGACTCCATGATCAGGAGCACAGTGCTAAATCATGGGGTGCCTAGTCTGATCAGCCGAAAGCTGGAGGCAGAGATTAACAACGGAGGATGGGATACACTATAGAGGAAGGTTATAGGATTTAACGTAACATTTTATGAATTGCTGTGGCGGAATTAGTATTGGGGGGCTATATGATTGCAAGGTTCAGGTTGCGGCGGGTGTGTTGGCTGAGGAGGATTTGTATCATTTCATGAATTAGAATGAAGCTAGGGGCACAATGGAAATATTTTACACATTTGCATGAGAAGAGACTCAAACTCTCTAATTGTAACAACAAACAAAAGAAGTAAGAAGAAAAAGGAAAAGGAAAGTTGCACTCAGATTAGTAGCGCGTAGATTATTTCCATTCTATGGTGCGGTGGTTTGTCGAGAAGCAAGCCAGTATCGAGTAGGATAATGTTGATGTACATGGACTGCAGAATGGGCGGACAGTGTCGTTGCACAGTGTGTAAATTGTTGTGCAGACTGTGTTGAGGCTGTCGCCTGAGGCCAATCACAGGGAGCGAATGGGGACCAAGGCGCGTCTCAACCGTGGCCCAGGCTGGGAAGTCCAAAGGGTCGCATCACAGGCGTAGAAAAAGCTTCATAGCATCACAGTCTCGTTCATTTTTCACACACGCGCGGATTCAGACTGGCCATCACATACCATAGACAAACCAGGGCATCATGGCAGGCCGACGATCTGGCCGCGCTGCCGCAAAGCGGGCTGCGGCTGCTCTAGGTGAGTAGTGCTGCTGAGTTGACTTTCCCCCGTCTCCATCGTCGTCTCCGTCTCGCCTTGTCCACTTCGCTCCTCCTACTACTACGTCGACGTCGACCTACTTTTTTTTTCCTCCGTGCTCTTCATTCCCCCCCCCCCCACGAAACACACATCCTCTTTGCTGCCCATCGCCGCGTGCGATTGTTGATTGTTATCGACAATGGCGCCGCGCCAAAAGATTCGCCTGAGGCTGACGCGCAGTTCCAAATCTACAGAGAGCACGCCCAAGGGCTTCGCCGATGTCGAGGACGAGCCCATGCCCGATGCTGGGGAAGCCGCAAACGACAAGCAGGCGCCCCCCGATCCGGATGACGACGACGATGCCGACCACCAGCCCAAGGAAGAATCTGCCGACGAGGATGACGAGGAAGCCGCCGACAAGGAGGATGAGGAGTCTGTGAAGGAGCCCACGCCGCCGCCCCAGCCTGTGGTCCGAAGAAAACGGCTCGGTCGCCCACCCAAGAACCGTCCTCCGGACTGGGACAACATGGTTACAGTGCCAGAGCGCGACGCCGACACCCCGCGACGCCGCGGTCGTGGTGGATGGAGAGGGCGCGGCGGTCGAAAGGGCGGTCCTGCAGCTCCCAAGGCCGAGCAAGTCATTGATGCCGACGGCACTGTCGCCGAAATCACCAATGACGAATGTGTTCTCCCCGAGGATCCGGAGGGCGAGACCAAGGTGGACAAGCTGGGCAATCTTCAGGGCGGTCGCGACTACCGTTGTCGTACATTTACAGTTACAGGGCGCGGCGAGCGTCTCTACATGCTTTCTACGGAGCCTGCGCGATGTGTCGGCTTCAGGGACAGTTATCTCTTCTTCACCAAGCACCGCAAGCTCTACAAGATCATTGTCGACGATGATGAGAAGCGCGACATGATTGACCGAGAAATCATCCCCCACTCCTACAAGGGTCGCTCGATTGGTATCGTCACAGCCCGTTCCGTGTTCCGCGAGTTTGGCGCCCGAATCATCGTTGGTGGCAAGCGCATCATTGACGACTACGGCGTCTCGCAAGCTCGCGCTGATGGCCTTGTGGAGGGTCAGCTCGCTGATCCTGACGACCACATTATCCCCGGTGAGCCCTACAACAAGAACCAATATGTCGCCTGGCATGGTGCCAGTGCCGTCTATCACACCAATGTTCCATCGGTCCCTGTCCCCAATGGCAAGGTTGAGTCCAAGAAGCGCAAGGTAAACGTCAACGACGTGAATTGGATGCTTGAGCATGCACGAGAAGCAAGGTACGTGGAGCTGAAATCAAGCAATTGGACCACGAATATTTCAGATGGCTGACCATAAACATTTTAGCACGTTCAACGCTGGTATCAATGCCATAAGGAAGCTCAACAACGCCGGTGTATACGACATCCATACAAATGTACTGCAGTACCCGGCCACGATGCAGCCGACACGGGCTCGCATCGAGCAGGTAGCCCCAGAGGATGAGGGAGCAACCAAGGGCAGTGCTGTGTTCCCTCCAATTCCATCCAAAATGGCTCGAAACTTCTTTGTGGCCGATACATACTTCGAATCATGCGAGGTTGGTGTCGTCTCAGCACAGGACAACCAGGCCGAGTCTGCCGACTTCCTGGCCTCGTTTAGTGGACTTAGCGCCGTGTCAAACGATATCAAAGATTTGCTGCCACCCGAGTGCAGAAAGGCGTTTGATGATGCTGTCAACAAGGAGACGACATATCGATCACAATGGGGTCTCGAGAGTGAGAAAATGTCGCGTCAACAACCCACCATTGACAAGGCCATTGTCCCATACAGCATGTCATGACAGAATTAATGTGCCCGCATGCTCGTCTCATGCGGCCCTTTGGTTCTATTTTTCTTTGCTTTTATTCTGGGATGCTCCAATGGGACTAATACTATGGGGGGGATACGCGCTTAAATTTTTTTTTTTTTTTGCTGTATACTACACCACTGATATACGTCGGCCATGATGATGGCCACTACAGACGACGTCGAGACGTACAACTTGATAGGGATGGAATTTGTCGGAAGCTTGAAGAAAGAAACGAAGGGATGGATGGAGGAATTCGACTTGAAGGAGAGAAGGAAACCAAAGGCGTTGGGAGTCGTGGATACACTCGGAGAGGTGGATTTTGACTTGGACGAGGAGTAGCCATCAATCAAGTCGAGCTGGAGGAGCCACTACTCCCAAGAGGACCAGACCAATTCGGAATACCAAAGTGTTGAGATACATGTTGCAAAAGCCTATTCCACGCCCTTGGGGCGTGCGAAGTCAATGTGCCCCTGCGAAAGGTCCGCGTGAACAATGATTGAAAAAATCGAAGGGGCTGGACCCGTTCCCTCGGCAGCATCACGGTTTGATGGTTCAAGGTCGGCATTTTCGGGAGTTGTGGTTTGTTGACCGGGGGCCAATCAGTTTAACCGCCCGTAACGCGAGCAAACGAGTGCCGACGAGACGCAGACGGCCAGACCGAGAGGGAGACAAGAGAGAGTGCGAGATCAAGCAAGAGAGAGGAGCAAAGGAAACCAGGGTGCAAGCGAGGCCCGATGGATGGGCACTGCCATGCCATGCCATGCCGGACCAGGAGAGGCCCGACAGCAACGTGGGGGGAGCCGTCTCGGCGGCACAGAGCAAGCGTTGCCTCTCTGCCTCTCTACCTCTCTCTTTTTTTTTATGCCTCGTGGTCTCCTCCTGCGACGTCGTTTACAAAACGCCTATAGGACGAGTATGCACCTTGGGTTTCACTACCGGTGGTGGTTTAGTCCCCCCTCAGCAGCAACGGCCATGACCTAGCAACAGACGTCCAGGGGCCAGGGGTCGTCAACGCAAAGTCTGGCGCCTTGCTAACGTCTTTTTTTTTTTTTTTTTGTATCCTACTCCCCTCCTCCTGCTGCTCCTCCGCAGAGGGGCTGCGGAGCTCTCGCAGATGACAAAAAGTCTGCTGCACGTCTCTGCGAAGGGCATATTTTATTTCACGCAAAAAATAGCTCCGGGGTCCAGACCCAAGTTGGACTAAAGCAAAAGAGGGACATGAAAAAAGAAAAACAAGATTTGACAGGGCTGGTTCCGAGGGGTAACGGCAAAGTGAGGGGCTGTGGTTTTCTCATGCTCGGCGGCAAAGGAGATGCAGGGAAAAATGCTCGACTTGGTTTGGCTCGGTGGGCCAGGAGCCATGAGCATCCTCTTAGCACGCACGCACACAATTCCTTTGCAGAACATTGGAAGATCAATACACAAGTGGCTCCTCTCCCAAGGAGAACAAGGGAAAGAGAGAAAAAAGAGGCCAGAACAAAGAGGGTCACGTCTGCCAATGACGCGCTTCTTGCGTCCGATGTAGGCGGGGAAGCATGAGAAACACATGTTGCCACAGCTTTCTCACCCCTCGGGCTGGAACAGAAAGGGTCGCAGAAGGATGCAGAAGCGGATCCCCGAGAGTTAGGGTCTTGAGATTGGCTGTTTGGATCGTCACCTCGACCTCTGTCGAATTTGAGAGACAAACTGGGCAGCACCGTCCGAACAGAGGCTTGCCACGCGGCATCAACTCGATGGCCCAGTCCGGCATCCATCTTGCGCAGGGGAAGAGAAGATCGCAGACGAGAATGGGTCGTAGCCCCTCCTCTGCCGTGACCTGCCGTGAGCAACAGAGCTCTTCGCCCGTCTAGATCTGCGGCTGCGAACATCCTGCGTCCGAGATTCGGATGCGACAGATGCCTGTGGGGTGAGCCAACTCTGCAGTGGCTGCGCTTGGGTTGGAGTCGTTTGAACGAGCTTCGCCATTGCACCAGCACAGGTCATGTCCAGGTTTTCTTAATGTCCAGTACTTTGACGATAGATCATTCTCTAGCAATTTTTGTGTCATGAATGTCCCGTAGCTAGGAACAACCATCATATCATATCACACATGAGCGTGTCTATGCAAGGCTGAGAGTTGATATCTCAACTTTTGCTGGTCCGTGTCCCACAACGGAATCCCGTGGATAGGATGAAACCATTACGAATTCATAAAAGTTTTTGTTATACGGCTCGTGTTTTTTTTGGGGGGGGTCGAATCTTCGTCCTCTCTTTTTTTAGGTTTTGGTGGTCAATAGGTGAGACGACATATTCTCGATAAACTCGGAAGTGAAAATGGTGATGAAAACTGAGGCCAAAGCTCAGCCTCGTATAGACTGACGCAAAACAACATATTGCTACCCATGAGCCCCATCCAAATTGGCTACATCAAATTGAGTAATTAGAGGACCTCTCTGGTCACTCTTTCCCAGGCGACATTGTTGCTTGCCAGCCACCGTTAATGGTTGGATGTAGATACCTGCCGCCAGGTAGATGACGACGAAGGCGAACATCAAGGCCAAGGTCACGGGCGATCCGGCATGGAAGGCAAAAGCGTGGGCATCAGCACAGCGATAGGCGGTTCCCAATAATCGTCACTCGATGATCATTTAGTAAGCCAGGCCTCAAAATGAGACGGCCATGTTTCCAAATGCTGCAGATTGGATACGAGACGAGACATACAGGCAGGCATAAGCCCTTAGCTGCTGGGTCTCTGCCCATCATTCTGGACCCTGACTGACATACCACGCGGCGGGCAAAGTCAAAATGGGCGTCAGTCGTAGACTTCTGCGACTGCCGAATGTACGTATCGCGATGATCCAGGTCGGGGCTGTCGTTCCGGTGAGGGGTCCAAGTCATGTTAGACGCAGAAGAAAATTCTTGGCGGCCGGTCGGGTCCAGGGTCTGTCCGTCTATCCATCGGGAACGAGCACGGTGACGGCCCTGTACCCAAAACAAAACGCCGGCCAGGGCAGGGCAGGGCATGATGGTGGATGGGTGAGCCAGTGCGGCCTTGTGATTTGCAGTGTGGCGGACACCTACCGCACTGGGGACGTGTCGATGAGTCAAAATTGGGCAGTGAACTGACGCACCGTCGTCATGAGGGGGCGATGATCTAGAAGCACGTCGACGCGAAAGGACGGGATCCGGAGCTGATCAGGGTGCCGGGCCTCAATCAAGTAGGCAAGGCAAGCAAGCAAGCGAGAAGACGAGCGAGGCGTCGGACTGGGTGGGATGAGTGTCCGCAACACCGAAAGGGAACACCTGCGTGCAAGTGGCGGAACCCTCTGGTTTGGTGCTCTGCACCTTCGCACAAGAATGCATGATGACGCCGGGGGCTCCCCATGGCTCCCCGTGGCTCTAACCCGTGGTGGTTCAACCCCATCCATCCATCCATCCATCCATCCACGGCTTACCTGCCCATCATATCGGAGGGCTGCTGCCCAGCAGAGGGTACGGCCCTGGTCGTCCCGTCATGAGTAACGCCTCATGGTCTGTCTGGGCTTGGGCTTGGGTCAGAGATACAGTATGTAAACTCAGTCGCAAGGGGCCGAGCGTGTGTGGATGAGCGTGTGTGGATGTGTGTGAGTGAGTGAATGGATGAATGAATGAATGAGTGGCCCCCCCTGGCAACCACCACTGTACGTACACACTGTACCTGCTGCCGCGTACCTCGTGTACTTCCTGTACAGTCTACAACCTACTGCACAGTCTTCGTTCCCTAACCATCAATCAGCCTCGATGAAAAGGAGCAGCAGCACGAAAAGAACCGTGGCCACGAGCATACCCGCAGTCGGGCCAAGTTAGCTTCCGCCCAGTCCCCTTTCGAGTGGTGTGGCAACCCCTCAAAATGCTATTCATCTTGACCTGCAGTGGACTGACTCTCCTTGCCCTTCCGAGCAGCCTCTTCTCGTAACGTGATTTCCTTGAACCTGACACACCCGACGGCACCTATCTCATCTCAGCCAAGCTTGCGTAGCACTTGCTTGAGTGCACGGATGGCCGGTTTGGCGCTGAGCCAAATCCGTACACGAGGCTTGGGGAGGCCATGGTCAACATGGTCAAAACTGTCATGACAATCCCGCGTCCCCGGGCCCTTCGGTGCGTGACGAGTGCCCCCCCGGCCATGCCGCCGGTGCCCAGTCCGTCGGGAACCTGGGTGCTGTCCAGCTAGATGGAACCGTGACATTCAGACGTATGCGCGTAACCAGCGGGAATTCTTTCTCGGGGTCAGGACAAGTCCACATCAAAGCCCACATCAAGCGCTGATCCGTGAAATTCTGAATCATGACCGCGATTGCCCTCATCCCAGTCCGTCCGGTTGTCCGCAGATGCGGAGACCGAACAACATGCCTACGCGCCCACGAGGGCACATGCACCCACTGTCACATCTCAAGGCCCAGATTGCCAGCTGCCTGGTCACAAGTGACGACAAGACGTCGGCGTCATGGCCAGTCAGCCAGTCAGCCGGGCCCGTGGCTTCCTAGGGCCGATGATGCTGACGCCTGTTTGCCCCTGTCCTCCTGTACCTCATCCATCCACTGCAACGCTCGCTACTTTGGTACACGCTTGCTTGTGTCCCCTGAGTCGCTCTGGGCGGGAGCCTATAGCCACTCGGGTCGCAAGAAGGCGATGCCGGCGCAGTCTAGGGTAGCATCGACGGTGATCTGGACATGATTTCCGGTGATTCATTCTGCCCTGCCAACTTTCTGTTTATGGAGTAACTCGTGTGTTCTTGCTGTGGCCTCTGTGGTGTTGCCTTGTGTGATGAAGGGTCATTTACTTCACACATTGTTGGTTAATAAAAAAACACACAAACATCACCAACTAATTGTCTCGATAAACACACGGCCGCGAAGTTTGCATCGCGGCTATCCACACACAAAACAAACCATAATATGTAATAATCATCCATTATCAGCACTTCCAAGCACTCACCCGCCGCCACCATGTGCAACCGGACGTATTCGTTACTCACACTCACCGCCCCCAATGAAAATGCAACTGGATACACGAGCAGCTGATAGCCAAGAATCACAGAGGCTGCTCACGTACTCCTCGACCGCTCTGGTGGATTGCGGGCGCCTCTTGCAACAAGACAAGGGCCATTGTCACGTAACGAGACCAGAACATCTACACTTGCACTCAACTAAACCAATAGGCTGAATATCAGGACCCACAATACAAATAATCACTTCAATCCCCTCAACCAAGCGCCCGTCAGACCCAATCACGTGCCGTTGACTAGGGCTAGTAATGCGAAAAGACTCGTCCGCTATGTGAAGGCAAGGCCGCATCGGAGGAGCATGTAACCCTGACGCTTGGGGCTGATATTTTGGAGAGGGGGGGGCGAAATATGCGGCCGTGACAGCAGTGAATCGTGACCTAACTTGTTTGAGAGCAGTTCGTTCATGGAAACGTAGGCCCAACGATACAAAGTAGTCTACGGTAGAGCTTGCAAGGTCATCACATCGGAAAAAAAGGACGCCCCTCATCAGGTGCGTTATCACTAAGTCGACGAACGCCCTGGCGGTCTTGTGTGTGTGAGTACTGGATATCTCCCATTGGCCCAGAGAAGCAACGACGTCGGCAATGTCTTGTCTTGTCACGCGAGTAAGCAAACCTTTCTTGCGGTGAGGATTGGATGGGTGCTGCTCCACAGCTAGACCGCGCGACATGCATGTAATAACTCGATCTTTAGCATTTAGAGAGTGGCGCGCCAAACCACGGGCGAATTAAACAAGTGGCTTTATCCCGATTTACCTCCCGGTCAAGTTAGGGCTAGTCATCAACTTTCACCTTGCCACCATGTATCCTCAGCGGTCTGGTCTAGTGCAGGATAGCGTCGCGTTCGTTTTCCATTCGCTCGCTGTGGGCATTTTTTGGAACGTGTGTTAGGCACTTTGGCCCATGGTTCTGAGAAAACCGAAATCTCCCCACATCACCCGAAAAGCCCGCAGGCTGTTGTGGAAAGAGCCTGCAAACCGACTTGGCCGAAGTTGGCTACAAGCTTCAAGATTCTTGGTCGCACTGGTCGGAGCAGGTTGTCTCCCACCAGGGGGTGACTCCAACTTATCATTTCGCCCGATCTAACCAACCACGTTGTTGTTTGCAATAATTTCTTTGCTTTCCTGGCCCTGGAAACGGGGAAACAGTAAAAACACAGGTCGCCATTGATATAATAGAGTATTAAGATGCAGAACTATACACGAAAACCCTCAGTTCGACACAGCTCGAAAATAATAACACTGGTCTAATTTCCCTTGAATTTACCCCACGCTTGAGGGGTGATTTTAGGGTTTTATGGGTGTGTACATATTCCATGATGGGTCTGCGAGACAGACAGTTGTCAATTGTATGGTTCTGATTGGTGATCATTAACATGGGAGGAATCGGGCCCTCGGGTAGCTGCTTGGACCCAGCCAGACAGTTGGTTTTTGCCCTGGACGCGCACCAAACCGAGTCCTTCAACTTGACCCGAGTTCGTCTTGGCCAACAAGAACAGGACAGTACGTTAATTTTATCATGAATGCGGTTTGTTTATTGTTACCTTGAGAATATGTAGTGGATCTCATACTGCCAAGTGCCGACTGGGGTGAGGAAACTAGCAGGTAAAATCCACGTGTAGGGTTTGCACTGTCGAAAAGAAAAAAAAAAAAGCACAGTGTTATGTCCATGTCAGCCGTTGCAGGCAGAACCACCGGATCGGCAGCAGCCCGCCCCAAGTCCTGCCGGCTCTAATTTAATGGAGAGATGCAGGCAGAACCCGGCTAGCGCCAACAGGAGAAGGGGCTGGTGTATTGAGGGTTCGTCGCTGCAGAGTTGCAATTCTTCATCTCCCATCTTTTGACCGGGACGGAGGTATCCGTATTCGTACATCCATACATATCATACATAGCAACTGACACTGATCGTCGCTTTTGTGGCAGAATTCGAAGAGCAGTGTTATCGGCAGTATAATCAACTTGAGCCTTCTTTTTTTTCTTCCTTTTTTTAATGAACCCTGGCCAGTCAGCCTCACTCGACACTGAACTGCTACCCAATTTTTTGTTGTAGTGATATGGGAGTGCTGAGGCAAAGACAGAGCTAAAGTGGCATTCATTTAGATGTATTTCGCTCGCTCATCCTGAAATTCAATTTGGGTGAGACGATGAAGAAGGTGGTTGCCAAATCAAATCTCCTGAGGGGGGCGCTATTAGGCCGTAATTTGGTACATCTGCCCCCCCCCCGACCTGCGGACCTCAATCTCCCATGACAGGGCTGGGGTGTAGTCAGGAGAAGCGCTGCGTGGATGGGAGACCAACCACTGGTGCGTGCGAAGCGGTGAGTGAACTGGGGTGGGATGAGGGAGGGGAAGGTTAGTATGTAACTTAACGCAAACCACGCAGCCGCGCCTTGCTGGTGCAGGCCGTCAAGGCGGGAGCGGTGGGTTAAGTCGCGTGAAGTAAAGGGGGGTTGCTGATGCATGCTTCCTGTCCACATACAGGCTCCAAAGCAGCGCCGGTATCTGTCCAGTGACAGGCCAGGTCTAGTGGACCTGAGGCATTTCTACACATGTCCCTCTTACTCTAGGGTGGCACAAATCCGAGCTGATCGGGCTTGGTGGTTTGACATGTTAGCCTGCAGCGAAGATTCAATATCAAGGCTTTTTTTTTTTTTTTTTTTTTTTGGCCTTTTGATTTTCTTAAATGATGCATTTCCAATTACTTTGTGTATCGTTGATGTCATGATGGAATGGCATTTCGCCACTATGTGGTTTAAAAAAAAAAAAAAAAAAACCATTGTTGCAGTTTGGGGCGGATTTGACACGAGGACAAAACATCCAGGTTGCAGCATTTCATTGTCAGGGTGCCCTCGTGAAGTTGACTCGGAGCCATCGGGCGCTTTGGGTGGTGGGCGCAGCCCTGAAGTGTTGCTGCTTGGGTTCCAAAAATTGCATTCGTCAAAGGCCCGCCAGTCAAAGAACCCCGGCCCACAATAGTTGAGATGTTGTCCTCTCAGAGCCATGTCTTGCTTGCCCGTTCGCCCTTGGGAACGGCCAGGACTGATCGACGGCGTGTAATCCCTGTGGAGCAGCCAGAGTCACAGGCAGTCTTCCAGACCTGCCAGCGCCAATTTTTTTTTTCTTCGTGCGTCTTGCGCATGTGGTAGATGGGGCGAAGGGTTTCTCGAAGCACGCCTCGAAGGCTAGTGCGGCCACCCCTTCTACTCATTTCGCCCCATCAGCCCAACCAAGAAAAAAGGCCGGCACGGAGCGCCCAAGGCGGGTTGGACTGAGACGACAATATGTTGCGAGCATGCACATGTGAGCCGTGCTTCCATGTCCCGTGTTTTTATTTGGCTGTTGTTGTTGATGTTTGTTGTCTTCTGTTATGCCATGCGCCGCTATGCTATGTTGAAAGCAGGACGCGGATGACCCAGAGATGCAGAAAGGGAAATTGTCCAGGGGGCGGCTAATTTCTGGAGGATACGTGTGTGAAGGTGGAAGTCATGCCCTGAGTTTCATGCAGGCAGACGCGAGACTAGACTGCTGAAGGCTTGATCGAGGGGCATGACGATGACGAGGTGGATGGAGAGGCGAGTACCTTACGTAGTACATACGAGGAGGTACTTCGTATGGGCACCCGGTAGCGTGGTGGCTACAGTGTTTGAATGAAAGGAAAAAGGGCATGAAGAGAGTGACTGGAGACCGGTGACGTTCTCCAACCACCCGATGCTGGCTACGCGCAAAGCCATTGGCTGCTGTACTGCACCTGCTGCAGTGAGTGACGCACACCTGGGACGTTGGGAGGAAGGAGACCCCCGACTAGACAGCCACCCACCAGGAGGCACCGAGAAGGCGCCCCCGAGAATGAAAATGGGCAACCCCGGCAACAGGAGTCAGGAAAAGAAGCCCCCCGGCACGAATTGGGTGCCTTGGCGTTCCGTGCCGACAACATGACCAGAAATGTCTCCTACCAGGATGCCAAATTGCACAGAGGAAGCTTTACTGAAGTGGATATGCAGCCGAAAAGAGCATTGTGCCGCCACATAGGGGGCATCGCAGAAGACGCATTTTCACAACACCACCGAGCTCGGCGCTTAACACGTAGGCTTGGATGCATCGCATGGTTTGCCTTCTCAACAGAGAAAAGGCTCATGGGCCTTGCCAACCCCAGGCGTCGTCTTTAGCCGTACCGAGATACGCTTGTTGCAGAATGAGACGAGCTCGACCGCAGTAGTGTCTAATCTGGAGAAGAGATGATGGGGAGCCGCCGCTGAGTGGACCGTATGGGCGGTTGAGCCCACTGCCATGTTGAAGGCCAGTGGAGCGACATGACCTCGCCCTAACCCTCGCCCCCCGTCGAGGACCCCAGGCCGGTTTTTTCAAGGCCAAGAGACCTAAAAGAAGGCCATCAGCTGAGCCGTCTGAGTGGCTCCTGGGACAGAAATAGTATCCACAGCCCCGAATTTGAGGGTCAAGGGTCCGCCAAGGGTCATCAAGGGTCACCCATCGGCAAGCACAAGCGTGAAGACAGAGCCCCGATCGGGCTGCCAAGTGAGTGAGTGAGGGAAAAAAAGAAAGCAAAAAGTTAGCAAAAAATCCCCGTACCGCCGACACCCGGGTGCACTACTACGTCAGTCTGGGGCGCCGTGTGCCTGGGCGTGCTAACTACCCCAAGTAAGCAAAGCGGCCCTCGACTGTTTTTTCCTTACTTTTTTTTTCTTTTCTTTCCTGCTGGGCAGACAGGATGCATCATGACAATGATGCCCAGGATATATCCCAGACCACAGTGGTTGGGTCGTCCGGTATCATCTCGCATGTTTGGTCTTGATCAGATCAGCTATGGATGGCTTGGTGTGCGATCCCAGCATTTTTTTTTGGAATACGAACTGCCGGATGAAAGGTTTGTGAATGTGGTTTGCCCAGCCGGCACGGAGTACATCTTTTCGTAATCACCCTCTGGTTCATTACATGGAAGCAATCATGGGGCCACTCCAGACCAGGTTCGATGGAGAGCGAGCAGCCTTTGGCCCAGGTAGGCAAAGTACGCATTAGTACCGCGGTCCGGTACAGAACAGCACCAGCGGCTAGGGACCTTTGATGTCGATGTTCTGTACTGCCTAGGGGCTGGGCCGGCATGTCGTCTACTGGGGCTTTGCGTCTGAGACCTTGCCTGACTGGACTGCAGCGGGTGGAGTAGTGGGTTTGGATGTGGTATGGGCCCATGGTTGTGCAGTAGTCGGCTGCGACTGTTTGTTTGGGGTACCTGCGGTGCCGCGTGAAGAGAACGGGTCCGTAGGTACCGAGCCTGGTGCTGCTCCTCTGGGTTGGATGTGGGCTGGATTGGGACTGTGCAGCCTCTGATGCGGTGGTTATGGTGAGATGGGGTAGCAGGTGGCACCTCTCCGAGCCCTGGCCAGCCCTGGCCAGCACTGGAAAAGCCCGCGTTCTGTTGCCGTTTCGTCGCTGACTGGCTAGCCCGTCCGCTGCCTGCCCACACGATGCAATCCGCACGGTCCGCAGAGCGGTTGCCCGCCCACCCGTTGTGCTGGAGCTGGGGCTGGAGTCACTCGTCTTGCCCGCCCCCTTCACTGTGCTTGTGCTTGTGCGTGTGCTGTGCTGTGCTAGACAGTTCTTTTCGCGCCTGGCCACCACCCACCGGCCCCCAGTCTCCCCCCCCCATCCCATCCCCAGGCCCGTAATGACCTGCCATGCCATCCCTCGCCCATACCAGACCCATCCCAATACCCATGCCCATGCCGACCTCACCTGTGCCATGCCATGTTAGAGGCACGGAGCACTGTGCTTGGAGACTAAGGTAGGCTAAGGCTCCATTTCCCAAGTCGCTCCACGGTCGCCATCCAAGCCTCCCAAAAAAAAAAACACCCAAACACACGCCCCTCTCCCACCACACCCCGGGCCTTTGCCCGCTGGCCCGCCCGGCTCACCCACCACCCACCCACCCTCGACCACGCCTTCGCCTTCACGGCCGCCTCCATGCTGGGTTCGCTGGACTGGCCATCCTCCATCCTTCAACTGGCACACACCCTCCTACTTCTCCACGCACTCCGTCCCCATCTCCCCATCTCCCCATCTACGGAGGCATCCCCATCCATCCTCTCCTTCATCATCCTCTTCTTTCCACATCCTCCGTCTCCTTCCTCTTCATCCTCACCTCCCTCTCTCCTCCACGACAAAAACCGAATCCGCCGATTCCACGACAAGCATCTGTCACGAGCCCTTTGTTTGCGGTTCGTCGACGTCAGGGTTCAGGTCTTTTTTCGCGCGAGTCTCAGTCCCGTCCTCTCCGGCTCGCTGCTGGTGCAGGTCACTGTTGTCGTTCCTCTCGGGTTCTCTGTGTTCGTCGTACACGCCGAAGCGTCCGATCGATTCTTTCAGCATCCTCGAGGAGATCGCAGTTCCGGGTCCTCTCTCCCTCTCTTCCTCCGTCTTTGTTCATCCTCTTCTCTTTTCTGGTAAGTTTTGCCTTGTTTTCCTCCATGGTCTTAAATCTAGTCTGCCGGTCCGCTTTCGCATTCCCATCGAATACAACACATCGCCCACGCGTCCTGTTCCGCTTCGCTCCCTAAAACAACACTCTCTTTGTTCCCCAAGCCATAGCACTGCATCACGGCGACGGCGAATTCGTTTGAGCCCGTTTGCATCATTCACCACTCTCGCGACAAGCTTGCACCACTGTTTCCCCCCCTAAACCGATTCGCCCCCCATCCCACATGCAAAGCGTCGCATCGATCACTCAACCCACATGGATTTGATGGTGGCAATAGTCCAACCATAAAACCAACAACGTTTACTAACCTGTCAGGGTGCCTAGTTCATCCCGTGATCCCGTGTTTTTACAGGGTTTCCTCCACGTCTACCTGCCGAATTTCCACACCTGATTCCAACCAGAGTTTCGATTACTTTTCGGTTGACATCGACTCCGCATTTCCATCTCCGAACATTTCACATCGTTAGTCTTGTCTACATCACTCGACACGACATCGCCGGAGCACCGTTAAATGGCCCGATCAGTTTACTGAGCATCGCGCCTAACCTTCATTCTTCACGCTCTGACGACTCGATCTCGGGACTCGAACGAAGTACACTGTGGTTTAAATCCCACAGTCTCGTCCTCGCGCCCCGTTGCTGCTTTCATCCCGACAAAGGTCGCTCTCCGATCTTCGTCGGACCCCTCTCAATACCTTCATCATGCCCGGTGGCGTGTGTGCCGTCCTCGATTACGAGGTCGACATGATGGCCGAGTATGTGGCTGAAATGGCGACTCGAGTTGTGACCCCTGATGCCCCGGTCAGCTCGCCTTTCCGCAAGTTCGTCACTCAGATCCTCACCTCTACGAGGCTCCCAAGCACCACCATCCTTCTTGGAATGAACTATCTCGCCAAGAGAATCAACACCTTGAAGGGTCAGGGGCCATACAAGGCTTCTGAAGGTCAGGTCTGGCGATACCTCACCGTCTCGCTCCTCCTGGGCAGCAAGTTCCTCGACGACAACACTTTCCAGAACCGATCCTGGTCTGAGGTCAGTGGTATTGCCGTGTCCGAGTTGAACGCCCTCGAGTTTGAGTGGGTTGAGTCCATGGGCTGGCGCCTGTATGTCAACCTTGACATGAGCAAGGACTACCAGGCTTGGCTCGAGAACTGGCGTGAGTGGCAGGACATCAAGAAGCGCCAGGTCGCTCAGGCCAGCCGTGAGAGGCTTGCTTCCCTGGTCCCCGCCATCGACACCGAGTTGGCCAGATTCAGCGGCCACCGCACCTCGCCTCACTCTCGCTACCTCCAGGAGCAGGTTGCTGAGTATGAACGCTACCAAGCTATGAAGTCCGGACAGCACAACTATCGCAACCGCGAGGTTGGCTGGTCCCACAACCCTTGGAGCGCCCCTCTTACTCCCCCCGACTCAGGATATGGTACTCCCGATTATGCCATGTCGGCCACGTCGAGCAACGCTCGTTACAACGAGTGGTTTTCTCAGGCAGCTGCTCAGTACAGCAGCCGCTATCCTCAACCCCCGGCTTACAGCAGCTTTTATCCATCTCGACACAACAGCCACGGTAACCACTACCCCTACACTCATCACATGTGGGAGCATGGTCTGGCTGAGTGCAGCTGCCCTGGTTGTGTCGACCCCATGAAGCAGCAGGTTCCGTACTTTGTTCCTCACGGCTACAGCCAGCCCGTCATGGGTTGAGTATTGCAACCACCTTGTCCTCATTGGAGGTTAATCGCTCTTGACAAAGAGCTTTTTGTTTTAAACCAAAAAAAGTCAGGGATTTCAGTTTTACGGCAATGATTTCTTTTTACGCATCCCGAGAACGATATATTCGCATATTCAGATACCCCAGGCACGACAAAATTGTTCACACGATGACCATTCGGCGGATTATTCTCAGGGTTTTTTTTATCCAGTCGCATTCAGCAGAGGCGTTGTGGGTTTATGAAGATCATCCCAATGGACGGGGGTCTTTTTCCCACTGCATTGATCAAATGCCTCAATTTGAGCGACATGTTTTTTTTTGTTTTTTTTTTGGTATATGTTCTATAATGGTTTCATATGGCGTTTTTTGGGTTTCCTTACGGCTTCACACTACACGGTTCGATTTCGATAGATACGCGGTTTTATACGTCTTTCATCCGATTTCAGGCGTCCCATTTTGAAAGTGGATTGCGATCCAAGACATCGGCGCAACTTTGCAGTCTACTTTGGAGACAACGACTGCAAATCCACTTCTGTGGTGATTCTACCTTTCCTGGTATATTCCAGGAAGCGAACACTCCTACTTTTCGGATCCATCTGATTCTGGCGACCTTGAAAAATTGTGTGAGAATCAGTGATCAGATGAAAACGGGACCATATGGTTGTTAGCGGGCCGCGGCCGCTCACTTCGTCTTTCTTTTGTGCGCAATGGCCTACAGACGAGATGGAAGAATCTCGCTCAGTTTGGGTCAATTTTCATTCTTGGTCCCCGGGGACGATGCTTCGTTCGGGATATTGAGTTCTCGAAATTCGGTATTCTATTGGAAGCGCCTCGCAAGAAAAAATTGAAAAAATGGGGACAGTACATATTGTTTTTTTTTAACATGTTTATGTTTGTTGGGAGTGACAGATGAGGTCCATCTGTTCACGAAAACGGGATTACATGACGGGGTTTTATGCATTGTGTTCAGCGGGTAAAACGGGGATATCTGGTATGGGTTTTCTTTGGCTGATATGTTCTTCTTGTTATTCTGCTTTCTGCCCCAGAGCTGGATTGATGCCCCGGTGTCTTGAGGACAATTTGACATCCGAGCGAGCGTCTCCGGTCTTCTCTTGGTGGCTGTTTTTTTTTTTACGATCTTAGACGTTGTTTCATGGGTTTGGCATCAGTAGAGAGGGGGCTCTATCGGGAAGTTTGATTCTTTCGCATCGGCTTAATGGGGACTCATTTCGGTGTGCGGTGTCCTGAGGAGCCTACCGCAATTTTTTTTTTCATGACATGGAACGATTTATTTTGGAACTGGCTGGTGACTTTGAATCGAGATAATGGCAAAGGAATACTGGAAGATACCTTGGAGTCTTGTTTCTCGGCTCGAAAGATGGTGATACCTTTGCATGCTGGATTCTTCAGGTGCCCAGCTCAGCTCTTTTTGGTGGCAAGTATTGGGTTCTTTTCTGATCTGTTTTTTCCGTCTTTGAGACTTTTGGGACGACTTTGCATCGTTTGATTTGAGTCTGATTAGGATGGAATGGACGGGCTGGCTGGGATCTTCTGATGTTTGAAGCCCAGACGGGAGCATTTGGCGTGCCATAATCAGAGCACGTTCTCTCGACCTGGGTCCTTCTAGATAAACAAATGAAACAAAATAACTCGCACCAAATACTTTTGTCCCCTTTGTGAATGTGTTTTGGAATACTTGTTCAACTGTCTTGTGAAGATTCAACTTCAACTCAGTCGCAGGGACTTCCATTTCTTTCTTCCGACAATCAGCCGCCGTTTGTGAGCCAAACACAACCACCCAGCTTGCTTGGTGATGAGACAATCTAACCAATATCCCCGAACTATCGTATACTAAATAAAACATTCTTCTCTCTGTGATCGAGACACGAAGCTAATGGATACGAGTCCTGCTTGGTGACCGCTTCCCAAATCTTTTTTTCTTCATTTTTGATATTAGATTTACGTCTTGTTTATATTTCTTTGCTTCTCCTTGTCCATGTGCTGGCTGCTGTTGATCATTGTCGACATCGTTATCCCGCCCTCTGATATTATAAGGTCTTGATATCCCACCGCCATGTCGAGTCGCTTCGTCTCCGGGGGCACCATTGGCTCCAACGGCGAGGTGTCCAAGGACGATGCTGGCGGCGCCGGCAACACATCCGCGAAGCCTCTTGTGGACAACGCCAAGTCGCGGCAGTGGGAGGCGGTGCAGCAGGAGCTTGATGCAGAGCGGCGGCGGCGCGAGGAGCACCGCATCAAGACGGCAACGGGGGAGAGCGAGAAGAGTCTCTACGACATATTGCAGGCGAATAAAGGTTCGTACCCCTTCCTTGTGCTATTTTGTTTTTACTGTTCCTGTTTAATTATAAATCTCACTCATTCTCTTTCCCTTCCCGTCTGTGTAAGCGCAATGTCGCAATCATGTTCAGCTCGCATCTTTTTTTTTTTTTTTTTTTGGAAGAGAAAACGTGTAGGCTGACGAGCCGCGCTCACCGAAATTAGCCGCCAAGCAAGCTGCCTTTGAAGAGCAGACCAAGCTGCGCAATCAATTCCGCGCCCTGGATGATGACGAGGTCGAGTTCCTCGATGAGGTTCGCGAGGCCAAGCGGGCGGAGGAGGAGCGCGTGCGGCGCGAGACGGAGGAGGGCCTGAAGGCGTTCCGGGAGCGCCAGAAGGGGGGCGAAGCGCCGTCAGCAGCTTCCGAGGGATCCGAGGACAAGGGCGATGATGAATCGTGGGGGGTCGGGAGGAAGAGGAAGCGTGTCAAGGACCGTGAGGTCAAGGGCGTGAGGAGGAGGGTGAGTGGTGGTGAGGCGGATAAGGATGTCACGGCGGTGGCAGCAGCAGCGGAGGAGAAACAGGAAGAGACGAAGGCCAAAGACAGCGAGGTGAAGAAGTCATCAGAGACGGTGATTGAAAGCCAACCCGAAAAGAAGTCATCATTGGGACTGGTGGCATATGGAAGTGATTCAGACGACGACTGATCATGGGATACTACATCATGTACAACAGTATAATGTATAGCTTGCTTGTGTCTTTAAACACTGCATCTTGTGTGGTCATCATATAGTGATAAATGCTTGGTTTGTGAAGGGGAGTAAAATGTCCTGAGATTACAGAGTACAATCGTTGATATCTTCCCCGTTCTATCCTTCATAGGATCGTCCCACGTATCGCTCCTTTTTCTTCCGCCTGGTATAACCCTGATATACAAATGCGTTTTCGTTATAGCACATGTCATTGCCCCTGCCGGACCTATCGTACAGATACATGAACCACTTCCTTTTTTCGGTTACAGAATCCTCTTTTCTGCTCTTCTCATTTTGCTTTTTCTTTTCATTGTTTACTCGTCGCTGTTGACATCACCAACATTGGGGCGCATAGGCTTGGTGTTCCAGGCCCCAACTCCCCAGCGCCACATGCTTCGCAGGCTACCTTTGAGCCAGCCCTCAACCAACTCTTCGGGGACCACGACGGCAGCTGCGCGGGCATCAAGGTCTGCGTTGCTCTCGAAGCGACGCATACGCTGCATAAGACGAGCGTCAACAGCTAGGGGCGATGTCCAAATCTTCTCCTTCTCTGGCACAGGAGCGACGGGAGAACCATCCTCAGCCTTCTCAGGTTCCTCATCCTTCCATGTCGACTTGGGCCAATCGTGCTCTTCATGGGAGAGAACTAGCTGCTGCTCGTACACACCGTCAGCTTCACGCCACTCGCGGGATGAGGCAGCGTAGCAGATGGCGGCGACTTCACGGCCAATTTCGTCAGCGAGCTTGCGACGAGTGAAGAAACGACCGAGGCGGACAAAGGTATGGCGGAAACCGAGACGGTGGGGGAAGACGACGGGGTTTGCGGGAGAGAATTCGATGGGGATATGCGACGGGAGGATGGCCTCAGAGTAGTCCTCGGGGCGGTTGTATGGCGGCGGCTGAGGTGGTCGCTCGGGCTTCTTCTCCTCTTCTTTCTTCTCCTCTTCCTTTTTCTCTTCGGGCTTGTCACCTTCAGCTTGTTCAGTTACAGGCGCAGGGTCGATGGGAGCTGGCTTCTCGAGTTCGGGTTTTGCGGGAGCATCAAGTGGACCAAGCCATCCCTCATGTAGGCCTCTAATATACTCCTTCCATGCGTGTAGGCCAAAGATGACGTCGCCCTTAACACCTTCATATTCCTCCAGTCCCATCCTTTTTCTGAGATCTTCGATTGCGGTTTGGCCTGTCTTCAATGACTCATCATCGGGCCGTTCTTGCTCTCTCCTTGCTCGGCGAATCTTCTCAGCAACAGCTGCTCTCACATCACCTTCCTCCCTGCCCTGAACGAACTCCCAATCCAGACCGGAGGCAGCAAAGACGGGCTTGGCATACTCAATGAAGTGGTCCTGAGCAACACGCAGACCGTCACCGGGAGGCGCCTCGAGGTAAATGGTCAACTTGCGGGGTAGTTGGCTGGCGGAACCGATGGGTTCTTTGGCGAGGGGGGCAACAACTTGGCGCCATTTTGCCGTAGCACGCTTCTTCTCTCGCTTATCGTAAATTATGGCGGCAGAAATCGAACCAGTAATTGCCCAAAATATCATCCAATTGCGCGAGGGAAGTTTTCGAGGCAGGTTCGGCAGGCCCATCATCTTGAAGACAGGATTCTGTTTCGGAGGAGGTGTGGGTGCTTTATATGATGCGCCGGTGCCGGCGGGCTTGGCCTCTGGGTTGGAGTCGGCCATATTGGAGACGTCTGGGAGGAGGTGTCTGGATAAAACCTGAGGGGCCAGAGGTGGGGGCGAATTGTCGAATGGATTGGAGAGGGATTGGAGTCAACCCGTACCTCGATCTTGGGCAGCTCAATCTGCTGCTGCTCCTCTGTCGTTGCTTCACCCCATCTGAAAAAAATGGCCGCGATAAGGTCGAGATCCGATAAGACTCGGGATGGTAATATCTTTATTCCGACGAACACAGGGAACCTACTCAGAGAACTTCCGTCCCAAGAGCCGTTTCTACAGCATGCACACAGACCAATTGCACCCTTGCCAGGGTGCTGACAAGGGTCCCCAGGTGTGTCGTATTTGGTAAAAATCAACTTGGCACATCACTCATTGATGTGATTATTATGAAGGTTCCGTTTGAATTGACGTGAACTTACAAAGAGGAAAAACAAGGCTATGAATGAATACCTGCAGCCCGTATCGTATAATTTGGGGCTTTTGTTAAACTCAAGAATGACAAGACCCCGGTTCAAACGAGGACGATCTCGGTGCCGCGTGCTTGATGGATGGCATGCAGCATGCAGCATGTGGCATGTGATATTGTCTTGGAGGAGCTTAACTGCCGGCCTGGGGCTTCCTACTTGGCGTCTGGTGGGTTTTTGTACCGAGTTTGGGAGCGGCTTCTTCAGGCCGTGATGGTATCATGGCTTAAGTGTGTTCTCAAAGGCTCATAGCTTACCTAAGTTCACTACATGAATAAATACAAGAGGGGGCCACAAAGCAAGATGAGATGACAGCTTCCCGCGGCAAGGGACCGATTTGTACATCCATGTTTTGCCATGTGGGAAGCACGAGTTGTTGATACGACAGTGGGAACGAAGGAAACGTGAGACGCAAAAGGATCGGCCATTAACCTTTGGCGGACAAGAGTTTCAAACTCAATAGACCATGCTGTGAAGGCTGATGGTTTGTCTTCCCTGCATGTATGTCTCTCTTTGGTCTCTGTGCGTGCCGAGCGCATTTACTGCCACCGCCACTGGTGATTCACATTGATTCTGAATGGAGCCAGAGGGACAGAGCTTATAGGCGGGCGCCTTGTGTGCATGGGGATTTTCTTTTCTTTTTCCTTTTCGAACGGCAAGACGTGAACGGGTATAATGGGTCCTCATAACCAGGGATAAACAGATGCTGCAGGCCGCAGGTTGACCTGAGGCTTTGGGCCTAGAGCAAGAATTGGGCGGGGTTGGCTGCGCTTGGAGGCCCCTGACTCGCTGAGAGACAGAGAGTTATTGAAGGCCACAGGGATAGGCAAGGGAAGACCCTGAAGTGCGACCTTGAGATTAACCCCTGGTGGTTCTGGTGGAGAGTGTCATAGCCGTTGCGGGTGCTAGTATTATGGATGGGGGTGAGTTCGCCGCCCGAAGAAAAGGAGCTGCTGTGGCCCAAAGCCGCGTAGAGAGAGTGAGTGGTAGGCCAACAGGGGATGGGGACAAGCCCAAACCTCATAGTGGCCCATTCACCATGTCTCTTTTGGCGCACCAGCGCCCGCGATATTGGACTAAGAGGCGTTGTAATTATTACACAGGGGAATAGGCCCAAATCTCGGCCGAGGGAATGTAACTCCGGACAGCGGGAGGATTAGAGAAGAATGCCCCTTTCCTCGAGAGAGTCGACGTGTGTGCTACGAGTGCTACGAGTGCTACGAGTGACCCGTACATTGGTTACAAAAAAGCAGACAAAAGAGACATGAAACGGGTAGAAGCGATTATGGGACAATACAGACACATGTAGGCCTTCTCAGACACGCAGTGCCTGCCGGGCTCCCCCTCCCGACATGGCCCTTTTTGCCGCCGTGTCTTGACATCTCACCTCAGTGAGGCATCGCTGCTCTAGCATCCGTACCTGTCAGAAAATGGCAGCCCAATTGACGACGATCTGTGCGACCTAGCGCTGGACAATGGGCATCTAGGCCGGGGGTGGTTAGGGGGGGACGATGATTTAGAGGCTGTCGTGCGCCGAAGCCCCCCTGTAAAGGTTGCCACCAGCACCACAGCTCACCGCTATAACCAGGACGTAGCGTGTGCCGCCACCACTAAGGGGCGGATCAAGCCGCTCGCCGCCCATGTTGCGACCCCTCGAATCCAGACCCAAAACTCGCGTGCAGGCGCTGCGACTTGGCAACTGGACGCTGTGCTGCTGGTGCTGCGTGAGCCTGTAGGGACCAAGTAGGGCCTTGTACCAAGTGACGGAATTGTGTGTTTCGAATCGCCCACTGACCAGTATCACTCGCCCTTTATGTTTGGTCCTCCTCCTGTGATCCTTCAACATCAACTTCCCCCCGCCTTCTCTTCCTCTTCCACTCTGCATTTGGGCACTCGCCAACTCTGCGATCCAGCCCGTTTGCCTCGAGGGCGCCTTGTATCTCTGTCCCCAGCTTAGCGTCCCCGTCCCAAGTCTCCCCATTCGAATCGCCGCCCCGTTCCCGCTGCCCGCCCCTGGACGTCTCCTGAAACCCGCCGCCCATTCCTCTCTCCGCCCCCCTCCTCGCCCATCCCCCCCCCGAATCTAATCGTCGGCCCCAAGATGGATTCTAATAACAATCGCCTATACCTCAATTTTGGAGGAAACAACAACGATAGGCACGCCGCTTCCGACCGCGCCGCTTACCCTACGACCCCCTCGACCTTCCCCCAACCCGTCTTCTCGGGCTCAGGACATCCCGCCGCCATGCAGCAACAACAGCAGCCCTACCAAGGCGGTTACGCACCCCAGGGATACTTTGTTCAGAACCAGTATGCTCCTCAGTACCAGGGCCAGCCTGGCAATGAGTACGCCGGCGCCCCTGGTGTTGCCTACCAGCAGCGATCCAACACTCCGGGCACCAACGATCCCAACACCGGTCTCGCTCACCAGTTCTCTCACCAGAACCTAGGAGGTGCCGCCAGAGCACAGCAGTATGCCCGAGGACCTTCACCTGCCCAGCGCCCCCGCACTGCTGGTGCTTCAGGGCAGCCTGCTGGATATGCCAGCTACGGGAATGCTCCTCCCATGCCCAACCAGGGCTCCGGTCCCATCACCGAGTTCCAGCCAGCACCTGAACGCAATCCCGATCGATATGGCTCCAATGCCAACAGCAACCAGAAGAAGTGCTCTCAGCTAGCGGCCGATTTCTTCAAGGACAGTGTTAAGCGTGCCAGAGAACGCAACCAGAGGTGTGATTATGTGAATTCCTAGTGTAGTTGGGGGGAGAATGACTGACCGCTGTTGCGCCCCCACCATACAGACAGAGTGAGCTTGAGCAGAAGCTCGGTGACCCAAGCCAGAGCTCAGGTCGACGAGAACAGCTATGGTCCACCGCCGGAAGAAAAGAAGGCCAGTACCTGCGATTTTTGCGAACAAAGGACAAGCCCGAGAACTACAACACTGTCAAGATTATCGGAAAGGGTGCTTTCGGTGAGGTCAAGCTAGTACAGAAGAAGGGTGACGGCAAGGTCTACGCCATGAAGTCCCTGATCAAGACTGAAATGTTCAAGAAGGATCAGTTGGCACACGTTCGATCAGAGCGTGATATCCTGGCAGAGTCGGACAGCCCGTGGGTTGTTAAGCTCTACACCACCTTCCAAGACGCATACTTCCTCTACATGCTGATGGAGTTCTTGCCTGGTGGAGATTTGATGACCATGCTGATCAAGTATGAAATCTTCTCCGAGGACATTACGCGATTCTACATTGCCGAGATTGTCCTGGCCATTGAGGCTGTTCACAAGCTTGGTTTCATCCATCGGTATGCGCCCTCCTCCTCCCCAGCCACGTTTCTGGACTGAACTAAACCCCAAACAGTGATATCAAGCCCGATAACATTCTCCTGGACCGAGGCGGTCACGTCAAGTTGACCGATTTTGGTCTCTCCACAGGCTTCCACAGACTCCATGACAACAACTACTACCAGCAGCTGCTACAGGGTCGATCTAACCGCCCCCGAGACCGCAACTCGGTCGCCATTGACCAGATCAACCTTACTGTCAGCAACCGATCCCAGATCAACGATTGGCGACGATCACGAAGATTGATGGCCTACTCCACCGTCGGTACCCCTGATTACATTGCCCCTGAAATCTTCACCGGCCATGGATACAGCTTCGACTGCGATTGGTGGTCACTGGGAACCATCATGTTTGAGTGTTTGGTCGGCTGGCCTCCTTTCTGTGCAGAGGATAGCCACGACACTTACCGCAAGATCGTCAACTGGCGACAAACCTTGTATTTCCCCGACGACATTACCCTGGGTGTTGATGCCGAGAACCTGATCCGAAGGTGAGAGAGAAGCTTTTGCACGAGCATGGGAAGTATTTTGCTAACTTGATTTGTAGCATGGTTTGCAATACCGAGAACCGTCTGGGTCGTGGTGGTGCTCATGAAATCAAGAGCCACGCCTTCTTCCGAGGTGTTGAATTCGACAGTCTGCGCCGCATCCGAGCTCCCTTCGAGCCTCGTCTTACTTCCAACATTGATACCACCTACTTCCCCACTGATGAAATCGACCAGACTGATAATGCAACTGTTCTCAAGGCTCAGGCTATGCAGCAGGGCCGTGGCCAGGTCGAGGAGTCTCCAGAGATGAGCTTGCCCTTCATCGGTTACACTTTCAAGCGTTTTGACAACAACTTCCGATAAATGCAGCTCTAGAGGAGGTTCCTTGCATGGTTTGAAGGGACGACGACAACGACCTTGTTCTGTGAACAGGATTCAAGGTGATTCGAGGGCAGCTGCCGGAGCGAAGTGGGCGGGGCAAACGTCACTGTTGAGCTGTTATCAGACGGCTGTGATGTGTAGTTTCGTATGATGAGCGGGTGATCCGTGTCTGTCAGGATCTGCTTCTCATCTATCACATCATGGGCTAGGACTTCTCATTTGCAATATATGTACGTAATCAAGCATGTGGGATGGTTGAGTTGAAAAGGGAGGCACTTTTAGACTTTGGGGAGGGCGAAGCGTGTGCTGTCTCTGGCCGTTTTATTGCCCTGGCATGTCAAAATATGAGGTCTGGACTTGCTTGTGGTTATTACAGCTTAATTTAAAAAACAAATAGCGAGTTATTCTCAAGATTTTGCGTGTGACTTTGATGCCCAAGACCCAATAACCTAACGCCTAGCCAACACGTTTTGGCACGTGTATAGTGTCATGTTCTATTTACATTGTGCTCATTATTCCAGACCCTACCGAAACAACTGAAGAAGCTCCTAGTCAGCAAAGATTCTTGTAGATTCCATTGGTTTGGTCTCGTACTGTTTGCACGTTCATTCTCGCTGGGAGACTGTAGGCTGTAATGCTTCCTAGCCGCTGAGCGTCTCGATACTGTAGTTTCCCATTCCATGGACGCTTTTTTCGCTCGTAAAGCCCAGATTCTGACTCTGAATCATCAACCTCTCTTTGGCTACCCAGTCGCTCAAGAGACTTCTTCTTTGTAATGTGTTTATCCTTGCCAGCTCCACCAGCTTTTCACTTACCGCGCGGTCAGACCAGGCGCGGCATTGAATCTCTCTTCACGCTCCGTCATGAACATGACCTGGATCCAGTACTCCTTGGCATCGGGATCCCAGAAGGCAAACTGCCGGTCCTCGCGCTTGTCGAGCTCGCGGGCGGGAATCTTGAAGCCGACCGTCTCGTAGGGCTCGGCGGCGACGAGCAGGTACTGGAAGTTCTTGTCGGGCTCCTCAACGCGCTGGGTGAAGGCGTTCATGACCTGCCACTTGGGGTTCGTGTCGGGGGTGGCGTCCGGGTACTGCAGCTGGAAGAGCAGGCCCTGCTGGCGGGTGACGGGGTCGCGGATCTTTGTGATCTTGTAGCCGGGGCGGCCGATCTTGACGACGTTGCGGCGCGCGGCAAAGCCTGCGCCAGTGACACCGACGGGGAGACCCGTTACGGGGTCGACGTTCTGCTTGCCCTCCTTCTGCTCGCGGGCGGCACGGCGGGCGAGGTTGGTCTGGTGCTTCTTGCCCTGGGTGTGGGCGAGGTAGGAGCCGTCGTTCTGATGAACGGTAAGACAGAGACGGCACTCGAAGGAGCCGACGTGGTTCTTGAAGAAGTAAGGGTCCTTGTCGAGGTCGATGGTCTCGAGGGCGAGCTTGCGCAGGCGCTCGCGACGGTCTGCGTTGGTGGCCGACTGCGACGCGACGCCGCCGCTGCCAATCTTGGAGCCTGCGCGGTTCTGGCGATCCATTGTGTACGGTTGATACAAAGGGAAGGGAGGCGCGAGTGGGTATAGGGCCGTGGTTCGACGGCGGTGGGAGGGGATGCACTTGGATGGCAAGGCTGAGGAACCAAAAGTTTGGAAGCGATGCACGAAAAGATTAGACGTAGACTTGGGAGCCAGCCTCATCAAGGCGAATGCGCTGTGGGGCTTGCTGCGGCCAATCATATTACAAGGTTCGCCAACTGGCTCTTGGGCACACGATCAAGCTCACCATCTCACAGGCTTGTTCAAGGCTTCTATGGCGATTTTAAATATAGTTATTCTCATACAAGTAATAAAATAATTTTTGAATTCACGGGTTGGTAATTGCATGTATCTCTTTGGCTTGAAGATACGAAGCCATCTCATGCCTCTAACTGGACAATGTCTCCATGTCGAGAAACAAATTCTTCCACACAGCGGATAAACCTCTCCAACTCAGACTCTGGGGTATCCAAGACTAGAGCCATGAAGCCTCGCATAACAATCCAGAAGCCTCCCTCCAGCATTTCGAACCAAAACAGCTGTCTGAGCTCAGCAATCTCTTCAACCTCGCCACCCCGCACAATGTCGCGTGTCCCATCCTTTGGGAAGTGAATGCCCAAGATGGTTCCCAATCCTGTAAAACAAATGCGTGTGCCTTTGGTCACATCGTTGAGCTTTTCTCTAAATTCCTCGCCTAACTTTGTGAACTTGGTGGCGACCTCGGGTGTGTAGACTTTAGTTAACCCCGCGTAACCTGCGTGTGTTACCAACGTGTTGTTGTTGAAGGTGCCTGAGTGTGAGAGAGCATCAGGTCGTCGAGGATCAAAAGCTGACATGACATCCGCCCGGCCGCCGAAAGCGCCGAAAGCGAGACCGCCGCCTAGGTACTTGCCAAAAGTCTTGAGGTCGGGTTTGAGATCTCGCATCTCGGCGAGTCCGTTTGGGCCGAGCCGGGAGGTCATCACCTCGTCGAGGATTAGTAGGACGCCGGCCTACTATTGTTAGCGCTTGAGGATCACATATTGCTTTTTCAAGTCCAGTTACTTGCCTTGTTAGCTGTTTCTTGAACGCCTTTTAGGAAATCCGGCTTCCCTGCTAGAGCCCCACCAGCACCTTGCATCCCCTCAATGATCACGGCAGCCACTCCCTCGCTCAAGATGGCGCTGCGGGCACTCTCAAGATCATTGTATTTTGCGACAATCCAATCTTCAGGGTCGACATTGTTGGCCCCCGGTTTGTCGCCGGCAAAGCCCAGCACAGCTCCATGGTACGCCCCACCAAAGGCGACCACTTTGCGTTTCTTAGTGAAGGCGCGCGCTGCTGCCAGAGCGTGGATATTGGCTTCCGTTCCCGAATTGGCAAACCGAACGTGCTCAAGATTGAAACGTTGACACAGCTCACGAGCAAAAATTTGTTCTTGAGGTGTAGTAGCTCCCATGTTAAGGCCAGCAGCGAGTGCACCGTTGATAGCAGAAAGGATTACGGGATTAGAGTGGCCATAAAGGGCGGCTGTGAACTCAGCCATCAAGTCTGTGTAGCTAATAAATAGTCAGTAGTGTAAATCCCAGGCAACAAACTGAGAACGTACATGTCGCCGTCTTCCGAAGTTAGCTTATACCCAGACCCGGACTTCATCGCCATAGGAAAGGGCCCATTGTATAGCACAGTTCTCGTGTTGCCCCCCGGCATGGACTTGACAGCTTCGTCATGGAGAGCTTTGGACTGCGGGTTACGTTTGATGTAACGAGCCGTTGCAGAGTCGAGGGCAGTTTCGAGACGACTGGAGAGGTCTGGAGACATATTTGTGGAAATTGCGAAAGAAAACAGTAATGTTGTATTTTTTTTTTTTTGGGCTATTGGTGAGGAGGGTGTTCAGAGTCGAGACCTGGATGCAACCCTTTTGTACTACGAGTACCAAGACAATTCACGGATGCTATTCGCTGGCGGGGCCACTTGAACCAAGCCACCGGTCGGTCTTTGTGATACGGCGTCGTGAATTATGGACCAAAGGGGCCTGGAATATTCGGGACCTAAGCTGAAAGGCCATGTATCTGCGGAATGTTCTTCAACATTTCGGGTTCCAATCCCATCGCGATGAACATGGGTGGCCTTTTCTGTTATGGTCGGGTTTCGGATTTCGGGTTCGACCCTCTGATCTTTATCGCGGAAACACCCATCAAGCCATACCAATAAGTATTGACAAGTAATTACCCACTTTGGGGCAATGCGCGATGATTCCATACCTTATGATTCTGATTAGTTAAAATTAGGCGAGGAAAATTGAATGGATCTTTGGCATCAGCGCAATAGGGCGGTCGCTACAAATGACTTCTTGGCTACAGAGTCCCGATTTCAGTAGAGAAATTACGCAAGAGTCTATCATTCTTATTTCGTAAATTATTTTCTTTCTAGTAAGCGACACCGAAAAGCGGACTGTAGCATTTCTATTTATTCATGTTCAAATGAGAGACAGAGGGAAATAAAATTGCTTTAAAAAGACCCGGAATTGAGCATGCTTTAGAACTTTTAGTTGTCGACTTCGCTATAAATCTATGTTATTTTGTCCTCAGTGTTGACAAAAAGGAAAACCCTCTACTTCGTTAATTTTTCTAAAAAATATTACTTATTTTGATCTATAAATGGCGGGTTACATTATCTCAACCCCAGTATTTGGGTGGCGCTATTTTGACTGATCGTGAAAGTATGGGTTTGAACGAGGTTGGGGCTCACCCAAATGATTTTTGGTTCAACTGCTAAATCCTCTGTCATCATTTTCAGCTGGGAAGACTAGGCTGTAGGCATACCGTGCGTTAGCCCAATGGAGGTTGTTCGTCAGCTTGGCGACCCAATCCTGGCGCACAATGAGCCGCCTTGCTTTTGGGATCAGGCTCTCCACACAGCATCTGCATGCACTTCTTCATTCTCCAGACCCTGATCAACATATCACCACAAAAAGCCTCCCAGTCTGGATGTTTTAGTTGACAATGAGTGGGCCCTCGTTCCATGGGTCAGTCAATGGCCACAACGTCCTCGCGGGCACGACTGTCGCGTCTGGAGGCGTCTTCAACGCACATTTCAACACTCCTGCGTCTCCTCCTCCGAGCAAACCATGTCGGGTGATACCATTTCCTCGCAACGAAAGCATCATAGATCGTACCGATCTCTTTGCTCGGCTGGAAGCCCTGCTGCCGCCTACCGACGAGTATACGAGCGCCGCCCTCTGGGGCCTTGGTGGATCAGGCAAAACCCAAATTGCACTTGAGTACGCCTACCGTCGATGTCGCGACCCCGCTTGCTCCGTGTTCTGGGCCCACGCCGATAACGAGACAACATTTGTACAAGATTACAAGAAGATTGCCCAAAAACTTCGGCTAGATAACAATCTTGATGGTGAAGAATTATTGGAGGCCGTGCGTGAGGGTATTGAAGCCCAGTCGCGGTGGCTCCTGGTTCTTGATAATGCGGACAATATAGAGCTCTTTGGCATAGGGGAGACCTCAGAAAAAGCACACAACCTGGTTGCTTATATTCCGAACGGCACTGCAGGGACTGTTTTATGGACAAGCCGAGACAAACAAATTAGTGGAGCTCTCGTTAGCGCACGACGAGCACTTCAGATCACGAGCATGCGAGAGACAGAAGCAAAGGCATTGCTGCAACTAGCGAGAGGCTTAAATGCTACTATTGATAAACCCCAAGATGTCATAGCACTGCTAGAGGAACTACAATTCCTCCCTTTAGCCATTTCTCAAGCAGGAGCATATATACGACGAACCTCAATTTCCATACATTCATATTTGTCAAAACTTCTGGAAGCAAAAAAGAGATGGCCCTTACTACAGCGAACACAATTTGACAGACATAGAAGACCTGGAATATCAAATAGCATCCTCGAAACTTGGACTATCTCGATAGACCTGATACAACAAGAAAGCGAGATAGCATACCATATTTTGCATACTCTCGCATATCTTGATAACCAAGGCATCTCCATGGATCTCATCTCAGCTATCGCTGCATATGGCACCAAAGGCAAGATATTAGAGGAAGATCCATCTGAGATAGATGAAAGGCTTGAAATGGCTATAACTCGTTTAACCGAGTTTTCCTTTCTGGCTGTACACATATTAGATGGCTGCGAGAAGGTCTTTGATATGCATAAACTTGTTCAAGAAGCTATACGGTACAATGTTAGCATAAAAAGGTATCAAGGGATAGAACAAAGCACAGAGCCGTCTAAATTTTGGAATAGGGACACATCATCTTTACAGAGGCAGGTCGACTTTATTAATGACGCCTGGAAAAGTAACGCAGAGCCATACTTCTCCAGTATTGCATTGCGGACTCTCTTGGATCTATTCCCAAGCGGGGAACGGGAAACTTGGGCAAAGTGCGAAAAATATCTACCTCATGCAGTGCGGGTAGGTGATTGGGCAGAACTATCTGAGAAAGAGGAGAAGGTTTCCGACCTGTTATTTCGTGTCTCAAACTACTTGTACCGATGTGGAAGATGGCGAGAGCTTGAACAAGTGGATGTGAGAGTACATGGACTACTGCTCAAAGTTTTGGGTAGAAATCATTTGAAAACAATTACAGCTATGGAAAATCTTGCTCAACTGTATGATACGCAAAACCGATACAAAGAATCCCACAGTCTCAGTTCTGAGGCACTGATACTGCGTCAGCAAATCTTGGGCGAAAAGCATCCGGATACGATTTGGGCCATGACGAATGTTGCGACCTCTTTCCATTTCCAGAGAAAATACCGTGAATCTGAGAAGATGACTCTCAAGGCCATGAGACTTCAGCGAGAAATTCTTGGAGAACGACATTTGGATACAATAGCTAGCATGGAGCATCTGGCAAGAACACAACATGAACAAGGCAAATACGAAGAATCCGAGAAGAGGCAGATTAGAGTACTGAAGGTGCGAAAGGAGGTACTTGGAGAGCGGCACCCGGAGACGATAAGGAGCATGAGATATCTTTCTTTAGCATTTCATACTCGAGGTCAGTATGAAAAAGCCGAGGCTATCGGTGCCAGAGCTTTAGAATTATCCAGAGAGATTTCCGGGGAAAAACACCCAGACACTCTTAAAGCAATGTATTCTCTAGCTAATGCTTGGTATATGCTTGGCCGTGGTGACGATGCCATTGCATTAATGGAAAAATGTTGGTTATATCGCTGTGACACATTTGGGAGTCAAGACGACAAGACAGTAAAGGCTAAGGAAAAGCTGGCAGAATGGAGAATACAATATGGCCTTGAACATTTGCATTTAGGCTAATAATACACGAGGGCCGTTTGGAGCGAGCGAGTCGCTTATGTTTATATAAATTCTAGACATTTAGTTTGAAGATGTTGATTTAATGTTTGGTTGGGTTGTATCACATGATGCTCAGTAGACACTTGCGCGGGTTAGAGAAGCGAACGAATTCAATGTGAACTAAATAACTTGTGTGACACATGCCGTGCATAGCAATACTTTGATACGTGCCATTTAGCTTGTCATCTAGTAGAGCAGAGATACAAGCACACCTCTTGTACAAGATTCGAATGCTAGATAAGGCTTGGTCCTGCTAAGCTTAGAGTCAATTAAGGAATCAAGCAGAGACAGGAATGAACTTTGGTGTTGGGGGTGTGACGTGTAGATCTTTGCAGCACATATGAATCAACACGAGCTTTTGTGGCACACGTAAGAAAATAGAGAGCTGAACTTTTTTGTATCATTTGATTGTGCTTTTCAGCTCGTTTCCCTCTGAAACATAAGGTGGCGAGCGCCTTGTGATACCACATTTAGGGTGAGGCGTATACTTGGCTTGAGCTAGCTATAGGACTATTGTTCACGGGTCAAGACAAATGCGCTAATAGTGTATAGATGGGCGCAGAACTGCCGATGAGGCTTTTAACTGCGTACGGGGGGTTTCAGCTTGTCTTATTCATTTTGAGCATCTCTTGCAGTAAGTGATGCCCTAAAAATTGGCACGAGTCTGGACTGTTGGGCATTTTTGTCACCAGCCCACACCATCCCGCATGTTCGTTCGTCCGCAGCGGGGCACCCACACGGATGCCAGAGTCCGTCGCTGCAGCCATGCGCCGGCTCCACCGGAGCTACATGTTGCCCAATCCCGGGCATCAGTTTGTTGGGCATGCCGTTGGAGTCGTGTTGGTTGATAGCCTCGCTAAGATGAGCAATATGCAGCTGTGCTTACATGTCGTATCGTGACTCGTCAGCTTGAAACATGGGTGGTTGAGCGCGTTGGTGATAATGCATGCCGACGGCATCGGCTCATACCGCAGCGCGCGCGCAGCACCTATCAGCTGATGCTGCTTATGCCGGACCTGCAGGACGAAATCCAGCTGTTGGGAGATGAGAGCATTCGAGACGGGCGGTTGTCGCATCATCTTGGTGGTGTTTATTTATAGTTGGAATTGAGCCATCTAAACTGCCGCGCCCCCTTGTTATTGATTGTTACATCTCCTTGGGCGTCGTAACTTTTGCAACTGTCTTTTTCTTTAGCATCTCTTCATCTTTATTGTATCAATGAATCATGTTTAGTTTCCTCAAAAAGCCTCAAATCGTTCTCCTCGACGGTGCTGGTGTGCCGGAGGTTACTGGATATGGAAAGCTCCACAAAGGCACCTCAAACCTAGGAGACGACGGCACTTGGAAATTTGACCTGGAAGCTGGGTTGGGCCAAAATCCCCTCAATGACGGCCATGCTCCTCGGAAATTCCCCCGCATCTCCCTCCCAGTTGGAATGATGAGAGAATCTTACGATGTCGTTGTCATTGGGACTGGATACGGTGGAGGGGTAGCTGCCAGCCGCATGGCAAGAGGCAAGCAGAGAGTCTGCGTCTTGGAGCGGGGAAAAGAGAGATGGCCTGGCGAGTTTCCCGAGACAATCGCCGATTGTGCCAAGGAAATCAGAGTGAGCGGCGAATTCGCGCCAGGTGATCGTCGGTCTATCCATGGAAGTCTTGTCGAAGGAGGCAACCCTACTGGCTTGTATCAATTCATGGTTGGGGAAGGCCAGAATGTGTACATGAGCTATGGCTTAGGTGGCACAAGTTTAGTTAATGCCAATGTTTTCCTTGAGCCTACTCCCTCAGTTCTGAGTATGGGGATTTGGCCGAAGGAGTTAAGGGGGGCTGAACACTGGACAAAATGTAACACCCATTCCATATTTGCACGCCGTAAGAACGACTATTTACTAATCTGTAATAGATTATGGCCGAGCAAGTGAAGTCCTCCAGCCGACTGAATACCCCGACAACTTCCCCGAGCTCGCCAAGGCCAAGTTGCTCAAGAAGCAGGCCGAGATTATGGGCCATGCTGATAAATGTTACCCAGTCAAGCAGACAACCTGGTTTAAAGACGGGTTGAACAGCACCGGGGTCTATATGCAGAAGAGCACACTCACAGGCATGGACGCAACTGGCATCAACGACGGGAGTAAGTCGACCACCTTGGTCAACTACATGAGTGACGCCTGGAACTGGGGCGCCGAGATCTTTTGCGAGTGCGAAGTTCGCTATGTTACTAAAGCCCCTGGTGGTGAGGGCTACATTATCTGGTTTGCCTGGCATTCTGGGAAACGAGATCGCTTCCCAAGCTTTCATGATGATCTAATGTGGATACATGCTAAAAAGTGCGTGTTCTTCGGGGCCGGATCTATTGGAACAACAGAAATATTGCTGCGAAGTCGACAGTTGGGCCTAGATATGAGCGACCAGCTGGGCAAGGAAATGAGCGGCAATGGAGACATGATGGGCTTTGGGTGAATATGCTTCTATTGATCTACTGTTTGAACTCTGAAAAGCTGACTTGGTCGAGATACAATACTGATTACGAAGCCAACTGCGTGGCAAGCCCCAACCCAACACCAGAGAATCCAGTTGGGCCGTGCATCACTTCAGTTCTGGATATACGGAGCACGGACAACCCTCTCGACGGTTTCGTCGTGCAGGATTGCGCCGTACCCATTGCCTTCACCACATTTAGCGTCACGATTATGAAATTCTTGCCAGGCATTCTAATATCTCTGTACGCACTAATTTTCGCAATCATAGTAAGACTAGGGAATTCAGTTCTTGGGCGCTTCCTTACAAATGGGAGCATTAATAGAACGCCTGTCTATCTCGTAATGTCACATGATAGTAAGTAATTTAGCATCGGACTGCCATGAATACCATAAGACTAATACTTTCAATAGGTAGCCAAGGAAATATGACACTGAAGGAGGATAGACCCGCCCTCAGTTATTCAGGCGTTGGCAGATCAGCCGCTGTCTCTCGTATTCACTCTTTTCTCGATAAGATGACAACAGGTGTTGGTGGGAAATTCATCCCTAACCCTATATGGTCATTTCTTGGAAAACAAGAGATTACTGCTCACCCGATGTTCGTGAAACCTTAAGCCTCTCACCTTGAAATTATCGTTCTGACTGTACTCAAGCGGCGGGGCTCGTGTAAGCTCTGATGGTACCGGAGGCGGGGGTGTAACGAACCACAGAGGAGAAGTTTATATCGGCAACGGCACGGAAACATATCCAGGCTTGATTGTCTGCGATGGAGCCGCCATTCCAGCTGCTGTGGGCATAAACCCATTCGCTACCATTACCGCCTTTGCGGAAAGAGCAGTTGAACTCGCTGCTGAAAACCACGGTATAGAAATTGACTTTGAAACTAAAAATGGTGAGAAGATTGACTTCTTACATCTTATCAAGATGCTTACTGTATCCGGCCAGGTACACTTGATTTATTCGGCAGCCCAGCACACCAGGTACCGCGTGATGACGCCATGGACGAACTGGCCGCCACTATTATTGAAGCCAAGAGGAACGAATATTCTGGATTGAGTTTCTCTGAAATAATGTCTGGTTACGTCCACGCTAGTCACGAAGTGGTAGATTTCGAAACTGCATCTAGACTCGCACGCAGCCGCTGTGAATCGGCCCGCCTTTTTCTGACTGTTAAGTCATGGGATGCTGACCAATGTGAGTACCTAAAAGTAATAATAATATGATATCTGCTAACTTTACTCCGAAAGTAATCAATAACCCCGACTACAGAGCAAACCTAACAGGCACCTTCAACTGTGAAGCTCTCGGCGGAACTTTCGTGATCCATCGAGGTACTTTTCAGCTCTTTAGCCAAGATACCCGACAGCCTGATACAAACAACATGGTTTATGACTTTGATATGACATCCGATAGTGGAGTCAAACTACACTTCAATGGGTACAAGGCTATTAATACGGCATCGTTCCTAAACCCCTTGAAGATTTGGGCTCAAACTACCACGCTGTATGTCAGCATCACGGATAGTACCGGTCAAATAGTTGGGCGCGGTGCGTTGAATATCCGATTGGGAGACTTTTACCGCCAACTGCGAACATTTGAGGTCACAGGGCCAACTTTGTGGTCAAGGTTGATGTCAGCTACCAACTTTCTCGCTCACTTTACAAGACAGCTCTCGATTCCATTCTTTTCTACTCTCGGACATCTTCAATTTCCAAAAGAGGAAATTGATGTCGATTTCAGAATCACTCCTCCTCGGGAAACGATCCCAGTTGTTGCATCTGACGGTGTGGTAACAACTATGTTAATGTGGGATCCAACTGAAAAAGAGCACCAGACTTCCACTACCGCTCCAACCGTTTTATTTGTCTCTGCCGCTGCACTTGACCATACGATGTATGCTCTCCCAACTATTGAAAAGAATGCAATAGACTACTTTTGCGAGGCTGGATATCGCTCATACTGTCTCACTCATCGCCTCGGTCGGACATCTACCGCTCGTGAGGGATACACACCATATGATGTACGACTGGATATCCAGGCCGCTTTGACCTATATACGAAAGGTTGAAGGAGCTCGGGGTGGCACTACAAAACCATATGTAATCGCCCATTGCGTGGGTTCCATGGCTCTCTCCTGCGGGCTACTTGATGGCACCATTGCTGCGGATTCAATGAGCGGCATCACGGCGTCTATGGTTTTCATGAACCCCAAACTTGGAAAAGTGAATGATATCATGGCTAGAGTCCCGATCAGTGTTTATCGTGGACTTGTTGGCGATTACTGGGACTGCTTCAGTAATCGCCACGACACATATTTCCAACAATTTCTCAACCAGCTTGTGCGCTTCTACCCAGTTGGAAGTGCTCGAGAGACTTGCAGATCAGTTGTCTGCCACAGAACACAGTTTGCTTTTGGCCGGTATGATATCGACAATGAAACCCCATGGGACAGGACTGTATTTTCTAATTTGTTGCCTAGGCTGTGGTCCCACGAGAATCTCAACGAAGCTACTCACCGATATGCAGACAGATTCCTGGGTGGCACTTCAATGAATTCAACAGGATGGCTCTTGAATAGCGGCAGGTCCGAGCATGTAACTGGAAACGCCACGCCATCATACGAAAGCTTAGTTACGCCTGAAAACATTAAACGCCTGAAGGGAGTACCAATTCTATTTCTTTCAGGGTCAGAAAACATGATATATACACCAGAAAATACGGATACTTCATACACTACTTTATGCAATGCTCACGGAAGGCATTGGTACGAGAGAGAGGTAATTATCGGTAGAGGGCATGCCGATGCCTGGATGGGAGCGACGGCGTATCTGGATGTTTACCCACGTGTGAGGCGACATGTGGATAAGATAATGAGAAGATAATGCGGCGTATTAACGGAAAAGAACTGTATAATAGTATCATATCGCATTTTAAGCCATATTGTCATGATCAGCTAGTTAAAGTCTGTACATGTCTGCAATTTAATATATTCCAACAAGACATAACCCCTGATTGGAACACTGTCGGAAATTTCACCAGCCATTTAACAGTAAGCATCGAAGTGTGAACTGCTTCTCTCAGAGGGGTTACTCCAATATAGTTCCCCGAGCCAGCTCCATATTGGTCCCCCACAGGAAAAAAAAACCGTCAAAAAGGCAAAAAGAGGGACTCTTGAACGGAGTTAAACCGCTTATATTGGACGAACAGGGAATCGAACCCTGGACCACTCCCAAGTGTGTTCTGACGAATTATGCTAAGGGAGTATTATACCACTAAACCATTCGCCCATTTTGATTGGTTGATGATGCCAAAGTCATGCTGATGTGGGCACACGTTGAGTGAGGATGGTGAGTTGCGTTGTCGTGATGAAAAAAAAAGAGTGGGGCTTGGGCGAGTTGAACGTCATGTTGAAGGACAAAAAAAAAGAGCCCAGGTGTGCTGGATCTGACTCAACGTGACCAAAAAAAAAGATAATGAGTGGAATTAAACCACCTGGTTTGGACGAACAGGGAATCGAACCCTGGACCACTCCCAGTTGGGATCTGTCGGACAGAACATGCTAAGGGAGTATTATACCACTAAACCATTCGCCCGTTGTGATTGGTTCCCTGAGAGCAAAGCCATCCTGATGTGCAGCGAATTGTGAGATCGCCAAGCGTGGTTCATGATGTGTACCCTGCCTGAATCATGGATCTTGGCCTTCGCCGCAATGCTCACTATCATCACCAGAATCGTAATTAGCAGGTTGAGTGAAACAACCCTCCAACAGCGGCAACCCCAGCAAGTGAGTTGTAAATATCGACTGCTTCGCGTGTTTGTGCCACATGGACTGTCACCCCTTTGCCTTCGAGGAAACTAATGGTGGCGGGGTCGACCTGAAGCTTGAGATCCATGCCACGCGATAGTACAATGGTGGTGGCGCCTTTTTGAAGGAGTTCCTCGACGTCTGCAGTCTGAATTCCTGGGTTGTGTCTGGTCCCCGTCTCGCTCCAGTCCCAAGGTCGGCCGCCACCAGGATAGAGCTTGAAGTCCTTGCTGGGTTCCAAGCCGGCGACATCAATGTTGCCCCAGGTCAAGGAAGTGATTTTGGGAGATTCATTGGTTGCCATGTCAAAGAATTTGAAGAATAAATCGATTGCGGAACTCAATATTTACAAGGTTGAAGATCAGCAGATCTTTCGTCATCGTCCATGAGTCACGTGTAGGCAGACATGAGAACCAATCGTGGCGCTAACCTGACGGCGGGGGCACCTGGATTATGTAAAAGCTGGATGTCTTCTGCTTGTCATCTTGACATTGATGGTACTGATAATTTTTTGGGGGATTTAGGTGACATACTAAACACATGCAGTCAAGATTAAAGTGCTGTTTGCTAAGACAGAAGCCAGGATGGCCTCATCAAATGCTTTGGTTGTGATCTCCATCTGCGTCTCGTGTCATTCGATTTTGATGCAGACCTTGCCTTGATGCTTGCCAGCCCATTGATATTCGAACGCCTCCTTGACTTCTTCAAGTGAAAAGACTTTTGGGTCCACCACTGGTCGCAGCTTTTCCAGATTTGCCTCAATTGCCCGGCACATTTCCTCCATCTGGAGCCTATTCCCAACCCACACGCCGCGAGCTGTGAACAAGCCCATCCAGCAGTTTAACAAACCCGGCTCAGTACCACCTTGTCCTCCAACTGACCCAACAATGCTGATGGTGCCGTCAAGTCTGAGACAAGCCACGCTCTGGTCCATCGAGGTTGGGCCTGTAACTTCAACCACATGATCGACTCCAACGCCTCCTGTCAGCTCCTTGGCTACAGTACCCCAACTGGGAGTCTCGCGATAGTTGATAATGTGATCAGCTCCAAGTCTTCTCAACAGCTCAGCTTTTTTATCGGAGCTTGTCGTGGCGATGACTCTGGCCCCGACCGCCTTTGCGAACTGCACCGCAAAAATGCTCACTCCACCTGTACCTTGCGTAAGAACCCATTGACCAGCTGTGACTAGTTTTCCGGGAAGACCAAACAAAGCATTCCAGGCAGTCAACCCAGCACAGCTTAGTGTTGCGGCTTCAATGTAGCTTAGCCCCTTCGGCATTGCCACCAGCCCTTGTTCATCAAAAAGTCCAATGGAACGGAATGTACCATCAAGTGACGCGCCAAGACCCGACATCAATGTGCGAGGATTCATTGATCCCGCGATGTGCTGCTGGTTAATTATTGTCACAACTTCATCACCGGGTTGAAATCGCGTGACGTTCTTGCCGATGGCTAAGACGATTCCAGCTCCATCAGAACCGGGGACGATATTCTGCTTAAGAGGCCAAGGGTATCCTCCTTGAGAAATTATAAGATCACGGTACTAAATTGTTTGGTAAGCTTTGATTAACAATAAACCGCTTGGAAACCATACATTGACTGAAGCTCCATGGACTGTTTTCTCGTTAGCCACTGGCTTGCTGTGAAGTATTTTGAAAAAATGCCAAAACTCACTTCGAACCATTACCTGACTGTCACCGACCTCTGGTATATCTTTCTCACTATATACCAAAGAATCAAATCCTTTTGTATCAACAAGGTTCCATTGCTTTGTGGTCTTGGGAATAGGTTGAGACATGGTAATATCATGGATGCCACGAAGGTGAAAATCACTAACCAGAAAATGTTGGAGAAATAAGGAAAAGTCGCGACCGGATTTCATCTATTGATATGAACTATTTATATTTGATTTATAATTAATTTGAATCCTTTCGCTTTTCACACCATCACATTATTGTGAGTCTCATTGGTAAGCAGAAATCGAACGATCCCCACCAACATCAGAATGATAACGTTATACTCGTGGGGCACGGCACGATCACCATAATAGACGAGAGACAAACAGAGATAAGTAAAATAAATAAATAAATAAACTAGGCCTGGAGAGACAATTAAAATATTTTTGAGAAGTAAAATCACTAGAATATTAGAAATCGATAGTGTTTGTTGGGTGTAGGGTAATCCTTTTTCTCGAATACTCTTGCAGCGTTTGGCCAACGCGAACTCAATTCAAGAGAAATTGCGACTTCATCCTTATGGGCTTGTGGAATATGATAACCACCCGATGTCAACAAAAATTAAAGATATCCTCAATCCCAACAGCCTTCACTCCGCATTTCACCCAAACAACTGCCAAAAAGAAAAGCCAATGCGGTTTGTGTGGATCGAACACACGACCTTCAGATAACGAATTCCCGAAGTTTCACTTCAGTCTGACGCTCTCCCAACTGAGCTAAACCCGCTGATTGGTTGAAAGAATGTCGGCTTCTTTATCATTTTGTCCCTGGTACTCATGATTGTGCCATATCGATCATTGGCATGAACCCAGTGGTTCACTAACATATCTCCACTTTGGCAGAGGTCGTCAATTACACAATGGCACGTAATAAGCGCGATTATTGAATGTTGATATGAATAGATAGCTTTCAGCATTTAGCCGGAATTATCAGTAGGCCTTCTGTTTGCCTAACACGCAACAGCATCTAGTGTGCGCGGGAAATATCCGCAAGACCTCCAACGTTGACATCCCCCCAGACTTCATTCTGGATTCGTTGGCTGAGCTGGACCTCAGTCTCGTCAAACTTATCTCCAAACACAGCCGATATTTCTTCGAGGGATTTGTTCGAAGTTTCCGGTACGAGGAAGTATGAAAACACAGCCGCCGCAAGGCAGAACATTCCAAAGAATAAATAGGTTCCCCATCCAAGCTTGATCATCATTTCGGGAACGATGACACCAATGATGAAATTTGCGAACCAATTCATTGCTGTTCCAGCACCGACTCCCTTTGCTCGCTTTGCAACAGTAAAGACTTCGGCGGGGAGCGTCCATGCAAGGGGTCCGTAGGAAACACCAAAGAAAAAGACATACAAGTCTAGGAAGAAAGGATGGATTAGCCGTTGTACATCGGAAATAGAATAGAAGAAATTTCACTCACAAACCATAGTCACTCCAACCCACCCTGCAGCTCTGTGATTTTCCCAGTCTTTGCTGTATGCTTTCATCAACCCAGCCATGATGAGGTGCGGAATAGCCATGGCAATAGCACCGTAAATTGCTAGCTTTCGACGCCCAATCTTGTCAAGAAACAAAAAGGTTGGGACGTTGCCGGCTAATTGACAAATGTTCACGATGCCGGAGAGAATCAGCTTCATATTTCCGGTCTGACCCAGAGCCGCAAAGAAAGTTGGAGCATAGTACACAAATGCATTAATGCCGGAAAACTGTTGGAAGAACGAGATGCCAACTGAGATTGCAGTGCGCTTGATGTACTTGGGGCGAAACAAATCAACCCACTGCATCAACTCGACCACAAGGCCGTTCTGTGATGAATGCTCATGGGCGATGACTGCTTTTTGGAACCGGGCTTCGAAAATGATTCCCTTCCATTCCGCAACAACTCGCTCATCTGTTTCGGGCAGACGTCTAAGCTTAGAAAGACTCTCCAAAGCTTCCTGTTCGCGACCTCGCAGAGCCAGCCATCTCGGCGAGAATGGGAATAAGTGTATTCCAATTCCGACGACTAGCGCTGGTGCCATTTGCAGAGCAAATGGAAGACGGAACGCCCATTCACCCTGCATTTCCTTGGTTCCGTAGGTAATCCAATATGAAATAATAGCACCAATGACGATACTAACAGCCTCAAGGACCAGAAGTGAACCGCGCAAGTTTGCTGGAGCAATCTCAGAAATGTAGAGTGGAGCACCCATGGCTAGTGTACCCACGCCAACACCTCCAATAGTTCGACCCACGACGAGAGTCGCATAGTTGTGGGCTGCAGTCTGAATAATAGCACCGACACAAAAGAAGAAGGTAGCAACTGTAAGAGCCCATTTTCGAGAAATACGGTCGGCTAGATATGGAAGAAATAAACAACCAAGAAATGCGCCAAGCTCCAACATGGCCGTCATGAAACCACTATTGAAGCCGTAATGCGGGTTATCTGGTTGAACCTGGGGGAAAGCATTGTAAAATTGTTCCATATTCAGGATCAGAGAAATGACGCCTTGATCTATACAGTAGTTAGGTTAGTTATATCCTAAGCCCCGAGTCAAATTCAGTTCTTCAAGAACGAACCATAGCCAAATGAAAAGCCACCACATGAGGCCAAGGCACAAGCACCAAGGACAAATGGAGACCGAAATATGCCGACAAAGCCATTTTCATCGTAAGCCTCCACTTCTACATGTTTCACATCCTCAATAACTTCATGATGTATTGGATCTGGATCCTTATGGACAATGTCAGCCATCATGGGCAAGGAAAGAAAATCAAACGTTTGACGACGATGACTTGGAAGAAGCTGTCAGATATTATTCAAATAAAGTCAAAGAGAGATATCAACAGCGAGGGAGAGTATTTATAAGTGGAATTTCGCGAACTATCATGCTTTGATATGTTTACACAGGGCATGGGTGGATGTCCGTAGAGAGTTGCCCTGCAGAACCCAGAGGGCAACTTTACGGTTTACCGCCGGCTATGGACGGCCGTCGCGACGAATGAGCTGTATCCATAGCGGACTGAGTGATAATTTAACTCTTGGATTAGCCTTGATACGAAAAACAAGGGGGATTCACGATATGGGGTATTCGCGGAGTCTGGGGTATGGGGTATGGGGTAATAGGCCGGGGTTTGGGGAAATGGCCAGCCAATGTTGCTACTCTACAAAGTCTGGCTGGACGATTTCTCGAGAAATTGGTGTGATGCGTGAGATGGATATTCCAAATGCGGGCATGTTTCCCCGGGTCTAGTGTTTGTGGTGCTATGTCTGTGTACTGATTCGTCACCAATGCGCGCTTTATCCACTCACCGCGGGGACTGCGACCCTGGTTGGGGTCATTGTGGGGTTTCCTTTCTCGACTGCTTCTGGTAATTCAGACAGTGATAACGGCTTTAAGAGCTCGGGATTCTTGCTACTTAATGGATCATGCTGGAATCCTTTTCCATATGTCCCACTTTTGCCCATTCTGAGGAGAGGAGAGGGGGCAGACATCAGCATTGATGGCCTGTTCCCGGGATTTACATTATCCGGCATGACAAGTTGAACCGATTTGTCCTTTTCAACGACAGAACAAAGAGAAACAGCCCAGAGGATCTCACCCATGTGGACTTCGACTTGAAAAACAGAGTATTAGAGTAAGTTTTGGCTGGGACAAGAACTTAATCAGGACCCTTTAGGACAGGATACAGTTTTCAACAAGCTGCAATCGAACACTCACATGGTTTTTGAAGAAAAATGACCTCTTTGGGTCATCAAACCCATCGAATTTTTGTGATAAATCTTGGAGTCATGTTAAGAAATTGGCATGTATGGGTGTTTTTGGTATTCATCCTGATCGTCAGTGGGTTGGAATAGCTTGGTTGGGGAACTACCATTTGATAGTGTACTGCGACAAAGGTTTTCTATCAAGGTTCATAAAGGCATCTGAAGGTTGTACCAAGGCAACAGGAAAGTTAATGATCATAAAGAAGAATCTTCTTTGGCTCAGTAAGTCTTAGATATAAATAAAAATAATGCACATCCCATTCCAGTTGCTCGTCTCATTTCTTCTTGCCCCCTCGATCAGATACTGCGACATGGAGTCCCTTTTGATATCTTGGTTGATCCCAATTTCAGACATTGCAAGTTATATCGCTTTACCTTGCGCATGGGTCGAGGCAATTATCTTCCGGATGCTTCGACTCCGTACTACTACCGGTTTTCGCATGTTTCCTCCTCCAGAGATCATCCCTGATGAGCCCAAAGTCGCAGGTTTAATGCACGCCTTTGGTTTGCTTATCATAATGTTCATACCATATTTAGTGTCTTCGGACCAACGTGAGAATGGAAGAGGAATGCTTGGGATTATTCTTCACCCGTTGACCAGAAGGACTAACCAATATGTGGCCTATATCATCATGTTTGCACGAGTTTGGCTGGCTATGGCTTGGGTAAATGCAACAAATGTCCAGCTTATGACCGAAGACTACGCTTGGAACCATTCTTGGAAGCTTGGCTGTACGTTCCTTATTCTGTTACGGAACTAATACCATATTCACTAGATGACGTCAACATTCTGGCTTGATCTCCCGGACATCAGGTCGATCAGCTTGGCCCGCCAGCATCGAAATCCAGGTAACAGCTAGATGGATCTGTGCACAATTGGCCAAAAACACCAAAGAAATAAGGACACTACTAGACTGGTCGAAGATGGTTGCTGTACTGTTGACTTCATCAGGGTTGGTCAAAACATCATCGAACTATTGTGGTTACCGCCTGTAGGAGCAAGCAATAAAACCTATAAGAGACCCTGGATAGGACACAAAAAGAAATTTTAACACGGCCTGTGATAGTGTCAAACTGGATGGATCGATGTGTTGGACGAGTAATGTGAACATTGTGCCTTGCCGGAAGGCACGTTGAGTTGTGCAGAGGACGAAGTCGCTGAGGGAGAAGGAACGGCCGATGGACTTCGGTCTCGAAAGAAGGTGCCAAGTCTCTCTGAGCCTACTCAAAGGTTATGCTCGCCGAGAACTTGGAAGGCTTTGAGTTTTGTCTTTAGTTCAATTTCGGCTGGTGTGATGTATTAGATTGGGCTGAGTTGTTCCTCTTTTGTGAGGGTGGTGCGATATCAGCTCGGGTTGGGAATGCGGCTGCTTCACCCGAGTTTGTCCTCAAGTGACGGTGTGCAGGAAAGGGGCTATCGCACCCGTTCCGTTTACAAAAGTATCAATAACAGTTTGGAAACCAACATCATATACAAGATCGTCCATCATCTCAGGGCTAATTCGGCGCAGGACTTGAAGATGCGCTGTCAGGAACGATCATCCGTGTGACTCACTCACACTACAGCGCGACGCAAGAAGTTTTGGTCGCAATCATGATGTAGAAAGTCACAATGGTATATGTTTTCATGGCTTGATATGTACAATTCACCCCTGTGATTTCCATACCTTTAGCAGCCTGGAACTCAACCGCCCGAAGATATCAATCTGATAGTAAAGGAAAGAAAGTAAATAAATGACAAAACGTCATAAATAAAATCACTTATTTAGTTTATTGATATAACATTTATTTATTTAAAATTTGGCTGGAGGATGGCGGGAAAAGGTAGAGGGGGTATAATCTTTCAGGGATTGTACTGGAGATCCAACATGCAGCTGCCTGAACCACGAAGGAAGTTCAGCAACGAAAAGAACAAAAAAAACATACAACAGCAGGGATTCGCTGGTCGTCACCGACCCAACTACTAGTCCGCCCCTCATCGGCTTATCTATGGGAGAGCGGACGGGATCCCGAGTTTTCCGATGGGTATGGTCGTATGTACCAGAGGCTTTCGCGATTTAGCTTATGTCCTCGCATTTTTGTGGCCCACAACAGCCACAAAATTTCTTTCACCACCCAGTGGGGCTAAAGGCGGTGTACCCAAACAGCCGGCAGAATCGACATCCCACCTAATTTTTTTTATCAAGCAAAAAAATCCGTTTTGATCAACTCTGAGAGGCCGAGTTAGCCAGTATTGTCATATTAAAACTGCACCACAATGGCCGGCTCAATCAACAAACCCAAGAGTAAGTCTCGGAAATGGGTTCTTTGCCTCTTAATTACATGACCCCATTTATTAATTCAATGATACAGAGCCCAAGTCCAAGCGCGGAACCACTCGCCTTCGTCACAAGATCGAGAAGGCCTCAGCCGCCAAGCAAAGAAAGCAGCGCAAGCTCGCAAAGAAGAACCCGGAATGGCGTTCCAAGCTAAAGAAGGATCCTGGTATCCCCAATCTGTTTCCTTACAAGGAGAAGCTCCTCCAGGAAATTGAGGAAAAGCGCATGAAAAAGGCCGAGGAGGTGCAGAAGCGAAAAGAGGAGGCAAAGGCGGCCAAAGCAGCCAAGACGGGTGTCAACAAGGATGCTGAGGTCATGGAGGACGCCGAGGTTGAGGAGGGCGATATTGATGACATGAATGACGAAGACATGGACGAGGAGGTCGACGAGTCGAACCCCATGGCTGCTCTCATTGCTAGTGCTCGAGCCGCTGCAGCCAAGTACGACCGCCAATTGGCTGCCGACGACGACGACGAGATGGATGAAGATGACGACAGCGAAGGCTCCGATAACGAGCGTGGTGGTGAAATGTCTGTTGGCCAGGCTACCTCGCGAAAAACCTATGACAAGGTGTTCAAGCAGGTTGTTGAGCAGGCTGATGTCGTTCTCTACGTTCTCGATGCCCGCGATCCCGAGGCCACTCGTTCTCGTGAAGTCGAGCGCAGCGTCATGGCTGCCGCCTCTGGAGGCAAGCGATTGATCCTTATCCTCAACAAGGTGGATTTGATCCCTCCCAAGGTCCTCCACGACTGGCTCATCTACCTTCGCCGCTACTTCCCAACCCTGCCTCTCAGGGCCTCCAGCGCCGCCTCCAACGCCCACACCTTTAACCACCGCGATGTGACCGTTCAGAGCACTTCGACTGCTCTCTTCAAAGCTCTGAAGAGTTTTGCTGCTACCCGGCAATTGAAGCGTGCCGTGTCGGTCGGTGTTATCGGTTATCCCAACGTGGGTAAGAGTTCCGTTATCAACGCTCTTCTCTCGAGGATGAGCGGTAAGGGCGGTAGCTCATCGAGGGCATGCCCTGCCGGCGCTGAGGCTGGTGTTACGACAAGCATCCGCTCTGTCAAGATCGACAGCAAGCTCACCCTGCTCGATTCGCCGGGTGTTGTGTTCCCATCTTCCTCTTCCATCCAGGCTGGCGGCCTTGTGTCCTTGAAGAACGCCACGGAAGCACATGCCCACCTCGTCCTTCTCAACGCTGTGCCTCCCAAACAAATTGACGACCCCATTCCTGCAGTGTCTCTCCTTCTCAAGCGTCTCTCTTCATCTCCTGAACTGTTGGAGAAGCTAACCGGCGTTTACGATATCCCAGCTCTGATGCCCAGCCGCACTGATGGAGACACCACAACCGACTTCCTTGTCCAGGTCGCTCGCAAGCGTGGTCGCATTGGAAGGGGTGGTATCCCTAACATTAACGCAGCTGCCATGACCGTCATTACTGACTGGCGCGATGGCCGTATCCAGGGCTGGGTTGAGCCTCCCGCCCTGCCTGTGGAGTCCAGCACATCTTCTGCTAAGCCTGCTGTGAAGAACGCGGGAGAGGATGAGGTTGCTCCCGACCAGAAGCAAATCGTTACCGAGTGGGCTGCTGAGTTCAAGCTGGAAGGCCTGTGGGGCGATGACAGTGCTGCTGATGGCAACGGTGATGCTATGGAACAGTAGGAGAAAAAAAGGCGGTTGTCGGTTCTTCATGACGGTCGGTACATGATTTGTTCATAGGAAAGTAAGGCGTTCCAAGGTTGGTTAGTAATGCGGATTCAAACCGCGCATATACACTTCATATAAACATTCTATTTCCTAACTCCTATCTTCTTTTTCACTGTAAATCTTCAATGCCATGTGACTATGATTCCCGAACTGAACATGCTGCATTATCTATGACTCCAGTAATTCCATCTTAACACCCCTCTTGCCCGTTGCCTCGTCTTTCTCGTCCTGGACCCTAACCTTGACCTTTTGAAAGAGCTCCACCTTGATCTCCCTGCTGCCTTTGGTCGTGAGAGTGTACGTCTCAGCATCAAAGTCGGCTTCAGGCTCAGTTTCGGCGAGATCCCTGAGGCGAATCAGACCTTCAATACCGAACCGAGGAACCAACACGACGAAACCGTTGCTGAAAATCTTCATTACAAAGGCCTCTTCCTCAGCAACCTTGCCCTTAAGAGCCTGGCCGACATAATATGCAATACTTGCACGGCCCGCCATTTGGGCATTGCGATGGCGCACGTTGATGTTCTTGCAGACGGCCTCGAGACGACCACGGCTGCGAACAGTTGGGTGTACAGCTTCATAGCCAATCGAGGCAGCAAGCTGGCGATGGGCAAGTAGATCGGCATAACGACGAATGGGAGAGGTGAAGTGCGTGTAAATCTCAGATGCAAGACCGTAATGGCGGAATTCAGGATAGGCTTGAGTGCCTGAGCAGAAGTATTCGGCACTCATCATGCAGCGAGTGGCCATGATTCGAACGAGGGTGTTGAAAAATGGGTTGTTTTCGTCAACACATTGATCAAGAGAATCTGCAAGTGCTTTGCTTGAGTCAGTGCGCAGCTCCAGGCCACGCTTGGTACGAAGCTGATTAGCAAGCTCGTCAAAGTTGGTCTTGGGAGGAGCGCCGTGGCGACGAAGGATAGCGGTTTGAGGGAACGCGTCGTAGATTTTGGCGGCAACGCTCACATTGGCGAAAAGCATGAATTCCTCAACAAGTGAGTTCGTATCAAGAAGCTCCTTTGTCTTCACGTCGATGGGGTCCGACGTTTCGGACTCAGTTTGGACCTTGACTTCGGGAGAAGACAGGCTGAGGGCTCCGGCATCCATTCGCTTCTTCTTCAACTTCTTGGAAAGGGCAAGCAGCATGCGCATTCCATTTGTGAGGTCGTCTTGCTGAGAATCATCATCGATTCTAAGTTGAGCTTGTTCGTAGCTGAACGCCTCGCGAGATTTGATGACCGACTTAGTGAAGCGGACATTGACAATATCGGCACTTTCGTTAAGTTCCCAGAGCACAGAGAATGCATAACGCTCTACATACGGCTTGAGAGAGCAGAGATCTGTTCCGAGAAGAGGTGGAAGCATGTCAATTCGTTTGTCGACAAGGTAGACAGTTGTGCCTCGGATACTGGCTTCCGTGTCCATCGCGTTGGCTGGTTTGACGAAGTGTGAAACATCGGCGATATGAACACCCACTTCAAAATTTCCGTTGGGCAATTTTCTAGCATGGAGGGCGTCATCGATATCTTGACAGCCAGGAGGATCAATGCTGCAAATAAGAAGTCCTCTCAAGTCTTCTCTGTCTCGCCAACCTGGATCGTCAGTGGTGGCCGGCACCTTCCAATCATGGCCTTCCTTGGGAAGACAATCAAGGACAGTCTTTGGGAACGGCCGATATTGGACGTCCCATTCGAGCAGCAATGCCTCGGTCTCGGCTGCTTTTGTCTCTAGCTCTCCTAAAGATCGTACGAAATGGCCAACAGGATGCCTCGAGTCACGTTCCCAGGAGTCGATGGCAACCAAGAGTCGCTTGCCCAAAAGCTCCGAAACTTGTCGCGTACGCAGACGGATTTTGGGAATTTTCTTGTCCATGGGAATGAGGAAAACATTGTCCTGTTTGCGCCCCTGGCCCGAAGCTTTGCTGGCAGATGAGGGATCGATGTGACCAACGTACTGGCGCCAGTTGCGCTTAATGACACCTACAACCTTTGCGGTTGGCTGTGGACGGCTTTCGGATGTGCTCTTTTGGGTTTTCTTGACTTGCTCCTGGAGAGCTTTTCGCTCCTTTTCAGATACAAAGTCCTGGCCTTCCTCGGCATCGGCATTCTCATTCTTGGTAATGGAATCTTCCTCGATAATCTTGGTCGACGGCTCCTTCCACTGTTCTTGGGGAAGGACCTCGACCACAACAACGTCGCCATCAATCGCTCGGTTGATGTTCTCCCGCCCAAGAACTAGCAGTGGCTTAGGGAATGCTGGGACCTTGATGGATCCTTCAAGGTAGTTGTATGGAGAAACGTTGAAGATTCCCTGATGCATCAGGCCGGCCTTGACACCAGTCATCATCTTTGATAGAGTGAAATATTCGGGATAGAGCATTTGGCCGGGTTTTTTGAACCCTCCTTGGTTTTGCGATTCAGCAACCAGGTCGAGAAGTCTTTCTCCATCTTCAAGCCCACTGACATAATCTCTGAGAGAAGCTGCGTGGAGGCCATCCTCCTTGGCTTTTCGAAGGTTATCTTGATCGTCACTGAGCATCACCACAACCGGTACCTTTTTGGCCTTTGTCTGGGTCAAGTGCTCTCCATACCACTTTACAGCCTGTCGGACAGCTCGATCATTTCGGTCATTGACAGACTCATTGGGTTCCCGCCGAATAAAGGTTTCCAGTCTAAAGTCGTTGAAGAAGACGTAGAATCTCTTGTCCTCGCTCTTGGTCAAACCTACTAGCCGGTTGTAAAGAGGCAAGGACCGGTTGCGCAGTTCTTCCAAAACAGTCTGAAGAATGATGACGTCGTAGAAACTTGAGCTTTGCTCAAAAAGATCCATGGCGTTCAACAACGCATTTGTGTCAGGGACCAAGTAGTGCCCTTGGGGGAATTCCTTCGTGCCTGCAGGTTTGTCCGAAAGGACGAATGGCTGGGCTACCCAGTTGTTAGTATATTATCAAAAAGGAGACAGGCTTCTATACTTGCCTTCCTGTGCTGCGTTCCTCGGCACATGCTGGAGACAGGCCTTGCAGAGCTTGGAGGAGCATGGGATGTCGGTTCGAAGGTAGACTTCTCGCACAATTTTCTGGACCTTGCCGCTCCGAGTCGAGCGGACGTAAACTTTGCTCGAAATGTTTGACGCTAACGCGTCGACATCCTGTGTCCGCTTCAGGCTGGTCATTTTGGCCTGCTTTCCTCCCTCACTGCAAAGGCGATTCAATATGAGGATGATGAAAACGTTGATGGGGTTTGCATCAAAAGCAGCTAGTGCAGTTCTTATCGATATGGGATTTCCAGGGACCGAAAATTAACTGCCAACACCGAATCCACTAGAATTATGAGTTTGGGCAGGATTAACTTCGACTTTCCCCTTCTAGCTGATAAATTGCTTCCCTCTGCTTTGAAATGAAGCTCATTTTGGGTGTTCTGGAACTTTGCTTTGATATCACATGACTGGGTTGGATGATCACGTGATATGACTAATCATTCTTCACCAATCTGGGCCATTGTATGAGGCTTCAGCGCTTTGTGCTTTACAAGAAGTTGTGATATTTTCCAAATCGCGATAGCATTCGAAACAATAACCGGTTAATTCATAGGAATTTGTAACAACTCTTTTGTAGTTGATGATACTACTTCTACTTGTTTTGCCACGTCGAAAGTTGCCCTCCACCAGCATCAGCTGAACTGGACAAGTTCCAGTTGCCGACTGGAAAAATCATTTGCTAAAACATGTTAGAAAATGGTGTTTTTATCACCATAGCAATCACCTTTTGCAGTATTGGGGATGATGCTGACGGGTTTGGTAGTCTCATTAACTTTTGACGTTCTATCGCCCATGCCTTGGCGGGTGCGTTTGACAAACGTAGGCCCTGCAAGGGTTCCAAGAGGGGACAGACAGAATCCCCAGGGTGACGCGTTCCTTGTTCAGAGCTCTAGGGCCAAGTGGTCTCTACCACCATGGATCGAGGCTCATTGTGGCGAAGTATTTGGCAATATGTGCCATGCTATCCCCGCAGTGGGTGCGTTGGGACTTTTTCGTTGATAGTGTACTTCGCGCCACTGTTGTCAGATGTTCGTGTATGGTGAACTGTTAGTGTGGCAGGAGTAACGAAGCACTTCGCTCTTGTCTCACGTCGCTGGCATTTTCACGAATAGCAGCACTCGAGTTAGACATGCCAGGCAAGCTTTGCTCGATTACGAAATCTGTAGTGATCAGGAGTTCCAAGATGAGGTTAGTTTATCGAATAAGTCTGGGCGTACGATTGACAAAATGGCGATTCCGAACTGGGTCGTTTCATAGGTCAACTTGAGGAGGGCAGTGTTGCCACTTGCAGACACTAACATGAGAACAGCCGTTGGGTTACGTCCGGGAAGGATCAAATGTTCCTGGACGTTGAGGTCTCCCAGCTGCCTCGGCGTTTTGACCCATTACCTCCCATCACATGGTCACCGAATAATTGAATGCTGGTTAACCCCACGACTTCAATGTGGCATGGATAACTTCAAGAACAAGACACCTTGGGTCTTGCGGACTGGCGATGCTACATCACTGCTGCAGGCCGAAGGTTCAGGAATAGCGCCCGCAGTCTTGATGCACGAGAAGCCACACTGCCATCTTGGTGGGAATATGGTGCAAGTCTTGCTTTACTAGCCATGTTTAGATTTCGGCCGGTTATTGAAGTCATCCGGCTCATTCGGAGGCAACACAATAACGCACTTGCAACGACGTGCCTTCTAGTGGTGTGTACTAATTGGCCCCATGTGCGTCCTGGTGGGCTCTGTTGCCGGCCTCATGATGCCTCCAACTACGGTAGCCAGTGGGATAGCGCGAATAAGCACCTCGGAGGACTCTGAGGCGTCCAAACCTGCAGGGTTCTCGTGGAGGCCGCACATCCTAACCTCTTCTGACGACTCACAAGGCTTCCACGCGGAGCATGTCTTGAATCTGGACACCACCACAACCACCTCTTGACTTCGCCTAACAGTGGATCCTGGCAACCACTGACGCGGAGCTGCAGGTAGCTATGACTTGCATTGTTCTCTGGAAAGATTTGAAGAGATGGTCACATGGCTGCTACAGTATGTAAACGCCCTGCCGAGGGCCATACCCGGAATGAAACGCACAAGCCCATCTAGGCAGGGCTGATGCTGCACCAAAGTTGGTGGTCGACCAGAACGGTCCAGCAATTGATAGACCAGAATGGGACAATCGGGACTGATGGAGCCTGCTTACACCGCGCGGGGCTGAATTCGAAAGAATCGGATCAAACGGGCTTCATGTTGCATATTCAGCTACAGGGCCCATTTCGGTTAACATCTTGTGGGAATTTTGCTTGGCACGAGAGTTAGATCGATTAGCCTATTTTCACCGGGCAGGATTATCTTCACATCTTGCAGCAACCGAATCGGCCGAGAGGCGTTGGCTTGCACCGCAAATCAGGATACCTTGACATGCGCTTTTGATGCATGGCATCCGCCTGTGGGTTCTATTGATTATCATTCTCGGCAGGCTGCCTCTTTTGGACATTCCTCGACGGCTGGCGGCCAATACCCAAGGTCAGGTTTCAGCTGTGGCGGCGGAACTCATGTCACCGACGGTCAGAACTCGGAGGAGAAGACCAATCATGACCAAGGTGACCATGCTCTCGAGCTTGGGTCCGCGGTTGCAGTCACGAACATCCCTGCAGCCTACCTTAAACCCCACGGAATGACACGGCCGGCGCAGAGATGCGATGCCAGCCGGGTAGAAAAGGTCTCGACTAATATTGAGCCAGCCATTACGGGCGCTGATAACTATGGAGAAGAAGCTGCTCATGCAGCCGGATTGCCCATATGGCACAGTCGAGTCAGGGACGTGCGCGAGGGATGGAGTCTCTTTGGTTGAAGCTTTACATGGCATCCACACTTGACGAGTTGAGCAAATGCCCATCAGCAGCCGGAGCGTCGAGATTTGCACTCACGGGCAGAGATATCCGTGCCATCTCGTCGGGCCTCCTAGGGGCCCGCATGGCATTGCCGCGCACCAGTTGTTGGCTTGGAATTGACGCTTGGCGAGCAGCTTGCTGGATGCAGGCGCCCTGGCCGGAAGAGAAGCTGTTTGGTGCGCACCATGCATGCCACTTGAGAAGCAGCAGTGGAGCCGGAGCTGCACCTGGCTGGCCATGGAAAGTCTCATCGTGCCTCAGTCTGGTTATCCAAGCTCTGCAGTGGTAGCCGGCTCTCGTCCTAGTCGCTTACATACAAAGTGCCATTTTACGCCCGGGAATATGGATGTTGGTAACATCTCACATTGGCGTGGCTGCGACCGGTGAGCAGTGCTTCTGGGGCCGGATGCTGATCCATGTGACGGCAAGGGCAGAAGCAAGTTGCTGAATCGGGAAACCCATGACGCTGGGTTGTCTGCTGAACCCAGGATCTTTACGAAGCGACCCCCAAAGAGCTTGATACCGCAGCGCGTCTGGGAAAGGCTCACGGGGTCGCGATTAGCGTGCGACATGCATCTAAGGTGCAAGGAAAATCCGGAAGATGCAGGACATTTTGATGGACGACAAGAGCGCGCGGGTCGAGGATGCTAGGCAAGCCAACCTGACTGCAGTCTGACCTCATCTGCACCGCATATACTCAAAGAGGACGAGCTACGAAGATGAGGGGCTGCGCTAGAGCTTGGAACCCATGTTTCCCAGAGAACGACGCGAGACCTATGGGGTTGACCCGCTGCCATTTGAAATCTGGGCGTCGGGGTGCTATTTGATTACAGCACGTTTACAGAGCTCCCTGCGCATAATTCACACCCATCCGGCTTCCAAGGAACAACTTCTCGAATTGGCGTTTTTTTTTTTCTTTCTCTCTCAGGAACCGGGAGCGGCCGCCTTAGTACGCGCGGTAGGCATGATGTGAATTTTCTCTAGTACAAATCACCTGTACGGTTTAGTAATTCTCTTGCCCAGGACGCGGACTTATTTCTCATCTTGTTAGTGCGAGACTGCGATGAGGGGTCTCATGGGGATACACCGCCCTCTAACAAGCGACTCCTACGGTATCTAGTCAAGGTCGCTGAAGAGGGGTTCGGCTGTGGGCTTTGACCGCATTCTGCACATAGCGTCCACATTGGTCAGGCAGGCCAGGTGGGCATGGGTCTGGGGACGAGGGGCGAGACAAGCCTGCGGCACCAAACAGGCCCCAGAAGATGCTCATTCAAGCTGGCGCAGGGTCAACATGATTGGTTCTGCTACCTAGACAAAGAGAGAGTGGCCTTGCTTGGTATCACAAGACGACGCACCTGGCTGGAGGTTGAGGAAGCCTGACAGGGATGGGCATCAGGGCGATGCAATGCGGCCCCATTTTTCTGGAGCAAGTATGATCTATTTTCAGTAGGATCGCGTTTGGGAGTGAAAGCAAAACGACAAGCAGGCCTCTCGATGACTCAAAGGTACGATGAAGTTCCGGTGAGGAAGAACCGGCAAGGTCGGAGACGGCGGACTAGGAAAATGATGATTCGAGGCAATGCCGAGGTGGATAATTAATTGGGGCTAGCATCAAGAACAGCAACAAGGTTTCACAGCCGACGGAGCGTCTACCCGAAGAACTCAAAGCGGCGGCAGGTCGTCATCTCATACGACGCCAACGAGCCATTATTAGGATGAGGCGATCAACATGGCCTACCACCTGTTCCAGTAGGTGACGGTTTTTGTGAGTCACCAGGTGCTCATGGGGAGCGGCTGGGCCCACAAGAGACGCACAAAGAGAGATGTAATGATGGGCATCTCGCCGAGAAACATGGTATAGTGAGCATGATAATGGAAACGGTGAGGTAAAGTAGGAAACGGATAGGTAGAGAACAAAGCACTCCAAGGAGGGGTGCTAACCTCGTGGCGGGGCAGTTAGCGTTGCGCCAGAAGCGCCGCCGCGGAGTGCAGCGTGCGTTAATCGCTAGAGCCACCCACGGTCTGGTCAGTAGCGTATAACTGGGACGCGATGGAAGATTGTGGCTTGATGGTTCGCGAGTCTGGGATGGGAGTCTTTGGGAGTCGTTGGGCAAAGCTAAGGCTGTAAAGTGGGTTGAGGTCAAAGCATCACGAGGGCGAGTCGATCGTCACGTCGAATGGATCCAAGACAAGACCCATCAGCGGGCCATGTTTCTCGCGTATCTCGTCTGGACGACTAATCCAAGGAAAATGGGTGTTGGAGGGAGGGAGGTCAATCGAGAAGGACCATTCGCTGACCGTGGCATTGGTTAGCCCGTTTCCGGTGGAGGCACGGCGACCAGACGGGATGGTGATGCATGGCATTGACATGGGAACCCATGGCGGACTCTGGGGGAGCCACTAGGGCGCGCATGGCAAGTATGGCCATGTCTCGCTGAGGCGACCAGTGGCGGGTGGGCTGTGGCTTCTCGCATTTCTTTTTCTTTTTCGTTGTCTGAAATGTGTGTCTGATATCTGGCATTTGCGCGTGCTGGGAAGAGAAGGGATGGACGCACGCGGGAGCTGTGCGTGAGCGGGGACGGACGGGGACGGATGGTGGTGGTGGTGGTGGCAGTGGTGGTGGTGGACGTCTGGGGTTTTGGGGCGATCGTTCCCGCACCTCCCCAACTCCCCCCCAAATTGCAGAGCTTGTTGATCTGCCTGGGCCTGTGGGTGTGAATGGCGCGCCGGGCAGGTCGACATCGACAGGGACATGGGTGTGACGGGCGCCGGGCTGCCGAGTCCTTGTTTGCTTGTGAATGGCAGGCAAACATGCATTGCATTGATATCTACATCCATGAATGGACACGGCACAGGAAGTCAACGAGACGGCCAGTTTGGTTTGGTTGCGAGCCATTCCACGCGCCATAGTCTCCTCCTCGGGCCCATAGACCTCCATCCTGCCATGCAGTCTTTGATGCTAACTCGTTAGGATCTCTCCGGAGCTTCTGCGCCAGGCGAGCCAGGGCTCTTTGGGCTCGGAGCTCCCTGGAGCTGTGGCGCCAACCTGGGTGACGAGCGGAAATGTTAGGCGCATGGCTGGCATTAGCGCCACCTAGCGGCATCGCATCACTGTTGATGGCATCCCGCCGTTCCAACGTCGGTCTTGTTTTGCATCGTGGGTTTTCCAACGGGGGATCCGCCAAGAGCTCCAATGACGCCGTTCAATATTCACTAACTCACACTACACTCACTCACGACTTGATCACAAGCGGTCAAGCACGAGGGCCTGGAACCTAGAGATAAAGAACGAGAGTCAACAGCTGAGGGGGGAGCAGCAAAGTAGGCCAACCAGAGGATTGACATTTGAGGCCACTCACACCAAAACCAAGGAGCCTCTTTTATCAGACCTATTAGGTTCCGTCTCAATGTGGCCCAATGAATTCATCAGACCATTTGAGGCTGGCGCTAAACGATAACTTGGATTCTTAGGCGCGACTTATACGACATGGAGCAGTCTCGACAGCGCAACGGCGAACTGCGTGTCACAGCGCCTCAAACAACGTCGAGCGCCCGTTTGGCAGCATCGCAGATAAGTTTTGGCAAGGGATGGTGGGCCCAGATGCTCTCTCCTGAACCGGATCGCCGAAGGAGGCTTAGATGTAGCTGTGGGAGGCATGCGATGGGCAAGACATGTACAGAAACAAAGGGCAAGGCGAGACAGTCCAGTCAAATGCGAGACAACACGCTCGCCGTCTTGATAGGCGGCCACCGGCCCTAAGCCATCTGCGGATGGAGACTCGCTAGGATGTTTTTCCTTATTCCTCGGTGTGCAGATTCTGTGACGAGTAGGCTTGCATCAAGCCCTGACCGAGTGAAAATGTCAGAGTCCCAACTTGGCCGTCTTTCGTGGCCATCCGTTCTGGGTGCGACGCAGGCCGGGATGCGGGGGGAGAGTGCAAGTGCAGACTCAGCGTCGCACAGGGCCAGAAGAGTACGTCGCGATCGCAGGGGTGGAACAGCGATCCGGGGTTTGTCGTCGTAGATTCCCGGCAGGCCTTTTTTTTTTACTTTTTGTTTGTCACTATACCCGCTGTTTAGGGGGTGTTTTACATTTTGATCCCCAGGCCCGGACATGCTATTGAGCAAAGCTCCCTCGTTCAATATACAGCCATTACATGCCATGACGAAATCACAACCCTGGCCTTTTTTAGCTCTGAATGCACGGTTGCACGACAAGACACAAAGCAACGAGGGATGGAGAGGAATAACTCGCAGGTTGCCCCCGTCACACGAACACAGCACGGTGCGACACCCAGACCCGGCGTCGCGGATCGGGTTCACCATATAGAATAGCTCCAATCATGAACCAACAAGAACAACGGATTCCGGTGAGGGGCTAAGGAAAAAAAAGCAAATGCAGGTGCATCAATCAAAGATCACGACGAGGCTTTTTTTTTTTCTTTTTTCGGCCAAGTGTCTGGTAAGGAATAGAGCGGGAGAGAAAAAAGTGAGACCCTTTGTCCCAAACCGTCATGTTAATGAGATGGGCGTCAGGCATGGTACATGTTCCGTGTGCCCGACTCGTCTGGAGAGTGACACAAATGACCTTTAATAGGTAATAGATGCAAAGACATGGCTTGTCGTGAGGTTAATGGGCAAAGTTCCAATGACGGACTCAGCAGACTGGAGCGTCCGGGACACATGGGCATCTGGCATTGATTGATACCTTGTCGCAGCTAGAAGCACGGGCAAAAATTAAGTGGTTTATCTTTTTCGTCGTTGCAGGGGGGTGGAAGCTGACATTGATGACGCCGGATCCATGTTGGTGTCATTCATGCTCGTGCCTTGGCTTTTGGGATGCAGGATACATGCTCATGCTGATGCTCGGGTTCAACCAACCACAGCAACCGGCCAACCAGTTTTGTTCCTTATTCCCCGGTCGGGACGGGGATGGGTAGGATTGCCTCTAGTTTTGCATCTATTCACTCGATTGATTGCGCAAAGTTGCGGGCGGACGGGCGGCGGCGGCGCAGGAGGGCTTCTATCCAGGATTGCAGGCAGCAGAAAAGTGCAGCGGCGGGAGGCAGTGGTTGGCGGCGGCAACGAGCACGCCCCCTCCCCGGAGCACGACTAGATAATTGATTGCATGTAAGGATTCGAAGACGCGGTGATTTGAGGGCTAAATTCCAAGTGACGTCCTGGGACAGAATGAAACCCATGCGAGGGGTCTAGATTCGCGCAAGCCGACAGGGCCTGGAGGGGAGCTCCCCTTTGCGGCACCCGGCTGGCATTTCGGGTCACTCTCAGTCACTCGCTCACTCTTTTTTTTTATCTTTTCTTTTTGGGTTTCTTGATGCCGTATACTTGTTTGTTTGCCCTGGCCGCCATATCCCGCATATGGCCCATCCGTATCACTTTGGTTAGGCGCTCATCTACAGATAAAGCTACCTCGACCCGCTGTGAACTAAAGATACGACGCCGCCTCGTGTTTATCATATCATCATGCCGTGGTCGATTTCGCCACGCTTCTTCTTTGTCATGTTTTCCATTTTTGGATGCTGAGCTCACGAGGTGCATGGGTGCAGGGCATTTCCGTCGACATTGCCATCCCGCTCACTTCCTCTTCCGAGTCTTATTCTTCCTATTGCTCTTCTTACTCTCTCTTGGTGCCCGCTAGCGCACGCTTTTCGCCGTTCACTCCCCAAGCCTTCACACCCCTAGGCTAACGAAGAGCTATCCTGGCCGGCGCACCCCCCCCTCCTTGCTCCCTCGCTAGACGTGTCCCAACCCCGGTCTTGTCTTGCGTCCATCTCCACCCCATGCTCGCTCTGAACATGTTTTCCTCATGCTGGGCTTGATCGGCTTGCGCCATCGCAGCCAACCATGCTTCGTCATCCGTCTCCCTCCATCCGCGCCGCTGCCATTCAAACGGCGACCCCTCCGGCTTGCTTGCTGGGGGCCCCTCCACCCTCCATCGCATCGAGCCTATTCCCCCCCCCTCCATCTAAACCATCCATTATTCAATTCAAACCCATCCATTCATCCCCATCCCATCCCCCCAGCTCAAGGCAGCCTCTTCGTCCCACTCCTCCTCCCTCTCTAACCATCGCCGCGGTGCCTTCAAACCCCATCACAGCGATCTTCGTTCGTGCGTCCCCCGCTGTTCTACTGCTTCCTGCCGCTGGGCGCACTAGACCCCATTTTTGCCCCCCATCCACAAGACCCATCCATCCATCTTGACGACCTACATACCTTGCCAATCTACTGCCATCTTCAACTTCACTTCAAAGCCTGCTGCCAATCTTGCGCGCCTCTCAGCCTCGGGAGGCCTTCGTCCACGAAGAAGCAAGCAAGCAAGCAAGCAAGAAAAAGAAACAAGGCGCGCCCGCCTACAGTCTTCCTGCGCGCATCCGCTTTTGCCTTCTTCCTTTTTCCCAACCCCTCCGCCGGCAGCATCGGGCAGAAGCGCAACGGTCATATTTCTGCTGGGTCCATCTTTTGCGGGGACTGCGCGCACGCGCTCTCAGGTCGCCCACTGCCCTTCGTTAGGCTTGGCTTTTGCACATCGTCATCGCCCGCCATCGCATTGCATCACCGCAAGGAAGGAAAAAAAAAAAAAAAAAAGCCAAAAACGTCCCGCTCTTCTATTCTATTTCAATTCGCAATATATCTGTCGCGCATAAACGTGCGTCGCAGTCCGCCATCACCGTCTGTGCTGCGCCGGAGCTTGATCTCGAGCCTTGCGCTACAGACCACAGACGCAACAGGAACTGGCTCGCTTGGAACGAACCCTCGTTTCGGTTCGACAGACACACACACTCACACACGCGCTACGCACACTACACAGGCTGCACACCTCCACCTCGGGAACCGGGGCTTGGGTTTTTGTCATATCGACCAGCTTTCTCCACATTCACGCGGCCCTCGGTCGCATTGCACCTCGCAGCCCTCCCAGCAGTCCACTCGGTCACTTGTCCACCCACCCTGTCGTCTCCGCCGCCTCCGCCGCGCCGCCGACGCCTCCGCTCTCACTGGCCCGCACTGCAGACCTTGGCTGGCCTGGCCCTGCCCTGTCTGTCCTGCCTTGCCTTGCCTTGCCTTAGCAAACCTACCTCCCGGGTCTTGGTCTGGCCGCTGGCTTCTTTAGTTCCCTGTCGTACCGTTGTCTGTCACTGCCGCGCTATCTGGCTCTGACTGACTGGACCGACTGGGGTGTCCGCTTCGATTTTTGAAATTTTTCTTTTTTCTTGCTTATAACCCTACCACCTCGTTCTCGGCTGCTGTCGCGACCGCCACAGCCACTTGAGCCATTCCGCTCCCACATTCCCATCACCTTTTTCGCCCACTAGCTTTTTGGCACCTTGGCACTACCCACTATCCGCCGCCGCACTACCAACTGCGCGTGCGTGCCATTGCCCGCTTAGCTCCAGCGCTGCTAGTCGCTACTACAAGGGCTGCTGCTCGTGCACCACGGGCCACCAAGGGACCCCCCCGGTGCACCGCCGCCCACTGCCCTGCTCGCTACCTACAGTATACTACTGCAACATTCCCACCCCCATCGCAAACCCGTCCCATCCACCATCCATCACCATCGTCCATCCATCCACCACCGCGATCCATCCACTACCACTACCACCACCTTTGGCCGCCAACCGCTTCACACCCGCTGCTCCAAATCGTCCAACCCTCCATCTCCGAACTCGACACGCGCTCAAAGACCCTCACCGTCGCGCGCAACCGCTGTTTCGCCCTGCCCGCCTGTGAATTACCCTCGTCGCCCTCGTCGCACAACGCGCTTCGCGCCCGCCGCATCCCACTCCATCACCAAGCCAAGGTAAACCCATCCACCCAGACATCCATCTGCAGTCCCCCGTTACCCGTTCCCGTCAACTCCTGCCCCCCGTTGCTCTTCCTTTGCTCTCGCAGCCTTGCGTTGCGTTGAATTCTGTTCGTTGCCTTGCCCCTCGCTGTGCCTGCTTCTTCGCACACTTCCCGCTCGTCGCCGCTTCTGCCGCCCTCCACACGACGACGCATGCCATCCTCAACCCGCTCCGCCTGCGCCTGGCCCCAACTTTGGATCCACGACTTCAACGCCTGACCTCGAGCTGCGCGAACCCTACTCGAGCTTTGGCCCTAACCGGCCGAGTCCCCATCTTGCTGCTCCAGCCGGGTTCTGCTCCCCACCACCCACGGCTCTCTTAAACCCAGCATCGTCATCCCGCACCTTGACGCGCCATTGCCTGGCGGCCAACCACATGCGCGATTGACACTACTCTCCCGCTTCTCCAACCTTGGGGTTCCCCTCAGTCCAAACATCTCTCGACACGTTGCCATCACCATCATTGTCGTCGCCTTCCTCGTCGCTATTGTTTAGCCTGGACGTTCTGTCATGTACTCCGCCCAGCGAAGCGGCGTTGATAGTGCGACGATCAATCCCGCCGCCCTCAGTTCGCCTGGTAAGTTCTATCATTTCTATTTTGCGATCCGCTGGTCGCGCCCACCCCTCTTCGGCAATCGCATCCCACCCATTCCTTCGCTTGCTCCGCCTGTCGCTATTCAGCGTCGGTACTTGCGAAAAAAGCTCTTGGGATATATCTCTTTTTGCCGCGCACCTCATGAAAGAGCTGCGACGCTTGTCAAGCTTGGAGCTGAGCTCCCTCATGTTTGCGATCCAGCGCGCGCCCTCTTTTGGGCGTCGCAGCTGCCAGCTGCCTCGCAATTTATTTTGCAAATGCTAATTCAGCTTCAAATCACAGATCCTCCCCATCGCGGCCTCAAGCGCAGTCGGACCCCGGATCTCTACGAGTCGCCACAACCCGGTGATGACGGTATGTCGGAGTGGAGCCTGTGTAGCCCGGCGCTGCACTGCGCATCGCGGTGCGCTGCCGCGACGCGCCGGTTGCGACGTCCCGCGATACTGGCTCTGACTACGATTCCGTGTTACATGTCTTTTTTCGTGCTACACTGCTATCTACACAACCATGCACACTGCACTACTACACTGACAATCGAAGAACTCCCGCTGACCAACTTTATCTCTCTTGCAGGTGACTCGAAACCGCTTCGCAAACGCAGCAGGCCTATGAAACCAAGTACCGCGGGGAGCATCTCCGAAGCTCCCGGCCAGACAGGAACCGCAAACATGCCCCAAACGATCCCCCCTCCCCAGACACCGCAGTCGCAGAGCACAACTCTGCCTGCGCAAGCGACTCCCGCATATACCACACCGACACAGACCGCGGCCCCTCCCAAAACCACGCCGACCAAGTCGACACTCAAAGCGCTTCCCACCGTCCGAGACCACACCACCGATCAGCTGAATTCGACCGGCGATGAATACCTCCCAAGAGAGATTGACGAGTTTGGCGAGAAGAAGGTGTCAGGCAACGGCACACTCCAGGGAGGCCGGGAGTACAAGTGCAGAACTTTCCTCGTCCCCAACCGAGGCGACAAGCTTTTCATGCTAGCTACCGAATGCGCCAGGGTGCTAGGCTATCGAGACTCGTACCTGTTGTTTAACAAGAACAGGTCGCTGTACAAGATTATCGCCAGCCAGGCCGAGAAGGACGACCTTGTCCAGCAGGAGATTCTTCCGTTTTCTTACCGTTCCAGGCAAATCGCAATTGTTACCGCCCGGTCCATGTTCCGACAATTTGGCAGCCGTGTCATTGTCAATGGACGAAGAGTTCGCGACGACTACTGGGAAACCAAGGCCCGCAAGCAAGGCTTTACCGAAGCTGATCTCGCCGGAGAGAAGCGACCCGGCGCCACCAAGGCTAGAGAGGCTGCCGAAGCCGCGCAGAACAACGTTCTGCTCAGTGGTGCTCCGCACCCCGAGATTGTCTACAGTAACACACCAGGACCATTCCCAGGCCCTCCGCAGCCGCACCTTGTCCAGCCAGGTATGATTGGACCACCACCAGGAAGCACAACAAGAATGCCAGGATTGACACTTGGACCAGACCTCAGTGACTCCAGGACGCGCGGTGACTACTCCGGAATCCTCAAGGGAGGACCTCGACAGGAGATTACCGGCCCTGCTTACCAAGACCAGACCCGGCCTTCGCCTCTCGGCGATCTCAGCGCTCAAGCCCACCACGCCGCCGAGTTCAACCGATCCGTCACGCAGCAGCGCAACATGCGCGGTGACTATATCCAGGAAATCTGGCGACGACCCCACGAGCAGCCCGCGTCCAACCTGACCCAGCAGCAGCCCGTGGCTTCAAGCGAGAGCACCACCGCTCCTACCAGCCGACCCTCGCACTCACCTCATACTGCCGCAACAGGCATGTCCCAGCCAGGATTGGTATCCTCACAGAGTCCGCAGATGATGATGACGACGGCGCCCTACACTCAGTCGATCAGCGCCCAGAGCAGCCTGACACAGGCGCCTATGAGAGGTATGGCCCACTCTCCTCCTACGTCGCACGCAAGCATCCGACCAACACCTTCTCTCCCAGGCTCGAGCAGCTCCATGTCTCAAGGCAGCGGCAGCTACAATTATCAGTCCGGCCAGAGCATGTGGCCGCAGACGCCTCAGACGCCCCAGCAACACAGCTACGGCAGCTATACCACACAGGCTCAGTCGGCACACCCCTCGCAGTCGCCAGCATCCCACCTGCGGCAGCCGAGCTCGGGTCAGATGCAGCCCAACATGCAGTTCCCCGCCATGGGAGGCATGCAGTACGGCGCTGGACAGAGCATGTATCCCGCCGACCAGACACCTCGGCAGTACATGCCCCAGAGTGCGTCTGGAGGTCCCGCTGTGACACAGGCCTGGTCAGGCCAGCAGCATTCACCCGCGCAGCAGTGGTGGGCTCCTGGCCAGCAGCCTCAATGAACAAGCAAGAGTTCTTCTGCGCTGAATGACATGACCGGATGATTTGACTACGATTGCTTCGTGTTGCTATTTTGTTCTGCTCTTTCGCACTGACGGGTATTCGACCTAATCACGTCTCTTTTTTATCCTTTTTTTCCTATTCCTATATATTCTTTGCAGTCGGGAGACTCTGATCCTCTCTTTGGTCCGAACCCCCCCTTCAGTGTTTCTGGATACCCAAGCATACAGAATGGTGGAGAGGCTATGTGCTTTTTTGGACCGAGTCCATTGAAACTGCGTGTAGCATTTGGACTGGATGGAATAGAGGAGTCGGGGGAATTGGAACACGGGTTTTTGTCGGGCTCGAATTGATTCATTTTTGTGCCTTTGATTTTTTTCCTCTGCCTCTTTTTTTTTTTTTTTCTTGTTTCTTTTTTACTATATCGGAAAGGGGAGGGACGGGGTCAAGCATGGCTCTCATGACACCAGGGTTATTATCTTTACCGTTCGCTTCTTCTGCTCATGTTTTTGAGGCATCTTCGGGTTTTGGAAGTCAATTTGTTCAACGCGTTTCGCGAGGATGCGGTTTATCGGCGGTTCGCTTGTGCGTTCCTGGCGGCCATTTGCATCTTGATATTGCATGGCATCTTTTACCGGGCTTTTTTTGATACCACGTCACCTCTTCAATTCGTTCTTCTCCTCGACACTTTTCATCATTGGCATTGGAACTGCGTTCCATTATCGGATGAACCTCTCGTCCCTTTATTTCAGCATCACTGTCGGCGGAGCCTAGGACTCTTTGGAGGCAGGTGTGATATTGAGGGATACCACGCGCAACTGGGCAGGCTTCTGTTGGCATTTCACGGGCGTAACCAAGCCCGCGACTTGATGGCGTTGCCGAACCTAGCATGGGTTTGGAGGGTCATGGACTATGTTCCATCGTGTAGCGATGGTTCTTTGCTTGAATTTGGTTCTCGGTACTGATAGTTGGTCGCTGCTATGAGATCTTTTCTTCATCGCTATATCATTTTTGTTGTGTATGGGTGGGCATGTGGTTCTTGGTCCCTGGGGTTTGTCGCGAGAGAGGTTGGCATTGGGATGGGTTGGTTGGGTCAGGCAATACGGAATTCACCTTTTCATATTTTCGAATGCAGTTATTTTGTCCTCTTGATGTCTTTTTCTATTATCTTTTTTTTACTTTTGCAGAACGGTTCGTCGTCGATTTGTTTACATGTATCCAGGCGATACAAATGATAGGAGGTCTACTGAATTTAATGGTGCTGAACCCTCTTAAACTATCTATCTACTCTACTCTACTCTACCCCCAAGTCTTGACAGCATACTACGAATAGATGACAAGCGGCTTTGACATGCTAACATGATTGGCGACTTGATTTGACTTGTGCAACCAACCTGCCACTTGTTCGTTCCACGTTCTAATCCGCCTTCCCCTCCCGGCTATCCCAATACATTCACATCAATAAGCCCTTGATTTCCTGTTGTAACACAACAGTCCTTGCCATGCCCTTCCTCCGGCCGGTTCTCTCCCGACCCGACCTTGCACCCTGGCTTTTAACCGCTGCGGCCGGTTTTGAATCAGGCAAGTCGGAAGCGGAACGCGGAAATTGCTTCTTCGTGTTGGGAGAAACAGCGCAACACGTTCTCGTATATATGCATGTATTGCATGCTCAGGCCAGACGTGCTCCTTCTGTTCGATCATTATTGCCATGGTTTACAGAATGCTTTGACCTCGGAACTCGGGCTGCGTCGTGCCAGCACAACGATGGCTGAATGCCAAGAGAGGGGAGGGGGAAGGGGCTGGCAGGTCTGCAGGAGCGGCATGTGCTACGTTTGATGCGAAATGACATGTCCGTCCATCGAGCGGTTGCTTACGGGCTGAGGTGTTATCGTGGTGGTGCGGCAAGCCAAATGGCGAACAATGGCAGTGACAAGAAATGGTTGGTAATATGTAATACGGTCTGTAGGCAGTCGTAAATGTGGCATCTATGATGGCCCGGCCAAGCCAAGGGCATGTGTATTGTTAACTCAATCACTCTCATCCCCGTCCAACGCCTCGTCCGCATCGTCTCTCCCTTGCTTCTCCTCTAGAGCATCCTGCGTCTCATCTCCGCTTGCTTCGGCCTCTTCCTCCTCGTCTTCTTCCTCCTCCTCATCCTCGTTCTCATCGTCGTCCTCTGGCACTGCCTCCTCCTCCTCAGTATCGGCATCGTCTTCCTCGGCCTCGGGAGCAGCCGTGGGGTCGACGCGGGCACGCTTGGTGCGGGGTCCCGAAGCCTCAGACGCAATAGTAGTGTCACCATCAGCCTCGGCGTGCGACGTGTCCGCCATGTCAGTGTCTGCGCCGTCAGACTTCTTGGCACGCACCTTTTGGCGGTACGAGGTACGCTTCTCCGTCTGGATTGCATTAAATTCTAGAGAAAGGGTCAGTGTGAAAAAAGGACAGCGCTTTCGAGGAATACCAGCTTCGTGGTTGTAAATTTAAGAAATGAAAGGTGACTCTCTTTAAGTTGAAGAAAGTGTCCAAAACCAAAGGAAGCGTAGGGGGAAACATACTCGCAAACTCAGCTTCTAGGGGTCCGCGAAGAAACCCGAATTCAGTATCCTCAAGAGCCTTGAAGACATCCGCTGGGGAGACTGTCTTTTTCCCAGCACCGAGAGTATTTTCATTGGCGCTGTAACAAAATGTCAGTTGGAATCCTCGGCGGGAGCATTGGCGTTACGTACTGTGAAGCCAAGTAGCTGATGAAGACAGTGGCGCTGTTACTCAGGGCCAGGATGGCATTTCCCTGAATCTGAGTGTTTGGCGGCAACACGCCCTTGGACAGTCTTGTTATTATCGACTTGGGTAGTGTGAGGTCCTTGTCGTCGATCCGTCAGCAAGCAAATCAATCACATCACATCACATCACACCATGGCAAGTGCTCACCTCGATTGCGACGGCATCATCGTGGCCCTTTGACTTGTCCTTTTCCTTATCTTTTTCTTTTTCCTTTTCCTTATCCTTGTCTTTCTCTTTCTCTTTATCCTTGTCCTTTTCTTTTTCTTTTTCCTTGTCCTTCTTTTCAGCTGGCGCAGCCGCCGGTGATGGCTCAACGGCGGGTGTTGCGTCGGCGGGCGTCGAGCTCGACGACTCCTTGGGCTGTGCGTCCTCCACGGGGGCGAAGCGGGCAGTTGTCACGTCGCTTTTGCGCGACGTGGACTTGCGTGGAGGCATGGCTGAGTGGCAGTAGTGAGGCGGTGGATAAGTGTAGAGTGGTGGTGAGTTGTGGATAGGGTCCAAAGGGGTCCAATAAGGGAGGCTCTGCGGGGACAGCGGCCTAAAGCGCCCCGAATAGCGAGAGCAGAGACGATTTTGCAGCGATTTCCACGAGCCTCGGGCGTCAACAGACGCGTCTGAGCTGAGAGCAGCCTGCTCAATTGATGGCGATGACCACTCGGCCAATCCGCGCTAGCTACCAAGGGGCTCTCCCGATGCGGTCCCCCAGCTACGGCAACCAGACGAGCCCTCTCGATGCCGTCCAGTAATTGATGCGTCCCAGTGCTCTGCAGCAGTCTTGACGGCGGTTGTGGGCGGGACAAGAGCAGCGGCAGGCGTTTGGTGATAATGGCTTTTAGTGTAGCAAAGTTGACCTTGAGGTGAGAAGAAGCGCGCGCCTGTGGTCTGTGTGGGTGGGTGTCGGACGCGATGCCCCGCTGTGAGTGGGTGGAAAGCGCGTTAAGTGGCACACACACACGCCAACGTCCGTCTCAATTACATGGTTGGCATTTTTCGATCATCGGAGGGAGCCTCAGAAAAAGGTGAGTACTTGATTTCAAGTATTTGATGGTGCAATTACTGCACCAAAAAAACGGGTAGCGCATTTTCTTACAAGTATCTGCATTGAGTTATATAAGCCGAGGGGTAGTGTCTTACACCAATGCAACGAATTACATTTCACAGTCCCAACCAACAGCCAACTTGAAATCTTTGTTCTTCAATCACCTCTGACCACCACCCAGGAACGTCTCAACAACAACAAACTCCCATTATTCATCACCAAGACTCAGACTGCCATGTACCTGGATAAAATTTAATGCTCTGTTCAAGTTACACAAGTTAAGAATGCACAATTGTTTTACAGTTGATGTTGCAGATTGATTATAATTGCAGTAGGCAGAAAACAGCCAAGTGCATATGCACCTCCAAAACAAGATGCAACAAGATGCAACATGCCAATTTTGTCCTATTTCAACAGCATCAGTGTCTTGACCTTGTTGATGCTACCCCAACACAATGTCCTGCAACGGTCATCCCGACTGGCTTGACACAATCGTGTTCTTTGTCAATCACACACCCTCCCCATCCCCCCTCTCCTCCCCCTCTCATATCGTGTATATTGCTCATGCTACTCATCTTGTCCCTGCCATCCCATCGTCGCCGCACCACTATATCGGGCGCCTACTGTCACATTGGCAATTAATCTTGTTAATCAAACTCCCAGTCTCCTTCGCGGCTCAGTAACCTCCCTACACGCCACCCCGATGGCCGTGTGATGTGATTCAACGCGCGGTCCCCCTCCCAAGCGCCATGTCTACACGTCATCTCCCCTCAGCCGGGCGCACACGGACAACGGATATTGCAGATTGCCGTGCCGCCCCGTACGGGAAATGGGATTCGTGGGGAGAACGAGGAGGGGGAGGGAGGAATCGGAGATGGATTGTGCACAAAGCTTCATCGAGAAATTGCCCAAGGGAACATCAATACCCGGCTGACACGCCAAGAGATGCTGCAAGTGTTCCTTCGAGGTTCGAGACACCTTAGCCGGCAACCTCGGGGATTGAATGGATCGACTCGGGACCCGAGAAAGATAACGCCGAAAGGGAAGCCGTCGCGAGTCCCACCCTCTCTCTCTTTTGCTCCTCCTCATTGTTTTGGCATTTTCCCGCTCATCGCCATCACGGCCTCATTCTCGCGCTCCTTCGGCATTGATCAAGAAGCTCTCAGACCTCGAGGCAATTTCACAGCCCACACCATCCCCAATGCAATTTGACAGAATAAGTACAAAGTACTTCGTAAAAAAAATTATTACGAGTTAAAAAAGCTAGGCTCTAGAACGGCCGCAGCCATGATCGGTCTATCGACGGCCTCGATGGCCTGCAGCCACGAAACAGTCCATTCAAAGCCACCGCCCCAGTCTGCCCGTCCGCCCGCGACAGAATATGCACCTTCTCGTCGACTCAAATTGACTTCTATCGCCCCATAACCCGCAACATTTTCCCATTCGGGCTTGACGTTGGTGGTGCTTGCTTCTTCGTCCGGCAGTTCCCGCGTGGGGCTTGCCCTGTTTCACAGTTGGATCCCCACCGTAGAACCTCGAGTCTTTATGGGATAACATCTGTCAAAATGCATTTTAGGTCCTGGCGCAATTGGGGGCTGCATACGCTCCATACTCATACCTACTGTACTGAGGGACCGTACTGTACTGCTGAGGGCTGTGCGATCCGGTCCGGTCCATATGGAAGCGTCGTGGCAAATTCTTGGAATCAACAGTCTTGTTTATTTGCTTTGCTTATTGAACTTTTATTGATGTCGGCGCTTAGGCTGAGGAAACCCTGCGTTTCCTCGCTGCTAATGCCATTTCTGTCTGTTTCTGTCTGTCTGTGCTGAGTCTTGTATATTTGCAGCTGTCAAATCCAGGGACCATCACTTGGCCCTCTTCAACGGCTGTCATCCATGCAGAGGCCATTAAGAGGCCTCTGCCCTTCTCAAACCCCTTGCTCTAAAACCATCATGACACTCGGTACAACAAAGAAAAACAAGGAAAATTCTCAGGGTATATCCGTCATTAAACAGGGGCAAGTCATCTAATCCTAGCCATTGGTCTCGCAAGACCAGCCCTATTGCAAACTTCCATTCTCGACAAGGGCAAAACAACTGGACATTGTCATTTTAAAAGAGAGGTCATAGAAAGAACGTATATTGTGCGCATATGTAGGTTGCGCTGTTGTGTATTTATGTATGAATGCTTGAGTGCATGCGTACATGTTATCGGTGTCCTCTGTATATCAGAGCAGGGCAGACTCTTCCGAGCCAACTGATGGGACGGATTAATTCCAAATGTTCTCATTGGTGACTATTGTGTGCACCGAGTCCATCATAATCTCGTCCCTGGCCCCTGGTGCGTCTGAAACACGTCGGGGATCACCTTGGCCCCGCACTTGTTGTAGTGTAGGCTGATCAGAGGGGCCGATCAGGGTGAAACAGGCCGTTGTTGCTGTCAAACCCATCATTACTGGTCTGTGATGTCAGATCAGTCGACATAGTAAATGTCGGTAAGTGAAAAGTGTAGGCACTCGTTCCATCGCTCGCCGCATCTTCAGCCAATAGCACGGCCAATCTCCGACTTGCGAATCAAAGGTCGAGGGGAGAGGCCACCAAGATAAACCTCATCATCAAAGGACATGCGAGGCGGCGTCGAAATTGAGTGACCACGCTTTTGTCGTCGCATATCAAGGGATTGGTTGCCCCGGGGTAGATAATCGCTTGACATGCGGGTCAAGGTGCGTTCAGGCTGATATCCATGCCAAGGATCATGATGGCCAGGGGTGCTGATGGTGCTGCTGCGAGTGCTGCGAGTGCGACTCTGGCGAGAAGAGGGTGGGAGCTTAGCGAGGCGAGAGGGTTGGCGCTTGAGGGGAGGGATGTAGGCATCGTCTCCTTGAACGGTTTCGTCAGTGAGGCCAGGGCGTGAGTTGGGTGCACGGGCAAGGACAGGTGTGACGGGCATGTCTACACTGCGCTTGTGCTTGATGCTATGGGAGTTCAGTTCCTCCGAAGCTCGCGGGTGTCCATTGTGATAAATGATAACACTGGGTGGTTTTCGGATAGAAGTTGAGCTCTGCTGGCGCTTGTGCTGTCGGTTCAGTGGCTGGCATTCATCTTGATTGTTAGAATCAATAATGGGAGCCTTCTCATCTCCTCTCTCGGTCCTCCATGACTCAATCTCTTCATCATCGATTGGAGTGATGCCTCTCTTGAAAAGAAAGCGGCGGCGTTGGCGAGAGCGACGGCGATAGATGACCAGGGCGAGAATGCCGATGGCGGTTACTGGGATCGCAGTCGCCAGAACAATGATGAGAATCTTAACTTCGGTATCGTTCATGGTCACTGTTCCATCTCGGGGAAAAAACTCAATGCTAATTGGGTTGGTTCGTAATTGGGTGTTGGGTGAGGAGACCTGGTCCTGCCGTCCAACAAAGTCGCAGACCAGTAGGTTCTAAGAGCGAAAGAGGATTGGTGATGGAGAGTGAGTCCACGATTTGTCGAATCGTAGACTTAACTTGCTCAGCAAGATCACCGTGAGTGGGTGCGTGACTTCGAGTCGAGGTGGTTAACTGAAGTAATCGTGTTAGTATGGTGCTCTGATTTTTTTTTAAGTGAGTGATGAAAGTCAGGTGTGAGATGAGATGATGAGGGTGCCCAATAAGACAATAAGTCTGCTGTGGTGCTTTACTCATCTGGTTCATGCCACCAGTTCCAAATTGATTTTATCTTTGCTTCTTGTAATTGCTTCTTGGTGGTTGGGATCAACCAGACGAAGCAATTATTCGGGAAGATCAAGACAATCCTCATTTGAGGGTGGTACATGAACGAGACAGGCAGCAACACCAAGGGCCGCGGGCTCTGATAGCAAGGCAGGAAGACGTGATGTGCATTGTGATTGTGGGATGATATAGGCATATGCTGACGATATAAGGCAAGGAAACCAACATTCGAAGCCGGCGAATAGGTCACAAACAGAAACCAGTCCGGACAATGGCAACCTGACTCGACTTGGAGCAAGCTGCTTGACAAGAGGTGAAGTGAAGAAGACGTTGTAAGGCGATGATGAACTCCCGCTGGACCTGCCGTCCTTCAAGGTCCGGAATCTGGGAACAAGGAGGGCGATGGGATATCAGCCAGGCACGGAACGCCCTGGGGATAGCAGAGCCGAACAAAGGCGGGAGCTGCGGAGGGATGGGGAAGGCTTGAAGCTATATAGGGACTGGGGGCCATGCGGGAGCTCTTGGGCTGGACTGGGGGACGAGAAAGAGGGACATGGGGGAGTGAGAGCCCCAGTCGGCCGGGGGTATGCAGTACACATCGTAGCGTCATGGGGGCATGGATTCGAGAACTGGAGTGAGAGCGCGCGAGAATGAGAGAGAGTGAAGAGCAGCAAGGGCGGGAATGGGGGGCGTGCGCGAGCGAGACATCGTGGGGGGAGTGCAGCCAGAAGAACAAGGCAGACAGAAGGAAGGAAACGTTGGTGGGGCTGAAGGGCGTGTAACAAGTGCGTAGGAGTGTGGCTGCGAAGGAGGGGAAGAAGGAAACTGAACCCACAAAACGCACACGCGATACATGATACATGCAACATGACACAAGCCATGGCCCGTTTTGCTGCCCTTGGAGGCATGCAGGTCTAGCAGGTACAATGCACTATAGCCTCCTGTCTCTGTCTCTCAGCGCAAATCCCGATTTTTTGTCGTTTCTCGACGGGCAAACGCCCATCTGTGTGAAACAGGCGCCATTGGTTGAACCACACTCAGCAGTTGGTTGAACGAGAACGAGGCCCATTAGAACTGAGCTCCTGATGCTGCTTGCTGCTGCTTGCTTGCTTGCTGCTCCTGCTGCTACTAGCGTACAGTACCTGTGCTACTGCACTGCGCGCAACGTCGTCCCCGTTCTAAACGGCAACCTGCTTTTGCACTGCAGCGTGCAGTCTGGTTCAGAAATAATCCCGCAGGCCGTAGTGCACAAAAATAATCATGGATTCATCCACCCAGCCTCAAGCGTCCCAGTTATTTCCTGGGTAATTTGGCCCAATGGCCAGCTCCGGCTTCCTTGGGCTGGGCTGGGCCGGGCTGGGCGCTGCTGTGTGTCTGACTGAGCTGGTGCTGGCCGCTGGGCATTGGCGGGCGCTGCTTCCCCCCCCCCCTTCAGTGGGACCTTGGTGCTGCGGTTGACGGCCTTCCAGCCTCGTTAGGGCAGCCCGCTCCTCACCTCACATGGCCCGCTGGTCCACTAACGGCATGGCGCCATGAGCCAGCAACCAGCACCACAGTGAACGTGGCGCGCCAGGGACACCCGAAGGGACCTAGTCCCTCCACTGGCTGGCCATGGCATGTCAGAGAGGCGCCCAGGGGCCAAGGGTACCTGTCTAATGGCCCGCCCCTGGGAAGCTGGCGATCGCCAACCGGGCCCACCACGGAAGCCAGCAGCACCACCAAAAAGAAAAAAACGTGAAAGTGAGAGCGCCAGGGATGGCCTTTGTTGGCCCAACACGCTTGCCAATTCAGGTCAGCACCTTGGCCAGGTCATCATTGTCAATCAGCCATGGCCTGCTACGCATGTCCAAGGTAAGCATCTCTAGCATCGGCCAACCCTTAATATCACTCGCCATGGCACTGGTTGGTGTATGCGTCTGCCACGCATGAGGAACCGGCCCTGCGCAAGGCCGCATGAGGGGCGCCGCAACTCACCATTGCGTAAAACTATTGTTTGCACACCGATCATGCCCAATATCCGGGAACCAGCATTCGAACCAGCATTCGTGTATAGTCCATCCTCCAATTGTTGGGGTCCGCTAACACCCGTAGTGCATTTCCCCGGCCAATTCGCGAATCAGTCCCTGAGAAACCCAGGAACTTGTCAAGCCTTTGTGGTTCATGACGTCCGCCACCACGCTTCTGTGCCTGAATCTAGCCACGATCTCGTTCAAAGGCCTTTGGCCAGGCCGCTCTTGACCGTTTGTACCTTGCATGCCGTTCCAACACATGTCCAATCCATTCGCTGATTGATTCGAGACACCCATCTGCCCATTCATTCCCTTACTCAGCCGTAAATCCACCGTATCAAGCCACCCGATCATGACCTTTTGCTTGCTCCATTGCAATCGCAGGAACAGATCATCCATTTCACCCTTTCCCCTCGCATCCACTTCCCTTAGCACGTCTTCTAGATGAGGACCGGTCACCAAAAAGTCTAAGACACGCGTGCATGTTGCAGTCGGTGAGAGAAGAAAAGCCTCCTCCTGTCTGCAACCAAACCAAAGCGTCAGAAACAAGACAGACGGCGCCAAAACACACAGCAGAGCTCGCCACCCTGTGCAAGCCATCATATCAGGAAAAAGAAAGAACGTATATCAAGCAGAAAAGTTAATATGATCCAACATTTTTCGTTTCCTTTCTTTTTTTCCTTCTAGCTTGTAGGGACTTTAGCACGACTTCCCATGTGGTGGTGGTGATCTTTCTTGGGAACATCTGTGCGCAGTACCGCCGGAGCGTACGCCAAGCTCGCTCGGCGGTCTTGGGCTCCCGAGCTTCCTTGTCGTCCGCACCCAATATCGGCGTCCGGGGTACGCACGGCGGTGTCTAACACCCCCGCGCACACCGGCAGCCATGGACGGTGACAGGATGCAAGGGAGGGCGAGCACCGGAAAACGCCAGCGAACTGGAATGCAGCTTTTCTGGAGGGCATGGCGGGCATGGCAGGATCAAGATTCGGTGTCCTTGATTCTCAAAGGGCCTAGCCCACGCGACGATGCCCCGTGTCTCGCCCTGTCTCTCATCTGCCTCTCTCACTTGCCGGCTGCAATCTGGAAAGAGGGCATCGGCCGAAGGCGATGGACAGACGGGGCAGAAGCACCTCAGGATTACGAGTCTCTTCTCTCTCTCCCCCCGCAGCGATGGGTGACGTTGAGCTTTCCAAACTGTATTCCCTTCAATCCAAAGCTGTATGATTGGCCAGACGGCATGCACAAGCCTGAACGATTGCCGTATCTTGAGTTTCCAAACCGCATCAGACAAGGTGCCTCAGACCCCGTCCTGTCAGGCAATCCCCGCGGGCTTTTTTTTTCCACCGTAACCGTCGCACGGAATCCATACTACCCTTGGCCATCGTGGGCCCTCCTTGACGTACGTGGTCCATTTACAGCTAAGCAAGTGACCGGTGGCCTAGGATAGAATCACTCCGCCAAGCGACTATTGGTATGGCCGTTACGGTGAACCAAGCCAAAACAGACGCCTCCCTCGTTTGACAGTCCGAGGCCTACCGATGTTATTCGGGCGGCGGAAACATCGGGAGATTGAAATGATTAGCCGATCGGTCTATTGAATGCAACATACCGAGAGACCCCAACTGACAGGAGGCCATCAAAAGAAACGGTCGAACAGTGGGACAAAACATCTCGAGCCAATAACAGCAGTTGGAGTGATCCGAAAAAGCAACTACGACAGCACGTCACATTAAACCGTTCCTTTTTCCTTTTAGACGTTTATGATTTGTATCTTATTCTCAGCTCATAATTTTCTTTTTATTTTGAATTTTCTTCCATCTGTCTTGGTTCCTCGTTCAGTTCCTCTTTTTTTTTGACTTTGTGTGCGAACACCAGCGGGACGCGGGGCGATCATGAACTGGTGCGACGATGCGATGTGGGAACGGTCGATTGGATCATGGCTCGATGGGCACGGCAGGCCCCGGGCAAGGAGCAAGGGTTTTTGCAACAGCGCGCAACGGGCCTTGCCTTGCCTTGGGCTTCCCGCACGATTTGCGGATACTACGTCGAGGTGGTCCTGTATCCGACGTGCACACGATGGAATTTCGCCGTGATAGGAGCAGCCTAGGGGATTTTTTTCTTCCTTTGCAGTTGTAGTTCCGCGAGGGGTGTCGCAGGCATAGTAGGTACCCTGACCCACCGAACCCGTAGGCTTACCGAACATAGTAGTTCCCCCAAACCTTAGGCCAGCGAATCCCAGTTTCGGCCGCAAATCTCTCGATAAACCCCGAGGGCCAGCCTCTTGACATCGTCATGACTGCAGGATTTGCTTCCGTAGCTCGTTGCCGGATTAAGATGGCTCCCGTGGTCGCTTGTTCAGCATGCCGATACCCATGCACGTTGTCTTCCGTTGAATTAAAGAAAAAAGTCACTTTGCGCGTGTCCCAAGGCACCAAGAATAAAAAAGAAAAACAGCTAGCTCCCTTACTTACTCGGCCGCGCGCCATTCTCCCACGCTCACGTTAGGAGACTCGCTAACCCGTCGGTCTCCATCTCGCTAGAAAAGTGGCAGTGGGCAGTGGGCAGTGGCGCCTGCCAGAACGGCCGTCTCAGTGGAAGTGTCAGCCCATGGTGTCAGCCAAGCGTTGCTTGGTGCAAGTCACAGGTGCGTCCTGGTTGGCTCCCGCAACACTGGCGTAATTCCGTCCCAGACACCAGGCCCCCTCTCAGGGACAAAGATCATGATACAAAGAAAATCAATAGGGCCGGGGTTCCTGGAATCGCTGCTTCTTTTCTTCTTTGTGACGGGCTGCCATGTGTCGGGGAGACATCTAAGCTCCTTTGTAAACTTGTTCACATATGCGCATCATCTCACCATGATGAACGTTCGGCTAGAGGCTGCAAAGTGTGTGCAGATTCGCTTTGGCTAGCCCGCTCGATTCCTGGTCCCTACCGACCTCCAGGGACCGGACCTGAGAAAAAAAAAAAGTACAGTAGCGCACCCATATCCCATCTCCACATTAGCATGCAACGTCAAACTCACTCACCGTGAAGACCGCGTGAAAGCCAGGATTCCTGACATGAGATTCCCGTGCAGGGGGAGGGGGAGTAGCGGAAAAGAGCCTCCCCCCCATTTGCGGTCTGCGGATATTCCACGGCTTGTCAGGGGACAGCCGTGCGTTGCGAGACGGCGGCTGCGATCTGAATGGTGGCTGTGGCTGTGGTGGTATCGGTGGACATTGAATGTTTTTCCCTCTTGCCATGGGTGTGTGGGATAGACAAGCCGATGCCTGTCATGGACTACGCCTACATGATACTAGATAGGGAGGGGGGAAGAGACACACAGCTCAGCTTCGATTGACGTACGTGCGTATGCACAGTAGCTCCTCTCTCTCTCTCTCTCTCCGCATCTCGAGACCTCGTGGGGGTTCTTGGTGTGCGGCTGACACACCTCTCACAGGGCCAGAACACGCACTATGCGGTGCTGGTGTGGTGCAAATCAAATCCGATTCCACCGTTTCGTGCTATGGACGAGTGTTTTGTCAGTCAAACTGGGGAAATGACTTTCTGCGACACATAGCCGGTTTGAAACCGGTCCCCCTCTCGCTCCCAAACTTCCAGCAAAGAACGCAGGCCGGTCCAGAAACCTCGCTTACACGGGCGCCAGCCCATATCCGTCCATGGCCGTTCGTCTGATGTTGATTCTTGGCCAACCTGCAACGAACCGCAGCTGAGCGAGCGAGCGGAACGAACGCCTAGCTTGAGCGTCCGTCTATTCCCATTCAGCTGTCTCTTGTCTCTCCCAACAAGCCCGTGGCGATCCGGTCCATTTACGTTCAGTCGCTCGGACCATTTTTTGAGGGGGACAAATGGCTGGGGGTGGGCGGAGGGGCAGCGACGGCGTCAGCCACAAAGAGAGCTGTTAGAGTGAGGGACGGCCTCATGCTAACTACGACGGGACGGCTCACGTCCGATCTTGCTTAGCTCCCATCAACCGTGGGACGCCATGGCCGCCGCTTCTTTTTTGGGGGTGCCAAAGGGAGGATGGATGGGAGGATCACCGCTAATCTATCCGAAAGCCGAGTTGTTCTTTTAGCACTGACTCCCGTCCTTTGATCCAAAGGCCCAAGCCAAACCCATTGAGGTTTGCAAGGCGAGCAACGAATGAGATGCCTCGATGCTCCGAAACGAGGGTCAAAAATCCCAGAACTCGTGAGTCAAATCTAATGCAATTTGTCCCCATGTCTAGCCCTTGCGCCATTCAGGAACGCGTGAGCAATGCGGTGTAAGCTAGCAGGCTTTTCTTGGATGCTTGATCCTGACGAGCAATACACTGCTGTCCCCCGCATTGTATGTAGGCAATATGTATGTCTGGGGCTTCTTATTGTGAGAGACAAAAGACAATCGCAAGTGAGCGTCATTTGCGTGTTCCCATGACCCTCCCTTCAACGGCCAGGGGCTAGCATGGAGCAATGGGGTTCGCTGTGGGGAACAAACGGGCAAGGCTCTGGACGGGCCCCCGTTGATGGCGGGACTAAGTGCGTGCACTAGGGAGAACCGTCTCTCCAGAACGTGTCGTAGTGTGTGATACACCGCTTCTTCTCTGCCAGCACCAGCCTCTAATTGACGAACAACTTACGTTTGCCTTTTTCATCCTCGCCACCACTTTGGTCATCGTCATCATCACCACCACCGTTAACTCACCACCATCACCAACCACCCCCTCCTTCGTGTGCCCTACCGGTTTTTCCGTACCTTGCTTGACTGTGTGCTGCTACCTTTTTGTTTCTGATTTCCCTGCTTGCCCCTCACCACGCCCCCAACGTGCTTGGCATTGTCCAATATTGATTGCACCACCACACCATTCGTTTGCCTTGGGCTCGCTTCCCGTGTCATCTCACCACCCACAAAAGACACAAGATGGTGGTGTAGGTCGTTGAAACCAAGCCCCTTAGCGCAGGAACATCTCAGCTGGGAATAGCCCATCACCATGCTCCCCTCCCCTCGCTTGCCTCGTGTTTGCTGATGCAAGGCACCCTGCTGCTGCTGCTGCTGCTGCTGCTAGATGCTGCCGCTACTGTGAGAATGATTCCCACGCCTGCGAGGGGCCGAGGCTGGCCTTAAACCAAGCTAGGTCTGGCCTCACCATCCTTTATCTCTCGACTTGCCCGTAACACCATCCAGAGCTGAGGGGCTCGCTCACCCGTTTGCTTCGTCACTGGTCCAAGTCCGAATCACGAACACCCAACCTCCACCACCTCCTCCACCTCCACCCCTTACTTCTCCAATATTTCTAACCCACAACACCACGATGACTTGCAGCCCCCCTCCCCCCTTCTTCAGACCCGCTTTATCAACTTGCGCTTCTCCCACACTCCCACGCTCCCAGTTCGAATCAGCGGCCGCCCTTAAACATTTAGCAACCTAGATCAGCGGCTGAGAGAGGTTCGTCTCCTCACCCCGTGCAAGCCATGATGCGTCTAGGCCCAGATCGGTGCGAGGCACAGAAACCAGTTTAATTACGCATGTTGCCCAAAGGAATGCCGGTGATCATGTGTATGCCCATGTGTGATGAGGCCCGATACCTCAGCTTCACACACTAACCAGAAAACTGCATGTCACCACCATGAGCTTCTCCGACTTGGCCCGGGGTGGCTGATGATGTGAACAAAAAATAATCACGGTAAAATGAGGGGTTGCAATTAAGACAATCCCTCAATGACACATGGCACAGCCCATGGCCACTCCCTTGGCCCTCCAAGTGTGCTGAAAACTACATGCTTGCAGCCAGCTGCAATGTAGACTTGAGGCGAAGCTCTCTGGGGAGGACTTTGGTCACAAATCCGTCACCCGGGATGGTGGCGGTCGGAGGAATGGAGAGGGGATCCCCGACACAGGCCAGGCCAGGCCATGGTGCAATACGGCAATGGTGAAGCATCGCGTATCAATGTCTCGTCCTGTTCTAGCCAGCCGACGTTGTAGCACATGGACATCACAGGCGGGCGAAGTCTCCCAGAATAGATAGGCCCAGGACTACGTCAGGCTTCTTACCTAACCGGGGAATCCTGGCCGAGCCTTTCCAACTACTTGCACCAGCCCGCGTGGTTTAAACGTTGGTTGACGACACCACCTTACCGGCAGGCAAATGCCTGCAGCAGTCGACCGGGTTTGGAAGTTGCACAAGAAAAAAAAAATGTCCGTAATGACTGTGCGTTTTTTCCCCATTTGGGGCTGAATGGCATCGCGATGCGTCTAGACTATCGCTGATCTCCATGTCTGAAAAATAACTTCCCATACGCAGTTTTCTGTGTCACAACTACATCCAGTAAGCAAGCATGTCTGAGTAGTCCTACTTTCACACGCACACATGCAGTTTTTTTTTTCCTCCCTCCCTCTCTCTTCTCCTTGTCTCTGTTCCCCTCACCTCCCCTCCCTCCTCACCTCAAACCAACTCCCTGCCCTACAGTCATCGTAACAGGATCCTACACTAGCAACCCTGCAACTCCAAGGCCAAGGCCGGCTCGCTCACCATCTTTGGAGCCGATCATCACAAAGAAGCGAGCCATGCCTCTTATGGCGTGCATTCACGTCTGACTTTGATTGCCTTGAGCATTCCACTCCCCGCGTCAACAAAAATAACCGCGGCGGGGGGTGGGCGAGGGAGGGCGACACAGCAGCCGCCCGATGATGCGCTGATGCTCGATTCTGCGGGTGGCCGATAATGTCCGAAACAGCTAAGCTCCTCTCGTATCGATCGTTCCCACGCGGTCTCACAGTGGATCTTCAATATTTGTCATGGGCGATTCCGTATATCGATGTAACTTGTTACAATCGAGAGGCTGAACGGGGCTGCCGAACAAAAGTCACCTGAAAGCACTCTCATGTATGCACATCAACTACGCTGCCCCTCCCGTGGCAAAGCCAACGTCTGTTGGTCCGTTCCTGCTCGCCTACGGCAAACCATTTCTTGTGTTACACGAAGGATTGGGGTCCTCTATCGGCTTAGCAGCATGAATCGACCCGTTTGTCCCATTCAAGAGCTGAAAGAAGAGTCCCATCTATGTCGTTTCTGTGTAGTACAAGGGGCCGGGTTTGCCGCTATCCAGCCCGTGTGCAGCGGCATACCCTGCACCGCAGGCAAACATCTGCAAGCCCAGGCAGGCCGTCGCTTTTTACAATGCATCGTGATGCTGCTGGCCGTCGCAAACGGAAGCGCGACCCAATCTTTTGCCCTCTTCTCTGCCGTGTCCCACTCAGTGTATGGGGACTCTTCCTGTGCAACTCCAAACTGCGGGCGGCCCTGTGAAGCCATGGATTGCAACAGGGTAGATCCCTGCGCAGAAACGATTGGCGGCCTGGTCCCTGGATCTTCGTCCTGGCCACTAGGCCTGTCGAGGCGTAGCGCCGGGCCGATGGGGCAGGAGCTGGCCATGTTTGAGACTGCAAGCTTAGAAATTCTGCGATTAGCTTTGAGACAGCAAGGCTTCGGAGAATGGGGAGACCGTGTGTCTCAATTCAATCAATCTACAACACTCGGAAGTCGGATCGCGTCAAGCTAAGTCAGCTGGCATTCCAGCGCGTCCCTTTTCTCGGTTGCCCGCCAATTGGAGATTCCCCCACGTAGAGAGAGCCAGGGCGGCCAATGGGCGGCGCACACAGCAGCATACATGCTTACGCTCGTACATTACAGCGACTCCATCGACTTTCGATATGGGGCCGGTGCTCACTACTGCCGGTTCACACGTCGTCATCCACCTTGACACGAGGCATTCATGTAGGTACCAGCTGCACGGGCATGCGCACGAGCAAAAGCACAGGGACGATCTAGACTTTGTGGGACCCGATTGAAGCGATGAAAAGGCAAATAAAAAACAAATAAAAAAAGTGAAAACAAAATCTCGAATAAAAGAATCGCGGTGAGAGAACAAGGAAGATTCTCCCTGCAGCATCGAGGCCAATTACAGGGCCAAGAACTCTATGCTCGGGCTCGGGCGATGCGATGCGATGGAGCATGCCTTGCAGGTCGCGTATTGTCCAATCCAGAAAAGCCACACCTGTTGTCAACAATAACATCAAAACAACCAAGGCCCCAAGTTCAGACGCGCACGCGAGACCTGATGATGGCGCAGCTCGCGGTTGTCAGCCTCTGTTAGTTTGATGTTGTTGTCTTTGTGGGCATGGCCCAGAGCAGGCATCGGAATTGGGCAGTGAGACAAGACTGACCATGTCTACGCTCTCGCCCGGGTCTATCCCATCCCGGAGAGTAATCAATCCGGTCGGAGTCAATAATAGGTAAGCAAATGCCTGTTTTTTTTCTCTCGGCCGCCGCCTTGCCGTTGCACACACCCCATCTCGGACCCCGGGTTTCCTTCTGAGAAGCCATCTGCAAGCCGCGGGTGGTGCCAGCAGATAGATGCGTGGAGCATCAGTGGCGTCCAAGACCGCCCGGGCCGTTGAGACGGCTGTCCCGAATTAATAGACTGCTAGAAAGCGATTCGCTTCTTGTTCGTCCTGGGTTTGCCAATAATCTAGTCTCATTAGCCCTACAATGCGAATTATGGGCAAAATTAACAGGGTGGTGAGATTTGAGGGAGGGCTCGGATGCGGCCGTGTGTTCGTGTGTTCGTGTGCGAGACGGAGATGGCTATTTGATTGGTTGGCTCAGAAGTGAGGCCTCGAAACATGGCCTGGTCAGACCAGAATGTCACTGCACCATCAGGCACCAAATCGCTCCGCACCAATCATCCGCCAACTCCCTGGTTTTCGCACCGTCCGTCTCGTGCAATCATTTACTCAATGCCATGAAATCTAAAGAGCACGGAGCGAGTTCTAAAAAATCATCCTTGCAAAAAGCCACGGGCCGAGCACGCGAGCCAAACGAACCACTTGCCACTCATTCATTCATTCACCCACACACACGCACGCCGCCAAGAAGGAGAAAAAAAAAAAAAAAGACGAACCCATTCCAAAAAAAACAATGCAACGTTCCCCCCTACACTCCAGTCTTCTCGGCTTTCACTCGTCTAGTCGGGCTGTAGTTCTCACCCTCCACCCGCCTAAGCGTGTTTCATGTTTTCCCTCTCGACTCCGGGCCAGACACGTAGACTGGGCATGCCACGACTTCGCCACTGGGACGGTGAGTTTGACCCTATTTTTTTCTTTTCTTTTTTCTTGATAGGCCTTGGCGCAAGATGCAAGATGCAGCGCACGCTGGATGCGATGCATGCACACTGCATATCTCTCTCCCTCCCCCGCCCAGCCCAGCCCAGCCACCCACCCACAGTCACAGTGGCTGGACTTTGTGTCGACGCGTAAACCACAACTGCCCGATGCAGTAGTACTCGATACAGCGCACATGTATAATACAATTTCTCTTAATGCGAGCACGGGACTCCCGAAGCTGTCTCGAAGCCAATAAGGCTTAGGCGATCCGTCATGCTGGGATGGAGGTACCATCGGCTCCAGGGATGCCCGCTGTCTGCCAGAGGTATGGGAATGCCTCCCTTTCGCTGCTTAGTCTGTCCCCGCGAACACATTATTGGAAGGCGTTAACGAGAACAGCTCGCTTAACGGCCCAAGTGGTATAGCCAGCTCTTGTAATCCTCAGCCTCCCTCCCGCCAGCCTCCCCTGTAGTGCAAACACACCGCTAGACACCCGTCCATAGGAACCCGTGTTAATCCCCAACATGATCCAAGACATGGTGCAACGATTGATGATTCATCTTGTGCTCTGCCTCTCTCTGCTGAGTGAGAGCGGCTCATTAGGTCAGCTGAGGCATTAAGCACTCAGTCACTTCGGCAGGCCTCGGTCCTACTCTGTTTGGGAATGGCTTACTTCACAAAGGATCTATGTGTGTGTGTGTGTGTGAACGAACGTGCGTGCGTGTGTGTACGTACGTGTGTCGGCTGAACTGGTCATCGGCCGGTGTTTCCATCTCGGGTATCGATTTGTTAATAACTCAAAATCGGATATGTTGCCGTGCGTGGAGTCAGACGGGGTTCAAACGAAACACCCTTTGTCAGAATCCTACCCGGCGTCATGGGTTTCAATCTTGGCTGGTGTAGGGTAAATGTTTCGCAACTCCCTGCTTGGCAAAGAACCTTGCCGTGACAGCTCGGAATGATTCCCAATCTCGCCATGGTAAAATATCGGCACTTTTTTTTTTAATGTGAAGCCTAATGAGACCGAACATGTTGAGAAATTCCCGTCGGGCCTAGTGAGCGCAGGGTTGCCATGATCCTTTCACAATCCTTGGTAGTGGATTTTTTTCTAATCCACATTCAAAGTCACGCCGAAAGGATAAGGGACCCGTAAGCCTGGTTATAGTGATCTTCCAATATGACCTACCGAGATCATAAGGATTAGCGAGCCATGCGTAATAATCAGCCCTGAACTACGTGCGATAAATCCTCTTGCCTGAGGCTCTCTTCATTTTGCATCTCATGGTCGCAATAACTCATTTAATGGGGACTCAAATAACAAGGACGCTTCCTGACAAGACAAACGAGATTAAGCCGAAACGAAACAAGATTAACCATCAAGTACAAGAAAATGCAAAGTGGGATATCGCAAAATGAGGAAACAGAATCGTCAATATCCAGACACCCTCCAGGGGGTTGTTCAACCTCGGCCAACTGTTGACCTGGGCTCCATTGAGCATTACGAAGTCATTTAACATACAATCTCGGCAATGGGAGGTAACTACCCGGTAACTGCCCACTTCATGGAAGTCCGTCCACATGGAATATTCGTTGAGTCCCAGGGCATTGGTCTTGAATATCCAGGGCAGGGGGAGGGTGTGCATCTTTCGTCCTCGACCGTACGAAACCGTGTGTCCCTGGCACCGAAACGGTTGCCAAATAATATGTACAGCTCATATATGTTTCTTGCATCGTGATGAATTGTGTAATGCATTTGTTGACTTATAAACGTGTGCATAGCTGCGGTGGTCTCAACGTTATGTCGTGTACAGTTGCAAAGGAGTTTTATAGCTTGTGACAACAATATGAACGTACCATCCATCACATAAATGGTGGACTGAAAGACGTTTTCATTGACTTGCTCAGTATAAAATGATATCTATTTCGTGAATAAAAAAGAGCTTTGGGCGGCTACGAGCCACTTTTTTCACACCCAATGTTCCTTCGATGGCTGGACACCAGGGTATCTCGATGCTTGATTAGCATTAATTCTGGATGAGAATAAGCGTGTTATTCTAAACCAAGTGAATTATTCAAAGATTTTCCAACTATCCATGTTGAAGCTTTAACCCCTGTTGGTCTAAACAAGACATTCCTGATTTGGAGTTTACCCTGTATGAAGAACCATCATACTGGGTGAGCATGAAATAGTTGCCAAAAACAATTGACCTATCATCTAGCATCGTTGAGGTTTTTGAGAATCTTATTTAATATGCGAATTATTGCTACAAAGTTCCTTACAGACATCAATCATCGTTCAGACTCTCTTCTTTCGGCCTCACAAAGCCCCGGGAAGGACCTAACTATAACCTTGACACCTCTGCGATTCATTTCATGATTCATGCCGCGGTGCTGCGATATTTCCTACAAGTTTCTTAGCCTAGGCGTAAAGAGGTTTCAGACTCTTTGAGCCAGGCGTGATGAAGGCGCCATCAACGTTGTTCGCTCGTTTTTGATGACATCGTGATGGCTGGCTATTGGTAGAATTCGCCGAGGGTCTAGTATGCCTTACCTTATTCTCACATTTCTAAATCCGATGGTCATGTGATGTATTATCTTTACCATAATACTTGCGAAGGCGTTGAGTCTTGTTTAACCTTGTGGTCTTTAGGATAACATGAACATTGGCCCAGATCTAGTCAATGAAATACCATTTATCATATTTACGAAGTTAATATTTAGACAAGACAATAAAATTAATTCATCAATTTCCATTGCAACAAATATGACGTTCTGGTCCGCACAGAAAGAAGTGATTTTCATGGGTCGTGGGGGACTTAGCCAAATCTCTCAGGAAACCTGTTGCGTATGACAGCACCACGCATCGCATCGCAGCCTGGGAGCATTCGTGCTTTTAAACAAATTGGAGGCTAGAATTGCAGTAGCTAAGATAATAGCAATACAATTCCAAGCTGCCACATGCAAACGCACAAGCAGCGCTGCATACTTGTGAGCAACTTGGGAAGTCCAGCTGCATTGCCTGCCACCCTAAATCGCCAACGTACACACTGGTTGAGCATGGCTGGAAAGGATTCCCGTGCAGATAAATTTTTATATTTTAAATTAAGTGATGAATGAGAGCTAGGTACACGATCTCTAGGTATTCTATCGCTATGTCATGTTGGATGGTATGTGTGCGGTGGTTTGCATCTTGGTGGGATACTCTTTCATACGTGTCCGTATGGATAGAGTTTTCTATTGGGGTTTGAGCGCAACTTAGAGTCGGGCTATATACAGAAATACGAGAGTTAGTTGGATGGTAGAGATGCTATTACTAATAGTCCTAATGATTGCGAAATCTAATTGTATTGATGGTGCTCCCATCTAGGTCGAGGAGCCTTTAGAACCAGGGTTAATTACATGGTAGCGTAGTACTTTGATGACCTTTTTTTTTTCTTCCGGCGCTATCGTGAATCTATAAACGCTGATTCATTGTCGTTGCTCCATACTTCATGATTACTTGTTAAGGTTCACATCTAGCACAACTTTGGGATGCCTCAATGAAAACTTCGAAGATGAAATTTATTAAATTTAGAATTTATGCGGAGAGATTTCTAAACCTAGTTAAAATGCAACTCGACACACAAAGATTGATATTCTAAGTTGATAGCTGGGTGGCGATTAGATGCTATGTCCTCGCCTTTCTGCTCATCTATTTGTATAAGGGTACAGAAACTGCGAGATATAGTATGATTATGATCCAACGCCTTTAAAAAAAACTGCCTAAATAGTATGGACTGGTCCAGTTGATTCGATTTTGACTCGAATACAGCGGGAATTTCTGCCAAGCTGAATTCCGGTTCCAAAGGCAAGTGCGAGCTCAACCAAGAAGGGTGCACCTATCAATACAACTAGATTTTACAATCATCAGTACTGTTGGTAATAGTATCTGTACTATACAATTAGCTCACATATATCCGTGTACAGCACAACTCTAAGATGCCCTCAAAAAGTCTGATGGAGAACTTTTCCGCCAAGTTACATTGGGATCAGTCATGCTAGGGCGAAAATGGTTCGAAAAGAACAACCCCAATGTCGTGATACAAATGCTAAGTGGTGGTGTTATAATGGCGCATGCGGGATAATCCAGTAAATCTTCGATAAAAGCTCACGCGGCTTTGTTGGAAGTTGGATTTGTCTTTCTCGGAACAGGAAATCGTTGGCGCTGACCTCCAGTACCTCTCTCGGACAAATGAGATAAAGTAAATTGACCACAAAAATCCAACTCTGATATCTGCTTCAACTTGTGAACTACATGATCATCCGTGATACAATCCGCTAGAGCGGCCTGGCACCCCCTCGCCTCAACCGATACTGACAAGGCAAAGGTTTTCGAACCGTCTCATTCATCTAATCTATTATATAAAATGGAGATTCAATGAAGGCTACCTTTTTTTTTATTCTTGCGTGTCGGGTGAATAGTCACTGAAGTGGATGTGGTTGGGAAAGCTGTGATGGATCAGGAGTCATTGAAAACCATCGGGAAAGGAACAGAAAGAGAAGCTTTGCAAGAATCCTCCGATAAGAATGAGGGAAATAAAGCCGAAAATGAGAAGATAGATAAAGATGACACAAAATTGTATTAGTTGATGCTGTTATTTTCTGTTCCAACCATGTGTTTAGTGATGTATGTTAAATCTCTACACTTTGGAGCGGTACTTGGAGACATTTCTAGCGAGAAAGGTGGCACAGCCATTTTTGAGAACTTTTGGCATATTTTATTTAATTCCAATACAATAGAAGAGGATATTTAGTACAAGATGACCCAGTCCTTGTGGATAAAAATCCACTTCGTGATGACTCTACCTGAGCAATGTAAAGGCGATCGACCACCTGGATCTGATCAACCAAAGCTGTAACGATATTTTGGGCCGTCAGAGAATCCACCGAATATATCAGGTTATTGATATAGATATGATAATTATGTACGGGATTGATTCTCGCCATGAAGCGAGTTGTATTGGGTGAGAGTTGTCTTCCCTGGAGACATAGTCGAGGAGTTAACCAGGATCATCAAGACAGATCCCTATTGGAGCACCCAGTATCTGACTAGGCACTGTATATATAAGCCCGTCGGTTTGTCCATCAGTTCTTACAAGTCTGTCTAGCTAACATAGCCCATCTCAAATATAATTCATTTCGTCAATCCATTTAAGCCACCTAGGTCAGTATTCAAGGTAATATGCTCTCAGGGTCGTCGCCGCGATAATTGAACTTCACATCAAGGCACAATAAATTCGGGTGTCAAGTGAATTTCAGAATGTGAATAAAACTTTGTTTTAACGTTTTCATACTCCCTTTCGCCTCTTGCTATGATTAGAACTGGGAATAACAAAACCAAACACAAATGCCAAATAACGCAAGACTCCCTATTTCTGGTTCAAGCTAAAAAATGCAAAGCATCAAGCACTCTTCCTTCCCTTCCATCACATCCTTCGGTGCACTCAATTCATCGCCCCATCTCGGGTAATTGGGGATGTCGGTCTTTTCGTCGATGTCTTTAACTCATCAATTAATCGCGTCGCATGCTGGAAAAACTGGCTTCTGAATCGCAAAATGGTAATGAAGAAACAAACAGGGGTATCGCAGTGGCAGGTATTTCGACGTCGACCGAGCACCCACCGGCACGTGGCGATGCTGGGATCGTGTTGTGGCGTTGCCAACGGCGGCCCACAGGTCGCCTCAGTCCATCTATACGAGATAAGCCAGCATGCCAATGGCAACTGCGGCGGCAGCGGGAACCATGGTAGGGGCAGCGAAGCCGTCGGAGGCGGTGGTGGTCACAGAGCTGCCAGTGGCAGTGGAGCCAGAAGCCGACTTGGTGGCAGAACCAGTGGCAGAGGCACTTTCGGCGGTGGTGGTGGAATCACTGGCGGAGGGAGGGCTCTGAGTACCGCAGAGATCCTCAATGTTTGTCTTGCACTCCTTCTGGGCAGTGGCGTCGTTGGCGTTGCTGCTGATGCACGAGGAGTAGAGTTGTTCGCAGATAAAGGTGGGCATAGTCTGGGTGTAGTACTGCAGACCGGGAGCCGAGCCGTTGGAGGCGCAAGTGCAGTCATAGGCAAGGGTAGACTAGAGAAAAAATCAAGGTCAGAAGAGAACGGCGGCGCAACATCGTATCCAATTGGCAACTCACCTGGGTGCAGCTGTTGGTGTCGGTGTCGCCACAGAGAGTTGTGCAAGTGTTGGTCTGGGCCTGGCACCAGGTGGCTAAGGCAGCGGTAGTCAGCATCACGATGATGATGGTTCGCACTTTCGGTGTGCTCTATCATTTGAATACATACCTCGGGTTTGAGCGGCAACACTGTTGGCGTCAATGGTCATGTTCAGCGAGCTGGTGTAGTTGGCCACGGCAGCCGAAACTGCGTTGACGGCAACAGCCAGAAGAGCAACGGAGGATCGCATTTTGACAAGTAAACCGAAGCGATGAGCTTGGAAAAATGTGTGGTGCAGGTAAGATGCTAGAAAACTGGCAGATGTGAGAGTTAGCGGGTGGTGGTATGATGATTGTGACGATGCTGTGATGGTGGAGTTGAGTTTTGTTGCAGATGGGGTTGGGATGGAGATGGTTGGTGGGCAAGGGCGTGGTGTGAGTGGGTTTTATGGTTTTATGTACCTGTTCTGCAAGCTCGAGGGAGACAGCGACGCAAACGGCGAGGGAAAGAGGACGGGGCGAGGGGATTCACCCCAAGGGCCGAGGGCAGGCGTCACAGACTTTATGAGGGAGCGGAAATGGAAACAACCATCGGGTTCGGCCTCTCGCCAGCGAAATGGGTCCCTGGGTCCTTGGGCCCTTGGGCACTCTTTTGCGTCTCCTGCCAGACCAGGCAGGCCAGGCCAGGGCAGAAAGCAAAGGGAAAAAAAAAAGCACGGGAGGTACCGATTGCAGCTCCGCACTGCGCTCCAGTACCTGGACTACCTAGACGGGTGCGGGAACTGGGGCACTCTGGTGGCCCGGCCTCGTTTTGATTAACGCTCTGACGGGTGAGTAGGTGATTGCTTCCAGGCCTTGGCCCGGCCCAAGACTGCCGGCACGCACATCCCCGGGCAACCCACCCTGCCCTCGCCCTCATGCTACCCATTGCCCATGCTGCCCTCACGTTGATCAACTAGCTCGATTACCACCTCGGATATTCCCAATCCCAACGGAGAAGGCAATCAGCTAGAGATGCAGTCAACACGACGCGCGCTCTCGCACGCATGCGCTAGCTCTGCAATGTGCTCTGCAATGTGCACTAGCACCAGATCAACCTTGGTTCCCGTTTGTGACGTTGGGGTGACGCGCCCCAAGTTTACGCCGCACTCCATCCACATGCCTGCTACATACATGCTCCCACTCATATCGGCTTATCGATCCAGGCACATACCTCCCCTCCCTCCCACACCTGTCGTCAAGCCTTCCGATTGCAGTCAAAACAGACCCAGGCACCCAGGAACCAATGTGCCACACCTTCTCGCTATCCCCGGCCAGTGCCATCTCCGCTGTCGTCACCACCCGTCCGCAGAGCATCAATTCGGCCGCTTGCAAGGTCCAAGGTCCAAGGCCTGCTGGTGTCACATACTGTCCAGACTCTACAGAGCAACAACTGGCCGGGATTGTCCCGCAGTAGACGACGGGATGAGCAACAATGGCTGTTCGTCCGACGGCCGCCTGCCCCACATGCCGACAAGGTCCATTGCGATACACGTATTTCTTGACGGACAAAGTACGTCGCCCGGCCGAGCGATAGCGGGAGACCCCCATTTGGCAGACGCTCCATTGAGACCATCGGCCAATCAGTCCAGCTTATCTCGTGCCACTAGTGGCTCCAAAAACGCAACGCGGACCAATCCTGCCGGCTGCCCCCCGTATTCCCTCATGATTCCAATGTGGGTTACGAAGGTGGCCACGACAGACCTGTCAACCTTCACCTGCTGTCCATCCATCCAGGTCTCAAATCGACCTCCCGGCTGTTTCGCTCCGCAGCACGCCGCAGTTGCTGGTTGGCTCTGCCCAAGACAAGCGAGCCTTGGCTTCTTCACTATCTGTCGCTACGTATGCGCGCCCCGCACTCGGTCGTCGTGACCTCGTTCAGCAGGAGGTTGGAGCTCCGACTCGAGCTACCTACCTACCGCTTTTTACACGAAGTGCGGGAACGCCGGAGAGTAGTAGAAGACTTGTCTTGATGGAGGTATTTTGCCTCAACAAAGTCCCCCACTAGACCACCGTCATATGGCCGACCGCCAAGAGAATTAGTTAGGTCTTCAGCAGTCCCAGGATCATGGCAGCAATTATGGTCTACTAGGCCCATGTGGCTAGATTGCTGGGCTAGGTGCTCCCTCATTTTACTCGAGGTCCAAGACCGTCTCGGCCACAGCAGTCCAGGTATCGTTGGTGTCTCAGCAGTCCCCAGCTAGAGTCGAAACATCCGCACGCGGGTTGCCCGCACAACGCGTCACCGACCCAATTCGTCTGGCTCAATATTGCCATTTGGACCAAAAAAAATTCTGGTGCCGATTTTCTGGGCGCCCTAAAAGTGACGTCGTCCAGTCTGCGTGACATCCCTGAAGCGATTCGTCCCATATCACCAGTCTCGCGCGGGTCCTTCCAGAAAATTTTTCGATTCACTTCAATTCATCTCCATTCGTGATCATACCCATGATAGCGATCATTCGGCCCCCCTTACCAATCTCTTTCTACTGCAGGTACCCAAACCTATTGGCGGGTTGGCAATGGGCCCGAGGGGGGCGCGCTTGAGTTAAACTCCCATTTCGCACCATTCATTTCGTGGACGGGTTCCAGTTTGAAACCCCAGTCCCATCATGATCCGACAAGAGCTGTCGCGGAGCTTGCGTATCAGGCTTCTGATAGCTCCTACCAATCACATGGCATGATTTGTGCCCCGCAGACGGCCAGGGATCTGTCTGTGATTTAGTGCACGTCCTCGAGGGGTTTTGGGTGGGTTGTCCCAGGGCCAACCTCCCATCCTGACTCCGTCGTCTTCCACATGCAGCAAGTAATCGTCATAGCCCAAGGTCATGGTGAGCGGGAGCAGAGCCGATAGCCATGGGCTTTGTCCACCAACCGCCCTGTGAAGCTTGGTTTTCATTCAAGCTGCTCAACTCTCCTCAGTGACCTTTGCGGCCTCTGAGAGAGAGAGAGCTACAGTCTACATGTTGAAGAATAAAAAAGAACAGTCCGTCATTATCGCAACCCTCATCATTAATAGATGAAAGTTCCGCTTCTCGTATCTGGATCTAGGCCCATCAAGCTCCCCCTGATCACCTCGTGTTCTGGCCCAAAGCAGTCGGTGTTGTGTGCGCGTGATTAGATGAGACAGTCCGGGGGCAACGCTGCGCTTGTAAACTTTGCCCGCGGGGGTGCTTCCGCCATTGACACTCGCCGCCCAGGCCATTCATTCATAAGCGGGCGGGAGACGTTTCCGCCACTTCCAGCCACTGACGCCCTCAAACAATGCTGATTCACCACTAGAACAATCTGTTATGCGGCCCTTATTCGGGTCCTACTCTAGCGTGCGACATTGCAGTGCAGGTTACCTCCCTGATTACATTGTCAACTGTTGCACGCAAAGCCTATCTATTGACACTTCACAGCTCGTGCCGTTCAAATGCCGATCTCTCCGTACAACCGCCTAAACGGCACAGATCAGTGATAGCTTTGCAGAAAATCGCAATGGGCCATGCCGACGTGCCGAAGCTCAATTGATGGAGCGCGTACGTGTTTGTGGTGGGCCATGTTTTGCCAAAAAAGCATTTTGTGAGCGATGAAATTTGTTTACATTCCCCTGCAAGCCGGCAAAAACTGCCGATTCCTAAACCAATACGTGCACTAAATGGGTCTCGGTGACCGACAACCACCACTATCGGGATAATGTTGCCGTAGTCATATCATTTTTGTTGTTTTTATTCGATGCCAATATTCCACTGTCCCTGTTCGTTGTGTGCCCAACTTATGACACTTTGAAATTAATTGAATAAGCCCGATGACTACGGAGTGATCCCTGGTTCGACTGACTTGGTGGCACGGTGGTCATATGTTGCTACAAATATTGCACAACATGATCAGATTATCATAAATCGCCTCGCCAGCTCTAAACTGTGGTGGTGATCTAAGGTGTGCTGTTTCTTAGGCTCATGAATGTACATGTAACAATGATCCAAATTGAAGTGCTCAATCACTAATTGAAGGTTCCAATCAAGACAGCCCAAAAAGACACGAAATTAAAGAATACTAAAGTAGAATGCATTCTCATCCAATTAATTTTGGTAGTGTAATACAATTTCTTGTGCTGAATTTGGTCTTACTATCAGTGAGTATATATTCTACTGCTAAAATCCAGCACTGGTACACTGGTACAGTCAGATCAAGACATATTTGCATCTGGTTTCAATATACTAAAAGGTTTTATTTTTGTCTTTGATATTGTACATAGGGAATAAAACGCAATGGCCTCTCCCTATTACTCTGTGACTTTTGGCACATCTTTTTTTGTGTCTGGTGATCATCGTACGTCCAACTAGTCTCGGCTGCGATAATCGGTGCCATGGCCGGGTTCAACACAATATTAGGGGCCGGTCGGTGATTTGTCTCACAATTTTTTTTATATTGTAATACGATTGACTGGGCTCGCTTCCATGAAATGATTATAAATCGGGTAACACAGCTGTTCTATGAAGATATCAACCACATCCTTTTTAACTTGGGATCTCACCAAACCCATTTCCTGTTTTTGACGGGAATATCATAATGACACACTAAGACCAGAATTCAGAACCCATATTTCGGTCCAGTCGTCTATTTATCCGTCGTCATCTCTCTCCTCGAGTTAACAGCTTTTTCTCATCCATTCAAGGGCAGTGCTATCCTCGCCAACCCTATCATTAGAATCATGACGAGTATCCTGTTCACATCGATCTCCGGTTCTTCATAAGATGTGCTCGGAGGATCAGTTTCACTGCCAGTAGTGAGTTTACCATGGCTAAAAAATTTTCACTAGAAGCAAAAAGATATGAAGCCCATTTCTCGTTATTTTAGTTTGCTTGATCGGATCAATTGCTTCGGTTTTCACGAATTCCGGGTCAAGGCCTGATTCTGCTAAACCCTTTTCTTTCTTTCTTTTTTTCTGTCGGTTTTTGACCAATTGCCAGTTGAGCGCCCTGGGCTGAGCAACATCGCAGAGCGATCAAGTCGGATGCAGGCAACATCAGCATCCATTTCAACCACATAAAAACGATATCAAAATTCAAGAGCCTGGGAATTTTTTCCAAAGCTTTCGTCGTCGTAATGTCAGAAATTTCAGTCTCGGTGCTGACTCTTCTTGGGTTTATTTGCCTTATACTTGGAGACAAACTTACAATATATATATGTCTTGTCTCGCCCAGTTGGAACACGGCACTCATCTATCCTTTCCAATATCGCAAGCGATATTTTTTCCGTCTCCAAGATTACATTGCAACTACGAGGTGTCCTATTTGGCATGCAGATAATGTTGACAACCAGATCATACAAATATTTGGTATAATGCAGCGATATTGCACTGGGTGGGGGAATACTTAGTAGTTTAAAATTTGGTCACTTTTCGATGGAAACGACGCGTTATCACCTACAGATGAATCATATTTTGTCTTTGTTCGATACATCTACGGTTCTGTCCGTGCTGTGCATTTCACTATAGCATTGACGTCCCTGTGCGATGTGTGAAGAATGCAAATGTTGGTACAATGGGTTAGGTCAACGCTGATTTGGATTGTGCGATAAAAAAAAAAAAGCCAGTGAAAGAGGGAATTTTCAACATCGCAAGCGGGCTTAGTCGTGCAATAGAAACTAGAACTCAATGGCTTGACCGAATCCCACATTGGCTGCAAGCAGTCCCTTGTTGCTGTAATCTGTAGGGTAGGCCAGAAGCAATTACGCATCGGGGGATTTAGTGGGGGTGGGTATGCACTAGGTGGACCTAGTCCCTGCATGAGCACTCACCCCAGACGGATTGGATGACGAGCTAGACAGTTCCTGGTCTTATCAACACCACACCAGCCAACAACTGCCTCCAACTCCAGCATCTCCGCCGAATCAAGCCCGAGTGCCCGCGCCATCGCTCGATGCACCTGCAGGCCTTCCCGGTGCACGGTTGCCACTGCTCTCTCCTGTTTCTGCCCCTCCCCCGTTAATAACGCCTCCGACGTGCCCATCATGGACCAGCTCCCGAGCGAGCTGATCGACGCGATCCTGCGGCAGTGCGTTGCGCGGGGCCCCAAGAATTCCGTCCTGCCCCTTCGCCTCGTCTGCCGGGTCTTTGACCAGATTCTCAAGCCGTTTGTCTGTCGCACGCTGGACCTGGAGTTTACGCGATTGAGTAGAAGAGGTGGCGTGGCGCATCCGCGTATGGATGCTTTACAGACCATTGGTTACCACTGCAAGAGCCTTTACATTGACCTCATGGTATTGCGTGATGAATGTGCGTCTGGATTTCTTCCCCTTTGCTGAAAAGTCGAGTTGAATCATGGCTGACAAGAATCATGAATAGTGGAAGTAGAATTTCTCGACACCGTTTTCGCCCGCGTGCCCTCCATGACGGACTTTTGTCGAACGCTACACAAGAAGTACTGCATGAACGAGACGTCATTTACGGAATCAGAATATTACCAGGCAGTCGAGACTATCCTATTTAACTGCCGTGATGTTGATCGACTCCGATTAAATCTTCCATTCCAGCTTGTTGGCCGACACTGCAACGCCGCTACTAGGATTTTGGCCATCACCTTCAAGGCTTTTGCTTTGCGTCCCGAAGAAGATTCAGCTCAACTGAATACACTGGTTATTGAGAATATAACAGATGTCGCAATATGCCACCTATGGATGAACCCAAGCGATGTTATGAATATCATGACGGTATTGAAGGTGCTGGAACACCTTGTTATGACGCTACGACGACATGAGAATGAACCCCAGCGCGTGGGCTTTTTTGGATCTTGCCTCTGGAACTTGGTGGAACACGCAGATCGCCTTACGAGTCTCTGCTTAATAGGGATGGATCACGATGACCGGCCACCAAGGGGTCTCAAGCAGACCAAGGCCTGGCAGATGCCTGTTGAGGAATGGCGAGCCCGGTCATTACCTGCCCCTCATGTCATCCTTTCGAATCTAACATGCCTTGAACTTAAGCGAATAGAAATATCACCTGAAATACTGCTGCAGACAGCAGAGAATTTTGGACCAACGCTCCAGGAGCTCTATCTGAACGAAGTGTATCTAAAAACGGAGCAAGCCCTGGACTGGAACGCAGATTCAACGCAGGTATTGTGGGTAGGCATGCCGAACGAGCGCCCACGTGAAGATTGCCATTGGATCGCAATGGCGCTTCGATGTGCTCTTCCAAATCTGCGCATCTGCCGGGCGTCGTTCTTGGCGTACGACCGTTACCTCAGAGAGGATCTTCCTGGCCACCCCGAGTTTGACCTCATTGACCCCTGTGGCTTGGGGCGAAGCATCTCACAGCGTTTTGTCGAGATTGTCATGGGTATTCGACAGCCAAACATGCCCAATGGAGACCCTGTCGAGTACCTCTCGCGTGACATCAAAGATGATCACTTTTGGAATGACCTTCGCCCACGGACTCGGGCTCTGCGTGTGACCGAGCATGACACCAACGCATATCAGACTGCTGTGACCAATACAACCTCGGAGTGGCAGCGTAGCATCGATGGCATTTTTACGAATTGCAATTCGAACACCCTTGACGAGCTACACTACATCGCTGAGACGGCGTGCCAGGGGATGAATGAAATCCACCGCAGAAGAAATGAGTGGACTGCGGGTAGTAGTATGGCCAATGAGTTTACTGAGAACATGTTCATGTCCCACGAATAGATGGGGAATGAGCTGGCTGTATGGGATGAGTAATACAATATTAGGGGCGCCGCCACGCTCCTCATTTGGAGTTTTTTTTTTCTTATTTTTATTCACATTTTTTCTACAGCCAGGGAAAAGCTTTCAAGCGCTTGAATAATAATGACTTGCTATTATCATGGAAATAGATATGCTACCGGAGATGCAAAGACAACCCTAGATTCTGTCCTTATCGCTATATGAGTGGCCGCCGGGGGCCATGCTAATTCATCACCAACGTTCCCTGTTTATCATTTGTGTTGCGAGTATAAATCTCACACGACATGTCCAAAGAAAAGTGAAAATTCTAGTGCCTCTATTATCGCCCATTGGTGGAGTTTTTTTTTTTAACCTTTTTCATGCCGTTTATAGGATTTTTTTTCTTCTTGTTATTTAAAAAATCTTTTTGTTTTGTAATTTATTGACCGTTGACGCCATTGGTGTGGCCGTTGACACCGTTCTTGGATGCTGCCACAGCCTTCTCAAGGGCCTGCATGACGTCGTTCTTGAGGTCTGCGGCGTCCTCGACACCGCAGCTGATGCGGACAAGGTCGTCAAAGACACCAACAGCCTCTCGCTGGTCCTTGGGGATGCCGGCGTGGGTCATGCTGCTGGGCACCTCGACGAGGGACTCGACACCTCCCAGACTCTCGGCGAGGGTGAAGATCTTGGTGTACTGGCAGAAGCGCTCGGCAGCGGCGTGGCCGCCCTTGATGCGGAAGGAGAGCATGCCGCCGCCCATGCCGTCGCGGTGCTGCTTCTTGGCGACGCTGCGCTGGGGGTGCGACTCAAGGCCGGGGTAGTTGACAGCGATTACCAGTGGAGAGGCCTCTAGGGCATTGGCAATGGCGGTGGCGTTGGTGCTCGCCTCGCGGGCACGCAGGTGAAGCGTCTTCAGGCCTCGGTGGGCCAGCCACGAGTCAAAAGCCGAGGGCACAGCGCCAATGGCGTTCTGGAGGAAGCCCAGGCGCTCCTTGAGCTCGTCGCTGTTGAAGGCGGCGACGCCCATGACGACATCGCTGTGGCCATTGATGTACTTGGTGACGCTGTGGACGACAATGTCGGCGCCGAGGTCAAGCGGGTTCTGGACGTAGGGGGACAGGAAGGTGTTGTCGACGACGACGAGGACGCCGCGCTTGTGGGCCTCGGAGACGACGGCGCGGATGTCGACCAGGCGCAGGGTCGGGTTGCTGGGGCTCTCGATCCAGATCAGGCGGGTCTGGTCGGTGATGTGCTCGGTGATGTCGACCTCGATCTCGGGGGTGAAGGTCACCTTGATGCTGTGGGCCTTTGCGACCTGGGTGAAGTAGCGGTGGGTGCCGCCGTAGACGTCGGACACGGAGATGACATGGCTGCCGGCGGCCAAGCTCTGGAGGATGTTTGCGGTGGTGGCGCTGCCGGACGAGAAGGCGAGGGCGTACTTTGCGTGCTCGAGGGCGGCCACGGCGGCCTCGAAGTTGGTGCGGTTAGGGTTGGAGGATCGCGAGTACTCGTACTCGCCAACGGGCTTGCCCACGGCCGTCTGGGCGAAGGTGGTGGAGAGCGAGATGGGCTCGATGACGGCGCCGGTGGTGGGGTCATGCGGGGATCCGGCGTGGACGGCGAGGGTGCCGAACGAGTGGACGGGGGACGGGGGGCGAGGCGGGGTGGACACGGGGTCCGAGTTGAGGACAGGGAGGGCCGACATTGTGTCTTTTCTGTTGGAGGAGGAGGAGCAGGAGGACTATAGCGAGGAGGACGGAGGGCAATTGAGCGAGGAGAGGGACACCGGCAACGGGGTTTTTCTTTTGTTTGTTCTTGTTACGTCAAAGGACGAGAGGAGGAGGTGGAGGGGGACGGCGAGTCCCTTTTGTAGCTCGGGGACCGGGACCTGATCTTTTTATGTAAACTAGGGATGCAGTCCCTGTGGCACCGGGTCACACTTGGTGCCGGTTTAGTTTCCCCCAGGTTCACGGCTCGGCTTTGGGCGTCGTGGGGACGTTTCGGGTATATCCTTTGCGCGATCCAAGGGCGAGATGATGACTTGAGCGACGAGGTCAAGGGAGAGCAGAGCGAGCGACAATGGGCTTTTTCGGTTCCGGGTTTTATAAGACCGCTTTGAGGTATGCAAAGTTGTCGCAGCTGACGGATGGACGCAAACTTAGACAATCACGTCAGAAGATGGCTTATAAATACAATCAGGATAGGCTGAGAAAAGTCTCGGATATGGCCAAGGGAAAAATTTTAAAATGAAAAAAATTTCTCCTGTGCGTGGGTTCCCCCAAGACTTGCAGAGGATGGATGGGCGGGAGGCTTGGTGAGGGGGGGCGTTGGGGAAGTGAAGCTTGGGGCGTGCGGCTTGAGGTTTCTACTGTGTATGGATGGTGATGTACGGGAATATGCACGATACGACCAAACTTTTTATATGGATACGGGGCCCTGAGTGGATGGCTCGATGATTCCATGTGTAGCCCGTAAACCGAGCAGACCAAGCCTGAATCAGATATCCATTTGTAAGGCGGCGGCCCGCCCCTCCTCGATTGCAAATCCAGCAAGGTACACGTACACCCATCGCGGGGGCATTGTCACATACTGGAGACGAAAAAAGAATAAGAGCAAGAAAAAAAAACCTTAGGACGTTGTACTATTGCACAATTGCGGGATGGCGCAACCAGAAGCTTCGGCAGGATGACGCTGGGGCGGGTCGTCTAAGACGGAGGAAATGTGTGCCGCCAACGCGGTGCCGCCCAATCGTCTCAATGAAGCAGCTCGGAGGGAGTCTTGGAGGAATCTTTGTCATTGGGAGCCACGTGAGGTCAGAGAGCGGCAGGAGTGTTGCGGTGTGCGGCGTTTTGACGTTTTGGTTGACAAATGCCAATACTGCTTACCCTATCTCGGGGCGTGCGAGACTGTGCGCGTCCGCCTCTTTCCAATTCTACTACTACACATGTATCCTTTGTACTGTAGCAACAGTAGTTGGAGTAGCTAAGGAGCGGAATCTGCGCCAATCTCGCAGCGGACTAAGAGCGGAGGTTGGCGGGCAGCAGCGGCTCTCGCGTGGTGGGATGGAGGGGAGGAGGAGGAGGGGGCGTGTGGCACCGTAGAGCCGATGGGCCAAGGATACCGTGCTTTTTTTTTTTCGAGTGTGGAATTCAATGGGTATACCGATTAGTCAACTCGGGACATGTACCTATGGAAACATGGAGCTAAACCGAAAACCGAGCAGCGAAAGCCGAGATCCGGGACTGCAAGTACTGTATTTCAATGGGGCACAAATGGGGAATGCGTGGTTATACTGGTATAAATGTATATGTAAGTGGACGGCGTGTGGAGGAGCAGCAATGGGGGGAATGCCGGCCGGGCGTGGAGCGAAATGTGTGAAGACAAGAAACTAGCGAGCCGTGTTGTTCCGCCTTGGGGAAGGATGATAGGCGGAAGCGAAGCGTGCTGTTCGGTGAGGACGAGAAAGGAAAAAGAGGGGGAGAGATGCAGCAACTAGAGGTGATAGAGATGCCATGGGATAGTCAATGCTCATCTTTAATAGGTTGCATCGGCTGTGACAGTGCGGCATGGCATCCAGCGTGTAGCAAGTCGATAAGCCACAGCTGAATGTTGAGCGGTGATGGGGGACGAGGGATTGAGGGATGGGGGGAGGGGGAGGGAGGGGTGGCATGACGTATAGGTACGGCAATAAGAGATGGTTTTGTAATTGCCCATTGTGCAGGTTGTGGCAGAGTACGTATCTAATTTTGTTGGTGACCAGTGACCAGTATTGCAAGAAATGGTGGTGTGCGGGTGCGAGGCTAACCCGTCTCCGTGACAATGCAAAGGCGTCATTGTCATGATGGCGGCGCCGTGGCAGATGAGCGGCCGAGATTGCAGCAATGGGCTAGCGGATGGACAAACATCGGTCCCCCAATCCAAATACCCGATTGTATCGGGGTTTGTCCCAAAGTGGAAGCCTCGGGTGCCTTGCAGGTGTGATTACGGACTGGTGGTTGCTGTCGTCAGCAGTAAAAAAAACGTCGTTGAACGAGTCACTGCTTTGTTTTTGTCATGCCCTTTTTTTTTTGCCTTCATCACACTTGTATCGCAGTACAGGTACAGTGCAGACAGGTTTCGGGCGCTGGGGCGATGTGACGTTGATGAGAGCACCCAAGGGCAGAGGCACAGCCAAAGTCAATGGGCGAGTTAGTGGACGGGCACGCGGGCGGGAAGTGCACAGAGGAGTTAGCAGATGGGTGATTGAAGGCCCCTGGACCTGGCACCATGTGGAATCCCACCTTTGTTTTGTGTATTTTTTTGCCTTCAACCTCTGCCAACCTTGTTTGGAAACGGTTTTCTAGAATTGGCCCAGATCCAGCACGACCAGGGGGGCGCGGCAATACCAGACAAGAAATGCATCGACCGTCTGGTTTTATTTTTTCGGGGCCGGTTCCTCGGATGAGCAGCCCACTGCAATGGGAAACGCGGGCGGCAGCCAGCACACCCAAGCGATGGTAGAGGGAGCAGGACCCTGGGGCCACAGCAGCATGGGACAGCAAGGGACAGCGAGGGACAGCATGGGACAGCATGGGGGATGCAAAGGCTCTGTCAGGCCAATCCCTTCACCGTCTCATCTCAAATCTCCCCATTGTTCGGCCATCTCCAGCGGCTCAGATCAATGGACATGATACGACTTCGGACACATACCACCCGGTAATTCTCCACGCGGCGCCGCTCCGGCCAGCAGAGCCTCGGAAGGGGAGCCCCATCATGCCTGGACCCTTTGCCCCGTCTCAGATCATGGCCTGCCCAATCACGAGGGGTTCATTGCTTTCGGGGGGGTGGTGCCGTAGATGCTTTTTGTTTTTTTGGCCCAGGGTTGAGACGGAGGGACCCTTGGTCCATGGATCGATGGGGTCGGGCAAATGTTGTTGCTCTTTGTTTGGTTCGGCGGCTGTGATAATCCCGTCTCCGGGCTGTGCAGTGCTACTTTGTGAGAGGTAGCCAAGTACGGATACTACGCATCGCATACTAACTAGTTATGTGCGACCTGTATGAATGACAACGGGGCGCACCAGATGAGTGGTGGTGGACGGGACGGGCTTTTTTTTTTTTTTTTTGTTCTTCAAACGGCGCCGACTCGAAACGTGTGTGGGGGGGGATCAGCCCGTTAAACTCTAGCAGCGACACGCATGTTTTCCTTTCTTTTTCTTCGTCGACTGCGCTTCTCAGTCCATGCCATGCCATCCTCCCCGTAACGTAACTTGCCCAACAACTCAACCCGCATTATGGCCTCACGTCATTGAGCCTGGCAAGACACTTGCATTCGGGCCACCACGTGTTTTGAGCAGACGAGACAAGGCCTGCCGGCACAGATCCACATCCCATCACATCCACTTCCGCCGCCAAAAAGTGCTCCCCGGGCCCTGAAAATCAACGCCGTCACCGACTCGGCGGCAGTCGACGCCATCCCTGTTGTGGCAGTGCCCTCCTAGCTGCTCTTCTCTGGCGACAGAAGGGCCCTGCTCGCCCTGCCCGCCCAGGCCAGCACCCAGGCCAGCAGCAGGCCCGGCAGCAAGCAGCCCACTTGACAGCAGCAGGCTGCCAAATATCAGTTCTCTGAGTACCCTCGACGCCCCGCTATCCGTCCCTATCGCTGTACGGGGCACCTCCAACAACCACAACCGCACGCACACCCTCTTTTCTCTCCTCCCCCCCCCGGCCAGTTGCTGTGTTCAACCACCGCTCCTCGTCCCCTCCCTAGATGCGCCATGAGACTTGCCCTCTGATAATTCAACCTCAATTGCACGCCTCGAGCCATCTTCGCCTCTGCTCCCGCTCCGACGAGGCCCCCACGCCTCCGCGGCCATGCTGCGTTTGCGCTTCCCAACCTGGGTCCTCTCAGTGAATTCCCCGAGAGCTAGTTGACGATACGTGAAGTCACCTCCAACTTAAGCCTCTCCTTTGCCTTTGCCTTTGTCCAGAAAAACAACATGCCGCCAAGACGCTCCCACAAGAAGTCCCGCGCCGGGTGCCGCAGGTGCAAGAACCGGAAAATCAAGGTATGCCATCTCCGCCTAGGAACCGTTGCCATGGCCTGCCGAAGCTTCCGCAGGCCTGCGTACCTCGAAATATTTGATATCGCGCGAGCGCACTTGCACCCGCACTCGTATGTGCCTGTCGACGCCGGCTAACCTGTTTCTGCTTTTGCTGGTGTAGTGTGATGAAGTCCACCCGCGGTGTGGCAACTGCGCCAAACATGGCGTGCTCTGCGATTTCGGTAACCCAGATGTCCTCGACGAACTTGTCGCCTCAACCACCAGCTCTGAAAGCGCTGGGGCACCGACCCCAAAACCTACTACACCACCGTTGCAGATACCAAAAACCCCATCGATACGAACCTCATACCTCTCGGGTGCCTCCAAGACAACGGCACCAATATATGCTCAACCCTCGTTGCCCGTGACAACGTCTCTCTCCGGCCAGGTCGACAGGATGATGGAACTGCGACTGATGCATCAATACACCACCGTTACTGCAAAAACTCTCTTAACAAACTCACCCGCTACCGAAGACATATGGCAACGCGCCGTGCCGCAAATGGCCTTTGCGAAACCTTACCTCATGGACGCCATTCTATCCGTTGCTGCGTTCCACCTCAGATCGCTTACTCCAGATGACAAGGCTCTTGTCCGCGCGTCACATGCTTACTCTGCATCTACCCTGGCTGCTTATTGCGCCTCACTTAATAACGGAATTACTCCTGAAAACGCCGAGGCCCTGTTCCTGACGGCTGCCCTGATCGCCTTCCAGGCCATCGCTTCCCGCATTTTTATCAAGGACGACGCCGATGCCGATCCAAACGACCCCACGAGCCGGTACGCCCTCCCATTATCATGGTTCCATTCCTTTCAAGGCGTCAAGACCGTCGTTGCAGCCTCGTGGCTGTGGATCCGAAACAGCACGGCGGTCAAGGCCGTCATTGAATCACAACCTAGTTTCCAGCTCGACTTGAACCCACGATCTGACCATTCCTTTTTCGGACACCTCCTCGAAGGCCTGGAGGAGGAACTTGTTAACGAAGATCACCGTTTGGTCAACACTACCGCCCAGGCTTACTCGCATGCCGTTTGCGTCATTAACTGGGCACATAAGAAACGTTACCCGGCCGCTACGCTTGCTTTCCTGGCTACTGTCTCAAGACGCTTTGTTGAGCTTGTTGAGGCAAAACGACCTCGAGCCCTTGCAATTCTTGCATGTTTCTTTGCTCTACTAAAGCGAATGGATACATGGTGGCTCCAAGACGTGTCTCGTCGTGAGGTGATGGGTTTGGTTGGCATGTTTGAGCCGGGATCTAAATGGTGGAGACATCTCGAGTGGCCAGTCCGCATTGCCCTATGGGACGGTGACGCGATACCCCAGGATGTCTGGGGTACGGATTGGGATACGGAGCCTCCTCAGCAGGAGGGTTCGGTCCAATCCATGCTGCACCATATCGAGATGATGGCCGACATGCTGAACCAATCATCTGTAATCCCTCCTATGCCACCGATGGCAGCACCATCTACTCCGGCTCCCACTGCACCAGAAGATTATCTGGAGGCAGTCTCGCCAGATTGATCAGCTCTTAGATTATTGCTGACCCTCATCACGGGTTAGCACACTTGAAACTATTCGAGTACCCTCTAGACGTTGCCTCTGCCTGTGTCATACATACTTACATACGTTTGCTTTATATCTAGCAATCACCCTCACGACATGAGTCTCTTAATCACTCGGGCGAGGTTACATAATGAACATGCTACGATCGTATATGGAAATTTGGAAGCTAAACAACAAATACACATTTAAATTGGGAAGTGTCACGGAGGAGCTAATGAGATATTTTTTGAAGCAATATGCCACTGTAATGCGTCACTTGGGCACTAGAGACCGAGCATTTCGGATTCCACATACTGTACCAATGGGACTTACTTGAGGTTACCTAGGCGTATCCGGCGCTGGACGGGCACATGGGAATAGCCTAGGAGGGCAGCATTTGCTCCACGAAGTGGGAGATGGCGTTTCATTAGAGATCTATTTGCCTGTTTAAGATGATGCGATGGGAATACACCAATCGAAGGGCCTCAGAATACGGTATGAGGTTTTGGCGAGTTAAAGCGGACGGGACCGCCGGGCTGAAACCGAAGACCGGTGGTCCCAAAGTCCTGCAGCAAATGAAAGAGCTCGGATGTAAGTCCGAGCCCTGAATCTGTATATTAACTTGATCGTGGCGTGGAATGGACATGATTGAGATGCCGTGTCCGAACCCGGAGATTGTAAGATGTCTCACGCGACAGGGACGTCAAGGCTCCAGCATGTCATTGTATTGTAAGACGAATCCATCCCGCTAACGATACAAGGAAACTCTCGTTTAGAAGTAACCAATTCTTAAAATTAATTTAAATCTTGGCGTTCTTTTGTCGAACCATGGACTTGTATATTGTCGTCTTCCTTGACGGTTTATCCCGCTCTATGGGCTTTGTCCTTTACTATTGCAACTAGTCAGTTGATGCGAGGAGAGGGGCCCTGTGGCTCTTCTGTCAATTCCAAGCAGGTTTGAAGATTACGGATGAAAAGAAACTATATAGACTATAAGTATGTAATAGTTCTATGCATCAAGACTTTGCTAAAAATTCGACATTTGGTTACATTGAAACTGGCAAATGTCGGGTGCTGAACTTGTGTATTATTTTCTGTGAGGCTCTGTATCCTTGCCCAACACTTGCTCAATTGGCGCTTTGATACCCAATCCAAGCCTCGAATGACCAATACAATCCCATAGTTTGCCATGGCTTGCATATGGGTTGCACCTAGCGCTTATTCTGTCTCTATTAGAAGAGGTCATTCGGTGCCGATTGATGCAAATATTATCACGAGAAAACGTGGGGGATTCTGTATGGTTCGGTGATATTTTATTCATCGTCCAATTTTCCAATTGCTACCTGAAAGATGCCCAAAACATACATTGAGACTAGAGTATAATACATGACCAAGTTAAAAATCAGTTGACGTGCCCTTTATCTAAATTATAGTAGATCCCTTTCTCGAAGTTCTGAACAGTAGTTTATCACCTCGCATCGCCTATTTCATCAATATATATATATATATACATATTCATCTCTTTCTTTTTATTAATTTTTAATAGCCCGGAAAGCTAAATATAAGCTTTCTCCCATACCCTCCAGAAAGATGAATATGACACTCACAGTACCTGAGGGATCTACAAATCATGGCAACCCCGGGCTACTCTGCACTCCACCCCAGTGGTATGATTATATCACTTTCTACTTTGCCAACTACCTCGCACACGCTGCAACTGTTATAGCTTCACCAGGTCAAGGGTGGCTTGAGACGGTCCAGGATGTTTTGAACGGATTGTTACTACCGACATCCGGAATTATGAAAGCAATGACTGTTATTTTACGACACCCGATAACTACTAAAGACCCTTTGAAGCGTGCTGCATTGGCTGGTGCTCTATGTATGCTTGCAAAACGAGACCAGCACGACGTCGAGGCTCAGATTCGAACCGAGCGAGCAACACACGAATCTCTGCAGTGGCAACAACCAGATGATCAAGCTGGTAAACCCACATCGGCTTCTTTCACTCCAAAAACCTCGAGAATGATTTCCAGTGTCTCTCCAATCCTCACGAACCTCTATTCTGAAATTGCTGAGCAAACATCCGATCCAACTCCACCCAATTGGTGGGAAAATGATGCCAGTAACTTAATCGTTACGGAGGGAACCAAAATATATGGACAATATCAATTTCCGGAAAAAAAATATTGCCTTGTCATTGTTCCACCATATGTTCCCCTGAACTACAATGACATAGTCCCAAAACATGGCCCTAGCGAAGATGAATTAGCGGCCTCTCGCAATTTTCTGAAATTGCTAATTAGTTTTATTCAAGCTATTTGGGCCATAATAACACTCTATCGATCACGAGGTGATCAAATCGATCAGTACGGCTACGCTGCCTTCGGTTTGACCGTCGCACCGTACGCCCTCATGTCTATCATTAACATTATTGCAAATTTTTCAACTCCGGAGTACCCGAATTTGTTCTTGATCAGAACCCCAATAATGGACCAAGCTGAGGAAGACGAGCAAGACGGAGTATATTTCAACCAGGAAATTCGTATTCCCACCTCTAAACTCCAAGAATACAATACCGCTTCACCAAAATTATACAGTCAGCGGCTACACAGTTACTTCATTTCTATGAGGATCGGGATGTTCATCGGGAGTATGTCTATCGTGGTTGTCGGTGCTCTCTCTCAGTTTAAAACTGGGAATAGCACGTCTATAGAACGGGGGTTCACAATGTCCTGGCTTATTGTTGGGATAGTTTATGGGGTATTTATAAGCATGGCGAAGCTTTTGCACCCGATTTTGCACAGACGCCTTGAACTTTCAGTATTTATAGTTTCAACATTAATTGTTATTGGTCCATGTGCGATTGGAGGTATGGTTATTGTTGGTAAAATGATTCATGATTTTGGTGTTTGTACTTTACTTAGTTAGGAAAGAAGTATCTAGTACTAAATTATGCTTTTATTTTAAATTTAAATAGATAATTTATATACTTTAGTTTTTTTTTTAATTGTTCCCCTTTAATTGTGCAACACGGGCTTCCTCACACTAAGGGAAGCCCACAGCGCCGTCGGCAAGGCCTATGACAATAGAGCCCTAGCCCTGTAGACCCAACAGGACACAGTAGCCCATTCATTCCCTTATTTAAGAAGAAGGAAAGGATAGAGAAAGGAAGGAAGGATCAAGCTTTAGTCTCGTATTCAATAGGAACCTACATTTACCCTGCCTAACTACCTCTATGTAACAGGTAGACCCTAGCCACTACACCAAAAGGATATGAGTTGTGATGTCAACACATCACAACTAGCTAAGGTATATATATCACACAGTTAGAGGGTTTCTAGCTATCATCCTGTATTGCCTTTAGGCTTCGGAGTTGGCACAAGGGCAATTGTACCAATCGATCTGAAAGTCTATCATGAGGCGTGCCCTTAGGTCCCGTGACCTTGTTGGGCTCTTCCTTTCCTCAGAGGAAGAAAATAACTACATGAAAGACATGAAAGACATGACACAGTTAGGACTGTGATACTCTATTAGTTTCGCCCTGTTACAAATTGTTTTAAATTGCTCTTTTTTAAGGTCCAAATAATTACTATTAACTTAGCTTACTTTTTTCTTTTGATCTTTAATTTAATGATGTATAAAATATATTATTTCTTTTTTTTTTGGTTTTTTATATTTATTATTTTAAATTATAAATTAATTATTAATTAATTATTTCTTAGTTAAGTCAACCTTTTTGTAAGGAAGTGCCTTATATACTGATGTGAGGTGCAATTCCCGCACAATGTGCGAGAATTGGTTGATCTTTTGGTCTATTGGATTAGATAACACACCTCTTATCTTCTTACACTTTTACTATCTTGGTAGCTTAAACCTCCTTAATAAGCCCTCTATTTGTTACATTAAAGACCAAAAAAAAAATACTAGAAATAGCAGTCTAACTATATTTCATAGACACTGCCCACCGGCTATGAGTATCTAACGCTATGCGACATGACAGTCACAACTCGTTCCAAACAGACATGACATACTACAACAATGATCGGTGTTTTTTTCTATGCCTTAATTTATCAGAACTGATACCAACCCTTCCTGATTGCAAAAGGGCCCTGACTGTCTCTGGAAACTTCTTCGAAGCAGCCCAGTAGAGCGGGGTTCTCCCTTTCTTATCCGTTGAATTCGGATCGACCCTTTCATCTTCGACAAGAAACTTGGTGACCGCCGCGTTACCACGGTAAGCAGCCCGTGAGAGTAAAGTCCTGCCTGTGCTATCCCTGAGCTCGGGATCAACCTTCCCCAGGCCAATAAGCAATTTTACAGCTTCCACCTGACTATTGTAGATGGCGTAGCGGATTGGTGGCCGGCCTGCACGATCCATGGCGTTAGGATCGACTCTCTCGCTTTCGAGAAGCAACCTGACGGCTGCGCCATGACCAAAGTATGCAGCCCACGAAAGCGGGGTTCTTCCATCAATTTCGTCCCGAGAATCCGGGTCTAGTTGTCGGGCCTCTATGGTAAGAGCAAGGAGCCCTGCATCGCCATACGTGGCGAGGTGCGTCAAAATTGTTCTCTCTTTGGAGAAGGTGAAGTTGCGTCCCAACTCATGAAGGCCATTCTCGTCTGGCTTATAATATGCATATCGAAGTCGAATGGGATTTTCAGTGGGGAGGCTTGATGCCAATCCTTTTCGAAACTCTTCTATGGCACCCTTGCTCTCATTTGCAATAGCGGCTAATAATGGACAACCATAACGCTCATCCTTCTCTTCGACGCTAGAGCTGCCTGGTGAACAAATTCTTATCAGTTCCGGCATGTTTGCCTCTGCTAGGATGTAAATCAGGCGTGTGCGAAGAGAATAGCGGCGTATTTCATATCTCTCGAGGATGTTGTGCAGGTTTATCCACGTCTCGAGCTTGAGAGTGTGGAGGAAGTCTTTCTGTGATATACCATAGCCACTTGCTTGGTCCGCGTGGTATAAGCAATTGCGCACAGAATATTTGAGAAGAGGGAATCTCTGAATCACTGATCGGCGGGTTTTTTCTGAGATATCTTGAGGAGACATAGTAGGGCCCACAAAGGAAGAAATATCGGCCATGTTGTATTTCGTACAGCACCGCTTAAGTCTCTCGTGGCCCTGACCCTGGACATCTTCAACGTCAGGCCAAATGCTTCGGAGTCCATTCCCTTTTAGCAGGAAATCGCGAACAGACTCGTGAATGAACTGGACAGTTGCGCACTTGGATTCCGTAACTTCAGCCAATCCTTTAGAGCAGCTGAGAATAAAGCGCTTCATATCGGCTATTGAGACCTCGTTCTGGTCCCATGGTGGCGGGGCCTCGTCATTTATGCCCGAGAGGACAGCAAAGTAAAGTTGCTCTGGCTTCAGTGGGACTCTGGCAAATAGAACCCACTGGACGCAGAGGAGAAGTTCATCTCGGTATTGTTGATCCCGTGTCAAGATGTTTCGGAACAGTTCATGTAGGTCTCCCGGTGTTTCTTGAAGCCTTCGCCGAAGGGCATACATATGGCCGTTGTCATGTTCTTTGTTTAGCATGTCTACTACGAGAACGACCCACATGAATACCCCAGCTGCCTTTTCTTGGAGCTCAGTTCTGATCTGCTCTGCAAGCGTGCTTTGCCCAATTTTTAGCTCGCTTTGGATATAGTCTGTGATATCTTGCGTATGTCCTTCTTGGCCCTCGAGGACTAGGTTAAGCCCAGTGTTGATAGTAATATGTGGGTAATGTCTGCTTGAAAAACATATATAGAACTTGGGTTGAGGATGTGTATTCATCTTGCTGAGTCCCTCGAAGAAGGATACCATATCGCGAATCTGGTTCTCGTCGCATTCGTCAAGAGCATCAATGAAGCATGCCACTGAAGACTTCCCTAGATTTTGTATCATTTGCTCAAACAGCTCTTTAAGCACTTCAATGTTCCATTGAATTACCTGATCATCCTTCCATGTTGGCATGTAGGAGCTAAAAACATGTTGAAGATCGGGAATCTGTTGCAGGAGCTGTAGCAACAAGGACCGATACATTCCGATTGTTGACTTCTCCAAATCACCTCCTCGTGCATTGAAGAAGAAGCTAATAATGGTTTTGTCCATACTTCTCCGGGCGGTTCGAAGGATAAATTTCATCAATGTAGATTTCCCTGTTCCTGGTTTCCCCTTTATCCACATGAATCCATTGTGTGTGTCAAGTTTAGTGGAATCAAGCCAGTGCAAATACTCATCCTTGCGCAGTAACCACTCACAAGTTTTGGCGTGAGCTTTCTTTATGGTATCGTGACGAGCATCGATTTGGTCAAATCGCAGCGACTGAACAAGTGCCCGTGTTTGCTCCCCATTTATTTCTTTTATTCTACCGCTTGATCGTGTTTGTCCTGTAGTTTAATTAGTAATTACCCTCGAGTAAATTTTGAGTACAAAAAACAAACGAGATCTCAATGCTTGAGTCTGCCTCGGGCGCATGGTTGAAATGAGCTCTTTGGCATACGCGGCCGCTGTGGCGGCTGCGTACCTTTGCCAAAGTTTGTTTTTATGAGAATCAGAATAGTCGCAGATCCCTCGAATGACTAGACATGGGAAGTGGTCCATCAACCCAGCTGCCTCCATTTCGAAGCATAATACATTGTCCTTTTGGGCCCAAGAGTCTCTCGTTTTGCCATGTTTCATGACTTGGTTCCCAGAAGCAATCACGCCGTAATGAACTTTTGGGTTCTTATTAGGTCGCAATAGTCTTTTTTGGAGTTTAGATGAATCGCATTGTTTGCAATCCTCTTTCAGTTTGTCGTGTTCATAGTCACTCTGGAACAACTGATCCTGAACGGATGGATGAGCATACTCTTCCATCCGTGGGTGGCGCGCGAGCATCTCAGAGACGAAACCTGGAATCCCAGTAGGTTCTAACTCGTAGCGCGCTCTTAATGTGGCCACGGCCGTCATAATAGCCTGCGGGGGACGAACAGGATTGCTTGTTCTGCAAAACTCGCCCTCTTGGATAGTTTTCCCGAAATCACACTGGACCACTTCATTGCTCACCACAACATCTCCGAGTCGAATGTCAGCCTTGGTTGGAACCCCGCCACCAATCCCGACCATAAAGCCCATCTCTATGGAAGGGAAACTTCGGTTTATGTTACTTGCCACTATTGCCGCATTGTTTGTGCCGTAGTGTCCTGAAGGCAAGCATGCGATGACAATGTTGAACGGCCCAATATTCCCTAGGGTATATGAGTTGCTATCATTTAACCCACCAGAGACGCTGTCGTGGACATTGTCCAACATGGCTTGTGCCGCTGCCAGTTCAATTGGGAGCGCGCAGATCCAGGCGACAGTGTAGTTCCCATGACTACGCCCTAGTAGGTCATCGTTTCCGTTATTGGCTTCTTGTTCCTCATAATTTGATCGCGATCTCTTCGAAGAGCGTGGTCTTTTTTCTTCCGCGTCGAATATCAGGCTCCTCTTGCGACCGCGATTCTGTGCACCTGAGGCGTCCATTTCACAGCCGCAGATGCGGCTTGGTGTATGGGCTACAGGTGGTTGACGCGCTTAGGAGATGGAGCCCACTTTTCTTATCGTTACTCAAGGGCCGCGAATAATGTACACAAAGGAAATACGAGCAGCTGCATGGCGGGTGACTCTCTTGGATAATGTCTTCAAAAACCAAGGAGCAGCTGGGAAGGAGTCTTATGCGCAGGGGTGTTCGCGCTGCGCGATCCATCTTACCCTGTAATTGGATGGAATTGTTTATGGCTGAGCTAGCCTAGCGCCTGAGGAGATCGCGAGATTGGAACTTATCTCGATATCGCGACTAGATAGTGAATGAAGGGAGAGACCACGGGGGCACCGTGAAATTGAGTGAGGAAGGGGCACACGTGAAATTATTTAGATATAGAAATCACATTGGGATTGACGAAGAGCACTTTATGGTCAAGGGGATTAGATAATATATCATTGATGCACCAGAGAAAATCTCATCAATTGACATGGCCTGCCAAAGACCTTTTCCAGACGCCCAACTCCGAGTTCGCAATGTTAGTCTCCTGTCTATTGCTTTTGCCTCTTGCTGTCCTCGTCATCAACGACATCCGCCATCTCCTCATCGTCGTGCCGGCTGCGCTTCAAACCCTTCATCTTGCGCAATTGAAGCTGGCTGAGATCCTGCTTGCCCAGGTGCACGCGACCAAGCTTATCACCCATAGAGTCGGTGGTGATGTTCTTCTTGGTGCGCTCCTCCAGACCACGAGGCTTCTTCATGGCGTCCTTGAGCATCGACTCGTCGGCCTCCCTGACTCGACCAACGCGGAAGTCCATGCGAGGACCAATTTCCTCAACCTCAACGCGCGGGAGGCGTTGGCCGCTGCGCTTGGTGCGGATAAGGTATACTCGTAGGTGAATGGGGGCCTTGGCGTCGCCGTCACCAGCAGTGTCCTCGGCACTGATGGAGACAATGTACTGCAGACCCTCAACGTCGATCTTATCATTTGGTTCGCCCTTGAAGAAGTCGAGGAACATGCTTTTGGCGAGGGTGTACTCGTTGGAGACGGGGCTCTCAAAGGCAGTGCCGGCGAAGAGCACCATGGGTCGCAGGCCAACAGCGAACTTCTTGTTCTTGAACTGGGCAATGGTGCGGAAACTCTCTGGGTTAAGGTAAAGCTCGAGCATATCTAGAACCTTGTAGCTAAAGGTGCGGATAAAGGTAATAGTGTGCGGGCGCTTCTTCTGGCTGCTACCAAAGACGAGCAAGCTGCAGTCGTTCTTTTCGGAGAAGAATTCGAGCGAGTCGGCATTGTCGAAAGGGTGGATGGGGTTCTTCTTGGTGAACTTCTTGGCCAGAGGCTGGCGCATCTGGAACAGGTCGTTCAGGGCATCCTGGACAACCTGCGAGCAGGTGGTACCACGGAGGAAGAGGCACGTTTTGGGGTTCTCGACGGCCTTGGGCTCACGCTTCTCGAGCGCGCGCTTTGAGCGGGCATTACGAGGTTTTCTAGAGCATAGTCAGCAAGATCTGAGGGAAGCGCCATGGATTATATGTAAATCATACACTTGACGGAGCATTCTGGCGAAAGTTGCTGCTTGTCGGTTCTTATGTAAGAATCTTCATTGGTTCAAGCTTGAACATGAAGCCTTTCAGTATGGAAAAAAAATCCTTATCGATAAGACATGGATGGGCCCACCCAGGCTAGCCAAGGTTGCCAAGTGCCAAGGAAGCGACGACTGATGGAGAAAAGGGCCGGTTCTCCGACACAGTGAGTGTGATAACTTGGGCAACATGATACAAATTCAAATAATTATCTGAGATATGTAGGAGTACCGGGACTTAGGTTTATATAGATCGCCTCCCGTTAATTTCTTTCTTTCTTTCTTTAACCCAGTTTGTTGTTGTTTTGGTGTGGTGGTAATTGGCGGGCATGGTGGCTCATCACACACACCAACTCTAACGTGGTCACAAACACTGTGTGAAGGACCATCGGTCCTTTTTTTTGTCACCCGCCTCGGGACAAACGTCCAGCTCTCCCGTGTCGGTGAGGTCGCGGTGAAAATCCGGCATTGGAAATTAAGCAGTCGTCGGCGGTACCCCGCAGTCACGTGGCCACTCCGTTTCGCGGAAGGAATCTACAAGCGGCCGGTCAGCCTCGGTATTTTCCCCGCCGAACAAGGCATGTTGATCCGGTCCCTGGTTCCAACCTAAGTATTAGCACTTGCTACTCCATCTACTCACTTGTCGTCAACCTCTTTTCAATCACCACGTGCACCTTTAATCCGGGGCCATCTTTAGAGCGTCGGATCTATTGCCAACTCCCTTCTTTACTCTCAGCAGACTGGACCGATCCATCCGCCCTAATCAATCAACATGTCGTTCCTGAGCGGTGGCGGAGAGTGCTCCACGTCTGCGAACCCCCTTAGCCAGCTCCATAAGCATGTTCAAGATGACAAGACCCTGCAGCGCGATAGACTCGTGGGCAGGGGCCCAGGAGGACAGTTGAACGGCTTCAGAAGTCAGAGTGCCAACGGCCCTCAAGATGAGGTACTCTGGCGGACATCATGGTATATTGTTGCATTACTAATACAGTCATGATGCCCTTAGATGATGAACGGTTTCCTCAACGGCGGCCCGAGCCTCCAGCAAGAATTTCCCATGCAGCCTGGCCACATCGGGCCCCTCCACCCTGCCCAAGAGGCCCAAATGCGGGCAAACTCAGCATCTCCCACTTGGGCAGCCGACTTCAACAACCAGCCTGCCATGGAATCGGCGTTCCAATCCCCGGGCCCTCAATTCAACGCCGAAGAGTTCTCACGCTTCCAGCAGCTTAACGCACAAGGGTCTTCCGCACAGGCTCCCATGCAGAACGCCATGCCGAGCCAAATGGCACAAAATCGACCGATGATGGGTATGGGAATGGGCATGGGTATGGGCATGATGAACCGAAGCATGGGCTATGGTCAACCCATGTTCCAGCCAATGTACCAGAACCAGCAGCAGCAGCCCATGGAGCAGCAGCAGCAGCCACCTGAGGGCAAGGGTAAGGGACGACTGGTCGAACTTGATGATAACAAGTGGGAGGAGCAGTTCGCCCAAATGGAACTGCAAGACAAGGGCAAGGAGAAGGAGGAAAATGCAGCAGAGCGCGAGCTGAACGACATGGACAAAGGCTTGCACTCTGAAACTAATGAGTTCGGTGACTTCGAATCTATTTGGAAAGGAGCTCAAGCTGAGACGGCTGCGTCTAGGGCCATGGTTAACGAAGAACTATTCGACCAATTCGACACCGAGTGGAGCAACAACCTCATGCCCGACTTTGAAGGCATGGGTGATTGGGGCCGCCTCGGTGACCCCGTTATCGACAACTACCTCTTCGAAGAGGACAACTTTTTCCGAGACGAGAAGAACGCATTCGATGAAGGTGTACGCATCATGAAGGAAGGTGGGAACCTGTCCTTGGCCGCTCTGGCCTTTGAGGCAGCTGTTCAGCAAAACCCCGAGCATGTTGAAGCTTGGGTGTACTTGGGAACTGCCCAGGCACAGAACGAGAAGGAAACGGCAGCTATCCGAGCCCTCGAACAGAGTCTTAAACTCGACCCTAACAACTTGGCCGCCCTCATGGGCCTGGCTGTATCTTACACTAATGAAGGTTATGATAGCACAGCATACCGTACCCTAGAGCGGTGGTTGTCGGTCAAGTATCCAACCATCCTAAACCCCAAGGACCTGCACCCACCAGCAGAAATGGGCTTCACCGATCGTCAGCAGCTGCATGACAAGGTCACTAACATGTTCATCAAGGCTGCCCAGCTGAGCCCTGATGGTGAGCACATGGACCCTGATGTTCAGGTTGGTCTGGGAGTTTTGTTCTATGGTGCCGAGGACTACGACAAGGCTGTCGACTGCTTCCAGTCGGCCCTTCACTCGTCTGAGTTGGGCACATCAAATCAACAGGAGCAGCTTCACCTCCTTTGGAACCGACTCGGTGCCACACTCGCCAACAGTGGCCGATCCGAGGAGGCCATTTCCGCATACCAGGAGGCGCTGTCTTTGGCACCCAACTTTGTGCGTGCGCGCTACAACTTGGGTGTGAGCTGCATCAACATCAACTGTCACCAAGAAGCCGCGTCTCACTTCCTTGCCGCACTCGAGATGCACAAGGCCATTGAAAAGTCTGGCCGCAGCAAGGCCTACGAGATCCTGGGCGACAGTGCCGGCGGCAGCAACCTCGATGAGACACTCGAGCGCATGTCGGCTCAGAACCGTAGCAGCACCCTCTACGACACACTCCGCCGCGTCTTTACCCAGATGGGCCGCCGGGACCTGGCTGAAAAGACGGTGGCTGGCGTCGACCCAGACATTTTCCGCCCCGAGTTTGACTTCTAAGAAGGTCTCGGGTTGATTATGGAGCAGAGGAGAGAGCGGTTGTGGGGACGGGAAGCCGGTGCACGTTGCTTGGGATAGTTATTGGGATTTCGGACGGGAACGGGAACGATATGGATGAAATGGGACACTTGATTGACGATATGATAAAGCACTCACGAAAAGAAATTTGGGGAGTCGTGCGTAAATTAGCGATGACGTCCTGTAAATGCCTTGCAAAAAGATAATCCGAGACTGAGTATATGCATCCTTTTTAGCTCATACAATGATATATGTATGATGAAGACTTGTTATCTTTCGTCTGTCCTCCCCCCCTTTCTCCTTCTTCTAATGGAGTGTGAAGCACTCCACCGCTTCGAGTACCCGCATGATTGATTAAAGCAGGGCTTGCTGCGGTCGTCCGTGTTAAGTGTTCTTGATTTACCTACTTAACCTCACGCAAGGACCGTATCCGGCACATGGCGACCAAAACCCACCCACCTGTTCGCGAGCATGATGGCTCGTAACCCCACATGCTATGCTCTGGGAGTCAGACATTGCACACGCTACGCACGCTACACGCACACATGCATTTGCTCAATTGTTTGGGGGGAGGGGGGAGGGGGCAAGACGCCAACGTGTGTCCCGTCTCTGGCTGGATACCACACGCGGAGGGGCAGAAACAAGCAAGTTGGGCATGCAAGTCTCAGTGGCGGTGGGCACAGACTAAAACTCGTCACAATCTGGGTATCACGACAGCATTGCTAAGAGAAATCCCCCTTCCTTTTGCTTCGCTTCCCTCCCCCCTCCCCTCGTCTTTCCTCCTGTCCCGTCACACGGAGTGTTTATCCCGCCTGAAACAACGACGGGCGTAGGCGAGAGAGAAGAGAGAGAGGGAGTGTGTGTGGGGGAGAGATAGAGAGATAGAGAAAGGCAGAGAGAGAAAAAAGGAAGAGGGAGAGGGAGAGGGAAGAAGGCCCGTCCGGCGCGATCCCGCACATTGATCGCTGGATGGCGCTGTCCGTCCGAGCTCAACAAGAGCAATATACTTAGTTAATGGGCCATATGAGCTATATGGGCTCCCGCAACCCCGCTTCGTGTAGTGTGTACGTCCATGTGTGTCCTCTGCCGCGTTATTTCTGTGACAGACATGCATCACGCCCTCGACACTATCTCGCAAAGTATCGCGACATGCCCTATCGCCAATGAGAGCTGTTCCCACCCGCTCAAGCCCTGCCCGAGTCCAGGTACGCGTGAGGAACATGTGGTTGCTTTTCCCCAATGTATTGCCTCACCTTTGGGCGCTACCGACACGCCCCCAGCGGCGGACTGTCCTTTTCCTCATCTTTCCGCGTCCCGCGCCATCGCTGGAGGGCTGCATGTCTCGCAGGGCCACCACCCACCACCCATAACCCACAACCACCTACAGTAGGAGGCGCTACACAGGAGCTAAGGCAAATGTCACGACAGGCACAGGACAGACGGGCTGTTAGGTGATCTGCGGGGGGGTGAGCCCTCCCCTCGGGTTGGGTTGAGTTGCGAGGCTAAGAGAGAAGGGAGAAGAAAAAAAAGAAAACAACGGGCAGAGAGGAAAAAGAAAAGCATCTTACAAGTAGCAGAAGAGAGAGTAAGACATTTGGGGCTGAAATATCGTCACATTTGACGGTGAATGCAATGGCGGGGTGTGATTACTGATCTCAGGAACTAATCGCATCTGATTGGATCTGTTGGTGTGTGAGATGGGCGATGGCACTGTGGCATGCGCCCCTGTTGCAACCACGGCCGGCGAGCTGGAGAGTGGTTGCACGGCTGTGCACACACTGGCACACTATACACCGGCTGGCCCTATACACTGGCACTGTGTCTTGTACATGCTCAATCAAGCTCGTGCTTGCTTTGCTTGATTTGCTTGATTTGCTTGCTTGCTTGCCTGCTTACTCCGAAGCGTCGTCGTCGCGTCGTCCGTCCTCTGCAAGATACCGGCCGATTTCGCCCGATCCGCTAATGAACCACTGATCGGACACGGAACGGCCCATCCCAAGTAACCCTGCGCAGCTGGACGATGGCCCTGACACGGGAGCTGTCATGAGGATCGTCCAACGGCCAGGAGCTCGGGACATTTCAAAGACTTCGGAACCGACGTCAAAATCTGTCAAAAAGGCGAGGCGAGGACCAGGTCATGAGGATGCCTCATTTCTGCAGCCCAAAGCAAGGATGAGGTGGGGGGAGTAACTTTGCACAATGGGGGAAAATCGAGACATTCTTGACGCCACCGAGCAAGCTGCCTCGTTAGTCAAAATGACAAGAACGGGAACACATGTGGCCCTGTAGGCCTTGATCGGCACGGACCTGCGGGCTCTGAGAGTCCCAGCTGACGGGATTTGGATCGTGGGGCTGACATCGGGCCTGCTAGATGTTCCCCATCATGACAATGCCATCACCAACTGTGCTCGCCTTGCCGTGCCGTTCGCTTGCCGTCTCTCCCCATCGTCCTGCAGAAAGAAACAAAAAAAGAAAAAGAGAGAGAGAAATTGACTAGAGGCAGGGGTTGATGGGGCCTGCTATCATGTCTGACCATCCCCTGAAGCTGCGGGTGCGTAAAAGCAACGAAAGTTGCATCCACATCATCCCAGGTCAACAAGGCCTAGACCTAAGCCTCACAATTGACAATGGCTTGCCATCAAATCGCGCTGCCTCATTAATAATGGCTATGAACCAACGGACCAGGCCTCGCGCCCTCATGAGACAACTTAATGCCTGCCGTTGAACCCATTAGCGCCTCGCAACACATGCCCGTCCCGAGGAGTCCTACGCCTCGCCGTCCATGGAAATGCAAGTACCGTATACCGTCTCTATGTCTGAAATGCCATCTCGGGGCCCAACCCGATGGATTGAAGCACGAGATCTACGTCATAGCGCACGGTCAAGGCCAAAGCAGCCTCATGTGCGGGGGCACAGCATCTATCCCCTGGCCTGATGCCCCGAAACTTATCGGACTGGTTCCGATCCGTCGACTCCTGCGTACGTAAGGTCAGACATTGTTGGGTTTCTTTCTATCTTGATGCCCAATTCGTCCATCACGAACTGGAGGGGGACGAGCCAGCCTGGTGATTACTATTCTAGAATCCATGATCGCGGCCTGGATCACCAAGTCTTCATTTTCCACCACCTGAAATAGCTAGACCTATTTCGTAACAAATTCTGGCCCTCACTGCATTCCTTGAGATTCCATCACTTGAGGCCTTCAGACATGATCTTCGTAGGCGGGTTCTCGATAAAAGAGAGTTTGCACACAAGTGTCCAGCCGCGGCGTGCACGATCCTGGGCCTCTGACCGAGGAACCTTATTGCTCACCAACGCCCCTTCAGGTACACGATGGACTGCTTTTTGGTCCGGGGAACCCACAAATGTGGATGTCTAACCGTAGCATCGACCGTGTTGGCGTTCCGCGAGGCTTGCCTATGAGTTGATAGTCGATGAATCTAGTCCAATTTTGGAGAGTGTGTGATACTTCCAACTAACGCCCCAAACAACGCCAGCAGTGTTACAGTAACAGCAAGGGTGATGTGAAGTGACCCCCCCTAAATTCTCACTATGGGTGGCTTTTTCCGTCATGGTCAGTATTGAACCGGCCGGACTCGTCACAGGGAGAAGGATTGAGGGAGTGAGCTTGTCTGGTGGAGACATGTATACGCGCATCCCATTCGCCTCGGGATGGGTACAAATGATTGCTACCAATTTAGCAAAGCGGGACATGACGCTCTACTTTTGCAAACATGTTGCCTTTCCTAGTTTCAGTATCGAGAACGATATGCAATGAGCTAGTTCAGAAGAATGGCTTGATGCCGTCAGTCCCATGGCGAGAATAACCACGGGATGGAATGAGTGAGATATCAAGGCTGGGGAGGTTTCAGAGCATGAATTGTGGCACAATCGGACCACTTTGCGTTTTGACCTCCCACCTACCATGAACCGGACGAGTTATCAGTTCTGATAAATGGTTGTGTGCTATGCTGGGCCAATCAACGTATGTGGCATTCTATTTTTATTGAACAATCTGTGCTGGCATTGGATAAAAAGTTTTCATTTGCGCTTGTGGTGCAAATGAACTGCGTCATAATGAGCGAGGAAAAAGAAAGCTGCGAAGCTGAGAGGCGTCAGGGGTTGATAGACCGTTTTGGAGTTTGCAAGTCAGCTTGTTCGGACGGGGAGCAGTCCATGACTAGCACGCTTCAATGAACTGGTCGTGGCTTGAGGTGCAATGCAGGTTCGTATATTTTCGGGGATGCGGGGTTCAGGTGACAGCCCAAGAGGGGAGATTGTGTGGTGATAAGCGCGTGATGAACCTGATTTAGACGGTCTTGGCGGAATGCGGGAATGGTTTTCAGCTTTGACGAGGCTGTTTTCGGGCATTTGAGAAACTTCCCAAGGCATTTGGCAATGGCGGCACTAGCTCCTCGGGAAGACCAACCAGGATCCATGGAAATCGGAACCAAGGCAGCGGTACTGTAGCGGTTGGCGGCGCTCCTACCTCACCGTAGTCGCCTTAGCGGAAAGCCCCCGGAGCCGTTTCTCAACCCAAGTTCGCGTTTGATTTCGGAATGATCAAGCCGTTCGAACCAACCTGGTGAGCCTGTGTGGCTGGTCATCTTGTACTCTGGCGCATAGATGATTCCATGTCTGCAGAGCCGTCCTTGCACAAAGCAAGCAAATTACAACAATTCCAAGGTAGGTGGAGATTGAAATTGGACTTGTAGACAAGAACAATGTTAGGACTAATCACTGGTTTGATCGTACTCGGGATGGGATGAATGGATAAGCCCTTCACAATTCTGAGCCTTGATGTGGTTTTTTTCTTTTGTGCTCTTTGACCTCACTTCTCCATGCCTTTAGCCGTTGGGTTTTGTTCTTGCTTCCGAGCCACTAGCTGTTTCTCGCTCCATCGCTGCAACCGGGGAGACGGAGAGAGACCGGTGTTGATTGATTAAGCAGGGGTACACATGCACGGGAGAAGGAAAAGTGACACCCGGCCCGACACACACGGAGTCGTTGATCGGCTGGAGATGCTACTTTCACGGGAGGGAAAACTCAGACAGCGTGAACTCATTGGTGGACCGGGGTAAAACCTGGGGGGGTTAGGTGGAGGAGCAAAGGGGTGAATTGAATTAATTTGGCCGACCAGGTGGCTTGGGCTGGGCACAGATAGGCTTGGGAGTGAGACTCGGCTGAGATCAAGACAGCGTTTGCTGGCAATAACCGCCGGCGAGAAGCCGTAATGGAGCCGTGGTGGACTAATCGTGAGGTGGGAGGAACGCAACGATATCACATCTCAACTGGCGGTAGATGGATAATTGACCTAGTTACGGGCTGGTGCGATTTCCTTGCCACACCTCCATCGCGGGTGCTAAACTAACACGAGATCCTGATTGCCACTCAGGGCCGACTGCACAGAGACAGGGAGACCCAAGGCTTAGACGTACATGTGTGGATGAGGGGATGCCTGTGCTTGTTGTTTGAGACAGGCAGGGCAATGTCGAGTATTTGGGCACGGTGCAGCGTGGGTCGCTGCATTTGAGAATTATTATCGACGGCTGCCATTTGTGCACTGTGCTACAAACGCCGTGTTAGTGTCTTATCCCTTCCCACGTAAGCAGAAGGATGTTCGGCCATGTTTCAAGAAAGGGAGGAGGAGAACGAGGCCTGCTTGGCACAGCACAACCACGTGGGTTGCAAGTTGGTGTGAAGGATGAGTGAGGCCAAGGATACTCTAAGAATTTGGGAAGCGCACACGTCAAAAAGCTGGAATCCATTTTTGACAGGTGTCGAAATCTGGCATAAGACTGATCTATTTTGTGCAGCCGCCTCAAGATGGGATAGGCTCGTTCAGCTGCGCAAACACCCAGACCAGAAATGCCATCTTGCTGCTAGTTGCGATCGACGAGGGTCATGCCTGTCGTGTATTAGCGCAAGGAGCATTAATAAGGATCCCCGGGACGAACCACTGGACAGGGGAAACTCAAGCAAGTCAGGTTCCCGGACGTGGGATGCCATTCGCCACGTGAAGTTGTTTCCTGCCTGCCTTAGCTCAAAGTATGCCGCGTAAATCACCGTGTGAGGTAGCATGGCGGCGGAATTGGGATATGGCTATTGATTCGTTTGTTGCATGAAAGTAAAATAATACCAAAAAAAAATGCATGCTGGTTTTCTTAATCTAGGAAAGGGTGGCTGCATAGGACGGCTGGTGAAAACGGTCGGCGGTCTGTTTCAAAGGAAAGTATGGTAAATTTTTTTTTTTCTCCCATCAAAGTTTTTTTTTTCTTCTTTTCGATTTGGTGTGATGGCTCGTATGCGCAAACCAGGGGTCAATGGTCGTGTAGTGGTTGCGTGTTGGGATAGGCGAAAAAAGCAATCCTGGATTCAAGGATTCACATCTTGAGCCCATGCCAGAATAGTGAAAAGGCCGCGGCGGTGAACACGGCAATTCCCATCATCTGTTAGCGGCATGCGTGTGAAATGTGATTATATGCAAGAGGACAGAGATTGCAATGGTCTAGAAATCCCAATCCTAGCACGCACACACTCAGTACACGGTGGTTCACACCAAATGTGGCTGGTTCGGTTGTGCATGGTACAATAGTGTAGGATTGGACATGTTGCGCTTGTGCCAAAGGGTGAGAGGAGAGTCAAATACGAGTAACAACATGTCGCAGTGCCTCGATTGCATGATGTAGGCGGCACGTAGGCAGTGGGTGATGCGTGGGAGGGATGGAGGGAGGTGGGAGGTGGGAGGGCGTCATCAGCTCGTGACTGCCACGATGTCTGATGTTGGCTGATGTGACTACAACTTGATGCCACTTGAGACCTATGGCGTCTAGAACTTTCGCGGTGTGCGGGTAGGAGAAACCAGAGTGCGATGCGTGCCTGCCGTGCAGCGCGGCTGCGTAGCTATGTCCCTACTTCCGGTGGGTAAGTCGGTACAATCTTCCGGCAGCCCAGATCGTCCAAGCTCACTTGGTGCGTGAGGCGCTGGCCGGGACTCGCAAATGACGTTGCCTGTGTCGTAGATGTTGAGACTGCAGAGTAAAATTACCAGAGATGTTCAGAAATGAAGGCCATGTGGGAAGCAGAAGTGACACAAAATTACAGACAGGGCCCAAATCACATCACCTAGAAACCAAAACCTACAGGCCTAAGAGGCCAGCGGGCAGCTTGTGACTGGATTGGGCTCTTTGGGGATGCATATTTTTCGAAACAAGAAGCAGCAACAGGGGTCTTTTGTTTCTTTTGCTTTTGCCTTGTGCCCCCCTCAACACACCATCATTAAGACAGAAAGAAGACAGCACACACACATCGCCCAGTACTATTTCGCGTTGGTCGAGGGAGCACGCTATCGGTGGCCATGCATAACCTGGCAGAGGAGCCTCCAGGCACACCCCTGCTTAGCGGGCTGGCCGGCTTAGTTGGCGGCGGGCTGGCCATCAAGATTCAACATTCCCAGCATGCGGACCCGACAGCACCTAGATCGGGCGCGTTGCCGTACACCCGCCAATGTCTTGCGTCTCTTGTCTGGGGGAAGAAGCAGGATATTGTGCATGGCAGGTCAATCCTGCGCATTTGCTGCTCATGTGTCTGCGTGTCTGCGACATGCCTAACTGATGTGGTCTGCGAACATCCGTTCGACAACAAAGTTTTCGGGGGAGCATCTCAAAGATGACCAAGATCGGCGGTAACCCGTCGCGGGTATTGAGCGCTGGCCGAGCTAGCCATGTGGTGACAGATGGCGGCGTCTGGGCTACCTCACGTACGGAGATATAGCAGAGCATCCATCATTACGCCAAATATCCCCCAAGTCCAGGCCTACCTAGACCCAAGCCTGGGCCGCGCGAAAGGGTCGCACCCATCTTGAAGTCCAGCGACACACGAGACCAGACTTTTGCGCATCCCGATGAGGTTGTGAATCCGCACCGACGCAGGCCTGCAGGGCGATGCGAGCCCGGGACTGGAGCGCATTTATGAGAGGGCCTTGAAAGGAGGGGAAGCCGGGTAGCAGAAAAACTGCCGATGGCATGGGCCAGTCATGGCGCGGCGCCGTCGCCTCCTGGGGATGCACCTCACGTGGCGGCGGAAGATCGCGCATGCAGCGAGAGCTAAGGTTTGTTTGTCGCCCGGGACCTAGGTCCAAGGGCCGTGGCTCGCCTCTCAGAAACGACAAGTCTCAAATGGACTCGGCTGGAGCGAGTCCCACACACCAAGCAATCAGCATGGCCTCCCGGCTTGGCCCCGGCATGGAGCATGGGACCATGGCCACGCTAGTCAACGAAGCACGAGGAGCCCTGGCTGCGTGCAAGCCACACACCCACTAGGCTGACGACCAGTCCCGTTCCTTGGCCTACTAGCGACGTGCGACCGTGGAGCACTATCCATCCCTCCAATGGCTTCGCTGACGGCCGAGACGTACAGGTACAGCGCTGGTGATGGTGCTTCTGTGCTCGTTGCTGCTCCTGTGAGATGTAGTATTGTACATAGCCTTCCGGTATACACAGGGCCTTTGTGTTTGGGCCATGTGCGTTTCCTCGGGGAGTTGGATCAGCTTCGCTGGCGGGTGCGGGCTCTACCTTGAAGCCAAAATCTTTTTTGAGGTTGCCGGGGGATCCCAGCTGCTTCAGGACGGTCTTCAAGCTGGCACTGACCTCCATGTGGCCCGATGAGAACGCTGTTCAGCCTTGAGATGCCACGACGTTTCGGAAACCGAGTTTTTCTTTTCTTTTCTTCCTTCCGAAGAGTTTTCATCTTGCTCTTATCTGCACTCCCCCCCATTTTCCCGATCTCCAAATTCCGCAAGTTGGCAATGCTCCATATTTCGCTCTCGGCTCCTCGTGGACGAACCGGAGGACGAACCAGAAGGATTGGGTGGGTGGCACAAATGCACGTACAGTACCCGCCGTGGCTTATACATGGTACCCGTCCACCATACACCAAAAGCGGATGAGTTCAGCGAGGAACGTGCTCCTCCTAGATGTATCGCCGACGGTTGGCATGTGGGTTGACTATGTGCATCGCATGTTTTCCTAGAGGGTCGCAAACCGGGTAACGATGTTCTCCCGTGTTTGGAGAGCTCGTGTTGCCGTTCCAATCCCTCGTCACCTCTTGTGGTACATGTCTCGAGTAAATCTGGGAACAAAGAACGAGTCTTGGGTGTCGCCATGGCTGGCTGAGCAGGTGAATGGATGGGTGGTGGAATACGTAGATGGATGGCTGTAGACGTTGCACGGGTGTCTGTGCCCCCCCCCTCCAGTGCATCCTCAGTTCACATGCAGTTCCAATCGCCCCCATCTCATCGCACCAGAGGCTGCCATCGGCGCGGCTGGACGAAGGGAATAACCGACAGACAAGGGGCTGCTTGTGGTTGCAGGCTGGGGAACCAGCAGGTGCTTGGCATCCCCAAAGTGAGAGAGATGTGGTCAGTCTACAATGCGAGAGAGGTTGGCCCTCAACCTCGCACATTGGCCGGATTAATGCCGGTGTCTTTGATATACACGGCATGGAGTACAAGACCAGCCAGCAGCATCAATCGCGCGCTTGACGCAATCGCATCATGGATGTCGCCCCGTCGCCGACCCAGGTAGGTACCGGCCCTGATGCGGTTCGTGGTTGGTACCTGGCGAAGTCACACGAAGGAATAAGGATGTCTATCTTGTTGGCACTATGGCTGATCGCTGGACCGAGTGGTGGTGGTGGTGGTGGTGGTGGTGGGTGGACGGTGTCTCTAGAGAGAGGCGGCCACCCCCTTCCTCCCCACAGCATAAACAGCGTTAAGTCCATGTGCTCCACGACGGGCTGGTGGTCAAGGTTTTTGGGGGAGGGTGATGGGCGGGTACAAGCCGCCCAAGGGTACAAGCCGCCCAAGGGTGGAACGCCTCGACATGCTCCAAGAACAGTAGCGTGATGGCTTGTCGGGGGTATTGAGTCGTGCCGGAGTACTTTGACACATGGAACGACGCGTGGGTGGGGGCTACCACTACGAGCCGTACCGGATACTGAGCAGAGGCCACCCCAGTCTGGTTTCGGGCCCGATTCTGGTGGCTGCCCAGGGCCCTTGCCCACTGGCTGTTGCACTAAATCCCCCTGGCCCTGAGCCGACGGGAGTCGCTAGTACGAGAGCGGGTGGTATCTTGCCGATGAGTTTCTGGCGCCAGCTGCGGTCGCTCGATGTGCAGGGGTACTTGTGGCTGCAAGCCGCCACGCGCGGACCACCTGTCTTGGGAGAGACCAGCATCTGAACGGCGGCCCAGGTGAAGTACCTCCCTACTGTGTCCCTCGCCCGCCCAGTGAGCGACCGCTGGGCGAACCCGCTAAGGAACCCGCTGCTTCCCTTGCCGGGGACGGGCGGGTTCCATCACTGGGGATGAGACTGGGGGGGCGTGGCCTTCTCTGGGGACTGGCGCCCAGCGAAAGAAAAAAAAAAAAGAGCCACAGGGCCGCCAGGGCCCCAACCCAAAGCCCCAAAGCCCCAAGGCAAGGCCCAAACAGAGGCCCAGAAGCAAGTATCTCTTCTCCCGAGTCAAGCCCATCAGAACATCCGCGGTTTGGGAGTCTTGGACCCTTTGGGGCGTGCTGAAATCCATGTCGTCTCTTGTCGCTCTCGCCGCGCTCTCAATTCCATCCATCCCATTCACATCCATCTTACATAGCATGGCCAAAGACCCCTCCCAGCCTCTGCCTCAAATCTGACCCATCCCGCTCCTCTCTTCTCAGGAGTCTTCCGAGTGCGTTTTTCCTACCCTCGTCTCTCTCACTCTCTTTTGCCTCCCACGACCCTCTCGCTGCTACTACCACACTTGCTTCCCACGACCCTATTCGGGGCCTTCGCTGCGGCCGCTCGCTCTTTTCGCGTCTGCGTCCGCTGCACTATCGGGATTCTCAACGACTGCGCTCCGTCCCGCCTATTCTTAGTCTTGTCTTGAGAGAGACTCGACTCGCGTTGGGCTTGACTCTGTCTTGCCTCCCCGTGCCCCCTCCTGACGCAACGATCCCTCGGGCGACTTCGTCTGCTTTCCCTTGCGACCTTCTGGCCTCCACTCTCCTAACATCACCACACCCTGCCCGTTTCGATCCACTCAAACCGTTCATTGACCACGACTTGACACTACCACTTCTGCCCTCGCTACCATGTCTGCCATGGACACTCACAGTCAACAGCGCCCCCCGCCTGCAAAGACGGCCGGCCTACCAAACATTCTCAACGACGACGCCTCTGCAGCTGGTGGTAACGCTCCTCCACACCTGCGAGACTCGGGGTTCTACTCCAACGCAGACGCTTCCAGTAAGCGTACGACGCTCATTGTGCCAACGAGTAATGTCACGGCTAACTTGTCTACGCAGATACTTCCGCCGCTTCCTTTCACGTCAATGGTGGTTTGAGCCCCAGCGGTTCCGGCTACCAATCCTCCTCGCAAGACAAGACGCCTTCGCCCGTCGCATCCAACATGGTCCCCCAAGTTGTCTCCCCCTCAACTACCAACATGAGCGTCTCTGCAATTGTATCACCGACTGCACCTGGTGGTCTGGACATGCGACGGCCAACCTCGATTGAGTCCAATGGCAATGGCGCCACATTGGGCGAAACCCTCGTGCCTGGCATCGGGGGCCCACGACGAGAGAGCGTGGATAGCAGAATTAACCAAGGATTCAGCGACATGCGACTAGGAAGCTCTCCATACACCAGCAACAACCAATCGACATCATCCATCCAAAACACTCTACACAACCAGCGCAACCCGCGCGCTGGTTTGGAAAATCTCTCCTCACACCGGATTTCCAATGGATACCAACCCAGCGCCGACCGCAACCCCGAATCCAAGACGATCAAGACTGCGCCAGCCATCACAGGACCAGCTACAGGACACATCGCTCGAGCCGCAGAGCCTACTAAGGGCCAGGCTTGGGCTTTCCCAGAGGAGGAGATTCAACGAGTTGGAGGCGCGCCTCATTACGCAGATTCGCGTCGCAGCAGTATCACCGAGTCTGTCGCGAGTAGCCAGTTCACCACCGAGCCGCGACTACCGGCTGGCCAGCGCAGACTAGACGATGGCGACTACGCGCGCATGTCCAACGCATCCGACTTCCCCCCTGTCCATCACCATTCGATGCAGCACAAGCAGCTCAGTGATCTGCAAGCCGAGGAAGGAAATGGACCCACAGGATCGCAGCCTTACAGCAGAACCCCAGAACTGAGAGTCAGCCACAAATTGGCCGAACGCAAGCGAAGGACTGAGATGAAGGAGCTGTTCGACCAACTTCGAGACCTAATGCCCCAGGAAAGGGGTTCGAAAGCATCCAAATGGGAGATCTTGACAAAGGGTGAGTTTGCTTGGAATTATTATTAACGTGTCTTGGCAACCAGGGCTAACGGATTGCAGCCATTGCCGAACATCAACGCCAAAATGAGACCATTCGGGCTTTACAGTCACACTACAACAACGCTGCAGCCGAGAACGAATTGCTCCGCCGAGAATTGGGAGGATTACGAATGGAAATTGCTCAGCTTCGAGGCGAACTCAACTCTTCATCGACCCACGCTCCTCCTCCTCAACCAGCAACTCAAGCACCAGCAGCATACCCGAGTGACCCTTATCCCAGCGCAAACAGACCTGAGCTTCCACCCATACGATCTATTAGCAACAACATCCCCAACGGCCCTGATTCCATGACTGGTGTTCAGTATGAAACGCCGCGTGTGAATGGATACCGGCAGGATCGATACTAAGTCATTGCCCCACCAATGTACTCAGCAAATATGCGACGCGACCTCTTTTTCTTTGTTAACTATTTTATTCACGAATGAACGACAAAGGGGAAAAGTTATGATACTCAAGGCACTTGAATGGTCTCACTATGAAAAGACTGAAGTTGCTATCAGGCTTTTCTGGGTCGGTGTTGGCCGCCTTCAGGAGCCTCACAGGGGCTCACAGGCTCCTTGTCTTACTAGATTTCCTTTATTTCCTCTTACTATTTTTCCCCTTGCACTTTTTTTCTTCTGTTCTCTGGTCATGTCTAGTTACCAGTGTATCAGTACGGCACACGGACCGTGTTTTATGCTATTGTCAATCTTTGTTGTTTAGCTTCATATACGAGCCCTACGAAAGGGCAGAGAAAGCTCGTCTGGAGTGCTATTTTTTTTTTCTTTGTCGTTTACTCGAACCCTTGAAATCTTTAATCGTGTCAGCTGATGAACGAGCCGCGGCTTCGTCATGGAAGGAATGGCAGGCGTCGTGTGGGATTGGGTGTTGGCGAGATGTATATATCCATTTTTTTTTAAAAGAGGGGATTTAAAGGAGCGGAAACCCAAACAGCAAGGACGGGTTGGGCTGGCCGGATTGGGATGGAACGGATGGAAACAGGACCAAGGGCAGGGTTTCAAGTGCCATACAGCTGTCTGGTTATGACAGATGTTGATATTGGCAGAACATAGAGATGATTGATTTCTCAGATGCAGGCCGTTGATGAATTGTGAATGCAGTGTGCGAAGTTGGTTTAAGGTGCTTGCTCCGTGAGTGAGGTGGAACATGTGAGTGCGTGTGAATGACGAAATTTAAGCATATTGCGTGCCGACGATAAGATAGCCGTTTCAGTCTGGCACCCATCGATTTGGGGTACATGGATCGGCGCAAGCATGGCGCCGAGATGTAGAGGCAACGGCACTTGGGCGCGGGGATGTGGATCGGCGGAGTTGCGGAGTTGCGGACTTTGCGGAAGTGAGCGCCCGGATGTGCCGATGTCAGATGGAGGCGGAGCAACCTTCACGCCGTCCGTCGCTGACGGGATGTCCTTGCCAAAAGAAGGCAACGTAGGATGATGAGCTCCGCAAAAAAGTGTCCAGCACCTGTCAAACCATCAGCCCCCTTCTTAATTCCTCCGCCGTCCCTCTTGTCTGCTTCAATCCACCTTCGGAGATTCTCACCGCAACATCAGGATTAAATACTCGACTTCGCAATGGAATCTTTGACTCCGTTGACACTGCGGAAGATGGACCGCGTCGCGGCCTCGAGACAGAAGAGCTGCAACGCATGTGTGAGGGGCAAGCGCAAGTGCGATAAGAAAACGCCCAGGTGCACTCGCTGTGCGGCAAAGGGCCTTGACTGCATCTACCAGAAGCTTCCTCCGGGTGCCATCTTCCACGACGACGACGACCACATCGGCGTTCCTGCGCCTCCCTCTGAGGTGCCTGACTTTGATATGGGATTTGACATCGACAGCCTGGGCCCTTCCACAAATCCATCATCGTCGACGACTGCGACGACATCGCCAGAGGACCTGCACACCTCCAGCGTTCCAACCATCCAGCTTGACTCAAGTCTCGACTTTTCTCTCATCGACCATCTCATGGCTAGCGCTAACCAATCGTCCGCCGGCGCAGAGCTGTGGAATTTAAATGATTTTGGCCAGGGCAAAATGGACATCCCTCCTGTGCCCTCGCAGGCGCCTGTTGCCATCCGTGACGTTTCCTTGTTGCACGACATGGGCGACTGCATGTCCTTCAACCCTCTCGACGTTCACGACCCGCGCACCAGTATTGGATATGTTGTCGACGTTATTGCTCATCTGTACCGCGAATTCTCTCGCACTCGCACATTGCCGTGGATTCACCCCAACCTTTACGGACCCAACCTACCGCGCACAATGATGTCGGCCTTTTGCGCGAGCACAGCATACGCGGCCCGCACCCCTGAGAACAAGGCCTGGGTGTTTAAGCTCATTGCCGACATTGCCAAGGACATTCACCGAGAAGGCGAGCACGCCAGCACGCACCTAGAGAAGCTTGCCCGTGTGCAGGCGATGACTATTCTAGACTCGATTCGCATTTATGACGGAGACGTATCACTCAGGGCAGCGTCAGAGCGCGAAGCACCGCAATTTATGTTGTGGATGAAATCACTAGAAAAAGTCAAACTAGAATTGGAAGAGGGGATGACCTCTTCGTTGCTAATATCCAGAGATCGGCCACCGGCAAGCTGGGAGGTGAGCTAATTTCCTTCACATGGTGACGTACAGCGTGTGCTAACTATTACAAAGAGCTGGATTCTTCTTGAGAGTACCCGAAGAACGATCATGATGGCATTTTCATTCATCTGTCTCACATCTATTCTAAAATCTATAGAACGTAAGTTGGCATTATATCCCGAGCTTCCCGACAAGGGTTGAGAGAATGATAATGTCTGACCGTATGATAGCTCCTTGCGAAGTTATGGAGGGCTCCCCCTCATTCACCGTGTCGAGGCACCTTTGGGAAGCGAAGTCATCTGTGCAGTTCTTTCAAGCATGGCACCATAGACCGCAATATTGCGTTTCTGATATGAATTTCCGGGAGGTTTGGATGCACGCTCGACCAGATGACGTCGATGAATTCGCAAAAGTCATGTTGACAGCGTAAGTTGGAGTCTGATTATAATGGCGAGGATATCACTGACAGCGGAAAACTATAGGCAAGCGGGCCCTGATGCTATGGATTATTTCATGCAAGGCACTGGAAACGTACCTGTTCCAGTTTAAGACGATACCGATCTGTGCCATTAGCTATTTTATGGTTGTGCTGACCTCGTCAGCCAGCATCAAAGATGGCTAGTGTCATCCGCATCTCTCCATTATAAGAGCAGTTATGTTGTCTTGTACCCCCCCCTCCAAAAAAAAATCTGTAACATTACGCTGGTGAACGACTTGGTTTGGAGCTGGGAGGTGAAGTTTGAATACTCTTGTTTAATCTATTCTCGACAGAAGGAAGGCAAATCGGGATTTGTCTGAATATTACCAAATAATAAAAGGCCTGAGGAGCGTACGACGTGCTGCTCCTACCTGAATTTCCCTTGGGGAAAGTGAGAGGGGTGAGTTATGGTGCTTAGTCGTAGGGTTCAGCTTTGTGGATACTGTACCCCTCCAACACGAATAAGGACAAGAAATTAATGGCCTTCATTTCCTGTTGACGACGCCGAAATCCCTCCTGGATTCGGAGAGATGAGGCGCACCTTGGCCCGCTCAAACCCGCTTAGCCTCACTGGCCTCCTTAACCTCTAAGGTCTTTCTGTCATCCCAAGCCTTCCAAGCCTTCCAAGCCTCCAAAACCTGACTGATATCCACATACACATTTTGTGGTTTTGGCTCTTCTACTCTAAATATCATTGTACTGAGTTTATTTCCTGTAGCCCACCCCATAGTCCCGAAGAACCCAACCCAAAATGCTATTCTATACGTTGTAGTGCGGGCTTCAACGACATTGCAAGCGGGTTTCCACATCTGAGACGCCATTCTGCTTACTTAGTTAGTAGCCTAACTATGGATGAATCAGGAGACCTACGTAAAGCTTATGGGGGAGAGGTCTTCCAGTAATAAGCTCTATCAGTGAGCAATGGGAGACAAGTTGGTTGCCAGCGGCTCTGTTAGACCGGCGGAATTTTGTTGCGGAAAGCCTAAGAGTATTTTCAATCTTGCGGCTTCTAGTTGTAGAACTGCCGCTTGGTTTGGACGTTTGCTTTCAAGATGCTAGATGTGGAGAGAGGTGTTGTGTTGAGAATGAAGATGCCAACTTAGGAGAAAAGCCTGGCGCTTTTATCTCTGGGTTCGGATATCTCTTTGGTTATATTTCTAGGCTTCCAAGCCCCGTTCACCTTGAGGGAGTTCAGACTTCTGTATTCGCTTGGAACCGCTACTCTCTCTGGCTGCTGCGGTGTGGGCCCATTCCAGAGTTTGGGCAGGTTTTTCGTTCAGGTATTCTTTCTTTGCCATTGGCTGCGCGAAAAATTCCATCGTCACATGTCTCACTTAACCGCGCAATGTCTCTTCAATGCATGGTGAGCCGTTAAAGGTAGTTCTCTATGTTGCTGTGGAGCCCAGGAGGGTTCATGAGAGGTTGGCCAGTGTACACGCTTAGTGGCAGACTACAATCATAAGAATCATTTCGATAGGCTAAGAAATAAATATAGATAACAGGGTTAGCATTTCCAATTATAAATTTGCACATCTATTAGCCCGCTTCATAAACAAGCCAAGATAAACACTAAAGACAGTCCAACAACTCCGACGGCGGCAGCGCTTGCATCAACAAGAAACAAAGAAAAAGTAACATAAAGCGTTTCCAGTTTTACATAACCGCCTTTTCGGCTTCCTTTTTCAAGGCCTCGTTGAAATTCAGCCAGTTTTCTGAGGGGGAGAACTTCTTGTTTCTCCATGGCCAAAAAAGATACGTCACGCCACCAGTAAAAGCTTCACTTTGGATAAATGTGGTGCCTCCCGCATTGACTTTGCTCTCGATGAAGCGGAAATAATGCGTCCCGCCAATGACACCCGGCACCGATCCAGTCCAAATAAAGCATTCGGGCGTATTTTCCTGGGTTGTTTTAGAAACAAGGAATTTTTGAGAGAAATGTGAAGAGGTTGCTGACTTGTACATATGGGCTAAACTTCATGCCATGCATCTTGACTTTCAGTGCATCGCCCGGCTGTAATTCGGATCCGCTCTTGTCAGAGTCGACCAGCGTAATGTCCCATCCTTGATGCCATTCGTTGTATCTGGCAAAATCTAGGAACTGCTATTTATTAGCGATAAACTTTGGCAGACAAATTAATGTACTAACTACTGCGCGGACTGTTGCTGGCGGCGCAAGGATCTCGATTTGCACATCGCCGGTCGAAATGGTAGGGGACATGGTGGATAGCAGTGATGGGTAAAATTCGAAGTGGAAAGAAAATGATTGAGAGAACGGCTTTTAGATGACTTGTGTGATTGATGTTTGTTATGGCTACTACTTGAATTACGGTGGTCATCGTTGAGCATATATATATTCTTTGACTATTGGTGGTTTTTGTCGTTGGTGTCGCGCATAATTCGGCCTGGCTGCTCGAGTTGGTGGATCCCACCGAAGCCGATGTGGCTGCGTGGGAGGCCGAACTGGCCGAGCAGGCCGAGTCGGGCGAACAGTCGGCCCCGCATCGGCCACGCTGACTGAATGACCATTCCAACATGGCGCACCGACAAATAAATTGACCTTGTGCAATTTTTTTTTGTTATTGCTAGAGAGATCAGGGGCATATTTTTACGAAGCAGATAGATGGCATCTCGTGATATTTGAGGCTGTAGCGGGATGCTCACTCCGTACTCTACATACATGTAAACCTCTGTCACTCAGTCGCGTGTCTATTTCTACGCCACGAACGCTACTGACAATCACATACGACCATAGCTCTCAGAAAATACGGGATCCCGTCCGCTCTCCCATAGTCAAGCTGAGAAGCGGTGAATTAGTACTCGGGTCGGTGACGACCGGGGAATCCTCGCTGTTGTATGTTTTTTGCTTCATGTCCCTATTTTTTGCCTTTGGTGGGTTCGTCGTGGATAAGACCCACACAGCAAGGTGTGGAACGTGTAAATGCTGAAATCCTTTCAACTATTCAGCCATTTCCTAAGGCTAGGACACTTAGGCTGTATAATAAATTAGAATTAATAAAAGGAAAAAACTCTGATGGTACGAAAGTGAGAGTATTCAGAGCAGGATAATGGGTGTGCGGTACAAAGTTTGAAAGATCATCCTGCCTCTACTTTTCCCTACTATCTATATATAACATCATCAATTCAGGTGACTATTAATATTTAAAGCATCCAAGATCAAGAAGTCACAGGGGACAATATTTCAAAAGAAGTATTGTATTGAGGAGATAATTCAACAAAATGCCATACTGTTACAGCCTGTCTTGATTGGAGACTAGTCTACATGCCTCCGGCGACGGGAACCGACGTCCTGAGAGCGGATGAAATCAGAAACCAGTCTCAGCGACCCGCCATACCAGTCTCTCTCCACTAACTTCCTTCCGTCTTAAAATATCCAATGCGTTTTGCGCCCTTGCCACAGCTGTTTCGCCCTCGACGATACGATATCTGTTTGGAGAGACAACGCCCTCCCGTAGTAGAGCTGGGATAATCTCTGACTGAAGCTTCTCTTTAAAGAATTCGTTCTAATACGGGTTAGCAACCTTATGACTGGATAGAGCCATCCCAGTGGATTCCATCTTACATTTAGGTAGAAGTGGGTGCGGACGCCGCGAAGAATGACACCATCGTTCCATGCCCCAACGAGGCATTTGGAGGCGTCCATCTCGTACTCAGGCTCTTCTTCCTCCGTAGCGTCTTTAATAATGATTGGCAGCATGATGGCAACTTTTGTGCCCTTGTGGGCGATTTTGGTCAGGGGCTTTAGGGTTCCCTCAACAGACCCAATGCAATCCAAGATGGACGGAATTTTGGGGTCTGAGCCTGTGCTGGTGTAGGCAAGGATCTCGTCAACAACGCCCTCTTTGCGATAGTCAAATGTCGCTGTAGCGCCGATACTGTGGAGGTATTCGTGGTGTTTGCCGCTGGCAACGGCGATAATGTTCTTGTAGCCCCAGTGACGGAAGACCTGCACCGAAAAGATACCCACGCTGCTGGCAGCGCCCCAGATGAGAAGTGGCTTGTCCGCATTCTTTGGTGCCCAGCACTCAGGAATGGGCCATGGGAGTTCTAGATCTAAGTCTGCAGTTGCAGTGTGGAATACGGTGACCAGGTTGACGGGCACTGTAACAGCCTCCTGCAAGCTCAAATGTTCGGGAGCCCTTGATGCAAGATAGCTGGGAATAGTAATGTATTCTTGGTGATTTGCTTCCTTGCCGCCGTGGAAGGCAAATGAAACAACACTATCGCCAACTGCGAAGCCCTTTAAGTCTCCACCATCCCCGACGGCTACGACGGTACCTACAACACCACCACTTCCCATCTTGTGGGGGTATTCAGGAATGAGCAGCCCGCCATCAGCTCGGTGAAGATCCAGCGGAGTAGAAGCTGTCCATTGAACGCGGATGACAATCTCTCCAGCAGCAGGTGGGTAGACTGGAGCTGATATCTCGACAAAGGGCGTTCGCTTTGCCGTAAGAGCGACGGCTTTTTGGGTGGTGGGGAGCGAGGCCATGGCTTGAAAAACGGGTAGAGAACGTTGAATGTAGAAAAGAAGGGGTTGTTTTTTTGGTAGATGGAAAGAATTGATATTGTTTATATCTGTATATCTTGGTTTAAAATTATGTTTATGGAGCTGCAATCGGTGGTCCTTATAAGTCGCGGATGTCGCTTCGGTATCTTCCCAAAAGGGTAATTCGCGAAGTAGTTCGGGAATGGAGCCAAGCGTTTGCTGATCACCAACATTGGTCAGCGACCAAAGCACGGCAAATATTTCTAAGCCTTGCACCAAAAACAGCAAATTCCAAAGAATTCATATCGATGCGGTTTGATAGATGATTTCGATTTAAAGAGACTATCAATATTCCGGCTCTGGAGCCGTCATGGTGGGCAAGCGAAAACACACACACACGCAAAAGACTAAACACCGCCAGGTTGCGGCATATGACCGAATTAGGTAGGTCGATACAGTTGGTTTACGAGGCAATTTGGGGAGCTGTCGCATCAACGATTCAGAGGCTGGCCAAGGCATGCAGCCCTACAGGCATGGCGGTGGAGACAATGGGGAGAAAAGGCAGACAGGCGGAACAGAGTGGGAGGAGGGTTTGGGTCTGAGTGGAGGCGGCCCAGAGACCCAAGGTGGTGTCGAACCAACGTCACTCTGATAAGTGAGAGGGGAAGGGATGGACGATGGCTGTGAAACTGACGATAGCGCGTCGGTGTATGGTGTTGTATAAATCTTTGCTTTTATTTTGAAGTTTTTAACGGATAAAAAAAAAAGGCGGCACAGCATACAATCATATCATCAGACAATTTCGTCTTATCAGTCCATATCGCAGACATGTCTCGGCCCCATCCAAAACACCAGTCAGCCCTCCGTCGGAAGGCGGTATCACAGCGAACACAACGCCAAGCAGGTAGGCAGACAGACAGACATCCCAAGCAATTAAATTCCCTTTCGTTTCCAGACTCCCGGTTCCCTTCCCGATCCTCTCCCAAAGCAATAATAATAATAAACCCGATTCATTTATTTGATGATGGACGCGCGCCAGTCGAGGTGGCGGGGGTGGGCCATGCGCAGCAGTGTAGTTTTCGTTTAAGCCGCAGCCGAGCCCATGAAGCCAGCGCCCATGGGCCCAATATCGATGTGGTTCTTTGTGGGTATGCCATCCTTTTCATCCTGCCTCGATGTTGGCGGGCGGCCTAGATCGTGCATGACGTCGCGGACGCGCTGGCGCATTCCTCGGCGGGCCGGCTTGGCTGGACGAGCGTCCTTGGCGTAGGTGCAGACGGTCGAGCCTGAGAAGGTCGACGCAGCGTCCGAGGTGGTGGCGGGGCCGTTGTCCATGGCTGGGCTGGGCGTTCTGGGGGGGTGAGTTGTGTAGTGGAGGGTGTTGGAATGGGCGATGTGCGAGGTTGCTGTTGCTTGGGTTTCTTTCCCGCCTTTCTTTTTGTTTTCCTGAGACGCAGAGTCTCTGCAGACACGTGGGATGGGGCTTCAAAGACAAGCTGAAAAAACACCAGGGGAGAGTCAAGCCGGGGGGGAAGAGTGAGGGGTTGACGCCGGCTATCTTTTTATAATGAGCTGAAAGACGCTGGTGTGTTCCCGTGCAGGTACATAGATACCCCCTGTGCGGCAGTGTTCTAGACCCGTCCACGGTACACAGCTGGGGAGTCCCCGGGTAGAGCACCAGCCAAGCGGCGGCCAAGCCTGCCATCGCCCTTGGCCATCAGGCACGCGGCTTGGCGGATGCTGGACAAGATGCCACGCACTGCTGGCGTGTGGCCACGGCTACGGCTCCAGTCATGGCGATACATGGCTACCAAGATGCCAAGGTGTTGGCTGACTCAGGCTGGATGTCATCCTGTCTCTCTGTCCATCGCCTCCCGACTCGACGGACGGGCTTGGAAACCGTCGAGACAAATCTTATGCACTGCACCTCGCAACCTTAATCAGCGTTTCTATTCTCGTCCCCCAAAAACCTAAAGAATGACAAAACGAATCAGAGCAGCAGAAGAGCATCTACTTTCTTTTTCCTTCTTTTCTCATCATTTTATTATTCGGATACTCGGATGTACGCTATCCCGTAATGCCGTCGTAGATCAACCCTTAGAGACGAGCTAGCGATGGAGTCGCAGATGATCGCCAGGCCCGCTGGCCCCCAGATTTGAGTGCCATGACTGGCGACATCTAGGAGGCGAAGCCGAGCACCGACCTTCGACGTCATCACTTGGACTTGTACTGCACTGTACTGCACTGCACTGTACTGTACTGTACTATGTGCTAGCTGGCCAAGATGCAGCTTGTTGTATGAGCCCGCTCGTCACCACGGCCCACTACCGACTTCATCGGCGGGCCGACTCCGTCGTCGGTCATTCTCAATCGCGAGCACCGACAAACAACTTCCGGGTAAGCATCGTGATGCAGCATTTTCACCTCATCTGACATGATGAGCAAATAAATACTAGATAGCGAAAATAATACCATATGGATATATAATAAATACTCTCCGCGTTTAACATTCCATGAACATCTACTCTCAAGCTACGCTCTCATTTACAATTCAATCTCATCCCAGTTCCCATCTCCTTGGAATCCCTCATAATGGAAGCTCTCAAAGTACAATTTCCCGATCTGACCTTCTATCCCCTCCGTAAGCCAAGCGGCTTTGACCCATCCACTATCCGACTTCCCGTTGGCCATCTCAGAGAAAAAGGCCGTCGGCCTTTTACAGTCGAGTCCATCTTTGACAGAGATGTCCAAGTCACTATGCGTGACGGCATTAGGATTTATACCAATGTATTTCGGCCTGCCTATTCAGATAATCCTAAAACCCGGGTTCCAGCCATCATTGCTTGGAGCCCTTATGGAAAGGACACTAGTACGTGGTCTCATCCCTAAATGACAAGCGATATGCTGATATATTTTTTTATTAGAGGACTTTTCATACGATCACATGGGCCCTTTCCGTTGTGGTCTTGCCTTGAATCAGACGTCTGGATACGAAAAGTTTGAGGCTCCTGACCCTGCTGGCTGGTGTGCAAGAGGATATGCCATCATCAACCCTGACGCCCGAGGTGCTGGCTTCTCTGAAGGAGACGTCGCCCAGTGGGGAGACCAGGAAGCCTTTGATTTGCACGATCTAATAGATTGGGTTTCCAAACAGCCTTGGTGTAATGGTTCAGTCGCCACGGCCGGAAACTCATGGCTGGCCATTGCCCAAATAAATGTTGCTGCTCGTGATCCTCATCCGGCGCTGAAGGCTATTGCACCTTGGGAAGCTGCCACGGACGGTTATAACGATTTCATGGCTCGAGGTGGGATTCCTCGCGGCGGTTTCATGAAAATGCTGTACAAGACAATGGCCGGCAACGGAAGCGCTGAGGACGGTGGTGCCATGGTGGAAAAACGACCGCTTTTTGACGACTACTGGGCCACCAAGGTTATCCCCGTTCAAAACATTGATTTGCCAATGTATCTCACGGCGTCTTACTCAACCCTTCTCCACTCCCGGGGGTCGTTTGAGACGTTTGCCAAGGCCAAGTCTGCCAAGAAATGGCTGAGAGTTCACCATACCCAAGAATGTACATTGATCTAAAACCACACTTACAGGATATTTCAAGACTGACAGTAATAGGGTACGACATATACCGCGAGAATAACAATGGCGAATTGCAGTCATTCTTTGATCGGTATTGCAAGGGGATTCCCAATGACTGGGAACGCACTCCAAGATTGCGACTGTCACTCCTAGCGTTTGATGGGAGCTCCGCCAAGACTGTTGTAGAGCGTGAGGAGGCTAGCTTTCCGGTACCAGAGACCAAAAACATGACCTACTTTCTTCACGCGGGGACCCGGACCTTGTCGCTGGAGAGGCCGTCGTATGATTCCAGCACGTCATACGAGGCGCATCACCTAACCGACTGTGCCGATTTCAGCCTCCGCTTCGACGAGTACACTGAAGTCGCCGGGTACCCCGTCGTTAAGCTGTGGATGGCGTGCGATGACCACGACGACATGGACGTCAACGTCCAAATTCGAAAGATGGGAGCTGACGGCAGGCTCCTCACCAGTCTCAATTACCCGTGCCCCGTCCCCGCTGACGAGGTCGCCGACACCAACGTTGCCAAATTCCTCGGCTGCGACGGGATGCTGCGGGCCAGCCACCGCATCTCCAAGGAGATTGCCGACGGGCTTCCGAGGTACAAGCACGACAGGGCGGAGAAGATCCCGCCGGGGACCGTGGTTGAGCTGGAGATTCCCCTGTGGCCCATCGGGATGGTGTTTGACAAGGGAGAAGGCCTCGTGTTGAGAGTTGCTGGGCACGAGCTGCGACTTCCAGAACTTGAAATCTTGAGGAACAAAGTGCCAGTTGATGAGAACGTCGGACGTCATCGTATTTATACAGGGACGCAATGGGAGAGCTGCTTGGTTCTTCCAGTCATCAACCGTCGCGGGGTTGAAAAATCCGGATAAAATTGGAAACAAGTAAATATCACGTGTAGTCAAGATTTATTTATATTATATCTTGTTCAGTTAAATACAAAAAGTACCCCTTCCGACGTCTTTGTTTCCAGCCTTGTACTTGACTGAAGAGCCCTGAATCGGCGAAATATCAGCATACCAAATCTTGCCACTCCAATTACCATTCCACCCCCCCGGAATACTCTACAATAACCACCACTTAGTATCAATATTGTGGGGTGAGGAATTTTTCTAGACGTAGTAGATCCTACATGGCAGGCCTGCCAACTCCTCAATCTGCTACACTCATGTCACACACCCACACCTTGGCATCTACCGCTTCACGTTGAGCTCCCTGCTTCTTGTTAGGCTGTCTAGGGCAGCCCACCCTGGTCATCTTGCCGACTTGGGAAGCTTCTTGAGCATATAATCGACCAGCCAATGCCGTTGTGTTTGCAATTTCAGCAGCCTAATCATTGCTATTCAAAAAGCTTTCGAGCTTCATTTGTGCATCACCTCCCGAAGCCATACTTTGGGGCCAGCGCCACGATTTAGGCTATTCTTAGCTTGCTCCCATTAACCATATTTCTTCGTTTTGGGCGTGGCGCCCTGCATCTAATCACTAGCGGCGCGGTGAGGGGCGGTAGAGTTTGATATTGGGCGATCCGAAAACCCATCATCGCATCTGCCTCTTTTTGACTGTGGAATTGTAATAAAAAGCCCAAGTGAGAAATTCATACTAGTCATTAATACCTATGCGAGCATGTCGAATCTTGGCTTCGAAATACACCAACATTGTTGTCGCCTTCTTGTAGCCATGTTACGCAAACTAGTGTGCCGGACATCCGCATCACACCTCCACATAGTCGTAACCCCTCTCTATATATACATGCAAACACACCCAAACTCCGACCATGATCTGCCATTTTTGCTGGTGGGAGCCGTCATGGATGCCCCACCAATCTTACCCAACCGTTTCCTAGATGGTCTTAAAGGAGCCCAAGCTACAAGTACAAAAAATAGAAGAAAATGCCACCAGGACCAGGGTGGCTTAAGCATGGCCGGTGGCGAATCGCTCCGAAACGTCCAAACGGCCGCTGCCGTACTGGATGATTTTGCTGATTAGCATATCCTTGTTGTCCAATTCGACAATCTCATCCGCACCACCAATGCTCTTGCCATTGATCATAATGTTGGGAACGGTTCGGCGGCCGGTGACCCTCTCCAATTGATCTTGCATGTAAGAGGTCAGGGGGTGCTTGTCGAGTTCGACAACGTAGGGCTCGGGCATGATGGTGTACTTTTCGAGCAGGATGCCCTTGGCACGCTTCGAGAACGGGCAGTATGACTTGGAGAAGATGACCACTATATGATTGTTAGCCAGGGCTGTGTGGTGTGTGGTGTTGAGATTTCACGTACTGGGTGCCTTCTTAAGAATAGATTTAAGCTCGGATTCGGCAATAATGTCTTCCTTAGTCAGTTCATCGGCCGACTTGACAGAGCTCTTGCCGCTCGTGCCACCCTTTTGTCCATCTGCAGAGCTGCCAACACCAACGACCTCGCGGGGAGGGTCGGGCTTGGAGCCACCCTTCTTGTTGGCCTTGTCCTTGGCCTCCTGCTCTGCAACCTTGAGCCTCTCCTGCATTTGAGCCGAAGCCTCGTGGTCATCCTTGTCGACATCGCCGTCACCATCCTTGTCTGCGGGGATGTGACCGGCTTTTTGACCAGTCTGCACGTCTATTACCGGTTTTCCAGGGGGTGAGTCGCCCATGGCATTTTTCGTCTTCTCCATGAAGCCCTTGGGGTCCTGAAGGTTGGCATCGTGGGGGGATTCAAAGCCGGAATAGAAGAGGAGGAAGACGAAAGTAACAACGGCTGCCAGCATAAACAGGCGCACTCGGCGTGGGGAAGGCATCGTGTCGGAAGTCTGTTGGATTGAGGGTCGTGAGAGCTAACGGCGGGAAATGGAACGAGGGAGAGTGTCGTGACAGAGGTTGCAGGTGGAGGTAATCCACTACACACTACAGCAGTGCCAGAGATGCAGGTTGAACGAACGTCGGAGTTGGAAGAGGTGGGGGGTCGCCGTTAGTAGTGAGCGGTGAGTTTGTGTTGGTGGCCCGTGGTCGCTGTTAGCACTGAGGCAGGACGAACGGGTGTCGAATCTAGGCCGTGACACCTGGACACCTCGCGCTTTGGGGTTCGGATAGGGGAGATGATCATAGCTTCGGAGCCGTGTGATCATTGGCTAGGGACCCCGGGTCAATAACGGCGCGATTATCAGGGCCGTGATCATGCATAGTGTGGATCGGTACGTACCCCACCTCCGGGAAACAGGGGATCTGCGATAGTGCTCGTAATTAAGAGTAACCTATTTGAGCTTGTATTTAAGACTGCATTTATTCTATCGTCACCTAAGCGACAGATTTGTGTGTTGGAATCCGGTATTGATCCCCCCCCGCCGTGGCTATGCCGTCTGGTATCACATTAACTAATATTCGGTAATTCATTCTTCCACCATCTCCTATGAACGTCTCTTCAATGCGGCGTCATCCTTCGGCCATGGCCCCGCCTTCTCCTCATGTTAGCTAGTTTCTCAACCGGACGTCTGCTCCATAACTTACCATTCATTTTCTATTACTTAGCCTGAGTGTCATCAGCAAAGGCGTCGATTCCAAACCCCTCGGTTACGCTTCTTGTTGACTCTGCAATCGCGTCGACGTTATGCGAAGGTGCAGCTTTGCCATCATTCCCTCGCGGTTCAACGGCACCTTGTGGTACTGAAGCCATCCTTTTGTGGTGTGCATGCATGAGTTTAATGTGGCTCACCATGTGACGATGTGTTGTGGGTGCAGCGTAGAGGCCAGTGGCCCAGATAAAGAAAATCATGAAGAGAGCGAGCTTGATGGAAGCCATTTTCCTTCCAATGTAAAAGTATAAAGATGACTATGAATGAAATGGATGTGTGCGAAGAGGTCGATGTCAAATCTTGCTTTCTCATGGTTCCTTTCGGGTTCATATAAATATAATGATGTATCTAGTCGTCACCCGTTGCAACGTTCCACCTATTCCGTTGACCAGCCGCCCCCTTGAATGAGCATGACGGCAAGTGATCCATTCCCCTCTCACTAGTCTACCCGTGATCCCCTCCCGAACCGGCCCTGGCAACCAAGGGTCCTCTGTGAGACATTATACTCCTCTCTTTGTGGTGCAGAGTCCATAGCCGCTCCCCCAGCCATCTCAGCGCATGCGCTGGTGGCCACTAGTAACGTCGGCCGCGAGATAGCTGTGCGACGATAGAGCTTCGCCTCATTCAAGCTACGCAATTGGGTATAGGGCCTCTCTTAATCGATGCAATAGGTATTTTCCCCTTGACCGTAAAAAGTCCCTTATTGTGAGAAGTGACATTTTACGAAAGGGGAAGTCTTTAATTCTGAAACACTCAACATTCAGCCCTTTGGTTCCGGGCTTGGGAACCGGAACAGCTCTAGAGCAAGTAATTACAAGACGTCGATGAGAAACTCGGCCTCTGACTAGCTAGACACACACGCGCACAATATCCCTTGATGCTATACCCGGTCACTTCCACCCCAAGGGCTACGTACTGACGCAATTTAATTCCATCAACTTATTTGCCACCTTAGCCGAGGGCAGGTCGCCACACAGGAAACAGACAATTGGGGGACAGAAAACATAAGACACTAACACCAGCACCCTGATAAAATAAATAATTACTAAGTTTATTTATTTAATGCCTAACAGGCTTAGGATAAAAATATAGAAGCATTTAAAGGACATAGATCTGCCTAAAGGCGATGCCTTTGGCACCATTAATTTGGTGGTAAAGTAGCTATGCCGGCAGCTGTGTGAAGCCTCCAAGGTGCGAGTTACAGTGGGGATGAACATGACTAAGCAAGTCGTTCCAGCCCCCGGGCCAATTAAAGCGCCACAGCCTAGTCGCCCCCCAGTAGAAGCCCCAGATGTTGCCAAGTTGCAACTATACCAAGGCTTTCTAGTTACTTCGATGGTCCGCAAATGTTGCCTTTGCAGTCTGATTGACTCATTCACGATCAACGATTTGCTGTTCTTTTCTTCTCGTATCCCTTCTTATATCGCCCTTCCGACTGAAACTAGCGGGCCGACGGTCCACTCCTCAATCATTCTCTAATACCCTCTAGCCAAGTGGTGCAGGCCCTAAACACGCCCTGGACAAAAACTCCACCAAGACACTTTTGACTGGATTGTCTTACAGCGCCTCACCATATTTCACTCCTCCATCCTCCAACACTTCAACGCACCTATCCGGCTAGAGGGCCGAACTTCTTAGTTTCAGAGCAAACATGGCTCCGTCAAGAGCAAAGACAATGTCCTTGTCATTTTTTCTCGCCATGATTTTTGGTTTCATGTTGTGCGTACTCGCAGCACCAGCACATGGCTCAACACAACCTTCACCACCCGCAGATGTTGATCTCATCTGCCACACCGACAATCCGGCAGAATGTTACCCACGAATCTTCCAGCCCACAGATGAGTTCCAAACTGTTCACGATGATCAGGAGCTTCCCAATGGACTTCATGTTCGCATGAATGTCTGGACTGGCCAAAAAGAGGCAAAAATCAATGTCCCCGATGAGGTTGATTCCTCATTAGAAGGCCTGCCCGTGGATCGAGCTGTTGTGGTTGTAGACCCCGAAGAACCCGAAGCTCCTCAAATTCCAAAGGGCGCGCCTATGTATGAGTCGGTTGGTAAGATTAAGGAGCCCAAGAAGCCGTCAGAGACCTTTGAGGGAACGCCCTTTTTCGAGGCTATCAAGTTGCTGAAGAAGGGCACCAAACACAAGGGCAAGGACTTCGATGTCGCCCTGGAAGGGATGGAAAATCTGGCCCACGACATCTTTTACGGCGTCAAGGCCACCGAGGACCCAGCCGTAGTGAAGGGGCTATTTTGTCTGATGGCTGATCAGGGCGCCACGTCGCCCGAGGGCACCACTCCTCGCGATCAGCAAGCTGCCGCTATTCTCGGCGGCGCATTGCAAAACAACCCAACGGCATTGAAGGAGGTCATCAAGGAGTGGTCCAACTTGATGGATTTCAAGTGCCCCAACACGGGTAAGCGCTTGAGCGAGGGATTCTACGCAAGCTTCATGCCTTCCGACATCCCTACCGGCGCCGACGCCAAGATTCCCGTCTCCAAGGCCAAAGCTAAGGCGGCGGCCATCAGCGGCCTCATTAAGAACGATGAGATTCGCGCCGAGTTCCTGAAGAACGGCGGCATGAAGAACCTCCTCGAGGTCCTGGTTCCTGAAGGAAAGGAGTGGGCTCCTGCCCAGCGAAAGGTCGGCCAGATGGTCATTGATACCTTCCTGGACGAGGACATGGGCGCGAAGCTGGGCGAATGGCCAAACACCCCCAGATTGAGCGACGCCCAATGTCGCGAGGACGGACAGACCAGCGAGGGTTGCTGGGATTACCATGTAGAGAGGATCATGAAGGCAAACAAGCGCGACAGTGACCACTGGAGCAAGGATTTGAATGACCGGTTGGTAAAGGCACGGAAGAATACGAAATATACCAGTAGCCATCAGGATCTATAGATATGCGGCATCAGAGAGTATAAATGCGATTTTTGAAATTTTACTGTTAAAAGCTATATGCATGCCATTTTGTAGAATCCCATGTTCCAATTGGTCTATATATGACATTGAAAAAATGAATAATTGGATCTCCATAGCATTCTTCTATGTTCTTTACTGGTCCAGCTGGTTGGGGAGCACGCGTTATGAAAGCGCATCCAGTCAATACACCAAATCAGATCCATCATCCACCCAGTGCGGAGAGAATTTCACAGACACCGGATTATCGTTCAGCACCTACATGCAGCAACCTGCATCACCGCAAACTTACCATTTCCACACATTGGAATCTTAAAGATAAAAACTCAAGCACCTGACAAAAACTAGCTCAGAGACCAAACTGAAGAATGTCACAACACCCGTCAATCGAAGTGCGTCCGCACCCCACCAAAGGCCGCGCCCTCTTCGCAACCCAATCCTTCAAGCCGGGCACCACCATCTTCCCCTTCACGCCCCTCATCCTCCTCCCAGCCCTGTCGCACCTCGCATCCGTCTGCGCCCACTGCCTCAAGCCAGGCACGCCCCGCGCCTGCTCTCGCTGCCATGCGGCCGCCTACTGCGACTCGGCGTGCCAGGGCGCCGCCTGGACGGCCGTCCACTCAAAGGAGTGCAAGGTACTCAAGCGCGTTGCCGCGCAGGGCCGGCCCGGGCTGCCCACGCCCGTGAGGGCCGTGGTGCAGGCGCTCCTCAAGAGCGAGATTGGGGGCGGCCTGGAGGCGCTCGAGGGCCATGTTGAGGCCTGGAGGCGGAGACCGGGGTGGGCAGACATGGAGATGATGGCCATGGGAGCGAGCGCCTTTACAGGTCTCGAATCGACTCAGAAGAATGTTCAAAAAGCCATCGGGTTCCTATGCAAGGTGGGAGGCAACACTAAATACTATTTTTTTTTCTGTTGTCATAAAATGCTGACCTTTGACATAGATCCAAACAAACGCATTTCACAGATATGATGCAGATCTCGGGCAAGTGGGCATATTCCTTGAGCCCACTCTCGCCATGGCCAACCATTCTTGTATGCCGAATGCCATGGTGCAATTCATTGGCCGGAAAGCCATCCTCAGAGCAGAGACACAGATACAAGCGGGTGATGAAATTGAAATTTCGTATACAGGTATGCCCTCGGCGTTCACTATCAACATCTATCTCACAGCTCATTATTCAATACAGATTATACATATCCCTTGTCAAAGCGGAGAGAAGCCCTCTCTCCGTATAATTTTACATGCCAGTGCCCTCGGTGCAGCCAGGACCTGAACATATATCAGGCCTGCGCACTCTCTCCCAACATCGACTTGAACCGCGAAAGCTTAGTTCTCGACTCGTCCAACCTCAAAACCCACCCGGCTGCCACTGATGACAAGAAGGCGGCCCTTGCCAAGAAATGTAGCGAGGCGGTAGCTGACATTATAGACTCTGGAGAAATCCCAGAGCCGCTTGATGAGCGCCAAAGAAATTTGAGAGCCCGATTCCAGAAATGCAAAGCGCTCGTCAGTGAAGGGTTCTGGTCTGTATCACCAATACCCCAGATCTTGACTGAGATATCCATTTACTATGCCGAAGAAGGCAACTTCATGTATGCCTTGGCGACAGCATGTTATGTGGCCACTGCTTGTGACCCATACCGATACGTGGCTCCTTTTCATCCGGTTAGAGCCAAGAGCCTATTCCTAATTGCCAAACTCCTTGCCAACACTGCAGCTGATACAGCCGCTCTTAGTGACTCTGTCAAGGCGATGGCGTCTCGAGGCACCTTTAACCAAAAAGCACTCCAGGCTTTGCAAGAGATCGACCAGGTTTCACTCTGTCAAATGTTGCTTTTCATGATTCTGGCTCAAACCCCAAAAGGATATGCCGACGAATGGGAGCTCTCCATTTCAGCGAGGGAGATGCTGAATGACATTAGCCAGCTCCCGGGTCGGGATCAAGAGCTTTCACTCATCGACGCTTGGCGACAGAATCCTAAAGATGACCAGACCCGAGCATTCTTCGAATATGCGGTTCTAAAACAAGTTGATGCGTTGGCAAGCCTGGGCCATGAGGTGTTGATCATGGACTTTGGCAAGTAGGGCAGAGCCTTCGGGGAGGGGCGAGTAGAATGAAGGCACTCGTTCCTGGCTTCCTCATGCATCCATATCCACGTCTTCGGTCTGATCACTATGCCGCACACCCCCGAAAATACCCGAGGACCTTCGAGCCGGTCGGGTCAAAAGGCCGTTCTTTCTGCTCGCACTTGATACTATCGGAGAAGAGCGCTGTGATCCACCGGTACCAGTAAGCCTTCGATGGACCGTACTCGAGACTTCGGGTGTTACGGCCACGCGCTTATGAGGGTGGCTTGGGGTGTCGTCATTATCGTGCATGGAGGATCGCTTTAGGTGACGTCTGCCTTCCTCAGGTTCAGCGTCAGCGTCAGCGTCAGCGCCAGGGTACAGCTTTTGTACAGGATATGTTTCGAAATAAGCCAAAAGTTTTTCAAGGTCTCCCTTAAAGATTGAAAGATCTCCAGCCGTTTTTTCTGCGCTCTCGACGGCTCTGTTGGCGTGTTGTTTAGTTTCCTCCAACTCCTCCTTGAGGATTCGGTTTTCATCCCTCAGTCTCATAATCTCATTTTCACTCTCGCGGAGTTGATCTAAACGTGAAAAGTTAGCTCGCCTTGTGCTTGTACCTGATTTTTTGAACCAGGGCTACGTTACTGTGCAAACTCTTGATATCTTGTCCAAACGCAGACACCATGGATTGGAGAGCACCGGCTACTTGCTTATCCAAGACAAATTCCTCCGGCACCTCTTCAACGGCATGCTCAACCCCGTTTTGCTGAACAGCATCATCATGGGCTTCTTCTTCTCGTGATGGTGAGCTAGATGAATGTGGACCGTCTGAACTCATCTTCCATCGAAAAGAATGATGAATCCCAGGCTCAACTTTACGGCGGCCATCTTGGGCTGACTTTAATATGACTGACTTGACAAAAAATATATACTGGCCACTGAAAACAATTAGCAATGCTGAACGGCAGTGAGGAATAGGAAATACCCTACTTGGCGAGAACATGGCCATCAAAATTTCTTTCAATGAGTTGCAAACCAAGAGCCGCACCACATGAAGCACATGACATATCCCTGAGCTTTCTATCGGGTCAGTTAGCATTGCTTTGTTCTGGAGCTTGAGAAGGCGTGTGTGGATAAGCTTACGAGGATTCCACAGCTGTCTCCCGTGGGCCAATCTTGACATGGTCGGACAGCGCAACATCGAGTTTCAGGTCATTATTAATGTCAGAAACGTTGAGCTGTTCCGGAAGGCCAAAGTCGGCATAATCAACCTCGAGTTCAGTGTTGGCATCGGTAATAAGCGCGATATGAGTATTGTCAAACTCGAGCCACAGATTGTCGGCTGTGCCCAATTTGACGCCACAGCTGGCGCACTTAATGGCAACGACAGACATGGCCATGGGAGACGTGCAAAGAGCCAAAAATGAAGGTTTCGCGTGAGACAAGACACGTAGGATGTCGCAAGAAGGCCGTAGAGCTCTCTTGAGCGAAAGCGCGTCGATGAGAAGGCGGTGACGCTCGTGGTCAACCAGCCATTCGAGCGAAGTATGTTAAGGGGATCTTGTCGCGTCGCAATTCGAAAAGGCGCGTAAAGAGCTTCAATGAACAAGGATGTCATGCAGTCGCCGCTGATTGGCCAGAATTTAGTAGACAATCAAGGCGAGAGCTGCCCTGGCACGCGGGTGACAAAAATCATGGCACATTGTGGCTGAATTAGATCAAGAAGCCTCATGGTAAAGATTTGAACAAAGCAGCTAAAAGCAATCATGTCACGTAGTTGTAGTTAGACAATATATTTATGTTTGATTAATCACAATTGCCATTCGCCTCGTTCTAATTTTTTCCCTTTCAGCTGCATTTGGAGAGAAATTTGCGCTGCGTGTCATGGCATTGTGTCACCACTCTTGCCCCACTTCGCGCGGGTACGTACCGATTTTTCGCAAATGGTCGCCGCAAGATTTCTTTTGAATCTCCCGTCGCAGCACCAGTGCCAATTGAAACATCAACCTCGAAACATTTACTTGAGCGTCTCCCACTTGAGGCCCTACACACAGCGGGCTCCCCTTATACGCTGCCTTTCTCCTCGACAGCGCGCATAGCCGCACTAGTCATTAGGCAGCCATCATGGGTAAGATTCATCGGCGATGGCAGCGACCAACGGAACAGTGTCTTACAGTCAGTTTTACAGGATCTAGTTCGCCCGCACGCCCAGCTGCTGGGGAAACCCAGAGCCAGTCAAATCCCTCGGGAGAGAACATCGCCAAGGTCGCCGATACGCCGGCCGAGGATACGCAAGGACAGAACAATGGCAGCCTTAAGCGAGCCATGCCCCACGATGCCGCCGACGACAACGACGGCGACGATGGTGGTGGCTGGCAAGTCGTAACCAGACCCAACAAGAAGCTCAAAAAAGTTCCCAAGCCCGGCAAAAATTATCCCACCATTACCTTCTCCCCGAATGCGCGACTGCAGTCAAAGATTCATCTCACACATCTCCGCGACCTCGTCACCTATATCTTCGCCGATGGCCCAGGCCCCCAATGGGTTGGCATCACCCATCGCCCCGCCTTTCGAAAGATTGTCGCACTCATGGTCCCTGGCCTGGAGGAGGCCATGTTCAAACAGTCTGTCGACTTTTCCACTTACAATGACGAAGTTTCCAACCAGGAAGAGCCAGCTTCGACATCCCCAGACGACTATTATCCTCGGCCGCTGAAGAAGGAATCGCTCCCCGATGTTCTGCAACCTTTCGCAGACATGTTCCCACATCTTTGGCCTGTTAAGACACCTGGTGACGACAGACACGGCAAAATGCATTCTCCCTTGGCAGCATTCCTTACGGCGCCAGCTCCCAAGGACAAAAACAACCCTAAGAAGGGTGTCAAGCCCGCATCAGAACCCCAAGGCTGGAAAAATGACCGAACCCGGATCACCGAATTTCTTTGCACAGCTGATGACCTAGCTGATAACGGCTACCTTGTCCACCCTGCTCTCCTCCCAGAAGGCGCTCAGCGGGACAACTTTGTCCTCCCTGAAGGTTGGGTTATCACAAAAGTAAACAAGCTGGAGGATGGCGATGTTCCCGAAAAGGATATTCAGCAAGGAAGCATAACTGCTGGACGAGAAATCCTCGCCATAGATTGTGAGATGTGCCTGACTGGAGAGAATGAGCTCTCCCTTACCCGCGTCAGTGTTGTCAACTGGTCCGGTGATGTGGTCCTCGATGAGCTTGTCAAGCCTGATAAGCCCATCATTGACTACGTCACTCAGTACTCGGGCATCACCGAGGAGATGCTTGCCCCTGTCACAACTACACTCCGCGACATCCAGAACAAGCTCCTGGATATCCTACATCCCCAAGCCATCCTCGTAGGCCATTCTCTCGAATCCGACACCAAGGCCCTCCAACTCACTCACCCTTTCATTGTCGACACCTCTATTCTCTACCCACACCCACGAGGCCCCCCTCTCAAATCCTCTCTCAAATACCTCGCCCAAAAATATCTTTCTCGAGAAATCCAAAAGGGCGGAGCTAGCGGTCACAACAGTATTGAAGACGCCAAAACATGCCTCGACCTTGTCAAGCAAAAATGCGAAAAGGGCAAGGTTTGGGGCACCTCAGACGCTCAGGGCGAAAACCTCTTCCGCCGGCTGGCACGGGCAGGCACCGCGTATAAGGCACAAGGTGGCGTGGCGGGCGGTCTTGAGGTTGGCAAAACCAGCGCTGCCATCGACTGGGGTGATCCGTCTAAGGGCGCGGGTGCGGGAGCTACACACCAGTTGGGTTGCAAGAACGATGAGGACGTTACAAACAACGTCATCAGGGCTGTTAAGGGTGATCCGGATGGCCTAGAGATTCGCGGTGGAGGCGTCGACTTTGTGTGGGGACGTATGCGAGAGCTCGAAGCCCTCCAGGGTTGGTGGAATCGCAACCGAGTTGACAACTCGTCGAGCGACGGCGGACCTCCTCCCGACGGCGCCGAAGCCCTGGGTTCTGATTCTGACGCACCGGCCCTCGAACAGGCCCTAGGTCGTCTAACAGAGCGGCTCAGCCGCATCCACGCGAGCCTCCCACCCTGCACCGCCTTCATTATCTTTAGCGGATCTGGGGATCCACGCGAGATGGCTCGCCTGCAACAAGTCCAGGCGAAGTGGCGCAAGGAATACAACACGCCTGGCAAGAAGTGGGATGAGCTAAGCGTTAAATGGACTGACGTCGAGGAGCAAGCCTTGAAAGCAGCTGCTCGCAAGGCCCGTTCCGGTATCGGTTTCGTCAGTGTAAAATGAGCGACTTTTATGACTTTTTTTTTTCCTAGTTGGTCCAAAGCACCTACTTTTCGGATAGCAAAACACGAAGGAAATGCATTGGCTAGGTGCCGCGTCTGGTTTATGCAGACAGATCTTGGAAGTCAAGATACCCTCATAGATTATTACATACATGATCACGAGCGAAGAAATCAACCTGAGAAAGGACCAGCGGTGGTGAGTTAAGAACAAGACAAACCACGAATAAGACTACAAGGCGCATTGTTTCCACTCGTAAAGATTGTGATATGGAACCATGTCCCCCATTGCCAACCAAAGGGACCCCAATGCCCTAAAGGAATTGGTACTCCTCGAGGAGCCGGCTCGTTTCCCTTCACTGCCCCCTCGTATATGCAAGCACATTGACCTAGAAGGTGAACGGAACTTTGGTGATATGTAAACGGAGAAGAAATGATTGAACGTGCTATGGTCTATTTAAATTAAAGCTGGCATCATGCAGATTTGCCTAATGCTGCATAAGCGAATGCGCAGCTGCCCACTTGGAGGATCCTCTAGTTTATCTGCGCCACGTTGCGCGCGCGGTTTATCCCTTTGCGGCATCCGAGAGTCAATTCACTTTAAGCTTCTGGTTGGGCTTCCTGAAATTCGCCGTTTCACGCAGCCAACTGAACTCCACCCAAGGTGCAGCGGGTAAGCAGGGCTGAAACTAGCCTCCCGCAACAAAGCCCAATAAGATACCCAGATGGTCTCCTAGCGAAAATCACAGCCATGTTCCATTTCCCATGGTTTCTTTTTCCCCTGCTCAGCTAGCTCCATAGCTACCTACAGTGGAGTAGGATACCAAAGCGCAGATGCGCAGCAGTTGGACACCAGCAGCGTTAGAATTGGACCGCAACCTAGGAATTGAATCCCTGTTGATCGTGTTTCAAGAGTACTTAGTAGGGCTGATTTGAATATTAAAGAATTTTGGAGTATTGGCGTGCGGCCTTTTGACTTTATATCTCTATTTACCCCCAGTCCCAGAACCTAACCTGTAGGCTTGAGAAGAATAACTGGTTTCAATATTGCATGCATTTAAGAGCTTGGATATGAGTTACCATGATATTCCCAGGCCAGAACATGAAGGACTTCAAGTCAACCCGGACGACACACCTCCAGAAGCCGTTTCACCACAGCCCTCGACACCTTCCTACTATTACGCATATCACGACCAGATAGCACCAAAAGGTGCATATTCTCCGGACTATGGCCAGATTCCCGTCCAACACAGCGATGAAAAATTAATATTTGGATTGCGAAAGGCAACTTTTATTCTTGCTGTGCTGCTTGCGGTTATGACCACCGCCGCCGTGGTCATTGGTGCGGTGCTTGGTGCAAAAGTAGCAACGAACAGGTAAAGCATGTTCTTTTCCAGAGGTATTTTTTATTACTTGCTAACCATCTTGATCAACAGTACGAAATGCGCCGGCACACAAACTACCAGCACAGAAAACGCCCAGTCGTCCAGTTCTTCCAGCGCCGACGCGGCCACGAGCTCTGCCACCAACTACGTGGCCCCAACCAACGTCCACGTTGCCATAGACTGCAGCCGGAAAAACCCCATAGAAACAAAAGTATACCGCTACGCGAACACGATACAATACGATCTAAACTGCAACCAAAACTGCGTCGCCGAGGACATTGTCGTCATCTGGGCGTACTCGCTCGACATGTGCCTAGAAGCTTGCCTGAGCGCGAGAAACTCGGCCGCGGGAGACTGCAACCACGTGGTGTTTAGCAATGACCTGGGCAACGCCGGAACTCTTGGGGGCAACTGTTTTCTCAAGGCAAAATGCGATTCGCTGGCAAACGTCACAGACGGGACGAATTTTAACCATGCGGTTTTATACTAGCATTTACAGACGGGCTTATTTATATTGTGGGCTTAGCGAAGTTTAAAATACCTCTTGTTTATTTAAATTTACATTTCAATATAATAAATATGCACTGGCGCATTATTTATATGTGCAGGTTTGGGTGTTGGTTGCGCCGAGGTGAGTGCTGAAATGTCAATTTCTACGGATTAGCAGTAAAAATTGGCCTTAGGTCCTCTTATTTCTCTATTAAGTATACTTAGCTAAGCTCTATTAATCTATTCTCTTTAATTCTATAAGTATTTATTATTAAACTTATTAAGGATATTCTCTATATATCAAGATGCTCTCTTAAAATTATCCCAAACATCAAAAAGGTACATACAGTGGAAGATACTTATATACGATAATCAAGTCAGCTTGTAAGTTTGCCCGTCATGGTTTAGATAAAACGGAAATCCAAGGGAAGTAACCTATCTTGGGATTATACAGATGTATGACTTTATGAAGTATGTGACTAATGGCATCAAACCATTTTCCCCAGAAGAATATCGCTTTTCTTCCATTTATCCCTTCATCAGCGAGGACTAGGCCATCTCACCCCAAACTGTTTCTTGGTGCCAGCTGATGTGCTGAAACACTCCGCTCGGCCGGCGGTGTGATCGTAGCGCATCCGAATAGAACCTCTGATACCTAATCACGCGTGGGGTTCGCGTCCAGCGATAATGCGGGGTAGATTCTCACATCCTCGTTGGACGACGCGAATGAAAGCCAAGAAGTCACTGGAATCAACATTCGTCTCAAAGCAGAACATGCCAGTCGCCAAGTCCCGGGCATGCGACCGGTGCTATTCCCTGAAGGAGCGCTGTGCGTGGCAGCGCGATGAGAAAGGTTGCGTTCGGTGCCGCCGCCTCGGCTTCCCGTGCGAAACCAGGCGCCCAACCAAGAGAGTAGGCCGCCGGCCTCGCTTCAGCATCCAACAGGCGACCTCTTCAGCAAGCCAAAATGAACCGGGAATTTCTGATATGGATGCCTCTGGCTTGATGGAATTGTTTCGTGCCCCATCTGCAAATCCGGCCCTTTCGGAATTTCACAGTCTATCCTCGGACCACCGGCGACTTGTTTACAAGATGATGTTTACCGACGACTTGATAGATAGTTTCCTAATAGGATCGAGTTTTAGGGAAACCCACAGAAGACTTCTTATATCCCAGTTCTTCTTCTCAGGGAATTGCATCAAGGATGCCCTGCTGGCTATTGCCTTGTCGCCGGTGTGCTCAACGGCTCATGGAGATGAGTCCGCGCCAGATTCAATCGCTTCCTACAGGCATGCCTCGGCAGCGATAAGACATCTTCGCACGCTCAAGGTCGAAAATTCCCAAAGCATCTCAGAGTGTCTAATCTTGGGTGCAATGGTTTTGACCTTTGCTTATTGCTCCAGAGTCACCGATGCACCGGCCATCAGCACCCAAACCCTCAGTCTGGTCAAGGAGTCGTACGAATCGCAAAAGCACGCGCTTGAGCCCGATGACCTCGTTTTCATGAGCTGTTTAATAATGCCGGAACTCCTGCATTGTTTCCTTCACGGCACTGTGCCGACCCTGAGGTTCCAACCCCCACTCGAGTCTGAGCCTTGCATCGACAGGTATATTGGCCTCTGCACCACTATCCTCCCCTACTTTCATGATCTCTGCGAACTCAGCAACGCGCTTGCTCTGGCGGACCAGGATGATTTGCCTGAAATTCTTCTAGCTTTGGATCCGATCGAGTCGGCTGTGAAGGCATGGCAGCCCGCCATGCCCAAAGATTTCTGTACTCGGTGTACCCCGTGCGAGACGGCCCATCTGCTTGCGCAGGTGGAGGCAATGCGCCTGGGAGCCCTGTTAATTATTCATCGCTTCCGGTTTCCTTTCGGAACGAATGATGAGCCTGCGCATGTGATGGCCATGTGCATACTGACGCAGCTGGAAACAACATACTGCGCTACCCAAAAGACCGTCATTTGTGTCGCCTTGCCGGTTCTCGCTGCATGTTTGGAGATGCGAGCTGATGAACGTGAAACGTGGTATTCTCGTGTCCCTCACCTCGCAGGATATTCACCATCCTATGCTGATCATATACTCAGCATCATATCTTCCTTTTGGGTTGCTAGGGATGTATTGGTGACGGCTACGTGGTATAATATGGGCAGCATATTAGCACCGTTGATATAACGGTGAAATTTATTAAAAAGACTAATGCATTGAATATCATCAAGATGACCGCTTTGCAACTTATCGACTGGAGATCAATGAGGAACTTACAGTACAATCCCTGAAAGTTTGTACCCTGTCTACCTTTTCCTACCATCTTTCAGTTAAATTGTAAACAAATAATTATTATATAAATAAAGTAAATAAATAATTTATATATAAAATTTATTAGTATTTATTTATTTATTTATTCTTTTTTTTTACTATCAAATTAATATCGTTAGGTAGTTGAGGTTTAAGGTGAGGAAGTCACAGGGGCACAATCTTTCAAGGGGTGTATTGTAATGAAGGATCCATAAGCCTTGTTAGCTAAACAACTGCAAATTGCCACCCCATGCGATGTAATAATCGCTTCATATACGGATATCAAGAAGAGACAGCTCGAGATGCTTGGAGGAGCGAAAATCGCTGATAGTCGACACCTGTCCTGATGCGGGCTTGCTTGCCCCATTTCAGAAGCGCAATTGGCAGCAGGAGAATTACCAGAGCCAGAACCGCTGTGAGAATGAACATGTTCTGCAACCCCATACCCTTGATCCAAGAATCGAGGGAGAATGATACTATAATGGAGAAACTGTTTCGTGCAAGAATTACGCCGACAAGGGCGTCTCCAATAATCTGCGTCACGTCAGTGCTATGTTTATACCTCACTCGCTCATATTTAGCAACATACATTTTGGTACGAGTCTGTCAGATAAGACAGGGAAATATCACAGCAGATAATGAAGCCAAAGCCATACAATGCAAACCCAACGGCAAGCACGATCCACGGCTGACCCTTTGGATACGGTTAGCTGCTTACATCTAGATAGCATGCTGAAGGCAGTACTCACTTGTGCCGCACCAATACCAAATATCACGATCCCCGCAGCACTTATAAATGCGGCGGGAATTGCGGGATACAGGCGCATTTCTGGCTCGTATATGCCGTTATTCTTTTTGGCCAGTCGAATAACCCACATATCACTCAAGGGCGCACCGATGAGGCCAATCAAAGACCCGATAAAAGGCGCGATAGAGAAGAGCCCAACGCCAATTGCACTGAAATTCCAGGGTGGATAGAACAGATACGTCGATGAGACGGTCGCGAGTATGGTAAACCAGGCCAGCAGCGATCCATACGTGATGGCGGTATATGCGACGGCGGGGAACTTGAATAGAACCATAAAAGGCTGATAAAAGTGGCGCCAAATGGGTTCTTCGGATTTGGTAATGAGCGCCAGCCGCTGTCGAAGGGGTCTTTTAGACGCAGGAGGACTCACGGAGAAGGACGCAGTCCGCTCTGTTGCGTTATCAAGTTTGGCATCCTCATTGGCACCGTCATCCGATTTCCTCCCGCCATGGTTTGATGCGGAATTTGACAGCCTGGGTTCTCCATCAATGCATGGACTATATGCGGACTCTTCAAAAAGGAAGATGACGACGACGAGATTGATGCCCAGAAAGATGGCGCACCACCACCACATCCATCTCCAGCCCTGCCCCACGACGACGTAGCCCGAGGCTACAGGCCCTAGATATGCCCCTGTAGTCTGCATCATTAAGAAAAGCCCGTTCATAGTAGCATATTGATGAACGAAGAAGAGGTCGGCGATTGTCATCTGCACAATGACCTCGCTGATGGCGCCTCCAAGACCCATGATCATATTGATGGCGATCAATTCCTTGGATGTCGAGACCTTGGCAGACCAGATGGCTGAAATAAGCTGAAGAACCAGGCTCAAGATGTAGATTGGACGACGGCCGTACTTGTGGGCCAAAGGGATGAAGAAGATGCACCCAATAGCCAGGCCCGTGTAATTTAGCCCAGTCATGATATTGTAGTCCTGGAAAGTCAATCCGAGCTCGATCACGTAGTCCTGGTATGCAGTCCCACCAATGTCGATCAAGACAAAGGTGAATAGGACATAGAACAGGACTATGCCATATTGAATGGCCTTTCGGGCTTTGGACCAGTTCTGAATGGCAAGTCAGAAATTTCTAGGAAAACATGCCGATTTACTTACCAACGGGTCATTTGGGTCATTTGTGGGCTGAGGCTGCAATACAATATGCGAGCCGGTATCCGTTTCTATTCGAACCATGTTCGGCTCAGCTCATAGGCGGTTGTTACTGGATGCACCGCAACTTACCTCGATTGAGTAAGACTGTGCCTGGGGGAGCGGGTTCATGCAACTCGCTCATCTTGTTGGTAGTTTCCTGCAGGTAGTTCGGGCAACAACCCAAAAAAAAAGAAAAAAGAAACCGGCGATAGACTAGGTATTTATTTTCATTTTTTTGCATTTTTCTTGGTATCCGCCTTGATAGCTATGAGTATAGATCTACTACGTTCCCAGCAGTTGCTGATTAGCTTGCTTCATTTGGGCCACTGCGTACATGGATGCTACCCACTTGGATGCGCGATAGAACCGGGGGCGGGGTAAATCAGGAGCTTGACTTGTTTGGGAGGTTAGATTGCAGGCCAATCTATTAGATAAAAACGCGCCGGTCAATTCTCCGGTTTATCGTTACATCGGTTGATTCACCCCCCTGCCAATACGTTATTGACTTCGATGCTTGGAACCCGCGCTCTTCCTCATACTGAATACGGCAATCCACCCCGCATCGCGAAGTAGTGCCTGTCATCCGATCGAGCTGCCGGGTGGGGTACCGAGCTTGGAACGACAGATTTAAACGATAGCGTACTTGGTGGAATGTATCCGTGTGACGGGGTGCACGTAAACGAGCCGGAATGTTTTCAAGGAGTGCCAAATCTAAGGTTGTTAGCCTCTGATAACTGATCATCTCTGGGCAGCGCATGATGCGAAAAGAAAAGGAAAATGATGGCCGACTATTTAATTGGATATTTTGTCCACGTCGCCCTGCTTGATTAGATAGACAAACTACAACGCAACCCTCATCAAGTTGCCAATATTTCTCACAATGGACCGGGCTGGTAGGCTTTAGTACGCTAATAAGAGCATTCAATTGATGCTAACTACATCCGAAGATCTCTTCAAACAAGCGGTAGAATGTATCGCCACTCTTCCAGGTATTCCGAGCGATAACCCAACGGTTTCATCTTGGCAGGAGCCCCCTTCTTCTATTGCCAACGTCCAGTCAGCTGTACTTCCTCAAGAGACCGACATTGTGGTGATAGGATCTGGCATTACTGGATGCGGTGTTGTTCACACGATTCTGCACCACCCCGATGCCCCTGACCAACGTGTCACACTTCTCGAAGCACGAGGGCCTGTCAGTGGAGCAACAGGTCGTAATGGAGGGCATTTGGTCTCCGACACGTTTAGCTTGTTTCAACCACTTGTCGAAGGGCTCGGAGCCGAGACTGCCTTGGAGATCCTGCGATTCAGCGAGGCCAACATTCGCCGTGTCAAAGAGGTTGTAGCCCAACTCGATGAAGCCCAGCGCGATGCCTCGGAATTTCGATCGGTGATTGCTACCGCCACTGTCTTGGACGAGAAAGCAATAGAAGAAGCCAAAGCGAGCATTGAACTCCTCGGAAAAATGGCACCGGATTCTGATCTAACATATAGCATTGTGGAAGGAGAAGAAGGTCTCAATGTACGTCTCTGGATCATGTAGCGCTGGTCACTGCTAAAAAAACGTCTTTTAATACAGAAGTACAATTATGGCACTGGGGTGGCTGTGTTGGAGGAGAAGCAGTCCGGGGCCCTGTGGCCATATCGTCTTTTCACGGCGCTGCTTGAGAATCTGTTGAGAGACTTCAAGGGAAGATTTACCCTCGAGACCAACACTCCTGTTGTTTCGGTTGAACATGTGGATTTTGGATATCGCGTGAGCACCACAAGGGGTCACATCATGGCTAAGAAAGTTATACATTGTACGAACGGCTATGCGGCGCACTTGCTGCCGAGATTAGTTGGGAAGCTGTATCCCTTACGGGCCACAATGTCGGTCCAGAGGCCAGCAAGCACTTTTCCCCGCCTTGGAGATGTTTGCTCGTGGACTTACTTAACAAAACCTAGCATCAACCTTGGAACGGGAACGCTCACTTCTGGCTTATATTATGCCCAGCAGAACTGCCGCACTGGCGATATTTGGATTGGGGGAGAGAGCCAACCAATCCGGTCTCTACTAACTAGCGATGACACTGCTGTTTCAGCAGTTGCAAAAGATCACATTCTTGGAATGTTGCCCAAGATATTCAAAGATGCCGGAGCAGGCACGCCACTGAACGTCTGGTCTGGTATCATGGGATTCACAGGCGATAACTTTCCTCTCGTTGGGCAACTGCCAACCGCTATTTCTAGGCGGGAGGGCACTGGGGAATGGATTGCGGCGGGGTACAACGGACACGGGATGGACAAGGCTTGGCTGTCCGGAGAGGCTATCGCCAGAATGGCGCTTGGCGAGGAGCCACCATCCTGGTTGCCGAAGCCATACCGTATTAATGAGGAAAGGCTCAAACACCACACTCCGGAGTTTCTGGCAAAGGGCATTTTTGAAAGGTTTTCTGGCTAGGAGATGGAGTCGGGATCCCCAGTTTCTTCCTCGAAGCATTCCTTCGTGATTCATCTCATAGACTATCGCATCACATCCGCTCATGGCAAATCTAATGCACAGCCAGCCATTACTGGGGTGAGTAGCGAAAATAGCATATTTACGATGAATTTCCATGACTCAAATCCCTTAATGAGAGTAAGAATTAGGATGCAATTAGATCACATGGTGATGGCGGTACTGCTGGAATACCAATAGATCGAATGTGTCTTCTAGCGGCAGAGACAGAGGACAAAAAATATATTCTGCCAATTTGAACAAGCAACTACCTTTTTTTTTTCTCAATATACCCGCTGAGTTGACTAAGCCGGCTCCGCTGTGGGCTTAGGCTCCCACCTCTCCTCTGGAGAGGTGGGAACATAACCCATATCTTCGTAGTTGGCGTATCCAGCTTTTCCAACCTCAACACACCACAACTCCATCAATAGTAATGCAATAAAAGAGATAATTACACCAATCAATTGCCCTACTTCTAATGTAGTCATAGTATTTATTGCATCTATTTTTATGGTGGTTTCGTGGCACAAGAAGGTGGGAAAGGTGGCAGCTATTGACGGCACCTCGACTTTGGCACAGCGATTGTCTTATCGCCAAAGCGCACAACTGGATCGCCTGCATCACTAACACCGCCGCCCTCATCGTCTGAGTAGTTATTTGGGACCCTATTATGGCCAAAACCTCCAAAATCAATATCCTGTAATTGACTGTTCCCTTCTTCATCCATTCCTTCAGGAAAGAGAATATTTCTTAGGCGGCGAATAGTCTCTGGCTTGCCCCTAGTCTTTCTGGTTGTAATGACCTCAATTTCGCTCTGATCCGAATCTTTATCCTTGCCCAAAGGAGGCAATTTAATTGATGAAGTTGAGGATATCGAGATATAATCACCGGGGTCACTTTGAGCCTCGTTGAGCGAGGTTGACATGACTGCGGCCCGGGATGCTCTCCATCTTGTCACCTCAGGGATGCATTGAAGCCACGATTCCGGCCGAACTGATGATAGATGGCCTCGCCTTTCATCATCAGCTTCATTCCACTCATTCTGAAGACTTTGGATAGCATCAATATCCTCTTGAACCATTGCTTTATCACGAGTTTCCTGTTGACTAGCCTCTTCCGCTGCCACACGCAGCATTTTCAACTTGGCGCCGGCCCGACCGCGAGGCCGAGGGAGGCTCGGGCCGTCAATTGATGCGGCATCCTTTTCATCCTTTCGTAGTTGCTGGAAGAGCTTATTTTGCTCTCTATTTTGCTTCTGCAATAGCTTCTGTAAGTCATCATGAGCTCTATTAGATACCTTCGAACGTAGCTCTTCCACAGTATATGCTCCATCATCAACCTTGACCTGGCGGCGTGTGTGTGTGCGGCGAGCTTCCAATTGCATCCGTTGGTGTTGTGCCTCGAGCATCCTCTTTTGGGATGACTGTGTAATAATAGCTAGATCAAGGCATGCATCCATATCCTGAATAACCTTCTTAACTGGTGTTCTTAATATATCAATCTCTCCTTGCTTGTGAAGCTCTGTATACGCTCTCTTCGTCTTCCTTGGTGTTACATTCATCTTATCCAGCCGCTCAGGGAAAAGAGGCTCTTCGAGATGCTTCACTGCTTGACGACGAGGACCCAATATGACTTCTGGGTTAAGTGGCCATAGCCCTGCCTTCTCAAACCCAACATATATGTGGCAGCTCATAAACGCAGCCTTGAATAGGCGGTCCCATTGATTGAGGAAGTTATATCGAGTCATCTGTATGCCGCCGCCCTGTGTGAACTCGGTGAGGGCGGAACGTTGTTCCGACTTAAGGTGTTGATAAACACCAACATCAAGGGGCTGAAGGAAATGACTGCTGTGAGAGGGAAGGCGAAAGGGCACGATATCGAAGGCATGACAATACCAAATAAAGTCAGGGTCCTCATGAGCAGAGAAACCATCCATAAGAAGCATTCTGTAGACTGGCTTTGCTTTTCTTGGCTTCTGGGCCGCGATATTAGCTACCTGATGATTCCAACTTTCTCTTCTTATGTCAGGTTTGTAACCAAACCACTCCTCAATTGAGGCACCACCAAACTCCTCACCAACAGCAAAGGAATGACGGTTAAAGTGTTCCAACCACTGATGAGCCCGATGTGTATTATTGAAGCCAGTATCAGTTTGAGTTATGATAATACGTTCATCAATATTAGCCATCACATATTCCTCTAGGATGACCTTCGCAGAGAGGATAAGGAAGGAAGGAATAGCTCCACCAGCAGCATTGACAGCATCAATAGATGTGAGTGACTCTTTATTGCCTGGTTGAAAAGCAATTGGCCTAGTGTTTTTCTTCATCCGGGTTGAAAATAGCTTCAAGGCATCATTAACCCAGCCAATTTGGAGTGGTGTTTCATCGAAGTTCCAGAGATTGGCCTTCTTTATCCCTAACTCTGTGATAAAAGCTTCATATTCCTTGAACCACGCCTCCAAGCTAGGGACATCATACTCAATAGCAGCCCTTAGGATCTCTTTGACTTTAGGCTTCTTAAAGTGAAGCTCTGGATGCCGGGTTCGAAAGCCTTTTACCCACGATTTGGAAAGCCCCGTTGTGATGCCCGCGATGCGGTGCTTCCTAATGAAGTTGGCATAGTTCAAAATGCATACCTCTGTGACCGCAAATGCACTCTTTTCAACAGACCGGATATATGTAATCAATGCACGTTCCTCATTAGATGTCAAGGCCATTGGCTTGCCTCCTTTATTAGCAGTTGAAGGCAGAGGCTTTCCAGCTTTCAAAAAAGCTACATATTTCTTCACTAATGGCAGTGTTGTGCGGTGTAAGTAAGCTATCTCAAGCATGGTCTTCTGTCGAGGTGGTGCGGGGTTCCCGCGAGTTGTACGTGTGACCGTCTCGCCCGCCAAATATGCGCGCGCTGCATTTGCTGCAGCAGCCCTTGATTTCTCTGAAAATTTGGTCATAGTGAAATAAGATCACAATAAATGTGTTTCTTTAATTTGAGTCAATTTGGACGTGAAATGGTGGTGTTGTGGTGCGTTGAGGTTTAAAAACTTGGATATGCCAACTACGAAGATACGGGTTATGTTACCGCCTCTCCAGAGGAGAGGCGGGGGCTTAAGCCGCCCCAGCGTAGCAACGGCTTAGTCAACCCGGCGGGTATATATAAGAGTAATGGAGTAGTCTAATGCATATCTTGCAATAGGTGGGTGGAATGACTAGAATCGGATTAGGAAGTGAGGTGATAATAAAAATTGATACTCATTTGCTGAGCTGACGACACGAACATGGCTGCCACGTCCATTGTGCTTGGCCATGTGTCACTTCGATTAGTTAGTGGCAAAAACCTTTGCTGTCATGTCAAAACGGACCCCTTAGCAAGGCTCTGGGAGGCTATTTTTAATAATTGTTTAGTGCAAAATTCTGGCAGTTGTTTTAATTGGGTGCCCCCGCGCACAAAATTGTGAATGCTTTGCGCGGCTGCCGAAAAACTAGAACTGCATGCCACATGTGACTTTGGCATTGGTTGGTAATACACTACCCCACTCATACCTTATTCTTTTTTGGAGGTCAGCGTTAGGTCGCTTGACATACATCAATCTTGATACTTCCATTGGTGACCGCAGTTTGAGAGTGAGAGACTCAAGAATCCCGACACTATGAAGTCAAATAAACGCGGCCAAAGTAAATGGAGCCGCTGGGCTCAGCAATGTGGTTGTTTTGGCGGCGATGCGGAAATCAGCAGCGAGAGTCAAGTTGGTCACGAGTCGATTTCCTTCGACACCGTATACCTCTTCTTATATTAGCTGACAGTATTATAAATGTACAGCTGCGAACAAGAAAAGTTGATCATGAACCGAATGTGACAGAGCCCACCGTGGGCACGAATAGTATGGAGGGTGGCCATGAATCTCGTGCATCATTGAATGATCCGAACAGGCTGCCACCTGCAGGTCCCGGGGAACCCAACCTGTGGAGAGAGGCTTTGAAACAAATAGGAAAATCGACAGTAGATCCAAATATAATTGCGAATATTCAGAAGCTTACGAAACAGCTGACCACTGACAATACCTATGTCTCAATCAAAGACATCAAAAGAACGATGGAACAGGCCGTTGCTAGTGAACACGCCAACCGGGAAAGAAACCCGTGGAATATTCGTATTGGCCATGAAGCATATTCCGTTCGAGGGTTCGTTGATAAAACTGTTGGTATCCTGAATAGGTTTGTTGCAGTTAGTGATGCCGCCGTCGGGTTTGACCCTGTTCATGCCGCTTTACCATGGGCCGCTGTTCGATTTGTCCTAATAGTATGGATCCCTTGAAATCTATAATATGTAATTCATTGACCAAGTTGATTTGTTTCAGTCTCTCACCGCCCACAACAAGCTGAACAATGACTTGACCTTTGGCCTTACCAAGGTGATTACATTGATATTTCAATGTGACATCTACTACAGCTTATATAACGGCTCAAATAATTCTCCTGGCTTCCCCAGGGATGTTTTGCGCCACTTAGAGAAAGTCATCATCCAAACCTACTTCCAGTCACTCCTATTTCTGGGCTTCGCAGTTCAACAAAACAAAATCACCAGCGCCATTTCTGCTGTTTTCAAGCTTGATCGTGTCGAAGAATATAACCAAAACCTTTTGACGGTTGGAAATGAACTTGCCAGAGCCGCGGATAATTGCGAAAAATGTTACAACGATGATAATCGAGCCAAAGTGAAAGAGATGATGCGGCTTGCAGGAGAGTCCCATCGAGCTATTTACAACCAAGGGCATGTCAGATATATAATTAATCAGATCAACAGCTAAATTTCTTCAGGGGAAAAATTGAGGACATCCGGAGATATGCCCTGTTATCTAACCTGCGCTACGCGAAAGGTGCTGCGTATAATTCTCAGGCCAACGAATACGAGGCAATGTGCCATAAGGATACCCGAGTTGAACTGCTTAATGAAATTCTGAACTGGGTCTATGATCCCAATGGCAAGTCTATCTTTTGGCTACGGGGCATGGCTGGGACAGGCAAATCCACAATCTCTCGCACTATGGCTCAGAGACTTGATAATACCGGAGAACTCGGCGCCAGCTTCTTCTTCAAGCAGGGGGAACATGATCGCTCTAAAATGGAGTATTTTGTTTCAACTATCAGTGGACAATTGTGCCGAAGGCATCTTTCATTTGCAAAGCACGTACAAGATGCAATGGAAGCCGATGTTAGGATGGAAGACAAATCTACGGCTCACCAATTCGAACATCTTATCGAGCAGCCGCTGCATAAACTGGGGAGCGATACCAAGAATCCTCTCCGAATTGTGGTTGTGATTGATGCCTTGGATGAGTGTAACTCAGAAGAACGCGCCCGGTATCTTATTACCATCCTATCGCGGACCAACCCTCTGCCTACGATTGACTTGAGATTCTTTATCACAAGTCGCCCAGAGCAGCACATCTGGGCTGAGCTTGCGAACCTTGAAGTAGAGTCTTACACGAACATAGTTCTTCATGAGATATCCCCATCCGTGATACGACAAGATATATCCATCTACTTGACAGACAGACTTGCAGAGATTAGGGATAATTACAACAACATGGAAAATGAGGAACAGCTTAAATTGTCGGATAGATGGCCAAGTAAAGAAGAAATCGCAGGCTTGGTCGACATGGCAGTTCCCTGGTTCATTTTTGCTGCGACTATTTGTCGACTCTTGGCGGATACGACCCAAGCCAGGCCAGACCAGACTCTCAGCCAAATTTTGAACCACTCAGACAATAGTGCCAGTGTCAAGATTGGCGCCACATATTCTTTTGTTATTAACCGAGTGTTCGAAGGAATGAGCGACGAGAAGAAAAGCTCTCTAATGAAAAGGTTCCAAGAAATCGTGGGCTCCATTATATTTCTCGCAGAACCTCTCTCGATGCAGCAACTCGCACAACTCCTGAACCTTAGGTTGGTTGACATTAAGAACACTTTAAAGCCCTTCATTCAGTTCTACAGGTTCCACCAGATTCAAACACTCCCGTCAGAACATTTCACTTGTCCTTCCGTGAATTTCTCGTTGAAAAAAATGGAAACGGCAACGGTAGTAGCTGGGTCAATGAGCCACAAACCCACGAGAATTTGGCCGCAAAGTGCCTAGAGCTTCTCTCAAAAGGAGACTGTCTCAAAGAAGACATTTGTGGTCTGAGAGCACCGGAAACCCGCTTAGATGACGTAGCGCAAGAAGTGATCGACACCTCGTTGCCTCAGACGGTTCGCTACGCTTGCCGTTATTGGGTACATCACTTGAAAGAGGGTAAAGCGATTCTTCGAGATGGGTGTCAAGCCCACAAGTTTCTTCTATGCCATTTCTTACACTGGATCGAAGCATTAATTATCATGGGACACACATCAGAGAGTATTTGGCAGATCCAAGAGTTACTGACTCTTGTTGATGTGAGTCTGCTACATCGTCCTTATTTGAAGAGTGCTAACTTATGGTTCTCATTAGTCCGATAATGGGACGGAAATTTTGAAATTCATTCAAGATGCAAAGCGGTTTGTGCTCTACTTCCGGCAAGGAATAGAAGTTGCCCCTCTTCAGCTCTACTCATCAGCACTTATATTTTCCCCACAGCAGAGCATCATTCGGAGGACCTTTGGGGAGAGAATTAACGGGATAATTCAAATGCCCATTATGGAATCCGTCTGGGATCCATGCCTCCAGACTCTAACAGCTCATTCCCACGATATTCAGCGGGTTGCATTCTCGAGTGACAGCAGGTTGGTAGCGGCAGTGTCAGTAGACACATTGGTGGTTTGGCAAGCAGAAACTGGCGCACTTCTGCGCACATTTAAATTCGGGAAGGATTTCATTCATACCCTGGCGGTCACATTCTCGAACTATGGGAGGTTGATCGCATTAGCAGGAGTTGGTAAACCAACCAGAATTTGGGAAACAGAAACTGGGGTGCTCCAACACTCACACAAGGATTCTGGGAGACGCGTACTTGCATTAGCCTTCTCACCAGATGACAAGTTGTTCGTATCGGCAACTCAGTTCGAAATACACATATGGAATACCACGATTGGGTCGCTCCAACACACCCTTCGGGTTCCTTTTCACATTGGTTTCGATTCTCAGGGTGCGGTTGTTTTCTCCTCCGATAGCAAGATAATGGTCCTGGCGATGGAATATATGGTTACCATTTGGGATACAACATCATGGGCGATGCGATATAAATCTGGCAACGAGTGCAGGGTGAGCGCTATCGCACTTTTGGGAGAGAATGACCTCTTTGCTTTAAGCTCGGATACACAAATTGCTATCTGGAACATGGAATCTGGTGTGGTAGAGAATACCTTTCCCTGCACTGTCGCAGAATCGAAAGTTCTCATCAATAACACTAAGCTGATCCCTTCAAGATTGTGTCAAGGCTCAGTTGTTCAAAATGATACAACAAAAATAATCGAAAGAATTCTTCATGATCACTCAATTTCGATTGATCACATTGTTATTTCACCCAACGGAAAGTTTTTAGCGTCATACTCTGACCCCAAACTCAGGATTTGGGATGTAACAAATGAAATAGAGCAACGAAGACTTCAGCGCCACACGAATAAAATCACCTGTGTTGCCTTCTCAAACGATGGCAATCTGATAGCGACCGGCTCATCTGACCATAAAATTATGATTTGGGAGGTATTGACTGGGGTATTACGATATACTCTGAGGAATCCTGATCCTATTTATTCAGTCTCTTTCTCGGCTGATTCTCAGCTGCTGGTGTCGGGGTCAAGTGACCACAGAGTTACAATTTGGGAGGTCGCCACTGGGGTATCAAAACATAGATTTGAGGGCCTTTATCTAGAAACTCCTGGCCATTCCGACTCTTCTTTCGCCGTTGACATGGTTTCCTTCTCACCCGATTGCAAATTGGTAGCTACGGGCTTAGGGGCTCTCTCCATTATTACAATTTGGGAGATATCAACTGGGGTAGAAACTCATTATTCTCGCAAATATCGTTTTAATATTTTTGCAGTTGGTTTCTCGGCCGATAGTAAGCTGGTGGCCTTAGGTTTACACAATAGATCTGTTGAGATTTGGGAGGCTAGCACCGGAATGCTACAGTATACACTTCAAGGTCTTACTGGGCGTACTGTGTCAATCACCTTTTTGCTCGATGACAAGCTGATAGCTGCCGGCTTATCTGATGGCAGAATAAAGATTTTGGATATAAAAACGCAAACATTGCGATACCAATTCGAGAAAGAGACTTGGCTCATGAGTTCGCGGACACTCGAAAGAATGGTTTTGAGGTTAATGAACACAAAACCAACCTCCGCCGGCGCCAGCCTACAAGCCGAAGGGATGGGGCTACCAAAATATCACTACTACAATACGTCCGATAACTGTACTTGGATAAAACGAAATGATGAGGATTATCTCTGGCTACCTCCCAACTACCATTCAAGTTGGCGAAGGTGCTGGAGCATGTCCCCCTCTGGAACAGTAATCGCGGTTGGTTGCGACTCAGGGACGATCCACACCATTGGATTCGAGCCTTAAGAGCTCTTCCCGGGCCATATATAATGATTTAATAATAAAATAAATTCTTAATCTAAAGGCAAGTGCGAGCTCAACCAAGACAGGAGCATTTATCAGTACAACTGTGTTTTGCAATTATCAGTACTGTTAGTAATACCAAAACCACCGTTGTAGCTTTAGAGCTGGATAGTAGGTGAAAAGTGAGTGGAAGGTTAGTTAACTCGGCAGTGGCGAACACTGGCCGAGGGTAGAGTTTGTTTGCACTGATTCCTATTTATTCATCTACCTCCTTGCAAAACTTCCACCTTTTTCCTTTCAAAATCTCAACCCTTCACATCACCAACACTTTCCCACACATAACATCTTCGCCTTCACCATGGAGAATTGCCGAGAAGAATTTGAGGAGTATCTTCGAGTCCATGGCCAGGACTATCGATATATAAAAATGTTGACGGAATTTCTGCGCAAAGAGTTCACGATGGAGGAGCCAACAGATTTACTTCCTGCCGATGAGCGAGATCAACGTCTCGCTGCAATTATGAAGATCGTCGAAGGACAAGAGAGTATCAGAAATCCATTGGGGAAGCTGACGAGGACCCAATACCAGTACTTGTGGGAAGTTCCTCTCTCCAATCTTTGCGGACCCAGGAGCGTAACCGACTGGTATTATGACCTGAAACACTCCCATCGACTCATCGATCTTTGTATGCATCTCTACGCTACCTCTCTTACTCTTCATTTAGCGCTAACAGCTTCGGTATATTTTACGGACGAGGCCTGAAAGAAAAGAAGAAGGCGCCCGTTCCTGGCCCACCCGATGCTCAAGATCCTGGAGCGTCGGAGCGGCACGATGTAAAGGGCAAAGGGGTTGATCTGAATCCTACATCGACCAAGGACCCGAAACCCAAGGACGAAAAATCTCGGAATCCTGCCCAAGCCACTCTGTGCCGTGAACTAGACAATTATAAGTGTGTGGTTACGGGTGCTCCAACAACCCCTCGTTCGATAAATACATCCATGACCAACTCAGTTGTTCCGCCAAGCGCCATAATAATAAACATGAGTCTTGCTGCGCGCACACATACATTTTGCTAGATGCGCACGTAAAGCGCTTGAATTTAATATCAGGACAAAGAAAATAAGAATAAAAATAAATAATTTTATGTATATTTTTAATTTTATTTATAAGAAAATAAATAATTTTATATATATTTCCAAGTTTATTTATAATAAAATAAATAAAGGCTTTAGTATTTTCTTTGGACTGTCTTAGGATTTTGTAGGAGAGCTCTAGCTAAATAGTTTGATGTGTGCACCTAGAAATATGTATGTGTGCGCACAGCGAGACCCATAAACATTATATCAAAATGCATTCATCTCACCAATATATGATCATTGCCTACTCCAAGTATTGAGACTCTCATCGAGATACAAGGCCCTATTTTCAGTCAGGGTGATCCTTCTTTCGCAGGAATTGTTTGCGCCGACGTATTTTTAATATCGTTGGCCAGGGAACATGAAGGGATCTCGTATTTCAAAAGGGCTGTGATCACATCTGCTTGGTGCAGTCCCTGACTGAGTGTATGGGTCACACAGAAACAAGCAACATAGAAACGGGTTCATCCAGCAGAGGAAGACTTATTATCATCACATGAAAACAATGCTCTAAACAATTGATGTATTGCGCTGTGCTGTGCTTCCCATGGTCCTCCAAAAATCCCTTTCCCGTGAGTCCAGCTTTTTGTTACGCCAACGCTAGTATGGACATTCTTAGAACCGCCCACAATCAAGACAAAGGAAAATTATTTCATCCAGAATAAAAAAACAATAAACGCCAGAGCCTAGCCTAATTCCCCCATAGTCAAGACCCAGAAATCAACGACGGCCGTAATCCAATTAAAGAAAACTTCTCTCTTCACCTTGCATGGGGTAGTGCAAGGTGTTGACAGAGAGGGCGTTTTGTGTGGTTGTGAGTAGTTCTATACATGACGTAGGTGAACCCCAGGAGCGAAAAAATGAAAACATTAGACTGACTACCCATCCATGGGAGCAGGTTGAGCGATAGTTGATAGTTGATGGTGTGGTTTGATAATAAAAAAACGGTTGTCCCGTATGGGGTTGTGTGACATGCCGGATCTACCAGGCATCGTTGAGTATTTGGCCCGCGCCTATGTGCGAGGCCGTGGCGGAGGTTCGTCTAGAACAAGCTCAGCTGAGCTGCCTAGAAGATCAACCTCGCGGTGAAGAGGGTCGACCCTGCTTATGCCGTGATGCGGCACCATGCCAAAGCTGGCAGGGCGCTCTTCGCGTCCACCTTGCAGGTCTACCTGGGTGAACTCGCTGGGGACCTCAATAGAAGAGTTGGATGAAAGCCGCCTCTGCGATCCTGTACGTTCGAACGGCAGCCTTGATGAGCCTGATAAGGTTTGTCGATGTCGACTCGAGTGATGGCTGTTGGTATCCGAGTCCGCTAGGTGGGGGTCAAAGGCAAGACTGGAACCAGGCATGCTCAGGTTGAGAGACGGCGGGCGACTCACTCTCCTCTCGTGACTACCAGAAGCCCGCTTAGAGCTCTTTCTTGGAATCTCCGGCAGGTCATTCTCGGCGGCAATCAGAGCAGCATGCTTCTTTGACAGAGCCCTGGTTGGCTCCCTCGGGGCTCTCTCCTCGTCAGTGAACGGCTGGGACATTCGTTCAGCCACAGGGCTTTCAGGTTCAGAGTCTGCGCCCGGATCACCATTGTCGTCGAGCAAGTCGCCCTCACGATGCATGGGTGAACGTCGCGGGCGCTCGTCTTCATCGTCCGAGTCAATGGGACCATTCCGCAAAACACCCATGGCAACAGGGATGCCTTCTGGAGGGGACTCCCCGCCGTTCCTTGCCATCATCTGAGGTGGCATCCTCGAGCTTCTCACGACCTCAAAGCCCTTGCCCTTGCCCTTCTCCTTCGCCTTGGGGCCGAAGAGGTTGCGGAACCACCCCGAGGCCGTCGCCACAGGTCCATTGGGATCCGCAGGTCCAGTTCCGAGTTTCCTACCGAGTCCGTCTGAGTTTAGTGCAGGGCCGCGAACACCGTAGTAGAAATCAACTTCACGTGTTGCGTAATCGGGTCGATTTGGTGGGAAGCTGAGCTGCGAATAGCCGCCAGGAGGAGCTGGAGTCGCACCACGAGAGATTTCAGCACCCATATCCGCAGGATCAAGAGTATTTCCCGGTGCAAGCTGGCTATGCCTCTTGTTCTCTCCCTGACTGGATCCAGGCGCCTTGTCGGAGTGAATTGAATCGTTGAGTGTCCCACGACGGCGTCGTGGAGGTCGATAGTACGGGTCAGCAGCCTCGGTGACGGATGTAGTAGGGTGGTGACGAGCAGCAGTGGGCGAAGGGAGGAAGGAGAATGTGCTCGCTTCACCAGGCGTGTCTGGCATGGAGCTGCCACTATCCAGATTACGCGGCATGCCAGAGTACGCATCGAGACTGGAGAGCACTGAGCTCTGCCGATGATGGACTAGCATACCGCCAAGACTCGCACCAGACTCGCTTCTGACCCGTCCGCTAGGCATCACGTATCCCGTTTTGCCGTTATCATCGGCTGCATCCAACATGGCCGTTGTTGACAGTTGGCTTTGTCGCGAGGGCCCTGTACGATGTGTCACCCGACGTGACAGCTGTCGGGCTCCAAAAATCTTAGACAAACCTCCACGGGTGAGACCACGGGCATCATCTCCACCAGCACCCATCATGCGCGCAACAACTTCGACAATCGTCTGAAGGGCGTTGAGGAAGAAGCCAAAAATCAAAGCAGCGCCATGAATGGCCAAGATGACATAGCCAATCCACCCCTTGGTTCCCTCAGAGACGCCCAATGACGGGAAGAACGCCACCATGAGCAAGATGGTAATAAGACGCAGAGAGCAGAAAAGGGTGTGATAGGCGTTCATTGACGTAGCGGACTGGAACGGGCGGAACGCGTGGATTGTGAGAACCTGGATCACTTCGCAGATAGCGAGCAGCACCACCTGCGCGATACCACTCGGTTGAACCGCACCAATAGCAATGCCCCGGATAAAGGTGAGGAGCACTGGAATCAGGGCATAGGCGGCAGCTTCGTCCGAATAGGTATTGTACAACGGACCGTAGAGTAGCACCGTCGGCAGATCATCGTAGAGTACAGATTTGGGCCGAGTTCTGATGATGAGCCAGAAAAGATAGGACGCAAATCCAATGAGGAAAACGAGGGTTAGGACGGCCAAGCCGACTGCATAACCAGGGGAGCTCCCCGCAACCACCAGCTGAAAGCATGACAGTGCCACAATGGGCAACAAGAAGAAATTGAAAACGATTCGAACAACGTTACCAACAGAAAATGGTATGTTTTTGGAGCGCAGGTCTTCCTCGGCGGTATTCTTGATTTGTCGATAAATCCACTGGATAGCAAATGCACCCTGGGCGAGGACAGTCACGGATGCGATGCAGACACAGAGCCAAACCATCATGCCCGCCCAAATGTCTTCCGTAGCAGCCATGCCGACCAACTGTCCGATCTCTTGCAGTCCATATTCTGCATCCGTGTAGTAGATGCCGTCCACCAAGCTCTGCCACGAGTTGGCATTTGCAATGAAGCTTTCATTGAACATGAGGGTCGACCACGCCATCTGACTCACAATAGGCATATAGAAGCCTGGGTATTGGAGAGTAAGTCCTCCGGTCAAGGCAATAAATTGAATGTACTGTAGGCAATCACCAAAGCCCGGGGTGACCAATCTGAGTAAATCCACATCGCGGCCATAGTTCGAGGTCCAGTGAAAGGTGTCAGGCGAACCCCAGGGGCTGAAGATGGCGGAAAGTAAGACGGCAAATCCCATAAATAGAAGGACGAGAAGAGGAAGAAACTTGATTAGCCAGGTCAGGCCTCCGAGATCAGGCGTAATAATAGCTGAAATACATCCGATGTTGGTGGCAGCAGCATCACCGTAGATGATGAGGAAAGTTGCATCCAGAGACGAAAAGGCATACGAAGAAGCCATGTCATGGGTAATGTTAATCGAGGGCAGGTGAGTAGCCGAACTAACACAAGCTTTGTTAGACAGGACATCTTTTTTCTCACTTATTTACTGGATGCGACCTATAGGTGAGATAGCTCGGGTGAAGACTCACATGTTTTCGAAAACAGGGCCAAGCGGACATGTGCCGTTTGATAAGCCACCTTGGCAAAAGTCCAAACTGTCCTTCCATGGCTCGTACGTCAAAAAATTGACTCTTCGAATAAGAGTCGTCGCCGTATTCCGTGACGCATCAGGGATGCGAACGATTTTGCCGTTTGTCTGGCTGCTGTCGTTCCAATACGTTGTGTTTGAAGCAGAGGGAACAGTCGTGCCGTCCTGAGAACCCGTCACATTTCCATAGACTACAACATGTAGGTTGTGGCTCGAATTCTTGGTGTCGAAAGTCGCTTCAACCCATTCAGGTTCCCATTGCAGGAGTGGAGGTTGATGTCCCTTATACGAATCCGACAAGCAGTTCTGGAAGTTCTTTAGGCGCACGGCCGAGACTGGTGAGATGTTGAGGATAGCGATGAAGACGGCGAAGATGATGTGGGTGGAAATTCGTGACACTGAGGGAAGTCGCAGGGGCCGGGCCCTTTGCCAAGAGGATTCGTCCTTCATGATCGGATTGGACGGGGGAGGCGCAAGATGAGAGGGAGGGAAGGAATCTGGGGAAGTAGCGAATGTCGAGGGCACAGAGCCGGACGGTGCAAGGGTTGAGGAGGGTGCCGCATGTCGCTTTACCAGCGGGCTATTAAGTGGGCGGTTATCGTGATCGTGATCGTGGCGGTGGTAGTCGTCGTGATGGTTGTGGTTGTCGGGCGGGCGCGCACCACCCGCGCTAGGATGCATGGTTCGAATGCGATTCGTCGTTTGGGGGCAAACAAAGACGGAAGCTCTAATCAGAGAGGCAAGGGGAGGAACACAACAAAGCAGGTTCGCAAGGGTCTGAAGATGATTCGAAAGCTGCTAGGGGGGGGGACGGGTCGTCGGGAGGATTCAGGCGGCGGGCATCTTGTTGAAGAGTAGTAGCAAGACTCCGAGAGGGTGGTGACGGAGTCGCAGAGGCACGGCAGCTGGGGCAAGGTTGGGTGGTGGTGGGAAGCGAGCGAGCGACGCAGAAACCGGGTCTGGTGGCCTGGAGGGGAGTTGAAAGGGTGCGGTCAGGCGCAATGGAGACGAAAGAGAGACGGAAGGATCCAAGAGAAGGAGGAAAAGAATAGGAGGAGAGGAAGAAGTGAGAGAGCAAGTGAGTGAGTGAGGATGGATGGAGACAGACAGAAAAAGAGTCCAAGATACGAAATCGACCCTGGCCGCTTCTTACAGTGGGTGGGTGTGTGAGCGAGCGAGCGCATGTGTGCCTCAGCAGCAGCGGGACGCAGGAAGGGGAAGGGGAGCAGCACTCTGTAGGGAACGAGACACGGACCAAGACAGGTAAGCAAAACGGATAGGTACCTGTGTCGTGGGTACGAGCACAGTGGCTGGCGAGGTACCTTAGCGGGCACTTACATCACTTAGGGGATTTCCCCACTACGGAGCAAGAGTGCTTGGCTGATCAGATTGAGGCTTCGGCTCCGCCGCCCGTGAGGGAGGGGCCCTTTTGCTCTCTCTTGTGCTGTGTGTTAAGTATGGGAAACTGTGCAGATTTACCTGTGGCAGAGAATCGCCCGTAATACATACAGTGAGTGTGCGGCGCTGTGCAGCGTTGCGGCGACTGCTGGTTGTGGTGTTTCTGCTACGACCCTTCGGGCTCTTCCAAACTAGGACTTGGGGCGTGCGAGGAGGATTCACAGGACCCCGTGGAGATACACCTCAGAATGGGGCTGGGGGGCTGTGACACTGGCAAACGCCCCCGGGAATGGGCAGAACTCGCCTAGAGCCCGCCCAGAGCGCCGCCAAAAACTCAACCCCTAAAGCCTAAGACAGCGTTTTTTTTTTCTTTCCTTTCAGATGCCTGGGACGCTAGCTTCCTTGCGTATGGGGGGTGGCTGGGAGGCTGAAGACGCGCAGATGGGGAGATGGGCAGGCAAGAAAGAAGCTATAGTGGCGGTTGCGTGAGTGTGCGTGTGTGTCTATGCACATATGATCTCCATCCTTTCTTAACACAGCTGTTTGTTTCGTGTCGCTGTAGCTAGCCGCGCGCTGCACGCCACTTAATGGCCATTAATGCCACCAACTAACATCTGTCTTAATTAACCACCACATTTTGCCAGGCTGGCGTCTTCTGCTAGAGCCAGAATTCATGGTTTGCACCTCACAGAAGACGACAACAAAATAAAATAAAAATCCCCGTTCTTGGCGGCTCCCCCCTTGCGACGCAATGCTGACTTGGAGTTACCCCAAACAACAGCATGAGCAACAGAGGGGCCAGCGAGGGACCGTGGGACTCGTAGCTGTTCGGGTTCAGTCGCCGTGGCTGTGGCTGAGGGGACGCCCAGACGCACGCTAGTCGGCCAGGTACCGGAAACCCAACCAAACGCTCTACCTGACATTCTTTTGTATGTTGGCCAGGGCAAGGGTAAGGTATCCATTGGATTTACATCCTTGCCCGGCCTGTGTTGACTTTTTTATTTTTTAAGTAGTTGCCCTGTCGCTCTTTGACGACCCGTGGGCTCCGAAAGCCGAATTCAAGTCAGCTCCTCGTAAAGCAAGAAAAAAAAAAAATTGTCCGGGCCGCAAGGGGTCCCGGGAATCAGTGGTGCATCTTGTAAGAACTAAAGCATTAAGAATCCCCGACGCCGGCAGTCATCCGCTCCCGCGTGTCAGAGGCTGGCGTAGAGATTGGCGTATGAGACAAGCGAAGCAGTCAACCGAAATCGAAATGCTTATCCCGCGACGCTTGCTTAGTGGGAAAGATTCCTTCCTTCAGCGCACCATGGACGCCATGGACAACGTCGTGTAAAACCCTCCTCCCCCCATGCCTGACGTCTGTACGTCATGGCGCGGCGACGTGGACGTGGGTACCCTCTGGAAAGAGTGGGTGTTCTTTTTTCGTAGCGGGTCCCAGCAACAACCCTGGGCGGGATCATGGAGAGCCAGGGACCAGCCTGGACGGAACATCACAAGAATAGCAACCTCATTGCTGGTGCTCGCATGTTGGCTGGCCGCCAAGCTATGCGAATTGGCTTGCCCAAGATGCCTCATCCATCGTCCTGTCCTGTCGTTTACCCGTCTAGGAAAATCACAAGACCCAAGCCATGCTGCAAGGTGCCTGCACTCAAAACGTTCCCGCTGCCCACTTGAAGTCGATCGCTTTTAAAGTGCCCCATCTCAGGGCCCATCCCCCCTCCCATCCCAATTGCCCACATCATGAGCGTCAGCCACAATCCCGACGGCGCGTGGTAGGGTTGGGGTTTAGCTGCAGAGCATTGCGGTACGGTGCGGTACGGGTGCAGTGCAGTACGGTGCAGTACGGTGCGGCAGGCCAAAATCGGTCGAGTCTTGTTCCGCGCTGACTCCTCCTCTCCTCGGCTCTTCTTTGCGTAGCATTGCAGCATCGTCGTCATGGACGCGTCTTGCATCCATCCATCAGCCGAGTTTTCCCCCTCCCCCATCGCCTCTGATTTTTTGTGACATTGGGACTACGTAGTGCCTTACGTACGTGCCTCGGCTGTGCAATGTATAAGAGCTGCCCATGCCTCCTGCGCCTGTGCAAATCCTTATCTTGGCCTTTTCGCTCCTCCTGCCCATCCTGCCCATCGTCATGTCTTGGAAACCTAAGGGTTCCCCTATCCACTAACAAAGGCAAAAAAAAAAAAGAGAGAGTCCATGACGGCAAGCCATGCAGCCAGCAAGGACGCGGCGCCCGCGGCAGCAGATACGAGGGGCGGGCAGGGGCGGATATATTATTAATAAACATAAACACGCTTCCCTCAATGGGCAAATCTGGCCTCGGGCAGAGCAGAGGCCACAAACCAGAGGCAGTTTCCACGTCCAGCAAAGCAAGCGATGGGATAAAAAAACACTGTCCAAAACTTGCGACGTCCACTCATGTCCTTGGCACGCGCGCCCTGAGACTCATCCGTGGGACCACCACAGCAGCGTGTGGATTCCCCCCATCCCAAACGGCTAGCCTCGCAGTCTATTTTGGGAACCAAAACACTGCTCGTGGTGGCACACACGCCCGCCACGTCCCACTCTGGTGCGTATCGCCTCGCAACGGCTCGCCTCCATTCGTCGCTGCTGCAGACGTCCAGTCGGTAGCATACCGGCCGCTGCGGCTTTCTTCACGCCCACCCCCTTTAATTCCCACATTGCACATCTGCCGTACGAACCTTTTTTTTTTCTCATGGTTTGTTTTGGTTTGGCTTGCTTTGGGTTGGGTGCATGTTATTAATTATTGCTCCTCAACACCACCACCACCCTTGGGCACAGCTGAGGCGACCCTGCCTGCATCTTGCATGTCGTATTGGGGCGCCAGACCTTGTTTCTTCCAATTCTACCTGCCCGTCTGGCTATTGCTCTCGTGCTCCATGCATGCTCCATACTCCATACTCGATGCTCCATGCTCCATGATCCATTGTTCATTCTCCAGTCTACCTACTCCTACACCACACCATCAACATGGACTGGTCTCCTCCAGTTCCCAGCCTAATTCATCCTACCCGCACGTAAAATACCACTAAACGTCATTCCTCCACCATGTCTCATCATAAAAACTGACCGATCTATCCAACCATTTCATCATGCATCCCCATCCATGCCCTCCTCCCTCCAGACTCCAACCACAGTGTCTCATTTCAGCCCATTCATTGCACATGAGCCGTCATATGGAGAGGCATAGCCACCACCTTCTCTCTTTGCATCTGCATGATTCATTTTGATTCATCTGGTGTCACCTGCATTTCCGCCTCTGCTTCTCTCGTCCTTACTCTCATTCTCCCCTCTCCTCCCCTCCCCCTCCTCACCACCACCCTCGATCCACTTGTCACTTGTCATTGCAAGCACGTAGTCCCCGTACCGCCTGGTTAGTGGTGGCGCTCTTGCCACAACACCGTCGGCCCGTCACTTATAGTGAGCTTCATACTGTAAATAGCATTCAGCTGCACCTCGTACCCTTTTAGTCACTACTTTACATGATACTCTCAACACATGGCGACACTATTCGCCTCCATTGGTCGTGCACCTTGACAGAGACGACACTTGAGCTGGGCGATGCTAACTGCTTCGAGTATTTTTTTTCGACATTTTCAGGCAAATTTGACGGCTCAATCGTCAACTATAATACACTAGTAATTCACCATGTCTTAGCCTTCGTGTTGCCTCAGTCCATCCCTGCCCCAACCATCCTAGGACACCAAACCAAGTACACCACCTTCTGCATCTTGTTTCGCTCGCTCCCGAGACATGTGCCAATCTTAGATTCGCTTCTTCCCTTTTCCCTTGACCATCGATTGAAGCGTGTACTCCAGTTCTACGCCGTCAGTTTCCCCCAGCCACGAGTTCACCGCTTCCTTCAACCGACTCTCCACAGCCAAGACATCGGTCATGTCTCTAAACAACAGCGGCGAATCGGTGTCTCCGTTATGAAAATCGTGTTCCACTCTCGTATAATCTGCCAGCTTGATCTTGTCCACATCAAATCCAATCGTGGTCAAAAGTCTCCACGTTTCGTCCGAACCCGGTATCGTCTCAAGTGGTAACATTGCCGTAAGCAGCCGTTTTACCCGTCCGCCTGATGTTTTCAATATCCCTTTGTCCATTAGATAACCCCGAGGGTCTTGTCTCTCTCCGAAAGTGACATTATCCTGTGACTGGCTGCCACGGCGCTTACTGTGCTGGGCTACTCGTATTGGAGGGTCGCTCCTTCGTAACCCACCCAGATTGTCTTTAATCGCTACTTCTTTTTCGCTCTGATTGCATGGATCATACCTTCCATCAGGTGGTGGCGGTGGTCTCAGCAATGCATTCTGAGACAAAAGTGACCGCTGTGTACCATGATACGATGGGCTCTCTCCTATAGCCCTCCCACTTGCCTGGACAATGTCGACATGGCGCGATGCCGGTTGAAAAAAAGCCTCGGGTTGGCTAGGACTCCGACTTGAGCTGGCCTGATTTGAAGACCGCTAGCCTTCCAAACGTTCAACTTCGTTGTTGTTATTATTATTATTGTAGATTGTGTTCTTCGGGCTAAGGTTTGGGTCGTTGCGACTGAATCTTCGCCTGCCCACCAAGAATGAGCTGTCATTTCTTAGTGCGTACATCCCCCCCTCGTGCCTAGCTCGGGGTGAACCATCCCCGAACTGGAGGGTCGTTTGTCTAAGGCCATCATCATCGATGGGGGTTCCCATTTGTCTCGATGTCCCTCGGCCTGTTCTCCACTCCCTCGTCAGAGGTGAAATCCGGCGGTTAAACATTACTGCACGATGATTAGAAATGATCTCAGGTAGCATGTTTCCAGAAGACGGCGGTGTTTGTAGATTAGAAAATGTGACAGCATCTTGAGGCGAGGACGGAGCGATTTGATCACGCTGTCTTCGCACAATAAGCTCTGGCTGACTGCTCGTTGGAGATAGACCCGTTTCAGGGTGCTCACTCACAGCTGTCTCCACAGCCTCGACAGTCGCGTTCAGTCTCCCTCGAGTTAATAAAGTATTGAGAATACTTGCTGGTGAATTACGAGATCGTGGAGTCACTGGCTCAGGACTCGATGCGTTGACAGAACCAGCATGTGGTCCCTCGACCTCGCCTTCCTCTTCGTCATCGCCCTCCTCCTCCTCTTCTTCTTCTTCTCTAAGCGTGTTCAAGATTGAGCTCGTCAGCTCCATCAATGGTTGGCGTCCAATCCGATGCTGACTCGTAGTCTCGCATAGATTAAATTCATCTTGGCAATGCAGGTTCTCTGGAGTAGCAGTTTCATCAACTGCAATCTCGATTGGCTCGTCTCGTTTTGGGAGAAGAAACTGGCGAATAGTCTCTTGTCGGCGGTTTGGCGTGGGATCCTTGCGGCTGAGCGGATGAGTGGTTCCGTTGATTGTTGTGGAGGCTGTGCGTGGTGGAACATGCACTGGAACCAATCCTGTGATGCCGCACTCGTCGCTAGTGTTGCTATCTTTGCGCGCCAGGTTCACATTGATGACCGTCCGCATCTGCGCTGGTACCATGTTTGAACTTCTGGTTGTATCAGGTTTCTCCGTGCCAGCTTGACTGTGTGCCAATTCTCTTTGGTCTTTGGTTTCAGTGCAGTGGACATCAGGACGATGTCCAGCCAACACTGTGGCGGCTTCTAGATCAACCTCGTTGAAGGCTTCAAGGAGTTCCGAATCATTCATGTGAAAATATTCATCAGGCCAATTGTTGGTTTCTTCAGTCTCTCCAGTTAACTTTGTTTTTAAAGGATCGCATCCGTCTGTCAAATCCACTGTAAACTCCGTCGGCTGGCGACATATGGGTGACTGAGTTCCGCTTGTAGTTTTGTCGTCAAGTTTAGCGTCGGGCTTTTTTCGTCCAGACTTGTACACTTGGTCACATATACCTTGGAAACAGTCCAAAATCATCTGTTCATTCTTGAAGAGCACTTCGTCTTTCGATGGTGAGACATTTGGATCGTAGGATCCAGGAGGGCAGGTGATGTTCAGTCTCATGAAGGGATTTGTCAACGACGATGCAGAGTGCTCTGAACTTAGCGAGGTAGCAAGTTCCTTCTGGAAAATGGTCGCAATTTTTTTCCCTGTTCCTCTTGAGGCCAAAATTGGGCGAGAGTCAACAGATATAAATGAACCCTTGTCTTTGATGAGCCTCGGGTTGCCACCCGCCTTTGGAAGGAATGCAGTCAGTGTGACCAGAGCTGAATCTCGAGCCTCCCTTGCGCCGTCGCCCTTCCATTTCGTAGTCACTTCAACGCACTGAGAGGCTAGAGCGTTCCCGAAAATTTGTGCTACCGCTCCGCGAGTTCTTTTCGGGGGACGAGGGGAATAAGACATGGCCGGATGAGATTCTCCAGCAACTTTAAGGATAAGTCTCAAATGAGGGAGGGCCAACGCATATGCTTCGAGACGATTCTGAATGCTAGACAAGGCCTTGCGTCTCTGTTGAATTGCAACCTGCTTTCGAACTGGTAGGTTGTCGAAGATCTTGAGTGCTTGGGCTGTGGTGCCAACTGCTCGAGATACCGGCTGTTTCCTCTCAACACCTCCCTCGCCAGGCTTGAGATGGATCATAGTAGCGACAGGATCCTCAGCAGTTCTGGTGATTAGTTTGATGGTTGCCAAAGAATTGGCGCAGGCAAGCGCTTCACCCCGAAATCCTAGAGTTTGCCCCCCTCTGGTCTCCAGCTCGGCAAAGGTTTTCAGTTTGCTTGTGTGTGACCGGCGACCTAGGGAGTCAAAGTCATCAACATCAATCCCATGGCCATTATCTCGGACCTGGATATTGTCCACCGTGTTTGCTGATATTGTGACTTCAATTGAAGTGGCTCCGGCATCAATACTGTTGTCGACAAGCTCCTTGACGAGGGAAACAGGACTGTTGATGACAACACCGGAGCCCAGGAGGCGGCTTGTCGACGGCGGCAGAGGGGATATCATGATGGCTGAGGTGAAGGGACGCCCAACATGACGTTAGACGTGAGGGAGGTATGCTGAGTTTGTAGGGCAAATGTTGTTTATTATGAGAAGAGCTGGATGCCAATTACTGAAACGGGAACAATAACATGCGGTCATAGCGGTATGGCATAAATTGGGGAGATGAGTGGTTGAGAGAGTGCGTGTGGGGAGTTGTCTTGGGGAATTCCTCAACTTCCCCATCTCGTCACCCAGTGTACCCAGAATCATACCTAAGGTGTCCATATAGTTCAAGTGGATTTTTTAGTTTCGGAAGGCAGCAACGCTGCTAAGAAATGCGCTTCTGCCTTCCCATACACTGATCTCTCTTCTGTTACGTGCCATGACCACCCACGGGGGCCATGGGGCCATGGGGCCATGGGTTCTGGGAAGGAGCGAGATGGCGAGCCAGGTACGTACCCCCCCGTACCAGCACCGTGCAGTCCCTGCATCTGTGACGTGACGTCCCGACCCCGCTACAACGCGCACACCTAGAGCATCAGCATCCTCAATGCGCCAGTCTCAGTGGCCCCGCACCAGAAACCCCCTCCACGTAGCTCCCACCTGCTCCTAGCAACATCATCTCAACCTCCAGCTGTGCCGAGAAAACCACTCACGCATACCACTTCCAAGCCTCTCATTTTCTCCCTCCAATTCTGCAATCATGTCGTCGCTCAAGGGCCCTTCCCCTCAACACCATGACGGTTCTTCCTTGCGCATCGCCATCGTCCATGCGCGCTGGAACTCGACCATCATTGAGCCCCTCGTCGCCGGCGCCAAGGCGAAGCTCCTAGCCAACGGTGTCAAGGAGTCCAACATTGTTGTTCAGTCTTGCCCCGGCTCTTGGGAGCTTCCCATCGCCGTCCAGCGGTACAAGAAACACCCACCACCCACTCCCGCGCCCCTCCTAGCCCCAGTAACCATTGCTGACATATGACTTGTCTTGTCTTGCGCTACAGTCTCTTCTCCGCTTCCCAGATCCAGAGCACTGCTACCGGAGGTCCCTCAGCGACTGATCTCCTCGCCTCTTCTACTACGGACCTCTCCTCCCTCCCCGCTTCAGCCGCCTCATCCGGCGCTTTTGACGCCATCATCGCCATTGGCGTGCTCATCAAGGGCGAGACAATGCACTTCGAGTACATTGCCGAGTCCACTTGCCAAGGACTTATGCGTGTCCAGCTTGACACAGGTGTTCCAGTCATCCTAGGTGTCCTCACAGTCTTGACTGATGACCAAGCCAAGGCTCGTGCCGGCGTTGACGGCAAGGGCCACAACCACGGCGAGGACTGGGGTCTGGCTGCCGTCGAGATGGGTGTCAAGAGGAGGGAGTGGGCAAACGGAACCATTGACGGTTAAAACGTTCTTTTACGCGGTTGACATGTTCAGGCGAAGGAAATGCTGAAATCAAAAGAGCTCAGCCGGAGCAAGCGGCTTGGATGCCACAGACTCGATAGAACTCACGTAAAAAAAGGCAAAGAAAGCAAAAACAAGGCAAAGGCAAAATAGGTACCAGTGACTTTGGTTGGAGAGTCGATCGTATTGCAATGACTCCAAATTAGTCAATTACCGGCATAGAGATTTATCTATCATGCACCAGACGCGAATCCCAGCGAGCCGGTGCCCGTCACTTCTTTCCCGTCAGACGCCCGAACAAAAGAATGATTCTAAAATATACAAAAATTGCACGTGGCTCGCAGTCACCGTAGTATACTGTCCAAACCCACATATTTTGAGATGCAAAAATAGTGCCCTTTTCGAGTCCAATCTCTTTCCCTGATAATATCCTCATGATATATGTCGCCCAAAATTAAATCATACCGCTTAGTCCGCTACCGAGTCCCTTCTTGCTCTTCCACATTGTTCGCTTCTTCTCACGCTTAGCCTTCATGGCCTCCCAGCCCTCCTCATCATCATCGTCTGATCCATCATCATTAGGCTTAATAATGTTGATGGTCGCCTTTGGCTTCTCATCGTCCCAGCGACCAAGAGCTCCAGACATGGTGTTTGTTCGGCGATGATTATCGCCCAACGGGTTGATCTGCGATACTGGGCGATATCGGCCGGGGAGGCCGACGTTGCTTCGTTCAGATGGTGCAATGGAGGGGGTGTAACCCATTCCACCTCCTACTCCACCACGAATCGAGCCAGCATATCCAGCCTGAGGGCCAAAAGCGTTCAGGTTCGGAGGAGGCTGGACCATGCTCATGGTTCGCATGCCGGAATCCATCATGCGTGGCGGCTCCATGGTTGGTTCGAACATCATGGAGTGCCGTGATGAGAGGTCGTTCATTGACTGTGTAGCCGCCAGACTCCCGTAAGGGTTGTGCATCTGGGGCATACCCATGTTGGGCTGTGGCTGTTGTTGGTTGTTGGCGGCCATCATCTGCATGAACTGCATCTGCATCTGCATGAACTGGGACATTTGCTGTGTCATTTGCAGTTGGGCCTGATCTCCCACTGACATAGGTGGAGGTTGAGGAGGCATCTGGTTCATCTGGTACATCATATGGGAGGGGATTCCACCGAGTGGGTCAAAGCCTTGTGGTCCGTTCATGCCGGGGATGAGCTTCTGGCCATCGATGTTGGGGCTGCCTCGTCGCATGGCTCGCGACCGCTCCTCGTTAGCAATTACACCGACGAGGCCACCAACAGGGAGCGCCTGTTGCTGCTGCGGCTGAACCTGTACCTGTGGTGGAGGAGCTTGGGGGAGTGGCGAACCACCACCGAATGCCATCGACTCTCTGATAGCGGGCTTGTTGATGCTGGCACCAACGAAGGGGTCCTGAGGGAGGTTGCGAGCAAATGCCGGCAGGGCCGAGTGGCGCTGGGTGTTGGCAGGAGCCTCGCCCATTGACGAGCCCGGTCGTGGTGGCTGAAGGTGAACGGAGGCTCGGAGGTTGGGGTTGGAGCCCATGGTGCTGAGTCTAGTAGGCGGACGGTTCTTGTTAGGGAAGCCATGAGCCTGCAGAATAGCCAAAGGCACCTCCTCGTCTTCATCCTCGTCGGAGATACCAGTAGGTCCAGGGGAAGGAGTCTTCTTCATCATATGCAGGTGAGGCGCGCTCATAGATGATGGCAAGTGAGCACGATCCGTGAGGTCGCCTTGTTCTCCAGTCACCTTCATCATCTGTTGTCGGTAGACGGCCATGTGAGCCTCCTGCTTTCTCCTCTGCTTCGCCTGCTGTTTCGACTTCTCCTGTTCATCCTCATCATCATCGTAGTTGATTTCGTCTTCATCATCATCGTGGGTGACTTCCCGAGCCGTCTCGGTGGTGGTGCGCTCCTTGTCTTGTCGGTACTTCTCAAACTGAGCAGGTGTCATGACCTTGTTTCGAGGGGGGCTAGGGGCACGGCTGGTGTATCTGTTGGCAACCCGGGAAGAGTGGGCCAGGGTTCCCTCGAATAGATTGTCGTCGCCCTTCTTAAAGCTCGAGTTGAGTGGCCGTCGAGAAAATGAAGAGTTGTAGCTATCAGAGGTGTCAAAAGTGTCTTCGTCACGGCGATAACGTCCACTTTGTGAGTAGCTGTTGGGCTTGTTGTCTGACAAGAGCCGTCCGACGGCGATCGAGTCCTGTAGCAGCTTGGCGTCCTCGTCCTCAATAATGTCGGATGGTCGGCTTGTTGTCTTGAACGAGGTTTGATGACGGGGGACGGGTGGTGGCACATCAGTGTCGGGTGACGCCGGGTCGGAACCAAGCAGGTTGTCATCTGAGTTTTGGCTGTTCCACGAAGCCGGGGAGGGTTCGACCTTGGTGGACTTGTTGATGCTCAGAGGAGCAGGCTGAGCGGATCGGTTGCCCGTCAGGGACCGAGGCGCTGCGGCTGCTGAGACGCCATCGAGGTTCTTCACAGTCGCCATGCTGGCGCGCTTGTCAAATGAAGTGAACATGGAGCCGAAGTCTCCTCCCATGTCCATGTTACCGTTCTCTTCCAGCTTGGGGGGAGTTGCTGTGCTGGTTGTTGAATCAGTCATGCCCCTCGCTCTTCCAGTAAAGTCTTGGTGCTGAATTGTTGGAACTGGTGGCGCATCCGAGAGTTCGTTGGAAGGCTGGCTGCCCTTCTTGTTCATGCCAAAGGAGAATGTTCGACCGGCACGGTTCAGGAAGCCAGATCCGCTCGACTTGGGTGCTGCTCGAGAACCGATGTCGTGGAGCGTCTTCTTGGAGACGTGCTTCGAATCATCAAGGTCAGTTGATGATGGTGCAGTGGAAGCGTTGCTGTGTCTTGAAGAGGTATCAGTGGATGTGGCCTTAGTCGTGTTTGACGCCCCACTTCCCCTGAGAAGGAGTCAGCGCCATAGTGCATGGCTATTTTCTAGCACAAAGAAAACGGGTGGTGCCGATTTGGGGAAGGGGATGGCTTTCGTGTTCGGGAGATTGGGAGGGCGTTCACTTACCGGTTACCACTCTTCAAATCAGAAAACATGTTGTCTTCTCCTTCTAGGTCTAGTTGCCCCGGTCTGTGAATAGGACCTCCGGTGGCCTTGGCCATTCTTGCACCTCCGTCAAAAGACTTGTTAATGGACGGGTCGTTTCGCTCGATGACGCGGAAAGATGATGGTTGTTCAGGTGCTACTTGGCCATGCTGGAAATCTTCCGAGGTAGCGGTGGACCTCCGCCTGTTGAACGCAACACCGAATCTAGGCATATAGAAGGCGCTTGGGGAAATCGATCTAAATTAAGTGCAACCCATAAACCAGATACCCGTTGCAGGTATGGGATGGAGTTGGTTGTCTGGAAGTCGTATACGGCGGTGGTCGACACGGGTTGGGATGGAAGTGGGCTGGGAAATTTTTGAGGATCCGATACGAGGGCCCCAGCAGTAGTGCGATGACGAGGGTATTTTGTGGCGGATCAAGTCAAAGAACCGGGGTATGAGCCACAGAAACGGACAGCTGCATGATGGGAGGTTCCAGGTCAGCAATGGTTGGGACACAGAAAGAGGATGTAACAATGGCCGAAAGACAGTGACAGTGACGCAGGCGGAGGGGTGAGGTGCCAGAGCAACGGGATGCGATGTCGGGACACGAGGCTTTATTCAAGCAGCCGAGCAGCCAGGAAACGACATATGTTTTGGCCGGTGAGACGAGGCGGTTGGCCGGAAGGACGTGGCATGTGTCATCCAGGCAAAGAAAGTTGGGACTCACATTAATCTCCAGGAACGAGAGTCGGTTGGTATTAGGAGCGAGTGGCTGGCTAGCCGAGCGAGGGGGGGGACGTCGATAAAAGCGAAAGGAGGCAACTAGCAAATAAAAAAAGAAAAGAAAAGTTGCAAACGGGACGTCCAACGGCACAGGCAACAGCAGCAACGGTCAAGATGAGAACGAAAGCACGAGACGGAGGCGAGGATTAGAAGAGGATTTGTTGCGAGGTTGAATGAAAGAAAAGGGCGAGCGAGCAAGTGGCCCGACGGGACGATGAGCGGAGGTGGATTGACGGGGTGTCCGTTGCACAGTGCGGGGGACGGTGCTGCCGAGACGGTGCTGCTAGGGCCTTTTTTTAAATGCAAGATGCACGGCCTCAAGTGTCTCTCTCGTTTTGAGGGGAGCAACGAGCGTGGCACAGCGAGGAATGCGGGTCGAAGAGAGGACGGCGACGCTGACTCGAGAGAGCGAGAGAGAGATGGGGAGAGGGGGGAGAGGATGGGGAGAATGAGGAGGTTCAAGATGTCGAGCAACGAAGGCGGCGACGACTACGGGCGTCCTTTTTTTTTCCTGGGCGAGCTGCTGCGGTAGCGATCGATGGTTCGAGGATCGAACAAAACGACGGACGAAAATGTGCAATGGAGGGGGTACAGCACGGCAGCGGCGGCGGGTTTGCAAATGGAGCCCTGGAGGGTAGAAGGAGGGAAAGAAGGAGGGAAGCAAAGAAGATACGAAGCGAACCGAGCAAGGCGGGCTAGGGGGACGATGTGTTATTATTTCCCACCCAGGTTCCCACCCACACGGCGTCGCCTCGCTGGCCACCTGAGGTTTAGTGAGATCTCGTAAGCCAGGTTGGTCTCTGTTCTGCTACGGGCTATTGGCAAACGGGTTACGGGCCACGGGCTCGGACTGGACGGGCTTGGATAGGCTCGGATGGGTTAATATGGGGAGCATGTACCATTACGGAGTGCGTGCGGGATGCATGCTATGCAGCCTCCATGTCCCAGGTGGAATAGATTACTGTGCATTCATACATACATGCCACTTGGGTACCTGGGCTGGCCCTTGGTTACCGGGTTGGGCTGGCCCGTTTTAACATGGCTGCCTCTCCAGCCTTTTTCCCACCAGCCCAGCCCAGCCCAGCCCAGCCCAGCCCAGCCCAGTTGGCGGGCACAGCACAGCGCAGCGCAGTGCAGCGCAGTGCAGCGCAGCCATGAGTGAAGAAGAAGACGAAGAAGAGGCGTGGACATAATGGAGACACAACCAGGCCATCACAGAAGGAGTGGAACAGGGCCCCAGGACAACGGGCAATCCCATGCCACCACATGCCACCGCGGCCGTGCCATGCCCACTCGCCATCCACTACCATGCCTTGCCAAGCCCATGTTCTCAGAACTCCCAATGCCATTCCCTCTAGCCTCCGACGTGACGGTGCAGTGCACACATACATTCTACGACGTATTACGCCGCGGGTATGGCATGTCGGGGCGGGCAGCGTCCAAGTTGAGCTACTGTGCGCTCCGTCTGTACTTGGGGATCCGCTCTCAGGTTGGCAGAAGAAGAACAAGGTCGCCGCCAGACTCGAAGAGGGTGGGCTCGCCAGGGCTCAGCCGGACAGGGTCAGCCCCAGCAGGGCCAGGATTAGCACGATAGTACGGAATTTTTGGCCTTGTCTATACGACTATTTTTATTGTTGCTCGTCCAGCTTTTTTTTTTCTTTCTTGGTCTCGAGTGCAGGTGCTCACTCTAGGCAGGTGACGAAGGGATTGACCGGTCCATTCTTCTCGTTCCGGGAGGCCCCCCTCATCCTCCCCAAACCCGGAACCCCAACTCGAGACAAACGCCATTTCCACAGTGCCCATGGTGTACCTGCGCTGGGCTTCCAGTGGACTGCGGCGCGTTACAGTTGGCACACGGTCATCAGTTGGTTGCTGGCGGGCGTCGGGCCAGGCGAGCGTCAGGAGCGGGCACGGTGGCTTAACCAGGCCGACGTGCCAAGGGGAGGGGGCAAGGGGCGTGTGAACTAAAAGACGATGAGGGGACGAAGCGAGAAGAAGCAAAGAAGACAGCGATGGCGCTAGCTACCACCAGGGCGCTACCGGCAGGGGAAATCCGAACATCGTTGATATGGCCTAGGAAATTGGGTGGCATCGGCATCGGGTCCTGAATGGGATGGATGGGATAGATGGGGGATGGCAAAAGCCCGTGGACGTGCGTGCCTCGATTGGCAATGAATCTCCAACTACTTTTACACAGTGTGCGTAGACAAACCTTGGGATTGTCCAGGCTATGGATCCCCCGTTGCTTTGTACATACACACTACAAGAAGTCCCGGCCCGTCCAACTTTTTTTTTTTTCCTTCTCTGCCCCTGGCCAAAGCTGCAACTCTGCTCTCAGACCTTCCAGGCGGTACTCTATTCCTGGCGCGCGGGAACCACACAGACACGGGCATGTGTTTCCATCTTCGTTTCTTTTTTCTTCCCTAATGGAAAAAAAAAAGGTCCCTGGATGAGGCGACGGTGAAGCAAACCATTGCTGATCGGCATCCAACCTGATTGTGAACCACCACGACGGTGGAGACCCAAATGTCTCACAGAGAGCGCTCTACCCATCACTGGTGCTACAACATCGCACTGCTAGCGTCCAACCAACTGAACTCCACCGCTGACTGCTTGGGCCTTTGTTGGCATGTATTGGTTTGTCGTTTGGGGCTCTTGCGCGAGCACGGCGGCAAGGCGCAAATCCGTCGAAGCGGGTTTCGTGTCGTCGTTGTTTTGCAAAGTGGGTTTCTTTGTTTACTTTTCCTTTCTTTTTATGCGCTTCCCGTCCCTCAAAATTCAAATGATTTCCGTGAAACCACATGTGCATCCCCCGATGCAAGCCTCCCGGGGGGCCAGAGGGCACCACTTCAACGTCACTCGTTTAAAAAGCCTCCCCCCTGGGGTGCTGGCGATCTGAAGCGGGATGCTCCCTGGAGCCAAAAGCTTCTCTCCCAACAGTCACAATGCTAGACATAAGGTAACGTCCGTTGGGGGGCGAGCTAGCCGGAGAAGTGGGCACTCTGGAATCGGGAGTTCTGGACGCATAGGACAGCGCGGCGGAGCGTTGCTATTTCAAGGGTTTAATGTGGATTTCGATGTGGATGCTGTGGGATGGATCGGAACCAGCAGCCAAGAGTCAAAGTGTCTGTCAGGGGATTGGCAGCTGTTGTGGGCTTCGACAAGTATGGAGTAGAAGAATACTGCGATGGGATTGGTGTCTTTTTTTTTTTGGCTCTTTTATTCCAGGTCTGTCGCCAGTGGTTTGAGGCTTGGGCTTGCATGTGGTGCTCCCTGGTGTTATTTTTTTTTTTTTGCCACGACACGACACGCAAGACACGACGTAACAAAACAAACACAATACGGCAGCCCCGACTACCACCAAAGGACCAGATTTTTTTTTTTGAGGCCCCAGGATTTCCGCCCATTGTGGTCCAATTAACAATTCATTAATCGTTAATGCTTATTTGCATACAATGTGGACAGCATGGCAAACAAAATAATCTAGCAAATGAAGAAATAAATGAAAGATTGGGCAACCAGAGCTGAAATCACAGGCCTAAACGCCCCGATTTACTGGTACAGCCAAAGTGCCATATACACGAGATTGCCGCACGTACATCATCCCATCCCCATCCAGCCCACACCCGCACCCCCCCTTGCACCCCCGGGACAAATTACCATAGCTCTTTTTCACTTTTTTTTTTTTCTCCATTTCTCCAAAATAGAGAGCTCCCAGATTTTCCCATGGAGTGAAGGAGAAGGAGAAAAAAAATATATTGCAACGGGGATGCCGCCTTCGTTTCGCACGGCCTTGCTTCAGGGCCCAGCCAAGCGAGGTCAGGCCAGGACAGGCCCATTGCGGCCCGGGAATCAAGAGTCAATATCGCTGCATTAAAACGATAACAAAGCGACGATCTCCGGCAGCGTGGGCGTCAAAAACTGGGCTTGGGCTGGATCTTCGCCCAACACGGAGCCCCGAGTGCAAGTGGATTCCCGCCCTCTGCTGCCCTCCTCTCCCGGGCAGGTTCCTCGAACAAGCCCTTGCCCATGCTCCCATCCCATCCAGTCCGGGGGACATGCCCTTGGTCAGCCGCCCAACCAAGACCGCTGACGTCGGTTGATCCATCGCGATCTACAGGCACTCGACGATCACGACAACGGTGGCGGGCGTCTCCTTCCAGAAAAGAATGAGGCTGCGCAGGTTGTGTGATGGGCAATGCATGTCGCTTATTGGGAGGGGGGAAGAAGCCATCCATCCAGACAACCTCCACACCCACGCAGGAAAGGCGCGGTCACCGACGCAATTTGGTCATGGTCGGCGAGCAATCTCAAATACGACGTGATGGGCGCCCTCCCTGCCAGGAACACACACAACGTGAAGTGACGGCGTATCGCTCACCACAGATGACGGCGCCATACTGGCCACCCGCCCCCCGTCACGCTGGTATTCCAGACCACTCGTGGGGACTCGTGAGAGCAGCAGCCGGTCCCCTTTTCTGCCACAGGCGGTGGTGGATCCAGCCTCGGCGCCCTTTAGGCCCAACCCATGGGGCTGCAAGTTTGGGGGCCAGGGCCATTTTAGGCCCATCGCCAGGAAAGCTTGGCCCATGCGTCGGCCAGGGGCATTCATTGGAGCCAATTCATGCTGGCCTGGCTGGCCTGGCTGGCTGACGGGCGGACTTGTCCACTTCATCCCTTCTCCGTCAGCCTCTAACTCCATGCTGCGTGCTGGCACACTGTGTCTGGGATGAGAGCTGATCACCCACAACATGTCACTACCGCTTTAGTGCCATGCCAACCCATCCGTCCATGGCAGAGACATGCAGTCGGCAGAAGCTTTATTGCCTAGTCTCGCCGTCTCGCCGTCCCAGAACGCCCCCGGATTGGCTCTCAAAGGCGGCTTCCCCTTGGCCCAGCTGCCAAGAAAGCAAGCGTCTTTAGGAATAGCCAGGCCCGGGCTCCCGTGCTTGGTGTCATTGTTGCAGGGCGACTTTGCTTTTCCCTCACCCCATGCTCGGCACGGTGGCTGAACAGCTGAATGCGTTTGCACGCTACTGAGTCCGCCAGACTGGTCTATTGATTGGGGCTGCTGGCCGTCGTGGTGGCTTGCACATACATGAAATGCGACGCCGCCCCGTTGCAACTCAAATGTCTTGGCAATAATTACAGTTAACGGACACTCGGGTGCGGTCAAGCAAGTCGCCGTAGTAGAAATTCCCTCTCGCCCGAGTTCCATCGGTCGACGTCCGGGTTTGTCGGTTTTACAAGTGTCATGTAAAAATGAATTTATTTCAAAACGTGGGCTCCCGGTCAAGCCTTAGCAGCTCTACTTCCATGTTCCATATCATATGCCCATCATCGTTTGCGAACAAGCACTGACTGAGCTTCTCGCTAAACCTCTGATCACGATCCGAGCTTCAAAAGAAATTGTTCCGATCGATCCCTGTCCCTTGCGAATCCCGATGTCACATATTTATTGATCAGCGATTGCGTGCCCAGCGAGGTTGCTTGTGTCGTTTTTACAAACTCACAACCTTCAGCCTCACTACGAGTTTCGAACCATCCGTGTCTTCCCTAAAAATGACATCCGTCTCACGTCACCGAAAATAAGCAAACAACGCCAAGTAAAAGCCGGTGTTACAAAAATTTGCCTCCTAGCGCGCATCCATGAGGCAATGGCTTAAAAAAAAAAAGTAAGCCGGGAATAAAATCGTATAACCAGTGTCCATCAGCTGATGCTCACTCTGAACAAGATGTCGTTGTTGGGGTGAGGGTTCCTTACCCTTCCCCATTTTTTTAAATCCATTTTATGCCATCTTTCTTCCCTGCCATACTTCGTATGGACGTTGCTGGTCTCCACCCATCAGGGATTCAACATTGTATTGCGTGGAACATGAGTTGGACTAGGGAGAAGCCTTGCAACACACGTCAACAATGCAAGCAATCGGTGGAGTCCTACAGATACCGCGTGTCTGCACTGTAATAGTCTTCCCACCGTCCTCTTGTTTAAAAATTGAACCTCATGGTGTATGAGGATTTGCCTCTCCACCAGCCCTCACCATTGCATATTGCGTGGCAATCATGATCCTCGCGCCCCTTGATTAATGATGCCCATGCTTGGTCCAAACTCCACCTCCCCAATCAACCTTGTTCGCAAAAAAAGGGCAATCGGTCTTTTGGGGGGCTATGCCCATTGATGATATGACGAATCCACAAGTTCATGCCGGCCTGCTACACGTGTCCTCGTCATCAACAACAGTCGATCAGTTTTTTGGTGGGATCTGAACGTACTGAGGGCGAAACGCTAAATCCAGTAGATAAGTTACATTTCAAGCAATGGATTGCGCGGCTCGGGTGGATCAACCCGGGTTCCTGGGGGCAATACAAGACATGACAAAAGAGGCAGTGATATGTCGGCATATGCACCGCACTGTGTTGGTCAGATAGGTTTGGCATTGGGGAGGTCCAGGCGAGATTGGTCCATGGTGGCCGCATTCCGCACGTCGAAACCACCCGAGACCGCAACAAGAGCGCATCTTTGCAGCACCTTTGCGGCAAGGCTGTCTGTGTGCTCCAAGCACAGCTTTCACCGCTTTCCAACTTAATCTCATTGTCTAATTATGCAGCATGCCTTTGTGTGTTCGGGGATGGAGCGGCCAAATGTCTTTGAGTCCAATCGCTCGATTACGGAATTGGGAAATCCCACAATCACACCGCAACGGCAGAGACAACGGCTTTATCCACTGGGATTGGCTGTTGTATGTCAATCAATTGAGTTCTGGTCGCGATTTGTCCAGGGTAAACGCACTATTGACTACGTGCGTCAATGTTGGCTGGCGCCTCGATCACAATGTCTCGCCCACCTGGCGCAGTCTCTCCTACCTGGCAGGACGTACATAGTCGGATTCGGTGGCCTGAATTTTTAAGTGGAGCTGTAGGTCGGGAGAGTTGTCAGAGATGTTGTGAGAGATTGATGAATGTAGGAAAACGTGCATGGTCGCTGTGACGGTGCAACAATGGCTCCTAGTTGGCTCTCCAGGGTAGGTGACGAGGCCCAGCCAAGGTTACCTCCCTGCCAAATATACATGGTAGCGAGGTGAAATGACGCAACAGCTCTGTGCCATTGGATCAAATGAGGACGATGTTCCTCGCTTGACTCGTCACGTTCAATCATAGTTGGCGCTGACAGGTATGTATGGCCTCTGGATTTTACTAGCATGCAGCCACTCAGCTCGTAATGCTCAGCTCAAAAGCCATCAGTTGCAGAACAGCGACATTCTCAGACATGCTACCTTGCAGTCATAGCGGGATGCAACCGTGACAGCGGATGGTCGCGAAGCTACCCCGGATGCAGCAAAAACATGCCCCAAAAGCTCAAGAACGGGGCAGAATGCAACGGATAGAAGCAGCATTGGCTCTGGGCTGTTTCGGCTTTGCGGTAAGAGACTGCAGGAGCATGGATGGTGCATTTATTTCAGTTGCCGTGATTGGGCAGTTCAGCTTCTGCCACGGGCACCGATTGCTTGGAGTAAGGTTGCAGGTAAATGATGGGGCAAGAAGGGGATTTGAGAGAGCGCAGGTCGGAGAATTGCTCGCTGAGACTTGGTGATGTACGCGGAACTCCTCTTTGAGGAACCGACATGTCTCTCGCAGGCTGCGAATGGATGAGATCGTACTAAGCTTAACTAGGATGCCACAAACGAAAGGAGCTAGCAGCGTGATGCATCTTATCTCACTGGTGCAGCGAGAGCTAAGCAATGTAAAATGGAGACGAGGGGCCAGCACCCGTCCAACCAGGGCAGATGTCGAGTGGGACGCATTTAGTACTGACCCAACCCATTGGATTGCCGAGATGATTTTGTTATTTCCGGGCGAAAAAATGAAACAATGGTGGGTGGTGATCTGAATGAATCGAAGTACGTAGTAGGAGCTCACTTTACATTGCAATCAATATATGAATGAATGAATGAATGGGAATTGTGATATCGATGGCATATAGAGTTTGATTCGGTTAATTTACTGACTTTGGGTATTGTCCGGGTTGGGTTTGGCAACCATGTGCTCTGCTTCAAGCTACGAAAGTGCATCCCACTGGACTTGCCCAGGTCCTGCCGTTTTCGCTCCCGCTAACGTCTTGGCCGACTTCATTCCGCGACAAAACGTGCGCGGAATTACCTAATCCTGCTTCGCGCTGCCCCGTTCCCATAGGCTCGTTTGGGTTCTCGTTTGGGTTCCCTGCTGCGAGCCATGTCGCAGGAGAACAAGAGCAGGCATTGACAGGTCGGACTTTGCATGCGCCGAGGCAAAACACTACCCGCCAAGCTAATCTGGACGAGATGCGGCGTAGTTGATGCTTCGCGGTTACACTTTGCCAGAGCAGAGGCAAAGGCGAAGATATGCGACGCAACGCAACGCAACGCAACGTTGCTGACCATGGAAAGTCAGAACAAGCGCAGGCCGCCGGGGCAACCAGAGACTAGAGACCGGCAACAAGCAGCAACCAGCCAATTTGTCTGGCCCACTTCCATCGATTGAATCAATGCTTCGCCACAATCTGCCCCATCACCGATACCCTTTTCCAACAAAAAGACAGTCAGGGTTGGGGGGCAGCGTCTTTATTAGTTGGTCCCCTTGCTCCAGCCAAGCCACGAGCTACTGCGAGATTGATGGCATAAGGTTAACTACTGCTTGTCTTCATCTAATCAATCTTGTCTGCTTCTCCTCGTGCTCCGAAATCGTCGCGCGCGTCGCTCTCTTCTGGCGCTCCCGCCCACATCGCGCCAAACCAAACCCCCTTCTGCGATCTCGGGAATCGGACCAGGCGCCTAAACTCGAGCCTCGCCTCCCAGGTACTTATCGCCGAAACCTGCGGCTTAGTTAGACCTTTGCCTAGCATCCATCTCTCAGGCCCGCGTCCACTGGGATCCGCGCGTTTTACTTCTAGTTCGCTCATTCAAAATTTCCTGGCCCCATTCGCACTTCAACACCTACCTACTTCGCTCCTTTGTTACTTACTGGATTGCGCATTGCCTCAATCCGCGACGCCGACGCCATGAGTTCACCGTCGACCCCTTCAAACCGCTCCATGCGCCGACCGTCTCTGCTGGCTCAGGACGAATCCCACAATCCCCTCGGTACCCGCAGTGGCGCCTTGCAGTCGCTCATTCGCAGTCGCTCCGCCCAGAGCATCCAGAGCCTGGCCGGCTCCCACCACTCGCACGGCTACATGCATCATGCCCATCCCAAAGCCGGCTTTTGGGCTGGAGCTGAAGATGAGGAAATAGGCGTCTCGCGCAATCATTACCAGGACAACAGCGATGAGATCACTCGCCTTCTTGCCGACGAGCGTCGTCTGTTGCAGCTGCTCAACGGCCCCCAGAATCGCAGTCTCGGTCTCATCGGACGCAGCAACCCACGATACCAATGGCAGCAGTATTGGACGCGCGAAGACCAGCTTGAAACCATGTCTCAGCCTCTGTAGGTTGCTGACCTCGCTTCCAACCTAGGCTACTTGTCGAAACTAACAAAACAAACCTGAATAGTCGCGAGTACTACGAACGTGTCAACGAGCTAATCCAGCAGTACATGTACATTGATGCCCTCCTGGACTCGGCTATTCCCCACGAGCTTCTCAACGAGTACCAAACTGATATCGAGGCCTCCCAATTCAAGCCTATCAACGTTCCTGATACTATTCGTGAGGAGTCTTCGTCATCCCCGACCGACTCGCCCCCTCGTAATGGCTCTGGCGGTACATCGGAATCTTATGGCACCATTAAGGCGAGCGTTTCCAACAAACAGCTTTCCCGCACTCCGAAAGACATTTTCCGGTCCTCGGAGAACCTACCATTGCTCCAGCGACATGATGATACCGACGAGGAGGATCCTCTCCCCGATCACCCGCCTGCCCATGAGGACGGCCTTGGTCCCAAACCTTTCCTCCCCTGGCTGGAGGATGCTGAGGTTGACCATGACGACCCGGTGGTCACCGTTGCTATCTGGGTCAACTTCCTTGCCAATGGCATTCTTCTCCTTGGAAAGCTGATTGTCGTGCTTTCCGTGCCGTCCATGTCCGTCCTTGCCAGTCTGGTAGATGCTGTTCTCGATTTCCTTAGCACTGTTATTGTCTATGTCACCACTCGCCTCATTTCTGCTAGTCAGTCGGACCAGTATAACTATCCTGTTGGTCGACGCAAGTAAGTAATCACCATAACCCACCTTGCATCTTGATTGTTGCCGTCGTAGCCGGGACGTTTGAGCATGATAAACGTGCTATGACCGTTTTAACCGTGTGCACTTGGACTAATGCATTGTGCCGCAGGCTCGAGCCATTGGGTGTTTTGGTCTTTTCCGTCATTATGATCACTTCGTTTTGTCAAGTCAGTATGCAGTGTGTTCAGCGTCTCATGAGCCCTGACCACGCTATCTTGGAGCTTGGCATGCCTGCCATCATCATTATGTTCTCTACGATTGTCATCAAGGGCGCCTGCTGGGTTTGGTGTCGTCTTGTGAGAAATTCTAGTGTGCAAGCCCTGTAAGTGCATTTCCCCTTCCCCGCGTGCCCCTCTTGCTGGCTTGCGGGGTGCAGAATTAGTATGCTAATAATTTGGCTTGCAGTGCTGAGGATGCCAAGACGGATGTCATTTTTAATGCTGGCTCAATCTTCTTCCCAATCAGTATGTGTCCAGTGACGTTTCAATTCCCGGTCTCGCAGGACCAGCCTGTCTGTGACCCTTGCTAACCCAAATCTTCTCATCTAGTGGGTTTCTATGGCCGTGTTTGGTGGCTTGACGCTGTCGGGGGTCTGATCCTCTCCCTGGTCGTTATCTTCAATTGGAGCCAGAATTCGGCACAGCACATCCGCAATCTCTCGGGTTTCTCGGCTCAGCCTGACGAGCGAAACCTTCTGCTCTACCTCACCATGCGCTTCGCCACCGCCATCAAGAAGATCCAGAACCTGCGTGCATATCACGCTGGAGACAAGCTATTCGTCGAGGTTGATATTGTTCTCTCAGCTGCCACGCCTCTCAAGGACAGCCACGATCTCAGCGAAGTGCTTACCTATTTCCTCGAGTCCGTGCCCATCGTTGACCGGGCCTTTGTCCATGTGGATTACACGAGCTACAACGCCCCGACCCACATGGTGAAATAGCCGTCGGCTTCGAAATAAGCAGAAGAGACAAGCTTTCCGGAGCAGCCGTGCACGAGAAATGCTACCTGGATTTGATTGGCCTGGTGAACCATACATTTTCAGAGAAATCATGGCGATAAAAAAAAAAACTTTTTTCATTGTTTGGGTTTGGAAAAGCCTTTTCATATGTGGCTTTGGTACTAGCTAGAAAAAAACAAGAAAAAAAAAGGTGTGTACTACCAGTATGAATAATTACTCTGTATAAACAAGGACCCGGAGCAGGAGCGTGCAAGGGGAGGGAGATATGAAGGGAAAACGAAAGTAAATAAAATAAATAAACAAATACATGTATAATACTAGCATTGATTGCCTGGCCTGTCCATTTTGGGTTGAATTAATACGGGATACCGTTGGTCAGAAGCTGGAACTGATCGTAGATGCCAGTGCTGTAGCTCGAGTAGCTGGTCTTGATAAGTCCCTTCATAAAGTCAGCAGCTTCGCGCTCGGAACGATCCAGCACGAAGCGCTCGCGGAAGTGCTTGACACTCTCGGGCTTGAAGCAGGGCAGGCCGCTGTCCATCATGAGCCAGACAATCTGGCTGAGCTTCTCGCAGTACTGTCGGCTGGCCAAGAACGCCTTGACGCAGAGCTCCTCAAAGGCCTTGAAGCTCTGGTGCTCGGTGGAGCCTCCCATGACGGCAAGCATCTCGGAGGTGAGCTTGAAAGGGGCGCGCTCGAACTTGATGCCACCAGGGGCAATATCAAAACAGAAACCAAAGTCGATGTGCAGGATGTGACCAGCGTCGTCAATCATGATGTTGCCGTTGTGTCGGTCCTTGAACTGCAAGAGGAATGAAATGACTGAGTAGGCAGCCATGGATTTGACAAAGTTGGCACGGGCACGCTGGAACCGCAACGAGTCTTCATTGCCGTACTTGGAAATGAAGTAGTCGTAGAGTCCATTGACTGCCTCACGGCCTAGCATGTCTCGAGAGATGGAGTTGGGCAGCACGTCAATGACACCACATCCAGGAGCAGTGGCAGTGACTCGATAGGGGAAGACATACACATCAAGGCCAACATCGTGGAAAATACCACGGAATGCGGCAATCATCTGCAGGGCCAGGACATCCTGCCGACAATCATCACCGACCTTGAAAATTGCAGACTGCCAAACCTCAATAGAGTCACTCTCTTCTTTGTCTTTGCCATGTCCGTTGGGCTCAACAAGTAAATCGTCCGCCTGTTCCATAGCGCCGCCCTTGTTCTTCTTGATACGGAACGTTGCCATGTATGGGGCCTTGGCGTGACTCTGTAGGGGCTTTCCTGACTTGCGGTCGATGCCAATAACAACACCATCGGGGTTACTGGGAAGGTAGACGCCGACCTCGACCTTAATTTTGCGAAGCTCTTCTTCAATCTTTTGCTTCTTCTCTGGCTTGGAGCGCTTGATGTAAGGCTTCAGCTTGCCAGAGATGTCAGTGACTTCGTCAAAGAAAGAGAATTCTCGCTCGTAAAATTCACGGTCTTCCGCTGCGAAACTGTTGACCATCTTGGCCATGACGACATCCAGAGTAGGCTTGATCTCGTCAGGGATTTGAGCATCATCATCCTTGTACGAGTTTGCCTTCATATTCCAAATAATCTGATGGGCGAACAGCTGAGAGAATTGAGCCGTTTCAAGGATATATCGCTGCACGTATCCAAGCACGTCATAACGGAGAGTCTGTACGATTTGAGGGACGTAGAAGAATGTAATATCCGCTGAATGACTCTCCAGGGCACGCATGGCGTACTGAATTACGAACGGGTGATCGTCGTAGGCTGGCAGGAACATCGTGATTGCGGTGACTGGGTTCACTGGTTGCCAGAATAGGAGGTACTGCAAATGTTAGTCGTAAAATTATACATTTGGTTAAAGGATTTATACATACCCTGAGCTGTTGTACGTTGACATCCTCGGGAAGACATCCGCCAAAGATTAGCGGGATGGCTTCTGGTTCGAATACGGCCTTTTCTGGCATGGTTAGGAGTAGGAAGCGAATATCGCGCTGCAAGCGGGGATATGGAAATCTCGTAGCAAGCTCGATAGCGATGGCGGGATCTTGCCACCAAGCTGTTCGAACTAGCTGTAGAAGAGCGGCTTCGGTGGTCGCCTTTGATGCTGATTGACCCGCCAATTGTGCTCCGGAACTATTCAGAGGGTTCACCCAAACAACAAGGCGGGATTGCTCATTTTTGAGCAAGATGTCAAATAACTGCTCCTTAGCCTGCAACGACTTAACATTGCCAACAGCTTGCGCACCAATGAATGAAACGAGTTGCAGAGCTGAGATGACATCGGAAATGAGACGAATTTCCGTCTTGATGTGCAGCAGATTGCTTCCAAAAGACCACCTAGGCGAGTATCTGAACCAAGAGAGACCGGCCGTCAAGAGTTTCTCCTTGAGCCTCCACTGGGCACTAGGCTTTAGCGTAGTACAGGCTCGGAGCACTCGTAGGCCAAATAGTACAATGGAAAGGCGGATCTCTCGGGCCATTGGATGAGATGCGGAATTTTTGATGGCATCCAAGGTGAGATCAAGCATACGCAAGAAAACCTTTTGTGTGTCTACGCTTCCATGACGAATAGCATTGAAATGACTAGCGAAGAATTGGAGGAGGCGGGCATGGGGAGAGAGGATATCATGCACCACCTGCTTCTTTTTCGAAAGCGCTTCCAACTCACTGGGCGCAAATTCCTCCTTTAGAAAGAACGGATCGATGTGTTCAAGAACAGGGCTGAACAAGCCGACTTTCCGGGTGAGGGTGAATTCCCACTGCTGGACAATCTCATTCAAGAGCTTGGACTCCAGCTTGGGATTCTCGTTGATTACACCCAGCCACAGGGAAACACCAAGCTTAATGGACTGCTTCGTGAAAAGGGCAAATGGGATGCTAACGAGATAATGGGCCACAGCAGATTCGTCCCTCTGGCTGCGGCATAGGAGTGCGGCAGCCCTTCGTAAAATGTCTCGGACTTCAGTGATGGATGTGCTCTTCTTGCTCAAAATTCTAGCCTCCACATGAGCCAAAGCTGTAGTGGCATTGGCACTCTCCTTTACAGACGATTGCACAAAAGACAAGCGGCGGTTGTGGTTCATAAAGCTAATCAACTCAGTACCGCGGTCTGGCAGCGTCTCTCCATATCGATACTCCTGTCGAGTTGTATATTGCGCAACAAAATCGGATGCCGTGTTGATACCTGAGTGACCAATTCTGTCCATGGACTGGAGTCGATTGTCCGTTGAGGGGATGATTGACCCAAGTTCTAAAGCAAACGACCTCCCGAGGGACACATGGCCGTAGGCTCCTTCGTCGTCGAACTCGGACAAATAAGTTTGGAGAAGACCCTTAACATCCAAGGGGGCCAGGTTGATGGCAGCGTTTACCCATCCTTTAGCTCTTCTCTGGAGCCCATCAACGGTCCATCTTCTGAAGTCGTAGTCGTCCGAAAGCTGGATGGTCACGCCTCCAAGCTCAGATGTGAAAATAGATTGGGGGTCATAATGATCCGTCTCCGATTCCAAACAGCTTGACCACATGAGAGAAAGAAGTTCCAACAGGGCGAAAAGAGAAGACCGATGGCAAAGAGCAGAAGGAATCTCTCGTAGGATTCGGTCTGCGCATGTAAAGGCGGCCTGCTGTACTCTCTCAATGCGATGGCAGCAGCTGCAAAAGATGGATGCAAGTTGAATAGCGGCATACTGGGAGGAGAAGCTTGGGTCGACCATCCCCTGTGTCTTTTTGATATACTTGTCGATGACAGCAGCAGCGATGCCTTCCATTGTGCTGCTTACCTCACCTTTCTGCATACTTGGCTCCAAGAAGTAGGACATAACCTTTGTGCAGTCTCCTGAATCGGCGCGAAGACTTTCCATGAGGTATGCGGCCTGGAGGAAAATGACCTTGCGGTAACTTAGGCTCTTGATCTCATTGGCCTTTGATGGGACCAGGTCGCTCAAGAGCTTCTTCTGAGACGCCTCTCGCTCGTTGCTCATCCCGCGTCGCAAAACAGTGTTGAGCTCAATGTCACTCTCAACTTGTTCGCCTCGCTGCTCGGCTACCAGTGGAGGGGAGTGGATTGCAATCATGCGAAGTTCGTTGACGTATTGTTTGCCCCGGTCGGAGGTGCTTGCAAATCCATGAACAACAATGTTGAACCAAGCATCCCGAAGAAGGGCGTATGTCTCATCATTGTCAATTGGGTCAGCGGCCAAGTCGTTGCTCGACATGAAGACAGCTAACGGGTGCAAAAGCTCAGCGATTTCCTTTGCGGCCATCTGAACATCTGCCTCCTTTGTGTGATTGGCTGAGTGGGCATCACCAAGACCAATGATGCTATCAAGTAGGTGCTCCAGATAAATATCGAAAAGCGGAGAGTCACGACGGAGGTTAGCAGATATATGAGTACGAGCATTGCGGACCTAAAAACGTTAGCATCAGCTCCACCGACGGTTTCAATAGCTAACTTACAGCTTCGAGGAGGAATGTCTGGTTCTCGACAACGCCGGTATGGCAGAGCCGGGTGAACATCTTGAGCAACGATCGGAATTCCAATTGTCCGCCTTCAAGGGCCAGAGCAGCTGCACCATTGATGATACGGGCATCAACGCCCGTATTCACCTTTTCAAGCTTCTGTTGCAACATTGACTGAGCGAGGGCAGTGATTTTTTCATCTTGGCAAGCCGCAGCAATGCCGCAAATAGTTTGAACAACGTTGCCAGAGACAACTGCGGTCTCCTCTTCGCTGTACATTTGCAAAGAAATGGAACTTCCCATGGATTGACGGTTCGCATAGATGGGAGCAAGGCCGCCATCACCATTGGCACCATTAGTCTGGCCGTTGGCAAATGCCTGCTCAGACCCAGGACTCAAGACATTGCCCAAGGTGTAAAGAATGCTAATTACTGCATCTTGAGATAGCATCTTCAAAACATATGCCAAGCTGTCGGTGGCAACATTGACCGTTTCTCTCTGGGGAGAACCCTGGACAATGAAGCGAGGCACCAGGCGACTCACATTAGAAGAAAAGGCGGGTGCTACTTGACAAATAAGTGCCATGGAACGCAGAACAACGGAGGCAAGAGTCTGGTCTCCCATTTGGATGGAATCATCCAAGGTCTCCTGTAACCAGTTCATAAGGATATCGGCTTCGGCAGCTTCCTCATTCAATACAGAACAGTTCAAATAGGAAATCAGGGCAGCAGCCTTGACAGAATACGCCAAACTTTGTTGGTCAGCAGAGCCCATACGAATGAAGTCAACCCCCACATCAATGTAATTGATTTCATCAACCGCAAAGCCGGCATAGGCTTCAACAGTTTGGAAGTCGCGCTCCCGGCCCTGCAATTGTGTTCGCAGGTCGCTTCCCTTCGAGGCGAGTATGTCGAGGATATGGGCACCTCGCAGATTTTTACTCTCTTCCACCATTAACGAAGTGCTTGCGACCACCAACCAAATGAAGCTCTGGTGCAAGAGCATTGCACCAAGAGGGCGACCAGACGCAGTATAGTGACGAAGGTATCTCTTCCACTCTTTAACTTCACGATCTTGGCTGTGAGAGTTTCGGATCGTCTGGAGGGCAGTCTCCACGGCGACCAAGAAGGGCTCATTAAGGAGCATCTTCAGCCTCTGTATCAATGCTAGCCGACCGCCAGCCTTCCAAAAGTCTGCCTGGGCAGCAGCGGCATCCAGAAAGCCCACTAGGGCCACTGCAATGGTAACGGTTTTGGTGGCATCTTCCATCTCATGTCTATCATTGTCGCCGGCCGGAGGCGAGAGAATGTTCTCCGATGCGCGCTTGCATGCGTTAACAAAGGCCCAGATTTTATCAGCGACATTTTCTTGGAGCTCATCATAGTTGAGACCAAGCGACAGCAACGCGCCTGTCACATGGAACGCGAGGGATTCGGTCGGTGATGGATTGATCTTGCGGAAGAAAGGTGACGGAACGAAGAGTTGGACATGGGCTTCGAGAATGTACGGGAAGAGTTGATAGGAGAGCCTCTGCGCGCTCTGGCCGGACTTGATATTCGGGGCGGTCTTACACAGCGCAAGCAGGACTTCGAATTCGCGAATCGACTACTGTCATTATTAGCATGGCCGCACTGGCACTGCAGGTCAGGGGTCGGTGGCACGCACCATGGGAACACGGCCCAAGGAGCTCATGGACTTATTATGGTATCCATTGGGGATGTCTTTCCCCTTTGACGGGGCATGGCATGCTCGACACAGCCGGTCGAGGTCAGATCGATCGAACGATGTTGTTGAAGTCGTGGCAGACAGAGCTGCAATCTTTTGGAGCGCCTTGGCGCGGATGTCTCGCGACATGGTGAGTGAGCGGGCGGGAAACAAAATGGAACAAAAAATCACAAGCAAAACAAGCAAAACGATGCCCCAAAGGAGCAATGTTGATATTATTGTTTCTCGAAACCGGGTCGCTTTCGTCACCCAAATGACGACTTCCTTACCTGTGAAAGTGAACCCCTGTCTCAGGCTTAGTCATCGAGAGCTTTCACTGCTAGCGCCACACAGCACCTCAGCATGGTTCGCTCCCCTCCAGCACCAGCCCCATTCGAGGCAAGGCTGCAAGCTTGACGCGTGCTGCTGGCAACCTCAGCTCCGGTGACGACTTCGGCCACCAGGCACCTCCACCATCGACATCAACCCTTGCCTTCAACTTCATCCCCGCTGCGCATCACCACAACTCCAAATTTCCAACCTTCTCCCCCCGTCCACCACATCACAACCTCCACGATGGCTGCCATGTTCAGTCAGAACCCCTTGATGAACGGGCCCAACTACTCGTTCTCAGATGCTCCCAAGACCAACAACGGTGAGCTTCGAGAGCACCGATTCAACCCGTAAGCGGTTCCCAGAGGTAGCTGTTGAGCTTGGTTCTGACCCCTTCGATAGCTACACCGACAATGGAGGTTCCACCCTCGCCATCGCCGGTGGCGATTTCACCATCATGGCCGGCGACACCCGACACACCAGCGGTTACAGCATCAACTCTCGCATGGCCCCCAAGGTCTTCAAGATCGGCGGCACCACTGCCTCCCAAGACGATGCAACGATAGTTCTCTCCGTGTGCGGATTTGCCGCCGACGGTGAGGCCCTCCGCGATCACCTCGACACCATCTGCAAGATCTACCGTTACCGCCACGGCAAGCCCATGACCGTCAACGCCTGCGCCAAGCGTCTTTCCACCATCCTCTACCAGAAGCGATTCTTCCCCTACTACTCGCATGCGATGCTCGGCGGACTTGATGAGGAGGGCAAGGGTGCAGTCTACTCATATGACCCCGTGGGAAGCTATGAGCGAGAACAATGCCGAGCAGGTGGTGCTGCGGGTAGTCTCATCATGCCCTTCCTGGACAACCAGGTCAACTTCAAGAACCAGTACATTCCTGGCAGCGGAGTCGGCCACGACCTCAAGGAGCGAGAGCGTCGACCCCTCACACGACCTGAGGTCGAGATCCTTGTCAAGGATGCGTTTGATGGAGCCGTAGAGCGTCACATCGAGGTCGGTGACAGCCTTCAGATGATGATTATCACAAGCGATGGCATTGAAGAGTCATACCTGCCTCTGAAGAAGGATTAGACGAATTAATGGAGCATGGGTCAATGTACAACAATTTATTAGACGCCAGGGAATGAATGTGTCCTTTCCCATTTCGCCTAAATTTTGATGAAATCCTGATGAAATTCCTCTTGATTATATGATGATGGATTAGAGATCGTGATTACCTTTCGAGAGCAACTTGGTTAAAGTCCGCATCTTGCTGGGGCAACATAAAGATGAGTTTTGAAGCCTGGTATGTGGGCCCCTAAGTAAGGATATGGAAGACAACAACCCTCGCCCTGGAACAATTCCTGAGCCCGCACTGAGCTAACGGCCCGTTTCTTTCATGCACCACTTGGTAAACCCCACATTCAAGACTGTGACGCAAATCAAATCTCTATCCCGGTGACTTACCCTGTAGTTGTAAATCAACCACACCAACGTTAATTGAACTTTTCTGCCTTCATACTTTATACTAATGGACCATCATGATATAACCTATTGTACCGTTTATATATATAAGTGTATATAAATCGGTAACTTTTATGGATCGATCGTTTCATTGTCTTTCCCGAAAGGGAAATGTTGTACACATAACAACTTTTGAAAGATTGTTCCTCTTGACATTCCTGTTCCTGGCCGTCCAATAAATAAATATTGCACAAACAAAGTAAACCAAATTTACATGCTACCTTATGATTGTAATTTTTTTTGGTGGTTTTTTATTTAGTTATTAAATCGAGGATTAAAGCAATTAAGTTCTCTGATGCCCAAAATGAAAAAGTTATAGGGGGGGTTTTTCAAGGGTGCATTGTCTAGTGTATTTCTTAAAAATTCTCCACCATTTTGATTCTAACTCTGCCAGCTTCCAAACAGCGGATTCCCCTCCACCAAACCCAGTGTGTGTGGGGGGATTTTTCAATCCAAGACGTGCAGAATCGAATAGAATAGCAGGGGCTGGAGCAATGCCACTCGACCTGTGCCTCAGAATTACGAGACAGTTGAGTTGCCCGCACAAGAGGGAACTGCTTCTTGATCATTCCAACTCACCACATCTAAGCAAGACGTGAGATATCTGGTGGTGACATCCCCAGAGGAATTCCCTTTCTTACAAGCTGAGAAGCAGCCAAGTGCCTAGAAACAATAGAATGACGAGTGAATGTCGCCACCGATTCAGAAAATCCACGCGACCGCCCGCATGGCGCTGGTTGACCAACCATGGCCGCCATTCTGATCAAATCCGAGACAATTTGGGATGGCCAAGTGTGTCACGAGCCTGCAGCCAGCATGAGAGCCAAGCGGGACAATTGCTCCCCTCGGCTCGACTATTTCCAGACTGCTGCAGCTCCTTCAGCCCCCTCGTCACCGGAACGTAACACGGCAGTCATATCTGGTCAAGAACTAGCGTTGCGGCATTAGAAGAGGAAGAAGAAACTCGGGTATGCTGCCTTGATCCTACCCTACTCTGAGACCTGGCAGTAGGTATGACACGATGCGAGTCCCGCCGCCCCAAGACCTACCGCCCCCCGATGTCCACAATACAACCAAAGATTGGAGCGCTATTGGCGCCCAAAAGAGGCGTTCCCGGAGCTCATGCTCCTGTAAGACGGGGCGCCAATAGCTCGGGGTGCAGACCAGGGTGTGCGGCAAGCATGGATGGATTTCATCTCCGTTCTTGGGGGCAAGGGTGCCACTCTTCTACTATCCGCTTGGGCTTAGGGGCGAAGACGATGTTATATTACGATATGAAAAGCATGGTATTGATTGCTAGCTCCCGCATGTCTGTCTGCAGACATGTCGTGCCAACATAGTGCCCGTGCTAGCAGAGGAACTTGGATGCCTGGAAGGGGCGAATTTTGGGCGAACAATGGCTGGACCGATGATACAAGCTTCCTTTCCCCTAAACGGAACACGTTTCTTGCACCCTCTAGAACAGAAGAGGTGGCGTTTGGAAGGAATGGGGTATGGGTGTGTACAGACTCGGTGTATTTGCAAGTGCCGAGGTGAAATTAGCGGAAAAGGACCTGCTGGAAGATGTGGGTGGCACGCTTGGACATGGTTTCATTAAATAACAAGTCAACGTTGCATCCGCAGATTTCTCTCTGACGTTGGAACCAATGTCGTGCTGGCTTCGAGCTTGAAAACTTTGGCTTTCTTGGGCCACAATACTGGCACACAGTGTAATTCCTAATCCCATGACAGTAAGAATTGTGACCAAACAAATATTAGTTGCAATAAATAAGGTTGAACTAACACTCAATTGCTTAGCTTTACGGTTCTTGTTTATGCTCCTTATGAAGTGCCCAGCTTTCCGTTACCTGTTTAACCTGAGATTGGTATGCTTTTTTAACATATGCTCAATGCTTGCTACTTGTCAAACTATGTCCCAGTAAGCACGTTACGAAAGACCTAAATTCGGGTCAATTTGTGACATGTTACTTCGAGAATTTAAAAAACAAAATGACGCTGATTAATCGCAAGAAGAGGTGCATCAAGTTATGCCTTGTTTTCGAGAAAGGCGGCACTGATCGCAACCCACCCTTTCAATATAGGTCTAAATATCGATAGATAACCACGATTTTTAATTCAATATCAGTCGATTACTTCTGGAAAATTGGGTTTTTCGTTTGCCGCGTGTCTTATTCTGCCTGCTTTGGCATCTTTAGGGGTGGGGTTGCGAAGTTGCGGAGTTGGAGAAGGTTGCAATGGAGGGGTTGTAGCATGATAAGAACTTTGATATGAACCGGCGGGATCCCATTCACTGAACCTAATGAAAACGGTTGGCGGTAGTAAAAAGATGCCAACAGCTGATAGAAAGTATATTCACCATGGCCGGTTCGCATGTCCTTGTGCTCGGTGGCACTGGCCCTGCAGGCATCTGTCTTCTTAGAGAGCTTTTATATCGCAATCATAAGACTATTGTCTATGCGAGAAGCCCATCTAAGATCCCAGATGACCTCTCAGCCAGCCCGCTTCTGCAGGTATGTAACCACTGACAATATTTGCCGATCCACACGCACAAAGGCTGACGCATTGAACTGGACAGATTGTCAAGGGTGAAATGAATGACAAGGAAAATTTTTCTTCAGTTGTCGTCCAGTCTAGTGCCTTAGTCTCATTACTTGGGCCTAATGACTTTCGATCGACGGACCAGCGACAATTTGCAGACATGTACTCAGCGACCGTATTTCCTCTCATGAAAGAGCATTCGGTACGTCGCATAATTTCAATGGGAACCATATCTATAGAAGATTCTGAAGATAAACCATCGTGGATTCGATGGTTCCTGGTTTTGATCGTTCGATTATTGGTCTCGGTCGGTTATCGGAACATCCTCAATATCGCAGATGTGTTCAGGTCCGAGGCAACGGAACTTGATTGGACTTTGTATCGAATCTCGGTAATATTTGGAGAGAGTGATGAAGAAAGTTGGAAAAAAGATCGAGAGGACGGAGAAACATTCGTGGGTTGGGTTGGGGATGGTGGCTGGAGTTACAAGCAGAAACGGGCTGCTTTGACAAGATGGCTTGTTGACGCGATCGAAGGAGGGGCGGATGAGTGGATCGGGAAGATGCCTGCTGTGAGTAGCTACGCAACTGGTAAGAAGAAATCTGATTAATGGTGGCTTTTGTTGGTTTGCGAAAGGGATGGGGTATTTGTTTTTGAACTCCCGCCACGAGTTTGTTAGAAAATAACAAGCGTGGGGATTTGCTAGTTTATTGCTGGAAATCCAAACCCTTGTTACTATTGACTTCATATATTTCCTGTATGCGCATCATTTTGTGACGTAGTAGTCCCATTGAGCAGCGATTCCCCCCAGGTTTTCTGACGTAACCTTGCACTAGAGGCAGATCATTGTCCTGATGAACTGGTGCAAAGCATAGGCTGGCAAGGGCATGGAAACCCCTGGTCATTCGAATTGACTTGGCTCGAGCTCGATTTCTGCATGGACCCGAGTGTTCTTCAACGAAGGAAATCAAAAGGAGAGTGGGCATGAGCTGTTAGCCTGACGCTTGAATTTCCTCGAGTTGGGCCATTTGGAGTACCGAGAGCCTGGCAGGCTAAATTCTATGGTAGGTGGATGCTAATTGATCACGTACTGCACGCTCGCTCCCCCCTCAGCACAACTACAAGACACGACGATGGCGTGGAGAAACGGTTGATGTCTAAACTCATCCGCATAACTAGTCAATGTCAAGCCGAGCCGGCATTTTCATCAACAGCTAAAAAGCCGACGAGACGGAAACTGCCGGATCGCTTCACTAATGAATGCGCCATCCCTAGACTACGATCCTGGGTTGACCTCAGTACGGGCTGCCATCCACTGGGAGCTTGGGTGGCCAGCAATCGTCAACTGGTCCGATCCACTCGGACCCAACAGAGTTTGAAAATTTGAAATTCTGCTCATCAGCCACAGCTGCGACATGGCTTAATTGGCACACTTAGATCAGCGAAAGGCCCTTACCCAGGAGATGATCAGCCCACGAAGCGGAATGTGCCTTGCTGCTAATTATTGATATAATATGAAATTTGCCACGGTGTGGGTAGTCATTTTCTTTGACTCCTAACGCTAAGAGAAATCTCACACCGAAAATTATGTTTGTCGGTGTGATGCGGTGCACTTTGCGTAGCAAGCTGAGTCAGGCGGATGTCCAAAGTAGATTCGTATTGGAAGAGCGTATCCTTGGTTGGGTACGCCATATGCACTCGGAATATCTTGGCGTGTTTTGGGCTTAGAACAAGTGAGAACAAGTTAACCGAGTAAATTCAGAGAGTGGCTGATGCCCTTGGATGTCGATCAAGTGGCGTTGGCAATGCGAGGAGTTTCAACTCGGGCATCGGTGCTGGGGCTTCGGGCCTTCAACGTTGGAGGGGCTCATAATGTTACACCAGGGGTTACTACTTGGCTGATGACGGCGATCCCTTACCTGAGAGTTCCCCTCCACAACCTCCATACCTCTCGGTTCGATGTCGCCCAATGCCTGAAAACCGTATGAGTCTCCGAATGCGTCGTCAGCAGCAGTCAAACTTATTTTCGACGTCGGTATGTCGTCATGGCGGAATACTTGATGGAGGAACAAGCGGGCGTGATGATTCCCAATAGGGCCACGATCGGCGGGGATGGCTGAGACCCTTGCACTTGTTGACATGACAATGGTTTGGGTGGCAAAAGCGCCAATCATGACGGCGATGCATACCCTCTTTATTGACGTGTCCAATCGCTTGTTTTCAGGGACATGGTTTGTACCACGGCTTCGCTTCCCACCCATGGAACTGACGCCGGATTTTGCTCCTGGATTTTGTCGCGTGTTTATCCCTCGCCAAACATTCGGGGCAGAATATTGAAGAGAGCAGGCCGCATAGCTGAGTTCTATCAAGTACTTTTGTTAAGCATGAACCGGAGCTTTTTGTCCGGGTTAGAATTGACTCCCAGCCACTCCATGAAATTTAATTGGTTAGGTTGAGCCTAAAGGGGTCCTTTTTCCAGGGTCCAAGGGTCCCATCTCAGGTACACGACTTTGTGCAACACTACATAGTACTTGGATTGGTGTGGCAGTTGTACTACAGGGACCTCGGAGCGGTAACCGAACAATGTGGTGATTGGTGTTTAAAAGGGGAAATGCTAGAGGACGAGGGAAAAGGGTAGAGCGGGACATGACGCGAGCGGTCGTAAGGAAACATGCGCCCTGCACGCTATGGCTGAGGAAGCAGGACCCTGGAATCGATCTGATGTGATGTATGTTGTACTGTATGGAGATGCAAGGAGGGTGCAGTCGTGGACCATGGTGAAAGTGATAAATCCCATCCAAGTTGAGTTAGCTGCTGGTATCTAAAGCCGCAACCCAATGGAGCCTGGCGAATAGCCAGCTGCAGAAACACACCCTCCTCCAATTGGAAGCTTAGTGTCGCGGGAGGCTTAGACCCGGGCACACTGGGCTAGGAGCCGATGGTGGACTGGTGGGGGGATATGTTGCTCAGAGATGGGAGGGATCGTCATCCTAATGGGACACCTCTTCCCTCAAGGCTTGATGCTGGAGTGGCGTGGAGCCTCGGGGAAATGCAAGACTTCAATCGTCCAGTCGTGGCTGTTCGCCTCAGCCCACAGAGACGACGGCGTGTCGGGGCAGCGAGTTGATCGCTGAGCTTACCCTAACCAAGTAGCCGACCTTGTACAAGAGACACATCAGGAGAGCCGGGGGACGCTGTCGGGATGATGTTTAATTGAGGAGGGATAGTGTGTGGACGCAAACCGTGGCACCCCGATCAGTTTCGGGCCCTAAGGACCAACCTGGGTCATTTGCAAGTGGCTTGAAATCCACTAGATAGTCGCCACGCTCGCATTGGGCGCTGGGGCGATGAACCGAGGCGACAACGCTCGGTTGGGAGGGATGATGATGAAGGGAAGCGGACGGCGGCGGCTTGAGTACACAGATAGAGCATCAAACCTGTGAATTGACTTTGAGCCGTCTATGTCCGGACGGGCAAGCTTGTCATGTGTCGATCAGATCTCAGGGACCTCCACCCGCTACCCTCCACCTTCCAAAACCCTCCACCCAGTCACCTCGGCTAGTCCCTGTTCTTTGTCAAATCCCTGCTGTCCCTGTTTGGTGCAGTGCACCAGAACGAGGCCACTCGAACCACTAACGAGTGGCAATGAACGGATATGTGCAATGCCGGCTGATGGCAGTCGAAGGAGGCGGCTCTCGCCGTTGGGATGGTTGGTCCCGACTGGATGGCACGAAGGCTAGAAGGTTTAGACACGATGGGGATGGTGCTTGATAGTTTCGCCTCGGACGCGACATTTGGCGGCCGGGTCTAAGTTGGTGTTTGATAGATCCCTTTTGGCGGCGAAGCAGGCGAGCGAAGGCACGATCCTCAGGTACGGTACCATGCTGCCACCTTCCATGATTTCATCTCTCGGGGCAATTTAGATCGGACGGTTGGCGCCTCTAGGCCAGCACCTTCTTCCTTGGTTCGCGGGAGCGGGCCTTTCTCCGGCCTCAGTAAAAGATTGGCATTACGCCGCCGTGAGCGCGAACCGCACGACTTGCAAACCGGAAACGATGAGTTGAGCACAGCAGCCGCAATCCTTTCCGAGAGAGACGTACAGCGCCGTAGTACCTTAGCGGCAAGTACCATGCACTCCCGTAATTACGTCGGGGGGATCCCAAGTCGGCATGGTACAACGCTGCAAGCCAGGATGCCAAGGGTCCAGGGCCTGCTGTTTGTTGGCTAAGGTGCTGTAGTGTAGGTATGCAGCTGTGAACACAGTCGCATTATGTGGCTGATGGCGCTCTGCCATCCGTCCTGACGGACTGCAAAAGAGAGTTTCCAATGAGCATTGTCACTTGGCGGTCCAAGGTGGCGGATTCTCGAAACCGGGTTCTTGCTTGAATTGCGACAAGGGAAGCAAGCCACGAGCCACAGTTGACGCCTCAGTGGCGATGTTTGTTTTTGCAGGGCGAATATCCTGCTCTCAAGACTCTGTTTTTGCAAGCATCATCATGTGTTCGTTGCTGGAACTCGGCTGTCTGAACACACCCTCAGCTTCCCCCGCCCGGTTATCCCGGTTCCTTATGTCCCGGAAGTATTGGACATGCCGCATTTTCTCGCTGTCTCTTTTCATGGCGCAGCGCCGCTGAGCTGTAGATCGCAGGAGGAGACCCAGCGCCCACCTACCAGCAATAGGCGAGAGAGACGCGCAAGACCGAGTGTTGTATCGTCAGCCCACCCACCAAATGAGCAAAGGCGGTGCTTTGGCCGTCGGGGAACTGTGGTTGATACTAGATTAGATGACTTGCTAATGGCGGTACCCGTGGGTGGTGGCGTCTTGGTTTCATCTGCCAAAATCGTCAACTCACAGTTGGAAACAACAAGGAACAACCGGGAGCCGCCAACACCCGACATCAACGCCACCCAAGAAAAAAATAGGGCCGCTCTGGCTCGTCTGCCTAGCTAAGGTAGCTGTAGTTGCATCTCCATCTTCATCACTCATTCCACAATAACCTGACCTGCAGTTAGTCTGGCCCATTAGTTAACCCATGCCTCGTCGTAGACCCTGCTCGCCTTACTCAGCACACCCCTCCCACCCTTGTGGCTCCAACCGTGGCTGTCTTGTCTTGGTCCCGTCAATGGCTTCCCCCAGTTCCTGATGTGACGATCCGTGGCGGGACATGGGATATGGAGAAGCTACGGCCACTGAGTAGCACAGTGCTGGTTGGGCTGAGATGGGGCTTAGGTGATGCTGTGCTCACCATTCGACCTAGATGGTCTCTTGCCCAACTTGTTCCTGGCGCCTCCTGCCCTGTGGCAGGTAATCATGTCCCATCCTCGCCTTGCTTCATGCTCTGTCTCTGCTTCTCCTCCACTCTTCTTCAATTCTCTCCACCTCCTCCACCTCCTCCACCTCCTCCACTACATCTACCACGTCGACAGTGCTACCACGCAACCGCCCTAAACCCCATGCCTGCTGACTTGGGATCGTCCACCGTCTTTCCCCATCTCCCATGAGATGGCGTTCCAGATCCCACACCCCCCCTTCACTGTATCCTGTCTGTCATCTGGCCTGGGCTCGTTTGAGCCATCTGATTACCTATTCTTGCCCCCTTCTGCCTTTAACGTGAGCCCTAAGCCGCACCTGAATCTATCTTTGCAAACGCTGCATTCAAGGCTGCTCGCTCAGTCCTAGACCATTCAATCTCTGCCTCGCATTCTCTGGCCGCGTGCCATTTTTTGCCTCCCCATAAAACTTCTCTTGCAAGACATGGTGGCTCTCAATGGTCGTCTTATTGCTAGTTTCCACCACTTCGACCCGCTGGTAACACCGTGCTTGACTCCTCTTTTGCTTCCCCGTTACTATTAGAACGCCTTACTTGGCATCTTCAGCTCGTGGTACCAATCCACAGCCATCTCGTCTGTTCCAGACATCTGTTACTTGCGCGGGAATCAACTACCGCCAAAGGTGACTCGGGCTTATTGTTCTCTCTTTGTTGCCCTGGCTGGTGGCAGTTTCATTGAACCCTTGTTCCGAGCTTTCCAATCCAACGGCCGATCCCCTATCCTTGTAACACTAAGCAGCACAGAGGGAAAGTAATTCTTCCCCTCTCACGCCCCTCCTGCCCTCACCGTTTTGCCGCTCTGCCCTTGGTTCACCGATTGCCCCTCGATTACCCAGGGCTCCGCGGGGCATTAGCCGCCCAACATCATCTTCCCTCTAACTACATCGGCCTTTTCAACTCACTACCGTTTTCTTGTCATCCAGGCTCGATAGACACTACATCATTGCACCACCCAAGAAAGAAAAAAAAAACCCCGATCTGCTCTCTGCTACTACACGGCGCTCAAGCCTTTGCATCACAAAAACGTTTCCTTTACTGGCCTTCGCTAATCTGTTAGTCGATCGAGGCTAGGTGGTTGATCACCTAAAAGTAGCTTTGTGCACTCACGGCCTGTTATTCATGTGAGCAGTCGCAGCTCTGCACTCCAGAAGCAAAACCATCAGTTTGGACAAGTTGAATTCGAATGATTGAGATCCCCCACTTGTAACACTGGGCCTCCGATAAAGGTATGAACTTGGATTACCAAATTGGTCTTCGCGGCATCTCTCAATACCCTTCTGACGCCTGAGTGCTGACCGTGTTTGGATTTCATAGTGGGATAATCTTCCTTACTGTTGGCCTTTTACTTTTCACTCGCACAACACAAATGGGAGATCCCCCCCACTTGTCGACTTCGGACGTTCCAGCTATCGATCAGGATCTTCCCAGCACAGGCAAAACGGTGGACGCGCCATCTAGCAACGCTGAACAACACAAAGCCCCGGAGCATGGGATTGTTCAACACCAATCCTATCCCATGACCACTTATCAAGCCATTACACCGCAGTTCGATATGTCCGGCTCTCCATCTGTCCATCGTCCTGGCCCCTACAACATGGGGCCAATGGCGAACTCTCTTCCGCCTGTCGTTGTCCGTCCTGGCCAGTATCCTCATACCAACCCACAACGATACCCCATCCCGAATTCTCCTTCAGTTATGCAGCAAATTCCACAGTTTGTGGGTCACCAGGCAGTTCCGGTACCCGGCCAAGGATATTACGTTCAGCAGCCTCAGATGGGCCAGTATTATGGAGGCCATTTCCAGCACTCCCAGGGTCCTGGAAATATTCCTCCTAGACAGAACATGACATATTATCCAAATCAAGTGATGATGAATCAGCAACAATCGGCGTTTTACTACCAGCCTGCCCACCAATATCCGGCAGCGACGCACGCCATGCCAAACACGCCAATGCCTGGCCAGTACGTAAATGGAACCCCTATTCCGAACGATCCTCAAGCCATACCACAATCCAAGGGAAGCAATGAAACCCAGTCGATGCCTACTGGACAGGCACAAGGTTAGCACGGTCAATATTCTTTGGTAGATGCAAGCTAATACTAGAGCCAGTTGGAACTGAGAGACGACAGAGCACAGTTCGAGGGCCTCCGCGGAAGCCTCGCCAGAGCGGTGAGCGCATATGGCCTGTGTACTGCTAATTTCGGCTAACACTACTACAGGGCACGCGATTTGGATTGGAAACTTACCCCCACAGACTGATCTCATGAGTCTTGTGTATCACGTTTGCAAGGAGACGAAGGGTTTGGAATCCTTATTCCTCATTTCCAAGAGCAACTGTGCATTTGCCAATTTCAAGAATGAAACAACATGCATTGCTGCACAGCAGAACCTCCATGACTCCAAGTTTCAATCTGTTCGACTCGTCAGTCGGCTCCGAAAGAGCTCTGTGGAGGGGGCAGCTGGAATGACAGCTCCGACGGGCCCCGCCGTCGTGACAAGCAACCCTAGTTCTAAACCAGAACAGCTCTCTGAAAGCCCAGCTACAGACTCACCAAGTTCAAACTCCACCCCTGAGAAATCCCTCTCGCCAAAGAAGAGACCGGTAGATGTCGATAGAAGTTTGCAGAAGGACAAGTTCTTCGTCTTAAAGAGCTTGACCGTTGAGGACTTGGAATTGAGTGTGAGGACTGGCATCTGGGCCACCCAGTCACACAACGAAGATGCGTTGAACAATGCATTCAAGGTGAGAAAAGCATTCCTTCCAACTGATTGATGGCTAATATAGTGTATGCAGACTTCTGACAACGTTTACCTCGTTTTTTCTGCCAACAAATCTGGCGAATATTTTGGATATGCTCGAATGATTTCAGAAATCAACGAAGATCCTGCGGCAGCTATTGAATTCGCACCCAAGGCACCTACAGCAAGTGACCCTGATCTACCGAAAGCAATACCGACCGAGGCGACAAATGATGCACCCAAGGGTAGAATTATTGACGATTCTGCAAGGGGTACAATCTTTTGGGAGGCAGAGCGGGACGATGCCGAAGGCCCTTCTGACACAGAAAGCGTGTCTAGTGGTAAAAGCGCTAGTGCGGAAGAGAGTCCAACAAAGACATGGGGCAAGCCGTTCAAGCTTGAGTGGCAGTCGACGGCTCACCTTCCGTTTTATCGCACTAGAGGACTACGCAACCCATGGAACTCGAACAGAGAGGTCAAAATTGCTCGAGATGGCACTGAACTGGAGCCATCAGTTGGCCGCAGGCTAATCGGACTATTCAATCGGGTACAAAGCCCTACTTCAGCCGCGGCGCCAATGCAGGCCTCAATGGCAGTTATGCCGGGCTTCCCTCCGACGAGGCCGTATGGACAGTGATGGAATTTTGTAGGGGCGGTTTATTTTGTGGGAGCTTTCATGAGCACCTGGCTTTGGGAATCTGCCCCAGATGCAACTCCCGGAGACATGATAATTCAAAAAGCTGAGCAACCTTGGCTCGAACATGGTGTCATGATGATTATGACCACAACCCGGTGACGATTTGTATGAAGATATTGTCTACGTATATTAATTTTATCTATTATGATATTCCTATTCAAGGCAAATCATTGGTTCTTTACCCGTAAGTGTCTGATTGGGGACTGACGTGTTGAAGCTCATATGTTTGTGGTGCTTGACATGGCCTTGATATTTATCTTCCATATCTGGGAGTCTCTTGGTTTACTGGAGAAATGGAAAATATCGGGTTTAAATACCAACAAGATATTTCCGTCATTGAGAATAGGTACTAGCAACACGAGTAAGATCTGCCAGGGGTATGGTGCATGGTTATGGTGATAGTGCATCAAGCTTGGGGTGGAGTCGCCCACATAGGTATCCAAAAAAAAAGATAGAATTAAATCAAGGGGCTTCACGGTAAATAAAATAAATAAAAACAAGGCTGCCTGATGTCAATTGAGGGCATTTTATTTATTTATAAACATTGGCTTTATTCTAACATTTTTTGTAGCTGAGGGAGGAGAGGAATATGCGAGATTTGGGATGTATTCTGTCATGGGTGGATTGCTACACCACGCAGCCACCCGTTCCAATGAATTGAGCCTGGTCATGAGGCTAAACTTGACCGAAGTGCTTGTCCCAGTTGCAACTAGCTTGTATTACCCGTTGACGTGCTCAGTTCTTCGGGATAAACTTCAATGGGTCAGGGCCAAGGCAATTGTCAAATGGGATCCTTGCGGATCGCATGTACCGGATGCTACCAAGGTCAATATCCGTATCGTTTTAGGTCCGCATTGTGTGTTGCTATTACAAGGGATGAATCTGCAGTGGTCACTTTCCAACCCTGGAACTCGATGCTACCTTTTGTAAGGATTCTTTGTCGTATTTTGATTGGTGACGTCATTGAAGAAGACTGAGTGGTGGGTCTTGGGGGACAATACAACCCTTGAAAGATTGTCACCTCTCTACTTTTTCCTACTATTTTTTTGGGGAGGCTTAATAAGGAAAAAAATATATAAATAAAAATGAAATAAATAAATTAAATATATAATTCTATTTTATTTATTATTATTTATTTTTAGACATTAACTTAATATTTTGAGTAATTAAGTTCTATGATACCTTATTGGAAAATGTTACTGAGGCACAATCTTTCAGGGGTTGTATTGTACTGTAAGTTTGAGTGTTTCCCCCCGACAGCACGGACCAGGGGCGGCGCTCTCAGTTGCTTTTGTCCGGACTGTAGAGAGAGAAGGGATTATCACGGGCAATACATGGCAAGATGATGTACATGTCAACTTCGACATGATATCTAGAGCATGATATGGGAGCCAATGTCATTAGAGGCTTATTTTTTTACGTTGTGTCGACGGAAAGATTGGATGGCGGCGTGATGTTGCGCAGGATTCGAGCACATGCTGGAATCTTCCACTAATATCCACTACTAGTCAGCTTCGACGAGCACAACGTAGCATCAACTTTGGAATCGTAGACGTCACGATTCGTATGCCAAATTCATATCAGACCATCAAGTGAGTTCTAGAATTGTCTAATCGCACGATTGTTGAAATTCGCGAACATGGGGGAAGCCGCCATCAAGATCCATCATCGCCTTCATCCAAGTATAAATCAGCCCTTCAAACCCTCCCAAAATTGAACTTTTCTCATCACAGCACATTCAACACTCATAAAACCTTCTATGCACTCTTGCAAAGTTCTTCCTCGAAGACTATCTCGCAGTCTGAAACACCAATTCATTAAACCCACAACCATCCACACACGCAAAATGGCTTTCTTCCCACGCAGCTTCTACAACAACAACAACGACTCCTCTTTCACGCCTCTGTTCCGTCTCCTTGATGACTTTGACAACTACTCTCGTGAAAACATTCGTCGATCTGGAATTCCCCACTGGCAACCAAAGTTCGATGTCCGCGAGACGGAGCAAGCATATGAACTCCATGGCGAATTCCCTGGGATGAAGAAGGAGGATGTACACATTGAATTCACAGAACCTCAGACAATGCTTATTCGTGGCAAGACTGAGCGCACATACACCGCTGGGACACCACCAGCTGGCCTTGTTGAGGACACCGCCATGAGTGGCGCCATTACGCAGGGTGGAGAAGAGAACAAGGAGAGCGCTGCCCACCCTGCCGCTGTTGAAGATGAACCCACCACAACTGAGAAGGCCGAGACTCAGGCGACCGAGGAAAAGCAAGAATCTGAACAGGAGCAACCTGTTCAGAAAAAGTCTGCTGACAAGGCCAAATATTGGCTCACCGAGCGCTCTATTGGCGAGTTCTCTCGAAGCTTCAACTTCCCAACCCGAGTCGACCAGGAGGGTGTTACTGCAAGCTTTGAGGACGGTATTCTGAACATTGTAGTACCCAAGGCTAAGAAGCATGAGTCTCGACGAATCGCTGTTAACTAAGCGACCTTCTTCGATGTTCGACATTAGTCACAGCTCAGGGCGAAATCTCTGGCTGGACATTCAAATCATGATTTCGACAGGCTCTCGCAGCTTATGATGTTTATGGATTTCTTTTGTCTTTTCCTTTTGTATCTTTCCTTTTCCACACTCTTTTTCCTATCTTATTTTACGATTTTCTTTCATGGACGGATTGTGGAATCTCACTAATACGCATGACTTGCTGATTGCTCTCCTTGGACTTGTCTTTGTTTACCACATTCCCTTGTAGTTTAGGAACACAGCAAAATACGATTTACTCTAAAAGATTTTTGGTCCTTTTTTCATCTAGTGCATTTAGTGATACATGGCTGTTTTGATCCCATCTAGCACCTGCAAACTTCCAATACACCCCCTGAAAGATTGTCTCAGTGACATCTCCACCCTAGGTAGGTCCTGTAGAACTTGATTGCCGAAAATATCAATTGACAGCTGAAAGGAAATTATGTAAATGAAAATAAAAACAATGTATTGCATTTAATTCGTTGTTTATTATTTTAATATACTTTTTGTCCCTAAATGATTATAAAACGATACGGAAAACTAGAGAGGGTACAGTCCTTCAAGTGTTGTACTTGTTCTCATGTGCAAGGAGTGGCTGGATTACTAAAGCGCAAGGCACTAAAGTGGGCCACGTGATTTGGCGTACCCTAGTGCCGCTGTTGCCTTCCATCTTAACGCGTCTGATCGCGACACCCATCAACATCTCCCAATTTCATCTACTGCCTGATTACCAATCGTCCATTTTCGCCTCCTCACCTCTCCTCTGGCTTTCATATTCGAATTTCCCCGTCCTTTGCGTCTCTTCATACTGCCTGACCTTTCTCATGGCTGAAGAGTATGATGAGGCCCAAATGGGCGATGACGGCGGCATGACCGGTCCCGGTGCCCCCACGCCACTCACGGCTCTCGAGGTATGGACGGAAACCTGGGAGCAAGTTGCGAAGAGTGCTGACATACGACCGAATTAGGGTGTTGCTGGTCTGACGAAGCGTGATATCCAGCTTGTCGTCGATGGAGGTTACAATACCGTCGAATCGGTGGCATATACCCCGCGCCGTGTGTTGGAACAGCTCAAGGGTATCTCTGAGCAGAAAGCCGGCAAGATTCTAGCCGAAGGTATGTTTGCGGATGACGTCCATTCTCGCTGCGGGATTCAATTCTGACTAGATTGAAGCGTCCAAACTCGTCCCCATGGGCTTTACCACGGCCACAGAAATGCATCAACGCCGCAGCGAACTGATCTCCATCACGACCGGGTCCAAAAATTTAGATACTCTGCTTGCTGGTGGCATTGAAACCGGATCAGTAACTGAGCTATTTGGCGAGTTCCGAACTGGAAAGAGTCAGATTTGCCACACCCTGGCTGTGACATGTCAGTTGCCCTTCGACATGGGAGGCGGTGAGGGCAAGTGCATGTACATTGATACAGAAGGCACTTTCCGTCCGGTTCGATTGCTCGGCGTTGCCAATCGATTCGGTCTTTCTGGAGAAGAGGTCTTGGACAATGTAGCATATGCGCGTGCTTACAACTCCGACCATCAACTTCAGCTCCTTAACCAGGCTGCTGCTATGATGTGCGAGACACGATTTTCCCTCCTCATTGTGGACAGTGCGACATCACTTTACCGCACGGATTTCTGCGGCCGTGGTGAACTTTCCAACCGACAAACTCATCTTGCCAAGTTCATGCGAACGCTGCAGCGTCTTGCAGATGAGTTTGGTATCGCTGTTGTTATCACAAACCAGGTCGTGGCGCAGGTTGATGGTGGCCCTAGTGCCATGTTCAATCCCGATCCCAAGAAGCCTATTGGCGGCAACATCATTGCCCATGCCAGCACGACAAGAATCAGCCTGAAAAAGGGCCGTGCTGAAACAAGAATTGCAAAGATTTATGACAGCCCCTGTTTACCAGAGAGCGACACCTTGTTTGCCATCACTGAGGAAGGTATCGGCGACCCTGCGCCCAAGGACCTGGATAAGGATTAAGGATTTGTACTGGGTGCTTTGTACGAGGTTATAGTGATGGTGCATATGATGACGGCTCTATAATTTTTTTTCTTTTGGCGTTTTTTTGTGTTAGCTGGGGCGTGGTTTTGTTGATCTTGTTACGATGCATAACCATGAAGAGTGTTGGGAGAAACCGGGCTGGTTTGGCCGACTTATTTTGGGCGGGAGTATCTTTTAAATGCTAGATAATAACTTGAAATTGTAAAATGGAGTAACGGAACATGAACCAGCAACTTTATCGCGCCGCAGAATGTGAAATTGGGTAGGCTCCTGCGTAATTGTTAGTGTGTTGTTGGGCGTCTGAGGCAGAGCTGATTTCCCTTTTTGGTTAGCGCGGGCGCGACAATGAAGTTTCCACTCTGAAATTCTGCCATGCAACGCGACCGCATCTACACAGCAACCGACTTGCGACCATCGCAACAAAGGCAAACGTACCGTCACGACACAGCATCTCGCCATCGAATCGATTTATGGAGGCGAGATGGATTCGGGCGAGACTCAGTATCTCTTCAAAGAGACCCGCTTGAACCTCGAGCCTCCAGCCTCGTCGTCCACCGTCACAATTCGGGTTCCCTCCAACTCTCCCCATGGCCGCAGCCATCGCAAGATCACGCGCGACAACTCGGTTGAGGACGAGACGACCTTTCGACTGAAGAACCTTGCGACTGCTTCATCCATCTACCACCGACAATGGCACGACACCCCGCGCAGCTTCCTATGGCGAGTGATGGAGGATGGCACCCTCTTGAGCATCCGAGTTGTTGATGTTTGCAAAAAGACCCAGGCAGCGGACTCGCCTTTGGTTCTCAACTTCCACTTTGCCGTTCCCGTTCAGCCTGGATGTGTTGCGTTTTCGGACCCCGAAGAGCATGATTCACTTTGTGTTTTTGTCCTGGACCAGGCGAACCAGTTGTATCAGTTCACCCTACGACCTGACTTCTTTCGTAAGAGGTCTGCCGTTGATGCAGCGCTCTCTGATCTTGGAAAGGTTCAGTCCCCCGCAGGTCTGGGTTTCAAGCACGCACACAGAATGGTAGCCGTCACCGCAGAGACTCTCTTGGTCACTGTCAATGATGGCGGCATGATTCGTCTGGACAAGAGCAAGAACAACAGTCAGTGTAATTTCCCCGTTATTAAATGATATCCTTCTAACATTTTGCAGCAACCGGCGCTCTCTGGACAGAGTCTTTCTTCAACGTCCAAGGTTGGGCACAGAACCTTCGTAGCCTGCTCCCCTTTCAAGGAAAACACACAATCAAATATGGCAAGGCCAACATGGAATATAGTGCTGCGACTGCCGTACAAATCACCTCCTTCGGGCTAGAGGACGCTCTTTTCGCCATTACGATTTGCCTCGATCACCGAATGCGAATTTGGAACATTGAGGACGGACAGATTCTCTACACTGGCGACATCCTCGGAGCGGAGAGAAACCCGCAGGAACTTGGCAAGTGGGCGATCGATCCGTCTTACTCGAACCTCGTCCAGGTGGTTGGTCGAAGCAGGGGGCAGAGGATCTGCGCAGCTTTCTCTCCCATCGGCGCTGGAGAGTTCAAGTTTTGGAAGGTGATTGCCAAGGGCGCACATTCCATCATTGTGGAGGATATCTTCCCTCAGAATTCCCTGGTCCCTGTGACACCGTCATCGTCCGATGTATGGACTCTGGCTGATTTTGTCCTCTCATCACCTGCCGACAGCGCCATGCAACTTTGGACTCTGTGGAAGAATAATATGACCTATAGAGTGCAAAGACTGGAGGTGGACCGGACGAGTATAACCCGGTCCTGGGAAGACAACTGGGAGGGTGTCTATGTGGACACGCCGGCGCTGACTGCCGAGACATCTGGACCTTGCGACCCCACCGACGTCACAGAGAAGTGGCTCCAGCTGATCCTGAAGCCAGGACGGTTTACCAAGGCAACCTTGGAGACGGCACTGTCGATTTATGAGCGAGGATTGGGTGCTGCAAAGGAAGGCGGCAGGGGCCGGGGACTGGCAGAATCGATATGCTCAGTTCTAGGGTCTACGGCCACTCTCGACCGCGGTGCTGCTGGTGCTATGGACTATGAGCAGTTCCGCGCATCAAGTGAGACCCAGTGGAGGAGGTTTTATCGGTTGTTGATGGAACTAGACAAGCAGCGAGGTGAAGCCCTTGGCCTGGCTTTGGACCCAAGCACAGACATGACTTGGGTTGTGTGTGCCGACTTCCTCTCAGCAATCAGGGACTGCAGCAACATTGAGCGGTTATATCATAACCTGGTCGCTCCAGAGGTGGATCAACTCAAGCAGGCTGCTCTCGTTAGCTCAGCCTTGACGTTTGTGGATGGGTTTTCAGACAACCTAATCCAGCTTTGCCAGGCTGTGCTGCGCCTAGAGCTGTTTGAGGAATCCTCAAAGACAGATCTCGAACGCATCCAACACTTTTCTGACAAGTCTGGGTTCTGGCGAGGTATCACAGACGAGGATTGTAACCAGGTTGTTGACGCGTTGGGTCAGAACTTTAGCATAGTGACTGATGAGCTTTATGCCAGTGTTCTGAACCTGGTCGCCGCCCCTGCTGATGCTCAAGCCCGCAACCTGAGCCATCCTCTGACAGAATTTGGAAGGAAGCTCATTGTACGAGCAGTTCAGGAGAGCATTGAGCTGCAGTGGAAGATTTGCTTCAGCCAGTTGATTCTGCTAGTCCATATGGAGTTTGAGTTTGATCAGGAAGCCGACGCTCTTCACAACCGAGTAAACATTGGCCCTGTGTACAGACAGCTCATCAGTGCTCTACGAAGATTAGAGCTCTTGAAATGGCTTGGCCAGACGGAAATTTCCGGCCCAGTCATTCGGGAGAAAGGCGAGGGCGTTGGAGCGACCAAGAAGGCATCTGACGATGTTCAGGTGGTGACAGCGCTCGAAGCCAACCTTGGCCATCTTCTTGGGGTTGCCAATGTTAAAAACGAGCCACTGTCCACCAGCATCACTGATCTCATTGTCAATCTATGTGCATCTGACAGCGACGTAGAGGTTTCGCCAACACTCATTCAGTGCTCTCTGATCAAGCGAGAGCGAGCTGACCTCGCACTCGACCTAGCTCCCTTCTGCGACCAGAACCCATTTTCGGTGTACGTTCAGGGACGCGTGTTGTTGGCTCTCAAAGACTTCAACTCGGCTGCTATTCACTTCAGAAAGGCCGCGATTGGAATGAGTAAGTTTGGAGACTTTGTCGACGATGCCATTGCTCACAAAACATCAGGTACCCAGAATGTCGAGATTGATCGTCACAGCAGCGGTCTCCTCGATGATACTGAGTGGAACCTCCTCAATGGTGGTCTTGCCAAATACTATTCTCACATCGTAGCGCTATACGAAAAACAAAGGGCCTACTCTTATGTGGTTGAATTTGCTCGACTATCTATGCAATTTCTGGGTTTCAAGTCAGAGGCTGCCCTCACCAAGACGGACATGCAGAGCCGACTGTTCAACGCTGCAGTGGCAACATCGCAATTCGAATTGGCTCACACTACCTTGTTGTCCATCAAGGATCAGGCTTTGAGACACTCGAGCCTCCGAAAGCTTGTCGACAAGATGTGCGAGACTTACCACAACATCGAGTTGGTAGCTCTGCCATTCCCAGGCATGCAACAGGAAGTGGATGACATTCTCTCACAACGATCCAAGGCCACACTAGATGTTGTCGATGGGTTCCCCTACCACCAGGTTCTTTACTCATGGAGAATCAAGCACAATAACTACCGAGGCGCCGCGTCCGTATTGCTGGATCGTATCAAGAAACTACGCAATGCTGGCGAGGGAGACGAGGTTATTGGAGATGACATTCTCGATACTCCTGTGACTCGACAGTATCTGCTCCTCATCAATGCCTTGAGCTGCGTCGAAACTAAGCAGGCCTGGATCTACGATGAGCCTACAACGGGACAGGAACGGGGTGCCGACGCGCCCGGAAAACGAAAGGTGGTGACTTTGGCGGATATTCGGAAGCAGTATCAGGACGAACTAGATCGGATCGCGGCTATTCACAACAACCAGTTTGGGTTCGAGGCGGATGATGTCATGGAAATTGTATGAAGGGAACAACTCGTGTAGACTTAAAGTGTGGCTCCAAAACTCTCATAGGGCGAGATACCTCGGACATGTCATTTTTTCTGGTTTTTGTTTTTTTTGGGATTCATACGGGATTGATTAATCATTTCTTTGTTTTTGTTACGAAACTCGAGAAGACCTACTTCAATCATCTAGTTCTCCCCATGTTAAAAACCTAAAACGCCAGGACCGAATGCTACAAAACTTGCAAATAGTCGATTTAACCAAGGCACACAGACATAGACACAGACACCCATGTCAAGCTAAGCATGTCCTATTTCTTAAACTTGGACGGGTGGAGCTGCTGCCAGCTTGTTCTCCGGAGGGGTGGGTAGTTTAGTGGCGCTGGGTGCAGGCAGGGCATCGGGAGCCTGGCGGTAAAGGATGATTTCCGATTGCTTAAAGTATCGACGGGCATCTGCAAATATGTGTGAGTGAGATTGGGCTACAGAGCCAGCCATGTGGTCTGATAAGGGAAACTTACCCTCGTCGATGAGGACAAGACTGAGATAATAACGAGTGGAGAATTTCTTGTTGACATCGCGGAAGGTGGGCGTCAAGTCGAAACCACCGAGGAAGAGTCGGATAGGGATAGTCTCGCCTCGCGACGGTGAGCCGTCCATAATCTCAAAGCGCACCAGTGTCTCGCTCTCATTGTACTGGTTAGGGGCTGCGCCGGTCGTCTCTCTCCTGATAATGGACAGCTCCATGTGTTTTATCTTGAGTCGGACAAGCAGGAAGTAGATGCGGCCGACAATGACGTCCTTGAGGTGGTACTTGCTCTTGCTGTACTCAAATTCGATATGCAAGCAGTCCTCAATGCCCACGTCCATCTTGATGCTGCTATTCATCTCGGGGGGGATGCGGTAGCTGTAAACCCAAATGTCCTTCTCGCGGATGACGTCGGCCATGCGGCGCGAGACGGTGACGCGGACAAAGTAGCGCAGCTTGACATTGATGCCATTGTACGACTCGTACTGCTTCTCCACGTTCTTGAAGTTGAAGTCAAACGTCTGCGGGTGCTGCAGCTCACCGGGGGCGGCGAGCTCTTGGTTGAGGGAGAGGAATTCGTAGTGGTTTCCGCGGTCAAAGAACATTTCTGGCGACGGCGTCAGCACGGGGGGGATTCGGGGGCGGTGGCGGCTTCGTGCGCCCGGCTCGGCAATGGGGGAGCGAGCGGCGCGGGGCGTGTATATGGCCTCAGGGGCGGCGGAAGCGGGCGGGAAAATGATGGCATACCTATTGTGCCGATGAACTGGACCTTGATACCGGTGTGCTCCAGTCGCTTGCCGTCCTTGGGACGGACGGTCACGGCGCCCTTGACGGACTCGCCGTCCATGAAGAGGGGCGCCTTTTCGCGGCGGTTCTTGTCGAGCTTGACATCGACCATGGAGCGATCGTCGGCATCGTCGAGCACAATGTCGATGTCGACGGGGGTCGCGAAGAAGTACGACATGGCGGGCGGGCGGCAGGGAGGAGGACGAGGAGGAGAAGGGCGGCAGAGGGAACGGTCGGCGGCGCGCAGCAGGACCACAATCACGATATGAGGGTTGGATCAAGTATCGCCAGGTTGGAGGTTGGCGCAGCTGCCACAGGGATGGTTTGGTGTCGGCCGTCGCTGACGTATCGGCCGGGGAGGCAGGGGACCGGTAGAGACCCACCGGAGCTGCGAGTGCGAGTAATGAGAAGAAGACCGGGAGTGACGAGACGGTAGGTGAACGGATGGGCAGACGACTGCGCACACAAAGGTAGGATAGGATTAATCGTGTGAATGTGAGAGAGGAAATTGAATAATAATAATAATTAAAATATTAATAAAAGCACGAGACCCTTTGCATCGAGGAAGAACAAGAGCCAAACTGTAACCGCCGTCTTCTGTCGCGAATAACGTCCACCACCTCTCACCATCAAAAACCTCGCCGGCTCACTCGAGGTGGCTGCATGTACTCAATTACTCTCAAGCAACTAGCTTGGGGCTTGGTGCTGCTGCCTCGCCCATCCTTCGCCCTCCCTCCATTGGCCCATCAGCTAGCGCCCTCCACACCCTCGCAACCGGTCCAGACCTGCCTCCTCCTCACGTGAAAAGTCACGCCCAACTCCACCTTTGGGTTCCGCGACCTCAACCGGCTCAACCCCGGCGGCGCCAGCGCATATTCCCTCACGTGCAACGAGCCCTAGAACTTTTCCCGCCCACACGAAATTCGTCAAACAATTCGAGACCGCCGACGACTCCAGATACCCTCAACCCCGACATCAACACCTCACAACCGACAGGATGAAGTACATTCATTCTCAGGAGCTCCTTGAGATCCCCGAGGGGGGTACGTGACACCCTGCATTTCGCTTTTTGCGCCTGCCTCGAATTTGCACCTGCTCGACATTGCCGACGGTCGAGTTGCTGCGTGCACACAGACGTCTAAAATCTCGAAATGGGCATTTCGCAGCAAATCCCCCCAAACGCAATTGGAACATGAATCGCTGACTCGCCTGCGTTTACAGTCAAGGTCGCCATTAAGTCGCGAATTGTGACCGTCGAGGGTCCCCGAGGTACGAGATTTCCACTCCCAGCCAAAGAGCCCTGGATTTCTAGAGATTCCGGGCTTGGTCCGCACCGCACACACACCATGGCAATTATCTGACTTGTGGGAAACAGGCAAGCTCGTCAAGGACCTCGGTCACCTGGCTGTCAACTTCACCGTCCCCAAGAAGAACACCATCTCGATCGAGATCCACCACGGCAACCGAAAGAATGTCGCCACTCTCCGCACCGTCCGCACCCTGATCAACAACCTGATCATCGGTGTCACCAAGGGCTTCAAGTACAAGATGCGATACGTCTACGCCCATTTCCCCATCAACGTCAACCTCAACAAGAACAACGAGACTGGCCTTTGGGAAGTCGAGATCCGAAACTTCGTCGGCGAGAAGCTTGTCCGCCGCGTCATCATGCAGGAGGGTGTTGATGTCGAGGCCTCCACCGCCACCAAGGATGAGCTGATCCTCAGCGGCAACTCCCTTGAGAACGTGTCGCAAAGCGCTGCCGATATCCAGCAGATCTGCCGAGTGCGAAACAAGGATATCCGTAAGGTAGGAAAACCAAACCCCCTCTTTAGCGCATCATTAGCCCCGAATTTCTTTGAACCGAACAATTTTTGACGCTAACACTTCGCTTCACAGTTCTTGGACGGTCTGTACGTTTCCGAGAAGGGCAACATTGTTCAGGACGAATAGACGCGGGCACGGATCTTGTTTCTTTTGCGTTTCTGGGTCTCAGGAGTGGCGAAGGGTTCATCATTGCATGTCAAGTAGCAAAAAGGGGCTACAAAACAAATACTAAAAGCAACGAGATGATGCCTCTCTGGTGCCAAAAAGCCTAATTTCGCAAAAAAATGTGTGTGACGTGCGGCGTACTAGGGACGATTAAACGAGGGCTCGGGTGTTTTGGCGGTTGAAGAAAAAAAAATCATTCATCATTTCCCACAATGATCACAAGCTCCCATGAAGCTACCATGAGCCTCTTTATCATCTATCGTGCAATGAATCCAAAACTCAATTGAAACCTGTGGCTTTTTTGGCCGCACAAAAGAGAAAAAAAAAAGTATCAACCATCACAAACTGTACAATCACAAGCGAAGTGCATAATCGTGAGACCAAAAATTGGGGGGTAGGTGAAACCTCTGCAGCCAAGACATGCTTGGTGCATAGGAATAATGCCATTTATCTGTCAAATTCGTGAAGTCTTTAATAATTCCCTTGGCTATCGTAGCGGGTCATTTTTCTTCCATTTCCATTCTTTCATCTTATCTTCCCTCATGACGTTGATCTCCTCTCATGCATAAAAAACAAAAAAAAACAAAAGCCAATGAAATCTCTCAGAAAAAAAATATATAAGAGCATTAGGAAAGGGGGGAGAAAATCAACGGGGGACCAATAATATCGCAAAACCGTAAAACGCCAGCAAACCTATGTGCGATGCAATGAATCGAGCTTATATCCACTTGGGCTCGAGATGAAATATCAAATATGGGGAGGGCATGTACATGATGGGGGCGCGAATATGCGTGGGGGTTGGGGAGATGCAAAGATGCGAAATCAACGTCGGCTGGTTGCGACGGAGTGAGAGTAATACGACCTCGCGCGGCTGTCTCGGGTGCGGGCAGTACGACCAGTGCGACGGGTGTGTTGACTGGCACTTCGGGAACTGCGGCTGCCTGTGAGAATTAGTCAGTATTTTTTGCTCATTTTTATCTTGAAATGGAAGAAGGGTGAGACGTACTAGGGTCGGTGTAATCACTGTAAGTGTAGTAAGAGTCGCTGTAGCGTGACGAGCTGCGGGATGATCGCGAAGAGCGCGAGGGCTTGCTGGCGGGTCGCTTGTCCTTCTTGAGGTTCAGGAGGGCCAGGAGAGTGGCAGCAAGACCGGCAAGGCCCAGCCATTTGGCACCGCTCGACTTTCTCTTCTCGTCACGGCGAGAGGCGGCAGACGCAGGACCGCCACCGCCAAACCAACCCTTGTGCTTTGATCGCTTGGAGTGAGCTGTGCCAGGTCGGCTGCCATGACGAGAGTAGCGCTCCTCTACAACCTCGACTCGCTCACTGTCCTCATTCTTCTTCTTGCCGAAAACGGCGAGCCAAAGACCACGGGCGATGCAGCAGAAGCAGAGCAGAAGCAGGAGAGCGACACCGGCAATAGTACCGATAACAATACCAGCAATGGCGCCAGGGCTCAGGTGTCCGCCAGTGCCTCCAGCACCAATGGTTTCGCCGTCGCTGGTGGCAGTCGAAGTCTCAGTGCCAGTTGCAGTTGCGCTGTTGCTGCGAACTCCTTCAGTCGTGTATGTCGTGGTTCCGGTGACTCGGTAGGGAGCTGAATACTGAGTGGTGACCTTGCCGTCGGAGGTGATAACGACTGTGGTGCCATCTTCCATACCGGGCTTTGCTGAGCATTGGCCCTCGTAGGCGCAAGTCTGCCAGCCGGCACAGCAAATAGTACCGCAAGCTTCTTGCTGTGTATTTTGGGGAACACAAACACCAGAGGTAGCGGCTGGGACAACGTCCCAGACTGTCGAGATGGTGCTCGTGTAGGTGTGAGTTTCGGTCCAAGTCGTGGTGTAAGCTACTTCATAGCTGCCCTCGCTGCCTACACAGCTGGCGATATTACTGACGGTTGTGCAAGACTCGCCGCTACCACAGCAATACTTGTTGCCTTCACCACAGTAGGTGTCGCATGCGCGAGGCATGAGGAACGAATAGCCAAGATCATGGATGTCATCGCGAGGGAAAGGACCGGCTGCAGCCAGGCCTACCGCGGCGAGAAGCAGCAGCTGCCTCGACGAGGAGCGCATTTTACGAGGCTTGGGCAATCGCAGTTGAAAAAGAGGCCAGTGCGAGTAAACAGGCCTGGATTTTGCTTTAAAAAAAATATAGCAATGATGCGCTCCTTTCCGGCGTCTTAGATAATTGTGGAAACCTTTGACTCCTTAAAAGACAGTTCCGGAATGCGGGAGAGGCGGGTTTCGCTAGCAGGAAGCGGTGTGGTGGGCTGCAAAAGCGAGCTTTCTTGATACCCAAGTTGGTGGGGGTTCCTTATTTACGGTGAAGGGCGAAGAAGGTTCGGGTGGTGAGAAACCCGAAGGCGGATGGATGAGGTGTCGAGGAGGGTGAGAAGTACTTTTTGCGCAGGGAGGAAATCAGGGAACTAGTCTCGCAGAAAAGTTCGGGTGCTGCAGGATGACTTTTATGCGGCTGGCCGAAGTGGTGGGTTGAGGTGCGCAATGGATGGCTTCCTTTTCCCAGCCTCCTACTTACCAGAACACCAACCTCTTTTTTCCAGGCGTAACCCACACCCCAACTTAACGCGGGCGGCAGCCAGGGGATCACGTTTGAGAAAAAATAAAGGAACCTGGTCCAATGGATGATTAGCGAAAATAAAGCTCGAGCCGAACGGGGCTCTGGGGCAACTCAGTCCTTTTTTCTTTTTCAATCCCTTTCTGCGGCAGGATGGTGTTGGCACACTTAGGGACGATGACGATGTAATGGCGGGGGAGTGTGGGCTTTGGGCTTGCCAGCTGTGCTATAAACCCAAGCCGATTTCCGAACAACAATCGCCTGCAGCCCAGGGCAACCAGTCGCAAGAGCTTTGGGTTGGGCGCTGACGGCCCCTGTGGTCCGTGGTCTGGGGCCCCTGGGGCTTGCTAGTTTGCGGTATAGCGGCCGATGCTCTTGTGCTGTGCATGCTTGCGGATTGCCTTCAGGATGCGGGATTGGGAGGGGAGAAAGCAAGGCGAGCGAAGCAGGACCTTGCATCTCCATGACTAGCATATTTCTCTGAAAAGGGCCATTGGAACCCAAACGTTGGGTTGATAACTGCCCGGTATCCAGTATGCCATGCAGTGACTATCCTTCCATCATGTGCTTTGCTTTGACCCTATCATGTCCCCCAATATGTCACCGTCTTTGCTCTGCATTGGGGGCCACTTACAATGCAATAGAGCACGCCCTCTACCTATGCTGGCAGGGATAGTATTGGCGGGTTTGTGCAGGCGAAGCGCGAACCCCCAAATGGTCCAGAACGCAAAAGAATATTAATTTCACTCAAAGGGGCAGCTGTGCCTGCAGTGACAGGTTCCGGGCGGCCCAATTGGGCGGTTATGGACAACCCCTAGCAACGCCTTCGTCCGAGGACATGAGACGACTCCATCGCCACAATGAAACTCGGTGGTTGGGAGGGCAATCGGTCAGGACGCAGGAGCGGGCCGGATGGGGCCAACGCCTAGCTTTCCCGTGCGCCACAGTTTCTGCCTATCCACCAGCCACAACCCCACCACTCGCTGACGAGCCACACTCAGGTCGATCGCCTGTGGCTTGACTCCCGGCTTGCGTGGCTCAGTAGTTCCCGGCCGAGCTCTCAGACCCAGTTCCCAGATTGGGGGAAGCTGTGACGCTGCTGCTTGGTTGCATCACCAGCAACTACTTCCTCTCATCTCTTCTTCAACCTCCCCGCCATCGCCCATCCCCTCCTCCCTCTCGCTCCATCCCCGTCCTCTTCCCCCCTGTTGGACGCATCGCCAGACGCGCTTGGCTTGCAGCCGCGACGCCGCCATCATGTCGCTCGATCCTCCTACCTACCTGGCTTCCCTCCAGAGCAACATTCGCCAGCGGCCGATTCCCTGGGACGGGGCTGTCAGAGCCGGCACCCTGACCGAGGAGCAGTATTCCAAGATCCGAGCTGTCGACAAGGCCAAAAACCCCGAACAGAGGAAGGAGATTGTTTCGGGCGATCTCGATGGATACCGGTTGCTGTTTGTTGGTGGCTCTGGAAATGCGAGCGTCCTAGAGACGGCTGGAAAGCATCCCAATGTCATCCAGTACATCCTCGTTTTGCTAGCTGACCTGCTTGAGAGTAAGCTTTTCGTGATTTTTACTTCACGCGCAATATATTGGAAAGCTACAAGCGGCGATTCGCCTCTTGAAGCTATCTTCTACAGCTTCCTCTAATCCGCTTTCAAAACTTGACAAGCTAATTATCGCGTTTTCTTATCTTATAGCCGTCCCAGCTCTTGCCAAAGCTCTCTTCAAGACTCAGGAGCCCTTCCAGAATTTCCTGCCTCTGCTCAGCTCCACCAACCCAGAAGACCCTATCCCACTTCTGACTGCGCACGCCCTTGCGACCCTGATGTCTCTCGCCCGCGACGATTCCCAGCCTACTCTCCGAGCTCTCCCCATCATCTTCAACTACCTCTCTGGTCTCGCCAAGAGCACTGACGCTGGCTTGCAAGACATTGCAGTGCAGGAATACTCATCTCTCCTCTTTGGTCAGGTTTCGCGAGAAAAGTTCTGGACCCAGCGCAGCGAGACCGTCGCGCCCCTCATCAAGATTCTTCAGAGTGCCGCCGGTATCAGCAACGGCACCTCTTCTGCTAGCCTCTGGAGCGGGAACACGGCAACCCGCAGCACTGGATTCGAGGGTTCTCTTGGAGGTGGCGTTGGCCTTCAGCTCCTGTACCATGCTCTCCTTGTCTTGTGGCAGATGAGCTTTGAGGCCGAGGAAATTGGCGATGAGCTCAACGAGTAAGCTTGCATTACCTCACTTCGAAGCTCCAATTGCGCTAACATGATTCCTTAGCGAGTACGACATTGTTCTCCTATACACTCAGCTGTTGCGGTTGTCACCCAAGGAGAAGACAACCCGATTAATTCTTTCCACACTCTACAACCTTCTCGAGAAGAACCAAACCTCCCTTCTCCCCACCGCCGTTCTGGCTCGTCTTCCCTCCCTACTCGAAAACATTGGCAGTCGCCATCTTACAGACCCCGATCTGCTTGAGGATCTCTCGAGCCTGAAGGAAATGTTGGAGGAGTACACCAAGACGAAGACTACCTTTGACGAATACGTTGCCGAGGTTCGATCTGGTCATTTGCGATGGTCGCCTCCTCACCGAAGCTCTGTGTTCTGGGCTGAGAATGCTCGCAAGATTCTCGACTTCGAGAACGGCGAGATTCCCCGAAAGTTGGCCGAAATCATGTCACAGCCCTGGGACAACGATAAGCAAGTACTGGCTATTGCCTGCAATGACGTGGGCAGCCTCGTGAAGGAGGTGCCCGAGAAGCGATACCAGCTGGAGAAGATTGGATTGAAGACACGCATTATGGAGCTCATGCAGTCGGATGACGAAAATGTCCGATGGGAGTCCCTTCGCGCGCTGGGTGGCTGGCTCAAGTATAGCTTTGAGCAGCAATAAAGAGCCTAGTGCACATGGATGGTATTGTTACTGCGGAGTCTTGATTTGATTTTGTGGGCGTCGTTATTGTGCCGGGTCAAGCACACGGGCTCGTAGAGTTCTTTGGTAGAATGAGCCGTGGCGGAAGGCATCACTGTAATTGGCATAGTTGTTTGGCATTGGGAGAGTCTACCATGAGGGCTCTCGACTGACTATATTACTGTCGAAGAATGGAAATTTCCCCAGACTGCGGTGTGCTATATGATGTCATGACATGTCTCTCATGCGGTGGTAAGTTTCAGCGTGCATGTGAAGAAGCCGGCGAAACACACAATAGAACTTACGTGATTCCGCGCCTGGTCCGGCCCAGAGGCGCTTGTTTGGTGTCGCTCACTCGGACCGCGCACCCGGGTTTCGGTGCTGCGGCGCAAAGTCCCGAGACCGCGGAGGCTGCCCCACCAAGCCGAAGTCTGGACTACGGTACTTATCAGTAAAGGTACCATGGCCCAATGGCAGGTATTAGCTAACAAGCTGTAGAGAGGGAGCTCTCCTCGCCATTGCACCCTTTTGCCTTTTTAACCCTTCATTCCTGCACTCGAACTCAATCAATTGGCCTCGCTGTATTTCCAACCTGCCAATTCGATCGAAATCACCATGAAGGGCCTCACCATGACCACGCGGGCAGGTCCCCGAATCCAAGCTGCGCTATCTGCTACTGCTCGCCCCACGTCCTTCTCGGCCGTGAAGCTGTCGCAGCAGGTCCGCTGCGCATCGGGCTCGTCCACCGGCGATCTCAAGAAGACGCCGCTCTACGACTTTCATGTTGCAAACGGCGGCAAGCTGGTCCCCTTTGCGGGCTTCGAGCTGCCCGTTCAATATGACAGTCTTTCCATTATCAAGTCTCACAAGTTCACCCGCTCCAATGCGTCTCTCTTTGATGTCAGCCACATGGTCCAGCACATCTTCAAGGGACCCGACGCCGCTGCCTTCCTTGAGAAGGTCACCCCTTCGGACTGGAAGAACCAGGGCGTGATGCAGAGCAAGCTGACCGCTTTCCTGTGGCCCGGCACCGGTGGTATTGTTGACGATTCCGTCATCATCAGACTAGGCGAGGACGAGTTCTACGTCGTCACCAACGGTGCCTGTCTCGACAAGGATCTCAAGTTCTTTGACGAGGAGCTCGGCAAGTTTGGCGGCAACCTCCAATGGACCGTCCTCGAGAAGTCGGGTCTTGTTGCCCTCCAGGGACCCCAGAGCGCCGAGGTTCTCAGCGAGGTGATTGCCTCCGACCTCGACCTCAGCAAGCTCTACTTTGGCAACGCCGCCTGGGCTGAGCTTAAGCTTCCCGACGGCAGCAAGACACACCCGGTTCTGATCAGCCGAGGTGGTTACACCGGCGAGGACGGCTTCGAGATCTCATTCAACGGCAAGCTGTACCCTGCCTTTGAGACCACCACCCCCGCCATCGCAAACCTCATTGCCAAGGCTGGTCCCGAGCGCCTTCAGCTCGCCGGTCTCGGTGCCCGTGATTCTCTCCGTCTTGAGGCCGGAATGTGCCTTTACGGCAACGACCTTGATGACACCACCACCCCCGTCGAGGCCGGTCTGGCTTGGATCATCCCTCCCGCCCGTCGCCAGGTTGGCGGCTTCAACGGCTCTGAAGTCATTGTTCCTCAGTTGACTCCCAAGAGCAAGGGCGGTGCCGGTGTCACTCGCCGCCGTGTCGGTATCGTCGTTGAGGGCGCCCCTGCTCGTGGGGGCGTGGAGCTCCAGAAGGATGGAGAGAAGGTCGGTGTCCTGACTAGCGGTGTTCCCAGCCCTTCTCTCGGCCAGAACATCGCCATGGGTTACATCCGTGACGGTCTGCAAAAGGCCGGAACCGAGATCAGCGCCGTGGTCCGAGGCAAGGAGCGCAAGGCCATTGTCACCAAGATGCCCTTCTTGCCTGCCAACTACTACAGAGCCCCTGCTTAAATGAATGAGTGAGATAAATGGTGTTTGGGTGGGTGCATTATTACGTCTCTTTTCTAGTCATAATGAAGGCATGTTCAACATGGAATCTGGGTGTATTTAGCATGGTTGTTTGGGGAAATCGCATTGGGAACTGTTGCTCTCGACAGGGAAGTAAAATATATATATACAGCATAGGCAATAGACAATCATCGCCCATTCTTGTCCTTGATCGTGTCTATGATCCGCAATGACTCTTACTTTCTTCATTCACTTTTTGGGGGGATTTTTACTTGAGCAACTGTAAGTTGTTGAACTATTCTAACTTAGTCTAAACGGCCAGACCCATGTTCAATAAGTGCCCATCACTCCGATCCTTGAACCCAGTCCCCACTACCCTACAAGTATACATTGAACCCGATTTTCCGTCACAACTACGATCTTATGTATTTTATAGAATTTGTAGCTCGTGTGTAGCCTTTTGGCTTCCCTCCTTTTTAAGTTGGAATGAAATCACTATTATGATTAATTGATAGGATTGTTCATGTGTATGGATACAATTTCATTTCCAAAGAGCCAGAATGGATTTTTAGAGAGTACATCATCTTCAACCAACACACTAAGCGCTCCACGTAATGTAAATTGGTTTTTAGAAACATAATATTACAATGCAGAGGCAATCTCAGCCACCGCCTTCTGCCAATGGTGTCGCATTGCACTACAGTCAAAATCTGAAGTGAAGTTAAATCTCCAGGATGGCTTTTGAAGCTGTTTGCATCAACGGGAAAACATCGGAAGCGCAAGTATCAAGGCGTGGTGGCAGAGTGGTCTAATGCGTATGACTAGAAATCATATCTCTTCGGAGGCGTCTGTTCAAATCAGGCCCACGTCGAATTGCCTTCCTTTTTGCTTTTTTTCGATGTTAGTTTTGCAAAAAAAAAAAATTAAAAGTCTCCTCTTCTCTGACTCAACTGTCGAAATAGTTGAACGTCCATCCTAAATTGTGAAGCACAAAAATAATGTCGCTTGAAGAATGCTAGAGGGTCGATACCATCTACTGCAAGTGGAAATCGGAACCCAAAATTAGATGAGAAATCCGAGTGATGTACCGGATAGGTTTGATTTATAGTCTCCTTGGCATGAAAGAATTAAAAATATATTGATCCATAATGAGTGAGTACACTAACATCCATGAATAATACGAAAAATTATACCACTTGAGTATATTTAGCCATAGGCATTAGAAAATACGCAATTACGTCAAGAACTTTTTTTTCTATAATGCTGGCTCCATTTTCGGAAAACCCACACATTGAGACTAACAACTTATAGCCCATGTGTCTGAACACATTTATGTAGTAATGCCAATCGGAAGTCTTCAAGTAAGCACCATGCACACTAAACAGCATGCCTTGGAGTCCGCCTTGCAGCCTAGCTTACTAACGCATCCTCCTCTTAACCCCTCCTTACACGAGGCTTAAAACTTCGACCTGGCTTCGTGCTAGGAAATCAGAGAGGGACACAGCATTGATGGTTTTGCTCACAACCATACTATACCGATCGCGTCACTCTCACACTGCCGGTATGCCTTGCAAAACAAACAACATAACATTTTGAGCTTTTCGAGATTTTTTTTTACTTGGCCTCCGAGAAATTAAACCAGGTAACAACAGATATCGTTTTTCCCCCGCACCTGCGCAAGACATCCTTTCCCGGGAAATCCCCACATCATGTCGACTCCCTCCCTCAGCGCCTCAAGTGACTCAGTGGGCTTCTGTCAAAACTGCCAGAAGGTAGCCTTGGATGACGGTTCAGATGATTTTCATCTTGAAATTGACGACTCCGGTCCTAGAAGAGTCTTGACGCCGGAGAACACGAAGATTAGGACAGGCTTTTCTTTCACAGATAATTTACCGCTTCTTCTCGAACTTCAGAAATCAGCTCTTAGAGGGTGCAATTTTTGCGCGTTCTTACGAGAAATAATACTGTCTGACGAAGTCACTGAAGGTCTTAGAACAGACCATGGCCTCAAAATTGAAAGTCTAGAAGAACAAGAAATAAAATTGGAAATTTATTTCCACTTCAATGGGGTTCGTATAACAGATCCTGGCGCGTTGCGCAACAGCCTCAAGGTTTCTGTCTCCCTTCCCGAGTTTGACATTGATCTAAACCTTTTTTGTGCTATTGAAGCAGTGGAAAGTAATATTAGTTTTAAGCCACTTCTGTAAGCATATTTGCTAATTTTAGAAAATCAAGGAAATGAAGCTGTTGCAAAATGGCTAGGTCTTGAAGGTTCATCAATCCAAACGTACACCAGTCTTAAGAGTGTACGATGGATGAAATCAAAAATCGCGTCATGCATAAAGCATGAGCATACTTTACCAAGTCCTAATTTTACTCCAAAATTTCTCGTTGACGTCAGAGGAGATGCCCCGAAATTGGTGAACCAAGAAGGATTAACTGCCTCTTGGAGAACACGATCTCAGCTTAAACTTCAAACTCCACAGTATGTTGCCTTGAGTTACTGCTGGGGCACGCCTGAAGAGGCAGAAACACAATTAAAAACAAAAACACTATCAATTCCGAAGTTATCAGCCGGTATCGAAGATAAAGAATTAACACCTGTTCTCCGAGATGCGATCCGGGTTACAAAGTTATTATCCATACCATATCTTTGGATCGATTCGCTCTGTATTATCCAAGATAACTTAATTGATTGGGAACAACAATGTACCGAAATGGATAAAATTTACGGACATGCAAAGGTTACAATTGTTGCTTCTTCCTCAAGATCTTGTCAAGAGGGTTTTCTACAGAAAAAGAGGACAAGGCAAATTAAAATTCCATTTCAATCTTGTCTCAACCCAAACGTGTGCGGTTCAATACAATTAGTGTTCAAATCCCTTCATGAAAGTCCTATCTATTCAGATCTAACAAAATGCCGCCTCGCAAATCGAGGTTGGGCCGTTCAAGAGTCGCTTTTATCTACACGCCGGATTTCGTTTGGATCTTGCAATATACATTTCCTCTGTCCGGAAGAATATGGATCAAGTGGCCATCGGGAATCCAAGGGTTCCTATGATGCTACGATCCAGAATGCCAGGAATGAAACAAGCCCCGAAAGGTTATATCGCCAATGGACTGACATTTTATATGCTTACACCAATGTAAATAAGGGTTCATTTACACGCGCAGTAGACCTCCTGCCTTCTTTATCGGGTCCGGCAACATACTTTGCGAGACGTCTTGACGACAGCTATTGTGCTGGTTACTGGAAGAAAGATCTACCTCAGAGCTTGATGTGGCGAATGGGGAAGAATAGGTGCTTGAAAACTATGCATATAAGCCAGATTTACTCGCCTCGCCAGTGTCTTGTTCCATCATGGAGTCAATTGTACAAGGGATACGTCGAAACAATTGACGGCTATTATACGCTCGGTTCATTCAAATCAAAGGTGGAACAAGTTGATACCAAAATAAAGCTTCATGGAAGTAATCCATATGGCATAATTGAGAATGCTGAGCTTGTAGTACGAAGCTATTCCACAAGTCTAGCATTCAACAACGCAATCAGGCTCATTTCAGCAGTGCATTACTCGGTTAATCTATACTCTTTAAACTTTGGGCTTTATGATGGTAGTGAATTCACTTGCATAGTCTGGCTAGATTATGATGTTCCAAAACCGAAAATTGACGAGGAGGTAATCACTTGGAGCTGGGTGTTGTTGGGGACTCTCGGAGTCGAAGATTCGGGTGTCTCAGATGCTTCTGACGAAGGAGAACACCCCTGCGGCCTTCTTCTCAATGAGATGGAAAATTCAAAATGGTGTCGAGTAGGTGTATTCGTGCCTCGTTGGAGCCGGGGAAGAATGTCTTGGCCTCACCGAAATGCCAGACTATCACTTGAGGCATTTCGGAATGTGAGTAAGATCGAGAGTTTTGTCATTATTTAGTAGTTAGGACGGTGGCTATAGAGCGCTGGAGGGTTCATTTGTTTATTTCTTTCTTTCTTTTTTGAAATCACTTTCGTCAACTCAGATTGACTGTTTGATGGTATATCTATCCACAGACAGGCCCGTAAGTTGATACCTATGGTGCACTGCATCTCATCCCTCCGTCTTTGCAACCTCCCCCTAACCCCAATGAAGATCTCAAACTTCGAGTCAGTGCATGGCAAAAAAGAACCCAGGGACATGGCTGATACACTGTAGCGTGGAGGACGGTGGTTTCATTTGTTTATTTGCCCCTTGCCCGAAAGACCTAGAGAATGACGATCGCTGCACTTTCGATTTCAGGAAAATTTCCTAGTAATTATTTTTTACATGCACTATAAGAATTCTCCTATTTAAACTTGTTGCCATTTTTTTTCCCCTTGGCTTCTTCGAAGAGCAGTTGCCTCTCGCAGGGATAAGCCGAGTTGCAACCACCGCCTAGCACATACGACCATACCTACCAAAGAATTCGGGATCCCGTCCGCTCTCCCATAGACAAGCTGGTAAGGGGTCGATTAGTAGTTGGGTCGGTGACGACCAGCGAATCCCGGCTGTTGTATGTTTCTTTTTGCGCTTTCGAAAAGTGTTGAATTTTTTTTTCGGTGTGGGCCCACCATGGTGATGCACAATAACCTTCACTCTTTGGTGGGCGGCATATAGGAGATGTTACGCTTAGGATCCTTTTTTGACGCAAGTGGTGGTGATTTCCATGGATCTCAAGAATTATTCTTCTTTTGCCTCTGCCTTTGCGTCAAGGATAGGTGTCGACAATGACCAGTTTCCCAATTCAAAGTTCGCTCGATATAGAAACTGGTAGATATTAGATAGAACATGCTCGCTGAGAGGGGAAATGTGTTCAAAAACACCTCTCTTTTTCGATTACAGGAAATAATAACAAAACAACAATGGTGCTTCGGTCGAGATTCAAGGTGTACTTGATGCTGGTGCTGCTTTCTACATTGGTTGCCGGAGACATGCAGAGGTTAAAGAAGATGATGGACTTCTTTGGTATCAAGGGCTTTGACTACAAACCGGGGAAAGCAATTCACGAGTGGGCGGGCTGGGATCGTACGAACCAAATGCCCAAGCAAAAAACAGTCCCCTTTATGGCTCACGTTTACTAATAAGAAGCATCTTAGGCTGGGGTTGGGCTACATTTTACCAAGGAGAGAAGTGTACCATTGAGAGAGGAGTTTACACGCACCCGCGCCGAGACAAGTGCGACAATAGCTGCCAGTCCTTGAACGGTGCCATCAGCGCTCTCCTGATTCACAAAAAGACGGCACTGAGAGTGTTTGCGAGCGGCGACTGCAGCGGCGACGAGATCGAGTTCACACATCGGCCCAAGGACAGGACAGGAGTGTGCGTCACTTGGGCAGAGGCTGCGTACAGCTTCCAGATAGCGAAGATGCATGGGTGTGGTTGGAAATGGGAAGTGACGGAAATGGGCGTAGGTCCGTGGCATAAGTTCTGGGATAGGGTCAAGGACGACTCGGGGCACTTGGACGACGACGATGGTGGGAACAACGAAACCCAGCGTGAGGTCGACGTCGAAGCGAACAGCGAGCAGACGGCAAAGGCTCTCAAGCAGAACACAAAACACATGGGGGATGTGTTGGACAAGGACGCAGCGTGGAGATCGATTCATGACTGACGTGCATCCTTAGACCAAGGATCACCACATATACATGGGGTCGAATAAATGTCCGATGTGGGCATGGACGAGAACCAACGGGATCCGAACACATGGGCAACGGACCGACAGGGTACGGGAGTCATGTTCCCAAACCCGTTGACATGCATTGTCCAGACGGACACGAGGGGAAGAAGCTGATGCCTATTGCTTAATAGAATGGGCACCATGTACAGGGTAGCTACGCACACACACAAACGCGACATCACGAGACCCAAATTTTTTTTTTTCATCCAGGTCAGAGAAATTGAAATGTAGCCACGTAAAACCATAGGAAGCCATCACACAAAAGCGTATAACCTCCCTCAAACGAGCGGCGGAATGGTCTAGCAGCGGTGTCCCTCGGAATAGTGACCGCCTGTGGAAAGACGGAGGCGACCGTGACGCCCATGGAAGTGGGCGTCGATGAGGGACAGAAAGCTGCGTGGTAAGGAAGAAGAAAAATTCCAAAAGCAAGGGCAGTGCACGAGAACCTTTAAGGTACGTTAGCGTCGCTACACCAGGTGTGGGGGTCAAGAAAGACGGGGACAGGGGTCGTGTGCCAACCGAGTAGCGGGCCGCTGAGCGACTTCACTGGTGGCCAGGCCCTATCACAGCACTCAGAGGGGTCACTTGGGTAGATCCCCAATGATGATTAGCGGGTGGGTGATGGAGTCTGGATAGTTTTGAGCGGGTTCTTGAAGGATTCAAACCTCCGAGACATGACACACGACAGGTTTCCTAAACCTCGAGGGCTGTTGGATGATGGATTAGTTGTTGAGAGGAAAGACTACATACATACAACAAGCCAGGGGCAACTCGAATGACGTGCAGGTTTACTACAAAAAGTGTTGCTGACTGAGCACATTACGATGTGTGTGTGTGTGTGTGTGTACACACTCTTGGTTATATAAGAAAAAAGCAAAGTGGCGGGGAGTTGGAGTTTGGGAGGCGTTGGGAGGGCGGCATCACGGGGACAAGGAGGGATGGCGTCAGACCTGTGAGAAAGTCTGGATGGATGGACGGATGGGAGACGGATGGGAGACGGAATGAGGGACAGATGCAACCGTGACTCAGAAACAGCGGTCATGTCGACACCCCCCCAAAACTGGCCCGAAGCAGGGGCACGACTTGTCTGAGGCCTCAATCCTTTTTTCTGTTTGGCAATTGCTGAATGTTGTATCCCGTAGTCGCCCACAACTAACTTCTCAAAAAGCAGGTGAAGCAGCCAATAAGCACACCCCACCCACGCGCGGGATGGTGGAGTAAGAAGAGTAGGGCGAAGTAGGTGCATCTGGCCGCCACCGAACCTGGTTCGTCGGCATCCTGGGCGAGAACATGGGAATGGTTGGTGGTTGGTACCTTGATGGCCAGAAGATGACGCTCCCCTTTTCCCCCTTTCCTGCGTCATTCACAGTTGCGCGCGCTGTGAGGTGAGATCCGGGCAAATGGCGCAGATGTATGTGTGCGTATTTGTGTGTGCGTGTGTGTGTGTGCGTTGGGGCTGAGGGTTTGACACATCCAAGACCACACGATAGTAGCAACAGCATCCATCCATTGTTTGAATTCAAAACACACATATAGACGCATTGTTAGTTGTATGCCGTTTCGAAATGCAACGAACAAAAACTAAGACGTCGTCCCCTCTTCCCCTCCGTCCCCCCATTGAAAAGGACCCATGACATGCGAGGCAGCTGCATCAAAAATGTGTCGTGTGCTCTCCCACACTGCCCGTGTAACTTGCCCCTTTCGCCCCAGGGCCTAGTCGCACTGCGCAGCTGCCATCTGGTCGCCATTCCATGCGCACACGTGGATAGCGGGCCGCCCAAGATTGGCTGCCCCCCGGACGAGTCCCGCGATGAGGGCTGGGCTTAAAAGGCGGGATGGCGGAGGATCGTCACCCATCGCAGTCAGGCGCGTGCCGGCGTGAGCACACCACACAGGCCGAAGCCCGGCATGCACGATGGCTTCTTGGTGGTGCTGGTGGTGCGGTGCTGCGGGTTTGGGGGGCTTGGGCCAGTGAGGGGGAGGGGCAGACGCTGCAGACTGCAGATTGGTGACACGAAGGCTTGGGCGCGGCGGCTTGCATGTCAAACGTGAACTTGGTATTGGTACTTGGGCATATAGATAGTTGAAGTCGTCCACTCCTTGCTTCTGCTTGCCCAGGCACACATTGCAGAGCTGGAGATTCCCATTGTCCCCTATCACATCCCCTCTTCCCCAATTCCTCTTCTTTTTTCTTTTCTTTTCTTCTTCTTCGTGCTTGGGGAAGTGCTTCATCTTGGCCAGAGAACCAGTTCGTCGTCTTCACCGACCCAGTGGAGCCTACTTAATTTTTTTTTTCGCCTCAATTTCTTTCCACCAAACGACGCCAGGGTCCCTTAGTGGCTGGGCACGCCGTTTTGACTGGAGGGTTCCTACTTTGCTATCAAGCAAGGCCCTTCCCACCTGTGGCCGCCCCCCCCGTCGACACTTGCGCGTGGCTCGTGCTGGGTCGTTTCAGCCGACAGGAAGACCCTTGATTTTCCCTCTCTCCCGCAGGGGAATGACCTCACTCAGCAGCAGCACTGCCGCCACTGCCTGTCATTGTTTAGCGCTTTGACGTGTTTTCCTTGTGCGCAATCAGCATCTAGGCCTTCACAACTTTCTCTTTTTTACAATTATTTTTGTTGTTTATTTTTGTTGGCATCGGCGTGCGAAATACATCATCCCCCCTGATTTCTCTCTACAACTCTCTCCTATACCGAACCGACCCTCCCGTTGACGACAGCACATTTTTTGGGAATTACTTGGAATTTTTTAAGACAACAAGGAGGGGAAAATAAATCAAGGACCAACAAAAAAGAGACAATCCCATAGCACACAGCAGGCGCCCTAACACATTTCCCCCCCGCGCACGCACTGCGTCGTACCCCTCCATCATGGCCAGCCCAGGCGCCCGACTGCTGGTCGCGGCGGCCCTTCTGCTCCCCAGCGTGGTCTCATGGCCAATCTCAGATACCAGCAGCAGCAACAGCGTGCTCGGCACGGCAAATCAAGCCGATGCATCCTCCTCGGTAACACCACCTTTGCATGTGCAGAAGCAGACTCGAAAGCTGCAGGGCAAGTTCCTGCATATTACAGGTACGTTTTGTATGGCGTGCGCCCTCGCATCTCACATCTCACATGCTACGACGCATGTGCATCCCATCCCGAACGAGGTCACAGTTGGGTTACGTGCCGCGTGGTGCGTTTTTGGCGGGATGGTGTGTCAACGTTCCTTCCGGAAACTCAATTCTAATCCGACTCCGATCGCAGATTTCCATCCCGACGACTTTTACAAGCCTCACACATCCCCCGAAGATGGCGTCGCCTGCCATCGCAAGACCGGTCCCGCCGGCGTCTTCGGCGCCGAAACCACAGAATGCGATTCGCCCATGACCCTGGTCGACGCGACCCTGGCCTGGATTCGCGATAACCTCAAGGACCAAGTCGACTTTGTCATTTGGACCGGCGACACTGCCCGCCACGACAGCGACGAGAAGATCCCCCGAAACAAGACCGACGTCCTCTACACCAACCGCCTCGTCTCCCAAAAGGTCATCGACACCTTCTCCCAGGATGGCAGCCTCACCATTCCCGTCATTCCCACCTTTGGCAACAATGACTTCCTGCCCCACAACATTTTCTACCCGGGGCCGAACAAGTGGCTGCAGAGCTACCTCGACATTTGGCACCGTTTCATTCCTGAGGAGCAGCGCCACTCGTTTGGCTTTGGAGGCTGGTTCGAGGTGGAGGTGATTCCCAACAAGCTGTCCGTCTTTAGCCTCAACACCATGTACTTTTTTGACCGAAATGCTGGTGTTGATGGATGCGCTGAACCTACTGAACCCGGCTTCAAGCATCTCGAATGGTTGAGCATTCAGCTGCAGATTTTGCGTGAGCGTGGTATGAAGGCCATCTTGATGGGCCACGTCCCGCCCGCCCGAACCTCGAGCAAGCAGAATTGGGACGAAACTTGCTGGCAAAAGTACACACTGTGGCTCAAACAATTCCGCGATGTTGTCACTGGATCCTTCTTTGGCCATATGAATATCGATCATTTCTTGCTTCAAGATACCGAGGACATCGACCTCAACCTTCTCGACTATAACGAACAGACCGTACAAGTCCGAAGCTCCCTCAATGACGACTTCTCCGTTCAATCAAAGAGCGATTATCTCCAAGAGCTGAGAGAGTCTTGGAAAGGATTACCCAGCACTGCTGCATCCGATATCGATACCGAGGAAGATCTTGACGAAAACGATGCGGACGAGACTTCGAAAAAGGGCAACAACAAGAATGGAAAAAAGAAGAAGGGTCTCAGCAAGATTGGTGGCAAATACGCTGAGCGATACCAACTGTCGTTCATCAGCCCCAGCGTTGTACCCAACTACTTCCCCACCATTCGCGTCATCGAATACAACATCACTGGCCACGAAGACTCGGCTGTTTGGGTTGACAAATATGATGCTGATGAGTCGTCTGACGTCATGCCTGAATCTTGGGATGATGAGGAGGACGAAGAGCAAGTCCGTTTGGAACTTAAGCGAGACCTCGAAACAGAGAAGAACAACAAGAAGAAGAATGGTAAAAAGGGCAAGGATGGCAAGAAGCCCAAACACCCAAATCTTGTCATTCCCTCTGACCCCGCCAAGAAGGCCTTGCCTGGCCCGGCGTACTTCCCCCAGCCTTTCACCATGACTGGCTATACCCAATACTTTGCAAACCTCACCCATATCAACAACGACAATGGCAAGGACTCGCAGCCCCGAGAGTTCAAGTTTGAGGTCGAATACGACACCTTTACCGACAAGGTATACAAGCTTCGCGACCTGACCGTCAGGAGCTACTTGAAACTGGCCTACAGAATAGGGAAGCAGCAGTTTCAAAAGCCCAAGAATGGCAAGGGCAAGGGCAAGGGAAAATCATTGGAACAAGACGACTACAATCAAGACGAGAGTGAAATAGACACACCTGAAGAGAGCATCCGTGAATTAGAGGATGCTCCCGCGAATGTGGAGGGAAGCTCTGATGACGATACCACTCTGCAAGACGACCCAGATACAAGCGCCCAGGTGAAGAAGGGCAGGAAGAATGGAGGAAAGAAGAAGGAGAAGCTCAACAAGGTGTGGCGACAATTCGTCATTCGAGCCTTTGTTAGCACCATGTCAGACAAGGAAGTCAAGAAGTTGACCGAGTAACGAACATAGGATTCCTCAGGTATAGAGCCTCACGTCTCACAGACAGAGAGAGAGGACTGGTGGGCAGGCATGTTGTGTTTTTATTCTTGAATTGGGCATAAGGGCGTTTTCGGAGCATGAGCCTATCAAAGATTCCCTTGGGACGATGACTCTGTTTTATGGATGAACTAGAGTTATTTTGTCTTAGATATTACATAGATTGAGCTTCATTTGATTTTGGCATTATACAGACGAGATCATGACCAAACATTATTTTTTTATCAACCAATTCTTCATATATTTCCATTACTGTTTAAATCGTGTGCGAGCTTTTTTTACCCAATTAGCCCCAAATGATAGAACCGTAGAGAAAAAAAAGAAAAGGGTATCAGCGAGTGCTCCGTCTTGCTACATTGTGTTTCCTAAGTCATTCGTATCGTCATTTTCGTTTTGCCGTTCAACTGCTAGTCGACCATCAACACCGTGCCCAAAACCCACAAACCCATTGTAATTATTAAGACATGCTGTTTTTTTTCTCTTTTATGTTTTTTCTTTTACTTTTTTGTGCTGCTTCCATTAAACTTTACTTACTCTGCCCCGTTGACCACGCGCAGCGCCCTCCGCGGCCTCATTACGACGCTGAAGAATGTCGGCTCCTGACCATCCAGCAAGCCCTCAGTCGAGCCGCCGCTGTCGCTCACGTTCCCGACGGCCCCCAGCATCCGGGAGTCGTCGCTGTGGTTCGGGCGGGATGCGCTGCCTGAGGTCGTCCCGGGGCTCGGGTCCGGGAAGTCGTCAACAGGCCGCCACTTTGGCTCGACGAGGGACGGCGGCTGAGCGCCCCCGCGGTCGCTGCCGACCCAGCCGAAGAAGCTCTCGCGCGAGGACCAGTGGGTGCGGTGCCAGAACGAGGGAGCCGTCGAGTTGGTCGAGGCCACTGAGTAGCGGTTCGTCACGGCCACGTGGTGCTTGTAGGCGCGGATCTGGCGGCGGTACAGCCAGGCGCAGAAGCCGAGATAAAGAGCCAGGAGGCCGGCGATGCCAGCGACCACACCTGCGGCAACGAGACCGGGGTTGACATTCGGATCGGAGTTGGGATCGGGGTCGGGGTTGCTGGCGGACCCGGTCGGACCGGGCCCGGAGGTAACTGTGGCCGTAGCGCCGGATTGGGTAATGGTAAAGACGGGCGCCATGCCCGTCGCAAACGGCCCGTCCGATGCCCCCGCGGCCGGCGTCATTACTGTCGCGCTGCCTTCTGAATTACCGCCAATGACCTTTTGGACCGCCTCGGGCACCGAGTAGCCTCCGGAACCCGCCAGGACAAAGTTCTCCGGGTGCCAGTCGGCTGCGTGGTGACCCGCAACGAACTTGCTCCTCCACTGGAGCGACGATGCGTTAAAGACGTATGCGCTCGAGGCATCGCAGGAAGTGGCGTTGGCGAGATAGCCCCCGATGACAATCATTTGACCATCGCGCATTGCGCACGAGTGACCAGCTCGAGGCGAAGGCTTGTCTTGGCTATTCTGCTCGACTTTGATCCACGTGAACGAGGGGATGGTTAATATGTACATGTCATCGTATTGTGTTTGGTTGCCCTATGGACGGCTTATTAGCTATTTACTTTATGATTCCCCTCTTTAGATCTCTTCTAGGATATTTTATTACATACATATGGTAAATTCTGGCCTCCAAAGACGTATATTTGGAAACTAGAGGCATCCGGTGCACTGGCTACGACTGCACACGGATTGACACGCACGCTTGGTGCATCTCCAGAAGTCTGCTGATGGAACCATTCCGAGTTGGCAATGTCGTAGACGTCCAGTCTCCCGAGATCGTTGGTGAAGTTATCAGCCGTCCCGCCAGCTAAACCAATCAAGACGCCCATGTCTCCCCAACCTGGTACGAACACAAGCACGCCATCTGCTCTTTCAGGAAACATGCCGGCTTGGACACCGCCCATGGTGATGTTGCGATAAGCGCCCTCATCACCGGCACCAACTCCGGTGGACAGCTTGGTGACCCCAGAGTTGACGTAGCCTGGGTGTGTAAACTCTAACAGGCTCTTGAGATAGACACGGTCAATGTCTTTGGACCAGCCTGGAGTCGTGGACCAGTCGAGATGGCCGCCAAAATACCAGCTTAAACCGAGTTCTGGGACCGAGAGGCCGGCACCTTCAGCAGCACGGTGGACGGCAATGCCTGAGTCCTCAGAGTTATTTCCGGATGATGTCTTTTGGTTTTTGAATTCAGTCCATGTACTGCCTGAGATGGAATACTTCCATACAGACTCTTCTACGGGATCGACGTATGGATTATCAGAGAACTCGCCACCATAGAGGTAGAGGTTGTTGTAGTCGTTCCAGAGATAGCCCATGGAGATTTTGGGAGGCCCATCCGGTATCTCCAAGCCTTTGAGAAGAGGGGAGCTGGTGTCCCAATCCTTGGTAAGATCCAATGTGAGGAAGTAATCGTTCCATTCATTACTCTGCTGATCAATGTCCGATATTGCCCGACCACCGTACATGTAGGCGGTCCCGTTGAGGAGGGCCATCTGGAAGGCCCATCTTCTACAAGCGTCTGTTGGGCTGGTTTCTCGCTTCGCGACGAAGCCTGCATCGGCACCACTAAGTTCGATTGTGGACTGCCCATGGCGCCAACTGAAGGCCGGGAACACCAGGGCGATCAGCAACGCCAGCATGGTGAACCGCTGCATACCGGAAACGGTTTCAGGTGGCGCTGACGAAGTGCTTTTGACTCGTGGACGGCCGGCCCTGGCTGCTAATTTGTGATACCACGACTTGGTGGGTAGCGAAAGCCGCCGGATGCGTTGAGGACGCGGTTCGGGGGGCTGGATTGTCACAATGCGCCTCTCGTTGTCTCCTTCGTCTTGGTCGTCTTGGGTCCGAGAAGGCCGTTCTGAGCCAACGTTTGGTATCTCAAAAGTATCCCTTTCTTTGTCTGGTGTCTTGAATGAGACATGTCGCTGTGTCCCCGAGACTGTATGGGTGGTAGATGGGGACGACAAATGGGCAACGTCGTCGTCCAAGCCGATTTCTTTGAAGACGGACCTCCTCCCTTTTCTAATGCAGCCACCCATCTTAAAGGGCGGCGATATCAAACCGAAACCCTCTCGAAGGCGGTCCGAAGTTACGTGAGAATTAAAACGGGGCCGTTTGGGAGGCGTAAAGCTCGTTGCAGCTGAGCCCGGGTCGGCCGATGAAGATGTATTAACGAAACCCATGATAACAAGAAGAAGACTTGGAACGGGTGGCGACTGTTGCCAAAGTAGAGGCGGGCGGAAGCCGATCGGCGAGTGCTATGATGTAGCCACCCTTAAGCAATGACACGCTGGGAAAGAGATCATAACCCGTTAGGGCCGGGCGATGAGATGCACGACCAAGATGGGATGCAGTGCCACAATGGCGAATGTTCCAGAGAGCGGACGGGAGGGGATAGAAGAAGGGCCAGTGACAAGCATACTGGGGACCCTAATTTGTAAATGCGAAATAGTCGACAGCTGAACGATCATCGTATTTCGCATCTCGCCGAGCGAAAGCATCCCTCGGCTTCCCCACTTAGACGAGCCATCTGAAGATCAAGCCTTGCTCGTTCCGCTAGAGACAGGACATAGCGACACCAGCCGGCTGGTTTCACCCCCCTGACCCACTACATCATCGACTCAAGGTGAGACGATGCGACGGAGCAGAGCAGATTGGATGCTGCGGAAGCGAGGGCCTGTCCTCAGAGGGTGGAGAGAGCGCGGAGAGAGGGAGAGAGGCTCTCGATTACTGGCTCGCACCTTGTCAAGCCCCGAGTGCGACCCCGACAAGCTTACCGTGTGGTGGCCCAATTCGCCAAGCACCGTGGCATTCCATCGTTGGAGCTAGAGGAAGGACAAAAAAATCCTGTTAGGCTCTCCCGGCAAAGGTTCCATCGCCCGCTGCTGCTCTAGTCGCTACCGCATCCATTCAAGACCCGGGGCGCCCACGGCGAGATGATTGGGCTGTGGCATGTGGCGATGACCTCAACACGCGACAAGGGCGTAGCTGGAATGGCCCTTTCTTTCATTGTGCGCGTTTGCTATAACCCGGGGTCGGGGCTATTGATTGAAAGCGGGAATGCCGCTCGCAAATTGAACGCAAAGCCAAGTTATAGAAACCCTGGCGATAGTGATGCTTCAGTCCATTACAAGATTTCAGCGTTGATCCGTGGAGACTTGCTAGGGTTGAAGGTTGACGTCACGTCATGTCACTGGTGTTTCGGCGCACTGTCTTGTTTGACTGCCAACCTCCCTCAATTGCACAGTGCGAATTGAAACGCACATCAACTGAGCACTCCAATTCCAAATCACCAAGCTCGATCAAGGTAAGCTTGGCTTGCACATGAAGAACAACCCGTTTCCCCGCGAGCCCTTTAATGCACATTCAGAGTTAAACAAAGATCCTACATATTGCGTTTCAAACACATTCAACCAAAAGAAGGAAGAACCAGCGAACCGCGGACCACTGACCACTGGGAGGCCTGACCTCGATCGCTATTCAGCTCACGGGTCTCCGGGTAAACGACTCCCGGCAGCTTGGTTTAACAATCATGCCAGTACCCGTGGAACGTTGCAATCTCGAGTGGATGAAAAAAAAAAGAGGATAATGGGGAGAGATCGCCTTTCGTCCGGGTCTCTCATTGATTGGAAACCAGCCCCACGAGCTGTCCCCAAAGGCTAAGCTCGCCACACAACCCACCCACGCATCGCCGTAGTCCAGTCGTTAGCTGTGGCCATTGCCTCGTATCCGATGAAGCTTACACTCTTTGGGCGACCTTAAAATAGGGGTCCAGTGCGAGTGGTTCCCGGTGCTACTTGGCATGGCTATGCTCTGCTGTGTAGTTGTAGTGCAGATTTGCCACGATGCTCGTTGAGCGGCCTCCTGTTGGGAACGCGCGTTCGCGGGGAGAAGAAAGCATGTGCGCATTGATGAGATACAGACTAGTAAACCAAAGGGGAAAGCCTACAGCCAGAAATAAACCCAGCACTAAAATGCTGTGTGTAAAAACTTGGTGGCTCATGGTGGCCATGCCGGCCGAGCATGGATCAATCGGCCTGGAAACCACCAGCCCTCGTCCCGTTTGATGGCACAATGAGCGAGGTTGCCGCCCTTGTAGACTCCGGATGACACCATTTTGAGTCTAGTGTTGGAACCGTCATTGAATAATTGCATAGATTGTTGGGTTCTCGGAACCCGCATGTGTATCGGAGAAATTCATTAATATACTGATCCTGGATCACCCTTGAATTCGCGAACGCATGTCGATCGCGGGTATCTTCCGACAATTGTTTCATATCCGAAACTCCATTTTGATATCGCTTCCAGCATCTTATCACAAATCCCATATACAATCAGTAAATCAGAGTTAATGGTTCTCTAAATCGCTCAAATGAAACAACAACCTCCTCTTTCCAGCCACCTCGGCAGATCAGACTCAATGCCTCATTGTCATTCTTGAACTCATGACGCGGATACTGGAACAAAGGTCCCCTCCTCGTCGTCTATCAGATCCACCGGTCGTCTGGCTTCTGGGGGGAATGGGTCATAGGAGGCATAGACTTTGAGTGCTTGTTTAACGCCGAGCTCACGGCCAATAAGACTCAACGACTCATGTGCAATCTTTTTGTGTTCTGGCAGTGAGATTCGGGTGACATAGACCGCAGTGAGTGGCCAGATCAACTTCAAAGCGTCGAATAATGTCTTGGGTGACGGGTTGTCTCTAAGTGCCCTCGGATCCAGTGTTCGAGGAAGACTATCGATAATTCGTTGAGAGGCTCCGCGGGATATGGATATACAGCGCATGCGCAAAGCCTTGAGCATGTCAAACGGAATCGGACTGGCTATGTGGTGAGTCAAAAAGTTTGTGAAGCATAGCAATAAATAGTAAGCCTTGACACATGATGCATCGTACATGTTGCGCATGTATGGGTCGAAATCATTGCCAGGATAGTTCTTGGACTGGAAAAAACCCAATAGCTCTTCCTCAGCCTGGGCCATAGTCCCAACCAAGTCATGATATTCTGATGAGGCGGCAGAATAGTCTCGATTCAGCAGGATGGTGAATATACGGTTCTGCACGTGCGCTATCCTGGAGACAAAAACACACACTTCAAGCGCAACCGCCTCCCCAGGAAGCATTGTGTCCTTGATGGTTGCGAGCCATTCATCCGTCTCGGGGGGGCATTCGATATTCGTGAGAATACATTGGATTTGCTATTTTTTCCCGTCGTTAGCTAGTGAAACCGTATGATGGAAATGGACACATCACGTACCACCATGTTGTAGGCTGGCCAGAAAGCAGCTCGGGAGAGGGTATTGTTCAACCATTTAGATCCTCTAGATTTGAGGATGCTGTAAAGGCCGCGGGTATGCAGGTGCCATGGGCTCAGAGGTTCGGCTCGGTTAATGGAACCCATGAGAAGCTAAATATTGTTAGGGGCTTAATCAATCATGCATGCGGATGGGCATTGTTCTTGCCTCGTAATTTGCGAGAATCCACACGGTGGCCAGGACATCGTCTCTCATTGCTCCATTGGGGGTCTTCAGGGCGAGATGAACGGAGCTTAATGTTTTCCCAAGATACATGCCAAGCTCTTGCTCCGTCTCTTTCACCGAGTCTTTATACATGGCAGTCGAATGCTTAAGGTTGGTCGTGTACGTCCGGGAGAAAAGATGGGCAGCCCACACCAGAGGTCCATTATCACTCGTATCGCGATATATGTCATGCAAAAAATCAAGGGTCGAGTACACGTTAAGAAGGATGGGGATTGAGTGGGCAGTCCAATGCTGAGTGAGCGACTGGGGCATGACAAGACCAGTTGTATCTTCCAATGGTAGTGGAATAATCTCGGCGCAGTCAGTTGACTCGAAGCCCAATTCCAAAACATCTTCTAAGAACGCAGATGGTGTCGCATAGTCGTTAGTTGCATAGTCACTAGCGGCCGTTGTAGAGGGCGGGGAAGTAGTAAAGGTAGATGATCCCGTCTCGGACGCAGTGCTACTATCTTGGTTGGATCGCTTCTTGCGCTTCTTGATGCTGGTGGGGTTCGCATTTCGAAAGACTAGCGCTTGTTCGTCGCGATAACCGGGGCAGTCTGCGCCGTACTTGATGCATCTTTGACAGGCAGGTCTACCAAGGTCGCACTGAGGGACAAGTCAGATTGAGATCTAGGGGAAGACAACCATGTGCCTGTGGGGGCCCGGGCTTCAAGAGAAATATGCACCAACCTTGACGCGCCTTGAGCGGCAGAGGTGGCAGTCCTTGCTCGGCCTTCCGGTGTTGGGCATAGCGAGGCTCCAAAAGGGAAGCGAAATCTGGGGGATTGGCGCGACCGCGGAGTGAATCGCGGGGTGAGACGCCGATGCTGAAGTCTTGGTGTTGCGTGAAAGAGGTAACCCATTCGAGGTGGGTACAACAATGACGTGTTGGCTCATCTCCACGGCTATTTCCGGTTAGGGTTTAGTGTTTTCGTAAGGCTAGGGGGCGTGGTTGCCGGTATCCGATCACCTGTCAGATAGAGTCGCAGAAAAAATGGCCAAAGCCAGCGAGATTAAAGACTTCACCTTACTCGGTAGCATTATGGAGGTGAGGACCAGCAAATAAAACAGGCATTACGTGTACCCAGGATTCCCGTTTAAATCTTATCCCATTCTTGTTCACTTGCCATTTGCTTAAAAGTTTCCAATATTAGAAACCACGAGCTCGTGGCGAGCGAACCACGATCCCTCCCATATCTTGGCTAATCTCTCCCCCCAAAATGAGGTATCATTATGGATGTAGATGCGCAAATAATGGCTCGCCATAGAATTAAAGAGCAGTACTTATGTGACAGGATGGGTGTCGCTTTATTTTTGTCCAGATGGTTTCATGATATTAGAGTTTACTTATCAGCCTTCATTCATTCCCTGCACAGCAAATTCAGAGGGAAGAAAAATGAGGATGAGACATACCCAAAGAAGGGCATCCATCTAGCTTGCTTCCCATTTCAGCTGCCGACTAGCCACACCGGAAATCACAAGGGCGCTTGTTTGTCGAACGATCATCTAACAACGAGCAATTATGAGAAAAGGATATACCGGAGAGTAATAGATGAGAAGGATTAGCTATGTGCTAATTAGACGAAGATTATGGTAGCATTTCGCGCGCCTGGCAAAAGGTTGGGCTTAGCCAATCAACTAGTTTTAGTATTCATACTTTCTAGGATCTCCTGATTGGCCATGGTAGTTCACACATGCATGATCTTTTTGAGAAAAACCCAGCTCTTGGCGTCCTTGGGTATCTGCTAATGCCATACTTGACGACACCACCTTGAAACTGGAACCTCTTGGTGAACATTATGCTCGCTGAAATCATGAGCTAAGATAACTCACAACCGGATGCTTTATTTACTGATTTTTATACGAATAGAAACATCAGCGTATACAAAAAGCCCGAGGGAATGTCCCCTGAACACCAACCTCCGTTGTATGGATCAAGTACTTATACAGCACGCCCCTCTAAAAGTTTGTACCTGTGACACCTTTCTTCACCTTGGGCATCACGGAACTCAGCTGCTCTAAATTTTAGTTCAAGGCTGAAAAAACGAATAAATAAACAACTAAGTAAATAATGAAATAAATAAACAATAAAATAAAATAATGTAGCTAGATTATTTATTTATTCTTTATTTATTTTTAAATTACTAGTTGAGGAATGACAGAAAAAAGTAGAGGTACAATCTTCAATTCAGACACTTATGGTCACGTACCAAGATAAGCTATTTCGTGTTCGTGGAATGATACTATTTAGCTTCAAGCCCGTCATTTGCCCAGAAGACGGAGAGAATTGGTGGAGCTTTTGAAGGACTCCCGATTTATTTCCCCTATTTCAATTTATTCAATGGCTCTGAGTTATATTTCGCGTTGTTCAAGTGTGTATTTATATATACGAAACTTTAAGTAAATGTCAGTTAGCTTCTGGGTGCCACCTTGAACTAAATTTTTATACCCGTATTTGACAATAGGCATGATATAACAAGAGTCCTAAAGTTAATTGTAACAAAATTAAAACCCCTCCATACCTCATTTGCTAGGTCTGATATCGAGGTTAGGTATGACAGCTTGAGAATAGGCACTCGTTGTTTAAGAGGCTGGCGACGTTGACACTTCGGGGACTTCGGCAAGAAAGGCGGGACAAAAACTGAAAGTTGGCGAATTCAGCCCAATATGTAGTCCCAAGTTCAAAATATTGGTCAGATTCACTTGGCCAATGAGAGCAGCGCACGGGTTCGTTTGGTTCGATCCTTCACGGCGTAGGCTAGTTGCATCGCGGCTTGGATGCTCCAGGAGAATCTTGGAGAGACTGTAAACAAGACTATTGATCGCTGCCATATTGTGTCTGAAGAAATCAAAAAAGTCCCAAAAAGAGCATATTCGCCCAATTGCGATTCACTATCGTGACCCAGAAGCTCTGCATCGAAACACACTCGCAGTTAAACCATCGCCAGGGATCGCGAAACGACAAACCATCCGCCATGAGCACAAGGTTCATGCCCAAGATTTCTGGGCCAATTCAATCAGGTATCGGTCAAGATAACCGTCTCCAATACGTGCGCTTCCGTTCACTTCGCCCCAGCCTGTGCCAGGGCAGCAAACCCCTCACTTCGCATCCATGCTCAATCGTGTCTTGCCTAATTCGGCCATGTCTGCCAAGCTAATTGGCTGCAAGTCTCACATGCTCTTCTCCTCACCTCTCGCCGAATCCATTCGCGTATACCCCCTTCTCGGCTGCTTCTCACACCCTCTGTGACATCATTATGCCCCCGATGGCGTTATCGTTCATCGTGCGCCGCTCGAGAGCCCATCAGAAACCATCATTGACTATCGTTGCCACTGCGCACTACTCCAAAAACGAAGGAACCTCTCCTTCCAACACTCACCGCTCTTGAGCCGGCCGCCAGATTCACCACTGACGCCATCATCCCCGCCCTCTCAAACAGCGGTGGCGATGGCGATGGCGATCATGGACGAAAGAAAACCAACCTGCATTGACACTCTAGATACGGGTGGGACAGCAATCAATTTGTGAGGTTAGAATATTGTTTTCATTTCTCTATAATGACCCAATGGATAATACCAGTCATTACCATTTTCACGTAACGCAAACAAGCTATTTTCGAAGGGACATCACCTATATTCACCATTGTCCGCAACCACTTCCAATCTAGTTTATGTACCCAACGAGCCGTTTTGCTCACCAAACACCTGTTATTGTTATTGTTGTAATATGCCATGCCGGCCATGTATAGTTTCCGTTCCTCCGCACCGGGGAATCCAAAGAAGGCCATCCGGGCGATCAGATATAAGATTCGTAATAGCTAAGAAAAAAAAACCGACAAAAAAAAACAAAGATCCCTCTCAAACGCCTTGATATCGCACAAAAGGACAAACAGTATATGTAAAACAGGTGTCGAAAAAGTTCCAACACATGAACAAACCACGCCCAGTGGATTCGTTAGATGTAATAATGTGCGCATGCCCGGGAATGTCCAATGCAAAGTGTGTAAAAGAAAGAAATCACCCAGTGATGTGGCAATAATAATCCTTGTCCGAAAATAAAAGAGCAAATGCTGTAAACGCCGCCCGGTAATGATTTTTTTGTGTGTCGGGGGAGGGATATATATTGTGAGTGAATGTGACAGATCGAGAGATTGTTCGCGTAGCTTCATTTCGAGCTAGCATTGTGATGTCTCTCTAAAATCTTAGCCCCCGATCTTTCGGAACCCTTCAACGCCGAGGATGGGAATTTCCATGTCGCATAGATTAGTGACGCCCTCATCTTGACGGCGTTCGACAAAGTTGTTGCATTCAAAAACAACTTGGCTCCATTCAGCAAGGGAGCGACCGGCATAGACAACATTCTTGGTGTACATGCCAGTGGGCTTGACCGGCTCGATGATGTCCTCATTGTAGCCTTCCACGATCCATCCAGATTCACCCGCAGATGTAAAAGGCACAGCTGTCTCAGTGGGGCTGGATGGGGTTTTTCGTCCCTCGATCATTTCTGACAATGAGAGCTCAGAATCATTGCTGCCTTGGGTAAGGCCAAACGACAGACGCCGGGGCAATTCATCGACAGGCGAGGCCAGAGGGCTAGCATTTTTCGCTGCGTTGATCAAGCCACCGGCTTTGGGGCTCCCAGAAAACTGACGCGTGGGGGGAGGAAACCCTGTGGATGTTGGCTTGGGGCTGCCGCTCTCCTTTGGTGTAAGCCTCGACTGGGCTGGAGAAGGAAGGCCAGGGCGAGTCAGGAATCGATCGCGGAAAGGCGCTGCTTGGTTCTGCCAAGCAAGGATAAATTTGAAGATAAACTTGGGTTCTTCGTATACGGGGTCATCTTCCGAGACGCGAGCCTTGGGCTTGGGTGCTGGTGCCGCAGATGGCGCTCCATTGGCTGTATCTCGACGTGGGGGCGTCATCTCGTCCTCCCAGTCAGCATCAGAATTGCTTCCACCGCCTAGAGACAGAACCTTGCCCAGCAAAGACCAGCGCTTCTTGCTATCCGACTTCGGAGCATCGTCTGCCCCGTTTCCTGCGATCTGATCGTTGGTTGTAACTCCATCAACACCATCAAAAGTGAGGAACAGTCCAGGCTGAGGAATGTTGACCTCTTGTCGGATAATCATGAAGCGCTTGCCGGGAGCAGGTAGCACTGGCGCGGTAGAGGGTGGGGGCCGCTCCTCCTCTTCAGCTGTGTGCTTAAGATAGAGGTAATGTGCCCATGTGGTTTTGAGTCTCTTCGCTACTAGAATGAAGATTTGCCTGTTGTTTGGGTCAGTAGCATACTCGGCGATCTGGGTTGCTGGGGGTTCTTACATATCCACATCATCATGTTTTCCGTCGTCTCTGCACATTCGCCAACAAAGTAACCGATGATAATAAGCCCGAACCATAGGGCACCAATGGTTGAAGAATTCGTTGAATGTTTCCTCGCTTAGCAGCCAATTCTTGCACATGGAGAGCTTGCGCTGGGGATCCTTGGCAATGGAATCCCAAATTGCAAAGATCAGTGACAACAGACGAACCTCTGACATGGTGTTGAAAGAACCCATAATTTTCTTACACACGTCAAACCAAAAGGTCCAATCAAGATAGTTATCGGTGCCTGGCTCCTCATGATTACTGTACACTACCAAAACCTCCTCCAGGAAATCACACAGAGTAAAACAGGCAGTGTGATTAAATTGAGATGTCTTGCGAGTAGAAGCCTGCATCAAAGACGCAAAGGATTCTGCAAATGTATGGCGAGCTGCAGCCACCTCTACAGCACTGTCTGAGAGGAAATCTTTCAACAACATGACCAGTCTGTTTTCTGACATTCCCCTCATCACATTGTTTGGAGGAAGCGGCAATGTCAGAGCGGTATCGGGTCCGGTTGAGTCTAGGAAAGGCTGAGCATAGCCATCGAGACCTGTTTGACGGTGGATAGTAGAATCCACGACGAAAAGGAGCTGAGAATGGACCAGAGCAAAGCCGGGTGCTCTTGCTTTCTCAAGGAGGGGCAATCCAGGTGGCATAAACTGCTCGCAAAGGATGTAGTAGTACTTGCAGAATATGAAGAAGAGATCGGTGTCACGTCCCTTCCACCTCGAGACCCAGGGCCCGGTCCAAGGAATTCGCGAAACCAGCATGGGCAATTTAGGAACCCTCTTAAGGTTGTCCCACATGCCCTTGGGCGTTGTCCAGCCGAACATGCTCAAGCTTGGGGGAAACAATGCCACAATATCTTCGCTTTCACCCCTGTTCTTTCGCGGGAGTCCAAACTCATCCGCTACTCGGCGAATGAGGTCGGGAGATAAGCCCCAGAGTCGGATCAAGATGTCCGAAACCCCAGGGGCGAAAAAGAAGGCATAGGCACAGGCCCGACCGGCAAAATTCACCAGTCCTGCCGTAGCATGTCGCAGTGACATTTTCTCAACAACAAAAGCCATCTGTCTCACCAAGTTCGTCACAAACATGGTCCGAACATTGTGCTCCGACGACTCTTCAAGAAAAGCGGCCTGGCTTGAAGTCATGGAAGATCCCGAGGAATTCGACTGAGCTCGCACTCGTTCGCAGGGCGATCGGCTGGCGAGGGGCTGGAAGCAAGACGTGGTATGACGCCATTCAGGCCGCATCATCATCCAAGTCGCAGTGTCATACAAGGTCTGACGGTCAGCGTTGGAGAGCGGCTGAGGGGTTTGGCCTTCGAGCATTTCCAGAATAACGATCCACCACTTGTTCAAAATCGTGGCTCTCCGATCCACATCTTCAGGGAACAGCTTTCTGATCGACTCGTGGTTGATGGTGTTGCGGAGGAAGGGGAGGACCTGGGACTGGACTTGGTGCATGCGCTGGGCGGTGGTCTTTGAGGGGAATCCTTTAAAATCCACATCTAGTGTCTTGAAAGACGACCACAGCGAGTCGCGCGTCTGGGGTTGCGACATCTCATTCGATGACGGCTCGTCAACAAGCGTTGTAGTGGTGTTTCCGTCAACAGGCGTCGACTGCGAGTTGCGACTGGAAGCGCTGATGGAGGCAGGAGGTGCGAGGCTGGTAGCGGAGGAAGCGCAGCTGTTGTCCGCCGAGGCGCCTATGTTTGCGTTTGTGTTGAGCTTCTGCAGGCCGGTTGGCTTCTGCTTTTTCTTGGTAAAGTAACTGCTGGCGCGAAAGCCCTTGGCTGCTGGCTTAGGTGGTTCCGTCAGCTTGCCGGCATCGGTTTGTTCAGGCGTCGATTCAGCGCCTTTGCGGGTCTTCAACAGCTTGGTTGAGGCGCTTTCGGAGCGCCTGCGACCAGCCTTAATCTCCTTTTCCTTTTGCTTCTCCTCCTTTTTGTTTTCCTTGTCAGCCGTCTTCCCCATGGGGGAGGGCGAGCGAGAACTCCTCCATGAGCGTGCAAAGTTTGCGAACGAGCTGGTTGATGAGTTCTTTTGCAGCGGCTTGAGTTCGTCCTTGTGGGACGACTCAGCACTTAGCGTGTCGACTGCAGATGTCGTCGGGCGGGGAGGCTCCTCCTTTTGGGAATCTCCGCTGCTGCCGCCGAGGGGGTTGGGAAGCCATCGAGGACGCTCTACGAGCGAGCCGGTTCTATTTCGTGCATGTTTGGATTTGTTCTTGGGTTCAGCCTCCGTCCGGTCGTCGGGGACTTCAGCGCGGATGACGGGGAGGTTCGTGGTAGACTTGGTCGCTGTGGAGAAGAAACTCGAGGTATCGAGCTTGAAGTCGGAATTGAAATTCGGGACATCGAGTTCTGGGAGGTTTAGGGACAAGGACGGGGTGGGAGTGTCGAGACTGGATAAGGAGATCAAGTCTGGAGTGGAGTGGGATCGAGGAAAAGAAGGCGAAGTTTCCACGGCCGGGGCCATAATCACAGTAGAACCGCTCATTTCATGACCAGATTCGTTCCAAGTACCAAAGTCGCAAGGCCGAAGAGCAGGATAGGTATTGGCGCAAAAAAGAGAAGGGTTATAGAAAAAATAAAAGGCTTCCCTGCGGGTGGCCTGTAGACGATGCTTCTTCGAGCGTGTTCCTTCCTGGCTTCGCAGCTAAGAGGACAACCGTGTCACAGGATGCAAAGCCGTTACAAAATCGACATCACTCTGGCGTTCTCTGGCCGGCAGAGGGGAATAGGAGCAGGAACTGGGGCGGCGGGTCTGCAGAGGGACTTAAGTGAAGGAATTGGGAAGTTTGAGAAAAGAAGAAGAGCCGTCCGGGCAAGCCAAGAAGCTGAGATTTGATCCCAGCGCCTGTAACAAGACGTTCAGGTTGGCTGTGTACCTGGGACTGGCCTCTGTTCGCTGTACGCTGGTGCTGGCGCTGGCGCTCCCGCTCCACACTGGAGATCGCCACGGACTTGCCGGGGGGAGGGGCGGAGTTATGATGGACAGGGGGCCAGGGGCTGGAGTGCTGCAGGATACTTGGTGGTCGAAAATATAATAAATTAAAAATATAGGGCGGGTAGCGGGGGGTCAGGACATTAAGACGCTGGGCTAGCCCCAGAAGGGCAGTGTCTGTAGACAAGGTACTGTATTCCAGGTGCCAGACGCGCCAGAAACAGGGGTGTGGGCAGTAACGAGCTGGAACTGGCCCAGCTGGCCGTCCGCTAAACCGTACGCCGTCCACTGAACCACGCTTGATCCAACGGAAACGTGACGGACGGAGCCAGCTGCGATTGTCATCTGTTCGGGGGCCTGGTGCCGCCGAAGCCGACCCATCAAGAGACTTGACGACATCAGAGAGGCCGGCGCCTAAGGGGGGGTGATTGGGAGGGGGGAAATAAAATGAAGACCTCAGTTCGAGTCGAGTCTGGGCAGACCGACGAGTCAGAGTCAGAGCGCCCGCGCGCCTTGGGACTCTCTCAGAATGCGTCGCAGCTTTAGTCGCGGGCGCTGTTACGGAACGAAACATTATCGGGACTCGGGACGGCGATTGCAGCAGCCCGATTTGGCTTCCCTTCCTCTCCTCCCTCTAACAACAGCTTCGAGAAAGCCGAAAGTCGCCAGCCATTCCCAGTGAGAGCCGAAACCCAGTGCAGGGCTGAGCATGCCGTGCGCCGTCAGCCATGCGCCGCGCGCCGGGAGCTTCACTCGCCCAGGCCGATCCTGGAAGACACATCGACCCAGGCCAAGGAGTTAATTGGCATACGCGCGTGTCTTGCACATGTAAATAGAAACAAACACAAGCGGCATAATCAAAGGCTCGGCTTAAGAGACACAAGAAAACATCCCCGATAATAAAAAAGAAAACTAAATAAATGAAGAAAGGGATACCAATACAAAGCAAAAAAAAAAAAAGAGCCGGAGTGTAATCAGAGGCGTACACAACGTCATCCATCAACCTGTCCTCATGGACAATGAACAAGAGAGACGGCTCATCACCTGGCACATGCGTAGCACATACCTCATACGGCATATTGTGTTCAGGCGTGCTATCCTGATGGTAGGGCTCGGAGCCTTCGGCAACGGGGATTATCAGACGGATGCGAGATGATGAAAAGGTGAAGCACAGCAGCGGGGAAATAGGCGGGCTCAATTCATCTCACACAGCGAAATCGATGGTACGGGATGAGGAGCAAGGTTAGCCCAGCTTGTCCAACCTAATTACAGCCTCGCCCACACACCTCTCCGTTGGTAGGTTTTGTTTGTGTCCTTGGTGCTGCCAAGACAACCCTTTCGCAGGCCTCGGGGATGCCCACTGCGACTATTCGTCATTGTGCGTGCGGTGCTGTGGTTGATGTAAGAGCGGCTTGTCCACGTACACTATACTCCGTATGTTTCGAATCAGCATCTCTCGTCCCTCCGCATGCTCCTCTACTGCAGTGCTCTGTTGGCCCCGTCTTGCCCCGTGCTGTCTTGGCTTTATCGCAGCTGTCTCGCACACCCGTAAAAGAAGAAAGTCACAGAAACAACAGGGAAAGAAAAAAAAAATAGTGAGCGTCAAAACTCACTGCTGCTACTATTGTTACTACTGCTGCATCCCACACAAACGCTACGGGGTATTATTGTTTTGTCTCGGGATGACAACAACAAAATCCCAGCCTCTGCCGTCACGCCTCCACTGCGGCGTGTCTCATCCCCTTTGGGGGGGTTCGGCCAAATAAGGCGTGCCCATGCTTGCTCGGCTCCTCAAAATTCTTGCCTCCAACGTGTTCAGTTCCCCCATCTCAACTCGGGACAAGATTATCGCAGGCCTGCGGAGCACATGGCGGAGGGGACGGAGTACGGATATACAAATGAGAGCGATGCAGAGACACGATCCCTGCGGGACATTCCATTCCAGTCCCCTGGCCCCCTTTAGCGCGTCGAGGCGTTGGCGCCAGCCTGCTGCAAATCTGCCCGGCTAGATGGGGATCATCATCAGTCCCTGGCGGGCTGGCTTCTTTTGACTTTGAACTGGTCACTATGCCCTCGCAGCTGGGAACCTCGCCGTTGGTCCGCTAAGCTAGCGCCTGCACTGGAGATGCTAGCCTGACCCGAGGTTGGCGATGTGAGGGGTTGTGGGCTTGGGCGGCTGGAGTCGCGGGCGTCTCTCGCTTCTGCATTCTCGCAGATGGCCCAACAAAGAGACGGTGGCGCACATGCAAAAATGGGAAATGGGGCCATTTTCACCAGAGTCAAAGGGCTGCCAGCCAGTCACGACGAGCGCAAGCAGAGGCTGAGAAAGACTTGGCTTGTGGTGTTTGGCCTCTTTGAGTGCCCGGCCTCGCGGGAGCCCGGGATGGCTACCAAAGTTCAATATTTTGATAGCCACCGCTTCTTCAAGACATTGAGCGCGGGCTACGCATCATTGCCAATATGCACATGGTATTACTTCATAGCTCGCAGATAACCAGTCGACCCATTCGCCCATCCATCCTTGGTCCCCCTGGAAAGTATCACGGTTCGTCCGGGCTGCTTTCCCAATGTGATTACAGAGAAGTGCCGTCATCCCAATTGCAGGAACCATAGGACTGGCACCCCCATCCAATATACCCAGTACATGTATTATGCATTCAGCACATACCATCCCATCTTCTCATTCGACATTTTTTTACCCGGAGAACCGTGGCCGTGCTTTCTTCCTCGGATTCCAATTCGACACCAGCGATGCAATCAAGGACGAAAAATTAGGGGCCCCCCAAAAAGCATTTACCGACCATTGCCTGAAGGGATGGGGGCGGAAGACCAAGTGTTGGCCTCTGCATCCTGGTGGTGATGGAGGAGGCAGACGCACTGCGCTGCTCACTACTTGCTGCATATGCGGCTGCACCACACAGCCAGCTCATTTCATCGGCGGCTCTCCCCCACCCACCCACACGCAGAATTGACTGACTTTCTGACCTTGGCTCGCCTTGCGCGATGCCCCTTCCAGCGGGAGCCACAGTGAGATTGGGACAAGCAGAGGCTGGGCGAGATACTGCCTCATTGGGTTTAACGCAGCCGTACCGATCGTGTAATGTCCAGGTTGAAGGCCTGTGTGCCAAGGGACGCTCCTGTTTAATTTTGCTGTCCCAATCCTCCAGGAACCCCCTCTCTCTGCCGATATGTCATGAGCAATACGGCAACCATGTTTGCGTATCCATGTCGTGTACCTTTTTTTTTTTTAAACCCTGGCATTGAGCAAATGTTGTATTTGTCGTTCCCAACACGACGAGGATCTTATGCCCTGGTGTGTATAAACATAGCACAATCCCTCCACGGCTGAGAGAACGCGGATACAGACTAAATGGCGCTTGATGTCACAATGGAGGACCAGAAGACGACTGTGAAACGCACGACATGTCGTCATTGGCTGATTCTCCCAGGAAGCACCTCGCATGGCAACGATCGATTTGGATATTCGTACATATATACTAGCCTTCCGTTATGTGTCTCTCTTTTTGCGCATGGATTTTGCCTGTTTCTTAGACATCGCTTCCGCTCACGGATTCCGCGTTCGCTCCAGCCATCCGACTGTTGTCCATTATGCCTCCTTTCCCACAAGTCGTCAGCGAGCCCCCCGACCGTGGTAATCTCTCAGCTCGCTGAGGGTCTGCATTTTACTAGCTCCACCGATTGACGGTCAGGCAGGTCAATCATGGGCCGGCTAAGCCTTGACAGGCCTACGCTAACAAGTCCTGGATGCCCTCGCCCTTGTGCGACCCAAAGCTGCATACGCGGTGCAATAGAGCACGCATTTTACCTGACCGGTTTTGCCCAATTCGCCATGCGCCAAGTGGTGCCAGTACAGCAAGGGGAAACCAGAGTCTCGAAAAACAGAGTACATGGCTAGCTTACTATGGCTGCGCCCGGGCCCCTCAGATACCTACGTGTTCAATGTTCTAGTTCCCATGTTGTGCCCTTGCTCGGCTGAGGGGCGCCAGTGCAGTGTTCCAGACTGACGGTGCCACTGTACAAGCCGTGCCACGGCTGATCCCTCATCCGTCGTGGTGATCTGACACCTTCCACCGCCAGTTCAATTTTTTTTCTCCTCATGTTTCCATCGTTCACGGGAGCCAAGTGTCCCTAGGCTAAAACGGCGTTTCGTCTAGCTGTTGGGCATCACCTAGCGCTTGTTTGTCTCGACCTGAGACGCCCCCGGCGGGCGTACAGAAGAGTTGGCATCGTTTGGTTGCTGATGGAGAACTACTTGCTCCGATGGCCTTCTAGAAGGCCTAGTTCTAATGTGAACAGACCAGCCAGCTGAATACTCGGCAAGCGTTGTGAGGCTATTGGACAGCTCAATTATTAGCACTTTCCGGGCCCACGCCTTGCCATGTCGAAGCACATAGCCTATTACTAAACAGGTTCGACAAATATACGAGACACGATCCAAGACCTCAATTCGCCCGTTTCCGTGCTTTGTTTGATGTGTCACAAACGATAACGCCATCGAAACAAAATTAGCTTGTCGGAGCGTCGACAACGGCGTCAGGGGAAATTTTTTTTAAAGCAGAATCAAACATTTAGCACGAGATGTAGCCCTATCTTCATGCACCAGTGTCCGTTGGTTTAAGGAGCAGAGGTGTTTGGTAATAATAGGGCATTTTTAATCTTGGCACGTTTATTTTTCCTTCAACAATTCGGGCACAGAGAGAACCCATTGTTGTACACACAAATGCCGTTTTGCGAGATGCGCGATGCGCATGCACATCATCATTTCACGTACGTACTTACCATTGGTGCAATCACGGAGGTGGTCAGGATCAGACCACCCCAATGCACATCACTGTCCATCAGGGACTTTTTCATTCTCCTGAGACGCGGGCCGTGGGAAATCGCCATCCCATGCGAAAAACTCCCCCCAAGCTGGTAATTCAAACAGAATCCGAGAGCGTGGTTGAGCCGTGAACATGATGTGTCGGGAAGACGCGTCAGCTTCCGGTAGAAACACATGCATGTGGTTTGTGTTTCAGCACCGCGTTCGGGCTTGGGGTAGCTTCATTTTGAGTGATGAAGTTTTTTCAAGAAGCGAAAAATTTTGGAGCGATGGCTGTTCGAGGATATGGTCGTGCATGATTATGTAATTCTGCATGGCCCGGTCGTTTTGAGCACGGACATTCTTTGCCCTGTGCATTTTATGTTCTCCATGCTCCCTCCGGCGTACCCAGCTTGCCAAGCCTTTTTTTCCTGAACTCGTATTTCATCTGTTATCCTGTTGGAATCCCCGTTAAATGCCAGTGCTTGTGGCAAATTTGACGTTTTATTACCGTAACATGACCGGGGTTTTTCTTTTTCTTCTCCGCTTGGTAGTGTTTAGTGGTCGAGTTTAGGTTTTGGAAATGATTGCCTCCGATCTTACTTTCAGGTCAGAGTTTGATGCAACATGTGTGATTTCAATGGGAAAATGCCTTTTCCCCTGAGCTACGGGGACTGTAACTTCAGGGTATGGGCTCGTAGTTTCTGGGTGTTGTCCATTCGGCTGTGTTGCTAGGAGATATTTTGTGTTGACGGGGAAACATCACATATCACATCAGACATAAAATTATCCAACAGCCACAATTAATACAATGACTCGAGGTCTAGATTCAGTGGGAAAAGAAAAACTGAACCCTTTCAAAAGCTCTAGTGAGCAGCCCTTCACATAAACCCGTAGCGAGGGGGGATTAGGGTGGCATACTCGGTGATGGACATTCTTGATTGGCACCAAGTACAGGGTATGTACACAATCAAATCCAATGCGATACCAAACTCAAATTCAGCTTCGTCAACAAGGCGAAAGCGAGCGGTGACGTCACAGCGACATAACATTGGCCAGTCTGGCAATACGTCGCATTGAAGGAAAATGGGCCTCACCTGCAAGAGCGCTGTTTTATCGACCAGTGAGACTTGTCATACCAAAATCGAGGTTCTAGAAGTCGTACTGTAGGGATCACCGGCATGAAATCACACGTGGATAGGTGCAGGCAAGGGAGAACGCAGTGGTGCATCGATCGACATGGACGCCACAGACTGGAAATATTCCAGGCAGGAGACCTGGTCGAATGATGACATATGGGAGCGAGGATCCCGAGACGCGTAGGGTAGCAGATCTCCGCAGGATTGCACAAATGCGGATGTCCATCTCATTGTTAAGATTGAGCGGCACGGGTTGTGGGTTTTCACGTTTCAAGATTACTGATGGGTGAGAAACAGGCTCCTCCGTGTTGCGCGCCTGGGTTTCCACAAATTGTGCAACCAACTCTTGGCTTCTTGGCGGTCGGGCCGTACAAAGCAACCATGAGAGCATGGGATTTGATTGCGGATCATTGTGGTCGCATCCTTTCGTCCATGATTTTTTTTTTATTCCTCCCTTGCTGTGATAATCAGACCAATCTTTTTTTGCCATGCCTGCATGTGCCGCGTGGCAGTCAAGGCACAAAACATGATGTCGACAAGAGGCCGTCAGCTGATGGGATGAAGCTGGCGTCAGCAGGGCGATTTTGCACTGCAAAAAGAGGTCATGCTAGGCCCATCGGGAACCCGGCAGAGCTGTGAGGGTGTCGCAAACGGGAAGCTGATATGGGCCGGCGAGCTAGACTGCGCAGCCAATGGGAGGATGTATTATTTTCCTTGGCAACATGACAATCCTGGTCCCATTTGCCTTGATGTTGCGCCTCGTAGCTGGCAGCGTAGACAAAGACGGGGATGTCTTGTTTTCCCCAATGACGCTAATGAGTCGAACAACAAAATGAGAAAAAAGAAAAGAAAAGAAAAAGAAACAAGGTGTGAGATGACTCTGTTGTGCGCCGGTCAATCGAAGCGGCAACCAGCGCAGTAAGCTTAATCGCAGCGGAACTTTGGGAGCTGATGACTGGGGGACCCATAATACGGGAGGGAACCCAAATTAATAGAGGAGCAAAAAAGCCACCACAACAGAGCATATCGTTTACAGTATTTTTTTGGCTTATTTTCGCAATCGCGGGTTGTTACTCTTCTAGTCATTAGTGTCAATGCTCATGCCGTAGCGGACTGGCTATGGTGGATAGCGGCCAGGAACGTAGTAGCACCAGAGAAGTAGTGTGCTGCTTGAGATCCCTGTTGACGCCCAAAATCTGGATCTTGGTCTCGACTCTACTCCCTAGCACCTGCACCTGCGTCATCTGTTGTGCTGGTGTCAGTTGGTGTGTCTCTCGTTAGTTGCTCTGGCTGGTTTCTCCGTCCCCCTCCTATATTTCTTTTTACTTCTTCCATTTGCATTTCTCACCCTCTCCCACGACATTCCCGGTTCAGCTCCCGGTCCTGTGCTCCGAGTTGTCATTGAGCCATCGCATTGTAGCTGTAGACACACCAGTTGCACTCGGTGGTGACGCCCCAAGACATTTCAGCTGCAAATTGCACGCCCCAGCTCGACGACAACCACCAAACTCGTGCCCGTTGCTTGCGCGCGCCTTCGCGACGTCGGTCGTTCACGCGCCACTTCCCAGGTCCCTCCCAGCACTCGAATTGGTCACCGGACCGCAGCATGGCGACTCACGACGGCGAGAGGCCGCTAACGGGAGATGAGCGCAACCCGTATGCCTCGTCCAGCCGCTGGCGGCACCAGGAGTCGTCGGCCTACAGCGAATACGCAGGGGCGCAAGTTGCGGCGCGAAGTCCTGTTCACCACGGTAGCTCAAGTGACTTGGCCAACTTTCTCAACACGACGCGAGTGACTCCTGATACCGATGCTCGAAGTGCGCACAGCACCGGAAAGCATCAGCCCCTTGCTGTTGCTGCTGCAGAGGCGAACCCTGACGGCCCAGCTCTGGAAAGCTCCGGGGAGACTGAGGCGCCCGATGGTAAAGAAATTGTCTGTGGACCCCTCTTGAACTACCGACGCATGAACGAGGGTCGCTGGCATGGTAGTGTTCTAATTGTCATTCGGGGTGGTGGAAAAACACCCCTTCACCAGCCTGTCTTGGCCCTGCGACGGACTTCGAGCGCATCGCAGGCCGCGGCACCCGGCGGAACTAATGGCGAGCTCAATGGCGCCGATCTGTCAAACGGAGCACCCGAGGCAACTCTTGTCGAGTCGCAATGCCTCTATTCCGACCCGCGCAATACTTTCTGGGCGTTTGATATTAGCGTCCCAATGGACGTTGTCGAGACGAGCTACGAATATGAAATTCCGGAATTGCGATTCTCGGCCGAACATAAGCCTCGAATCAACACCTTCTTTGTCCCCGCCAAGAATGAATCGATGCGCATCATGTTTCACTCGTGCAACGGTTTTAGCGTTGGCACTGACGTGGATGCATGGAGCGGGCCTGCTCTGTGGAACGACGTGGCTCGCAAGCACAGCGCAATTCCTTTCCATGTCATGGTTGGAGGCGGCGACCAGATCTACAACGATGGAATCCGAGTCGATGGGCCTCTGCGCCCTTGGACCGATATCAGTAACCCCAAGAAGCGCCGAGACTTTCCCTTCCCCGAAAAGCTCCGTTCCGAGTGCGACGACTACTATTTGAATAATTATATTCGTTGGTATAACACGGCACCGTTTGCGAAAATGAACGGACAGATCCCCCAGCTCAACATTTGGGATGATCACGACGTGAGTTCGCAATACGAGGTTCAACCGCATCCTGTTAACAGGTTTCTAGATTATCGACGGGTTTGGCTCGTACGTGGATAACTTCATGCGCTGCGATGTCTTCCGAGGCATTGGTGGTACAGCGCACAAGTATTACATGCTCTTCCAACAACACATGCCGCCGCCGCAATCCACTTACACTACAGGTATGATGACGGAATGGAATTGAAATAGGCAATTGCTGTGAGGAGACGAGCTAAATATTTGTAGATCATGCTGCCTTGGAATCTTCCACGCAGGGACCCGATCCGAACCAGCTTATCGACACCTACGTTGCGCCCCCGAAGACTGAGCCGCAGTATATCCTTGGCACCAAGCCTGGTCCATATGTGGCAGAACATTCGCACAACATGTATGCCCGACTTGGAGCACGCATCGCTCTGCTAGGAATCGATGCGCGAACTGAGGTTAGCAATCCAACTTAACTTATGCAATCAGGTCCTAATACGAGAGACAGCGAACCCGGCACCAAGTTAACTACCCAGAGACATATGACGCCATCTTTGATAGATTGCGGACAGAGTTGCGAGCGGCAGCAGACTCGGGCCAGCCTATCAAGCATCTCATCTTGCTGCTTGGCATCCCTATTGCGTATCCGGTATGTAGATATGGTTCGTTTGTTTTGTGTTGTTTGGTAACTAACATCGATTGCAGCGGTTGACATGGTTGGAAAACATCTTTCGAAGCCCTCTAATGGGCCCCGTCAAGCTCCTAAATCGCAGATTTGGCATTGGCGGTGGCTTGTTTAACCAGTTTGATGGTAGCATCGATCTTTTGGATGACCTTGACGATCATTACACCGCCAAGACTCACAAAAAGGAGCGACACGACTTGATGGTTGCGCTGCAGAAGGTGTCGGCCGAGTTTTCAGTTCGAGTGACAATTCTCGGAGGCGACGTTCACTTGGCTGCTCTGGGACGATTCTACTCGAACCCTGACCTGAAGATCCCGGCAGAAGAGGACCATCGTTACATGGTCAACGTCATTTCGTCGGCCATTGTCAATAAGCCACCGCCTCAAGCTGTCGCAAACTTGCTTGCTCGCCGGAACAAGATTCATCACCTGAACTCCAAGACGGACGAGACCTTGCTGGATTTGTTTAACAAGGACCCTGGCCAGTCAACAAAGACGGCCGGCCACAACCATTGCACGATGCCAAGCCGTAACTTTGCTTCGATTACCGAGAACTCGCCCAATAATGCGGGGGCTCAAACTAACGGGCACGCGACGGAAGAGGAGCAATCGTTCCTGGGCAAAAACGGTCACAGCACTCTCCACAAGGGCGAGGTTGGATCCGGCACTGAGCACAAGGCGGCATCGCGGGATACCCACGGAGCGGGCAACGACGGTACATTGGATATTTGCATCAATGTCGAGATTGACCAGCACAACCCAGAGGGGCGAACCGACATGTACGGTTTGACGGTGCCATTGCTCAACTATCAAAAGAGAGAGGAACCAGAGACGCCCCCACCGGCATCGGCCTCTTCAAACCATTAAGCTTGTACGACACGATGATATGCGCTTTACTAATGGACATAATTGGGCGCATGGAGAAGTTTGTCTTATCTATGTATTAACGACCGCAACCGGGAGCGAAATAGTCCGGTAGGAACGGGCGGATGAAAGTGGAGTCTGGTCGGAGAGCCGATAATGTCTGATTGATATGGGTCCTGGAATAAGCCTGAGGGAGCCGAACTGTGGAGAAGGGATAGCTCCTCCGAGCCGCAGTCATGATAATAACCAGTGGGGGCGGAGCTATTACATGTACGATGGGGCATGAAGTATTTTGCTTGCTCTTTTCTTTTTTTATACACTGTAGAGACAGCAGCATATACGTCTCTCAGGGGGAGAAGCAAGAGATGAGAGGGTCCCGGGGCATGATGAACTGGCATTAGTAGAGAGAGGTGGTTGGTTGCAGAAATCCTGGGAGGGCATTGATACCATCAGTCCTTGTTTTTTTTGCTTGTCTATTTATCTAATGCTAACTATCGACGCTCACACATTGTGGTGTCTATTCCCACTGCTCGACCTCTACGGAAAAAAATTGCTGCTGGCACTGTGACATGTCTCTGTGATACAACCTGAGCTCGTCATGTCCCTGTCATAGCCCATGCAAGACGCAAGCACATGACCAGCCCGCAACGCCAGGTCCCCCGCGCTGGCGGTTCGGCAAAGCGCGGGACTCGTGGCCAGCGGCGACAAGCTCTCTGATCTGACCCGCCAGAAACACAAACGAACCCCCCCGGACTTTGCCTTTCTTTTACTAGCTGCTGCGTCTGGACCTGGGGACGGGGTGCGGCTCTTCGCGGGAGAAGGAAAAAGCGACAGACGAGTACGGGTCGACAGGGCCAAGCAAGTGGCCGAAACCGGCGGGGCCGGGGGGGCGACAGAGATCGGATTTGCCATTGACCAATCACGGACCTAAAAACAAGGCCGGCGGGCGATTGCTTTTGGTGTGTGTGTGTGTGCTGTGTTGTTGGAGCTCTCTCTCTGCTGGATGCCGCACTGCTTGGCCATCCATTCGTGGTCAAACACCACACCAAATCTGCTTTCCATCGTGTAGTTTCTATAGTGATTCCACGCTCGCACCTCCTCATGTACGATATTTATTGTTTATTTTCATTCTCCCTATCTCCCTTATCGCCTTCATAGCTGACACGGCCCAAGAACGACACAGCAATATGGACGTCATGTGGCCGGCGGCCCCACGGTCTGTCCCCCCCGCTCCGCCCCATCCAAACCCGCCCTGTCCACAATGCCAGTGATTGTTTGCAGGGCAAACGTCTTAGGCCGCGATAAGCCGAGTGAAGCACTGTAGGCGCAACGGTGAGGAGGCAAGACAACAGATGGGCACGGTATGGCGAAAAAAAAAACAAATAATTTAAAAGCCACAAGGTTGGGGTAGGCGGCTAAGAAGCTTATTGGGGAAAAGAAGTGATAATCCTCACCGGAAGGCATCGGCTGTACAATCTTGTCCTTCTACATACATATCAGCGTCCCCCTCGCCCACGCATCCTGCACCTCTCTGTTCCTCGACCTTATCTATCAGCGACCTTTTTCTTCTTTTTCTTCCAATTGATTTTCTGCCTTTTTTCGAGATACCCTCCATTGACGATAAGACGCACGCACACAATGTCTTCCATGCTGCTCACCCGGGCTGGTGCCCAAGGCCTTCGATCGGCCGCGAGGGTCCAGCAGATGCGGGGTGCCGCCACTCTCGCCGCTTTCAAGCCTCCCAAGGTCTTCAATGAGCCCAACGTATGTAAATACCGTGCATTTATTTCGGCAGAAGCAGAAATGCCACACATGGAGCGCTGTTGTGACACAGACACTCAAGCTGACGCACGCAATCACAGCAACACTACGCCAAGGGCAGCGAGCAGCGCGAGGGCTTGACTGCTGCTGTTGAGAAGCTCCAGAAGAAGCTTCCCCTCGATGTTCCGGTCGTTATTGGCGGAAAAGAGGTATGTAGCGATATTCCCCAAATCTCACTTGCTTTTTTTTAAGGCGGGGTTATTGGTGTCACGATAGTGGCATGGATGAATGAGCACACATCTGACTGAAACACTATGATAGATCAGGGCCTCCGCTCTCTCCAAGCAGGTCAACCCCGCCGACCACGCATCTACAGTTGCCTCCTACTACACTGCTACTCCCGCCGATGTCTCCAAAGCCATTGATGCTGCCCTCGCTGCCAAGCCCGCCTGGGAGAGCCTCCCCTTTGCCGATCGAGCCGCCGTCTTCCTCAAGGCTGCCGACCTCATCTCCACCAAGTACCGCTATGATATCATGGCCGCCACTATGCTTGGCCAGGGCAAGAATGCCTGGCAGGCCGAGATCGACTCTGCCGCCGAGCTTGCCGATTTCTTCCGCTTCAATGTTCACTATGCCGAGCAACTCTACAACACCCAGCCCGAGCACAACTCGCCTGGTATTTGGAACCGTCTGGAGTACCGACCTCTTGAGGGTTTCGTCTACGCCGTGAGCCCCTTCAACTTTACCGCCATTGCCGGTAACCTCCCCGGTGCCCCTGCTCTGCTTGGAAACGTTGTTGTGTGGAAGCCCAGCGACTTTTCTATTGCCTCCAACTGGCTGGTCTACAACATCCTCATCGAGGCCGGTCTGCCCAAGGATGTGATTCAATTCGTTCCAGGAAACCCCGTCGACGTGACCAAGGTTGTCCTCGAGCACAAGGAGTTTGCTGCTCTTCACTACACTGGTAGCACTGCAGTCTTCCGCAAGCTCTATGGTACTATTGGTCAGGGCATTGCTGAGGGCCGTTATCGATCTTACCCACGAGTTGTTGGTGAGACTGGCGGCAAGAACTTCCATTTGATCCACCCTACAGCCGACATTGACAATGCTGTCAAGCAGACCGTCCGTGGTGCTTTCGAGTACCAGGGTCAGAAGTGCAGTGCTACCTCCCGTTTGTACGTCCCCAAGTCCAAGTGGGCCGAGTTCAAGGAGAAGCTTGCGGCCGAGGTCGAGCAGCTCAGCATTGGCGTCCCGTGGGAGCACAGCAACTTCTTGGGCCCTGTGATCCACGAGGCTTCGTTCAAGAAGCTTTCGGGTGCTATCGACGAGGCCAAGATCGACAAAGACTTGGAGCTGGTTACTGGTGGCAAGTACGATGACTCCAAGGGTTACTTTGTGCACCCTACCATTTACGCTACCACCAACCCTGAACACAAGTTCTTCTCGACCGAGTTCTTCGGCCCCATCCTTACTACCTACGTGTACGACGATGCTGCTCCCGATGCCTTCGGTGCTGTGTGCAAGCTGGTCGAGTCGACCTCTGAGTACGGCCTGACTGGTTCTATTTTTGCTGCTGACCGTGAGGCTGTGCGCTTCGCCGAGGAGCAGCTCCGCAATGCTGCCGGTAACTTCTACGTCAACTGCAAGAGCACTGGTGCCGTGGTTGGTCAGCAGGCCTTTGGCGGTTCGCGAGCAAGTGGTACTAACGACAAGGCCGGCAGCCAGAACTTGCTTACCCGCTTCGTCAACGTTCGTGCCATCAAGGAGGAGTATGTGCCTACGACAAAGGTCACGTACCCCAGCAACGAGGTCTAAGTCTAAAGCTATGGCTGGGCATCAAGGAACGTGTGTCTGGGTGTGAGACGTATGGAATGGATTTGTTGGCCAAGTCGGAACCCTGGCTGGCAAGGGTAGAGATCAGCGAAAAGGTTGGCGGAGTTTGATATTGGTTAGTGTCGCTTCTTTTCGGAGTCCAAAGGAAAACATCGGGTTGAAATTGATGTACATGATGCACATGCATACGCTTGAACGGGAAAAAGGGTACAAAGTCAACCATACCGCACTTCAGCTGGAGTCATTCACGCCGACCAGGGATGCTGAATCGCGGGAGAGAGATGTGCGTGGGGCTATCGGTGAAGCAGGGGTTTGAGACGGTGCAGTCTCGAAGGGCCGCAGAGCCCCCCCACGTTGGCTCACACGAGACGGTGATGGGTGGATTTGACCCGGAGCTGGGGACGGATGGTTGTACTACCTGTAGACAATGGAGGGGAGACTAGAGCACGTGCTCAACCCCCGTAGTAGGACGAATAATGAAAGCCAAATTTCCACGACCCTTGCCCTGGATGGGACCCTTGCCGGCGACGCGCCGGCTCCGGCTGGGCGGCCATCAATTGTCTGGCGATTTGGCTCATTGTGGAGGGCACAAGTAAGCACCAGGATCTGGGACGGGCACACGTGCTCGCGTGCCTTGGAACTGGTGGTTTTCGTATTTTGCCGTAGTGGCGGGCCATGAGACTGGACGTGCTGGTTAACGGAGGCGGAGGTGGAGATTGGGACAGATGGAGGAGAACGAGGAGGTGGAGGACGAAGTGGAGAGAGGCTCTATTGTGGAGGCTGTGAGGGCCCGGATCATTCACTTGGCGATGTGGATAGATTGAAACGCAGATGCGTGGTCATACTGCACGACATGTGATGACGGGGTGAAAAGAGTAACTGATCATGCTGAGATGTTTCTAGCCTCTGAGGGCGTGCATCTTGGTAATGCCCGACTGGAAATGTGCTGACACGGCAGGGAAAACTCTATGGGAGTCTGAGTGGAGGAACTTGTTGAGCAGGCCCCATCGAAGTTGTAGTTTGCGTCTTTGTCGGTGATCGCTCTGGGAAAGTCGGGGTTGTCATGGGTCTGTGCGAGCCTTGGCTCTGCCAGGTTGGCCTGCTTTTATTTCGACGTCGGGGATAAGGATAACAGACCCCAAGGATACTGTGCCCCAATTGATATTTGTCGTCGTGTGCGCGCGTGAGGGCGAATGGTGGTGGATGCTGGTATGTGCTCGTGGCGAATTTGTGTGAGGCAACATATCTGCGGGAGAGATAACGAGATGAAGTTTGAGGATGGCGTTTTGGGAAGGAAGCTTGTGCTTTTTTAATTTTTTTTCTTTTTCCTTATTTCCATTTATTTACTTTAGTCTGCTTTTTTTTTTTATGCGCCCGAAGGAAGGAAGGAAGCAGTAGAATCTTCTCTAGGATCATTGAATAGGTCCCCAACAAACCCTAGTAGAATCACAGTCCCCAATTCTCCCCGTGTTGCTCCCCTCCACCTTGCCTCCGTCTCCATCGCCCTTGGCCGAATCGCCGCCAGCTCTGCCAAAGTCTCAGGTTCAAGCCAAGCTTTTTTGCATCTACGACCACCCCATGTCGCTCTTTCCCTCCTTGGGAGGCGCCCCCCCGGCAAGCCCACACCTGCCTTCAACGCCGCACCAGCGACCACATGGGCGAATGCCCCGCTCTGATTCGTCCGTGTCTTTGAACAACATCGGAGAGCACGCGACCATTTTCTCGATGATGCTTGGTCCAAAGCAAAGTCGCAGTTCCATGTTCCATGATCCATCCTCCCTGGGGCCTGCAAGCGCGGATTGGAGGAGCCCAAGGGCCAGAGCGGGTTTCTGTGAGCGAAACTCTCTTGCCATGAGGGGCAGATTGTGGCTTTTTCTCTCGTGGTTGGGGTTCCTCGGGGGGTCTTTTGGCTTTGGTCTGGCTTGTGTCTTGACGCTCACTCTCGCCCGTGCTCGTGCTCAAGCGTGCCCGTTGGGCTAATCGTCACTCGTTTTGCTGTTCTTTGTCCGGTTGTCCTCGTGCTCGTGCTTCTGGTTCCTATTCCATGCAAGAAAGTCGACAGCGGGTAGCTCGCCTCTCGCCTCTTCCTTTCCCTCCCTCTCTCTCTGTGTGCATGGTGTGCGTGTGTGTGCGTGTGCTTGTGCCCCCCTTCTTCTTCTGTCAAGCGTCTGTCGTTATTATTTATCTCCTCCGCACCCATCTGACACCCGCATTGCTGCTCTGTTCGGGGGGCGTGTGAAACCCAGTCCCAGAAGCAACAATCGAATTGACGGCCGGCTCATCTCCTCCGACTCGTCCGTTACTTCTTGGCCCTGTCCTCTCCGCCCCGTCCGCCCTATCGCATACTGACTTCTTCCTTTCACCTACTTGCTTCTGCCCTCGTGCTCCTGGGCCGTGCTTCTCTTGCTCGCGAGACCAGCCCAGCCTAGCCCGGGATAGACTATATTGGACAAGACCATACCCTGCCACCGACGATCGAGTCTACTGGGTCCTCCTCCCTCCTGTCACAAACCCTCTGTTCTTCTTGCGGCTCTTCATCTTCCTCTCCTTTTTCACACTTTGGATCCCTCAGATAATCGTGACCGCAGTTGAATCTCAATTGCGACCTCGAAGTGAGCCTTGGGTCTTTGGCAGCACAGCATCAACCCGCGCCGCCATCGCAGCCTATAACCCAGTCAATATCGACGCCGGTGACTGCGCATTTCTCGTATCGGGCTTCCCAAACCTTCTGCCACCCCGTCACATTCCCCAACACCACCACCGTCACCTGGGATTTTTTACTTCTCTCTGGAGATTGCTGGTCGGACTCACCCAAGTCGTGCTTGTTGACCCAACGAGAGCCGTGGCCTCTGAGACCTAGGCCCGTTATCTTGGGATTCACATCACTCCGTCTCACATCTCCGCAATCGCAAACATGCCGCAACCGGGTCTCCCACTTACACCAGGTTCTTCGTCTGACATCAAAGGCAAGGATGGTACACAACAACTTGCTTCTTTTCAGCTCTCATTTGAATTGCCACCACCAGCTCTCCACGACCCCTCCCGGATATCACCTTCGGGTTCTCGAGTCTCACCCACTGACACCAAACCGCATCCTCTTGCCACAGCCTCTCCAGCAGCAACATTCCCTATGCAGCCCGCTGAAACTGTGAAGGCTCGCCGGCGCTCCTCGGCTGCCAAAGAGGTCAAGGATAACACTTTTGCCCTGCCTCCACCACCCACTCGTTCCCGCAAGATTATTCAGATGAAGCCTCGAACTCAGGATGGAAATGCAGATGCCAGCAACAGCAAGGACGCAGCCAAGGGAACTGGCAAAACAACGGCGACAAAAGCATCCGCTTCAGCAGCTCCCAAGGGTGCCGCTGCAGCCGGCGCTAAGGCCGATGACACTGCGGCTGGAGCTAAGGGCAAGAAGAAGGAGCCAAGCGCAACCAGCGCAGCCGGCCGCAAAATCGCAAGAAAGACTGCTCATAGCCTGATTGAAAGGCGGAGGCGTAGCAAAATGAACGAAGAATTCGCAGTACTGAAGAGCATGATCCCGGCCTGCACTGGAGAGATGCATAAGCTGTCCATCTTACAGGTTTGTTGATTCTTCCTGGTGCTTGCCTGAAACATTCAGGATGACTAACATGGAACTTGTCCAACAAAACAGGCGTCGATTGAGTATGTGCGATATCTTGAAGACTGTGTGGCCAAGTTAAAAGCCCAGCAACAAGACGACAGCCAGACCCACCCCGAGTCCGGCCGTCAAACTCCAACGGCCCGTGATCGCTTGCCATCGATCCGCGAGTTCCACCCGACCTTCCGGCCCGATCCTACAGGCGACGGCGATGTCGACATGGAAGACTCGGAAGCCGAGTCTCCAACCATGCCTTACAATCAGGAAATCAACGCTCACCAGCCATCAGTCTCACCAGCTCTTCCGCCTCAAGACGCCATGTCTGCTCGCCACCAACAACACTCGTACTCGTCTGTATCGACGGATGCACGCCGTTATAGTTTCAGTGCCTCAGCCACCACATCACCTGCATTCGGCCCACAAGTCTTTGGTACAGCCTCCTATGCTCGCAGTGACGCTTCGGCCCCTGGGTCAACATTGACAAGCCCAGCCCTTGACCCGCAAAGTGAGCTTGACCAAGAAGCAATGGCTGCTTTGCTGATGCTGAATAATGATCGCCGCGGATCCAAGGGGCGGGGATTGTCAGTTCGTGACCTTTTGAGCACGTGAGCTTGCGGCGTTATGTTTATGGCATGATGTGCGCTTGAATTGGGATTTTGGAAACACTGAGGGCGCTTTGGAGTTTGGTAGCGAAGGCGCCCGGAGATGTTTAGGTCGGCGTCAACTACCCTGACAGGGCGCGCTGATACAGTATGGCTGCGATATCGTTCGATGCGCAGGACTCGTGCGGTTTGGGGACGTTGCATCCATCCATGGTCGCCAGCCGTTGTGTGTAATTCGGCAAGCTATTGCAAGGGCGGGACCGCGACCCGGTAAAACAAAACGGTTAATATTCCCTGGAGCCTACCATGTTCAGGGGACTAGTATATAATCTCAAATTTTAGAACGGGTGGTTGGCAATTGGGTATGGCGGGAGATGATATGGGATCATTAGAATGAGAAGATTTTCTCTTTGGGATATACGGAGTTTGAAGATGTGGGGGCGTCGTTTGATTTGGTCGCCATCAGGGCCATTTTTGTCACTTCATGTCCTCCACCGACACGGTGCTTACAGAGGTCCTTGCAACCGTACATAGTTGATTCTTGTTGTTTTTTTGGTATAGAAATGAGGGAAAAATGACGAGTCTCGGGGGTTTTTGACCAATATTCAAAATGTGATGCCGACTCTATCCTGTGCTTGAAATGATCGCCGAATTGAAAAAAAAGAGAATGTTTCAACTGACTACCAACTCCATCAACCTACTAATCACTCACGATGCATTAGACGTCGACTAATGTATTGCTTTTAGAGCAACGGTAGCATTGAGTTTCCACACCTTATTATGCAATTGAAAAAAAAGCCTCTCCATGATCACCATCCCACCATTGTGTTTTTTGCGGCCACCGTAAAGTCTCACCAGCCCAAGACGGGTTCCGTTCCACACCCCGGCCCTTCAAACGCCAACTTGCAACACGGCGTTCCCTTGTCCCGTATGCCAAGCCTGACTGCTCAGCCCAAAGGGATCCCCCGCAAACCATGATGTGGGAGGGCGCTTGATGAGATGGTCTGGGCGGCTTGCAAAACACGGAGTCGAGGGTAGAGAAAGGGAGAGACGACAAACCATCCATCCATCTTTTTGATCCTGCGAGCCCTCGTTTCACACTTGTCGCCCTCGCTTGCTGCCATAGACGGCGCCCGTTTCACCTCGCAGGCTCATCGTACGAGACTGCGAGGTTCTGGGATGATGCGTGCTTGGTGATGGTGTCTTTTGCTGCTGTGGCGAGGGTTGTTGAAGGGTTTTTCGCATTGCTTTTGGCTGCGCTTGTGATGAGGGGGCCGTGCTTTGAGAGAAAGGTGATATATAGATGGGCTTCAATGCCCGCTGTTGAAGTTGGAATTCGAATCAGTTCAAGCAGCACACAAACAGACTCACAGTCTATCCCCTTCTTCTCCCCCCTCTTCCTCTTCATTTCTTTGCGTGAGGCCTGGTGCCCGCCTTTACCTCAATTTATCCTAATTCCTTGTTCTTTTTCTTTAATACTATTTCCGTTCCTCTGCCAGCTGCGCCGGCGTGGATAATCTACTGTACAGCTCGTTCTGTCTCTGTGTTCCCAGCTTTCCCAATAGTCGGCCTGGGGAAAGCGATTTTGATAAAGCCGTCCCGCGTACACTCCCCAACTACTCCGGCCCCGAGCTCTCTAGACCTCCCTCCGAGACCGTTGGAGTTTCCGCCGGCGCTCCTCTTCCTCGTGTACTCCCGCTCAAGCCCGAGGGCTACGCTGTTCAGCCACCGCCCTATTATCCCGATCGTCGTCCCAGTCTCGAGGTCAAGCCACTCCGTCTCGTCCGAGCTTCTCGAAAACGCAAGCCTTCACCCCGTTCGCTACGAAAGGCCTCTCCGCCAAGCTACTACGAGAGCTACACGTGCTCCCTGTATCAATCAGTCACAACACTAAGCATTGAACCGCCAGGTCCTCCACCGACCTACCTCGAAACAATGGCTTCCCAACCTGTGATCCCCAAGGTCGGTACCGAGGTTTCCCCCGGGCCATTTCGCCCTACTCCTGCCAGCAAGAGCGGCAGTCCCCCTCGCGCTGTGGATGATGTCCTGGCTGACCTGCGCCGGCAGCTCGACGACTCGGCTTCGGATATGGGTTCCAGCGTCGACTCGCGGGGCCGCCGCCGCCGCCGTAACAACAAGCAGCTCGCCACCACTGGTGGCATCAAGACCGGTCCCGTCCTGCCCCGTTTGGCTGAAACAAAGCCCGTTCGCTTGCAGCTGGGATTGAATTTGGATGTCGAACTTGAGCTCAAGGCACGCCTCCAGGGCGATGTCTCCCTCACTCTACTGTAAGTTGTAGCGAAGAATGCACAATGAAGAACTTCAGGAGGATACTGATCGACACGCTAGTCAATAGAGTTGAGAAGAAGCAGACCACTCGCAAGTCTACAGAGTTGCGGCCAGACATGGCGGGAGAGGTATCTGCGGAAGAGCTCTTCTTCATGCGGCTGGGTACGTTGCATCTCCGCCAGAAGTGGCTGGAGAGAGAAGTGAGCGAGTCACTTACTGCGTCGGTCATGCTGGTCATTGGCGTGGCGGGGTTTGTTCTCGGGTTCATATCGAGCAGGCTTGTCAACTTGTAGATTTATTTGGGCCTGGTGACGATTTGGAATCCTTGGCGAGAATGGCGAATAGCGGTTACTGTCTTTTCATTACCATCATGCAATCGAATTCAAGTTCAAGATGGACAAGCTAGAATCTTATTTGTTCCTCGAATGCGTCCTCCATTGATTCAAATTATGTTTTGCCAGCAGGACAAAATGAATTTGAATATTGTAGCAAGCGAACTATACTGAAGCTGCCATTCTGTGTCGATATCACGTCTGAATAACATGGCTTTGCAATAATTCATGAAATTGTCAAATCATGGGCTCGTATTAACATTGATGTTCTATAGACCCGACCAGGTATCTGCTATTACATTAAATCTTACGATTTTAGTCTTTGACTTCCAGCAATGTCGTCCTGTGCATCCTTAACCAAGAAGCTGTTCAACATTAATATCAAACTCGACAATCGAGAAGCGGGCTGACTTACTTGTAGAACAAAATGGTAGGCCCGATGGTCATGAGATGCCATAAGCTGTGGGCATCAATAGAGTATCCCCAAGGGGGGAAATCAAACAATTCCATGCTCATGGCAAAAATTACCCATGCAACCACGAAACCGGGGTAGGCTGCCCAAGTGCGCCTCGACTTCCTGTATCTGTGAAAACTGAACCAGGACCAGAGGATGTTCTGAACGATGCCCGCGGCAACATTGGCAACCATATTGTAGGTATAGTCCCATCTGACTAGCTTGAGATATGAAACATGGCAAATGTATAGGGTGATACACAGCAATGTCCAGGCACGCAAGACAGAGCGGCGGCGCGGGGTGGGGTGGTCCAGATGGAACACACGAATTGGTGTGTAGTACATGCCGTAGAGAACATTGGCGCCTGCAGCAAAGTAGTCGAGCTCCTCGGTCAGACGAAAGTCGCGGGTGTGGAATATGGCGCTAAAGACCCATGAAGCAATTCCAACCCAGGCTAGCCAGATGTAAAACGGGCGCATTGTGTAAGAGGCCGGCATGTTGCGGCGCACCTTCTTGAGGCCATCCCAATGTGCCCACAGGTTACCGAGAGAAAAGAGGACACTGCACGGCTCCTGCATTCCCAGAAAGCGGTAAAATGGCCATTTCCCATGGAATTGAACGACCGGTTCGCCATAGGTGACGCGCTGACTGGTGACAATGTGTTGGCAGGCATAATCGCATTCGCTGGCGCAGTTCCAAAGGAGGAGGCGGTGGAGCAATGCTGTAAGATCACAGCTGTCAGCTTGAGGATACGTTGACAATGTGGTAGGGGTTTGGATTCGGCGACGTACGGATCGGGGTATGGTCTTTTCCAGGACCACAGTTTTCAGTTTGGCAGACCTGTTTGAGGAGGGTTGTCAGATGCGAGTGGTGAGCGGGCGGGCGGTCGAACATGGCTTACCTGGAGACAGTCGCGGAACGCAGGGAGGCGATCGCCAATGGAGGCCTGGGCTGTAGTAGCGAGAGCTAAGACGAGGACGGTCAGACAGAGGACCTGGGTCCACGGCCGTCCCCTCGGAGAAGCCATTGCAAGAGCATCGACCAAAGCGAAGGAAGCGAGCGGTGGGAGGAATATGGAAGCAAATCAGGAGAAGCGAATGTGCATCTTTGGAGATGTGGCTGCCGCCACTGGAGAGTGGGAAGCTGGTGCGCGGGACGCGATCTCGGCGCGCTGATTGGCCTGCACAGCGTCATCGGGCAATTGTTACAGTGTGTGTTGGGTACAAGCGAGAGTGTACCTGAGCCAAGCAACCCCCTCCCTCCAATTGAGCTGCAAGCTCCCCCGACCTAATTGATCCAGGGTGGTGTTGCTGCCACCCTAAGCAAATAGAGTCACTTAACACAGCTCTCTTCAATGATGTTAAACAAAAAAAGGAATTGGAAAAGAACAAAGTCATACAGTGATTTTTTAGATTAAAAAAAAACAATATTTTCTAACCAAAATGATGTGTACGTAAATATTCATTTCCATTTTTGCTTTCATTCAAATCCTTTGGCTTGATCGAAGATCCGGGGCACAGATGAGCGGCACCAGCTAGCCCAGGGGGGGTTTTTCGGGAGCCAGAGGGGTCCCGAGTCCGCAGTCCCGGAAGTGCAGAACATGAGGACACGAGAATTGCCCATTTTGAATCCCCGACTTACATCATTCCCAGAAATAAATCCCATGCACGGCATCATGATGATATATATTTCTGCGCCCGCACCTCATCTTGCCCTTAGCCTCCCTTCTGACTGCATCTCGCTCTCGGGTAAACAAAACATGGCACAGCAATGCAAATGGCTAAATAGAGAAGCCCAATGGACAAGTGGGCTACATAATAAGCCCGGCACTAACGAACAACACACAAGGTACCCGTTTCCCCCCTTGCGGCAGGATGAAGAGACTGTTCACTCAACTCGCCTTGTTCCCCACCAGCGCTGCCGGAGGCTGGCGGAGGTTTTGTGGGGAAGACTCCCAGCCTGCCAAACAGAGCATGTATGTCATTAACCACTGCATGCTCCGAGGTGGTTGGGCTTCGGCAACAGGAGCCCGCAGAGTCGGTGTGTTTACAAGTGGGATAGGTGTCGGGACTAAATCATATGAGAGGGCTGTTAAGATCAATGCGGCGCCCACCATCATCGTCAAGGGGTTTGTGTTCATGTGCCTAGCCGAACCCTCTGGACCTGCATCAACACCCAGCAAGGTTTGCATTTCCTCGGCCCCGGGCACCAGATATTCCATCTGGGACTCCAAGCCGCCGCTGACATTGTGTGGCTGCGTGCCTTGGGCGGCATCGGGCTGATTCTTGCTTCCTGCCCTGCTCCTGGGACGTCTGCATGCAGGAAAAATATTGCTCATTCTTCCTGAGAGCTTCAATGCCTGGCTGGCTGAGGGCAGTGTAAGCAAACAACCTGTCAGATTGGAATCTCGCTAGATGAGTTCTAGAGCATAACTATTTCTACAGTATGCTATCCTCTTTTTTGGCATGGACTCACATTAACGAATTTGCAGGCCGATCTTGGGGGGCTTTTTGCTTAGACCGCAGGCAAGGGGCCATCTTTGTTGCTCGGGCAACCCCGGATCCACTCCCTCGAAAATAACAAATGCTACACCAGGATTCGAACACACCCTCGCGCATGAACTCCATCTCTTGCAATCTGCTGTAATTCGGACCATGGGATCAATCGACGCGTAGTACATTTTATTCTTTACCCGACATCGACAACCGTCTCTCAACTCGACACTCGACAACAACGCGACACCGCCAGGCCGACAACAACAACAACATTAATGGCGTCGCCAACTCCGGTGCGACGCTCTTCGCAGCGTCAAGGCCTGCGACGACTCCCTTCCAGATCGGCCATGCCACACAGCGCCAGCCAGCAGTCTCTGTCGAGCGCTGCTGCGTCAGGCGCCCAACAACAACAGTTCCACGATGATAGCTCCGAGGACGAGATTCCCGTGCCCATGAAGCTGAGCGCGCTCACCAAGGCTATTCTTAACGATGGCGGCCCCGACCAAGCCGAGCGGCCTGCTTCGCCGCCTCGAACTCGACGACGCACAAGCGCTTTAAACGCGTCAATTTCTTCCACAAGCGAGAGCCGCAGACATCTCCGATCAGGAAGCGTGCAACCACAGGATGGAAAATCCTCGAGACCAAACAGCCCTCCCGCAAGCCGGGAGGCTAGCCCCGTAAGGAGACGAGTGGTTCGCCTCAGCAACACCCCCCAGAGCCTTAATCAGATGCGGCCCGTCAAGCGGCGGTCATCATCCATGTCTCGGTCGACACAGCGATCGCGACCGACAAGCCGCCCCGGCAGCCGGGATAAGTCTTCAGACGAGAGGCCTGAACCTCAGGCGGATGTCAATACCCCCCCGCATGCCGGGCGCGTGGTACGGATTGCTGCTGGATCTTCTGGAAACCGGAGCCGTGTCGGCTCCACTGGCCCATCATCAGGCCGATCCAACGTGGATCGGTCAATGATGGATAGATCTGCTGTTGAACCCGAAAATGAACAATATGATGAGCCACCAGCAACTGTCGCCCGTAACCCGCCACCTATCAGCCACGGCAGTGTATCGCGATATCCATCAACCGTAACCAAGCCGAGACCCGAGGACGTGAACCTCCAAAGCTCAATGAGAGTAAAGAGAGTCGGAAAGGGAAGTTTCCTCAGTGGACCTGCTCGCCGAGGCCGGCGGAGACAGAGCGAAGAGGAGGAAGGAAATGAGGGCGAACCTATTATGTCGAGCCAAGAACCTGAAAGCCAGTCCGCTGAGGAGCCTGCTTCGTACGTCGATGGCATTCGCAACTTCAATTCTGGCAGCCCAGTCAGTGGGAGCTCTGCGGCTAGAGGCCTGCACCGAAGACACCCTTCAAATATCGACTTGCGTCTGGGATCAGCGCGGCCATCTCCCCGTGAGGCTTCGCCGCGAGAACCTACTCCTGAGCCTGCTCCCGCACCAGAGGCGGCGCCGCAACCTGAACGTGAGGAGCAAGAGGAAGAGATTCATTACAGACTTCCTGCAGCTCGTCCCGAGATACCTTCCCGACGCGACCAAGAAAACAACCCACTAGCCAGTCTAAGACGGCCCAAGCCTCCGACTGAACTGCCTGTTGAGAAGCCTCCGATGCGTCCATCAAGCGCGGATATTGGTTCTCAGAGACCAGTCTCCCCTGATCGAAAGCCCCTCGCATCTGTGGCCCGCAATACGCCTCGTCGTCAAGCTCCTCCACCACCTCCCAAAATGTCCGTGGTTGAGGCGGCAACTAGCACTGCCGGAGCTGCCGCAACCACCCAGAAGCAAAAGCGCAATATTTTGAGGGTCAATGGCAAGCCATACACCCGAATGGACTGTCTTGGCCGAGGTGGTAGTGCCAAGGTCTACCGGGTTACTGCCGAGAATGGCAAGATGTTCGCTCTCAAGCGAGTAGCCCTAGACCATGTTGACGAAGCCACCTTCAAGGGTTACATGGGCGAAATTGACCTCCTCCAAAAGCTTAAGAACGCCGACCGTGTCATCAACTTATTTGACTATGAGTTGAACACGGAGAAGAAAGTGCTTACTTTGGTGAGTCTAGTCTGTTATAGACTGGAAGTTGTTTGCTAATTGAAAATAGATTATGGACATGGGTGAGCTGGACTTGGAGCGTCATCTGAGAAAGCGAATCGATTCAGGAAATGACAGATTTGACCCAGTCTTCGTGCGATATTACTGGAAAGAGATGGTCGAGTGTGTGCAGTCGATTCACGAATACGACGTCGTGCATTCGGATCTCAAACCCGCCAACTTCATCCTGGCCCAGGGCGAGTTGAAGCTGATTGATTTTGGTATTGCAAACGCCATTCAAACCGACGAGACTGTCAATGTCCACCGCGATACTCAGATTGGAACACCCAACTACATGTCGCCTGAGTCACTGATGGACACCAACAATGGCCATGGAGGACGAGCCCCTGGCCGCCCCAAGCTTGTGAAGCTTGGAAAACCTAGCGATGTCTGGTCGCTGGGTTGCATCCTATACCGCATGGTGTACGGCGATCCTCCATTCGCCCACATTGTCAACCAACTTTCTCGATGCCAGGCCATTATTAACTGGAACTATGATATTGAATTCCCCTCGCGTGGCATGGGCGGCGCCCCGGTCCCCCCCTCGCTGCTTCGCACGATGAAGCGATGCCTGAACCGTGATCAGCACATGCGCCCTACCTGCGACGAGCTCCTTCACGAGACAGATCCTTTCCTGTACCCTGCAGAGCTTACCGATAAGGCTCTCCCCATTGATGAGGAGCTGCTTGGTAGAATCATTCAGAGTGTCGTTACGAGATGTCGCGAGCGTATGCCCACTGAGGCGGAAAGCACGAGCGTTTGGCCACAGGCTTATTGGACCAGTGTCAAGAAAGCTATGGCTGGGAGGATGTAATTGTTGTACGGCACGATTTGTCATGAATGCACAAAAAAGAAACCGGAAGACACTGTTTTCCGATGTTTAAGACGTTATGATGGTTTTTATTTTCGAAATTCACTGGGATGGGGCATTTATAGCTTGGTGTTGGGAGTGTCATTCTTGTCTTTCATTGCGGAGCCTTTGCATCAGCCTATTTTTTGTATGAAGAGTTTTTTTTTTTTTTTTTCCTTTCAGATTCATTCACATTGTAATTGGATCGGACACAGAGTTGTCCAATTTTATGCTCGCGTTGTATAGCGAGTGCTTTAGTTCATAAAGATGTTTTCAGCGCCTCATACTATTTTTCTCAACTTGTGAATCGTCTCGTCGTTCAAGGGTTTTTTATTATTGTACAGCCAGCTCTAAGCTGGAAGGTGGTACAGTGTTTTTTTAGATTGACTGTTTTGTACACATTCATCAACATTTCCATCTTGAGATTTCTTCCACATCGGATCATTTCTCTTGGCCCTCGTATTCTGTCTAGGACGAGCTCTAGATATCCTCAGGACTGTTGATGTTGAGCTCCGAAATCCTTAGAATGGTGTATCGGTGCTTGCTCTTTGCCTGCTTCGCCCGTCTCTGCCTCCTCTTCTTCTTAATCTTGATGCGTAGTGGTTCCGACTCTACACCCAAAACGGTGGCACGACACTCAAACACACTCTCGTCAATGTGGGGTGCGCCCTTCATAGTAAAGTCTCGGCTACCAATGACGCTTGCACGGTTCAATCGGAGCACATCGCCGGGCTGTACACCGGGCATGCGGAATGGCAGGCGAATCTGGTCACCCTCTCGGACCAGGTAAGGGAAGCCGTGGATGTGGACAGTGATGTAGTGACCTGGCTGAGCGGCAAGAAGAGGCAGGAGGGTCTTGACGGAGTCGGAGACAGGCTGAGGGGGTGCAATTGGGTGGCTCTTCTTGAAGGCCAGTGGTCGGGGTTGGCTGTTGGTGGGATTGGCGGCATTCTTGACGTGGCGCTGAGCCACGGGCTCGACAATGGGTGGTGTGGTGTTGAATGCGCGGGCACGAATTGGCAGCGCAAAGGACGGGGTGAGGCGCGCACTGGGAGCTCGAAGCTCCAGTACGGAGCGGAAGAGTGCCCTGCTCATTTTTAGACCACAGTGCCGTCGGGGCGTGGGCACTAATTGCTGGTCAAGAGGTATAGCTATTGTGGTGAGGTTCTTGAAAAGTTCACCAAAGCCCGAATGCTTGGTCGGATAAGCGTAGCGCCGGCTCCGGCCAGTGTCGGGAGCTGCAGGCCGACTTTGGCAGGTATGGCCTGGCCAACGCCGACACCTCCAAGTTTTTTTTTTCTTGGTTGGAAGGTGAACACCCAACCCCCACCACCTAAAAAAACATCAACTTTTTAATCCTAAAGCCCGTTCTCCCCGGGCAACGCCGTAATCATGGTATGTACAAACTGATTCTTTCTCGATACCAAATAGCCAAGATTTTAACACCCTCCGTAGCCTCAGAATGAGTATATGGAGCGGTGGCGCAAGCTGCATGGTCGCCGCCTCGATCATGAGGAGCGAATGCGCAAGCGTACCGCCCGTGAGGGACACAAGGCTTCTCAGGATGCGCAGAACTTGCGAGGTCTCCGAGCCAAGCTTTACCAGAAGAAGCGCCATAATGAGAAGATCCAGATGAAGAAGGCCATCAAGGCACACGAGGAGCGCAACGTCAAGACTGCCGACGAGAATGACAACTCCACGCCCATGCCCTCTTACCTGCTTGACCGTTCGAACCCTTCAACTGCCAAGGCACTCAGCAGCGCCATCAAGAACAAGCGAGCCGAGAAGGCGGCCAAGTTTGCCGTTCCCCTGCCCAAGGTCCGAGGTATCAGCGAGGAGGAGATGTTCAAGGTTGTCAAGACTGGCAAGAAGATCCAGAAGAAGTCGTGGAAGCGAATGGTCACCAAGCCTACCTTTGTCGGACCCGACTTTACCCGACGCAACCCCAAGCACGAGCGATTCATCCGTCCCATGGGTCTCCGTTACAAGAAGGCCAACGTCACCCACCCCGAGCTGGGTGTCACGGTGCAGCTGCCCATTATCAGCGTCAAGAAGAACCCCCAGAACCCCATGTACACTCAGCTTGGTGTTTTGACCAAGGGTACCGTTATCGAAGTCAACGTCAGCGAGTTGGGTCTTGTTACGGCTGGTGGAAAGGTTGTCTGGGGTCGTTACGCCCAGATCACAAACAACCCCGAAAACGAGGGTTGCATCAACAGCGTTCTGCTTGTTTAATTGGGATACTTGTTCCAAACAAGGTTCCGCGGGTGATTTTGATATTGAGAATGCATGCAAAGGGCGTAAGGGCGTTTTTGGGTCAAGTTAAAAAAGAGGCTACGACATGTGCTTTCAAAAGGGTGGAAAGTCGACTGAAGATTCCCGGTTGCGATGAAGAAGACACACTCCGAGGCGATGGGCCTGCTTTTGCTTCCCAGGCGAGACAGAGATTGCGCTGGGGAATGGAGACGAGGAGGATGATGACGAAGGCAAGGCATAAATATACATCAAGTCTGTGTGACAGAGCGCAGCAATTAGGTAGAATACACTGCATTTTTTGAGTGCCAGCCAAGCCTTTCCTTGTTCCGATCTTTTGTTTACTGTTGAACCGTCCCTTCGCCACTGCCAATTTCTTCACTTCTATACTAGCCGCTTCACTGAAAAGTTGGCATTGGCAAGCTGAAAAAGGAGAGCACCTCCGACGGCAACTCCGGATCGACAGCCAACCTCAGGGACTCTCTCTGGAACGGGTCCTTTAAGCCGCCTTTTTCTTCACGACCGGGCCAATCATGACGGAGCAGCAGTGGCACAGGGCGGTAGTTACTAGTTGGCTAGTTTTTCGCTGGGCAGGCGCTCCAGGCCGTTAGTCCCTTAGCGGCTAAGGAGGGACCTTCGCAAAAGAGCCCCCGCCGAAATTTGGGCGGTCAAATTATTCTGCCCAAGACTAGGAAAATCCAAGCATTCGACTTTCTTTATCCGCCGCCCACCCAGAATCTCCTCGCGTTTCACCTCTTCTTTTTCCACTCCCCCTCCTGATTTCTCTTTCTGTTTCGGGTCTCGAGGCTAGATTTGCATTTAAAAAAAATTTGACAAGATGAGCGGCGACAAAATGGAGGTCGAGTTGGCCGAGGAGAAGTTGAAGTCCATGGCGCACAGCGAGCAGCATTACTTCAAGAGGTCGGTCCCTGCATAATTTTTTTTCCCCGAGTTATCAGATGTTAACTGGGCTTGCCGTACAGCTACGACCACCATGGTACGAATTATTTTCCTGTTTTTCGATAAACAGAGGGCCCCCGAAATGAAGTGTTTTGCTAACCGTGCTTGTGTTGTGCAAAGGCATCCACGAGGAGATGTTGGTATGTCTCTTTTTCTTCCCCTCCCCCGCAGCGCAGATGCATACGATGCACAGAGCCCCGCTGACAGCTTTGTTCGCAATGACAGAAAGATGAGGTCCGCACACGATCGTACATGAACGCCATCACCCAAAACCCGCACATTTTCAAGGACAAGGTCGTTCTCGATGTTGGCTGCGGTACTGCCATTCTCTCCATGTACGTTTGCGAAGAAATACTCCTTTTGACCTCCGTCGAGACCCCGCGGCACACAGCGCGAACCACTTAATCGCATGATGAGCAATGCCCCAAAAAGAAGAAGAAAAAAAGAAGAAATTCATCGCCTAATACCTCCTTTTCTCTATAGGTTCGCCGCCAGGGCTGGTGCCAAGCATGTTATCGGTGTCGACATGTCCACCATCATTTTCAAGGCCCGCGAGATTGTCGAGGTCAACGGACTGTCCGACAAGATCACCCTGCTCCAGGGCAAGATGGAGGAGGTCGAGCTCCCCTTCCCCAAGGTCGACATCATCATTTCCGAGTGGATGGGCTACTTCCTCCTCTACGAATCCATGCTCGACACCGTCCTCTACGCCCGTGACACCTACCTCGAGAAGGATGGTCTCATCTTCCCCGATAAGGCCACCATCTTCTTTGCTGGTATCGAGGATGGCGAGTACAAGGACGAGAAGATTGGCTGTGAGTGTCTTTTTGTGCCCTATACTTCCTGTTGTCATGTTCATTTGCTAACAAAAATCCATTCAAGTCTGGGATAACGTCTACGGCTTTAACTATACCCCCCTGAAGGCCACTGCTCTGTCTGAGCCCTTGGTCGATACTGTCGAGATGAAGGCTGTTGTGTCCGACCCTGTTTCCGTTCTCACACTCGACCTTTACACCTGCACTACTGCCGATTTGGCATTCCAGGTCCCCTTCGAACTCAGCTCTAGAAGGGACGACTTCATCCACGCCCTCGTGTCGTGGTTCGATATCGACTTCACTGCCTGCCACAAGCCCGTTCGTTTCTCAACTGGCCCCCACACCAAGTATACCCACTGGAAGCAGACCGTCTTCTACTTGGAGGATGTCCTCACCGTCCAGGCTGGTGAGAAGATTCAGCTGAACCTCGAGGTTAAGCCCAACGAGAAGAACAGGCGTGACCTTGACATCCGCGTCGCCTACGACTTCAAGCCTGAGGACCCCAAGCGCGCCTCCAAGGGCGACAGCAGCTACCGAATGTGCTAAGCGTTCTTTTCATGTTTTCCCAAACACGACGCTCTTAATGACGGAAACGAGAAATTGGGAGGGTCCATGCATGACATTCTGAAGACGAATAACAAAAAGTTTCACAGATGAAAGGGAGAGGGCGTCCGAGGGTATTTTTGTCTGAATGGGGACATTTGTACAAGGCGGCTGGCGTCTTTGCAACTTACGGACACGATGGGGATACTGTTTGCTACATAGATAAATCACGAGGGATAGTGGCTGGTTGACGACCCGTTATGAGTGATACCACAAAATCAGCACTCCGGAGCTACCTAGTCAATAGATCATTTTTCTTGAGAGATGAATGAAGAATATTCTAGCCAAGTGATTTCACCTACCCACGTTGTGATCGGTAGGATGCATTTATACAGAAATATTTTCATACAATTTCTCTTGACGAACGATTATGAATTTCACCAGAAACGGAGATCTACCAAGGAGAGAATGGATTCATCATCAAAGCAATAGCGATTTTTTCATTCATCATAAATTTGAGCCGAGAAGATGGCTCGTTCTAGCCTAGCTAGATAGGTTAGAAGGCCTCTGGTCCCTTCAGAGCCATTTCGTGACCTTCAAAACACTGTCGTTTTTAATTCGCTTTCATATGTCAAGAGCACACCTCAAGTTTTTGTCTAGGCAGGATTTTTTTCTTTTGTATATTTCCATCGTTTCCATCGTAAGACAGGGTCACATTGTTTAAGAGCCAAACTGCTTGACGATTTGGGCAACCTTGTTGGCCAGCTCATCGGCCTCGGTGCGAGAAGCAGCCTCAGCGTAGACACGGCAGGCATTCTCAGTGCCACTAGCACGGGCAAAAGAGCGGCCGTTGATGTACTTCTTGACAACTTGGTCAATCTCATCCTGAGCACCAGGGGGGTGGGTGAGGCGGCGCTCAGCATCAGTGGTCTGGAAGAGATCCTTGTCGCCGACCTCAACACGGACAAGGCGGTTGGGGAGGTCGTTGTAGGTGGTGGCCCAGTCCTTAAGGGACCATCCCTTGTGGGCGAGGATGACTTCCACCATGAGCATGTCAGAAAGGGCGTCACCAACGGTCTGGTTGATAAGGTCGCTAATGGCAGCGAGGGTGTCTAGGGCGTCCTTCTGGGCAGGAGACTGGGGCTCAGTCTTGGTGAAGAGACGGATAGCCTCCTGAGAGAAGACGACGGTACCGTGACCGTTGGCCTCGAAGTAGACACCGACGTCGAACTGGCAAGCAGCGTGGTGCAGATGCTTGACACCAGTAGGGGTGAAGACAACGGGAAGTCCGAGGTTCTTCTCAATGTAGTTGGTGCTGGCGCCGTTGGCATAGGCAGTCTGGACTACACCAATGCGGAGGTCGTTCTCAAGACCAGCAGCTCGGACGAGGTCACCAATGAAGACGGCGTTCAGGGAAGAGATACGATCACCGTCGAGCATGAAGAAGCCAGTGTCGGGGTCAACCCACCAGTAAATCAGGCGGTCAGCATCACCGTCGAAAGAGCAGGATCGGACACCGGCGGCGGGCTTGGGGTTGGGAGGGGCTCGCTGCTTGGTCTTGACAAAGTCGGCTCCAGACTGGAAGCGAGGTTGTTAGTAAATAAATAAACAAAGAAAAAAAAATTGCATTTAGGGGTTTGGCTGTTAACTTACATCGAGGTTGAGGACCTCAGGTCGGAGGACATCGTCGTTGACGACCTTGCAGTCAAAACCAGTGACATCCTTGGGGACAGTCTTGAGGAATTCAGTGAGCTTGGGGCCACCAACACCGTTGGCGCAGTCGACAATGAGCTGGCCCTGGACCTTTCTGTTGCGAAGAGCGCGCACAAAGGCGTCAGAGAGCTTCTCGTAGTAACCAGCCTCGCTGACCTTGCCGTAGGCCTTGGGGGTGCCTTCAGTGTTTACGCAGCGGGTCAGGTAGTGAAGCTGGGGGGTGGTGAGGATCTTGTAGTCGGTGTACTCGGTACCGGTGGCCTCGAGAGCATCAGCCAGAGAGGCAACGAGAGAGTGGCCCGAGGGACGAGTGTCACGGCCGTAGACGACACGGCCAGGGGAAGCAAGATCGATCTTGAGCTGGGCAGCAAGGGCCTTGTAGGTGTCGAGCAAGTCCTGGTCCGTGGGGCAGTTGACCAGCTTGGTAGCATAGGCCTCCCACTCCTGCTCCAGCATTTCGCCCATGGGGTCAACAATCTTGACACCATTATCGGCAGCCGGGTTGTGGCTAGCAGTCACCATGACACCGATGGCCTGGCCATTGAGCTTGCGGCTGCGCAGGCCTGAGAGCAGACCGACACGAAAGGCGACGCCGTCGAGCAGGTCAGCCTTCATGCGGAACCCCGCAGTGCCATACTTGTAGGCATGGTTGGCCACGATGGGATGCTTGGCGGAAGCGGCGAGAAATTTGTCGTCGGACATGATGGAGATACGCACACGCAGAAAAGGAGAAGATGGAAGTGTGGAGGGGATGAAGGTGTTGGCGATGGGACGGATCTTAGGAGCGAGCAGCGGGCGACATGAGGACAGACGGCGGCGGGGTAGAGGGGCAGCTATATCTGCTACAACCAGGGTGGTAGGTAGGTACTTGGCCGGGGTTGCATGGAGGCAACAATTCAAAGTACCCAGAGCTCGCTGGCCAGGTAACTTGCAGCTTTTGGCTCATGAGGCGGCGAAGCCTCCTTGCCCGGGCAATTGGGCCATGGCCTATGGCCAGCCGCAGTCAGCGGCCATCTCAGCGGGACTTGCGTATAAAAAGCACATTGCTGTTGCAGCTGGACGAAATTGGAACTAGATGGAACATGTTTACGCTTCGCTTCAGCCGCTAGTCGGCCATCTGCCGGCCCAAGCTGCGTCGTGGCTCCATGGCTCTTCTCACCGTTCTTATTCAACGCTGCAAGCCCGCTTTTCGACTCTCTTATTACGAGCTACATTGGTGGGCGCCATCCTTGCTCAGTGCCAAGCCCCGCTCTCATGAAGTAGTCTCCCAGCCTAGATGGCCTGGTAGCTTGCCTGGTTGCCGCCGGCCTGTTGTACTGCCGCACTTGGTCGCTAGAAGCAACCTGGATCAATCCCAGGTGGGAGCTAGAGCTGTACTGATTGGGCCAAGTCATGTCTCTATCACGTCAGCAGTCAAACAGGTTGGCGGCGTCCTATTCTTGGCTTAATACGAGCACTGCTGCCCCTCGTTCCGCCATGTTGCACGTGACTTCGTGTCAATTCGGCGAGGTCTATGCGAGGTCCATGCGAGTTCCAGGCGCGACCAGTTCGCGACGTGAGTCGGCCCCCTGCATGATGCACGCCTCTGCATTCTTGGACCAGCGTCTGCCGCAGTTTTGGTAATGGCTTCGGCTCCTTTTGAACCCCAGTCTGCAGCGCCATGGATGCTTCCGAGTCCGCCAACCCTCAGCTCCTTGCCTGGGTGAAGGAATGGCTGGACGTAGCCCGTGAGAGAAACTCCAAAGGAGTCACCGCGTACAGAAACGCCTACGAGTCTCTCAGAGCATGCCCTATCGCTTTCGAGCACCCTGCCCAGCTACAACAACTCAAGGGCTTCGGCCCAAAGCTTTGCGAGCGTCTCGAGGACAAGTTGAAAAAACACTGCCAAGAAAATGGACTTCCCATGCCCCCACATCCACAAGCCCGCAAGGCCTCAAACAGAGATCAAGACGGGGAAGAAGGGGCAGGAAACTCTTCAAAACCCGCCAAAAAGCCCCGAAAGACCAAAGCATACGTCCCCGCGTTTCGATCTGGGGCGTATGCCCTTGTTGTCGGGCTCTCGACCCAAGACGAGGATGCCACCGCTGGCATGACCAAGGCTGATTTAATTCAAGTTGCCCAACCACATTGCGACTCATCCTTTTCGGCTCCTAGTGACCCGACCAAGTTTTATACGGCCTGGAATTCGATGAAGACGCTTGTCCAAAAGGAACTCGTCTATGAACGTGGACGACCCTTGCGCAGATATGCCTTGACCGACGAGGGCTGGGAGGTTACGAAGCGAATCAAGGAGACGCCTCAGTGGCAGGCTAATAATGGCGAGAGTTCAAAACAACCCGCAGCCAATTCCACCACCACCACCACCACAAACACCACTGATGCCGCCCCTCAAATAAGGTCACGATCTCCCTCGACAGAAATCCAGGATGCCCCACAGGCCCCAACGTCGTCGTATCATGACCTCGTCTCAGATGGTCCGGAAGTTGAAGAAGGTGGCGGAATACCTACTTTCTCGCCCATAAGGCTACCGCCTGGCTCTTTTTCTGTTGAGTTACTGCTCGACGTTCGAGAAGTTCGAGCCAAGACTGATCGTGACTACATGCAAGAGGAACTTGCAAAGCAAGGGGTCAAGCCTGTCATGAGAAGCTTGGATCTAGGGGATGCCCAGTGGATTGCCAAGTGCCACGATTCAGCATTACTATCGAGACACGGCGCCGAGGGGGATGAGATTGTGCTTGATTGGATTGTCGAGCGAAAGCGACTCGATGATTTGATTAGCAGTATCAAGGACGGCAGATTTCACGAGCAAAAATTCCGTCTCAAACGCTCAGGAGCAAAAAAGGTTGTATACATTATTGAGGAAATTGCCATGGATCCGGCATCGATCCAAAGATACGACGAAGCAGTGCGATCGGCCATTGCTTCCACTCAGGTCGTCAATGGCTACTTTGTTAAGAGGACAACAAAGATGGACGAGACGATTAAATATCTTGCCCGAATGACGACAATGCTGAAACGAACATATGAAAGCAAAACCTTGTGTGTCATCCCCACCAAGGTGCTCACGGCACAGAACTATCTTCCTCTCTTGACACACCTGAGAGAAAAAGAGCCGACTACCGGATACTACATCACGTACCCGGCATTTTCTTCCCTGGCGTCAAAATCAGGGGCAATGACTCTTGGAGATGTATTTTTAAAAATGCTTATGACAATAAAGGGCGTTACTGGAGAACGAGCTCTTGAGATCCAGAAGAGGTGGAAAACCCCATACGATTTTGTCAAGGCTTATGAAGTGTGTGGAACAGGACAGCAGGGCACCAAGCGAAAGCACGACTTGGTGTTTAGCCAGACCAGCCATCTCGTCGGCCGCAAGAAATTTAGTAAAATCCTCAGTCAAAAAATTGCAGAGGTATGGGGGGATGTGTAACAATATCATTTAGAATAGTAGACGAGACACGATGCTCACGGTCAAAATGACAAAATAACATGTTCGACTATTTTTTTTTTTCTATGCCTTGCTTCCCTGTGACTTGGCAAGGATCCTTTCCACCATCTTCTCTAGGAGGGGAATTGAAGCATCGCCAGACTCGCCTCCGAGAATGCCCGCTAGGGACTTTTCGGCGTACTTGGCCATCATGTCCACCTCAATGTTGACCGTCTCGCCCTTCTTCTTGGCCGCCACCACGACACGCTCTTGGGTGTAGGCGATCAGCATCACCTCCCACCAGCCCTCGGTGTCGTTCACCTTGGTGACGGTCAAGCTGGTGCCGTCAATGGCAATGAAGCCCTTGTAGATGATGTAGCGCAGCATATCGCGCCTCGTGGGCTGGAAGCAGAAGGTCAGAGCATTTCCATCCTGCTCGACAGAGAGAATCTCAGCCGTGGTGTCAACGTGGCCCTGGACAAAGTGGCCGCCCATGCGGGTGTCGGCGCGGACGGCACGCTCCAGGTTGACCCGGCTGCCCTCGACGAGGGTGCCCAGGTTGGTGATTCGGAGCGTCTCCGGGGCCACGCCAATGGTGAAGGTCTCGGGCGTGAAGGAGGTGACGGTGAGACAGACACCGTTGATGGCGATGGAGTCGCCGTTGTGGCAGTCCGAGAGCAGCGCAGAGCCGGCGGGGATGGTGATGGTCAGAGAAGTTCCGCCGGTGGAGTCGTTGGTGTCCAGCGTGGACACGACTGGGTGAGAGAATGTGAGATCCGGTGAGTTTTATCAATTTGGCTTGGTGCAAGGCTCACCTCCAATCTCTTCAACGATTCCCGTAAACATGATGACTCTGAGCGGCACGCTGCTGTAAGCTGGACTTTTGCTGAAGCGCGGGGTTTCGGGCCAATAATGTGCGCAAGGCCAAACAAGTCTATGAGAAATCAACAAAGTAAGCCAACGTTCCAGGGGCCGGATTCCGAGGGTATATTCACAAGATGGAAAATTTTGGTGTCTCTAATGCTAGATTACAAATGCTCTGTCATGGCGCGGATGCTCTCGGCTGTGTGCATCAAAGCCATACTACGACTGTCTCTGTGGTTCATACTGCGGGGTATCATAACGAGCTATCCACCCCGCTGCAACCAATCCTGTCGCCGAACCTCGTCGTAGAAAAATTAATAAATAAACCATAAGTAGATAACTAAACTTAGGACTAAATAAACAATATGCGTTTATTTATTTATTTATTTATTTATGTATGTTTTTTACTGCAAGCACTGGGACTTGCCAACTCTGCCATCCCCCCAAGAATGTGAGCTGCGAAAGTGACATATCTGTACAGCTTCCCCCCTTCTGGTTCCCATGATTTGCCCACCTGAAAGGAATCAAGTTCTATGTACGATTGCAGCCACTCATGTATTTATCTCGTACAGACAAGTCCACCAAAATATCCCTTTGTGCGGTTACAGCCGCTACTGTCATCTTCATTCGAGGGACCACCGCCATCCTCAATAGAGGTATCGCCGTGAAGGTTAATAACTTGACCCATGTTGCGGAAAAGCTACATGGCTTTGGACAGCCTGGCGGTGCGTACCATTTGCTCGCCGCCCTCGTCGTTTTCAACCCGCAGGTTTTCATTAGCCTTTCCTTTGCCCTTTTTCTTGTCACTATCTAGTGCCATTTCGGGAGTGTGGGTAGGCTCGGGCTATAGCCACATTCACGTTGCTTCGTAGCTACTGTTTTTGTGATTATGACTTGTTGTTGTTCCTAGCTAGTCTAGCTACGCGTACAAACACCTTGGTAGCCTAGTTCACGTGACCACACAGGGCCACGCCGACTTGTGTTACCAACAGGGAGTGAGAACAATATCTCCGAAAATGATCAACCTAGACTTTTGCCGAGTGATCGCGACATTCAGCCGTTGAGGGTCAGCAGTAAAGCAGGGCCCTGTGGCTTCGGTGACGACTTGGGCGTAGAGGACAATCTTGGCTTCTTTCCCTTAGAAGCTGTCGACATTGGAGGCTTCGATGCCATTGAGATCAGCACCTGAGAGCTGCTCCTTGATATCTTGCAACTTGGCCTTGTAGGGGGCCAAGACTGCGAGATCCTTGGATTTGATAGCTGCGACGTTTGCAAGTAGATCGTCCTTTACGCCCAAGTTGTCACCGAAGCCACAGGCTGACTGAATGCTGTACTTTTTGACAACGTAGGACTCAAGATCTTTACCAACGTGTACAACATCTGGGTGTATGAGAAATGTTTTTCGATGTTTGGGTAAAACATTTGGATTGCAAAATCGAAATGTCCTGGCATCATTCGGTGCTGTGCGTACAAATGAAACACAGGCCATCCATCCTAGGTGAAAGCACCACGATAGTCAAGAAAATGTTCCTTCTTTAGTGAATCAATTGATCGGATCACCATTTGCGGACCTGGTTATCGCGGTCATCAATGTCAAGATGAGCTGTTTCTCATCGCCAAAGGCAATCGATATCCGTGGTGAATTGCCATATACGAGCAAGCCATCTGCACGAAACATGGCCGCTGCTTCATCGAAAATGACTGCTTTGGCCATAGTTGTGTTGTACTGCTTGTATGGCTTGGTATCCGACATGATGATAAACGTCGAGCGATGATCGACGTTATGTTTCAAGGGCTTCTGCTTTCGAGCGTATGTAAGCAGGAGTTCGGTAAGAATTGGCAACGGATTTCCCTACTGCTTGAACTCTCAGGTGGTCCTCAGCGACATCGGGAGCCGCCTGGCTCTTGGAGCTAGCATTTCGAAAAGAAGTGTTTTTCGCATCAAGATTCTCTTTGATTCGTTCTTGGTGCGGAATACTTGAGCAAACCCTTGGTAATTTGAACCGGGTCTGCATATTTATGGATTGGACGGAGTTTTCGTGATCCCTTTCAAACAACATAACAAGGAGGTGTGTGGGCTTGGGAGGGAGTGCAGCTAGTTAAGGGGCGGGAGTGTCCTCCGATTGTAACCCAAGGACTCGAAGCGTCCACTAAGAAGAATCAAGGGGCATCTTTAAAGACGGCCACTTGGAGTGATTCCAAATGAGGGCCTGTGATTTCTCTTCAGGAAAGAGTCGCGCAAAGCTTCTCGCAAGAGACACTGTGCTAGCTTCGCATCGGCCGGAAGTTCGCCGGTCCGAATGTAAGTCAGAACCCATTCGAAACGGGATTCCGCAGTCTCCGGCTGATTGAAGCCCCTGATGTTTCCATAATCGTCCAGGAACAAAATTTCCCAGTATTTTGTATCCTTTTCCTCAGATGTTTCTGGTCCATCACTGTCACCGAATACGGATCGATGGACATCCTGCATACGACGAACCAAGACTGCAAGATTAGATGTTTTGTACTGACCCATTATTAATGCTGGTCTGTGATTTCTCCGAAGTCTTTTTGGGCTAAATTCTTTTTCTGCACCGTGTTAGCCATTGGATCAATACACACTCGAAAGAAAAGAAAAACAAAAATAAATAAAATAAATAAAATAAATAAAATAAATAAAATAAATAAAATAAATAAAATAAATAAAATAAATAAAATAAATAAAATAAATAAAATAAATAAAATAAATAAAATAAATAAAATAAATAAAATAAATAAAATAAATAAAATAAATAAAATAAATAAAATAAATAAAATAAATAAAATAAATAAAATAAATAAAATAAATAAAATAAATAAAATAAATAAAATAAATAAAATAAATAAAATAAATAAAATAAATAAAATAAATAAAATAAATAAAATAAATAAAATAAATAAAATAAATAAAATAAATAAAATAAATAAAATAAATAAAATAAATAAAATAAATAAAATAAATAAAATAAATAAAATAAATAAAATAAATAAAATAAATAAAATAAATAAAATAAATAAAATAAATAAAATAAATAAAATAAATAAAATAAATAAAATAAATTTAGAACATAAAAGAAAAGGAAAGGAAAAACGGACAGTGCTAATGACAATAAACAAAAGGAAGCTTGTGCTTGCAACTTACCCATCAGATTTGAGGATGAATTCGGAGAAGTCCAGGTCGAAAGTATCAGAACTCGCAGTTTTTGGACTCAGAAAATCGACCAAGAAAGATAAATTCACCGATATTTGTGAGAATGCCAGTCAGGCCGATAGTCCCAGATGGGTTCACTGTCGTTGACCCAGCCGTCAACTTCAGCACCGAACCTAAGAACGGCAAGCCAAAGTCACACATATATAGTGTATCTTCCACCAAAAAAAAAAAAAATCAGTGTCGTCTTGTGGGAGCTTGGTTGTGATTTCGAGGTCTGTAGGAATTTGCATGTTGCCCGATGAAACTTGACGCCAAGAGAAAACCTTGATATCGGAGTCACGCGAAATCTTCAGTCTCATTTCGAGAAGAGTCTGGTAGCTGGTATGGGAACCTTGACTAAAGTTAGACTAACTGGTCAGTCATAAAAGCCTCTATCTCCGATCAGTCTTTAAATCTTACCTGAAGAGCGCAAGGTCCCGACCGCCGAGATCTTGGGTTCCGAGGAACCAGAACAAGAAGGCGCGGAGTCTGGAGACCTAGGCGGTGTCTCGGGCGTTGGTAGAACGAGGAGAGCAAGACTTTCCATTCCAGCTGTGAGAGCTGATGTTACACTTGAATTTCTGGCTTCCTCCTGCTCCAATCGCTTGTCTCTCGCTTCCGGGGACGCGATGAAATGACTTGCAAGGAGAAGCCGATACCATGATGTGGTGGCAAGTGGTTGAAAGTGTTCTCATGAATAATAAGGGAAGGCAGCGGGGAAACGTGCGATGTGAAGAAGACGAGAGATTGGTGATGAAAGAAGAAAAAAAGGCCAAAAAAAAATTGATGTTCAAGAACCAAATAAATAGTCACCCGACTTTGTTTGTGTGTAACCGTTAAAGGTCAAAACAACTTACGTGTTTCCCCGACATCAAACCATCCTGGCCCAGGGAACACAATAGTGAATCACTGCATGAGCAGCCAAACGTTTGTCAATGCGCACGGTGGCTGGGCTGTTCAGGGTGTGTGAATCATCTCAAAAATTTTCATCTAATGTTTGTGGTGCGTTCACTACGAAAAATGTCATCGTCATGGTGGTGCATACATTTTTTGCATCCTGATGAATCCATGTGCCTACTTTTGTTCCGCTTCTTACACAAAGACACGACGGTGTTTTGTGATCATCTTTCAGCTGCCCGCAAGGTGACTCAGTGGTTATACTTTAAATCATAGAGGCAAGATAACAATGTAAATAATGGATGATTCACAGACAAACCCGTATCTGAATTGTGCGAGTGACAACAGCTGTCGACATTATGAGGGTTTAGGGGTGCCATGAAAAACTTGCACGGTATTGACTCGAGGGTTCCGGTTTTGAATTTGTCACGTGGCTGGTACCCTCTCAAAGAAGATCACAAATTCTTGTTCATTGTTGAAGATGGATGTGTGAGAAATATCGAGGAGATCCCGGAACTATGCATTATCGCTGTCGGGAAAGGCGAGGTAATGGTCCATGGGGAGGACGTATGAGCTAGACGGCAAGTGCAATATTTACTTGGCTAATTCGTGTGCACTGGTGGGCAGCTGTTTGCTTAAATAGCGGTTCACCACTCGATTCCCTGATTTTCCCCTCCTTCTTGCTCCGTCGCTTTGGCACCATGCCAGGCTGATCCAACAACCAAGTTCCCTTAAGGCGGCTATGATACCAAGATCACCGATCTGCCGGAAGATGCTTACGAGGTCTTCAAACATCGCCTGTGCAAACACAAAGACAGGAGTAGCTTCCGCATCATCAATTTAAAGCTCAATGATGGCAGTGGGCTAAATGTGAGCGGGTTCGGCTTGCCGTTTCATGGTGCCGGCAGTGAAGTCAATGGCTGGGTTAATGATGATAAACCTATCTATGGTGTTATCAATCTAACTAATCTCCTTGGGAATGTGAAAGAATTTTCTTTTCTTGTTCGAACCTTGAATGAATCCTAAATAAACTGATTTCTTAATACCTCTGATCTGGATTTCTCCGACTTCACCTTCGGATATCATGGGTAAGTTGCGGACAAATTTTCTTTATTTATTTTCTTCTTTTTATTTATTTATTTGCATTTTATTTTTATTTATTTTATTTATCTTTGTTTTTTTTTTCTTGAGCGCTTTTTCATTTCTTGTCTAACAAACAATAACGTAGAAAACGACCCAATCTGAAAATGTGGTCCAAAAGCATCGAGAGAAATCGTGGGCCTTCTTTTGGACTTATGTTAAAGTTTGACAGCGCTTAACTTCGCAACATGGCTCTTTGCCGTCTCCATGTCCAAGATAGCTTGGATCATAACTCGAGGATGGCATCTGCAATGCGGGCACCTGGAATGGCACCACATGCTTGTGACTGGAGTGGTAACTACCACAAGAGACCAATATAGCCTCAGCACATCTCGTACAGACGCTTTCCCTGCGCAGAATGCTAGTGCAATCGTTCTGTGTCCCAGCCTAGCTCCTTGGCCATGGCAGTGATATCAGCGTTGGAGAGTCGGGTAAGATCCTTAGGTCGCTTGAATAGGAGCTCCTGGTAGAGTCTGAACTGAAAAAAGCCGCTTCTTGTACTTGCTGCTAAACGATAGCTGTCGCTGGTTGGCGATATTTGTCATGAGGGATGCGACGCGTTACTCGACGGTGCAGTTTTCATCTTGCCATTGCTGGATTGTGGGTTGAGAATCGTTCTCCCGTTCTGCTTGGAGAAGTAGAGTGATCTGGCCCAGAGATCGAGGGCTTCGCATTTCCGCCACGGGGGGAGTGAAGCGCGGATCTAGAAGAAGGAGCATGTCCGATGTTGCTGGCATCTTTGCGTGGTTGTCGTGCTGGCGAAACGCCTCCTTTGCCAGGGCCAAACCAAGTTCGTCATTTCCAACATCATCGGTATCTGATGTATGATTTGACGGATTAAGAAGTTTCTCGATCGGATCAGAGTCGAGCCGTGAGTCCATATCGTAGGGTAGTTGTCGTCGTCGGCTGTCGCTTGCAATGCCTGGGGAGTCTTGTTTCTGCTGTCCGCTGTTGCCCGCATCCCCACGCCCGGGAGCTTGCCCGCTCCTCTCCGCGGAGGAATCCCCGTGAGCAGTACCGTTTCTGCTGACGTGATGGGTGGTTTGGTCTCCGCCGTGGCTGCCTCTGTTGTCTCGAGCCTGACTGTCCCCGTCGCCTTTGTGCCTCTGTTCTCCCTGCAGCTCTTGCTCGTCTTGCTGCTCCTCCTCCTCGTCTTCTTGCTCTCCCTCGCTCATCTCCGACGATGGTACCATGGCTGGAGTTTTGGGTGGCTTGCATCGTTTCTTACGTGGTTTCGCGGGCTCTGGGCTATTATGTCTTGTGTTCCTTTTGTGGTAATTTGACAAGTCGTAAATGATAGTGTCTTGTTTATTGCCATGCGTATCTGCAGATTGAAGATTGCTATCAATATCGGAAACATTGGGGTCCGATGTAGTCTTCTGGGGCTCGAGACTCCGTAGACGTTCAACTTCTTTCATCACTTGCTGGGCCAGATGGAATATTCTGGTTCGGATGTCGCGTTGGCCGTCAGGATCAGATTAGATGTGGTGGTTTGCTGGTGCGCCAGGGGGCCAACTATCCCAGCCAACATTTCGGAGGTCGTCTAACAAGGATTGGGCACCGGTGATGGTGGCTTGGGCTTCTCTTGTAGACTGTGTTTGAGGCTGTGGATCTGCTGCGTAGTTGGTTATCAGCTGCTCGGGGGTGGGCCTGTCGGTGTGCGCGAGGTGCAGCTTAAACTTACTTGGGGGAGGCATTCGGACATGCAAAGCGACTAACAATGTTCGTCAGAGATGGGCGCAATTGTCGGCGAATCGAGCAGTGGCATGTGGAGGTGTGTCGTGAAACAGTTTGACCTGGAGGGGAGAGGGAGGTGCTGGCTGAGACTTAAAGGTGGCAGGAGCTCCATTCTCAATTGCAAGGCGTGATTGAACATGAGCCTGAGGCTAAAGGTCCAGAGGATTAGGGTGCGCAACCAAGAACAAACAACTCGAGATCATATCGGAAAACCGCCACCCAGCTCTGATTTAGAAGATTAGACAGGGAAATGGGAACGATTACGTTGTTCTGGTGGAGCGAAAAGGATATGTGGTAAGTTCCGTTCATCATTCTTTTTCCTTGACGATGTGACTAATTTAATATAGCCACTGTCAAATGACTCTGCTCTCGCCCGCTCCATTAGGAAACCTGGAGCCCCGTTACAATTGAGAGTGTTTCCAACCCGAGAAACCACCGACGAGAATTTTGTGACCTGCACCTCATTTTGGTCCACTTCCTACTTGGGCCGCCCGACTTTTTCTGCGACCAATTGGACGGAATAATCCTCCTCCTAAGAAGATTCAGTTTCAATACTGTCGGAAACATCTTCACACCAGTCCTGAATCCTTTGATGAAGCAAGTCAGCATCGTCTCCCTCCGATGGATCAGGGAGCTGTGGTAGATCTGCAGCACCCACAATTGCTGCAGCACATATAATTGCCCACTGAATGTCAACACCATCTTCATTTTGTCAATGAATCATGTTGGGCGCGTGACAGTAAGAATGGAGCCAGAAATCAAGTGATGGCCTGTTTTGAAGTTGGTTATACCAATGCTGTCCATGTCTTTGCACATCCCGCAACCGGGATCGCAATCGTGACACTTTTCACCACATTTGTGCTTGATTTCGGATAGGAGGTCCTTTAAACGATCCTTTGATCACAGAGTCGGAACTCGGGTTTCCGCCTGGCTTCGGTATGAATATTGTGTGCCCTGAATCTAAGCTGGAGCTTGACTTCAGACAGTCCCCCGTCGAGTTTTATGAATCCTTTCCATTTGAGCGCGAAGATCTTTCGTTCCCAGTGCGTCCGTTTCCACAACAGCCAGGCGACCTTTTTCTAAAGAGTAATTTTGCTGAAGTCTGGTGGTTAGCAACTTTCTCGGGGTACATCTGATTGGTAAGCACTCACCCACCGTAGGTACGTCTATGAGAGAGGAGAAAACGAAGTTTCGTTAGACTTAAACGCGCCATAGTGCTTTCCTGATGCAAGAGCAAGTAGTGGTTGGTGGTCGAAGGGCAGCCGTACGTGCAGACTGATGGAGGGGAACAGAGAGTCATCTAAGTGGAAGAAGAATGAGGTCAAAAACCATCCAAACCAAATAAAGAAGACATTTTAAGTATGGTCGTGTGAGCCAGGGGAAATTAAATAAGTTATTATACCCAAACCAGACTACAAAGTAGCACACAACTCTGGCAAGGGCTGAGGGGGCGCTGTGCCTGCGCGGTCCTCGTTCTCTCCCATAATTTACTTATGGGCGAGTGTCACTGCTATGCTAAAAGGCACTATAGCAGTCATGTTGTGATTTTTTGTGATCGGGGCAAGGGTTGGGAGAGGAATGAAAAAATGATTGATGAACTTAGCTTGTTGGCTTGATGAGGGCTTCTGGAGGCAGAGGCCCAATCTCAGTGCCCCCCCAGGATCGAAAATGATCACAATCCCGCCCTATACCCCCAAGTAATATGTCGGTCCGCTACGAATGTAAGATGGCGAGAAGTCAAATCCTCACCATTCTCCTCCTAGCCTAGTATGGAAGTGAAGAGCTACCGGCCAGTTAGCTTAGGCACATGTTTCTATGCGAACTTGGTTAAGAAAAGACGAGCGTGCAGTTTATATGCCGTGACGCAATAGACAGCCAGGGGGCTAGCAGTTTTCGTGGTTGAAGAAATACATAGGAGAGAGGAATCTAAAAGGAAATCTGACGCAAGAATGTGGTTTCAGAGCAAAGAAACAAGATGGGAGAGGGGTGGTTCGCAAACGAATTGAAATCCAAATCGTGCGAGTGACAGTGTCAGTGGCCAGCGGCCATCAGCCAGCTGCCAGTTGCCAACACTGCAAGAGCTTGAGGATCTCAGTTTTGACCTTATTGCGTGGTTCTCGGCTAGTTTGTATGCACTGATGGCCAGCTATTTGCTGATATAAAAAGCTCACCACCCAGCTTCCCAATTTTTTTCTCTTCTCCTTCTTGCATTGTCGCTTTGGCACGGTGCCGGGCTTCATTCAACAGCCTCCTTGCCTTGGCTTATGCCGGGCTTTATTCAAAAACCTCATTGCTCTGGCACCAAGCCGGGCTTCCTTCAACAACCCCATTTCCATGGCTTATGCCATGGTTCCCTCTTCAAAACCCCCCTTGCCTTGGCACAATGCCGGGCTTCCTTCAACAACCCCATTTCCTTGGCTTATTTCAGGGCTAATGCGATACCCTTTCATATTTCTGGCACGATTCCGGGCTTCATTCAACAGCCTCTTCGCCCTGGCTTATGCCGCGGCTCTTTTTGCAAAAATCTTATTGCTCTGGCACACGCCGAGCCAATCCGACAAACCCTCATTTCTTTGGTACATGTCGAGCTGATTCGACCCCCCTATAACCTTGGCACGATACCCAGCTTCACACAACCTCATAGCTCCGGTACACACTGGGCTTGATTCAACCACCTCATCTCCCTGGCTTATGCCACGGCTGCTTCTACAAACCCTCATTGCTTTGGTGCATGCCTCATTCAGCAACCCACCTCCCTAGCTTATGCCAAGGTTCGTCTACAAAAGAAAATCATCGTTTTCGCTTGATTCTGGACAAACATGTGAGTTTTTAGCCCTATCGGCTGGTGGCAGCCGTTGACGCACACACGCAAATTCAGATGCTTATTTATTTAGTTCCTGATTATCCCCGGTTGAGTTGTTCTCCTTCTTCACCAACCTACCTTACGCATCCTTCTCTTATCTTTCCTGATTTCTTTTCGAAAGCGCTTTTCAACCCTTTTCAAGCGTCATGGGTTCCTCTTCCCCCACTCACTGGGACATTGTCATGTCCCTGAAAGCGAAGATTGAAGAGGAAGCCAAGCACGACATTCTAGCGCAAGCTCTCGCGGAGAAGTTACATCTTGACTCCGTGGGGCCAGAGATTCCTCCTCCAACTCCTTTGAACAAAATACCAATCACCAACCTCTTTGATGGTATTGATGATGTCGTCAAAAATCGCTGCATCAGCTTTCTCTATCCTTTTGATTAAAGCGTGTCGAAACGTACTTTTCTGAACTTTATCTCGGCTTCGGATTCGTTTCTGCATTTGCTGGTAGTGGAAAGTCCCACCTTGCTGCCGTTACCGTTACGTTGATGTGCAACAAGAAAGACATCAACCATGTCATTGCCTGCGCACCATCTAGTAGTGCAGCAGATAAAATTGCAAACAGAATCACCTCTGTTACACGTAAGATCCTCGCCCCCTTGGTTGGCACTGGCAGCCACATTTCATACCCCGCGGTCATACGTGGTTACGCTCCCAACACAGAGTTGGAAAAACGTCTCGCATACATTGAAGGATCTCCGCCCAACGAAGACGATGACACTTGGGCTTCGCCATGGAGAATGAACCTATCCCTTTGTCAGTGGACTCTTCGAGTCCTTGGGTTTCAATCCAAGGAGACACCTCCCCTCACTCCTGGCGAGCCAGAGTCTCTGCTACGACTACACGGTGATCTCATGACTCTGCGCGACCCTGATGCAGTCGCACGACTTGAGGCAGAGCATCAGAGTAAGCTAGACAAGGGATTGGAGACGCGAAAGCAATCCTTTCCATTCCATAAGTATGCCAACCTTGTTCATATTGCAAACGAATCGCCCGGGCATTCTCAATACTCGCGTACTGGCAAGCAGAACTCGATCCAGAAAGACCTCGAGCGTCTCATGAAGGAGGTTGTTTTGCGTGCTTCGGTAGTTGTAACCACACCTATACTATCTGATACCATGCCATACGAGCAGTATAACAAAACTATGGCTGGAGGAGTGGTCTTTTATGACGCTGGAGCCATGTTCCGTGCGGATGCCCTGCTTACCATGGGAAATGCACCACGTCTGTCGGTTGCCTTTGGAGACGATCGACAGCTGGGGCCAACTTTAATGACGGCAATGACCAAAGATAGCAACGGGTTCCCAGTCAATCGATTTGCTGAAGAGGCAAAAATCTCCTGGTTGACTGAGTGGTTTCACATTGGATGGCCTATCTTTCACTTGTACACACAGCACCGAATGATGTCAGGGCAGTTTGACTTTGCTTTGGAAACGTTTTACCCTCATATGAAACGGTATTTTTCATATGCCAGCGATCTCAGTCAAGATATTACCCGTCTTGGCAAAGATATTGAAGATTACACCATTAGCAAGTACGGTATTCGATCAGCCGCCCCGGAGAAATACCTTCCGATCTTCGTCAATTGCCAAGACTGTCCTTGTGAGACAAATACCTCCGGCTCTCGTGTGAATCGCCGTGAGGTTGATGTCATGGCCAAGTTTATCATCGACCTGATTTCAAATGTTGGCATGGTCGAAACCAAGGATATTGCAGTCTTGACCCCGTACAACGCTAATCTTCTTGAGATCAAGCAGCGATTCTCACAAGATATCCATCTCAAGGACATCCAAATATCCACCGTTGACAGTTTCCGGTACAAAGAAGCCAAAATCGTCTTTTGCTCCCTTGCCGCCACCAGGGACACCGGGCCGGGCTTCACCGCCGACCCCCTGCGGTTGAGCATTTTGTTAACCGGGCACCAGTGTGCCATGTTTCTGTTTGGAGATATTAATATCAACGCACGCAGTCGCGTAAAAGTTGGGTTGTCTAAAGTTCTAGGACTTTTCAGCCGCGCTGGTCGGGTAATTGATCTTTATGGCGATGAATCGATCGGGGGGGGCAACGATTGTGATGATAGGCTGTTTGACATGGGAGGGTTGTAGGAGGGCTTGTAGGCATGTTGGGATCAATAGCAGACAGAAAAGAAGATTCACGATAACGGATGGTTTATCTTACCAGTATGTGCGTATGCTATGCCTTGATGTGCCTGAAGCCGTGGACCGTTCGTCAGGATTGCAAAGCACTCTGTGGGTAGCACCTGCTACCCCAGGTTCGGCATAACTAAAAGAAAAAAATCCTTCACCTAATATTAAGTTAAATTAATTCTTCTAGGGGCATAAATTCGCACCGCATTGTCAAGTTGGACTAAGCTTTTGGCTTTATTGACAATCACAAAATCCATATTGAGAGCGACAAGTCTGCCGACTTGGAAAATTCATTTCTTGCCCAACGCTGCACTACAGCCAGAAAACTTATTAAGAAAAAATATAAATAAAGAAATAAGAATAACAATAAATAATATAAGTTATTTATTATTATTTAGTCATTTAGTTATTTATTTATTTTGTCCGATTTCCCTAGAGTCTATAACGCAGGCTCCCTCATGTTAAGGGAAAGCTCTCAGTCAGTAAAAATTTGAACCAAAAGGTAGGAGGTCCTAGGCTAAATAACCCAACTTAATTCTATTTATGATAATATATTTCTAGGTTGATTCCAGGGAGGGCTGCACGGACAAATCATAGAACGACGAGGCTCTGAGCAAGCTCTTTTGGAACGGAACGTCATCCCAAGAACTTAGCTGCAGCCAATTCTAATCGTCTGATTTAAACCATCTCGACACAGCCTTTTTGTCGTATACTACGAAGAAATGAATGCAAATTTCAGGTCCTTACATCAAGTGATGGTGTCACAAAAGAGAGTCTGCCGGATTATGCCGGGCGGTGAATCGACAACGCTAAGCCTATTGTAGCAACACCCCGCCACCATGGAGGAATCATCCTCCACATGCCATCAGGTTAGGTGAGAGAACTGAGAGGTGAAACTAGCATCGGGTCATCATAGTTAAAAGTTCCCGTGAAGAATACCCAGCCGCACATCATGGGGCGTGAAGACCAGGTCGAAGAGCGCGAAGTGCTCGAGTCCATCTTCCCAGATGAGATTACAGGTACATGCTCGGAAATATGGGTTGGTTGATATGTCTCTTTTTCCAACTAACCCTTGGCCATAGATGTATCAGAAACGGAATACAGGGTATCAATCGCACTAGATATCCCAGATGAAGAAGAGCAGGAACCTCCAACTATGCTCCTCCAAGTGCGATATCCGGAGGACTATCCTGACAAGGCCCCTCACCTCGACATCCTCGCGCCAGCCAATGCCGTTTCACACGAGCACTTCAGCGTCTCTGACGACCGCGAGCAGCTCTTGGCCAGCATCCAAGAGACTATCGAGGAGAACCTTGGTATGGCCATGGTATTTACCATAGTTTCGGCCCTGAAGGAGGCGGCAGAGCAGCTTGTCCAAGATCGCAAGGACGCTGCTGCAAAGGCCCACGAAGAGGCCGTCTTGGCTGCTGAGCGCGAGGAGAATAAGAAGTTCCACGGCACCCCCGTCAACCCCGAGACATTCCTCAAGTGGCGCGAGGACTTCATCAAGGAGATGGAGGAGAAGCGCCAGCGCGAAGAGGAGGAGCGTCTCGCCGAACTCAAGAAGGCCAGGATCAAGGAGCCCGTCAGGCTCACGGGCAAGCAGCTCTGGCAGCAGGGTCTGGCAGGCAAGGGTGACGAGGAGGATGATGACGTTCCCGTGGAAGGCGTCGAGAAGCTCAAAGTGGAGGCGGCTTGAAAAAAAGCAGAGACGGACGGGCCGAGACGCGGCGGGGAATGCATTACTTTTGGAGTTGGGGGACCTTTTGTATGGGAATTCATGGTGTTGGGTGGTAGCCTACGATTGCAATGATGGCTAACTACCCAAACGAGAGAGTCAAATGTCCAGGGCTCACTCTGTTTAAAAAACAAAGGGGGGAACAAGACAGTCCTCCAAGCTTTTTTGCCCACGAAATGTTCTTGGGTATATAGATCTTCAGGGACTTGATCCCGCAAAATATCCACTACGCTATTTTATTGGGATCCAAATCCCTTCCTCCTTCCAGACATGCCGAATAATCTACCTAAAAACGCCGTTTAAATGCCCATGCTCCTTTTCTTTTTGTCCGTATCAACCAGAGCCTCCCCGCCTTCTGAAGAAGCGACAAGACATATGGGTCTAGCCTTGCATCTCCTCGTCCTCGTCACCCTCCTCCTCGCTGTCATCATCCCACTCTTCCTCTTCACCTTCAGCCGGTGCACCAATCTCCTTGTTGATGCTGGCCATGAGCTCTTGTGCGTGCTCGCCTAGTCGCTCATCTTCATAGTCCTGCAGCTCGTATAGCTTGAGACACTGGGTGAGCCACTGACGCGCCGACTTCCATGTAGCCTTCCACTCATCACCCCCAGTACCGTTTTGCTGCTGTGAGGTTGCAGCGCGAATCTTCTCACCGGCAATGTAGAGGCCCCAGCCACCAAGGTACCAAGCCTCCACGCTGGTGTCGTCATCAGTAATGAGGCGCTCAAGAACCTGCAAGGCTTCTTCGTTCATCTCAGTCTCCAGCAGTAGGCGAGCCAGGCCGATGCGTGTCGGGAATTCGGGAATATCAGGGTGGTTGTCGGGCAGATCCTGCCAGAGCTCGAGGCTGCGCTTGAGAGCAGTACGGGCCTCATCGGTGCGCTCTTGGGAGATTCGTACGTTGGCAACTGTCTGCCAGGTCTCAGGAGACTGGGGGGCGATAAGCATGGCCTCGGTGACGAGGGCCTCGCAGCGTTGCTCGGCGTCATTCTCCCACGACAGATCAGTCATGTAGACTTCAGTGACGGCACATAGGACACCTCCAAGCTTCTGCTGCTTCTCGTCGAGAGTAGTCTGTTGCTCGGTGTTTCTGGAAGAAATATCGGATAGAGCCTGGATCTGTTTTCGGAGAGCAGTAGCACCACGCTCAAACCAGGTGACGCTGTCCTGGCCTCCATCTTCACTGAGCTGAGCGAGAAGGAGAAATTTTTCTGGGCCGCCGCCAACCTTCTCATCGATGGTGCCTTCGGGGTCGAGGGTTGCAGCGCGCTGGAAGTAAGCTCGCGCATCGTCGATATCGCCGGACTCAACATGGATAGTGCCCAAAAGGTTGAGAGCGCTGAGCTCGAAGTCGCCGCCAGCGCCTGTGGTATCGAGGGCCTGTTGCGCAATTGTAGAGGCCTCGTCTAGGTTTCCGACCTCGAGCTGAGTCTGGGCGTCGACGAGAAGCTTGGCTACGTCGAGCTTCGCATTTTTGGTTTCAGGCCGTGATGGTGCCATGGCGATCTTGTAAGTTGAATGTGTGTGTGAGAGCCTAGTTGATAAAATTGGGTGACGATGAGGCTAAAAATCCAGAAAGCACTCTATGAATCGGCGAGTGAGTGACGGCAGCCAAAGAGGCGTGTAGTGAGCAAAAAGGCTTCACCTCAAATCATGGCTCCAGTCAATCACAATTGCGATTAACAAAAAAAAAAAATATAGCCCCGCGCGCCGTTGGCTGTTATCGATAACAGCGAGCGAGGGGCTCGCATCCAAATTGTCGCCATCTAAGACTTCTTGGCATTCGCTGCTTTAAGCGAACTGGCAGCCGCGTCCTGCACAAAATAGAAATTACGGGCCCCCAATCACTTGCCCCCATTCATCCGGTTACTGATTTTGCCCCCACTTGCTCCGGAAGGCATCGTCGGGTAACCGTCCGGCAAGTAATACCGGGACGATGAGTGGAAGGACAAGGCCTCGGGCAGTACTGTACCGGTCTTCCATGTACGCACGCATGCTTGGGTTAAACTTCATCTTCTCCAATGTAACAGATCTTGACTGAAAATAAAGAATTACGCGCGCTCTCGTTGCTCTCTTCCCGCGCTTGTTCTCGTTGCTTCCTTGCTGCTTCTGCCCTTGTCCCGGATTGATTTAAGGTGCTGCATAGGCGCTTTCTATAGCCACAGCGTCTCCAGGTCGTGGGCTCGGTCATGTTCCGATGTGCAACGTGTCGACCAATTCGCTGCTCGGGGAGCCTTGGCCAGGCTCCTTATACACTAAAGACTGCTTCCACTTACAGGCCAAAGCAGAGTCCCGTGCAACTATTCTCCAGGTCCTTCTTCCTGCCGAGACTCGCCTCCTTCGCCTCCTTCGCCAGACTACGCCCGTTTGGAATTCAGTCCCTTCCCTTGGATGTCCCCATTGATGAAGAAAGCATTTCCGGATACAAGTGGGACACCTACTTTCACCCACATCCAGGCGACATACTGTATGGAAGATACCAACTCAAATTCAAGATCGGCTATGGATCCTCATCAACTGTTTGGCTCGCGGTGGATACAGCCTCAAACGCGTGAGTGAAGTGTCACGACTCCAGCTCGTAGCCCCCGGCTAACCAGAGAAATAATAAAGCCATGGAATGACTGGACCGAGAAAATATGTCGCCATCAAGATCAACGCGAACAACTTCGAAGGCGACGATGCCTGGCATGAACTTGGAATATCCCATCATATCGCAACCGCGAAGCCAATGAATCCCTACAAGAAAGCCCACCCAGCGCTTTTGACAGCAATCGATCACTTCGTCATCCCCACACGAAAAGGATCGCACCTCTGCATGGTTTTCGACACAATGAGGGAGCCGTTATCGATGTTTAAGAAAAGATTAAGCCACAATGGCAAAATCACACAGAGCGCTCTGCCAGTTCTGAAGCGACATCTACGGACCATCTTGGCTGGTCTTGAATACCTTCATGAAGAGTGCAAGATCATCCACACAGGTAAGAAATCATCGAATGTAATGGAATGTGTTCTAATCTCGTTACAGATCTGAAAATGGACAACATTTTAATGACATTTGAAGACAGCGCGGTGCTCGAGAGCTTTGTGCAAACACAGTCATCGCGGGCACAACCGAGAAAGGTATTTCGCGGTCGCGCCGTGTACCAGTGTCAAAATGACTTTGGGGAAGTCAAAAGCCGGTCTTCTCTTTTGCAAATGACACCAAAATTAGCAGATTTCGGCCTCGCTCAGGACGGAAACCGACAAGGGCCTTTTATCAACCCCATTCAGCCAGACTATTGCCATGCACCAGAAGTACTTCTTGGCACTGGGTGGTCTTATAGCGCAGATATTTGGAATTTTGCCATCTTGGTATGCATCTTCATTGGTCCGCTGTCTGTTCTTTGCTGACTATTTGCATATAGGTATGGGACCTTCTCACAGGACACCCGCTCTTTTTAGACCCCACAAAGGCCAAACAACCTTACAATGCAGCACGTCACTTAGGTGAAATGATTAGCATCCTCGGTCAAGCTCCGGCAGGGCTTCTTCAGAAAGAGAAAGAAATGCGGCACTGGATGTGGATGCCAGAAGTCTTCAACGCCCAGGGCAAGCTGTGTAACACCGTCGCTGACTATTATGGCGGGCCCTTCTTCTCAGATGACGGTAAGGACTTCTTTAATCAGAATGGCGAATTTAATACTTACTTAAAATAGGAAATTTTATGTACAAACATTTTATCAATGAAACAAGGAGGTGGGAAGACGAAGCTCCAGATTGTATTTCTAAGCGGGAGAAAGCGTTGTTTTTTAACTTCATGAGGAAAATGCTGCGTTGGCAGCCTGAAGAAAGGCCAAAAGCAAGGGAGTTGATGGATGATCCCTGGCTCAACACTAATTTAGTTCGGGAATAGCAACACCAAATACATAAAATGGTTTGTTCCAAATGTTCTATCTCGATGTCTATGTTGGAAGTACCTAAAAAAGGATGCGGTTCTATCGTGGAATCGAGTAGAACTCTCGGGCGGGGCAGAAAGGTAAAATCCAAGAGCGACCAAAGACATCAACACAGCCCACTCCGATTCCCAGTTGTAGGGCCGCCCTTTTCCGACGGTTTATTCGGAAAGTTACATCGGACGCAACCCCGAGTCTGCCGCAATATCATTTAGTTCTGGGGTAAGCTACGTGAAATTACATAAAGTTACTTCAGCCAGCTGTCTGACCCATGCTAAGATCTTCAGTGCAGACAGCTCCACAATGAAGCAACGCCCGATGTTACGTCCCCGCGAGCGATGTTAACGGTTGATCATCAAGCCATATAGATGCGTATTCTCTGTCGTAGCACTCAGAATCATTCGAACCGCCTTCGGGGTATCATACCACATACATGGTCCCGACGCGTCTCGTTGGTCACGATCTTTGGTTATGAAGAAAATAGCAGCGGTCATCCCCGCAACCTGCAGCTGACACGAAGCAAAATGGTTTCAGACAAGTAGTTAACATGCGATGTCGAAACACTACGGTCCAGATGGCTGTGGAAGGCTCAATGTATTTGGGTTGGTGATTTCGTGGTCAAAAACAATGTTTGTCTAACGAGAAATTGATCTCTTTATAATCGATGTCGTGCCTCAAATGGAGCCTTCAATCGATCAGATCGCGCCTAACCTCTTTTTGGGAAACGTCAAAAGTTCGCTCAAGAGGCAAGTCCTTCGAAGCAATAACATCAGTGCCGTCGTGTCGCTACTCGACGGGGGCTATCACAAATGGAGCCATCCTGAATATAGAGCAATTATCCCCGAAGATTGCCACCTCTACGTCCCGTGTCTGGATACATCAACAATGGATATCCTCGCAGTCTTGGAAGAGATTTGCGACTTCATCGATGTGCAACTAAATAGGAACACCGTTTCGCAATTGAGCACATCCACATCAACAAGGGAGTTGGATTTAAACGACGCTCCTCAATCCACTACAGAACCGCCAAGCCGAGCCAATGTGCTGATACACTGTCGTTTGGGAGTCTCCAGGTCAGCCACAGTCGCCATTGCGTATCTAATGCGGAAGCGCAACCAAGGGTTCGACTCAATTTACTCGGAAGTTAGGCAACATCGCGAAGCCGTGCGGCCCAGGGAAAATTTCGTTGACCAACTTCAAGTTTGGGAGGCTGTACACTATCAGGTGTGGGAGGACAAGGACAGGGCCATCCCCAAACAAGAGTACCAAGACTACCTGGACAGACGCGCCGCCAGACTCAAAGCCAAGGGGTTGACGGGCAACGAGCCATTCGGGCTGGACTACAAATGACCTGAATTTGTAATTACAATTACGACACGCGAGAAGTCTCCGGGATGTTAGCCGGAACGAAATAGCTCAATTCCGAGTATCCGCCTCGATGTCCGTCTCGATGTCCGTCGGATGAAAGACCCCATCCCAACTTTCCCCAGACCAGGCCAGACCCAACCCCCCGGCTTGCATAAGCGGCTATAGATGTATAAATTTTTCTTGTGCATAAATTTCAGGTGCTAAAGCGGCAGTGAAGCTAGTCCCTTTTAGTACTAACGCACGAAGAATTCCACATTCAAACTCAGGTGCAGTGGGATCAAAGTTGAGGTGGTGAACGGGTATTCCTAATTTATACTGGATGTGTATTCAGTTTTATATGGGAAACTAATTATAAAGTTATACAATATACAATTGATCCAAAAGTACTTGAAAATGTGATGGTCGATCCCAGATGGAGAATTTGCTGCCCAGAGAACGAGCGCAGGATCAATACTCCGCCAGACAATGCACCGCTTAAAAGATTGTCCCCTTATGACTTATTCACTTTAGATCTGCTCCGAACGTGAATTTGATAGCAAAAAAATAAATAAATAATCATAAATAATATTATTTATTTTGGTTTATTTATTTCCATCGTATTTATTTCTTAGGCAGCCAGGGGTGGCAGGAAAGTAGAAGGAGTGCAGTCCTTCAAGGGCTATGTTGTCGACGCAACACAAACCGTGACTTGATCAGTGTTGTCATGACATCCCCCGGCACCCATCCCAATTTGACATACAGGGCTCCAATATATAAGGTGCTCTTACTTGGCATGGTATCACTAAATGTATCTTTTCTCTCGTACATGGACGAAAGCCCATGGTTCCAATGTGTGTATTCAAATACTGTCTGCCACCAACTTACGACATTCACCCATTTTAAACTCCAAATAATGATACATCATATACATATATACTACAAAAATGAATGCATGCCCTCCCTCTCGTTGTCCATGTGAAATCCAATAAATCCAAGGGAACTCACTCGTCAAGTGGTTCACGCACGCTCCATATTTAAGTGGGTCTTGTCTTATCTTATCGGAATTGAAAAAAAAAAGTCTCTGGATCGCAAACTAGCATTTGGCGCCGAGGACTTCCACTTGCAACACATTCAACAGCCACTTTTTCCACCCATTACAATGGCTACAAAGAGTGTTTCCGCCGGTAGCAAGAGAAAGGTCGCTTCTGGCGTCAAGGGCAAGTCCGACTCCAAGGTCAAGAAGGCCCGTCTGGACGAGTCCAAGGTTCGACGAAAGCAGGAGGAGGAACCCGAAGAACAGTCGGACGATGCGTGGGACGAAGAAGATGGTGGTGCGGAGCTAGATGGAGAGGAGGCAAAGGCCGGCTCTAAGAACTCCAATGGGGGTTCTAATGGGAAAACATTCGAGCGAGGTATGTGTCTTCCTGCATTCAGCAACCTTCTTACACGAGCTGACAATCTCTACAGGCCAGACTTCCCGGGAATCCCATGCCAAGCAGAAGCAGCTCGCCCAAGAGCGCAAAGCCGCCAAGCCCCTTGCCGACGAAGTCCAGCGAACGAAGAAGCTCTGGGAACGACTTCGAAGAAAATCCCATGTCCCCAAGGAGGAAAGGCAGACTTTGGTCGACGAACTTTTCACCATTATCACTGGGCGCATCAAGGACTTTGTTCTCAAGCACGATGCTGTGCGAGCGGTGCAAACTGCCATCAAGTATTCGACACCCGAGCAGAGGAAGCAAATTGCTCGTGAACTCAAGGGCACTTATGCCCAGCTTGCTGAGAGTCGATACGCTAAGTTCTTGATTGGAAAGCTTCTGGTTCAAAACGACGACGAAATCCGCGACATCGTCATTCCCGAATTCTATGGCAAGGTCCGCAAGTTGATCAACCATTCCGAGGCCTCATGGATCCTTGACGACATCTACCGTGGCGCTGCAACCAAGAAGCAGAAGGCCTGCCTCCTCCGAGAGTGGTACGGACCCGAATTTACGCTCCGGGAGCTCACCAAGGACAAGGACGAGAACCCAACAGCGGACCTCAAGGCGATTCTGGAGGAATCACCCAGCAAGCGTGGTCCTATCATGAAGAGCTTGGCAGACATGATTAACTCCCTAGTTCAGAAGAAAATGACGGGCTTCACGATGCTTCACGATGCCATGTTGGAATACTTCTCAAGCACTCAGCCCGAGACGGAAGAGCGCACCGAATTTGTCGAGATGGTCAAGGGCGATGAGAGTGGTGACCTGCTCAAGAACATGGCCTTCACTCGTTCCGGCGCCCGCCTGGTTTCGCTCATCCTAGCACATGGCTCTGCCAAGGACCGAAAGCAGATTTTGAAGACCTACAAGGATACTTTCCTGTTGATGTCTGGCGACCCGTATGCTCACGTTATTATTCTGACAGCTTACGACGTCATTGACGACACCAAATTGAGCTCCAAGGCCATTTTCCCAGAGATCCTCGGCGAAGGTGAGGAGAACATCACGCAAAACGTTGTTGCTGCGGCAAACAACCCATTTGCTAGAACCACCTTCCTCTACCTTTTCGAGGGCCTGTCAAAATCCCTCTTCCCCGCTAGCCATTCCTTCGACGTCGAGCTGCTGGAAGAAGTGCACGAGATCCGCAAGAAGACTAGCAAGAAGGATGAGGACGCCCGACGCAATGAGTTGGTCGCTGTTCTGTCACCTCATCTCATTTCTGCCATCGCAGCCGCTCCTTCTGACCTCACAGCAACCGCATTTGGCTGTCAACTCGTAACAGATGTCCTGCTTTCTGCTTCTGGCGATAAGTCAAATGCCCTCGAAGCCATTGCCCAAGCCGCAAGTGGTGACCCCAGCGAAGAACCTGCTGAGGACGATCTAGCACCCAAGGTTCACATCTCGAAAACACCCTTTGGTGGACGCATGCTCAAGTCCTTGATCCAGGGCGGAAAGTACGACAAGGCAGCCGGCAAGATTGTCCCGGTTGAGCCTCCTCTGGAGTTCTCCAACATTCTATACCCCATCATCGGAGACTACATCATCGAATGGGCCACTGGCCCCAGCTCCTTTGTGGTTGTCGGTCTACTCGAGGCTGGCGACTTTGGTGAGGCTGCAGCCCTGAAGAAGACTTTGAAGAAGAACAAGAAGGCCCTAGAGAAGGCCGCTACAGAGGAGACGGCAGAGCAGAAGGCTGCGCGAGAAGCACAGGATGCGGCACCAAAGGGAGGCAAGAAGGGCAAGAAGAAGGGCGACAAGCCCGTTGGCAATGCTGGATGCAAGCTGCTCCTGGAGAAGTTGTAAATTCGGGGTGGATTTAAGAATCTCTTGATGTACATGGCGTTCTCAGGGTCAAGGTGTTTAAAAAGAACAATTTATCATGTTACCTTGAATTTCGGATGCTCACACTTTTGATGGAAGTCGAGGGGGGTGATGGTGCGATTTGTCACGGTCTTCAACTGGCTCGGTGGGTGATAAAACACAAGCCTTCGTCACAACAAAATGGCAAGGAAATTTTAAATAAAATAAATGATGTCTGGAAATAAATAATTGTTTGGCTTTTTATGACACTTTGTCCCTTTTTTTCCCTTTTGATAATTTGTACCTATTCAGGAGGTAGAATTGGTGCCGTGGTATTGTTTTGTGGTGGTTTTTGAGTGGAGATGACCTTCATTGTTTAGGTTTTTTTTTTAGGTGTGACAAAGCGACACCGTAAATGAGGTGCAAAACACAAACGACTTGTTTTTCTACTTTACCCCCGAATATTAAAAGTATGAACCATCTAAACTAATTGATACCGATGGCGATTAATGGTAAATGGGTTTGGTTGAATTTCGGCAGTCCTACCCTACATCAAGGCCAACGTCGGTATCGCATACCTCTCGCGCAGCAACAGGATTGTATTTGTGAACCACACCAAAAAACTGGACCGGGCCGTTTTATGGTTGTTCCACCGACCATCAGTCCTAAGCACTCCAAACGGAACGTTGAATCTACATCACACGACCGATGTGTAGGACAAGGCGGTTTTGGTGGCCAACATCAAAAACAAAAAATAACAAAAATTAACTGTGAGTCAACCGGGTAGTTGGCTCTCCTTTGAAACTCTCGCCCACTTTAAAGCTCAATATCTCCCGTGGAAATCATTTACCTTAAAAAAGACACATCGAAGCTGAGAGGGCGGAGGAGGCTAAGGAAATCATGGCCCAAAGGGGTTGATATTGTGTATCCTGACCAGGAATGTGTTGTCCTACCTGAACAGGTAGAAGCGCATCATGAGTTTTAGAACCCAGCTTCAGTGTAACAATTGGGAAAGGAGGGATCCAGTGGATGTATTCAGCCCACGGCCAAGCAGCTCAGGGTGACAGGCTATGGTGGTGGCAACGAGTGAAGCCCAAAGGGAGAAGGGAGCCAAAGTGAGAATTTAATTCAAAAAGGCGGTCCCGAGTACACGCTCACAGTTTGGTCTTTGGCCGGCTGGCTGTACAGTCGACTGACCGTTTCGGCAACTGCCATGGTGCCCTGTGATGCGCTGCACTGCACCCTCGGCTGTCACCCCAATGTTTGTACCCTTTTTCCCTCTATATGCCTATTCCTCCTAAAAAAACTCCTCCTCTCACTTTTCACTTTGTCACCTCCTTGCAACTCTATCTTCATTCCCCCCCGGGTGCTGATAGGCACGCTGCCTCCTCGATACCTCGCTCCTTTCCCGGATAGGTCAACTGATGTTGATACCTTCATCGACTCCAACGCTGTGGTCAATGTTCACCTCCAAGTGAGTAGCTTCGAGGGGATCCCATCCAAGAGTTTGGGTTGGCACCCGTGATGCAGTCCCAAGGTTTTCTCCCAAATTCTCGAAACTGGATCCTACCATCTTCCGGACTTTGTCAATTTATTTTCACCAAAGTCCTTTGAGTACTTCTGCTGGGGAGCCCGGAGAATCATTGCATAATTCGGATCACCAAGCCCCTAGCAAAGATGCGTCTCGACCTCTTCTCGCGAGAGCATACCAGCTGTGAGCCAGGCACGAGTTATTATGCATGCAAGACGGGTGACTTTAGCGGATGCTGTTCAAAGGATCCATGCACCTCTGGGTATTGTGTTGATGATCAGGTTTTTATCTCACCCGACTTGACCGCAGAGTCTCCCGTTAGTACCAGTACCATCACGAACGAGCCAAAAGACATGTTCTCGACAGTCCCGCTAGACAGCGATGATGATGATGAGATGACATCTACTCAAGATTCGGAAACGCAGTCGAAAACAATGACCGACTCTGGAACAACTCATACTATTCCTAATAATAACAGAGTCACCGTTACCAAACACACTCTCATAATCACCGATAAGGTGCCCTCTCGAACCCCGTCGCCTGATGCTTCATCGTCCGCAAGTTCAGACATGATAGGCACAGCCTCATCTGAAGCCTCTCGCGGTACTCCTGTCGAGACCACTCCCTCAAGCGGCATTCCTGGTATTGACACAAGTGGCTCACCATCCACCGCAGTGGTTGCTGGTGCAGCAATTGGCGGAGCCATCGCTTTGGGCATCGCTGCATTCCTCCTCATGATGTTCATTCGGCGCAAAAGGCTCGAGAGAAAGACTAAACACCGGTCCGAACCTTTCCTTGACATCGACTTTAACCAGGGCGCTGAAGAAAAAGCCTGCCAGCCCATGTCACCACATACCACAGGAACCCAGGGCAGTGGGGATCCCTTTGCCCCCTTCGGAGGTCTGCACCCGTCAATTATTCTCTTACAAAAAGTACCATTTAAGTAAGCTAACCCCATAATAGGACGAGCAGATAAAGAAAACGATCCCTTGCGTCCCCCAAGTGGAACTTTTGAGATGGATGGCACAAGCAGTGCTCCAATTGAGCTTCCCGCTGAGAACTATAACAATCGTAACTCGTCGGCACCACAATCGTTAGGAAAAGCCAACACACAGCACTCTATTCAACCATCTGGGCCTGTCGACCCGCGATCTAATCTCAATGCCTCAATGACGGACCGTTGTCAAAACACGTACGTCAACCACTGGAACCAATATCGAAACCTCGGGTCCGATAACTAGATAGTTTGAGCAAAGGAAATGATTTTTAGATGAGGATTTCTGGCGTTGGGAACTGATTAATACCCTTCCAGTGTACAGTCTGGCTTCATATTATGCGTGGATCAGTTTTGAGATTGCAAGAGGCTTTGCATGTGACTTCTCATGTGGCAGCGACATAGATCTATTCCACAGGGAGAGGTCTCGGCCTATATACGCAGAACAAATTCATTTCGTCTTTCGTCATAAGATCAATCGTACATGAGATTGCCTTCCTTTCAAGTATCAAGGGATGTCTCCCAAGTACTGACTACGGGGTGTGTTGATGTGTGTTTTCTGAATCCCTACCTGCCATGCGCCTGAAATGCAAAAAAGAAGAAAAAAAAAAAGAACAAAGGGTTATCGGACCGTCTGATGCCATCCATTTTAAAGTCTTGTCCCTCCTTCAGTGAATAGAGCGATTCCAACCCAGTTTAGAATTTCATAATGTTTTTGGTTCTTAGATTTTGTGTCGTTCCGAAATGCTGTGCCATGATTTACCGGTTCTGCAACTTGGAAATCTCGTCCAGCAGATCTTGGAGATCCTCGTCCTTGATCTTGTCGGCCAGCGATGGGATCAGAGTCTTGGCCTCGTCGGCATTTTCGCAACAGAGAGAGCCTATGAGACTGTGTTAGGACAGCAGTAAGATGCGCAAGAGATGGTCGCCCTACCGAGCTGAGCGCGCTCAAACTTGGCCAGGTCCTTGTGTGCGCTGAGCAGACGTTCGACGGCCTCGACGTTTTCCTTTTGGGTGAACCGAGCGAAATGGTCCAGGTAGTTAAGCGTCTGGTTTAGCATTCTGCGGTAAAATTTGGAGTCAGTAACCCTGGAACTATGGCAGGAGACGGGAAGTTGTCGCGGGTTGCGGTGAGACGGGAGGAAGGCATCGCGTACTCGGTCTCGTTCACGTTCTTGCGATCGTTGCGGCGCTTGGCAACGAGAGCGTTTAGGACGAGGGCGGCTTCGGACAGTGTCAAGGTGTCGACATTTTGGAACTCGCCCAGGTTGAGGTTGGCCGAGGCCTCTTCGTTACCAGGCGGCGGCGGCTTGGGACGCGAGGTACGTTTATGGGTAGACATGGTTGAAAGAAAAGTGCGGGATGCCTAGTAGAGGTTTTGCGGTCCTAGGCGCGTAGGCGGGGGAGGCAGAGTCGGCGAGGGGTGTTACGCGACGGGGTGATGGGCGGGTTTGGCGGTGACAATGGCTTTGTCGGAGAGGAGATCTGGGGCCGAGTGACAAGGACAAAAAGAAGCGATTCGGGGGGATGAGGCTGAAGAACGAGAGGTTGGAGCTGCTTCGTCGTCAGTACCCCTGCCTGATTGAATGCAATTTAGTGGGGCCCTCCGCCTTGCTCCAGCGGCCAAAGGGTGCGCTGTCTGGCCGCTGAGGATGGAGTCGTCGCGTGGCGGGTTTCTTCTCACTTGACGGACTTATCGACTACGCAAAAGGGGGCAGACTGTTTCTGCAAGTGAGTTTTTAAACCAAAAAAAAGAGAGAGAGAATAAATCAAAATAATAAAAAGAGAACACCAACAAAGAAAAAAAACCACTCATTCAATCTCACTCATTGCTTTTTTTTTTTGTTGCCCCTTTGCAGTAACGGGTAGGGTGCCACATATTAATTGCTCTGCTGTGTACAGTGCTGACATATTGTCCTCTTAGCTCTCACCCTCTCTCTCTGGCTCTCAGGTCGCGGGGGGATATAGCTTCATGGACCCGGCGAGGCCCGAATAGTAGAACCTGATATCGGACCGTTGATGGGCCGTCCGCCTCCCCCGACACCATGTAAGCAAGCACTGGCTCTTGTGTGTATGTGTGCTTTTTGTCCTGACCGCTTGCGCCGAACAGGACTGTCTTCACCCTCATCATCATCAACAAGGCCGGCGGCTTGATCTACAATAAGAACTTCCACGAGGGCCTCAACCAGATCAGCACAAACGACTACCTCGTCCTGGCCGGTACCTTTCACGGGTGAGTGTCCCCCCTCCTCCTTTTCCCCTCTCTCAGAGTCAATGGGGGACGTTACGAGGCTCACACTCTACAGTGTCCACGCCATCACTGCGCGCCTCAACCCCGTCAAGCCCCTACCCGGTTCCACCCCAAGTGGGAGCAGGCCCGAGCCGCCGTCGGGCCTCGAGGTGCTAGAGACGGAGAACTTTCGCATGCAGTGCTTCACCACGCTGACGGGCACAAAGTTCCTGCTCTTCACCGACACCACGCAGGCAAACGTCAGCATCACCATCCAGCGCATCTACGACCTCTACTCCGACTACGTCATGAAGAACCCTTTTTACTCATTGGAGATGCCCGTCCGCTGTGACATTTTTGACCGGAAACTCTTGTCGTACATCAGAGAGATCAATAATCGGTAAAGAAAAAAGAAGAACTAAAAAAAAAGAAAGAAGCAGAAGAAAGGTGGCGTGGAATTGGTGGGCAGCAATGTGAAGCGGCGTGTCTTGCGGGTTAGACAATTGTTATCTTATCCAGAGTGGCCGTGGCATGAAAGCATATACGGCTGTTAATGACTTTGATTCTTGTTTCGTCTAAAACTCCTGGCCTTTGTCTATTTATACAATTACCGTGGAGGCGGTGGTTTAAGTTCCATGTCATGGCATCATCTATGAGGTGTCCATCTTGTCACCATCGTCTTTCTTGCCTCCCTTATCCTTGGATCCGCTTCCCTTGGCTTCATCCTCCTCCTTGACACTCTCAAGTGATGCCTTCTTGGCGGCCTCTTCCTCTTCGCGTGCAGCCTTCTCCTGCCTAGCCTTCTCCTCCTCCATACTCATGCGTAGAGCAAGCGCCAGCTCAGGCTCCATGGCGGGGTCGAATCCAAACTCGAACTCATCGTTGCCGCCGCTCACGCCACCTCCGCTGCCTGCGCCGGCGTTTTCGCCCAAGAGGATAGGTGTGGCGATCAACTGATCGCTGAGGAGTTTGCTGCTAGGTGGGACAACAACTAGGTGGCTGCCATCGTTGGTCTTGACGGTGTCGATGAAGAGCTGGAGCTTGTTTTGGGTGGTGTCATCATCGAGGTCGCCGAAGAGGATAAAGTCGACCATGATGTTGGACTTCTTCATCTTCTGGGCAAGTGTCTTGAGCTCCTTCTCTGTCTCCTCGACTGGTGAGCACACGAAGACTATTATGCGTTGGCGCTGCGATCGGTTCTGGCGGTGCTTCAAGGCAAGCTTGATAATAAGTTAGTTGAATGAATTTCATCATCCCCGGAAAATTTCTTCATACAGTTGCTACTTGAATTCCGGTTTTGAGATGGGAAGAGCCTCCAATCTTCTTCTTGGTTCGGTGCAAGCCCTCGAGGATCTTGCCCTGCTCGGTGGTAAGGGTGACGAGCACTTCAGGGCCCTTGCCGCCCATGCTCATCAAGCCCACCGAAGATTCGGGGTTGCCTTGTGTGATAGTCTGGAACAGGATGCCGACAGCATCTACTTGTGAGTCGAATCGGGTTGGTTGGTAGTCGCCATTCCTGCTGCTCTCGCTGTTGTCCACGACAACCATGACCGCCTCGAGGACCATCGTGTCGGATTTCCTGACGGTGCGTCTCTGTGAAAATGGGTTTAACGGGGCTGCCGGAGCGTTCAGGTATCGGGTATCGAGCGGGAGGGCGTAGCAGGATGTTAAAGAGCTTGGTTGAAGGTGAGAGGTGGATGCAGATGCAGATGCGGCAACGAAGCTCCCCCAGTGTCGTAAGGCAGTTCAGCCTAGAGTCCAAGCTTCGACGATAGCGGTAGGCGATACATGTGCTAGGCCGAGTTCAGCTCTATAAAATGTGTACCTAATACTTGTGGGCTCAATCGCTTGTGCACCTCCAATGCGTCGAAGAATCTAGCTTACCTAATGCCCCCACATCTGCCCGTTTGTTTACCTTAGATCCGGACTCCACCACTGACGGTCGCGCCAGGGTATTGCATCCTCGTAACGTATTTGTGTGTTTGTGCTTCATCATCTTTCCCTCTTGTTATTGACTCGGGACAACGTCGCTTACACTACACTCAAAAATACACAAACAACAAAAAGAAAAATCTTCGAGACACCATATTATTTTTCTACACACGCGTCTTACGCCTCATCACAATGGCCCCCGTCCGAAAGACCAAGCGAGCGTCGGGCGCGAACGCGACCGCGGAACTGAGTGTTCCCGTCAAGACCAGCAGCCCTTCCACACCACAGCGAAGCCCGATTAGAAAGCGAAGAGGAGGAATCACATTACAACAAAAGCAGGCTCTGATCGATAACCTACAACTCGAGCGTACGAAATCCCCAACACGTCGCGGAAACGCGCTGCTAACATTCCTTCCAGTCACTGAACGCGCTCGACGACTACGCGCGCAGTACAATCTTCAAGCGCAAGGTCTTCGATCGCGCATTGAGATTCGAATCAACAGAATTCCCATGGCACTGCGAAAACTAAAGATGGGCGACCTGTTACTCAAGTACCAAGAGCAAGAGGAGAAGCGTTCCGCTCGACCACCAGTACCCGCGAAGGACCACCCATCACGGTCGAGGATGGGCACCACTGGCCTCAAGCCAGCCCCTCGCGGTCAAAAGCGCATGAGGTGAGTGCAACGTCGCGTTCTGAGGCATTATTATTTTTTTTACTAACAATTCATTTGTAGTGACGCAATCATGGGAGACAAGGAAAATGAATTCGAGCACGCTGAAAACGCCAAAAAGCGAATCCGCGCTGCACCTCCCACCGAAGCACGTGCAGCTGCTATCTTGTCGCCCACATCATCAAATTCTCGCCTTGCGGCAAACCGATCCCGCCCAGCATCACCTGTCAAATCCAGTGGTATTGCCCGCCCAGCATCGCCCTTGAAGAGTTCAACAAGCCGCTCAATCGCCGCGTCAAGCGTCCTGTCAAACATGGTGGAGAAAGCCAAGGCCACAAGGGCTGGCACATCGACCAGGAAAATTACTGCCACTTCAAACACCAGTTCCGGCTCTAACAGCACAACGGCGGCCGCACCTACACGGACCCGCCGAGCGGCTACAACGACATCTAGAGCCCCTGCATCCCGCCCCACAACAAGGAATGGCCGTAGGGTGAGCAACCACAGCGAGTCCAGTGAGGCCAGCACTGGAACAGTGGTGAAGCGAGGCGCTGCAGCTAAGGCGGCCCCGGCTAGAAAGGGGGTAATGGACTCCATTCGAAAGGGGGTTGCGGGTGGAACGAAGAAGAAAACTACCAAAGCCCCAGCAGCAACAGCATCGACTGCGGGTACAGGCAGGGTACTGCGAAAACGAAATTAAAGTAATATCGTCGTTTTTAATGTCTTTGGGTCGGTTTATATGAACGGCGTTGCTCGGCGTATCGGTTGGAAAGTGATCTCCTGGGCGGGCGGGCTTGGATGGCAAATAATTATGCACGGGAAAAGGAGTAAATGAGCATTTAATGGCCCAAATGTGGCATCCTTCAAAATGAATACATCATGATCTGCAGTCGTCTATGGTGCGGGGGGAGCCTTCTTCTTCTTCTTGTCCTCAACAAGCTCAATGTGATCCTCTGGTATCTCCTTGTACTTTTCAACCAAAAACTCCTCAATTTCCATGCTGACGTCGCCCTGAACCTGAATTTCCTCGCCTCCACCAGGAAGCCTGGTCACCGAGGACCCAGTTGCAAATTTCTTACCGAGATCCTTGGCCACCTGTAATCTAGTCAGTATGCTGATCCCTCGTAGAATCCTTGGGGTTTTTATATCTCTACCTTCTTGAGCTCCAGCCCAAACGCCTCGAGGCCTATCACGGCCGTGACGAACTTCTTTTTGTTTCGCTCGATGCGCTTGATGGTCACGACGCTCTTGGCGAGCTTCTCGACCTGCTTGGCCTCGGCAGCCTCAGCCTTTGCCGTCTTCTTCTGGGCGTCCTTCTCGGCTCGCTTCTGGGCCTCGATGGACAGCGAAGCGGTCGCAGCTTCTAGGGCCTCTGTGATAGGGATGTTACTACCGCGTTCAACCGCACATAGGATAGGGTAGGGAGGGGCAGGGTGACGAACCTGCGGACCAGAGCTCATCGTACAGGTCTGGATGGGTCTTTTGTAGCCACTCTTGGCACTTCTTGACGGTGCCGCCATATTCGCAGTACTACTCGGCAATCATTAAGCTTCGGGCTTCGGGGTCGCGGGGTTGGGTTGTGTCTGATTTGGGGGAGCGAACCTCGGGGGGAAGAGTGCAAACTGCAAAAGTCAGTCACGTCACTTTATTTTTTCCAAAAAAACAGGATGCACGATGCACGATGCGGTGCGAAAAGAAACGGGAAAAGTACATACCACCACAGTAGAGCACAGTTCGGCTCTGGGGCTCACCCTCGGGTTGGTCTACGTCGGCCATGGCGTGTGTGTGAAGGTGAATTGATAGAGGATCTGGCTACGCCTTGGACGCGTGCTGGTGCATGGCGGGGTAAAATTCATGGATTCATGGAGGGGCACCATAGTCTAGCCAGAATGGTAGGGGGGACAACCTCAGAGCGTCCCACCACAAAGAAGCCTTGGACCAAGCAAAGGAAAATAAATGGTATCGATGAATCTAACGCTAAATTATAGAAATAAATAAATCGACAAGAAAGTCTATTTATTTATCTATTTATTTCATCATCATCTGCTGGATTCCTCTTTTTATTTTTATTTTTTGTTTTTGTTTTTGCCAGTTGATGAGAGCCTGACTATGAATGAGCTTGCCTTGCGTCATGTGATGCATTATTCCGTCGGCTCCACGACATACGACTCGGCCGGGACTCGGAACGGACTTGTAGGCAATTGTCTCTTCCGGCCTCAGGCACAAGGATCTTGCTTTCCTGCCACGAGCCACCGCACGTTGTCGCTGGGTATCTCGCTGGGTACATCGCTGTCTCAGGCACCAATTGAGCGGTACCACCCACACAACTTTTTCTCAACCTCATCCAGCCTCTCCGTGAGCTAGCCGCCAGCGTCTGTAGACCAGCTCAGAAGAGTAATGAATAGCGAATTTACCCCTGGGCCAGTCTGCTGGCTTTGCAGAGTTACAGTGAGGGCTGGGGTAAATATCCATGGATGCAGTTACCCGCCCGTTTCTCCCGCCCACATCATCAATAGTCTCCTCATCGGATGGCACTATACACAAGCCAAATTTCCCTGTTCGGCGCTTGCAGCTCCGCCTTTTTGCTCTCCATCTCACGGAACACTCGGTGGTCCCCAAGTCGGCGCGCTTCTCATCAAGATGCCCTGTCCACCACCGGTTTGTATCCCCACATGTCTGGTGCAAACGGTCCATGACGTCCGAGACGTCTGCGGCCGGGTCCTCTAACGCGTTTTTGTTGCATAACCTGTGTCAATTCACTCTATCCATCGTCCCTTCGTTTACGTCTAGTCATGCGTCCTAAGCATCACTATCACAAACCGCTGCAGGTCTAAACAGGTCTGGACATGAGCAGCCCAAAGAGAATTAGCCGCCGAGTGGGCGTTCAGCTCCACGATTGGCCAGACCCCTGCACCCTAGGCCCAATCATGGGCCAGTGCTGTCACAGTGCTCTCAAGCGCCAGCCAGTCGCAAAGATGCCCAGCCATGCCTACCGCTGTCACCCAAATATAGCAGCACGGGATTGCATAGCTCTGCAGGTGTTGATTGGACCAGGACGTCTATTAGTCGCTCAGTTGTGGGTGCGCCCAGCACGGCTTGCAGGCCACCATCCCGCTTTCATCCGTACTTACGCACTTCGACATAGTTCACCCACCTTCTCACCACGCCGCCACTGAGTTGGGCGCTGCCAGCATGACCCGGCACCATGCGATCGCTTTCCGTCTCGCCAGTAAGCTTGCTCGGCACGCGCTGATGCAGTCATGTCCCGTCTGCGCCCCAGTTTGAGGTGGCCAGGTCTGTCCGAGTCCGTCGCTGCATCGACCCACTGGCATGCACTGATGGGTTCTCGAGATGGCTTGTAGGTGCCACTCTGCCCATGGAGTTGCGTGCCGCCCACAGGATAGCCGCTCTGGGCCATGTCGCCCTTGTCACTTAAGACTATGCCTATCCCCGGCCGGAAGTTTGGCCTTCTGGTGCTCTGCATTCACTTCTTCAACCTCAGCATTTTGCTGCAGTGTCATTTGCACTTTCGATATAGAAGCTTCGTTGACCGAAGCATCCTGTCTTTTGGACCCACGAGATACCCCGACGCCGGTCGTCGTTTTATTATTGCAAACTAATACTCTTTTTTTTCTTTTCTTCTCTTCCAACTGCAGCCTTGCGTTGAAAACCCTGTGGGATATAGTCAGATATTCGGGTAATACTTGACCTTCGCAACAATGGCCGACACACTTCGCGTACCCGCAAACAACAGATACAACTCCCAGGACTCTTCGCAGGCTCGAAGACAACGGGGGTTCCTTAATCCGATAATCGAGGAGGAAAGCGATGATGGTCTGGTCCAGCAAAGAGCACAGGGCCACCGTGATAGACGCGCAAACTTGAAGATTGAAGCATGGTTGTCTCCCATGAGTGACCACTTTCCTACACCAAGAGGAATTCACTACCTCGCGGCTCCTGTACTCCCTTCTTCGCCATCTACCGACTCTACTGCCACCTCTCCATCCGCTTCTATTAACCCCTGGAACCGCGCCAGCATCGGCACCGAGGCCACCGAATTTGAGGATCTCTACGATGTCTCGGATGAAGAGGATGAGTCCAAGATGCTACGACGCATGTCATCTCTGAAGTCCAAGCAGGCTTTGACCCGACAGCCCACTCCCCTGGTTATTCCTGCTACCCGTCAATCTTCCCCCGAGAGCTGGTCCGCCGTCGATGACATCAAGAAGAAGCACTCTCCAGTGCCTGTTACTCCATCCGTCAAGCTAACTATGTCTCCCGCCCTGCAGGAGTTTATGGACAAGCAGCAGGCTATTGAGGTGCCAACTATTTCGGCTCCCCCATCGCTCGATGGCAGCCTGAGCTCTGAGCAGCTCGCTGCCATCAGCGCCCCGCCCACCCCCATCATGGGAGATGATGAGGTCGACACCGACGAGGCTTGGGCTGGCGTTCAGCTTCAGCCTGGCGCTCTGGCTACGCTTCAAGCGCTCTCTCACGGTGAGGTTGACCCTCACGAGGAGCCCGCCCAGGTCATCGAGATGTCCCAAACCGAATCTCAGCCCGAGATGATGATGCAGCAGCAACCTCTTCGACTTATCACCTCATTCCAGCTTTCGAACCCCCAGAACAGGGCTGTCGCCCAGGTCCGCCAGTCTCTCGCTGATCTGACAACTCTCGACATCCCCTCGCCTGGCGGCTTCTTCTCTGATCTTTCCCCCCGAACCCGAAGCACCTGGAACCTGCCATCCATGTCCACTGAGGATCAGGCTCCTCCCACCTCTACTACTGCTGAGCAGTTCTACAGGTGCCCCTGGAACGCAGGTGCCTCCGTGCCCCCAGTCCCCAAGCGCAAGGAAACTGTCGAGGATTTCTACAGGAACGTCAAGTTTACCCCCGCTCCTATTTCAAGCAACGTTGTCGAGCAGGTCGTTCAGGTCGACGAGGAGATCATCGACGAGGATGATGTGCCCACTGCTCGCCCTATCCTGCAGAACCAGACCGATTCCTCCACCCCAACTGTCAAGGCTCCCGCTTCTCCTGATGCCGATGACACTCTTGCCGAGATCGTTGTTCAAGTTGACCCTAACTATGCTCGAAAGCAGCAAGAAGAGGCTCTCTCGAACCTCGACCGCACTGAGTTGTGGCTTATGGCTCAGCGAGCCTACCTGCCCGGTATTGAGGCCGCTAACACCGAGGACGAGGGTGCTTTGGACACCATCGCCGAGGTCGTTGAGGAGGAAGAGGAGATCAAGGAGGCCAAGACCGAGGCTGAGCTCCAGGTTGAGCAATCCCTTGTCTCCCAGAAGAAGTCTGTCCGCTTCTCCAACTTTGTCACCACCTCTGACTCCCCCAAGCCGATTCCCTCAGCACTTGTGCGTCAGGAGTCTGCCTACTACCGTGCCTTCCAGGACTACATCGTCCGCACTCAGCGCCAGGATGTCTTTGTTCACCAGCTCGCCCGCTTTGAGGCCCTCCAGGCCCAGCGCGTCTCTCTGCGCGAGTCCCACCTCAACCAGCTCCTTGGCAAGTACCAGCTCAGCGTTGTTCCTCAGTCTGCCAAGAAGCGACTCAGCGCCAATGTCGCCCGTGGTGACGATGTCATCGTTGATGACCTCGACAAGCTGCGCCGCGAGAAGGAGCTTGAGGCCATGAACCAAATGACCGTCTCTGCCTGGCACGTTGCTGCCTCAAAGATGCTCAACGGCGGCAACCTCATCTCTGCCCCAGTCACCAAGCGCCTTGCCCGCCTTTCGCGCATGGCTCCCGGTGAAGATGGTGTCGCTCGCGACCGCGCGAGAATTCTTGATCTTGGTGGCCAGGCGACTTGCGACTGGGCGTGGCACTGTGCCCTCCAGTTCCCCAACACCAAGATCTACACCGTCACCACCAAGGCTATCCGCCAGCTCTCCAACTGCAACATCCGCGGACCCCCCAACCACCGACAAGTTGCTGTTGAGCGCCTGACCCGCCTTCCCTTTGCCGACAACCAGTTCGATCTCGTCTCCGCCCGTGAGCTTCACAGCATCCTCAAGCTCTTCGGCGAGAACGGCGAGGATGAGTGGGAGACCTGCCTCAAGGAGTGCATGCGCGTGCTTAAGCCCGGTGGCTACCTTGAGTTCTCTCTCCTCGACTCTGATATCATCAACGCTGGCCCCGCTGGCCTTGCCAAGAGCGTTGAGTTTGGCTTCACCCTCAAGACCCTCGGCTACGACCCCAACCCCACCAAGCTCTTCCAGGGTCGTCTTGCCCGAGCTGGCTTCCAGGATATCCGACGTATCTGGATGTGCCTGCCCATGGGTGCCAAGCGAAACATCCACAGGCCCCCTACCCCTCCTCCCAAGGACAACCCCAACGGCGAGCCTGCTAAGACTTGCCAGCTTGAGGCTATGGTCATGGGAAGCAGCGACAACATTGCTAGCGCCTGCAGCATTGTCGGCTCATGGAGCTGGGAGCGATGGTTGCTCCGATGTGAGATGGAGAAGGTCTCTGGCGAGCTTCGTCTTGCTGACACCGTTACCAGCGGTGCCGCTATGAAGGAAGCTGGCAAGTGCATCGAGGGCGTCCCCGCTGTGATCGAGGAGGGCCGAAACTGCATGTCCGCCTTCCGTATGTTGAACGGCTACGCCAGGAAGCCTAAGCTGGGCACTGAGATTATCCAGATTGCCCTTGACAACTAATTTTGGGAACAAGAGTTTGACACTCGTGGAGGATCTTCTTTGTCAATTATAACCTCTGACTTTTTCTTTGTCGACTGAATTTTCTTTTGTTAAATTTGGGACGGGACGCATGTGCAAAGTATGATGAATGGGTTTCATGAATGGGCAATATCCTCTACGTTGATGGGGGCTAGGCTGTAATGTACTCGTTCTGCATCTTTCTAGGTTGGCGAATGGGGTTTGGATACCATGCCATGTGTTTGCAGATTATTAAATCATTATGTGGAAAAGGGTGCAGAACATGGGATGCTCCAGCACCGGAGTTTAGTGCATACATAGTTCAACAGAAGAAGAAACTTCGATTGCAATTCTTGAGCTTTCAACCTTTGACTCAGCGTGACTCTGAAGAATTCGGGGAGTTGACATCGGCTTGGCTTTTGAACGGCTTAGCATGGCCAGTCAGACAGACTACAATGCATTCCTTCTACATTGGACATTTCAAAACTCGATTATTCTAAATAATGGTTTAGTAGCTAACAAACAAAATTTATTTGGATATTAATTAAATCATTTTATTTAGATAATATTTATTTACTAGATAGCTAGAAAAGCAGAAAGCTGACAATCTTCCAGCGGTTATTGTATTTGCCATGCAGATTTCCCCGCAAATTATGGGGTCATTGTCAGGTCTAAGTACTCATGCCCTTGAAAAAATATTCGAGTTGGCATCGGAGTGTCAATGAGATAAATGCTTTGCAAAAGATAATTGTAATGGAAGAAAAAATCAAAAAGGAATCCAGGCGATTAATGCCTGGGGCGGATCTCTCCCGCCGGGAATTGAACCCGGGTCTCAAGCGTGACAAGCTTGCATACTGACCACTATACTACGGAAGAATTCAGATGTGACCATCTGAGTAGTGAGAGGGGTGCGTTGAGAGGCAACCGCGAATGGGAAAATATAAAATTATTGGAAGTGGCGAGATGGGGTTGGTCGCCCTTCAGCCTAAAACCACGCCTGGGGTGGGACTCGGCGCGGGAACCGCCGATGGTGGAAAAACCGGACCCATTCAGCGACAGCTTCAGTCAACCAGCTCCAACGCAATCACGTTTTACGACTTACGACCCGGCCAAACCCATCTCGACGACATTTTCGGATCGACACTCGATTGCGCACGTCCGACGAACAAGCTCAAAATGTCGCAGAACAACTGGCAGGAGGAAGCTATGCGCCGTCTGCGCCAAATGCAGCAGACCCGCGGCGGATATGGTGGTGGCGGCCCTCAGATGCCTCGAGCAGCCGGTGGTGCCCTCTTTGGAGGTATCCTGCTCGCTGGTGGTGCTTTCCTTCTGTCCAACTCTCTCTTCAACGTTGATGGTGGTCACCGAGCCATCAAGTACCGCAGGATAAGCGGCGTGAGCAAGGAAATCTACAGCGAAGGTAAAGATGCCTCGGAGGACTCGGGTCGATTGTTCACTGTGGAATTGTAATTGACAAACGGGCTTTAGGAACTCACATCAACATTCCCTGGTTTGAGACTCCCGTTGTTTACGACGTTCGAGCTAAGCCTCGCAATGTGGCCTCGTTGACCGGCACCAAGGATCTTCAGATGGTCAACATTACCTGCCGTGTTCTCTCACGACCTCAGGTCGATGCTCTTCCCCAGATTTACCGAACACTGGGCGTGGACTATGATGAGCGAGTTTTGCCCTCAATTGTTAACGAGGTCCTCAAGAGCGTTGTTGCCCAGTTCAACGCCAGCCAGCTGATTACCCAGCGTGAGATGGTCGCCAGGCTGGTGCGGGAGAACCTCTCCCGACGAGCTGCTCGATTCAACATTCTCCTCGATGACGTGTCTCTGACTGTATGAAACCCATGATTCTTGGTTTTTTGAAATAGACATGCTGACTAATTGCAATAGCACCTCGCATTCTCACCTGAATTCACTGCTGCCGTTGAGGCTAAGCAGGTTGCTCAGCAGGAGGCTCAGCGAGCCGCTTTCGTCGTCGACAAGGCTCGGCAGGAGAAGCAGGCCATGGTTGTCAAGGCCCAGGGTGAGGCTCGCTCTGCTGAGCTGATTGGTGAGGCTATCAAGAAGAGCAAGGCGTACGTGGAGCTCAAGAAGATTGAGAACGCCCGACAGATTGCCGCACAGCTCCAGGAGTCCGGCTCCAAGAACAGGCTACTTCTGGACGCCGAGGGTCTGGGCCTTAACGTCTTTGACGAGAAGAACAACTAAACTTGGGGAGATAAACAAAATTAAATGGAAGGGGGATGAATAGCCAAGTAAATTGGCGTGATGGGGTTTACTAAAAAATCTCCACTGTATGTCTATCGAGGACAGCATGTATTATAGGAATACCAGGTAGCAAGGATTGACTACCTAATCCCAACCCTTTATTACTTCACGGTGCGGTTTTATGTATTGGTAATGTGCCGCTGAGGATGCCTAAAGTTGGTCTGTTCATGACATATCCTGGTTAGCTGAGTGATGACAATCTGAGCCAAGTGGGCGTCCGCTAGGCAGAAAAATGTACAAAGGCCATTCAAGTATATATATCTGCACCCTTCATTTCTATCAAGTGTTGGGTTTGCCTTCGTTGGGTTTCTTCCGTCGTTGCTTTTGCCTGTCGCTCCTGTGGTCCGTTATTTGGAGGTACAAGCTCCACAGTGACCATCGCCCCTCCTTCGCCGTCAACCCCACCATCCGCAGTCAGCTCAATCACCGTCACTTTCGCGACGCTGCTTCTTCCTTTTTTCTTCCCACGCTAGACGCCACTTTGTAACGACGCTCTCTTTCTCTCTCGGAGGCTCTTCCTCGCTCTAACCACTGCATATACCACCTGAAGCTGCAGCGCGTATCGCCGCAACCGCCGCCACCATGTTGATCAAGTGCGTGAACCGCATCGGCGGGGCTGGATACCTTGCATGATCGCGAGCTAACCGCTGCGCCATAGGGTCCGAACACTCACAGGCAAGGAGATTGAGCTCGATATCGAGATGGACTACAAGGTACGCCACAAATGATGGCGCGGGTTTTGATGGTGTTGGATGTTCAGAGCTGACCGCTGTTGCAGGTCTCGCAGATCAAGGAAAAGGTCGAGGAGAAGGAGGGCATTCCTCCCGTCCAGCAGCGTCTGATCCACGGCGGCAAGCAAATGTATGTGCAACTCCCTTCATCCCATCCGAAAGCGTCTTGACAAGACCGGCACGCACTAACGAACGCCCGCTTCCCCGGAATAGGACCGACGACAAGACGGCCGCAGAGTACAACCTCGTCGCTGGCGACACCCTCCATCTCGTTCTTGCTCTTAGAGGGGGGCGATACATGGCATAATGGGCGAAGGGTGCGGTAATAAAGGCTCAGTCATCGGAACGCAATGATTGAGAGACTAGATTCCAGATACAACGGGCGCGAAGCGGAGCTTGAGACTGCCCTCTGCTGCATTTTCCGGGCGTTGCGTGGGAACGACATCTTCGATATTGGTCATCTCGGGACGGAAAGCCGTGGCTCCAGCAAGATGGTCTTTGATACCTGTATGGCCAGCGATGGGAAACGAATCAAACCACTACATTGGCCTTCAGAGAGTTGTCCATGTTGAGCGTCGACATCCCAAGGATGGTCAGATCCAGTTTTTTGGCCATGATGTAACCTGTGTTATTTGCATACATCCAAGCCGCTACTATCAACATACATGCGTGTTCCTGCACTGTTACCTAGAAGCGCCTTTCCATCTGTGTATAGTATGCCACCAACATGCAAAATCTCTCACTCCCATGCCTATAAGTGTATATCCATACGGCAGCCCGCCGTACCCCATGTTAATCTGGGCTCATTTCCCATGTAATTGCTATCCGCCTACAACCATAAGACTCCTCAAGTGTAAACCACCTGCAACCCTCGCGATAGGGGGAAAAGGAAAAGAAAGAAAGAAAAACAAGCCCTCTAGTCTTTGGAAACAAACAATCGAATTCATGCAAACAGCCTTCAAGATCAGGATGCATTCCCAGATTCAAGCCCTCTTCTTGCGCTTCATAAAAATATCAACCGCCTTTCTCTTGCGAGGCGGTCCTGCCATGCTAGAAGCTGGCGGTGGCGAAGATGGTCCCGGGGCAGATGTAGGAGGGGGAGATGACTGCATGCGGGGGAGGTGCTGAGTTTGCTTTGGGGGTTCTGGAGAAGAGGCTGGCTTGTATGAGGCGCTAGCGGTTGAGGATACAACCTGTGTCTTTGCTGTGGATGGCTTGTAGCTGTTTGAAAGAAGACCGGAGCGCTTAGGAGCGGACCTTGTCGAAGACGACGCCTGGCTCTTAGTTGGCGACATACTAGACGCCGCTCCTGACCTCTTTTTGAGAAGGGACGTAGCTGACGACTTGGCGAAGGACTTGGGGGCCGGGTTCCGAGCCACTGGTCTCTCGTCGTCGTCAAAGAGGTCGTCTGGTTCGTCGTCACCCTCAGAATCTGATAAAAATGTAGCTCGCTCCTCGTATTCCTCCACGGCTGAGGGTATTTCTGACTTGGGGGTGGGTCGGAAAACGGGCTGGGCGGCTCTGCGATAGTCATTGACCATGGCGGTTGGAGCCTTGACTGGCTGGGTGATGGCGGACCCCGACTTCTGGGATGGTCGCGACAGGGAACCGTGAATGTTGGCGATTTCTTTGGTTTCTCGCCGTACCTTTCGCATGACACTGGCTCCAGTGTGTGTCTTTGTGCGAGTTCCTCTGTTGAAGGACATATTGCTGACAGTGTGATCGCGAGGGCCGTTCCATCCCCTCTTCGCGACGCCGAATCCCGGAGTGCGAGGCAGCAGTTTCCTGTCGAGCTTTCTGCCGGTGATACGGCTGGTATTATTCTCCTTCTTCTCCCTCAGCCCAGCCAGCGCACTCATGAGCTTCTTCTCGCTCTCCTCGAGGGCAAGGTCGTGGTCCTTCTTGTACTTTTCCCAGATGCGGTACCACTTCTTGGGGTTGGAGGGCTTGTACGCCTTGGCTTTGTACTCCATCGGGAATTCGCGCTCGATTAGCTTAAGCCAGATCTCGGCCGTCTCACCCTCAATCTGAGGGGAGTTGAGTTCGATCTGACGCAGTTGAGGCGCATTGTCGACTCGGAGGAGAATTTGACGGACGTTTTCGTAAGGGAGGAAGTCGCCGACGCTGTTGAGCTCGCGTATGTTTTTGATGCATGCCGTGGTGGCAAGCTCCATCAAAGACTTGACAGGCATTTTCGAAGAGATTAATTCAATGACGGAAGGGATTGGATGCGATGGCCGTTCAGGATCGATGCGATGTATGTCTTGTCTCTAACTCGGCGTAGTTTGCGCTTGGATGCAGAGGTGGAAGGAGACTTGGATGGGGGCAAACACCATGACCTTGCAGCCGGGTTTAGGGGAATCGAAGAAGAAAAATTAGGGTGAGAGTGAGCTGGCTGTCCATCTGGGCCCTTGGAAAAGTATTACAAGATCATCGTTGATGCTGATGCGCTCGTCGCAGGAATGAGTACTCGAGGCATTGTTCGCCGGACACGACACGACCCTATTATATGCACGTTGCTAAATATACGTACTGTATGGAGTACAGCAGTCTGGTGGACACCCTGGCGGAGCGTCAAGCCACATCTACATCTGGGGTCAGTGGCTGAAGAGCTTTTTCGGCCCGTGCACCTTGGCAGCCTTCGGCGATGCTCGACTATGAAGACTGACCCATTTCGTCACTGTAGCCTCAGCCTTCCTCGCCTTGTTTAATTTCTTCTTTGTCGTCGCCACGCTTCGGGCCATCTGGATAATAAAGCTCGGGGCGATACAGGATAACATTCAGTAGGATTCTGCCGCGCGAATAGTTGCGCCCTTCCCCACGCTCTCGTCAATCGTCAATCTTTCACCATGGCCGACTTCATCAAGCCCGACCCCGAGGCAACAGCCTCTCCCGCCAACGCTGACGAAGATGACCTCTACGAAGATGCTGGCGACCTGGAGTTCTACGACAAGAATGCCCCAAACATGTCCTTCGAGACGCTGTACCTCGCCCGTGTTCCCAAGTATATGTGGGACGCGTGGATCAAGCTCACGGAGCGAATGGGCGACGATGATGAGATTCAGATTGGAACGTTGCGCACATGGGCAGAGTCAAAACCCGACGGCACGACTGATGTATGGAGTGACTCCCATCAATAAGCTTCCTCTTCTAACTCAAATAGACCAAACTGCGCATGCTGCTACACCCGAATTGCCCAGAGCATCAGCTTATTCCCCGTGAATATGACCTCGAGGTCCTCGACGCGAACGTCAACAACCATTTTATATTTAGCGAAGAGGATCTTCCCGGTTTCAAGGCGCGCAGCAAAGCTCGGCAGGAAGCAGCCAACGCGGGGATCCCTACGTCTCTCCTCAGGCAGAAGGGACCCGGCCCTGAGCGACAAGGCTACGATCGACGGAGTCGATTCCAACCATACTACCGCAAGGCGGTGCCAAGTTAGTCATCGCCTTGCGTCTCACTCCCCTAGTCGTTGACTAACCGATAATTACAGAGAAAACCAAGGTGTTCGGAAAGGTTCACTACGATGTTCGTGTAGAGCCTAGAGATGTTCGCGAGGAAGAACGTCTCCTCGCGCAACGTCTCATGGATGCGGAGCAATCCAAATCGAAGCTTCAAATCATCAGCCGCAATAAGGCATCATCTATTATCAACCCCGGAACAGCTGGTGCAGTCAGCTGGGGAGGCAACTTTATCGTACGTACTAGCTCTGTATTTTCACTTCTACACATTGCTGACATTTGGCCTAGAAAAACACTGCCCCCATCAACAAGCCCAAGAAGGGCGAGGTCTTCAAGGCTGCTCGTATCCCCAAGGACCAGCTTCTCGATCTTATTTTCAGCTGTTTCCGTCAGTATCAGTATTGGTCTATGAAAGCCCTTCGACAGAAGCTGCAACAGCCCGATACATACTTGCGTCAAGTTTTGGAAGAAGTGGCTGTTTTGAATAAGAGCGGTCGGTTTGCCAACCATTATTGCCTCAGCGATGCGTACCGTGACAAGGGTGGATCAAATGCCCAAGAGGCAGCCGCAGAAGCCATGGATGATGGAGAGGACGACGACGGTGAGGAAATGGAGGATGTTTTGATCACTCAGTAATAATCTGATGCATTTATTGGAGAAGGGAGATGTATATTTTGCCTTTTAATGTTGGTGTTTGGGGATCAGGTAATTAAGGATAGGGTTTTTTAGATCATGATACCCTCTACTAGTAGAGAATGGGACCAAAAAAAATATAGGAACCGCTTATACTGGGAATGACTTCGCTTTTCTGATTGTATCACAGACTGGAGTGAGTCGACCAACTCGTATCACTACGGCTCCACAGCTCCCTGGCGCAACTACGTAATTCATCTTCCCCGCACGTCATCTTCTCTGGATGATTTTAGGGCGAATGCATTGATCACCTGCCGCTTTTTTAGGGAGGTCATGGCTTCATGACGAACCATCCCATCTTGGTAGAAGTTGGGTGTGTTTTGCCGAACCATTGTACGCACTACCCACTTCGTCACATGTGGGTAATGCCATGGTTGAAACGGTCAACAACCACAACCGTCATTCATCAATGGTACCGCTTTTCAAGAAACCACGGTATCCCATTTTCTTCTTCTCCTTCTTCCTCTTTTATTGAACCACAAACTATGCACCTCATATTTGATTTTGACGGCACCATCACCCAGCAGGACACCATCGGGGTCCTTGCCGGCTCAGCCATTGACTATCAGAAACGCCAACACAGCAAAGACTTGCAGTCCGAATGGGACCAAGTGGTCAAGTCTTATGTAGAGGACTTTAAACGATACCACAGCGAGCACCCGGTTCCGGAAGAAGAGCGCAGAGCAGTTGACGAGGAGCTCAAGTTCCTGTCGGGAATGAAGCATGTTGAAGAAGCGTCGCTACAACGAATCGCGACTTGCCAAGTGTTTGCCGGGATGGATGCAGCGGAATTGAAACAGGCTGGTCAGGACGCCGTGAAGTGCAGCAAGGTCAAAATCAGACCCGGGTTTGAGGACTTGATCAAGCTCGCAAAGGCCCGAGGGTGGGACACCAGTGTCATCTCTGTGAATTGGTCACGATCCTTCATCGAGGGCGTCCTCGATCCGCATGAAATTCGCATCATTGCCAATAATCCCCACGCGAATGGTACAATCCTCGGACCCGAGTTTCTGGACGGCGGGCGTATGACCAACGGCCACGAGAAACGAGAGGCGTTACAGCATGTCATGGCGGATAAGGCGGACCGGGCGGTTTATTTCGGTGATTCGACCACGGACATGGAGTGCCTGCTGCAAGGCGGGATTGTCATCTCCAATGACGAAAGTTCAGCGCTTATGCGCACGCTGAAAAGAGTCGGACAGCCTGTTCCGCACGTCGGCGAACACGCAGACGAGTCTGTTCTTATGTGGGCGAGAGATTTCCGGGAAGTGCTGGAGAGTGGTGTGTTGCGCCATCTTGACAAGTAAATCAACAATGCTTCGTCCCGTTTGGCTGTATTGTTTATTTTCACGTTTCACGTACAACAACGAACAAGCCAATAATAGTACACCAAAATTTTCCAAGCCAAACCGCGGCTTTTGTAAATATGCTGGAGTTGCGCAACATGATTCGTCATGGTTTTCCTGTTCATGCTTGGTCCCACTGTTTTCTGTGACTTGGCACAGACAAAGCAAACGAATAAGCAAGGTGATGGCTGTTAGCATGACCCTAAATAGAATTCAAGGCTGCAAGCCCAAGCAATCCCACTCAATCTGAAACAAGGCGTTCTGAGTCATTATATACAGCGTGCCGGCCGATGGTCTTTCTGGATCTAAGACCAGTTAGTACCCAAAGTTCGACGCACTCATGTTTTATACCCCTTCAGCCAGCCAGCGTATATCCTATCCAAAAATTACAACCAAATAATGTGCACATACGGCTGCTCCATTTTCCTTTGCTCCCACGAGAAATGGGGCAAAATTGTTAAGCAATGCGCCGAGAGCAGAGATTACGACCTGGGAAATAGCGATCACAAATGCAGGATTCTTCGACGACATGGGCTCAAGACAATCAACATCCCGAGAAAATGCTCAAAGTGCGCAAAGACAGATAATGCACTACAAGAGAGCAAGAATATCATCCAATCTCTACGGCGTTACTTGAGAAACATAGAGTTGGGAGTCGACTCTGAGACAGACAATGAGACCGGGACCGAATCAGACGGGAGCAGTGAATACGAAAGGAAATCGAGAGAATCATCAGCGGAGTCGGAATGAAAGATACCCAAGGAAAAACTATGGAATCAGTATCCATACTAGGAACAAAGGAAGGGAGTTTAGGTCAAGAATTTGGGTATGAGTAAACATGCATAATTGGCTCCAGGAGGGCCTCGAAACCAATAGCCATTTTTAATCAGAGAGCTATTTATATCTTCATCAATAAAGAAAGTATTTATTTTATGAATGGAATTGTTTGTGCACTGCTAATGAGTGAAGGTGTTCACAAAGACGTGAGTTGCAACAACAAAAGTCAAAATTAAAACACAACAATATCCTTCAGCAATCATAAACCAAAGAAGCATACTGTTATCTGCAAACTAAAAGACAATCGACTGCATGTTCAAAGAAAATGAGAGGCAATATGAACACTAAGATCGTTGAACATCCTCCAAACCGTATACATCAAGTCGTACCGTCAATTCGAACACCTGCAAAACTAACACCCTGATTCAAGCTCCAAGCCCTGGTCTGAGGATACTGGCGCTGACGTGCACTCGCGCTTTGATAAGGGCTATTGCTGTATCCATCCTTCATGCTTGAGCTGATCCTCTCCAGGTCGGCCAGCTCCTGCTGCACCTTGGACTTCTCATCGCGTCGCGCCGACAAGTAAAAGAAGTCGTAGATGAAGCTGTTGTCGAGCTTGCGCGGCTTCCCGTCAACGGTCCAGAAGCGCTCTTCGCTCAGTTCCTGCGACAGGTGTCGACGGAAGTATCGATCTTGCGTCACCCACCAAGCGCGCCAGATGAACAGGATGACAGCGGTCAGGGGGATGGCTGCCGCCCAGTATGGCCAGAAGTGCTGGCCGAATTTGTTGTTGCCAGGGTTGGAGTCGTCGGAATCCTCGTCCGGGCCAAGCCAGTCGAACATGGACATGCCGAAAAGAGTGCCGAGAAACTCGCCGGGGAGGAAGATTGCGGTGATGACTGCCAACGCCTTCATTGACGAACTGTCTCGAGAGGATGCAACGGCCATTCGAGCATTCAAAATATTGTCTTCCTGGGCCATCTTACTGTAGATCTACCATTTGTTAGCACTTCGTCAAGTGTAGCATAAAAGAAAAGGCCAACTCACCATATCAATCTGGGCACGGCATCTAGCTTCTGACATGCGTCTGTCGGTTTCAAGACCCATGCAGAGCCTCAGCAACCCATCAAGATACTGGCGAATTTCGTGCCAGTGACGCCCTAGTGAGTCTCCATCAGAGTCCTCGTTGTTAGGGACGTTGATCTGGATCTTTGGCAGCAGTACCGGGCTGACGGGGGCTGGCCCTCGCTCAGGATCCAGAATCAATGGACTCAACATGCTGAGATCTTGGCTAAACTGAGGCGGCGTGTTGCCCATGCGCTCGGCGAGCTCGTCGCCCGCAAGAATCAGGACCTTGACGGCACGCTCCATCCAACGAATTGTGTCAAGCAGCTTGATGGTGTCCTTAAGCACCTCATGCGCCCGCTTCATAAGTTGTGTCATTGTCATGGGTCCCCAGGTAAGCTTTCCGTTCTCGTCTCTGCTCAGTTGTCGCCTGAGACGATGAGGAGAGGCGTCCTCTGCATCGAAACCGGCAATGTTGCTCACATCGTGCTCCAACGAAGTCACATTCATATTGTTTTCCGAGACGGCTTCTTCACATCGCATAAACTGCACTTGCAAAAGAACAACCGGCATAATTAGAGGGTGGGCCCAGTGGGCTCGGCAACACTCTAAGCGGTGATCGTACTCGTCGAGGTCGTCAAGGTTGTGCCTTCTGGGTTCCCAGGATTGACGAACCAAGATGGTGGCAGATCGCGAGCGGATGTCGTACGTCATGGAAAGAAAGTCGCAAGGCGTCTTGGGCAACTCAGAAAAGGCAAGGATGACACCTAGTCATATTTATGTCAGAAACAGTTGGAAATAGCCAGAGTTTCCGGGCTGGAACTTACTCAATTCGGTCTGATCCTTGGACCAAAATCGCGACTCGGTTGTTGTGCGAGTAGAGTACTGCAAGGTCGCAGGGTGCAAATTCATTGCAGCAAGGTCATCTACGGTCATACTGAGGATGTCTCGACCGTCTAGCGGTGTTCTGCGTTTGAAGCAGATGCTAGGCCAATCAGTAACTAAGGCGTGGCAGCCATGGATTCCAAGACATACACTCTGCGGATGCGGCCCTCCATGTGTGTGGAAGGGGACTCTATCTCGTCCAGTTTGCGGAATTCACCCTGTCATGTCGTTTAGCACATGATTCAATACGTGAATATGTTGTAATACACAATACATACATTTCGATCTAAATGATATCCTTGGCGAAAGGCCAAGTCGAACTGCGTGGTCCCGGGCGAGTCGTCGCGAGTGAAGTGATGAACGATGTGCTCCTCATCTTTGCTGACATTGCTGTGCAATGACGTGGGCCGAGTCTTGTCATCATCATCCACCTTCTTGTAGACGACGTATTCATCATACTCAATGTTTGAAGGGGTGCCGTCGTCTGGAATGAGGACTTGATTCGAACAGAGCTGCTGATCGTAGTTGAAGAGGTCTAACCCGTGATGTACCAAAGGCATTAGGGCGGTCGAGTGCTGGCGGAGAAATCCGACAGCGTAGGCTTGCGAACGTGGACAAGACGAGCTACCCGGCTACGACGGGCAGCGGCTCTGTGAGACATGGATTGGGGAAGAGAGAAGAGGGAGATAACCAGTGGTGAAACTAGATGCAAACTAGTCAAGTCTAGAAGATGACGCGAAGTGCAGATCCTTTTTTTTTCTCTTTCTCTATTGAACAGATGATTGAGAACGAGCGGGTCAACGGTTTATTTATGCACATTCAACGACGAGTGCCAAGGCGCTGTTCTTATTCAGCTCCAGGGGGCCCCGGCCACCATTATCATGTCGGCGCAGCAATCGGGCTCCCACAGCAGAAGGTCAATTGATTCCCCAGAAAAGGTCCTCGCATTAAAGCCATGCGCGCGTGGTCGCTTGCGCAGGAACTGGAGGTTGCCAATCGCGGCTGAGGCGCCGGGGAAGCCTCCATGGCTCCACGAATGGGCGACTGACTCGCCGGGGTCCGGCTCCGAAGTCTCGGGCCCACCCGGGTCGGACGCAGCCAGGCAACGGCGTTTCGAGTCTGGCGTGGCGGTGGCTTGGGTTGGGTTGGTTGGGCACAATTGAAAGTGCACATGGTATTGTAAGTAAGATGGCATGTGATAAGAGTGAGCTTTTGGGCACAATATGGGATATATATGTATTGGATTGACTACTGCTGCTGCTACAACATGCGTTCTCTGTTGTGGGAAGAACAGACGTCAAGCATCTGTTACACAGAATATCGAGAGGCCAGGTATGGCAAATCCACCAGAGAGCCTTGACCATGAGTTTCTCGAAATGGTATTCATTGCGCAGATACGATCAAAACACAGTACCCAATTATTCCAGGGGCTTTCACCTAAGTAGCGTTGGGCATCATCGACCCGTTGGTTACTGCTTCAAGGTAGCACACAACCCCAGGGTTCGTGCTACACAGCCACCCCATATCCCTGGTACACATCCCCGTTAGTCGCTCTTTAATTTGCTGCCGTCCTCTCATATCTCATCATTAACAGGCCCCCAATTCCTTCTAGAATTTCCTCCTCCACCTTGTACATGAACTGCAGGTAAACCGCAATACGAGAGAAGTCATGTGCTCAATTTCCATGCCCCCCTGCTGACCCCGTACGTCACTAGACAGGGTACAGCATCGCATTTTCAACCCGTTAGCCGATTGAGTAATCAACCCAAATTGTACTGCCACAACCATCAATGGGGGTCCCATTGTAGCCATGAATGATCTCCGCCATTGACAGGTGTTACCATACCGACCTCCGTTTCCGCAGCTCCGCACGGCGCTGATGACCTGAGAACGCGGAGTCCCGGCACCCCCAATTGGGCGATTATCAATCTCAGGCCGGTTTAATCGCGGGCTAACGGAAATGACACGGTCGAAAGACAATGCCTGTCACACCTTGGGTGCGTAAATTCTGGCGAGTGGCTGGACTAGTAATCGCGGGTTGCCGTACAGCCTCAACACACCCGTTTGCGCATTTGAGTGCTTTTTGAGTCAATGTGTCAATTAGGCAACTCATCCGCGGGAGGGATTGTCTCAGCTCCTGAACCCTTGAAGCGCCAGCCGCCATGTAACAAAGGGGCGATGGAATGAACGTGACTATGGGCGAATTCCAAGGCCCGGCGCATGGTCTCAGACACCCATCTTAGCTTTGCTAGCATGCATCAACGTGAGGCCTACGAAACGTTGACACACGCCAGGTTTTACCATCAGATAGGGGTGTTGCTGATTGCCTTAAACAAAAGCTGAAAACGGGATCTGGAAAGATGTCATATATAATTAATAACGAAACTTTAGGTAATTGATTTACCAACAGCCAAGTTATGATGATCGTCTATTCCAAGAAACCTCACGGTTAACATGCCTTTGCAAATACATCATTTCCAAATCACACACAAGTGCTGGACTCAATTAGAATACATATTCATAGAGGATTAATTTGTTAATATCTATTTCATCTGTTTTCCCTTGTCTCAAACCCCGGCTGCTCCACTCGAAGCAAACGGAAGCCGCTCCATTGTCAATGAGACAAGACTCAGACAATGACCCGAGGGTTTCGCCACGTACTACGCATCTGCTTGTTTCAAGGAAGTGGCAACCTGTTATATCCCGTGCCTCGCGTCAGGAATGAGCGTATAACGCGGAAGACTGGCCAAGCTATGCCGAGAAGTTGATCACGCGTGTATGGGTATAGACATCGTAGCAAACGAGTAAAGCTGGCCTAAGTGGAACAAATTCATTCACGGTAGCTGAGTGAAGCATCTAGGCTAGATCTAGTCCTTTCACATTAAAGTTAATTTAGTCGCAAATTGATGCACCAGCGGTGATGGATGAAACGGCCCATTTATTGGCTTCTTTTTTTTCGAACAATTTAACCATCTTAGCCGTAGAGGGGCCAAGTTTTGGTTGCCACACAATAGCCCTAGCTTTTTTTTGTTTAACAATGGATGGTCCCTCTTCCCGTCCCAACTCCTCGGCAGTTGATTTCAGACAGCTACATTCCTGATGAGTGCCCACAGACATGCCACAACACCACGTTTTGTCACCCAGTTCAATCATCTCTGAACCGGGTCGCGAAAGATGGACGTTTCCAGTTTATGTTCTGGGTATAATGTTTTAGGAAATACCAATACTATGATCCTAAATTACTAGAAGTTTTCGGAACCCATACCATATAATACTAATATATCCCCTTCGTATCGAGTCCCAAGTAGCATCCTACGTACTACTCTTTTTACCCCACGCTTAGGCGACTTTAATCCTGATATAGGCACTATTCCGCCTAGTTAGTCCCTCGTTTAGAAGCGTCATATATTTTCAGCTGCGGGTTTTTCTCCTAATGTATTTTTACACGTCATCTGAGCGACTATCCTAGCTTGCCTTGCATTCTCCGTGGTGGTTGTCGGAGGACTCCCGTCACTTCCCGTGAACCCCAGCCTTCTCCGAGCATCTTCACTCTGGGCCAGGCTCAGAGAGACTGGACTCACATCCAAACCTTCTTGACCCCTGTCTTAGCTGCCACGATGAGCATCTGACACGACAGAGTACGACCAGGACGAGATTTCGATTGGGGATATAAAGCAGCTGGCGACGCCATTGAACACAAATAACTCATCAACAATCCTAGAAACGACACGAACAGCAATGCTTCGAAGAATCTTGTTTACGGCGCCTCTTTTGGTGCAAATCGCCCTTGGTGCTGCTGGGTTGAACTTGAAGCATCCCAAGATCCATAAAGGACACCCAGGAACAACTCTCAAGACGGTGTCAACCACTTCAGTTGTTGAACAGCTCAAAACATCGGCGGAGGCACAGGTTTCTGTTGATCAATCGGCGCCTAACCTGGCATCTGCTAAACCAGCTGCTTCTGAACCATCAGCTTCTAAATCCGCAATTTCTGAATTTACAACATCCGAATCCGCAGCTTTCAGCTCGTCGACTGGAACCGTTTCCAACGAATTTGCCGAGTCGGTCGAGGAGAGCAAGCTGACGCAGCTTCACGAAAGAGCCCCTGGCAAACGAAACGTTTTGTATTTTACGAACTGGTAAGTGTTTTTGGCACACACGAGCCCCTATATATACACACACATAAACTTTTAAAGATACTGACAGTACTAGGGGAATTTATGGCGCCAACTTTCAACCACAGCAGATCCCAGCCGACCAAGTCACCCATCTTCTCTATGCCTTCCTTGACATTGCCGACGACGGCACCGTGTAAGTCGTCATGAGACTTGCTATGTTTCGAATAATCCACTGATTCAATGTGACACAGAAAAAGCTCCGATACCTATTCAGACCTCGAGAAGCACTATGAGGGAGACTCGTGGAACGACGTGGGCACCAACGCTTACGGCTGCATCAAGCAACTGTACATTTTGAAGAAGAAGTACCGCCAGTTCAAGACTATGATGTCTATCGGTGGCTGGACCTACTCGTACAAGTTCGCCCCCGTCGCCGCAGACCCTACCAAGCGAAGGCAGTTTGTCACATCTGCGGTTCAGATCCTGGCCAATTGGGGCTTTGACGGCATCGACGTGGATTGGGAATACCCAAAGAACTCGGCAGAAGCTGCCAACTACGTCCAGCTGCTGAAGGAGCTCCGGGCTGCGCTGGACGCCTACTCGCAGGCCAACAACCTCAACTACCGCTTCATCATCACCGTCGCCACCGCAGCCGGGGCGGCCAACTACAACAACATGGACCTCAAGGGCATGGATGCATATGTCGATGCCTGGCACCTCATGGCATACGACTACTCGGGCTCGTGGGACACAATCGCCGGGCACCAGGCCAATCTCTACATCTCCCAAGCCAACCCCACGGCCACGCCGTTCCGCACCAACCCCGCCGTCAACGACTACGTTGCCAAGGGCGTCCCCATCGAGAAGATCGTCATGGGCATGCCCCTCTACGGCCGCTCGTTTGCCAACACGGACGGCCCTGGCAAGCCATTCAGCGGCGTGGGCGGCGGCAGCATCGAGAACGGCTTCTGGCTCTTCAGGGACCTGCCACGGCCCGGTGCGACTCCCTACCTCAACACCCAAGCCGTTGCGGGCTTCTCCTACGACCCCGTCAAGCGCGAGTTCGTCAGCTACGAAAGTATCCCCTCGGCCAAGCTCAAGGTCAACTACATCATGGCCCGCAACATGGGTGGTGCCATGTTCTGGGAGGCGAGCGGCGACAAGACTGGCGACAAGAGCATTCTGCGCGCCGTTGCCAATAGCATGGGGACGCTCGACTCGAGTCTCAACATGCTATCCTACCCAAAGAGCATCTACAACAATATCAAGAACGGAATGCCTTAATGATTGATGATTCTGCTGACCTTTTTCCTTTTTGTTTTTTCCTTTTTTATGAAGTCTTGTGGCATTTGGGTCGGTTCTTTTAGTTACTACATCCTGCATAGCATAGTATAGTCGGAGGAACTGGACATTGCATCATCCTATCGCTTAAATAGTCGTTTTACCATATCCAGTAGTTGTTGGGTCGCTGTTCTTTATGTTATTTTTATCTTGCAATGAAACTTGATCTAGATTTTGCTCACTTGCAATGCCAAAGACCATCACGAGATGGCATCGATTGATGCCGTAATCGCCATAATAATTCTATGACAAGAGATCCCTTTGTTCAAATTTCCCCGGCCCTTATGCTACAAACTAGGTACTACAGCATGGAAGAAGGACTCGTACAAATAATTAAAACACAACCGCGTCGGGTGTCCAAATCAGACACCCTTTTGACATCCGCGCCATTCTCCATCATTTCAAGATCACTCCAGACCACCCCATCTCAATCCCATTCAACAGAGCCAACATCGGTTCTGAAGTCAGTTCACGGGTTGAGAATGACTGATTTTCGCCGTCTGTGCTCCTGCTATCCATTATTCCCTGCCGTGCGGCTTGTCGTCAAGGGTCGCGACAAGGCCTACATGTCTGGGCCCTGTCCTGGGGTGCCTGTAGACTCGACGCCGTGGAAAGCGTCTCCAAAGGCAGAATCGTCCATATCCATATTCAGATCCAAGCCCTCACCCAGCTCACCTGCAGAGCCATCCAAGGTAGGGCCATCGAAGCTGGCGAGAGCGTCCCCAGCAGTGTCGAGGTCCCCAAGCGAACTAAAGTCATTTTGATCGAACGACACAGAACCACCGTCAGTAACGGCTGGTGTTCCGGCTGCGGAGGATGGCTTGGCGGCTGAGAGGCCATGTCTTACGTCGCCCACAGCAGATGCCACGGCGGGGTGCGCACCGGATGCCGCAGCGCTGGGATCGGGAGTGGCACCTCCCTTAGGGACCATGACCCAATCTCCGCTCCCGGTACCATGGTCAGGGGCGGTTGTTGAACCCTTGGCATGCTCGTCTGTTCCGCCCATGGACACATCAGCACCGCCAGGAGCATGGTGAATAGAGGGGTGGGGGTGAGCGGGTGATGGGACATTAGCATGCGCGGGAGTCGCTGCACCTGAGTGAGCGGCAGACAGGTGTGGTTGAGGCGTGGGGAAATTGTTCATGGGAGTTGAGGTAGCGGACATGCCAGTGCCTATTTGGTCAAGCAGTCCAGCAGCCGTGCCGCCCATGTCGACGTCAGATTCGCCAATCATGACGCCGCTATTCTGGGAGCCGGACTGGGACGGCTGTCGAGAAAGCTGCGTTACTGTGGCTGGCGCGGGCTCAGGTGCAGGCGCCTGATAGCCGCCCTCTTGAACTCGAGAAACCGACGACTTAGTCTCAACCTTCTTTCCTGTGGAAGCCTCAACGTCTGCGACAATCTCATCCACAGTCTTCTTAGATGCAGCACGGGGTTTGTTGTCTTCATCATGGGGGTCTACTCTGCCCTCAACTCTCCACGCCTCGGTTCCAATACTCTCCACCACATTGCGAAGCTCTTTCTCTTTATCGTTGTAGATTGAGCTCTTTTTGAATTTAGCAAGTGCCTCGTCGTGTGCGGCTTGCATCTTCTCAATCTCGGCCTTTGTCGACTCCAAGTGCGCATTTACACGCTTTCGGAACTCGTCCGCTTGGCCAGCGTCAAGGCGACCAATGTAAGGCTTGTCTGGGCCTGAGGCAAATGCCTCTGCAGACTGGGCTGGGAAAATACCCTCGGTGAGAGAAGCCAACTCACCCTTCAAACCCAAGCCGAGGTCTGCAGGGGTAATCTGGTGGACTCTATAAGGCGATGACAAAATCTCTTCCATCCACTCGTGGTTTTGTTGATATCGGCTCAGAGAGATTTCCCTAGGAGTGAGGTGGTCAAACATATCTCCTCGTGAGACATCCTCCTCGTCATCAAACGCAGCATCAAGCTGGGGCATACTAGGAACTGGTGCCTGTTGTGCCTGGTTCGCAGCATGCCGAGCGCGCTTAGCGGGAGGGCCTGGAGGAGCCTGGGCAGGGTAGGCCATCTGCTGAGGGACTCCACGGGGCATCATCTGAGGTTGAACCTGCTGCCGCGTAGGGTCTGGTAGTGTAGGCCAGTTGACTCTATCCGAGAGCATGAACTCCTTGCGGCGGATCTGACCAGCTCTCTGGAGGAAATGTCGCTGCTGCATGATGCTGTTGACTCGTTCATCATAGGGAATCATGGTCACGGGGACACGGTCGTTGGTCTCTGCTGGCCCGTAGTGCACAATGAAGAGACTCACATCGGGCTGGTGTGGGTTGGGATGACCGGGAACGGGGACCAGTCGGAAGCGTCGTCGGGCATGGAGGGCGAACTGCTCGCCAGGAATATAACCGGCCTTTTGGTAGTAGATTTCAAGCATCTGAAATGTCATCAGCACACGCATGTAGCATCTTATGAGCTTCGTCACCCACCAGACCGTTGCCCAGATCATGCTTGTAGAGATTCTCAGGAGGAGCCCATACAAAGCCATCGGTAGCAAAGTTGGTACCGAGGCGTTGTAGAGGCTGCCAGGTTAGCAGAATAGTGCCGTCTGCGGGCTTGTCGAGGTATGTCCAGAAGAAGGGAGCTCGGTCTCGCGCGACTTGGGGAGCACTCATGAGCAGCTTGGCGACCTCGTTAAGGTCGAGGCGAGGCATCACTGGGTATCGAAAGGACGAGATGAGATGGACATGGGGCATCTATGGGATGATTAGCGACGAATTGCGACAAGGTGACGCGCAGCTAAACATACTAGGTCCTGAGGGACGCCCTGGCTAGGATCGGGTTGAGCCATGGTGACGGTCGTCGCGATGGACGGGGACAGCGTGTCCAGAGGCCAGACCGGGCGATTGACGCCTTTGGGAGTCGCACACTGATGAGAGACCTTGTTTACGGGTTGGCGACGAAGCGAGGGTCCAGACGCGGACGATGGGATGAGGCGGCGCAACGAGTGTTAAGATGCAGTTGACAGAGCAAGCGATAGTGAAGGTCCTGGCGCGGCCCCAAACTTCTCGCGACAAGGCTGCGTGTGCCTGACCAATGGATGCGAAGCATGGTGGCGCCGAAAAGTGGACCCGCCCGTCACGACTTTGACAGAGCCTCGTCTGAGCTCAGCCGCTCAATGTTTTTTTTAGTTTCACAGGTCAAATGGGCCAAACTAGTGTTTTATGCAGGGCTCGACCAAGTTTAACGGCCCAGCATCCAAACTCCACCGAAGTCTGTCTCCTTGCCACCTATTTGCGCTCATCTACTTGGTCATATCAATTGCTGGGAAAACAATGACTTGGGCGTGGTAGAAATGCGTTGCCTCTGGTAGCTTAATTATTGTGATAATAAGTATTGAGAAGGGGAGGAAAGAAAAAAAAATATAAATGTCTTTTGATGCTGTGGAGGTATGTGTTATATGTGTTATTCAATGTGATTCCGTACAAGCACTTCTGCTGTCCCACTCCGTTGATGGATTGGCTGGCTGGTGGGCATGGATTCATGTATCAACAATGCCAATTGCAACTATGCGCGAAAAAAAAAAACGAGAGGTTCGGTGAATTTTCTGGCAAGATGATTCGGAGTGCGCGAATAACATGACATGATCATATTATACACTCTGAGCTGAGCTTAACTTTGCGGCACATACTGCCATATTCTTCACAGCCCCATTACCCATGGTCACCATGCTGCAGTTGGATTCATTGAAGCGATCCAGTCCGGGACGAGAGCTTGGCTCGTGGGGCAGATTGGGAGGGGGGGAGGGGAGCATTTATTTCAAATCAGCAACGACAAGCGGCCGTAAATACATAGCGGGCATAAATAGCCTCAATTGATATCCCATGAGCCATGCCAAGCCATTGCAGCCTCAACGATGGACATTGACATTGGGGGTGGAGACAATCTGCAAGCGCACACCATGGACATTGGTGTCTGAGTTGGGCAGGTTTTGGAGCTCACCAACAATAAAGGATACGTTGAGAAGTGACAAATCCCAAAGCGATTGGCCATGAATAAAATTGTCAACACCCCTCACCCCGCGGGGGCCTGGACTTCTATCACCGACAAATATTCGCGAGCTTGGTGTTGCTTGGCATAGCGTACATAACTAAAGTGCACGGGGAGCAGCGGCTCTGCTTCCTATTCACCTTCCTGACCCTGGACACGGACGGATTTTTTTTCGTCGAGGTTCCCCCTTCGAGCATTGTCCATGGAATCCCGTCTTGGTCAGCGAGCGAGCGACTTCGGACGTTAAGGCTAGGATGCATGAACTCGGCGCCCTCGCCGCGGGTTGCCATATCGTGACCCGGATTTAATTCCGGTGGAGCAACGGCAGTGGAATGCCCCTCATTCGACCCCTCCCCCTCTCGAGGGGCCGAGAAAAAAAAAAAAAAGAGAGAGGTCTCTGACGCAGCAAAGATGTTCCACTGCTGCCATGTTGCTTACCACGTTGCTGGGCTGAGTAAAGTGTGGCGGTTGGTGCTGTGCGGCCTTTTCTGGCCCCTCCTCCACCCGTCGTCGGCCATCTCGGTTCGGATTCAGGCGCCTATGGATGCGCGCGTTGGGGTGGCTCGGGCTACTGTCCGACGGGGGCATCGATTGGCACGGCAGTGGCAAGACAGCCTCGGGGCTCCATCAAGATGGCCCCAACAATCGGGCGAAATGGTTTCGTCCGACGGCGGCAAAGTCCTAACGGGGTAAACTACGGCGTCATTCTAAGGTGAGAAGGACCGTAGGCGTACGTAGCCGTGGCGCCTACGAGGTAATACTGGGGGAAACCCTGGTGTGGTGCAGTATCTGTGGGCAATGCCACCCCGCCAACCAAAGGCCATCACGGCGGTATACATGGGGACAGGAAGGTGTGGCCGACGGGATGCTCGGGAGCTGAGTTTGCGGAGTTTGCGGTGGTGTTTCAATCGTTTTTTCCACCCGACCTCATGCCCAGAACAGGGGCCGTGCTACGGCGGAGGCTCGGTGTGAGTCCAGGGGACAAGGATGTGGTCATGACGGTGGAAGAATAACGGCATACGAGACCGAGCGGGTAGTGCACGCCAGCCATCTCTAACAAGGTGTGTCTGGCTTGAGTCACGGCGTGCCTCCGGAGAGGCCAAGTCCGTGATCCGGAGATGTCGTGGGGAGCGAAATCCGTCGCCAAGAGCTAGGATCCAAGAGCTAGGATCCAATGGGTAGGTTGGGATGAATGGGGCCTGGAACTTGGGCCATGGCTGCAACGACACCTGGTGCGTAGTAGCCTTGTCTCATGCTTGCGCTAGGGTGGCGGGGCACAGCATTGAGTTATGATTGATGTTGATGCCGGAGTTGATGCTAACAAAGATTGGAGATGGAGGAAGGTCATGAGGAGGGGTTGGCGACGCGAGGTGTGCCAGGGACGGCGAGCATAATGTATGACTTGTCATGACATAACAAGTCAACGGTTTCGCCCTTTCCTCCAAACGGGAGCTCTCGGTGACTGCTCGGCGAGGCTAGGTTGGAGAGATGAGACAGGAATTAACAAGCAACCCCCACCGTTTGTAAGCGTCCCCCAATTCTATCGATTGGGGATAAAGCAGCTGCGACAAAAAGGGTAATGCGCTATGTAAGAGCACCACCCCTTTAGCTATGATGACGATAGGTATGTCCCAGTGGGTAGTCGAAGCCCCGCCATGGGCGAGGACCCCGCTTTGCTTGGTGTGAGCCCAGTCAAACTCAGCCGTTCCGTCGGCCATTTGTAGGTGAGGAATCCTAGCAGCACACCCAAAGTGACGGCATGTCGTACCTTGGTTGCCGTAGAAGTAGGGCTATCTCCGGTTTGCTCGCCGTTATATTTCTCCTCCCTATTTCTTTCTCTTCCTTTTTTTTCTCTTCCTCCCCAGACCTCTCTTCACCTTCGACCCTCGTACACACCTTCGCAACAGCAACACCTCCAAAAGATTCATCATGTCTGGCCCTGTGTAAGTCCCCCTCCTGCTTCCTCCTGTTACCCCACCACCCCGCCCCAGGCTTTGGTCTCTATCTGGCGGCCATGCCTCAATTCGCGCATGCTCAGAGCTGTTCGCGCACGCTCAGAGCTGTTCGCGCACGCTCAGAGCTATTCGTTTGTTGGCTTCATCGCCAATCGTGCGACGGAAGTGTCTCCCATGTGAACGTGGCTCACGGTCTCAACACAGCGCTCGCCTTGCAAATATTAAGCTCGGCGGCGCCCAACCCACTACCTCCTCATCGCTGCCTTCTGGTTCGATTCAAGATGCAAACAATGCTGACTCTTTGCCAAGTGCGGATCTGGGCCTCATTGGCCTTGCTGTCATGTAAGTTGAGAAATATCTCCATCCCCAATACCCCTCCAATCCGTCTTGTGTGCTGACAGCTTCGTAGGGGACAGAACCTCATCCTGAACATGGCCGACAACGGTTTCACCATTTGCGCCTTCAACCGAACCGTCTCCAAGGTCGACCGATTCCTCGAGAACGAGGCCAAGGGCAAGTCCATTGTTGGCGCCAAGGACGTCGAGGAGTTTGTTAGCAAGCTCAAGTCCCCCCGCCGTGTCATGCTCCTGGTCCAAGCCGGTGCTGCTGTCGATGACTGGATTGAGAAGCTCCTGCCCCTCCTCGAGAAGGGTGATATCATCATTGACGGTGGTAACTCCCACTTCCCCGACTCCAACCGCCGCACTCAGTACCTCAACTCCAAGGGCATCCGATTTGTCGGCTCTGGTGTCTCTGGTGGTGAGGAGGGTGCCCGATACGGTCCCTCTCTGATGCCCGGTGGTAACGAGGAGGCCTGGCCCCATATTAAGGACATCTTCCAGAGCATTGCCGCCAAGAGCGACGGCGAGGCATGCTGTGAGTGGGTCGGTGACGAGGGTGCTGGTCACTACGTCAAGATGGTCCACAACGGTATTGAGTACGGTGACATGCAGCTTATTTGCGAGGTATGTCATGATCGAGTCCGAAATATCCTCATTAACCTTTGCTAACGCGCCAATTGCTAGGCCTACGACATCATGAAGCGTGGTCTCGGTCTCTCCAACAAGGAGATCGGTGACGTTTTCACCAAGTGGAACAAGGGAGTTCTGGACTCTTTCCTGATTGAGATCACCCGTGACATCATGTACTTCAACGACGAGGACGGCAGCCCCCTTGTTGAGAAGATTCTTGACAAGGCTGGCCAGAAGGGAACTGGCAAGTGGACTGCCGTTAACTCTCTTGACCTCGGCCAGCCCGTGACCCTCATTGCTGAGGCTGTCCTGGCCCGATGCTTGTCTGCTATCAAGGATGAGCGTGTTGCTGCTTCCAGCAAGCTCCAGTTCATCAGCCGCGAGGAGAAGTTCTCCGGTGACAAGGCTCAGTTCCTCGATGACCTCGAGCAGGCTCTCTACGCCTCCAAGATTGTTTCCTACGCCCAGGGCTTCATGCTGATGCAGGAGGTAAGAAACCCAAAGTTTAACATTTCCAGATCATGAGAACTAATTTTCTGTATTAGGCCGCCAGGGAGTACAAGTGGAAGCTCAACAAGCCCTCTATCGCCCTCATGTGGCGTGGTGGCTGCATTATTCGATCCGTTTTCCTTAAGGACATCACCGCTGCCTACCGCAAGGACAACGACCTCCAGAACCTCCTCTTCGACGACTTCTTCAACAAGGCTATCCACACTGCTCAGCCCGGCTGGAGATCCGTTGTTTCCCAGGCTGCTCTCCTGGGTATTCCTACCCCTGCCTTCTCCACCGCTCTGTCTTGGTTCGACGGATACCGAACCAAGGACCTCCCCGCCAACCTTCTCCAGGCCCAGCGTGACTACTTCGGTGCTCACACCTTCCGTGTCAAGCCCGAGGCTGCCAACGATAAGTACCCCGCTGGCCAGGACATCCACGTCAACTGGACTGGCCGTGGTGGCAATGTTTCGGCCTCCACCTACCAGGCATAAGTCAGCTTTCTGGAGAGGTTGTTGGAGGGAGTTAAATACGAGTAATCGGTGCCTGGTAACTGCGCCGTGCCATTAGTTTTTTGAATAGGTACGCAGGAGATGCAGGCGTTGCACCGAGTAATGAATGGGATGGAAGAAATTGGGTTTAGAATGCTCGGGACGAAGATCTTGATGCCCTTGAGCTTATTCGCACAAATTAAAAAAATGAATTCATGACCAAGATCAAACGGTTTTGTTCCCTCGTTCCTTTTCTAGGTACTGTGAATGTAACGATGTGATGAGAGGAGGATGATACCTTGGTAGCTCCAGCACTCCTGAGAGAAATCCTGGTTGATATTGCTATTTGCTTTTTTTCAACTGGGCCAAGATATATAAATAAAATTATATCCAAACCATCGTATTTATTTATTAAAGAATTAGAAATAACAAAAAAGTAAAAAAAGAGTAATCCTTTAATGGGTTTACTGCATGAGTTAGATTCATTGAGTGCCCTGTAGTATTTGAAAAGAGGCATATGCCTTAATGCAATTCTTTGCAACTTATATTAACAAATCACCAAGGCTTTCTTTCTTACTTTCTTTTTTCTCCCGAGCAGAGCCACTAGATGCGCGCAAATAGGTGGCAAGGAGATAAATATCTATAGAAATGAAATACTAGATCATTTACGTGATCAAGCCATGCATAGCAAACACGCTTTTTAGTCCATTGGATCAGCGAAACTAAATTACAATGAAATTCGAGCTTAGATGAGGGTTTGTTCAGATAAAGTTGTTGTACGTCGATAGGCCGTGTTCAAGTCATACAAGACAATTCGTGGACCTAAATGATGGTTCGCAATGTGCATCAACGAAGTGAGACAGCGAAAATGGCTGTAAGGAATGACGTTTAATGACAATTTCCCGCAGAATAGAAATAAATTTGTGAATTTTTCGCATCTCTTAGAATAACAATAATCATATTGCCAAAGGAAGCGCACTTGAACAATGCTCCAGCCATTGTTTTCCCCGCAATGACATGAAGTTGTACCCAAGGATGGGAATGAATCTTCACCGACACGTGACCTCCTCACCGCTCACCGAGCGCCAAAATTCTAGCACCTCACCGAGGCCGAGGCCTAACAGTGGCGGGAGGCTAGCCAAATCAACATCATCACTTCTCCAACTTTCCACCCACCACACACTTCTCGCGATACCAGCCAACCCTATCTAAGCGTCGCAGCGACGGACAGCAAATACTCACGCAGACGATAAAAGAAGAGGAACTTTGAGCAGCTCTCGGCTCAAGGTACGTTCTTACAAAACCGCAGACCATCCATATTTTTATCGCCCTATTCATCATGTCGTACCCTCCTCCTCCAGGCATCAACAACCTTCCCCCCAGACCTCCAGCCTCCAAGGGCGGCTTCAAGCCTGCCTTCTCTTCAGCAAACCAATCTGCCGCGCCCTCGTACTCGAACGCGCCGCCCGCATCCTACTCTGCGTCATCGAGCTACCCAGCCACCGCACCCGCCGCGCAATATGGCCCATCCTATCCATCCTATTCCGGCGGCGCCGCGCCAGGCGGCGTGACATCGTACGCAGCACCCCAGAAATCTTCGCAAAACTTCGGTCCTCAGAGCTACGGTCCCCAGAGTTATGGCACCCAGAGCTATGCTGCGCCACAGATTCGAAACCCGTTTCCAGCTCCTGGAACTGCCGGCCCCGACTATGACCCAGAAATGGCTGCCCAGATTGCGCAGTGGCAGAGCGCCTATGTGAGTAGGGATGCCAAAGACGCCAAGCCCAGCACCGACTCGCCCAAGCCCGAGCCTCAGTCGGCAGCGCCCAATGCGGATCGCAAGAAGACAGTCGTCCGAGAAGGCGGTGGTAAGAAGTGGACCGATGAAACACTGCTCGAGTGGGATCCATCACATTTGCGCCTGTTTGTGGGAAACTTAGCTGGTGAGACAACTGATGAATCCCTCCTGAAGGCCTTTTCGCGGTGGAAATCCGTCCAAAAAGCCCGTGTCATTCGCGACAAGCGCACCTCCAAGTCCAAGGGCTACGGCTTCGTCAGCTTTAGCGACGCCGACGACTTCTTCCAGGCGGCCAAGGAGATGAACGGCAAGTACATCCAGAGCCACCCCGTCGTCGTCCGCAAGGCAAACACGGAAATCAAGGTCAGCAACGCCAAGGACAAGGACAGGAACAACAAGAAAAACAAGAAGAAGGGCGGACACGGAAACGGAGGTGGAAGCAATGGCTACGAACCCAACCTGGGTCCCATTGGAGGTGGAGGTGTCACAAAGCCCGGCCAGAAGACGAAGAATGGATTACGACTCCTTGGGTAGGCGGATATTGATGACAGGAGGTTCGCTTTTTGTCTCGTGGTTTTCTATTTTTTGGAAGGCGTTGAGAGAGAGGTTGGTTCCGGCTCATTGATTATGGAGAGGATGCATTATAGTAGATAATAGGAGGCTGCATGGTATCGGCAGTTGGTAGAAAAGGCAATCAAACTAAATGAAGACATACATACATACTCATGAAGCACAAAAGCGTTCTCAAGGTCTTTATAGTGGTTGACATCCAAAATCTGTTCATAAAACTAGTATTGGGTATCTCATTGATGATGTATATGAGTCAAGCATGCCTATTTCTAAACCACATGTTGTTAAAACCCCGGGAGCGCGAATATTTGTGTCTTCTCCCTCCAATCAACTTTAGATTTCTGACAATTCAGGATACAGTCCAACCGGTTCCATTTACCCAAAACCCTTTCCGTTACACCCCTCTTTCTTATATATAATGCCAAGTACCGCTGGTAATACATGATGAAAATACGAACAATTCTGTAGGGTTTGTTCTGCGTCCGATGACGACTCGTGCTGTGCGAAGTAGAAAACCACTCAGGATGGATGAGGCCCAGAGAAGCATGTTCAATCAGAGCGATGGGGTCGGTTATCATCCGTTGTTGGAGACTGCATTATGGGCTGGAAATCGCCGTCCGAAGTGATGATCGTCTCTCGTCGGTCCTCCCTGCTCTGAAGTAGTCCTGCAGCTTCATCGCCATCATCACGTTCCCTGTCGGTATTGCTGCTGGTGCTGTTTCTGCTATCGATAGAGAAGTCATCTTCGGCGGGGTGGTGTCGGTCGTGGACATCGTTCTGTGCGTTTTCGCGCATCTTTGTTATTTTAATGTAGTTGTACGCAGCAATGGCGGCCATGGTAGTGAGCAATCCAATCAAGTTGACAACAGTGAGCGTGTCGTGGAACACGAGGGTAGCAGCGGTGATGGTGACAACTTCCTTGAAAATGCCGGCAATTGAAAGTGTCACAACAGAGGTTCGCTTCAGCAGAGCAAACTCTGAGGCAGTCATGCAGAAGGCCAGGCAACCTGGGAACAAAAGGAAAAGAGGGGCCATAACAGCGCCCCAGCTGTCGGCAAGGATTTTGAAGCCATCGATGACATTGCTGATGCCCTCAACGGGGATGGCGAGACAAATGAGAACGAGAAACATGACGGGTGTGAGAAAGAAAATGCTTGAGAAAGGATTAGACGTCGCAGGATTGCGAAGGAGGAGGATTTGGGTCAAGCCCCAGCGGAAACCTGAGAAGAAGGCGGCCGAGATGACAAGCATGAATCCACCCAGTTTAAATTCAACTTCTCCAAAGACCATGAGGACGACACCAAGGGTCATGGTTGCAATAATGGCTACCAGACGCCAAGTTGGAGTTTCGAGGCGGAAAAGGAAAGCGAACATAAGAACAAATGCGAGAGATGAGGATTTACACATGGCTGTGATTGATGTCAGTTTCCGGGTCATGACATTCCAGGTAGAAGATCGAATAAAAAGAAAACATACTGTAAAAGGTCAAACTGATAAACTTCAGCGAAGTGTTTCCCAAACCAATATCCAGGCCAGTGGCAGCACCGCAGGGGCCAATGCGAGTGATATAGAAGAACTTGGTCATGCCAGTGCTGCTTGACTCCATCTCTTGGCTAGACCGCCCATGGTTTGGTCTTAACGAAGGTATGAAAAAGAGTACAAGACCCGAGAGGACGAATTGGACCACCATGTGCATACAAGTGGTGAAGAGAGGATATGGAAAGTTGAGGTTATCCTTGCTAAACATCCATTTGTTGTACTGCAGTCGCAATTGTTAGATTAGCTTGATTTGCGAGGCGGGTTACATGAGGACCAGGGGATAGCACGTTGCAAGTGTCGATAGACGACATTCACGTGAGAAATAGGAACTTACCAGTGAGATGGATAGTGAAAACAGGTACCACAAAAGGATCAAGACACCGTTAACTACTAGTTTCCTGAAGACATCCTTATCGGCCTCCTTGCGCTCCTCAGCCGTGATGCTATTCTTCTCGGGAGCTATGCGCTGGTCCAACTGGGCATTTCTCCTCCGCTTGTTTTGTCTTCTGCGTTTCCCTTGTGTCGTTAAACCCGTCTCTTCGTCATCGTGTAAATCTTCGTCACTATAGCTCTCGTCCCCTGAACCGTCCCTGCGACCGGCATAGTGATCTGCATCTGTTTCCTCGGAGATTTTTGGATTGCTGTCGTCGATACCGGTAGAATTGGGGTTCCGCGACCTGCTAGAGGGGCCTGCCTGGCCGACGGGGTTCATGAGGCTGCTCCGGCGGCGGCGATGACCAGTAATGGGCTCCATCTCGATTTCCTCGTCGGATTCGTCTTCGGTCAAGGACCGAGCCGCGGATGATGACGGGCCGGCCTTTGATTCGCGGCTCGTTGTCTTGGCGTCCGTTGGCTTGCTCAATGAGAGGGCTGCTGATACTTCTGGTGTCGCGCCGGGAGTTGGCGAAGAAGACGACGAAGAGGAGGCAGGGGTTCGCAGGGCGGGAGAGATTGAAGATGCCGTCGATTGAGGACGACCAGGAGGACCGGGAAGCAGGCCAAGGGCGTTGTTGTCTTCGTCGTCTGAAGAATCGGAGGAGAGAAGATCACGATCGGTCGAGTTGGAGGGAGATTGAGAGGATGGGGTCACGGTGGGTTGATGGATGTGATGAGCAGCGGGCATGATGGGGACGGGGGTATCGATAAGTTATGTACAACGACACCACGGGCGCGCTATGAATGGGGAGGGAAGACAGATCGTCCGTCGGGTTGGCGGCTTGCGCCTGGCACTTGCGGAGTCTAGACTGGACCAACTGGGGGCTTGGGGGGCCAGAACGGGCTAAACAAGGTCAGCGGTCTGGCTCTTGGATGGCGGTCGCCGTGGATGCTATTCAGTTTGCAACTGCCAAGTGGACTCGCTGGCTTCTCGGGGGTCCGGCACTCCGTAGTTTGAGTGGAGGATGTACTTCAGGGACCCTGTCATGTGTGGTCGCGTGGAGGGAGCTAGTACCTGAGACGGGGGGTAAAGCGACAGGGTGGGCGCAGAAAAGGCCCTCTGAAAGTGCTAATATTTATTCAAATTGCAGTGAACCCGCTGTTTATTGTCCTCATCATCATCATGAACTTTTCTTCCTCGCTACAACTACACTGCCACTCTCATTCTAGCAAAGAAAAATAAAATAAAAGTACTTTCAGTGTTGTGCCTCTCTCATCATAATAATCAGACTTGAAACCCTATGACGCTGACGCGCCTAATCCAACGCTGACGCCTCTCCATCGCCCTCCCCTCGTCTCCATTCATCAAAGCACATCAAGGCCACATTGTGACACGGACTCTTTGACAATGACGATATTCATCCATTCTTTCTCTCTTCCCCATTGTCGAAACAAAAACCCATGTACAACCCCAAAGCATAACCACATGCATATGCGCTAAACATCAGCAGGTCAGGCAGGGTTGCATTCCTCCCTCGATCAAGACACTGCGAGGTGCCTTACTTGCGCCCATGACCACCACTCTCCCACCCGCCGCACAGACGCGCGATCTGCGCCATGCCCCTGCTCACATGAGCATTGACGAAGCGGGCTCTATGCTCGCGTGCACGCCATGCCTTTACCGCTTTGCATATTGACAGATCCGGATGCAGTCGCGCATGGCGGATTCATGACGGTCGCTGTGAAACCCACCCCGTAGTTCACTTTACATGAACTCATGACCCTCCCGATCAATCCACCATAGCGGTTGCTGTTGATTCGCTGTCGCGTGCTTCTCCTCTCCTAGCCTCCTAGCATGGGCCGCTTAGTTATATCATGTCTTCTCCAAAAATACGACTGTGCCTCCACCTTTTCTGTTCATATTAATTAGGGACCGGCCAGGGTCCTGCTGGCAGTCAGGGGATTCCACTGCCAGCCAGGCTGCCGTCCGACCCATCCGCAACAGTGCACACAGGCCCGAATTCGGGTACGAAGCTTTTGGCCGTCGCCAAGCAGCGCCACTAACACGATCGGATGCTTCTCCCGAAGCTTGAATACGACATAGGCAACGGCTGATCTGAATCGTGCCTGAATTCAGGCACGTCGGCCTTTTTGGGCCATGTTTTCATTACGCATTGATGGCTTTATTGCGGAGTATGCCCCTTTTCCCCCGGGGTTACCCTCTACTGTTCTATTTGCCCAAATCCACCGAAATAGCTTCCAAAACGAACCGCGCGCCCCAGTGGCGCATCTTGATCAAGTCGCGAACTTACCCAACTCCCGATGTATACGCGATTACAAGGCCGTTTTCTAGTGAATAAGCATACATATAAACTATATACATGAAATACAACGTGTCCATTAATGTTTTTTTGCAAGAAACTATACTCAAGTCCCTTTTCCAAAGATAACGTCGGGATGTGATTGGGCAGCACCAACCAGTCCTCAGTTATTATCTAATTCAATTCAACCCATAAAGATATAAAAGCCGGACTACGCAAACTCGGCCCAGTATTGGTTTCATTTGAAGGGGCATTCTCTAATGAAAACAGTATTTCTCATTTTCACGAGACCAAGTTAACAACGTCACTCTACGTTTGTACCATAGCGCATCGAAAATGTTTCAGTCACCCACGATCTCAAATTTTCTCTTCCTGGTAATTCCAGACTTTTCAATAGTAACAGAAGAAATCCTAAATACAAATAAAATTAAATAAAACATAAAACATTATTTAGAAATTATATTGTATTTTACGCGTTTATTTATTTATTTCTGGCGATAACTGCTGAAAATCAGCGACTGAATGACCGAGCAACTGGTTTCGGAGCCAACTGTATTGAACTTGTTGTGCCTACACACGCACCCCAAACAACGCTTCCTATTGGCAAATCTATCTTCTCAAAAATAAGTGTATGTGCAAGCCTTAGGCTGTGGGTAGTAAGCGCTCAACCCTGCAATCCCGCAGCGGCTCCATAACTTGATACAAATAGAGATGGAGATAGAGATACCATTTAGAGCCGAGAAAATAAGTAAAGCTAATCTGAAGTTTCAAGTAAATTTTATAAATATATATAACTAATGAGCAATTTGTTTTGTTTGCAAAAAGAACAAAATATTACTTGTTTTCTGTGGGCTCGGCGCCCTCGCCGTTCCCGCGTCACAAGTCTGTGGCCAAACGCACTTGGTCAGCATGACCCAATCCGCATAGTCCAATAGTTGGAAGAGGCAGTTCTCATTCAAGGTCACGACCCCACGTTTTGGACCCAGCTGTTTCCGCCCGTGCCTCCACATATTGCTTTTGGGAATGGTCGATGTCATCGCAGCCACTCGATGAAGATCCCGCCCGCTCTTCACTGAAGCTTATATAGCTTCCCCCGCATGGGCTTCACTTTGGCCCAAAACCCATCAAAATATCACCTCTTTCATTTGGGGTTTCTTTATCTCTGCACTGGCGCAAGCCGAAAATTGTTTAAATCAGGTTGACCTTGTTGGCTAATAACAGCCCGAATCAATCCCCTACTAGTCATATTGCCAAGGGTTACAAGACATCTCAGCATTATGACCTCTCAGGGCCCAGGTAGCTCCCGGCGAGCTCAAACGGGAGGATATCTCCCGATTGAGGATTATGGAATGATTGGAAATATGCACACCTGTGCGCTGGTTGGGATGGATGGAAGTGTTGATTTCATGTGCTGGTAGAGCAATCTGACAAACCAAGTTCATACTCCTGTTCTAGACTCTGGAACTGAAACTGATACAGGCCCGACTTTGATTCCCCATCCGTGTTTTGCCGCTTGTTGGATAAAGACAAAGGTGGATACTTTAGCATCGCACCGCAGCAGGATATGAATTGCACAACGAAGCAACAATATCTGCCGTCATCGTGCATCTTGCAGACGCGATACATTCACGAAGACGGTGTTGTAGACTTGGTTGACTTTTTCCCGCGACCTAAGAGCGCTCAAGTTCTTACCAGAGAGTTTAAGCAAAACGCTTTCAGGGAAGCTACCAAGGTTCAAGAGGAGCTGAAGAAGTGGCTAGTTCGGCGAGTGGAATGTATTCGCGGTTCACTGACTCTCGGTATGCTACAGTTGAGTCCTTTTTGATAAACTTTTCACTGATACACGTAGATATTGAGATATTCCCTTCCTTTGGTTATGGCAAAGAGCCACACGTGACCACGCTTCACCAAGAATCTCACAGTCCCTCCAATAGCGAGAGCAAGGTGGCGTCTTTCCACAGCAAAGATGTCAAGCTTCAGCTGGATGTTGCGCTAGACAATGGAGAAGATGACAACTGTCTTCCCAGCATCACCTTTAAGAAGGAGAAGCGCGAGGGTTTGGGAGGCGAGGGACTTGTCGCCCGAATTCAGATTCATGAAGGGCAAACCATCTCCTTTGTTATTCGAGATGACATCTCGGATCATGTTACGAAAACCATCTCTACTTTGGTCTTGGACACACAGCAACATGACACTCAGAGTTTCTGGTTCAACTTCATTGCCCAGTCAAATTACAAGGGTCGCTGGAGAGAGGTTGTGGCACGAAGTCTGATGATCCTGAAGATGATGACATATGGTGAGCCTGAAATCACATACCGCCATTTTATCTGCTACATCTAACAGTGGTTATAGAACCCACCGGCGCAATCGTTGCAGCCCCGACTTTCTCAGTGCCCGAGGCAATCGGGGGTGTTAGGAACTGGGATTATCGCTATTGCTGGGTTCGCGACTCCAGTTTTACCATCTATATCCTTCTCCGCCTTGGCTTCAAGGCCGAAGCCGATGCGTACATGGAGTTTATCATGGAACGATTTATACACTCGCGCGGTCCAGATGGAGCACTGCCGATCATGTTCACTATTCGTGGTGAAACTGAAATCCCAGAGACTACCCTAGACCACCTCGAGGGTTATCGCGGCAGCAGCCCTGTTCGAATCGGCAATGGAGCAGCATTCCATCAACAATTTGACATTTATGGCGAATTGATGGATGCCATTTATCTATACAATAAATATGGAAAACCCGTTCCTTGGGATGTGTGGCGGGCTGTGCGCGACATTCTCGGTGCGCACCATTTTTTTTCTCCTTTGTGAATGCTGCTAACATGGATGACAGACTATGTCCTGACAATAATTGATGGTAAGGCTTTTAAACACAAAAACATAAAAAAACAAAAAGCTCATCATCTAACGTTTTACTCAAATAGACCCTGACATGTCGATCTGGGAGGTTCGAAACAAGAAGCAACATTTTACGTATTCGCAGGTCATGCTTTGGGTTGCCTTTGACCGAGGTCTCCGTCTTGCAGAAAAGAGATGTTTCCCTTGCCCCAACCGAGCCAAATGGATGGAAGCAAGAGACAATCTTTACGAGAGAGTTATGGAAAAAGGTTTGAAATGCCCCGCCTAAGATGTAGATGAACTCGTTGACAAGGTAAAAAGGCTACAACACCGAGATGAAGTGTTTTGTTCAAAGTTTCGAGAACAACACGATGCTCGACTCGTCGATTCTCATTTCTCCACTGGTGTTCTTCATTTCGCCATGCGACCCTCGCTTTACTAATACACTTGATCGCATCCTTCTCCCTCCTGAGAAGGGTGGTCTGACAAGCACCGGGTTGGTGTACCGATATGATGCTGAGCTCGCAGATGATGGTATGTGATATCGACTCCGGATACGGGGACAATATGAAAACAAGTACTGACTAGTGATGCTATTTCTTAGGAGTCGGTGGTAAGGAGGGTGCATTTAGTATGTGCACATTTTGGCTGGTCGAGGCCATGACCCGAGCCAGTGTCTACGAACCCAAGTACCTCAGCCGAGCCATCAACCTTTTTGAGAACATGTTGGGATTCTCCAACCACCTGTGCATGTTCTCGGAAGAAATTGCGCGAAGCGGAGAGCAGTTGGGAAACACACCTCAGGCCTTCAGCCATTTAGCTCTGATTAGTGCTGCATTCAACCTGGATCGTGCTACGGAAGGTTGGACAGAAACTAGGTAGGCCAAGTGGAAGGTTTTTGGCAAAACTTTGAGCTTTGGACCTACTGGGCTTACAGACGAAATGCAATCAATGGAGATAAATGCTTAGATAGCTTCGTTGCGTGTTGGCAGGAGATTCAATGTCATTCATTGATGATAACTACATGGTCTCTCGACTACCCCTTACTTGTACAGTGACCGATTCGCCAACCGTGATGATGGGATACTGACTCTCCCTGCTTCTGCACCCACCACTATCTGGAGGATCATGCCTCATGTGGACTCCAAAGTATACCTTGCCATCAAACCTTCGTGTCTTAGCCAGTGTCACGTACGGCTCCTCTCTTTTCTCCCCCGTATCTTGGTTAACGCAAACCATCTGACATCTCCTGCAAGCCCCAAGGAACTTGAAATTTTGTTGGCCGATTTGAATTGACTCCCAATCATCCTCTCCAAAAGGTAAATGCTCTTTAACGCCCACGGCTTGCCCAATTACAACATTTGCTCGGAATGCTTTTTCTGAGACAGCTTCCCCGCCTTGACGTGTAATATCCATATTTAGCGCATCGACACTGACACTGGATATCATTAAGATGGGGCTTTCGTTCGAGAGGAGGATTTTCCCTGGCTGCTGATTCTCCGAGTCTGAATCTGGAGGTGAAGGCATTTCAGGAAACGATCCTGGTAATTTCTGGACCCTGAGTGGCTGCTGATGCCTCTGTATCTGTGCTTTTGAGAGACGACTGCTTGCTCCGTTTCCGCCTGGAGGAAACCTGGCCAGCACGCAGGGTACACCTAACCATCTCGAAAAGAACCCATTGACTACGTCAGAAGTATAGATCTGGGTGGCAATTTGTTCTCCACAAACTCGTGAAGATGGTTTTTGGAGGGGGTGGTCAACCAATGCCGGGTTGGCGGACAATGGGACCGAAATTTGACTTGGGCAGCCCTGGATGGCTTTTCCAGAATATTTGACGATGAGCAAACCGCGATCAAAATCCAGCGACGGTTGCAGCAGGGCCATTCTAGGACAACGTTTTTGACTAAGTGCATGACCAGATCCTTGATGAAGTAGACACCATTCTCGATCCCAAGCCAGCCCCTCTGGTCGAACTTCCCATGGAACACCTGGAGGAATAGAAAAACCACTACAACTTTTAATAGGGTAAACAGTAATGGCTTTGACCTGAAGCCCTGACCGACTCCTGGGAACATCCAACTCCCACCTCTCAGAGTCCACTGACAAAGCATTCGAAGGTGTGGTTTCACGGTAAAACTCTTTTATAAAATCGATAAATCGATCCACATCCGACACTGTACTCATCGCCCCTAAGCTCGCCCGAATGACACCGGTTGGCTTTCCGGACATAATATCGTTTTCAGCACCACATCTAAAACCTGCGGAAAAGTTTTGCTTCATTTCCCATGGTTGAAGGTTGAGGACTGATGCTATGCCTCCAGGGCTGCAGAGTCCCCCAGTTCGGATATGCATGTTTTTCAGAGTGGCGAGCTTCTCAAATTCTGATAGGCTTATCCAAGCACCCTGGCTATTTTTAATATTAAAAGACACCACGGGTCCCGTTCCTAGTGAGCCCGGTTTGTTGGAGAGGCTGGTGTAAACTACACAGACTGGCTCCTTGTTGGCATGTTGCAGTTCTGCTAGACCCTGGACCATCCGTCGCGTTAAATATGTGGTATGGGATCGAATCTGGTCCATAGACCCAAACAATCGTCGGTGAGTTTGCATGGAGATGTCTAGTGCCACAATGCTGTGGAACGGTAGGGTACCATCCTCAAGTCGTTCGTGTAGAAATAGCGATTTAGGTGCATGCCATTGCTCCTTGCTGCAAACCACCATGTCAACAGTACCCCCTCCGAAGTACTTGCGTTGATCAAAAACGGATTCCGCAGAACGCCTAACTATGAGAGCGCCAAGGTCAGGAAAACCAAAAATTTTGTACAAGCTGAGAACGATGAAATCAGGAGTGATGCTAGGACTGTCCAATGAAAGTCGAGATGTCGCAACAAATGATGAGGCGTCTAGCAGTGTATAAATGCGAGCCGAGTCATTTTTATATATTTTTTTCAAGTCACGAGTCCATGTTAATGGATATCGTTTTCCATTCAAATGTGATTGAGCCGAATATGAAAATAATGTGGCTTGACTCTGCGATGCAGTCAAGTCACAAAAGGGGTCACCGCCACCTATCCAGGACTCAACAGCATCATCATCAACACATGTACTGTGTGTAGCTTCTTCCCGTGCCCCGACTAAGCTGGTATGAGATGCTTGGTGGTATGCATAACGCCATCCTTGCGGCTGAGACCTCATAGCATCGATCACGAGTTTGACCCCAGCGGTAGCATTGGCAACAAATACCAGATCGTATTCAGAAGGATCTGCCCCAAAGAAGGACAAAAGATTCATACGAGTATCCTCTATTCTGGATGTTGAAAGTTGAGAGGATGGTGACGCTGAGTGCGGATTGCCATAAAGGGTTGAAGCCATCTCTGAAGCAAAGCCGTCCATGACGGATTTGGCACACAGAGTGGCGCCTGCATGATCAAGATAGACGGAATCTTGGAGGCGGTCAGAATAAAAATTTAATATGGCCACCCATTTGATCGAACGAACCTTTAATCATGGGAAACTCTGTTTCTCGAAAATCCTCCACCGCTTTGTTGTAGCTGGCCTCATTTGACCCCGCCATCTTGCTTGTAAATGCCATGAGAGGTGTGTAGAGGTGTCGCTGGAGATTATGGGGACGGCTGGGATTGGTACTGATGGAAACAATACAAGTACAAGCCGGAGTGTACTACGCAAACTTCCGCCACTATTTGCATGCGTTTCCGTAGAGCCTGACTATTTGGAGTTTGTCGGTGTACATGGGCGACGTGTGGCCAGTAGCGGGTAGGAGGTCGTGTGCGTCTAGAATGCTATCAAGCTCCAGTGGGGCGCACGCCTGGAAGCAGGAAGACACGGGACAGAGACGAAGACGGTCAAACTGATATAAGCCGTGGTCCCGTCAGCCCAGCTCCAATTTCTCCATCCGCTGGGGCCACGAGGGGTCAGAGCTACAACGCTGGGAGCTAGGAATAAGCAGCCAATTGAGGCCGTGTCGCTGGTTATAAAGCATGGCGCATGGCCGTGCCCATGATGTAAGAGTCAATATAGAGAGAGATAGCATAGCGGCGAACCCCAGTGCCCGCAGGTGTCCGCAGGCGCCCCTCTCGGAGATCGCCACCCTCCAGCAGCCCAGCCCAGGGTGCTTGCTTGGGCTCGTCATTGGTCCGAGGAATGCGCGAGCTAAGGTTGGCACTGTGCTCGGAATGCCATCGACATAGGTAGACTCGGGTGCCAATAACGCGATCGGCGCACTGTACGCACAATGTCGCGCCGGTCCTCGCCCTGGCACTAACGCTAACGCGATACGGCCAGTACCTACCCCAGAGCGGCTGCACTCAACCCGCAGCCGGTCCCAGACGCGACCTTGTCCGTCCGGCCGCTCCACCTCTCTCGGCCACGCTGCGCAACCTGTCGCTCAACTCAGCCTCCTCCACTTCTGCTTCACTTCACCTCGTCAACATTGCATCGCCTTCGCATCGCTGTGAGGTGAGGCCTGTTGGGAGCGCAACTATCTGTTACAGCGCTATCGCCAACTTCAGAGCTTCGCATGCTCGCTCAATTAGTTTGTCTCCCCATTTTCATCATCTCTTTCTCCCTTGCCCTCATTCTTGGTCAACCAATCCCCGATCGGCAGCCTTCCGTGTCCAGTTAATCGACATCATCTCCCTCGCCGTGCACGTCACCTTCATCATCCTTCTCCTATGCCTTGACAACTGCCTTTTCATCTCTTTCATTTTCTGAAGCTCTTTTTCTTCTACTCGCTTTCCCCTTGTCTATGAGCTGGGCCTCAAGCCCTCTTCACTCCTTCTCCATGGCGCCTCTTTGGCATCCCTCCTTGTTTTTTTGCTTCTCTTCCTTCTCAAAACTTTGTTCAACATGTCTTGTCTAACAGCAATCCTTTCGCCAATCATAGGCTCCGCCGCCAATCAGCAGTGAATCATCATCCTAGCCTCAGTTCGCAGATACTGGCCGACTTCTGCTTCTTAGGCATCTTCTCGCATGCACATCTCAATCGCGTCGAACTCTTCCGAAAATGGACTCGTATACCTCTTTCCGGGAGGCCCCGGCACGATCCCCAGTTGAGAGAAACTGGAGTCGCGATGACTCCCGAACCAGAGACGACCGATCCGATCCTTTCTATCGCGGAAGATCTCCAGGTATGCTTCCCGACGACGCCCGGACTTTTGCTATACTTTGTCATACTGTTTGCTGCATTATGCTGCAATTAACCGGTGCGACATTGCTCTGAACCTGCAGCTGACCGAGGTTACACAGGCCATGATAGACGCGAACGCCGACGATCTCGCTCACCCGCTGCCGTCGATCGATACGAACCCCGATCCCGTCGAGACGAGCGTGACCGGGACGACCGACGCCGTATCGGCTCCCCACCTGCCAACATTGACCGATATGTTCCAGGCCAGGACAACGGCTCCTCTGCTGGAGGTGTAACCGTCAATCCTCTTGCTGATCCCGTAAAATTGCCCTACCAGGTTGGCTTTTCCTACTTTGGCGAGTGGTGGAGAATGAACGAGAAAATCAAGGAGGAAAAGGAGAGAGCCAAAACGGGTCGCCGGCGCGAACCAGAACGAGCTCGCAACCCCAAAGAGGTGCAGGAGGAGCGCGAAAAGGAAAAAATCAAAATCCAGGCTGCCTATGACGCCTACAAGGAAGAATTGCAGGCTAAGATGGCTCGCGCCTTTGTTTCCGAGCATAAGAAGGAGCAGTGGTTTAAAGAGAGATACGTGCCAGAAATTCGTGATGATTTCCGAGGAAAACTCAATGAGTCCCGGCGCGGCGCGTATAGCCAGTGGGAACAGGATATTGAGTCTGGAACCTTTGATGAATTCTCCCTCGAGGGATTGCCTAAGAGTGAAAGCAATGGTGTCGGCGGTGTTGTTGAGAAGGAAGAAGGCGAGGCTACAGCTACAAACGAGATTCTCGGTGTTGGCGACCTCGTTCCTGTCAATGGGGCCGATATTCGAGACGAGAATCAGTTCCAGCCTACTCTTCTAATCAAGACAATCGCGCCTCATGTCAGCCGCCAAAACCTAGAGGCTTTCTGCCGAGAACACCTTGGAGAGGAAGAGGGCGGCTTCAAGTGGCTCTCATTGTCCGACCCTAACCCTAGCAAACGGTATCATCGCATTGGATGGGTAATGCTCCATCCCTCTTCCGAAACCGCCATCCCCACCGATCGTGCTGATCCTAAGGATGAAGATGGCGATGAGCCGATAACATCGCCTCAGCCAGTTTCTACTGCCGACAAGGCCCTGGATGCCATTAATGGCAAGACCGTCAAGGATGAAGTCCGAGGCGATTTCGTGTGCCACGTTGGCGTTCATAATCCCCCAGTTCACCCCAGAAAGAAGGCCCTTTGGGATCTCTTCTCTGCCCCAGAGCGCATTGATAAAGATCTTTTGCTGGTCCAGCGAATTGTCAACAAATTCGAAGAGGATTTCGGTTCTGACTTCCAAGCCATCATCAAGATTGAGGAAAAGGTCGAAGATCTCAAGAATGCCGGACAGCTTCAGCCAGCTGTTCCTCCTACTCCCGTTAAGAAGGTTAAGAAGACCCGAGAAGTTGGAATGGATGAAGCTATGGACGAAGATGAAGACGGCGCCATTGATGCCGAGGATGAAGAGGAAGAAGGCGCTGTTGATGATGAAGAAGTAGACGACGAAGAGATCTTGGTGAAGAAGAAGCAGCTGGATTTGTTGATCGAATACCTGCGCCGCGTCTTCAACTTTTGCTTCTTTTGCGTCTTTGAAAGCGACTCTATCCACGAGTTGACGCGTAAATGCCCTGGAGGACATCTTCGCCGACCTCGCAGTACGCTGTCTTCGGCAGCTCGAGCTGTTGCTGTTGCCAGTGCAAATGGAGACCCTTTCCCAGGGAAAAAACGTAGCGAAACCACCGACGACGGAGAGGGTGATTCCGTGGAAGGGGATAAGAAATTCCGCAACACCTCAAGTAAGACTGAACAGCAACTTCTTCGAGCTTACAACTGGGTCAAGACCTTCGAGGATAAGTTGACACAAATTCTCGACCCTCAGTCAGTTGATATTCGAAAACTGGGTGGTCGCTTAGTTGAAGAGGCTATTGAAGAAGAGCTCCTCAAGCATGTCAAGCAAGAGGATGAGCACAAGTGGAGGTGCAAGGCTCCTGAATGTACGAAGCTGTTCAAGGAAGAACACTTCTGGAAGAAGCACGTTGAAAAACGCCACACTGACTGGCTGGATGGCATGAAACAAGAGGTATGTTTCAACGGAGCTTCATAACTTTAACTTATGCTGACCAATGTTTTCTTCTAGTTCGACCTCATTAATGCATACGTTATGGATCCTGCTCACATTGCCCCCTCAAGGACTGACGCCAATTCAAATGGTCACTTCCCGCCCGCTAATGGGCAGGCAACCACTGGAACACCGAGAGGGTTTAACCTGCAGAACTTTACCATGAATAATATGATGGGAATGCCCGGGTTCACGATGCCTCCAGGTTCCTTCTCCAACATGTTTGCTGGCATGCAGGCTGGCGGCTGGAATCCAATGGGCGATGACCGCTCCGGCGGCCCTGTCCGCCGTGGAGGCATGTCTGGCGGCCGTGGACAGTATCGTTCCGGACCATACGACCGCCGGGGAGGCAACCGATGGGATGGTGGTGGTGGCCGAAACCGCATGGGCGGTTCACGATGGGGAGATGGCGCTGGAGGCGCTGCGGGTGGGCCGCGTGAAGCAGTTCAAGGTCGAAGCCTCAAGAGCTACGAAGACCTCGATCAAGTTTCTGGCGGTGGTGGCGGAGAGCTCAACTACTAAGTTGAAGTTGATGATTTAAGGTCGCATGATCCTTTCGGTTAATGCTTCCATTGTATTCTTCCAATGGGACCCATGCGTGTTATTCCGGAGCGGCTTGGCTTTGAAATTAGGAGGAAGTTACCCAAAAGATGACAGAGCGCGACCTCGAGACCCCGTGTAGAATAGCTCGTTATTATTTGATATTTATTGCAGGATTTTGGGGATCACGAGTTAAATGCGGAATTTTATTAAATGAATATTGTTATGTATCTTTTTGTGGAAATGGTTGATGAGATTCTTATTTCAAGGCTTGCCGCTGATAAAAGTAGGATGCCATGAAAGAAGGTTATTGAAGTCATGACAGGGAATTTGATTCGAGTCGAAATGCGATTCTGGTCCCCATAATTGGGACCAAGTCACATATGCGTTGTGGTGGAGACCCACTTGCCATAGCCAATCAAAATATGCGATAAAAGATCAATTCTTATCGCGTCCCCCACTGCCCGTGATATTTTTGCAGCGAGTTTTCCTTCAACCCTCCATTTAGCTCGACCAGAGCGTATCAACCGACTGGAAATCTACTCGTCGCAAAAATGGGAATCCTGCACGAAGGCCACAGGTATGTATTCCCATGGTCGATCAATTGCCTAGTATTCTAACCTCTTCGTTCCCCTCTCTATAGCAAGCGAAAGATCAACAAAGATCCCAACAATACGAAATGGACCCGTGATACCAACACCTTCGGACAGAAGATTCTTAGAGCCCAGGGCTGGCAACCGGGCCAGTACCTTGGTGCCAAGGATGCGCCGCACTCCGAGTTGCACACCTCTGCGAACGCCTCGTACATTCGTGTCGTACTCAAGGATGACATGAAGGGGTTGGGCTTCTCCAAGTCCAAGGAAGACGAAGTTACCGGACTCGATGTTTTTCAAGACTTGCTCAGCCGACTTAACGGAAAGTCAGATGCCGCAGTTGAAGAGGATCGCCAGGCGCGACTGGCAGTTAAAACACATCACTACGTCGAGCAGAGATATGGACCTATGCGATTTGTTCGAGGTGGTCTGTTGGTAGGCGACGAGATGAAGGAGGAGGCTAAGAAGGAGGAGTCTGAGGAGTCAGGCAATGACTCTGAAGAGAAGGGAGAGGACGAGGCTGAGTCAATGGATGTCGATTCGACTGCACCAAAGGAGTCTAAGAAAGAAAAGAAGTCGAAGAAGCGAAAAGCAAGCGAGGATGATGATGTGGATACCACCGACCGGGATTCCGAGTCTAAGAGCAAGAAGAGAAGAAAGGAGGAGCGCAAGCGAAAGGATACAGATGACAGCACCGATGACGCCAAAGCTAAGAAGAAGGAAAAGAAATCCAAGAAGGACAAGTCACGATCCAAGAAGGATTCTGACAAGGCCGTTGACGAAGGTTCGGAGGATGAGGCCACCGTTGGAAAGGAAACGTCTAAGAAGCGTAAATCCAAGTCCAAGGATAAGAGCAAGTCTCCCGAGGACTCTGAGAATGACCAAGTGAAGGAATCCAAGAAGTCGAAGAAGGAAAAGAAGGATAAGAAGGACAAGAAGAAGCGCAGAAAGGATGAAGCCGAGGCGTCGGACTCAGCAACCCAGGAATCTACTCCCGCAGTATCGGCGACAGGCACAGGAACCTCTACGCCATCTGGGGTTTCGACCCCTCGAGGAAGTCGGAACTTTGTTCGGTCGCGATTCATTGCTCAGAAGAAGCAAGCGTTGTTGGACACTAAAGCATTGAACCAGGTTTGTACAGCAGCCATTGATGTATACTGAACAATAACTAACATGCAACAGATCTTCATGGTTAAAGCATAAAAGCAATATTCCCGTCTGGTGTAATGGAGCATGGCATATAAAAAAGAGATGGGTTGACACCGTGCACTAGCCTGCTATTTTCCATTTTCTGTATGATTTGCGACAGATGTTTTATGCTGGGTTCAAGGAGTCTGGGGTTCTTGCATATGAATTTCATGCATATCCGGGAGAGTCGGGAAAAGGTGTGACAGTCCGCTGTGATGTGAAGAGGGGGTGTATAGGCGGATGGTGTGGTCTTGTTCCTGATGATCGCATTGTTGGTACGTCACTAAAGAGCTTATCGAGGCAATATTTACGACTGTCTGGTCGATCAATTGAATTTATTCCATTATTTCTACAATTTGGCAGAATCTCATGCTGCGTCTTGGTGATTGCGTCTCTTGGGCCGTAAACGTCATGCCCCCGCTCCGTTATATTTAATACTTTACACCAACCCCCCCACCCTCGTCCTCTCGGTATGATTGTGTCAAGTGTAGCTGATTATTTGCCAGCATTTCGTCCGAAGTTGCTACATTCGATAAGTGTTAATCAAACGGGATGTCTTGTTCATTGGGGGTCGATAGGCTAAGGAGCCAGCGTTCGGGAACTGGGAAACGCACTTGTGGAAGAATGTGCTGAGAAAGCCAGCCTTGGGTTCTTGGTCGGACATGCTGGCACGGCGGGCAATGTTCGCTTCGGAGCCTCGCTTTTGCTGGTGAAGGCTTTCAAAGGCAGGCATGAAACCAGAGCTCTAGCAACAATGGGTCAGCGGACGCTTGGGGGAGAGAGATTGGAGGACTGGGAGGAACGAGCATACGCGGCGACGGGTGGTGTTGGCTTGGCCGGGCTGAGGAGCGTCGGAGTTCATGATTGCGGTGTGGGATAGAATATAGATGGAGTAGGTAGTGGAAGTGAACAGAGGTATCTTGTATAAGTAAGTGGACGTATATTATCGACAGTCTTCACATGTGGCGATGACGATGACGATGAATAACAAAGGAAGATGTAATTTACAAAAGGTGACAAGGTCGCATGCCTTATATAGCAAGACGTATTCCTACCTGCTCGCCATCCCCTCACTTGCTCTCCCTCAGCTTGCTTCGGCTCGGCGAGCCTCCCTCCCACCTCAGGCATTGGATGGCTTGCACCACGTAGTACATACAGGTGCACTGTACATCCGTACCTCTCGAGCTATCACACTAGCTAACCGGCACATACCTCATACCTTGAGCTGAAGTTACACTTGGGCTGGAGGAGGGGGTCACTGGCAGCTAATCACAGGCCAGGCCACGCCCTGGCGCAAGAGGGTAAGCTTTCGCCTAAAGCGATCGAGGCCCATGACCCTATGCAGTGGCGTCGCATACCAATCGCAACCATGCTAAAACCGCCGTCTGGATCGACATACATCCAGCGAACGGACCCAGCGCCCGTCTCACCCACATCCCTCGCTCCCCCCGCACGAAGCAAAACAATGGATGATCTGAGAGAGGAGGGGGCAGGCAGGCCGGTACCAGGGGCGCATCAGCCAAAAAAGACAAAAGATCAGCCAGGTCTGGCGATGGGCGGGCGTTTGGGCATCATAGGTTGCGTCGTCATGATCGCGAGCTAAGCTGGCCAACTGCTACTATGGAACCGGCCGAGTCGTGTGTGTACTGCTCACGGGTCACGCCACCTTCGCAATTCAGGGCAACCCAATTACTAAAACAGCTGCGGGATGTGACCCCCGAGCTCCCCTGGGCTCTGCTGCATAGTAGGGGTCTCTGGCCCTGCTTTGTAATGGCCATGCGCATGGTGTCTCTGCTGCTCGGCCTTCGCGCCTTGGTGGAGCGGAGGGGGGGCCCGGGTGGGGTACTGAAACCAGCGACCCGGTGGACTGCGGGGCAATAGCCAAATCTAGTGCCGGATGGGCACACTCAGCAGGCCGAAATGCGCATTGCGCCTGCAATGTATCCCTAGAGCCAGTATATTAGCAGAGGCCGCCCTGGGATTGCATAAAACAGATTCAGGTCTTATCAATTGATAGTCTTGGTATCCAACTTTTGTGAAAGGAATGCGGACAGTGGGGCAGTGGAAGCAAGTGTCCATCAAGCTGAAGCAATTAACAAAGAAGCTCCAGGGGAAATGATGGCGGCGGATTCTTCTTCACTCAAACTACTGCATTTGGCATGCATTGCGTAATGGCTTCAGAATCCAGCCGTAGAAGTAGCCATGAGAACTCCCCAAGATGGTGGTAGAATTCATGACAAGGGGACACACACAAGGTCCCCTCCCGACGCAGCTGCAAGAACAATCAACAACATAAAAGAATCATAACCAAACATGAATTTCTCTTTAATATTATTCCAGCTACCCTTTTCGCGTGTTTTATTTTATCTTTCTTGTCTATTTCATCCTACCTTGTTGTGTCTTGTTCTTCTTCATCCGCGTGCTCCCTTGGTTGCGCACGCCTATGGCGCTAAGCCAGGGCATCTATCCGGAGAGCTCGGTTGATTTCTTTTTCATGTGCATGGAATCATGTTTCTTTTTTAGTCTAAGTTCTTGAATTAAGCTTTCCGTTTCGGCTTTTAGCGTTTCTATCGTTATGTGGTTGATTTTGGTCTGATATAGGGCCCGATAAACTCCAACCGGGCTGGCTCTCCAAATCTTGGTACCGATGTAATCACAAGTGATACAATTAATTCATGTAGTCGTTCCGACTCTCGGGATTATGTCTTGCTCAATAGACCGCAAATAATGGCTTAATCCACGCCAAAACCTGTTTTGCAGGGACGACTGTGTTTGGCACTTTGTTGGGTGCAAAAGGTCGATGGTAATTGTTATCAGTCTGGGTGTATTTTTCAATAACGCTCTTGTATGATTTTTTTTTGGGAAAAAGGCATAGCTATTAGTAACTACCAGTGAGGCTAGCCCGGTGCGTTTGGTACTATTGGTTTGATATGATGACCGACCAAGCTCATTGCTGTATAAATAATTAATTATAGTACAATTTCTCTACTTACTAATCGTCTAGACATCTCCATGCTCGTGTAAATAATAATGATTGGTTCTTGATTCCATATTTACATCTGTTACATTATGCTCTTGATGAGTATCTTAAATACTCTATTATAATACTTCTTGGCCCACACTTCTCAATAGTAGGAGCAATAAGAGATGAAAACGAGGGTTCCTAGCATGGTTTATTTTGGGATTGAGTGGTTCCTACTTCTAGGCCCGTAAAAAAATGAAAGGGATCGCAAGGACAGCTGGTTGTTTGGTAGGAATCCAGTCGTTTAGTGCCGATGGAATTGGAGGCAATGAATAATTAAAAATTTAACTGAATACTCCTAGGATTAAAGACAAATGCGGTATGTCTATGAAACAGCATTGTTACAGGGGTAAATGCAATTGCGGAGGTGAGGTCGCCGAAAAGAAACGGGGCGAGATGAGATGGTAGGATTGAATGGCTGTGGACAGACAAGTTGCACCGTTAAAAAAAAAAGAAGGGAAAAAACTCCGTCACGAGGAAGCTAGCTAGTTAATAAATCCCAGTTTGAGATTGACAAGCCTACACTTATTTCTCGGCCGAGTGAAAAGGTGGATACAAAAGAGAAAAAAAGGCCAAAAACTGCGAATAGTGTAGTGCTCATTCATAGGCAGCACCTCAAACACGGCACTCACTGGTATAGTGCATGTCATGTCATGCATCCCCCCCCTGCACTAATCTTATCGAGCAGACATTGGAGCCTCATCACCACCAACACCTCTCCGAGCTCCAAACCGACCAAAGCATCAAAGCGAAACCGCCAACCAGCCCGAAGCCCTACCGACGTTCCCTATTGTGGCGTCATCCAAAGCCCGCTTCCCGCGCAGACATAGCCTTCCGGCACGTGTCCGCATTCCCTAAACCGCCCAGCCCAGAATCGCACCCTTGCTCGCCCTGGCCCTGGGAGTTCTTCGGCTCCATCCATGACCTGCTGCTGCACGAGCTCGTCCTGAGCACGTTGCCCTGCTCCCACGGCCACAGATGACGAGCCCCGAGAATGAGCGATGATGCCTCGCCGAGCGACCCGGCGCGAATCGATGCCTCCGTCGAGCCCTCGGCCGCCCGCGTCCCCGGGGATGCTGCTGCTGCTGCTGCTGCCCCGGACCTCCTCAGCGCCCCGTCCCGCCGCCGCGCCCAGTCGTACTCGCAGTCGCAGCGCCGCAAGAAGAAGAAGAGCAGGAAGCGCCGCAATCCCGGATTGTCCAAGAAGCTGGAGTTTGTCACACATTTGCTGAAGAGCCTTGATACCCTGATTTTTGCCGAGTTGAGTGCTATGTACTATATGGAGTATGTTCCGTTCTACCTCCTCCCTCCTCCCATAATCTGGCCACTCGCTCACCTGCATTGCCTACTTCCAGATGCTCCATGTTTCGATTCGTCCTGCGCGCTGTCGGCCAATACATGTACCTAACCCCCAAGGATGAGTCCTTTCCGTTTCTTATGCCCGCGAGCCGCATGCACGTAATGCTGGTGCTCATCCCAAACATCATCTGCATGCTTCTACACCTATTCTGCGCTGTCCCAGTCGGCCCAGACTACCACCGAGGGTACATGCATGGTGGCTTGATCATTGACTTTGTCGGCCAAAAGCCCCCGGCCTCTCGCATATACTATATTCTAGCCGACCTAGCTATTCTCGCCGTCCAGGCCTTGATGCTCACCATCCACACCGAGCGAGAGAGGCTCCGTGTCATGCTAAAAACGTTCCGCCCCTTGGTATCAGACGCTGCCCGAGAAGCCATGTCGATACCGACCATAGAAGATTTGGACGCTGAGGAGCGTGGTGTCGCAAACGACATGGCCATTTCGCAAGTAACAAATGAAACCAACGATATTGAAATGCAACCGCTTCGTCGAGGAAGCGATGCAGAAGAGCCTAACGATCAAACAGGAGGAGATTCAGAGTCAGTATCAAGAGAGTCTTCAATAGAAGAATCTTCGAGGTCTCACTTATCGGACCTCTTGACCTCTGGTAATGCTATACTTGGCGAGTATCATATTGTTCACTCCATACGCACAGCAGCCATGGACCTTGAAAGGACAGCTGCGCACTCCCTTCGCTCTTTGAGCTATGGAGCTACCATGGCAGCGCTTGAAGCGCGAAGGAGGGGGGCCAATGTAACGACAAATCGGGCTGTGCAAGCTGATAGACGGTAGTAGTACCAAGCACTAATTTTGAAGGCACCAATGGATCTATGACCTTTTCCTTTTTCTGGGTGATTATGTGATGTCTTGAATATTGAAATACTTTTGTTGCTTCACGCTATCTTCCTGCCCACATTGCCAACGCCGGTACCCTTAACGGAAACAATGATATCGTCCGTCTCGTCATCCACGTCCCTCAATCCCCAGCTGCTAGCTCCAAATGTTTTCAAATCTCTTGCCAGAACCAACATCTCTTCCGTGCCAATGACATCTCTGCTTATCCTTACTCGGCCTACATCTTCCGAACCCATGGCCATCAACACCATGACTGTCCCAGCAGATGTGTGGGTAACACAACCTCCCTTTGCGATTGTCTCCAGGAGCTGGTACGCGCAACGCTTGCCAACGTCTTCGGGAACCTCGCCACCCTCAGGAGGGACAACCATATCTGCCGAGTAGAGAACTCCCACGGCACTGGATTCTGCCACCAAGCTCAGACCGAAACCAATACCCAGCCTTCGCTTGCTTCCTGCCTTGTCGCCCGTGGGAACCAATGGAGCTTGATCGTATTGCGCAGCGACGTGGATGTCGGAGACGAAGGGATTGAGAATTTCACGAGCAGAGTGGATCATGCGCGCGTTATTGGAAGCCGAGACTCCTGTGCAGTAGGCCACACCTCGAATCTTCTTTATTCGCCCAGGGCTGCGATTTAGGTGCAGCGTCTTGGGCAGCCGCACCTGGCTTGCAAATCGCAGTTCGACACAGCCGCCACCACCTCTTCCATTAGGGCCAGCGCACGAGCGCTGCAGCACCCGCAGCTCGATGCGCGCAGGAGGGATACCGAAGAGACCGAAGAGAGGGAGGATGGCAGTTCGGAAGGAATCGACGGAGATGTCGCCTGTCTCTGTAGAGGACGTAATGACACCAGGTCCAGAGAAGCGGACATTCATGTGCGCTTTCGAGAAAGGCGCCAGCAAGCAAAGAGGAAGTAGGAAGTAGCTGACGCCGCGAGTGCAAGACATGGGGATGTTGTGTTCAATAATGTCGCCATCAGAGGCACCGAACCCAGCAATGGTTCCGGTGATCAATCCTGGGTGGTAGGTAATCGTCGTACCCGTATAAGAAATTTGCATCGAGCTGCCATTGGTGACGGCCTCCATGAGGCGCAGGAACGAGATCTCATGAGGGGCCAAGCCGGGGTTCGTTGGCGATGTGCTTCGGATTTTCGCAATGTGAATGGGCCGGCCCGTTAACGTCGACAGGACCAGCCGCTGGGTAAAGGCGCGGTGGCCTGCGAATCGGAGGAATTCTGGCGACGAATTCGACATTTTCGGCGCCGGGGGGTATCTTGAAGAACCAATCTCTACTTTCGCATCCCGCCTCCAGAACAAAAATTATCTTTCTGCCAGGTAAAAGTACCTTGCTCAACCAGACCTGGTAGGCGGTGAATATCCAGCTCCACCTCCAAGTCGCAGATTTATACGCCTTATCGATAACGCTCACGGTGTTTGTTCCCCAAAAAGTCCCAGATTCGACGTCAAGTTGCCCTCATTTATTCGACTGTCTCGATCAAAGATTCGCGCAGTAACATGGCGGGCAGGCCGCTGCTTTTCGACTTGCGATGTCGAAATGCCACAATCTGCCGCTCATGTCGACTCGCCATTCGACAACGACCAACACGCACACCATGGACAGTGGCATATAGTTCGCAAGCTTCCAAAGCGACGACAAAACGACCTGATGATTCCGTAACACGAAAGCCGAGCAAATCAGAATTGATGCAATATATGGATCGTATTCGATCGCTCCGAAATCCCAAAAAAGAAAGCAATAGAGGATTTTCTGTTAAATTCTTTGAACAAGATGAAGATAAGCGAACAGAGCTCCCTAGCGAGAGTGCATTCGACCAATCGCTCAACGAGCTAGACACATCAGATCTGAAAGATGCCTTGCTAGAAATCAAGGCGGAAATGGGCGGAAAAGAAGAGAGAGATGCCTTTGACGAGGTCGTAAGCCAGCTCGGCCACGACTGGGGCAAGTTGAAGACGGCAGACGACCTGGAGAAGTTGGTGGCTAAAATGGATGCATACACAGCGGCAATCGATGCAGAAATTGATAAAACCGGCGCTGAATTGCCCAAGGAAATTTTGGACGAGCTAGACCTGGAATTGCCAGGGCTACCCGGGATGGGCAACTTGGGATCACGAGTTACCCTGCCGCAAATCCCAGAAGGCCCATGGACAATGAATCAGCGGAAGAAAATCACCAGGCTAAATTCAGTTCTTGCTCGCGTCTCTCGGGATTTACGACGAGACAAACCGCTCACAAACAAGACAGTTCAAGGCGTGTATAAGGCGTACCATGCTGCAAGACTTTCCCTCGCTCACGGCTGGAGCAATGTACCCCTCGATGTATGGGATTTTCTTTGGACGGTCTTCTCGGCAGATGAGTCGATCAATATCCACCGTTTGTCACACATTTCCTTGCTATCGCGAGACATGAGCGAGGCAAAGGTTGTCTTGAACCCGGCGCAGCAACTTGTGACCATTGAAGCCGTGTTTGTGGATGGCTGGGAAGCCAAGGCCCTTGATAGTTGGAAACGGTGCATCAGCTCTCTAGGCGATGATGACGCCGACACCTTTCAGGAGTTTTGGGAGCTCGGAGTGAGAATGTACTGCCGAGTAGGCGACATGGCGCAAGCCCAGCGGGCAATTAACAAGCTCCTGGAAAAGAAGACAGACCCTCGAATCCTGATGCCCCTTATCCGCACATACTCTGAGCTGGGCACAGAAGATGGACTGGAAAGAGCCTGGGATGTTTACCGCCAGTTGCGAGAGCTCCTGGGCCAGGACATGAAAATTGAGGATTATGACCAAGTCATTTCCTATTTTTTGACAACAAACCAAACCGAAAATGCCCTCTACGCCTTTGTTGATATGATGAGCCACGGCAAAATTGACTTGAAGAAGCAAAAATACCTGCCCTCGATTATTGCAAACAAATTCTTTTTTGGCAAATGGCTAAAGAGACTTATTGGCGCTGGTGACCTGAACGGAGCTCTAAGCGTTGTCGAGTTCATGCGAAAGAAAGGTGTAGATGCATCACCGATCCAACTAAATGGGCTCATCGGCGCCTGGCAACGTTCTGGAGGTGTGGATGATTTAGAGAGAGCAGACGAGATGGCATGGGGCATGATCGAGTCTCGAATCAAATTCGTCGAAGAAAGACGAGAAGCAACCACCAAGGCTACGCCGGTGGTACAGTCATCCATGAGCCCCCTACCAAGAGCCACCCTCGAGACATTTTCTGTCCTTGCAGAAAATTATCGCCTTCGTGGCCTACACGACCAACTTCAGAGCTTGTGGCAAGCATTTCGCGATGCGGAAATCAGCCCCGATGCTTTCATGATCAACCAGCTTCTGGAGTCATACATTCAGGCAGACCAGCCTCAAGAAGCTCTCGAGCTCTACCATTCTCTCATAACCAACCAAGGTGTTAGCCCTGACCCCTACACCTTTAGTGCGTTGTGGAAGACACTTGGTGTCAATCGCTTGCACAGGATATCCGATGACGATCTCCCCGCCGAGATCGAGGCGACCCGGGCACTCTTTGCTGAGACGGCCAAGTTCAAACATGTCTTTCAACCCGATGGAATGGATGGCCAGCTCGCTCGAAAAGTCCTCCACACGTTTCGTCGGATCAAGGACCCCGCGGGCCTCATTGTAGCCCTCACCTCTCTCCGCGACGTGTTCCGATTTCTGCCCCCTGAGACCTTGGTTCTTGAAATGGTTCTCGGCACCACCAAGCTCTCCTGGGATACCACAAGGCAACGCCACCGTCTCGTTGTTGCCAAGCAGAACCTCGACCGCGCGCTTGTTTCTTGGGCCGACGGCGATGTCTCCAAGCTCGAGGGTCAGCGCCGCGGCGAAGCCCTCTTTGAGTATCTCCAGAAGCACTTCTGGCCAGTCGATGCTGACGATGCTACAAAGAGAAAGGCTTTCCGCGAAGCAGCCACCCAGATGGGTGTGTACGATATGTTGAAGAAGGCTGGCAGACAAAAATAATGACTAGGAAAAGCATGTTTTAAGATACCATCTCCTACGAGGACTCATGTATGTATAAAACAAGGGGGGGCAGGCTGTCTCCGTATTGTATGATAGAATCTCACGTCAACCCATGTGAACATGTACACTATGTGTTATATATAAATAGACATGAAAGCCCGGCTCATCCATGAGGACGCAGCACTGGGTCTTTGTCCAACTCGGACGTTTATGAAGCCATTTTACTCTTTCTTTCAAAACCAATGCGGGTGCAGCTTGTGATATTGAGTGTGCACATATATATATCTATATATGCGTATATATATACCGATAACTGTGAAGAGCAGAAGCTACAAGTAGAAGGAAATCCCAATCACAGCCCGTGGACAGGAAGGGCTTCTCCTCTGTAAGCCAAAAGTCCCGTCTTTTCTTCCCACCCATCCCCTCCATAACTCCAGCGCTATGCAAAATGACCCACGAAAAAAAAACAATTTTGAAAGGCTAATAAGAGGAAAAAAGAATGAAAGATCGAGGAGCAGTCATTTCCGTCCCCCTTTTCAAGTAGTTTCACCCCAAGATTGTCTCGATAGAAGAAGCAAGAACGCCAGCTGCCCATGGCCAGCAACAATTCTATTCCCTTTCATCGCGGCGGACAGGCCCTTGATCACGACATGTCCATTTCGTCGTTTTCTAGGCGATCACCGACCGAGCTAAGGCCGGAATCGTCGTCGTCGCTCATATGGCCGTTTTGTTGGGGCACCTTGTCGTTATCCGGCAGACCCTCATCTTCGGGGTCGACGGTTCGCTTCGAAATCCACTCGGAGATGGTCGTGTCGGGGCCGCCCTCGACTTGAACCTCGCCTGTGTCGTTTCCTCTGCCGAGGATCGTCCCGTGGTACTTTGCATCTTCACCCGTCTTGCTATGTTTCTTCTTTAGGGCTGTGGTTTCTCGCGTTAGCAAAGGTGTTTGAACTCCCACGTTATGTTTGCTGAATGCCCAAGAATGAAGGGGGGAAAAAAGTCACACAAGGCAAAACCAAACATAAGCTGTACGCACCATTCAGGTAGTCTGTTGCATCCGACTCTCCGTCGCCGCTCCCAAACTCCATCATCTCCTTCATGCGCTGCCCCGCGAACCACTTGATAAACTCCTCGACGCCCCGAAGGTCCTCCTCGTCGCGCCACTCCTGCTCCGTGTTGACCCGTTCAGGTAGCAGGGCGCCGACATCCTGTAGCGCCATCCGCACGTCGACGATGGTAAAGTCGGCGGTATCACCCTGATTGTGTGCGGCATGGTTGGCCGTGGTCTGGCACAGAAGCGATAGGTACCGCGCCGCGAGGTCTGTGATGGAGTCGAGCACGGCGGGCCGCGTCGAGTGGTAGCCCGTGGAGCGCAGAATCTGGAGGATTGAGGGCCGGAGGAGCGCGTGGAAGAGGGATGGTGGCGTCGTCATGATGGGCGAGGAAGGAGAGAGAGGATTGAATCGCAAAAAGAGGCAGAGGGAGAGAGACGTTGTTGGGTGTTGGTGTTGCAAGCTCAGCTACAGGTGTTTCTCGAGTCGATGCGCTGTGTTTCTAATCGTAGCGACGGTGTCGCGCTGGCAGGGACGTCATCGGCTGGAGATCGAATGGCTCTCACAGCGCGTGTCCGCCCCGAGCGCTGGATACTCTGTTCGGTCGTGGGAGAGTAAAAAGCCCGGTATAGTGAGGATGATCTCAGAGCTTTAGGTCTGGGAGGCTGAAGCTAGTAGAAATTGGGGCCTCAGCCTTGTGCTAGGTGTTCTCCACAGTGCGAAAGTCCGTGTTTGCGCACATGTCATCAACCATCTTTCTAGGTGTGTAAGGCCAGACACAAGTAGCTCTTTTTGGATAAAAAAACAACATGTCAAATAATCAGCTACAAGGTTTCCATTCTCATTACTATGATATACACTTATCCCGCTCTTCTTCTCAGAAAAAAAAACATTGTACAAGCCTCGTAACCCATATTGCACAGTTTAAACTGTCAGCTTTCCCGTCTCTGATTCCAATTTGGACTCGTCTGAGATGCCGCTGTATTTGTTGATCCAATCCAGTACCTCCTTGTGCCAAACCAAAGAGTTCTCAGGTTTCAATACCCACTAAAATGATGTTAGAGAAGACATTACTTGGCAGCCTAGGCTTCGACTTACGTGGTTTTCATCCGGGAACATGAGAAACTTGCTGGGAACACCTCGAGCCTGGAGGACATTGAACATAGCAAGGCCCTCCGAGATGGGTAGACGGTAATCAAGTTCGTTATGAATAACCTGACACGAGTAAGAAGAATATTCAATTGGCTGAGGGACTTTCGACTTACCAGCATGGGAGTGGCCCATTCATTTGTGTGCAGGGACGGATCCCACTTCTGATAACCTGCACGGTTCTCCCAGAGAGTGCCTCCAAAGTCGTGTTCTGGGAAGAACAATTCCTCAGTGGACCACTGATTTTGAGTGGAGAAGACTCCGTCGTGGCAAACCAGAGCCTTGAATTTGCGGCCGAGGTCATGTCCTTGAATCCAGTCTAAAGCATCGTTAATACCTACGATCGAGGACCATTGGTCACAGAGAACTCACTAATCATATAGCCACCATAGGAGGCACCCAAAGCTACCGCTCGGTCGGTATCCACGTAATCAACTTTCTTCTCAAGATATTCGAAGCACTTGACGAGATCATCGTACGGGCCACCTCCCCAATTCTCCGTGATAGCGTCGGTGTGGTCTTGTCCGTAGCCTGTGCTTCCGATTGGGTTGGGGCACACAACTACATAGCCCTGCTCAGCAAAGATGGCAGGGTTCCATCGAGTGCTCCAGTCATCTGTCCATGCCGACTGGGGGCCTCCGTGGATCAAAAAGGCGAGGGGATACTTCTTGGCAGGGTCGAAATGAGATGGGGTCATGACCAACGCATGGTTGTCATAGCCCGCCGAGCCAGGGTACCATATTTCAGAACTCTGGTGTCTCGAGAGGCCGAAAGATTTGCCGTGCTTAGAGCTGGTTGAAACCTCCTTGATAGCTCCCGAATCAGGGTCCAAAACGCAATAGCTGGAGCTCTCAATTCGGGATTTGGAGCTAATGAACAGCGACTCGCTGCCTCCGATAGTGTGTGCTTCAATAACGCAACCGTCGTCGTGGATGGGCTTAGGAAGCTCTTTGGCTTCTAGGGGCGAGGCGGGGACTTCCCAAAGGACGATCCTTCCGTGACGCTCTGCAGCAACGCACAGCAAGGTGTCGTCCTTGCTCCAAACAGCCCAATCAGGCCTAAGGTCCCAGCCGCCTCGGTCGTCTTGAGTTTGGTAAAATTCCTGTACATTGCTCAGGTCGGTGACATCTGGGATTAACAGGAGTCTCGGCTTGTCGGATTCATATTGTACATTCTTCATTCTCGTGAAAGCAATCTTCTTTCCATCGTTAGAGAAAGCGGGCGACTGGCTGTAGCCTCTCAACCGACCGGTCTTGACGATTTGAGGAGTAACCGGCTTGTCGGTCCACGACTTAATGGGTACATAGTAGAGATCAGTCTTGGTGTGTCTGGCTGGGTTCAGTTCCGGGTCTTTGGATACAAAAGCGATACCGGAGGTAGAAATATCAAAGTCACCAGCGCCTCCGAACGGAGGGACAGGGCAGCTGAGGCGAGTACCAGCCAAAAGATTGGTCATGCCGGGGTGGTCTAGTGTCCACTTGCCATCACGCTTCACAATCAGACCGTACCATAGTGAGTTTTGGTTGGGGCTGGTCCAAGTGTCCCAATGACGGACAAAAAGGCCGGTGTAGATCTTGGCAGATGAGTGCGACTTCGTCTCAGCAGCAGGCCAGTACATATCACCCTCAGGGGTCGTCGCAGCTGAGCAGATGAAAGCAATTTGGTCATCGGACAACACCTTCACCTTGGGATTGGCGATGCTACCAGCAAAGTAGTGGATCATGTGTGGACTATCGAAGCGTCAGTCAAAGGGAATAAGAAGGTACACCAAGTTTGGTAGTCATGAACATACCTCGCTGACTTATCATGGACATCTTGGGAGAGGAGCATGGAGCTGCCATTGTCTCCAGTCTTGACAAAGGCAACCTCAGTTTCACTAATCCAGATGGGCTCACCAGCACTGGCATCCTCCGAGATAAGGTAGGAAGAGCCATCGGTGATGTTGAGCACGCGGATTTGGGATGACTTAGAGTGAGTATCAAATGAGTAAGACGAGACCTGGTACAAGTGACTTAGTCAGTAACTGGCACGGCCAAGCAAGCAAGCTCAGGAAGGATAAATTGGAGGGTTTCACGGGAAAGGGAGAGAAAGGAGGAATATTAGGCGGGTGAATTGATTGATTGACGACTACGAACCGTGTAGAGAACAAGCTTGCCAGTGGAATTAGGTACGCCAGCAGAGCGGCGAGGTGCCGAGAGGAGCACCTCTGGCGTGAACTTGGTTGCTTGGATCGTCATCATAAGCGGGGTTCGGGGTGATATGATACTGAGATTGAGAACAAGACAGATGGTGGGATAACGCGAAAGAAAAGGAGGAAAGAAAAGTAAAAAATGAAATCAGGCAGATGAGGAGGCGTAAGATGAGGGGATGATGGAGGAGGGAGCTAGGGTAGCAGCAGCAGCTTCAAACAATAAAGTAAAGTTGAGGTTGGAGCTGGGAGCTCGGCCGCTGCGGGCCTGAGGACTACATTGCTAGGCTGGCTGTTCCTATTCCCTGTCATTCCCCTCCTCTTGCGTCTAAACGCCATTCTCCCTGTCTCGCCCTGTCTCTCCCGCTATGCCATGCCTCGTCCCACTCTTTCCTGTGCACTTTACGCGCCTCGTTGTCGCTCAGTCCGCCTGAGCCGCCACCGCTCTGAAAAGGTGCGAGACGCGAGCGAACGAGTCTTGGTAAGGTAGCCAGTCACCGCCGGCCAAGTCCAAAGCTTGTACTACTGTTACTACCAACTTGGGTAGCTAGGTACCAGATAGTTACAAGCCAGAAATCAACACGCAATTCCGTTACACTGACCCCGCCTACGCCATATCTCGTGTGTCTACCCACTTCCCTACCGTGCATATAGCGGGCATACATCATCATCACGTAGCGCCGGGTAATGTGGTGGTGAGAACCCCTCCGCCCTGCATCGATACCGCCAGCCTCAACTCGACAAAATGCAGCCTATTTGTTTGTCCGTGCCAATCGGAGGGTGACCAAGTCACCTGTTGCACAGTCAATGGTTCCCCGCAGTAGCCCGCCCAAAGACCTTGGTGGCGTCAGTTCGACTCGCCCCATTGTCAGCTGTCCAACCAAAGCCGAGGGCAGTCCTATCCCCGGAATATCGGATCAAAAGGTGGAGTTTCCATTCCTCACAAGCCTCATATCGTTCTCTCGGTCAGGTTATTGGCCTTTGTCAGCTTGCCTTTTCGTAATGCAACCCGTTCCAGATACCTATACCATCAATCTGATCACGGGTTCCCGCATGAACCTTGAGGGATCAACCGCGGAATCTCCACTACTCCGCGACGAAGTGGATAAGCCCGCCAAGCCTCTCCAGCCGCCTCATTCTAGTCCGACCCGCCTTGATTCAACTGTGTTGTAGGAGACTCACGCAAGAATCACTCTGACCGGTTTTTTGAACCCCGGTCTCCCGGCTTACGCATCGCGTGTCAGGTCTCCTCAAGATTGAACATGTCATTTGCCTACATCCAGGATTCCCCACACAAAGACGTGGCAGACATCCTTTCACGCTCTCCACCGACAGACTTGCTCTCACCGTTGAATTTAGGGCGTGGTGATGACGCGACTTCCCAAGTCCCTTTAAATGAAACAAGATTGGTTGATGAATTGGCATTAATGAATCAGTGCAGTCGGTCAAGTATAGTACAATCAGGCATTGAAATGATACGGGACACTTGTCAACCCCAGTTACAGACGGATATGTTTTCAATCATACCTCCTCAAGCCCACTTGCCACGTCGTTTAACTCAGATGGACCCGGAATTATACCCAGGATTAGGCCTGCGTGAATCGTTAAGATATGAAGGAATAATTTATTCATTAAATCAGCAATCCCAACGCTATTGACCTCTCTTCCTAGTTCAGTGATGACTGTGACTCTTCTTATCCATAACGCCAAAGACCAGATCCATACATTCATGTGTTCGTCTATCTAACAAACATGCTGGTAGCTCCCTATTTGCGTTGTGCGCCAAAGTTGGTTCGCTTTTTGCTTGTCTGCGCATCGGTTTCGCTGTCCTCATGCTCCTTGTCCTTCTTTTTCAACTTGTTTGCATTTTTGCTAGTTGCAGATGTCGGGGTTGCATGATTCGAGCCGGTGTCTCGGAAAGCTGCTGATACTGGTGTAGCATGCGAGGCTGGTGTTGATCCCCCGGATCCTGGAGCGATACCTTCCTGTAGAGTGAGTCTCGTTAGTCGCCATGTCGTCCTCGCAGTGTGCAACGCCCTTACCAGGTTATTTGGTCGATACGAGATTGAAGATCGCGAGAAAACCTTGTTCTGTTCCATCGGCCCGGTTTTACGTCGCTGTGCTGCCGCACCACTTGTTCCTTTCATATAATTGTCGAAGCCGGTGATGATGTTTCCCGCTGGTGTGCTCTCAAGATATGCCGTCTCCTTTTGCGCAATGCCATCCTCAACCTGGTTCTACCGACGAGTTAGCGGGGTGAAATGAAACGTTTGACAAGTTCCATGTCACAGTACATACCAGACGTCTTTCCAAAAGCCTTCTTTTCTCAACTAGCTCGCGCACCCGCGCCTGCGCCTTCTTGTACTCGGCCATCGTTGGCTGTCCGGCCCCAGATCCAGCAGTATTCCCTTGCTTATTCTCGGCCATGCACCTGTATGCAGTATTGAACCTGGTTTCAACAGGCGGTATCCGTTGATGACGGAGCGGGAGTTGGGGATAACGGTGTCCGAGTGTGTGTATGTCAGGTTCAAAGGCTGCTGATCGCGGAACAGAATCGTGGGGTGCGCCTAATCGCGTTTAGTGGGGCCGCGTTGAGCGCTTATGCTCTACCTTGAGACGCGATGATTGCCTATCCTGGTGCATGTGCCCCAAAAATCTATATAATTGCCTTCTGATGTGACTGGGGCATTTTGTTCAAGTAAAGTAACATTACGAGGAAGAGCGTACCTAGCTAGCTCTTAGTCGTTAAATTAGAACAACCTAAGGCTTTCAATCAACATGGATCGGAAAATCTTAGGGACAGAATTAAGGCCAGTGCATGATGATATCGTATTCGTTCTCATTCTCTAGCTTGTTTAATACACTTTTGCTTCAATGACCCAGAGCCACGCTGTTTCGTCTTGTATCAGCCGTATCCCTCATGCACAGTGCAGTGATCTTTGCCGAGTTGAATCTCATCGAATTGGTTCATTACTCTACGAATTCATTCAACTTTTTTGCTACCCAGATTTCAACTTGTTTTGTATTCCAATCCCATGGCAAAATTTCACGACGCAAGATGATAGAATGTCTCAACTGTTAGCACCTAATGCCACAGCCCCGTTGAAGAGGAGCTGACGGTGGGGAAATCCGACCAAACCTGGTTCTTTCAGTGGTTTGTGCTCTGTCGGGGTGTCTTGGTCAGCGCATCGCCAGTCGTTCATTTTCCTTGGCAGCCGTAGAGCTAAAAGACACTTCCCTCAATGATCTCTAAACCCACCTATTGATCCCTCCATTATTCCGTGTGAGTTTTGGCTGGGGGTTCGTGTGATTCATCTTCAGAAACATCAGCGGATTTGGCTCGCGTTCCAGAGGGTGACGAAGGTGATGAACTGTTTCTTCGTCGGTTAGAAGGAGATTCGCGTCTCTTTGCTGGACGTTGGGCATGTCGGCTTGGGCTAGACCGTCTCCTCCGAGGACTGTCATCATCCATATCCGAGATGTCGCCTCGGCCGCCTTTCGACCCTTTGCCATGCTTCTTGGGCGATGTAGTACGGCTACGGCTACGGGACCTGGAAGAACCCCTGGACCTCGATGACGACACACTCCTCGAATATCGCCGACGGCGATCAACGGATCGGCTTCGAGACGAAGAATATCTCCTCCTCTTTGCCATAGGCGAACGCTTATCCGATGACGCGGAACGAGATTTCTGATTCGAGGTGTATCGGCGCCCTCTGGCCTCACGATCTTGGCGAGGACGGTAGGCATCCCCCGCTGGCGACCTTGACCTCTTTCGCTGGGCTTTTCGACCTCCTGGTGACCTTCGTCGTTTCTGGCGGTCACGGCTGACGGATCGGTCAGTGCTGCGAGATGCGCTGCGGCCGCGAGAGCCTGACCGAGATGAACCAGAAACGGAGGAAGAGCGGCTGCGCGGCCGTCTTCGGGTGTCGCGATCACGTCCTCCACCGCGTCGACCTCGGGGCACATAACTGTCGCGCCCATAAGAATCTCGTTGGTCGCGTGATCGTGGACCTGGTGATCGGGATCGATTGCCGTTTCTTCTAAATCCACCCCGTCCTCTGTTATCAAAGTCGCGATCATTTCGTCGCCCTTGCCATGTATCGCCACGTGGAGCTGGCCGGTCGCGACGACTACGCTCTTTCAAGTCGGAAACTTCACGGTCTCGGCGATCGAGTTCATCACGTCTTTTCCTGGCATGTTCGGCAGCGCGATCGGCCTCCATCTAGTTTGAAACCCGAAAGTTAGACAATGACCAATGTTGTAAGAAGACTGAGGTTGTCGGTACCTTTTCTTGCATGAGCTCAAGCTTCTTGGCCTCGAGGAGTTCTTTGGGGACACCTTGAGGGCTAGTCTGGGCACTCAATAGCAAACTCCATAGATCTTTGCAGAAGGGCGCCGTGTCCTTGTCCAAAAACCCTGTGAGCTGTATCTGTAGGGACTTGATATCCGGCTGTCGCGAGACAGTTAACACGTGCTTCATATTCATCAAACCGGTTGGTAGACACATACATATCGTGGTCCTTCGATCAGATTGAAACAAAGCTCAATCACGACATCGTCTTCGCTCCCGAGGATTTCGGATATCTTGCCGGCGATCCATCTGTGGTAGAGTCAGCAGAAGTTCTCAGGGAGAATGCAGGGGTTCCAGACTTTTTCATGACTTGCAGGTTGACCTTTTGCATATCAACCTTCTTATTGAACTCCGGGGGGAACTTTGTCGACTTCAAGAGTCGCGCATCTACCCCGGAAGCCATGACGGACCAAGTGGCAGTGCCAATGTCAATCCGAACGCGTTGTTGGTCAAGGAGCAGAGTATGAAAAAGTGACGTCGCCAACACAGGCATTCATGTGCTACCAATGCTGATGCTCTCGGGCGCACGGACCACTCAGGTTTGGCGCCTTGCTAGGCAAATGAGAGTCGCGAGTAAGGTACGTACCAGCTCAACCAGCACTAAATCAGCGCTTTGAAATTCGCTGTAAAGTGGTATGCGCGGTCAGTGGACAAATTAAGTAGATCACGTTACCGTTTTTTACGCTTGTCTCTTTGAGCGAGCTTTTATGACACCCGCTTCACTGCATCAATCACCCCGCCATGAATTGGTTCCAGCCTGAGGTACCTACTGAAACCTGGGTGTTCTGGCGCTGAAGCTCTCACATCGCAGCGCGTCATCCAAGGCAGCCTACAACAGTCAACTTGGTGGTCTAATAAGTACCAGCACCTGGGCTTTCTCTGCTTGACTATTTGTAATTTTTCCGGGTACGGGATTGCCTCTTAAAAATGAACAACATCCACGCTCCCACAGTGCCCTCAGGCGAGACCAGCGCTTCTGCAGCGAACGGAAACGCGGGGCACCTAAGTTTCAAAGAATTACAGCATAAAAAGGATGATATCGAAGCGGAGCTGAAGGCGTTGGGCGGAGTGCTCGATTCGGTAAATGATAAACAATTCATCCTGTGCTTTGATAAGTTCAATAATACTAATCATTTGCTAGCACGGGGTGGATATGAACACACCTCTCGTTACTGCCGATGGGTTCCCTCGTTCGGACATTGATGTCGCTCAAAGTATTGCATCAGTCCTGCTTTTCTGTCTACCGCAGCCACTAACCGGTATCAGTTCGGACCACAAGGGCCAGAATAATCCGTCTCCGGAACGATTATACAGAACTCATGGCCCGCATAGAGAAATTCCTCCACGAGCATTTCGCTAGCCTTGATGATGATGCTCAGCCGGCACCCAATTCTAGTGATGAACGAACCATCATTTCAGACGCCCAGACTGAGGCTCTGGACCCGCCATTTGCCAAAGTCAATACAGTAGCCGCAGGAAGCCCGGCTGAGACAGCTGGCTTGGTACCCGGCGATGAAATTCGCAACTTTGGCTACGTAAATAAGGCTAACCATGATAATCTCAAGAGAGTGGCGGAGTGTGTTCAAGGCAACGAAGGAGTAAGTGCAACAAACCCAACGTTGGTTGGACTGCAAACTAATTTGTAATCAGAGAAACATCTTTATCAAAGTGTCACGGGCGGCAGGCGCAGCGCAGCGGCAGGAATTACGCTTGACTCTGACTCCGCGAAAGGACTGGGGTGGACGAGGCATGTTAGGCTGCCACATCCTTCCGCTCTAAGATCAGTCCATGCATACCTGAGTGGCTGAAGTCTGATATCTGGTATAGACGCCTGAATCAAGGCAGCCTTTACGCTCCACTATATGGAGGAGGTGAATGCATTACCTTAGGTTTCAATTGTTGCCAGCCCGAATAGGTGTGGTTATGCTGCCAACGACGTGATATTGCCAAGAAAGAGAGAACCCGATAGCAGGGTTAGAGCCGATTACAAAGCAAGCCTACTTTTGCCCCCACATCATCTGGACGTGTCCGTGCGGGAAAAATACAAGCTCTGGTTGACAACCAATAACTACTTGGTCCGTATGCTTCCTGTTCTCGTCTCGTGCTGGTAAACCTGATTATCAAAAGCCACATGAGTCAAACCCGCTAGGTAGCCCCTGGAAATGTGCTCTCCGCCTGCAGTATCACTGCTTGGGTGCCAATGCCTATCATGAATAGCAACTTGTCACAGCGTAAAAGTTTGGAACAGCCTAATTAGATTATCACTATTGGCAGCAACTGGCCACATGTTCGTAATTAAAAGCTGCGGTGCGACATGCGTATCTAGCGACCGTTTAGTTGGAACAGTAGCTCCAACGGGACAGCGGGAGAGATATAGGGGCCACGCAGGTGCTAAACACGACCAGAGACTGTACGCACAAGCATTTGCCCAAACATGCATAAAAAGCGAGGTGTGTGCCCAAACCTGGCCAACTCAGCTGGCAGAGCACCCAAATGTGGCAAAGGGGTTTTGTGTGCTGGTGCTGCAGATCTCCAACCACTGCAATGGAACCTGACAAAAAAAAAAAATTCTGCCCATGGGGGCAGATGGACTGGGTTCCTGGCCTAGTACCAGGTACTCCATAGGCACCCAGCAGGCAGAAAATCAACTGCTGTAAATGGTGCCCAAGTAAGATTAGTGGAACGTTCCAGGCATGGCAGGACACCTCGGGCCACTGCAGGAAAGCGGTGACGGCAGTGCCAACTGAGTCTTGCCTGGCGTGGTGCCTACGCCTTTCTGGTAAGGTAGGTTATTCAGCGTGGCCTGGTGCAGCGTCCAAAGTGGGCTCTCAGCGTATGATTTGATTTACTAGTTGATGATGTCTGTGATCCGTGCTACGGGAATCACGTGCAGGCAACCCACTGGGGCGACTGAATTTTTCGCTTTAGGCCTTCCCCTGCCCAAAGTTCCCCGCCGCCTTCAAAACAATCAGGTTGACTGCTCTTTTGAAGTTCGTCAATCACCACGTACCCACCTCCAGCAACGTATTTCAAGGTATTTAGATCCTCCTCCCCGCTGTCTTCGACTTGAGAACGATGACCGCCCTCTCCGACCGACGTTCTCGCGCCGTCTCGACCTCGCTCCACGTTGGCTAACTCCCGACCTCCAGCACCCCGCTTGTTTACGTCCTTCCACACCGTCCCTCCCACACCACATCAATACCCTCAAAAATGGCTGCTGCTTCCAATGTTCCTACCTTCAAGCTCGTGCTTGTCGGTGATGGTGGTACTGGAAAGGTGCGTAAGATTATCATCGTCAAATTCGCTCTGGCGACGTTATCAGTGGCCATCCGTTGCCCCGCCTCATGCCTCATGGAGGAGGGGTGTAGGAAAATGCCACTTTGGAAACCATAAGGCTAACTGTTCTCGCCGCGCCCGACAGACCACCTTCGTCAAGCGCCACTTGACTGGTGAATTCGAGAAGAAGTACATGGCCACTCTCGGTGTCGAGGTTCACCCTCTTAAGTTCACCACCGTAAGTTTCATGATCTCGGTTTGCTGTGCGGGGTACTAATTTTTCTAGAACTACGGTGACATCCAGTTCGACGTCTGGGATACTGCCGGTCAGGAGAAGTTTGGTGGTCTCCGTGATGGATACTACATCAACGGCCAGTGTGGTATCATCATGTTCGACGTCACCTCCCGCATCACATACAAGAACGTTCCCAACTGGCACCGTAAGTGGCCCTCTTCCAGCACGCCTCCTCTTAGCTCTAGCTTACGAATGTATTTTAGGTGATCTTGTCCGAGTTTGCGAGAACATCCCCATCGTTCTCTGCGGTAACAAGGTCGATGTGAAGGAGCGCAAGGTCAAGGCCAAGACCATCACCTTCCACCGAAAGAAGAACCTCCAGTACTACGATATTTCGGCCAAGTCCAACTACAACTTCGAGAAGCCCTTCCTCTGGCTCGGCCGCAAGCTCGTTGGCAACGCCGGTCTCGTATGTTCCCCTACTCAGATTTTATTCAATTTGACTGTGCAGATATTAACCCATGATATAGGAATTCGTCGCTGCCCCCGCCCTGGCTCCTCCCACCGCCCAGGTCGACGAGGCCTTGCTCGCTGAGTACACCAAGGAGATGGAGAGCGCCGCCGCATTGCCTCTCCCCGATAATGATGAGGATGATGATCTGTAAATGACTCCAGCGGTCACGGGAAACTTTGTTGAGGAGGATACTCCATATTTCGACGAACCGAAATAAGGAAAGTATTTGAGGATGGCACATAGGCATCCGGGACGACCATTTATGAGAAGCAGAACGAAGCTCTGGGGTTTACAGTAGCGTGATTATGGGTGGCCCGAAACAGGGCCATTATCCCTCATTTGAGGTGTAAGGGGGCGGTGCCATTAAAAGACAGTGGCCTCATTAGTTAGCTAGACATCCTTCATAAAAAAATTAACACCCGAGTCAAGTTTGCTTGGCTTGGCTATGAAGGTCCTTTTTCCACATATGCTTCAAGGGAACAACGATGATGATGTTTCTTCGTGAGAGTAAAGTGTTTGGTTTGCCATGAGTTTCAATTAATATGGAGCTGCCGGATGTAGAGGATGTATATTGTCGATGCCATATTACGCTTTGATCACTTAATGATTGATTTTCCATGACATACCAAGCAGCAGATATTGCTGGCGTGTTAAAGGGCTATGCTTCTGCGACACATTAATCTTGCCGTTGTAGAATTGGTGCTGAGGCTACAGATTACTCCCGCATTCTTTTTTTTTCTCTCTTCAGCATGTTTGATCTACCAACGGCGACCAGGCCAGTCGGCCCATCGCTGCCTGTGTTTCGGGTTGTGGCAAGAGCTTACACCCTGGCGATCATGGATAGGGAGGGTGAGCTCTTGGGTAATTTGGTCATAGCGCATGGGCACATGTCTCCATACCACCGGATCGGCAGTTGGTTGGTACAAGCACAGGTAGCTCAAGCGAAGCTGCTGTGTGAAGCATGTTCCCTTGGGCTCTCAGCGTTGACCATCCGCCAATGCACGGGCACCAGTCGTAAGTTTACTTTAGTTTTACTTTACCTCAAGCTCGCCTTATAGAGCTGGCCACCATCTGGTCAAGTGTTTGGGGGTTTCGCAGCAGCGGCTGAGGGCCTCCACCTGCAGCCACAGTGGTGCAGCAGGACCTGTTTGGACAGATTTGCCCCTCCGAGTCTTACAGCTGACGGCACCCGAGATGGGTTCGCCAATGTTTTCGTCGGCCAAGCACGCATTGGCGGAGATGATGATGTTGCCATGCTCAGACGACAGTCTCAGCCTCATTGGCAATGAATGGAGTGGTTCAGGTGCGCCCGTTTGCTCATTTAGCCGGGTATATTGCTCACTTGCCAAAGTAGGAACGGGTACCATTTGGAACGCCACTTGTCAAAGATAGATGGGAGGGCCATGAGCACAGGGATGTGTTAAGGATCGCATTGATGAGATTGGGCCTGGCGATGTGATTTAGTTAAATGGGATGGATGGCGCGCAGAACACCCCTGGCGCCAGCGTATGCAGCCACTTAATGAGGCAGGGGTTCCTAACATGGCCTGAAGCTGGCCCGGGACTCATTAAACGGTTCAATCAGCATGGGGAGAGGGGGAATGGAAGCACTCGAAACCTGGAGATTGAGAAGCAACCAGTGGTAGTGGGTTGCATGTTGTTTTTGTTTATTTGTTATTGTATCCCTCCCTTCGCACATGAGAAGTGGCGGGTCAGGTATTCCAAGCATTGACGAGATGCGAGAATGGCCTGTGGATGCAGCCGATCATTGGATCACTGCGTCCGACGGCAGATGGGATGGGGTAGATTGACGGGAAGGACCGGGGGCTGGGGAGCACGCATGAATGGCTTTTGTAGCAAAAGGAAAAACAACAACACAGGCTACGTTAATTGAATACACAAAGCTGCACGCGTGAAAGAACGCGTCGGTTTTTTTTTTTTTTAGAGGGCGTCTGCGGGGGGGCAAACGCACCCACTGTCGTAGCCGAGAAAAAAAAAATAACATGGATGGGTCGAGGTAAATCTCGTATCGGAGCCAAAATAAACGGAGCACTAAAGTGGAAAAAAAAATATTGAAACCGCGACGCAACCACTGCAGCAGCGGCGCACAGCTCATAGCACATGAACGAACAACAATGGCTGGGACGAAAATGGGGCTTTGCCCAGTCAGATTAGTCATAGAGGAGATGGCGCAGGTAGGGAGCACAGGCGGTCAGGACCAACGCAGCAACCAGACGGGAGAAGAGACGACGATGATAGTCGGGGGGTTGGGAGGCACGTTAGACGTGGATATGGAGTCGCTGCCATTCGTCCATCCGCATGCAGTTTTGTATGTGTTTTGGCGGGTGGGGAGGCGGCGATTTATACAGACAGGGGGGCACGTGCAACGCGTGTTGACATGGTTTCCCGATTGGGACAGGGTAACGCCAGGGGCGCGAAGGGATTGGCCAGAAACTGGGCAAAGCGACGCGGAGGAAGGAGGAGCACGCTCAAGCGCTCAGGAGGGGAAGGGGGGACGGGGCCTGGGCCGCCTCGCTTTTAGCACCTGCACCCACCTATTTGGCATTCCTCTCCTCTCCGCGGCCAGTCCACGTCCCAGCCCACACCCACACACGCCCACGCCCACGTTACGTTCACGTACCTCACACGCCCAACGCCCACACGTCGCTTGTTGCAGCACCACTTCTCACGACGACATCTCTTTTGTTCTTCTTCCTCCTTCTCCTTCTCCTTCTGTCTCTTCATCACCTCTCCTTCACCGAGCCTCTCGCACTCCGCCGCTCATTCTCTCGCTCTCTCACCCGGCCTCCACCGTCTCCCTCCCCCTCTTGACCGCCACCCAGTAATGCCTCTCGTCGTCTCATAAGGGCTATTTCCATCTTTCCTCCTCCTCCTCCACCTCCTCCACCACCACCCGAGCCATGGCCAACACCTCACCAAACGCCTCATTCTCCGCCTCGCAGGACCACCACGCGGCACCCCCAACCGCCCACCATGACAAGTCCTTCGCGCCTCAGACTCTACCCCCGCTCGCCGATGCGGCCTCAACTCCCCCACAGACAGAGAAGCACCCCAAGGGCAAACGAAAGCGGACTGCGTATGTTGAAACCCTCATCCCAAGGGTTGGGTGACGTTCTCGGAGCTTTTGTGAAGCTAACTTGAGGCCAATTGGCCGATGCAGAGCCAAGGATAAGATGATCCTCGAGGAAGCGTACAGCAGCAACCCCAAACCCGACAAGCAGGCGCGCCTTGAGATCGTCCAGCGTGTGTCATTAAATGAGAAGGAAGTCCAGGTACGATTTGAACATCTTTTTCCCCATCAACAAACACTCTATCTGGATAGCTCGCATCTGGCTCAATATTAGCCTGAATGTAGCATCACGCGTTTCATCAATTAAAGTCTAAATATGCGATATTGACTGACGCTTGGCCTATTAGATCTGGTTCCAGAACCGACGACAGAATGACAGAAGGAAATCACGGCCTCTCTCGGCCCAAGAGATTGCTGCCCTTCGATATGGCGGCATGCACGTCATTTCTTCCGATCCTATCGCCGTCGCCACTCCCATCAAGCCCGAAAAGTCCTTCCCAGCTTCTGACCCTGTTGGTTGTCGGCCACCAGATCTTCGAACAGCATCTCCTCGACCACTCGAGACTCCTTCAATCCCCCGACCCCGTCCCGACATCCTTGCCACCCCAATTCCTATGGCCCATGATGGACTCCCCCGGCCTCGGCCCGATATTACACCCAGAAACAACGGCCCCTCCCCATCTCATGAATCTCTCTCTAGCTCTATGTCAAGCTCTGTTGGATATTTGGCAAACAGGTGGAATCTTGGTAGCTCTTTCTCTACACCGTCCACTGTTGGACGTGGCGGTGACGACTCCTTCAAGTATGTTGCTCCCTTGCATACTTGAAACCAAGTGATATTAAACTAACCTCTACCTTAGGCTTGATTCTTTCCCTCCATCTTCATGCTCCACTGTCCCATCCCCACACTCGGCCCAGTCCCAGTCCAAAGTCCGCTTATCACTATCGTTAGAAGGAAAGGCAGAACTGGTTCCCAACCAAGTCTCTCCTACTCGTAACCTGCCCCCAAGACCATCTTCCACCACCCCAAGCTTGCCTCAAGTACGCCAAAGGAGCCTCCAGCGGAGCCATAGCGCTCTCCCTAGCATTACTCTCCCACCCATATCAACTCTCACCAACTCCCTGCCGCCCCGTCTTATGCGAGGCCGCTCCCGTGATGTCCATGCCTGGGAATCATGTGCGGATGCCGAGAACCGTGATGAGCTCACTGCTCAGGCGGAACATGAGTCCAACGGATCGGCCATCGCTGCCATTAGTCTTTTGAGGTCGTCGAGCGGAGTGCTCCAGCCCAGCGGCACCAAGCGTAATGCACCCATCTCAAAACCCCAACGACCTCATCAGGCTAAGAAGGCCAAGCTTAATCGCAGCGGCTCCAGCATTTCTCGACTAGAATACGACATCAATGAGGACGCGGAGAAGCCTGAGAAGGAGTACGGAAAAGTTAAGGTCTCAATGTTAGTCTCACCTTCGGGGGACTCTGATAAGGAGAACTGGAGCCCCGACGAGGACGAAAACGATTCCCCCCGCCGAAGACTACTACCACCCGCACCCACGAAGCCACGACCCCTAAACCCTCGCCGCCTCGGTCGAGTACTCCAGGAGCAGAAGGGCCCAAACTTCCTTGGAAACCGTGCCAATACAGCTCCCGCCCGACATCGAAATGTGGTTAAAGAAGGCGTCGAGATTTTCGAGGATTCAATGAAACGGCCGCGTGGGGAAGACGTTGAGCAATTTATGCGAGGTGATCTGAGCAGCCCCAGCAAGAAGCCTGACATGGACTGCGTGGCTGGCCTGCTGTCACTAAGCCAAGGTGCATGGCGGTAAGGATATGCATCACAACCAACACGCCACGTTGTGGTGCAAACGGGTACGTTAGATGCGTCCCGTCCCATTAACTGGAACGAAATTTTGCATGAGGAAAGTCACTTATGACGAGTTTCATTTTTCTGGGGGCTATTGTGTATACCTCATTACTGAGGAAAAAAATTTGTTTTGTTTTGCATGTGAATGACTGGTTCTAGTATTTTCTTTTTGTCTCTAGGTTTACGGTTACCGGTGTTCTATGTTTGGGTTGATTGGGTAGGGGGAAGGGGGGTAACATGGGGCATGTTGGATTTTTCAAATGTAGATATAACTTCGAGACTGCTTTGCCCTGGGACAGCGGATTCAGCTGCAGGTGCGGAAATGAAAGATTGTCATGAGCCAGATTTGGAGATGTTGTGTAATTACGGTTGGTGAAGCAACTAGAACTTATCATGAGAGCATTCCAAGTAACGCTTGTCTCACCTAGGAATAATTGTGTCTTATGAGTTGAGCAGTGCACCAAAAGTGGCACAAGCTCATCAGTGTCTTGCACGGGCGTTGTGAAGACGGAGAGAGCGGGGAGTGATCCACACTGAACATGTCTCAACACCCGTCGTCTATCTATTGGTTTGGAAGGAGCAGAAAAAAGAAAAGAAGGAGAGCAAAAACAGGACGCTTGACATCGCTGTGCTTTCTGCAGCATGCATGAGTGTCTGACAACATGGTTCGTTAATGACATGATGTTTCTCCTTGACCATTCCCCTACCCATTCTCGAAAACCTTGTCTTTTGTATCGTGGAATCTAGCTGCTACATACATATACACCTGTGTGTGTGTGTATTATAATAAACCAAAATAAAAAGAGGGAAAACACAAATAAAGGACCTGGTAAAAGTGGCCTCTGTTGTTTCTTATCCATAGTAGCCAATAACGTTATAAAAAAAAGTTTCCCATCGTCTTCTCGTTTATCAACTCCCATAACTCCGTGCAAAGAAAGCGAGCGAGGATATATATATGTGTATATGAAAGAACAAAGACATTTCAAGAACAACCAATGACCTTTGAAAAGCTAAACCTCAACGCCGTGAAGGGGGCGGAGACACACACGCAACCCCTTTACCCACGTTTCTTCATCACAGGCCCAGTAAACTCATCTGGCGACGGATGGGGCTGGCGCTGACGCTTCCTTCTTCGCTACCGTAGAAAGCACTATCCGTGTCAATATCCCAGCCCAAATCCTCCTGGTCGTCGTTACTTTCGACGGGGCTGCCATCATCAAAGGGCTTCTGGGCTGCAGCACGGACGTTCCAACGCAGAGTGCGGCTGACGCTGTCAAACCACTCCGTGTCGGTACGGGTGACGGTGGGGAAAGGGTACTGGGAGGCAGTGATCGTGACGTGGTCGCCCTGGCGGAGCTCGAGGCGTCCCTTGCCATCAAAGGCGCAGTAGGCGGTGGCCCGTGAGTTGCGGGGGATGGAGACGCGGAGGGCCATGGTGTCGGAGAGCACCATAGGACGGAACGACAGCGTATGCGGGCAGATGGGGGTGAGCAGGATGGCCGGGATATCGGGGTGGACGAGGGCGCCACCGGCGGACAAGGAGTAGGCTGTTGAGCCGGTGGGGGTGGAGAATATGCAGCCATCGGCTTGCACCACGGTAAGGAGCTCGTCGTCCCCATAGAGCTCCAAGTTGGAGACATACGGGGACGGGCCACGGTCGATGACCAGCTCGTTGAGCACTTCGAACTGCTCGCCCTCCTCCAGATGGGGTCCGCCAAGAAGCCCGCCGCGATAGACTGTGCAGGTGAAACGCATACGAAGATTGATCTTCATGCCGTCATCGCCCATGACGCGGTTGAGGTGCTCCTTGTACTTTTCGAACTCAAACGTCGTCATGAAACCAAGGCTGCCGAGGCTGAAGGACAAGACTGGGGGCACGATGCGCTGGAAGAGCCAAGAGGTGAAGAGCACGGTGCCGTCACCGCCGAGCGTGAGGACCAGGTCAAACTTTTCGGGCTGGCTCCAGCAGAGATCCGGGGTCCAGTACTTGAGCATGTGCTGGAAGCGAGGGTTCTCGGCGAGGATACCGGCGGCGTCGAAGCGGCGCGAGTTGCGCAGCTTGGCGTCGACGTAGACATTGACACCCAGGTCGGAGCCGTACCGGGGGGTTCTTAGCAGCCATGAGGCGAGCTCGCGGGTGAGGTAGACGAGTTGGTTATCGCGAGCTTTGGTGACAATCATGATGTTGCGCACGGCGCGACGAATGGGGCGGCGCTGGAGCTGCTTCGATACCTCGCGGACACCGGTGGCGGTCGCAACGAGGCGAGAATGAGACATGGAGTAGTCATTCTTGATTTCCTCAAGGACCTTGCCAATATCCACGGCGTCGGCGAAGCGCTCGTGGTAAAAACATGGCGACTGAAGCGTTGAGGGCAAGATAAGAGGGTTAACCAGAGGATTGGCGGTGGTAGGGGGAGCAGCAGCCGCAGAAGCAGCAATGGCAGCACTTGTGTTAGCTGTTGTAGCTGTTGCGGGAGTGGCAGGACTAGTGGCGGCACCAGGCTTAGACGAGGCGGTGATTGAGTTGGCAATGTTGGCATTTGATAGAGTTGCAGTAGTGGGCGTTGGGGTCGTTGCCATGGGGGTCGTCACGGCAGGGGCTGTTAATCTTGACATGGCAATATCATTGAGTGTATCCGTGAGAGTTTGAGTCTCATTGTGGGTTGGAGTGCCTGCTGAGGTCGCAGGTGCCATGTCTTGGTCTGAGACACTCGCCGACGACACGGGCGAGGTGGCCGGGGACTGGGAGTTGTCCCCAGCTGTTGGTGGGAGCATCCCGTAGAGAATTGAGAGCGACTTTGATTTGGATTGGGACCGCGAATGGCTGCTGGGGCGAATGCGGGAGTGCGAGTGGTCTAGAGATAGGGCCTCGGGTTTGCGATGTCGGACAACCGAAGCGAGAGCCTTGATGACAGTTTGGCGAGGAATCGAGTCGCGGGAGGGCGTGTTGCGACGATGACCTTGTTGTAAACCAGAGGGAAATGAAGAGGGAGCAAGAGGAAGGGGAGGGGAAGGTGGAGTAGAAATAGTTGTTGTCTTTGTGTTTGTGTTTGTGTTGACTGTTGTGTTGTTTGTTGGTGTTGAAATGGAAAGGCCAAGGGAAGGAGATAGAACCGAAGAACACGACGGGTGGACAGGAATAGTGGCTGTCGCTGTCGCTTCTAGGGGAGTGGATGCAGCGCCAGTGGACGATGGGGATAATGACGAAGGGGAGGGCCCACCAACAGAAGCTCTAACAATGGGTGAGACGGGAACGGGGACGGGAAAGGGCGTGGCAGACGTGAACGGATCAACAGCTTCTTCTTGTTCTGTTGCTGTTGCCGTTGCTGCTGCTGCTAATGCGGTCGCCACCACCGAGAGAGATGCCGATGCCGACAAAGTGTCGCTGTCTCTTGCGTGATTGGGCTTGTGGCTGGAACGGGTTGAGGGTGAGGCTAATACGGGTACCGTCGTCGCGTCCAGATTGGTAGCACCAGCGTCGGTTGACGTTGAGCCGTCTACTCCATCATCATTGTGCTCCTCGGAGGCAACTGGAGCAGCGACCCTGCCAGCGGGTGCGCTCTTATTAAGAAAACCACCTCCTTCACATTGCTCAGGCGCAGGCCGCGGGCCGCTAGGAACCGGGTGGAGTGCCGTGGGCGGCGACGCGGAGTCGCAGAGCACGCCTGTCATATTTCCCGCCATGGACTGGGACTGGGACTGGGACGGGGACGGGGACGGGGATCGCATGGCCATGCGCCCTGTGGCTTTTCTTTTTTTGGTTGGGATTGAGAAGTTTGGGATGGTGGAAGGGCAGGGAAGATTGGGGGTGGATACACACAATCACACACGCTCGCTCTCTTTGAGTCTAGACACTTGCTGCTCCCACGTTGGCAGCCAGTCGGCCCCTTGACTAGCAGGTGTAGGGGCGAGTCGTGTGCCAAGGACAGTAACCGTCTTTGTCTCTGCGAGTGCCCTGCGAGTGCCCTGCGAGTGCCCTGCGAGTGCCCTGCGTGTGCCCTGCGTGTGCTTGTACTTGTGCTTGTGCTTGCTTGCCTGGGTCTTTTCCCGCTCGCTCGTTCGCTCACGTTTCCCCTGTTCTGTTTTACTTGGAGAGGGGGGGAGCTTTGCCGCTTCCAAAATCCGGCCGGGTTCCGAAGTGCCCAATGGCGGAGTCCGACGGATCACAGAAACGGAAATACCGGGGGGTTATGCGTTGAATCCCACTTCTCCTCAATCAACTTGTCCTTGCACCCTGAAATCTTGTCCCTTGTGGCTTTTGCTACTACTTTCTTCCCTTGTTGCCGCCCAGCAGCCGGGAGTCAAAAAAGACCAAAAGTGGAGGGCAAGGGATAACAGGCTAGTGTTTCTCAGGCTCTTTGAGCAGAGATAGCCTTTTGTTGCTTGTCCAGATATCTCCGCTATCTCCCTCTTCCACGAGTGTTTCTCCGCTGTTCCCCGCGATTCCTCGGGGGCTAAGTAATCCGAGATGTGCTAGGTGACAGCGGTGGTGGGTGGGGGGGAACGGAGGGAAAGGGTTCAGATGAATTTCCAATTACTCAGTGGCCGCAGCCAAATACTCCTTTTGATGATTCGGAAACCGGCCTGGTTTCCAATTGGACTGCCGGGCTCACCGTCACTTCGGTGCCTGTGGACTTGACGCTTCTGCTCTTCCAAACTCTTTTGTCACAGGAGACCCTGGTCCAGATAACTAACTCGAATCTGGAGGCCACGGTAGGTGTCTAATTTTATCCGCGTTTCTTAGATGGGTTGTTATTGTTTGCGGGGAGAACAAGATGCAATGTCCAGCACAGGGCTAGCTACAGCCAGGCGTTAGGGACTGACTGCGATTGGCGGCTGCTGTGATGAAATAGTGCAGCCGCAGCGTCGTGGCGCACGTGGGCGATTACCCGGGCTAATAACGACCTCGAGATGGCTGTTATTACAGATGCGGCCGACTAGCAGGGCCAACTGGGATGGGCGGGTTCTCCGGTAGCTTATCTCGTCAAGATGTAAGTAAGCTTCCCCCTGCCAGGTCGTTTCGTGTTGAATCCCAATCCTGACGGTTCCTTTTTGTTCCCGTTGTTGGCAACTTGAGCGATGATGTATGATATGACAGCTTGGCTTTTGCTTAGCCTCGCTTACTAGTTTTTTAACACTATCCGTGCTGAACTTGGGGGGGTCACGGATGAGCCCAAAGATGGAAGCAGGGCCGGGGTCGGGATCTTGGGTCAGGAGGGGCCAGGGATGGAAGCCTGGTCGAGTCTAGTCCAAGGGTATGGGTGGGATGCGACGCAACGGCAATGCGACGCAACCTGACGCAAGGTAACGGCAGCCGCAGGATGCAAGATGAGAGGGAAACGCGAGTTTTGCCCTTTCAACGACCAGCGCAGAAAGTCCCAAACAGGTAATGTGGGAGAAAGTTTAGGAGCCAAGAAGGGTCCCAGCCCGACAACAAGGAGGCAGCAAAAGAAGAAGAAGAAAAAACAACCCCCAAAAATTCTTTCAAAGCCAGTCCCCCGCAAAGGCAAATACCCGCAGGATGATGTATGTAGCACGCACACGGGACACGCCGTTGTGGATTGCAGGGTGCAGAAAAAACGGCGAATCAAAAACAGACCAGACAAACTCTCAGAGTTTTGCTCCTGGTTTTGCTTTTTCGCTCTTTCTTGCTGCCAGAATTGCGGGACTTTGCTGATGATGTGATGTCTTGATGTTGGTTGTGTGTCTATCTATCACTCTTTGTGCTCTCCAAGTGGGGAAATATTGCTGAAAAAAGAAAAGAAAGGGAAAAAAAAAAGTGCCCAGCAAAACGGTCAACGCATAAAAAGCAACGAATGGAGTGGATGAGGTACGCCTGCAAGTAATCCCATTCCGCATTTCGCCGCTGGGGACTGCTATTTTAATAGCTGCAGTCATCGCTTGTATGCTTGACTTCCAGATGTGATGCGATACGCCGCCACCTGCAACCTGCCTCGTCTGCCGCCGTGCCTGTCGCTCCGTGCCTGTCACTCCGTGTCTCTCCTCCGGGCTCCTGTCGATCAAGCGTTAGAGACTGCTCCATGGCCGTCTCATGACACGGCGCCGGCAAAAATCGCCAAGCACATGAATTCATGAAGCAATCCTGTTGGCTCCCCCGTCAAACAGAGCAGAGCTGCCACCACTGCGGCAACATCGGGGGGGATCCATCCGCCCAGCTCCACGGTTTTGCAATCGTCTTGGATGTCGCAAACAGCTACATCCGGCCTAGCAGCTCGCTGCCCTTGCAGAGATGTTCCCTCGGCTCCGTCTCATTCGCGGTTGTATGCACGTCCAAAACGGTCCGACTCGATCTGTATGTACATATTCCCCATCGAAACGAGCACGTAAACGAGCAAGAAAAAGCAACCGCGCATACACTCGGCATACACAGTGTAAATGAAAGAAAAAAGTGGTTTATGTGGGACCGGAAGCAAGAAAACACAGTTCTACCTGCAATGAGGCCTGCCAGTGTCAAAGGTGGAGATGAGAGATGATGTTAAGCGGGTGCGAGTAACATGGGTAAGTTGATGCGCTCTGCCATGATATGATGCCTCCTGGTTTGTGGTCATGGAGAGCTTCCCCGTTTTTACAAACTCTGATTGCACGCCGTAGTACTCGGTATTACGCGCATCATGACACAATCAATATACGCCATCAGCCACATATTATTGACGTATGTTAAGCTGCACCTACTGTGGGACTACCAATCTGCCATGGTGGGCTGCGGATCGATGGATAGCCAGTGGGGGATGACATCGGAATTTGATGCCCTCCAAACCCATCACCTTCCTGCCGCCGACGGGCTGCATCTGTCCAATACCTGGGCACGCCAATATCTTGAGGCTAAAAGGCAGCACACCCTCCCCCATGATGTTTTGTGTCCTCCAAAGATTCAGCCCTCGGTGAACAGCCAGTCATTCTTTTGGTACTCCCGCGTCGGTCGCTAAGCTGTGACGTCGCACATCGGCTGCATAAGCATTGTTCGTCACAGTGCATGAGGTTGGTGATAGGCCAGCCCAAGCCGTGTGCCAGTGTTGCATCACGGGGGCTTGCGCTTCCGGACCAAACGCATCGGTGTTGGCATTTCGTCTCAACCCCGATTCCCCACACTCCCGTCTGCGAACTTGGTTTGATGTAACCCGCGTCGCGTCGCGCCCACAATGTGATGATGAAGTAACAAGCCTTGTCCCATATTGGTCACGATTCAGAGGGCATCTAGTGGATGGATCCATAATATCAACTTATCATTTCCCGGCGCCTATCTCATACATTGATCACAGAGACAGCAGCCTGTAAGCTGAGCTAACCTTCCTGCATTGAAACTGCTGCTTACAAGGTGGGCATAGCAATTAAGCAATATACCAGCCACCACTTTCCTTGATTCCTCCTCGTCTCCCGTCTCCGTTCCATCTTGCCCCCTTTTGATTGCACAATACCATGTTATCGTGGATGGTCGGGAAAAAAAAAAGTACAAAAATAAGTACATATGTAGAAAATCGGATGAAACGTAGCCCCAATGTTGTGCCGCATCGCAGGCCGTCCCAAACGCATAGTAGCCAACGATAACACTTGGCGAGTTGGCGATTGCGATGATTGTTATCGCAAGGGGTGTCTCCTCTGAGGCGTGCCCTGTTTCTGTTTTATCGTCTCGCGCCCTAACGGACCAGCTCGTGTTTGAATAATACGCCCCATACGGATGAGAAGGGGTATAGTGCGTGAACCGGCGTGGCAGTTAGTAAACAAATATCGGAATGTGACCCAAACGTGCCTTGGCGAGCACCAAGCGTCGCCGGGATCACACCCGTCAAGTAACTGAAACGCGAGGCGGGTCTCATTTCCAGTAGAGGTCGTCTGCTACCTTGGCTTCCATGACTGACCGGATGAAGTCATTCATGCTTGGAGATTCCTGAACTTCGCCTCCCATAGCCGTGTCAATGCCATGCTGTTGATGCTGGCAGCATATCCGCTCTCCGAGTTTCAAGACCTTGGTCCACTCATCTACAGAAAATGAGCCCTCGCTTTCAGACAAGAGCAACTCATCCTGGGAAGTGAAGCTCAACGCGTGTAGAGACTTTGCGTGGTCCGCCTCTACTGCAGTCGGATCAACGATAATGTCTTCTCCCTCTTCTGGGATGGCGAGAACTGTTGCTGAAGCGATAGCCTTGAGAGGAATGGCTGCAGTCAAGAGGCCAAGGATGGCCGAGTGCAACAGTGCAGGGATGATTGGAAGATTCTATTGTAGAAGGATTAGTAGCTGCAGAGACAATGACCATGCGGGTTGGGGGTATTACAAGTTGCGCCTGGACCAACTTCGTGTTGACATAGGCGTTTTCCGGCGTCTCAGCAACCTGGAGAGTGACCTGGATAACGCATCTGGGATAGTTGCGCACAGGAATAAGTTGGCGGAGAGCAGACTGCAGGATAGACTCAAGCTGTCGTTCCCGTGTGCCTGGTACCATGTTAGACTGGTGACATTTTCACGATTACATTTGTTGTTGTTATTGTTGTGACACTCACCTCCAACACCAGCAGCTGGTCGCACAATGACATCGACGAGAGCCTCAAAGGCGTTCTCGTCGCGGCGTTGGGCCTCGACCGGGCCATTGACGGCGGCGATTACGGAGTAGCCGCCGTAGGAAAAAGTAGCAGAGCCATCGGCCTTGGGGAGGTGCGAGAGCTCGGCGGCTGGCTGGGCTGAGGGCGCCATTGCTGCAGTTGTTCTTGATCTTGGATATTGGACAGGACGACGCCGCAAGGCTGTAAAAATTTCTTAGGCGATGGTCAAGGTACCTAATGGGAGGTCCATGTGCCCCGCGCGACGGAGCAGCAGCATGCAGGTACTCCTAGTTACCTAGCTCCCCATCAGCACCCATGTAGCGCGCCAGTCCCCTATCGCTGATGGCGGGGTCGCAAGTGGCGGCTACCTTTCAGCGAGCTTTGGGCCGTGCAGACCCATACCACGTCAGAGCCATAGGGCGCCCGCCAGCTGCTTAGGTACTTCTTATGCAATACTTCAAATATTCTACTGCTTGGTGAAGCTGTCTGAATAATCTCAACAGCTACACCAACAAATACCCACCTTTCACATACAATGACCTCCTCCGCCCCCGCCACGCAGCCGTCGCCCTCGCAGCCGGGTGCGCCCTCGATCCCCAACCTCAAGGACAGAATCCCAAAACTCGAGCCCCGCAAGCGTAGGCAAGGCCCCTCGAATCCCACACCGGTGCCAGTCACTCCCGCCCTACCCTCGCCACCCGACCTGTCCAGCTGGACCTACAAAGTTCCCTCGAGGAGGATATTGTCCAAGAAAGATCACGAGATATTCCAAGCGTCTCCTGCATATCAGCTCATCACCGCCTGGGTTTTCGGACTGGCAGAGGCTGTGGTTGACGAGCCATGCTCGGCCGTTCGAGATGGGGACCTCAGTGACAGCGCCAAGGCCATCATGACTATTCTAGACGAGGCCGAACAACTCGTATCCAAATCACCTCCAAACGAACAAGGCGGCTCGCGCTTTGGAAACAAAGCCTTTCGTGGATTTCTGGACCTGGCCCAAGAAGGCAGCGCATCATGGCATCGTCAACTCGGCTTGGACAATGACGATGCCATCGCTGAACTATCGACCTACTTTTGTCAGTCCTTTGGTAACAGCAATCGAATAGACTACGGCTCTGGACACGAGCTGAACTTTATGATTTGGCTGCTCTGTCTCTACCAGCTTGGCCGATTGCAAAAGTCGGATTTCAAAGCCATCGTCCTCCGTATCTTTCCGCGCTACCTTGCTGTGATGCGAGTTGTTCAGATGACGTACTATCTAGAACCTGCTGGATCTCATGGTGTATGGGGTTTGGATGATTACCAGTTCTTACCCTTTCTCTTTGGTGCGAGCCAGCTTTTGAACCATCCTTTCATCACTCCAAGAGCTATCCACCAGGAGCTCACGCTGGAGGAGTTCGGCAATGACTTCATGTATCTGGGCCAGGTCAACTTTGTTAACAGTACCAAGACTGTCAAAGGTCTGCGGTGGCACAGCCCAATGCTTGATGATATCTCATCGGCAAAGTCATGGATCAAGATCGACGGGGGCATGCGGCGAATGTTTATCTCGGAAGTGCTGGGCAAACTCCCAGTCATGCAGCATTTTCTCTTTGGATCTCTCGTACCTGCTGCTGATGGCATGAGTGAAGAAGATGCTGCTGCCGCCGAGGAGGAGGAAGCAGGACACGAATCTTCAGACCCCCACACCGGACATGCACATGAGGGAAAGGGATGGGGAGATTGCTGCGGTATCAAGGTTCCAAGCAGCATCGCTGCCGCTCAGGAATTGAAGAAGAGGGGTGGTGCAGAGGGCCTCCGAAGAATCCCCTTTGATTAGACTTAGATTAGTAGAATATGGCAAGACAGGATGTATTTGGGTTGTATACAGCCCCTGTTCATAAAACCATCTCACCTAAACATATACAGGCGACCATCATCAACATATAGAATGGAATATTAACATATATTTATCCAGCAGTCAACCATTAATGAATTTCCTTTGAACTTCTAGCCCATGGAAAGATGAGAAAATTCCAATCAAAGTTCAGTTTCTGTTGTTGTATGCCCGCAATTATGTGAAATTGTCTTCACATCACATCAAGCTTAATTCGGCGCACAACCACAGTCTTGCCAAATCTGCACTCAAGCTTATCAATTTATAATGTCCAGGTACTTTTATGTTTTTAATCATCCTTTCTCTCCTTGCAAACTAAGTTACAGGTCAAAATAAACCAACTTAAACAGGACATTGCGGTAATACGATACATTTTTGAACAGTTTTCGAAGGCATCGCAAATCACAGTCGGACTAAATTATGAAGGATCATTATTCGGTTGAATCAATTATACTATAGCTATTCGGATTGAGCCTTGGCTCATAGCTCCAAATTTCTTCTCAGTGGCCACTGCCACTCATCTTGTCCTTGATATTTAACACACATCCTCCCCGAAATTCCATGAAATTAGAAACACGCTATTACTCCGCGCTTCATAAAAATGCTATTTCATTGTTACCATCATCACAGCGTTTGAGGTCCTCCAATCGTGGTTGGCGGGTTGGTAAAGGAGTTCGTCACACCACCCACTACCGTGTATAATAGTTGCGTTTTAAAAGAAAATAACCACCATAGAAAGGTATCTTGACAGAACTTAAAATCATAAGAGGCCATATAGCATTTGGCCGAAATGCAAGACCGTAGAGTAAAAGAAAAACATAATGTGTTGAACACGGCCGTGAGTGTTGGGTAGTAGGAAAGGAAGAATCCTAGAGTCTTTGATGAAGAGCAAGTCGTTGGACTGGCATGGGACCAGTTTCATCCGAATGAAGGGAGTGAGAGAGGGGTTGGCGCAGTCGGCTTGCAGAATGGATGTCAATAAGCATTTCAACAAGAGCCTCGGCATCTTGGTGAACCTCCGCCAGTTCCTCGGTAGTACAACCAACTCTGCTCATGCTGCCGTCGGGGCGAGGCTTTCGATAAGCCGCAAATACAATACCTCGATCACTTCGTCTCATCTTTTCTGGTGCAGATGAGAAGCTAGAATTGATCGAGCTAGCCCTTGAATGCTGTCCAGTGTAAAAGGCACAAGCATATCCACGGGCGAATTCATCGGTACATGCATCTTGGTTTCGGTATTCAATCCAACCTGGAGAGCGAAGGATTTTTGCGTGAACACAGGCAGAAATCTGGAAAGGAGATTGTACATGTTGAAGGCCGTAAGCGGCAAGGAGGCGTCCAGTCAAGCCACGAGGTGGTTTGGCGGAGAAATCTGAGTCAAAAGAAGCTGAGTCTTCCTCGGGCCCTCCTATCGGAAGAACAGACATGTCAGGCCAAAGGTTGACGACATACACCAAGTCGAAATTGTACCTGTTGGCAATCCTGGCCGCCTCAAAAGCAGCAGCTGTGGCAGGGCGGCTGGCGTATGGCGGTGTGAGTGTGAGGAGTGACTGGCGGCGAGGAGGCGCTAAAATGGCGGAGGCGCCAACGTACTCAGAGCTAGACAACAATGGGCTTTCAGGTTCTGACTCGGCGATGTCTTCATCTTTTAGATTAAAGAACTCATCAAAGTCTGGTTCCCGAAGCGTAGAGCTGCTCTGTGATACTGGACTAGCAGACAATGCCAGGCTAGACTGGCTCAGGGGCTTTCCAAGCGTGGCTTGATAAGTCGAGTGACGAAATTGATCATCAATGCTTTTAGATACAACTCTCTTTAAAATTTCTATGGACCGGGACTCTTTGAGTCGGCAATCCAGAACGGGAGAGAGGTCTGGAGAAGGGCCTGGAGTAGGAGGCGCTCCAATGGGAAGGTCAGGTAGCTTCTTATTTTGGAAGTACCGAGGACAGCGAGCGTCATCATCCTCGAGGTCGGAGTTCGGAGGAGTATCCAATCGCTCCAGTTCAGCATCTACTTGAAGTTGATGGCTGTGCTGGCTTGAGAGTTCAAATGACATGGTAGGACCGGTGATGGATGAAGCAGGAGAGATTTCACTGCTATGAGTTGGAGGTCGCGGGAATAGAAAATCGTCAAATCCTTCAAACAGACATTCTTCCTTCAGATATCCCAAGGATGATGTTCTCACCGGCGAATAAGGCAGGCGATAGGATTCCGAAGAACAAGTCGAATTCTGAGCCCTGATGGAGATTGATCGTTTGGGAGAAGGATGGTTGATCACTGAAGGCGAACGAACGCTGGGCTGCTTAATTATAACCTCTTCTCGAGCTGCCATGCGATTGGCTTTGGGGCGTATGAAGGAAGGAGAAGGAAACTGCTGCTCAGTGACGGGTGGTTGGTGGGTAACAGCTGGCTCGGTAGGATCGCTAGAGACGGCTGACACCTTCCGTTTGGTGAAGAACCGCTCCAGGCGATCAAAGCCGTTCGCCATTTTGAGTGGTGATGAGGAGACGAGTAAGCGGATTGGTGTTGCGCAAAACTCCTGTTGAATTTGTGTAAGCAGGAAAGAAGACTAAAAACATGACTTGGTGGGAGGAGCGAAGGTGTCTAGATGTTGACGTACCAAGCGCGACGATGTGCGAAGAGTGCAAAAAAAGGTGAGGTCGGGGATAAAATGTGGGTGTTGGGCAGTGAATCACTGTCGGTGAGGAATCTCAGATAGTCGATATCGATTAGACTGGGACTGGCACGGGTCGAGTGCTTGACGAGAGGAGTGGGTATATCAGGGAGCGGCGAAATCAGTGCGCAGGAACAAGAATATCATGGCCTTGGATGCGGATGTGCTCGATTTCCTCGACCTGTGCAAGGAAGAAGGGCACGAGGATGAAGTTGTACAAGAGGATGGCGGTCCAGACGAGAAAGAGAAGATGGCACTGTAATAGTCGAGCAACGCGGATTGGATTCTACGCCGTATTGTACCGCGATGTCTTGGGCTGTGCGCCGTGTTGTCTCCTGTGGTTAAGCTGCGCGCGGATGAGGGCGATCGGTTGCAGGCGTGCGTGTAAGTGAGCTGCAGGGAGTGCAAGTGGGTGCGAGGGTGCGAGGGTGCGAGGGTGCGAGGTGTGTGGGCAGTGTGGCGGGGACCGGTGCGAGGCAGGTGCGAAGGGCCGACAAACGAAAGAACGACCGTTGCACACGCGGTGAAGGAGGCGCTCCGGATAAGCTTTCTCTGGCTGGAATCGAGAGCAGCGACAGAGAAAGAAGGAGAGAAGGCTGGGTGCAGACAGAGACCAGAGAAGGTGAGCTGGCCTGGTTGAGAAGGTATGTAGGTAGGTAGTATGTATGTCGAAGAATTCCGCCGCCTAGCAATGCAATAAACAGGAACAAGAACTGAGACGCATGAGGATTTCCTTTCTCTCAACGGAGCAACCAGGCCGTTTCTCGGGGGCCCAAGGGAGCCTTTAAGCATCGCCGCGAGAATGCCACTGCCGTGCGCCGAGACGTTGGAGGGGGGAACGCAGGTGGCTGCTGCGGCGCAGGGATGGATGACTGCATCCTGGGATTTTCTCACTGGCGCACCCTTCACAGGCCATTGTGCAGCACATTCTCCCTAGCTTTGCTTCGTCTCTGTCTCGCAGCGCCTATGGGGCCCGACCGAGACATGGCTACCTACTTGCGCAGCCTGCATCTGGCCTCACTGGATGCATACACCCCAAACCGGGGCGGCCTGGAACCAAGGCGAGCAAATCTCACACTCAACCCAGGCCAGGCCAGGCCTGAACGCGCCATAGTGTGTCTTCCCCTTCTGCCCTGCAACCAGATTTGTTGCCAGGAGGTTGATGTCGGTTTCTCTTTGTCTCTTTTCTCTGCCTCTCCCCCGCCGCCTCCCACACGGACGGCCTTGCCATTTGCCATTGTCCCTCCCTCACCCACCCGCCACAGACGTGATCTATCTCATCCCTAGCTAAGCTAGTCAGTCCGTACATCGGGCGTTAGCACTCCGGACGTTAGCACTTCAGGCGTTAGCGGGGCGGAAGGAAGCGCATAGCAAGCTTCTGCCACTCTATGTCATGGCTGGGTCCTCTAATGCAAGGAGCCCGCCTGGGTGGCCCTAGCGGACGTCCTGGCTGATGGCTTGTTTCCACCCCGCGATACAATCCCTTGTCCAGACGCTCTCAGTGGGTGGGCAGCTTGCTTTTGGTTCCTTTGCGACCTGCTCCATCGTTCCCGTAGCGTGGCTGTCAAGGTTATCCGTTGTCGTCCTGGGCCAGAATCTGACGGGGGTGGCAGTACTACGGGCGCCACTTTATGAGTGGACGTCAGGACTGAGACCAACGCATCGCATACCACCTTGACTAGACGCAACACCTAACATTCCGCCTGAGAGGGGGGCACGCTTTCCGGTTATCTCTCGCTGCTATCAGATTCAGTGCTCTGCCCAGGCGTCCCATAGCCAATATTAGTCGTCAAAGAAACGCCTAGAGCCTTTTGCGCGACCGGACAACCAATGCGCACCCAGGCGCGGTGCTCTCCCCTCACAATCAGCTTCTAGACGTCTTCCACCCATCCGTAGGGATTGAGACCTAGCAGCCCTATGTTCAAAGAAGAAAGCAACGGTTAAATGGAGACAGCTTGCAGTCTCTGTGTCTAACGTGCCATGGTACGTTCGCGGCGATAGCGCCCACCTGCTTGAGTGCGGCTCCCGCCTGAAGCGGCAAATTCAAGATTCGCCCCTCATTCCCTGGGTCTTGGTCTGCCGCTAGCCTTTGGTTACAGCTCATACGTAATATACTACAGTATGAGCTTCGCTAGGTTGGGCATCGATACGACCAAACTGAGATGGTCGCATCTGTGTTTAACAAATCAAGGCAAAAGAGTGCCACCCGGCTCTGGACTTCAACCACACCGGCGCCCTCTGAGCACCGGCACGGGACCAGAGAAGCAATGACAGAAACGGTGACTCCAAATTACATGTCGGTTTCGTCACATGGGATAGCTGCCAACGTCTAAGCTGCCGCCAGGTGTTCGACGGCTTCACAAGAAAAAATAAAGAGATAGGTCAGTCAGCAGAGAGTTTGGCCACGAGCACATACGACCGACGGGGGTCTGCCCAAAAAGAAAAGCTACATACTAGCTCTGCGAGAGCTGTCACTTACATGCAACCCCCCATGGCGCGGGAGGGGAGCTCCAGCCGAAGCGATGCGTTGCACCTAGGGCACGCTATTCGAGGGTGGCTTGCGTGGTTACATAACCATCCACCAGCTAGCTGGCGCACGTCAAGCATTGCACAACATGAACGCCCTTTAGGACTTGTGCATACACTCTACTCTAGCTTTTAGCTGTGACTTGGTTTGCATCATCCTTTTGTTTATCCACTTGCCCGTGTCCCAAGACCCTTCCTGCCTCGTCCCAGCCCCTTGGGAGCACAAGCAGCCCTTAACCACACCAGCAGCCCATTGGTAGATCATTGCTCGGAACAACCATGGGTCCATGCTCACATCAGAGACGGGTGCTCGCTCGTACATCCGACCCGTCGTCCGCGTACAATCACACCGGACGGATGCTGCTGCCGCAGCATGATTCCGTCCCGTTCATAGCTTCACCTGAGTTACCGCTCTTCGTTCAAAGGATACCGGCAAACCACCCCAGAAAGGACTCGGATTTGGCAATCTAGTAGAGTTCGAGTCCGCGAGCCAAGACGAAACGATGCCTGGCAAGCATGGGTTTGGCACAGAAGCAAACATATTGTCCCAAGGACTCGAGACACTGCCATCAGACCGTGTCTGATTACAGTGGTTCATCCCTGAGTCCCCTGCCCCACGTTTCAAGGCTTTCTCCCACAAAAACGTGTTGAAACACGGCTGTAAATTGATATTATCTGTCGTAGAGACAATACGACCTAGCTTGCGCCTCGCTCGCGCGCATGGCGTTGCGACCTGTTGCAAATGGCCATCAGGCCCAAGCCTGTCAATCGGCTCTCATCCGCCATGAGGAGAGATGGGGTTCTTACACTTCCCTTGCTGCTGCAACTCCGCCACGTTAGGTCTAACGTGGCGGGGGTATCATATTGCTTCTTTTGTTTCCCATGGCTGATCCCATTGGCCCCAGCTTTGTGGTCAGCGAGGATGCATTGGCCCCGCTTCTCTTGGCCCTGTATCTGACCGCTCATCTTTTGTGAGCAAAAAAAGAACAGAAAAAAAACAAAACCTGCTGTGCTTCAAAGGCCATTTCCCCTCTCTGGCCCCTCTTCTTACCCATCCTACTGCATCATCGGTTGCGGGCTGTGGAGTACTGTCCCCGTTTGCGCTGAATTAGGGAGTAAATGGCGGTGGCAAAGCTGGAGAGCTGCGAGTTGTCATGCAGGCTTACCATGACAATCGCTCGCTTTGATGGCAGGACCAGCACTTATTTCCATGACATCCGGAAAAAAAAGACACATTCGAACTCAGCCAAGAATTCCCACGGTATATTGAAATGAATATAGATACAAAGCACTAAAACTTTAATTATTTGCAACAATCAAGATACAAGATGGCGCTGTATCGTGGTTGGGGTTGATGGTGTGGGGAAGTGGCAGGCAAGTTACGCAAGTGGCCGCGATCTAGTCCACTTGGATTTCGCTCACTCCGAAGCCATCAACTATCAGATGTCATATAATGCTTGTCTCGATGCTTTTGGGAATCAGATTTCTCGAGCTGTTCCTCTATCGGTTAAACCATGATTCATGAGACAACGTGGGCCCCCTCCCAGTGGGTTCAGAGCAGCGGGTTCAAAGTCAAAGCTGGCCCCCTTGCTTTTTATAATTCGGCCTTTTGCCAGAGCGGACGTTTGTTTGCACCCATTTTGAGGTGTCACCCAGGAGGAGCGGTTGGTGTCTCATTGCTCCGTTCGGGGTTTCTCTCATGGCTGATTACGAGAGACTGCGAGGGATGGGGAGAGGCAACCATTCAGCACCCTGCAACATCGACTTTTTGCCATTTTGGGGAACCCCTTGCCTTCCAACACCCCCCTCCAGCATCGCTTATCTGGGGTCCGTCGAGAGGCGCCGGGCGCCCACACAGGCAAAATCCAAGACCTCTTTCCAAACTGGACAGCACAGTGTAGATCGTGATGCCTTTTTAACGTGGTGTCGTGTGCTTTCTGGCATGTCTTTGCAGTCTTCAACAGCTCTCTGAGCTGCATTGGCTTCGGCACCATTGCCGGAACACCACCTCCAATATGTTTCTTCCATATGCACACACATGATAAGATCCTCTCTTGCCACCTCCCACCCGGTCCCGAAGCAGCACTACGCTCCCAGCTTCAAAATCTCGGCTCCTGTACTTTCCTGTCCTACTAAACACATCCCCCCTGTCATACCATCTCTGCTTTCCCTATCGGGCGCAGCGAGCATGAAGGCTCTCGCTGCCTGCCGTGGCACTCGACGAGCAAGACATGGTCTTAATATGCGGAGGCCATTTTTCTTTTCTTTCCCCAGGAAAGCTCAGCCATACATGGGGGGGAGAATAAATGAGGTTTCTGCTCCTTTCTCCAGACACCTCCCGGGCCACATCCCATTCGGCGGGAGGTAATGATCGAGAACGGCGAGGCGGGGGCTAAGTGCGAACAGACACGCACTATTGACATGTCACATCTCTGCGGGCGTGAGGAGGATGGAGTAGGCTATTGAAAACTATCCGAAACGGAAAAAACAATTAAGAAGAAAGGAAAATGCGCCATGTGCTCGATGAACACACCCACGAGTTTCCCATGGGGTAACGCTGCCTTCCTGGAGATTCCATGTTGCATACACTGACGCAGCGATTGAGGGTTTGTTCCGCCCCCAACAAGACTGTTTCGATATCTCAGTTTTGCACCGCGTCACATTTGAGTCTCTGTTGCAATATCTCCCGTCTCATGCAGAATCATGCAGTCTCTGACACTGTCACCCCAGACTCCCCCTCCCCTACAACATAACATACACATGCACATAGATACACACATACACGCACACGCACACACACGCACGCACACACACACCTCACTAACACTCGCCTCGCACACGCCCATCCCTGTTCTGTCCTCCCCCCAAGCCATTTACTTCTCGCACTCCCCCAGATTTCGCTCCATCTCGGAACCCATTGGCTCCGATAGTGCCGATCGGGGGGGTCACAGCAAGCTCGAGACATGCTGGATCTGGCAAAAGGGTTCGGTGGGACAAGGATGATGCCTGAGCAGCACGAACGACGATCTGGACCCATGGGGTGCTTGCTTGACCTACCTGCAAGCTGCATGTCGGCACAGGCTCCTTGCCGCCGATGGGGCGGACGAAATTCATTGGGCTTGATGTCATTTGATTTGTTTTTCAATAATCCCTTGCGCAAAAATGGGAAGGGGGGAAGCATTGTGGACTTGCCGAGCTGCTGTCTGAATCTCAGTTCCAGCATTGAAAATTTTCAGGGTCCCTGACGCCGTTTTACTTTACTCGCATCCACGAGGTAAAGCGTAGATCAGGGCTCTCTTTGCCTCTGTAGTTCGTCCCATCTTCTGCTGGTCGACCTCATCTCACCCTCCCTTGAATATCCATGTGGGAGGCGGATATTCCCGCCCAGGTGGCCTCTCACATCGCCCGCCAATGCCTCCTAGACTCTGCTTTTAGGGAGGGTGCCCTTCCCTCCTTAGACACTCGCTGCGAGGAAAGGTCAGATCTTCCCGTCGCTAATGTTGCAAAAAAGCTCGCCGTGTCAAATTCTGTCTGTGACCCCACGCCCAAGTCCCCTTTATTAAGATCCTCGTTTACTGCGCAGTTGTCTCTTCGAAATTACAAGGCTCAGCCGCTTTTTTTATCCATCCCCTTAGGATTAATTTGCTTTTTCCTTTTGGGTCCGGCAGGCCGCGGCGGGAGCTAATAGCTTCTTTGTGTCACTTTAACCTCATCTTCAATCTCCTATTTCTTTCTCGTGGTATTCTCTTGCCGCCCAAGTCTAACCCACTCCCCAAAAGCATCTAAGTCAACACGCAGAATCAAATTTCAAGGCAATATTAGGATCATCTACCCTCGCAGAACTCGCACCAAGTGGAAGCAGCGACAGTCTGGTCGGTTGTGGCTTGCGACAAAAACGGTGGTAAGCGAAGCCTTACTGCACGGGACAAACGTGATTTTTGCATGGTATTGGTCTCAACGCTGTGAAGAACTGAGTACCTCATCCTAATTGAAATTAAATTTGCAAAAATCCCATCTTTTTTCTCCAGCTTTCCATCGAATGTCTTGGCTCCTTTGTTGAGACGCAAGACTTGGACTATTTTGAGGTGTCATCACGGCGGGCCAAGCCGTCACCCGTCTTATCAAAGGACTGTTGTTTCCGGCCACGTATGCCGCTCAATACTGAGATGTTTTTTATTAATCACAATTTCAGGCATCTTTAAACTAATTCTCACGAGTTTAGTCTTCTCATTACAATACAGCCACCCCTTAGAAGATTGTGTGCATGTGACTTCTTCACCTTCAACACTCCATCACTCGACTGCCCTGAAACATCAATTTCGTATTACATGAAATAAATAAGTAATAAACTTTTTATATCTAAATTATTTATTTATTTATGAATTGGTTGGAAGAGGGCGGGGAAAAGTCCAATCTTTCAAGAATCCTTGCTGTGTGTGTGTGTGTGTGTGTTCCTAATCTAGTTCTTTGACAGAGCTTCAGAATCTAGAGTCTAGACCCACCAGCATCCTCATCAACATCTCCAAACAGATTGAGAAATGCCGTGTGTACCTCTTCAGTCAAATCACTAGCCTGGAGGCTGCGTCCTTTCTTTTCAAACGCCAACCGTGAGCATTCCTAATGTGATTGTCAGCACATGCCGGTTCATTATTCCAGGCAAACACAAAAGGTTCAGTTGAGACTGGATTCAGAAACTCACTCTCGTAATAGCACTTCCACCAAAAGCCGCGAGCCCAAATGACTCATGTTCTCCAATTGACTCATTTCCAATCTCCCACAGGCCGTCCAAGTAGGCCTTTCTCCAACCCAGAAACGTAGCCAAGGCACCTGTCAATGTGTCGCCCTGACCTCCGCTTCTTTTCCTTCCGCCTCGAAGATCAACTGTGAGCGTAGTCTCGCCATTGGAGATGTAATCAACCCTCCCCTTCTGAACAATCGTTACTCCTTGGAGAGCTTTAGCAAGTGCTTCCACTCTTGCCGTGTCACCTGCATTCTCGTCCGCCTTGACATTCAGTGCCTCGCACAATCGTCCGAACTCGACAATGTTTGGTGTCAGCACCGCATTTGTATAGCCTTTCACAAGCGTAGGGTCCTTTTGCACGACTAGTAAGGCATCGGCATCCATGACAATTGGCATGTTTCTTTCCCTCGCGGCACGGACAACACGGGCCACGGTAGCCTGCATGAGAGGATCACGGCCCAGACCGGGTCCAACAACGAGGACATGAAGACGAGGCAACATATCAATGACGCGAGCAGCTATGTGTTCAGGGTCACTCTCAGGATTCTTGGCCTGTGAGGACGTTTTAGATTCAAGAGAAGCAAGAGCCGATGGCGTCTGGCGCATCAAAGGATGAACCATGAGGTTTGGAGAGTAAGTCTTGATGACGGCAGCGGCGGCCGGGGTGCAAATGACATGCGACTACATCTTGTCAGCGGCAAGCGACATATGAGGGGATTCAGCCATGTCCAAAGGCAAACCACCGTACCATATCGCATCCTAGTCTCGCACTAGCCATGGCGGAAAAATAGGGCGCTCCTGTATAATCCTCGCTGCCTCCAATAACAGCCACTCTCCCCAGCTGACCTGTGTTCGTCAGTCTCCAACGTTGGCGCTAGTGGGGGGGATAAGAGCACCGACGAACCCTTGTGGAATCGCTCCAGCATTGGCGGAATCATCCGCTGGATCTTGCTAAGAACATCCTTTGTCTTGGCTGACATTTCAAGTGGCGTGTCGTTGGTCCGCATTGCAAAAGCAGTCAATCCTGAAAGCGCTTGTTGAGGGGTGCAAGTACCAGGTTCAGTGGATTTCCGAGGCTCATGCAGGTGGGGTGATGAGGTTGGAGGGGGATGCAGTTAGCAGCACAATTGAACTACGCGGCTAACAGAACAGCAGCCAAATACAACGCACCCTCTACTAGTTTTTCTCAAAATCCTTCTACTAATTTTTAAGGGGAAAGGCTACATAAATAAATAAATTATTTTATATATAAAGTTTTATAATTTTATTTATTTATTTTTTCTGCTATCAAGATTGGCGAGGTAGCTGGGTTCTAACAGACGAAGATGTCATATAAGCACATTCTTTCAAGAATTGTACTTTAGTAAAATGGGAGGGGAAATCGTGAGAACTGGCATTTGACATCTTCATAACGATGGTGTGGAAATCGGTCTATCACACATATAAATAATAAAAAAACATCTAAGATGCATTCATCAATTCATAATTTCACAGGTGGGACAGCTTCATGCTGCATACATATATAACTAACACCAGCTCCGACATCGCTGTGCCCGCGCTAGCAGCTGCATGTAAATACTAATATCACAGGAAGTAGTAGTGGCACATAATTATTTGAACAAAAGGAATCGAGGGCGTTCATTGAGTTTTTAGCTCTATTTTACAAGTGGCAATGCGACAGACGAATCTCCCTCAACTCATCCTGTCGCTCCGTCAGGCGCAACCCCTCGACTTTTCCCTCCTGTCGAGAGAAAAACAACTACAGTACTTCGGTATAGACAGCAGTATCCCCAAAAGCCCCCGTTACGCTCCGCACAAGACGCTTTTGATTAGTATTTAACCGAGGAAGCTCTTGACGAAAGCACCAGTGACGTCACGGAGCTTGGCCTCAGTCTCCTTGCTGAGAGCACCCTCCTTGTCGATGGTGGCAATGAGCTCAGACTCGTTGGTCTTGAGGTGGGCAAGGAAGTCAGACTCCCACTGAAGAATCTTGTCGACGGGGATGGTGTCGAGGAAACCGTTGACACCAGCGAAGATAAGAGGAACCATCTCGTTGACGGCCATGGGAGAGTACTGCTTCTGCTTGAGGAGCTCGGTCAGACGCTCACCACGGGACAGGGTCTGCTTGGTGGCGGCATCAAGATCGGAACCGAACTGGGCGAAGGCGGCGACCTCACGGTACTGAGCCAAGAAGAGCTTCAGGGAACCGGCGACCTGCTTCATGGCCTTGACCTGGGCAGCAGAACCGACACGGGAGACGGAAAGACCGACGTTAATGGCGGGTCGGATACCCTTGTAGAAGAGCTCAGCCTCCAAGAAGATCTGACCGTCAGTGATGGAAATGACGTTGGTGGGAATGTAGGCAGACACATCACCACCCTGGGTCTCAATGACGGGAAGGGCAGTCATGGAACCACCACCGAGCTTCTTGTTCATCTTGGCAGCACGCTCGAGGAGACGAGAGTGGAGGTAGAAAACGTCACCGGGGTAAGCCTCACGTCCAGGGGGACGACGGAGCAGAAGAGACATCTGTCGGTAAGCGACGGCCTGCTTGGACAGATCGTCGTAGATGACCAGGGAGTGCTTTCCATTGTCTCTGAACCACTCGCCCACAGAAGCACCTAGCAATTGAATTATTAGAATAAGTTGTTAAAGATCAAAACGTGATTGATTCGTGATGGTGGACAGATGAAGGGATTTGATGTTGTTGATCAGAACGTGGGTAATGCATGATGCTCGACACATGACGGCGCCAAAACAAATAAAGGAGATGGCTTATTGAAAGTTTGGTCGCAGATAGAACAGTAGTGAAGGAAAGTGCTGTGTGAAGTTGAGGAAGAAACAAAGCAAACAGGCTATGCTTACCGGTGAAGGGAGCAAGGTACTGCAGAGGAGCAGCCTCGGAGGCAGTGGCGGCAACGACGATGGAGTACTTCATGGCATCGTTCTCCTCGAGAGTCTTGACGAGCTGGGCGACGGTAGATCGCTTCTGACCAACGGCAACGTAGACACAGTACAGCTTCTTGGTCTCGTCGTTGGAGCTGTTCCATCGCTTCTGGTTAAGCATGGTGTCAAGAGCGACGGCAGTCTTACCAGTCTGACGATCACCAATGATCAACTCACGCTGGCCACGACCGATGGGAACCATGGCGTCGATGGACTTGAGACCAGTCTGGACGGGCTCGTTGACGGACTGACGGGGCAGGATACCGGGAGCCTTGAGCTGAGCTCGGCGTCTCTCGGTGGTCTTGATGGGACCCTTGCCATCAATGGGGTTACCGAGGGCATCGATCACACGGCCAAGCATGGCCTCACCAACGGGGACATCGACCTAGAGATTAAGGTTAGTATCAGTTCTGATGCAGAGCTTGGCAATCGTTGTGTGAAGCTTACAATCTGGCCGGTACGCTTGACAGCCTCACCCTCCTTAACAAGACGATCGGAACCGAACAACACAACACCGACCTGGCCGGCCTCGAGGTTCATGCACATGCCCTTGACGCCAGAGGCAAACCTATTGTTATCTGATTAGCTCCAGGATGGCCGATGACGACTGCCAGAAAATTTTCGCGCAAAACGTACTCGACAAGCTCCTCAGCCTGGACGTTGGCCATACCGTGAACACGGGCGATACCATCACTAAAGCACCAATTGTCAGCTTAATTGAATCCCAATTGCTGTTCCCAGAGACGTCATCGATGGTTGAGCTGATTGAATGCCAGCCTTGTCCCAGATGTTCCCTCGCAGAGCTCCACATACCCGACGGAGAGGACACGGCCAGTCTCGGCGAGACCGGACTCCTCCTGAACACCTCGAATTCGCTGCTCGAGGATGGAAGAAACCTCGGTGGGAGAGGCCTTGGCGTCGGAGGCGTAGGATCGAGCAGCGCTGAAAGCTGCGGGTGCGGCATTTCGGACCTGAGGTGAAAAAACGAGTTAGCCGAAGCCCGAAAACCCCATGAGGACCTGGCAGCGACGACGGCAATGAACAGCTCGAAAAAAGCTAATTGAATGTCCTGGGCGATGATCCGAGGGTCCAATTGAGCTCGCTCGATGGTTTTGCGATGGATGCATGCTGTTTTGGGGCGGCGGTCGATGGCAGAGCTAGCCGTGAGGCCGATTCGGGGCTCGGGAGCAAAAAACACTTACCGCAGCGACCCTGCCAGCGACAGAGACGGCGCCCACGGCGCGGGTGGACTGTCGAAGGGCGTTGCGGAACATATTAAGAGAGGTACGGGGGTTTGGAGATGAAAGGAGAGCAATTGCAACAAGGTGCAATTGGAGGGAGGGGAGATTGGGGAGTGTGGTGCTGCCTTTGCAGAAAGCAAATGGAGATTTTTGAGAGAGGACAGTGATGGAGCAGAGTCTGTCTGAGGGAGAAAGTGGGGATTTGCTGGTCCGACCACCCAATCAGGGCCCACTGCGCGGTTTTGCCTGGAAATCCCGAGGCAGCCTTAACAATTTCTTAGCTTGGCTGTCTAGCCGCTCCATTTCGGAGCTTCACTTGGTCCTCCGAGGACAGGTCCGACTGAAGATGCGAGGGCAGAAGATGCAATGAAATTGCGTGCATCGAGCCATTGTCAATTGGGCCGAAGCCGCTCTACAATTGTCTACGGTCAATTGATATGAGATGATGGGGGGGAAGCCCGGATAAAGCTACACGCTGCGTGGCCAGCGCCGAACCTCGCATCTCTAGCAGCCTTCAACTCCCGTACCGCCGACCTACCGGCATTACCCGGGTTGGCATAGACATAAGTTAGTGCCTGAGAAATGTGGTCTGCACACGCAAAAAACGGGAGCTGTGCCAGGGATCGAGCAAAAACCTGGCACACTCTGGACAGCTTGGCCCAACAAGAAACCAATTCGCGGTGGGACCTCCTGGCTGGCATGGTGACCGGCTCCGGACCATCTTGCTCGCCTGTGCTGTGTCAGCCCGCTAACACAAGTCAAGCACCACGACCAGTGAGCGCATGTCGCTGAAACCAGAGGGCACAAACAGCATGTGGGCTCTAGGACATTGCCATGGCGGGCCCTAAGAGCTCGCCGCCGTCCTGATCTCACTTCCGGTCACCGGCCACAGACCGACCGAGTTCTCCTCCAGATTATTACTGTAGCGGTCAATCTGGGGTCTTCTCCACTGAATACATTTCGCTTGGTCCTTTATAAAACCTATCATTGTGGACAATTAGATTGGGTTGGTGGTGACAAAATCCAGTGTTGTCTTGGCTGTCATGCTCAGTCTTTCTGATTGCGCAATCAAATTAATTTTTGAATTGTCCACATGGAAATAATTGGTGATGGAAAAGTTCAATGCGCGCAATGGTTTTTTTTTCGTTGTCCCATATCAATACTTACATATCTCTCGATACAATACCTGGTGTTGTTGTTGAGTCAATTGTAAACTCGGTTCCTTTCAAACAATTGGCAATTATCAGCATTGGAGAATACATTTTCATGGCACATAAAAAAAATCAAACTGTCTCTCAAAGGGCAGGGAACAAGTTCAGATGATGTGCCGCCTTTTCAGGCAAGATGGCATATATGTCACATTCAACAGTGAATACTGGAAAGCCGGCATAGGCGCCGGTCGGTCTCTTAGGCCGATGCTCGACTCAATTCTTGTCGAGCTGATGCAAAGGCAAAAAGAAATACACATTGCCCAGTAATTTTTCCCCTAATATTCGCCGTGACCATCCGTGAAAGACATGAAACCGTTTATCGGAGAATACCGTCGAAGCGGCCCTTGAACCACTTCATGGTCTCCTCGCGCTTGATGCGGTGGCTGGAACCAATGGTGCTCTTGATGCGGCGGCGGCGGGTGACGCGCTCACCAGGTCGGGTCATGCAGCAGTAGAAGTCCATGCCGTAGATACCGATGGAGGGGTCGTACTTGATACCAAGATCGATGTGCTCGCTGATACCGAAGCCGAAGTTTCCAGTCTCGGAGAAGTTGCGCTTGCGGAGCTCGTACTCCTTGACCTTGAGGCCACGCTCGAGAATCTCCTCAGCCTTTCATAATAGTCAGCGCCTTGTCGCATTCCACTCGATATCCATTTTCTCATTTACCTTGGGGCCTCGGACGGTGACGTGGACGGAGATCTTTTCGTTACGTCGGATGCCGAAGGTACGGACGGTGTAACGGGCCTTGCCTGTTTGCAAGAGTCAGATCGAGCTGCTTCGAAATTTTCTTCAATGCGGATTTCGCAACATACTGTAGACGGGGGTTTGACCAGACAGCTGCTCGAGCACCTTGGCGGCACGGGTGAGACGATCACCAGATTCACCGACGGAAATGTTCAGAACGAGCTTCTGAATCTTGAGCTCCCGCATGGGGTTGCTAGCCTTCTCGGACGCCATGGCTGCTGTTGTTAGTCGACAGGGTGGTTGAAGTGTCGAAATTTCGCAAGTTGGCGGAGAGTGGATTGTGAATTTTGTGAGACTTGGGAAAAATTGAGGGTTTGTCTGCCCTCAAGCGGCGGCGGCGCAAAAGCGGGGCCTTGTTCTTCCAAAAGGGTGCTAGCCCCAAAAGGTACCTCAGCCATGTACCTTTCAGCCTTTCGCATCAGGCTCCGCAGATTTTTGGACCTCATCCTCACCTTCAGAGCTCCAGGCATTGAAGGTCGTCGCGGTCGCGCAACAGCTCCGTGGACAAGCACCAATTTTTGTACCTTTGAGGCACTGCGTTAGCAAGTCCTCACCACACAAGCCAATATGTCGAACAAACAAGGAAAGATGGTATGTTGCTCCAATCCCCGTTTCTCCCCACGCGTCGAACTTGTTGTTGATCCAGATGCTAACCAGCTTTCGATGCTCTACAGGCCGGTTACGTATGTCACCCCCGATGCACACCATCTTAGCGAGATCCTGTCTGAATGCTAACATAACGGCCTGCAGATCAACTGGCGGATGCGGGTGACACTGAACGATGGAAGGGCCATGACCGGTCAGATGCTCGCCTTCGATAAGCACATGAACCTTGTCCTGGCCGATACCGAGGAATTTCGACGTGTCAAGCGCAAGCAAAACAAGCCTGCTGCCCCAGGCTCCTCCGATTCGGCTTCGCAAACCATCGAGACTGAGGAGAAGCGAACTCTCGGTCTGACTATTGTCCGTGGTGCGCATATCATCTCGCTGTCGGTCGAGTCCCCTCCCCCCGCCGACCCAAGTGCTCGACTTGGAAAGAGTGCTCCTGGAGGTATTCCCTCTGCTCTGGCCTCCGGCCCTGGCGTTGCTCGCCCTGCTGGCCGAGGTGCTGCTCCTCCCTCACTTGCCGTACGTTGACCCTAGACTTTTTGCGTTGAACTTCTACTGACTAGTTTACAGGGTCCCGCCGCCGGTGTTGGCGGTGCTCCTCCTCCAGGTTTCCCCGGCTTCCCAGGAGCTCCCGGTTTTTCCGGTGGCCGAGGTGGTAAGTTCTCCTATCCTCGTTATTCAAAGAGATTCTCTAACCATCACCAAGCACCCCCTCCAGGCTTCCCTGGAAACTTCCCTCCCCCTGGATTCCCTGGCAATGCCTCCTTCCCTCCTCCAGGCTTCAACCCTCCCGGTGGTGCTCCCCCAGGATTCAACCCTCCTCCTCGACGATAGATTAAGTAGGCGCAGGATAGGACAGGAATTAATGTTCTGGAAGAAATTACGATACCTTTGCCACAGGCGGAAGACGGCACGTTCCTGTAGATCGGAGAAACCTGAATGCAGGGTACGACGTCGAATATTACTTATGAGTTTTGGGTCTTACAAAATGTACGTGAATTTTTCCACGGTGTTTTAGTCATCTGGGCATGAATGTTAACATTTGACCAAGACATGGGTGTGTACTTTGTAGACAACTATGATGTCGGTGAACGGGCCCCGCTTCCACGAATATGTTGCAACCCCACCAAGCAAATAATGTGAACCAGTCATGAACCAGACACGAATTTTATCAGATTACATCTATTCTTTGTTCCCAAAAGATAGATTTTATTTTGTCATGTTTAGAGAAGAAACTATGACGTATCCGAACCGAGTTCCATCTTCCATTCCAGCCAGTGCTGACTAAGTATTTGTGAATCGTTGCCCAATCTCAGCTCAGTGTGGTTTCGCCCTGGGGCATGTAAACGTATATTCTCCTCTAAGTGCTGCTATTCCCAAACGAGCTTCTTAACCATGCCTAATTTTGAGTTTGTGGTATCAAACGGTCCTCCCAGAAAACGACCCTCAGCGGCCATTAGAAGCCATGCCGTCAAGAATGGCCTCCTGCGAAAGGGCCAAGAAGAGGCTCCAGACGGGTCCAGGGACTCACAACTCACTCTACGTCAGAAAGACTCTCTAAAGGGGAGGTTTAGACTCGACGGCGGTACCAAGAAGACCAAGAAACCAGTCGACGTAGGGAACATCCTGGGGTCAAGGTTGAAACGGGTAGAACCCGTGAATAAAGCCGTGGTGCAAAGTACCAGGAGCACTGCGCCCGTACAAAATGATTTCCAGCTTGATGCAGTCCAAATTAATTATATTGTTCAGAACCCTTGGTCTCGTGTTGGCGAAATTCCTGGTCAGGTGCAGGGCGATCCGTTTGGTACCTTTCCTGTTCCTCTAACTGAAAGTGTTGCCAAGCTGATCAATTTCTGTATGTTTCCATTACAACATGCATTTCATTGACTGACAGGATAGTTATCTCCCGTTTCGATCTTCCCGTGTCTATTGCAGCTGTCCAGAAATGCTGGTGGGAATACGCGCATACCAATCCCCTTCTCATGCATACAACTCTCAGCCTAGCTGCAGCGTCGATGCACTCACTCCTACCGGATCCCAAAGGAATTCTTGCCGAAGGCTACAGACAGAAAGGGCTGGCTTTACGGGGGATACAGGAGAGAATAAATCAAGGTGACAAAAGCCTAGTCGTAGTTGGGGCGATCGCCAGTCTTGCCCACGTTGAGGTTTGCAGATTGGTAGACGACGTTCAAAACACGTCGCTGATGATTGCCAGGGTGTTGAAGGAAACTTCCATGCAGCCCGTCTTCATTTGAAAGGTCTTGATCTTCTCGTTAAAGCATGTGCTCGCGGATACGATGAGGTCAAAAGTAATATCAATGTTTCAAGGGCAGTGAGTTGGTGAGAACCCCCAGCAATCCTTGAGCCCGTGCACTCTAATCAACTCAGGTCGGATATTCAAGCAGCAAATGGACTAGGTTTAAAACCGCTCTTTCCAATAATCATACCTCTCGATTCTTTAACGCTTCCCGCTAGTGTCATGACTGTTGCAGAGCAACCGAGTCTGTCGCATCTAAACGTGTTTGAGAAGAGCCGCGATGACACTCATGTGAGACTCAGCTTCTCACTTGTACGTCGGGCACAGTCCGCGTTGAGACACAAGGATGTTTCGGGTGATGATTTCCGGGTCCTTGTCAATGCCGTCGATCATTACATAGCGAGCACACTGGGGAGCGACAGCCTATCAAGTTTGGGCCGGATGCTCATTACGGCCGCACACATCGTTTATTACGCCACTGTTCGAGAAGCGTCGCTCCAAGCTATCATTCTCAAAGCTCTAACGCAAAGGCTGCATAAGCTGCTTGACATCTGGTCACCCATCCTTAGCAGCCATTCAGAATATCAACAGGGGTTGCTTTGGTGCATGGTTGTGGGATCAGCTGCGACGTATGAGAGAGGGGAGGGATGGAACTTTTTTTCCGCAAATTTATCAACAGCCATCACCCGAGGACACATCTTCAACCTACTGCAGCTGGAGATGATGACAAAAAAGTTTATATGGAACAAAAGTTTTCCTGGAGAATTTCTGAAACAATACGAATCAGAGTTATTTCCCGCCAGTCATCAATAATATGAGAGCGAGAGCTGAGGATCCGCGCTTACCCTACAGAGTTCATCAAATATCGACCATTACTTGGTATATTATCTAGTAACAAGCTGCACAAGGCTCTAAGTACTAGGGGTGCGAAAACCCAGCTGTAGAATCAATACCATAAACAAACAACTCCAATCACTCCTTGGTATCCCTCATATCATTCCATTGATTCCCTTGACATGACCTCGCAGTTCAGCTCAAACTCCAACAGCGTGGCTGAATACTTTAGCAGCTAGCTGGCTGAGCAATCTCGCTCTATCATCCTGTGGAAGTTCCTGTTCTAAAGTCAACATTCGAGACCGCTTGACATGTATTTAAAAGACTTGCCTGGAATACGGAGTATACGCTCTTTCCCTTGGCATCCCGGACGGCGCCGAGCCGGTTCCCCGCCACGGCACCAGCAACCATGCCCGGGACGTTGGCGACGATGAACCCGAGAGCACCCCCACTGAGCCCGCCAACCATTCCCCAAAACTTACCAGTCGGACGGTTGGTGCCGCCTTCAGCCATGCCTTCCTCGCGCATCATCTCCTCAAAGACATCGCTGAATTGCGCGTTCCTCGCCTGATCACGATCTGGCGGGGGTTGGCCCTCGTTGCCAGTGTTTTTGGTAAAGAAGTTCCACGCCCACGAGTAGGCGTTTTGGTCTTGGTTCTGGCCTGGCGGCGTCTCGGCGCCCGAGTCGAAGGGGTCGGATGGCGTGCTCCTGTTGAACAGCCTCCGCTGCGCATCGTAGTCCCGCCGGCGACCAGCGTCGGACAGCGTGAAGTAGGCGTCGTTGACAAGCTGGAATTTGCGTGTTCGTTCGGCTCGCTCTGGGGAGTTGGCACCCACGCGATCAGGGTGTGTCTTCAGCGCAGCGCTGCGGGGGGAGAGAGTTAGCTGGTAAGGATAGCATAGAAACCTGGAAGCGTCCAAGACATACCGCTTGTATGCATCTCTGATTTGCTGGGTCGTCGCCGAGTCCGGAACCTCAAGGATAGCATCTAGGACGTTGAATATCAGTGACAGCTCATGGCCGCAGATGGTGGGGCAAACGCATGCGAAACCGTACAATAATCAGGCGGGGCGGCTCTGGTAGCCATCTTGGCAGTGTAAATTCAAATGAGCAAGGACAAGGGTTTCGGAGAATATCTTGCTTTTCCAGGAAGCTTGAAAAGTACTTGGAAAAGGTGGAAATTTTGAGGACTGTGATTCAAAGCCAGGCAGGCTCTCCAGTATCAAAAGCAATAGATTGCGAACTAAGGTCGCGTGGGGCCAAAGTGTCAACGTCATTGTGGCGGTGCCAGGTGGCTAGCTGAGCTGCTCTCTGTACTCCCACGCCAACCAATCCAAGGTGAATTTCTTGATATCATCATGGTTTTGTGCACATCTCGCATTATTCAACACAACACCAAGTTTGCGTGTCATACATGAATAATTTTATTTGTAAACGACTGGGTATATGTGCTCGTGCAACCTATCTGAGCCTGGTATCTCGGTGATGTATCCGCAACTGCCTGTATCAACCCATCCTGACTAAACCAAACGTCTGGCAACTCCAATCTATCCTATTCAAAGTCCTCCTCTAGGTATTCCTTGGCTCTCAATAGCGCATCTGCGGTGGTGGCATTCGCCTCCTCCCATTTGCCGGCTTTTTGAAAGTGTCCAGCGAGCACCCACAAATCTCGAATCACGCGGAGGTTGTTATTAGTCCCGTGGGCCGCCTCTCGTTTCCGGACCGCCCACCGGAGGTTCTCTTCTGCCGTGTCCCATTCCTGCCGGCCCTGGTGAACTCGTGCTAGCATCTTGCGTGCATAAGCGTGGAAGCGGGCGCTGGATCTCGATTGCGTATCAGAACTGGTCCGGTCCAACAGGCTGATGGCCAGCTTCTCTGCCTTATCGCGGTCGCCAATATCCATTTGGGTGAATTCCAGGCGCAGGGCTTCTACTCGTAGCTGGTCTGACGCATCGCCATCTGCAGTGAATTGCGGGGATTCGGCCATCGACTCCAGTGCGTTGTCCATGGCCTCTCGCCTCTTGGCTAAGTTACTCCCTCTCCGCAACGGTGTTCGTCCATCCCAGATGAGCTGCTCATAAAGCCAGAGGCGCTGGGGCCCTGAGGCTTCAATCTGGTCGGACAGGAGGTCAACATTCCGTAGCCAGGCCTGGCGCAAAAGGTGGCAAACAAACTTTCTGCCCTGTTCAGTCTGGTAGTCACATTTCCTTAGTTGATGAAGAATTCGCAGTAGCGGGTGTTGCACTGGAAGCTGTTGCTGTGCTAAAGCGAATGCATGGTCTAGAAATATGCCAAGAAGTTGGAGATGCCCCCGGTTCACCATCTCGTAGATGGTGTCTAAAAAATGCCAGACTAGATCCGGGTGGTCATCAGTCAAGACATATTCGAGCACGTAGAATCCCCTCCGCGCAGCCAAGCCGGCCAGGTTTCCTTTGCCGTGGGACCACAAATCAAAGACAAGTTCAAACGTCCTATACATGGTTCGACTGTCTTGGATTGGGGGCCGGTTGGGGTTGGCAAGGTACTTGGACATTGGGTCTGAAATGGTGTAGTGAGACTCCAGTTTCGCCTGGCTCCAGGAAAAGACGTTTCCAAGAACCAGCTCGAGGTTGTGATAGGGTCCAACGCTTGACGGTTTCACAAGAGCCATAGGCGTCTTGGCCAGGAGTGGGTTCTGCTCCAGTGTTACAGAATGCGCGTCGGTCGGACTAACGCAAGGGGTATCTGCAGAGGGTGTGGGAGTGGTAGCCGTCGACTCAGACGGGCTCTTGCGATATGTCCGCTTTCTGATATTCCACTTCTTTAACCGCTTCTTAAACATTTGCTCACTTGGAAATGGCAATGATTAGCCCACCAGTCCAGCTGCAAGAAAAGTGAGCTTATAATATAAAAACTTACGTCGCCACGAAGCCATGCCGGGCTTGGAGAATGCTCATCGTCTCATTCAGCTTGCGGTTGTCATGGATGTATAGCGTCTTAATGTGGTCCCTCATCGACTCCCACTCATCCTCGGTGTGCTCCTTGGAATAAGACCTGTCATCAACCAGCGGAGGGCAGCCCGGCAGCCGGGGTGCCAACATTGGCAGGGCCGCCATCATGTCCCCGAGACGCGAGACGAGGATTGGCCAGAGCCCAGAATGTAGTCAGCGTCTGGGTCTGTCTGGGGCTGGTTCGTCTGATCCTGAGGTCTCTTTTGGCCCAGCAGAGAGGCACGCACAGCAATAAAAACAACGACGTCAGTAACCACAGCCTTGATACCCACCACAACAACAACAACAACAACAACAACAACAACAACAACAACAACAACAACAACAACAACAACAACAACAACAACAACAACAACAACAACAACAACAAGACTCCAGGTGTGTTTGCAAAGTTGGTGTCGGCATCGGGAGCGGCAGCTGCATGCCGGACCGTTGCGTGTGCATGGCGAACAGAATTCTATATGTCGAAGCGCCTCCTCTTGAGTGTTGGTAGTCGGTGACTTGAAGAATCGCCGGCTCATGGGGGCCGCCCCTCGGTGATTGGCCGAGAAAGTTCCTCGCATGAGCCCACGCGTCTAGGTCCACTGTGGTTAAGCATCTTGGGCCACACTCACGCCATGGGTTCTAGATCTTTTAGAGCCAACGCCTTGATGTCATCAGCCTTGACACTTTGACACATCGTACGCCTCCAGGTGCAGATCGTCACTGCAGAGTAGATAGACAAGTAATCACCAGTCTTGGCGCGCCCAAGCTCGCGCCATGTGTCAGAATTGCCAGCCGCCGTCAAGAACCGCAGCTTTGACCTGGCCGGCCTGTTTAAGTTGCTGCTCCACCGCCTTAAACTACACGGTCCCCACTGTCATCCGCCCCCCACATGGACACATGGAGTGCATCAGGGTCAAGCATGTCAACCCAGCAACAGCGCATCTCTTTGCCCCTTTTGGCTGTGATGATGACTTCGTGTGTTGTTTTCAAATTGGGACGGCAGGTTTTGCACAAGTCTTGGAGGACCCTGTGTTTCACATGTTCGCCGTCATCTACGAATACTCGATGAGAAAACTTGAGAGCAGCATCTCGGCCACCGACATAAATTTAACGGTTTAATAAGAATGGTATCGCCATAGTAAATTAGCACCCTCGACCTTCAACCTGACCTGCTCCGACCGCGTGCAACACTGTGCCTTCTTCTCTGAAGATAGGTATACCGCTCTCAGAAACCGCTTCCTGAAACGTCTCCAGTCTTCGTTCGTTGGTAAGCGGTCTTGTTCCTCATCTTCATCCTCTTCGCTAAACTCTTGCCTCTCTAGCTCCTCATCTTTCGGGTCGTCTATCTTGAGCGGATAGAATTGCAGTTCGTTCCTGTGGAATCGCCATCGACGATCTGCGGAAGATGAGGGTTCTGTCTCGAATTTCCGAGAATAGGTGTGGTGAAAGTGTTGCAGCGAGTACGACCAACCGGGAAAGGCAAGTTTTAGTGTGGTGAATTGAAACTCCTCGTGGATGATGAATAGTATCTTTTTCAGGCGAGGAAATTTCGACAGCTTTGCCAGAAGCATCTTCATATTATTTCTCGACACCTTACCGCCGATAACTGGATGCGAAATGCCCATGCTGAATCCATATGATGTCCCGAGCGCAATTTGACTCATCTGATCTCTTAGGTGGGGGATTTGGGCCAAGAAGTGAAGCGCACGGAGCAGCCTCCTGATTAGAAGATACGGTTCGAGCAGAATAATGTCTCGCGATGGATCGATGTACTTCGTCGTGCGAGACAAGGTAAGCGGTCTGTACGAACGAAGCATGAATGCTCTTGATTCTCGACACACAGCTGCCAGCGCTGGTGGCGGCTCGTTGCATCCATTTGCAAAGTTGAGGCCATGCTGAGCGGGTGTTTTGGAATTTGACTGGGGTGTGTCAAGAACCTCAAAGACGCGGGGTTCTGGCATAGCGTACTTCCAGATCATAGCTCTCAGCTCTGGCGGGAGCCTAGTAAAGCCAAGGAACTCGGCCGGCATGGCCACTTCTGTTGATTGAAGCTTACTTGGATACAGAGTCATTTTGATGCGAATTTTCGGTGAAGAGGGAAACATAAAACTTCTTGGTTCGTGAGGACATCCCACGCCTTATCGAATGCGGCCAGTATTCCATAATCACCCCACGATCCTTCCCAGTCTTTCGAGCAAGCTCCCCGCTTCCCTGTCAGTGAACCCGGTGGAGAACCCCTCGTGTTGGTTTGCTGCACTTTATAGTTGCAGTGTGAGTGAGTCCGTTTTTTGCACGAATGAAGAGAGCTCTTGAGCCATCCTTCGATCGGTCATCCGGACAGAGCCGCCGACGACCCCGTTTCGAATAGCGAGTGGCTGAAATGATGCGCCCAGAGTCGCGGAGCCAGCAGAAACTTGCTTGAGTCGGATCCGACGTCGTCGTGGGTTAATTGCACCAGTCTGTGCGGTTTCCGATCTAATTTGACCAGATATGGCTGCATTCCCCATCTCTGAAGGGAGGGAGCCATCAACCCCATGGGTTGGGTGACGGGTAAATCGCAGCAGCATTCGGAACATTTTACCCGCCCATGCATGCGTACGACGCCGCTCCAGGGTGTGATTGATTTGCGATAGCGATGGCTGTCTGGAGTTGATGAGCCTATTCTCCATTTTACCGGAGCGAGATACCAGACACGGCAAACCCGTTTCAAGGTCCCTGTATTTCAATAACTTAAAATATAGAGCATATAATATAATATAATGCCGCAACTTGGGTCTCTCATCTCCGATATCAAGTGTGGGAGACGGTGCGATAACAAAATCTGTCTAGTGTTTTGTGCATAATTATCCACAAACACGATGAGTTGGTCTGTTTACTTGTGGGCAAATCGCACAGGTCATGAATATTGTGTATGGTATATTATGCAGGTTTGGTTTTTTAGGTTTATAACGAGGAGCTCTCCCCGCCCTTTTAAATTTTCATTTATCACATATTAATATTAATAAAATAATATTATAATAACATGGGCTTGAATGCATTTGTCATGCCTCCTTTTGTATTCATTATTGGACTGCAACTTTTTTTTCTGTAGGGTAAGGGATTGCACATTGAGGGAACCAAACGTGGTCCAACATCAGTTGTTGTGGATCTCGGCGTATAGTTTATCCGAATGAAAGCGGGCCGGCCCGGGACCACGACAGTATAAAAATTTCAACTGCCTTCCAAAGCTACGCTTCCCTTTTTTCTTTTCTTCTTCGTGCGGCTGGCATGATCTGAAATTTTTTCTCCGTGTTGCTCGAATCCTCTATCAATGGATATTATCGCAGCGTCAATCATGCCCCAGATTGATCATAATTGCAGGCTTGCCCTCTTTAGTTTGGTTCTGTTGCTCTTGTGCACTTGGACCCTGGTTAAGGGCGGGACATACTCCCCGTAAAATTTTTTCTCATGTTGCTTTTGCAATGTGGTTCGTGTTTGACGTGCAAGTAATCTGTCGCGTTCGTCCGAGTAGGCTAGTTCAAGGTCTTGATTTCGGTATCAAACCTTCCATCTATTCTCTACTTGATGCGACACGCCGTGTCATGATTGTCGCGTGCTACCTAAACTCCATTGCCGGCTACCAACTAGTAGCAAGTCTGATTACTCTTTGTATTGGATTCGCATGTTCCTCATTGTCTTCCGGTGTACGGTTGGCATGGGTACATGCAACCACACATGTCCTATTGATAACCATCTACTCCTCGTCGCCGATCTTTTGCAACTTGCCCATCTCTCTCTTGGCGCCAGCCTCGCCAATCAACTTGACTCTGTCCAGGCGAACAGTCTCGCCGTTGCTGTCGCCTCTCTGCACGAAGATGACTAAGGACGAAGTTTTCTGGAACTTGACATACTTTAAACCGATATTGGCGGTTCCATTTTCGTTCCAATCCTGCTCAGTGAGCTCGATCGCTTGGGTGGGCTCGGTTGCCTCTGCTTCATCAAAATCCAGGTTTTGGGTTCTGCCGACATAAAGGTGAATCATTTCCGGTCTCGTTGGCACATCTTCCTCATCCTTTGGTGGCAGGGACGTGATCTGTAACACATGATTAGAAATTGTCTTGCTTTGTTCCATAAAGTGTAACCTGCCTGTAGAGTGTGAAGTTTGACAGTGGACTGGAGGGGAATGTACAGCAGCAGCTGGTCATCGGCACCACTCTCGATCCAATCCTTGGTAGACGCCTTGCTTTTGCCCTCCAGGGATGAGGGCTTGGACTTCTCAAAAAGAGTTTTGACAGGACCAGACTCCTCGTCGGCATTCAAGAGTTCGCATCCTCTAAGCTCGATTTGATCGGTGATGTCGCCGTAGCCTCGTGGAATCTCAGCTCCCAGCCAGTTGGCACCAGAGGAGCTTCCACCGCTGCTCAGATTTTCGAGTTCGCTGCCAAGTTTTTGGACAATGGATTGCAGCTTTTGGGGATCAGCGCCTTGGACCTGTTCAATGACCTTGCCATTACGGAAAATGAGGAACGTAGGGAGGGCGGAAACGTTGTATTCAGAAGCAATATCTTTTTGGTTGTCGTTGTTGATCTTGACAAATGTGACGACGCCAGGGCGGGACAGGGACTCGGCGAGGGTATCGTAGAGGGGTGCGATTTGTTTGCAGGGACCACACCAGTCTGCATAGACTAGAGGTTGAAAGTGCGTCAGTGAATGTCAGACGGACCGAGACGAGGCGCATTTCGACGCTCTCACGGGTCATTGGGCGGCGGGGTAGCTCGGCGAAAAGGGTAGGGAGAGCGCAGGGAGCTTACAGTCGGCGACGACGATGCGCGAGCTCTGGAGGAGGGAATCCAGCTGCGCCTTGGAGGTTATTGAGACCACGCTCTTGGACATGATGCAGAGTCTTTTGTGATGGTGAGATGGGTGGTTATGACGGTGTGGCAGAAGCGAAGCGGGATGAACGTTGAGCCCCTCCAAAGTTTCCCTGGAAGATCAAGCTGCAGTAGCGCTGAGAGTCTGGAGGGGTCATCGCTTTACCGGGGCTAGCGTCATTGTGGCCAATGACGGTTGCCTGGCATGCACTGCTTACATGTTCCTGTGTCCGCAACATTCCGTCGCAGTCTAGACTGAAAATATGGCATGTTCACTGTGTAAGGTAAGTATGAACAGGTAAAAAAAAAGTTGAATGAGTCAGGTGAGCAAACATGAAGCTACAAAAAAAGAAAAAAAAAAGGATAAGGCCTTGCTTGCTCATCAATCAGGGCATTTCTGTTTGGGGTAAGTTGTGGGAGGCACTTGTGTCGGGCTCCAACCCGAGTGGGTAGAGCTTTAATGGTGAAATGTGATTATTTTCATAGAATGGACTGAGTGGGAATTTTGGCTTCACATGGCAAATCCCATATAGTTTTCGGGCGTGGACAAGGAATCTGGGTATATCTGGAATCCATTGTTTTGATACTATCCTGTTTGCCGAGTCTGGCCAGGTCATGACAAACAAGGGTGCTCAACGGATGAACAATACGCGATACTGGCCATGCAAACAGAGGAACAACGCGGAGGGTTTGACACAAGAAAGAAAAGCACCCTTGTGGCCATTAAGATAATATTAGTCTGCTCGCCAACCCACCATTCGCTAGATAGAGATTAGACATTTCTTTATGGCCATGGCCAGCTGAACACTGACTGACTACCTGGCAAGCCCGGGTTTCAGATGGTCACGACCACCAGCGTGAACCCGATTGCCAAGTTGTTTATTTGTTACCTTGATGCACTTGTTCGCCATCTGTCACTGCTTGACCAAGACGGCCAGCAGCTGGTGACAGCCCCGAGCAGCAACGCGCGCCCTGATTCACAGCCCCAAGTTTTCGGCCACGCTGGTGCGTCGCTTTAAAAGCTGTGCGACCCGATGGAGCTCATGCAACTGCAACACCAGTTGCCTTTACGCGTCGTGCCCACGGGCTGTGACCATTGCTTGCCCGCCCACCGGATCGAGATGCCCTCCGCCTGAGGCTTGCTTCGCTCAAGCTACATCTGCGCCATTCAAGAAAACGCTCTTGCCATGGAGCGGGCTTCTATCGACGGAAGGCTTTGGAAAAGGTCCGCTGCGCCATCAAATACCTCTGTCCGTAACAATGAAGCCCGTCCAAATCTGCGACCGGCTTCTCCGCCGCGAGTTAATCCGTGGTCTCGCCAACCCCCAACAACTCTCGTTTCCGAGGACTTCCCAGCGCTCCCCGGCGCATTAGCTCCTGCTTTAGCATCCCAAGACTTTTCTACTACAAGGTCATCTCGGGCTTCTTCAGCGTCGTCTTGCCCTCAGTCTGGAGATGCTTCCCAGCCCGCACCAACCACCCGTTCTCCTTCCACCTGCTCAGACAATTCGCGCCACATCCTCGAAGCAGCTGCACCGCGAGCTATTGAGAAGTTAACCCCCCCCGTACCCCTCATAAGAACTTAGTAGTTGACTAAATATGCATCTAGTCTCTGGGCACGACCGTTTGGTGCTGATGTGGTGGCACACACCAGCACAATGACCTTTCGAGTCCACCGCAACATTGTGGAACCTGAATCAGCCTGGTTTCGTGACAACCTTCCACCTCCAAACCCGGTCAGAACTCCGTGGATAGAGACTAAATGGAACTAGACTAACAACAAGAGTAGGATGGGACGCCGGTTAGGATTTACTTGGACTGCGCTGGCGAAGCTGCTGCTCACTGCCTTAGGTTCATATACACAGGAAGTGAGTTGCTTTAGCATATAACTGTGCAAGACTACCTAATAACTGACCAAACAATCTTGGAGAAACTGAGATATGTGAATTTGATGAGAGCAGTCCATGGAATGCAATTCATCTCCCTCGATGCGTGCTGGGGTATTGCGCGGCTGTTTACCTCCGGGTAAGCAGAATGGCAGCTCACCTACTTCAAATCATTGAAAAGACATCAACAAGACTCGGAAACCTAGTAACAACAAGCTATCTAAACCGCTATTTGGATCCCTCTGAATGCATGGCATTTTCATGGAATTTTCAGAACGCCCTGGATCTTCTCTACAGCCAAGGCCCGCACACACTCATGATGCCAATGAGACTGGCTATGGCAGGCGTGCTTGACGCAACGCTTTTTTGGCTACTTCGACAACCTGCGTTTATGAACTTTATACGTACACCTTGGCAAAACCTCTTGAACACCCTCATGCTGGATCAGGCAGAATATCGGCGACTCTTGAAGGAAGCTAACCCGGCAGTGACTAGCCCTGTCCCAACTGCCATGGCTCTCAAAAAGCTATTTTCGAGCAAGGATGCTGACAATATAACCAATAATGAAAATCCAGAATCGAATTCTCTGGATCAAGATTTTGATCGCAAAGTACCAGAATCAAGAGGAAGGAATTCACATTTTGGCCGCCCACGTAGAGGTTCGCTATGAAGGGCGAATAAAGCAAGCCTTTATGCCCTTTGTCCTTTCTTTTTGAAAATGAAACAATCACATGGTCTGAAGAAAAACGGAACAAATAGACTAATAGTTGTATGGAAAATGAGGAAATTGGAGACTCCTTGTATATATTTTACGTTTAGAGGTAATTTGGAAATGCATCTTCTCTGGCGCTAGAGGCGAGTTACATGAGGTTTCTAGGACTATAGTTCGTTCCCCCCAAATTTAAAAAGCCAGGCTCTCGTCACCTTTAAATAATATATTAAAAAACTTCATTTCGACCAATGACTAGGCCAAGAATTTGCAACATTGAGAATTGAATGGTGTTAGACTTCTCAATCTTTTACTTAATTGTGTGTGCCTGGAAGCGATGTTTGACAAGACTACACCTTATCGTGTCAACAATCTTGCCATTTATTCGTGACATTGGCTAGATAAGGTGGACAAATTATTCATTGGATATTAATGAACTGCTGCTTGTTTTATCATATTTGTGTCTTGTTGGCTAAACAAGCTGACACAATTTGGCGTTCATATCCATAGGGTCGCCAAAACTTCGCTACACCACAAAGGCATTGAACATTAGTAGCAATGACTGCCAAATATGTACCACGTGCTTTAAGAAGAAATGGGACCCCATTGAACTTTCATGGTCATACTAGTGCTGACGTGCCTGTATCTATTCCAAGGTCCACGCGGAATAAGGTAGTTTATTAACTTGGAGATCGTGAGCGTGGAAAGTACTTGAGCGTTTTCCGGATCTGATGCATACTTGTTAACCATAGCAACCGTGTTGAAATATATTAAAGCTAAACGATGAGAATTCTGTGATCCTGCTGTAGGGTATCAGAGCCATCTTGTTCTGCCTAGCGAACTCATGCTATAAGCTTAAGATAGGCCAATGCAGAAAGAAAGAAATACCGGGAAATACTCTGCTATGCTATGAAATCTTTATTTAGGGTCACCATGAAAGTGAATATAAGGTTACATATTATGGAAACTAACGGTTATAATTAGGATATGCTCACCAGGGCGAAGGAGCCTCCCGAACACCCATGACTGAGAACCTCCAATCAAAAACCAAGGGGATGACATCGAGAAAAGGAGTCGAAGACTAGTGATCAATGAATCTATACATGATACAATGTCTTCACAAGGTGACCATAAGATCACATTTAAACTGTTAAGTTAGCTGCTGTTAAGTTCCAGCTCCTTGTTGCTCCCATGGAGCTAGTAGTCCAGCATCAATAAGACCATTGCGGCGGACCGCACTGGCATATCTGAGCCATTCTTCAGTTTTATTTTCAAGACCAACCAGATTTATGGCACAGTACTTCATTTATCACAAGGAAATTCAGGATGGGTTGGTACAAAATATAAATTTCGGGATATATGTTTCAGGTCACCCTAAACTCCATGTGCATTGTGAAAGCCCCTTCCCCCCTTCTTGGTACACCTTTATCCTCCACATCAATCAAATTCGTCATTAAATCATACAATATAAATCATACAAGGCCGTTGTCACATAACATGGAGACGCAATTTGCTCGCTTATCGTGCTGGTCTCATCGCTGGCTCATCGCCGGTAGTACTCACGATCCGCGATGTGCACTCTCGTGTGCTCATCTTCAGTGATCATTCTTCGAGGAGGGACTGGCGCGGGCGGCGGAGGGTGATAGTGTCGAGGGCGAGGGCCCTCGACATATCGGTACGTCTCATACTCGGGCTCGACGGGGACGGGGACGGGGAAAGGAACACGGACAGGAACTAGACGCTCCCGCTCGATGACGACATCTCGCTCGTGTCCTCGGCTGCCACGGCTGCTCCGGCTGCGAGAACGTGACTTTGATTTCTTGCGGTGATGGTGGTGGGGAGGATCAACATCTACGGCAATGACCTCGATGTCCTCCTGGAGAGGAGGTGGTGGTGGCGGAGGCAAAGGTGGCTTGGGCTTCTCAACCGGAGGAGGGGGAGGGGGAACAGGCTCCGGCTTCTTCTCAGGCTTTGGCTCCTCCTTTGGTGGCTCTTCTTTTGGCGGCTTGGGCTTCTCAACCGGTGGCGGAGGAGGGGGCGGAGGCAAGGCAGGCCTGTGGATTATCGGCGGAGGAGGCGGAGGCGCTGGCGCTGGGATGATGGTGGTGACACGGCGCCGAACCTGAGCATAGTCAGGCTCAGGGTGCTGAAGATAGAACCTCTTTTTGGAGTACTCTCGAGTGACTGAAAGTGACGTCAGCGATGCCGTAATGCTGCCGTGATTATGACAACCATGGTCAGGTGGGACGGATGACACTGTGTACATACCCATGGCCGCAAAACGACGGATCAGGAGATTGTTTTTTTCTTTGCTTTTCGAGTACGAAGACGAGGAACTTCGGATGGCTGGGAAATCGAAAAAGGATACCCAGCAGGCAGGCCGAGAGGGATGTTGCTTGTTGCCGACGGTGGTGATGGACGCGTGGGGTCACGTTGGATGGGGATGTGGATGGATGTTTGACGGTGGCGGACAGATCAACCTGAGGGCCGGGAGAAGAAGATCTTATATGGAACCCAGAAGCTACAAAAGGGCATGGGAACAAAGGATGGCAGGCAATCTAGACGCCAATACCAGGCACCACGGCGATTGCAGGTGCGCGCAGGCACGCACATCGCCGTTGGGAGCCCACGAGCCCGCCAACTGTGTCACTGCCCAGCCAGTCAAGCCCACCCCCGTCTGACAGCAACCCCTCTTTTTTCTTCTTTTCTCGTCCATCCAGCTGAGCTCGCCGTCTTAGCAAAGAGTAAAAAAAGGATGGATGGGTGTTGCTCGCCAGGGACGATGACGTCTGACACGCGCATGCACGTCATGCCCCTCTCTTGTCTGCAGAAAACCAGATTTCTCGGGTTGGCGGCGTCCGGGGACCGAGTTGGCTGCGCGCACACATAGATTCAAGGCAGTGCACAATTGATTACCCGACCATGCTTCCCGCAGAGCAAACAAATACAAACTGGGAAAAAAAAAAAAAAAAGCGATCCAGCCCCCCAAACAAAGTCCCACACCAAGAAAAGCCGTCCCGCGTGCGTGACTTTGGGCCAGTCATGCGCCGTGGCCGTTGGACCCCTGGACCCTGAAGTTGTGAGACTTTTGGCGTCGGTCTTGTGAGGCAGGGCTGGGCCGGTCCCGTTGGGAGACGGGCCAAGGAAGTTGGTTGGCAGGCTAAGAAAGGGGAATAGGGCGCTGGTCTAAAACGAAAACGAAACGGGGCGTTGTTTGGGAAAGCGTCGATAGATCAGCCTAGAATGGGGGCCATGTTTAGGGGCGCAAGGGGAAATTTTGCTTCTGGAGTCTTCGTGGTTAAGTATGGTTGGGCTGAATTGGGTCCGGTTTGGGTGACCGCTGAAGATTGTTGATTCAATTGTACAAAATGGGGTGAAAGTGGCGAGAGGGAAATCTAAAGCATGATGCAGGGTCTAGACCTTTGCGGCCGAGCAGATGAGATGCCTTGGGGTTGGTCATATGACGCGCATAAGCCTTTCGACCTGACTATTCGTCACAACACCGAAGTCACGGTGAAGCTCTCCGCTGGAACGGCCCCGGAACAGTGGAGCACCGGGCCGCCGTCTGTCCACGCCATGCCCGAGCAAATGTCCCGCTTTCGCTTCCGGGCGTGTCCTGATGTTCCACAACCTCCGAGGCTTCTGCCCCCCGGCTCGGAAGGGCCTCTCATGTCGTCTAACCCATGTTGTCCGCCGCCATCGACATCGTTCCCTCAAGCCGGGCGCGGATCTGAGGTGACTCTCCATACTAACGAAGCGAGAACGGGCGTCGAGACCGGGGACTGCAGCTCAAGCGGCAAAACTACTGCGGTGATAAAAATGCACTCGTAAGGGGCACAAAATTGTTACTTGTAGTATCTGAGAGATGGGTTGCATCCTTTCTCACATTGAGCACAGCACATGAGACCTTGCCGAGAAGTGCACACCCGATCCAGTATCTCGCAAAGTTCTGACAACAACATGGTGTCAGGGCTGGAGGGGACGAAGGATTGTCATGGTGGGTGGATTGTCAAACCGGCATCTGACAACGCACCCCAAGTGATGGATGTGGAGGGTTGCATCGCAGCTATTTCCAACTCGCCCGCCTCGAATAGGGGTGCGCGTGTGTGTGTGATCATCAGGGGTACAGTGCATTTGTAACAGATTGCGCGGGCGACGGCGCCAAGGAAAAACAGTCCGGAATGAAAGGGAGAAGCTTACTTGGATCTCGATGAGGGGGCTGGTGTCAAAGAGCTCGCAGTTGAAAACCCTGGGGTTGGCCTGCTGGCGGCTGTCTAAGCGAAGGCCGATAAAATGCGGCGTGCAGTAGTTTAGGCCTCGCCAAACTGACTGTTGAGTTGAACCATCGATTTTCAACCCTGCATAGAAAAAGCAACGTTTGTCGTCGATGACGAGGATGAAAAAAAGCAAGACACTTTAAACCGTCCGCCCCTGTGCCCCTCTATAAGCTACCACAAAATGTTTGGACTAAGGCAGGTCGAGATCTTCAGCACCGTGGTGGGAAATGTCGTGCTGACTGGACCCTGAGGAGTGAGCTAATGGCATTGTACAGTTGATGCTGATCTTTTTTTTCTTTGCAAAACCACATTGCTGCAGCAAGTGGCCGAGCGCAGGGAACAGACATTGCGCGACGATAAGGAACTGGACCCTTGACTGGATCCAATGACATGATGACGAAAGAGTTAGGGTCCATGCGACCTCTTTTTCGCTTGTGTGATTTCTTTCACCAAGTGCATTTTGGGTCTCCGTAGAGCATCTACATACATATGTATTCGGCTGATCTAGACCGGGTAAAATCGACTCAGACCCAAAAATCCAAAAGGCACTTGCGTCACTGGCAAGGGCACCAACGGTCGCAATTTTCGGTTGCCACGAGGTCGCGGCGGGACGGGCCCTTCTAATCAATCAAGCACTGGCGATCGAGCCTCGACAGAACCATGACGGCCCACTGACTGTGCCCCTCCGGCAGGCGCGCACAAGCAAGAATGCAAGCACTGCAACAACCGAAGCTCCGCTCGGAGCTGGGCAAGGCACGAAGATCCAAATCACCGCCGTGGTTACAATTTAGTCAAAGGCAGACAGGGATCTCGGGCGACAAGCGGGCGGGTATCTCGTGATTCGGAAAACCTGTTGCTCATCTTGTTGAGGTGTGGAATTTTAGGGGGCTGTTCCTTGTCTGGGCCAACCTGTGTTCTTCCCATAACGGCAAATGAGGCGTCTTTTTGCCCTGTTGGTTTATCACACCGCTTGCCCAAGATGGTGGGATAATATGGCAATGGGCAAAAGTTGGGATGGAACATGGGGACTGATTGTGATGATTGGTTCGGAGCTTTGTCGCCCCCGGCTTGCAATTGTGACTGGGTTATGGCGGGTTGTCACCTTAATGGTCATTGAGTTCCTGGAGTGCCGTAATCACGAGTGCGCGTAAAAAGTCCATCAAGAGCTAGCAAAGACATTCATCGCAAGAGCGCACGTGGGAATGAGAGATGGGCGGCGAAAGAAGTCGAGGCGAAACGAGCCAAGTCTGTGGAACAACGCCAGTGGCAAGCTCATTTCAGACCAAGACTGGGGTTCCGTAGCCCGACAAGAGCTGTGGTGGGGAAGTTGCATGGCAAAAACTCTCGACTGAGCATACAATGGATCTTCATTCCAGTCTTCCTGATGATTACGAGTCAGGAACACCACGAGACCCCCTCTCGAGGGCAGATCAGGGTTGACTTTTTGGCTGTGATCTCCATACGACAGCTCGAATTTAGTATGTTTCTCATCATGCAGCTCATACGTGACGCACCGAGATCGTGGACCTCGCTAGCTCGCCTCCAGTCTCACCCCCGTTGGAGCCAAGACCCAACCAAGTTGGGGAATTGACACGCCAATGTTTCCACTGTTGGCGGCACGCCTCGCCCATTAGTACTATTGTGGCGGGGGAGCCCTGTGAGACAATGAATTCATACTGGGCAGATATTTGATGAGAGGGAGCAGCACCTTCTGCGGTGTGTGGTGTTGGCCGACGTGGCCGCGGCCATTTTGACCAGTGATTACTTGCTTGAGTTTGCAGCAACCCATCTTTTGTTTACAGCAGCCTTCCTGGCTTGGGATCCGAGAGAACGGGCGGGCTGGTCTCTGTCGACCGGGCATTCCTGGTCACAACAGAAAGTGTGTGTTGGTTGGGGTGATGAGGCGCACACCACTTCCCCCTTCATCACACGGTTTTTCCTTTTTTTGAGTATGTTTGATTTTGGATCTTCTCCCATTGTCTCGAAGAATGGTATTGAGCAGGTGACGGGTTGCATGTGCGGATGAGTCGGATATCGGATGTGACGTCCGCGAGGTGGCTTGCATTTTGATTCAAAGGGCTTGAGCTTGCATGCAGCGCCACGACCACCCGGCATGTGTGCTGGTTTCGACGTGGACACCGCAGCGTCAATGATACGGTACGGGAACTGGTGTTATGATTCTCGCTATTACCGAGTGACCTGTATGTTTTGCATCTTGGTACTAAGGGCCGGCATCTGTGGGCTATTGTTGCTGGCGTTGTAGGATGGCGTGTCACTGAAAACGGAGCCGCCCTCCTGTGTGAATATGTCCCGGGCGGTGGTGCATCGCACCTGGGTTGCGGTGGTAACTTGTATCGGTGCGTGTAAAAACTGGGGACAGGCACCGGACAGGCACTGATCGGGCGGTTAGAGTGGTCTTACGGTCAAAGTGTTGGTGCTGGATGAATAGGGATAGATCTCCGGGGCCAAGTTGAGATGGGCTAGATGGTACCTGCAGCGGAGGACCGGTCGACTGACGGTGGCACACGTGCTGGGCGAGCGACCTGAAGTAACTGCCGACACCGTTCGACGGGATGTGGTGATGTCTTGCCCCTGAATACCGACGGGTGGTGTAGTTTGGCGGTGGACCTTAACGTGTTTGTTGACCTCAGACCATTTCGGGGACACTCAGTACCGTTGCATCCCGCTGCTGGTTTATCATTTCCTCCTTTGCTTTTGCCTTTGCCCTTTGTCCTGGGGTGGTGGCCTTGCCCCCATCTGCGCCGTCAGCCTCGTCTCAATCCCACATCCCTTCATACACCTCCTGCGTGCTTGTGCGGGTGCTAATTGCCCTTCCCGCCTCACGGACACGCATGTGGTCTCTCGCCAGTCCAGTCAGTGTGTGAAGAGCACGGATGGGCCTGCTTGGGTGCGACTGGATGCGGTAAACAGCTGGGGCTGGGGTAGCTTGGAAAGTGGCCTTCAGCGTCATAGCGGGCACCAGGCCGCTCATTGGAAGAGGCGTTTGTCGGCGCTAGTCGTGAAGCGACATGAGGGGATCATCCTTGCTGTGTGTGTCCACTTTAATTAAGGCCGTTCACAGAGTGTTGCGGGCGACTTCACTTCAGTGGTTGAGACGGGTGAAGGGTGATGTGAAAGCGCATGCAGGCGCTAACTGACGCTGTGGAAAACCCACTACAATCTTCTATTTTTTCTATCGAGCAGCCAACATGCCCCATAATGATTCGCATCATGCCTGGGTGGTGTTGCCCTTGTGTGATTTGTCCGAGACGGGATAGATTCCATCTGGGTTCGGAGGCGCTGCGGCTCTCCGAGGAGGTAGTGTTTCTTAATTTAGCTCAGTGTCTCTCTTGTGACTTACTTTGAAGAGAAACAGAGACTCTGTCTTGGCTGACGTGAGAAGAGCAAGAGGAGGAAAAAAAAAAACCGACCAACAATCTGTTGCGTGTTTGAGCAGGAGGGGAAAAATGGAAACATTCATGGATGGATCACTTTTTCTTTTTTCAGCCTCAGACCCATTGAACTTTTCCCAACCTCCTCTGTTTCGGTTCCCTTAACAGCAATGCAGCAAGCATTCTGCGACAAATGCTACAGAGCTATCACGCGCGACATACGCACTCCCCGCGATAACGAGCGTGCTATAGGAAGCAATACGATGTAAGTAACGTATCAATTTACAGTGGAGGGGCCCCATGTTCTTGCATTCCTCATGACTGAGGGCCCTGAAGTGTGGGAAAGTGGTTGGAATGTGCCCCTGGAAGTGGGCGGGAGCTCGCAACGTCCCGGGATCCACCTTTTGAGTCCCAGCAGTGTCTCTTGTATTCCAGGGTTGTTTACCACCTAGGTTCCGATTGTTAGAGTTCCAGTTGATGTTCCATTTCATGTTCCAGCTGGTGTTCCAGCTCCAATTCCCGCCAGGCACAAGTCACAGAAGCCTCGCTTGCCGTGTCTGATGCTGAAGTCAATTGAACTAAACGAGACTTCTGCAGTTACCATGTCGGTTTAGTGTATGCACTATGGCGGCGGCGCGTACGTACAATACACCCCTTGGAAGATTGTGCCCCTGGGCCTTCTTCTTCGCCTTGAGTTAGCAGCACAAAACTCAGCCGCCCTAAAAGTATCGATTGGATACTAGAAGGAAGAAAATGTACCAATAAAGAAAGGAATATAAATAAACAATTCAAAACTGATATATAAACTATTCATTTATTTATAATTTGACTGGAAGATGGGGGAAAAAGGTAGAGGGTAACATCCTTCAAGGATTGTACTGGACAGCGCATCCATGGCTCAGCACGGTGTTGCGCACGCTCGTTCTAGGTGGGATAACCACCATTATTTTACTATCGAATGTCGATTCCCCCGCTGGTGCCGCGCGCATTGTGCGCCCCATCCAGCGTTAAGCATTCGCCTCTTGCGACGTGCTTCAGTGGCTAGGCCCCCAGTAATCCTTGCAGCGCACTCCCCTAGCGCCTTTCGATTTTCGCTTTAGTGGCAGCTTAGCGGGGGGGGGGCACTGGGGTGGGCCGAGGGGAGAACCCGGCTGGAAGCGGCGTCCCGTGGACACTGACTGGCCTGCCCCTTATTTCTTCCACGAGTCTTGGGGGCCCTCTGATGCGCAGTGCTGTTGCCCGTTGAGCGCATGCCACTGGTCGGGCCAAGTGGGTGCTGCGTTGCTGCTAAATGGGAGGCGAGGGGCCATGATCCTAGTCGGCTGCGCTACGACGACGAACGACTGCACCCATCCCATCCTGTGGCCTCAGCCGATCCTCTGCTGGGGGGGCTGGATGGCGCTGTCATTTGTTTATTGTGCTCTGCAGGCTGCGTCGAGGGTAGCAGCACAAGGCAAAAAGAAACAACAAGATTGCCCAAGGGTGAAGAGTTCAAGCCCTCGGCAAGCCCGCCGCCGCAGGTACAAAGGCAATAAGAAAAGAAGGGAATTGGCCTTGCTCTCTCAAGCAGACCAGAATTGAGGGGAAGCTGCACGACTCAGACAGCCCAGTGCATCCATCGTTCTGTCGGCCACTCCTGGGCTATTTCCCCGGGGTGCGCTTACGCTGGGGTTGGATCGGAGCAGTTCTGCTTCGTTCGTGTGGTAGTAGTAGTAAATTTAATCGTAGTAGTACGTGGTCGGAGTGTAGCCGTAGGCGGCGGCGCGCGTAGAGGCCATTAAGTATACCCTTCAACCGTGCCTCTTTTTTGTCTGACATGGTGCCCGCCGTAAATTACTTTACACTCCTCCGATAAATGGTACTCCTCGTCCTCCTTCACTGGTACCTTCCATACCGACCTGCCTGACCTGGTTCTGATACCTTGGACCCCCAGGGGAGCGGAGCAGTTGCCCGTCTTCTATCCTTCCGTCCATCCCTGCCTGTCCAGAGCGACATTCCACCTCACACACTCTTTTCCTTTACTCCCAAAACCGCCCACGACTTTCGTTCTCCTAAACCTCAACCCTGGTTTGGTGTTTCGTCTTGCGTCGCCTTGTCGCCTCGTCTCGCATTGCTTGGTTTGTTATTTTTATAATTAGGGCTTATCGGTTCGTCCGTTCAATATCCCAATCCCAGGCTTTTGCTGCCGTCGTTCTGCTACTCGCACCCGCGTACCACCACTCGCCGCCACTCACCAGCTCACCACCGCACAATCTCCACCTTCGAAACCACAACCCGGCACTCCTCCCGCAGTGCTGACCTGCACTGCATTGTGCTGCATTGTGCTGCATTCCCCTCCGGTCGCATGCAACCTTGCTTTGGCGGTTTGGCCACGCTGCGCCCATCTCGAAACCTCATCTTCTGGGCCCATCGACCTGCCCATTGGCTCATGTGTCTCGTTGCATAAGGATAGCGCACCATGTCGCAGCTTGCGCTCCAGAGCGCTCAAGCCACTCCCACAGCTTCTGCTTCTCATCCGGACGCTGCAATTGCGATTGCTCGGGATTCGCCTCCGACGACATCACCGACCATGGTCCCGCCCGGGACGCGCTCCTTCTCGGCGCCCGTTTCGGCCGACACAGGCGCCTCTGGAGAAGCCTCGCTTGACGATTTTGGACAATTCAACTCGAGTCCCGACTTTCCTATACAAGATAGCCCTACAGTGGGACGCATAATATATACAAACCCGGTATATTCGTCTCTCAGCGCCCTGTCGTCGGCTTCCAGGTGAGCGCCTTCGTCCCAAGTTCCGCCCACCCTCCTCCTCCATCCTTCCCACCCCACACCCCCCGGTCATCGCTGACCCAGGGCCTCCTGGACTCTGAACGCACTCGCCGTTCGCCTCTGCCTACCCACACCCTCTTCCTTCTTACACACATATTCTCTTTGCGTCCGTCATTCTTTTCCAGCTTTAGTCGCATATGCCATCATTGTCGCAGAAAAGAGTCCTGCGAGGTGGCCCATTGTCCCTCGTGTCTTTTTTTTGCGATTCCCCGTCTGGCTGGCCCTAAATCTGGTGGCTTTCTGTCGTGGAACCATTCATTATTTCCCACCTTTCTTTGGCTAACTCGTCTTTAAAGCCCAAGATCTCCAAGACCACCCATTTCCAGTCCTCTTTCCATGAACACTAGCTTGGCTTACGACCCTTCGAGCCCAAGCCCTCGCACCACTACTTTTCCTCCACAATACACACCACCACCAATCCCAGGGAACCAGGCGCCCGACCTCAACACAGCGTCTTTACAACCTAACTCGACAACTTTCTACAGCGACTCTTCCGATTCAGGATCCCCAGAACCCAGGAGTCCCAGGTTCGTCTTTGACAATGAATGCTTTTGAAACTTGGCATTTTTGGAATCCAAACCGCCGTGTCGCATCCACACTAACACGTGCTCTTCGTAGGAACATTCCTCCAAGTATTCCGAATGAATCGCGAACCGTTTCTGATCCGATAAACTTGAAGCCTTCTGAAGGCTCATTTTCGACTCCTCGACCGGCCATGGCTGGTCCGGTAGCTGCGGCGCAGGCTGAGTCCTGTAGACTCCCTCCTCGCAACTCGTCAATTGATTCGGCCATTTCTGCCATCTCTACCAAGTCGTCAGGGATCAATGGCTCCCACGAGATGCAAAATGGTGTTGCAGACGTTGCCCACCTCATTAAGACGGCAGGAAGCCCCGAGGCCGTGATTCAGTATCTTCTCAAGGAAAAGCATTCTCAATCGCAGCAAAATGCACAGCTCTGGCGTTTGGTGGATAAGCAAAGAGCTATGATCCTAGGATTGAACAAGGATCTTGAGAGGGCTCTCCAGGACAAAGAGAGGTATAGAAAGAAACTGCAGGAAGTTGTTTCGGCACCACCAGCGGCGCACACCGCGAAATCAAAAACTAAGGCTGTGCTTGCACCTACAGCTCAGATTATTCCCTTAGCGGAAATCGAGCGAGCCAAGCATGAAGCCGCCCCAGACTCACCAATCCTCGAATCTGACAGCCCAAAGGACGATGTGAACCTGGCACCTTATCCAATCACGCCCCCTGCCGACCAACCCAACAACTCCCCCTCAGCAGTTGGCGAGGTTCTCAACCCAACGCGGTCCATGCCAAAACCTCAAGATCACGCTTTGGACAAGTTTGATCACGAGGCAGAGGACAGGGCTGCCGACCAGGCACGCAAAGATAGAGCAGAGCGCCAGCTAAGGGAGATTCCGTACAACGTCTCCCTACCGCCTTCGCGCAGTTTGCCCAGCGAGCCACCAAAAATGCCGCCTCCGAAACCCCCAACCAACCTGGTCCCAACCGTTGCTATAGTTGAAGCAACACCGCAGCCGGACGAAGGACTGGCGCAGTTTCCCTCACCACCGCCTCGAAAACCCCCTCCGGCGCCTCTGCAGCTGAACAAGGATAGAACTGGGCCGCTCGCTACCCCACCTGAAGACGAAGACAGCGACTCGGACTTTGATGATATTCTGTCGGTTGATGAGCCCACTGAGGAGGAGAAGCGCGGACGTCGTAGAACCCGGGAAGAGGACGATCGGGAACGCGAAATCATTGCCATCAAAGAGGCGGCGGCGCGCAGCGCCTCGAAGAAGAGCAAATCAAGTCAGCCTGCTTCTCCAAGGGAAGACACTGCTCCTGCTCCTATGCCTATCCCACCAAGGCCAGAAATTGGAACCGCTTCGCTTGGAGAGATGCTCTCCGGCCAGAAACCCCGAGAAATCCTAGTGCCAATGTTAAGCCCAGGATTACCTGCAAGCCCTCGACCATTCAATCTGAAGGCGCCAATAAATTCTCCTCCCCTCTCTCCAAGGAAAGGTGCCGGGTTTTCTGCAGGTCCTCTGTCACCACGTCCGCCTCGCCAGCCGATCCCTCTACCACCAAACACGCCCTTGGCAACGCCTGCTGTGGCGATCGCTGTTGAGGGCCCATCGTCACCAAGGGTCCAAGCCACTAGCCGGATGCCAGTTGTCGGGAATGCTGAAAACCCTGCCAATAGGTCCAATGTTGGACGGACTCAGATCTACACTGGTCTTGTAACTGAGGAATACCCCGAGTTACTCCTCCCACCCAACGCGTTGCCTTCCATCGAGGTCAAGGTCGCATCCTCGCGCATGAAGCCATCCCGTGCGAGCATATTGTCCCTCACCCAATTAGAAGACGATCCCGTATTTACACTGGCTATCATCTCCCGTTCTGACAATGGCGAGCTGTGGCGAGTTGAAAAAGACTCGGCCTCGCTAGCAAAGCTTGACCAGCGCCTGAAGCAGTTTGCTTCCTTTACAGCCAAGCCTCCGGAGCGTTCTCTCTTCAACGGACATGCGCCTGCAAAGCTCGATGCCCGTAGAGCTATTTTGGAGTTTTACCTGGATGAAATGCTTAATACGCCTTTTGATAACAACACAGCTCTTGAAGTGTGCAAATACCTTTCGACGAATGTTCTTCCACCAAATTCCGACGATTCGGGCTCACTTGGAGACAAGAACTCTGACCACAATCAGACCAGGACCGGTCCTGATGGCCGCCCTATACGAAACGGCTACTTGACAAAACGAGGCAAGAATTTCGGTGGCTGGAAGGCTCGATTCTTTGTTCTTGATGGACCTATGCTGAAATACTATGAGACTCCGGGAGGTGCTCACTTGGGAACGATTAAGCTCCAGAATGCACAGATTGGCAAACAGTCCCAGAGCAGCGATAACCATTCTCCAACCCGTGGGGCAAACAGTGAGGAGTTGGACAACCAGTACCGCCACGCTTTCCTCATCTTGGAGCCCAAGAAGAAGGATTCGAGCAGCCACGTAAAACATGTCCTTTGTGCCGAGAGTGACAGGGAGCGTGATCATTGGGTGGAAGCTCTATTGCAGTGGATTGATTATCGTGATCCAGATGATGCTGACGCGCCTAATCCCAAGTCCAGCACCCCCCATGATCGACAGTCATCAGTGACACAGGAACGCCCATCAACGGCGAAGGCCAAAAAGAGTATCAGCAAGTCCAACCACCACCCATCGGACTCAGACACTCTGATTGGCATGAGATACGATGCGACGCAAGCTGGCGAAGCTCCACAGGTTACCAACGTGCGCCCAAAAACCTCTGGTGGCATCCCTGACCATACTCATGGATTTGAGGGTCTTTCAGCACAAGCAGCCAAGCTCATCTCTGGACCCAAGGATCCTCAAGTCATTTCCGACATATCTGCATGGGGAAACAGGCCTGGACTTCCACTCCCAACTGCCGAAGAAAAGAAGGCAAGAAAACGCAGCTTTTTCGGATTTGGACCCAAGACGCGGTCGTCTTCTGATGGACAAGACTCTCTCTTTGGAGGCAGCGAAACAGGCTCAAATTCGACACCACCTCAAAATGGTTATCATGGCCCAGTTCGACAGGCATTTGGAGTTCCGCTCGGTGAAGCAGTTCGTTACTGCCCCCCTACTGATGTGAACGTGCCTCTTCCCGCTGTTGTCTACCGTTGCATTCAGTATCTTGATGCAAAGCATGCCATCTTGGAGGAGGGCATCTTCCGATTGAGCGGCTCTAATCTCGTCATCAAACAGCTTCGAGAAAGGTTCAACACTGAAGGAGACATTAATCTGATAACTGATCCTCAGTATTACGATATCCACGCCGTTGCTGGACTTTTGAAGCTGTATCTGCGTGAATTGCCAACGACGATACTGACTCGAGATTTGCATCTGGAATTTTTGGCTAGTACGGAGATAACTGATCTTCCTGAGAAGATTGCTGCTCTTGGCGAGCTCGTTATTAGACTCCCTCAAGCGAACGCAACCTTGCTCAAATATCTAATTGGTTTCCTCATCAAGATTATCAATAATGCGGACGTCAATAAGATGACGATTCGGAATGTGGGTATTGTCTTCTCGCCAACGCTCAATATTCCTGCCCCCGTCTTTGCAATGTTTCTTCAGAACTATGAGGGCATTTTTGGAGTTGATCCAGAGGTTTATGAACTACCATCTCCAGTTTCTGAACCTGATCTGGCCCGTTTCACAGACGCGCCGCCCCGATTTGATCTCCCTGTCCGCCCGTCGACATCAGGTGGCGGATCACCACATGGTCACTTGCGCAAAGACCCTGCTCGCGATATGAGGTCAACCCCCACGCCTCCGCTGATAGGGAACGCGAATGCCCGATCTTCACCTACACCGGGGATCCGACCAGCATACGAACCTAGCTACGGCGAGCAATCCAACGCGGGCCAAGCTGGAAGACCTGCCTATGATGGTGGTTACGGTGGTTATGACGCCCAAAGCCTCCATCCCCAAGGCGCTGGGTACGAACAGTCTTACACTCCGAACCGGCGCCGTGAAAGCGCCATCTTTATGGGTGGCTTGATGGGTCCGCAGCATCAGGGATCTAAAAGTCGTCTACGTGAAGAGACTCGATTTTAATTGTACATGAAACGACCGGTCGTTTATTTTCTGTCATTTACAACATACCCACTCGTTTCGACAGCGATGATACCATTTATAGCGTCTATTTTTCTTTTAATTTCAACAACATCCTGGTTCAGTTCACGAAGTTGAAACGGAGTTGTCATTTTATCTGGCGAGAAATTGTGATTTTGGGAGGAGGAGGAGATGTATTGAAAGACCATGGTCGGGGATTTCCAGGTACCCGACGACTGTGTGTTCTAGAGAGTAGGGGTTGTGAGTTGGTGAATGTACGAACAGCATGGCTCAGGATGCACATGAGTTTTTTTGGAGCCTTAAGTGGCCTGGGAGGCTTTGTAATTTTCGTCCGTCTACAGCAACGGTTGGGAATACTCCTGGTTTAGCATGGCGTTAACGGGTTGTTTGCACACATCGGGCCTCTTAGCCAGCTGCGAGGATGATGGATGAGACATGGGTATCTTCTCGAATCAAACGCATTTGTACGTAGTTTTGGACATGCATTTGGATATTATGTACTCCACAGACTGGGAAATGAAATACATGTCACATCCAAAGCCGGGTGCCTTCTCGTACTTTTTTTTCTGTGTTGTTGTCGTAGTCGACTTGAACTGCAAAACTGGGCTTCCCGAAAACATCGGTTTGTGATTAAAAGGAAGAAAATGGATAAGAAACGATGGGAAAAGGATAAAGGGAACACAATCCTTCAAGGATTGTACTGTAGACGCACCAGCTCTTGGTCTTTCAACTGACATGATCATACCCGCCGTCCACCATCCTTCTACAAGTCACGTGCGAAAATGACGGAGCGATCGGATGACGTAGCCCCGACAGCCGCTTAGCCACAGGCCCTGTTTTCAGAAATTGGTGCATCGCCGTCGGACACTCGGCGTCAGACATCGCCGTCCTCCACAGACAAATCTTAATCAACCGGCGCTCAACTCGCACAACTCCGATGGAGCTTGACCCTCGACTCGCTGCGAGCAGCGGCGATCGATCATTTACGGCTAATGCTGCAGCTTCCCGGAACCCGTCCCCCTCGATCCACCGATCATCTGGCAACGGGAACAACCTCATGCCACCCTCTGGTGCTGAGAGCGACGGCGCCGAGACTCCCGACGCGCCCGATCATGGTCTTAGCGCCGACCAGCACCGCGATACTGATGCCGATGGTGGAGATCTAAAACGACCCAGAGCTTGCGAAGCCTGTCGCGGGCTCAAAGTTCGATGCGAGCCAGATCCAAACGATGAGGGACCATGTAAGCGATGCCGGAAGGCCGGCCGGAACTGCGTGGTGACAGTTCCCACGCGCAAGCGCCAGAAAAAGACGGATAGCAGAGTTGCAGAGCTGGAAAAGAAAATTGATGCTTTGACTGCAAGTCTGCAGGCGAAAGGTGCCCCTTTGGGCGTAGGGGGACATGTTTCTGCCGGATCGCCAGGCATGGCGCATCGACCGGGTTTTGAACAGACGCCTTCATCCTCGATTGCCATGGCCTGGAAAGAATTATCGAGAAACGGCCAAGCTATGACAGGACCGAATTGGGGTAACATGGGTTCATCGCAGATGCTCAGTCCCGCAACAATGAGAGACCATGGCGAACGAGGTCAAAGCCCAGCAAGTGGCTCATCGACTGCTGCCTCTGGGCAAAAGAGAAAGTTTGAAGGAGCAGATGGCAGCCGGAATCGATTTGAAGATGCGATTGGCGAGCCAACATATCCGTCCTCGTTTTTCTCCAAGCTATACCAGGGCGATATTATTGACCGCGGGCTTATTAATATGGAAAGGGCAGAGGAGCTATTTGCGCGATACAACCATCATATGATCAATCATCTCCCTGCCGTTGTGTTCCCGCCAAGCTTCACTGTTGCCGAGCTGCGCAAGACGAAACCGACATTGTTTCTGTCAGTAATGGCGGCGGCAGCCTCTGAGTCCCCTTCGCTACAGAAAGCTCTTCAGAAGGAACTCATGCATATCTTCGCCGACAAGGTGATGCTCACAGGAGAGAAAACAGTGGAACTCATTCAGGCGTTACATGTAGCAGTCATCTGGTACTGGCCACCGGAGCACTTTGAAGAGCTCAAGTTCTACCAGCTTGTGCACGTAGCTGCCGTCATGGCCATTGACATTGGCCTAGGCCAGAGAGTTCCCCAGCGCCGTGGGAAGTTGTTGATGGATAGTTGGAAAGTTCACCCAAGCCGCCGGCCCGTGCCGCCGGACCCCACTAGCATCGAGAATCGAAGGGCGTGGTTGACGTGCTACTTCCTGAGTGCCAACACATCAATGGCTCTTCGCCGGCCGAATTTGATCCGCTGGACTCCCTTTATGGCCGATTGTGTCAAGATACTTGAAACCTCTCCTGATGCCGCCCCGACGGATGCCTATTTCTGCCATCTGGTCTGGACTCATCGTCTGGCCGAGGAAGTGGGCATCCAGTTTTCACACGATGACCAGAGCGTCACGATTAATATTAATGATGCGAGAACCCAGTATGCCCTCAGAGGTCTGGAACGTGACTTGGACAAATATAGCGCCTCTATACCGCCTGATCTAATGCTACGTAAGTGTCCACGAAACCTTTCCCCTTGCCATGACGGTGGGCTAACAGTGTCGTATTAGCAACGCTCAAGATGAGCTTCCACGTACTCAGCCTTTACATGCATGAGATGGCTCTCCACTCTCCAGAAGCCGATCAGGGGCGACCTGGATTTTCAACAGAAAACCTACGTGACGGCCTCATAAGCTCTGAACCCCTTTCAGCTGGCCACATCAGTGCTCTCGCGGCATCCCTGGCAGCCATCAAAGGTCTCCTGAACACATTCCTCAGCATGGAGGTGGCTACCGTGCGCTGCCTCCCTGTTTTCAACTTCGTGCGGGTAGCGTACGGTGTGGTGATGCTTATCAAGCTTTACTTTTCAGCGTCCTCAAATGGCTCAGAACTCGGCCGCGTCATCGACAAGGACGACATGCGTGTCACCGAGTATCTGGATAGCCTGCTCGACAAATTTCGCGCCACAGCCGCCGACGACTGCTCTCGACCGGCATCCAAGTTCCTCGTGGTCCTGGTCATGTTGCGCAGCTGGTTTTACAAGCAGTTCAAGAACGAGACCAAGGACGCCGCCGCGCCCTCGCAGGCTCCCACACCTGCTCCAAGCAACACGCCATCGCAGCCACCAATGCGCGCAGGCAGCGTCAACACGCCTCTGCAACTCCTCTCAGAGGTTGCCACAGGCAGTAGCGCCGGCGCCGGTAGTGGCAACTCGGGTCCTGGTGGTGACACCCCGGGCCATCTCGCATCCTTTGAACGTTGGACCGGCATCCGCCAACCTCCACAACCCTTCTTCCACGATAATGCACCCACCGGCGACGCCACCCCCTCCTCGGCGCCAATAGGCACGCCATCTACTGTGCCACCTCAGCAGTCACTCCCTCCCAATGTAGACCCGGGCAGCGCGGGTCTCATTGCTGCCATGGCCCCGAGCCTCGCGCCGCTTGTCCCTGGCGTCAACATCCAGGACGCTAGCTTTTCGTCCGATGTCAACAATGGCCTGACTGCCGGTTTCGACCTCGAGGGCATGGGTCTCGGCGCAGACACCCAGTACATGTACGAAGATGGTGTGCGCATGCTCCTTGACGAACCTTGGTTCAGTGACATGTTTGGCCAGTTGCCGGGCCCTGGAAATGTCTTCAATTTCTAAAAAAAAAAAAAAAAACATACACTACCCTTGCAAATCTCTCCCACCTCCTTCTCCCCATACTCTGTACATCTCCCTCCTCCTCCTCCTCCTCCGTTTCTCATCGCTTGGTTCGTGTATTTATTCAAATTGTGGCCTACAGCGCTGCGCCTGTGTTTAACGTACTCTTCCTCGCACGTCCTGTTCTCGACCCCCTCTCCCCCTCCCCCTTTACCTTCCCACTCTAAACTAGTTTCTGCTGCTGGAAACTTCAACCAACTGGGGCTCTTTAGCCTAGCGGTGTGGGCTAGTTAGCACGTGGGGACATCTCCGTCTCTTGTTGCTTTGCGGTGTGTTGGGCCGAGGATCGTTGTGGTTTACACGTGTGAGAACAGCGCTCTGGAATGATCGGATGTTTTGAATCCTGCTTTACTTTTTCTCATTTTTTTTTTCGTAATTTTGTTTGTTGAAGCAGTCTCTCTCATTGATTAGCGGGCTTGCAACATGGCTTTGACCATTCGATTTATGATACCAGTTTATTCCTTTTTTGGGCTTCTCCGCCGTAACGGCCGAGCTTTGATTGGGCAGGATACAAGAGCATTGTTACTTTAGGGACTTCAGATTTCAGTACATAGCAAGAGACCATTTTCATTCTGACGTGGATCTAAGACTCATTTCAATCCCTTGCTGCTTCCTTAGTATACCTACTGCCCTATTCAACTGACAAGAGTTGTTCAGATCGACATCTCAGGCAATATAGGCACCCGTAGCCACCTTCGCACTAGTGTGAAGTTTTTCACTTTGCTCCTCATCCCATACCGTCATGTGCTTGTCAAACACATGCATACAAAACCATATACGCCAGCATATCCGGGCCATTTGAAGACAAAAACTCCCCGTTCCCGCTTGTTCTTGTTCGTTTGCTAGGTCATTAAAGACAACCTGCTCCAATTCCCCCTCCAGTGTTTGCAGGTAACTTAACTCGAGCGCCCTGTAGAATCCATTCTTCCATGCTTAATCCTTTGCGCCAGCCTCTTTGAGGCAACTCATTTCATTTCTGTTTTTGCCATGACCATCATGGGATGCCACCAACAAGCCCTGATTGAAAATAGGGTTCCAGAACCAAATCCAAACTGCAACTCAAAGCTCAGGTTGCAGGCAGAAAGAAAAGAAAAGAGGAAATGACATAAAGTGACGTTCTTGGTCGACATTGCCAACACATAATAAATTGTAGCAGATGTTCAGATGGAAAACCAGATTTTTTTTTGGAATAAGATGAACCCAAAAGGACTCAAATTGGTGGGTGGGAATTATAATTGGAGAGAGGTAGTGTAATCATCGGTTCGTTGCGATATTCGTCATTATCGTGATCATCAAAATATGAATGTGTGGCATTGCTTAGTCCATGTAGAAGTCTCCTTTCAGAATTCTCTCCTGGAAAGCATCGGGCCTCGGACGCTCTTGCTTGGGTTTCACGGTGGGCGCCTGCACAGGAGGTGGAGGCATGTCAGAAACTGACTTGGCACGCTCGTGGATGGAGTTGCCGCGAGGAGGGGAGCCAGAGGCAAAAGAGAAGGAGGGGCGAGCCCCAGTGACGGAGCTCTCGGCGCGAGACCTAAGCTGCTCGGACCAGTTGAAGCCATGCTGGTCTGGGCGAGGAGAATAATTGTCAGAAGGGGCTCTTGGATAATTGGTGTAGCTTGCCTGTGGGAGAGGAGTGGGGAGGGCAGAACTGCCACGGCGCCCAGTATTCGACCAAGCGACCGAGAAACTGGACCCTCGCGAAGATTTCTGTCCGCTTTGCAGAGAGTAATTGGGTGGAGGGGAGGTTGGGTTATTACCGGTTCCGGGGCTGCCGCCAGGGCGGGCGGTTCGCATGGAAGTGCCACCAAAGCTCATTCGCCTGGCAAAGGGCGTAGTAGGAACGGTTCTGGGGCCAAATTCATCGTCCTCAATGACATTCTCATCGATGGAATCAGAGTTGTTGGAATTGGTCGAGAGACTACCCCGACGAATATTGTATGGCTGGGCACTGGTAGGGCCAGCGCCAGAGAGACCCAGTGTGTTGACGGAGAGACGCCGTCGGTTGGGATCAAGGGGATTGTTGGATTGGGGTGGAAAGCTAGAGCCGTTGGGGGCTGAGTTTCCCCTCTGGAAGAGGTTTGTAAGGGCAGCTTGGGTGATGGAGCCTCGTCGATTACGTGTGTACATTTCGGGATTGATGGGTGCGTTTTCAGTAGACATGGTGGATGAAGGATTTGACTGCCGTGGGCAGTGCCGATAGATATAGTTTGTGGTGACGCTGCGGTCTGCCGATACGATGAGGATAGTGGTGCGAGAATGGTTCGACTGATGCAGATCTGATGCAACGCGTGGGTTTGGGAGGGTAACAGTGTTGAGAGATAGTGGGCTGATTGCGTGATGGAAATATGACAGATAAAAGGTCTTATAAGTGAGTAGTTGCGGTGGGAGGGAATGTGCAAGGAGGATGAAGGTAGGCGAAAGAGGAAAAAGAAAATAGGTTCTAGGAGGCGGGAGGGGTCTTGATAAAGAGAAGTACAAGGTGAAGGTGCGCTGATCAACTTAAAAAAGGAGTGGACGTGCTGGTCAGTGATGGGTGATCACCGTTACCGCTTTTGGACAAAGGCGGATGTTGGGGAGGGGATGGAAGGGGGGGTTTGGGCGGCGAGTATGGCGCATGCGAAGAAGGTCAAGAGTCAGAGGCTTCTTTTGACTCTTGGACTGGCGGGGAAGAGAGAGGAAGCGAGAAGGCCGGGAAGCTACAAGAGGCAGCACGGAGATTAGGGCCGAACGATGAGTTGCTGGGCGGCGCTGGGGCTGGCGGCGTAGGCGGAGTAGGCGGAGCACGGCAGCGGTGCTGTAGTGCAAACGTGGGTTATAGTGGAGCGCTGTCGAGGCACCCTCGAACAGGTATGCGGGAGATGGGGCGCGCGATGGAGGGGGTTTCGAAGTTGGGGACGATTCGCGGGGAGCCGAGGTGACGTCGAGTGTGGAACGCTGCCGCGGCGCGATCGGGTAGCCAGTGCTTGGTTGGCTTGGGCTACTGGTGTGTGGAGCTGTGAAAGGTACGCAGCTATGGAGGTAGGGTTGCTCCAGGGTTCAAGGTTGGTGAGCGAAACCACGCCCAGTACGCTGTGCTTGGTGTTGGAGTGCTGACTCCGAGGGGTTGCTAGTGGCTAGACAGGTTTGTGGTGGCCTTTATTTTTGGCAGGATATTGCCGTGTTATGAGCCTGGGTTGTCCGGCTTGTTCGTTTGATGTGCGGCGCGGTAGATAGAGGGTGGGCTGAGACAGTCGGTTGCGACACCGAGGGTTTGTATACCGTTCCTTGTTTTTCCTGGTGGGCTGACTGAAATTATTGTATGTTTGGCCTATGCTTTGTCTTTGTTTTTGGTCTGATGCGCCGAGATCAAAGGGGAGCAGGATTGAGGAAGATGCGCAAAACGACAACCAACCTAAAAGAAGAAGGATGAGCAATGGGATGATGTATATATGGAGACAAGGAGCCAGGGAGAGGCAGAGGAAAGAAGCGCGAGAGCGGGTAGGCACAGCCGGCAGTCGACTAAGACCGTAGCTCACGGTGCAGTCACGTCGAAATTGGGCAACGAAGCAGAAGAGGAAGGTTCGGTACGAGCACGGTGAGGATGAAGAGGAAGGAGCATGTGGCCTCATGTGTGCCTCACCCACTCCTTACCCGTCTTGTCCGGACTACGTGGTGGTGTAATACCGGGCTGCATTCAATGCAACCCTTCCAACCGTTGCCCAAGCTTCAAAGGGGATGTTAGACCCGGCGAGGCCAGGCGAGGCGAGGAGAGAAGGGGAAAGATTTGGGAATGCGGATGGTCAGGTGTGCCAGGAGTGCCAGCATGCCAAAGAAGCTGCGTCGGCATCTGGGATACAGAATTCACATCACAGTCAACTCGGTCAAACTCTCACACCAGCGAGCATACGAAGTCTTGCGGCCGCCATTTCCATTCCGGGGTTCTTATCACAAGTCTCTCTCACTCTCTTCTTCCTTCCTTTTTTCTCTCTTTTTTTTTTTTTTTCTCACTGTCTATTCTGGAAAAGTGCCCTGCTTATATAATTTGGATCTAATTGAACACAGTTGCTGCTGTCCTTACCGCTTCTCTGTCACATACATGAGTCTGCGGCATGGCACGGTATGAGTGGCCCTGTCAGCTCGCACTACTGTACGTGGAACGGCCTTTGGATGAGCAGTGCATATGGAAGCGCACCAAAAAAGCATATCGACACGAAGGGGCGCGCTATCCACCACCCAATTTCAATGGGCACATCCAACTGCTACTATTCTGTCTGCAGCTTGCTCTGCACATGGCGCGGACGCGACGGCGAGCTTGCACCACGCGGCTCCCCTCCCCCACCATTTAGGCAGCGCTAGCAGGGCCCCCGAATGCGGAGCACGTCCAGGGTCGCCATCCAACACCTAGCAAATCACAAACGTGGCCACTGCGGGAAGCCTAAGTCTGGATCCTGGATGTCTGGAAAGAGTGCACTGACCACCACCTTCAAATGGTCACCGACGTCACCTCCACCTTGTGCGCTTCCGTCTCGAGCAAAGCCCACACACACACACACACTTGCTCATGCTTGCTTGCTTGCTTGCTTGCTTGCTTGCCCTTCCACACACCTTTGCACACCTTCTTCACACACGCACAACCACCAACCTCCGGAGTATCATGGATGTGAGAGAACAGACAAGCGAACTTGCTTTTTGCGGGGTAACCGCCTAAGAGCCTCCACCACAACACCATCGTCATCCCATTCCCCACGAATGAATGGCCATCATAGAGACGGTCCCGGCCGTCGCATTGCCCCTGCTAGCATCATTTTTTGCTTTACGCCGTCAACATCATATCACCTCCTAGATATCAACCGAGTTACCCCTTGAATACTGATCGGCGACTGTCTCCACGACGCGTATTCCATCGTCAGGGCACAGGGGTTTGGGTTGGGGTTTAGACTGAGGATCCATTCGTTCGCCAGGTCCTGTGTCAGATGAGTCGTCTTGCAGAACGCCATCCGTTATCTTGTCCAACCCCACTGTGGCAGAGGAGCTTTCGGATTGGAGCCAGCTCAACTTCGAGCGACTGAGACTAGGCGCGTGCTCCCCTCCGTTCTATCGTGCTCTTCTTCGAGTTCCCATCTAGCTTGACGCTCATCTTAGTCTGCTATGCATTTTGCTTTCTGGGGAAGCTTCGCCTCTAGCCTTTCCATACAATGACTGCCACATTGGCACTCGCAGGCACACCTTTTCTGTTAGTGTGCCTCAACCTGACATCAACTGATTTGATGTTCCGTCGCATCCAAACCAAAGATCACCATGGTTAACTCGACATGTTCCGCTCATACCGGTACCATGACTAGCTTTCTTAGGCATCGCATCCAAGTTGGATAGGAATCCCGCATCCTTGATCCTGGGCTTCCAATTCCTGAGTGAAACTGGAGATGATGACGACAAAAAAAGTCCCCCAACCACGCTACGGCCAACTAGGCTGCTTCCCAATCAATCAATTGCTTCCCTCCCCACCGCCACCCTCTATTAAGCTACTCCTCCATGCCTCCAGCAGCCGCAGCCCGATGTTTGACGCTTGATGCTTCTTCTGCGGCTTCCTTTCCGCCTTCTTCGACTATACTTTTGCTCTTTTCCCTTGTCCTGGACTAGTTTCAACTTTGAGGGCGCGCGTGCTCTGCAACGAACACCTACCCCTCTTGTGTCTTAGTTGCCACGCAGCTTTTTCTTGTGCCCTGTCCGTCGATTGTTGAGATGCAACGTACGATTAACCCAAGCGACTCTAAGGTTCCAATGGAGAATGCAAGCTTTGTGTTTGTTTTGCTACACACTGTGTCATCCCCATGCATACATTCCTCTCGCAATCTCAACAATTCTTTTGTTTCTCTCAATCTGCCCAACTCAGTTTCCTGGCAAATGATGGCATTCTTTTTTGTAATCGGGAGAAGTATTCCAAGTCGGCACCATCATGTCAAGCTCATGCGATTCTTCTTCCAATCATAAACGAAACTATTACCCCGCACGCACATGTTCCCGAGACCGGCACCCGGCACCCTCGGCCGGAGAGACGTGCTGGCGCCCTTGCCTGTTCTTGGGGGCCATGATCAATCCACACTTGCTGGCTAGGCTCGCTAGTGCTAGAGAGAAGTCGATGAAAGCGTAACGACCGACTGAGTAATAGTGGATTCTGTCGACTGTCAGAAAGTATTTAAAAACAGTATTATTTCACGTGTTCTTTATCTGCTTGTCTTTGCTAAGCTTATCTAGATTGGCCACATTCGGCTAGAATATGTCCCTGTCCCTGTCTCATCATTCTTCTTCTTCATTTCTTTTTTTGGCTTTGTTGAAACTCTTGTCTCAAGCGGACAGCAATTCGCACAGCCATCCATTAGGACTCCCACACCCTCTTGGTTTGATTTTATTACGTCGACAAACTCGCCTGCCCACACCAGAGGCACGCAGTAGGGCGCACAGGTCGCACAAACCACACACCATGCCAAAAATACCACCATCTCGCCATTTTTGTCTTTCGCTGGGCTTGCCATTGCCATCCCCCCTGATCTCTCATTCCTTCCCTTGTACTGCCGGGGGCCAGTCAGGTGCCATGGTTATCACATCCGCTATTGCATGCTCCCTCCTTAGCCGCTTATGAGGTGGTATGCATGCCTCATTCACCCGGAAACTAGGTCAAAATCGTCGCACCTCACCTCGCGCCGTGGCAAATGAACCCGCCGCCGGTATACATGTCCGTCATCAACCCCGGTCGATGCTATGGCGTCTGCTGGCTCCATTACCCACCCTCTCTGGCTTCATAATCTCAGCCCAACTCACTTGTTTGTTCACATCTCTAGACTCATCTCTCCCCCACCCATCTTTCGCAGATTGGCGAGCTTAGTGGCTTGTCCTTGCCTATCAGCGACCCACGGAAGTGCCATTCTCCTGCATTGGACGGGGGCTCGGGCGCGTACGTGCCACCTTGGCGGCCTTTGTGGGGAATGCGGTGAAAGCATGACACCCGCCTCAGCGCCTTGGCTGAGAGGGGTCTCTGGGGCCCTACTGCGGACGATCTGTGGTCTATAAGGTCTAGAACTCGGTGAGCCAGTCGCCGATCTGGCGTGTGTGTCCAGTGATTACTATCTTCAGACACTATCTACATGGACCACAGTATGTGTTGTTGAAGCGTCTACTCCCGCCGAGATCTCGGCGAGACCAGGACCGCCCTATTTCCTAATGATCCGTGGTCAACATGATGTCGGCATCGAAAGCAATCTTTGATCGAGGCTGCCGACAAAGTCGAATTCTCCACCTCCAACTTCTAGTTCGAGTCTCTTTTCCCCGTCTACCTCCCTAACTCCAAGTCACCGATGCGCCCTTATCTATCGCCAACTGTGCCTCACTAGTTCACCGACAAGTAAAACAACGACAAACTCATCACCATGCTACCGCGAAGCAGAAAGCTTATAGGTCATAGCTGCGCGGTCTCTCCAGCGTAAAGCTCACGTCACCGGTTGAAGCACCCCCCACGCAAGTCGCCGAGATGCTACCAGTCGGGCACTGGTCCCGCGCCGCCTGCACGCACCGCATCCATTGCTCTTTGGTGATGGTGATGGAAGCGCCCGCATCAAGCGCCCTAACAGTGAACAAGGCGGTTCCAGCCTCGCCCGATGTTTCCGTGGGTGCGCCTTCGCATCGGTCGACGGAGCCGGGCATACCACCGCAGATGCTCAGTTGCGCGACTGTTTCATCATGGATAATGATTTGCCTGCAGAGAGAAGAGCATGTGCCAGCGACTTGTTTGTCCATGCGCCATGTCCTTGATTATGGTTTTGCACTTCCAACCCTCCAGGGCTGAAAGGCAAGGTGGGGGGGAAGATGACATACTGGTTTGAGTCGATACATTCTGCCTTGACCAGGGCGCTATGATCAACTTCCATCTCGGACCTCGCCTGAAGAACCTCGTGGTGCTTAGCATGGCTGGGGATTCGGGGCATGAGCGGCACTCGATCCAGAATCTTGTAGCCCTGCGGCTCAGCCGCAACAACCGCCGCACCGGCGATGATGGATACCGTCTTAATGAAGTCCCTGATGGAGACCATTTTGGGAGGAGTGGAGAAGGGGGAGGGGGGGATGGATGGATTCAAGGCACAGATATGGGACTGTCAAGGCCGATTTCGATTTGATAGGATCCAGGGTGTCCGTTGTAAAGTGGCACAAAACGTAGGTGTGGCAAGATAAACAGGGTCGATCACAGATCGATGAAAATTGAAGCACAAAGAGGGGGCAGGGGGGTTGAAGCAGACAGACAGACACCGCTAGCAGTGAAGTTGAAAGAATGTTGAAGAGAACGCGCCGAGCAAGAGACGAAGGGGAAAAGGAGAAGATAAAAAAGACGAGTCGTCGGCACTCAACCAAGGCTCGAACGCTCGCTCGTGGCCTGCGCGGTACAGCCCCTGCGTCGGGACCATGGCGATTGCGGCTCCTTTCCTGGGTGGGCAAGGCCTCCTTACTTTTTCCTCCAGGCCCTCAGCCAATGTGCATCTAGACCTTTGGCGGAACCACCAACGTGCTCTTCGTATTCAGAGGGTGGTTGGATTTGCGGAATGGCGCTGACGACGGCGCTAGGGCGCAACAGTCAAACGAGCGTTGGTGCCGCCTTGTTAAAACACGAGCCAAGCTGGGGGCTGGCTGTACTGAACTTGCCCCTGGGTCGTGCATGAGTTAGTGGCGATTTGAGGCGCCGCAACATGGCTTCAACCCCCAGAGTTTCTGACGTTGATTGCTGATCGGCGTCAAGCATGGGTTGTTTTTTGGTTCTAATTGTCTGCGTCGCATTAACCCATCATCGCTAATCTTGATAATCGTAGTGTACAATGCCCAACAGTAATCTCTTGTCGACAGCCTGAAATTGTAACCGCAGCTAACACGACATTCATGATCCTAGACAGCATTGTCTCGCCTTCGTCCACAAAGTCCACAAACCCCGCAGTCGTCCGCATTGCGATACGTCGTGTTCCTGCATGTGTCGCTTTGGCACCGCCAAGATCTGGGGTTTGCGGAAGTGTCCAAGACGTTGGCGCACATGGCGCAGGTGACTGAAAGCCCAGGGTTGGAAAACGAACACATCGAGCATGAGGTGCTTTTGTTCCCTGCGCTGGTCGTCGCGGGCTTGTCGTTGCTCAAAAGTGTTTTCGAGGACCCAGTTCGAGAAGTATGTGTAGCTTGTGGACGAGTCTTGTTGGTAGTCGCCAGTTTGGCAGGTACATCAATGCCCGATGGCCCATCCTCCGGTTCTGCCTTAATCCTTCGTGTTGGTCTCAGGATTGGTGCGTCTTCACCAGGCTCCGACTTGACCTTTTCTTGTTCTCGAATGTGTCCCGAAGTCCCTATCCCTGACCCTGACCCTAATGCTGATGCTTCAAGAGGCTCCCTCTTGACCCTTCGAAACATGCCGTACAATTCTTCTAGCTCGTTCTTTGCCGATGGATCGCTAGAGTTCTCGTCCTCGCATACCTTGATCAGACCTCGGCCTTGTCTGTCCACCATCCGCGATCCGTCAACATCAACGGCATCCTTCGAATCGGGCCCGTCGTCCTCATACTCGCTCTCGCTCCCTGAATCTGTCTCTATATCTTCTTCCTTTGGGTTGACGGGCTCTTCTTTTTGCTTATCGAATCGAGCAAGCGCAGCTGCGGCACGTAGCTCTCGCCCTCTCGCGCTTCCAGCAACACGAGGTTTGCCTTGCACCTTTTTACCTCCTTCCAGCTTGACTTTGGTCTCCTCGTCGGCCCCGAGGGCCATGCCATTCTTTCCAAACTTTTTCAGAATTCTTCTCTCTTTTTGCTCTTGGTAAGAAAGAGCCGCCTTGGCTTTGCGCTTCCGCCTCCGTGACTTGTATGTACCACCACAAAGGTGTTCTGGTAGAACCTCGTCCGCAAGGACCGTATTCTTCTCCCACTCGCCTGTCCCTAAACTTGCGCCTCTTCCCCATAGGCCATCTCCCGTGTAACCCTTAGACCAAAGCGTGTGCATTTGTGCGGCATACGAGTTTCTCACGGCCCAAAAGGCTCGAGAGTGGTTCATCTGCTTGCAATGAGCCAGCTCATGCATCATGACCATCTGTACATAATCAAATGGGAGCCATCTCCCTGTACTGGGGGATTTTAGGACAAGCTGGACGACTTCGCCGGCGTTGAAATTGCGTCCAACAAATTCACGATTGGGCTCATACTCCTCCAGTGATGTGACATACAGGTGGTGTTCTCGCATAATAGGTCCTAAAGTAAAGGTTAGATATATATTAAGGGCCAGAACCGGGTATAAGAATTCTTACGACATTGTGCTGCTATTCTTTCAAGGAAGTCCTTAGCAATCTTCTCATCAGGTCCCTGAAGAGGCTTGATGAAGACGATATTGGGGTTTGGTTGCGACTTTTTCTCATTCAGCCGCTGATATCCAGCAACCATGGGCGGCATCGATAATAGCTTGTTTTGAGGCAACTATCGATAATAAAAACAAGGGGGAAAGACCAAAGGCATCAAGTAGCACAGCCTAGATACCGACTATTTTGACAACGGGGCACTTATGACGCAGCTGGGTTTATGTGGAGTCCTTGACGCGTAAAGTGAGACACAGACGCGGGATCATGTGACCCAATTAAGACTATTGCTAGTCTTGAAGATTATCAATCAACACCATCCCAAAAGTGACAAGGCCTGAAAGGAGAACAGGAAATAATAGACAAAGCATCCTTGTCAATTCTTCTAACATATGCAAATAAATTCTATACCATCTAACGCCGCCCTTCTATTTGAGAAAGGCCCAACCACATGTATCAAAACTCGCTAAATAGTTTGTGATCCCGAACGCCACCCATGCTCGCTATATTGTCCAAGCATACCGCACCATTGAAGTCAGGACGCCGTTTAATCATGTTGCCCCTCAACGTTTGCAATTGCACTCTGCAATGCACTAGTCAAATCCACATGGAACAAGGGCATGTCGAATCCATGAATGGCCGTTCCCTTTCGCATCAACTTCTCTCCCTCCTCTCCTGATGACATTCCAGCGTCGAGCTCATCTCTAGAGAGGCCACCAAGTGCCAATTCTTCGTCCTTGGTCCCATGTTCAGTCCTGCGTATATCCTTGGCAGCATCCTGCTCGGCGGCCGCCACGGCCGCAGCTGAGTGCTTGCCACCAATCTCTGCTACGCTAAAGATAGATTGCCACCTTCGCTGAGTCACACCATCACGCTGACCAGCCGGAACACCGAAGCCGGCAGATACCAGAGCTCTCTTCGTCCATCTGTTGTTGATGCAGGCGAAATGCCAATCCACGGCATTGGGAGTTGCGTACATGTCAAGCTGGTTCCGGATGTCGATCAGTCTTTGGATAGAGGTGATGTCAACGTTGTTAACAGAGCTAAAGTCCATGATGATAGCCTTGAGAGAGGGCTTGTTGTAATCTAGATCCGATGCTGCAGGTCTCTTAGAAGACTGTCGAGGTCCTGGATTGTTCCAGGGTCGGTCTCCAGGTCGCTCAAAGTTTTCAGCACTGGTTCGTCGAGTATGTGCTTGGACGAAATCCGACAGATAGTCCAATGCAAAATTGGCGTTGGGGTAGCTGAACCCTTCAGAGAAACGGTAAATGAAGATACCGGGGTACGGATGGTCAACTACCACCTCCGGGTTTGAACCATCTCCGTGATCAAGCGGCAGGAAAACATTTCGGGCAGAGCTATCCACATTGTCGAATGTTCCATACATGCCCACCACCTGACGGTGGTTATCTCCGATGACATGATCCCCAAGGACTGAGTGAACCCTAACTTTGCCCAGGAATCTACCCCTGGCCTTGAGGATTCTGTACATGAGAACAGCAGCTGAAAGGCAGACTGTTGCGTATAAACCGTCTTCTATCTGTGTAAAAACGCTGACGAAGACACCAATGAAGAAGATGAAAACTTCAATGGGCGAGACTCGCCAGAAATGGTATACAGTGTTTGGCGGTGTGACAAGGTCTCCAACTGCATGGATGATGACAGCAGCCAGGGTGGCTTTTGGGATATAGAAGAATACCGCCGTCAACAGATATGTAGCAATGAGGACGACAATACCAGTAACAATTCCAGCTGCAGGTGTGCGAACTCCTGCCTTGGACTGAATAGCTGTACGACTAAAGGAGCCGGTAGAAGGGTAGGCGCCGAAGAAAGGCCCGATAATATTGGTCATGCCGATGGCAACCATTTCTTGTGAGGGGTCGATGGTATAGTTGTTCACTCTGCCGAAGGATTTTGAAATGGCAATGTGCTCGACTAGCAAGACAATAACAGTAGCCGGAAGGTAGGAGCCGAATTTGGAGACGAGACTGGATGTCATTGTTGGAACACCGATGTGCCGAAAACCTAGGAGGAGCTCGTTAGTCAAGGCCAGATATATTCAACAAAGTGATCTTACCCTTTGGAATGGTTCCCAAAATCTCAAACATAGGGTCATCGCGCCGGGAACGATTGAGCAACCAACTGATAAGGGTATACAGCAAGATAACAAAGACAGTACGCATGGTGTTGGTGAAGAAGAGTATGCGTTTGTGTTTCGGGAAGCGGTCGGCCGAGGTCATCATAGCATAACGGATGATATACAGCAGAGCCAGAGCCGAGAGGCCCATGGCTGCATCAAGCTGTGTGTCAGGGAGGTGCTTGAGTGTGTTGATAAAAACCTTGTAAGGCGAGTCACGGCTTGAGAACCCAGACATTCCCATCAAAGACGGGAGCTGGCCAACGCAGATAGTGAGGGCAGAGCCTGTCATAAAGGCTGATAAAGATGTAATGGAGATGAGGTCGACAATCCAGCCGCATCGAAACAAACCAATAGCAAGGACGATGCATCCTGCAATGATGGATAGAGCCGACGCAATGACATAGGCAGGCATGTCCGGATCCTCGTTGCGAATGTCCTGAACGACGTTGCCAACAACCGTAGACAAAACGGCAACAGGCCCGATGGAGATGTCTTTGGATGTTCCAAATAACCAGTAGATCAGGACACCGATAAAGGACGAATAGAGGCCAAACTGAGGGTCCAAGTTAGCCAGGATGGCATAAGCCATACCCTGGGGGACAACAACGGCGCCGATGGTGATGCCAGCGACCAAATCACCAGCAAACCACTGGGCGTTGTAATGTGTGATCCATGTGAGAAACGGGAAGAGTGACTTGATGTAGGCGAGAACCTCCTCAGTCGAGGGGTACTGGTCATGGAGCCATTCAGAAGAAGTAGGTACATTCTCAACAAAGGAAGTGCTGGTATGTCCAGACATGACGGACTCTCCTCTCGTCACTTCGTCGTGGTAGGTTGTGGGTTGGTCCTCGAGCTTGATGCCGAGGACCTTGGCCAGGCCATGGCCAGCCTTTGAGGCAAGGCCTGGCATTGTTAATGGGTGGCTGCTTCGCGGAGGGTTGCGTTACAGTGCGTGCCGATGCACCTAAGCTGGGCTGGGTAGTATTGTTGGTTGGTGCAAGGCACACTCAGTAAAGAGGCGTGCTGATTCGTTGTGGGCGGGGATAGTAAAGTAACGCGGCAGCCAAGACTTTTTGGTTTATACCACCACCACTACCACGCCGCGAAGGGGATGTATCATGTATTTGTTTGACAGGAAGCGGGGAGCTCGGGGAGCTCGGGGAGACGAGAGAAAAAGAAACAGTGGAGGGTGGAGGGAAAGACGGTCAGGGCCTGAGAATCGCGATAGGATCTCCCACGCGGTTGGATCACCAGGTGATGGGACTTGTATGCTGACTCGAGGACTCCGTGTCTCGGAAGTCGGCCACAGGAAATAGTCTTCTTTAACGGCTGTGAAAGCGTGGGATGCTGGCGAATGGGGCGGCAGCCTGGGGATCACCGTATGTCTCGTGGCCAGGGCGGGTGGATGACGAATATCGTGGATTGAAAGACGACATTCCACGACTCAGCGAGGAGCAGCAACACACAACAATATGGCAACCACGAGAATACAGGGACAAAGTAAATAACGAGGAGAGAAGAGGGATACAGATAATAGCACCGTCTGCTTTTTTTTTTCCTCCCTCCCCTCGGTATTAGGAGCAGACGGACGAGTACGCGTAAACGCCATGGGAATGACGCTGGGCGGTCCATTATTTAGCAACCCCCCCTAGTAACCACCTACGACCAGCTTACAATTAGGCCCGGGATATCGCGCTGGCATGGCAGGATCATCGGGTATCGGAGTGGGCACTAGATGGCAAAACGGGCCGTCGGCGTGGGTAAAAAGACCTCAGGGGAGAGCCATATATTTGTCAAGGAGGGTATTCCACCATGGCCATGACGAAGTTGGGAGCACAATGTGGGCGTCCTGGATGACCAAACTTGGAGAGGCCAGTGCTAAATCGGTTGCAAGTGAGAACTACTCACTAACATGACCCGATGGTGCAATAGCCGCCTTGCCTCTTTGGGAATAGTGGCCTCCGTTTCGAGTGGCCCCAGCAGGTATCCTGCATGTCCGCTCGCCATGTTGATTACGTACTTTGCTTAATGATTGCAACTGAGGCGAGGACGCAGGAAGGGTCTCGACAAGGGATTCATGGTGCCTGTATGGGATAGAGGAGCCAAGGTGGTGACGGTGACATACACACCATGGCTGTAGCCCCACGCATAAGGATCCTCGAATGAACAACAAGTCTATTCCTAAGGTTTCGGAGAGCCTGAGAAAAAGATGCGGCAATCTCGGGGAGTTAGGTCATCGCCCCCACGTCATTCCCGGACCCGTTATTGAGTGATGATTGAAGATTCTCCCTCACTGGAGAAAGAAATAATACATCATACACGGCCCACGGTGCAAGTTTTATCTTCCAACACAGCTGTGCGAAGTATATGTACGTGTATATAATAAAAATCCATTAAACGTATTTATAATAGCCAAGGAAGAAAAAAAAAGGCATTACTGATCTTTCCATTTACTTCTTTTGGTCACAGTCGTTATCGATTCTTGATTTCATTTTTGGATGGTGGGCCATCGTTTTTCAAGGCGTGTGGCTAGCTCTCCCCGACGGCCCTTTTTTCATATCCAACCCATGTCCCCGCTGATTCTGATACAAAGAGGCCCCGAAGGCATCCCGGGTCGTCGGCATTCGTCAGTACTCTACGCGGCTGCTTCGCTGTCTGTTCGTACTCGGCTGTTCGGTTGCATATGTGGCACAGGCAATTTATGCCACTGAGCACATTTACACGACCTCTTCCAAACCCAACCCTTGTTCACATTTCCTTCTCCTTTCTCTTCTGTTTCCCTTTTCACGATTGCTGGATTTGTTTGCCTGCTTCTCTCCGGGCTTTGGCCTTGCCCCAGTTTATCAGTCTTGGCCGGCTCCTCTCTGCCGACCCTCTCCAGCTCAAAGAAAGGCGGCGGCAGTTCGTTCGTCAGTCGCTTCTATCCCAATTCCAACCTAACAACCGTTGAGGCGTGGATTGGCCTGCTGAGCGTCTATTGTGCAAGGAATTATCATGGTATTATTTTTTTATGTATTCTCATGACTCAGTTACTAGGTTGCTTCGCCGACTCATCCCAACCTCCCGACTTCTATCCAAAGGCGTGTGCACCCGCATCACCTCAAGCTGAAAAGATCCAAGGCAATGGGGGAAGCAAATATTCAGCCCGTTCCATAAAGAAACCCCAAGTCTCCCTATTATTCAAATTTATTTTAATTGGTAAATTTCTGCAATTCGACAAATTTTCGCTTTTCCCTTAGGGCTGTATTGTCTCACTTTCCAGTGGTTGTCTCGGCACTGCAACGCGAAACCAACGCGCAGCGCCGAAGTGTCCCACCACCCGCTGCACCATCCAGCCTCACAATGTTCCAGCCTCCCCGCTAACGGGGTTTGGGGCGTCAAAACACCACCGCCAAAACACCAGCACATAACCAGCGACATGTTTACGCTTGTCCATACTCGCTCCAACTGCTCTGCACCACATTGATTCCATTTGCCCATTATTTCCCACTCTTTTCCCTCCACCAAACTGTGCTCCTCGTCAATGCCTCTCCCCTGCAACTGATCCACGACCTAAACCATGTCGGAGTCCTCGCCCTCCTCCAACCCTACCAGACCGGTGATCCCCGCGCTGCCACCTTCCATCAGTACACAGCTTCAAGCTCCTCCGTCGCCGCGCACTCATCGTGCTCTCCGCCGCCTCCAGTCCGCCCACAACCTCGGCGCCCGCGCCAACAACCCTCCTTCCCTCATCTCGCAGCAGCGACTCCGCGAGCAACAGCGCAATGTATCGCCCACTCGAGCCTCCCAAGGCACCTCCTCGTCTGCTCCCCCAGTCAACCGCTCGCCTCAGCGCGGCCGTGCAAATAGTGATGCTACGCCGCCGCTTATCCACCAGATGAATGTTGTCACTGCCAGCAAACGAGCCGGTGGCAAGAAGCCTGTCTTCTCTCATGGCCACCTGCCGCTCGAAAAGATCATCCGCGAAGGTCCAACCGACGGTGACTTTTTGGGAGCTCTGGAAAGTGCCCGATGGAAGGTTGTTGACGAAGGTGTCAAGAGCGCCGAGGACGGAATGGTAAGGACATAATCTATCTGTTGAGCCATGTCTTGAAACAGCTGTTAACATGCTATTCTCACAGTCGAATCTGAGAATCTACGTCTGGCTGATCCTACTCGACGCCCCCATACTCTCGACCGACGACTACCTCGCTCTCATTCATCGCGGCGCCTCCCCAGCCTACTCAAAGATTCGCAACGATACATTTCGTACCCTCACGACAGATCCTCTCTTCCGCCGTCGTGTCAGCGAGGCCAGCCTGATCCGTTTACTGAATGCCATTGCTTGGAGACTTCACGACGTCAGAGAGGAACAGCGTCAAAGTCGCCCGGGTAGCAGCCGTGCATCTCTCTCAGGACACTCTCACACCACAACCTCTTCCCCAGGTGCTCGAAGCCGAGCCCGTGCCCTGACCCTGACAACGGAAGGCTCGGACTCTGGCGCTGGCGGTGCTTCAGAATCTGGCACCTATGTCCAGGGCATGAACGTTCTCGCCGCCCCGTTCCTCTATGCAGCTCGAAGCGAGGCCGAGGCCTTCGTAGCCTTCTATTCCCTACTCACTCGCGAGTGTCCAGGGTACATTCGGGGTGCCATGGATGGTGTTCATCGCGGTCTCGCACTAGTTGATAAGGTCCTAGCTATCGTGGACCCGAAACTCAGCATGTACCTAACTGCCAAGGGGCTCTCAGCTGAGATCTACGCCTTTCCCTCGGTCTTGACTTTGTGTGCTTGCACACCACCTCTGCCCGAGGTTCTGCGCCTTTGGGATTTCTTGTTTGCATACGGGCCACACTTGAATATTGTGTGCATCGTTGCCCAACTAACCATCATGAGAAGTCAGATTCTCGAGTCTCCCAGGTATGCTAGAAATATGATCAACCTTGACCATTTGAATCGTGCTAACAAAAAACAACTAGCCCTAACAAGATCCTTCGGTCTTTCCCTCCTCTCAACGCGGATCTCATCAAGTCTGTCACAATTGGCATTATCAAGAAGATTCCTGACGACGTCTATGCTGAGATTGTGTCCCACGCTCTCTGATCTCCACTCGGGTGATCAGACAAAGGGCCCGCTGTATTTCAACCGTTGATCCAGAGTTTCGGAACCAACGCAACGCACCGCACCACAGACAGCAATATCCAGGCAGCCGGAAAAGGCACCACCCGCAGGGGGTCCCAGTCCAAGAGCCTCACGAACGGGTGGCGCACTGTGACCGCCACGTGAACCGGAGAATTTCCCTGGTCACGATGGAGAAGTGGGTGTGTCAATAACACTCTAGAAATGCATCGCATCTGCATCAGACCCGTCAGCTGTCATAGCGGGCCGATCCGGATGTCAATCAGGGCTCGTCCGGAAGGGTCGGATGCCCTGCGTTGATGCGATGCAGGGCTAGCATGGCCAGGCCAGCTAAACCAATCACACCCCAGGCAGTTCCTGGGCCTCAAGGGCTTATCAGAATGCCCACTGGCACACACAAGGCTTATAAGTTGTTTCTTCACAGTAATATCATTTAATTGGGCAGGGAGAAGGATTTTGGGGAATGGGATTTCCTATGGTATCATGTTTACGCCGTCACGCGCCCGAGAACAAATTCAAGTTCAAACCACAGAGTACTCGGATGAATTAATGAAGATATGAATGCTTTTGTTTAACTTTAACTTAACTATGTTTACGTTGGATATGTTCCATAATGCAACTGTAGGCCGTGCCTTCCATTGTCCGAATGTATGCTAATATGTACCATGAAGAACCATGCCAGTGCCAGCTGCGAGCCGGCTACTCCAAAGAAACGCCAAATTATGCTATCCTTCATACAAACGCCTTGTATCGAGATTTGTATCATCAACTGTCCATCACTATCTTCATGCTTTGTGACGTGATGCACTCTCTTCTCATTCATATGACCACTAGGCGAGGTCCCAGATCACGCCTGATCACAACCCTCGTATCTTCATTATAACCAACCACACTGAGTCATTCGTCGGGCAATGCGAAGTTGTTTCAATGTAAAGACTTGTTGGAAACGCGGTTGCATGGTCGACTTCAGTGGGTTGGTGGAGATGTGTGGACATGCTATGTGTTGTCTAGGTTCCGTAACTTATTTGGTCAAGCTAGCCTGTAGACGCCTTGCTGGTGAGATACCCCCGTGGGAACCAGCTTTGGATGTGGCTAGAAATACCACCAACTCGGGCGATTTTCCACAAGCAGCTGCTGACAGTAATAGGAAAGAAATTATTGCTTAAATATACCAAGCCGGACACAATTGAATGCCTCCAGAGCCAAATTTTGTTCAGTATGCGCATCGAATGATTCCTTAGTAGGCAGGGCAGCCACCCTCAGCACGGAGGAAGGCATTAGCAAAGAACGTCTCCATGGCTGTATAATGGAACAGGATGCCACCAAGCACAGCGGCATGCCAAAGGTTGTGGCTACCGCCAACGTAGTCAAAGACGCCTGGCCACCAACGCTCGGGGACCTTGCTAGCGTAAACGATGGCGCCGCCGAAATAGACCAGCATGGACTTGGAGATGGGCGAGTAGAAATCATAGACAAAGTCCGGTCCATGGGACCACCACAGCTGAACTATGGGCATGAAACCGGTCAACGCCAAGCCAACATAGAAAGCCACGCGTGCCCAAGCCATGTCGGCTCCGTTAAACCGAGGATGCCAAGGCAGAATGACGCCACCAAGACCGAGGAAGGCTGTCAAGCTCATGTATGTCCATCGGCTAACGGGATCACAGTAGAATGCTGTGTATTCCGTTGTCATGATTGATGCAGCGATGAGCAAAGAGATACCAGTATAATCCACGCACGCAAAGATGGAGATGGCATCAACATCTGCGACAGCGTTCATGGTATGCCAGATGGTCGAGCACACCAGGGTCAGACAGGCCGTCATGAAGAAGATGGCGGCAATGAAAACATCGGATTTCGAGCTCAGTGTAAAATTAGTGCTGCTGGGGTAGAACCAGAAGGCAATGGCCAGGACAACAACGAGGCCAATGGCGTGCGACCAGATGTTGACCAGTTCGTTGGATAAGTTGAAGGCCGATAAGACACACTCCAGTTTGGATTCTGTAAATCGGTATCCTTTGCGAATATGTGGGTTGTTCCTCCAGGGCATAGGTAGATCTTCGTAGCAGATGAGACGGGCTTCCTTGGCTTGTAAGATGGCCTGCTGGATATGCTCTTCCAGCGACAAAGCTGCGCGCATTGCTCGCTCGATTCCCTCGTTGGCCACACGTCGTCCCTCATCCATGAAGGCTTCGGCAGCGTTGGCAGCATTAGCGAAACCTTGCTCGCGCAGCTTGTAAGCGCGGGTTTCAAACTCGGTGAGCATCTCCTCGAGGAGTTCGACACCAACGCGGGCCTTCTCGTTGAGTGACTCGGCAGCCTCAAGGCCATCATGATATCTCGTCTCGAGGGTCTCGACCATGATATGCAATCGTCTTCGGCCAGCGCCAAGAACCTCCTCCGAGGCCTGGGAACATCGTGTGCGAACCGCTTGGAGAGTTGAAAAGGCGCGAGCTATGCTCGTGTCCTTGCTCAGGTCGGCATAACTCTCGATAAAATCAAGTCGGCGCTCGAGTTCGGAGAGGAACAGGTCGACTTTGAGCAAGAGGCTCTCTTCGCCATCCATGATGGACCCAACGATGGAGCGGCGCCGGGGAATAAAGAATGAGTGCCGTCGTTTGCGGGGCTGGTCAGCGGTGGCCCGGGGGTTAGATCCAGAGACTGTCGCAGTGGTTTCGTCGTCCTGAGACCGACAGGGACAGGTCCTGGTGATGGTGGTGGTTACGTCGGACATGATGGCGGACTCGGGGGTGGGACGAAGGCTCGCTCTGTTTAAGTCGCTGCGGCAGCAGGATCGGCAGTGCAACTCTGCCTGCGAAGCCACTTTGAAGGCCCGTGATGTGTGCAGCCGGATGAGGCTTCACATACGTCGTCGATGCAGCCACGCGTGATGGGTGAAATATGCAATTGGTCACTGCAGGTGAGATCGGAGGGGGAAGTCGGGTCGAGAGGCGAGTCGTGGGGGAGCCGTAGTGGTGATTGGCCGTTGGACGGACGAGGGTTTCCGAGCAAAGGGCCTGGGTCAACGGGCTGTCATGGGATGGAATGGAAATTTCCTGGTCTCGTGGAAGAAGGCCAGTTTCGGATCCGTGGGTTACAAATACTACTCAGGACAAGAGACGCTCAACAGGAGAGAGAGGCAGAACCAGGGGAACCCGAGTACTAGTGCCTGTAGCCCAGCAAGGAGAGAAAGATGGTACAGAGTAGAAAGGGATCAATAGATCGGAATGAGGAGAGCTGAAATTGGGTCTTACGGATGGCCTCGGGGTCCACGGTCTTGGCGCATCTCCACTAATTAATTAATGATTGGATGAAGGGCAGACGATCCCCCCAGCAAGCCTGGGAAATTGACTACGTGCCGCCCTGTTCCCCATCCAAGTGCCCCAATGCTGCAGAAATCATAGACATTCTTACTTGCAAGAGTAATTCAGGCTATGACCCGTCCGCCTCGGTGGGAAGCAAATTTCCAATCGGCATCAATAGACCAGCAGTAAACCAGCAGTAGACCTGCAGTAGCCCTGCAGAGGCATTCGCAAGCGGCCGCTGCTGAGGCCGACAGTGGACAAAGAGCCCGCCGCGGGCCGTCAACGCGAAATGACGCTCCGCCAATCACTGCCGTGAGCGCTGCGAGGGGCCGCCGTTGGGGTCCCCAGCAGCCCTGGCGGTGGCCTTGGTCCCTGTGCCTGGAGCACAAACGAGATCTGGTTGGGTTCCATGGGCCACGCAATGGCACACGGACGCCGTGGGGAGTGCTGGGAAATTTGACTGCTTTCCCGTCGCTCATGCAGGTGCCAGTAGGCGAGGCATTGAGCATCAAGAACCCAAGAATTTGGTGTCGAATCTCGGTCTCGCGTGACCCAGTGTTATTCGACTCGTGTCGTCTGACTTTTTTTTTTTTTTTTTTGGGCTCTGTTTCACATGCTGATCCGGTCTGGATTGGCCGTTCAATCTCACTGGCCAGCGGTTTCGGTCCAAACCATCAGTGTTACCGACCAGTTTGATCCGCTCCGGTTCGGTCCAGCCGAATGGGGGTGGATTCATTGAGGTGTGCGATCCCGCAAGTCTGAAAATGAGAAAAAAGAGACAAAAGAGAGGAGAAACAATCGGGTCTAAAGCGCGTGACTAGATATCACGATTCATGCGATATATTCTCGAACTTTTCTGTTTCTTTCTAGTCCCATAACACCCAAGACAGGTCGCCCTGTCAGGCCGTTATGTGACAGCTACGGGTTGATCCATGCGCTCTCAGCCTTGTCTATCCAAGGTCTCCACACCACACTGACATCTCACCAACGAGCAACGTTTTCGTCCTCCACACCACAGCCTTGTCGCCAGGCCCCTTCCACCAACCTCCAAATCCAGGATCGCCTCGGACTATTTCGCGTCATCATCCATCACAAGCTTCCTACGCTGTGACGTAGTCAGTCCAGAGCCATGGCCATCGAAAAAATCGTCACCGAACCCAGTCTCGTCGCCGTCCTGCAAATCTCAGATCAAGCACGCGAACAGGCCGACGTTCTTGTCAACCTCGCCGATGAAACATCTCATGAAGACCTCTCTGCCGAAGCGCAAGCGAACATTGCGAAACAACAGAAACTCCTTTTTACGAACATCGCACATCTAAGAGGCCTGCACCGAAGCGCCTGCTTCTCTGCGCGAGAGACAAAGGCCGAGACCGCCGAGGCGCGTCAGGAAGTCGATCGCCTACACCTCCAGCTTCAGAACTTGTACTACGAGCAGCGACATCTCCAGGGCGAGATTGGCGCGTGCGAATCCTACGAGTATGTTGGTCCGAGAAAGACAAACCAGACGTTATGGTACGTTTGAGCAACAGCTAACGTGCACTTCTAGCCACAAATATCAACAACTTCCACTCATTCCTGTGGAGGAGTTCCTAGCGCAGCATCCCGAGCATCAAGACGATGACGAAAACACGTTGATGGTGGCACGAATTGATCATGAACGAGCCGAGCGAGAAGCCTTGGAGCAGCAGAGGCAAGAGCTCCTGAAGCGCAAACAAAAGTTGATTGCCGACAACAAACGGAGAAAAGACGACTTGGCCAACTTGGACAAGGACCTCGAAAAGTTCATTGATGTGAGTTTTGCTACATTTTATCACAGCCAAGGTGATCCTTGATGATATCCAGGAGCTGACATCCTCTAGGCTGCGAAACCCATTCAGAAACTGTTTGAGAAAGCTCCGTGAGAATGGCCATATGGCAACATACAAGTTAACAATTGCCACCATGCATGGCAAAACGATTGGATGGCGGTGTCATCTACAGTAGCACGAGTACCATGGCATCCTCGCCAACTAGAAAGCCACGATGCTATCTATGATATGGAGCCGGCAGGACCTGTGTACCAGCTGTAGATGCCCGATCAGGGTACTGGACCGCCTGGCTCTCAGGTGTCATTCAGCGATAGCACCTTTTGCTCTCGTCCCGACACCAATTTAAAACGAATGAAGACAGGATAAACTTGGGAATATGGCGAGGCGGGATCTGGCCGTACAATGGATGATACCCTTTGGATTAGATTTCTTTTTAAAAATACACAATCTATTGCAGCATGGAATCACATGCCACTTTCAAACGCCTTGCATTATGTAAAAGGAAGAGAATCTGGTATAGAACAACCAAGGGTGAAGTTCATATTCACGAAGCATCGTCAATCCTTGATCCTTTGGGCATATCAAGAAAGGCAATGAAATATTGGAAATAATTTGTTGACGCTGAAATGGGGGATAGAAACCAGACACCGCATGGCCAATCAGTCCTGGATCGAAAGTGATGAGATATGCAAATTATGAGGATATACTGTGTCTGATTACAAAGGATGTGTGAAGTTCGGTACCATGTGAATGTCATCAACCTACGGCCAAATTTCGTAAAGGAATCGTTTCAACCACTCGTGGCGTTCTGATTGTGAATGGAATCAAGCCACAGCAGTACAGTATTCCAAAATCAATCAAAACCGCGTGTATCGTTAGCAAATCATGAAGATACTTTGGGCACTAACAATTTGAACTTTGAATGTGTGTATGGGACCCGAAGTAACTTGAGTGTCATGTTCTGTGGATGTGTACACTCAAGACTAGGGTGCTGGGTTGGTCCTCATGACTTCAAAATCATGACGGCATGACCCTCTCTAGCAGACAAGCCTCTGTATCAGAAAAAGTATAGGCCCAGTTCCAAGGCGACATCATGGCAGAATTACCGCTCGAAGCGCTTTGATCAGCTTTAAATTTGATGCCATCTCTAGTGACCAGGTTAAAAGTGGACAAGGGTGTTCGCAGAGGTTTGGGCAACCAGGATCCAATCGCTCAGACATGTGGCCAATGATGGGGAAGATGGGATAGTGGGCCGGCGAGGTAAATGCAGCCTCAATTGCCGGGTTTTTCGCTCGCCCCAGCCTTGATGGCAAGCTGGTCTTGACGACAGTCTTGTGGTGGAGGGGACCCTGAACCCAGGGAGCCATACACGGACCAGTAGCGGCAACGCGTGGTGCCAACAAGCCTTACGATTGACGAGCCTCGTCCTGGCGGTCAACGGTACCACCAGAACAGCCTGGGTCACACTCAAGCCCCGGCCAGCCACTCAGAAACAGCGGCGAGCAAACGTTGGCAAGAAACGGCAACTCAGGGGTGTAAACGAAGTTTTCGGAACAGCGCTGGGATGAGCGTCACAATGTTCCTGTGACCACGGCCGACTAGATGTGCCGCCATCTTGAAGATATGCGGCGAACAAGCCAAGGGTGGCGGGGATATGGAGCTGTTGAAAAGATAAGATAGCTGGAACGGGGGTGGAGGTTGGAGATGCTATCACAAAGCGAGGTCAAGTGGACAATTGACAAAACCAGTTGAAGAGTCCAAGGGTTTGCCGTGGGATGGATGATTGGCTACGAGATTTGCTGATCCAGAGCCTAGCTTCATGTACTGTACATGGACGATGAGAGTTGAGCAACCACTGCAATGCAATCATATACGCCTCCACATAGCGGATGGCATCACGCACGGTTTTCGGTCGCACAAGACTGGCACCCTGGATGCAAGAACACAAGAGCGGCGATACTGCGGGCGCCAAACACCCCACGAGGGACTGTCCATGATGTGTTTGTCATTGTCTCAGTCCGCCCCTGTCATTGAAGAAAGACGCACTCGCATTTTCGTAATAAGAGCAGTAGTGGCTGTGTTCTCTCATATGTTAAATTATATGTTTTTGGTGTTTCGGTATCGCAATGAAACCAATGTATGTATGGGACACAAAAGAAGCATAATGTTCCAGTGGCGTCTCTCCAGTGAAAAGATGCTTGTGGAAAGGCCTGGCAAACAGGGAACTAGGATGCAGAACAAACGAAAAAAAAGCCGAAAAAGGTGAGCCAGGGTACCCACGTCAAAGCGGAACGAAAAAGGAAAAGAAATGGATCAAGAGTCGCATCCCACTCCCTCTTCCCGAAAAAATAGCGACTTGTTAGTGCTACGGTGCAATCACAGCAATAGGACTAGCTCTCAGGTTTGAAGGTCATCGGCCGCCCGAGCAGGCAAGGGATGCCCGACGAAATCCAGGAACCGGCTGATCAGCGGCTGGGTAGAAATTGGGCGGTGTCGTGGGCCCGGAATCTCATCCACGGAAACCCCAAAACAAGTATTGTCTCAATCAAAAACAAACCTGGAGTCCCCCTCCTCGCCAATTACTGACAGTTTTGGAGGGAGTATTTAGCCACCGCCTGCTCCAGTCTATGTATAGTGCGCTAGAATTCTCAGGGGTAGCCTGAAGCACAGATGCTATCTTATTTTCACATGGAAAGACCCCTACCGTTTCGCAAAGATTTAATCATCTCGATGCGAACAGTATGCATGCAACAACCCGTGTTTTATGAGATGCAAACATGGACAATGGTGCCGAGTCCCTCAAGTTTATAGATGGCATTGCCAATGCAAATTGTGTGTGTGTGTGTGTGTGAGCACGTAATACAATGATGATGTGCACACCGTTTCTGTACACATTGCTTCTTCTGTTCTTTTTTGGCCGTTGTCGTGTCACAAGGAATCAATTTATTACCTCGGTTCAGTGAGTACTTTCCAGATACTCCAGTGCAAGTAGCATATTTGGAGATGTTTAACGACTTTGTCGCTGTTGTGTAACATGCACCTCACCACGCAATGGGCCTCTATCCTAACAGTGGTCACCAATCCCGAGGTGATGTTGGTCAGCTTTAGTGCCGTGAAACGGAAATGGTACGAGGCGATCGGGAGCAAGGAGCGTGAATAATTTCTCTCATAGAACGAAAAATCCAAGTGCCACCTTTCCAAGAACGAAGAGGGAGCCCGACTCGGTCAAAAGAACTACCTTGTTTGTAGTTTGAACAAGACTTGGGCTTAGAAGCTTGTTAGGGGGACCCTGCACCAGGGTCGTCTCGGGGCCCACCGTAGTACCCAGGCTGGATCTGGCTACCTACATGATGCCCACTAAGTTACTCTGCCCATCTATCATATCAATCGGACCGTGCGAATTGGCCTGGGGGCACAACGATGCTTACAGTGCGCTTGGTGCTAATATGGGCGAGCGCCGCGCTTCTCTCGCTTCTCTTGGCCACAGCCAATGAGAGGCAGATATCAGACCATCTCCTCGCGGCTCACGCAGCTCCAGCTCATTCATATCACTCCTTGTCAGACTTGGCACCTTGTGTACTTCGCCGGAAGCCATGGCTGAAACCTGGGCGCCGCTGTCAGCTGCTGCAGATGCTCTTGAACTACCGTCAACATTTACGCGGATCAGAGCTGCGGGCCCTCCACCAAAACTTGGCATCAAAATGGGTCTCCATCTTCTCCATAACTGCCCCCGTGTATCTAAAAGGAGCCAATATGACTGGTCTGTTGGTGTTATAGCTGTGGTACTAATTCACCACACCTTACTAGCCACACCTCAACCTATGATGTTATCAGGCCTGCAGCACGCGCCGCCTCTCATGTACATGGGTTGTTAACTCTGCTACCTCCGCCCCGTTGTATTGGCTGCACACACAGAATGCTGCCGGTGCAACCTTGCCTAATCATGTATCCGTTGCTGCAAGCAATCCTAGCTCGAGGCCATGACCCAGGGTCTTGGTGTCTTCGATGTCTTGACACATCTCGATCGTCCCGACTTGACTCGAGGCTTTGTGAAAGCTATCCCTTGGCCCTCGCCTTTGCCCCCATCCATTTGCCCATCCTTTCCCAACCTTAGCATGACCAGAGCGGCTCAGCCTGCCCGAGGTGTGGTCAAGCACCCTGACAGACTTTGCCAATGCCTGCCCTGCCTCCGTCATTAGCCACCGTGACTGTTCTTCAGTGCTCTCATTCGTTCATGTCTTCTCTTGTTACTGTCCCAAACCGTAGCTAGCCCGCACTGCGCTCTCTCGTTGCATCTCATCCTGTATGCCTTGTTCCCTTTCGTACTCATTCCATACTTTCTGTACCTGTACATTAGTTCCTTGCTTCCTTTCCTCCCACACCCTCTTCCTTCCCCAGTCTAACATCCTAGGGAGTCTTCAGTGGCTGGACTTCCCGATCCCTCCTTCTCTTTCTTGTGGTCTAGCTCCACCGTCATTTCTTCAAGCTACTCGTCCCGTTTCTTTTTCTCTCCTTTCGTCTCCTTCTCTTTCTCCTCATCTTATCACTACTGCTTTTGGTCCTCCTCCATATTCATCCTCACCACCTTTGGCCGCCGGTACCTTCTTGGTGCTGCTCCCTCTTGGCCTCACCTCTCCCCCTCCTGATCCCTCGTCTACGCACCCCAATTCTCTTAGCCTGGGCACTTTCTCCAATATTCCCTCGGTCGGTTTCAAGCATGTCGCTCTTCACATGGGTGTCGCGGCGAGCTGGTGGCTTGAGCATGATTGCCCTCACCGGACTCTGCTACTGGGTCATCTCGCAGGAACACTCAACTCAGCAGCATCGATACAAGTATGAACAGCCAGACAGCAAAGGATCCTTCTACTCTTCCACCTCGACCACCGGTGCCGGCATCTGGACTTACATCTTCGCTTACTATTGTCTCTCGATTCACATCCTCGTCTGCATCTTCCCGCTGCGGGCCTGTTGGACGGTCTGGAACCTTACACAGACCCTCAAGCGAGCCGCCCAAAGCAATTCGCTCCTCGACCTCAAGAAACTAGCTTCGCGCCGCAGTTCCTATACTTCTGTTTCGAGCTCTGAGACCTTGACTTCCAGTCTCAATGGCGTCGGCTCGTCTACCACAAGCGAGGCCGGGGACCTCGATCCCGAATCATTCACCGATGGAGTGTCTACTGCGGCCGATAACGTAGTTCATGCAATCATCATCCCGAACTACAAGGAAGAATACGACACTCTGAAAGAAACCCTCGATGTTCTTGCGAGCCACCCACAAGCTCAAGATTCCTACGATGTAAGTATTCGCCTTTGCTACATCTATAGTTTGGGTCAGCGCATAGCGGGAATGCTTCTCGGCTTTTGTCAATGCGTCATGATCCTGTTTGGGGGAAGAAAAAAAAAGAAAGAGAAATTAACTCAGATGCCGCAGGTTTACCTAGGAATGGAACAACGAGAAGCAAATGGCGAGACCAAAGCTCTGGGTCTAATGCAAGAATTTGCCAAAAAGTTCCGGTCCATTGATTTTACCATGCACCCATCTGATATTCCGGGCGAGGCAGCTGGAAAGGGTAGCAACATCGGTTGGGCCGCCCGCAAGCTCAGTGCCAAGTATACAATGGGAGTCCGGAAGGACGTAATTATTACGGGAATCGATGGTATGTGCGCTTTTCTTGGCATGAGATTAACATCTTACGGGGTGCCACCCAACATGCAACAGGGCATCAATTTAGTGCATCTGCTAACAATTGTTATTTCCGGGCGCTACAGCCGATAGTCACCTTTCTACCGATTACTTCACGCTGCTCACCAACATGCATCTATCTTACCCCGAAACTGCCCTGACGACTATCTATTCAGCCCCGATCATTTTTGACCGCAATGCTCACAACGTCCACCCTCTTGTTCGCGTCGCCGATATTGTCTGGTGCGCTGCCGGGATGTCAGGTCTTTACCCTGGTTCCAGCATAGCCCCGCCGACCTCCGTTTACTCGCTGCCCTTGGACCTGGTCGACCGTGTTAGTGGTTGGGATTGCGATGGCGAGGCTATTGGCGAGGATTTGCACATGTATATCAAGTGCTTTTTTGCTCTGAACGGAAATTTGACCAGCCGCGTAATTAATAGCCCTGTGAGCCAGAGTAATGTCACTGGAGGGAGCGGCAAGGGCTGGCGTGGCGCTTATGCTGATATCAATGCCCGATACAAGCAGGCCCTTCGTCACATGTGGGGAGCTCTTGATACTGGGTTTGCCATGCGAAAGCTGGTTGAGATGTGGCAAGAGCGAAAACACACATCTCGTGCATATCAACCTCTCCACTGCACCATGGGCGATCGTTCCGACTTGTTCATTCCCGACAGTCAGCTCAGTGACACCGGTGTGGAACAGACCAGCGAAAATGGCATATTCTCTGACATCACCAAGGATAACATCAAGGAGCCTCATTGGGAACAAGTATTTTACATGGTGCACCGCATATTCGAGGCGCATTTTCTTCCAGTTCACATGGCCATTCTGGTCATCGCCTCAACCATTTACGTCAAGGTTATGGAAGGCAAAGATGATCCACACAATCTAGCGTGGGTCTTCAACTGGTCCAACACAATCCGAATCTTTGGCTTCCTCCAGATCAGTATATACTTGTTTTTGTATGAAAGCTTCCATCGTGTAGGTGTCGCGGCTCGTGAGCGCGCGATGGTCAAGGCTGGTCTTGCAGACAACATGGACTTTTCTCGACGATCCCTCAGCAAAAACTGGAAGGACTATCTCATGGTTCCTCTAGTGGCCCCATTATACGGTACTATCCCCAGTGCTCAAGCATTAGTCTGCCAGCTTTGGAGCCAAGACCTGGTTTATACCGTGAGCAAAAAGGCGACTCGACGACAACCAGTGCTGGCACCTAGAGTAGACGATATAGCTTGAACGACATTCAGAAAAGCTGTTTTGAGAAAGCGACGCAACACGCAAGATACCCTGATATTGTGGAATTATCGTGCAATTCGATCATGGTCAGAACGGCTTGGTTGAGGTGTATAATACAGCATTAATGACCGTCTTGTTTGACACAGATGAACAGTAGCATCGAGGTCTTTGGATTTTTTTTTCTGTGGTTTCAAAGAAGCTCATCCGGCGTTATGGGGCAGCATCAGCATGAGCATGGATAGTGTTCAGTGAGGTGTATAGACTATTACCTCTTAGATGTGTGATAGCAGACTGAGTGCATGAAGGATAGCAGTATTGCAATAACGGGGCCAGGAATAGTCTCGGCATCCGGGAACAGTTTGGTTGGAAATAAGTATAGTCACATAATCACATAGTACATAATACGGACAGAAGAATCCAGTGAACAGTTCAGTCGTTGGAGCGATTTCTATTCACTCAAGTATATGTCTCTTGAGGGCCTTAGTTCACTGCATCAAGTTCTTCCAATCAAGTAGCATCAAATAAGTGCCACAAAGCCGTTCCTTCAGCTTTTTATGCTAAAGGTGGCGCACCTCGGTACGGACTAAACGGTCGCACATTTCGTTACGTAGGTAAGCGGTGTTCACGCGGACAGATTATGAGCATTCCAGTCCCGTGGACCAGAAGTGGGGAGATATTGCTGATTATGGATGCGTTTAAGTTCCGGGGGCGTTCGGATGTAAATGGTGGGGCAGCCAATCAGAAGTGGGCAGAGAGCCAATTCAGGTTCTCGAACACGGCTGATACGGGCGAAGAATAAGATCGGGTACTTGTTTAATGATATAAATATCAGTCCATGATCTGGTGAATTATCGAGGCGTTCTCATCTTCCTTCTGCTCATATTCCTTTTGCAATATTTCACTCTATCAAAATTGACCACGACCGAATATAAGCAAGCACTCAAGTTTTCAAACACCACTACCAGAACAATCATGACGGCGACAAACATTCATATCGGCGTCTTCATCCCTTCAGGGGCCCAATTGCTCGATGCAGCAACAGTCGATGTCCTTGGAGTCATGTCCAAAGAATACATGGGCGTGCTGCCCATGCTCCCAGCTCATGTGGCAGCTTTAGCCCCGAATGTAACCATTTCATACATCACCACCCCTAAACAAGGGGCAGAGATTCTTCTCACATCCAACATGGTTATGAAGGCTACCCACTCGTATGAGGATCCCAACGTGGCGCCAGGTCAACTTGACATTGTAGTTGTACCTGGACCAGACCCTTCGGCCGAGTTTGAAGAGGGTGGGCTCAAGTGGCTCAAGGCGCAATGTGAGACACCAGGTGTGGATATATTGTGCGTGTGCACTGGAATCTATATCTGCGCGGCGGCAGGCATCATGGATGGCAAGAAAGCAAGCGGGCCACGCGGGTTGCAGGATGACATCCTCAAGAAGTATCCCAATGTGAAACTAGTGGGAGAAAAGTATCGATGGATTCAAGATGGAAATATTTGGTCAAGTGGTGAGTTTGCTTTCCTCATTGCCCTCTTTTTCATGGAAGGATTGAGCAACCTAACCAACCAACTTCAGGCGGTGTAACAAATGGCAATGACCTCATGGCAGCATACGCCAAAGCCTGTGGGCGCTGGGCCAAGCCAATCGCCGAAATGGGAGCCATGCTAACAGACGTGGGGGATCGCGATCAGATTTACGACCAGAGCCAGGGCCGGTTTGTTGTGGGTGTGGTGTGGTCATTGGTCAAGGCATGGTTTGCCAGCTTTGGCGGCTCAGCAAAGAGCAAATCAGCTTAGGTGGCAGTCCTTCCTTTCGTAATTTTTTTAGTTCTTATCTGTGAGAATAATCTTTAAAATGTGTAACTCAGTTAGAACACCTCGTCATAGCTTCCTACTTGAATGTCTCAGGACCAGCACCTACCCTGCACGCACTCTGGAGCGCCAGTGCTCTAATGGGTTTTTTTGTCTTTGCCTTGTTCCATGCAACGTTTTTTTTTTGCCAGCGCAAGCACCATGTGGCTTGATAGACTTTTTGCCAGCGCTAAAACATGATCATCAATTGAACCCATCTCACACAGGGAGAATCAAGCTACATTTCATACACAATAAGCAACTCCTCATCTAGTACCTCGTAAATTTATATCAATCTCCAACTCCTTTTCTCTATCTTGCGTCCCGGATCAGCAGTTTTGCTCCCCTTGAACTACAGGCCAACCCACCCGGAAAATCTGCGCAACAGCGGGGCCCTTCAAGGACCTGACCTGCTACGAACTCAGGCCGTTGCTGAGACAGCGACCGCCCCATCCCGATAAGATTCTTATCGCTCCACCTCACTGGTCAGATTTGTTTTGGTAGTGGGGTCAGTGCTGCTGCAGGCTGTCAAGACCCAGAAAAAAATTTCGAAAGCTCTTGAGATGCTTCCTGGATTCTCTGATTTTCTTCCTTCCGTCGTGAACTTCATCCTCACCTCACACAATAAATCTCTCTCTTTTTTCCAGCACTTCCGCGACTCTTCGCCTGATTCTTCCCCCATTACCCTCTTATTCCCCATTTCATAATACCACCAGCCGTCACAATGTCTGCCGTTCCTGGTCCCGTTTACGGCCTCGAGGTCCCTCCTGGCGAGATCCTCATTCCTGCCACCATGGAGTTCCCTGCGTCTGTAAGTGTTTTTGCCTCCCGCGCAACCCATTGAGGCATTCGCTACGCATGCGATGGGTCATGTGCTATAATTCTGCGTTGTCTTGCGCCCGCGCCCGCATGCGCCGCTCTTGGCAATCCGCCCGCCTCATGCTTCAAGGCACTAACCGTGAAACTTGCAGTTCCGCATCACCATGGCCGCCGTCGATCCTACTGAGGAACCCGAGGCCGATGAGGAGGGCAACGTCCCCGCTGTCCCTCGCTCCACCCTCCGACTAGTCAAGCGCGCCTTCCCCGGCCTTGGCGATGATGAGGATGATGAAATTGATGACGAGTACATGAAGGCTCTTCTGGCCGCTTCTGATGATGATGATGATGAGGACGATGAGGAGGAAGCCAACGGTGGCCCTAGCGACCCCGTCAAGGCCAAGAAGCAGAAGCAGGCTGCCGCCATCAAGAAGCTCATGGAGGCTACTCAGGACTCCGATGAGGATGAGGAGATGGAGGACGCTAAGCCCAACGGAAAGTCCAAGTCCAAGGCTAAGGGCAAGGCCAAGGCCACCGAAGACGACGAGGAGTCTGAGGAGGAGGAGGACTCTGATGACGATGACGAGGAGGGTGCTGATCTCGAGAACTTCGTCATTTGCACTCTGGACACTGAGAGAGTAAGTACCAACCATTGATTCCTCATGCTTCATGCTTGGCAGTTCACAATTGATTGACTTTGTTTCCCAGAACTACCAGCAGCCCCTTGACATCACTGTCAACCACGGCGAGAAGGTTTTCTTCGTTGTTACCGGAACCCACACTATCTACCTCACCGGTAACTACATCATGGATGACGATGAGGAGGATTCTGATGATGAGGATGACTACGACCTCTCCCCCGATGAGCTTGAGTATGCTATGGGTGAGGAGGACAGCGACGAGGAGAGCGACGAGCTCGACGACGTTGACAACCCTCGCGTCACCGAGGTTGATTCCGATGAGGAGGAGGCTCCTAAGCTCGTCCCTGTCAAGAAGGGCAAGAACAAGCGCTCCGCTGAGGAGGCCGAGGGTCTTGACGAGCTCATCTCCAAGGAGGAGGCCAAGGAATCCAAGAAGCAACAAAAGAAGCTGAAGAACAACAAGGGCGAAGCCGTCTCCGCTGAGGACAGCAAGAAGAAGGTTCAGTTTGCCAAAAACCTTGAGCAGGGTCCTACCGGCTCTGCTGAGAAGGCCAAGCAGGCCAAGGCCGCTACTGGTGTCAAGACTGTTCAGGGCGTCACCATCGATGACCGAACTGCGGGCAAGGGCCGCACCGTCAAGAACGGCGACACCGTCGGTGTGCGATACATCGGCAAGCTTCAGAACGGCCAGGTCTTTGATGGTAAGTGATGGTTTTCTAGTTGAATTTTCATGTCTCTTAACTAACGGTGTTTGCAGCCAACAAGAAGGGTAAGCCATTCTCTTTCAAGGCTGGCAAGGGCCAAGTCATCAAGGGTTGGGACATTGGTATCGTCGGCATGGCCATTGGTGGCGAGCGTCGTCTGACCATTCCCGCCCACCTTGCCTACGGCTCCCGAGGCATGCCTGGCATCCCTGCCAACAGCCAACTGATTTTCGACGTCAAGCTGCTTGAGATCAAGTAAGGCAGAGGCCTTATGCCAAGCTGTCTCGGTCCAGGGTCCACTCGAAGCAGTGGCGGGATGTGCTAATATCCTCACATTCCCCGCCAACTAGATGCTCGAGGGGGCGGTTGGTTATGTGATGATGCCGATTTTCTTAGTTTCCAAGATTCCTTCCATGTGCTCGCTGGGTACACTACATGCGATGGTGAGGAGCCTTAGACCTGCACCTTCTGCAGAGATGCCGCGCCCGCTAGGACGACGTCGCAGAGCAGCCGGTTTGACCAGGGATGATGAGGCGAGGACCTGCATTGCATGAATGGCGTACGATAAAAAAGGTGTTGTTCTCTTAATGCCGTGAAATGTTTTCGGCAGTCACAACGAATGGTTTTTTTAGGCTCGGTAGTAGGTAATAGGGATTTGCCAAATAAAGATTTTCTTCTTTCTGTTTATATTATGTGTGTCTTGATCTGCTTTGCCCCCAGTGCGTAAATAAGTTGCCCGGCGAAATTAGGGTGTTATGGTTCGTCGGCTGTTGGTTCTTTCCGAGAATGTGGAATGTCGCTGGCTACTGCTTTATAACCCCAACGTTGCTTCAGGGCCGAATTCCATTTAATAATTCCTAACTCGCAACCAACCCGAACTGCTCAGCAAAGTTATCGCAACACTGCAACGCGCCCATTCCATTCACTCATTCATATCCAAAGGCGCCGTTTATTCATCAATCCGATCATTTAATATCTAAACAATCACTTTCAACATACCGCACACCTACCCTGGACCAACATGCGGCGATCCATGCGCCGCAAAAGCAACTCTCTATTGACACAGAATGTTTCTCGTGATTCGGTCGACGCCCATAAAATGTGCTCTTTGCCCTGCTCTATTCGAGAGGAACCTTCTGTTCATACTCATGCTGTCGGGTTTCGACGTACGAGTTCTCGTGTCTGGTCCGACATTCGAGGTGCGATTAAGGCTATTGGAAGAAGTAGCAGCAGTGCTAAAAAACGCCCGTCTTATACACATTCAGAAGGTTCTCAACATAATAAGGCCACCGTTAATTGGGTTATGGAAGGGACATCCGCTGCTCCCAATGTGAATGAAGCTTCTGTGTTGATGGAATACAAACCCACAGCATTTCTACCGAACAACGATAAAAAAACATCTCGAAAGGATCTGCTTCAAAACCTGCGACTCGACAACCCAGCACTAGCATCAAATACCACGGTTTTACTCCACCCGCCTTGTATAAAGACGACAAACTCGCTCCAGGCGCTCGGTGACACAGACCTGCCGTTGCTGATCAATACTCACACATCCAACTCTTCCAATTTGAGCACCAAGGTTTCTACCGTGGTAGACGAATCGACCGGAAAGACGTCTATAGATTCCAGATTCTCTTCTCTCACCAAGGATGTAGCAAGCAGACAACAGAGCAGACGAAATCTATGGAACCGCTCTAGCCCAGAGGGCGGTGCGCTTGGCACGATCGAGGAACTGGGTGGAGTTCATGCTCGACCCACGGTAATGACAGTAGAAAGGACAGCAGCAGCTAAAATATACTTGGAGACAAAGTTCAACGATTTGTTCAACAAACCCGACTCTCGGGGGCTCCGATGTCGCTACCTCGAGTCTCAGCTTTACTATAGTCCCCAGCTTACCCCGGAGCAGAAACAGGCTATCCGGGAGTCCTTCAACAACCAAGAGACATGGCATTTGAGAGAAACTAGAGCAATGAAGTTTCAAAGTTATTCTCTCCAGACTGACAAAGAGGTTCAGTCCTGCCTTCAAAATTACGAGCTTATAAAAATCTTAGGAAAGGGGAGTTTTGGTGTTGTTCGACTGGTTCGTGAAAAACACGATGCAAGCCATACATTTTCTAGGCAGGTTTATGCTATGAAAGTGATCCGCAAATCTGAAATGCTCAGAAGCTCTCAAGAAGGTCATTTAAGGGCTGAAAGAGACTTCCTTGTTACATCCGAGGGGTCGAACTGGTGAGCTGAGTTTTGTCTAATTGAACCACTACCCGAGATGGACCCGGCTGATGACTTGATGTCCAGGGTCGTTCCATTGATTACTAGTTTCCAAGACTCTGATAACCTCTACCTGGTCATGGAATACATGCCGGGAGGGGATTTCTTGGGCCTTTTGATCCGCGAGAACATTCTTCACGAACCTGTTGCGCGCTTCTATATTGCCGAGATGATCCTTGCGGTTGAAGAAGCGCATCGCCTCAGGTTCATCCACCGCGATATAAAACCTGACAATTTTCTTATTTCGGCATCGGGGCATCTGAAAATTTCAGATTTTGGGTTGGCTTTTGACGGACACTGGTCTCACGATTCTTCGTACTACAACTGTCATAGGTATTCCCTAGTTCGAAAACTTGGGCTTAACGTCAATAGAGACGATGCTGACAAGAAAAATAACCGTGGAATACTGACACAGTTTGAATGGTATAAATCTCTCGTAGAGAGTCTGGAAAGGCATGGAAAATTGCCTGCTGTCACAAATGGAGACCTGGAAAAACTTGTCGATTGGAGGAACCAAAATGGTGTTCGCACCGCCGCTCATTCCGTCGTTGGAACAAGTCAGTACATGGCCCCTGAGGTTGTTCAGGGTCATAAATATGATGGAAGATGCGATTAGTAGAGCATTGGCATCATTCTATACGAGTGTCTCTATGGACACACCCCATTCTTGTCTGATGACGGACGAAAGCAAACTAAGCAGAACATTATGGTGAGTCTTTGGCTGCGCCGATTAAAAGAAAAAAAAAAGAGATACTTTACGTGGATATTTACCAATGGATAGGAGTACAAGAAAAGCTTCGGGTTTCCCCGAAGGCCGCTCACAAGCGAAAAGTGCAAAGATTTGATATTTCGGTTGATCCAGGACAAGGAACATCGCCTCTGTTCAAGGAGATATCACGCAAAGGACCGCAACCAGACCAATACTGCCAGCCCGGAAGAGGGCTCCGGCTGTCACGTCTTTCCCGACGATGCTGAGGACATCAAGGCTCATCGTTGGTTCAAGAATATACCCTGGGACCGATTGCAGAATCTCACCCCCCCCTTTATTCCTCATATCCACAGCCCCGATGACACACACTACTTTGATGAATCTGACTCCATTGAGGACTGGACCGATTCATCGCCTCCAGGGGCTGCACTGAGCCCTGAAGATGTCAGAGAAGTGTTACGTGATTTCGCGCCGAATGTGCAAGACCAGGCTATCAAACTTATCGAGTCGCCGTTTGACTCAACAAGACTTCGGAAATTGGACCAGCAGATTGAAGCTTCATGGTTGAGGGTGGAGGAGAAGGAAATGCTCAAACATTTTGTTAGGCTTTATGGACAAAAAGAACGCAGGAGACCCAGAGATATTTTGCTGAGAGACCAAGATTTAAAGGACGCTGTCATGGACATCAGGAAAAAGACGGCATTTATGGGCTACACATGGCGCAAGATGAGACCAGGTGGGTACACAACTGCCAGAGACTGAGTGAAGTGAGACGGGCTGGGGACAGCAACATCGGGGACGAGGGGAGGGCTCCTAGAACACAACAATGATTCGCCAGCAATCAATAGCAACCAATGCACAAGTAGCAGTAACTGTAGGTGTACGTGTATTAATAATAGACATTATACTCTCTGCTCTCATTATCTTTTGTTCTTGGTATATCGATTCCCTAAATTCATGATTCTCATTCATGACTCGTCAAGCGCAGAAAACATTCAAATTACTCCAAATCATCATTCCTTTATAGGAGTTTTGGCCGTGGTTCCAGTTCCTCCCCTCTCAACCAAGGCCACCAACTCACCCGATGCCACTGCTTTCGCGTTGCGAATCTCCCATTCAAACTCCTTGAGGCCGCGAATTTCCCACGAGAAAAAGAGCAGAGAGAGAAGTCCATCAATGACACCGGCTGTTAGACCAAGACTGCTGATAAGCATGAGGATGAAGGCAACAAAGTTTGCGGGGCTGAACCAAACGGCGACCAAGCATGCAATCCAGATGAACAAGGCCAAGAAAAAGTGGACGCCGCGCCAGTACTTTTGTCTAATTTCACGGAGCTGATACTGATGAATCATGCCGAGAATCTCGTCATAGACGGACCCGGGCAGTGCTTCATCTTGGTGATTGTAGAACAGCTGCGTGTCTGGGTCCGAGGCAACAGCTCTCGGCACAGAACGAATGCTACTGGCCGGGCTGTCATTGGCAAGATAGGCGCCGGTCTTGAGGGCGGCAGACGGGGTCTCAGCTCGAGGATGGCGAGGGATTGCGAGCGGTGTTGGGGAGTGACGGGTGAGAGTTGCTCTGACAGCAAAGTGATCGGAGAGCGAGACTCGGAGATCAGGGTGGCGCTCAGTAAGGGCGACAATTGCTGTTTTGATGACCCATCCGGGAGTCGTGGGAGGGGCTTCAGGATCAACGCCTGTAGATGCGAAAATATAATCGAGGCGTTTACCGCGAGGGTCCGGTGAATCAGGGTCAACATCACAAGGGCTACCGCTTTTTAGGAGATTTTGCTGGTTCTTGGTCCAGCGCCAGGTGTTGTAAACAGAATCGCTGGTGGCGCCATTCTCGAGGAGGTTGAAATCGGCAGAGGGGATAGGCCTGCCGCGAGCTTTTTCGGTGGGATGGTATGAGGGCCCCAGTGAACTATCGGGATAAAGAACCCGCCAAACATCGCGAACAGGAGCATGGGCGGTGATGAGGCGGTGGGCAAGGGAGAGGGGAAGCATGTTGAAGTCTCCCATGGCGACTACCAAGTGGCCACGTTCGGCGGCGCCGCGGAGCAACTTGGACATTTCCCATGCCTGGGCGGTACGATGGCAGATGTAAGAGTCATTAGGTTCTTGTTCATATGGGGCATGGGTCTGTATTCCATGTTAGCAAGAGTCAATGCAGTGTATATATGGATCAAGACCATATTCATTAGCTAGACCCACATGTGTGTTGAAGACTTCGATGATATCCTTTCTCCGGGGCCCGTAACGGATTTTGGCACATGCAATGCCTTTTCCAACGTACCAGTCTCCGCGCCAAAAAGCCGTGGGACGGCCGTTGAGAGGGTATTTGAACATGGAGCTTTCCTCAATGGGCCAGCGACTCAGAATTGCGAGGCCGCCACCAAAGGCGCCGCTGTGATAGAACTTGCCGTATGGCAGGATCTGGCGTGTGTGGCGGCGGATGGCCATGTAGTCATCCTGGGTCCAGCATTCTTGAAGCGCGACGATATCGGGTTTAGGGGAGAGGAGGGAGAGCTGACGGCCGATCTCATCCAGTCGCGGGGTGCGAAGAGCAGAGATGTGAAGGAGACCCCAGCAATTTAACGTCAGGAGGTTGAGCTCGGCGGGTATGTCTTTTTCTCCCAAAACAGCCGTCTTGGTGGTGTTGAGAGGGGGCGCATGGGGCTTTTCGGGCGCGGTGCCAGGCATGGCGATGGGATCTTCTGGGAGGATTCACGGTGGTTCGGGATGGTGGGACGAGGTGTAGAGAGGAGGTTGAGGCGAGGGAGCTGGGATGGTAGTGAAGTTGGAGCGATCGTCAATGGCCCAAGCGGCGGGATCTATAGTTGACTAGACTTATGAGGAGCGCAAAACTGGCGTGACGGCGTGAAAGCGTGGAGGGAGCAGGCTTCGCGGGCCTTTTGTGGCAACGTCTAGAGACGACTCGTGCGGGGGATTGTCGGTTTGGAGATTGGAGGGGTGCGAGATGTTACAGGTCGCGACAGGAAAAAGAAAAGAAAGAAAGATGGAAAGAAGCTGCTGCTGCAGTGCCAAGGGAGCCGAGCCGGAGAAGTTGTTGCATCCGTATCCGTACGTACCTTGCATACATGGCATGGGTACTGTAGGTATGTGCAGTACCTGTCTCGTGCACCACGCCGCCGCCGCCGCTGCCTCCCTCGTGCACTGCGCACCGCGCACCCATGTCTGGTTAATATGACAGCCAAAGAATCGGGCGTGCACACCGAGACTGGGCTGGCACATCCCCTGCTCTGCTGCCGCTCCTGGAGCCTCTAAGACCTCTCTGGGCTGGGACCTCGGGGACCACTGGGCGCCTGGGCGAACCGGAAGCTATGGTGCATGAGCACGGCGTTGGTGGGGCCGAGCGGTGGCGGACCAGGTGTTTGTTTAATTTCACAGCAAATTAACTAGTTGCCTGGTGCACAATTGTAGCTTGATAAGTGTCAAATAGTGGCACTATTTTGGCTTGCTTGGGCTTATGCCGGCCGCTATTACTCCCCGTAGCGCGTTGAGGGCTTGCACGAGGCTGCACGCGGCTGGCCATGCATTTTCCACAATGTCTATCATCATCACCAGCAGCTTGTGCTCTCTTTTATTAACCCGAGTGATATGACCCCCAAAGATATATACTTTTACATGTCGAGTTGTGTCCGAGACCGGCCGCGGACCCATGACGAGAAGCTCGAGACCTTGCTTGCTCCCTTGTAGCCTGCAATACAATACAATCCCTTCTCGCCTTCTTCTGCATTACACACTATGTATACATGCTGCTATTCCGGTGCCCCTCGATACCCCTGCTTCTACAGAGCTCCCCCTGCTTACCGCTGACAGCTGACTCGTAGGGAGGTGGGGCAGGTAGGTGAGCTGAGCACATGTAGTGAGTGACCTGGGTAGTTTTTCATTCTTCACCGATGTTAGTGGTGGAAAGACATCACGGCAAATCGATGTCTTAAAGCCAAATGCCGAAGGGGGGGGGGGAGCTGGTCTGATTAGATGACTCTTTATCACACACGCTATCGCGCCTCATCACGGTCCCTTGTGAAATGATTTTCCGTGACGACCTGGCCGAGACTCCGGTTGCGAAGAACTGTAAATCTTTAGTAAAAAGTCAAAGAAACAATTGCCAAAAATAGTTATCAGTCGTTAAATTAACCATCTAGATAAACAAACAATAATCCTGTGCCCGGAGTTCAGCGGTCTCACAACCTATCCAATTGTCAATTTCAGATTGACCAGGTGCTCTGTGAGGGTTCAGGCACATTGATTCTTCTCTGATCACGTTTCACACCCAAAACAGAACGGTTTAAGTTCCTGGAGGTCATTGTCTTGGCAGCCCCGCAAATTGGATCATGTTGAATGGGCCTTTGGCAGCTTCGATTCACCTGCCTTTAAATCATGGGCGCAACTTGTTTTGATCCAAAGAGAGACATACCCTTAAGAAGCATGTAAAACTGTCGACCTCTGGTTAGAAATCGTTTTTAACGGAGACTTGTGCAGCTTTGGCGATGACTGCTCTGTCGTTGATATGCTTCCATGGTAGTGCTCAATGACTGCTCATCAATACTACCCCCCAATATGCTTTATTTCGTCGTCTGGGACAAGATTAACGATTGGAACTGTGCAGCGTCTTAAATGCGCTCACCTTCAGTTGCCTTTGATGTCTCTCAGATGTGACACTGCCACACTGTCACCATACATGCATGTATGCAGTGTCACGCCTTTGACCGCTGCAGTGCAAAATAATGCTGTGCCACCGTCCATTTCATATTTGCACTCTGGATAGAGCGGGGTTGTCCTGGCACTAGCCTTGGCGATCCTGTCATATCATCTGTATTCGCTTGCACGCGTATATTATGAATCCGTCAGCTCACATGCAAGGCGCTCTATCAGCCTGTCATCATTGACAAAAGCCCCTCGCTATCTATCCCACTTGCGTACCCAGCTGACCCGTCTTGTGAAAACGACCCGCGTCTTTCGCTCCTCGCCTTTCTCCCTCCAATCAACCCGGCACATGGATTGGCTTCAGGCTGAAATCTTCTCCGCAGCTGACTGACTGATTTGAGATAAACGCAGCGATCATTTATACCAGGGCAGTTCTATTAGATATATTTGCATATATATGTCTACCAGTCCTGCGACTTCCATTCACAATGTATCAACTGCTTTTATCCTGGTATACCAACATCTTGGTCATCAATCTCGTGATACCGTTGAGAAGAACATCCACATTGTAAACTATCTGATAAACTCCGCCTCTACCATCACCATGGCCCTTCTCGAATTCCTTCTACTTACTTTCAAGGAGGACCTTCAGTCTGATCCCTCCGGTGCCCCAACTGCCTTCAATGATGTCATTGCCAAGTTCAAGACCGTACCCGGCATCCAGCGCCTCTACCTCGGCCAAGTCATCGAGAACCCCCAAAAATGGCAGTATATTGTCTATTGGGAGTCTATTGAAGCTGCACAAGCCTTCATTGTATCTCCAGTCCTTACCGAATTGCAACCTGCCCTTGGTGCCCTGCTCGCCGAGCCTCCAGTCATGAACCCTCCCACCGAGTACACTCAAAATGTCGAGGGCGTCCTGAATGCGCCTTGTACCGAAGTGTGTACGTGCTGGGGCGTCGAGGATGACTTTCACGAAAAGAACATGAATGCTTTTGCCGATCCTGTTGACGCTTTCGGATTGAGTGGCTACCGGGGCATGGCGAGGGCAACTTTTACGCAATCTGAACAGCCTGATCCCACCGTGATCCCTGGTCTTGCTTCGAGGATCATCCTTGGCTGGGATAGCATGGAAGCCCATATGCAACATAAGGGGGTTAATAGTGGTAAGTTGTGTAATGCACAGTCTCCAAATAACCCTAAACCTGACATCAATTCAGTCATTGACAAGTACGTTCATCTTCTCACGGAACGTCGTAAGGGGTTTCAGATGGCAAGTTTAATACAACCACATCAACATCATCCCGTTGTCTTGAACTAATCTTTTAATAGTACCACGTTCCTCTGAAACAGCTGTAGGATCAATGAGACAGAAACAATGAGAAACGAGAAACGAAGGAGGACGAAGCCCAGAAGATGTTAGCAATTCTCACCTCAAAGTATCATCACGTGAAAGTCAAGTGTACTTGACCTCGGTCCGCTACTGACTAGGCGTGAAAATTGTGTATACAAACCCTCATCATCCATCATGAAGAAGAAAAGAATCAAGTTGCGCCATTATAATCGGGTACCTCAGGAGCTGTCAATTGTTACAGTGTAACCCCCGCTCCAAGCAAACAATTTCACTCTCACCGATTCGTCCCAAGCGATGAAATGCCAATGTCCCATCCTGTTACACCTTGTCTATGCCATCCTAACCACCCAAGGCCCTGTCCCGTCAAGCCGCAACCAGGGCGAGACCCAATGCCCATTCCAGGACCATTAGATATCTACCGCGTCGCTAATCGGGGATTGAAAGACTTGCGCAGCCAACAAATCGTCCACCATCTTCTCCCACATAGATAAATAAATCACCACCAACCCCCTTTTTTTGTTCCATACTGAAGCAAACACCGTCCCCGTCGAAATCGATACGCTCTACAGAGCCTAGAATATCGTCGTAGTCGTCGTTAAAATTAGATGCGATGTTTCTCCGATTCTGTAAAAGGGCGTATATGTTAGAAGCTTAGTTGCTGCCGATTCTGTTTTGCACCTCACCAAGTCGAGAATATAGCATGTACAGTGCCATGCGATTTGCCTCCTCCGTTCCAGTAATAGTCACCAAACGCTCGTTGCTGTTGTCCTGTGGTTCGTTAATCTTGATAACGCTGTTGCTCATCTGGCGTATCTCGTTGATCTTCTGTCCACCCTTGCCAATGATGGCACCGACCATATCGTTGGGAATGTAGATTTGCTGCGTGATGGGACCACCTGGCATTGCTCCAGCCATGGGCTGTGCTGTAGGAGCACCGTGAGGCTGGGGCCCGACATGTGGAGCCATGTGAGGCTGCATATGGGGGGCAGCACCGTAAGCTCCTCCTTGCGCGCCGTATTGCATGGGCATCACGGGATTTCCTTGGGCTGCTGCGTGAGGGTACTGCTGCGGGTAAGGAGCAGGTGGCAGATGGTGCGGGCGGCGATCGTTGTGGCGACCATAGTTCTCGCTTCGGCCGTAGTGTCCGGACGCGGGCTGAGGGCAGTAAGGGACGACCTGCATGCCTCCGGGGATGGAGCCAGCAGGAGCGCCGCTTCGGGTAGCATACGCAGAGGCAGCAGGGCCACCGAACCTATCGTTTAGCTGCTCTAGCAGAGTGCTGCCTACGTAGTATGTAGCAATGTGGACGGCATCGGCGACGCCCATGACCACAAGGGAACGCTCACTTGACATGGGGAGACACGAATCGGAAGCGTTGAGTCTTGCGCCAGAGGCTTCCTGGATCTCACGAATACGCGCTCCACCCTTACCAATAATAGAGCCGATAAGAATGTGAGGAATGAGGAGACGTAGGGGGTAAGTCTTGGAGGATGCGGTCGAGGACTCGTTCAATGGCTCGTTGTTGAGAGTACGAATAATCAAACCGAAAGCCTAGCAAGCATTAGTACGATTGAAAAACCTTGGCTTCAACTTTGAAACTTACCTTAGCCACAGCGTCTACTATGCCGCTGACGGTTAGGATGCGCTCGACAGCTCCCTTCTGGTAGTCGCTAACAGTGCACTTCGCATTGGAGAGCTTTCGGATGTTGGAAACGTTCTCGCCTCCCTTTCCAATGACGGTCGCCGCCTCTGGGCTAGAGATGACAGCTCGAATATGGATCCAGGATGTTTCGTCATGGGCGGCAGCAGAGGAGACAGCGTTGGATGTCGAGGCAGCGGCAACGGCAGTGGCGCTTTTCGAATCGGAACCTTCCTCTGTGGCTGGAGTGTCGTCCTGCTCTGATTTAGCGCCGTTTGTCTTCTCGTCACCGTTCTGCTCCTGGCTCTCGGTGGCGGGCGCGACGGGCGCTTCAGGAACCTCGACATCGTCGTCGTGCTTGATGACCTTGTCAAGGGCAGGTCGCTTGGCATCGGGCTGGTCAGTTGCGCGTGAGGGAGAAGAGGCTTCCTCAAGAGGGCGCTTGGCCGATTGGGTGGGTTGAGTTGGTGAGGCAGACATTTTCTTTGACTTAATGGAGATCACGGTTGAATAACTTTGTTGGATGGAAAGGCTCTTTATTTTTTCTTCGTCTTATATACACTCAGGGGGTTTTCAAAGGAAAACGTGCTGGTGTAGTGACTTGGGTCGGTGGGATCGCGCTTTCGGTGAAGTATTCGTGAAGTGACTGGTGTCGCGAATAGGCGTGACGGGTTGAGTGGAAGGAGAAGGTGATCTCAAAGGGCAATCCTTTCTCGGGCTCAGGGCGGGCTCCAGAAGTCTTGCAACGGGCGTCGGAGTGGCAGTGCCCGGAAGATTTCCCAGACGATGGGCGGGAAGAAGAAGGGCGGAGATGATGACTTGTGAAGATGTTGAGTGGTTGAGGAGAGGAGGTGAAGCGACAAATCGATGCTGGGACGGAGGTCTGGAAAGCAGAAAGGAAGAGGCAAGTGCTCAGCTCAAACCTTGTGACCACGGGTTCCTGGTGTCGCAAACAACCTCCGATAGCTGGGCACGGGCGAATAAAAGAGAATCGTCGCGTCGCAAGTCGCTAGTCACAACTGCGTAGACGAGGACAAGCAAGAAGGGCCGCGCACGTTTCGAGGGCCGACGTTCCGGGAGTGATAGGGCTGGCGATGACTTTCGCGCGCAGGGAGGGGGTCGAACAGGGCAGAAACGGGGACAACCAAATCTGAACAAGGGGGGCAAGAAAGGAAAAAAGATGTCAGGACAGGGCCTACGATGGTCGCTGACGGGAGAGAAGATGAGAAAAGCCAGAGGCCAAATGAAAGAGGGGGCTGGAGATGACCAGAGTCGGTGGACGGCGATGGGGAGTTGGGGAGAATGTTCGGGAGTGGTAGCTGAAACGACCTCAAATGGCCTGTCTGGACGGGATGTGCTGGCAAGTCACGTGGAAGGCTCTTTACCTGCGGCGGTTGGCCGCTGAGCTAGAACACGCACACGCACGCACGCACGCACAGTGCGGGGGCTCCCGAGGTGCCCAGGTCTGGGGGAGCTGGCATCGAGGCATTAGCGTCTGGGGATCCATCGCCACAACCCCCGAGGCCCCTGCTAATGGCACCCTGTACTGTGCCATGTACAGTGCGCGGCGCATTGGCCCAAACAACAAACCAACCACGCGGCGAGGTCCCCAGTGCTAATTCTAGCATGGCGCGTAACACCTGTCTGTATCGGATCCTGCATAACTAGGGACATATCGAGCATCAAGAGGCGCCAGATATTTCCGGAAACCTCCTGCTTTGAATCCGAGCCACAGAGTTTCAATAAACAAAAAAGGACTCACCCGCCCCGCGAATCATCTGCGCCCTGTCCGTCGTCCAGCGCATCACGCATCCGCCCACTGGCCGTGCATGAATCAAGTCGCCATTTGGCGTCTGCACCGGTCCACTCTATCTCTGACACTGCAGCAGCCCTCACCCGTCCATTTCATCTGCACCAGCTCCGTTTACTGTGCTCAAAATCCTGCTTGTAAACACTAGCTGTGGAGCTTGCGTTATCATAATGAACGAGAGGCTACAGGGTGCTGAGGCGCAGGTATACACCGCCAATCTTGACCGTACTCTCAAGGAGCTTCAGAAGAAGGTTCGAGAACATGAGAGTGAGCTACAGAAGGTGTATATTTCTTTCACATGGAGTCTGCGTTGTCAGATGCTGACTGGAAACTAGCTCCGCTCGAGCCAGGATGAGCTCCCTCAGTCAACAGCGGGACAGGCTCAAATCATCAAGACAGCATTGGATGAAGTGACTGACTCTGATCCCTTCCTGCCGTTCCCTGCGTCTCTACTCCCGGCTTTGCTGGCACTGCGCAAGACGCATCGCACGATTTTGGAGTCCAATGCCTACCTAGCGTCGCAGCGTGCCAGTCATGAGCAGATTACCCGCCAGCTGGAGGCTGATCAGGCCAGATTGAAAGATCAGAAACTGCTCAAAGACGCCCTGGAGGCGCGGATCAAGTCGCTTCGGAATGAATTGGATACTGATGTGGATGTGAACCCTGAAAACGGTGCGCGCGAGCGACTCGAGGAGCTGAGAAAAAAGAAAAAGAACTACGACAAGGAAACATCAAAACTGATGAAGATACTTCTGGAATTCATGAACAGCACACTTGCACCAATGCTTGCAGCTGAGGAACTAGGCGGCCCTGTGGTGGGCGATCTCATGGATATCGACGGTGATGATCTAGCTGGTGGCTTCAGCTCACAGGGAAAGCTGAAAAAGGCCAAGGAGAGTGCAGGTCAGGAGGACAAGCGACAGAGAAGGATCGACGAGATTTGGGGCCAAGCCGCGAGTAGCGAGGAGAACGGGGGTGCTGGGCACCAAGACGAGGTTGCAGCGGCCATGACGGAGATGCGACAGCTCACAGAACAGCTTCTCAACAGGCTGTCGGAAGCCAAGGGCGAGTCAGCAGCGTCGTATGTGCAGCTGCCAAGAGAGTCAGCGGTGGCGCGTTTTCTTGTGCGGTCCAATGTCGCGCAGTTTCACCCCAAAGATGCGACGAAGCTCAGGCTGATTGACTTTGGCCGAGAGTTGGGGTCGTAGTTTAATTGAAAGTGCCTGGCTACACTTGGGGCTTCTTGGACATGACATCCGTAAAACGGGGATGATGATAGCGATCATCCTGCGCTGAGAACTCTACCATAGACTAACTACGTATTCATGCGCAATTTCAGCCCGAAACGTTGGTGCTCTGACTCGTCATATTTCTCCCCGCCCATTGCTTTTCCTCTATGCCATGTATGAACGAGCGCTTGGGCGAGTGCCGCCCAGCTGAGTCGACACTGTCCCATCTTTGCTTCGTTAATACCCAAGAAGCAAACACTTAATCCTAGGCTTCCTCATTGGCCAATTCACTTGCGCGTCGCCGCCCTTTCGCGTCGCGTGGCCCCCGCAAATCAATTCAGCCTCCTGTTCAACCACTTGTTGCTCTTCTAGATCCAGCTCCACTTGATGTAAACTTGTCCATCTCGACTTGTCAATTTCAGCCCTTCATACTTCCAACAATGTCTTCCGCCCCCGAAACCAACAACTCTACCATCTCCTCCCCTCCCGCTAAGCGTGTTAAGACCACCGCCGGCATGGAACCCATCCCCCTCCAGATCAAGAAGCTCTCAGAGAAGGGCCGACTGCCCACCCGTGGCAGCGAATTTGCAGCTGGCTACGACATCTATGCTGCCCACGATACTACCATTCCTGCTCGTGGCAAGGCTCTTGTTAGCACTGATATTAGCATGGCCGTACCTGAGGGAACCTGTAAGTTTTTTTTTCTCTACTTTTTCTCCCCATTCCTTTTCTCTGGCTCATATTGTGTTTGAAAAAAAAAATCCATTTTGTGTCACCGACTAGACTAACGCTTTGACTCCTAGACGGCCGAATTGCCCCTCGCTCCGGCCTCGCTGCCAAGAATTTCATCGACACTGGTGCGGGCGTCATCGACGCCGACTACCGTGGCGAGGTCAAAGTGCTTCTCTTCAACCACGCCGAGACTGACTTTGAGATCAAGGAGGGCGACCGTGTCGCCCAGCTTGTTCTCGAGCGCATCTACACACCTGAGGTTGTCGAGGTTGAGGAGCTTGCTGAGAGTGTGCGAGGCGCTGGTGGCTTCGGTAGCACTGGCCGGGCATAGATGCCTTTGAGTTAACGGTTACGAGTTTGATGAGTGGGAATTGCGGTGCACTTTCAGATACGATGGGAATCTGCTAGACTTTCGAATGCCAAGGGGATACAGTACAATGGAAAGACAGGACACGGTGTAGAAAATCGCCATAGACCAATGGATTTCATCATGAGAACAAATGCTTCTGTTTGCTGCCTGTAAATCTATCCTGTGCTCTATAACATCTTACCCACGCTTGATTCTAATTGTCGCTGCTCCGTCTATAACGCTATGGCATGGAATTTCTTTGATGGTGCTCGCAAGCAGTCGAGATGCCTCACGAGTTGCAGCTCGGCTGCCTTACTTCTCACAAGGTGGTTTTTCTTATCGTCGGCACGGTCTTCGGGTGTCATGTCGTCAGTTGTGCGGTCCACAACCTTCCTCATGCCCTCACTTGTTCTGGATAGCACCTCGTGCATACTGGCAAGGACTCGCTCGGCGGCCTTTGCAAGAGGCAGTTCGGTAGCGGAGACACTGTCATCGCTGAGCCAGCTTGGAGTGGAGGCCAGCTCGCCGTTTGCATGACAGACAGCCTCTCGCATGCGGATAACCATCAGGGCAGCAAACATGTCTCCGGTCCCGCTAAAGTAGCAATCGATGGAGGGGAATACGATTTTGAAAAGCCGGGCCTTTCCAGTAGAATCCATGCTTGAGCCAACAACGGAGAGGTGAGAAGGTGGGTGATCTGGGGCGTCCAGGTTGACGGAGGTGATGACGATGTGTGGGACCTTGTACTTATCATGAAGGGCCTGGATGGCTTGAGTGAGGCTGGCCATGTCGACGATTTTGCATTCAGATAATAACCTCCAAGAAGATTTGCGTCAGTATAAGAGGCAATAAAACATGGGACCTGTATTGGAAAGAGGTGAACATACTCGGCCTCGAATTGGTTAGGTAGGATAAGATCAGCGTGGTGAATGAGGGTCTTGTAAGCCGGGACTACGTCCTCCGCGACATAGAGCCGGCCGTTGTCGCCCATGACGGGATCAAGAACCCAGAAGAAGTTACCTGGCTGATTCTCTGACTTTCCTCGAAGTTCACGTCCAATCTGGCCTACCGCATTGACAGCTTCGGCCCCAGGGATGTAGCCGGTGAGTAGCATGTCAAAGTCATCAAGATAGGACTGTTTTAAGCCTTCATAGAGATCAAGAATTTCCTGGGCAGACACTTTTGTTCCTTTCCATTGGCGATAGCCGGTATGGTTGCCTTGAACACGGTAAACATGTTAGCTCCTTGGTGTGGGATGGTTGCGGAGTGACGCACTGAACTGCACCGTGTTGAGGGCTGCGACATCGCATCCTAACGACTGCAAGACGAAGACTGCAATCTTATTGCCAACGTATCTTGAACCGTAACAGTCAGCATGACAATAAAATTTTGGTTACTTCGTTTTGGGCAAGTGAGCCATGCGGTTGAACACGGCGCCATATCTTACCCAGAGACAACCTGAAGGCCGGAGCGGCATGTTAGTCACATCAGGTAAGTTGACAGGGCAGAGGCGGGAGTCGTACATGGCTTGCGACGGCCAGGACCCGCGTGTCGGGGACGGGGACGGGATCAGACATGGTAGCCCGCAGTATTTGCGAGGGGTTCGCTTGGCGGGCAAAGGTGGTTGGTTAGGTGAGATGGCGGATGCAACGGGGAGAAGAATGAGACGTGGATAAGATGCCGCAATGTCACTTGACTGTCAGATACTGCAGCCAAATTGCTCCGGAGGATAGTTTTTTTGGTCCAACGCCGGTTGTGAGTAAACCAGAGCCAAGGTAGCTTGCAAGGTTGTGGGACGTTGTTGCTATTGTCGCTGCTGTTCGCGCTGAAGCCGTCGGAGACGAGGTGTTATGAAGGTGAGTGCTGATCGGAGAGGATCATTGAGCAAAGAGAGGGCGGGAGGGCATGGGCCAAATGCACAAGACCTGTCGCCGTTCAAATGACTAGCTTTTGACTCAACCGCAGCTGGCCTGTTGGCAACGGGTGTACCCCGCCAAAGATCCGGCGAGATACGATTCTGCCCCGCACAAACACCTTTGGAGCAACGCGAGAATCATTCTTGATTGACCAAGGTAGATGGCATTCTTGGGGTCCAGTACAAATGCGACAGACACATAATTATAGCGATAGGTGGCCCTTCCCTGCCATGGATTTCGAGATAGTACAAGTGCTTCAAGTCAGTGTCATGAGTAGTCTTAGCAACATAAGTCGCTCGCATGACATACCGCGTGCATTCCTCTCTAATGGCCTCCCGCTCAGTGAATTCATGCCAGTAAACTTCTCACCTCCACTTCACCCACGACAAGCTCCACATCGCTCAACGGGAGAGCGACAACCATCTGCGAACATGGTGCGTCACATCATACGTTCTGGGCTCTTGCCTTCAGACTGGGCCTCGTCGTAACCCTCTTAAATCACGCCAATTGGTAGGCAGGTTTGTAGCACGACAATGCGTTGGGCAACTAAGACAAAGGCTTCAAATCATTATCGTATCAAGGCTAGCCAGTCGTGCAGCTAGCCCGTAGAAAGCCATCGTACAACGATGACCAATGTTTGCTCTAGTTACAGTAATCCATCTCCGTTCTTCTCCATCATAAACAATGCCCTGGTATCCATTTTCTTGGTAGAACCCTTTCTGCGCCAAAGCAGCTCAACGCATCCTGACAACGCCGCTGATACTAGGTAGGATGGTGTCGTGGTATATTAGGACCCGAATATTTACTCTTCGTCACCAATCTATAGTTTTGCGTTAGTATATAGTGATCCAAGGCAAGAAAAAAAAAGAATTCGACGAACCTTAGGAGCCAGGTAGAAGCGCAGGTAACTGTTGCCTGAATCAATCTCGTACTCAACCAAGAGGGGCACCTCATTAGAGAGGCAAATCTTGACCTGAGTTGAGAGAGCGGAGGCCTTGCAGAAGTTGACGAGGTACTTGAGGGAGAAGGTGAGTGACACGGGCTCGGTCAGCTCAATCTTGACATCGTTCTCGGGCTTTCCCACTTCATTTTGGCCACGAAGCGTCACGGAACCGTTACCAATGTCGCCGTTGCAAGAAAACTTGATACCATCCTTGGAGGCCTCGATGCTGACTGTGAAAGCGCTTGGGCGTTAGCAATGGTTATGTGTCTTCATAAAGGGGTAGCGTAGTGGGGAACCGACCAGACTCCGACATGGCAGACAAATCGGTGCAAATGCGACGGAATTCAGCAGCAGGCAGGGCGACGGTGGCAGCATACTCGGTATCGGGGATACCCAGGTGCTCCTGGTCAATGTCCATGAGTTTGAGGTCGTACTCGCTGATGCGGTCGTTGTTGGGGCTCTCAAATGTCATGCCAAGAACATCGGGACCGTCCTCAGCCTTGAGAGTGATGACATCGTCGTTGGCGGCAGCGCGTAGGACTTTGGTGAGAGAGGTGAGGTTGACACCTAGGGAGATGTTGCGATCGCAGCGGTAAGGGTTGAAGGCTTCGGCCTTGAGCATCATGGACACCAAGGCCACGTGCGAGTTGTCCATGGCCTGCAGGGCAATGCCGGTGTCATTGCAGTCGAAGTTGCAGTCCTGTACGAGATCCTTGATGGAATCAACCACCCGCTTTAGGACGCCACCTTGCTCGAGTCGTGCCTCCAACATGTCTGCGATGAGGGAAGCGTGTTAGCTGGTTGAATCCAGACCTTTGGCGTGGATGCCTTTGTGCGGAAAAAAAAAGGCGGGGATGGTAAGCTAGCTGACATACTTGATGAGTTTGAGGGTTTGGGTGATTAGGAGAGATTGGAGAGAAGAAAGATGGAGGCGAGGGGACTAAAGTGATTATCTTGAGGTGGAAGCTGAGGAGACGGAGGAGAGAGTGGAATAGAGGTGGTTGTTGACGAGAAGAACAGGATGGTTGGATGCAGGCAGGATTAATCCAGGGCTGAGCAAAGCAAGCACTTAACACGCGGGTGGTGGGTATGGGACGCGTCGGGACGCCAACCAGACGCGGGGCATAAAATTGAATTAAGCGTCCGACTTATTCAACCCACCCCTGTCTATGCTGATTGGACTGAAGGATGCACTTTCAATGTTCACGCTATGGTCTTGACCGCAACAATGCATCTTTGCTTTTCCATAAAGAAAGAGAGAGCAAGGAAAAATTGAGACTGCAATCGCTTTATTTAAGTCAGGTTGCACAACTAACAAAAGAAGAATGATGCATATTGGCTTCAAAAATCAATCTTCGCTTTTCTTTTCAAGAGTCATCAATCGCAAGTGAATTCCTCCCCATGGTTGCATGCGTGTCATAATAATCTCAATTTCGATTTGGCTTCCTAGCTATAAGTAATAACAATAATAAAAGAGGAAGCAATCAGTTATGTAATGTAATAAATAAACCCCTAGATTGCGCCCGTCCTGTTCTATAATGATACTATACCGCCCAAGGAAAACGTGCATGTCGTCGTGACTGTGCCTAATAGATAGTAAATGCCGTGGTGCATGTGCGTGTCTGCGCATCGTTTCGTGCATAGTGCTGGTTGAATGCATAGCAAAAAATGCTCCAAAAATATATGTAGAAAGGTTTTCAAAAAAGAAAAAACGATCGTGGCGCTGATAATGTTTCTCGATACTTGAACTGATAATGCGCGGAGTCGATGCATTCGTCTACATCGAAACCACTCGTCCCACTGGAGCACTGGCGCGGGTTCGTGGGCGAAGGTTGATCACCGTTTCCAGTTCCCGGAGCATGCCCTTTGTCGCGTCCATTTGCTGTCGCGCAAGCGCTTTCTGCTCCCTGTCTTCCTTCATTTTCACTATCCTCTCTTCTCTTGTTAACATGCTGCGTGGCCGTGGGAGTGCGATTGCTTCAAACACCTCGGGGGCATCGTTATCTGCCGAGCCGCTGTCAGAATTAGGCGGTGACTCGCCCGTCAATGCCTTTAGTGCATCGACAGCGTTCCCGCTTCCCTCGCCTATGGTAAGCCCGCTGAAGCAGCTGGTGGGAGAGAGGAGAGTGCTCATAGAAGAAAGCCTCTTCTCGTTCCTATCAATTCCGAGAGCCAAGGCAGCTCGGCCCTCCTCCCACGCAGACATGAGCTCTTTCAGATCTACCCCGATGGACTCGAATTGGGCCATTAGATTTGGTCCAAGTTCTGAAATATCATTCGAATCATCCAGTGCTTTATCTGACTCTTCGCGCAGCAACTGAAGTTTGGCCTGGAGTCCCCTGATACCGGTGGAGAGTGAATTGAGCTTCCGTAGTTGAGTTCGCCAACGTTCTCTCCCGGGTGTTAGGGCCATCATTGGGGTTGGCGGTGCAGGGAATGCTTCGTCAATAGTTAGCATGCTAGCATATTGTGTAAACAGGGAGGAAAATACTCACATTCTTGTTCTCTTAGAATATCCTGTAGCTTATTATAAATGGTGCTGGTTGAGCCATTTACGCTTCGCAGATTCTCAACGGCCATGGTCCACCGGGCGAGATCATTCGTGTCACCGCTGGCGTCTAGGGCCAACAAGGCACAAAGGAACATCTTACGCAGAGTATAAAACCGAGCAGCAACAATCTTCAAAGTCCTTAACGATTCGGTATCCTCAAACTCATTCTGGTCAAATCCCCGTTCGGCGTCCGAAATATCGAAATCGCTGATATCATAGATGTCGTAGTACTTTTCCAAGTCTGTCTGCTCTGCAAAGCCGTTTACAACAGTGCACACTTGACCATAGGCGTGTAGGATTTCAGAAAACGCGTTTCTGAGGGCTTTGCGTAGTCGCACGCATTTCCGTGTCTGCGCACGATCCTCAAGGCGACTGATTGGGGGCAGTGGCGCGCTTCTACAACAATATTAGATATTTGCGTGAGTAAATTGAGAACACACTCACATGCGATAACCACGAGACACCAGCTCCACCTCCTGAATGAGGGACAAGGCAGCCCCTGAACCACTGTCAAAGTTATGTGAAGTCTCGATGAAAGTGGTAATTTCAGCGAGAGACTGGGATCGTCGGTAGCGCAACCATTGCCGTCTCATGTACACCTGACCAAGAAGAGTACCAGCAGCACCAAGGATGATGAGAAATACCAGGCGCTTGCGAGTGACACCGCTTTCCACAACCCAACTCAAGACAACTGCCACCGCCAAAGCCGTAAGTACTGACGCGATGATACCTTCAGTTGATACGAGCGAAGCGGCTTTGTCACTTTTTGGTACTCCTGGAACATTGGCGTATGGCTGGAATTGTCCTACTCCGGAATGCCCGCTCAGCAGCTGGGAGGCAATAATGGTGTAACGAAATTGTTCGAGAAACTTGGCATTGTCGGCGCGATCGATGCTTGCCGCTACGGCAGCCTAGGAGAGTTCGGTCAGACGGCGCAATGAGAGAGAGATGCTGAACGTACCGAGCAGTGCTTTCTAATAGATCGTAATGAAACGGGCCTAGGGACATCGAGCCGGAGGTCCTCTGGCGCTTTCTGGCGAAATCGGGCCTTGACTAAGGGTCGACCAGTGGGTGCGAACGGGGAGGGACTGGGAGGTGGTGAAGGGCTGGATCGGCCAGTTGAGGATCCTGGGTCGGGAGTCGTGGCGCCCGGCGCCCAGTCTGATTGCGACGTATCTCCCCCATCTTCAAGTCAAGATCAGTAAAGAGTCCAGAGATACAAGGAGTAGGCGCAACCGGGTTTGTAAAGAAAGATTAGGTGTTTACCTCTGAGATAGTCGGCTAAAGGTGTCTCGTCGTACACGACGGGCTCCATTTAACTAGGCTGTGACGTCGACGGGGAGGATATAGAGAGCACGCAGAGCCATAGAGTGGCCAGCGGCGAATGAGCAGGTGAGATGTGGTGTCGCGCGCTGTCGGTAATGGAATTAATGGGCGGAATATGTCGAGTAAAGCGATTTTGAAGTAGAAATGGTATCGTCAAAGACTCAACCGGACATGCTCAGGAGAGTAGGGACAAGGACAGGCTGGACTTGTTGTTGATGCTCCTATTTCGGGAAGCTCCACGTTGATGCGCTGAAGTACCCGAGCTGGGGCGGATTGACAAGGGTCGTCGGACAGTGGAAGCGGAAGAAGTGAGGATCGGTACGGTGATGCGCCGTGTGTGAGCGGACTGCCGGACGGTTGTGAGAGAGCGTCTCCGAAAGTGCCGTGGCTGTGATTCGTGGCCGTGTTTTGTCGCAACATACGGGCGATCCGTCCGCCCCGAGTGTTACTCTCCTTGTATTTCGACCGCACAGCGACGGGGTAGACGGTGAGCAACGTATAATAAGGTAATGCGCAAGGCAAGGGGCGATGCAGAGTTGCAAGGATACTAAAGCCCGCCTGGAGACGAAGCTAGCGTTGTGGTTGGTGGATGACCTGGGTCGGATGGTAGTGTCGTGGACGCCCGCATGGGCCATGAGAGCCATTTGGCACGGGTAATTAACAGCCCCACCACTCAGGGATAGTACGTCGACAATGGGTCTACATTCCAGCTGCGAGACTGTGGCTTGGCGCCCACCTGGGATTCGGTTTCGTGTTCAGCTTGAGACGTGCAGAATAATGGTTCGGGTCGGTATTACCTTTGACCGTTCCAGACTCGCGCCAACATCGCTCACGTGTTCATGGTCGCCACTGCTGTGCCACCACCGCCACCACCGCCACCATACTCGCCACACCAACACGCCTCGCCCAGTGATATTGAATTGGCGTCTACTTGATTGGCCAGTATATGTGGATCCTTCCCTGGCCAATTCACCACCCATTGCTCGAATTTCGAAGCTTGGAACTCGGAGACATTGGCCCAAGCTATCAGTCTCGAAATCCCTCGAAGCAACATCATCGCCGGCGACTGCGGCGCGGCCTACACCAATTGGGATGCTCATGTCTGCCGCATCATGAGCTATTCCTCCTCTCGACGCCTCCCGCCATCCGAGCCAACCCAATGCCTCCAAGATGCGCAGCCGTACGCACCCGGGTTGGCATTACCCCGGGGCCACCACACTCACTAGATGGCATCTGGATCACGGACAGCATGCTCCGCGAAGCCATTGAGCGTTACAATCGTGTGTCGGCTCAATCGCGCCATTCATTAAGCTCATGCCCTGGCCCCATCGAAAGCCGTCGCCGCCTGGGCAAGCGCCATATGACTGCCCTCATGCCCGAATCCCGCTTCGCGCCCCCTCCTTGGTCCATAGAATTTCCCCTCCGCCTTGACGAGTGGAAATGGGAGCCCCCGAATACCGTCGAAGATCGAGCTCGAAACAGAAAAAGATTCAGTCTGAGTCGACTACTGAATAGATCAATTGAATGGCTGGAGAACTTTGATGACGATGCCCCCGCTCGAGATTTGGCAGCTCATCCATCTACAACTGCAGCTACAGTGGCCAGCCCGCCTCCAAAAACCAGGACCGATATTTTCAGCGGCGACATGGTTGATGAGGTTGTCACGGAAGTCGTCAACATGGAATCAATTAGTGCGGGGATGGAAGGCAGCGGTCTTTTTGATATCGACATGGAATACACGCAAACAATTGACTTGGGGCACATTTACGGCGCGAGCTATTTTACCAACGAGATTGCGAGTCTCAATGATCGTTTACAAGCCCTTGATCCAACACAAATGACGGACAGGTCGTTGTGGATAGCATGCAGGCCCTTTGCAGACTACCTCCAATACGCGATTCCCCAGAAACGGATCTCCGGCGCTGATTTGAGGGCAGCCCTCCAACCTTTTACTTCAACAACAAAACTTCATTTAAACAACCAAATATTGACGACTGCAGAGGCTAGGATTGGTAATTTGATCCTCCGCATTCTCCAAGAATCAGACCAGATACACACATATCCAGTCTCATTCTGGCTGTCCAGTGCGGCCTTGCTGAAGAGAATGGATAAGCAACAAATCGTGACTTACCTGTATTTCTCGCGGCTTACCAAGGCGGCTCAAAAAACAAGCAAAGGGTGGCTCCGCCATTCTCTTATCCTCGACACACTCTCTTGTGCTGTTGAATTTCTCGCGGCCTTGCCCTCCTCTCACAAGCATGTCACCAAATACAACACAATAATCATCTCAGGCATCAAAAATTTAGGAAAGGCAAGGCCCCCATCGATGTGGGAGCGTGTAATGGAACTCCTTATTCAACGTCATCAAGGCGATCATCTTGAAAATCTTCAACGGCAAATGGCGCTCCTTATGTCTTTTGATTCCCATGCTCAGACTTCAAAATGTCTAGAAGCATACCCAGGCGTATGGAGTAGCGAAGATGCGTTCCTTTTTACCAAAGGCCGTCTCTGGTCGACCAATTGTCTCCCGGCGGACTCGATGCCCTCCTTTCTACACCTACCAATCACTGACACGAACTGGTCGCGCCTTGTATCACAGATATCTGCTGCTAAACCACAAAAGCGTAAGCTGTTATTCCAACAACTATGCCAAGCCACCAAGAACACCGGCACGTTCAGAGTAATGGTGGAGCACAACATCGAGCGCATGGGTTGGGATAAAACTGGCGACTCAACAACACTGCGCGAAATCGCAATCGCAATTGGAGACCATAAGCAAGCCCTTAATCTCTGGAGAATGGCCAATGTTTGGTTAGGGCCCGCGTTTATGAAGGGCCAATGGGACTGGACAGCATGGACGCCCTATATGGAGAAGATAATCAAAGATCCCAGCATAGGGGATTCAATCATTTGGCGTGTCCTATCAATGCATGAGGGTCTAGACAACAAAGCTCGCCCAGGCGCCGCGCTGCGCGGCATCAATACCGCTACGGCTCTGCTTGAGTCAATGGGAAAATGGTTTCTCGAGGCCAATCACCTTAACAATCGCCAAACGCTCCGACGTATCACCAAATGCATTTCTACTTACCAGAGCATCAACAAATCTCTATCTCCTCAAATGCTCCTTTGTCTTGTTGATGTAATTCTCAGGGATTTTGAACACGACCACAAGTGGAGCCAGGACAAGCTTGACTGGATGATGGAACTGATTAAGCACAATTTGGGTGAAGAGCAGGCCCGTCTGGTTTTGGTGCAGCTACACGGATGGCAATGGACGATTCGCAACCGAGATATGAAACAACAAGCCCCCTTGGTTGATCGAATCGAAAGAGAGTTGGGCCTGGTCACTCAGGAAAATACCACGAGCTCTCCGGTGACTACTGAAGGGCTCGAAGATCCACTAGGTTTAAACATGAACGACGTGAAGGCATTTAACAAGGCAAAAGTTCTATCCAAACACGTCAAATTCGGCGCCATGAACCAACATCGGGGTTGGAGACAAGGAGGCCAGATATTCAACGACTTCAAACTACCGGATGGCAAGGCGGCGCGAAAAGGTTGGAGCAACGGCTGGATACCATGGCAGGTATTGCAGCGGGAGAAACATGCGGCCTATATGATGGCGATAACGCAGACAAAAGCGAGCATGGAAGATGCACCAAACGAATGTGAAACAAGGGAATGGGGAAAAAACCAGGAAGGCCAACACGACAGCCTCGCAAAAGGAGCTGGCGTTGAATCGGCAATTTAGATGTGTCATGAAATAGAATAGACAGGGCATTATTACATATTGTTAAGAGGACCCCGGTGGCGTAGGGTTGTATCTGGCATTGCATATAATTTGTATGGATATAAGGATATTACTCCACCAGTCGAGGGGGTATGAATACCTCAAAAGGCCTCATAAGAAAAAGAGGGGCTGAGGCGATTCCTAGCTAATACAATCATCAAGATCCTGATCCTTACTCAATTGAGCGATTGCCTTCGTGTTCGAATTAGCCCTCGCGGTTCCAACACATATCCATCCACAAATACATGCACATATACGAACACGCTTCTAATTTCTATCAATCCTAAAACAGTGAGTGATAAGTATATACACACATACAGCACCGCATTGAGACAACAGAGCACGAAGGGTATTGGTTTAAATGCGGCATCACACGGGCAAGTAAAGACATTGCTGAACATAAGTGAAATTGTCATAATCTCGTTGGCCTGACAAGACATATAGCCGTCTAGGCCATGAAGTGAAGCCAAATGCAACAGATTGTCGCGGGTCATTACAACCAATGTACAGACCAAGCCAAGCAACTCCAAAAGATGGTAAAAGAGCTTCAAAACAAGAAAAGGAAGACAAGACGGCAAATACAAGAGATGAAGTGAAAAAGTAACAAAAGGAAAAGCAAAGAGGGAATCGGTACAGGGGGGAAACAAGAGGGAAGGAATGGAGAGAGGAAAATACAAGAAATAGAAAGAAAACACATCAGCCAGGATATCATGAACCTTTTTTGTTCCTTCCGCCCCGTTGACCCAAATATTTCCACCACAAAAAAAACCATAAAAAAAAAAAGGAAAAGCGTCGCTGTTGACCATCATCATGTAATCAAAACACTCGCTAATATGCCAGCGTGACTCTGTCAGTCATTATCTTCTCTCCTAAATCCCTCCTTCCAAATACTCCGCCTCAGGTTGATTTGCCTGCTCTCCCACAAGACTAATGTGGCTACGAGCACCAACGGAGCTTGAGCCGAGCGTCTTGGAGCGGGCAATGAGAACCTGCGCGGGGCACACAACAATCTCTTCGTCGCCGCGTCCATCGTCGTCTCCCTTCTTAACGACCAGAGGGAAAAGAACGACTCGGACCACGGCGTTTTGAGCTTCAAGTTCTTCGTTCGTCATATTCGCGGTACCGCTACGTTCATTCATCATGGAAGCGTTGAATTGAACCGTTGCCGCGAGCTCGCCATCTGCATCGTACTCGGGCTGCAGGGGCGGCAACATCATGTACTCAGCCTTTTGCGTGCGCATCTCAATCGAGAGACCAACGGCCTCTCGCATGACGCGTCGCAGCTGAGATTGAATTTGGTCCTCCAGGTTTGACGGGGGTGGGAGGATCTTGCATAGCGTCTGGAAAATGGCTTGAACAACAGCCTCGGTGTCCAGATCGCGTTGACGCTTGAAGCCATCGCGCTTCGACAGGAGCGTCAGGGTCACGGCACGCCATTGGCGTACAGCTTCCGGTGGGCCGACTTCAGTCAGCAATCTTTCCAGAGACTTGAGTTTCTGTCTCTGCTCTCGGTCCATGCCGAAGAGATAACGGGTGAATACAAATTCCCAAATCATGTTCATCGTCATGGACATGAATATGTCGCGTCGTTTGACGCGGTCCCTAAGATAGTTATCGACATCGGAGCCGTCAAGGACAGCGTTGTCCAGGCGGTCGATTGTCTTTTCGTCGTTAATTTCGCTTGTCAGGCGGCAGGCGCGCATGTCAGAGAATTTAGAGAAGCGCAGCACCCATTGTTGAACGTGGGAGCAAAGCTGCTGGCAGCGATGATCAAAATGGTCCTCATCGCGGATGTTGAGGAAATGACTGTCGCGGGCCTTGGACTCGAGAATCTGGCGCTGCATATCGCGGATTCTTTCCTTGGCAGCCTCAAGTTGCGCTCGCAATTTGGCGATCTCGGCATCCTTCTCTTGGAGCGCCTGGTCGAAGTGACCCTTTGCGGCGTCGAATTCGCGGGTTGCCGTGGCATTGCGCGTCTCGAGATCGGTGAAGCGGGCAGTGTCCTTGTTCGCGAGCTCAGCGTTGGCGCTGGACAAGCCATCGTTGACCTCAGTCAAACGGTTGACTTCGTTCTGCAGGAATTTAAGCGACTGCCTGAGAGCGTCGATCTCGGCGTCGCGGTCGGCTAGGGTAGTGGCAGCACGCTGGCTGATGCCCGACTCCGCATTTGCGCGGGCGTCATTCAGAGCACGGTTCTCAGCGAGCAGTTGTTCGACCCGATTCTCGAGCTCGAGCACTTGCATGCTCTGTCGGCGGCGCATGCTGTGGGGCCGTGTAGGCGAACGAGGCGAGCCGATGCGGCCTTCGCCGTAACCATCCTGGGTGAAGGAGTTAGCGAGGAAGCGAGAAAGAGAGTTGAGCGTGGGCTGAACTTACATAAACGTCGGCCATGTCCTTGGTGCGGACACGACCTTCATTTGCAACGGGAGTGGTGGTGGTTGGAGGAGTAGCGGTAGCGGGAGTGTTTTGGCGCAGCGCCCGCAAATCGCTACTCATTCGCTTGTCGATTCGACGAAGCGGTGGCGTGGGTGTGCCTGACGGCCGGCTGATGCCTGGGCTGTGAGGCCGCAAGTTCAGCGGCTCCGGGGTGCGCCGCCGCGAGAGGCTGGTGTTGGACAAGGATCGGCGAGGGACGGCTCGTGGTAGTGGCGATGATTGGCGCGAGACAGCCATATTGTCTGACACACTTCGCGCGGCGGGCGTCGATTCCGCAGACCGCAACGCCGCCACTCCCAGCGCAGCACCCGCTGTGCCCGCCGCCACCGCCAGCGCTCCATACTGCTTTTTCTTCTTCTTTTCCGGCTCTGGCGTGGCTGACGGTGCTGGTGGCTCTCGCAGAATTGGTGTATCTCGTAATCCTGCTGGCGTATCTCGTAGAGCCGGTGTGCCCCGGGGAGATCGCCGGAGTCGCCGCTCGGGCTCCGGTGTCTGCATTGTCGCTCGTTCCCGCTCCGCATCGGTCCAGTCCCCGCTGTTCACCCCGCTGTGCACCCCGCTGTCTCGTTGCTCCTCGCTCAACCGTCTGCTTTGTCGCTGAGCGTTTGCTGAGTCTTCAGCGAAGCCGCTATCCCGGTTGGCTTCCTCTGACTTGGATTTCCTCTTGTTCAGCTCCGCCTCTGCCTCAGGGATCTCCTGTACAGGTGGTAGACCACATGCTGGCGAACCTCTGAACTCGCTCAGCTCAGAGCCCAGGTCGACAAACGACACTGGTGCTCGGCTATCTTCCTTCAAAAGCCCGCCCACACTCTCCTCAACATCAGTTCCTCGACGGAGGAGGCCTTGGGGTGCCGAACGAGGTAGGTCTGCATTTCGTCCCAGGACAGGGCTCTCAGCCATGTCATCGCTGTCGCGTCGAATAAGGTTGCCGCCAATCACCTGAGGCTCCGTATCCTTATCATTGTCCTTTGAACTGATCCATCGTTCAATGTCATCGCGCTTTGTGTGATCGTCAGCGCCCCAGAATGCCTCGTCCAATACAGGCACAATATCCTTGCTTCGCTTTTCATCCCCAACACCTCCTCCCCAGAAATCATCGTCGAGTTCAAGTCCAGTTTCCGTGCTTCGCTTTTTGCCTGTAGAATTGCCTCCCCAGAAAGCGTCATCTAGTTCAAGTCCGGTTTTCCTGCTTCGCTTTTCGTTTGCACCACTTGTTCCCCAGAAAGCATCATCCAATTCAAGCCTGGGTTCTTTGTTTCGCGTTTCATTTGCAAGGCTCCCTCCCCAGAAATCATCATCCAATATCATGTCCCTTTCCATTGGTGTCCCGTCTCCTAATCCTCGTTTCGCTCTGTCCTTCTTCCTACTTCCAAGCCTGCCAGCGAGAGCAGTGATGCCTCCTGCTCCTGCTGCCACTGCTGAGGCCACTTCACTGGCAGTTGCTGATTCTTCTTTGAATTTAGGCGGCGATCTCATCTTTTCTGCCTCTGGGGTGACAGGGACGGGGCCATGGCTCCCTCTTCGTTCACGAGGTGGTGTTCGAAGGCCGGAGGGGAATTCTTGTCGAGGATCAAGTTCTGATGTGATTTGCTGAAATTGCCTGTAATCGAGCGACTTCTGTCTTCTTCTCTTTTGTCTGGACTTGGTAGTCGAAGACTCCTTAGCATTGTCGTCCGTTGCTTCTGGCTCGCGGCTTGGCTCAATGATCACAGGCGTCTGACTCCGAATTTCTGGGTCAACTATAGCCGTCTCCAAGCTTTCCCTCATGGGAGGATCGACATCTTTAGGTTTTGGTTTAGCCCCGATCAGTCCCCATGGGTCTTCAGAGGATACCTTGTCCACAGCTCTGGCTGCGCTTTTGTCTTTTCTCTTAACCGGAAGAGCCCATTCTTCTTGTTCTTCGTCTTCATTTTCTAGTGACCTAGTTGACTCGGTTAATCGAGGCGGGTCAAGGCTTAGATCCTCTGGAGCTGGCTTCGATTCAGTATCGGGTCGGTCAGTATCAAGCCCACTCTTCTTGTCCCTTTTACTTTTCTTCTTCTTCGCAGGTAAGGCCCATTTGTCTTCTTCGTTGGTAAGTGGCGTTGGCTCTGGTATTTCCGAGGAGGGGATACCTCGCGATTGGGTTGAATGTTCCATAACTGGCTCGACTTGCCTCGTCATCTCGTCATCAGAAGACGCATTCCCCACTTGTGAAGACTCAGCGAGCGCTAAGAGCCGAGCAATCTTCCTGGCTTTCTTCCGATCCTTCCTAGACTTTGGGGTGTGCTTTTCGGCGTCAGGGTGTAGTGCAGGCTCGCCTGCGGGTGCCTCATCATGGCGGACCTGTTTGTCAAGCTTCACTTCATTGTCGGCAGCTTCAGTCGGAGCATCTAAGGTAGGAACATGGTCGACGGGAGCATCGCGAGTCCAAGTTCCGAGCCTAGATTCGTTTTCCAAGGGATATTCTTGACTTGACACAGCTTTTTCCTTCGAAGGCTCAGTGAAAGAAGCCTTAGTAGGGACAGGAACAGCATGATGGCCAATATCTTTGATAGCATTCTCCGCTTGGATGGTGCCGTTTCCTGCAGGCTGCTCGGAAATAACTTCAAGTGACAGTGAGCGTCTGATAGCGGGCTCAGTAGTCTCTGTCTCAGAAACGATCGTGGATGATTCGCCAATCGGCGATGCAAGTGCAACCGTGCTGACGTTTTCGCCTGCTGCATCACCAGCAGCAGTTTGGTGGAGTCCTGGAGCAGCGCTTGGGTCCTCAACGGTGCTTAGTGGACCCATGGTTTGCAGCTCAGTGACATTTTTTGGCGCCGTTGGGTCTAGCTCGAACCCCTGTGGGTGCAAAGAGCGGTGGGCCCCTAAGCCGAGGTCTCCGGCTTCGGACCCGAACCGGTTGACCGCTTCTTCGGGATCGGCCTGCATGGATGCTTGAGGGGTAACAGAACTGGTGGTCTGCTCTGCGAGTTCCTTGGCTTGAGCTGCAAGTTTTTTTTCCTTCTTCTTCTTCTTCTTCTTTTTGGATTTTTTGGAAGGAACTGAACCCGACATGTCGCCTTCGTTCAGCGGTTCCGGCCCTGTCGCGGTTGGTTCCAGGACTGGCTGAGGGACGACATCTTGTCCATGAAGCTGTCCTTGTTCTGGCTCGAGAACGGACTCCAGGCCTTTGACGAGCTGGGATGATTCGATAGAATCTTCCCCGGCGTTCATAGGCTTGTCTGGACCTCCAACTACTGCAGGATCGAGGTCTGCTGCCGGCTCAGCCAACGGGCTTCGCTCCAGCACAGGTGCTTGTCCGACAGCTTGTTCTGCAGCAGGGACTGTTTCTGATCCAATTCTTGGCTGCGTAGTATCGAGTTCTTGAGATCTTTGTTCGGGCCACTTGGAACTCCCAGATAGTGCGGGAGGATCATTTGGCTTTTTCGTAGACTCCATAAAGCCCGTAGGAATACCAAGTTTCCGCTCCATAAAACCCCAGATAGACTCCGAGACAGACTTAGATGCCTTTACTTCCTCATGGGGTTGGGCAGATTCTACGGTCGGCTCCAAGTGCATATCAGACTTAGCTAAGAACTCAGTGCTCTTACCCTCCTCCTTGTCCTTTTCGGAAAGCTCTAGGTTCAAGCCATCCTCCTCTCGGAGTTCTGGTTTAGTGTCAGGCTTCGTTTGGATGTTAGCCTGGGATTCGACGGGAGACTCAATAGTCTCGATAATAGCTCTTGGGAAGGTCCCAGTCTCATGGAGTCTGGGTTCTTGGTGAACTGGTGCATCAGTTTCAAAAACGTCGGCCGCAGGTGAACCGATATTTTCGTTGCCCTGGTCCCAATATTTGCTTTCGGGTTCTGTATCACGCAATCTTCGTGCCGGCGGGACTTCGAATTCATGATCATGGCTCTCTGAGACAGCTGGCTGGCTAACTACCTTGGAATGTGGTTCTTGCGGTAGAGTTGATACAGCACTTCCTGCTACTTCAGTAGAATCAAGCACCCTGTCTAGAGTAGGATCAATTTTCTCGAGGTAAACATCCGAGTCCAAGGTGGGTTCAAAGCCAGATTCAAAGACTGGGGCAGGACTATGGCTCAGAACCGGGGAGCTATTCTTGTTAGAAATCACATTAGCTGTCAATTCTACAGGTGCCTCGATGGCAAGTTCAGTCAGGTGGACGGGTGACCCCAGAGGGAAGACTCGAGAATCCAGCGACGAATCAACTTCGCCGCTTGTGGGTTCAGGTCGTTTCTCCTCTTCATCAGACTTCTGTACAGCTTCGAGTTCTGGCCCAGGGGCATTGGAAACAATCCGCTCCGAAAGCTCAGTCTCACGCTCAAGATTAGGGTCAGTCTCCAAAAGGGTATCAAGCGTGCTCTCAGCACCAGACACTTCGACCAGGGAAGATCGATGCTCAGGTTCAGCCGGTGGTTGAGTCTCAAGTTCGGACTTTGGTTCAACTTCAGTTTCGGGCTCAATTATAGGTACAATTTCGGATTCAGCCACGGGGGTTGACTCGTTTTCAAGCTTCGGGCCAGAACCACCGTCTGGCTCGGTAATTTGCGCAGCCGAACGCTCAGGTTCAGACTCGCGCCTCAGTGCAGGTTCAACGCCAGATTCTTCCGCAGATTCCGTTGGTACCACTAGAGCGGCCTCTGGTTCTTTGGATGATTCCGACTCAACTGCCTCCAACGCAGCAGCAGCCGAAGCTTTTGCTTTCATTAACTTCTTCTTCTGTTTCTTGGACAGGCCAGCGTATTCATCGACATCTTCTTGCTTCTCTGATTCCAGTTCCGGCCCCGGTTTTGCATGTGATTCGACAGGTGCCCCAATGTCCAAAGCAGGTCCTTTCCCCTTCACATCCTTGTCCAAATCAGACGATCCCAGGCTCCCGGCCTCATCGCTTCTTCTTGCGGCGTCCTCCTTTTCCAGTTCCGGTTCCAGTTCCGGTTCCGGGGAGGGAATCTTTGGGTCCTGCAGGTTTTGAAAATCGATGTCTTTAGTGTTCTTGTTCTGTTCCTTGGGAAGCATTGGACTGGACCCACCCCGCTCGTCTTCAGGATTAACTTCAGGCTCCTGGCTGGATATAGGCGGCTCTCCATTCTCATGGGATGCGGCCGTTGGATTTTCGTTGGCCGATGGTACGGATGCTGCCTCAAGTGCAGGCTCTGCTGTTGCGTCTTTGTTGGACTCTGCAAAGATGTCGTCGTTTGAAGGTCCAGCAGTGGTCTCTTCGGAGTGGGGAAGGGCTTCAGACTCAGGCTCTGTGGACTCTTCAAGCGCGCCCTTCTTCTTTTTCTTCTTTTTGTCCTTCTTAGACTTTCTTGGAGAAATGGGCTCGGGCTCATCTGTGGCCGTGACTTGTGGTTCTTCAGGGGCCAAAGCATCGGGCATATCGGCAGCTGGAGCCTCTGCTAGATCCTGAGCGGGCGGGGTTTCTGTGGGGATTAGGACATCAGCCGGGTTTGTCTGTTCTTCATTCTCTGGGGCGGGTTCGGGGGCAGGTTCGGGGGCAGGTTCAGGGGTTTTCTCCAGTTCCAATTGGGGCACGAGCATCTCAGCAGGGGGCGGGGCCTCTGCGGCCTCTCCACTGCCCTGGCTGGGTTGCTCTGGATCAATGGGGGTGGGATCATCTATGGGAGCATCCTTGATTCCTTCAGAAGGCTCCTGGGTGGTAATATCGCCTTCAAGGAAGCGCTCGGTCTCATCTATCGAGAGGGAATTCTTCTTCTTTTTCTTCTTATTCTTCTTTCCCTTTTTAGGGGTATCCGGGTCGGCTTCTGGTTGACCAGACGCTGTGTCCTGTGCATTTTCCTCAACAGGGGCGTCTACAGTAGCCTCAACCTCAGAGGGTCGAGCCTCGTCTACAACCAAAACAGCCTCACTGAATTGCTCGGGTTGCTCTGCAAGCGGACCATTGAGAGGAGAATCCTGGACTTCTTCATGCTCGACAGGTACTTCCTGAGCTGGAGTGTCTTTCTGCACATGTTCAGAAGGATCTCCACCAGTGGTCTCCAGGACATGTTCAGCGTCCTCAGGCTGGGTTGACAATGCCTGAGAATCCTCTAATGGAACATCGCCCTGCGAAAAGAGCGGCTCAGAGATATGGGATTTAAGAGGGGCCAAGGTATCAAATTCCATCGTCAAATGATCAAAGCCCACGGGAATCTCCGGGTTCGTATCATTGTGTTCAAGAGCTTCGCTGGTCTCTGCGGCTTCGGTTTCGATACCCCAAGCCGTAAAGTCCTCGTCCCCAGCACCACCTATCTCTTCTTGTCCATCTAGATTCTTCTGACTATCAGTTTCTGGCTGTTCCATAGACGAGACCATGTCATGGACAGGCTTCTCAAGTTCAGAAGGAATAGACGAGTTGTCCTTGAAGTCAATTGGCGTGTCATCAGTCATCTCAGGGAGAGGCAGTGCCTTGTCCTGGAGGTGAGACTCTTCCGGTGCAGACCCCATATGTTCTTCAAAATCCGCAACGTTGACAGATTCTTGGTTGAGAAGATTTGCCTCAATTGCAGGCTCTGCATCACCACTTGCGACGTCAAGCACCTTGGAATCCTCGTCAACTAGCGTGGAAGACAGGATGATCGGCTCGAGGTCCATTTTCTTGAGTTCCTTCTTGATCTTCTTTCTCTCTTTTCCGCTCATCTGATCCCATTGTTCTTGAGTAAACTCGAGTTGAACTTCGGGAGCCGCGTCAGCAACCGGTAGTGTGGTAGCTTCAGAAGTCAAATCAGTTACGGGTTCCAGAGCAGAAGCCATCTGCGGTTCAGAGATAGATTCCATAACATCAGCGGTGTCGAGCGCTGACTCTGCGGTTTCGGTCTGGGTCTGCCCGTTGTTGTCAGAAATGGGCTCAGTGACAAGTTGAGAGGCAGGTTCTAGCGCAGATTCAGAGGCAGGTTCCAGCGCAGATTCAGGGGCAGGTTCGGAGGGAGGGTAAACCACCGTGTCCGTAGGCTCGGATGCAGCATCAGGAACTTGAGTAGTTGTATCCGGCTCTTGGGGGACTCCATCAGGCACATTAGAAGGCACGATAACCACCTCTAAATCCTTATTCTTAAGCTCCTTCTTCATCTTCTTTTTCTGTTTTCCGCTCATGTTATCCCAAGCCTCTTGCGTGAATTCGTTCTCAGCTGGAGCAGAGGCCGCGGCAGCGGATTCGGAGACAATGTCAGCTGGCTCGCTACCTCCAATGCCAGTCTCAAGTTCCTTAGTAACTTCTCCGGTAGGCTCGGTCATAACGTCAGTAGAATCAATGACCTGGGTGCTTTCAGAGATTGGTTCTGGCTCAGCATGTAGAGACTCAGATTCAACGCCGGCAGACACCGACACAGACTCTATGCCCTCGGGCTCTTTGGCAGCTTCAACAACGAGGCCAGGAGTGGAGTCGGAAATGGGATCAACTATCTCCAAAACAGGTTCCGAGGATTCAGTGGGTTTTGTTGCCTCAAGTGGATCGATGGCAGTGATAGGTTCTTGAGTTGACTCGTCAGTAGGAGTAGGAGTCACCATGACTTCCAGGTCCTTCTTCTTCAACTCTCTCCTAATCTTCTTCCTGTCTTTTGGGCTGTAGTTGTTCCATTCCTCTTCTGTGAATTCATTTTCAGCCTTGGGAGTAACTTCAATTAATGATTCGAGACTAGGATCAGGATGTCCCTGCAGAAATTCGGGGGCTGCCTCGACAGTCTCAGTGGCATCCAAACCGTTGGAGATCTCTTCCGCAGCACGTTCAGGCTCAGCAGCTACTTCCACGGATTCCGCTTCTAGTTGGACGGGTTCAGTAATCTGAGCCTCTTTGAAGCTTTCCTCGATTGGGGCGGTGGCAGCCTCAGCAGCAGTCCGATCAAGCTCAACTGCTTCTATGCTAGGTTCAGTAGTCTGTTCGATCGTATTGGACTCCAGAAAGGTTTCCACTGCTTCAGGGGATGTTGAGTCCATAGAGATCTCGGCGGGCACGACAGTCTCAGAGTCTTTGAGGAGTTGCTCTACTGGGGCTTGTTCAATATCCCAAGGTTCAACTGGAGCAGAGTCCTTGGTGAAATCCGTGGGTAGCTGAGCGTGATCAATCACACCAGGTAGATCAGTATCCTTCTCCTCGACAATATGCGTGAGCTCCAAAGGCGCGTCACCAGTCTCAAACACTGACTTGACAGCATCGGCATCAACCTTAGCGCTTTGCTCAGTGGCAGGCTCTAGAACAGGCTCACCAGGATCGGCAAGCTCAGTAGCAGGCTCAGCCGGCTGAGCGGAGTGTTCAGGTTCATTTGATACTTGTTCGGTTGTGATAGGAGACTTCATCACAACCTCTAGGCCCTTTTTTCTGAGATCTCTCTTGATCTGCTTTCTCTCCTTGGCGCTCAGATTGCCCCATTCCTCTTGGGTAAATTCATGCTCCGCAGAGGTTTCGATAACAGGTTCAGGAGCACGATCGAGAACTTCTTCGCTCATCGACGGAGGAACTACTTCAGCAGTTTCAGGGGCAGTTTCAACAGCCAATGAGGATTCAATGTCCCTCGTTTGGTCCTGAGTACCATCTGTCGGCACATGAAGAGGATCTTCAGTCACAGAGTCGACGGCATCTTCGCCAACCAGCACCTCATGAGATGATTGCTTTTCAGATTCAAAAGGAACCTGAACCACAGGATCGGCGATGTCAGTCTCGACTTCAGCCGTGGAATCGGGGACGGCCCTTGTATGTGCTTGATTGGCAGGCTTCTTTTCCACTAATGATCTAAACCAGGAAGTGAGTACTGAGCCGGTCGCTAAGGCGGGGGTTGAGCCTGTCGAACCCACAGTTGAAGGGGCCGCTTTCTCGACAGATTTATCAGTGGGCCCTTCAACGACTGGTTCCTGGAGAAGACCAGGAGCAGTATCCGAGTCGAGCTTTGTTGAAGCGCCAACGGGTTCATACTTGATGTGTTCCACTAACTCGCCCAGGTCTTCGACTACTGGCTCTTGAAGAGCGTGAACTGAAACGTCCAGAGGGGTCTCAACTGTAGACTTTTCTGTGTCATTCTGAGGAAGGTCCACTGAAAACTCGGGAAGTTCAATAGCCGGCTTCGCGATGTCTTCCGTGTTGACATCTGCCACTGTCTCGGGTTTAGCCTCAACCTGGGTCAAATCCCGAGTGCCCTCATCGAGCTCCTCAACAGAGAGCTCCTCAAGTGCGTCCATCTTTTTATCAAGAATCTCACGAGGCTCCTCGTGAGAAAAATCTAAAAAAGGGTCCGCAAACTTCTCAATAACGGGTGGTGCAGTAATGTCGTTTGTGAGATCAGAAACACGTTCATTAATTTCATGCGTCTCATCTTTGATCTCCTCAGAGATAGATTCCTCGGGCTCTTCGATAATAGGCTCCAGCAAGGTGACATCAGCGGGGATATCATAAGCAGGTTCTGTGATAAATTCAGAAGATTCTTCGATGACAGGTTCCTCCATTAGGGGCTCCTCCATTAGAGGTTGCTCCATTAAAGGTTCCAGAGGAGCATCGGAAGGGGCATCGGCGATGAATTGTTCTGCGGCATCACGTGAATCCACATTGCTCTCCTCGGTAAAAGATTCAGCAGGTTCTTCGATAATAGGCTCTAAGGGAGCGACGTTGACAGCAACGGCAGGGGTTGGTTCGATGTCGATACTACGGGTCTCATCTGTGATTTCTTTCGCGGAAGGTTGAGTGGGTTCCTCGACAAACTCGTGGAGACTCTGCTCAATTTTCAAATTGGGAAGAGCCTCACTAATGGTATCTCGAACATCTTTCGTAGACCCCTCTTCAGCGCTGAGAGCCTCTTTCGGAGTAGCCAGCTCTTCAGTAACGGGAGTTCCTGGCTGGCCATCCACAGCATCAGAAAAGTGCTCGTCCGCCGATGTTAGGTCATCCACAGTCTCGGACAGCTTATTATCAAGATCCATCTCCTTGGTAGGAGTTGTCTGATCAAGATCCTTGGATATTACGGCAGCTTGAGATGTATCGAGAGAAATGGGTGGTCTAGTGTGAGCAGACACTGATGTAAGCTCCTGGGGGAGCACCTCTTGAGGAGAATCATGAAGCAGCTCCTTTGCAATATCTATGTTGTACGAATCGCGGTGCTCAAGCGCTTTCTCAGGAAGCGTGCGCGGGAATACGAATTCGGGTGCGATTTCAGCACGCGGGGTTGTTTCTTCAGAGTCTGCGCCTCCGCCGATAGGTACCGTTGAAATGGCACTTGTGTTGATTTGCAAAGGGGGTTCCACATGAGGAGCACCTTCAATACCAAAACCAGAGAAATCAGCATATTTGTGAAACTCAGGCTCAGGGGAGGCTCGCGAAGGAGGTTCGCTGGTCTCACTGGGAGGAATAGGAGGGAGCTCAGGCAGCGCTGGGTGATCCACAGGCGAAAAGTGGCGAGAATGCTCAACAAGATAGAGGGGCTTAAACTCACGCGAGCTATCCCAGGACATGGGACGGACCGATCGCCTTCCACCCGGCGAGTCTGTAACATTCGCTACTGGAGAGCTAGTAGGGGAAGACTTGTAAGCAATCGGAGATCCGGGGTTTGAGCGTTGGCCAAGGCGGAGCTGGATAGGGATTGCAGTGTGGCTGGGCGATTTGATTGGGGTATCTTGAGTGCTGCGTCGACGATGGTGACTTAATCGCTGTCTCACACGCTCTTCGGGCGGTGTGTCCGGCCGACTATCGGGGAGAGTGGGCAACTCGACGGGTGACATTTCAGGACTGCCGGGCTCGCTTGGCGGCAGCGGGAGGAGATCTCCGTATTGTGGATCAATGGCAGGCTTGATGGCTCGGGGGGCAACCTCAGGGTCGAAGATATCGAAGCTCCTGTTGCGATGGGAGTTATCAAGATCACCATTGTTTCTTGAAGCGTCGGCGACATTAGAGGGGAAAAGAGTGCCGGAAGCAATGGCAGCCGCCCCTGCAAGGCCGACACCAGCGCCAACGGTGTCGGCATTATCTAAAAAAGAATCCCCTCTTCCATCTCTGTGACTTTTCGGCTTGAAGAGGCCAGGGAGGAAACCGCTGGAGCTCCTTTGGTGTTCCCGACGGTCGAAATCTTGACTGCGCCGTGAAGGGCCAGAGCCGGGGGCAGACACGACAGACTTGATATCATCGTCGTACTGTGAGGGCTTGCGTCTATGTCTTCTCTCACGTCGGCGTTCGCCACCACGAGACTCTGACACCACAGAGCTGACATCCCTATCATCATAGTCATCTTGTCTGCGCTCTCTGGGAGTATCGTAAAAATCCCCTTCAGGGCCACTCCTTCGCTTGTCTCTTCTGCTTCTGTGGCTGGAGGACCCCTCGTGTCGCGAGGACCCGTCATGTCTTGAAGATCCATCATATCTTGATGATCCATCGTATCTCGATGACCCGTCGTGTCTTGATGATCCATCATGTTTTGATGATCCGTCGTGTGAGCCACCAGGGGCCGAGACAAGAGATCTATCATCACCATAGGAATCCCGGTCTCTTCTATGTCTCCTGGAGTTTCTCGGCGTCTCCCATTCATCGTCAGACCTACGTTCCCTTGATCGAGATCGAGATCGTGCTTCTTTCGCGAGACGATGGCCAGCGTAAGCAAGGGCACCCATGGCAAGAACTGGAGGAATAGCGTGTGAGAGGGTTTCATCCTTGTGAGAGGTACGCCTTCTCCTCTCACGTCTGGGAGCATCCCATTCATCGTCAGACCTCACTTCCCTTGGTCGTTCCTCAGAGTGGCGTCTTCTATGGGAGGATGGATGAGAGTCGGAGTCATCGTAATCATCGTAATCTCGATGTCTCCGTTGCTTCCTAGACTTTTGCCGAGGAGCATCCTCCCACACTTGTTCTCCGAACTCCCGCCTTGAAGTTGCATCAGAACGCACCGGGCTACGACGTTCCGGGCTGCGGCGCTCCGGACTGCGGCGCTCCGGACTGCGATCTTGGACGACCACAACTTTGTCTCGCTTTCGCTGCTCTGCAGGGTTGTATCTAAACTCCAACGAAGGATCGATACCACTGACAACTTCGTCACTTGGTGATCCCAAGTTCTCAGTAGTGCGGACACTCTCGACGCCGCGAGGCTTCACTGGCTCAGAATCCACGGGTATCTTTTCTTCCTGTGGAGTCTCGACCTCACCAAGAACAAACCCATGCTCTGGTACGCTTTTCGGCGCAGTGTCAACAAGATCAGCCACGGTCTCAACATAGGGACGTTTGTACCAGGTGTCGCCATTGGCATCCTGCACGCCTGGAGGTGATTCGCGTCGAGAATACGTAGGATCCTCAATGACCATACTATCATCGAAACCACTATCTTTCAACCCAGCGGCCAGTGTTGCTGCAAACTCGATGTCATCAGCGTAACTGCCGGGCATTTGTTCCATTCTTGGGCTGATAGGCTTGGGCCCCGGGACAGGTGGTTCTTGGCTAGAGTCGTCGGCATAAATCTGAGCAGGATGCGCAGAGATATCCCGGCCAGCCTGAGTCAGGTCTTTGAGTTCAACATCGGGCTCGTTGATAGGTTCCATGGAACTAACAGCCATAGCAGCGGCAATGGCTCCCCATCGACTAGCTTTATTAAGACGTGGACGCGGCTTGTCAGAGATTTCTGTAGAGACCTCAGCCGAGGCATAACCTTCCGAGTCACTCCTAATATCCGGTGTCTCGATCTCGAAACTCTTAGTCTCATTCTCACCCCATGAAACGGATTTGGCAGCAGAAGCTGGCTCCATGGTTTCGTCTTTAGGTTCAATGACGAAATCCTCAACTTGAATCTTCTTTGGCTGCTCAACGTCCTTTAGCTGTTCGATTTCCTTTGGTTGCTCGACATCCTTTGGCTGTTCAATTTCTTTTGACTGCTCAACGTCCTTTGGTTGGTCGGTTACCTTGGGCTGTTCGACTACCTTGGGCTGTTCGATTTCCTTTGGCTGTTCGATTTCCTTTGGCTGCTCGACTTCCCTCGACCGCTCCACTTCCTTCGGCTGTTCGACTTCCCTTGTTGTCTCCTCATGGCTTGGGCTAGGTGCACGGCTGGGAACTGGAGTGGGACGAACCAAGTTCAAAACAGGTCGCTCTCGTTCAGCTGAGGGATCCCGTGAAGTAAAGACTGGCGCATACATGTCGGTAGGAGAGGTTCGGAATCGATGTTCGTCATGAGGAAAGATCTCATTGTCAATTCTCACATCCGCATTAGGGCCGTCATAAATGCTTGTCTTTGTCTCCTTCTCCTTCTCCTTCTCCTTCTCCTCAAGAACTGGAGGAGTTACGATGGTGAAGGTTTCGACGTCTTCGTCTCGCCACTTATCTATCACAGAATGGTCTGGTGAGGTGCTTCGGGAGCGCATTTCATCAGAAGCGATCCTGCGTGCCATAACAGATTCTCGATAATATCGGTCTGCTTCCTCTTGAACCAAATCCCTAGGCTGAGCTTTCTCTTTAGGACCAGACTCAGGGGAGGCGCCCTGATTATCCCTTGGGCGTTCTTGAGAAGGGATACTATCAGTTACACCTGTGGTGACCGACGCGGACGTCTTGCCATCCTTTGCGTCTTGCTGGACAGTGGTGGCCTTAGGTTGGTCCTCTTCATCTTTGGTCTCTTCTTCGAGGACCTGATACCGAGTGACGTCCTGTGTTCCATTTCGGTATCCTTCGACCATTTTCTCAATCTCATAAGAGTCCTTGCGACTGAGCCTGGGATAATCCACTGAACTTCTTGGTGGTGAGTCATCAAAATTAGGCTCGCGATCCACGGTCACGATCGTGGGTGTAAGCGGGCGATGGGGAGTGTTAAATCTGGGGGTCATAAACGCGTCATCAGCAACCTGGTATTGAAACGGGTCAACCACTGATGTGGACAATGCTGGCAGAGTTGTTCCCGCAACAATCTCTTGGCCGGCCATGGTTGATGGGGGAAACGGCTGTGGCTTAGTCCCAGCATCATGCTTAGGATGCTCGTCATGTGAGTCGGGTTGGTGTTCGATCTTGGCATCTTGACCGCGGCGACTGTCGGACTCCAGGTCCTTCTGGGGTATTATTACAACTTCCTTCTGCTCATATCTCTCCTTCTGCTTCTCCTTTCTCTTTATGGGGGTATCATCATGATCATCATTTATTGGCGTCTTTTTGGCGCCTTGGTCATCAGCATAGTAGGATTCATGTTTCGAGGCATGGGAAACAGCGCCGTGTTCTGACTCCCATCGCCGGCGATCATCACCGTGATGTCGGCGATTATCCCGGTCCCATTTGTCATCCACACGATCATCGTGGCGGTCTCGTTTCTCATCCTTGCGAGAGAATGAGGATGCAATTACAGCACCGGCAGCGGCACCGGCAGCGGCGCCAGCAAGAGCACTCGCAGTGTCTCCGCCCCAATTACTCTTGTCTTCAGACACTTGGCGGGAATGTGTATTATACACCTTCTCAGACACGGGCACAATGGGTTTAGGTTGCTGCAGAGGAGGAGCAGGACCAGGTCGAGTTTGCGGCGAATCATGGCGCGAAGTCGAAATTGTTGTCTGGGCTGTATCAATGCGGTGATAATCGGAGCCAGGAGCATGATAAGCCGAGCCATTTCCTGAAATACGTTGGTGGTGAGAAGACTGGTGGTCTTGGTCCTCGAAACCACATGGAGTATTAATCATTCCACGCAACGAATTGTAGGGCCCAAAGAGACGCGGATCAACGACAGAGCTCTTGTCGTTGTACCTGCGATTATCCGATTGGTACTCGGAGCGATTATCTGAGCGATACTCTGACCGATTATCAGTGCGAAATTCCGAGCGATTATCAGAGCGTTGCTCTGGGCGCTTATCAGATCGATACTCCGATCGATTATCATTACGATATTCTGAACGATTATCAGAGCGATGCTCTGAGCGATACTCTGAGCGGTTATCATTACGATATTCTGATCGATTATCAGAGCGGTGTTCTGGGCGCTTATCAGATCGAAATTCAGATCGATTATCATTACGATATTCTGAGCGATTATCAGAGCGATGCTCTGGGCGAATATCAGATCGAAATTCAGATCGAAACTCAGATCGATTATCATTACGATATTCTGAGCGATTATCAGAGCGATGCTCTGGACGAATATCAGTGTGATACTCCGATCGATTATCATTACGATATTCCGAGCGATTATCAGAGCGATGCTCTGGGCGAACATCAGTACGATACTCGGATCGGTTATCAGTACGATATTCTGAGCGATGATCTGGGTAGGCATCGGCGTGTTGTCGGTACGACACCGTGCTTGGCGCAACAGTCGCGGCTTTCACAACAGAGGGAGAACCTCTCAGAGGCCTCGCGGGTTGAGAAGGAGCTGGGCCACCACCATAAGCGAGCTCTGAACCATCACTGCTAGAGGTATCTTCATCATCTGAAGCATCCTCCCAGTCCGATTCATCGTCAGATTCATCGCGGTGAGGCTTCGAGCTTCCCACCCCACGGCTAGAGCTTTCTCCCTGCTTGCCGCGATCAAGTTTAGAGACAAGCATAGATGCGCCAACGACGCTGGCAACAGCACCAAGGGCAGCCTTGCCCTTGCTAGAGCGGCGATTGTCCTCTTGTCGCGCCAAGTCAGTCAGCTGACGGCCGAGGGCGGCAATCTCCTCATCTGGGTTCTTACCTCGCCGCTGCGAGGCACGATCGCGCTCTCGTCTTGCAGGCAGAGGGGGTGCGACCTCGGGCCGATGGGAATGCTCTTGCGAGGACCTCCGGCTTTGAGTCCTGGGGCTGAAACTGCGACCGGCACTGCGGCCAGTACTACTGCGGCTTTTGGATCGCTTAATGTATCCCGCGCCGTAGGCAAGATCTGAATTTACGGAAGAGGAAGATGAGTTTGCACCTAGGTACAGCACGCGCCGCCTCCTCTTGGCTGCTCGGCGGCGCTGTTTGTGGTTCTCTGAGGGTGCCCGGAAAAATGTGTTGAGAACGCCGCCATACTGCTGGGTGTCCTTGTAGCGCGAAATGTCCAGTAGCGATGATGAGCTGCCGCTTGAGGAGGAAAACGTCGGCGATGGGGTTCGCTGATGCTCCCGATTCTGCTCATATCGAGGCTCATGGCGCTGCTCGTAACGTTGATCGTAGCGTTGATCATAACGTTGGTCGTAACGTTGGTCGTGACGCTGGTCGTGACGCTGGTCGTAGCGTTGATCGTAGCGTTGATCATAACGTTGATCGTATCGCTGGTCGTAGCGCTGATCATACTGTGATTCGGGAGGTGGTCGCGGTGGCGGTTGTTGTTGTTGTTGTTGTGGAGGGGGTGGTACATTATGGCTGTACTGGCTGTACTGGCTCTGTTGGCTGTATTGTTGTTGATGGTAGCCAGGTAACGATGGCTGAGGAGGCCCATAGTTTGACGCCGGAGGAGGCGGCTGGCGGGAGTCTCGAGGATCCTGCCGCCGTCGCCGGCCGTCCTCCGGACTCCGGGGGCGGTTTCCTCGCATCATGATGCCGATGATTCGGCGTGTCGGAGGGAGGGAACTGTGATGTTTTGATGGTGTTTTGTTTTGGCAGCTCAGCCAGCTTTCCTAAGGGGACCCCGTCGCCGCGGCCCGCTAAAGAGGCGGTGGCTGGGGTGGTTTTACCTGACCAAGGCGCTAGGCTCCGTCGTTGGCTCGTCTCGGTGGGGCTTGAGATTGGATCGACCGCTGGGCTCTGAGAATGGCCCAAAAACAAGCCTGCTGGGCGCTTGAGCCCTCTGTTTACCGAGCCCAGGGCTGAGTTTGAGGGGCCTGAATAGATCCTGACCGTATGTTTCGGCAGACGCGCGCAGTGACAGAATTAGCAATTGGGAGGCAAAAGAAGTTTTTTCGGCTCTCAGACGCTGAGAAAATTGTCCGCGTCAGGGATTCTGATCTTCAGATTGCGAGGCCTCACTAGCCGTCAGGCCGCCACACATTGGCTGGAGTGGGTGCGTCATCTCCACCGGCCAGTTGGCAGTGTCACCTGCCAAGGCACGTGTCCTGGTCGTTTTCGAGGTTCAGCTGTGAGTGATTTGCACGCACTTCCATGGCAACCAATCAAGCCGAAGTGGTCTGATTTCTAGCGCCTCCTACCCTGGACACAACCCTGCAACGCTGTGCATGATGTAAATGAATCAGCTCTCGATCACCTACCGAGAACCTGGGGATGGATGGTGGTGGGTGCGCTCTTTTCTTCGAAAACTTATTCATCCAACTTGTGGTCTAGCCCGGGGTTAGGCATGTTATTTAAAGTCGCCAGACTCCAAACGTCGACATTGTCTCACGATCCCATTTATGTGGAGGCCTAGACACTTTACCTACTCCCATACCATGTGGGACAATAAGAAATGGAATGTGTATCAATGGGTCACAATTTATTTGATCAATATACAAGAAAACCGTCCAGAAAAAAAAAACAGCCCCTCAGATACCTGACAAACTCCGCATGGTCCTGCCAACCCTAGCCCAATCCCAATCCCAATCCTTTGACAAACTTTCGTTTATCGTGTCGTACATGAACGAACTCCCAACCGTCGAAACTAGCATCACGAACTATTCTTTAATATCCACTCACAACCTTAACCTTTACGTGCATACCCCGTGCGGGTCTTGCCGTCACACCACCTCGGATTACAAGTTTTGTCTCATCGTCAAGCTCTGGGTCTGCCAGGGAAAACTCAAATCGCCCAATCCAAGATGCCAATATACAAGCAAACTCGGCCTTGGCAAAACTCTGCCCAATACAGCTTCGTGGACCATGAAGAAAGGTAAGAAACGCGTAGTTGCTGCTAGCGCCCCCGCTTGTAGATCGAGGCTTCTCGGTGCTGCCGTCTTCTGCTGGCATCCATCGATCAGGGTTGAATTGGCTGGCGTCCGGGCCCCATAGTGCGCGGTCAAAGTTGACGGCCCAGGGGACTATCATAATGCGTGTGCCCTTGGGGACCCAGTGACCTTGGATTGTCGTGTCGTGAACCGTCTCCCGAATGGTTACGGGGACCGGACTGAAATAGCGCAAAACCTCACTGCAGACTGCGTTGAGATAAGGCATTCGGTCAATGTCCAAGCTAGTGATGTCGACGTCTGCATCCACCGAAGGCAACCTCTCACGAACTTCAGCTCGTAGTCGGCTCTGCACATCGGGAAACCGTGACAGCATGTAAGTAGCCCACGTCAAGGATGATGCAGTTGTCTCATGTCCAGCCGCGAGGAATGTCATCAGCTGGTCCACAAGATTTTCATCTGAGAAGCCACCGCTCTCAAGAGCAACAGAGAGAATATCAACGTCGGCCTCCTTTTTATTTGCCAGGTTTGCCTTCTTCTCCTGTATGAGATCTCTACAGACGGCACGGATCTCGCTAGCTGCTTGTTTAATGTCCCCATTGCGACGGACAGGTAGCAGATTAAGAAGCCTGTGAGGGAGGAGAAAACCGAGCAGTCCGAGAATCTGGGCCTGCCTGGACGGCTTGAAAACCGACCGATACGTCCTAGCAAGCACACTATTCTCATCACGGATTGCTCCAAAATCTCTCCCCATGCCGGCAACTCCAATAATATCGAGTGTTACCCGAGAAGCCCACGAGGCTATCTCAACCACTGTCTCGCCCTCCGCGTTAAATGCCGCCGTCATTGCCTGCGTTACTTCGCGAGACTTTTGCCAAAAGACGGGATATAAATTTTTAACATGTCGAAAGGCAAAGGCGGGTGTGAGGATGCGGCGCTGCATTTTGTGCTCCTCGCCCTCAGCGAGCAGAACACCAACACCGAGGATGCGACCAAGAGTCCATCGGACCTGGCTAGGCTTGGCGAATGCGTAATTATTGGTGACTAGCACTTCTCCCAGGGCCTTGGGGGAGGTAATCAACAGGCGCTCTTGGTTAAATAGACCCAGGTACCGAATGACGCCATCATTGGGAATCTCATTCACCCTTCGGTTTCTCGTGTTAGTTCTCTAGCAAGAAAGCAATGGAAATATAGGCGAACGCACCATTCTCGCATTGGCACCCCAGACGGCTGGGCAAGAATTCGTTTACCCTGGCCGAACAGCCAGTGGTTGTTGGTGGGAGAAGGGAGATGTCGCAATGGCGACGCAAGCAGAGGATACACCCAGACGGCCCAAATCCCCCACAATACAAAGCCGACCGACCACAGTAGGGCAAAGTACCTCACTACCAGGCCTCGCGAAAATTCGCCCTTGGCCCAGTAAAGTAGCAAGCTGCCCGCGAGAGCACATGCCGTGATTCTCTCCCACGGAAACGACATTGTGAAGCACGAAAAAGACAAAAGAGATATGGGGAAAAATAAAAGTTGGTTACCAGCGCTGGATGTTGAATGAGGAACTAGAGCTGGAATGCGCAGCGTGTAGCACACGAAACAATGGTGGTAGTAGAAGGGGCAGCAGTCCGTGTATTAAATTGTGCAGGGAGGACGGCTAAGACTGGTCTTAAGATTAAGCGACTCGCTGCTTCTCATATGCGACGCCGCATGTCTTCGGCAGCAGGCAGCCGGGTTAAGAAACACCGGCATGGAATCCAGTCCGTCATTGCGACGACAGACAGCAGCCAAGATCAGTAACATGGGGCACCAGGACCAGTGGTGACCTGGTCGGTCGTCAGGGATACGCCGATCCCAACGGAGTTGTCGACAGCAATCCAAACTCCCGGCTCCGCGGCACCCTTGGTCGGAGCGTCGATAGTCTCAGCCAGTGCGATGCGCTAACCTGATTTGGTCTTCCATTCGAACTGAAGTGGATGGCCTTATGTGTGCCATGCCGTCCATGCGCCCTCATGCCATGTGTGTACAATACGCCCCTTGAAAGATTGTCATCCCCTTGTGACTTGCGTACCTTTAGCAGCATGGAATTCAACAGCCCAAATATATTAATCTGATAGTAAAGGAAGGAAAATAAATAAATAAATAATTGGCAATAAAACACATACATAAATTACTTATTTAGTTTATTTATATAATATTTATTTATTTAAAAATTTGGCTGGAAGATAATGAGAAACGGTAGAGGGGTACCATCTTTCAGGGATTGTGCTATACCCTCATTGAAGTGGAGCTGCGGAGTGCGGGTAGCGGGATTGCGGATTTGGACGTTTGTGAATGAACCCTGTTATTGAAAATGGGGGGTTATGGAGTACATGGTTTCTTGCTACGTTGTGCAATTATCGCTAATTACGCTCCTGTAATAGGGCGGCTAGCCGTCTTCTGTGTGCTGAGTGGGTGCGCTGTTCGCACCAAACAAATCCTCATGAAAAAGAAAGAGAGATAAAAAAAAAAAAATTCCATGGACAATTTCCATCAAAGCCGACCAAATCCAAACGCCGTCCCAAGTAAGCTGTCCAAACCCATCCCAATTGCATGTGCTCTACCCCGCAAATCCCATCCCACCATGTCAAAAGTCGTCGTGTCGTTGCCGAATCGAACAGAACCTGCAGATTTGTTCTTGGACCCCTTTGCACGGTCGTTGTCGCACAAGCCAGCCCCATCAAGTGATGGGGACTAGGCATAAAGAGACATGGAGTGCGGGGGCGTTACTCATCAGTCATTTCGCACCCATCGTATATTCGTTGTTCAAGTGGCAAACCCGAGAATACGCAAACTACCAAGGGCGATTTCTTAGGTTGTGACTGGGAGTGATGTGGTTGCTGGTACCAGAGCTTGCATCCTCGTGAGCTACACTCTGCTGGGATCTAGGCACTTCGGGAATATCTCGCTGCTGTTGTCCCTCCTGTGTTACATTGGCGACAGTCGGCGGGAGCCCAAGAGACCGGGAGATGATTGAGTGCGTTGGAGAAGCTTGTGGCTCTCCGACTGGGTTGAAGAAATTTGGCTGCCTGTTTGTCATCTCTGCGCTTGCTCGGGGATAAAAGGTTGGCGCCGAAGGGGACATTGCAGTTGAAGGCTGGGTAAGCCGTCGAGAAGTCTCAGGCGTGCTACTGGTTGGCATTCCCACCACGGGGCTCGGTGCCCACGATCGCCGTTGAGTTGAAGCAGAAGGGCGAGTGGTCGAAAAGCGGTTGGGTGCAGGCACCTGCGGGTACGTGGCCGTGGGTGGGCTTGCATCTGTCCTAGATGACGCATGCCTCTCAAATGAAGTAGGTCGATTGGGTATGCTGGTCTCTTGAGGGTCCGAATTGCTGTGGCGTGGTCGTGTACGACGCTGCTGCTCGCCCGCATCATCCGGCGGGGATCGCCTTCCACCGGTGGAATTCTGTCGGGATGACGGGGTTGAGTCCGGTTCTGTCGTTGTTGTCATGGCTCTGATGAGGATTTCATCTGCATGCATCGCCAACCTTCAACACTTGTTAGCTGATCCAATTGATTTCCAAGCAACCGCAAGGGCATCCGGAACGCACCCTGGGGGGACTTGGATGCCTCTCATCCTCATCATACTCATGAATGCCCTGGCAGGTTGGTTGTGTTGTTGTTGTTTGGGCTCCGAGTGAAGCTTGTCTCGACAATATGGGCAACTGTCCGAATCCTCAAACCACTTCTTGATGCAATGGTCTCCAAAGACGTGCTTGCATTTTGGTAGCCGAAGAGGGGCCTCATTAATACCTTCAGGAGTCTCGACTCCATAATCGTTATAACAAATAACGCACGCTAACAAATCATTAACACCCTGTTATAACAGATTGCGGCGAGGTAAACCAGGGACACAACTTACTTCTTTCTGCTTCTGGGAGATCCTCGATATTGACACTTTGTAAAGATCTAATCGCTGTCTTGGAAGCTACCAACTTGGTGGAAACGCCGCGAGCTATCTGCATATGTCTTAACATGGCATCGCCGGCAGCTTGTTGGTCTGCAGGAGGTTCCGATCGCCCTGAACCGCCAACGATATGCTCGACAAAAAGATGTCTATTTACATCCTCATCGTCTGCAATTGTTGGCTCGAAATCGAGGAATCTCGAGGACATCGATCGTCGTGCTCGGTGGTGCGAGCGTCGGGAACTCGATGAGGACTGTGATGCTCCTTTGCAAACTGTTAGCGGCGGGGAAACAGGTCGAAAGAAAAACGTCTGTATATTTCGGCCAAGGTGCTTTGAAGTAGCATTTCAAAGGCCAGGATTTGGTGTAATGGGGCAAAAGAAGAAGAGAAAAAGAGAGAGAAAAAGGCATGCAAAAGTAAAGGTAGGCCACACTTACTTGGGGGAGACTGGGCTTCTCGCAAGGCTCTAGCTGAGGGAGAATTAGAGGAGAAGTGGGTTCGCCGAGGCGGACTGGAGTTGAAAGTGGGAGCTGCGGGGGGGTGAGGCATAGCAAAGTGAAGATTGGGATTGCTGTGCTGAGCAAAGTTATTTGACGGCGGTAGGTCAGACGGTGGAAATGGCGGCCGAGACAGTGAATTAGGTTCTGGGTTGGTGCCAGCAGGTGGCATACCTAAACCAACAGGCGATTGAAAACTCAGTGGTCGGCCCCCAGGTAGCTGGTTGAGAAATACTCCGTCATTCGACGCCCCCATATGGCCTCCTGGCACGCCCTGGAGAGATCCCGGTGTGCGGTGCGACGAAACATGGTAGTGCCGTGGTGGAATCGGTCCAGGGAAGCCTTCAGAGGGCGGGTTGGTGTGAAAGCCGGGGACTGGTGGGGGAAGACCGCCGGTCGGAGCAATGTGGAATGGCTCCGAGCTGGGCGCATGGGCGGGCTGTAGCGGGTGGTGAGGAAACGAATGAGGCATGCTCGAAGCATGAGAGTGCCACGGATACACGGGCGAGGACTGCGAGTGGTGGTGGTGAGGTACCCAATGACCTGAAGCGGCGTGGACGGGATCGTAGTGAGTGACAGATCTTGGGTGGTGTTGGTTATGTAGAACGTAGTCCATGGGATCCATCACGGGCAGACAGCTCGAGGGCTGGGATGTCGTTCAGCGAATGAGCCAAAAACGGTCGGGGCCAAGGACAGGCCCAATGCACGATGCCGTATCGAGTCTCGTACACGGAAGGGGGGATCGCAAGAGTGAGTTTGGCGAGGGGGGAGAGGAGGAGGAGGAGAGAGACAAGCAGAGCAAGCTAGCTGTGGGTGATGGAGACAGATGGGGGAGAAATTGGTATTTAAAGCAAATGGTGGACTAGGACTATCGGGGCAAAACGCTGCGATTATAGAGTGGTGATCGGGACACACGGAACGGCTGCGGTCATGGGAGCAAAAGAACCTGGAGGCAAAAGACGAAGCAAGTTGGGCTGAAAGGCGACAATAAAGAGGCGGAGACAGCGGAGGGGCTCTTGTTCGTTATCGGTGACTGGCGATAGCGCCGATGACGATGTTGGTTGGGGCCCCAATTAGCGGCGACCGTGGGGTGAAGCAGAGTCCGTGACCGTGGCCGTGACGGGGATAAACGAGGATGATGTGAAGCTGGAGGAGGAGGAAAGCGAGGGAGAGGAGAAGCTGGGCGGGGAAAGATAGCGAGGATCAAGAAAAAGTAGAGTAGGGAAAAACTAAGGTCCAGAAAAAAAAGAATGAATGCCACGTCTTGTATGACTAGGCTGGAACTGGACCTGGTGATGATGCTTGCTCGGTTGCAGGGACAGTCTCGGGCGGCATCCAGCAGCTTCCCAGTCCTCTTTGTCTGTTCGTGGGCGAGGGCTGGGCCAACTAGACCTAGTAATTGGCGTGGCCGGCGGGCTGGTCTAGACGTGGACGTATGGATGGAGGGATGTGTATGAATGTGGATGTGGATGTTGGGCGTGGGCGTGAGCGTCAACCGTGTGAAAGTCCCCTCCCCGGCAGCAGCGTCACGGCGTGCGCATGTATGAGTGTGCGTGTGCGAGGTGTGTGTACGGGAGTGAGAGCCAGGCCGGGCGGGACGAGGGGGAACAGGGATGGCGATGGGGATGATGATGGACGACGGACGGCAAGAGAAGGCACGGTCGGTGTGTGTATTGTAAAAAGGTGTTTTAACATGAATAAAAGGTGCACTATGCTGCACTTTGCTGCGCTGGACACAAGGAGGGGAGCCAGACACAGACAGCCTCTAGACGACGATACGACAATACGGCGAGACGAGCGATGCAGGAGAGAGCAGGGCGAGCAGAGCAGAGCACGGAGCAGTGAAAGCGAGGAGGGGCAAAGAGGCGAGCGAGCGAGGGTGAATAAGTTATTAGAATGGCTTGACCTGTCTCGCCATGATGAACGCCCACGAGGTCCAGCTCCGGCGTCCCAGGGTTCCCAAGTCCAGATTGAGGTCTAGGCCAGTTTCCCTCGGGTGGCCGTGGGTTGACTTTTGGCTTCCTGGCTCTGTCTCTGCCTCTTTCCCCACCCCCAAGACCAAAGCAAAAGAAACCCGAAAAAAGGCTCTCGCACCCCTCTGTCGCAATATTGCATTTTGTTGCGCCGTCCGAGGGCAACGGCGGCAGCCCGCATTGGCCAGGCGCGGCCGGGCCGGGCAAAATACCTATTTGGATGCGGACTGGGTCTGGGTAAGGCAAAGCAAAAAAGCGAGGCAAAGATAGAGAAAGGAAAAAAAAAAAAGACGGCAAACGGCATAGGCAGACAGAAACAGGCAGGTAGGCAGATCAAGCAGCCGGCAATGCAGTGGACGATCGCGGCAACTGGGGACATAAAAAGGCCGGCGTCAATAGTCCGGACATGGGAAGGATACCCTCCTTAGTCAAGAGAGACGGTGAGTAAGAGGCTATTAGTCGACCTATTTAGGAGCTTGGTTTGCTACAGACGGGGCAAGCACCGCGACTGGCTTTGGAGACACAAGGTGCAACACGAGGGAGAATCCATGACAAGAGGCGGGCATGAGCTAAGCGAATCAGCGGCGAATCGAGGCCTAGTAACAGAGTGAGGGAAAAAAAAGGAAAACTAAAAATTAATGGCACAAAAAACAAAATGAAAAATGAACACCCGCGGAGAAAACTACGCACACCAGGCGCCAAAAAGGAACCAGAGACATGCGAGGGCGGCGGGGTGAGGTGCTCACATGATGGTCATGGCTGCTGGGCGGCCGTCATCATGGTCATGGCTGCTCAATATTTCCACCTCTCTGAGCCACTGAGTGGGAACTGTTACATCTGTGGATGTGTGGATGGCATGCTTACACTGGGACCGAGTGCACGCACAAGAAGCGCTGCAGGCTGGCTGGCGAATAATTCCACCCCGAGCTGGTTATCGAGTCAAAAAGCCTAGTCGGTGCGATTTCCCGACATTTAACTACCTGGCCGCAAAAAATAAAAAGCCCTTATCAGGGCAGGCGGTCCATTTACGGACTGGCGAGTGATGGAATTTTCCATCATGATGTCGCCGGCCGCTGCTCATGTGCACACCCGCACGCACCACGCATCCATCTGACGGCGGCGGCGGCGGCGGCGGCATGCTGGCTTAATAGGCTATTACGCAGCGCACTGCATCCCTGCATACTCAGGCACGTCGCCTTTCATTGCCTAACACGTACAGTGCCAGACAGATGTTCCAACTAATCAGACAAACCATTGCCTGTTGTCTCTTTCTCTTCCTTTTGGAACCAACTGGCTGACGGCTCGCCCGGCGCTGGTTGGCTGTGGGCCGTGTTTCCCCTCCGTGCTCTGGTGGGCGCCTCTGGGGGGCTAGGCTTTTCTTGACGCATGACCATGCCTCTCTCTCTGGGTCTCTGGGGCCCATGACTTGTCTCTCACGGCCTGCTCCCTCCAGCCATCCCATCCATGATCTCACTGAGCATTCGCTTGTTCAACCATTCACCCACTCGCCTAGATGTCACCGCTGCCAGTGCACTTGGCTAATGAGTGAGCCGGAATGCCTGGTGCAAACCCTCGTGGGGATCGCCTCACCTGAATTCCGCTATTCCTCATCCATTTCACCAGTCCCCCGTCTCCGTCGCAGAAGTTTTTTTAACCTGTCAACCTTACACCCCCCCGTCTTACGCCAGATGCATCAAAAAGCAACACAATCCATGATTCTCTCACCAACCCCTCCTCTGACTCCTTCTCCTCCTCTCTGGCTGGGTTTCCCAGCGGACAAGGTTGCCCGCTGCCCGGCTTACCCTGCACTTGATACGGCGGCGTTGCACGACACCCATTGCATTGCGCCGACCGTCTCGCCCCAAACCGACACATCAAATTGCTGGATCCGTTCTGGGCACTGCATCCTGGGTGTTTGATCCCTGCACCGTCACCATTCGGTGCCACCGTGAGAAAAAAAAAAAAAAAGACTCTAGGTTATCGCCCTCGCCCTCGCCAGTGGTCTCTCTTTGCACTTTCAAGCCCCTCCGTGACATGCCGCCACCCAGCCCCGTTTTTTCCCCCTAGGCCACTACAGGCCTTTCTTTCCCTTGTATCCTGGGCAGCGTCGCAAACAACAACGAAAAAGAAACGAGGGAGTGGGATCGACATTGCGCCGTACAGCACGCACCTGGATCATCTAGGAAATAGAATATTACGATGACAACCACGCAAGACAGTGTACGAATGGCAGAACGGACAATAAACCAAAACAAAACAAAACAAGTAGCAAATAAAACACCTGAGGGATCAAGAAGCACGGTGTACCAACCCGGCATAGTCTAATTTGGGGCGGCTGCAGGTGATGTGATTGTCAGCAAACAACCTATCATCAAGGCCAGCAGCCTTCATGTCTTCGGTTCATGAGCTACTATAGAAGCCATCCCAAGCCATTGCAACATTGACTAGTCAAATGCATGGGGTGTGCAGTGGCGGATCTTAATAGGATGGGCCGACGCGCAGCCAAAAAAGAAGAAAAAAAAAGAAACAAAGCAGCACAAGAGCAGCAGAACCGCCGCCTCCACAGCTCCATTTCTTGCAAGACCTGTTTGATATCATGCATGTAAGTTGCATATGGCATAATGCACCCTTACCTGACCATCACACTCAACCAAGACAAAGAGGAGAGGGCGCCTCTCATATCCCCGGTCGCTCGCTCACACTGTCTCAGAGCCATCCGCAAGCCCCTCACCCAACCACTCATCCAGCTGCTGTGCCTTCTGACCTGTCTCTTCCCCATGACGCCCCAAGACCTTGGCCGGGCACCCAGGTACCTTGTCGTGTGTCCCGCATCCATTCGTACCAGCAATGTCATATCATCTGCCACTTCACACGCCCTCTGGCTTACAGCACCTGTGTCACCCTGATCCGCTTGCCGTTGCTTTCCTACTAGACGCTTCGCTGCATCTCCACGGCTGGCCCCATCGGATTGGTCCGTTGGGGGCATCGCACACCTACAAATTGGTCCAGAGCTGCGGCTCTCACCAACCAGCACTTACAATTGTAGCAACCCTCCCGTTAGCCACCAATTTCGGCCGTCTCCCTATTGATCCTTCCCCGCCCCCGCCTCTCAAATCCTGGGCGGCGATCATGGAGAATTCTCCCACATTGGACAGCGCCTTTGGTTAATTTGGTCTTTAGTCACTCAAACCTCCTTCGGATTGGCCGTTTGTAGAGTTTTTTTTTTTTTTTTGCTGTGTCAACATGCGGCACATGCCAATCTAGTCATGGCTCATCTGTAGATACCGCCGCGTACTCGATATAAATACAACCTGAGCTTCCGGCCCCCCCACTCCCGACGCATGCGGCCAGGCAAAAGATAGCTGCGCCGCTCATGCCATGGCTGTTTGCTTGCTCGCTTCCAGTACACGTCGTCTTTGGCTTGACGCTCCGGCAAGTCTTGGTTATCGCCCTCCTTGCACATTCGTTCCCCGCATCTCAACGTCATGCCTGCACCTATCCCATGCACTCAGCCCAACACATAGTATTACTGGTCAAATTTCCGTCCTAGATGCGTTCGCGGATTCTCCCATGCCCATTGCTGCCGCCACCTTTCCTCGGCCAAGGTAAGTTTGCCTCGGTTTGTGGTCTGGTATTGGTCATCTTCCGGCAAACTGCAGCCAAGGTCAAGGTCATGCTGTACTGCAAGAGCTAACGCCGAAGAGACGCAATCCGGAGTGTTTCGGTCGGTCAGTCAGCATGCAGAGTTCTGCGTCTGGCATCGAGGGTTCCGAATCGTCAAGACCCGAGTCTAGTTTTATTTCTTGGGCAAGCGATACTTGCCACCCACTAGTTTCAACTCATTGTCCGCCACTTTTTCCCCCAGGAATTCTTGGAGTTCCTCGTTGGTCCAGGGGCACCCATCTGCCATGAGCATTTTCATCATCATTGCGATTTGCGCCAGGGGCATAGATGGCGCTGAGTTTGTCAACATGCCGACGATAAACTGCCAGTGAACTGTTCGCCTTTCCTTCTCTTTTGCGTCTATATTCTTGGTCTTGCGAGGTGACGGTTGGTCCTCTGCACCCTGAGCGCTAGTTGGATCCGACTGGTCTGCCGTTTTATCATCATCCAGTCGTTCAACCACAACGTAGGTTTGATCTCCAATGTCACGAAGAACGCGCTTGCCCACCCAGAACCTCAAAGCCAACTCCAGAAGATCCTCGTCGATCATCAATTTCTCCCAGATCTGATTAAATGTCCGTTGCTGAGGTCCCTGGTCTTCTGATCCTTCGGCTTGGAATTCGTAAATGACAGCAGCCTCGTAGGCCTTGCATTCTAGCTCAATTGATCGATCCTCCAAGTCTAATTTGACCGTAGCCAAACCCAGGTTGTCTAACCAAGTGAGTTTCCGTGATGCCTTGAGCTCCTCAAAGCCTTGCTCATACTGCTTCTGAATTGCTGCCACAGGCGGTGGTACTTGGAAAGGGTCCTTGGGTAGATTAGGCCAGAAGAGTCGTGACAAGATCTTGGAGTGATATGTAACATTCCCAGCCTCGGTATTCGAGGTGCGACTAATATTTTTACAAAGGACAGCATCCACGCGTTTGGAGTCCTGTATATCTTTCATCATGACATCGCAATTTTGAAGGGCGTTTTCGCCGAATCGTTTCTTTAGCAGGCTCAGCACCTTGATTTCCTGCAGAAACGATGTTTGATTAGAGAGGAGACGTTCAGCAATGATGAGCTGAAATTCTTTAATGAATATGTCTTGCGAACCCAGTGCGTTGATGAGAGTTCCAATGACATCTTCGTTTTTGGGTCTTTTGTAGTTGACACCTGCATCTACTGGATCAGGAACCCACGTCATGTCGTTCCAGTCGAGATCTTCATCGTCCATCTGGCGTCTTTGCTGCTGAGAAGAGTTATTCAGCAAGACAGCCAACTCTACCAATTTCGACTTTCCTTCTTCAGGAGTGGTAGTACTTGGATTCGACAGAAGTCCTGTGACGACAATGCGAATGGCATCATCTCGTTGGCAGAGATATAGTTGGAGGGCATGCACAACACGATCAAGCAAGACTTTTGAGTGATCCAGCGCGTGGAAAGTACGAATCATTGAGATGTATGTTTGCAAGATGTCAAGCGTAGAACGACCTGGGTGCAGTAACCGTTTCTGCAAGGCGAGTGAAAACGTATCAGTTAACTGAAGACGTCGTTGTGGAGTAGTGACAGCCAGACGAAGATCTTCGAGCCCGCCTTTGCTTTCAGGCCAATTGAGGGCAATGTCGAATAGCTCTTGTATTCGCAAAGTTGCCAACCTGCCAATGGCAATGTCTTTCCAGCATTCAACATCACTCCATGCAATTTGGGTTCCTAACCGGTTGAAGACCTCGACAGATAGACGACTGTAATGATTTTCAACCCACTCAGAGAGATGAGATAGACATCCAGATGATACAGTTGCAGATGTGGCGTTCACGGGCTCTGCCTTTTGCCAAACACCTGAGTAGGAGTTGTGAATGAACTCAACCATTGTTGCATTCATGATCTCTGCAAACTGAACCTGGAAGTTTTCGCCTGTCAAGCCCACGTTTCGCAACGATTCGAGCAGACCCAAGAGCTCACCCCGAGCAGACGAGACACGTTCGGTATCACCTGAGTCCAGGGGAGCCAGCTCTCCATCGTATCGTCTTCCAGAGCCAAGAATAATACGGACTAGCTGATGGATCACACTACGAAGAGCATCGATTAAGCCCTTGGTCATGGAGTTTCCAATAATAGCGTGCAAGTCACGGAGAAACTTGGCCGTGGCGGCAAGTTCCGTGGCCTCATCTCCAATACCCCGAGCAATGAGCCGCAGTCCGTACAGATACTGACGATGTGCAGCCTCTAGCGTGGAAATGCTTGCGAGCAGTACCTGAGGCTGGGCTCCTTGGGTGGAACACACCGCTAGTAAGGGCATGACATGATGGACAAAATGCTGACGGACCTGCTGGGTATGCCATAATAGGATATCCTCAGTTTGGGTCGCTTGAGGCAGTGCTCGGTTGGGGTTGAGAACCAGGGCAAGCGAGTTGACAAAATCTGCGTCAAGATCCGGCTCCTGTGACTCTGGAGCAAGGGTGCCGAAGGAATCTTCAACCGTAACTGAAGAAGGCAGCTGGATTCTGGAAGTGACGGCATGCCAGGCACGATCCCACCTCACCTGGTCGCTGACCTGATGGAGAGCGGCAGTGGGATGGGGTGGAGGGGGAGCAGCAGCACCAAGAATAGTACCTGCAGCAGGCTGGTAGGCAACGGCCGACGGGCCGGCAGACGAGGGCGGCGAGGAAGATGGCGATGACGCATGGGGAATGGGACCACCAAAGGCAGCGCCAGGCTGGGTGAAGGGCGCGACTGGCGTGGAGCGCGGAGTCGGCTGGGAGAGGTCGGTCTGGAAGACAGATCGAAGGACCCGCTGCTTGCGAGCCCGGTAACTCAGGGCCGTCATGATGAAGGCTGCAAAGAGAGTTGCATGACTCGAATTGGGCGGCCCGTCGGATAATTCTCTTTTCTCCTCGGTCTCTGCGCTTTTGGTTGTTGTTTGGTTTGTTGGCGGATGTACGGGCGGGAGATGCTTGCTTGCGTGCGGAAGCCGTGTGTTATGCCCCACGTCGCGAAGGCACAGCCCAGGCCGGGGGGTATCAGACGCAGAGGCAGGTACCAAAGGGCCCGTCCGGGTCGCTAAATTGCTCGCTCTCATCCAGCCGCCAGGGGGACGAAGCGAAGCGATCTGCGCCAAGCTTGCGCGCTTAGTGCGCCAAATTCCGTCTCTCGAATCGAAGACCCCAATATGGACAGCAATACTACCAAACGGAAAAAAAAAAAAATCAACCAGGAAAAAATCCAATCCCGACGGAGCACCCCTCCCCCCGTCCCAAGTCCCAGCAGCCTGTCACTGAGCGACAGGATCAGGACCCCAACGCACGCGCCGCCCCGAACTGCATCGACGGCATTGGATGCACCATCCATGAAAGCTGACCAACGCACCGGATCTTTAGGGGGAGGGTGCAGCAGGATGAGGATGAATGCTGGTGACAGTTACACGGGGAAGCAAGTGCACCTACCTACCGTTACAGAAGCTGTGTGTACGCGTACTCCCCCTACGTCGCCTCATTATCCCTTATGCATGTTTCCGTCCAGCATGCGGCGTGTGCCGTTGGACGCAGCCGGGCGCCCAGGAAGCAAGTACGTACGTTCTCGAATCAAACAGCCCTCATCCTCGCTCCTCACTTTCATGCCCTAGAAGAGTCTCAACTGGGCGCCACAGCGGTGTCGTGCGCGGGCGCACGTGCTGGCGTGTGTGAGAAATACGTCCCGGCTTCCGTACTAGCGCCAATTGGAGACAATGGCGTCGGGACCGAAAATGCTCTGTAAGAAATGTGTAAGGCTGCCAGTGCTACGCCATTTCAACGTCCAAAACGGCCAGGCTGTCCTGGCCGGTTTCGTAAATGGTCTCCACGGGCCAGCTTACGGGTAGTAATTGTCAAATTTCGCACCCGAGCCAGGGTGAGAAAAGCGATGCGATGTGCTGACTCCGGGCCCGGTTCGGACGAAAGTGAGATGAATAAGCCCGAAGGCCGTGGAGCTGGTCGGGCAACTGCGATTGCGAAATGTACGCACGAGGGAAGAGGGACGAGGGGCCCAGGGGGTAGGCGAGACGGCTAGGGGCCAAGAAAGGCATAGAGGGAAATGACCCAGTGGGCTCGTATCTTATTTGGAAAGCTCGTAAGGTTGAATGTGATGGATAATAGAGGCCGGAAAGCTATAATCAGACTGATAGGCACAGGTTATGCCCGTCTAGGAACAGTTTCCTCTCGAAAATGTTACCTAGCGGGCAAAATAGAGTGGGACGTAAGACGATATACCACGTCGGACAGACTAGGGAACCACTGACAACGTTGACAGCATTGACAGCAATACTAGTGATTACGGATCTCCACCAATCTGCTGAGATCGACTGTGTAGGGCTTCAAGGTCAATCATCACCATCCGGCTGGGACTCGGCCGGTGGAGATCCTACACCCCGGCTCCGGAAGCATCCATTGTTACGGTCCCGGCCGGTTTTTATCTCGTGGGGGCCTTTGCACCGGGGGGGCCGGCAGCCCGAAATGATGTAACCCAAAATTCCAAATCAACACCCAAGGCCACCCTCCATAATCGCATGGGGACTTCCGGCCCCCCCTGCTGCTCTGCGGGCAAAGACAAGGGTGCGGGCAATTACAGACAACATGCACAGTCAGGAAACTGGAGACCTGGGAGCACGGGACACTGCAAAAAAAAAAAAAAAACACCACGGCACAACAAACACCCTGATCACCCCAAGCTTGCCGGGTTGTGGCTCGAATTCTCCGTCCGTCACTCTACGAGCTCTCTAGTCCTATCCCTGCCCCTTCCCCTCCCCATCCCCGTCCCTGCTCCCCATTAAACTGCCTTCATACTTACCCCCAGTGACATCTCTATTCGCATTCCCGCGTCATCCCCTCCGGTAGCCCAGTGGCCCAGTGCGGGCTCCCCAATTTGCTGACGATTACGTACCTATGCGTGTAACTGATCTATGTAGGACTAGTGGTAAAAGGACCTAGCCCACAGTAAGGCGAGGAGGCCACTGAATTGGCCAGCCCCCAATGACACCTTGCAGCCTATTCAACCACCAGTCAGTCATGACACCCATGGGGGTTGCTGAAGAGAGTAATTTATCTGGCATCCCATGCGAAAAGGTCACACCTTGAGAAAGTATCCGGTTCGTTATGCCACCTGCAGGCAAGCTTCCCCTGGCCACGCCCCTGGGCCTAGCCACCCACTTACCGGTTTTATCGGCCATCTGTCCACCACTCATGATGGCCTTTGAGCTCGCTGCAAACTTCAATCGATTAATCAGACGTCAATTCCACTCTGTTGGTCTGACAGCAATCTCGACGTTTGCTCACCATCGCCCTCCACTTGTTTCCACACTATCCCTGTCTACCACGTAGTCCTCCCATGCCAGCAAGCATCACGAGCGTTCGATTGCCCGCTGACCCTCTCTCTCTCTCTCTCGCGAGAACCTTCTCACAACTGCCTCACTTTCGTATCGGCCACTCCCACATACCCGGCCGAGATGCACACACGTGCCATAGCCATCCTGCTTTCTTCCCCTCACACAGCATTTGCCGACCCAGTCTGACCCTCAGTTCCCACAACTCCGCTCGACTCGTCGTCACCTTACATTCAAGCTCGCACGGATAAGATTACGGAGTACATATGGCACCCCCCCTTTGGCTCTTTCCTCTGTGGCCCTTACCAGGGAGTCCCCTCCCAGACTCTCCCTCAAATCAAGCACCTGCAAACGGTCTTGTTGACAAGAGACCAATCCAATGCCCTTGCTAGTCAGTAAGCCAAAACGGCAAGTGACAGAAACGTAGCATCTGGGTCACGAATTTCCTAATCCAACTAGCTGGTACCTGGTGGTGTCGATCCGATCAATCAATCTGTCTGGTGCATCCCAATGCGACGGGGGATATCCGGTAAAGCCGGGGAGTCATGGCCCGACTTGGGACGTTGCAAGATGTGTTTTGCTCGCAAACGACTGGCCGCTGACTGAAACGGCTTGGTCCTGGGAAATTTGGAATGCAGGCTTGGGTTTGTAGCCGACTCTTGGCCCGCCGTCTTGATTGCTTGATTTGCTTTTGAATTTCTGACCCTTGCCGGGATCATTTGTCTAGGGCGGCAATGTTAAACGCCAATAAACGTTTTTTCACTCGAGCAGAGCGGCCGCACCTGGGAGCTGTGCCCTGATCTTCTACCCCCGTTCTAGTGGTTCCGTCGCTTCGATGGCGCTCTTAGTCCCAACGGCGGCACACCCCACTGGGTGCCATCTAGTCGGGGGTGGGTGGGTTGCAGAGAGGGGGAGTGTCAGGACTCACAAGTTCAAATGCTACCTATAGCGGTGGAAAAAGAAACCACACAGCTGGTACATACGCCAGCCCACCCTTTTCCTGCCGTTTATCTTCTCCCAAGGCGGGGGTCAGCCTCCCCCCCAGCGGGCGTCCCGTGGATGGGGGCTTACCGGAATTCCGTCACGGACAACTGTTTGATGTCCGTACTCCATTGCAACCGTGCAGGGACCAACATCGATCCAGCGACCACGGCTCCGAAGCCCTGGAGTTGGGCACACGTGCTGGCCTCAGCCATGTTACCTTGCTCTGGACCTGCTCGAGGAGCTTTGCTTCCCATTGGACAGAAGCCGAGGACGGAACATGGGTTGTGCGTTGATCAATGAGCTGAGCGGGTTTGGCGAATGAGAGTGCGAGCGAGCTGGGGAAGGGTCATGGATGGATAGGGACAGCCGAGAGTCATGACGGTAGAGAGCACCCACCTCGTGCCGTTCTTGCTGGCCCGCCCTCGTTGCGACTGTGCTCGCTTGACCGGCCACTCACGATGTCCTAGCATGGTTGGGCTATAGCGGCTGGCAAAAAGGCCCATCCATAAGGCCTAGCATGTGTGAGCAGGGAATGTTGACTTGGGGGCCGTCAGGGTTGGCTGGACGGGACACCGTCTGCCAGCATCTGGCCACTGGGGCCAAATGGGTGACGGGTTGTTGAAGTAAAGTGACGTGCTGTGCTGCTGCGTGCGGCCGAAGCCATGTCTCGGCAGTTACCTAAACAAGAAGATATGCTAAATTGACATCTAGTGTTGCAGTGTAGGTCAATGTATGTAGGTGGACACATGTAGGTCGGTTGCTCTCGTGCATCCAACTACAGCAAGTATCAACTCTGTTGGTGACTTCAGTGTCCGTGCTATTTGCGGCGCGGCTGTGTGCTGCAAGTCCTTGAAAAAGAGGTGTGAGTGCCTGCGGTTCTGGTTTGTGGCTGTGTGAGGGTGTGTGAGAGCTGGTGTGTGGAGGGACAGGAAGAAAAGGCCAGGGTTCCTTGCTTTGCCGCGACGATCATTTGCTTCTGCCCTGTGGCACTACCACTGATGGCCAATCCCCAGCACCCCTTCTAAGCCCCCAGTGTCTGGGGGATCCCGTCCAGTTCTTGTTTCAGATATTCTGCCGTCGTTCGATTCTTGCATCGTTTCTAGCCCCCAATCACGTTCTGGGAATGGTCGCATTGGTGAGTACCTATCACTGTGTCCAGACGCCGCCTTACAGCGCCTCCATACGCTGCAGGTGCGGCGACCGTCAGGACTTTGCGCGGCAGCTGGCCAAACCAAGCAATCCCGGGATAAATATGGACTTTGTTGGCCAGCTGCAGCACCCAAACGAAAATATCAACAAGACCCGCCGAGTAAACGCGCACAAATGGGCCCTGCAGTAAGATTGAATCTACGTAGACTCCAATCCATGTCACTCTAAATTGTCAGCGTACCTCGTGTCTTTTTCTTTTCCCCGGCCGTGGCTGCGCCTTGGCAGCATCTGCTCGCTGCTTGACAGCGGCTACCTGCAATACCGTTGTCGCTGCTTGTGGGATCGTGTACACATCGAATGCATGGAACCAAGCTTCCAGAAATATATGATATTCCAACTAAGACAATGGGTATGTAGTAGAGAAAAAAAAAGAGAAGAAACCAAATACAAAGCCCAAAAATGCGATTTCCTCCACCATGTACAATGAGAAGACAGCGAATCTGCTTCTCTAAGGAGTAAAAGTCATCCCTTCATGCATATGCTCATCCTAAGCACCCATCTATTCCAATCCCCAAAAGTTCCTTGCAACACCGGCAAAGACCCTTTTGCATCCGAATAACGCCTTCCCACCCATAGCAATAATAGCAATAGACGCCAAATCATATTGGGTACAGTTTAAAAAAGGGCAGCAAAAAGTCTCGATGAGGCTGCGCCTGAGGCTGAGCCCCTAAGGAAAAAAAAAAAAGTCCGATTTGCGGCGGTTGTGTTTAGCCCCGGTCGGAACCGAAATGGTCGGTCGCATGAACATCCCAACCCCCGGATCACCCAAGTGGAAACAACACCCTAGGTGTTTCGCCGACCCTTGCACTTGTCGTGTAGGAGGTGTCCGTTTCGTGCAGTAGTCCTGGTGAATTCGGCTCCGCAGTTGGGGCATGTTGCTTTGGCTGCTTGTCCCGATTTCTCGCGTTGGTGTCGGAGGAGGTTGCTAAAAGTCGAAAATTGGCGCCCGTTACACCCGTGTTCCCAGCATCGTGGTTTAGGTCGGCTCTGCACCACTCTGACGTGTCCGCCCTCGTGTGAGCCTGCGCCTCCAGTGGTCATGACGGCTGGAACCTGATACATGAGGCCAACATCCTGAGTGACAGGTACTGATGTTGGTCGAGTACTATTTTGAGGAGGATTAGCTAAGCCCCAATCACAATGTGATAGAGCCGGGACTTACCTGTAATGGCCATGCCCCGCATAAACGGTCGAATAATCAATCGCTAAACCATAGTTGGGTTGTCTGATGAAACGAAGGTTAGCATGGCTTGTGCAATCCTCATATTGCCTAGAGTTTCTTACAATCCTTGCGGGTATGAGGTAGGGTAGACGGGAGCTGCCTGTGGCTGTTGATCGTCCACAGAAGGGCTGTAGGCGGCAAGGTAAGGAGAGGTGCTCATGGTGGTGACAGGTTCCGTCATGAGCGAGACAGGCGCAGCGGCCGTGGTGTAGGCAGGCATGCTCATCGCGCTCGAGGCATCGTGGATGGACATTGTTGGCGACGAAGCGGGCATGTAGGGAGGGCTGCTGGTTCGGCGCACGCGGGTCATGAGTCTCGAATCTCGGCGTGCCTTGTCTTGCTGTCGCTTCAATTCCCGTTGCTCTACCGTGAGGGAGAATCGTGGAGGGCTGGATGTCAAAGATCGGGTTGCAGGAGGGGTTAAGCTGGGCTCTGATCCAGGGCCCATAGAAGAGAGACCACCGTTGAGAACAGCGTTTCCTGAGCCATGGGATTCGAGAGGACCTAGATTATTTGTCAGTGTCACCAATCTTTTAAAATCGGAGCGTCAAAGTAGTTCCTACCTGGCCAGGTAAATGCAGGCCTTGGGCCCATGGAAAAGGTAGGGTCAAACTGGAGAGCGACGGTACTTTTGACTTGCGTTAGCTTTTGAATGGACGCGCTACGGTGGTTTGGTATTGAGAATAGCATACCTCATGTCGGCTGGTCGCTCTGCTTGATTGGGACGAGTTGGTTGGTTTTGTTGTTGAGAGAAAGACGGAGTGGATGGTTCGGGTATTTGGTCGGGTTGGGACCAGGTCGAGTTTAAGACTGCGGGACTCAATCCTTGATATGGGGAGTAGGACTGGGTAACTAGGGCGGGGTGATAAGCGGGCTGCGCCGTTGATGTGCTCAAATACGCTGCAGATGAATACACGCTTGATGAAGAAGTTGGCGGTCGGGCGGTCTCGGTTGAGATGCTCTGAGGGGAAGCCGTTATATCTGAATGACTGGCAAGCTGTACTCCGTTGATCGAAGATTGGTTCCCAGTAAATGATCTGGGCAGCGGTGAGCTCGGGTTGTCACAGCGCCCATCTTTGGGAGTCGACTCCATCGTAACGGAGGATGGGGGGGAGAGGGGGAGTTGAAGAAACTCGGGTTGAGACATACGGGAAGATGATGAAGAATAATACAGTCGATGATGGTAGAGGAGGGAGGTGTGTAGACTTTTGGTCGAGGCGAGGCACCGGTGCGACTTGATCAACAGCCGGGACAGAGACCGAGATTTATAACGTGTGGTTTTGAACTTGAGGATAGGCAAAGAAGCATTGGGTAGTAGTTGGTAGAAGTGATCTATCTATGGATCGTCTGAGCCTCTCCAAGTCTGTCAGGGCTAGGACGTCGAGGGCTTATATGAAATCGGGCAGTACACACAGAGGGTGGAGTTTTGTCACATCCAACGGGCAAACGTGGGTGATGCATGACGAAGGGGAGAGGCATCGACAGGGAATAAGCTACCATCCGGGAGAGATGAGCGACATGGGCCAGACAGACTCAGGCCGGCATGAGAACAGTACATTCACACATGACAGGGGAGGTATTGCAGTACTGCGTACTCCAACCAGCGGCCAACAAGACCAACTTGCCGGCAGCAGGGGTGTTGGATCATGGCGGGAGTGGCACCATGAAGACGATGAGTGGAGGCCATGGACAAGAGCGAGGACGAGGGGAAGGGGCACAAGTCGGGGAGGGGGGGTGTGGAAGCCAGATCCAACACCCAGGCAAGGCAGCGTCCAGGAGCCCGCGGGTCATGGTGCAAGAATGTGGCGTAGAATGAAGAAGCGCCTTCGATTGGCCCAAGACCAGCAGTGTAATGGTCAACCCGTGTTAAGTGGCCCTGCTAGGGCCATTAAGGTCGGGTACATGGGAGGAGAGCTAGGGGAGGTGATGTAGGTAGGTAGGGTATGGTATGGGAGTGTGAGTGAGAGGAGTGGACAGGCCAGTCATGGGTGACAGCCCGCTCGCACTCGCCCCAGCGAGTTTTCGACGACATGGGGATGAGCGGGTCGTTTACAAGGCCCAACGGTCCCTGCTCAAGATGGAAGCCAGGGTGGTGAGACGAGAGCCGACACTGGGGTTGGGGCTGAAGCGGGAGCCGCAGCTGGCGGGGGGCCTTTGGGCTTGCAGTTGGCAAGTCAAGGCTTGATCAGGTCCCACGATGGGGTCCGCAAGGCCATCGGTACGTCAGCGACTTGGTTCGACTCAAGTGGAGATTCGAAGACCGTCATGTCTGTCATCTGGCCAGTGCTTGTCAGTCCGTTTGTCCCACGGTAAGAGGTTCGGGAACTAGATTCGGTCTAGAGGATGCCACTTGTAAATTCATGAAGAGATGGGGCGGGCATCTTACTCTGCCCTGCTCTGCTCTGGCCACAGCAATACTCCAATCTTGTGCGAGGAGAGAAGGGCTGGTGGTGCATGGCCCTCGCCATTAGGATGGAGCCTTGCGGCCGCTTCAATGTGTCATGGGTGTGGGCAGCAGCCTGATACATGGGAAGCATCTCTGCCTCTGCACGCACATTGTTGGCAGGCAGTTAACTCGACAGTCGCCAACAATAGCAGTCATGGACGGCTGGGAGGCGGGAACTCTAAGCAGCAGCCGTAGGAGCCAGATCCCTGTCGCCTTGTGGCTCTCTCCTTGCTGCGGGCTTGGCGCAGGCTGGGTGGCCAAGATAGAACAAGCAAGACAAAAAGGCAGCCCGGGCAGACTCATCCGCCGGCCGAGTGAACTACTTGGAGGGGGCGGGGCTGCATTCGGGGACTATTTGCAGGATGTAGATGCTGAACATTAGGTAGGCGAGGGAGATGCACATGTGAAGCTTCAGACTTTCAGAGACGGGCCGTTCAGGGACTGTCATGACCAGCTGCAGCGGTGTCATGGGAGCTGCCGTCCCAGTGGGACAGGGGCCATGAGCCGGGGGCCATCGCCCGCCTGACGTGCTGTGGAATTCGAGTGCCGTGGAGTGCTGGTGAGCTGCCGTTACCTATGGGGGTTTGGTGTCGAGTTGTCAACCGCCGAAATGCGAACAGCGAATGCACGTCGCAATCTTGAGGGAAGCGGTGCGTGCGGGTTTCGCCCCCAAGACATTTCCGTTTCTGGCGCGCGGGCGCTGCGCTGTGCCACCTGCGTCGCTCAAGGTCACAACGGGAGCTTGAGCTGAGCCAACCCAGACAAGGTACCTGGCCACAGAGTCCGCCTCCTGCCAGTTTAAGGCGTGAGGGTACGAGGATTCGGGGTATCACTGCTCGCTTGCCACGAGGAATGACAGCCTTCCCCGCGAGCTAGCAAGCTGCCCCAGGCTACCAAAGGGCCCTTGAGCGCAGTGTGACGGAATAGAGTTTGAATTCGTAACTCGAGGATAGTACGAGCAGCCAGAATGAGACAAGATTTAAACTTGGCTTCAGACATTCCGATCTGCCGCGAACCGTTGTACCGAGCATGGGCTTGCAGTTGGTGTTGGTGTTGGTGTTGGTGTTGTTGTTGTTGTTGTTGTTGGTGGTGGCCAAGAAAAAAATCCTCCTGAGGCGCTCGAGACTGCGCTAGACGCTTCTTGCTCCCGACTGTCAGGAGTTGCCGCAATCCCGTGTGTTCCTTGTTGTTCCTTCCAGTCTCCAAATACGCACGCCTGTCATGATCGCTGGGCTGCTTGATGCCACTTTTTCTGCCAATGTCAGATACCAGCCTTCCTACCTACCTTACTTGCCCTAGCTCAACTGTGCCGTGTACGTACCTCCGTGCCTGCCCTAAGTGCTGGAGGTAGGTACCCCAGCGGTGTCTCTACCCACTGCCCACGAGAGACACCGACTCAGGAAGGAGCCATAGCCATCGTGCTGTGTACCTTACCTGCCCGTTATCCACTTGGGCCACCCAGGTGCCAGATTCCACCCCTTCCCCTTCGCGTCTCGTCGGATTAGCCCCAAGATTTCCTCAACGGGCTAAAATGGACACCATCGACATGGTTACTGCCTTACTTCGCGCACGCGTGCCCCCGATTTAAGCCCCTCCCTCATCTCTCAGTTCGTTCTTGGGGAGCCCCATCGCATGTTTTCATCTTGGTTCCCAGACAACCCATGCTCTGGCTGTGCACCCTGTCATCCATCCCGCCTCCATCCCGCCGAATCTACGTCTCGGCACCGAAATGTTCCTCGACAAAGTCAGGAATGGGTTGTTGGTCCAAAAATATTCGCCGCCTTGCGGGTCAACACCAAGGGTGCCATGCGGAAGGATTACTTCGGCAAATTACCATCGAGGGCTTACAGACGCTTCCTGTACGGTGCTTCTACATGGTGGTCCTGGCCTCCCGCGACCATGCGCGCCAGTGAATTGATGGCTCACTACACATGCCTACACATGCCTACACACACTCAGACCAACACCCTTGAGCCTAGCCACACGCAGGGCGAATCAGACCAAGCGCTCAGCAAGGTCTTGAGCACCTCCCCCGTTGGTCGCATCAAAAATACTAACCTCATCAGCCGCGCTTTGCCTCCCATCCCCCTACCTCATCTTCCCTCTATTCTCCTTCACGATTCGACTCAGCAGTATCTGTCAGCCAAGATAGACACGATGCGCTGTCCCACTCCCGCGTCCTATTCCATCTAGTTAGCCGAAAATGTAACACAGATGGAGTCGACAACTCAGTCGTCACCGCTCGAATGGTATTCCCGAGAGGGGGCCGACCTTCATCAGCGGCGTCTATTCAACCCAATCGAGCTAATAGCCCCTCTTTTGGCGTAAACGCGCAGCCAAAGACGGGCGTGCACGGTGCTTCGGCCAACACGGAGAGCTGGTCTACCCGGCCTCTCTGGCCTGGATCATCAACCCTAACCTAAGCATGGCCCCAATCGGAAGAATTGACTCGCCCACAGTCTGGGATGGAGATTGTTTCTCAACAACCCCGGTCCCTCCCACTTCAAGGTCTATACTGGTATACATCATCGTGCGTTGCACTCCTTGCAGACCGTGAGCTACTCCCCTCTGTTTGGGGCTTGGCAGCTTACCTTGCCCAAACCGAATAAAAAAAAAAAAGAGGAAAACCCCTGCTTTGTGGTAAAGGTCAACTTCACCCCCTTCACCCAAACCCAGGCTCAAACAGCCGCATTGATTCATTCATTGTGCCAGTAGCCCGAGAATGCGTAAATAATCGTTTTCGGAGTTCCTTGCGACACTAAAGCGCAGAAAACATTTTAGTAACCACGCCAGCCTTCGGGGACAAGCGAGAGAAGAAGGCTGAGAAAGATCGGCTGCAGGGTTCGACTGGGGTCGCGGGGGCTCCAGAAGAACGACTCAGGTCGTTTCTGAGAACAGACGACTGTCGCACTTGACGGGAACTACGGAGTGGCTCTGCAGCCAGCCTGTGCTGCAACACGGTCTTTGAAATTGGCATAGGCTAAGAAAAAGGCCAGACGACCAGGGTGAGACGGGCCACTCGGTGGACAAGCATGTTCTGGCTTGGAGAACCCCTCAACTCGAAACAACACTGTAATTTGCAACGAGATTTGACAGCCTTTCTGACAACCGTCGCCCACTTACTACCCGTCCCTGTCCGCGATCTCCCGGAAACACGAATCGCCGGAACCAGACATGACCGCGTACCACCATGATCCTAGTTACATTCTCACGAAACTTGTCTATCAGAGGCCGGCCCGTCTCCAAAGAAATGATTACTAGAGGGCAAATAAATCCACATTCCGTTTGATTTCATCACTCGGATGACACCGTACTGGAAACGGACAGGGCTATTCGACAAGCCCACCAGCATCCTCAAAAAAAAAAAAAAAGTCCGTGAGCAGCGCTCTGGCCAAGTGATGGTTAGCCATCCAACTGCATGATCCTTGGGTTCGATGAAGTCTATCGGTTGTTCCGAAGGGATGGTTGACAGCAAAAGAACCTCCCAAGACATTGGCATGTACTATCATCTCGCAAAGGGATGGCGCCGACTAATCTCTGTTGGGCAGGTCCCAGTCTCCTGCGTCTTTAGAAATACTGTTGCCTAGGACCTAGTCGAGACCACGCGGAGCTAGCTTAATGGCGAGCATTGGCGAGCGTTGTGGACCAAACGACTAGCCTAGCCTTACGAGAAAAGAAAAGTGCAAAAAACTACACATCAGTTGCCCCTTTCGCCTTTGAACTCTGAACTGCAGTGCTGGATCTTGCACAGCGCGCGCGCCAGGTCCACTTTTATGAGCGGCGTTCGTTCCTGGCAAGGGTTAGGTTTAGTACTGTGGCTAGGGCTAGCCGTACTAAAAACCAATAGGAGGGCTTCAATTCAAGCCGCCTCAACTCCACAAGGTTGAGTTAGGGCCGCCTTATGAGCGTCTGTCCTGAAACATATCGTAAACCATCTGTTATCGATCGTAAAACCTTCCGCCATCGATCGCGAACCATCCGGAGATCAACGCTCCCGACCGGCTTCGAATCGAAACCAACGCCGCGTAACTATAGCAGTTCATCCGGGACTAAGAGGCGCTTTCCGTCGCTTGAGCACTGATCGTCCATGGTCCGACTGGCTCTCCAATGCGCTACAGAGACGATCATCCAACTGCGAAAACAATATACTTGTTGCTCCCGCGTCGACGCCATCCAACCCAGATAGTTGGTCGAGGATCGGCAGGTTTTCAGCGTGGCGCAGCCGCATTCCTCCATTCCTCCATTCCACTAGATATATCCCCCCTCTTGGAATATTCCAAATATAATTCAGCTAGTGGCGGAAGCAGGGTATCAAAACTTGAACACATGTTCGGTATATGCAAGGAGACGTCCAACACACTGCGGGGCCTATAGTATGAATTTTACATGTTATTGAGGTGGTTTGTTTGGTCACAGCGCCCTGGCCCTAGGCGATTCAACCATGTCACGCAGGGGAACGCGCTAGTCTCATCCTTCAGAGAGAGGGGCAATGGGCGATGAAACACGCATCGCCATCTCTAATCTCTTTTCCTCACACCTTCAGCGGCAGCGCCAAATAATCCTTCGAGTGTGGCTGTTCGGTTTCAACAAGCACAAGCGTGCCGGCTAAGTATTATGAAGCGGGAGAAAGAGGCTGTGCTCGCACAACAGCACCGCCACGACGGAACCGGGTCTTGTTTCATCGCCATCTACCTTACAAATGTATGGCTAATGCACTTGAGTATACCACGCCATTCCAGTGCAACATTCTTTTCCTTCTAGAAGGTTAGCATCCGCGGATCACCCCCCTCCAGGTTTCTCTCCAGCGGCCGACCCTCGTGGATGCTGCTGCAAGACACCCTCATTGTTACTCCCACTCCCACGCCCCAGCCCCGGAAATACTATACACCGCCAGGTTCACGATCCTTCTGTCCTGTCAACCATACCCTGCCCTATCCGAGGATCAGTTGCCCTACTAGATTTCCAGGGACGATGTATCGACTCCGAAAAGAAACGGTGGAATGATACCACCCCACCGTCTGCAGAGGGTATCCCCAGCATCACACGGTTGTGAACCAGAGCTCCTGCGCTTGTCGCTAAACGCGATTCCCAAAAGGTAGGATCGAGCATTGGGGGCGATAATAATGTGGTCCGTAGTGGGGAGCCTAAGATGAGGCCATTCCCATGCGTTCAGGTTACATTGTGTCTTCACCGGCTCCGTGTCTTCGCAGTCTTAGTTTTACGGAGATAGCGGCATCGGGGTACCCGTTGCCGTTGAATTCGTCACACCCTCTTAGAAAGGATTCTACTCCTCGGTATTAAGAGGACTTTATGAAATTACCGTGGGCCGTTACTATTTTCATAGCACTCCATGTCTAGCCTTGAAGATTGCCACCTCCTCTTCGTAGAAGAAAATCTTTCTTAGTCGATAAGTCTTGTTTGATCCTGAGAACCCAGACCCTAAGGGGAAGGCATCGTCAGGGACGAGCCTTCTGGAGAGTTGTGATTCATCATCGGAGTCTTCGGCCGGGACCGAATCCTCGGTGCTAAACGTGCCCACAGACGGAGGAGGCATGTCTGATGCCACACTTGGGCTTGAAACTTCATCGCTGCTCCAGATGCCACCATCCGAGTCAGGCTTCCCATGCTTAGACTCGACAACTTGGTAACAAAAGTTCTTGATGGCGAGAAAACATAGCCTTATTTCCGGGCGAAGAGCTATCACGTCTACGATCTGCTGGGCGAGGTGTGTAATTACCGAGGTCGGAGTATCTCTGCCCAGGCTTGGCATGTGCAAGGCTATGAGGTTAGGCATGTTTGGTAATCTCTGAAGAAGCGTGTGCTAAATAAAGAGTTAGCAAGAGTGGAAGCTGAGAATGAAGTGGCAAACAAGGGGGGGTAGGTTAAAGCATACCCAATCCTTGGGTTGTAAGCAGACCGAAAGTTCTCGCAGGTTTTTCATTCGACCGCTCGTTACGTCCAGGATCAGCTCGGTCGGTAATGCCCATGCCAAGCGCCTGTAGTCGCTGTACTGACCGAGCCTATTCGGGTGAGAACTGTCCAAAAGGAGTTTCTTGAGACTAGTGTAATGTCTTTTGACTGTGCATGCAAAGAGGGTGGCGATGGGCACAGTAGGGTGGATAGTGGTCCTCCGGTCATGGAGAAACAAGGTCTCCAGGGTATGAGGAGCCAGTGTCTCCTTGATGAAGTAAATCAAGGCGAAAGTGGTAATGTCCACGTGAATATTTTTCAACTTGAGATGATATGTTGTGCCTTCCTTTGATAAACGGCCTTTGGAGTCTCGGCGAGGAGGTCTACTGGGCGGTGTTGGACGGAACTGCTCTCTGAGAACCCTCCACAACCTGTCCTGGCGATCGCAATTTAGAATGGTGAGAGTGGTCAAGACGGTCCAGTCGATGGCGTGGGCACAGAGCGTGGTATGGAGTGGAACTCTAGCCAGTTCAAGACATTCGAGTGCAAGCTTACGGCCTTCCCCGTTCATCGTCTTCGACACAGGGACTTCTGTCACGGGGTCTGTTGAAGTGTCTGCAGCTGCACCGTCATCCAACGTTGGCGGCGATGGGGCTGCGGCAGTCTCACGTCCAGGTTCTATGGCCTCGGCATCGTGAGATGCAGGTTCCGCCTGAACTTCTGCACCAGCGGATATATCCGATGTACCTGCTTCAGCTGACGCTGGCCCTGTCAGCCCGGCACCGTTAGAATCTGACGCCCCCCTGATCTGACGAGGATGATTCCTTCGGAGATCGTAGACGCGAGCTAAGGCGACGCCCAAAACTCCACCGAGCCTACGCCCGTTGATTCTGCTCTCCCCTGGCCAGCGGGCTTCAGGATCATACTGACGCAAGTCATGCTGGTCGCCCTTGATCTGAGTGAAGTCGTCCCCTGCAGATTTGACAGCGACGCTAATTCGGAGTTCCCGCAGGATCGACTTGGATCTCTCAATAAGGATGGCGAGTTCGTCGAGGTACGATACCTGGTCGACATCGAGGGCAGCAATGCTCCGGAGGGCAGGGAGAACGCTGTAAGTGGGATACTCGACGCTCGAGTCCTTGTATGGAACTCTTTGATAGGGGGAGAACTGGTGAAAGGGGGGCAGGCTTCCGAGCGACTCTGGGTTACTGCTTGGGGGAGAAGGAGGATTTGCCGGTGGTACCATGGGGGGAGGTGGTGGAGGAGCAGGAATGTTGCCGTTGTGGAAGATTGGCGAGCTAGAGGAGGACGATGTCGATGGGGGATCTTCATGCCATCGGATCCAAACTTCATTAAGGCAAGACATGCTGGCATCGTCAAGCGAGGCCAGGGCCATGAAGACATTGGAGGATAGTCCTGTAGGCATATCCCATTTGAAGGATTCAAGGTTCTTCATTTTAGGGAGAGCCAGGGCGACGAGAGTGTTAAGCATCATGCCAGCCTCGTTGGCCATGGAGTAGTAGGTTACCCACTTGGTCTCACCGTTACTGATGCTAAATGACTTGATATAGCGAGCGTTGCTCTCCTGTCTCCTTGGCGGTGGCAAGCCGTGGAGCCTATGCATGACTTTGGCAAAGTTGTTGTCGAGGGCGAGGCTGGAGAGGCCATGAGTAAGAGCATCGACGAGGTCATCGCGAGAGGGACGGAAATAGCTGGCGCCCTCATCGGGCCAGACAATGCTAAAGGACGAGTAGATGTACGGCACTGCAAGGTCATGAAGCGTCGAGTTGACGAGGATCAAGGACAGGAGATCGGCCTTGTTGGGCTGGGCTACCTAGATGACATGGTGAGACTTGTAAGCCGGATGATGCGGTACAGGGCAGGTGGAGGGTGAGTTGTCGCATCGCACCTCTTGGAGGATCAAACGGAGAATGTCGACGGGTAGTTTGAGGAGGCTGAGGGGCGCGCGCTCGTCGGTGGACAGTAGCGGCTGCGGTACCGAGTCTTGCGGCTCTGTAGCCGTGGCCTTGCCCTCTAAGCAACTCCGGAGGTCGTCCACCGGAGGCGCGACGGCATCGGCAACGGCGACATCGACGTCATCGCTTTCGGCGCCGTTATGGGTTTCGGGTTCGCCGTCGGCCTCTTCATTACCGCCGCGACTGTCGAGGCCGGGCGCATCAGACGGCGACCGAGGCGGCAGTGGCAGCGTCGGCGTCGGCGGCCGGGGCGATGGGGGTGAGTCCATTCGACACACACGGGTGGTCGTCAATCGCTGTCCCGCGCGAGAATGAAAAAAAAAAATCACGGAAAAAAATGAGTGGTCAGTTTTTTTTTTTTTACCTGCCTCTCCTCCAAATAGGAAAATAACGACAGCGGCGATACACGAATCAAGAAATGGGCTGCTGCAGCCAGGATGACATGAGGCAAATAGGCGTATAGCGCGAGAGGAAAAAGAAAGGTGACGGGAGGAGAGGGAATCTGCTGGGAAGTGAGGCTGAGAGTGCGCGACGACAAGATGATTGGGTCTGGGCGCGAGGAGGGCGATGTGACATGCTGCAATGTTCGGGAGAGGCCTCTCTCTCTCTTTGCTCTCCGTTTTGTGCCCCGTCCCCTCTAAGTTTTGCCATGGCCTCCGGGTTGGACCTGGACCTGGACCTGGACTGAAATGGACCACACTGGGCTGTAACGGCCCTATCATGCGCTCGCTCGACTGCATGCAGTGGCCGCATGGTCTGGCCGCTCCCCTCCAAACCCCATTTCGAGCGAGAGTTGTGCCGTTTTCGTCTGCATCTGGAGCTACCCTAGACACGGCTCATGTGCATTTGGGGATCGGGATTTGGAGTTTAAAGGCACCGCCCTTATTATGCCATTTGATATTGCCCTTGACCGCAAAACCAGTTGCTTCTTGGCTCGAACAGAAGCCGACTTATGTAATCCGCCACTGTCACTGCCCCTCACTACCACCTCCCGCGATTCTAAGTTGGGTCGACGAAAACCAACGCATCACCATCACATCACACACATCAGCTGCTCTTTTTACACACGGGACCAAGCACGTCCCAGTTCCGGGGCCAGCTCTCAACACCCCACCTTCAATGACCGAAGCGGCGAATACTCTGTCATCTTGAGAGTGCATCCCTTTCTTGCTTGCTTGCTGCTTGTATTGCCGTGCACGAGCTATTTTTTCCATCTTCTTCATTTTGTGCGCCGTGTTTCTTATTCATTTCCTTTGTCGTGGGCAGCACCTTTTTCATCCAGCAGAAGCTCCCCTCACACACCCCACCCTCCGACCTCCGACCTCCCGACCTCCCATGATAACAACCCACCACGACAGCTGGGGGGCCATTCATCTGTGGCGCTAAACTCAATACAAAAACGTCACCCCTTGCCTCGACCTGAACGCCAACGACCACCCGTCGCCAGGCAGCGATATCCTTTAGGACAACGCAGCAACAAGAAAACTCGCAGCAAGACGCGCGCCCGCCTAGAGGACAAGTCGCTGCTTTTTTGCCAGCAACTGCGCATATAAAGAATTCCTTGAGCACGTCGGGCCTGCGACATTCCAGCCTCGCCTCTCGCTGCCCATCATAATAATAGAACCGCCCCGCGACCCGAAACGAGACGGAACATCTCTCTCCTTGGGCATACCAATAGAGGAAGCCCAATAACTCCACGAAACGAACACATCCCAAAGAGGCCGAGAAGAAAAAAAAAGAAGAATAAATAATAAAATAAAAAACAAAAAAACGCTCACTGTTCGCAACCATGTCGTCCTTCTTCGTCGAGCTCTGGGAGTCCATCTTCACCCCCGGCCCCACGCCCACCATCCTCAAGGCCACCAACGCCTCCTTCGCCGCCCTGCAGTTTGTCCTCTTACTCCTACTGCTGGCCACTTACAGCATCCACTGCGTCATTCTCTCGGTGCTCTGCGCCGGGCTGTGGTGGAGCATCAACTGGTTCGCCACCGAGCTCTACGCCGCCCAGGCGCGCGAGCGCGAGGAGCAGGCCCGCCTGAAGGAGAAGGAACAGGAGCGTGACCAGAACCAGCCCTCGGACGGCGACGACGACGCCAGCGAGACCGAAGTCGAGACCGCCGCGCCCGTCAAGAAGCCCTCCTCCTCTTCCGCCGCCGCCGCTGCCGTGGCCGCCGTCGAGCCGGAATCAGCCGCCACCCCCGAGCCTATCCCCGCGCCGGCCGCTTCCCCCGCCACCGGGCTGGAGCCTATTGACCCCCGCGGAGAGGTCAAGCACCGCCCCGGACCGGGCACCCAGTCGAGCGTTAGCACCGAGGATGAGTGGGAGAAGGTGTCGGAAAACGAGAAGGACAAGGCCTCTGAGAACGAGAAGGATAAATAGAGACACACACGCACGCACACACGCAAACCATGTGTGACTGCTGCCGCGCGCTTCATCAGCGTGCGCTTTCGACCCATAGCAATGTGATATGATGTTGAGGAAATCATGGGACGACGATCAGGATGTTGAGGATACCCCCCCCTAGGAGCGATGTTTTCTATTTTTCTTGTACATGAGATGCAGCGTGAACATGCCTCACCTGCCCAGATATCTAGAGGTAAACATTCCATGGTGGTCCTGTGTATTTTTGGGCTCTTGCTTTCTTCACTCCCCGCGTATGCGTAATGTATAAAATTCATGCCTACCCGGTCCCGTTCTAACTAAATAATATTGTATTCATGAGTGATGATGTTGCCGTAATCCTGACCGTGCCTTTGAATCCAAATCCCAACCAAACACCCCCCCAAAAAATTATTCCACATTCGCTATTATCATAATCTCCGTACCTACACGAGGAATCTTTCGTGTCCAACCAAATCGCATCTTACAAAAACCTCAGCCTGCGCGTCATATGGGCTGCAACCAGCGTGCTCATGGCCCCTATAAACAAACATATGGCAATGGGATTCGGTCCTTCCGGGTCGGACTGTAGTTGCGAATCGCTTGAGGCACTACTAGGTTCTAATATGGAAAAGACAATAGAAGACAGGAAAGTGCCGATGAACTGCGGTAGAGTGGTGTAAATGTTGAGAATGCCAAAATAAATACCAGAGAGTTCTCCGGTAGATGCCATAGGAGCTGGTGAGTTATCCTCAAAGTCACGATCGAGATGCAGGGATGGATCGTTGGATCTCATGCTGGGCATTTCGATACCTTGATCTTCTGAAAGGCGATGGTAATTGGCTTCGGCGCTGCTGCTGAGCTTGTTGACTTCAACACCAAGAAAAGCAACAGGCGCCCACAATGCCAGTGTCCAAGGTCTAGATATTTGTTAGTATGTATGCATATGTTGATGATCGTGGCAAGGGCTTGACTTACATCCCGCACAGGCAGACCAGCACTGTTGCGAAGCGAAAGCTGGTTGCGAATGGTGCCAGAGCCATCGATGCGGCGAACACGAGGTGTCCAATCATCCATGCTGTGAGCAGATCGGGCTTCATCTTGTTGAATCCGGAAAGGAATCCCGCCAAAGCTTGCGGGGGCCGATGAGTAAATGAATCGTCCTCGGGTGATCGAACGAATAACGGGAGGACCCAAGCACTGGAGAAAGTAATAATGGAATACAGGACAAGTGATGTGCTGCCGATACGCCCAATGGCACCAAGCGTATCCTTTGATTTCCTCGCATCGGCGGGAACATCGTACCGGAAATACGTCTCTCCAATCCACGTGGTGCTGTAGAAGAGAAAGGGGAACCATCCGATCCAGGACCAAAACTGAGCCCAACAGATGGCTTGTATGCGGGGTGGGAGATTGCGCACTCTTGAGAAGATTTGGCGAAAGACTTGGAAACGGCCTTGATTCTTCTCATGGTTCTTGGAAGACACCAACACCCGCTCTGTGACGGACCAGCATGTGATGGCTGTCGTAACGACATAGAAGAATGTCGAAACGAGTGTGAGTTGCTTGAACTGTGTATCACCGAGGGACTTGCCCAGAACATGAGGTAGGTCGAGGGCACCAGCACCATAACCGATCACGTTGCCAACAGCAGATAGTCGACTTGCTGGAGACGGAAATTAGCTAACCCTCAGTATCCAGGCAATTGACCAACTTACCCCATGCTGCCCCGGCTTGTTGTTTGTCTATAGGCAGGGTATCAACTACAAGACTCTTTGCGCATGATTGAACTAGAGTTTATTATATCAGTACATGCGCAGGCGAGACGCTAATATCATCCTCTCTCTGGGATCCGTACCTGCATTGATGGCAAAGTCGAGGACATAGATGGCTAACACGGCTAAGACAATCGTTGGCATCCTGGCCGCTTGGTCGTCCTTGATGAAAATGCCAATAATTTCACGTGTAAAGCCCAAGACTAAGAGGCAAGCAACAACAATGAAGGAGCCAATGACCATGAGTGGTCGTCGGCGACCCCATTTTGACCTGCTCTCGTCTGAGATAACACCGACAATTGGCTGCACCAGGAGGCCCGACAATGGGCCAGCAACCCAAACCAAGGAAGTGTTGCTCTTGGTGAGACCAAGATCGAGGAGGTACGGCGTGCAATCTAAGAGGAGAACAAGGTTAGAAGCTAAAGAAAAGAATATAAGAGTTACGGGATAAGACCTTACATGTCATCTCGACGCCCCATGTGAAGCTACATGAAAACGATCAGCAGGGAGGCCCCAGTGCTGGCAATCTAGCCATGTGGGTTTTTGTTTGGGGGGTGGCATTTGCTAGCGACATACGTGATTCCGATATTGATAAAGTTTAATAAAATCATGCGCATCGCTTCTGAGCCGCCCCTTACGGAGGGCTGTCCACTCCAAGTGGCCATGGTGGCCAAGTTGTAGCGAGCGTCGCCGAAATCGTGATGGTCGCGCGCCTCCTCGTCGCTGTTGTCGTCGTCGTCGCCCGCCCTATAGGATGGCCCCAAATCCTGCGGTATCGGGGATTGGTATTCGCTGCTGTCAATGCTAACGCTGGAAGAGGACGGCGTGTGGAATGCGGGAGAGGAAGCGTGGACTGAGCCCGACAGGTCGATGTGTAGCGAGCTCGAGAGGGCGGCTGGCGACGGTGACGGCGACGGCGAGGGATTGGGCGAGTGAACCGAGACGAAGGAGGAGGACGAGGACGGCCCCGAGGCGGGAGTCAGGAGGCCGGATGAGGCGGAAACGGAGGCGGCTGCAGATATGGAAGTTGGAGCGAGAAGGTTGGAGCTGTGAGGATTGCTCTCTTGCTGTTGGCGAGGGTAGCTGTTGGCGTTGCTGGAGCCGCCCGCCGGAGTGGTAGTGCTATGATGGGGGCGCTGTAGCGGCGAGCCTGTCACAGCCATGACGGATTGAGCGGGTCATGGAACTGGGGTCTGGGGGGGTGAACAAAACGGCAGCTGGGCGTGCTAATGAGAATGGAAGAATGGCCTGAGTCGTGAAGCACACAGCTAGCAATCGAATGCATCTGTAATGAAATGATGGATGTTCTAGAGAGAGAGAGAGAGGGCGGGGGAAGTGGTGGCATGGCATGCCATGTAGGTACCTCCCTTTGCAACCCATGGCCACTACCACGGCCACTACCTAGTGACCATGGGTAGGTAGCTAGCTAATGTCAGGGCCGCTATCAACCATGTCCATCTTCCCCTTTCTAGCTTGGTGGGGAAGATGAGGGCCACCTTGTCCCACGTTTTACAGTGCCATTAGCTTCTTGGCTGCTCGCTGGAATTCCCCATCTTTTAGCATCTTTAGATCCGGGGTTCCGAACAAGCTAGTAGATCCCGAAACCTCAACAACCTCCACTCGCAACGGTTATTTCTCTTCTATTCTTTATTCTTCTTTTGTTGCTTTCCTCTCTATCCATTTCTGTGCTTTGCTTGGTCAATGGTTTTGTATTCTCTCTACACTCACCATTTGATCGGCTTCTCTGTACAGGACAATCCCTGAAAGTTTGTACCCTGTCTACCTTTTCCCACCGTCTTTCAGCTAAATTATAAATAATTTATATATAGAGCTTATTAGTAGTTATTTATTTATTTATTTTCTTTTTTTTTACTACTAAACTCATATCTTTAGGTGGTTGAGTTTTAAGGTGAGGGTGTCACAGGGGCACAGTCTTTCAAGGGGTACATTGTATTCTTGCCAACCTGTTTGTTCCACGCAAAATACATCTCTTCCAGTGATACAATATTATCAATTCATCTGTTCTGGTATCTTCGCCCTTGCTCCTTCACCCTAACTATGGCTGGGTGCTGATGCAAACCCTGCCCCGTGCCGTTTCCCGTCTTCGCCCGTCCTGCTGCAACATTCGAAATCTTACATACACATAGTATATTGTTCTGAACACCGGGTTCTCTTTCATCCTCTCGGTTTTCGAGGGGCCTTGTCCCTTGTATTGCGTCCCCCAATGATTCTTGTACCGGTCTGACCCTCACTTTACGAAGAGGGGATAAAACAAAAACAAGCCCTAAACAAAGCATTTGCGCAACCATAGAGGAATAAAAGCGAAGAAGCACAAGAAAGACAACTCGGGAAAACCTTAAAAGGTAAATCTCAGGAGAGAAATGTGGTGAATAGAAAAAAAAAGACCAACATAAAAAAGAAAACAGAAGAAGGCTGGAAAATTCATTGCTGAAACCCAGTTGTCCGCTTGCTTCATCAATTGCAAGCCCTAAAAAAACGCCATCCTTCCTTCTTGAACCCTGATACATATCCTCTTTGATGCATTACGTATTGTGATGAGAGAATTAACCCATTTGCCTGGTTTTCGCTCCTTTCGCGCCAACGCCATTGCCCGATTTTGTTGCTCTTACGCATCTGCCAGCTTGGCAAAGTGTTTAGACCAGATCCACCCAACTTGGTCCGAGGGATCGTCTTGGTTCTTTGCAAGCCACAGCTCGCCCTTTTCGGCGATGACATCGAAAATCTGTAAATTACTGTCAGCACACAATTTCGTTGTCGTCATCCCTTGTCCGTTCTCTTTACTTACCTCGCCAGCCTGGTAAACCAAGTAGGGATACCCGGCTTCATGCTTTGTGGTTGTAATGTTGAACTCAAAGAGAGATGCGGCCAACCATAGCACATTGTAGCCACCTGTCTTTGGTCCACGTTCGCGGGACGAAGCTCGCGATGATCGTTGGCTCTCCTCCGGCCCGTCCGGCAGTGGAAGTGCTGAATGGAAGATACCTCCTGAAAACCTGCCATTATCTTGTGCTGGCGTTGTGTTGGAGCTGTATGTTGTGTTTGAATCACGTATGTGGTGCTGAGGTGCTGACTCTGAGCTTTGTCGTGAGATGCCTACAGAATCATAACTTCGTCCGGTGCTCGGCCGCGTCGAGGCAGCCATCGATCGTGTGCTAGGTGGGACGTCTGCCGACATTGGTGAAACAGCACCCTGCTGAATGCCAACTCCTTGGTAGTATTCTCTATAGTTGTAAGTGTGTGGGCTGGGCAGTGGTCCTGCTCCAGCACTTGATGGGGACATGGTGTATGAGCCACTGTGTCGCTTGAACTCCGGGGGCGGGAGACTGGGGGCCGAGTCGCCATTGATGGAGAGGCCGCGGCCACGGGATTCACTCTCCGAGGGACGAGACCGTAATTTATGTGGTGGCATTGGCTCATCAATGCTTCGTGTCGTCGATTGTGACATTCTCCCCCTGTATACCGGGTTTAGGATGCCAATGCTAGATATCTGCTGATGTGCGTATGGATGATCTCGGTGGAAGGCAGCCGAGATATCCTCGAGATTAGGCATTTCTGGGCAATCTTTGCCCAGGACAACCTTCATTTTATCTTTCCAGATGCCATACCAGTTGGTCTGGATATTGACAAAGTTACCCAGGCAGATATTACCCACCTTCTCCGTTAATGCCGATAACTTGGGGAGTTCTTTCTTGAGGGTATCATTGAGAGCTTCGTACTGTTCGACCAATTCCATAAGTTTGGCATCAGCGTTCTTGCCGCCTCGCTTTAGCTGCTCGTATCGTTCAAAGTCGACACGGCGCTTTTGCCTCTTCTTCATCGCTAGAGAAGGATTTCCGTAAGCCTTAATGACCAACTCAAAAGGCTCAATGACATGCTTTCTGACTTGCGATAACTGACAACCTTGTTAGCTTTGGGTGGCGTGTTTGAAGCGGATTTCAACTTACGTGCTCCTCAAGGGCAACCTTTTCCAAGTCTCGGATCGAGATATTGAACTGAATCCACTTGGCTTCCAACTCGGGGTAGCTCCCAGGTTGGAACCGAATAACCAACTCGATAGCCGACAGGTATTGAAGGAATTCGTGTACGTAGGCAGCCACCTGTCTGGTGTAAAATTCAACATCGCGAAGTACAACTTGTAGGCGCAGGTAGTCATCACCGAATCTCTCGTTCAGCTTTGCATATTCAGCGTCTTCTGCTTGGCGAGTGCCTCCGGCTTGGAGTTTATCAACTCGCTTTCCAAAGGCTCGTGCAAACCCAGCCTTGACATCAGACTCCTTTCGCTTCCTGCCAACAATTTGACCAACAAGCTCAAAGTTCTTCTTGGTCTTATTGATTTCGATGATGGCTGTCTCAAGCATATCCTTAGCCTCGTTCAGAGCCTCTCTATCAGGGTGGTCCTGAGGAGTGTGTTGCAATAGAGTGATGATCAGGTTCGGGTATTTGGTGATTCGCTGCATTGGCTTGATGAGTAGTGAATCCAAGTCCCAGGCGGCCGTTAGGTCCTTGGCCACCTCGTTGCATTCATTCAGCCATACTTTCACGGTCGGGTCTTGTTGAATTTGGATAAGCTTCTTTGCTGCTTGATCACTGTTTCTCAAGAAGCCCTCGTGCACTAGCTTCATCTTCTCCATGTTATTCTTAAATGCGGGGCCGATGGCAGAAGTCCTATCCTTTGTGTCATCAATCTCAGGTCCATGATTAGGCTGGTGGCCAGCTTCTGATATGAAGGAGGGCTGCCTAGAGAGGGCAGTGCGTCGACTTTGTGGCGCATAGACACTGCAAACGGCTTCTTTGATCTGTGCTAAGAAGGAGGTGTGGAATTCGATGATTTCGTCAGTATTTCGGAAGATGAGCTTGACTGTCTTGTCATCCAATTTTGGGCAAGCCTCGGCGGTTCCCTTGTAGATTTCCTCAACGATATTCATGTCCCTAACGAAGACTGCCTCTGTATCCACAAGCTCCTTGATGACGTTCCGGCGCTGAGCGAGCCTGTGTCGCTCCTTGCTGGTAGGACCATTCCTGCCATGAACATCCAATTTGGGATCGCTCTCTGTAGCAATGGAGTTGGCAAAGTACTGATCATTTGTCGCTAGAGAAGCGGTGTCCATAGACTGCGGCGTCGGCATGGTAGGCATGTAATCTTCAGATCCCCTCTCCGAACCGACAAACGTACTTCCGTTCTGCGATGGCTCATAAAAAACACCGGACGTTCGCTGTGAGTTACATGCAGATCCTGACACAGGGGTAGGGATGGGGGGTGGTTCGTGAATCGGTGAGGCGGTGCCATAGTTGAAGTTTTTGCTCCCCTTTTGGGAGAGGTATGGAATAGAAAATCCGTCCCCAGTGTCAAGCTCTGGAAGCTGATGGCCAAGATAGGATGAGTGACCTGAATCTATCGACTGGCGAATGTCTGCATGGCCGTGGTAGTCTTCCTGCATTCGAGATGCGGGTCTGCTTTCTCTGTAGATTGACCTTGTTTCCAGAATGGTGACGTGCCCGATCGAGGTTGGGTCGTTATCCTCGTAGTCAGGCATAGCAGGAGACCTTCCAACGTCGGAGACTTCCGGGCTGTCGACGGAGAAATCTGTCCAGGCGGATTGGTGGCTGGCTCTGTCGATTCCCAACCCCGTTGGCACCAACAAATTTCTCGGGGGTTCGGGGTGGTCATTGTACAAGTGATAATCCACATCGCCCATCGTGTTTGCATCCAATGACTCGCATGTTGATGACGCCCTTCGAGACATGTCTGCATCGTGGTCACCGAAATTTGATTCTGACTGGCACTCCTCTGTTCTATTCTGATCATCAGTCTCTTCGGTACAAGCATCTGTCGCCGCATCGTCGTTGTCATCGTAGTGCTGATGACGTTGATCCATCTCTTCATGATCAGACACTGACTGACAGTCCGACTCGTATGAAGGGTCGAGTCGGGGGAAGGGTATCGTCTCTTCGGCTCTATCGTCTGGTCGAATATCGTCCGAGGGAGGTAGTATGGTTATGGTGGTTTGGAATGTCGGTTGGACTTCATGCTCAACTTCGTGGTCAATGTCGAGATCGTCGTGGAACGCCCCGGGGATGATGGGTGAAGTGATGGTCGGTCGAGGAGGAAGGTGAGATTCCTCAGAGATGTCCGGGCTGATTTGTTGTCGTGCTGGGGAATCAGGCTCGTCCTGGAATGGGTACTGGTACTCGACTCGTGGTGCGGTGGGCTGTGGGCTCGGTGGCTTGACAATGGTGATTGGAACCTCCAGGGGAGCCTGGGCCTCCACAGCGGGTGTAATCTGGGGTTCGATGTCGAACTCGGTCGTTTCTGACGCGATCGAAACTGCAGTCCTGGGCCTTTCTTCTACTACAGGGATCGGGGGGCTGATTGGAGGGAAGCTCCCTGGAACTCCCAACGTTGGGGAGTCGACATTTTGTGGAACAGGTAAGACAGGGAGCTCGGGCCTTGTGTCGATGGCTATCATGAGGGCATCCGGTGGCAGGGCGACGGAGACATCGGCTGCCAACATGGAGGCTTCTTCTGGAGGAGGCGAAAGCGCCTTTTCAGGATTATCTATAGGGGATTCCGGCAGCTTCTGAACTTCGTCATCGGCATGAATATGTGGATTTTCCTGGCCAGCTACGCTGTCCGGAATAGCTGGCACGGGTGGAATGTCTGGTGGGTCCACCACGACCGGTTCTGGAGTCGGCGTCGAGGAAGCGATGGCGGCAACGGCAACAGCAGCAGCAGCAGTTTTGGCTTTGGCAGCCGCTTCCATCTCCTTACGCCGTTGCTCCGCTGCTTTTTGCCGAGCCTCGAGCGCCTGGCTCTCGCGAATAGATTTGGTATAAGCTAGCCGGATGTCCTCTCGTCGTTTCTCAAAATCAATGGGACCAATGGCAATTTTTGGTCGGCGACTAGCACCCGAGTCAGCAGCCCTTGAGGACGGCCTTGAAAACGTGTTTGGTGATTTAGCTCTCTCAACCGCCCTCATCCGGGAACTTGCCGTGCTAGCTATAGAAACAGGCTGACGCGGCCTCGAGCTTCTCAGTGGGGGGGATAGCTTGGGGGGAGGAGCAATGATGTTAGCTCGGAGTCGTGCGTTATTGGCAGATGTCGCCAGGGATCGCGGAGGTGCCTTTCTGTTGCCAGATCTGTGGGTTGGTGTCTTGGCTCGTGTATTCGTGGGACTCTTCATCTGCGTCGAGGACGACGAGCCAGCTCTCGATGTTCGACCGCTTGTTTGGATACGTCTGAGATTCGACGGGGAGTTTGATCGTGTTGAAGATTGGCTTGGAGTTGGGCTACTGAGCTTCTTCACCGACAGAGGGAGCTTTGATGAGTTGCCAGAGGTAGTGGGTTTTCGGGTAGCTTGTTTGCGAGAGACGGAAACGTTGATTTCCGTTGTTTTAGGAACATCACTTTGTGATCGTGAATGCCCTCTCCCACTACTGGGCTCCCTATTAGCTTGCCCTTTGCCAGCGTGCCCTTCGTGATTGCGATACCAACTGCTGGGAGAGTCAGGCTCGACGGCATCTGCGTCGGAAAGACTTCGTTGGTGGGCCCAGGGCTGGGAGATGCTCGATTCTGATGTCCTGCGCGGTCGGGCACCTTCGATTCCATACCCTGCCGTCAAGGGATCATGCTGCTCAGGCAAGATCTCGCCAAAAAGCAAGCCTTGTGAACGCAAGTGAGTGGGGGAGGAAGCGGACGGCTGAGGTGGGGATTTCGGCGACGGGTTGGCCATGGACTTGGATGCATTTGGGTTTCCGCTAACGGCAGCTCGAGGCTTCCCTATGCGGCTGGCAAACGACTGGGAGTTATTCGAGACTTGGTCTTCAGCTACAAACTTTGATCTTTGTGAGCGAGAAGACGAGGACGATGCAGGATTTGACGTGCCGGTGCGGTCGCGCAGGGTTGAGTAAGACGTTGCACCGTTTCGAGGCTGTGTGCTGGCAGCGGCATCTCGCCTAGACCTTGCTGCAGTACCCATCGATGCAGGAGCACGAGGGATGGAGGATGCACCATTAGCGCCATTCTGATCGAAGCGCTTTTTGAGATCCCTCACACTTGGATGAGTGCGACCGGGTTTAATGGGTGGAATGGTCGGTCGGTTATCAACTGGATTTGATACCGATCGCACCGTCGTGCGAGAAGGGGAGACAACGGGGTGCTTGGGCGTGGTGCCGTCCCCGTTGGAGCGCAACGACGGCCGTGAGGGGGAGGCGGCGGCCATGGGAAGGGTATCGGGGTTGTTATTTAGATGCAGTGCGCGATAGCTCTTGTAAAAGTCGTCGGGATTCACGGGAGTAAATTCATGGTGGGCATTTGAGGATACGGAATCCAGGTTGGCGGCGTAGGACGCAGTATGGCAGGCGTCGTCGTCGTCGTCGTCGTCGTTAATGTCGAACTGCTGAGGCAGGGAGGCCTCGAGGGGGTGATTGAGCCGGGGGGGATCTGGGTGGTGGGGATGATGAAGGGCGAGATCGCGGTCGTAGTCTAGGGGGTAGGAGTCGTGATCGCGGTCGTAGCTGTGGGTGGCGTTGTGACGATGGGTATCGTGGTGTTCGGCTTGCGAGTGAGGAAGTTGATGTCGTAGTGGATGATGCTGGGTGTGGTGGTGAGGCTGGACGCTGGCGTCCTGAGCCTGTCCCGAATCCATGGCCTGGAAGTCAGCGCGGAGGCCCGCCTGAAAGTCCATGTCCATGCCGTTGTCCATGGTGGCCTGAGCATCGGTCAGGCTCGTCGAGCAGAGCGACTGGTCGAGGGGCTAGAGACCCATGCAGCGAGCATCGATGCGTTGGCGTTGGCGTGCGAGGTGATGGTGTGTGGGCGTGGGAGCGGGCGTTGTTTGGTGTGGGCGCAGGCTGTTTGGCGCTGGCAGACGCTGAGACGGTGGTGCAGGCAAGGTGGTGGTTTGCAGTGGAGGCAATTAGGCCGGGCGTTGGTGGTAGGTCAGGTCGTGGGTGGGAGGGACTGTGGATGGGGGCGGCCGGGACCTAGCCTCTCAGCGTGCAGGAATTGGGACGGCAGTACCCAAATGCTGCAGGACCACAGGGGAGAGAGGCTACTACTGCATAGCCATCCGTCAAAGGCCGGCAGCGACAGGCATATGGAGGTGGAAGGGGGCAGACGAAAAAGAAAGGACGGCCGGTGGAGGCAGCTGGTTGGTACGGAGCACTGGGACTCCGGATGGCGAGGGGATGCTGGCACAGGCTTGAGGGAACTGGTGATGGGCGACCGAATTCTATAGTAGAGTTACGGATCCAGTTTGGCACCTTGACCTGGACTGCGGATGGATTGGGGAACGGCCACAAAATAGGACAAGACGGAGACAGGACAGGTAGGGATGGAATTTTCCACGACCGGAGAAAAAAAATTAAGAGAGAGGCATAAGCGACAAGGTCTCAGGACCAGGGCACAACTCAGGTACAGGCACAGACTAGCATCATGTTTCCAGGGAGCGCTGGACTGGAGCCGCAGCACATGCGTAGGGAGAAGCCTAAACCTTGGGGGCCATTCTCTTCACTGTCTGCTGTCCCTGAGCGGCGCACACGCGCGCGGGAGATTGGTCAACCTGGACCAGTGGGCCGCCAACAACACGGCACCGCTTAACTAGTTTGGTCCATCCCGTCTCTTCCAGAGCGTCCGTTCAGGTACCAGCCTTGGCCACCACGGCTCACACGATTCCCGTGGATTTGGATTCGGTTAGGTACAGGCCAGGCAATCAATCAACTCTGTCCTCCCTGCATGTTTTGTGGATGCGGCCTACTAATGGGCCATGAAGGCCCGACGCGAGAATGGATGAAAGGCAACGTAGCCCGCTTATGTATGGCTTTCATTCCTGCAGTCGGCAATAAAGTGCGCTGCAGTAGCAGGTCGCAGGGATGGGGTTTTCGTCCACTGTAGGTCTAGTGCCGGGGAAAGACGTTAGCATTTTACGGCTCCAAGTCCAGGACATGTGTGCACGCCTGAGACCTGCAAATGACAAGCATACGTGTGTGTTATCCGTACGCGAGCTTGGATCAGAGCACATCATAGTGACGACGATTCAGGAGTAGCAAAAGTCTTTTGGGTTCCATATGAATTGGACGGATGCTATCCCGCCACACACAGCTAGTGAGAAGGAGACCAGGAGGCGGCCACACATCGCGCACAAGCTCGCTCTCAGACGTGATACAACCCAACCTCGGCAGGACCCTGGTCTGGCTGTGCCTTGCTTCAGGTACAGGTCATTGGAGTGGCATCTGTCGACACGGGTGCTGCGCGAGAACAAGCTCAAACTCTGCTAGAACAGGCCCGGCACCAAGCCCAACTAAACCTCCGCCCCTAGCCCTGCAATGTCCACACCGTTGCCCTCGACCTCCTCTCGTGGCGATGGCTGCGGGAGGGCACGGCCATACGTTTTAGCGGATGGAATGTGAAGGTGGGTTTTAACATGGCATTGGTGAGCTCGTGGAAGTGGTTGCATCCTGAAAGGAGAAATGATTCTTATCCCCAGGGGCCTGGAGACCGTTTTGAAGTATCCTCCAATTCCCCCTTTTTGTCCCTTGGGCTTTCTGCTCGCCTCGTTTTGATGAACTCGTCTCGCCTCTCACCTGGTGATCGTCAAGTCCAGCTCAGTCCCACCATCCAGGGGGGGATAGCGGGCGATTTTGGCGGCCGCTTATCGATCGCCCACTGAACATGGGGACAGGGCCTTGGGGTTGCAAATCAATTTAGGCGGGCGGGACAATGTCTCCACGGCACGCCCCTTTGCTCAGTACAAGTGGCTGCCTCTTCATACAGGCATTGGATGATGCTGTATCCAATATGTTACCCCAGGTTGGTTGCAACTTTCCTTGGACCCAGCCTCCCCCCCTTGGTCATGCTGTGTTTGTGTGCTTGTCCTTTTGTGTTGTGCGCTCCATCGCCCAGAAAACCCGACCTGATACATCGTTATCCCTCCTCATCATGCCTCCACCAACACAGCCAAAAAAATCTTCCTGGTTCGTAACTCCCCATGCGGAGGATTTGGTACGCAACAAGTGTCATCGGACGGAACTTCGCACCCTAGCAACGGTTGTGATGTGATAGCACAATTTCTATTTCAGAGCCACCGGATCCTGGTCTATCAAGCCTCGTGGCCTCGTGTCCGTCCTTTAAACACCTGTACCCCTGACATTCATGATGATTACATGATGGCCATGAGCGCTTTCGACGTACCCTGGTCCTAGTCAACTTTTTGGACGGACTCTATCGTGTCCTGTGCTAGCCTGCTAAAGGAAAATCACTCCGCGTCTGATGGTGGCCCATATTTCCGCGCAGAGCATGAAAGAAGCCCTATAATTTTCCCATTTGCTTTCCGTTGCTCAATGCGCCTTGTTTATCAATTGAAACGTGGTGTCGTGGATCTGGGGACCCATGGAAAAAAAAAATCCAATTTAATCGATCGTACCATCTCGCATCATTTATGTACAATACACCCCTTGAAAGATTGTGCCTCTGTGACTTCCTCACCGTAAAACTCAACCACCTGAAGATATCAGTTTGATAATAAAAAAAAGAAAAAAAATTAAATAAATAAATATTAATAAACTTTATATATAAATTATTTATTTACTTGATTTATATAATAATTATTTATTTATAATTTGGCTGAAAGACGGTGGGAAAAGGTAGGCAGGGTACAACCTTTCAGGGATTGTACTGTACTGCACGCTGGCCAGGATTCCTGGTTACCAATAGTCCTACATTTCCCCTCAGTGGCGACTGCAGCAGCGACTAATTGCTTATGGCGCTCCGGCTGTTGATGCCCCTGTTACCGATGCATTCAGTCCTGATTAGATGGATTTTTCGCAAATGAAGTATGTCGAGAGAGTGAGGTCGCCGCTTTCGTCCAGCTGCCAGGAGCAGGTTGTTCATCTCAGCCACATGAGGTCACGTCCGACTCATCACATTGTCGGATATGATGGCGTGCCTGCATTGACTTAAGAGACCCGTCGAGATCGTGAGCAAAAATAGCGCCCGCTTTTTTGCTGTGCCTGAAGCCGGCACAAATAACAACCGGGGCACCCTAGCCGGATTCGGGCTAGCTTTATAAAACCGCCAGCCACAATCCTGCGCATCAGCCACTTGTTTCTGAGGATGATTGTTCTGTGGTTGTGGCGTCGCTTAACAAACATTCCTGATATTGCCAGTGTAAACAACGCGACATGTGTGGCCAGCCCATCGTTTGCAGACATGAATTCGGAGTTGAAACGAAAGAATAGCGAAAATGACACGTATGGACTCAATAAGCGGAGAAATTTCGACCATAAGACCCCTGTTCGAAGGGATCTGTTAGAACGATGCTACTCCAGCACGGCAACCCTACGGGAGCATATCCTCTCCTGTCTCCCCAGTAGTTCTCGTCTTCGGCGGAAGAAGATAGCAGAATTGGGGAAAAATGGGAATGCCAATGAGATTGAAGCGCGACTAGCCCATATTCTGGATACCTCGCTCGTATGTACGTCCCAGCAAAATGAGAGCCCCCAGGACACACGCTGGGAGCAATGGTTGTCGTTTTCCCAAAAAGGAGACGAGTCCTATGTCACACTTTCCGATGGCCTTTCCAACCCAATTTACTCGCAATCTGAGGTGCGTTGGGTAATCTTGAATTTACTGCTTCGCTATTGACAAATTTGGATAGATTATCGATTTTGTCATCTGGCTAAGCTTCTCCAGGGAGCTCAAGGCCGGGAGACGGCCAAAGCACTTGTTGTGTGATGGATATCGAAAGGTGACTGGGCCAGCCGACAAAGGCCTATCATCAATCCCAGGAATATTCAGCCTCTACCCGAACTCTCATGTCAAGACCCTTAGGGAAGAGCCTTGGCCGCAGTTGTTGACACTTTTGGGGAAATCTGGTGAGCGGATGATGATCGACCTGCTCCTCGATTGTTCCATTTTCATTTCTGTTCAGGCAGGATTTCACAACTACTATCAGATAAGTGGTAAGAACGTTGCGCCTCTCTATCGTCTTGATGACTAAACAGTACAAGGAACTCCCATATCTGATTTGGATTTGTCTGGGACAATATCCTCGTTGAAACCAACGCAGGAAGTCTTGCCCAGAAAACCAACGGATATCACGTTGGTAAGAAGTAGAATATTCTATGCAAAACCAAGCCTCACTGCGGCGGGATTGGTTCAGCCAGGGTTCAAGCACATCCGTAAGAAATCACCTAGTCCTTTTACATACCATGGCTGACTCGCTGCAGATGTCCTTAATCGATGCGCCTACAAAAGTAAACAAGTGACACATGGCAACGACATGGCAACCTCGGAAAACGAGTCAGAGCAGCGACGAGACACAGTCAAGGTCATGATGTACATGTTCCCTCGTCAATTTGGGTTGCATAATGTTTTTACCTCCCAGGTCGACACCTCACAGACCTCTCAACGGTTTCAGGATTACACGCTGAGGGAGGAGGAGATTGAGTTGAAATTTCCACCAAAAACCAATGAGCCAAAGCACCAAGCACCCAAGCTACCCAAAAGACTGCGCGGTGAAGTAGAAAGACTTGCAGAGCGGCTTCGCGTTCGGCATTCTCGCTGTTCTTATATTGAGTTGCTCAGACATTACTGTCCTTGTGCATTTGATCCTCCTAAGAGAAGCAGTGCGCTACACTCAAAAGACAAGAGCTTCCAAGCTACACTGACAGCACCCTCCCAGGGCATCCGTACTGTCAAGCGCCGGGCACGAAAGCCACTTCCTGGCACCCAACCACCCCCGCAGCCGCGATACAAGTCCGTGGTGGAGATAGCAACTCCCTTGTTTCAAGTGTCAGCATTCTGCCAAGCAGTAGTGTCAAAAGTCATTCCTGACCAGTTCTGGGGAGAAGACGACACACAGAGTCACAACAAAGCGGCCATTCAGAAAAAAATAGACCATTTCATAAAGCTGAGACGTTTTGAGACAATGTCGCTTCATGAGATTTCTCAGGATCTCAAAGTCAGTTAGTCGCTCTGTCTTTTGGGGATCACACTGACCCTCTTTGAAACCTAGGTCACAAACATCCCGTGGCTTAAGCCCCCTAGTGCACGGGATCAGAAACCAAGCCAAACTGACACGGCCAAACGACATGAAATTTTTTTCGAATTTCTCTACTACGTGTTTGATTCAATCTTGATACCGCTAGTTCGGAATAACTTTTATGTCACCGAGTCGAATACTCACCGGTACCAAGTTTTTTATTTCAGACATGAGGTTTGGAAGTACGTTGCAGAGCCATCAATGGCAACGCTCAAGGCGAATATGTTTGAAGAGGTCAGACTAGACGACGCTCTTCGAACTCTCCAGTCTCGACGTCTTGGATTTAGTCAAATACGCTTGCTACCCAAAAATGACAAACTCCGACCTATCATGAACCTGAGGCGCAGGTCTCAAGGTCGCGGGGGTGTAAAAACCCTTGGTCCGAGCATCAACTCAATACTCGGGCCGGTCCATACGCTTCTAAAGCTAGAAAAGGCGAGTACAAGGCCGCCGTTTCAAGAATGACACTGACGTTTTTAGACTCTTAACCCATCCAAGTTAGGCTCAACTATGTTCTCCGTCAGTGACATCTATACTCGCCTAAAGGAATTCAAGCAGAGAATAGGCTACAATCACGGAAAATTGTACTTTGTCAAGGTTGATGTGCAAGCGGCTTTCGATACGGTTCCCCAACCTGCTGTCATTCGCCTGATGGGCTCGATTCCGAGCCAGGCCCAATACACCATTGCCAAGCATGCCGAGGTGAAACCTGGAGAACCCGTTGAAGTGGAGGGCAACAAGGCCGCGACAAAGGCAATTCGTCGATGGCACGCCAATGCTTTGCCCGAGGGTGACGTTAAGCTGTTCTCGGAGAGGCTCGAAGCAGAAATGGCTGGCAAAAGGAAGAACACAGTGTTTGTGGATAGTTCTGCGCGGAGGACGCACAGCGTGCATGAGCTTCTAGACTTACTGAAACAGCACGTCGAGCAAAACCTGGTAAAGGTTGGTAAAAGGTACTATCGGCAGAAGGTAGGTATCCCTCAAGGATCTGTCTTGTCTTCATTCCTGTGCAACTACTTTTATGCGGACCTCGAGAGGAAACACCTTGGCTTTTTGGCCGATAATGATTCTTTACTGCTGAGACTCATTGACGATTTTCTTCTCATTACGCTAGATCGAGACAAGGCTGTGCGGTTTGTCGAGACGATGCATCGAGGGTTTCCCGAATATGGCGTCACCGTTAACCCAAGCAAAACCCTGCTCAACTTTGACATGTGGTCCAGCGGCGAGGATATCTACAAGACCGAACAAGGGCCTGGGTTTCCCTATTGCGGAACTCTCATTGATTGTCAAACTCTCAGCATTACAAAAGACCGCCAAAAAGATGCGGGTCTTGGTGAGTAATACGGACACCCAATCCTTTTTGAGCCATGTATTTTAACGCGAATCAGATGTATCAACCTCGCTCACTGTCGATTTTGGTCGTGCGCCTGGACAAAACTTTCAGCGTAAAGTTCTTAGTAAGTTGCAACCCTCTTTCCCAGGCAGATGGATGCGGACAGGTGAGAAGCTAATGCAGTGGCTGTAGACGCCTTCAAAATTCAATCGCACCTCATGTTCTTTGATACCAGGCACAATTCGATACGTTCCGTCCTTAATTCTCTACATGGATCCTTTTGCGAAACAGCCAGTAAAATGTGGGCGTATATCCGGTGCCTGGGCAAGGCCCAGCAGCTCAGCAGCAATTTAATCATCCGTATGTTCCGTCGCTCTCCTTCCACAAGCTCTATCATGCTAACGATGCTGTACTTTGGCAGGTACCGTTGTGAAGGTTATCGATGTGGCGTTTTTGCTTCTGACTAGCAAATCCCGTACCATGCGGTATCCCCAGTATTCATGCGAAATTCGCAAAACACAGGTTGCTTTGTAAGTTTTGGCTTCAGGTCACGGTAGCTGGAGTCTTTGTTGCTGACCACCTTAGAACTGCTTACATGGCGTTCAACAAAATTTTGACCAAGAAGCAGACCAAGCATGGGGAGGTCATCGCATGGCTTCGAGCTGAGATGGAAAAGTTGGGCAAGGGAGGTGCACCGGCTTACGAAAATAATGATCCAAAATAAGCAGTATAAAGAAGAGTCTTGCTACGCGCACATATACATTTTACTAGGTGCACACATATAAAGCACCTGCATTTAACATTAGAATAAAGAAATAATAATGAAATAAATAATTTTATATATATTTCTAAACTTATTAATGATAAAATAAATTGGGCCTTTGGTGTTTTAGGATTTTCCCAGAAAAGTCCCAGCTAAATAGTTTGATGTGTGCACCTAGCAAAATGTATGTGTGCGCGCAGGAATACTCATAAAGAAATGCATGGTTTGTTGTGAAATCAAGCTACACACATAATGTCTATATTCTATATATAAAGAAAGCCGCTTTCTAATACCAGTAAAATCCCTTCGTCAAATTCGTGATAAAGCAAGTCCAACGCCACATAACAAAAGTCTCACTTACATCCAGCGCTATGCGAAAGTGACTCGTTAAAGCTGCGGTCCGCTCAACCACCAATGCTTGTCTACATGCCATGTTGGTAATGTCTCCCTGTTCCAACGCCACCCATCATCACCGGGTTGACCATACCCCAGCCATCGCAGAGGTGAAAAAGGAATGGGCTCAAGGAGCCAAAGACCTGAGGATGCAATATCATCGCAGAAATACATTGCCGTCAAATACAGCCAGAAAGCAGTGAAAACAAAGTTGAATATCCGACGGGATGCTTTAGGCGAGTCAGGTAGATAATTGTCAATAATCCAGAGCAGGCCGTTCTGGATGACGATACCTGGAATCTGGAGCAGGAAAAACACAGGAGAGCGCCACGGCTTGGTGCTCGGCATGGATGATACGCTGCCCGAGGCATGAAGCAAGCCGGACTGAAGGAATGAAACAAACATGGTTGCAACCTGGGCTGCCAATGTTCCTTTGACCAAGTATCCGCGTCTGATTAGATAAGTTGCGGGGGAGCTGAACTGCAGTCGAAAGGTTTGGTGCCAAAAGCCTCCCCACCACCCAGCCAGACCCCTGTCGAGGATCTGGGAGAAGGGTCCCCAGATGGTTGTGTACTGCCAAATCTCGCCACGGACCGGGAAGACGTAGGAAAATACATAGTACTGGAACAGGTCGTGTACGGTGAAGATGGCACTGATGGCAGCAAATATACCGGCTACACTATAGGCCTGGCGATACATGACAAGGGCCCATGGAGGGAACTGGTGGAGGTATGAGGGTAGCTCATGGCCGCCGGATCGCTCTGGGCCCAGGGTGAAATAGGGATCTTTCACCATGGTCACAGCGAGGAAATCGAGAACAAAGTACTGGATGGCAACGATTTTGAGGCGGGACCACACGAATTCGGACTCGGTGAGATTCCGCCTGTAGCCGGTCCGGGATTCAACGGGGAGCTCGTCGAGTGAGACCTGATCTCCCGGACGAATGCGAGCAGGGATCTTGGGGCGTGGGACAGATGTGATGCAGCGATTCCAACCTAGACGAAATATTAGTCAACAGCAAAGACAAAAACATACATTGTGCATCTTCACACAGGGTTCGGCCTTACCTATACACCTGTAGTTGGTGACAAAGTCCATGGTCCAGTTCAAGCGCTGCAAAAACGGTGCGTCCTCAGGAAATGGCTGCCAGACATATTCGGGGTACTTGTCAGTATTCTGTTGTGACTGATTCTCCTGCGGGGTTCCATTGCCATCGGCCGCCTTTGAGTGTCCATTCATTGGCCCCCCTGCCCTCTTGTTGGCCTTGATGATTCTTGCTGCATCAAATTGGGGACGGGACCAGATGAGCAGATCCAGCCCCTGGAGAATACCCCAGAAACCCATGAGCCCGGCGCCGTAGGCTGGTGCGACATTGCAGCTGCTCATACTAAAGATCATGTAGACATTCATGGCGACGAGGATGGCGGCAACCAGCCACCGCGTGCAGTACACCCAAGGCCGCTTGGTGTGCGGGATGGCGAGCCATAGGGTTGGCAGGACCATGGTCGCGAAGACAGCATAAGGGAGAACGAGGGGCCTGACGCGATGCTCGGCTACGGCACGGTAGAAAGATTCGCGATAGCTGAGCCGTGCAAGGGCGTCCAGATTCGGCAAGAGTGTTGCGGCCATGGCGGAGATGCGCGATGGACTGTTGCACGGCGGATGCGAGGAATACGCAGCAGCAGCAGCAGCAAAATGACGTTATTTCCCCAGTCCCGGATACGACGCGATGCCAATATTGACAGAATTGGGAGCTCAGCTCATGACAGAGGGGAGAAGAGAGAACGGGACGGGACAGCTAGGCCACCAGAGGATCTTGTGGTTGGGGCTTGACTGACCCGCAGCCTCCTAATAGCTTGCGGGCGGTAACACTGCAGGTGAGCGAGGATCCCATCAGTTTTTTTTCTTTTCGGTTTTTTTTTTAGCATTGGTTTCCTCCCTCTGTTTGCTGTCCTTTAACCGACAAGCCTAGGGTAGTTTCAGGAGGGGCGCTGGTGAGGGGCTAACGAGCGTAAGCTGGAGCCCAGTGCAAGCAGCAGCCCAGCTTGTCTATAGATGGAGCGACGCGGCGCGGGATCGAAGTCAGATGGAAGCATCATGGACAAGCAACTACACATGGTGGGTGGAGAAGGGCCCTGAAAGGCCCGTTAGCACAGCTGACGTGGGACATGGGATACGGGGCGGTTTACATAGAGTGTTTTGTTTTGTGTCATCGCACACGGCGCCTCCAAAGCCATGAGTCCAGACCTTGGGACACTGGGTCCTTCGTGTGTCATTTATTGCCATGTCTCGCAAGTCATGGACATCTCTCGAGGCGGACTGGAGACTTGACGCTTTATTGGCAATGTCATGTTGGCATTGCTGTACTGTCCTGGTGACAGTTGATGCACGTCCCGCCCCCCAGGTGACATTGTAATTCGGAAGTGTGCCGCCGTCAGCCCTACACGACCCCCACTAGTGAACAGGACTGCCTCAAGCTGCATTAGAGTCGACCAAGATGGCATCATGTTGCATCGTCCCGCCCATCTAACGGCACATGTAACGTTTACGTGCAAGGTGTATTTTGAACCCTTCTGGTTAATCCTGACCCCGCTCACTGGCACACACGATGAATCCTGTCGGAATGAGGCACACACATGGGTGATTGAGAAACCATTGCTCGCCATCAGATAATTAAATCAAGAAGACCTATAGCAAAGGGGAAAAGGATAAGAAACATGCATATTCTTGAGCCTAGAAGTAATCTAAATTGATTATATCTATTTGAAATCGTTCATTTTTTTTTAATACCCTTTTCCCTTTCTTTTTCCAGCAAAGCCAGGACAGACAGCTGCCTAGTGTGCCATATATTGAATCACCAACGAGCTAGTGCACCACTTTTGGACATATCTGACCGAGTGAAGCGGGCACTAACTGGCTGGTTCCTAATTTCAAGAGTGATTGTTAATGTCGCTTCTTCCAAGCGAAATATCCGTACTGACGGTCACGAGTCCGTGTCGGCATAGAAGCTGTTGCGTAGACATGTCTCGCCCAACGAGTCCATGGCTGTTAATGATGCCGCTGGTATATGTTTCTCGGTTCTGCTCCGTGTTGCCCACAATGAGTGGCTTGTGCTCATCACCGTATTGCCTGAAACGGGGTGGATAAAAAGGTTTGGCCTTGTCTCGGCGTAAGTCTGGCTTTGAATTGCTCACCGGCACTTCGCCTCGTTGCCAGCGAAGCCCGTTTATACGTACACATCTCAACATGCGCGCGAATTGACCCGCGGTGTCCCTCAATGGTTTGGAATCCAAGCAAGACCTTTGAGTACAAGCGAGTGCCTGCGCATCTGACCATGAGGCTCCATTGGCTGCCGCCTGGGCTGGGGGACACGTTCAACAGCCAACAGCCAACAGCTGTAAGTCAGATGTCGTTGACACCAATGGCTGACGTGGGCTAGCGGCAGCCGAGACACGCAAGTATTGTTTTTCAAGACCTCGTCAGCGGGGTAGCTCGTTCATCATGAGCGAGCTAGACGAACCAAGCATGATGCCGAGGACTGCAGCCTACAACCTGTACCTGGAGAGCCATGTTGGATCTGGAAGACAAAAAAGCAAGAAGCAAACTACATCCCTGGGGATCAACAGCCGGCAATGCCGTAAACGTCCCTCGGCCTTTGCATCGCAACCCTTCTGGCTGCGGCTAAGCCAGCTCTTTGGCGGGGGAGATGGGCCCATCATGCCAGCCCTACGAAGCTGCCATCTCCCTTTTAGCCGTAATGCAGCCATCAAAATACGGAGGGGTGGGTAAACACGTATAACACGGCAAAGATTAACACCATGCTCGCCGCCACACCAGTTGGGTTGGACGGGTCCATGCATCCCATCACCCTGTCCCGTCCCCTCCCTCAAGAACCGAAGGCCCCGAAACGGGACCCTTCACTGAAAACTCAAAGTTGGCCCCCCCCCCCGCGCCTGTGTTCTGGGTCCCAGATGCTCGGCCCTGATTTGGCTCGACGGCCCCATCTCGGAGCCCGTTTCCTTCATGGCTCCTCACAGGGCTGAAGGCGCTGCAACTCTAGACATCGCTGTGTTGCGTTAGGGCCGGGTTTAAAACCATGGATGCGGGCCCTTCTTCCGGGGGCGCCTCTTGGCTTAAGGCGCTATGCTGGCCTGCTGCTGCTGCTGCCCGTCACAAGTGCTGACAATTCCATCGCTCGACTTTCTCAGTCGATTAGGGTGCTGGGCTCCATTTCGGCTCCTGCATCTCGTTTGGGTTGTATCTTGCGGATTTCGCCTGATCCTTCGTGTCCGGCTCCGTCCCAGCCCTTGCTCCCTTTCTTATATCAAGGCCCAGCTTCGGGGCCTTTGACCCAACGTCGGAGACTTTTCGTCTGCTCCGCATCCATCGCCCCAACCTGCGGCTTGGCCCAACCCAAATTCACCTCCGAGTCGCCATCTCCCCGTCCCTGTTGCCGTCCGTGGTCATGGCCTCCGCCGTTCCTCCCCCGGCCGTGGATGGTGTTCCAAAACACCGGGCCTGCGACGAATGCCGTAAGTGCTGCTCTCCCCCGAAAACCCCACGATCCGGCCGATCCGGCGTCCGGCTCGGAAGCTTATTGATCAACCATGTAGGTTCACGAAAACTTGCCTGCTCCAAGGAACCCGATGGATGCTCTAGATGTCGTAAGGAAGGTATTCCGTGTCACTATTCTCCGCAGAAACCCATGGGCCGCCCTCGTAAGAGACGTCATGTTGAACAAGAAGACCCGCAGCCCGTTCCCCAGGAGTTTGTGCATCATGACTTGACAACCGGACCTATGAGCTCGGTGGACCCCTCCCACCAGGTCATGACTATGAACGACTTTCAGATCCAGCCATCATCCTTGACCACCGGCCAGAACCTGGGTTTTCTCGACGAAACTAACACTTCCAATGACGAGTTTTGGGATTTGCTCCCCGGCACCAACTACATGGATATGCCCACGGACCCGAACCTGTTCCTCAACATTGAAGCCGGGCATGGCATGGATACGACAACACCGGTCGTTCCCCCGCTCAACCTTAGCGGCGTTGACATTCTCGGGTCAATTGAATTTGATGAGCCTGACCATTCAGGGGCCGTGTCGAGAGACCTGAGCGCCTCGTTGCAACGGTACATGGCTGAACAAGTAAGCTTGCCTCAAGGGACGAGCTCCTCTACACCAGTCGACTCAACCCTTGGTAGCGATCACGGCGCATCAGTGGGGTCCCCCGAGGGTTCTATGCCGACGCCACCACCGCCTCCGTCGATGCGTGCGGTGCCCACCATCAACTGCAGCTGCCTTTCGTCTCTGTTTCTGGCCCTCGACAGCCTCTCTCGACTGCCGCCAGAGGTTATCCCGGCCATGCGCGTCGCACGCAACGCGTCCAAGGTAGCACACGATGTTATCAACTGTCCTAACTGCTCCGTCCCGCTCCTCGACGAGCCGAGCACCCCCCCTCCGATCCAATGCTTCCAGAACCTCATGTTCTTGGGAACCCTCGTCCCGTCCGCCTGCAACGCCTATGCGACAATTCTCGAAATGGTCGACAACGAGACAGCCCTGGCTAAGAAGCACGGGCGCACTTTTTGGTTTTCCTTTAAAGAGATTGGTGGCTTGTGGGGGGAGGTTGGGAGTACCACTGACTGCTGCTCTACCATTAGAAACTATAACAACTCCAAGATGGCCCCGGATCTGTGGCGCGCGACGATCCGCGGCCTCCTGCGCCTTGATGTATACGGCATAAGCGAAGTTGACGACGGGTTCAGCACCACCGGCCCTTACACCCAGATCGGCCTCAGAGATGTAGTTCGGCTCCTGGAGGAGCGCACACGTAAGCGTCACGAGATTCTCGACTCGTTCATCGCCAGCGGCCAGGGCGCCAAGGTATTACCTGTGGGTGTCCTGTACCCGAACAAACCGTGTCCGCCCGAGGAGCGTAACTGTGTCAGGATCCTGGAAACGGCGCGAGTCGCTCTCGACAACCTCGTCATTGCCTAGTCCTTTTCTTTACCGCTCATTTACTCATCAACAATTTTTTTTTTTACTCTTTCAGTAGATACTACGCAATGACGAGCCATTTCAGTTCTGGGCTTCCGGCTGGTGGGCAGATTGGAGGAGATGAAAGAAAGGAAGAAAAAGGAACCTGACTGGAAGAACTAAGCTCGTTTTATGATATTGGGAGGCGCAGACACATTCCGGAATTTCAAATTGGGTTGACGGACACAGTGGCGTTTTTTTGTTTTGTTTTTGGGCTCCGAATACTCTCCTAATGACTGTAAATATCTATCTATCTACTACATATCTACATCGGAGACCGTGTCTGCGACATTCATCCATACGGACAGAAATCCGAATGTACATGTTCACCAGAACCATACCCAAAGTGTGGTACCTTGTATCTAGTCAAACATGACAACCGGAAGCCGAGGACCAATTTGCGGGGATGGGATGCCCCAACACTCCGATGCGATGCTGGCCGCTATGGAATTGGATTGGTCGGGACTAGTCACGACGAGTGCATTCCCCCTCCGCAAGCCTCGGCACTGCCGCCCTCTGGTCCAAGTCGCCCGGATTAAGAAAGCAGCCAACCCCGTCATCTTTGAATTTGTTGAGTTTCATTCTTGCATGGTATATAAAATGGACGTGGTATGCATATCATTCTCCAAAATCCAGATCACCAGTAAACCCCACCCAAAAAGAAAAGGGAAAAGAAAAAGCCCGCTGGATCCAAAGCATTCACACCAGTGCTGTCGCCATCCAAACTGACCCCAATCAACGCCGATATATGCCATTCTCGATGTTCCGCGAGACACCTCAATCATCAAAAACCCTCTTCTCCAATGTGGCCGTTCATAAATATACACACATTATTGTCATTAATGGTTGACAGATGATCCACCTCTTTCATTTTGAGAATCCTTTACTCGCTATCCTCCATCATGCTGAGAACATCTAGCTCAGAATGAACAAGACGTTCGAATTCGTCGCGGTCGATGCCTGAAGACCTTGCCAACAGGAATAGACTGCGGATGCTGCGTGAAATGTGCTTCTTAACGCCAAACTCATTCTGTTCTTGCCTGCCGGCAGTGGCCTCGAGCTTGGCAATGGTGTCAGAGGCATTAGAGCTGGCGCTGGATTCAGGGCGCGGGTGCACGAGAGCAGCGAGACGATCGGCCTCAGGGTTAAGCAGATTCGAATCGGATCTATCGAGTTCGGCTAGTGTCCATGCGCCTTGTGTCTCATTCAACTCTGCTGCTTCAGCTGATTCGTGCGTCACGACTCGAGCCAGACCAAGAGGAGGGGCGAGCTGTGCTTGTTCCATCTCTTCATCAGGATCGTGAGGATCCATGGCAGGCTGAACATCATCATACTGGGCATAGTAGTCAGCTTCAGCCGATGTGGAGGTAGGTTCATTGTTGGCGACTTGAGAGTTGCTCATTGACGTAGGAGCGGGTGACCGCTTCTGGGCAGGGGTTCGTGAAGGTGTCGCATCATATCGGGCCCAATAATCGTCGTCGTCTTCTTCCTCATTTTGCTCTTCACTGGACACGTGAAGGCTGGGGTGGTTCACACCGTTGGCTTTGGATGCTTCCTTCTTTGACCTGCTCTCCGCAAACTGTCGCTCGGCTTCTGTGATGCTGGATACTCCTCCAAATGTGGAAAATGCTGACGGTGTTTCAGTAACAGTCACCTCTCCGACCCTCCAACCGTCGCCGCCACCTTCCTGATCGCCGACGCAATAGACGAGCTGAAAAGCCAACCCAAGGCTCTCGAGAGCGACAAGGGCCTGCAAAGTCTCCTCATCGACGCGTCGATAGCGAATCTCAGCATCGTAATCCCAGTCGACCTCGACCTCACCAGACACAGGGTGTGGTTCCAGGCTACCATTCTGTGCGATCTCGCCTAGCTTGGCGGCCTTGGCTACATCATAGCAAAGCAGCCTGAGCCATGGCTCTGTGCTGGAGGAGGAGAGGATATTGACTCGCTGACGCAGGATAGGCGAGAGGAGGGGCAGAATGCCAATGGCTGGGTGAGTCGAGATGGCGGCGGGAGGAAGGGCGGGGAGGAAAGGAGCGAGGAGCTCGGCCGGGTTCGGGGGCAGGATCTGAGCGGTCATGATGGTTGCTCTTTGGCCTCGTCCTGTGTTGTGTGTTCGTGTCAAGGTTGGTTGTGGCGATGCGAAGCTCTGGGGGTGCTTTCACGTGCGCCGAGGCGGATTGATTCGGTTGGTGGAGATACAAGGGTTGCCGCCAGGGATAGTCGGTGTCCGCTGACTTGGTTGGAGGAGGTTGAAGGTGTAAGAATATTAGCGGGAGGGAGGAATAAGACGAGGAGGTGGAGGATGGGTAGAAAAGGATAAGAGGAGCAAATGGGCGAGTAGGTATTGGGGAGTTAAAAGAGATAAATGAGGGTGCCGGGGGGCAGAAATATGTCCGGAGGAGTGGAAGAAAAGAGACACAGCGGCAGCTTCCTCCGTCAAGTGACGCGCCGCTGGTGTGCGGCCCCTCTCAGATTTGACCCTCTCGAGCGAACCTGGGCCGTCGCCTTTGCTGCCGTAGCCGTTACTGTTGCCGTTGGTTAGTTAGTGAGGTAGGGGGAACGCCGCTTCCGCTTCCGCCTGGCTAGGGTGCGTGCCAAAGTGGGCGCCGAGTATGTCCCGTAAGTCCAGCGTCATGACAGCCGATGAGATGCCGAATGGGCGCCTGGCCAATGGCACAGCGCCGGAATAGAGATGACTGCCGTCATGTGTAACCACCAGGTCCCTTCAGTGGCCGTTCACTTGGGGGCTCAGTGGCCCGTACGCCCACCTTTACCGGGCGTGCAGAGTCGGGGCAATGGAAGCTAACGCGCTGTGCGACGCCGCTGTGGGGTTGCAGAGGCCCCACGGCGCGATCCGCTGACTCGGTACGTACATGACCGCCCGTGTGCCGAAACTGTCTCTGGTCGTTGGTCATAAACCTGCTAAAGCGCTGCGCTGTTCGCGTACAGAGAAACGTGATTGCCTCTGTGTTGGTCCCGTGACGATGCGATGTGATGGAATGTCTATTGCTGACACGCCGCGAACGACGAACCCATGCACTGTGCTCGTGGGGCTTATCATCACCACAATCCTGTCATGCAAGGGGCCGTCCATGCTGTGTAGTTAATCTGGCTAGTGTTATGAATGAATGATTGCTAGGCCCATCCTGACATGTGCACGAAGCTTCCCCCTCGGTTGGGCTGGTTTCCCTCATCATGCCATGGTCGTCCTGAGCACCGAAAATAGGACCGCCGTCCTGTTCGGAGGCTTGGTTCCCTTGCATTGGCGGCTGTGTAACGCCCACTCACCCCGATCCCCGTCTTAATCGGAACGGTTCCGTTGGTTTGCCATTGTGTTATTCATAAACCTCCGAAAATAATTTGACGCAGACGGTTGGTCCTTTGGTCAATTGAGACAACTCAAGTTGCCGTTCTCAGTAATTATGTTCTAGTGGTACCACGCAAAGTTTGCTATGTGGTGGCACCATTCCTTTCTCTTGGTCAAGTTTACCTTGTCCGCTACGGGGGTGTCCCTCTGTCTGACTTGTTACAACTGGCCCCAAAATTGACTTTCGAGGCGAGTAACCCGGAACATGATCCCTAATTTCAAGAGAAAGGAAGGTGGAGGAATATTCGTATAACACTAAAGCGAGTTCCCTTGCTATTCTCCACTGCCTGGTTCATCTTCTCTCTTTGTGGTGATTTTAACAACATACAAAGTTGCCTGCTGGATGCGCGGAGCTGCAAGGATTTATGCTGCCATCGCAAACAAGTCGCTAGACTAGGGATTACATGACAGGTCTCCAATTTGCCACGCCTGGAAAATAAGATCAGATCTTGTATTTGTGACCCCCATGGAGTCTCGAAGAAAAAAAGAAAATTAAAGATTAATCAAGCACGTAAGTTTCTTCATGGGACCTTTTTTTTTTTTTCTTGGCTAGTTCGACTCTGTCCTGAAGACAGGGACCTGGGTTGTTCATCCCACCCGCGTTAGAGTAAGGGGCAAACCAACCAATGGAGACAAAGCCACCGAGTTAGGAAGTGTCATTTCGAAGCCATGTACAGAGTACTTCGACTTTGAGATCCTCCCCTGCTCTCCCGCAGATCTGTCCGATTATCTCGGATGCTGTACTTACACTTCACATCGCTACCGGATTGGGGTTGGAGGCGAGCACAGTATCACAGGCGCCGGCCCTATGCCCTGTCTTGCAATGCGAGTGACGGGCGCCTCTTCTGAAAGATCATTGTTGGTCTTATGCAATGCTGGCCCCAACCATGCATTCCTCATCCATCTCCCATCCTCAACCCCCAATCAGCACGTTTGGGGGCATTTTATCTCGGCTTTCAATGGCCGACAAATCCGCCACAACCCGCCTCTAGCCCTGTTTGCCATGGCGTCACTGGTCCGTTGGCCACAAAAAAAGCTTATGGTGGATGACGCTCATTAACTTTTCCTACCCAATGTGAGGCGGCGCATTCCCCAACGACGATAACGTCGACACCAGCCGCTCCCGACAGAGACATTGACTCACCTTTGTTCACTTCACCGCACGCGAGACGTCATATCCCACGGCGCACATTCCTTCGCACCTATTTTCCCGTTAATCAACTCGGGAAAATCCACCCCGGGCTGTAACTTTCGCTCGGGCCTTTCGGTACTCATCCTCCGGCGCGCCTCAACTTCGCCATCATAATCCTCCGCCGGATCTCGGCGCTCGACAACGTCGTGTTTTTAACCTTCAGAGCCATTGAGCCCTCGTTTAATCTACCGCCGCCTTGAAATCGAAAAACCCTGCGCGCTAGAGATCCAAGGGACCCATCGCGCCTGAGACTTCATCTGCGGATTCTACGCTACTGTCAAGGCTGCATGCATGTCGCCCAGAGAAGGAAGTCGCCTCAAAGATGAGGTTCGTTGTCCACCGCTTCGGCGCATTTGCGATGGCCTCCATGTACTGACTGCCCTTTGTGATGATAGGGTTCTAAGACACAAGTGGTGTTAGCAGGCGCCATAGCAGGCCTGGTTGCTCGGTACGCCCCCAAAACCACCGAATGATTATCTCATCGTCGCATCTAGGCTGACTGGTTCTTGCCCATAGCTTCGTCATCGCACCTCTCGACGTCGTCAAGATTCGTCTCCAGCTCCAACCACACTCCCTCTCCGACCCCCTCCTCGCTTTGCGCAGTGCACCTGCATATCGCGGTACCACAGCAACGATCCGTCACATCCTCAAGCATGAAGGTATTACAGCCCTCTGGAAGGGCAATGTCCCTGCTGAGTTGATGTATGTTTGCTACTCTGCCATTCAATTTACTACATACCGTACCACCACCGTTTTCCTGCAAACCGCCTTTCCGACCCGACTGCCCGACGCCGCAGAGAGCTTTATTGCTGGTGCTACATCTGGCGCCGCCGCGACAGGTCTCACATACCCCCTTGATCTTCTCCGCACACGATTTGCTGCCCAGGGCCGCCATCGCATATATACGTCATTACGAGGCGCTATTTGGGAGATTAAGCGTGATGAGGGCTGGAGGGGATTCTTTCGTGGTATTGGACCTGGGATTGGCCAGATTGTCCCGTTTATGGGACTGTTCTTTCTCACGTATGAGTCGCTTCGGGCATCTCTTGATGGTTTTCATATGCCCTGGGGAAGCGGCGAAGCTACTGCGGGCATGGCTGCTAGCGTTCTCTCCAAAACCGCCGTGTTTCCCCTCGACCTTGTGCGGAAACGTATTCAGGTCCAGGGCCCTACACTGAGCAAATATGCATACAATGATATACCCGAATATTCCACAGCCCGGGGAGCTATTAGGTCTATCCTTCGCACCGAGGGTATCAGGGGTTTATATAAAGGGCTTCCGATTAGCCTAATTAAGGCCGCGCCAACGAGCGCTGTAACATTATGGACTTATGAACAGAGCATGAAACTCATGCTCAACTTCAGTTCGGAGAGGGATTCTGTCCTCAGAGAAGAACTTTGACCAAAATATAACATTTGTAATAGAGCAATCGCCACACAAGTCTAGAATAATCTCAGGGCATAGTACTCGCGTGAGATGACCCCTTCTATGGTTTCTATTTTGCTTGTTCCTGTTTTTACTTTCCGAGTGCCTTGTTTGCCGCGTCTGCGCTCTCAATGCAGTCCTCAATAACTTGCCAGAACTTGTGAATATCGACCCCACGTGGGATCCTGACACCCTCTGAACCAGGCGGCAGAGCCTTGGCAATAGTTCGGCCAGTCTGCTTGCCCGCCTTGGCTTCCTCGAACGTACCTTCTGTAAGAACCGTTACCTCGAAACGCTCGTTGTGCTTTGGCGCCTGACTTCGGCTTTCATCCCACTCGAAAAATGGAATCTCATTTTCCGTGCCAATCAAAACGGCAGCAACGGCAAGAGGGTCGTGTAGTGGGGGACCGGCGGTGATGCCAAATGTATCCCTAGGATAAACATGTTAGCGGCGATAATCGATAATTACTGGGACTTGTGGCCATACGCATAGGTCTTGGCGAAGAAGTACAATAGTTCAACAAGCATGGTTCTCAGTGTCGTTTTCCCGGGGCCTGTCTTTTCCCCATCAGGCCCGTAGAGAAGCATTTCTCTCACATCTGGAGTTGCCAAGACTTGGTGGCTGAGATCAAGCGGTACAACTGTTGTCTTGGCGGCAATCGCTTCGTTATGGAAGACAGTAGCTGCAGCCTCGGGGTCAACGAGGATGTTAAACTCAGCCCATGGAGTGTAGTTGCCAATTCTTGCGTGCCCATCCACCATGCCCAGAGGAGCATCGCTGAAGTTGTCACCGAATGAACCGCCCATAAGGCTCAAGCCTTTGATGTGAGGAATGAGCTCCGGATAGGTGCGAAACAAAGCACCGACATTGGTTAGGGCACCAGTGGCCACAATCCAGGCGGTGCCGGGTTCCTGGGCACGGATTGCCTCAGCCATGGCCTCAACGCCGCCCACAGGCGACGGTTTGGAGAGGGGATGGGGGAGAAGATCAGTGCCATCAAGGCCGGAGTCACCGTGAATGTCCGTTGGTGCATGGATAGCAGGACGCTCAAGAGCCTTGGAAAGACCAATGTGGAGAGGGATCTCCTCATGCTTGCCGATTGCAGTGAGGAGAGACAAAGCATTATGTGTGGTATTCCTATAGATAGATGAGTTGGCATCCGGATTGTTCCGGTGGCAGAGAAGATGAAAGGGGGGTGTACTCAAGAGGAGCATTGCCAAAGATGGTCGAGATGCCGAGAAGCTTGATGTTGGGGTGATAGGCGGCTAGAAGAATGGCAAACGCATCCTTGTTGGTAGGTGTAAGCACTATACTGGGTGATTGCGGTCATGAGGGAATACAGGTGTGGATTTTAGAGGCGTACACCCGCTCAATGTGGTGTATTGCATCGCCGCCATGAAGGTCTCAGTTCGGACGCAACATCCATTCATCTGATTCGAGCGACAGGCGGGGCGGGGGAGAGTTGGAACGTACATCATGGCCAGGGTCACAATCCAACCAGACGGGGATTTGAGAAGACATCGCTGCTAGCGGCTGAAGGGGGGAAATGGATATATCAGAGGACCGTAACAACTCCTGGTATCACGAACGAAAGGACAGGTGGGCAGGAATATCTGATACGGGGTTTGGCGAAGGATGGAATCTAACTGCATGTCATTGGAGGGGGAGGGGCTGGCTCGCTACCGTGGAGTAAACATAGAGGGGCATTGCTACAGTGGGGTAGCCGGTTTCTTGGGCGTGCGAGTCACCGCTAAAGGCTACACCCCTGCTCGCCGATCAGTGACGAGTTTATTCCGGCCCTGTCTTTGGCGAGGTAGCCAGAACGACTTGGCTGGCTGATCTTCTACGTATTTGCTGCTGCTGTAATATTTGGGGGTTTCAAGGCAACCAAGCGTGGGATCATTTGCGAATTTGCCGTCCTTGGTCGTGGCGATAAGTCAAGACGCCTCTCTATCTTAGCTCCCGCTCCATATCTTGGGTATATTCAACCATCCCAGCGCTATGACGATTTTTTCCGCTGCTCCATCACTCGTAACACGTCTGCTGCATTATTGCCATCGCCCTTGCGTTTCTTTGGTCCTCGCTTCCGCTTTGACTGGCCGCCTCTCGACTGGTCGTGGTCGCCATCCTCTTCGCCCCAAGTAGAAAGCTTGACTTTATTGTCGTCGAAGTCTTCTTCATCTCCATATCGACTAGTGCCGAAGCCCATATCGAGATCCTCATCATCTCGGTCGGCTGTCTGGAGCATTTTCTTCCGTCGCTCTTCCATAGCCTTCTTTTGCGCTGCCGCATCTCTATCTTCATCTGCATCTTCGTCATCTGAACCATTGCCCTTGCTGATTGGGTTCAAGGCGGCTGCCCGTTTTATGGCGGCCATAATAGCAGGGTCAGACATTGACGGTGCTTTTGTTTTCTCTTCTGATATTAAACCAGTCTTGGAACCTTGGAAGTAGTTGTGCGGTGTTTGAGGCTTTGGCGGCGGTGGCATCGACCCATCCTTAGGGTCACTCTTGTTCCCGTCTGTTTGGGGTTTTGTGTCTTTCTTGCCACCACTCTCATCTTCAGAATCCGAATCTGAATCGTCCATACCAGCGAGCGGATCGTAGTCATCACCGACTCCCTCGAAAATGTCAACGTCCTCATCCTCTTCTGGTTCTTCCTTCTTGCGGTACTGCTCGGGAACTTCCATTCCTAGAGGTTTCGCGTCTTTGTCGGGCACTAAGAGGCCATGATGGCTGGTCTCGTCCTCCTTGTCGGCGCTAGGTTGAATCTTCCTTACCTTCCTCTTCTCATGCCCGTCTTCGTCCACAATAATTAATACCTCTCGTCCTTTGCTGTCACGCTCGATCCGTGATCCTGGCATCTGCTTTGCACCAATCTTCTTGAAACGATCTCCCAATGCTGGTTCCTTCTCTTCTTTTGCTGCTTGCCTTGCTGCTTTGAGTTCGGCCAAAATCTGGTCTCGCGTACGTTTCTTTCCTGGGGCGAGAGATACAGTCGACAATTGGCCCTTCTTCTTTTCTTTTTCCTTGACAATCGCGTGTACCTCCTGCTCTTCTAGCTGGTCGAGCTCGTCATCAACATCTACCTCCTTTTCATCATCCTCTTCGGTTGCTGGCTTATCGTTTCCGTAAACATCCTCTCCTCTTTTAATTCTGGCCAAGAGTTTAAAGTCGAGACCTTTGACCAGGTGCGTACTGCTCAAATCACCACCCGCAATTTCGAATCGGCGCTTTTCGAATGTTTCTTGGTCGATTTCCTCGTCTTTCAAGGCCTTTTCAAGCTCTTTAAGCTTTTCTGCGCGATTGTCCTCCTCGTCCTCCTCCCGCTCCTTTGCTCGATCAACATAGCCAGAGGCCAACTTGACGCCTTTGGGATCAAAGGACTTGAACTTCTTGGTGGGTCGCGTCGCATTGTTTCGCTCAGCTAGCTGTCGCGCAAAGTTGACTTGTGTACCTCCTACTGCGCGCCTGAAAACTATCGGTCAGCGATTGCTCAAAGCCATCGTTGAGAATACTTACGGTGTCATCGGGATGTTTGCTCGTTGTCGCGAGCCAAGTGAGCTTCCCTTGGCTTGGGTAGTCGCCCCTGATGATGGGCCATCTTTGTTACCTGTTTTTTTGGACGCATCGGCAAGCATGAGCTTGCGAAACTGTTCGTTATTCATGCCGGCAACAGATAACTTTCATGAGAGGTGCGTTTGCTGGGACAGAGTTGAAATCCCCAAGTGACGAAATCAAGCCTTCAGCCTCACCAATGAAGGCCGCAAAGTGTGGCGCAGGCGTCCGGAAGTCACGGGTTGACGTGTAGAGGGCGCGCTCCACTTTACGCGGTTGACATCAGACGCCAGTCTCGCAGTTTCTCTAGGCGGCCATCTTGGAAACTACAACACGGTGGTTTTCTTCATCATCCATCTACTAATACGCCCTATAATTCTTGTTTTTGGAATAAGGACATATTTATTTTTTGGCGCTTCCGGGGCCACACATCTTGGCGCCAGAAGGACGCGACCCGACACGGTTCTCCCTTATTCACCTGCAGTGAATCCCAACACTAACCGCTTCACCCACTGATCAACACCAAGATTACGGTGATATGGGAAGCGTTCTTGATAAGAATTCCTCCCAAGTGAGGAAGCGGATCGAGACTCACAGATTCGAGAACGAGGACGGGGAGGAATATGAACAAAGTGAATTCAATGGCTTTAGCGATTATTTCAGACGGAAGAAGATCAAACTTCAAAATCTCGATGCCGAGATCCGAGCCAACTCTGATAAGCCCAAAATCTTCAAGGGTATTGTTGCTCATGTTACTGGGTACACGCAACCCCCTCTTCATGTGTACGGTGGATCCTTGACTGTTGGACGCTGGTTTAAGCGCTGACTTATATCTAGACTCCATCATGAGATTGTGCAGCATGGCGGCGGCTTTCTTCAGTATCTGGATTCCAAGACAATGGCAACACACATCATTGCTTCGACGCTACCACCCAAAAAGACGGTTGATTTTAACAGATACAGAATCGTTAAGCCCGCGTGGATCATGGACTCCATCAATGCCGGGAAACTCCTTCCGTGGTCAAATTATCGAGTTATCGATGAAGGCCCCGGGCAAAAGGTCCTCAAATTTGACGGCGCCAAAGGATTGACGCCGTCATCTCCACAGCGCAAACGAGGCTACCAGGAGCAGATAGAAGGGAGCTTCTATGCAAATCAGATCAAGGCTAAATCTCTCCTGAACCAACCTGCTGAAATGGGACAGGATTTAGTTCAACCAGAGCCTCTGGATTCGCCAAATGCAACGAAGACGGGAAACCCTCCTGTTTTAGACGCACAGGGTCTTGATATCGAAACTTCAAATGACACACAGAGTTTAAATTTACCGGGCTTGCCTTTAGAAGATGGGCGTGCTAACACTGAGGAGAGAAAGGTCGCTGAACCCTCCAAAGTTTTGACATCTGAAGAACACAATGCAATGCTCCTTTCAGATCCTCGTCTTAGGAAATCATCAACCGCGAATCCGGATTTTTTGAAACAGTACTACTCAGAAAGTCGGTTGCATCACCTCTCCACATGGAAGTCAGAATTAAAATCCAAAATGCAACGACTCGCATCTGAAAAAGGCCCTAAAGAACAAAAGCTTAAACGAAAGCCGGGTGCTCGGCGCTACATCCTGCATGTTGATTTTGACAGTTTCTTTTGTACCGTCTCACTCAAACGCCACCCCGAATATGCAAGCAAACCGGCCGTGGTGGCACATAGTACTGGTTCAGGGTCTGAAATTGCCAGCTGCAATTACCCTGCTCGAGAATATGGCATCAAAAACGGAATGTGGATGAAACGAGCTCTTGAGCTTTGTCCGGATGTGAAAGTCCTCCCATATGACTTTCCTGCCTATGAAGATGCAAGCCGTCTCTTTTATGAGTCAATTTTGGAGATCGGAGGAGTTGTGCAAAGCGTTAGCGTTGACGAAGCCCTGATTGATGTCTCATCCATTGTTTCGACCAATTCTAGCTCCTCAAATACGGGGCTCGAGGATGGAAGCATAGAAACAGAACAAGCGATGGTTGATGATATGGCAAAATCTTTACGAGACACTATCAAATCAAAAACAGGATGTGATGTGTCTGTCGGAATTGGTGGAAACATTTTACAAGCCAAAGTTGCACTCAGGAAAGCAAAACCGGCAGGTCAATACCAACTCAAACCGGAGGAAGTTATGGAAATGATTGGGGAGTTGAAAGTGGAGCAACTCCCAGGAGTTGCTCGCAACATAAGCGGAAAACTTGAAGAAATCGGAGTTACCACTGTTGACGATCTACGAAGTGTTTCAAAAGAGCGTTTGTTGTCTGCGCTAGGCCCTAAAACCAGCGAAAAGCTTCGGGACTATGCCCAAGGCATTGATCGAGTTGAGGTTGGCGAGCAACCGCCTCGAAAATCAGTCTCTGCAGAAATCAACTGGGGTATTCGTTTCATCAATCAGTCTGAGGCTGAAGAGTTCGTCGGCAACCTTTGCAAGGAACTTGAAAGGCGACTTGTCAATAAACAGGTAAAGGGAAAGCAATTGACAATGAAGATTATGAGAAGGGCGATGGATGCTCCCCTTGATCCAGCAAAGCATTTAGGTCACGGCAAATGTGATACCTTCAACAAAAGCGTGGCATTTGGTGTGGCTACCCACGACCACCAAATAATTGGCAGGGAAGCAGTATCGATATTACGCTCTTTCAAGTTTAGCCCAGGCGACCTTCGTGGTTTAGGAGTTCAGATGACGAAACTTGATCCTATCAAAACTAATAATTCCGCACCAGAAGGAAGTCAACGGAAACTCGCATTCCCGGCTTTTCTCAAAGCTTCGCCTGCGCGGAATGCTTCTAAAGCAGAGTTGGGTGATGATGACAGAAATAAAAAGATACCAAGAGGTACACCTTCTAAGGAAATTGATCAGGATCCTATCACGGACGAACCTTTAACACCACCGAAATCCAAGTCACATCCTGCTTTAGCATTCTCAAGGGCCAGCCAGGACGATAAGAAAGCCAAAACACCACTCAATATCTCAGGAACTCAATTCATTATACCTAGTAACCCGGACCCGGCTATCCTGGCCGAGCTTCCCAATGATATTCGAAGCAAGCTGATGGCCCAGAAACCAAAGGCGACTAAAATCAGAGCTGGTTCTCCATCGACAAAGTCAAGATCCGAGAGTCCGATGCCAGGGGGTATATTGCCGACGCAATTTGATGCCGAAGTATTCAATGCATTGCCCGATGAAATGAAAGCCGAAATTATCGCGACATATGGTCAGAATCTGCCGCAGTCAACTCCTTATACCTCGCCTCGAAAGGACCGGTCTATTCAGCCAAACAAAATTGCAACACCCAGCAAGCGTGGAGGTGTGAAGAACATGCTTGAACAAGCACAACAGCAAAAGCAAACAAATATACAAAATGACGCTTTGTCGACGAATTCGCGAGATCCACAAAATGCCAAAGACGTCCCATGCATCGAGGAGCCTGATCCTGATTTTCTTTTAGAGCTACCCGAAGATGTGCGAAGGGAAGTTATTGCAGATCACCGTCAGCGACAACTGGCATATATGTCAGAACTTGAGGCCCCGACGCGAAAGCGCAAATCTCTGGATCCTAATGATGTTTTGGAAGGCGGGCAACTCAAAATACAATTTGCGCCGTTGCCACCAAAAGTTCCATTTCCGGGCTCGGGGGTAACCTCAACCCAAGAGCTCAAGGACATGCTGGAAGCCTGGCACTCAGGAACAGCGAAGGAAGGGCCGCACCGCAGAGACGTAGAAGTATTGGAAAAGTTTTTGGTGCAGGTTATCCGACAAGAGCGGGACTTGGAAAAGGTTACGAAGTTGGTTACATGGCTTGAACTTGTGGTGGAACAGGATGGGAGAAGCGGGAAAGGCTTAGAGGCTTGGAGGCAGACAGTGACAGGTGTGAAGGAAAAAGTGCAAAGGGCCGTGAGACAACGCGGGCTGGCACCACTGAAAATTTAACTTGTGTCAAGGATGAACTGTATGATGTGCCTAAGGCTGGATATTGCGGCTTGTTAGCGATTTGAATATGACTTGAGATACCCTTCGAAAACCATTTAGACGTTTTCGTGTAGAACATGCTTCAATGTCCAGGGTGAAACAACCCATGTGATGTTTTCATGATGGCGAGTAAGACACGGCTCCGTGAATTGAGCAGCAGCACAATGGTCCCTATCAGTATCAGTCAATAGTCAGCAAAAATGAGTCGGTGGATACTCAGATAAGAGAAACAAAGCACTGACCAGCTTCTAACCAAGTCGTGGCAGGTCCTGGAGATATCGCCAGTTAGTCGAGTCCTGCTTACGTGTTTTCTTGTATTTTGGCCTGCCTAGTTGCAGGCCTGGGGGGGCTTGTCTCCAATTTGCGCATGCCGCAGCACGCCATCATGCCATGTTCGATATTAGCTCCGCTTCTAGAAGCGCTGAGGCACGCTTCTACAACAAGTCAATTGACTGAACGGGACGTTTTGTCTCTGGTGGGGTCGAATCAGGCTTAGCGGCCACCAAAGTTCCCCACACTACCAGTCTCTGACCTTTCCCCAGCCTACCACGAATCTGGCAGGTAGGTTGCCAATTGCCCTCTTCGGATCAACCTTACCTGGTCAACTCGTCGCCTGTTTCTCCAACCTCGTGCAGAACGCTACTCCATCTCCTCGCGCTTCTCTCGACTTCTTTTCCCTCCCACACACACAACTCTCCCACCAGAGGTTTTTTGCCAAAAAGCCCTCGGCTGACCTCTCCCGCCTCGCATTCCGACTCGCACTGTTGTGCTCTGTCTGCGGCTCATCCCCTCCTCCAACGGGCGCAAACCACCAACCCTCAGCCTCGTCTCCCCCCCGCGGCCCGTCAAAATGAGTTCCTTCATCGACTGGTCCAAGAGCACCAAGTCCAAGAACTACTATGGAACCAGCTCCTTTGCCACTTACATGATCATTGCCCGTAAGTTTTGAGCCGCTCAATGCATCCCGCTCGCTTGCGACGTTTCCCGTTAACCTGCACCCCCGCAGCCGTCTGCTTCTTTCTCGGTGTCCTATTCGCGTCATTCCCCTACGACTTCCCCCTCCTCTGGACCAAGGCGCCTATTACCGATGACTTCCTCAACCACCTCGAGACACATCTGAAGTTTGTTTACCACTCGCCGCCTCTCATTAGTCGTATGCTCCACATTATCATCTCCATCGGTTTCCTCGGCTTCTTCATCAAGCTCTTCCGCCCCAGCGAGGCCAACTTCCTCTTTGACGGCGCTTCTCTGATCCTCTACATCATTGGATTTGGTGTCTACGTCGCCAACATTATCAAGGCTCTCCGCACCGTCAGCGCCGACATCTGGTCCGGTGATGAGTTTGGTGGCAAAACCCATGAAGGTGAAGATGGTGAACTGATTCTTGGCCGTGAGGACACTCTTAAAGTCCTTTCTGCCAGCAACACTATCCTGGCTCTCGTTCTCGTCGGTATCCTGGTTCTACAAGCTGGCCAGTGGTATGCCGAAAAGAAGGAAGCTGATGAAGTCGCCGCTGCTGATAAGAAGGCTGCCAGTGAGAAGAAGGAGAGCTCACCCAGCAAGGCTGCCACTAAGAAGAAGCAGTAAGGGATTTATTGATTTAGGTATCTGGGAACCTTGGGAATAATGTTATTGGGAGGTGCCATTGGCTTTGCCCATACGTCTTCTTTGACTAAGTGGTCTCATGTTCTACTGCTCTGTCACTGTACCTAATTTTGAATACCAACCAAACTTGGCATTTGTTTCTTCAAGTTCGTGTACTTTTTTGGCTTTCCAAGATTGTGATTTTTACGTGTTTCGTGCGCTCGTGTTAATTTGGTATCCCGGCATCTATTGAAGAACGATATATATAATCGAGGAGCATAATGGTCATCTAAATCTTCGTATCCATAAACCTTTCTGTGTTGCAACGCCTTCTATCCGATAAACAGTTGACATACCCCCAAACAAATCTGGCACTCGGCATGTGCATTTGCTTATACAGACATCTTCATAGCAATCGTCTTGTGAGGATCATAGCCCTTGATGGTGAAGTCCTCGACCTTCCATCCATCAATGCTGCCCCCCTTCTCGCGTGCAATTTCCAGTTCAGGGAACTGGCGAGGCTCGCGCTCCAATTGGGTATTTAGTGCGTCGACGTGGTCCAAATAGACGTGAGCATCACCCATGACATGAGTGAGACTTCCCGGGACCAGCTCGCAGACATGAGCAAGCATGTGTGTCAAGAGCGCGTAGCTCGCAATGTTGAATGGAACACCAAGACCCATGTCACAGGATCGCTGGTAAAGTTGGCAATGCAAGTGACCCTGGGGTTTAGGCCCATCTCCATTCTCCAATTGGCCCTTTTGGCGGGGATAAGAGACATAAAACTGAGCGAACATGTGGCAAGGGGGGAGGACCATCTTGCGAAGGTCAGCCGGGTTCCAGGCAGTCAAGATAAGGCGACGGTCGTGGGGGTTCGTGCGAAGCTTGTGAATTAGTTCAGCAAGCTGGTCAACCCCCTGACCGGTGTAATCTGTCTTGTAGTCGACGTACTCAGCGCCAAAGTGCCGCCACTGGAAGCCGTAAACAGGGCCGAGGTCACCTTCCTCACGATGTGTCAGACCCAGGTTGTCGAGGAATTCACGAGAGCCATTTCCGTCCCAAATCTTGATCCCAGCTTCGCTGAGAGACTTGGAAGATGTGTTGCCCTCGACGAACCATAGCAGCTCCGCAATGACGGCTCGAGTAAAGACACGCTTCGTAGTAAGGAGTGGTAGGACTGGTGTGCCGTTCTTATTCAGAGCAAATTTGAGTGGTCGGGGAGCAAAAATACTCAGGGTTCCTGTTCCAGTCCTATTAGAAACAATGGTGTCAGCTTCTTTCTCGACTCTTTGATTGATCAATCTTTGGAGGGGTACTCACCGGTCTGGGCGACGTTCACCGCTGTCAAGGATTTCCCGAACGAGGTCTAGGTACTGGTTCTCTTCGGGGTTAATGGTAGAAGCGGCGCTAGAAGCCTGCTCGCTTGGGGTGGTTTGCGAAAGCGTCATCGTGGGAGAATGCGAGTCTAATGCAATGCGTCGAGACGGGATGTGTGAAATGCAGGCAGAACTTAATCGATTTGTGCAACTGGACGCGTCTCGACGCGGTCAATGGCTCCCCCCGCTACGCCATGAGGTGGGGGTCATGGTGGGATGTCTATGCGGTCAATCGTTCTGCCGTGGCCGACCTCTCACTGACCTCCTGGTTCCTCATTACGAAGCAAGCCTCTCGCATCCCGCTTGAATCCTGACCTAAATCCCACGCAACCCACGCAAACCCACGGCAGATTCCGCGGGTTGTTACAAATTGCTCTAGAATGGGTCTAGTTTCGGCATCTTTTACCAAGATCCAGGGTCCTTCCCGCTCGCACGGAATTCGCGCAAACCAACAAGGCAATTCGTTACTGATCATGGTATAGCCATGTCGTAGCCCTGAGCCTCGGATGCAGGAGACGTACCAGCCTCGGATATGGTTCCGAAACCAGTTTGTGGTACAACGTGATGGTGTATACGAGAGGGATTGGTGGTACCTATTTATCGCTAAATTCCAAGTTTGGCCGAGAGTGTGTGGCCTAGTGAGGTTTCGGCAACTAAAGCGAACGCACTGTCAACCTAGAGAACAAAAAGGAGCACAAAAATGAGCCAGCGCCGGACTTGCAAAATAGCTGGCCAGACGGGTCCCTGTGGGAGTCGTCATCTTCGGGACCAAGCTAAGACTAGAATGCGCGCTCTCGATGCAGCCTCGGTGTCGGAGAAGTCATCTAATCAATCAGTCGATCAAGCTGCAGGTCGCTAGCCGGGTACAAGGTCCTCCCAGGACCATATAAACGGGCCTGAGAAGACGCCAAACTGGAGCCGAACAGGGGCAATTTGTTGACATTGGAGCATGGCTGGGTTGTTGTGTAGGAACCACCCTCAAGAAGTCCCACTGCCGTGCTGTGCCCCCCACCACATTGCCCCTGTGCCCCTCCAACTTTACCTCAATGCCCCCACCAGAGCCCCTCCGGAGAGAAAACGCCACGGCTTTTGGTCGGGTCCTGTGTGCACAGACGATCTGATAACTGTATACGTACTCTGGTTGGCCAAAGCCACCAATTAAGTGGACGTCCTGATGTCACATGCCTTTCCGATAAGCCGATAAGAAAATTTCGCCTATTTTTCCTGGCGCCCGAAAGCCGCATACGCACCTTTCATCCCCTCTATTGCGCAGGTCTGTGGGCGGTGATTTATGTCGCAGCCCACTGCCGTGCGTGACCTGAACAAGCAAGACGAAGGGCCAGCTCAGCTGCTCGTCCTACACTACCTGTCTGGGTTACTTGCAACCACATTTGTCTTATAACCCCCTCTTCTGGCCTCTCCGGTTCCGAATTCTCCCCCACAGCCCCCCTCTCGCACCTCTCTTGCTCTCCTATTTCTTGCGCGCGCCTCCCACTCGTCCAGAATGACCTGCTAGTGAGGCAAAGCGGTCTAACTGAGTTGCCTCAGCAGTCATCAAAAACCCTACCTGCCAGTCTTGGTGCCCGAATTCCCGCCGCCAAGATCCGTGGAAAGTTTTGAATTTTGAAGCGCATATGCAGTCACCAAACCTATGACACATAGGACTTTTCATTGATAAAAGGTGCCCCTCATTCCTGAGTTCGGCAAACCAAAACAGCACTTGGCATTGAGAGAAGATCAACATTGTTTCCGAATTTCGCAATTACGGCTTTATATCTCAGGTTTCTGTCAATTTCTAATTTCAAGCACTATTCTCAAACGCACCACACAAGCAAAAGCGCACCGCGTCTCCCCCAAATCAGGGCTAAAGCAAGGCACCTCTATTCAATACACAGTATCTCAAAGAAGCTTGCCCTCCTTTACTCCCTCCGACCTTTAAAATGGAACCTGTTCCGATCGCGGTCGAGGCCATGAACTCCCATGCGCCTTCTCCTGCGGATTTCGCGCTCAAAAGCACGGCGGCTATTAAGGAGGCCATCGCAGACGTCGTCTGTGGCTCGGTATGATTCACTGTTTTCCGGCTATTCCGCATGCTAACCAAGACAGATTGCTGGAGCCGCAGGCAAATACATTGAGTATCCTTTTGATACAGTCAAAGTGCGACTGCAAAGCCAACCTGATCACCTGCCCCTCCGATATAGCGGTCCCCTTGACTGCTTCCGACAGTCCATAAAGAGTGATGGAATCATCGGGTTGTATCGAGGAATTAGCGCTCCTGTTGTTGGCGCTGCTGCGGAGACAAGCAGCTTGTTTGTCTTTGAGAGTCTTGGACGCGAACTGTTCTTTTTGGCCGGGTTTGCCTCTCGCGACAAAGGCCTAACATTGCCTGACTTGTGGGCTACTGGTGCTTTTGCCGGCGCCTTTACCTCATTTGTTCTAACTCCCATCGAGTTGGTCAAGTGCAAGATCCAAGCTCCTGTGATGGGTGATGGATCTGCAGGAGCATCACTCCGTCCTCTGCCCGTCATCAGAGAAATCTTTCGCCATGAAGGGCTTAGAGGATTCTGGCATGGCCAGCTGGGAACTCTAATTAGAGAAGCAGGTGGCGGATCGGCGTGGTTTGGCGCTAAAGAAACGGTCTCAAGAATGTTTTACCATATGAAAGCCAAGACAGCCACTTCCGCAGCTGAACGAGACAGAATCATGGCTGCCCCATTGCCGTTTTGGCAACAAGCCGTTGCTGGCGCCTCGGCAGGCATTTCATATAACTTTCTCTTCTTTCCTGCTGACACAATCAAGTCACGAATGCAAACAGTTCCCCTGGGTGGCTTAGGCGTTAAGCGGACTTTCTGGGACGAGGGCGCCGCCCTCTGGCGGCAGCATGGTATTCGCGGCATGTATCGTGGCTGTGGCATTACCTGCCTGAGATCAGCACCTAGCTCCGCGTTTATTTTTATCATTTATGATGCGTTGAAGCAGCGTTTCACCTTCCCATGATGGGTTGGCAGGGGAGTTGGCGGTTTTATTCTTGCAGTGGATGTTCTTTTGTTTGGGAAGCATGAGGCGCGCGGTATAGACGAGGCGTTCATTTTTATTACTCTTCTACATTTATTTTATTTCACTTTCATTTTGGCTCGCATCTTTCGTCGGGCCACACATGCACAGGGTGGTGCGAATTTAAAAAATGGCGGAATGAAAAAATGTCTGTTTGAGGGAGACAATGTGATCAAGGGCAACAAAAAGTCGTCAGAATGGCAATTCTTGACACTTCATTTTAAAAGTATGCCCCATTGGGGCTTTGAATTGATTTGATTATACGATTACATCCTATTCGTTCTTGGTCTGCTCCTTGTTCAACTTTCCAGACAGATCCCAATTGTTTAAAGCGCTGATGCTAGTGCAAAGATAAGTAGCAAAGCTGAGCCAGCCTAGGTAAGGGACCTGGCACCAGCTAGAGACTGGATCAACGGCACTCCAAACATATGTCAGGTATCCATTAACGCCAAGGAGGGCCAGAATGTCTACGGTGGCCGCGATCGGGCGGTTGAAGCCGAAGAAGAGCGGGGTCCAAAGAAGGTTAAGTCCGAGCTGGACTGTGTACAGAGTCATTCCGTGTTTGGCTGCCTTGATTGTCTCGGGGGAATTCATAGGAGAAAGACCATTAAAGGTTGCACGGTACGCAGCGTATCCCATGACGCTATCAAGATCAGCGGTCGCCGGCATTAGAGAGGAGGGTACATTTCTATGCACTCACCCATAAAGGACAGTCCAGACCGGACCAAACAGCCATGGAGGAGGGTGTAGATCAGGTTTCTTCAGCGAGAGGTACGTTTTCTGTGTCTCTGGATCGGCGATTAAACTCAATGTCAGCCACGCAACATGTTACTGGAATGGAACGGAGGGGACGAACGAGTTGCGCTAAGGCCGACAGCTGTTCCAAGTCCAATAGGTAGGAGCACCGACACTGCTGGATGGAGAAAGACAGCCGAGGGCAGGGTGAGCGAAGGGATGAAAGTGGTCATTTTGGCGTTAGTCTCTGGCAGAGGAGTTACTTCAATGAGAATACTGTTCGCAACAAATTTTGAGTCAAGATGGAGAGCAGGATGCAAAGCAGAATATGAAAGTGAGAGAGAAGCAGGAGACAAGTCTGGGACACGTCCTAATGACGTAATATATATGCTCTGGAACACTCAAATCACCATTGACGAATGACGGGTTAAGCAAGTAAGCCGAGGCATCATTGGCAGGATAGGTGTCAACTTCAGCCAATTTCGAGAAACGTGGGCTGATGAGATCGAAACCCAGATTGGAGGCCATATTGGACGACATGGAGATCGGATTTCATAGTGTAGGTCGGTCGTTCCTTTATAGGCTAAGTGGGACCGCCCTGGCCTTGGAGGTGGTCCACGAAGTGTGTGCCCCTTTGGGACAATGACACGGAGCCCGAGAACATCCGGCCGAATGGCGCGGCAACTCAGAGATGTAGGCGGTCCACTTTTCTGGACCTATCATGTCACACGTAGGTGATTGAGGATGTGTTACACAGTCGACACTGAGAATCGAGGGAAACATCAAGGGCTAGATCGCAGAATTGCAATCGTACCTAATCGGTTCGTTCAAAAGCAATATTTACGTACTAGTTTCTGCTGATTATACCCTTGGGGGCAAGGGGGAAAATTTTCAGCCAGAATCACGAAACAATCGCCACAGCAACCCTTAAATTACTGGGTCTGTTCATCTTCTAGGCTATCACCACAAGCGAATTTCTGGGAATAGTGCCAAGACGACTCTTGCTTGAAGTTGTCAACGGAAAGCCTGAATATGTGTGTGAATAATTTCCGTCAGTTGATAAGTACCAACAGAGTTTCACTGCGATGTTTGTGAGCAATTGTCTGGCATTTTTGTTTCGACGCGAGACTCAAATTTGGCGTCTAGTGGATCCTCCCTCACGTCAGGAAGAGCGCGGCTCGGAAGATTTCAGGCAAGGATGGCGTCTTCTTACATCCAATCAACACGTGGGAGACGAGCCGTCACGAAAATCATGGGTCCAATGTGGCTCATGAAGACTGATGCAGATGTGGCTCGTGCAGCAGGCCAGGCGCGCATCTGAGGCGCATCGTGCACGGTCCAGAGATTTTAATGGGTTTTTCGCGGTTTGGTCGCGTGCGAACGCGTCCAAACGTCTCAGATTGCCAAGTCCCACGACTGAGCGCGCGGCTACGCTATGGGTACTAATTATTCTCCATCCGCATTACGGGTTCTTTATCCAACTTCCACCCCTTCAGCCAAATCATTGTCTTTTCCCACAAAGTGTCACCACACCTGTTTGTACATTTTGTTTTGGAAGGCACTATCAGAAATAATGGTTCGATCCGCGTTAGGAAAGCGAGCTCGTCTTCTTCAGGATGTCGGTAAGTGCTAGTCTGCCGGAAAGAAAGGGGAAAGAGACAACCAGGTGATGAGAAGGAACGAACAAAGGTCGATGGCTAACTTGCAATGAAAGACGACATCACACCCATGCAGACTCCTACCAAGAGAAGCCGCCGCTCAGCCAGAAATGGACCAGTTTACAACGACGAAAACGAAGACCCATTCAGAGACGAAGTAGATGATGATTTCAAAGAACCTCCCATCCTCAGATGCAGCCCTGCCTCACAACCACCCTCCGCCGTCAAACAGAACCCAGTCACACCCTCCACGCCTCGACACCGAGATGCACTCGCTATTCCTCCCACAACACCCAGACATGCTGTCATGTCAGCCGGCAAACTTTTCAAGCGTCTGACACCACAAACGCCTCTCTCTCCAAGCGCCATACAGACTGTCTACCACTCCGCACGTCAGCTCTTTGCTCGCGGTGGTGAGCCTGGCCAGCTCGTTGGCCGAGACTCTGAGCGGGAGCAGCTTACCAAGTTCCTCGACCGCTGTGCTTCAACAACTCCCAACGGATGCTTATATGTCAGCGGGCCACCTGGAACTGGCAAGAGTGCCATGATTACGGAGATGACTCAAGCCTACTCGAAACAAAACGACGTGCAGACTGCCTACATTAACTGCATGAGCATCAAATCTTCCAAGGATCTCTATACGACTCTCCTCGGAGCCCTCGAACAGCCAAACGAAATGTCCGAAGCGGACGCCGTTGCTGCTTTGCAAGCCATCTTCCTTTCCAAGTCCAAGTCAACCAAGGTCTGCCTCGTTACGCTCGACGAGATTGACCACATCCTTACGATGGGTCTCGAAAGTTTGTACCGAGTCTTCGAATGGTCTCTTCAGAAGTCATCCCGGCTTGTTCTCGTCGGCATTGCAAACGCGCTCGACTTGACTGATAGATTCTTGCCTCGACTCAAGTCTAAGAACCTGAAGCCGGATCTCTTGGCGTTCCTTCCCTACACGGCAGCCCAAGTAAAGAACATCATCACAACCCGACTCAAGTCCTTGATGCCGGCAGATGGCAAGGAAGGTTTTGTGCCTTTCATTCATCCTGCCGCTATTGAGTTGTGTTCTCGAAAGGTGTCCAGTCAAACAGGTGACCTGCGCAAGGCATTTGAGATTTGCAGACGTGCTTTGGACTTGATTGAGGCTGAGACGAGAGGCAAGCATGAGGAAGAAGCGAGGGAGAAGCTTTTGCAGACGACACCTTCCAAACGCCCCTTGGGCGAAAACGTCAACGGAGCATCGGGAAGTGGATCGCGCAGTGTGATTCAAATCATGACAGCATCTCTCAAAGAACTGGATGCTGTAACAGCTCCTCGAGCCTCCATTGGACACTTGAACAAGGTTACAGCTGCTGCCTTCAGCAATGGAACCAATCAGCGACTTAAGGCGTTGAACCTTCAGCAAAAGGCCGCTCTCTGTGCACTTGTCGCATGCGAAAAGCGAAACAGAGCTGCAGCCAAGATGGCCAATGGACTAACCACCCCATCCAAGGCAAAGTTGATGGCTCCTACGATTAAGGCTCTCTTTGATGCCTATTGCCAGCTGTGTACTCGTGATTCTGTTCTGCATCCATTGTCCAGTTCGGAATTCCGAGAAGTTGTGGGCAGCTTGGAGACGCTGGGCCTTGTGAACGCATCCGACGGCAAGACTGGCAGCTTTGTGACACCCCAGACACCTGGCAAAAGAGGCCGAAAAGCTGCTGTGGCAAGTGGGGATGAGCGCCGGGTCACCAGCTCGGCTGGCGAGAAGGAGCTCGAGGCGGTAGTGGAGGGTGTGGGCGCTGGAATCCTCAAGAGCATTCTGAGCGGCGATGCGTTGGATTAATATTTGCACATTTTATGATTTTTGCATACTGCATAGCGCGGCGTTTTGGGCATGGATGGGCTGATGTCAGCTGAGAGCATGGTTGGATTGATTGTAACATTGGCATTGCATCGGGTTTGGTCACATATAGCTAGACAAAATGATCTGGCAATGATGATGGTTCTTGTAATAGTAGCTAGACGCATGCATGATGCTCTGGGTAAGGAAACGTTAGGAAATAATGAATAAACGGGAAAAACCTTATGAACAAATTGAAGCGAAAGCGTGCCAAGTGAAACGAAATGACAGGTGGATAGCCGAAGTGATGCACAATTATCCATGGCAGGATCTCCGGATGCAAGAGAAGCAAGGTTGTGGCTAGTGCTGCCAGTGTGCGTTCAGTAGTGACATGGCTGACAGAGTGCACGAAGGAATTATGCATAATTATCTCAACGTCGCAGCAACGGGAGGGAGCCGCGGGTTTTCGTTTTTAGCTAAACCTTGGCTGGCCTACCGCGTGCTTGAGAACGCGCCCGTGGGACGTGACATGGGGCCGGGTTCACACTCCGACCGGGGGCACCAAACATAGCGATTGGCAGCCATTGGGACAAACTCGGAAGCCCCCAATCCCTCCATGGGATAGGCCTCATGGCTCGCCAACACTGCCCCTGTATCCGTGTAAGATCAGCGTAAGAATGTATAAATGATGCCACAGTATGCAGGCATGCTGGTTTTGAGTTCCGAGGAAGCGCGCCAAAGGGAATGGTGCCGAAAGGGCAGCAAGACAAAATGGAACCTCTAAATCTAAATCGGGGCCCTAGGATCAGGATGTGGCACCCGAGGAATAGGAGTGGCGAGCCAGAAAAACCAAGCTTTTTCTTGGCACGAGCGGCAACTTCAAAAAAGCCTTGGCATATGCAAGCCTGATTTAGTACCCGAGCCTCCGAATTGTTCCATCGAAGGATGCAGCTGAAGGTACCATCGCGCGCCCTGTTGACACTGCCTCGGCCGTCTGTGCATGAAGGAGGGGGGGGGAACCGTGGGGAGGATTATAGGGCAAATTTATCTCAGCGACAGCGTCTGAATAGCGCTGAAGCTCACTGTGCCGGCCCAGAGGGAGCGCAGCTCGGAACACTAAGCCGGGACTGCCCTGAGCTATTTCCAGCGCTGTTGTGCATTTTAGGCCGCGACCTGCCTAGACGGGGGGGAACGGTCGCGCCCCTTGCCACCCGCACTGAAGCCACAGAGGACTTTTTCCAGGGCCACAGCAGACTTCTGCTGGGGGCCAGCCTGCTAGCCATCCGACTCAAGATTACAGGGCTGCACAGGTCTCTTGATCGCGCTATCATCCCCCATGGCTCCATCGGGCTCTGTCAGTTCGGCGGGCCACTCTCCACATCCACTTCCACGCTACGCTCCGGCCTCGATCGACGCCATTAACTCGACTTGATTACTCCACGTCTACGCTCACTTCATCTTTTCTCTTTACGCCATCTCCTCTTCACCCTCATCACCCCTCCCCCTCTCCTCCCCGCAGTCATTCCTTCGCTTTATTCGCTTGTCGCTTCTTTTCCTACTCCCTCTTCTCTCTTCTCCCCTCCGTCGTCCGCCTTCTCCACCCTCCGCCGCCGATACGCGAGGCTGACGTCGACACGCGCCGCATTGTCCTCCTCCTCCTCCACCTCCTCAACGCCCCAAGGCCGAGAGGAAAAGACTCGCGATATACGATCCAGCCAAGCAACGTTGCACACCCCTGAATTGACCTTCGCATATCTCCCTCTCCTACGACCGCAACCGCGGCCTTCGACCCTAACCCGGTCCTAATGCCTGCGGGACGATTTCTGGGAATGGGCCGTCGGTCGAGATCCACGCCATCACTCTCCAACAACCAAACAAACGCCAACGCCTCGAACACAGTCGCCGCCGGCTCCTCTGCTACCGAATTCGACGAGTCTGCCGAGTCTCCACCTTCACCTACGCAACCTGATTCCCCAACACAATCCACAACCAAACCTTCGCGCCCGGGTTTCCTATCGCGTTTCAGCCTACCCCTCTCTCTACGCAGCCGCAACCGCAACATCACCGATTTTCACATCCGGCCAGATGAGCCCTATCGTCGATACCTCGCTGGCGACCATGTCTGCGGCGCCATTATCCTCGTGGTGGTGAAGCCCGTTCGCATCACTCACTTGGTTGTGTCGCTGCATGGATATGTGCGAGCCCTCAAGGACCCAGCCTCTGTGGCCAAGACACAGGGCGCCACGCAAATGCCCCAGGGCGGCGGTTCCATGCGACCACGGTATCACGGCCATGGTCTGGCGAGTTTATTTCAAGATGAACAAGTCTTGAGTGGCGAGGGAAGGCTAGAACCAGGAAAATACGAATTCGGCTTCGACTTGGTTTTCCCAGAAAAGGGACTTCCCAGCAGCATCGATGTGCGTCCTAGCAAACGTTGGCATCAAGACCAAATAACTAATCGATTTCTAGTTTGAGCGGGGAACCATATCATATAGCATTACGGCCACCCTAACAAGACCGACATCGATTGCGCCAACTTCTACATGCGATCGAAAGGTGACGCTAGTAGAGAATGTCGACATAGCATTAGTACAGCCGCCTCGGCCACGAACCATATTTCTAGAACCCATATCAAGGCGCACTCGGCGGAAGAAATCGATGATGTTAGAGAAGGCCGCCGCATCCCCAACCGAAGTATCTGAAGTATCCCCCGATTCTGACCCGACGGATCCCTCGAGCCCCGGCGCATCCGACGAGGCTCGCGAGCACGGCACAGACGCTCGAAGCCCAATACCAATCGATATGAGAAGTGAAATAAGTGGTGAGAGCGCGAGTACCGGTGTGAGTCGCAACGATTTATCTCTATCTCAGGTTGGGACCTTCACCTCCCCCTCGAGACAGCAAGCGGTGGACAAGAAGACGATCACAACCACTATCGAGCTTATCCGTGGAGGCTGCCTGCCAGGCGACATAGTAGCGGTCCGCATATCAGTCCAACACGTCAAGGTTGTCAAAAGCATGACTGGCATTATCGTGACTCTGTATCGCCAAGGCAAGATCGACAGTGCTCCGCCAGAGGCGTTGTTCAACGAAAACTTGACTGAGGAAGAGAGAAGGTTGGCTGAAAAGGGGGACGTGTATCCGCGGTCCCGTACTGGTCTCGGTGGTCTCTCTTTGTCGTCGTCAAGCTCCACGAGCATGTTTCGCAAAGATCTTGATCAGAACACTGCACCCTTAATGATTGATCCTGCCACGTTACAAACAACGGTGACAGTTACTGTCAAGCTTCCAGATGACTCCTTCCCCACAATCAGAGGCGTTCCAGGCGAGATGATCAACTTCAAATACCAGGTCGAAGTTGTTGTGGATCTTGGCGGGAGGTTAGCAAACCAATTACAAGGGGGGCCTTCGAATCGGTCTTATGGCTACGCGAATACAGATTCGAACATGCCCTCGTACACCCCGATGAGAGCCAATAATATTGCCGATACTACACAGCTTCGGCGCGAAAAGGGTGTCGTCTCCGTTTCCATTGAGACGATAGTAGGTACAGTGGACTCGTCTCGTGGCCAGAAGCGAGCGCCACGCAAGATCCATTTACAAGAGGGCGAGGATGGATACAGCCGACCAGATTTAGGATATGAAGAAATGCCATATGACTATCCTATCAATGGTCAACTTTCGCCAACCGAATACTTCCCGCCCCAAACAAATGGCCACCATGCACCACTACTACAACCGCCATACTCACCAATGACAACACCACAAATTCATCAAAGAACGAATGGATTCTCTCCGCCAGCAGCTCCTGCCTATGTTCCTCCGCCCCAGATCCCTGAACATGGTGAATTGTCAGAAAAGGAGCAAATAATTCGAGCTGAGGCGGTCCTGTTGCCAAGTGCACCTCCGGCAGCTGGACCATCCAACAGTGCGGAGGACGATGACATTTATGATGCAGAGGATACACCCAGAGTTCCACACATTCAAATAGGGCATTCGCCCAGTGCCCCGGATTGTGTGCCTTCAGCTCCTACAGAGGATGAGCTCACAACTGCGACCGCGCCTCCAGTCGAAGCATTGGAAGATAAGCAAGAGCGTGAGCGCCGTCGGCTTATGGATGAGGCGAGCGCGCCACCAGAGTTCCCTGATGACGCGGATCAGAGAAACAGCGGGCCTTCAAGAGAGGCAGCGCCTGAGCTCGAACCAAGCGCTCCGGTGCTAAACGATGCAGACGAATTTCCGGGTCTTGGACCAGTTGTTGGTCCATCTGAAAACAGTGGCGGTGGTGAGGGAGAGCAATTGCCAGCCTACCAGCGATGATAGCGAATGACTTTTTTTTCTTTTGGGAACGTTGGAGTGGATAACGAGAAATAGCATGGTAGGCGAAGGGAAAAGTGACCGTTTCTTTTGCAAACAGATAGGCAACCAGCCTGATGGCGTTTTGGAGTAAACAAGCGGGACATGATGATGAGATGTTAATCCGGCGCAGCCATGTATGAGCAGGAGCGTCGCAATGGCGCCATGTCGCCATAAGGGAGTGGAATAATTAGTAGTATCTAGCATGAAAGAGATGCAACCGCCTATGAGATGGGTTGTTGGTGACCAAATGGGTCTCTCTTGTAGCAATCACTACATATCTTTCGAATCAAAAGATGTAAAATTCCAGTGGATATCTCTTTCAATGAGAGGTAACGAAGCTTTAATTGGGGATGAGAGAGGCGCAGCACCAGTTTATGTGAGAAGGTCTACCACTCACATCAAAAGTCGAGTTCTCCCTTGTAAAATCAAGTGTACTGGAATCGAACTAAGTTGGGGCCAGCATTACGATAAACCGTATCTAAATGGATTCCATGTGACCAGTCCAAGTGTCTATCTTGAAATATACAAACAGAAGACTCGGATTTCCTAGGGAAGCGAGAGCTCTCTATACCGCCAGCTGCCGTTTCTGTTGCCAGCTATCTATACACCCTAAACATAGCTTACACATAATATACATTGTACCCATGGCCAATAACATGATGGGCCAATTCGGCACGTCTAACAGAGAGGTTGCATGATGCAGCCCTTAAAACGCCATATGCAAAGAGTGGGTTAGTGCTTTCCTGACACGGCGCTGACGATCCACAACACCTCCAATATGTTCAAGATCAGCCAGCTAGGCGCAGGTTTGGAATTGCAGTCCTATTTTGCTGCCGGGAGCTCCAGATATCAGCGAATTTCTTCGCCCTAGTGTTGGAGGACAATATCTTTGCCCTTTTCCCAGTTATCCAAGCTCTCCTTGATATTAACCCAGTACCGCAAGCGCACGGCTTCGTGCTTAGCAGCATCGACGTCATCGTCCCTGAAGGCCTGTTCCAGAACATTTTCGCTGGCAGTAATGCGGGCGTCGTTCTCGGCACGGGGGGCCTCGAGATCTTCTTCCGACTCGGCCTCCTCAATTTCCTCGCGGGCCTCGAGCACCTGCATAAGCAGGCCAGGCTCCTCGACCTTGAGGGACTCGTCATTGGCGACATCAACGCCCCTCAGAGACAACAGATACTGGGCGCGTAGAAGCGGGTTCAGCAGCGTCTTATAGGCTTCGTTGATGCGGGCTGACATGGCCTCGGCGCGCGCCTTGTGCTCTGCGGGGTGCATATCTGGGTGGGCACGAGCCTGCAAGCGGAGGAACTCACGGCGCAGGGCGCGCGTGTCTATCGGGAAGTGGCCTGCAGGCGGAGGGCCATCTGGCAAGGTTTCGGGAAAGAAGCCATAATGCGTCTGGGGAGGCGATGCCGGAGGCTGCGATGTCGCGGACTCGGCGGCAGGCGAGGAGCCGGAGGCGCGGCGGAGCTGGAAGAGGGCGGCGGACGGCAACGGAGAGCACGAACTCCGGGCACTAGCCAAGCTACCGGGCGAAGGAGCAGTACCGGCAGCGGCGATAGGGGACGTCAAGATGGTGGATGGTCGCCGAGTCGAGGGTGTCAAGGCGGCGAGGGAGGACGATCGGCGAACTCGGAGTCGACATCGGACACAAAGCCGAGTGACGTCGCGAGCGGCGGCGGACGCAACAGAGGATGGCATGATTATGAGCCGGATCGGTGCAAAAGGTAGGATTGTAAGATTATTGAGAAAGCGGGGAGATCTAAACAGGAAATTCCAGGTGTGGCCAAAAAGGAAAAGAGATCGCAATGACGACTCAGCAAAAAGAGTGCATAAGAACCATCACTCTTCTCCAAACCGAAGGCCGAGATATGCCGCGCAGCTCCGGCCGTCTTTTTTTTTTTTTTTTTTAACTGGAGCACGAGACGTTCCCGTCGAATACGCCGTGGCCGTGACGATGAATTGCCCGGTTCGAAGCTAGTGGGGGGTGTGGCTAGGTATTGCTCAGTGGTGGCAAGTGTGGCGCAAACCCTGCGAGGTTCGGAAGAATTGGCCGGTCACTGACGTCGTTTGGGAAACCAAGGACAATGCTCTCTCTAGATGAAGATGATGGCAAAATTTGGCCGGCCCGAGAACATCACTGTGGTGGGGGGATCGAGGAACGAAGTTTGGGAAGGTGGGGGCCAAAAAAGGCAATCGAGTGGTAGGAAAGACTTTCCCTGGCGACTAAGTAAAATAATTGGGCGATGTAGAGCGCTGTAACTTGACTTTTTTTCCTTTTTTTTTTTTTTTTTTTTTTTTGGCTTCCCAGATTTGGGATCGAAATCCGGGGTTGGGTGGCTGGGTCTAGCGGTTGTAGTGGATTGCCTCCAGTTCTCCAGTGGGTTCACTTAGCGGTCTGGGTGCTGTTGCCGGGTAAGGAGTGAGCTGCCACTGGTCGGACGGAGGTCGGCCGTGCTTCCAGTCGTCGGCGTCCAGTCCGATGGAAGTTGGGGTCGCGGCCAATGGCGAGCCACGCAAATCAAGCTAGCTAGAATGGTCACCGTTAATCCAGTTACTATCGCTCGACGAGACAAGCATAGCACGAGAGCACAGCTCACAGCTCGCTGTATCTGGCAGTTATTACATGACAGCCAGGACAGGGATCAATGGGCCTGTACTACCAGCACCCAGAGCTCGCTTTCTCGTACTTGCTCCGATCTTGTCTGAATTCCTCTTCCCTTTCCCCTACTCCCCCCTAGCGCCCCTAGTTGAAGAGGACCAAATCCCCAGCCTCGAGCAGGTCAATTCTTGGTCTTCTTGGACTTTTCTTCTCCCTTCTCCCAGTCTCTCTCCGCGAGCCTTGACCCTGCTCTCATCAGAATTACCATCCCGCCCCCAAAGGCCCTGTCCCTAAAAAACCACCTCTCCGGCCTAGCTTTAACCCCCCAATGCAACGGGTCAATGGTCCCCGAGTCACTTCGGCTCATCCATTTCGTCTAATTCCTCCCCATCAAGTCAACCAAAACATCCAACTCCAGGGCACCACCGGCGTGACTGCTTCTATTCCTACCGTCTCGCCCTCTGTCTCTTCCTCTCCCGTTCCAATTCAAGCTTCATCACCACCGCCCACCTCTCAATCCTCCCCAGCCGCAAACTCAGGCAACATGGCTCAAGTTTTTGATGCCGCCGAAGGTACGTGCCGCTACTCCAACTTGCGCCCTCCAATGACGGCCAACCTCCTCCGCCCATGATAACTAACCAAACCGGTTTGTATGACAGTGGCCAAGCACAACACCAAGGAAAGCTGCTGGGTTGTTTTATACGGAAAAGTCTACGATGTCACCAACTTCTTGCCTGAGCACCCCGGTGGCAAGAAAATCATCCTGAAGCTCGCCGGCAAGGATGCCACCAAAGAATACGATCCCGTTCACCCTCCTGGCACCCTTGAGGAGAATCTCCGCTCCGAAGACTGTCTCGGCACCATCAACCAAGACTCTCTCCCCAAGCCAGAGGCCAACGATGCTGAAGCGGCCAGCAAGGACTCAGATAAGCCCCCTCCATTGGGTTCCCTCATGAACCTCGACGAAATCGAAGAGGAGGCCACCAAGCGCATCTCTAAAAAGGCATGGGCCTACTACTTCTCTGCAAGTGACGATCTAAGATCAAAATCTTTCAACAACCTCGTCTATCAACAAATCCTCTTGCGCCCCAGGGTATTTGTTGACTGCACTGCATGCGATCTCAACACCACGATCCTTGGTAACAAGGTTAGCATTCCCATCTTTGTCGCACCAGCCGCCATGGCTCGCCTCGCCCACCCCGATGGTGAGCACGGTATCGCAAAGGCCTGCGCTCGCTTCGGCGCCTTGCAAATCGTGTCCAACAATGCATCTATGACACCCGAGCAGATTGTCGAAGGCGCTGGCCCAGACCAGGTGTTTGGCTGGCAGCTCTATGTCCAGAACCAGCGCGAGAAGAGCGAGGTAATGCTCAAGCGCATCAACTCCATGCGCAACCATTACAAATTCATCACTCTGACCCTTGACGCCCCCGTTCCCGGAAAGCGTGAGCTCGATGAGAAGTCCAACTTTGACTTCTCAGAGCCCAGCCCTGCCAGCGGCGAGGCTACCCCGGCCAAGGGTGGTGTTGGGCAGCAACTGTTCTTTGGCACTGCTGCTGACCTTACTTGGAAGACGACGCTGCCATGGTTGGCAGCGCACACCGACCTTCCCATTGTCCTGAAGGGCTTGCAAACCCATGAAGACGTTGCCTTGGCCGCCAAGTTTGCGCCCCAGGTCAAGGCAGTCATCCTTTCCAACCACGGTGGCCGTGCACTTGACACTGCACCACCTGCAATTCACACACTGCTCGAGGTCCGCAAGTACTGCCCCGAGGTGTTCGACAAGATTGAGATTCTCGTTGACGGAGGCATCAAGCGAGGAACCGACGTTGTTAAAGCTCTGTGCCTGGGTGCCAAGGGTGTTGGCATTGGCCGAGGTGCGCTGTACGGCCTCGGCGCTGGTGGCCAAGCTGGTGTCGAGCGCGTGTTAGAGAGTAAGTTCAAACCCAGGCTATCAGCTACACATGAATATGTTTGCTAACAAGCAATCCTTTAGTCCTTTCCGCGGAGACGGCGTCATGTATGCGATTACTCGGAGCAAAGGACATTTCGGAGCTGAACCCCAGACTCGTAAGGATTTTCCCCATACTCCACCCTTGCTTGGCGATCTGTACTAACCTTGGATCGACAGATAAACACACGCAGTGTGGAGCGCGATATCTTCGATGGAGATTCGGGGCTGGAGCGAAAGGGCCTGTTGTGGTCGAAATCTAAGCTGTGAAAGCACGGCATATTAATTTCAGATGTCAGATGGAGCCTCGGCTGGCAGACGTAGCCCCACCCTCCGACCAGCTCGAAAGCCGAGATGGCGTGGGAACTTCGGACGCGGCGGCTGGCCTGGCGCCATGCAAACTCGGCCCGCTGCGACGATGAATGAGGGGTTCGGGCGTAATACAGTGATTGGGAAGGGCAGGATTTGCATTCCAAAAACAAAAAACCAAGGCTAGCGGTCGTTCTGTTGCAAAGCCGTGGCTGTGATAAATGATAGATGAGGAGAAGACATGAGGAGGAGCCAAGAGGTGGACAATTGGCCTAGTCAGAATGCTGTCTAGGTCAAAATGAGCAAATACTGTGGCAATATTGTTTCTGTTAGACTGTACCGTTATGAAAATTGGATACAACCCATTGAAAGACACTTGTTCGATTGCACCGCGCAATGCCGTCCGAACTATATGTGCACTCCTCAACTCCCGAGCAAACAGCTGCACGCTCTGGCGACATTGGGCTGAGCTGCGAGCTTGACCCCCAGTCGTTGTGAATGCGATTGGCCACTGAGAAATCACCCTCATCGGCTGCGTCCCATTGCAGGTGGAGAGCTATCCATGATCGTCGCCGTCTATGTCGGGAGCAGAATATACAATGCACCCCTTGAAATTGTCTCTCAGTGATATTTTCACCTTCGGCATCACAGACAGACCTTGACTGCTCAAAATGTTCAGTTGGCGACTAAAACTAAATAAATAAATAGTGCGAATAAAAATAAAACATCATATATCTAATTTTATTTTCTTGGATTTTTTCTTTCATCAGGCGACCGGGAAATGGCAGGGAAAAGTAGAGAGGGTACAATCTTTTAAGGGTTGTATTGAATGCACCAGGACTGCAGGGACAAGGGAGTCAAATGACACCACGCGGTTCTCGGGCAAGATGGTCGCCCACCACTACGACCCGGGCTCCGTATTGCTCCCCGAGCTTGCCATGTTGGTTGGTCACAGCCAAGGTGGCCGGGGCGGAGATTCGCCTCCCCAATTAGAAGGCTGAAGATGGGATGGGAGGGGGGTGTGGGCGAATTGGGGACGGGAAAAACACCAGGCTAATTTGAAAAAAAAAAAAAAAAGAGGGTTAAAAAAGAAAAAAAAGAAAGATAGGATCAAGACAATTGATTAGTTTGACATTAATTAGGTGGGAAAGGGGATTATGATACAAGTTATGAGTCTCGGCCCGCGTTGAAACAATCTCGTCCGGCAGAACCTGATACACGGCCGGAAACCGTGGCGTCTCACAGCATCACCGGGTTGGCGAATGGTGGTAGGCCAACTTTAAAATTCGAGGAGGAGGGGCGTGTGGTGGGAGGCGATACGCAGGCCGCACCCAGGTATAAACGGAATCCAACGGGAGGGTGCAACGCTGGCTTCTGATTTGGTTGATGAGGCCTAGCTCACCCATGTCGCTCGCCATGTGAGGGGTTGAAGAGGTGTGGTGTGACCCGATCGCCAATTAAGACGGGCAATGCTTCTCATATTGGCTTGGCGGCAGGCCTTTGATTGTGTCTCGTGGTGGCCTTCAAGTGGTCCATTGAGTCAATGGTTGTTAGTTTTTTATGTTATTTTCTTTTTACTTTGACATCCCATCCCATCCCATCCCATCCGCCGTGCCGCCCAGCTGCCGCTTCGTCCAATACAGGTTCCCACTTCGCCCCCGGGCTCTACCGCCAGCCCGCTTAGAAACAAGTAGCTTATGTTGGTTATCTATCTGCTAGGGCGTGTCACCGTGGCATCAGCAGGGACGCGGCCGAATTCCAGGCTGTTCCTGGTGCCTGACATGTGATGCTCGCCGTGGCTGACATCAAGACGGCTGAAGAGACAGGTCCTGTCGTGGCCATATCGACTCGTTGTATAGGTACCTTTGACACCCCCAAGAAGTACAGTTGCACCAGATTTTTTTTTTTTACCTGATTTCTTGCCTTGATCAAAACAAGCCTTACCCATAGATCTCTCGCTAACGAAATCTTGGTGGGCTCGTGACGGGATTGCGGCGCTGGCTTTAAGAGTCAGTCCACTGCTTCGCTAACAGTGACGCCATGCTGCGCGCTAGATGCTATATTTGTCGCCCCATACATACTCCCCGGCCCAGTAATAATCATCTCATGAAAAACATATTTGATCTCAGGCCAGTCCGTAGCCAGAAAGAACCCTTGGTTTACCTAGATCCCTTCTCCCCTCATTCCTCGCGCCTCACCGGGGTGTGTGTGTATAGAGTAGCCAATGCTTACCACCACGACAAAATGAAGGGACGGTGTCAGGTTTCGACCCTCTCTGCCTTCTTTCTTTCTTTTTCCTCCTTCATGTGTGTGACCGTCACAAGATACCGAGGAATGAGGCAAAGAATTGCCAGAGGGGAAAAGGCAACAAGACCTAATTGACCGGGGGAATGACCAGGGTTGTCTTATTGACCAGGGGAGGGCCCAGAAAGAAGCAGCTCTCGTACCCGCTTCCCCAGGCGAGCGGGTGACAGAAAAAAAAAGCGGGCGGTTCATACATTTTTGTGTAGTTGCAGGCGGCGAGGACAAGCAGCAGGATAAACCATGGCACGCTCGCCGGGTGCAACAGCGCAATTGGGCATGTTAATAGAGACAACTGAGACAAGAAAGTATTCGGCCGTAGAGCGCAGCAAAGATTCCCACGCAATTGCGTGACAAAACATGATAATGCGTCAAGCGTCTCAGACACTGCATGTATGGTATGGCAAGAGGGTTTGCTCTGGTTTTTCTGTCGCCCGCCCGCCCCAGATGCGATGTGCGCTAGGGCTCGGCGCCAGGACCATGCGGGGGCAAAGCTGGGGGATAGCGCCGTCTTGTCAGTCGGCCAATTGCCTGTTCAGGCAGTCCAAGACCGAGTACAGATGCAAAAGAACATGGGAGAGGAGATCACGGCGATCTCGTCGCCCTCCGGGGCTTCCTCTGAAGGGGGGGGCCACCACTGGGCCGTATGCGTGACCTTCTGGTTCAGTCGCCCGTCCGTCTTCTACTTAAACTGCGGCCTGCTTCGCACGTTGCCGGCTTTTGATATGTGCCATGCCCATCTGGGTCCCTCTATATAGCCCCTTGCAGCTGCTTTTGCTCCCTCCAACGTTGCTTTTCCCGTCAGTTTACTCCGTCATTAGTGGATAAAAAACTGTCTCCTTGAGCGCCGCCGGGACGCGTTTACCAACGCGATGTCGGACAAGCAGGAATTCACCCAGGCCGAGCATGTCGCTCCCATCAGGAAGAAGAGGTCAGGTGGACGACACTGCAAGCGGTTTTGGTGGGTTTACCTCATCGCCTTGATCGTTATTGTTGTCATTGTTGTCCCTGTAATGTGAGTAAACAAGCCTGCTCCCACAAAAAGCCAACTCGTTGTGGGAAATCTAACAACTCTCAATACAATAGCCTCCTCGTCGCAGTCCCCAAGATTATCCAGAAGAAGATGAACAAGGCCCATCTCGAGATCCAAGGCGTCAACATCCTGCAGACTGAGAGCAATTCGTACCACATGGAAATCAACTCCACCATCGAGACCGAAGGCGGCATCAAGGCCAACATCGATCCCTTTGAGGGTGAGATGTATCTTGAGGACTATGAGCCACACACGGCATTCGCCACGGTCCAGTTCCCCAAAACAAACGCCAACAAGCACCAAATCGTCAATGTCAGCCAAGCCATCAACATCACGGACATGGATGCCTTCACCCGCTTCAACATCTGGTTCCATAACAACGATACTCTGCGGGTCACCATTAATGGAAGGACAAAGGTCAAGCCCAGCGGTCTGTCCCGCAAGTATGGCGCCACGTTCAAGAAGACAATTACCCTCAACGGCCTGAACAACTTTGCCGGTACAGAGGTCACCGACGGCAACATTTCACTAGAAAACGACGACAACGGTCGCAACTTCAATGGCACCGCCGTCATCCCCAACCAATCCGTTTTTACTCTGGACATTGTATGTTATCTCTTCAAACTTGCAACTTGATTCTCATCACTCACACTATCTCAGGGCAATGTTTCATTCACAAACTTCATCGGCGACAAGGAGGTCGGCACTCTCTACATCCAAGATCTCCTCCTCAAACCAGGAAACAACACTGTGAACATCACAGCGACCATGGACCAGGCAAGCGTGGTAGTCGCGGCCGGTCAGAAGCCATATTGCAACACGGGCATCGTTCCCTTCAAGCTCCTCGGCGAATCGGTAAAAAACAACGGCCAGAATCTCAGCTACTTCGCCGCCGCTCTTGCCAGCACCAACCAAACTGTCAATATCGATATTGGTGCCATCATCCAAAAGGACTTGAACACAACGATTAAATGCAGCAGCAGCTAATCGAGAGGCTTTTTATATTTTTTCCCCTGTAGGTATAACGGTTTTTGAATGGCAATAACGAGTCGGTGGGCATCTTTCAACCCTACCTAGGCTCGTACACCATGTCGGACATCCTCAATCAAGATCAGGATACATAATGTAGAAGAGGCGAGGGACATAAGGCAAACAAAGTGATTAGTTAGTTTTATATCTTGTTTAATACAGGTCACACCACCCTGATTGGGTACCGTGTTAAATATCGAAAATGTTTCTCACATTCTTGGGTATCATGCCATTTGCTTCCATAAACTTCGATGCACCAAATAAGGTCTTAGGGTCTTAGTGCAATCATAGCCAGCCTTCGGTCCTATTTCCAGCCTCCTTTGCGCTTGTCTCCTCGAGATAGTCCACCAGCTCCAGACGTGCCACTTGTAATCGTTGTGGAGGGGACAAACTCAACGGCGGTCCTACCTCCGTTTGCCTTTTCGGTCTCCTTCTCCTTTGCTATTTTTTCCCGACTCTTGCGTAATTTATCCCGGAATGCCCGTTCAGGAAATCCGTTGGGATCCCATAGATCTGTTGGTAGAGTAGTTGAATACTGGTCCTGACTGTCAATCTCGACAAAATTGAGTAGCTTATCCATCAAGCTGGGGTTTTTCAGTGCGGATGACTGTTCTAGTTTTGCGTTGAAATGAACACCTTTCTTCTTGAGCTCCAGAAATTGTTCAAACTTCTTATTAGCGCCCGGTGGAGGCGAGCCAGGTGGTGAAGGAGGGATGTCAAGATTGGGAGCTGAGGGCAAAGTAAGATCACGCAGCAAGGCACGGTTGGCCGAGTATGGTGACAAAGGGGGGTCCCCTGAGTCGCCCTCTTCGTCCACCACTGGCTCATCCATGGGCGGGAGCGATGGTCCCAAGGGCACAGCATTTTGTTGGATTGGACCAATGGCTACAGCCTCTTTCTCAGTCTCCTGCTTTGAGTTTGACGCATCATCTATTTCTAGGTTAATTACAAATCTCAACGCATCAAACCTTTGGAATAGTTTGAAGTGAGGTAAAAAGGGGGGCGAATTAATACCTTGCTGAATGGTCTCCGTCAACTCTTCGCTCTTTTCCTTGGCTGGCTCTTGGTCCAGAGCTGGAGCTTGGGTGGGTGCAGCGACAGTTAGTGGTGCCTAGAAAGCCAAGATTAGTCTCCCTTCTCAAGGTGCGCTGATCGTAATAAATACTGCAATTGGAGCCGTCTGCTCAATCTCCTCATCCTCATCGCTGCTAGCATATCCGACGAGCCCAGCCATTTTGAAAAGATAATGGGGCTGAGGATATGAAAGATCTGAGTATGAGACTGAGAAACAATCTGGAACCACTCTTGGCTTAGCGTCGCTCTGACGCGCGAGATGGCGTCTTGGGTAAACCCCGGCTCTACTAGCCCCAGATTTTGAGCATCATCCAACTCAGTTGCTTGCTTGCCTACCTTGTAAGCGTCTGCATAAATCTTCGGCCCCTCATCGTCTGCTCATCACCATCCTTCCGCGGCGGACGGGTCATCCAGCTTCAGCTTCTTTTCCGGTCATTCTCAGGGTGCAAACCCTCCTTACCAGACGCCGACTGCGCTACTTGGAACGCGGCTCAACGCCACCAGTGGCACCGCCAACAGCTCGGCTCCGTACGCAAAAAGTAGTACTCACCAAACGTAGTGTCCTGCTGAGCCTGCGAGACCACCACCATGGCTCGGCCAAGAGACTCGCGCTCACCAAGTCCTGCAGGCAGCCCCAACAACTCACGTCGTCCCCGCAAAGATGACGACCGACGAGACAGGGATCGTCGAGATGACGGGAGAGACCATCGCCGGCGCTCGAGGTCGCGGAGTCCTGATGTGAGAAGCCACCATCGCAACACCAGCAAACTTTATTCTAACCAAGTCATCCACCAACAGCCCCGATACCGCGATCGCGATCGCGACAGAGACAGAGATAGAGACAGAGATCGTGGCCGAGACCGCGACTACTATCGCCGTAGGGACCGCTCACTAGATAGGCGAGACGATGACTTCTACCGCGGCGGACGTCGCGACCACCGAGATAGGGACCGGCGCAGATCGCGAGACCGCTTCGATGACAGAAACCGTTCACCAGCTCGCCGACGAAATCGCAGCCGTGGAAACGAGAGAGACTTCAGAAGGCGAGACGATTCCCGCGACCGAGCGCGTGGACATCGCGAAGGTACGGCTGACTCCCATTCGCGTAGCACTCGCGATGACAGTCGCCCTCGGAAGACGCCCCTTGCCGACAATGGTAACTCTGCCAGCAATGAGGTTCGTCATCCCGATCGCTCGAGAATACCTGCTCTGGTTGACAGAGAGCAGGCCCAGAAGCCAAAGCCAAGCGCTGCACAGGTCGAAATCGACAAAAAGGCCGAACGACTTGCCAAACTCGAGGCTTGGAAGAAGAAGAAGGAAATCGAAAGCCAGAAGCAAAAGGAGGTGAACCCAAGCCAGACGAGAAATCTCTTGGCTGAGATGGACAAGAAGGCAAGTGGTGCATCCTCGAGGACTGTATCACCTGTCGTCTCTGCTGCCGCTTCACCCGCCGCTTCCAAGGACTCGCCTGGTGCCGCGTCCCCAGTAACGCCTTACTCTGGCAAGTTCGATCCCAAGGCCATTGCCAAAAAATCTGCTGCGGCGCGCTCGCATGACGCTGGAAAATCTGTCTTAGGATCCTTAGGTGGTCAGCCAGAGAAGCTCTCCGTCCCTGTAAAACAATCAAGCACCGGTATGTCAACATTCATTCAATGCGAGCAATATGATTCTAACATACACTGTCTAGCCTCAGCGCTTCCCGCGAACCGGCTCAAAGCCAGCGCCTTTGGTTTCGCAAAATCTCACGCAGAAAGTGAAAAGCTGCCTTCCAAGCGCAAACTGGACCTCGACGAAGACGACACGATAAAGCGAAAGCTCACCAAGCTCCCTGCCCTCCCGATCGAGACCGATGATACCCCATACGCTGATCAGGACGAAGATGACGAATCTGATGGAGATAATTTTGCGGAAACTGAAGAGGAAGCAGCCGCTGCTGCTCGTGCAGCTCATGAGAGACGATTGCAGGCAGAGAATCAAACAGAGCAAGGAGAGCAGGAAGCCAAGCCAGAAGAACTACCGACGAACGGCGAAGCGACTACCAACGGTGAAGCAGAGAAGGCTGCTCCTGAGCAAATGGACGTGGACGAAGATGATGACGGTGTGGATCCTCTGGATGCGTTCATGGCTGATCTCAAGCAGACACAAGTCAGGAAGCCAGTCAAAGCGCCAAAGAAGGTTCAGGAGCCCGAAGCATACTTCAGCGATGACGATTTCGCATTCAAAGCTGAGGAAAATGGTGATCCTAATGCGCTCCTCGCAATCACAAACAAGCGCAAGAAGAAGGACATTCCGACGGTCGACTATTCCAAAATCGAAATCGAGCCGATCAGGAAGAACTTCTGGGTTGAACCAGCAGAACTCAGCGCCCTCAACGAAACCGAGGTGGCAGATTTACGCTTGGAGCTGGATGGAATCAAGGTCAATGGTAAAGACGTTCCCAAGCCAGTGCAAAAATGGGCACAATGCGGTCTCACGCGACAGACTCTGGACGTGATCGATAATTTGGGATACGAGAAGCCTACTCCTATCCAGATGCAAGCGCTCCCCGCCATCATGTCTGGACGCGATGTAATCGGTGTAGCCAAGACAGGTTCCGGCAAAACTGTTGCCTTCCTGCTACCTATGTTCAGACACATCAAGGATCAGTCTCCACTGAAGGACTCGGACGGCCCCATTGGACTCATCATGACACCTACTCGAGAGTTGGCCACCCAGATCCATCGCGACTGTAAACCTTTTTTGAAAATGATGGGCCTGCGATCGGTGTGTGCGTACGGAGGTGCCCCTATTCGTGATCAGATTGCTGAACTCAAGCGTGGTGCCGAGGTTGTTGTATGCACTCCTGGACGTATGATTGATCTCCTAGCCGCGAACCAAGGCCGTGTTACCAACCTCAGAAGAGTCAGCTACGTCGTGCTGGATGAGGCCGACAGAATGTTTGACATGGGTTTTGAGCCACAAGTGATGAAGATTTTTGCCAACATGCGGCCAGACAGGCAAACGATCCTCTTTTCGGCCACCATGCCTCGAATCATCGACTCCCTGACCAAAAAGGTGCTCAAGTCGCCCATCGAGATCACTGTGGGTGGCCGAAGCGTAGTTGCCAAGGAAATTGAACAGATTGTCGAAGTCCGCGAAGAAACTACAAAGTTCCTGCGCGTTCTTGAACTCTTGGGAGATCTATACGACCGAGACGAAGATGCACGCACTCTTATCTTTGTAGAGCGTCAAGAGAAAGCGGATGACCTCCTTAAAGAGCTGATGGTCAAGGGCTATCCGTGCATGTCCATCCATGGAGGCAAGGATCAGGTCGACAGAGATTCGACCATTGCAGACTTCAAGAAGGGTATCGTGCCCATTCTCATCGCAACTTCGGTGGCGGCGCGTGGTCTAGATGTCAAACAGCTGAAGTTAGTCATCAACTACGATGCGCCAAACCACTTGGAGGACTACGTGCACCGCGCGGGTCGTACAGGCCGTGCTGGAAACACAGGTGTGGCGGTGACATTTGTGACACCAGGGCAAGAAAATTGCGCACCAGGTATTGCTAAAGCTCTTGAGCAAAGTGGCCAACCGGTGCCTGAGCGGCTCAATGAGATGCGAAAAGCTCACCGCGAAAAAGTCAAGACAGGAAAGGCCAAGGATACTTCTGGATTTGGTGGTAAGGGCTTGGACAGGCTGGACCAGGAGCGAGAGGCAGCCCGCCTCCGTGAGCGGAAGACTCACAAGGCAGAAGGCGAAGAGGAGGACGACAAGGAAGAGAAGAAGGACGATGATGACAAGGCCGAGAAGGCTCTCAGTGCCATTCGAGCCGCTACATCTACAGTGCAGGCTCGTGAAGCTGCCAAGGCCGAGCAGGCGGATGCAAAAGTTGGACAGGCCGTCATCCAGGGGCCTACCGCCACAACCAAGGACAAAACCAAGGACCCCTTGGACAAGGTCAGTTCGGCTGTCAGCGCCATCAATAGCCGTCTCGGCAAAGCTGGCCAGCTCCGCGCAGGTCAGCCCATTGATAACAAGGGTCCTGATGCTGGAGCGTTCCATGCCACGCTGGAGATCAACGACTTCCCTCAAAAGGCCAGATGGGCCGTCACCAATCGCACCAATGTGGCCAAGATTTTGGAAGCGACGGGAACGTCCATCACCACCAAGGGAAATTTCTATGCGCCGGGCAAGGAGGTGCCTGCTGGTGCGGAACCAAAATTATACATTCTTATCGAAGGCGATACAGAGTTGGTGGTGAGCTCGGCGCTGAACGAACTTACTCGACTTCTCAGGGAGGGAACGATTGCAGCTGCGGATGCCGACAGCCGTGCCCCCGCGAGCGGACGATATACTATTACATGAGGAATCAATTCAAGAGAAAACGAGACGGGGTCAAGCAGCTCAAGGGTGTGGGGTTCTACTTTGTTCGGGTCAGATTGTTGGACAGGTGTTTGGGCGAAATTGGGCAACCAAACAGGTCGTTTGTTACTTTTCCAGGAGTCCATGGTGGTGGCAGTCACTGTCTAAGCAAAAGAATCGAGTTGAGGTATGGTACAGTCCAAGCTGGGCCCCTCAGTATAACTTAGAAGAGTAAAAAGAAGAAAGGATTGTTTCTGCTCAAATTCAATGATACTAGGCGGTGCTGCTTGCTTGTTCCAAATTGAGTTGCTCATTCCTTGCTTGAATCTTGTGCCTGTGCTGAGTTGACGTAGTTTTTAGAGTTGAGCCTGAGCACCGGCTAGACTCTGCACCACGGAGATTATTTTCAGTCATTCGCTATTCCATCCTCAACCAAGCTTGTTTGATTCCTTGTAATTTCTACGTTGTTCCCAGTTGAGCCTAGCATACTGGCAAGCTCCAGTGACATATGGCGACTCGCTTTCAAGTATGTTACGGTATGATATGATCCGGGATGATATTGGCAAGGTGTATTAGATTTACTACGTTGATCCGTGAGGGACCAGGGCAAGAATATAAGAAAAGGGCCCCAGCCGTATACTCCGTCATTCGCCTTAGAAATTGAAAAATCCTACCCCAAAAATAAGGCCGTGATTCGTTGCAGGCTTCTAACCCACGGCGTGCATCTCGTCTCCCTTTCTCGGTCACGGTTCCTTGTTCACACACCAAGGCGCATGCTGTGATTGAGTGATGCACGTTCTCCTCTGGCCGCTTCTCTCCTGTGCAGTTCAAGGGATGGATGGCATCTTAATTGAAGGTGCGGTCCTGGTCAACCTGGGCAATTTCCCTCTCGCGGCGGTTCTGTTCACTGATTTCGTTTAGATTGTCCATCATGGTGGTCTTCTTCTGCTGGTTCAGCTGGTTCTGAAGCTTCCCGCCGCCCTTGGTGGATGCTGCGAATCGCGCCTGGTTGACATGATTAGTGCGCGCACAACGTTACGGTGGGCGGGTGTTGTGTGGGTGGGTGGAGGGAAAGGGGGGAGGAGAGAGCATAGTCGAATTGTGGTTCCTGCGAGCGCGCGTGTGCTACCAGGCAGGCTGCGGGGGCGTGTTGAGGGGGGGCAAATGTATTCTACTCACCTGGGCAGCCTCTGCAGCCTTCTTCTTTGCCTCGTTCTGGTCGCCGGCGGACGCCTCGGGCGCGGACGAGCCGCCGCCCAGCGTCCGGGGCGGTCCTCCAATCTTCTTAGGGACCGGAGCGGAAGTTGGACCTGGAGGCGGAGCCTCGCCGAGCACGCGCCCGGGCCTATCAAAAGGGTCAGATTCGGTCTTGCCGCAGATGTTGCCCATGTCTGCGCAAAATTAGACTATGGCCGTAGGAGGGGAACAAAAAACAACAATGGCGCTTCAGTGCGAGCAAAATCTACAAATCTGTGGCCAAGGGCGGGGTCGCTCGAGCGGGGAGCGTTGAAGCAGAAAGGCGCTCACAATGGCGGTCGGATAGGAAGGTTGGAGAGGCTCTTGGCGAGGCTGTGCCTCGGACAAAGCTTACGACGTAACTTGCAGCAGGTGTTTGGAGGTGCACAGGTGCGCGCCGTGTGGGGGGGGTTCTAGCTAGTCTAGGGGTCACTGCAGAAGGGGAAATGCGGCGGTGCATGCTGAAGGCGTGCTTGAGGAGCCCGCTGCAAGCCACCGCGTTGGGGCATGGGATGGGCTAGGGGAGGGAGGGAACGACAGAGCCTCCACCAATCCCGCCCCCACCGTTGAGTTGTGTCGCTCGGAACGTGGTTGGCGACTGCGGACCCCAGAATTGCCGTGAAGCAATCGCATTTTTTGCTTCTTAGTCAGCCCGCATATGTGATGGCGGACATCGCTCCGTCAAACGTGGCCCACGAGAGAAACCGCGCATCCCGCGCCGTGAGGAACATCGTTCGGTGGTGGTGTGTTATCCCTATGGCTGTGAAGCGTTGTGCCCCACAGAGCCTTTATGCACCGTGGGGGGCGATCCGCTGAGGGCCTCGCCCGTCTGAAAATAATGCCGATGTTTGGCTACCCTACACTGGTTTGGCGAATCTCATCTGCAAGATCTCCAGCTAGCGCCAGATAATAGTACAGGAACAAGTCATGGTGATATTAGCTATGAGCTTGTCCTGTGTAATCTGATGTTTTTTTTTCCTCTTGGTGTATGAGTATGAGTGGCCGGTGTCTGATCATAACGCAATTCCTTTGCCGTATCCATTTTGTGCTAAGCACTGTCATAAAGCAGAGTAGACTTCAATTGGCACACTTTGCTCACCACGAGGAATTTAAAGTGGTGGCATCGCAAGAGTATGTGTCATAAAGTTTTGCGGCTCTGCGGCTACCATTTACTTGGTGGTAGCTTAACTGGCTACTAGGCAGAACGCATAGGCGCGACAAGCCTCATCATGGATGGCGGACGAGTATTTGGTAGTCATGAGCAAGGCCTGAGATCTGGAGTTGTGGCCGAGATGTGCAGCACACACCTGGCGCATGCATCCCCACCTCGCCGCCCACCACAGGCCATGACCCCGAACGGTCTGAATCAACGATGCAACAAAAAGCAATGGTGTGCCATGGGGAAACCCATGTCATGATAGATCGGCAAGATAGGATAAAAAAAAGGATGCACCTCTCCCCAAGGAACGCGCGCACGCCATATTTTCTTCCCAAGTATCGTCTTACTTTATTCCATTTGCTCAAAAGCTTCCGCATTTGCTCTACCGCATGCCGCATTTTCTGCTTCAAGTGCGCGCCCCATCAGGCTGTGAGCAAGGTGATGTAGCCATTACGCACCGCAGCAGCAGGGACCTCGGCCGAAGGCTAAATTTGGTGGGCGACAAAGTACAGGCCACAAGGGTTCTCACGCTAACCGTTCTGACCCTTGTGGCCTGTCTTGACAATATACAGCTGTTGTCCTATTGGTCGCAGATTTAGCGTGGTACCTCACCTCCTGCCACACAGCCAAAGAGATATATATCCCATCTGATTTTCGCTTCCTTTTTTCCCTCGCGAGTTCCGTGATTCCTCCGCCCCCTGGAGCTTGCTGACGGGTGCGAACGAGTTCAAATCTGGCGCTCCGACCCCGCTCCCGCTCCATGTGTTGCTCTGCGCCTGAATTTTGGCACGAGCTCCACTCTCTGATCAAGTAATTGGCGGTCCCCAGGTCACTGGGCGGGTCTGTTCTGGTATCCTTGGTGCTTCAAGGTGCTTCAAGTTCAAGCACAACCCACTGCTTACACCTCAGACTCGAAGCCTCAACCTCACCTCGTGACGTTGCGCTTCGCTTCCATTTCGAAATAAAACCTTTTTTCTCCCCGTCCTCTTTACTAAGACTGTCAACAAAAAAGACACCCTCTCCAAAAAGGAAACGGGGAAAGTATCACAAACAACCTTTGACAATACCTCTATAGCGACGAAGGAACGCAGAAGGAACGTCCCGAACCATCTCCGGCCTGGTCCTTCCGTTGCCCCCCAAGGTATATGACGACGCCTGGGAGACCCTTTGAACAACGCTCCTCTCTCCCCCTTCGAAACAAACAACCTTGGGAAAACCGATTGAATAACCGGCGTCAACATGGATATGGATAACGCCGAAAATCTTGACCTGGAGGCAGACCTCGCTGCCTTCCAGGCCAATGCTGGTAACGCCTCTGGCAACATGACCTTTGGCAGCCAGAACTATGGCCACCAGTTGGACCATGTTGACCCTATCGCTGCTCTACAGAGCCTCAACCAGTCACTAGGCCAAACATGGAACACGTCCTTCAACCAGGCCTTGAACCAGTCTCAAATGCCACCGCCTTCTGGCTTCGTCCTGCCCACAAACACTCAACCACAATGGATGAGCACTCCTATACCAGACTGGGGTATTCTAATGAACAACCCCGGCCTTGGCATGCCCACCAACCCCATGTTCGATACTGCTGGCAATTATGAAGAATGCGCCTCCATGGCTCACGGCTCACATTGTGGTGGTGCCTGCGTGGATCAGTGTGGCGAATGTGCTGACCCCATCTGCTGTTACAACGATGCTTGTACTGGTCTCGATGCGGACTACTCAGTTTATTCCGCCTGCTGTTTTGATGAAACCTGCAACGTTCAGCAGGAGCCATGTCTTGACGAGAGCTGCCATGAAGCACTCCACCCATGTCATGATGCAAACTGCATGGGACCTACTGTCTCCAACACCCCAGCATCCCGCTCAGTCCCTACCCCTCCCACATTTGAGTCCGACCCAATGATCACAAGTCCTGTCGATGGTGTCAACGACATGGACTCACTGATCGAGTGGCATGGAGTTTCCGAGACAAAACCCGAGCCAAACTCCATGAATGAAGATGATCAATTCAAATGTCGTTGGGTTGGTGCGAATGGAGCTGTTTGCCCTGCCGTCTTCCTCAATCACGAGGCTCTCCAGAAACATTGCAAAGGGGAGCACCTGAAGAATTTGGAGAAAGGCGAGGGTGGATATGTCTGTCGGTGGCATGCGTGCTCGAGAGAAAGTCCATTCTCACAAAAGAGCAAGTTGGAGAGACATATGCAGACACATACTGGATGTAAGTCTTGATTGCCCTCGACCACAATGAATCCCCGTCATCACAATGCTAACTTGCTGCGTAGTCAAACCTGTCAGATGCGATATCTGCGGGCTTCTCCTGTCAGCAAAGCAGTCCCTTGAACAGCACAAGCGCACCCACTCCGGGGAAAAGCCGTGGAAGTGCAAGTTTCCTGGCTGTTCGCAATCCTTTAAGCAACAGAGTGCTCTCAGTAAGCCCAAACCTATTCCCTATTTTCGTGTAGCTTTAATTAACTTAAAATCAGCAATGCACACCCGTACACATACTGGCGAAAAGCCTTTGAGCTGCGAGATTTGTGGCAAAAGGTTTGGTGAATCGTCAAATTTATCCAAGCACCGCCGGACCCACAATGTTAGGGGTGGGCACTTATGTGAACTCTGCGGCAAGGATTTCCATCGTCTGGATCAACTGCGTCGACATCTGAAGTCGAATCATCGTATTGGGATTGATAAGAGCTCCGAAGATAACACACCGAATGCTAAAGCTGCTCTTGTATAAACGAATGGATGGGGATAATGGCGTTTTTGGCGCAATGGGCATCCAAGCGGTCATCCACTGCGGTTATTTGTTTTGATTGATATCGTCATGGTGTTGTTATTGGTTTGGGTTGAAGGTCGGAAAAAAAGTCGCTTTCAATAGATACCCATCTAGGAGTACGAGATCACGAATTGTCTGATGGCTTACTTCATTCCTTAGTAGCAGCCAATATGTGTAGCGAATAGAGCTTCATTTTAAGACGAAAGAAAAAAACTTGGTCGTGACCCCCGCTGGCGGGAAATATTTCGCTTTTGGGAGTTATGTGGTCCGATGCCGGTAGCGTTTATTCCGAACCTTGTGATTGCTTCTTCTATCTCGCGGGGTGCAGAAGTTTCGTTATCTGGATAAGATGGGTGGGTATCGAGGATCAATATGCACTCTTATGGGAACTAATGCGTCCTGGATGGAGTAAAAAAAAATCTTTGACAGGAATAGAAGGGTGATGGTAAATGAAAGGTCAGGGTGGTGATTTTGTCGGTTCGGTTCGGAGTTATTTATTTGACGCCAAATCCACTTACGTCTGGCACAGCATAGCTAAAAAAAAAAAAAAAAAACACAACTACGCCACATCAACTACGAGCATGGGCATGTGCATGGGTATGTGGAAGTCATTTGTGTGTTTTACCCATCAATCGCCTGGATACATCAACATGTCTCTGGTGAAATGGAAATGCGCACATGAATCGGTATTCTTGATCATGACCTCATTTTTTTTTATAGGCTGCATGACCGAGCAGCCCAGTGTCGTGGACATCCCGTCCCAGAACGAGGCCCAAACCGGGAAATAAGTACAAGTCAGACCGAGATTCCCTGAGCCATGCGATGCAAATTTCGAAGCCTTTTGTTCAAAGAAAAGCACGCCGCGCCTTCCATACCCCGTTTCCTTTCTACCCAGATGTCATGTCGCCCTCCAAGAACTGAAAACAGTTTAGGCCTGTAGAGCGGGACGTTAGTAACCATGTTTCTTCTTCTTTTTTTTTTTTTTTTTGCACAAGATGCCTTGGTCGTTGGAGCCGCAAGTATTTCTCTTTCCGTCTTCCATCACGACTAAGATGCCGGGCTATTTCGTACCTTGATAGCGAACTTGCGCTGGGGGAAGTGGACGTTGCGCTTCTTAGCCTTGTCCAACACCTTGGACTTCTCCTCAGGCGATAGTCGGCGGCGGATGGCACGGGTCTGCTTAGATCGGAGGTCGAGAGGAGTGTACTTCTTGTTCTTGTAGAACAGGCGGAGCTGAGACCTTTGCTTGGCGTTGATGACGGTAAGGACACGAGCGATCGACTTGCGGAGGTCGTGGCTGCATCGGAATGTTAGCACGCGGGGCTCGATTTCCCTTTTTTTTTTTCGCTTTTCCTCTGGCATTGAGGCAGGGTTTCGGCTCACATCTTGTTCAGCTTGGTGCCGGAAGAAGCGACCTTCTGGATGCGAAGCTGGCCGAGCTCAGTCTTGAGCTCACCGAGCTGCTTCAGCAGATCATCCTTGTTCTTGCCCCAGAGAGCACCGGCCTTGACCTTGCCCGACGACTGCATCCTGTCAGCATCCTGTTCCTTTCATTTTCGTGCATCATGTGTTTCGTTTCATGGCGGGTAAGGGTTCGACGGCGAAGAAATCGATCGTGGGTCTTTTTTCTTGTCTTTCTGTGTGTGCGCTGTCGATATCGGGAGGGGATCGAGAGGGATTGGAACGACCGAATGGAACCGACGGCGAGATTCCGATATCCCGTTGTCACAGGGGGAGAAGAAGGCGTACTCACCATCTTGATTATCTTCGAAGTGGTGTGCGAAGTAAGTCGACGAGTGTGTTGGAAAAATATCAGCCTCGACCGTCACCGTCCGTTTCGCGATAGATGGTAGACAGAATTTAGAGAAAATTGGCGAAAAGGTGACGGCCTTAGGGCTTTGTGAAAGTGGAGAATATGAGCGCTTTTGTGATTTTTAATTGGCAGATGGACTTGAGTGCGCCTTCCTCGTCTTCATTCTCCACGTGACCACTCCCGTGACCGGATTGGCGCTAGTGAAGGCGGTCAGTTATTCTGCCACCTGCGGCAAGGGACCAGATGTCGGCGGTTGTCGTCAGGGAGTCGCTTGATGACAGGCAGCTGCGTCGTACTCTACAACTTCGCCTTATCGCATTTCTCGCTACATCCACCATATTTTACAATCATGGCTGCGCCAACCGGGAATTCTGGCTGGACCCAGTTGCGAAAAGAGGCGCGAAAGCTTGAACTCCAGGTATGGTATCATCGTCATGATGCGGCCCGTGAGAGGGGGAGCTGACGTCGTCGTAGACCGAGAGCCTGTTCCATACATACTCGCAGTTCTCCACTGCCTCCAATATCCCCCCGAAACCCACAGAGGAGGAGCGCAAAACCGAGCGCGAACTGGAGGAAATTTTGGAAAAGGTAATTCTTTAATATTCCAGTTAGCCGACTCGTCCGATCATGCTGACCCGGCTCTCCTCTCCAGCGCGAATCCAACGTCACCCAACTTGGCCGTCTCGTCGATTCCGAAGCCGCCCTCACATCTTCTGGCTTGAAGCAAAACAATCTTTCCCTTCAGCGAGAAAAACTTTCCGGCCATAAACGTGACCTCATACGGTTGCGCTCCAAGCTTGAGGATGCCCGTAATCGCGCCAACCTCCTCACTAATGTTCGTTCCGACATCGACGAATACCGTGCCAATAATCCCGAGGCGGCCGAGGCCGAGTATATGCTCGACGAGCGCAATCGAATCGATAACAGCCACAACATGGCAGACAGTGTTCTAAGCCAAGCGTACGCTGTGAACGACAACTTTATTTTGCAGCGCGAAACCCTGGCAAGCATCAACCGCAGAATCACACACGCCGCCAGCCAGGTACCAGGTCTTAATTCATTGATGACAAGGATATCGGCAAAGAAACGAAGGGATGGTATCATTATGGGAGGCTTTATTGCGATTTGCTTCATAGTCTTTTGGTGGATGCTGTAATAAACCACGACAAGGGTGTTTGCATATTGCACAGGCGTTTGGGTGGGTATCAGCGTGCATTTATTGTACAGTAGGGCGGGGACATGAGATATCTAAGTTACAGGTGCCCTCTAATAATGGAGGTGTGAATTACAATGCTTTTGGGACCTCGAGATGCTGCTTTCCTGGATGCTGTTCCCGTGCTGTAGCAGGTAAGGTAGCGTCCTTCTTCATCTCCTCAACCAGTCGCGCAAGGCCTCTAGCCAAGCTCTCTTGCTCCTCGGGATGAGCTTGTCCACTTCCTGCCCATCGCACTCGACAATACTGATCAACCAGGTAGATGTAGCCAACCTTGCTGTTTAGCAGACCAATTGACTCCCGGATATCGTCGGTAATGCCTCTCCGCACCAGAAAATACTTGTCCCAATCCTTCTCTGGGAATTGCTTGCGCACAGATCCAGAGAAAAGTCGCACAAGCCATGCCTTCCCTGCATTGTCCTCGTAGTTGATGTTGACCAGTTGTGCCTGATCGTCGTATTTCGCCAACACCTCGTGGAGCGCGGGGTTTTGTTCCTTGGATGTAAAGGACGCAGCCTGCTGCTCGGCCCAGCGACTGCTAAAGAATGTGACAATGCTAGCCTTGCCCTCGAGGAGCGGGGTTGTGTCGCGCGGTTCCTGGTCGGTTTTGAGAAGAGTCTGCCCGTAGAAGTTGGGGAAGAAGAGGGACAGCTCTGCTTTGAAGAGGCGCGGGGGTGCAATGAAGGATTTTCCTTCATGGTATTGCAAGTTGCCCCAATCTCGAAAATACGGTCTTGATATTTTGGCTGTCCTGGAAATATAAAAGTCAGCGAATCTTGCCACCCAATTCGACCTGCAGCTGCTGTCCTTACAGCTCTTTTCGTCTCTCGAGGTGTTTGTCGTAGTTCACAAAATCATCTCGACGTTGTTGTATTGATCGGTGGTCGATGCCGGTATTTTCACCAGCCTTGGGCGGGAGGGGCATGCCAATGGGTCGAGGCAACGGCTTTGGCGTAAATGCGCCCTTGTACCGCTTGCCATAGCTTCGAGGCGCTTCAATTGGGGCAGCAATATTGGCCTGGGGGTCCATCGAAGTCCCCGCGCCGGGCTTCTCAGCCCTCGCCGCACGAATAGCGGACGAGGCAAAGGAGCGGCGAGCCTCGCAAAAGAGACATGCCAGCGGCCGTCGGGACAGGCCTGTAAGGGCCAGCTGTAAGCGTCGGGATGCCATGGCCGAGGTCGTGGCTTTGCTGGGCGGCTTTGCTGGTGGTCGGACAAATTGGAAATTTGACAGTCAAGGGCCCACGCTAGCTCCGGTCGGAAGCCAGAAACGCCGCCGATCCGCAAGCACAGGCAATCGGCGGAACGTGGGGAGGCCCTTACCCGGCTTAGCTGACCGTCATCCCCAGACTCGGCTATCCGCGGGGAGCTATGGGAGTTATGACAGCAATGCCGACTGAAACCTTCGGCTTTACCTTTCTAACGAGTCCTCTTAATGTACCGAGTCGGCCCAAGATGACGCTGTCTTCTTTTCCATCTTCCAGACCCAATTGCCAGCTATCATGTTTGTCCAGCGCGGAACGCGAGCCCTCCAAAAGCAATGGCTGACGGCCAAGGGCATGAGCCGGATGGCCATGACATCACGGCCATTGCACAACACGTCTGCCCGGTGGTTCAGCGAGTCCCGACGGTTGATGGCCATCAAGCCAGTATTACTTGCCGACATTGGAGAAGGTATGCGATGCTCTCTGCAATGGCACCATTGTCCGTTTAAAACGACGCCAGACTAACAGCCAACAGGTATTGTCGAATGTGAGGTCATACAGTGGTTCGTTGAACCTGGCGCCCGCGTCGAAGAATTCTCCCCGCTCTGCGAGGTCCAAAGCGATAAGGCCTCCGTAGAAATTACCAGTCGATTTTCGGGTGTCGTGAAGAAGCTATACTATGAGGCTGGCGAAATGGCCAAGGTGGGCAAGCCGTTCGTCGACATCGATATCGAGGGCCAGGCCAAGCTTGATGACGTCGAGCCGCCGGCAGCCAAGCAACCCACACAGGAAACCGCTGTCCCGACTCCAGTTTCCATCCCAGTAGAGACTACGGAAGATATCCTTTCGCAAGAGCCTACGCCTGCCCCAGCACCCAAGGAGAAAGGCAAATGCGCTAGCCTCGCCACTCCAGCGGTCAGGCACCTATCCAAGGAGCTCAATATTGACATCCTAGAAATCGACGGGACTGGCAAGGATGGAAGAGTTCTGAAAGAAGACATTTATAAATTTGTCAAGGCTAGAGATGCTGCTGGTCAATCGTCACCGTCCATTGCACCGGCAATCAATCAAGATACATCGGTCCAGGCAGAGACAGTGGTGCCACTGTCCAACACAGAACTACAAATGTTCAAAACCATGTCTCGCTCTCTCACAATCCCACACTTTCTTTACGCCGACGAGGTTGACTTTTCTAATCTCGTGGGTTTACGACAGCGTCTCAACCGCGTGCTACCCCAAAGCCCGGCAGCTGGCCAACCTACCAAGCTATCCTACCTTCCCTTCATCATCAAAGCTGTTTCTCTGGCGCTTAACCAGTACCCTATGCTCAATTCGAGAGTGGATACAGACCCCAAGACGAATAAGCCATGCATGGTCTATCGCTCACAACACAATATCGGAATTGCAATGGATACGCCCCGAGGCTTGGTGGTGCCTGTCATCAAGAATGTCGGCAACCTCAACATCATGTCAATCGCTGCAGAATTAGTCCGATTACAGAGTCTGGCACAAGAAGGCAAGCTAACACCTGCCGACTTTACCGGAGGAACAATTACCGTATCCAACATTGGCAACATCGGTGGCACATATGTCAGCCCAGTCATTGTGGAGCGAGAGGTGGCCATCTTGGGCATTGGGCGGATGCGCACCGTGCCAGCATTTGATGAAGCAGACCAGGTCATTAAAAAGCAAGTCTGCAACTTCAGCTGGAGTGCTGACCATCGGGTCATTGACGGCGCCACCATGGCGCGGGCGGCTGAGGTGGTTCGCTCAATTGTAGAAAACCCCGATCTCATCATGCTCCAACTCTCTTAGAAACTGCTGGAATTGTGTTGAAGGGTAAAAGGGCACATGGGCTCATTGCTGGTTGTTGATTTCTGTCGTGAGTTGCGCAAGAAGGTGTACTTGTTGGATCTATTCTTATACAGGCGGTGTAGCTAGGCGTATATACATGGTGCCAATAAAGAGATTAATGATTCCCCGACTCTTTATTTTCCTTAACCACAGCGATTTCCGTAGCCAGAAGCCATTTTTCAAGCCAGAAGATCTACAAGTAATCAAATCCAAGCCAACAAAGACAGCAAAAAAAAAAAAAAAAAAACACACAAGCTCTTTAAAGTTGATTCGAGATACTTCGGTCTCATGATTTTCTAAGATAGACGTTCTGGAGGCTTAAAGAACCCATCTTCCCGTTTTGGCTTTGCCGTGGAGCAATTAGCCTTGATTATCAATAAGCAACTTCAATTCATTGTTGAGTTCTTGCATGGCAATGGCCATAGCCGTGCAATGCCGAGTTGGGCACTTACCCATCTTTTTTTTTGGAGACTTCAGGCTACCTGCACTCCAACATGCCCTGTAAAGTGACACCAAACATTGCAACGTAGGAGTGGCTCATATATATCTGGCACCGACCACTCCGCGTTTACGTGTTTGTCTGTCGGTGTTTGTAGGGCGATCCTTTATGTTGATAATGGATAGGTGTTTAGCTAAACCTCTCTACATATACAGTGACGTACCACGCAGGTCATCATCGTCATCATGGCTGACAGCGCAGGCATAGCATTGAAACATTGCAGTACTTTTTCGGTTTTGTGGGGAGTGGACTTGCTAAATGTGAGACGTTGCACTGTGTCGGACGGTGTGTTTGTATCTTGCATCTCGACATGCTTCATTAACCTGTAAGTATCGGAACGCCCATGTAAACTACATTGTTTCTGAAAAAAAGAAGAATTATTCTTAATTATGATAACACTACCCACAAGAAGAAACAGAAAGTGCTTGACAATGATGAAGTCCAAGCAACTAATTCCACAACGAGTTACAGGGTAAGCCGAGGTCACTCTTGGCAAACTTGGCTAAATTGAGGGAGTTCATGCAGTAAATTAGGGGTGAGGAATGAAATAGTTTGGAGAAAACAAGGGCTTGTCGATAGACCGGCCCGTTACTGCTTTCCTTTGGATTAGAGTGCATTGAACCGGGTTTATGCCTGGTTCAGTGATGCAGTTGATTGTCGCTGACATCGCCATGACACCAGGTGGTCATGACCAACCCCCACTGAAGGTCTAGGTGCTGGGGATCCCGTCATAAGCTTGAGTTCCTCTACCTTGCCACATACTACATGCCACGCTGCTGATCTTTCAAGCCAATGTGCACTTTCGATTGGCCACTCGGCGACAACGTTGAACCGGCAGGATATGCACCGAGCTGCACGTTCAATCAGCTTGGGGAAGGGAAGGGCATCAGCAGCCCCAACGTCCCTTAGCGTTCGTCCGGTCGTGTTGGGTGTCCATGTTCATGCGGCCCGTCGAGCCACCATCTTGGTCGAGATACGCCTCCAGATTAACATGGCGACCTAGGTGATGCAGGCTGCAAACCTGCCTCGGAGCAAGTGCCATGCGTGAGGGGTAGATGGATCAAACGGGCGAGGGATGTGTAATTCCTGGCGCGGGAGTGGTCGGCGAGAATGACATGCACCTGCGAGGGAGCTGATTTACAGGGCGACAAGTGTGAAGTGGGTGCGCGACCGAGGGTTCATTCATGTCATGATTCTATTTGTCCATATCTGATGCAACGTATCTGATAGCAACATGCGCCATGCAATATGCAGCTCAGAAACAAGTCGGGCATGATGACGAGGCGATGATGGTTATCCCACCTGCATCCCGCACATCTGCGTCAATGTTCCTGATCCCTTTTCCCATATCCTATATCCCACTTGGTCATCCCTAATTTTCCTCCAATCCGGGTAAGCAAAAGCGTGTCTCCCACCCTCCCTTACCCTCGCTCTCCTCCGCACCCCGCGCACGTTGCCGCCGCAGAGTGTATCTGTATGTCTTTCCACACTTTGGCGTGATGGCTCTAATTTAGTTGACTTGCGGGGGCGGCATCCAACCCCAAGAGCTCGGCTAAGGCGGGTCGGAGACTACTCCGAGGAGCGGCCCAACACTCAACCTGATGGTTTGGTCCAACGCAATGTCAAATCGACTGTAGGAAAAAAATGAATAAATTAAAACCGAAAAAAACTCCATGTCGAAGCAAGAACAATCATTACAACCTATAATGATAATCGACGTGAAACGCTAATGACTCCTGGCTAAACCAAATTTTCTGCGAAGGTGGTACCACCTCAAAGTATGTGTTGTGTGACTTGACTTGACTTGGTTGTATTGAGCTGTGAATGAGAGCAAAGAGACCACGCAAGTCATCTATAGTTCATCATCCGAACCAGTCATGGTCTCCAAGACGCTGGCCAGGGCATCTTGCTTAACGATGTCGATGGTGCGGCTGACATCAATTGTGACGACGTCCTTCTCATCCTTGGTGGGGCGTTCAAGAATGTCGAACTGGCTGTGAACCATGTTGGCGCCCATGTAGTGGCCTTGGCGTGCTGAGACTCGGGCCAGGAGAACCTCTTCGGGAGCATCCAGGAAGATGAAGTGAATGAGTAGACGGTGGTCAAAGTATGCGGCCACACGAATGACGTCTCGGTACTTGCGCTTGAGGGCGGAGCAGGTCAAGACAACGCCATTGGCTCCGTTGTTGATCTGGTGAATCGACTCCTCTCGCAGGGCTGTGAGCCAATCCCATCGGTCGGCATCAGTCAGGGGTGTGCCATCGCGCATCTTTTCAACATTGGCGGGAGGGTGGAACTTTAACTCGTGTTAGTGATTTGTTTGCGAGACGGGGGGTTCTGGCGCGCCAGAGATGGGACTTACCGAATCGCCCTCAATGTAAGGCATGCCAAGAGTGTTGGCCAAGTACTCAGCAACAGTGCTCTTTCCACATCCAGCAGGGCCGGTAACTAGCCAGATGTGATGGTAGTCCTCGGTCACCTGGCCATTGACGGCAGAATTCAAGGAAGAGCGAGGATTTGTCAGAGGCGACGGGGAGGTGGGGGTTGCCTGGAGCGAAGGTGGTAACGGAACAGAGGCCGGGGCCTTGTGGTTGATGGGGATTGGGGACAACATGTCGAGGGGATGTGAAGGGTGTAGGTCGAGTTTGGGGCAAGCAGGGTGAGAGCAGAAGCAAGGCTCAAGGCTTCCTTTTGAGTTGTAGAGGAGAGGAACGGGTCGAAGTTGACGAGATGGTAGCCGGAGGCCAAGTTCGGTGTACATGTGTATGTAAACGCCCAGGGCAAGAGGAGGCGTGTGTGAGGTGAATTCCAGACAGGAATTAAATCAAGATCAAGCAACCAAGGACCAGAGGCTCAAACGACCAAGTTGAAGCAGACAGTCACACACACGGAGGATGATAGAAATCTGGGGCAAGGGGGCGGACGAGAGGCTTCTATTATAAGGATATGACGAGAAAAATGGACATTTCAGGCTTCAACCCACGGGAAGAAAGCCGTGGCCTGGGCCTTGTACCAGTCCTCTACAAAACTTGTACATGGTGGCCGTACTGGCGCAAGTGACGTGGGGGAGTGTGTAAGAATTACCAGGCGCCGGTGGGCCGGGTCACTTGGTCGGTAGCTTGGGCGATGGGGACCGGGGCGTCCGGGGGCACTGTCCAGAGAGGTAGGGGCGTGTGGAAGGCATTGGAGCGAATGAGGGCGATTGAATTGGGGGAGGCAGGGCAGGTTTTTCCTTTTGGTGTCCACTTTTGCGAGCCCATCCGCTCTTCAGCGGGCTTCTCTTTTGTTCGCCGTCGCCTTCTCTGGTGGATGGGACGCATGGATTGGCAGAGGGACCAGGGGCAGCAGGGGGGTGGACGACAGGGTGTAGGGGAGTAGAAAAGCCTGGAAATTGTCTCTGATCAACAAACCCCACAAACTGGCTTGCGACTTGACCTTGGGCGCGCAGGGGCAGCACCTCCAGACCGACATTCACCAGGGAATAGTGCTCGGGAAGACGAGCGACTGTCAATGAAGGCCCGGTGTGGCAGACGGGAGCAGAGAGGTGAGACAAGATGACAATTGGCCACAAAACCTGGGGTAGGAATGAATAAGCGAGCATTGGACTCGGCATGGCAGTGTGGCAGTCATAGATGCATAGATGAGCGCGTGGTTGTGCCTGTGTTGTCATTGTGCTGCTTTGTTCTTGGTCCTGTCCTTGCTTGTCCGTCTGCAGCCGCCCGGTCGGTGAGTGCTTCGGTGCCCGGTTGAGAATGTTGATTTTTTTTCTTTTCCCCCCCGAGGTCACGAGCACACCTATTGTGCTCCTCCCTCTAGCGGCGATTTGATGTCACCATCAACAATCATTCCGGGGAAGGGCCCTTGTAGCGTGGCATCCTAGGCGCATCAGCGCTGCATGCAGTGGCTTCCGGAACGGGCTGGTGGTGAAGGGTGGGGTTTTGCTGGGTGTCGTGGACTCAGCCCAGACGCCTCCTTGACTGTGCCGCTGCGCCTTGACGAGTACGAGGTTTGTACACCACCCGTACTCTGCTGCAACCCGTCACGCACCGCGTTCTGCTGAGGTGTGTTGCCTTGACGCGGGGCAAAAGTCCGTTGTGATGGATCCCGAAAATGCATTCGAGACATTTCGCGAGGAATCCTGGAAATTGGACTGGGGCACTGGTGCCCAGGGGTGTCTGGCCCTGGACTGAATGTTTGCTGTCAGTGACTGAATTTGTGTCCTGTTCCATCCCCATTGCATCCCGCCCCTATCCTTAGTCCCGAAACGATTATCCAGCCCTTTCCGAGCCGAATCTTCGGTTCATCCATTGACATCTGGAAAGAAGCCCGAGATTTCAGCCACCGTCGCATCTTTGTTAAAGCCATTTATTTCCCCGTGGTCCTTGACGCTGTGACAATTGTTGGTATCATTCGACAAAGGGACGATCCGATCTAGATCACTCTTCTCCAAATGCCGTTGGGGGAGCCGTCCCCCTCCACAGATGAAAAGCCTGCCTGCCCCCACTGACCATGGGCTCTGAACTGGGACCAGGCAATCACGGATGGCATCCCCGGCTATGGTCTTGTTACTACAAGAGGTCCGCCACGCGAATGGGCTCAAGTGACAGAGCCTAAAGACAGAGAGAGCACTTGGACCAAGGGCAGCTGGCTCCGATGGACGTCATGTTGCAATGGGGACAAAGACACCCTTGGCTGCTCAATCAGGAAAGAGGCGCCGGACGGACTACGCCGAACTGCTACTTTTTTTGGTCCCACCATCGGCCGCTGGCGAGTGAGCTTTCAAATCCGTCTCTCCACGACACATACTGCACAAAACGACGGCAAAAAAAAAAAAGCTCGACCAAATAGCGGGAAAACAGGGCCAGCGTATGACTTCTTCGGGATGAACAGGGACAATGTCATCGCCTGCATATTCGTACCAAGTACCGCCCAGGTACTGCATCTGGCTTCTCTCCACTCCCCGCAGTTCTGCTGTTGGGGGCAGAGTGCGAGCCAGTGGGAAGCCGAGGATTTGAAGTCCCGCTCGTCAAAGAAGCCCTCAGAGCTTGGCAGCACCCCAAAAGACGGGACAACGCACACCCCTCCTCGACCCCACGCTTGTGGCAGTTTTTACCACCTCGCTGTGCAGCACGGCTCTTGCGCTCTAACATCTTAGGGAGAAGCTTGACAAAGTCTGAATGCTCATCGCTCCAGAGCAAGAAGGGGGAAAATCCCGAGTTGTCAAGCCCGCCCGCGCCCTGGTGCGGAGCTCAACAGCTTGAAGGAGCGTGGGGGTCACAGATTTCTGAAGGTCAGGTGGAGGGCTCGCCCCACAGAGCCGCGCACAGCCCGAGCACTCCCACTGGTCACTGACCTGGGTCCCGTTTCTATGCTGGGCTAAAAATGAAGAAAACTAATTACAGCACTGGGGATGAAACCGAAAAGCAATTTACATGTCTCTGATTTGAAATCTGACACAGGGTGCAGAAATGTTCTGAGACAGCTGGCGGCATAAGAATGGGTGGAGTTGACCTTCTCCCCTCCTGACCTGAATCGCCTCGAGGTTTTGGTTTTGCCACGCTCTCTGCCAACAACAGGGTATACGGATACGGAGCGGGAAAGTGTCAATCTTCATACCCTCCATCCGGTGACCTCCATCCGTGGCCTCCATCCGTGACCACCCCCGGCTCAGGTACCTAGCCCGCCCATGGCGGATCCTGCCTCCCAAGGCGGCAATGTTTAACCTGCGCCGTCCATATCTTCCTGCTTCCCCGGCCGAATTCCCTGCCAGCGCCAACCAACCATGTTGACCTGTTCGGCTCGGGTGGCAGGTTAACATTCCGAAGCCATGGCTCGGTACCTGTTGTGGACACACTGACGGCGTCCGTTCTACTCTAGAATGCTTTCTTGCATTGTCGCCTTGCTCGCCGAGTTTCAACCCATGCTGACCTGTCGACACACCTTGACCGCTCATCCACTTTCTAATTACAGAGATCCATTCTTTCCGATTTTCTCCAAAGGTTGCAATTTAGCATTGTAACAATGAACCGGGTTTACATATCATGACCGACATATGTACCCGGACCTGCCATGCATCTCATGTCAGCTCATCGACGCAGCTATCCTTGGGATCTTCCTCAAATCCGATTCCCTGAAATCGATAAAGGTTTTTGGCGGACTTGCGTCTCCGCTATGGTGAAACTGGATCCAGCAATGGCTGCGTGCTAGACAACTCACGACCCATTCAGCCGCACATTCCAGCATCCACCATTGATGAGTCGTCATGCTACCTGTCGCGTGCCTCGACGGCCCGGTGTGGGACATTTGATTTCCCCCTCGTCTTGAGATGCTTCTAGTTTATGAACGGTGTCAGGATCCTCCTTCCTCTCATGTACGCCACGCTGCTATATGTGTTTATATATGGGATGCTGCTTATGATGTCACTTTGATATAGCCTGACGACCCCTGGAGCCTGAAAAAGGAACTTCATAGTCGATGATTGTTTCCTTGGGTACCTCGGTGGACTAGTTATTAACATATTGGCGACTTGCGCATTGGAATGACGAGTCACTCTTCACAGCGGCAAATATTCCTCTTTCGGACGACCTTATAACCTTTAGTAATACCCGTAGATATGACATGCAAATATTCATGATATGATGCGTACACGTGAGCAGATCCCGCGGGGGTTAAAGTTAACCCCAATGCGGACTGAGTCGAAGAACCCTCAATTGCGGTTTTTGTGTAGTATTCATCTTGTTGCTATGCAGGATGGATCTATGCAAATCCAAGCTCGACTATAGTAATTTTCTCTCCCATAGCCCAAGATGTCGTGCTTCAACCGGCAACGTGGTACAGGAGGGTACGCTGCCATCTGTCAGTGGTCTGCGAATAGCACGCAGTGTATGATTCCGATTAGGCAAGTGTACCTTGGGTTCAGTCCAAGATGCAACATTCCAAAGTAACCCATTGAAGACTTCTGCACGAAGTCACGAGACTTGGATATGTGGTTCCGGAAGTGCTGATGGAAGCAATGCAGTGACTACATCAATTGCCCTTCGGAGCAGTTGGATGCATTGGTTTCGTCATTGGCAAGGAGTCATTCTCAACCCGTCTTCGAGTAATAATTTGCCAATCGTAGCAGGTCCGCGAAACACCCGACATCAGGCCATGATGCTCAAGCCCCCGCGGGTTCGGCTTCCAAGCCACAGGCTTGCCCCTCACTTGAGGTGGCTTGATTGACACCGAAGTCCTTCCATTAACTTCGAGGGGTGGCATAGGCGCGACATGTTTGGAGGGGTTGCCAAGATTAACACGCACCAAGTGTGAAAATGGAGCCTTGTCTCACCAAAAACTGAGAAGCAGACACCCAAAAGCGGGGAAATTCCCACCGTTAACCAGCCAAATCAGGAAGTTTCCGCTTGCGCCTCACCAAAGGTCCCCGCGTTTGTCGCCTGGACACGTTTGGCAGCAGCTCCCAAGTGATACCCATTGGCCGGTAGTGAGCAGACGGCCACTGTAAATCGACCCTCACAATGATCTCCCCAGTCTCACCGTCTTTCATTCTTCGAAGACTGCCTTCGCTCCGAATCGCAGCCTTCAAGCCGTCCATTCCCACTCGCCGCCGACTGCCACACTTTTCCAAATCTTTCCGACGAGGTCATCAGAGATTTTCCACCTCGGCCATCATGAATTCCCACGAGCTGGTCCACTACCTTGCCGACCAACCCCCCTCAGTTGTCCGGCTCGAGATTGAGAAGCATTTCGAGGCTCTTACCGACAAGCAGAAGCGCTATGCCCACTTCATCAGCAAGTATGTCTAGCTACCCTTTCTGGCCGAGAGCTTCACCATCCTCCAAGCTCCCCGCCCCATAACTTACGCTTTCTCGCGTCTTGAAGCTAACCATTGGTTCTTAGGGCCGCTTTTGCTGGCACCAGAATTGTCTTGCGACAAATCTCTCCCGAGTCCGAGCCTATCTATGACTTGATTCTGGCCCTTCACAAGTCTGCCGGTGGTGACTGGAACTCTTTAGCCAAGAAGGCTGGCATTGAAGAGGATGAGGTCACCCGGTTCCTTGAGTACGCCGTTATGTTCCTTGGCAACAATGGAAACTACAAGAGCTTTGGCGATGCCAAATTCATCCCCCGATGCAGCGAGAAGAGTGTGGCGGCCCTTTCTGCTACCTCACCCGAGGCCACCAAGTTCTACGAGGCCACCAAGGGTGCCATCTTTGGTGCTGCCAACCCCGCCATTATGCACCTGGGCTACCCCGATGATGGCCACATGACCACCTACTACCCTGATTCCTCGGATATCACGAAACCCGAGATCAAAGCTGTCTCGGACTGGATGGAGTCCAAGGGTCTGCTCCCTGAGAACAACCGTCTCCAAAAGCTTAGCGATGGCAACTTTGAGATTCTGATCGCTTCTGCCGTCTCTAGTGTTCCTGCCGAAGGCGGTGATATTGGCAAAGACACTCAATTCACTGTTGAAGATGGTCTCCTTAAGGGTAAGACAATCAAACTTACTTACGGAGACTACGGCGCTGAGATGAAGGACATCACCGCCTATATCAAGAAGGCTGGCGAGAATGCCGACAACGAGACTCAAAAGAACATGCACGCCGCTTACAGCAAGTCCTTTGAGACTGGATCTCTGGAGGCATTCAAGGACAGCCAGCGATACTGGATCAAGGACAAGGGCCCTATGGTTGAGTCCAACATTGGTTTCATTGAGACATACCGAGACCCCGCCGGAATCCGTGGTGAATGGGAAGGCTTTGCCTCCAGTGAGTTATACCAGTGCGTTTTTCCGACAATGTGACAAGAGCTAACAATATCTATAGTGGTCAACCGTACGATGCTTCCGTTTTTGCGTAAAGACTGAATGAAGCTAACCTCTGCCAGTGGAACGAACTCGTGCTTTCGGTGAGCTCGTCGAGAAGGCTCCTACTCTCATCCCCCTCCTGCCCTGGGGTAAGGAGTTTGAGAAGGACAAGTTCTTGTCTCCCGACTTTACCTCCTTGGAAGTCCTCACTTTCGCTGGTCAGTAACTAGTGTGAACTTGATGGAACAAGAATTAACATTGTGCGCAAGGATCTGGCATTCCTGCTGGAATCAACATGTGAGTAAACTGGCACAATATTACCGAGTTCTCGGAAGCTAACTGAGATATAGCCCCAACTATGATGATATTCGACAGACCGAAGGCTTCAAGAATGTGTCTCTTGGCAATGTCCTGAGCGCTAAGGCTCCTAATGAGAAGATTCCCTTCATTCGCGACGAGGATCTGGAAGTCTACAAGAAGCAGCGAGATGCCTCTTTCGAAGTCCAAGTTGGTCTTCACGAGCTTACCGGTATTTCATATACTCCTGAACTTACGAAGCCACATCTTTTGCTCACTTTGTGTTAGGTCACGGCTGTGGTAAGTTGTTGCAGGAGACATCTCCTGGAACCTTCAACTTCGACAAGGCAAACCCTCCCGTCAGCCCTGTCGACAACAAGCCTATCTCCACTTGGTACAAGCCTGGCCAGACCTGGGGCTCTGTTTTCGGTAGCATTGCTGCCTCGTATGAGGAGTGCCGAGCTGAGCTTGTCGCTATGCACCTGAGCTGCGAGTTCCCCGTGCTGAAGATTTTCGGCTTTGGAGACGGAACTACTGACATTGATGGTGAGGCTGGTGATGTTCTCTACGCCTCATACCTCTCTATGGCTCGTGCTGGTCTCGCTTCCCTTGAGATGTGGGATCCCAAGAGTCAGAAATGGGGCCAGGCTCACAGCCAGGCACGATTCTCAATTCTGAAGTGCTTCCTCGAAGCCGAAGATGACTTCTGCAAGCTCGACTACACCAAGGAGGACCTTTCGGATCTTACCATTAAGCTAGATCGATCTAAGATTCTCACTGCAGGCCGCGATGGTATGTAATCTTCCTGATTTTTTTCTTTCAGAATCAAGACACTGATCAACAATCCAGCTGTTTCCAAGTACCTGCAGAAGCTACACATCTACAAGTCTACTGCCGATGTCAAGACTGGTACTGACTTCTATATCCACATGACTACTGTTGGCCTCGACTTCTGGGGCACCAAGGTTCGCGATATTGTCCTTGCCAACAAGCAGCCCCGAAAGGTATTCGTCCAGGCCAACACTACTTTGGACGAGGCCACGGGCAAGGTGTCTATTAAGCACTACGAGCCGTCACTTGCTGGCATGGTTGAGAGTTGGGCGGATAGGAACCTGTAAATAATAGCATGACATAACCGGGAATCATTTAGCGCTCATAATCATGGAAGAGGGCTAGGTATTGTAGAATAGAAGAAAACAAGGCATGCCGCCATGAAGGCCATTGCACTCGGACAAAACTCCCATCATAAATTGGATAGATGATCCGTATGTCCGAGACACGCACTTTTGAATCTTCTAAGTCCAGCCCTAATGCCCAGCCTTGCCCGGTACCGAAGTCCCACTTAGAACTCGCTTGTACCGTCGCTTTTTAATTCACATTGTGACCAAGAAAACAGATATGGGTGCTCCGAATGGTTGTTTATCATAAAAAGCCTCTCACCGGAAGCCTGGTAGATTTTGTATGCTCGTTTGTTTTTTTGACTGTAAAACCTGATTACAGACGCCAAAATGTGACCGATGCCGTCGACTTCCAAATGCAATTGGCCAAACCAGCCCATTTCGGAGACCCTTCCCGTTCTACAACCCGTCTTTGCGACCCCAGTATTTCCTCAGTCCCGATACAAGATTGAACATGTTTACCACGCCATCTCGTGGGGCTTGTCACCCTTTCGCAAGCTGAAGGAGCTGGCGAGGTAGCTAGCCAGCAGGTCCACCTTCTTGATGCTGGCGATCAGGGCCTTGTCGACGGCCTTCTGGTCGGCAGCACGGCTGCTGTTGATCTCCTTCTTCTGTGGGGCCATAGTCAGTAACCAAAATCCATGCGCACAAATAATTCCAATGTTTCAGAAAAAAATCATACCTGGGGCTTCTCTCCCTGCTTGAAGAAGGCCTCCTCGCCAGCCTTCTCCTTGGCCTTCTCGGCGGTGAAGTACTTGGGTTGCGAGATCTCCTCGACCTTCTTCTCATCGAGGCCAGAGACGTCGACCTTGTAGGAAGTGGCGATGACGTATCGGGAGTTGACTCGTCGGAGGGGAACACCGTTGATCTTGAAGGGGCCGGTGACGAGGAGAACACCCTGGTCAAGGGTCTTCAGGAGGATGACACGCTTGCCACGGAAGCGGCCAGCGAGAAGGATGAGGACGGTGCCGGGCTCGAGGGACTTGCGGGGAGTCCAGGATCGGACGGCCTTGCGGACCTGTAGTTTCCAGCAGTCAGTACAAAGACTGTAGCACAAGATTGAATTATATGGCAGTATGTGTGTGCCCCTCCTCATCATGATATCCGAGGAGGCGTGGAATTGTGTGTGCGATTGAATTTTGAGACTCCGACTTCGCGAGCCCAGTTCCAAACTCTGAGTCCCACGACAATGGCATTGCCAATGTGCGGCCACCTCGATTTGTCTCCAATACCAATCCGCGCCTCCCATGGGAATATATGTCAAGTGCGAAGCGAGGCATCCTCAAAAACTCACCTTCTTTTGCTCGACATCATCTTCGGCGCTGTACCACTTCTTGGCCTTCTCCGAGGGAGCGGGAACCTCCCGGGTCGACTTCCCGAATGTCTTGGTCGTAGGCTTCGCCGACATGGTGACACTCTCCTGGCTGATGGTTAGGGTTGGGTGGTAAGGAAAGGAAGACACTTGGTGATGATGCGCCCGAAACGATGGAATTCTTTGTGAACTCGCTTGTGGGAATGAAAATGATCTGAACCCTCTGCGCTAAGCCCACTTAGGTTAGGCGCACCCTGGTTGAACTTGCCTGATGGGGCTTCTCACGTGCTTTTGGCGGGTGCGAAAAATTGTCGATAAGATAGGGCGATAAGATAAGCGACCACAGTCGGAAAGTGCCAGAAACTGCTTGTGTCGTCATGAGAGCTCTCGGTGGTGACTCCCAAGGTATAGATATCATCGTCATTCTCGCCTGCGTTGGGCGTTTTTTGATTCAACTCTTCATTTCTTTCTGCACACACATTCTTTGTTCTTAATTTGTTGATACCATTCGCCAACATGCAAGCGCGCAGACAATTGATCTCGTCGGCGCAGCGTCTTGCTGTCGCACCCACCCGCTCACTCCGACCACTTACAAGAGTGCTAGCGACGCATGCCGCTCGCCCTTCAGCGCTACGATTAACACCGGGCCTTGCTGTCCGTCACTATGCAAATGGACGCCCTCACCCACCTGGGGGAACCCACAAAATGAATATGGGTGGCGAGGAAGAGAAGCCCGCCTTGGAACAGTACGGCATTGACCTCACAGCAAAGGCAAAGGACGGAAAGCTTGACCCCGTTATCGGAAGAGATGCTGAAATTCAGAGGACCATTCAAATTCTTTCCCGGCGCACCAAGAACAACCCTGTTCTTATTGGAAATGCAGGAACGGGAAAGACAGCAATTCTTGAAGGACTAGCGCTCCGTATTGTGCGGGGTGATGTCCCCGAGAGTGTTAAAAATAAGCGAGTCATCAGCCTGGATCTTGGGTCACTCATTGCTGGTGCCAAGTTCCGAGGTGATTTTGAGGAAAGATTGAAAAAGGTCCTCAGTGAAGTCGAAAAGGCTGAGGGTAAGGTCATTCTCTTCATTGATGAATTGCACACACTCCTTGGCCTTGGGAAAGCCGAAGGCTCCATCGATGCCTCAAATCTGCTCAAGCCTGCCCTTGCGCGAGGAGAGCTGCAATGCTGTGGTGCCACCACACTAACCGAGTATCGTCAAATCGAAAAGGATGTTGCTTTGGCACGAAGATTCCAACCAATCATCGTTAGCGAACCCTCAGTCGAGGATACCATCAGCATTCTCCGGGGCATTAAGGACAAATATGAAGTTCACCATGGTGTTCGCATCACAGATGGAGCCCTAGTGGCGTCAGCAACTCTTTCCAATCGCTACATCACCGACCGATTCCTCCCCGACAAGGCCATTGACCTGATGGATGAGGCTGCCAGTCATCTCAAGTTGCAGCACGAGTCCAAACCCGAAGACATTATGCGCCTTGACCATAAGATCATGACCATTCAAATAGAACTGGAAAGTCTTCGAAAAGAAAACGACGTGGCCAGCAAAGAGCGAAGGGAGAAGCTCGAGCAGGATCTGAAGAAGTACTCTGATGAAATCGCTGAGTTGAATGCCCGATGGGAAAAGGAAAGGGCTGAGATCGACTCCGTGAAGAAGGTTCAAGAAGACCTTGACAAGGCTAGGTTTGAGCTCGAGCAAGCCCAGAGAGAAGGCAACTTTGCTCGCGCTTCCGAACTCAGATTTGGCGTCATCCCAACTTTGGAGCAGAAGCTGCCAAGGGAGGGCGAGGTCCAAGAACCAAAGGATGATGTCTTGATTCACGATTCCGTCACCGCGGATGACATTGCCAATGTCGTGTCTCGAATCACTGGCATTCCTGTAACCAAGTTGACATCCGGACACATCGAAAAGCTGGTTCACATGGAGGATAGCTTGCGTGAGGCCGTGAAAGGCCAGGATGAGGCCATCAAGGCCGTTTCAAACGCAGTCCGTCTCCAACGAGCTGGCTTAAGCGGTGAAAACAAACCGCTGGCCTCTTTCTTCTTCCTTGGACCTACTGGTGTTGGAAAGACAGAACTTTGCAAGAAACTTGCGGCCTTCCTCTTCTCGACCGAGTCTGCCGTTGTACGTTTCGACATGTCCGAGTTCCAAGAAAAGCACACCATCTCCCGTCTTATTGGAGCACCCTCTGGCTACGTCGGCTACGATGACGCAGGCCAGTTGACTGAAGCTGTCCGCCGCAAGCCTTATGCTGTCCTTCTCTTTGATGAATTTGAGAAAGCTCATCGAGATATTTCGGCGCTACTACTGCAGGTTCTTGACGAGGGCTACCTCACCGATGCCCAGGGCCACAAGGTTGATTTCAAGAATACCATCATAGTTCTGACATCCAACCTAGGTGCCGATATTCTCGTTGGGCAGAATCATCTACACCCTTACAAGGAGACTGAGGATGGTGAAATTGATCCTTCGATTCGCAAGGCTGTCATGGATGTCGTTGCTTCTGCATACCCACCAGAGTTCCTTAACCGTATCGACTCCTTCATCGTTTTCAAGCGTCTAGCTCTCAGTGCTATCAGAGACATAGTTGACATTCGCCTCAAGGAACTGCAGCAGCGCCTCGATGACCGTCGCATCGTCCTTTCAGTCCCCAATGACGTCAAGGACTGGCTCGCTGAACGCGGATATGACCCCAAGTTTGGAGCTCGTCCGCTCAACCGTCTCATTACCAACGAGATTAGCAATGGCCTTGCAGACCGCATCATCAGGGGCGAGCTGAAGATGGGCGACGCTGCCGAAGTCAAGATTCGCAGCGACAATGAGGGCCTTGAGATTACAACCGTGCCCAAGTCGACATGAGAATCAGACACAGTGTAGTATAGTAGTAGGTGTTGCGATTAATGAGCTGACGTGTACCATATAGGAATATTCCAAAACAAAAATTTGATACTCTCCAAACTAGCGTTAGAAGAATATGTAGTTGATACCACAATAGAATAGGCAATTTATTTCCACTCAATCTTACGGAGTTGCAATCAGTTTCTCACCGTTGTCGTGAATTGCTGCGCACACATGTCTCAGGTAGAATGACAAACCAGATCGCACTGAGACATTGACATCCCATTGGCCAATTCCGGCCCGAAGGTACGTTGAATTACAGGGATACGATAAGCCACGATAACAACGTTGTTGGTCCGAATTGTGCAATATCGCCAATACGATGCACCTTTCATAATAATCTCACTCATTTAATCGTATACTCTCCAGCCTCCCCAAATAATGTAAATGCCTGCGGATCACTCAAGGGCATACGACCCCTGCCCCATCTCACCCCGCCCGTCGCCTCGCAACCCAATCTGATCAATCTGGTGCCGAGAAACAATGACAAGGGTTGGTCGAAAGAGAGAAGTGAAAAAAAATTTCGGATAAGGGGGGCGGAACCTTGTCACATTGTTGCCATGCCATTCGAGGGAGCAGGAACCTGGTGAGCACGTTGTGGTGTTGGTGGTCATGGCACAATGGCAAGATTTCAACAAAAAAAGTTTCAAAGACAAGTAGTGCAGTACTAGGAGGGAATCGCATCATATCTGAGAGGACGAGAGAGAAAGATGATTGAAAAAAATTAACAAAAAACCAAGAGAGCACCACATTGGTGAAAATGCATTCTTTTCAAAGAAAACGAACACCCGACTGTACAAATATCCCGGATTTCCCCAAAAGACGCCTCCACCAATCGCCCGACTTTTCCTCCAGCAGAAAAGAAAGCCCGCAGGCGGTCCTCGTACTATTGACAGAGGGCGAACGAACGAGCATTTTGACCAGGGCTCACAAAGCACCATTTTGGGGGAGAAGCGGAGAGCTGTAAAAGAGACGTAATATTGGTTCAAGGATTAATTTCGATTGGTTGACCGATAAACTTTGCAAATTACAACCGAAACCTCGAGTCGTGTAGAGCCATGAGAACGTGATGTGGCAAAGAGCAGGAGGGACCAGGCGGGTTTGTGCAGAGGCCTCTATATAATCTTCTACTGGTTACCAGTCTTTCGGAGGGTGGCGGCGAGCCACTCCAGACCTTCGTAAAGACCATCACCGGACGTAGCGCAAGTGGACTGGATGTACTGTTGAGAGAATGCGCATTAGCTTCTTGACTTGGACACTGAGACATCTCGCGTTGAGATGGTGAACATTGAAAACATACCCAGGCACGTTGTCGTAGGCTATGGAGGCCGAGCTTGTCTGTGATCTCGGCGGCGTTCATGGCGTTCTGAAATCGGATGTTAGTAAACAGAGTCATGATTGGTCAGGGGAATTGAGCCCAATAGCGACTTGAGCTGCAAGTCGCACGGAGGTGGAGTTGGGACCGGTGACGTACAGGAAGATCCTGCTTGTTGGCGAAAACAAGGAGGATAGCGTCTCGGAGCTCATCCTCGTTGAGCATGCGCTGGAGTTCCTCGCGGGCCTCAGTGATACGGTCACGATCGTTGGAATCGACGACGAAAATGATGCCCTGGGTGTTCTGGAAGTAGTGTCTCCACAGAGGTCGGATCTTGTCCTGACCACCGACATCCCACACGGTGAACTGAATGTTCTTGTACTCGACAGTCTCGACGTTGAAGCCTGTTGAAGAGGCGGCCTGGTTAGATGCAGAACGGCTGGCGCAGGAAAAGGGGCGAACATACCGATAGTAGGGATGGTGGTGACAATCTCACCAAGCTTAAGCTTGTACAGAATGGTGGTCTTACCGGCGGCATCAAGACCAACCATCAGAATTCGCATCTCCTTCTTCCCCCATAGCCGATCGAACAACTTCGAGATACTGAGACCCATGATTGCGGTTTGTGGCCTAGGTACAGATGATTAAAAGGGGTGTACCTGCGGGTGGCACGTGTCAGAGATCAAATGTTTTCGAGGCTGAGGATAAGAGGAAAAAGTAAAGAGAGTGCGTGGGGTAGAATGATACGATGGGCAAGGTTGATGAGGACGAGCGATGGGGGGGAGGCGACTCGAGCAGTCGAAGGGATAAGATGGTTTGGTGGTTGGTGATGATTGTTGGAGAAGGGTGGATTGTTTTATGGCCGAGGTCGCAAAAGGACACATGGATGCTGGACAAGGCAGCGCACATTTTCATCCTAGGACGACTCAGGAGACAAGCGGCCCCCAGACGGGTAGCCAGGCTGCAGCATTTCCAGTCATCTCGTGGCAGAAGCTGCGACCGCCATGTCCCTGTAGTGATACCGAGGTCGCGGGTCGTGTTGTGAAGAGGCCACGGGGAATCATGAAAGACGATGCGGCAAAGCCGATGAAGCCATCGCCGTCATCGCGGCGGCGCAACAGGATGCTGAAGGGGAGAGCGGGCAGTCGAGCAAAGATAGAGCAACTTACTTGGAATCGCGGGGCGTCCTTTGGTGGTGTGCAGAAGGACGAGGACGGCGTCGTGTGGTTAAACTTGTCGGTGTAGAGGTGGACGTGGACGAAGGACACGCTCAACTTGCGGGAGGCGGAGGGGTGAGAAATGGAGACTGGGACCTTTGGGGCCTTGGGGCTGGGCTGCTGAATCTTGGAGCCTGGCGTCCTTTTTGGGGGGGCGGCCCTTTTTTTTTTTTTTGGTATTGAGGTACGTCCCTCTCACTGGCTCAAGCGCATGGAAGGCTCTCAAAGGGGGGCCAATAAATTGTCTAGGTGGTGGCAGGGCAGGTCAAGTTGTCATCATCGCTGCAGCAGTAGCCCAGTCGCCCAGTAGCAGCCGCGGTGCACGCCCGTCCGTTTTTTTTCTTCCCGTTCAGGGGCCTTGCAGCTAATTACAGACAACGCTGGGGGGGGCCACAAACGAGGGAACTGCTGGAGCCGCTGGAACCACCGCTAACGCACAGGTCAAGCACAACACAGCACGCATCACCGAGACTCTGTAGCAGCCGATCCAGCCACATCGAATCGAATCGAGGGAGAGGGCTTCAGAGGCTGTAGTGTAGTGTTACTCCCGTAGCCGTAGCAGATCTCCCGACACATGGCAAACCCAGGTAGCCTTCAACAATAGCGACGGGATCCTCCCTTGTAGCTTTGTGCCCGTAGCCCAGTGCTAAATCCATTCAGGGCCGTGAGAACTCAATGACCAGCCACCTACACCACGCTCACTCGCCGATCCACATTCACCTCTTCTCCTATCCGCGCAATCGTGGGTCGCCCTGGTATCATTCCCGTGCCTGAGGTACCTACAGATGTTGCCAAGTAACACCTTTCATCTCCCTATCTGTGGTGCTAGAGTGGCCACGGGTCCCTTATCCGCTTTGGGATGCCGCTGAAAATTCTTGGAAGGCTCAGCCACACCCACACTCACATCCATCCATCTGTCTGAGAGCGCCACCCCCCACCCCACTGTCGACTCCCTGGGTGTGCTCCCTACAGGGACTCCCTCAGGGCCTCTCTCAGGGACCCCTTTAAGGTGGTATGGTAGGTTAACGGCTAAACAGCGGCGGAGACTGCCCACTCTAGCCAGTCCGATGCGGATAGGTGTCAATTCGTCGCAATCCGGTCGATCTAAGCTCCCAAGGGCTCCAAGACGACGACATCGATAACGAGGCATCACAGCATTTGCGGCAAAGCCATTTCTGCCCTTCGCTCTCCCTGTATCCGCCCGCCCGCCGCTCATTAGACTCCCCAATCAACACACACCATGCATTTCCTCAATGCTGCGAGGGCCCTCCTCGCCGCGGCCGTCTTCCAGGCCGTCGCCGCCCACAACATCGTTCTGCCCGCCCACGGCCGCGAGTGCTTCCACGAGGAGCTCCACAAGGATGACACCATGACCGTGACCTTCCAGGTTGGAGACCGTGAATTCGGAAGCGCAGGCAATCTCGATATTGATTTCTGGGTACGTGGCCGTTAGAGTCCAGGGCTAGATGTTACTGGTGACTCCTCCAGATAGTAGCGTGGTTGGAGCTCAAGGCAACAGCATAAAGTAAAATGACTGTTTTGCTAATTATATCGATGCGAACAGATCTCCAATCCTGCCGGCCAGTACGAGGCTGATGAGAAGTCCGTCTCCAACGGCGACTACTCCTTCACTGCCAAGCACGACGGCAAATACACTTACTGCTTTGGAAACGAGAACTGGGGTGCCAACACCAAGGAGGTCTCCTTCAACGTCCACGGCATTGTCTACGTTAGCGAGTCTGATGTTCCTGCCGATCCCCTTGACAAAGAAGGTATGTTAACTTTCTTTCTCTCCAATTCCTCTTGTCCCAAAACTTATGTCGTCCATAGTCCGCCGTCTCTCCGATCTCCTTGCCCAAGTCAAAGACGAGCAGCAGTACATCATTGTCCGCGAGCGCACCCACCGTAATACCGCCGAGAGCACCAACAACCGAGTGAAGTGGTGGAACATGTTTGTTATCGGCATCGTTATTGGCGAGTCTCTCTTCCAGGTCTGGTGGTTGCGCCGCTTCTTTGAGGTCAAGCGTGTGGTATAATGGATGATGCCAGGCATACTGTGTAGCCTTGATCAGATTACGAGAGTGAAGACGAGGCTTAGGAACTGTATAAGCATAAACCCCCCATCAATCCGGCTACAGGAAAGCTAATTGGTGCTTGTTTCCTTGATACTTGCTGGCGCAAAACTGGAGGAGCCTTGTGACTTTGGGTGGGATGCTATATGAAAAACAATCAGGGATCTAGGTTAAGGTGGTAATTGGAGCGCGTGTATAAAACACTTTGTTACGTATGACTTTCAAAAAAAAGAACATGTAATTGCTCACTCGCTTAGCCCGATACGCGCGCATACGACATCACTTAACATTACTATCAACAAGCTCAATGTGCAACTTTGTGTATTGCTTAATTAACGCCATACAGGCCTTTCGTACATGAGTCATATCATATCACTATCGTGCAGCGGCGCTTCGTCGCCGGAAATGACACAACATGAAACCATCTAGTCATGAATACGACCCAACATGCTAAAAACAGGACCGTTAACGCCAAACCCATCTTCCAGTTCTAGAACAACATTACAACAAGGACAGATTTCTATAATGATTAACACCAGGCCCCTCAGGCAGAAGGGTCTGAGGCGGGAGCCTGTTCCTGGGTTTCACCCTCTTGGGGCACTTCGACGGGTAACTCAACGTCCTTGACAGGGTGCAACAGCATGGGTGGAAGGCACATGCGGCCCTCGCCACCGCGCATGTTGTTAACGCCTGCGCCGTTCTTGCTAAGATCTTCGGTGGTCTCAAACTCATGGCCACCATCGTTGTTGACCTTGAGACCCAACCAGCGGCGGTATAGGTTAGGTGCGAAGCCCGAGTTGTAGAACCACGACAGCCCGTGCATGTTGTGCTCACGGTTGCCAAAGATACTGGTGCGTGAGCCGCCGCTAGCGCCATCACGGCCATTGTTGAAGATTTGCGCCATGTAATCGACGGGCCAAGCACGGTCGACGTAGACGGGGTGTGGTGCAAAAACAGCCTTGTAGCCATGTTGAAGCGCCACAGTGGCGGGCCACATCTCAGGGAAGGCGAATTGCTTCTTCAGGGCTGTCATCTTGTGCATAGTCAGCAGCAAGCGGCGTGACATGCGCGACGTCGTGATGATGTTAGCGCGGCGTGGCGGAAGGCCTTCGCTTCGGTTGAAGCCGGTAATGTCATCCTTGAGACCCCAGGTGGTGCCATCAGGATCGAACATTGGGTTGAGTGAGATGTAGTCAGCTTCTTCGCCGACGCCCCATTGATAGTGATCCTTCTCGTAGGCAATGGGAGGGACAGGATCGTTGCCTGGCTCAAACCAGTCATCATCATCTTGTGGACGGACGGGACCCCAGATAGCCTTGTTTGTTTTGCCCTTCTTTTTCTCAGGCGTCTTGCCGTCCAAGCCAGGCATGTTCTTCCAGACATCATCGGCCCCTACGACACCCATCTCGCTCTGCACTCGGCACATTTGCGAGAAGTCGTCCCAGCTACCGTGAACGCTGGGGAAGTAGAAGCGAGCGTTGCGGTCCCACAAGCCCTTGCGAGGTTGTTCTTTGGACCAATTCTCAATCTTGGAAAAAAGATCATAATAATGACCAGTGTAGCGGACATCCATCTCCCACTGCCAAAAGTAGTCGTATTCGGGGTGCATGTAGGCAAAGTACTGCATCGCCATGGACAAACCACGGTAAACGCCGTGAACAGGGAGTTCGGGACCACGGCTGAAGAGGTCGTAAATGCCCTGGTAGAGCGATAGCATCTGAGTCTCGGTCCAGAGAGTGACGATGCCACGGAACTCTTCAGGAATGACTTGCTCGATGCGCTCGCGGTAAACCTGCTCATCAGCCCAGATGGGATGGTCGGCATCATTCTTGACCTGCACTAACAAGTGTAGATCATATCGACCACCAGATGCCATGGCTAATTCTGTAATCATAGAACGCATGTTGGCAATATCATCCTCTCGCCAGGTGTACTCATCCCAGCATCGTACAACCACTGCAGTCCTTGACTTCTTCTTGGCAGATACACTAGTTTCCTCTACTTCCTCCTTAGGAGTGGAAGTGCTATTCGATTTAACCTCAACAGAAGTAGTCTTGGTTGATTTTTCGGCACGCTTCTCGACTTTGGTGGTTTTTGAAGACTGGCCAGATTCTTGGATGTAAAAACCGTGGGGAGTTTGCGTCTTGGGCTTTACTTCCTTGAATCGATCCGCGTTTGCCTTGAAGCAACGGCGCTGGACATCAGCCCAATCCACCTGGCGGTAATCGACTCGGGGAGTCTTTTCCCAGACAGCCTCGGATCCATTCTTCTCGTTATGTTCGCCAACGCTGAGCCCACCGTTTCTTGAAGAGTAGCCAAATCCGTAGGGACCATAACGACCATAGCGGTCGAAACATATATCCTCGGGCAGCTTCAAAACTTCATAAGAACCAATGATGTGCTCAGGGAAGCCCTTCGGGCGACCATTGTAGTACTGGAGCTCTGGGATGCGAATGGTGCCAGAAGCATCAAGGAAACATTCCTGAATGTCCGCCTCCTCGTTTCTCGTAGCGTATCCATTCCAACCACTGCTACCAGAGACATCTCGCTTAGAAGCATTTGATCCATCTTCCGTTCTAGCGTTGACAGTTGTTTTGACTTCTTGCATCTCCTTTTTGGCTTCCTCTACAATTTCTTCCTGCAGTTTTTCGGACAACTCCTCCTTCATATCCCCTTCCTTGACGTACTTGAGTAATGAAGGTTCATCCTTGAGGATGTGAGGATATTCGGGTGTGTTTTCTTCAACTGAGACTAGAGTTTTGATGCCACCATAATACCTCTCCAAGAATGGGAACTTCTCCCACAGAGGAGGAGGTGGTGGCCGACTCTCAACCTTGCCGTTGGCGACCTTCCAATTCTCGATCCGACTGGCCCGGACCAGAGTGAAGATCATGATGACAAGGAAGCCTATTACGGAGCAGAGGAGATATCTTGTCACTTTTGTGGGTAGTCGGTAAGGATAGACGCCGGCGACTCGTTTGGGGGGCACGACCTTGGCCTTTTTCTTGGGCAGTAACAGGCCGCTTGAAGCGGAGCCTGAGCCACTCCTTGAGGTGCCTCGGGAAGAGGTCGCCACTGAGGATGGCTCGTTCTCATCCTCAGAGTACCATTCATCGTCTGAGTAGCGTTCTTTGCTTCGGAACTCGAGTTTTCGGTATAGTGGGAGCCGTGGCTCGCGGGGCCGTAGGTATCTGAGTAAACCCATGGCGAGCTTGATTCTGATGGCTGGAATGACGAGCAAGTTAGACCCGAGACTGCCGGAGCTTTCAGTGCTGGCGAACCCCTTACCACAATACAATTCTTGTAATGCCCGCTCAGGGCGGATGTCTTAAATGGGTGCCTTTCCTCGGGCCAGCCCGGATGCAGTCGCTGGGATTTCTATTCACGAGGAGTGATTAGGTGCCAAGGGGATGAAGTAGAGAAGCAGGCTGGTGCAAAGAATCACAAGTATGTCCTGCAGAAAATGAACAGACTGATGGAATGGGACCTGCAAGTAATTACGCGGCGTTCTCAATCCCTGATCTCCGAGAAACCCTGATCAATTGCGCTACCGGACAATCACCATTCGCCGATTTGTTTTGGTTAGCGGAACCTGACTGGTTGCGGGGCAACATGTTGGGCGAACTAGCGGCACCTGTGCATATCTGCTTATCCTCACATGCTATATTTATGCTGTATCCACACAGCCAATCACAAGCTAAAGGGGATATGAATAACCTGGATAATTCCCATACATGCTTCCGCATTATCTTCATAAATACACCTTGCCATTCCATCTGATTACGCCTTGATATGGGTTTGCTGGTTACCGGCATCCTGGTTTGCACAGCAAGCCTCCTTTTGTAATGCAAAAATATTTCATTACAATGTAAAATAGAAACAATAAGACTATTCAATCCGCGCTCTCCATTGGGTGATTGGGTGAACCGAAGAAACAAGAATGTGATAGCATTCGATCTTCATCTTGGTTAAACGTTGATTGAGTCGTGTGCGATGGCCGAAGAGAGAGGCTTATTTACGAGGTTGAGTTTGCGCTTATATTTTAAACAAATAAAAATATTTCATTTCATTTCGGGTTGATTTTAAGAAATTTCTTTTATATTTATGTTCAGTGGACGCTCCAAAGATCCCTCTTGGGACTTTTATTCTCCAAGTGTGGATGCTGGGTATCAAGCTCCCTAATGTAGGCAACGTAGGATGATAATTTGCTATTTACTCATCCTCTCTCGCTATATTAGTCTTTTTTCCTCGCAAGAATCTTCCCCTGACAAGCCGGCGGATATCCACGGGAGGGTGAGTTTTATGCTGAATCACACTTCCTTGCAACCCAAACCCACGCCTTTCCTCACCAGTATGCCCTACAGAGTAGCCAAAGCCGACTTTGGGGCCGCTCCCATGATTCGCACTGCATGATTGCACTTCATCCAAGGTGCGTGATCTGGTCGCTTCCACAATTGATGAAAACTTCATATCACGCATGATGCCCTCTTCTCGCACCGCTTCCAAAGCAAAGAGAACACCGAGAGATGCAACCAAGATAGCCAGTACATAAACGACACAAAGCTGAGTTTTATTGTAAATAAATATACCGCTAGGTCGCTGACGAGTGCATGGATAATTTGTTTCTGGGCCACCGCGAACATCACCAGTTGGCTTCCCGGTCTTTGCCCATGAAACCACCAAAAACCTTGGCTCTGATAAAAGCGATATTATCATGTCTTCGTATAGCTTCATGAGGTTTTCAACAAAATCTGCGACGGGCGAAAAATGTTTTCCTTCAATCAAATTCGGGGATAGAATCAGGTCCGTGTCATGAAAGCCAGTATACGAAATCATACCATTGAGGTATTTCCTAAATGGCTTTCCGAAGGAGTGATAGGCAGCAGTCCGGCGATAGTTCCGGATATCTGTTGGAAACACATAATTGCTTTCTGGGGTCGCTGTAGTGTTGTCCACTGTGATGTTTTCCAGGTTCTGCTGGCCAGAAACGAATGTGGTATTGATGATTTTCTTAACGGATTGACGACCATCAACATGATAACTTTGCACCCCATTGGTGTAATTGAACTGAACGGTATAGTTTATTTCGTAATGTTCACACCCAACTATGTGCGGGATAAATGTTTCATTCCAGCCTTCAACTGTATTATCGGAGGGAAGCTCGGCGGATGAGCTGTTGATATTTGCGTATCCGATCCAAATAATTGGTTCGGTTCTAAAGGCGCCGGCATTTTTTGGATATGGTGGTTCCTGTAGTGGCATACCCCCAGGCTCGACCTGTGCGAATTGAGTGGTATAATCACCTCTGTCAGTAACAGCATAATATAGAAATTCGCCCACGGGTAAAATGCGCTCAATCCCAAATGGCGCTTTGGAATGACCAAGTTGTTTTACTTTGGACCCTCTGCCAGATGCTAGTTTCTCGCATTTGTACCCGGGTGCAAGAAAGCTTACTACATAGGAGCAGTTCTAACTGTCAGTGCAAATTTCCCTTCCTGCGTTCTCCCTCACAGCAGCCTGTCGGAGATTGACCGTCCTGGTCGCTAACGCGTCCCACTGTATACTGGAATCAGTCCAGTAATCAAATGCAGTGTCATTGGTGTCTAAGGACACTTCGTTTGGAGCCCAGACTGTGGAGTTCCAGACAGAGACAGAAATTTCATACAGATCGTTGATCTTCATCGGATCACGCCAATAAATAGTTTCTTCATTCTCAAAATTTATCGTTCGGACTGATGGACAAACTGTAGTTTCCTTTTTCGTCCAAGGGGCCACAGATAGAGTCTGGGAACACAGAATAACGATGAGTGGGGTCGCCCAAACATATAATGCCATCAACGTTGCAATCTTTGCATGTTTAATTGCTTTCCAGTCTAAAAGAGCAGAGACGTCCTCAACAGCAGTGAAAAGGGAATCAACAGTACCGACGCGGAGCGTTTTGTGCCGGACTATCATCCAAGCCCTTTGTCGGTAGGCCGTGACAACGGCGGTGCTTAAGCTTGCTTTGGCAAAGAAGGCAAGAACAGTTCCGTATCGGAGCATGAGAGACTGGTTTTGAACTTCCGTCATGTGCAGAGAATTATAGAATATATGGTGGCCGATCGCAAAGAGAGTACCGGAAACAAGGCAACAGTACATACTCCATTCTCGGGTTCGGTAGCTGATCAACAGGTTGTTCAACCACGATCGCGCTCGTAGGTCCCAAACGGGGGAACCAGATGAATCGTCGAGGACATGGACTTCTTCAGGCTTTCTTGTTCCGTCGGATACAAGGGGGGTTGTCTGGCTTTCGGGTGAGGCTTGGTCTCTGGCCTCTTCTGGGGCAGTCGTCGGCTCGTGGCCCAGGGACGCCCGGGTTCTATTACTGTCCATCGACGGTAGGGTGGGACTGTTCATCTTACGCGGGAGGGACAGTGGTTTTTTTCACAGACATATGTTCACAAGTAGAAAGTAGAGAACTAAAGGACACATCAATCCTCTTCTGGTTGTGTATTTGCACATTACACCAAGGTCTTGGCAATTCCCCCCTCACACAGTTGCCATTGGGGGCCAAAGACATGCTCAGCCTGGTTGAGGCTCTTCTGCATAATTTTCCTTTGTTTGCGGTAACACTAACCAGTAATTGCAGACTTCTTATATGGAGAATCCAATCAACTTATAGATTGTGAGCCATAGCTGAATACTGAGACAGAGGGTGGCGTTGGCATCTACCCAATTACCGACCAACTATATCGCCACTGCATTGCAGATCTTAATGCCAGGCTATCAATTGGTGTATGTGTCTGCAGTCAGCATGCACGAGTGTGCTATCACGAGCATGTGTGTCCTGCCAAGTTTCGGTCCAAGGGCGATACCTCAATTGGGTCAACAAATTGGAGGCGTTTGGCGGGAGATGACCGCATTCCGGATCATCGCCAGGTCTGAACCTGAATTTTGTGTAAATCTAGTAGGGGCGGTTCACTGTCCAAGTGATCAGCCCGGCTGTGTGGTGGCTGTCAGAACTTGACCTTAAACAGAGCCCTTGACTAGCACAAGGTAAGTTCCGGATCATTTCCCATGTTGGCGTACAGCAGATAACCTTTGGGGAGATGGCTTCCTGCAGATGAGGGATCGACAAGCCATCTTACATAGAGAGGGTAAGCGAACCCATCCACACCATGGCCTGGTCGTATGTTATTTCAACGCCATGGACTTAAAAAAAGGAAAGAAAAAAAAAAGCAGACATGAAAAAGAATTTGGCCCAATCCCCACCTAGCACCACGTAGCCAACGACTGAGTCTTCGTGCTCTCGTGACATTGCAGTTGTCAAATCCTTCCTGCGTCGACGGGCCAGCGCCAGCAGTGCATCTGCATTCCGCGTCACCTTTTCCGTGGCCACTCGCTTCGACTATGGCTGCCACGTCGGGCTCTGATTGGCGTCGCCCCTCCACTAGCGCAAGCGTCGTCGTCGTGCAAGCTCCCATCACTCCAACGTCATGGCTCAACACCAATCACACCTGCCGCCGGTCAGGTCATGCGCCGCCAAACTCGCCGCGGGAAGTGCACCGTACAGGCACGCAGTCGTTCTCGGTGTGTCCAAACGCACAGCACATGGCAGGGAATAAGACAACACCGACGGTCCTCGACCGGCCTGGGCACCTGCTAGCCCAATGGTAGTCGTGTTTTCCCGAGAAATCTAGGGCTCGACCTACGGGAGCCTATCGGGCTGATTCTGCGGTGAAGCCTATTCTCGGTCTCGGATGTCGGCCTCTTAATTCGAGTCAGCCCTCTGCTCCCGTCAGATGACGATCCCCTCTTCTTTACCTCGCCATTCATCCATCCATCTCCAAACCTTCAACCCTGCATTCTGACCTCCCTTCTGCAGCTGCGCCTCTTAGGGATTGCACATCAATTGCTCGACAACACCATTCCTTGCTTGACGTCTAGTTTTATAAACGTGCCAAGGTGCTTTGTCGTTTCCAACTTACATGAATGGTCTTGCTGCTTCCCAGCTCCACCTCACCATCAGCACTGCTTCCTCCTCTCATCTCGTTGCCATTGCCTGAGCCTGAGACTCCATAATTTCATATCCAGACGCTATAATGTCCGTTGCGGTCACATCTGCCGAGACAGTTGCTTCTCCTCAACCAGACCTCCAAGCTGAGGGTGAGCTGGAACCGCTTCAGCTCTCGTGCAGTCTACGCCAGCAGCCCATTTCCATCACGCTTGATGGCCCTACAATCGTTCTCTCCACCTTGGCTCTCGTGCTTCTCATTCACTTCCTTGAGTCGTACCACGCCGAGGTGCTCGTGAGCCTTGTTCCCGTAGTCTTGCTCATTCACAATGACTACCAGAACTTCCTCAACCTTGGGCCTGGAGGCACCCCCTCCACATTCCCAGGCTATTTGAAGATAACCTGGCTGCGGATGCTGCGTCTCCGAAACCCCTTTGTGGCCCCGAAAGCTGATGGTTCTTATGTCCCATCCTCGGGTGTTCTCAGCAAGCACAATATTCCCTACCGATCGGGTCCTCGCCCAATCGTTGCAGGTATTGCTCCCCAGCGCCAAACTGATCAGCATGGGTCTCGCCATTGCTACCGGACTCTCCGTCGAGCAATGGCCAAGCTCGGTGACCAATACCCTGGCAAGTTTGGCACTGAGAGATCGTGCTTGGAAAAGCATGGCCTGGCTCTTTTTGCCAAGCACCCATTGCAAACCAACTGCCAGGGAGAAATCTGCCATGTTCACGACTCGGATCACTCCATGCACATGTGCCTGCACCCGGATGACATCCATGAGGTGCTTAGCAAAGGTTGGGGTCAGATGCACCCGCTTGCCTGGAAAGGACGATTTTTCAAGAGTCCTGTGTCCCCCCTCTTCGTCATGGTCTATGCACCTCGAGGTAAGAATCGTGATTAGTTGTGGTAAAGTGAAATCAGCTAACAGTTTTCGGTTTTAATAGATGAGCAAGAGCTCCAGGTTGTTTGTAACATTATCGAAGCAGCAATCTGGTATACTCTGGCCGAGGATGTGGAGATGCGGCCTTCTTTGAAATCCACCTAAACACACCAATATCGATGAGTTGAAAAGGAGGCCGCTGTAGTGTCGCGAAGGGAACCCCCTTCGCATCATAATGGGAAATATTAATGGGTACTCTAGTGCCCCATGCTCTTAGTTTCTTGGGTATCTAATATCCTAATAAAGCTAAGTCGTTTGACTTATACGTTTTGAAGCATCCATGTTTAGTCCGAATCCCCATTGTCCTGCTCCTTCTTGGACATTTTGAATTTCTCCTTTCCTGTAGCCAAGAATGCCTCCACAGTTCGGCCATCGAAACTCCTCCCATGCATGAGATTGATACACGCTAAAGCAGACTCAGCGTCCTTGAATTTAACTGACACGATGCCATCCGGCTCTTGATCAAACAAAACAACATTTGTGACGGTCCCGAGTTTGGCACATTCATCTCGAATATCTTCCTTGATCTCTAGTAGCGCGGCAGGGTCTTCCTCAAGCTCCTCGAGAGTAAACATGTGTTGCAGAATGACAAGCTTGTCTCGTTTTGTTGGCGCTTCCGGTTGCCCTTGGAATGGAATATCGTCATCCCAATCTGCAAGCTTAGCATCCAGTTTTTGTGTCTTTCTGATAATCTTTTGGCGATCTTGGTTGCTTTTCTGTGGTTTTCGCTCCGCCTTGTCTCCACCGCCTCCTGATGCTCCTTCCTGGTCGTATTTGACTTTTTTGTAGCTGGAGTCTGCTGCTTGAACCCGTATCCTTCCTTCTCGAGTACCACTCGATGTGATTCTAAAATCCGTGTCGTCGAGGAGCATGATGGCCATTTCAACGCTCTGAGGCTTGAAAAAGACGATCAAAGCGTCGCCCTTGAAGTTGCCTTCATTGTCGATGTAGAGCTTAATACGAGGCGCGCCGCTGTCTATTTCCTCGGCGATGACGCCACCTTTCCTCGAAAAGAGATCGTGAACCTCGTCAACGGTTGCGTCGGCTGGCAGGCCGGTGACATAGACGGCAGTATTCTGCTTTGGCTGCGGTGGTGCCTTTTGTTTCTTGTTCGGACGAGAAGGTTTTGAGGCTTCTGGCATCTAGAGAAATAGAATGGTTAGCATTTTCCAAGTCCACGTTGAGGAAGCGAAGCCAGAGCCGCATTCAAGCGATGATATACAGGAGACGGCAGGAGAGTGCAAGCTCACCTCAAAGTCTAACCCCGAGCCGTTCTTTCGCTTCTTCGGAACTTCATCTCTTGCGCTAGGAGCCGCGCCATCGTCAAAATATGCATGCGCATCAGGCGCATCGTCATCCAATGGCTCCTCCTCGGCAGGCACCCATCGCTTCAAGTCGGCGTCAAACTCGTACTCGGTACCGTCGTCGTGGACAGCGATGAACTTGTTGTCAAGTTTCGAAAACGATATGCGATCGTCGGCATCGAATTCGCGAACATCAGTTGGGAATGAGTGCTCCATTGTGCAGCTGCGCCTGGTTGCTTGAGGCCGGAGGGAAGCTGGGAAAGACGCGCGGGAGTTGGTGGAGAGCCAAGCAAGTATTCAGTACCTCAGGTGAAAACCCGGGCTACATACATACCTACGTCAATGTGCCTTGGGCCAACGTGGGGCGAGGCTTAATCCCGACAGGTCCCACTCCAACCACACCTCAGCCTGAGCACCAGTTTAGGGATGTTATACATAGAAGAGCCAAAGGAAAATAAATGAATAGTACTACTTTATTGCATGTCTATTGCGCTCGATGCCATAGAAGACTCGTGGTCATTATCGGGTTCACTTCAGTCAGGCTTTTCCCGCAACGCCGTACTCTGTCTACTTGTACATGAAAGTCATTGAATATCATCAGGCGTAAAGATCGATGGGGCCTGTGTGTCGAATTCTGGCGAGTTCGTCCGACCTCACGTTTACTTCTTCTCCTCTTGTACCGTCTTCTTGACGCCCTCGACAAAAGCCTCCACAGCATGGCCTCCTCCAAGAGGCATGCCACCCCCAGGAATGTAACCGCCGTTCTGTACCTTCACCCCAAGCGCCTCGGCAACGCTAGGCAAGCCGCCGTCCCGGAGAGCCATGGTTAAGCTTCCAAGTGCCTGGTTGAACTGCGGACTTCGAAGCACCTTCTTCAGCAGAGTGCGCTTATCTCCCAGCGATAGCGATGCCTTGGCGGCCTCGACAGCGGCAGCAGATGGCTCAGACTTGCCATCTACAGCATCAGCGCTGCCAGTTGCTAGTACAACCACAGCAGGTGGCAGGAAGCTGATCAGAGTGTCGAGAAAATCGGTAGGCGCCGCATCAATCATGGGGACGGTGATGGATGTCGGAAGCAGATGGTTGAGGTATGGGTAGGACTTGTCGGCACTCTGCTGTCCCCCAGTCATTCCAGATTGGCCTCTGAGAGACTCCAAGAAGTTTCTCACGGCAGCGGCGGCATCAGGTGCAGAGGAAGAGGCTCTGAGACAGGTCAGCAATGTCACGATTGAATGCCGACGCAAAAAATATCCAACATGAAGACACTAGTTCCCAATTCTTCTCGTCGAGGCAAGGAAATCTAGTTTTACAATGCGACCTCTCGTGCCAAGGTTCGTGCCACACATACATCCAGGTCCAATTTACGCCATTCGTGTTCAGCTATGCAAAGGGAAATCACCTACGCTCTCGCGCCATCAGCTCCTCCTTCTCTCGAGCCCTCCCCCTCCTCTCTAACGTCCCCCCCAGTGGCGTCAGGACCAGCACCCCCGCTGCCACTTCCGCGGTGGTCACGGGGGCCACGCTGACCCTCAACATCTTCCATCGTCTCATCGCCGTCATCAGGTCGGTTATCCGTGTTGCGAACAGAGGCAAGCTCCCCAGTGACATCGACCTCTTCGCCTTGCAGCAGGCGGTGGACAAGGTCACCAATCTTGCGATCTCGGGGGCTAATATAGCTGGGATCGCCGTTTCGGCCCTGAGGCTTGGACTGCAACCAAAAGAGGTAGCGTTGAGACGATGAGGAGAATTTGAGGACAAATATGCGGCCGTTGGTCTTGGAGGTTGGCTGAGAAGTTGTCGTGTATTCGTAGGGGAGGAAGCTGCCATCGGTAGGGACCATGATCAAATCCAAAGCGGGCGAGTCCAGCGAGTCGCTGCGCTTGCGCCAGCAGAAGTGCACTAGATCTGTTCAATGGTGAGCATCGTCGGAATGACTGGAGCTGCATTAAAACCAACCATCTTCGGAGTAGAGGTAGATATAACCGGGCTCTTGCTGCGGCTTCACCTTATACGGCTTGCTGGAGGTCTGCGAACGAACCAAGTTAGCTGGCGGGACTCTTTGATAGCTAGATGGTGGGCGGGTGGGTGCCATACGTCAACCTCGCACTGGCCAGCCTTGAACGTAATAATCGGGGCAATCGGCATTTTGGGTGGATTAGCGATGGTATCGTGAAGGAATGCGAAATGGAAATGGGGTGAAGGTGAAGGTTAGAGCTCAAATAAGATGCCTCTGTGAGGTCGGTCCAGTACCTGGTCAGTCGGCAAGGCTGCAGGAGCTCTTACGTCGAGCATGCTCGAGCTAGTGGGTCTTGGTGCTTGAGCCACTCTCTCTCACGGCCCGACCTTTCTCCGCTAACCCCCCCGCCACGTTCCCCTCAGCAACTAAATGCTTGCCCAGGCCCCGTCAAGGTAAATTGCATGGGTGAAAAATCTCATAAACCCCACCTTGGGACATCGACCGGACAACCCATTTTCTCCCTCCCAACTCTCTCGTCCTCTACAAATACCCATCGGTTTTCTTCTTCGTCCTCTTTCTCTTTCATCCATCCTTATCATCTTTCAAAATGGGTTTCACCGACCTCGTCTCCGATGCTGGCCTCACCAGTATGTCGTTGCTTCTTTTGCGTTGCTTTTGCCCATCCGTCAGCGCCACGGACACTGACAGCTGGACTACTCAGTTCTTAACAACTGGTTGAGCACCCGCTCCTACATCGTTGGGTACGTACGCCTCTTCGTTTTCCCCCTAGTATCCCCGTGGTATATTCTGTGATGAGAAGAATTGGTCCGTGTTTCGGAGGCGGACTCAAGACCCGCCGATTGACGAAGCAACCAGCATTCGTGCATCTCTGAGTTTTTGTTCCATATCTCAAGTTTAACTTTAAACTTTGCTTCTGTGACTGGTGCTAACAACCCGTCTACAGAGAGGCCCCCAGCCAGGCTGATGTTGCCGTCTTCAAGGCTGTTCAGTCCGCCCCTGACGCCGAGAAGTACGCCCACGCCGCTCGCTGGTACAAGCACATCCAGAGCTACGAGTCTGAGTTCGCCACCCTCGATGGCGATGCCTCCGCTGCCTACTCCACCTACGGTCCTGAGGCCGTCGCTGCTGAGCCCGCTGCTGAGAAGGCCGCTGAGGAGGACGACGACGATGTCGACCTGTTCGGCAGCGATGACGAGGAGGAGGATGCTGAGGCTGCCCGTATCCGTGAGGAGCGTCTCGCTGAGTACAACGCCAAGAAGGCTGCCAAGCCCAAGCCCGCCGCCAAGTCTTCCGTTACCCTTGACGTCAAGCCCTGGGGTAAGCACAACCGCTGGAACACGTTTTGGTTCAAATTGCAATTGCTAACGTCTTCCAGATGACACCACTGACATGAAGGCCCTTGAGGAGGGTGTCCGTGCCATTGAGATGGAGGGTCTTATCTGGGGTGGTTCCAAGCTCGTTGCCATCGGCTACGGTATCAACAAGCTCCAGATCAACGCTACCGTTGTTGACGACCTCGTCTCCATGGATGACCTCGAGGAGCAGATCACTGGCCTTGAGGACTACGTCCAGTCCATGGACGTTGCTGCCATGCAGAAGGTGTAAAGAATTCCACCAATCACAAATTGGAAGGGTCATATGATGAGGCACGACGTGGCTGGGATTTGATGATTCACAATGGGATGATGTCTGAAATATGAAAGAGAGAAAACTCCCCACGACGTCCATAGACTACGACGAATTTAAAGAAGAAAAAAAAGCCAAGGGTCAATGATCCCAACTGCACTTGAGCAGAAATTTTACTGTCCACCTTTCTATTGCCAGTGATTCACATGTTTTTTTGTCAATGTTGGAGCTCCTCGTTGATACCCAAAGTAAAAAAAAAAATTCACAAGCTTAGGTCCAATGAGGGGTAATTTTTTGCGTCTATCGAAATAATTTATTCTTATATCCAATATTTTGGCGGGGTAGTTCGTTCGCGGCAGCGCGCTTGAACCCACCAGTGATCGCGACGTATTGACACGCGACTCTACATCTCTCTACACCGGTCCGGAATTTCTGCAATTCTACTCCTAAACACCCTCCCCACAAACAGTCGCCAATCAAACACAACCAGAGACAAAGCACAGCTCTCTTTAGTCATATATTCAACAGCACTTCTTGCGGTGAAGTGTCATCCGTGTTCTGCAGCGCAATGTACGGTGACTTGGGTAATAAGCTGGTATTAACTAATTCCACAATCTTCTTCAGAGACGGCTGCAGCTAACAGACTACAATGCAGGTTGGCCATGCCAAACGAACATTGAATTTAGCCCATCTACCGCCATACCAAACCGAGATTGTACGCGCAGTCACTAGGGAAGTCAGGGACCTACAAAAGGACATGGACGAACTCCTAGAACCATGGCAGGGTTCCTTCGAGCCCAGTCAAGATGAAGCCATTGCCTGCACACTTCTTGTGAATCACCTGTCAATGCGTCGAAATAAGCGATGTTTACTTGCATACCACCGAACCCGAACGGACAAACTGGAAGAGCTGGTGTGGAACGGGTCAGACGTGATTGACCTTTCAGGGCAGCAAGTCCGAGATGCTGCAGGCACAATAAATGGGCCAGCTGGTGGTCCAGGCGAGACATCAACGAGCAGTCTCAGTCCTCAGGAGGAGGACTATGTTCGGCAATACGGCGATCTCTTGGCGGCGTACAAGGGCCAGTGGACAGACATTGATCTAACTGGAAGCCTGGAGCCTCCGCGGGATCTGTTCATTGATGTCCGAGTTCTCAAGGATGCTGGCGAGATTCAGACAGAATACGGGTAAGTGAGACCTTTCATCTGCCCACACTTGGGTGGCAAGATCCACGGCTTACAAGGTGCACAGCGCCATAACCCTGACCAAGAACAGTCAGTTTTATGTCCGGCAGGGAGATGTGGAACGGCTGATCGCCCAGGGCTACCTCCACAAGCTGGGGTAAAATTTTGTCTCACGGCCGGAAGAGAAAAAAAAAATCTGGCCCCCTCTACTATTACATTATCCTTTTGTTTCAGTCTTAGAATTCACTCATGCTGCTCCATGACCGGAGCATGGAAGCAGGGTCACAGCACATTAGCGACATAGCGACATAGCTGCACGGCCATCCAGGAACAGCAAAGTCAGGTGACGGCCAGCCACCAATGCTACAGCCGTTGTAGATTTCGACCGGGGTGGGTGCGAATCAGTCCCATCTCAACGTCCGAGCCGGCGCCCGTCAGCCAATTGCAGCCCAATAGCGGGCCAATCAAATGTCAGAACACGAGGAGCCGGTCGAGTGTTAGTGTCACCAGAATGCGCGTGCAGGCCATTGTGGAGCCCTACTGGAGCCATCTAGAGGGGCGGTTTCGGGCCCGGCCTTGGACCTTGGGGGCGAGACCACATGCAAAACGGGCAAGGCAACCTATTCTAGGTCAGGACGCGTTAGGAACAAGGATTTTTCACCTGTGTTGGCACGGGCAAATCGACTGCTAAGGCTCACGTACTACGTATGTATACTCCGCAGGACAATTGATGAAACCCCAGTTCGGAGAGGTTGCGCCCGCTGGTGTAATGACCCACCGGTAGTCGGTCATTGAGTTTCGTCACTTCATTCCCACGAACTCTCGTGGTCTCTGTTCGTTATCTAGCTCGGAATGTACTTCAATCCTCCCTTGTGCAATTGTTTGAGTTTCTCTTCATGTCCCAGTCCATTGTTGTGCCCTCTTCGCAAAAGATATTTACAACCTGCCCGGCCAGTCCCGTTTGAATCCCCACGAGCTTTAGCGATCAGTCGCAAGCTCGATCTCGAGCTCTCATGTCTTCGCCGCTCGGCTTCACACCGTGGAGGAGGAGGGCATTGAGCTCGACCTCGCAGCGCGACATCCCACAGTCGCAGTCTGCGGATGCCCTCGACTTGAATCCCTCCCCCGAATCCCAGGATACCATCATTCCGCCAGCTCGCCCAACATCCATCAGCTCTGCCCCAGGCCACCGAGAACCCATCCGATCATTTATTCATGGCTCTATGCGGGATGATTTACTAGGTACGTTTGGCCGCGCACGTATTCTGCCGTCATCAGCCTCCAGGATGACCTGCTTATTCCTGCCTCCCTCCCTTTTGGTTCTGGTTGCTATGTCAAACCCCTTGAAAACAATTTTTTTACCAACGCATGCGAAACAGTCCCCGTCGACAGTGTACAGAATGCCCGAAACATTCGCCAAGATACTGCGGAGCTTGCCTCATACCTCCTCTCAGACAATCAGGCACCTCCAAGTCCCGCATTCCACCAGCGCACGCGACCACTTTCCCACGAAATCACTGCGTCCGATCACGGAGACGATACATCCCTCGGCGAGCATGTTCGCAATTCAACAACAATTGTCGAGGTCTCAGAGCCGTCATCGCCAGAGGCCGAGCGCAGCACAGACGCAGACGCAGATGCAGATGATGCGCCCGCAGGGCCGTCGGCGTTAGCCAACCTGCTCAAGGGCTCACCTCCCCAGTCGATGGCGCAACACCACCTGTCCGATCCCGAATATGATAGCCCATCCGATGATGACAGGAGCGATACCGAGACGCGACGGAACAGCAGCCATGCTGAGCCCTTCTCCGAACGAACCCCGTTGCTCACCAGCGTGTCATCTGACAACAGGCGGTCGTACACGGAAGATATCGAGGGCCAGAAGGCCTTCAAAAAGCGGCCATGGGTGAGCGGATTGGTAGAAGTCAGTCACAAGATGGAAGAACGCATGACCCAGAGCGTCGCCGCTGTTGTCAACCCATGCCGTTGGGATCGAAAGGCGATTTGGCAGAATGCTGTCGTCGCACCGGTTTCTTGCTTACCCGCAGTGGCAGTAGGCTTATTGCTTAATATTCTAGATGCACTGTCATACGGTATGCTGGCTTAGACCCGAGACATGTGCCATTTACTAACGAGCCGCAGGCATGATTCTCTTTCCTCTTGGCAAACCAATCTTTGCCCACCTCGGATCTGCTGGAATTTCCGTCTTCTATGTCAGCACAATTGTCTCGCAAATTACATTCTCCTCCGGCAGCATCTTCAAGGGTGCGGTTGGGTCTGAGTTGGTGAGTCTTGAACCATGAAGCTATGTCGCAATTCCAGCGTCATCGACTGACTCGCCGTTAGATTGAGGTGGTACCCTTCTTCCACAACATGGCGTTTCGAATCAGCGATACGATTGGAGAAGACAACCCCGACGCCGTCATAGCCACCACCATTGTGTCTTATTCCATCAGCGCTATGATAACAGGGCTCGTCTTCTATCTCATGGGCCGATTCAAGGTTGGATATATGGTGGGGTTCATCCCACGCCACATCTTGATTGGCTGCATAGGTGGCGTCGGCTGGTTCCTGGTGGCCACGGGCTTCGAGGTGTCGGCTCGTCTCGACGGAAGTCTCGAATACGACCTGGACACGCTAAAGAAATTATCAGACCCTTCGACCGTGCCACTCTGGGTCGTCCCTCTTGTGCTGGCGATTTTTCTTTTCTACGGCCAGTCAAGGATTACTTCCAAGTTCTTCCTGCCCTTGTTCATATTGGCGATCCCGCTCATCTTCTACTTCTTTGTGCTGTCTCTCGATGTCTTGGATGTAGACGTCCTCCGCGACCAAGGCTGGATTTTCCAGGGTCCACCCTCGGGCGAGCCCTGGTGGTATTTCTACACGCTCTTCAGTGAGTCGCTACACTCTCTGCGGTTCTCCCAACTGCCACGCTAACAACTTTCATTAGAGTTCAGTCTTGTGCGATGGGATGCCGTCATAGAATGTATACCAGCCATGTTAGCTTTAACTTTCTTCGGCATTCTACACGTCCCCATCAACGTCCCTGCCTTGGCACTCAATTGTGGCGAGGATCATGCTGATCTTGACAAGGAGCTAAGACTTCATGGCTACTCCAACTTTCTTTCTGGCTGCTTTGGCAGTATCCAAAATTATTTGGTCTATGCCAACACTGTGTTTTTCATGCGATCGGGTGGCAACAGTCGCCTCGCGGGTTACATGCTGGCTGCTGCTACCTTTGGTGTCATGCTTGTCGGTCCGTCCATCATTGGGTTCATTCCCGTCATGATGGTGGGCACGCTGATCTTTGATCTGGGTTTTGAGCTGCTGCTGGAGGCCCTTTGGTTACCTCGCAAGAAGTTGAAAGTTGCAGAATACATTACTGTTGTTGTCATCGTCCTGGTCATGGGAATTCATGATTTCGTAGTGGGCATCGGGGTCGGAATTCTATTGGCGTTTGTGTCACTTATTCTGCAAACCTCGCGGGTGTCAGCTATTCGCGGCAACTATTCCGGAGACATCGTTACTTCAACTGTGCGACGCAACCCCTCGCAACACCACTATCTACAACAAGTTGGCCGGCAGATTTACATCGTCAAGCTCACTGGTTATCTTTTCTTTGGAACAATTGTAAGCGTCGAAGAGAGGATTCGAGAACTATTGGAAGACAGGGTCTTTAACAAGCAGCCCATCAAATTCCTGATCCTCGACTTGTGGCACGTCTCCGGGCTAGATTACTCAGCTGGGGAGGCTTTCAATACGATCAGCAGACTTCTTGATAATAAGGGTGTCATTCTCGTCCTCAGTGGCGTGGACTCTGAAAGTCAGCTTGGTCGAAACTTGAGGGCCGTGGGACTTGGGAGCAATGATATTGAAGTCATGATGCTTCCCAATCTCAACTCAGCCTTGGAAAGCTGCGAGAACGAACTCCTTAAAACTCTTTATGCAAGACAAGAGGAACTTACTCTGAAACGCATATCCGTTCAGAATTTGGATGTTCCAGCGAGATCATCGACAACGTTTTCCTCTTTTGATCCCCCATTCAACTCTCCCAGGAGAAACCATTTAGTCGAGGCTGCTCGAGATGCACTTAGCAATGTGGATGTGCAGCGGCCATCCAAGTGGACGAGCTTTAGGGAACCCCTCCGTCTAATGCTCCAGATCTTCCAGGGTCTGAGTGATAAGAATGAGGACTTCTGGTTCCCCGCAACTTCATATTTTATTCGTCGAGAGTACCCCGCAGGCACTGTCCTATTCCGGCGCGGGGAATTAGCGGATGGCTTCTATCTAGTAGAGAAAGGTATAATCCGTGCCGAATACGATCTGCCCCAGGGATGGCTCTGCGAGAGCATCGTGGCGGGTACTACCTGCGGCGAGCTTCCTTTCTTCTCGGAAACCGAACGAACCGCGACAGCAGTCGTGGAGAGAGATTGTGTAGTGTGGCAAATGGATCGAGACCAGTGGAACAAAATTCAGACTGAACAACCTGAAGTTGGAAAGGAACTTCTAAGAGTATCATTGAAGCTCACCAGTGAGCGTATGAGTTCAATTACCTCATACATTTTAACAACGGCCGGTTAGGGTTGGGTTGGGTTATTATATTACATGTCAAATAACGATAAAGGGGAATAAAAGGACCAAAAATTTTCATTTTTAATTTATTTATGGCTTGATTCACGATTTGTTTGAGATTGTGTCTTCAAGTAGAATGGATCAGGTGATGTGGTAGTTTAGTCAGCAACATTATAGGGTAAGTGGTGTCAAGAATAGGCATCAACCTAGATTTGAATTGATCCATTTCATCCTACGCCGAGTATTGTTTTTTTTTTATCTTGGTTATTGTTTTGCCCGGTAAATAAGCTGTGCTGTTTTTTTACTTAACTTGCGGGCTTACACAGCATACCGCATTTATCACATCGCCCCGACCATATATTTGTATTGCATTCAAATCATCAGCTTGGTATTTTTCACACATTGATAGCAACACATCATTTTCAAACGCAATCACGGGAAAGCCAAAAACAATGCCAAAAGGAATACACTCAATACTAGGGAAATCAAATAGAGTCAAGAAAACAACCCGACCGACGCCATCAAGACAACCGATAGGAGGACCGTCGCCTCGAAAGGCGCAAAAACCCAAGGATGAAGAAGCAGAGTTGTTTCAAGAAAAGTTCGATGATTTGGGACTTGCAAAAGTCCTAGAAGAAGAGCTGACACTAAGAGACGTCATACAAGCCATGCGCTATGTTCGGAATCATATGTTTAGTCCTGTCCCCGCGACGGGATTTAAATCAACGCGAACTACGGAGTTGCTAAATTACAGAGTTTCTGCCTCGCCCATTGTGACGGTTGGCCATCTCAACGCGATTTTGCCTTCGCCATCTAAAACATCGCGGGAGATGACAGAGTTGGCAAGCAGGGGCGTTGTAAGGAGGATGAGGGTGGAGAGACGGGGTGGAATAGGCGAGGCTCTCATTGAGATGGCTGACTTGGAGGAGATGATCAACAAAGCACAGCTTCAAGAAAAGACGAAAGACGAATTCAAAGACTTTCTCAGGAAGAACCCAACGGCACAGACACTGCCAACGCATGCCCTGGAGAGTAGCCAGGCCGATGAGCTTATCCGGGCTGGATTTTTAACAAGCTCCACACCGGCAACTCCAGGAAATACCCTAGACATCCGACCGGAAGATCGCACTACTTTGACTTCCATCCAGCATGTTTCTCGTTTCGCCTCTGGGACTATGTCTGCTGTCGGTGGTCGCAATGCTATCCACCTTGCTGGTGGAGGTGGAGGGGCACCAACACTTACACACGCGGCTTCAATGGATGCTTCGCCAGTGGGGTTTCGACTGGCAGTGCCGGGGCACGGGCGGTACTTGAAACTTGCAGCAAGTGCTGTGGACTGGGTACGGGATACACTAGGGAAAACAAAGTGGGGTGAGGGCCCAGAGAGTTGGCTGAGGGAGCGGTTCGAGGGCGGTGGGTTGTATGGGACCAGGTGGAAAGAGTTCTGGGGTATCGAGTGGGAGTGGGTTCTGGGGGAAGCCGTCGGGCTGGGGGTTGTTGAAGTGTTTGATACCGGAAGTGTCGGAAGAGGTATAAGAGCTCTAGGAGGATAACGAGACGCGTACCTTGCCAAGGAGTAGACTACTTGACGAATATGTCACAACGCGTACAACATCACCCGTTGAGCGTGAGATCGGAGGACAAGGGAAACAACATTGGGTTTACGCCATATAGAGCACCATTGCTGTCTATCACTAGAGGATTCTTACAGTTATCAGTGAAATTATACTCTTCATCTACCTGGCATACCAACTCAAGAGCTCGCGATGACCATGAATTTGAATATGGAAGCTATCATCTGTGAGCATTTCATTGTACATGGCTAGGCAGAAGCTACAGTGCATATTGAGAGAGTAAGGATCGCCTAGAGATTCTTGGAATTGGTTGAAGGTTAACTGTTACAGTGACAGTTCCATAGGACCGAATAGCCCTGGCGATTAATTGGCATGATACCATATCGAACACTATTCGTATAGTTCTTACGGAAACACTGTGAAACGCTCGCGTTATATGAACCCCTCGCTCGCTAGCTCCGGAATGGCGGGTTGAAAAGCCTAGGGCATGCTCTAACTTTCATATCAGAGGTTGGAGCTGCACCCCACAAGGCATCAAAATGCCGCAGAGGCGAGGCCAGTTGAAACTCGAAACAAACGGCCGAACCGATTAATTGGGATGGCTTAGACGAATGCAGTCCCACGTGGACGCAAGCCTGTAGCTGGAATTGGTATTGGGTACTAACTTATGCGTGATTCGCCGGCCATGACCCATTCCCCGTACCCTTGTGCGACTCATGGAGCTTGATGTAATGATTCGCTCTGGGCCATGAGGATCAACGAGCTGGTGGGACGGGGCCTCTGGAGACGAGATCACCTTTCTTTTTTGCAGACGGTCTAGATTGTCAACCCCACAGTGTGGACCTTAGGGCGAGTTATCACAATTATCCGACCAAGGCTTGCGATAATTAGCGGGTTTTGGCTTGGGGAACAGCTACAGTCGGAATACCTTATGCCCGAGAGCAGCAATGCCATGAAAGGGAGAAGAGCACACGACCCGGAGGAATGGACGAGACCGTTGCTGACGCCTCATCCAGCTCGAAACTTTTCTTGGCGTTGGGATGATTCGCAAGCGGCATTGGATAAGCTTTCACCAGTGTGTTCTGGCCATGCTCAATCCCACATTCAGAGTTTCCAAGCTTGGGACACTGAGTCGAGGCGGCCCGTCTTGGTTCGTTTCAGAATTTTTTTTCTTCCCTGAGCTATCGTCAAATAAGTACAATGGCGGCGCGTGGGGCGGCAGAGGGCCCTGGGAGGTAGGCAACATTAATCAACATTAATTGACAATGGCCCGAAAGGTGAACTCAAAGGTAGATACGGAGCAGATTACAGGGGTGAACCTTGCCTGTGCCGTACGAGGCTCTGGTAGTCTAACCTCAGTCGAGGAGAGCCAAATTTTATCGACGCTCTCACGACCGTTGGTGGAGCAGCGCATCGACGGAGCAGCAGCCCTGGTCCCGACCTGTGAGCGTCCGTGGGGAGGGGGAGCTTGGGATTGTGGATATCACTGTGACTAGGGGCGGGATTGTGATACGTAGGGATGTTGCGTATGTCAATTTGTGATGGTAATAATGATGAGGTATCGCAAAACCAAGCCACGCGAGAATGTGCATTTGAGGCTTGCGGCATATGAGTGGATGGCGGGCTCGGCCTACGGGTGTGATGCGGATGTGATAGAAGCACTGTAACGTTAGGCCTGCATCGCCCTGGGCCGGCAGGGAAACATCTGGGAACATCACATCACATCACATCACATCGAGGTATGATCTAGTGGAGACGTCCCAAGGAACCGACCCTGCGTTCGTGCGTGCGTCTTTGGCCGCTTCAAGCAGACAGAACCCTCGGGCGACCAAGCACGCGGGGATAGCAAAAAATCATGAATCCCATGGCTCGGCTCAGGGGCGAGAGACCAGGGTTGCGTCTGCTCATCTTATTGAATCGCCGTCAACGGCTCCCCACAAGAACCCTTGCTAGGAGCAGATGAACCCCTGCGCGCCGAGTTCTCTCCTTGCAGGAAGCAGCAAAGGGTAGGAAGGGATGCAGATCTTTTGAGCATCTGAGTGCAATAGGGGAATCGAGCCATGATTATTTGACCCATTTACGCCGGGATGGGGCTCCGGATGCGGCAATGCTCTGCGTAGGACGTGGTTCGCGACGCGTGCGAGCGTTGGAAGAGACATGTGATAGCTCACCTGACCTGTCGTAGGTCGGGACTCCATCTGCACCGCTTGAGGAAAACGGGGCTGCAGCAGTTGGATGCCGTCCAAGACGGGTTTGGAACTGGCAGCCACGTTTTACCCAGCGAGGTGTAAGCCGCGATGTGAGAGGCTGAGGCAACGAGATAAGACAGCAGCTCAGTTGACGGGACTTGCGCCATCACCACGCATGAGTCGACGGCACGGCTCTGGGACAACGAGCTGTGGCACCCAGTGAGAGCAGGTCATGGCCTGTTGAACCTTGCAAAGTTTGGTGACGGGAACATCAAGACGCCGCTTCACCATTGGCGGGCTGACCCTGTTGAGGATTTTGACGTAAAGTCTCCCATAACTGTGGTACGCGATGAGAATGCCGGGTTTCGTCGTTCATGGCGAGGTCCCCATTCCAAAGCCACAAACGGAGCAAATAACGGGAAAATATTCGTGAGATTACCTTTTACAGTGGAAATATTCCTAGCCGAATCGCGATCGCTAAATCGCGAGACCGGGTTGGTCTTTGATGCAGCTGCGTCTGTGCCTGCGTGATGCACCCGCTGCCCGTGCAGGCAAGATGGCTCACCTTATTGGACTAACACGGGCCAATGCCGGATGGACTTTTTATGCTCATTGTCCCATCAGAGTGGTGCATGGGCCACGAGGCAGGCCATGCGTGGACGCCACTATGAGACCTGTGTGCTCGGATGAAGCTTGTCTATTTCTGTGCGTTGCCTGTGCGATAACGTGCACAATGCGAGGCGATGCAGGTGCAGACGCAAGTGATGTGGTCGGCTTTGACAGACGATCATTAATGCCGTGGCTGTGATTGACATGCACTACGTGTATTTTGGGTAATAATATCTTGACATATTGACATTGACGTACCCGAAAGGATCTTGCCATCCGGGCGGGAGCCATGACGATGAGCGAGTCACAATCCCGATGGCCAATTCGCCCCCGAGGCAACCCCTCCCCCGGCGCGTGATGGGGTGATGGACCCCCAAATATTACGGAGTACCGATGTAGAATTCATCACAGGCCCAATGTAGACCGGACTACCGCATGCTACTGCAATCTAGAGCTATACTAGCCGTATGCAGTCCGGATGATAGCCAGGGGCCAGTGCTGTGCCGACCCATGGGCTGCTTGTGGCTATGAGGCTATCTCGAAAGCGGCTTGGTTCAGTTCGTCCAACAATTTTTTTTTTCTTCGTCGACCAACTAGCCATTTTGGTTGGAAGCTTCCTCGTCGGCTTGACAACAGATCAAATTCTGGCATGAAGGGAGACTGAGAACGGTGAGAGACAAAAGGCGCGGCATCGGAGGGGGCCGCGCTTGAGACGTGTGACTGAGAAGCAACTGGAGCCAGACACGTCTTCGTACATACATATGTGCGTCTGAGGTTACTGTGCTGTACAATGTATCCATGCCTTCCTTGCAGGGAAGTTGCATTGTACAAATTTGGAAGCAATCCGCAGCAGCCAAGAGCGGAGGACCGGGAATGAGGACGAGGTCGATGCAAGGAACCGATGAACGGCGAACGGTGAACCGTGGAGGAGGTAAACAAGGCTGCCGCTCAGGGAATACAGAAAGACCTAAAAGAGGAAATGAGGATCGTGTATTGCAATTGGATGAGGGTCCTGGGACGGTGCAGAGGGTAATGTGGGCCCCGCAAACAAGCAGGGGAGTCGAGGCCGGGGCTAAGAGTCTGGCAACACGGGAAGTTAGTTGTCCAGGGCCCCTCAAGAGAGTTGCATCGGGGCCTCGAATGTCGACGTGGGCTGAGGACGACGACAACTAAGCTAGTTTGTTGCAAGCATCAAAACCTACAGGTTTCTATGCTTGTCTCTGCTTGTGCTTTTTCTTTCCTTTTTCCTCGAGGCCTTGCGACCTTTTCCCATTCTCAACCATGCTGGCCAAGCCACCCCGGATATCTTGTCCCTGTTGCAATTAGCCCAGCTAAAATGCCCGCGGCGCCTCTAGGACCAATATAGAGCGCCTCTCTTGTCCCCACTGACGCCTCGCCCAATCTGCAACACAACAACGACCAGCTGCACTGCCATTCCAGAATCTGGCCGAGGCTTGCACAACGCCGTCCAGCTAGGCCGTCACAACTTGGTCCAGTGGCTTGTGCCAGTGGGATGTTGTTTGCTGTCCCTGGACTCGTGAAGCGGCGAGCGCAACTGACCCCCCCCCTGAGCGCCATCTCCGAACCCCGGGGCCTGGGTGACCCCCCCTGGTGGGCCAAACCTTGGGCCACCCAATCCTTGGGCTTGGGCGGCCCTTGGGGGACTTGTGGACTAGCTGATCCGGTGCAACAGCCCCCCCCAAGGGCCTGCATATCGTAATTATATTGGTCCGACCGTTCAATGTTGACTTGTAATTGTAGCAATCTCAGTGCTGCAGGATGAGAGGGCGAGACAAGGGTCGCGCTTTGGACATCGTAAAAAGTACTTGGTCATGTGCATGAAAGGCGGTACCGGCACAAGTACCGTTGGGATGGCGCTAATCCTGTAGGCACTGTAAGGCCACTGGGGCAGTCTAGGCCAGGGCAGTGACTCGACGACGACCCTTTTTCTGGGCAAATAACCTTGTTCCCCATCTGAGGGAGTGGGCGAATTCCAGGCTTGGGCGGATACCAGACATATACTCACTATTGTGAGCTGCAGGTTGGGCCAGTCCGTGTAATGCCGATGTACTAGAGCGCCCTCAGACATCCCCCCCAACCCACGACCCACGATTGCACATCCCATCGTTGCCAACGTCTTGCTCAATTGTGGGCTTTGGCTTCTCGCTTTCTTTCTTTTTTGTGTAAGTCGCTCATCTCCCTTCCCATTCCTTTTCTTTCCGATACATCCACTCACACGTTCTCTCTCCCCAACTCGGGCGCGACGTCACGCCACTCCACTCATTCTTCTCGCTGTAAAGTGGATCCGCGGGCGTCCTCCGTTTACTCTCCGTCCCTACCAAGACCAGCCCACCCACCATCACCTTCAACACCAAACAAGCGTCGCTCGACTCGACTCGACTCGACGACACTTGCGGGACAAGTTAGCACACTCTTAAATCGTCCCCGTTCTACGCCCAGCCGCTAGCACACCATCGTTACCTCCCGGCGACGTCAGCTCCCGTCTGTGACCAAGGCTTTCTCCGCTGGCCAAAACCAGCAGGTCCCACGTCGGCTGTCGCGTTGCCCGGCCCTGATCTTGATCCGAGTTACCTCCAGGCCCGAGACACGCACCCACTGGCACCCACTGGCCCTCCCTCCCTGACCCCGGTTCACATCGTCACCGTGCCCTTCGACAACCAAGAAAATAGCAACCTAGCCCGCTAGCGACTCCTCCCTTGGCTACCCAAAAACCTGAGCCTGGCACCTCGCGACTCTACCTGCGCGACCTGACCCGGTGGTCTTTGCTTTTTGTGAGAGGGGTTTCACTTTCCTTCCTTCCAGCATTGCTCTTTTCCGCGAGGGTTTCCTATCCCCCTTGGACCTCTCGACACAGCCCCCCTTTAGACTCGATCCCTTCTTGTGCCACAGGCATTACATTGGCGATTGCTGGTACGTCTGCGCGACCGCTATAGTTGTCGCTCCTCCTTATCATCTCGTCGACCCGCTGCATAACCTGCATTTGGACGAGGGATCCTACACTCCCGCCACACCGTCATACACTTTCAGCCGTCTTCAGCGCCACTAACGTGTGCACGCTTTAGGACAACCGAATCCGCGAGGTATCTTGCACTCGACATCCTCGCGCACTACCGTTTCAACCCTGCCTCCTTCGTTGATCGATCAAACGCCTTGACTCTGCTCTCTAACGAGACCGACAAGACCTCTGCGATAGAGCGTCGTTTGACATATATTGATCTAGCACTTTCGCGTTCGCTTAAGCAGTTCATGGAGCGCTGAACACCAAAAGGCACATCTAAACCTTTGCACCAGGTCTTGTATAGCAGACCTGCGGGCGTTCTCTCTTTTATTTTCTTTCGATTTTATATACTAGATTCACAATGACTACAACATTGCCACGACCATCTCGGCCATCTCTTGGCCCCCCCAACATGGCTCTGCCGGCTTTACCAGTCAGCAGAACTCGAAAGAGTACCGGCGGCATCCCGAGCCATCCTAAGTCGGCCCCTGGCACTCCTCGATCTGGTTTGAGGACACCCTCAGCCATGAGTCTGGCGCCTCCCGGCCCAGCCCCGACGACCGCTCTTCCTCACCCTAAGCTTGTACCCGCCACAAATGCCGCCGGAAAGACGATTCGAAAAAGCGTCAGCATCAACTCATTCCCTCAACCGCCACGAGGCGATAACCGCCCCGGCGTCCCCCAGAGCCCTCGAGCCACCGATAAGAACCGACGGAAGTCGAAAGTTCCCGCCAAAGAATCCACCTACAGCTCCATTGGGGCCGCCACACCTAGTTTTCTCAACGGCAGCGGCGATGGCAAGTCTATTTCAAGCGTTCGAATGTCGGATGGATTGATCAGTGTCGCATCCCCACCCCAGAGCCGAAGTTCCTCGGCACAAGACTCGTACTCGACATCAGCGACGACCTACGATGACCCTGCCGATGGGTCAGCGCAAAAGACCGATTCGACAGCCGACAGGAGAGCATCCAAAGCCGACGGAAAGGGTAATGTCGTTGTCAGTGTTCGTGTTAGACCAGATACTGGTAATCCCGGCGGCCACACTGAAGGCGAGTGGTTAGTAGACGGTCGAAAGTCTCTTATTTCGTATAGGGGCAAGGATGGAGGTGACCATTACTATGGTATGTGGAATTCTTCACGTTCGAAAAGGAGAGGGCGGTACTAATTAACTCTAGACAATGTCTTTACGACACACGATAATAACTCTCGAGTGTATGATCATATTGCGAAGCGCTTAGTGCGACGAGTCATGGAAGGTTATCATGGAACAGTTTTTGCTTATGGTATGACTGGTACGGGTAAGACCTTTTCTATGCAAGGAACAGCCTCATCGCCAGGTGTGATCCCCCTGGCCATTACCGACATCTTCTCTTACATTCGTGAGACACCATCTCGGGAATTTTTGTTGCGAGTCAGTTATCTCGAAATCTACAACGAAAAAATTCATGATCTTTTGAGCATGCCAACTGGAAGTGGCGTTGGAGGAGGTGTGCAGCAAGAGGAGATTAAGCTACGTGAGGACAGCAAGCGAGGTGTATATGCCACACCGCTCAAAGAGGAGATTGTGCAAAGCCCAACTCAGCTGTTGCGAGTTATCGCTCGTGGAGACCAGGCCCGTCGAACTGCCAGCACCCAGTTCAACGCCCGCAGTTCCCGAAGTCATGCTGTGGTTCAAATTGTCGTGGAAAGCCGAGAGCGTATGCCGGCTGGAAACAATACTGGCGAGAGCAAGCGATCGGGTCTTCTTCCGGGCGGTGTTAGAGTATCAACCTTGAGTCTTATTGATCTTGCTGGCTCCGAAAAGGCTGCTGATACGAAAGAGCGACGGCAAGAAGGAGCTCACATTAACAAGAGTTTACTAACTCTGGGAACGGTCATTGCAAAGCTATCTGAATGGAAAGAGAAGGAGGGCAAGGGCGGCGACAAGGAGGGAAAACATCTTCCTTACCGCGATAGCAAGCTTACCAGACTGCTTCAGGGTGCCTTGTCTGGTAACTCCCTTGTCAGTATCCTGTGCACGATCCAGACCGGGTCTGGAAATAGTGCAGCCACAAACAACAACCATATTTTGGAGACGATCAACACCCTCAAATTTGCCTCGAGAGCAAAGAATAGCATTATTAGTCACGCAAAGAAGGCCGAAGAGGCACTCGGTGCAGGTGGCGATGGAGGTGCTCGCGTGTTGTTGGAGCGGTACAGGATGGAGATTCAGGAGCTAAGACAACAGCTTGATTCCCAGGCCAAGAAGAAGAGGAAGGGCTCTATTGACGAAGAAAAAATCCAGAATGCAGAAGAGGAGCGAGCCAGAGAGGTTGAGGCCGCGGAGCGACACGAGGAGCAGATCCTTGAGATGCAATTGGCACGCACTGCTCTGAAGGAACGTATCGACCATTTGAACCGTCTCATCCTCAGTTCCAAGTCGATTGGTGTCAACTCAAACGGGTCTATGAGCTCCCTGGGACAATATGCTCGATACTCTCAGATTTCACTTCCAGCCTCGATTCGATCATCTGTAGCAACTTCGACAGGCGGCAAATCCATTCTCGAGCGAACCTCATCCACGACATCGGCTACTTCCACTATTGGGCGACGTTCAAGTGGCGGAAACCAGCGAGCTGCAGCTGAAGAGCCTGGCGATGCGGATGAGGACAGCATTGGCGAATTTGGTGACGGAACAGCCTCGTTAGCGGCCCAGAACCGCGCCCTTCAGGCTGACCTTGTTGACAAGAATCGGTATATCGCTACATTGGAGAAACGGTTATTGCAGGCCCGTCGGGCCAGCTCGTCACGTACATCGGTCGGTTTCGCCGCTCCCAACAAAGCCATCATGGTTGGAGAAGACCACAGCGTGGCAGCAGCTCTCCGTGAGAAGGATAATGAGATCGCCGACCTCCGAGCCAGACTTGATGATAAGGATAGAATGCTGGCGGCACTGCGTAGTGCTGCACGATCCAGAGACACCGCTGAAGCGTCGACTGAACCCCGATCACCACTCTCACCGAGCCAGTCTTCGGTACCTGGAAGCCCATTAAGCGAGAGGAAACGAGCGAGAGGAGTTGATGAAATGAACAAGATGTTGGACGAAATGCTCCAAGACCGCGTCGATTCTGGCCAGGTGGTTCGAGGCAAGAGGGGAAGTGTACGACTGGCTAACGGACATAAAATGGACTCTTTGGCAGAACCCGCACAAAACCCTGAGCCCCTTCGAAGCCCGACACCATCGCCTGTTGAAGCAAAACCCCCAGCTGACCTGTAGGTTGGAAGACCAGAAGAAAGCCGGATTTACTATTTCCTTACGTCACATTTGATTTTTTTTCTTTGTTGAGAAGCAATTGGCACCTCAAAGTTGAGCAAAGCAAGCGGCGTTGGGGCAAGGAATATTGTTTCAAGGGAACGGGAGTTGTTTGCGTTATACCCGGTCACTTTCGTTTGTCTTGAGCAAAAGGAAATATGGGAGGGCAATGTTTGTTTGATTCAAGGTGTGGGCACCCGTATAGCAATTAGTTCGACGAGACGAGGACGGAACGGGCAACGCCGCATATGTGTGAGTAATTTATAGCGAGAGAGGAGAGCGACACAAGGAGGTGTCTGCGTTGCGGGTGGGATTTCCTTTTCATTCTGTTTTGCATTGCGAATTATTTATGTGTATTATATAGCAAAGATGGTCGTGTGGATGCGAGACATGTTGCGTCGTCGTTCGTGTTAGATGGTTTATTTATCATGGAAACGAAAAGGTCACGAGCCTAGAGAATGATAAAAAGCAGAAATCTATCTGAGTTGGATCAAAATCTGATAATTTGCCTCTTTCCTTGTGATTTCAATGGATGCAAATGTGTGATATAAGTCTTGGTATACAGTCTTGGCAAAGTCTAGCTGAGTTACTCAAGCTAGCACACATATATATATATTTGTGTATATGTGTGTGTATGTGTGTGTATGTGTGTGTATGTGTATGTATGTGTATATATATATATATGTGTGTGTGTGTGTATGTGTGTGTATGTGTGTGTATGTGTGTGTGTGTGTGTGTGTGTGTGTAAGCAGACGGAGGGCTTGAAACAGATGTCTGTATGTTCTAGGCTGGAAATGTTCCGCTTATGCATTGGATGATGATATCTCGGAATGAGGACCAAGCAATTATTACAATGGTTCGGAGAAGACATGGGAATAAGACATGGGAATACGACATGGGCATGGCGCGTAGCGGTGATTAATTGGTTAGCAAGTTGGGTCTTTGTCAAGATGAGCAACAGGCGCCGCCCGGACAGTGCATAGCTAATGCGGTCAGAAGAATCTCGGTCCATGGTGGGGGAAATGGGCCGCATTTCGGCTGCATGGTGCGTCGTTTAAGCAGGACGCAATGTTGGTTGACAGGTGCCATTGGTGGGAAATTGAATAGGGTCCCATTTCGCCAACTCGGGACGATAATTGTCCTCGCTGGCGGTGCGAACCCAAGACGAGCATAATGACCGAGGGAAGAGGGAGAAAAAAAAGGTGAGACACGAGATAGCGTGGGATTGCGAATGCAGAGTTTGGGAAGAGGAGGCCAAAATTGGCAGTTGGGCAGCTGATGGTTGGATGCGGGACGAAGCGCAGGAGCATGAAAGTAGGATAGATGGCGAGACAGATGGCGAGACGGGAGGGGCCAGCCTGTGACTGAATCAAAACACGGGGGGCACGGGGCACATGGCTTGGTGTGTCAAGAAGAGCGTGAACTGGGATGGGGTCATTTTTGTTTTAGACTGCTGCCAAGGGACCTCTTTTTGACTTTTTGGCGCTTCCTGTTGGGACAAATGCGGTCTTTACGGACCAAGTCTTTTTTGCCTGGGGCCGAGCCGGTTAAGCACCTGGATGGATACATACATACGTACGTACGTACACACATAGAGATGATGGATGATGGATGCTGGCTGCAGGCGGGGTACGAGATTGCGCCCTCTTCATCTCCATCTCCATTAGACGGGATGAAATCAAACAGCGCATGGCTTGCTCCGCGTATCTATGAGAGTAGCGTGGTTGGCTGGGACAACTTGGGCTCTGGAAATGATGGCTTCCCAAAGCAGCAACAAGATGAACGAGGTTCCAAGTCTGCGTCGCGGCTGCGGGTGAGCTGGCCGTGATTGGCTGCGGTGACCCTTGCAAGACGTTGGACTGGGACGACCTTGAATGTGAAACGAAGCTAGCGAGCAGCAAAAAGGCGGCCGGCGGTCTGACCCCTGCTACGCCACTGCGCGTTCCTGCAGATGGCCGGCGGGAACACACGGGGGGAGAGGTACTGTACGCTGCTGTATGTAGGTACGTACATGTAGCTCGGCAGCGGCAAACGTTGGAATGATGATGATCGATGATGGGTAGCGAGGATCAAGAGGATCAATGAGGCACAGGGTTCTGACAAAAAAAAAAAAAAAAAAGAGGGGTACAAGCCTGGTGGCCCAATGCACACACGACATCGTCCTTGCCACAGGCGATCAATTCGTCATTTGGATTTGAGAATTTGACACCATGTCGTCATGGTTGGAGGGCGCTGTTGCTTTTTCACACATTGCCACCCTCATATCCCCAGGACAGGTCCCTTTCCCCTGTCTTGGCAGAGTATTGGCCTGTGAGTCTAAATTCGCATGAACATCAGCATTTTGACATGTTCCATGTTGGCGAGGGGCGTCTCGCCTTGGTTGGCTCACAGCCATGCCGCCGGCGTCAAATAGTGCATCGTGTGTGTGTGTTGGACCATCCGTCGGGTGCCATGGGATCTGAGCCCTGTCCGCGCATTGTTGCTGTTGGACGCGCCCCTCCTCTCTCTCGGTTTCGCTCGTCTGCCGGCCGTGATGGGCACCTTTTTGTCCAGGGCAAAAAGCCCATGCGTGTCCTCCTGTCAGACGTCGTGGTCCGTTTGCGCGTCTGTGCATCTCGGGTCTGGGGTTTGCTCGCTTCTGGCTCCCAGGTCCCTGGCGATAATCACTCCAATCAATGTGCGACTATGGGGGCACCGTTGGGACCCTCCAAGCCTCCCGCACTTGCAGGTCTTGGTGCGTCCGTCTGCAGTCTGCATGTGGTGTAAATGGCCTGAGGAGCGGGGGCTGTTTGAGCTTGTGGTGAGGGAAGAGGGCTTGTCAGAGCTACAGCCAGTAGTTGACATATGCCACATTTTTAGGAGAATGGTCTCTCCGTTTAACCTTGAACGGCCAATCACTCGATAAATGAATGAGTGTGTGAGTGCATGTAGGTAGGTAGGTATGTATATATGTATTCACTCAACATCAATACATACATATACGACTTGACTACGCACTCAAGACGCCCAAAAAAAGAGCCCTCGACCATGTAAGTGCAAAAAGTTTGTCCGGCCAAAATGCCGTAGCCTCGGGCCTCGTTTCCTCTCCCAGGAGCCAACGCCCGTTTTTGTCTGTTACCCATGACGAAACCCAGCCAAATTCGCACCCAAAGCGCGGTCCAGCGACCGGGGTGCTGCCATGCAACCCTGGCACCCATCGACGCAGACCCTGGTCCCCTAAACGCCAAGCAGCACTATCCCGACCTTCCTCTTCCTCTTCAATTTCACCTCTTTTTCCTTCTCCGCATGCCGGCTGGACGACTTCCTTCTGCACCCCGGTTTTGTTTCTTGTGGCTGGCTTTGCGTCCTCAAAACTCACACTCCCTTGTCCCTTCCTTCGCTTTCTTCATATTAACTTTCCGCTTCTTTTGTTTCTGTTTCCTGGCTCGTGGTCCCCGTTTAGTTTGGGTAGATCCCCAGGGCATCCTGACCACAGTCCGACGTCCGTCTCTCTCTATTTCTTCCTTCGCTTCACCACCTTCTCTTTGGCTTGAGACCCCTTTGCGTGGCTTGGGCAGCTTGCTGTTTCGTCCCTTCTCCCGTCATTTCCGGCCTTTGCCTCAAATCAATAGCCTCGCCCACTGTTTGAGGCTCATCTGTCAACTCATGCGGCCTAGTTGGAATTGAATAACATCGGCCCGCCCCTCCTTCGTATTTTTCTGTTTCGACGCCGTCATTCCCTTCTTCCTGCACTCGTGCATAAGCTTGGGGGAGGCGCACGCTGGTTTCGCGTGTCACCAAATGTAGCGTCGCCAATCTATTCACCACTTCTCGTTCCCTATCAGTTGCTTCGCTGGCTACGATGCTCCAGTTTTAGCATACACACTCCTTACTACAGCCATATCTTCCCGACACTCCTTTTTTTTTCCTGGAGCGTGATCACGACACCCAGAGTCCATTACTTGACTTGCGTCTAGACGACGATTTCAGCTTCGAACCGTGTTCGATCGCGACGATTTGACCCTCTTATAGGACCGCCGCCGTTTGATGGATCTCACAACCATGGCGGCTTCAACTCACACAAAAATGTTGGTCGCCCCAGCTCGATTGAACCTCCGCCGAGGAGGTTCGTACAATCACAATGACCGCGGCCCGCTTTCCTCGACTTCTTCAAGATTCAACTTTAACCATCTCCTCTTCTCCCCTCCACCCTCACCAAGCCTTCCTGCTTTGGTTCCACGTCCTCCCAAGAGGACTTCCTCGCAAATTTTGGTGACTCGACCGAGCAGAGTCTTCCGTCGCCTCTTTTTTCTTGCGGGGCTCCTTACTGCAGTTTATCTGTTGATTATGCGTTTTGGAAGCCGCGATGTCATGCCTGCCGTATGGCCCTACTTCGCAGCTCAGCAGGAGTTTGAGATGGTTGGCCAAGACGACCTGCCTGATTTCCCAACACCAATCGTAATTAGTGACAAGAAAGGACGCTCAAAGTGGACTATCTCAATCCCCCATGACTACGAGTTCCCCCTCTCCATTGATCAATACGCCGACATGACTGGGCAGTGTCGAGAGGTTTCTTCTCGCGCCAGGGATCTCCACCACAAAAACCCCATCTCGGAGCAAGCAATGCTAAGCTACGATGCCCCAGATGACTACTTTGTTGATGTAGATGCGGCTGAGACAGAGGGCTTGCTGCCCACACATACCGGCGAGAAGGCTGCCAAGGCCACTGGCAACATTGTTGGACTGGACAAGGAATCCCTGAAGTCGAAGCCGGTCTGCGAGAGCTCCATGACCTTCATCCTGGAGACCCCAGATGCGGGGTTGGGCAACACTCTCATGATGATGTGGACATTTTATGGATTGGCTCAGGAGCAAGGCCGAGCTTTCTTCATCGATGATACCCGTTGGGCTTATGGTTCCTATGAGGATATCTTTGCTCCGCCGCCTGTCCCCGAATGTCAGCCTCCTCCTCGACACCACATTGTCCCTTGCCCTTTCCAAGCCCGTCACCTTGCCGTCACTACAGTTACAGCAAAGGAAATCTTCCCTGCCCTGCTAGCCAAAAGTCACCGAAAAGCTGGTGCTGACCGCGGCCTGCGCGGCCTTTTTGACCTTGCTCGCACGGGTTATGAGGCGACGCTTGGTCTCAACCAGGACGATCAAAAATATGTCGGTGGACGCATTAGCAGACTCAAGGCCAAAGCTGAAGTCAAAGACTCGACCTTGAAAGCCCCTATTTTGGGAATTCACATCCGTCATGGTGACCAGCATCCAATTGAGTACCAGTATCGTGATGGTTACATTCCAAATGAGGTATTCCTCGAGCGAGCCGGAAAGCTCGCAGACGAATACTACAACAAATCGACAACAAAAATCACTTCCGATCACAAATCTATCAAGATCGTTGCCTCCGATGATCCGGCTGTGTACGAGTTGCCTGAATTTCAAAACATTCCCGCCTCTCAAGACCGAATTCGCCTAGCCTCGAAAGGGGTTTTGGAGAAAGCTAGTAATACACAGCAGCCGCTCGACCACTTCGTGGATGATGCTTTCGGTTGGGAGGGAGGATTTTATGCGGCCATGTTTTGGAATCTCGGCGTTGAGCGTAGAAACAACGCTGCCAATGCCCCTGAGGGCGTCAATGTCCCCAACGTGAACATGGAGGCGAGACACTTGGCACCCCCATCAGAGCAAACACTCAGATTGCGAAGCTTGATTGGGCGAGCGTATATGATGGATCTCGAAGTACTTTCAGGTGCTAGCGACCAAGTAGTCTGTGCCGTGAGCGCAATGGGCTGTCGATTGTTGGCCGTGATGATGGGTTGGGAAGCCGCCTTTGAGAAGGGTGGCTGGGTGAATGTTGATGGATCATACGGGTGGACCGGTATCGACTGGTAACTCTCGATGAACCAGTTACGGCCTTTGCATTTGTGTTTTTCTGCCAGATTGTTAAGAGGGGACGTCAGATGAGATTTGCGAGAAAAAAAATACCCCAGTGTCACGATCTGTCAGCGTCGGTATAGCATTTAGTTTTTAGCGACGGCGTGATGCTACTTTTATGAGTTGAGTTAGTTATATCTATCTATTGGAAGATTTAGTCAGATCTAAACAGGAAAGCCAGTTTACGATTAGGTCTCTAGCAGCATGCTACAATAAAATATCATCATCACCAAGTCGCTGGTTTCGCTTCAGCCGTGAATTTGCAATCGTCATGAGCTGGCCAGTCTTTATAAATTCTCGATATGCCCACCTACTGTACAATATAGAAATTTCTTTAAAATAAAGTATTCCATAATTCACAACTCTCTTTTTTTTTCCTCTAAAATAGAAATGATGCAAACAAGTGTGGAAGAAAGGCCCAACACAGTTGTTCTTTAACAAGCCTCACTTTTAGTCCCTGTGGCTTAGACACGGGTATTTATGGGGCGACGCCACAGAGCCCGCGTCTCACGCTCCTCTCCAATGCAACATGCCTGGCTCAATTAAGCAAAGAGCCTTGCTTCACTTCCTCCAGCACACATAACCACGACTGCGATTCTCGTCCGCCGCAACCCCATTTACGATCGGCACCGGGCCTCGCGCTTCATGCGTCGGCGCGAATTCTGCGGCGATTTCTAAAAACCGACCAGCACGGAGCGGTCGAGCCTGCGCTAGGCTCCGCGTCGGGCGGAGAGCTTCGCTTGACCTCGAGCTTACCATACATTCTTTTTAACCAAATCCTTACCCCATCGCCAACATGGCCACGCCTACAGGCAATGCTGGCTCAGCGCCGCCACCAAAGCCGCGACTTAAGATCAACGTCAGCCGATCGTCGTCCTTTGTCGCAGACTCCAACGCGCCAGGCTCGTCGACTGCCGCCCCTGCTTCTGCAGCGACGCCCACGGGAGGCGTCTCTCGCAAGGTGAAGCTCAAAATCACACCGTCACAACCCTCGACGCCCGCCGACAAACCCCCGGCCAAGACCAAGGCTGGGAGGCAGCCGAAACCGACACAAAAGCTCGTGGAGAGCAAGAAGCGCGCGCACGAAGATGACGACGATGAGCCCCTCGCTGTGTCGCACCCGCCGACCAAGATCAAGTTGAAGCCTCCAAAACCAGGCATGACGCCAACCCTCGTCGTTAAGCCCAAGGGCCGAGCACCTACGCACCCGCCTGGCGATGGTTACGATTCCGAAGCAAGCGACCGAGAAAAGGACCCAGCCATCGAAGAGCAGTTCGTCCTGCGAATGCTCCCCGGCGAACACTGCGACTACGTGCGTTGGTGCATGGAGAATGGCAAAATGGGTGTGCCGCGGAGTTCGGGCGGAGCAGATATCCAGCTTAGGTTTTTCGAAGAGGATACACGGCGAGCGGTGTTGACGGTCAAGGGTGCGAGATATGCGGCTGTCATGGTCGATTTGCCTACCATTACCGAAGCGATGAAGACGTGGGACCGGAAGTCTCTTCTCAAGTCAGCAGATATCTGCCAGATGTTGCTCGTCTTCCAGAAAGTAGCGAGTGATGTTGAAGCCAAGCAAGTGCCCCTCCCATCCATGATTGATACACATTTCAAGTGGCCACACGGCCTCACACCACCTATGCACGACTGTCTCAACCGCCGATTCGCCAAGACCATCAGCCGCAAGGAGATTGAGGATAAAGAAGCCGAGGTTGAGCGCCTTCTGGCTGAGGATGCCAAGGCCTCATCAACACGTTGGGAATGGGTCGACGAGCGACAAGACGGCGCCGATGACGAATACGGGGCCGACGAGGATGCTGAGGGCGAGGTGGATGAGGGCATGGACTACTTTGGTAGCCAGAACGGCGGGGAAGGTGACATGGATCTCGAAGCAGATCTGGAAGCTGCCTTTGCGGATGCCGATGATATCATGGCCGAGACTCCAGCTGCTGGCGGCGAGATGGCTACGCCGCTTGCCACAAACGTCAACACCCCCGCAGTCCATGACAGCATCGAGGCGGATGAGTCAGAGGAGGTGTCGGATGATGATGATGACGACGATGATGACGACGACCTTGACGATGACGCTCGCGCTCAGCGCGATGAATTACAAGGCGTCAAAGACATCATCGCCGACCTACAGAAGCAGTTGGGCAACAAGCAGGTCGAGCTGGGCCGCACCCAAAACAAGATCTTGCGAACTCGTCTCGAGGCCCAGATCAAACAGCTCAAGTCAGAAATTGAGCTCAAGAAGTCGTCTATTGGCATCGAAACAGATGACTGATAGACCCCCTAACAATAATGTATTAAACTTCTGGACTGTACTCTCATGAGGGCCGAGGAGGGGGACTGGTGTTAAAGGCGTTAGCTATACCAAAGCATGGTAGGCGGGTTTGCGGGTTTAGAATTAAAATACCACAATAGTCGGCAGTCCGATGAACTGGGTTTTGGCAGAAAAAAAATAGAAGTTATGCCATCAAGACCTAGAACGCGATTATTATTTGAACGATAGTCTTCTCTCTGGTTGGTATATTGGTACAAATAGCCCATTATATTAGCCAGTGTTAATACCCATTGGATTTCTCCTCATATTGCCTTGTCTCATCTGGTGACCTTTGGGAGTTGAATCCGCTTGGATACCGAGGTACTGAGATGGCCGGCTACCAGGCGCCAGGTTGCTCAGATGAATAAATACTAGACTATCACTCAACATATCGTCCCTCTCCTCAGTAGCCTAACAGTTCTCTGTTCGTTTACAACCAGTACATCCTTTGCCATGTCAGTGACATCTCCCTACGACACATGCTGGCATAGTTCCTCGAGACTCTGGGGCTGTGACCATGTCCTTCCGGGAGTTAGAGTATCCCGCTCACGAATGCGTTTCTGCAAAGATCGCTGGAGAAAAACGGCCATGGCTGGGTCACGCTGAGACTGTTTCCTCAAATAGTTGGCGACAAACTGCGAGTCGGGAAAGCGATTTGTTTTGTGGTCGCGGTTCCAGCGCCGAGTGGAGTTGATTGTTTCTTGGATACGAGACTTGATATCGGTATTTGTAGTATCTAATGTCGAGTGGGTTAGTTTTGAGATGGATGGTTTAGATAAACAGCTACGCTCACTCTTCAAGTGCACTTGTTGGCTCCCCAAACACTTGCCGGCGCGGCGCAAACGGTTTGCCCCTGTCTGTTGCACCACTGATGAATTTTCGATTTCTTCCCTGACGTCCTCCCAAGTAGGAAACTGATCAAGTTGGTGTGAGATTCCGTCAATGAGACGTCTCATGTCCACCACTTCATCCTTGAATTTGCTCATGACATCTGCCATTTCTCGTTCCTGCTTTTCGAGACCGCCCTCGATATTTCCATGTCCGCTCTGGACGCTTTCCATATGTAACTTGACGGATTGTATTTCCCTCAATATGTCACTTATGCGCTGATCGTTCTCTTGTCGAAATATCTTGTCATGCTCGGTGTGGGCTTGGAGTACGCGAACTTCGCGATCGAGTCTCTTAGCTCGACCACAAACAGCGCGGAGGTTGAGCTCGAAAGTCATATTGGCGAGAGCCTCAGCCTGTGCCATAAGTTCGGATGATCTTGGAGTAGCGACGACAGGGCTAGTCGAAAATGGTGAGGGCTTGGTGATGTCGTTCGAGCATGCCGAATTCGCATTAGGGCTTGCCCCTGAGGGGACTGAACGACGACGATTTCGAGTCATGGTTTGGGAAAGCAGCCTGAAAAAAAAGAAAGAAAATTAAAAATTAGGACAAACTGCAGTTGATGGATTGGATCAGGGAAGGGAGGGAACAGCCATGAATAGAAATTATTGGTTGCCAGGAGCAGTTTAGCATCCGTGTTGGATTGGGAGTGAAAAAAGGCGGCGTAGAAGGGAAGCAGTGAAGAGCCGCGATTATATTAAAAGTGTGAAACGCTGATGTATAGGGAAAGGCGGAGCAGGTTTTTGTAGAGGAAAGAGCAGCCCGAGGAAAGTGCGACTGGGATAAATGCGGTCAGTTAAAGGCGAGTACGGTGCACCATGATCGACACGACGAGAACAAAAGAGAGATGAGTTTATTTAAGGGAAAGGCCATTTCGATTCAATATTATCTCCTGGTTTTGATTGCAGTTGCTATCACCTCAAAATTGAAATAGACCGTCATTTACGGTGCACGCCACATATTGTGTCGCCTGCGAGGAGACCAAAATGCCATCAACAGATAACTGACACAAGCAGCAAGAATAGGACGCCCAGGTTTTGTTTTAGAATATGGACAAATTACGCATACAACACAAATACACCGTCTTTCAATTCACTCACAGGAGACGCTTTTCAGTCCACCATGTGACGAAATATCTGTAGCATTTACAACTGAACTATGGTCGTCCCATCGGCATCAGCTCCCTCCACCAAACCCCCCAATAGTGTGCTATCCTTCTTGCCTCTCTCTTCTGCAACCCAGTGCAAGAACATGTCGACATCTTTTGCAATCTGTCCCGGCACTGCCAGCCGCTGTACCCACAGTGGCAAAACGCCTCCGCCGTTGGATGCCGTCCCCATTGTCCACTCGATTTTGGTTCCGTCTGCAACCTCCTTCACCAGCTCGACGCTCGTGTACGAAGCTCTCACAATTCCCTTGTTCTCATCCTTGCAACCATCGCCCGGTCGGGTTACTATCTGCACAACAACAAACTCGCGCCGCCCGCGGACTGCCGCTGTTGCCTGCAGCACGGGGAACAAGCGCTTATCCAACGGCCCAGGCAGCTGATGTATTGACTCCTCGCTCTTCAGCGTCCAGTCGATCCACGTTGCGCCGCCGGCTTCGACCTCGACGCCCGCACAATCCCATTCGTGGTGCAGCTTTGTGCTGACAATGTTGGGTGTAAAAGCAAGCTCGGCTTCAGCGTGCTTGTCCTTGAAGCAGCGCACAAACTCATCCCATGACGCGGATCCCCTAGTAGCCTTGTCCTCGTGTACACTTCGCCGCAGTGCCCACGATTCTGGCCGAAGATGGGCAGCTCTAATGCCATGCGGTTTATGCTTTTCGATAGTGGCGCGTAAGCTATCAGCTGTGACAGTTCGTTCATATAGCTGAACGGATGCCGTAGAATGAGTAAATGATTTCAAAGGCCCGCGTTTCCACAGCGTACTGTTACTGGAAGGTTGGTTTGGAACACTGTTGATGAATGGTAGTGCCTCATTGATAATGTTACTGAGCAACAGCTTCAGTTCTTCTCCCTTGGCGTCAGCGGGTGGGAGTTGAGAGGGGTCAATACCCCATAGGCGAACCAAAGGGCCGCGCGCTTCATCCATTTCAATTTTCTTTATTTTCTTGTAGGCTGGGTCACTTAATTTATCTTCCAAATTGAATGCGTATGAGGGAGGATTTCAGCTACTTCGAAGTCGCATATCGTGTTGAGCCAGAGTATGCTAACCACTTATTCCAGTGTGTCAAAACAATATATTCATCAAGCCATACTGCGACAATAGGTGAGGGTTATTTTATCATCATTGCGAATGTTCAGGAACTGGATGAAATGAAGGCAACACAGATGACCGGATATCATGGGTGAGTGAGTCTGCTAAGTGGGGTTAATCGGATGTATCTGTGCCGATTATCAGGGTGATCTTACAAGGAGAAACTTAAATAAAACATGTCACACCAATCCCAACCAGGATGGAAATACAAAAGAAGCTCTTTTTTAACAATTTTTCTTATTAAAATATGTAAATATACTACCGGGCCTTTTTACCGGCAATGCAAACCAGAATTTGTCTTTTCATACCAGCCCATTCATTATGCTCAACTCATCCAGCGCGCTCGCTGCATTGCTGCTTATGTACAAGATTGTTTTCGTTTCAACATACTCTAGTTGCGTCTCTCCCAGCGAATGTTGGCAGGCTCCAGAGGTCGAGAGAAGAGGGAAGCGTAGTCGGTGTCGATCAAGGTGTTGCCGCCATCAGTGTTGCGGAACTTGAACTCACGGACAACCTCGGCCACAATGGTCTGAAGCTGAGCGTTGGCGAAGTGCTCGCCAATGCATCGGTGACGACCAGCACCAAAGGGCAGGTAAGGAGAGGCAGAACCCTTGCTGACAAGACCGTAGCCATAGTCAATCTTCTCCTCCTCTTCCTCGTTGCTGCGGGACATGGTAGGGGCGTTGGCGGAGCCCTCCAACCATCTGTGAGGGTCCCAGTGGTCGGGGTTAGGGAAGTAGGCAGGGTCAGAGGCGCTGACACCGGGGGCGGCGAGGAGAGTGTGGGAAGTAGGGATGATGTAGTTGGTACCAGGGACAGCCATGGGCTGCTTGACGGCGCGCATGATAGAGTGGATGGGGGCGTGAAGGCGGAGGGTCTCCTTGATGATGGCCTGGTTCAGGGGCAGCTTGGCAAGGTCTTCGTACTGCAGAGGAGGGAGATCGGCACCGAGAACCTTAACCTGCTCCTGGTAGAGATCCTCCATGATCTGAGGGTACTGAGCAAGGCGAAGCATGATCCAGGAGCTGGTGGACGAGGAAGAGTGCTGGCCAGCCATAAGGAGGGCAATCATCATGTGAGCGACTTCGTGGTCGGGAACCTTGACACCGTTCTTGTAGGTAGAGTTCATGAGGTGCTTCATCATATCCAGTTCAGTGTCCTGGTCACCCTTGGCGCGGCGGTCCTTGATAGTATCCATGTAGATCTTGGCGACGGTGCGCTGAGCGTGGTCACGCTTGCGGTTCCAGGGGAGGGGAGCCCAGTGAAGCATGAAGTTAATGGGGGTGAAGCCCATGTCGAGATCGTGGTAGAGAGCGGCGAGGGACTCGTCGAACTTGTTTCGGATGGCGCTGCCCTGAAGAGCGTGGGAGGCGGTGAAAATAGTGATCTCAGCCATCTTCTTGGGGATGTCGACGACGCCAGTCTTGCCCTTGAAGCCAGAGTTTCGCTTGAAGTAGCTGCGGACCTCGTTGGAGATAATAGGGACGTAGGATCGGAAGGCCTCGGTGGTAAGAGCAATCTTCATGAACTATTAAGAGGTTAGAATCGCGAACATGGCAAGGATTTGAGACAAAGTATTTGACAATTGCTCACCTTCTTCTGCTCCATGAGTTTGGCGTTGGGGCAGTCATAGACGACGTCCTTGCCGAAGACGGGAGTGGTCAGAACGGTGTAGATTTCCTCAGCGCTCACATCCTTGAGCTTTCCATTGAGAATGAAGTCGTTTCCAGCTGGGCCAACAGCGACAGTGGTCTTCTTGCCGAGGAGAACAAAGGTGAAAACATCGCCATGCTGCATGAGATTTCAACGGTCAGCCAAGTTCGAGACAGGCAATTGGCAGAAGATTCATGCGAAACAGTCGATCGCAATTCATTTCTGAGAGAAAGAGTACTAACCTTCTTGCGGTTCTCCTTGAAGAAGCGGGGAGGGTCCATTCCATATGTAACGGTGCTGCCAATGAAGGGGAACCAGTGGAAGACGACGGGAGGCTCATCAGGGTCATAGAAGAGCTGGTTGATAACATTGAAGACAACGGAGAGGACGACAAAGGTGGTGAAACCAATGGCGGCCTGGTAGGCAGTTGGCAAGTTCTGGAACTCCAGAACGAGCGGGTGGCCCGCGAGCTCTTGGACGAGGCCCATGTTGAAAAGGCAGCGGCCGAGGGGGTTGTTGCGTCGGTGGGAGGCGTGTAGCTGTGCAAGTCCCTAGGCGGAAGAATGAATGGCGACCGATGGTGAAAGAAAAGAGAGACCCGAGGGCGAAGATGAGGAGGATGCCCGCTCTTCAAGTACCTTGGCGAGACAGGTGAGGAGGATGGGATGGGAGAAAGGAAGAATGCAAAGCGCGAAGGAGATTAACTGATATGTAATTGCCCGCCCGTCGTTTTTTCCGACAAGGGGACCTGACTACTGTACACAAATTATTATGTCCAGCGGCCTGGCAAGGGGGAAAGAGGCTTGGGTGGGGAGGTGCCAACCCGTCAGTTGGGGTGATGAAGACGCGACCCACTCCTGGGCGATCCAGCAGACCGCAGTCCAGTCCGCTACCAAGTACATCTAGTATTCGTATGCGATGCGACCGTCTGGTATGTCACAAGCTACCTCCTCCACGACGGACCAGTAGGCGGTGTGCTTTCAAACAGGCTACAACACCACCTCATTCCCCCCTACGAGGCCCATTAGGCGGGCTCCGAGCTGTGCCGTCGGGACAGCCAACCCAGCTCTGCGCAGGACGACGTGGGAAAAAAAATCCCCTGTGATGCTGCAGTGAACGATGCTTTACGGGTACGGGACAGGTTGCGTGTGGTGCCTGACAATTACCCATTTCGGCTCCCTGTCTTGCACGGCACTGGCACTAGATGCACAGACAGCCGATAATCTAAAGGAGTATGCGACATCCCATTGGCCCTTCGTATTCGTATCTCACAGCAAACGAGATCCCCCACCACACTCCCTTTTACCTGCGCACCAATAATCTCGTCCGTTGGTTGTCCACGCCAAATAAACAGAGTCTCCCTCAGCGTTTTCCATGACAGTGGCAGTGACGGCAACAGTATCGCGTCTCGTCTTTGTCTTGGCCGTATCGATAGCGGGGGTTCGCAATTGCACATGATGTGATCTCTTCGCCATTGGGGTTGGCGCCGTCCATCGTCCCAGATGCCACGGTCGATTCCGTCTCCCTGGCCAGCTAGCCCCCTGTTTGTGGGCTCTGGCGCGGCTCTTGGTTTTCATGTTATTTTATTTCCCACGTTTGGCCTGATGTTGCTGTTCTTCACCGCAAGCAGACACTGCCCATTGTGTAATAAGGGTCCCTCCAATCCCCAGAAATGGGCTGATGGATGAATTGCCAACAGCATTGCTGATTGGGTTTGCGCCTGTGCAGGTCCCGAATAAGAACTCGACACTGGTTTTTTTTTTTACTCCTTTCCTGTCACCGCCCTCAACCACCCCGTGCGCCGTGCTTGTTTCTTTTTTGTCAGTTCCCCTTCCCAGTCCCGATCCCTGATGAACCCGATGAATAAGACCATTTTCTTGCCCTGCCAATTGGTCAATGGCTGGCTGTTTTCTTGTTGGCTCTGCCCTACGTAAAAACGCCACATCTTCCATGTCAGCATCACATGCTGTTGTTCCCAATAGTTACAACGTTGGAGGACAAACCAAAGATAAACCAGCTGCTGCTAGAGGGGCATTCACAACTCAATGGCTTTCATGGACATATCTATTAGACTGCCATCTCCGTAGCCATCAATTCCAAAATAATAGTCGTAAAATTATGATGACATCTGCCATCAGCTTGCAAAGTCAATGGCGGATTATGGCGCCAGCAAAGGAAGATCCCCCTGCCTCCAACAGGGCCATCTCTCGTCTATCCAACATCGTACCTTTCGCGCCTCGTCCTATCCCATCCCATCCAATTCAAACCTCCAGGCCATCCCATCCCGGATCGTTCCGATCATCGACTGCCGTACCTACGCCCCGCTGGTGGGCTGACATGCTGGCGACGCACGACCCCTTAACGCGCAACATTTTACAGCCAAGCGGCTCTCCCCGCCGCCCCTCCGTATTCGGGACGGCGCCCTTCTCGGTGCGGGTGCGGGCGCGTGGCCCTGAAACCCCAGACGTGTCCCGACCCGGCGCCCAGAACCCAAAACCCCCGGCAGCCACGCCTCCGACGATCCGTGCAATGCCGTCAATCCCCCCCCCCAGCGGACCAGATACCCGGACAAGGGGGCGCTCCGGGACATCAGACGACTGTCAGATTGGCCCGGCGTCTGCACGCGACAGCGGGTTCGTGCTCGTGATTTCAATAATGCCTTCCTCGTGAGTGGCTGCTCCCCTACCCAGAGCTGTCCTAAGTTAGCTAGACCTGGCCAGCTCCAAGCAGCTTCAAGTCTAAAAACCGTGCCATGTGTATCCGCCCGCAATCCTAATGCCATCCCACGGCCACCGAGCGGCAGTGGCGTGAAAGCCATGCTCGCTCATCGATATAAGATTAAACCCGATGCTCTGAGTAAAACGCCAGCCATTGCTGACTCAACTGTGACAGCTCGGGTGTTGATCGACAGGAGGTCTACCTACCATAATCCTCAGGGTCAACAGACAAGCGGGGGACAGAAAACACGAGACACCAAAATCTATTAGACGCCTCTTCTTCGCATAAAAACCTCAAGAAAAACACACATTAATACAAAGGGATACATGTAGCCCTATGATTATTGTGTATTCTTTAAATTAGGATTTTCTTGAGCGCTTGATGTTGTATGTAGCTCATTTTGGATGTTGGTTTTGGGAGGAAATTGTACAGACCTCCCTTTCAAAAGTGATGTCCCGAGCTAATGACGCCTCCTTCTTTGACCCTGGTTAAATACCTCGGGGTACACAACGAGCAACCAAGCTACACAACAACAAGCGCTACAGTTCCTATATTTTTAGTGATAATAGGCAGCTGAGAAAATTTTACCTCGCCTAAATGCGCTATAATATAGAGCTTGCAATAGCGGCTTGGTTTTTCTGTTGTATTTAGTGTATTTTTTCTGATAAAAAGCAATGTGTGGCTTGGTTGCAGGACATCACTTTTGAAAGGGAGGTCTGTATGTGGAGCTGATTTTGGTGTCTCATGTTTTCTGTCCCCCGCTTGACAGGTATCTTTCGTTCTTCTCACTTTCAGTTAACTCATTGAGATGTGCAATATTCCTCGTCACGTCCCTTGCTGCTAGAAACACTCTACTTACAAAATACCTACAATTTATCTGCTACCATTCTCCTCGCTCCCATAATAAAACAGACATCTCGGGTCGGCCCCCTTTTCTCGTTGTGACCCTGCTATCGTCAGCTTCCGAGCAACTTTGTCTCTACCCTAAAATATAACTCGGCCGTATCATTGAGATACTTCTACACTAGTTGTGCCACTCGCTTAATCTAGTGCGTGCCGTGACCACAAGGACGAATCATAGGACAGGAATAACTCATCCCCCCCAAAAAACCACATAAGCACAAGTTGGAGCCATAGAGTAGAATCGCCAACGCCTTTGATTCAAACATCTACCTAATGAGATACTTGATTCATAATGATTAACTCGAGTATATCGATCTTACTCGCCAAGAAGCCAAAGTGTATCCGAGCCAATTTCCAAATACCCCCAAAATCAACATACTACCGTCACACATTTCCTATCCGGGTCCAATAAAGAAAGCAACGCCAAGCAGAGCTGAAAAGAAAGTAAGAAAAAAGGATGGGGGGAATAGCTTTAATGGACCGTGGCTTGCGTATCTCGTGAGGGTTCATCACTCGTCAACCATAAACACCCTCCAGGCCCTCCTAGAGTTCGCTCCTTGGAACGGAGACCTGCCGCTCCACCGAGTTCCAAGCAAAGGAATGAAGAACAAATAATATAGCTAGGTATCTTTAAGCAACAATGCTCTTTCCCACAGCTCCCCATCGCAGCTTTCGCAATCCACTGCTGGACGATCGAATAACTTCGCTTCCGCAGGAGGTGGTCTCATTAACGCTGCTGACGCTGCCAACACTAGCCGCAAGTGCTTCTTGTTTTCCAACTTCGCGTCCGATGACATAGCCAGCTCCGAAACCAACGACTGACACTAGAACGACCACCCCAGCGCTGACCACCCATGTAAGCAGGGTAGGCGAGATGATTCCGTCCTCGGCCTGGGCCGCCTTCTTCTTCTTAGAAGACCGTGGCGCCGAGCCGGTCGCGGCCCCGTGCCTAGCCTTCTCCGCAGATGCGGATCTGCTTGATGAGGCCCGTTTTCGGGGTGGAGACTGCGTCGCATGTCGTGCACGTTGGGCCCGCCGGGGCTCCGCATCCAACTCCGACTCCGGAACGAGTCGCAACTCCATGGGCTGCGTGCTAGGGCCCACACCGGTGTTGGCGACCCTCTGAGCCTCCGCTTCTTCCTTGGTCTTGGGAAGTCCACGCGCCGCAGCAGCGCATGAGAGGAGAGTTGTCAGGGACGCCCGTAGAGCAGCATCATTCTCCTCCCGAACCGATGGAGACATGAAGCTGGGACCTGGTTGGCGGGTTCGGGTCTGGGACCGTTGAGAAAACGAAGGGCGTGTAAATCCGCTGTGTGGATGAGGAGGCATAGTAGTGGCGTCAGAGTTTCTCCGTCTCACTGCTTGCTGTGATGGAGGGTGTGAAAAAGCATTTGGCTGTGGTCGAAACACGGGTTGATCATCAGAGACACGGCCGAGTGCAGTGACGTTGTCGCCATCCGAGTCGGCATCCGAGTTCATATCCGCGTCCTCCTCGGAAGGGTGCAAATGTTCGTTTGAGCTAGTGAGCAAGCGGTCCTCCTCACTTTCGCTCTCACTCTCCTCATATTCTTCCTGGCTGCTTGCCCCAGCAGTGGCGTGGATGGCCGTAGGCTGCTGAGGGAGCGACCTGGCGGATGGTTGCAGACGACGGCGACGCACATGGGGACTACCAACGCGAAGTCCGGTCGTGACGATTTCATCACCGATGCTCGAGAGGGAAGATGAGGAAGGTTGAGAGGCGACTTCGACCCATGATTCTAGGCTTGTCAGCTGGGGAGCTATGGGATACAGGATAGGGGGCAGCAAACCATCATAGCGTCGCTGCGGTTGTGGGAGTCCTGGGCTTGACCATGTTCCAGCTCGCGACAGGCGGCTTCCTTGTCCTTGCCAGTTTTGACCTGTTTGCTCCTCCATAGCGTATTATTGTTTGTGGTGATGAAGCGACTGATGTTTGTTTTCTGAACGATGGTTTAACGGGAAATCCGCCGGAACGATAAACAGCTAGCTAGACCAGGTGCCAGCGCAACCAGGGGGATGCGGCAACCCCGCTTATCAGATAGTCCCTAGCCGAGTATACAGCGGTCGGATATGGTGTTTTCGCGAGCGGAGAAGCTGCTGTGAGGTGGATGGAGGTTCAAGAGAAGAAAGAAAATCGAACAGGAAGAAAAAAAGGGAGGCTGTGAGGATGTTAGGACAGCGAAGTCGGGGCTGGGTCGGTGTGGGATGGCTCGAGTTGTGGTTTGGGTTGCCTTTGTTGGAGCACGAGAGCAGGCTCAGTTGCAGGTCGATAACCATCTATGTACTAGTACATCGGCAGTAGCGTGAGGACAGTGCGAGCGCATCACGCGCAATTGTCAGATCGCCAACGAGCCACGTTCAGCACCCATCGCGTTTCTCTCCGCTTAGTACTGCCACCTGCGCCCGTTTGCCCATCATTTAAGGGCGACGACAGGCCCCAATCGCACTGTTCCGGGCGATCCTGGCAGCGTGATGTAGCCCTGCGCAAGTATTGATACACGGCCCCCGCCTGGCTCAGATGCACAACCAAGCTGGGGTCATGAGCACAAGCGGGGGTGCTGCTTGCCCAAAGCAGCCCGGAGGCTTGCACCCTTCTCGAATAGACATCCGCCTTCAGTGTCACTTTTGGGCACACGCGCCCGCGCAGGCGAAGTAAAGTAGCAAAACAGCGCCGGGGACAACGGCGGGCACAGTAACACATCCGCAACGAGCAACAAGGCGGCACTGCACGGCGGCATGCCGGGGTGTGCAACAGATGCCTGCATTCGCACTCTTGCATGTATTGTGTCCATCCCGGCTAACATCAGAACAAGGCTTATCGATCTGCCAACCTACCTGATCTGAATCTAGTCGAGACACAGCCCTGCCATTTCCCACCTTAGTTCTAGCTAAGATGGCATCATCATCCGCCGCCATCAGCTGGCGTGGCGGATGCCGTCCCATGCTGATGTTTCCACGTCTGCGTCACCCTACCTCCCGAACAAGGACCCTCCTTGCGTGCATCACACACGCAACACTTACAAGTATTGTTATTACTATGTTAACTAACTGGTTTTTTGCTTGAACCACAGACAAAGAAAATAAAGAGGATAAAGACAGGGACCAAATGGACAAGTATGCTCCCAAAAAAAGAAGGAAGTTTAAAGAAGGTAAAAAAGGCCCGAACACAGCTACTTTTGTTGAGACCTTCGCTCCCCATCATGTCATCATGTTTAGGCCCCACCACCACCTACCAACGACGATCGCATGGAATGGAGGCAAATACGTAGGCAAGCACCGCTTGCTGATGCTTATTTGCCGATGCATACATACACACATGCATGGGATCTCTCAAAACATGCCACACACCAGTCTCAAACTTCCACGGGCGCCATCCCTAACGCGCCATGATCCGTATGTTCTGTCCGATCTATTGATAGGCTACAGGGTATTACTCGTCCCTACCCTAACGTTCAATTATTTGGTCTCAGCCTTCAAGTGAGCCCATATTTCAGTCGGCTGCATCTACCGTTCAAACCTCAAACAGCTAAACACCTGACCTTGGGCCAAATCATGCGACTGCACTCGACTTATCATTACGACACATATATATCACTACATCCACTAGAGCCATGACGTCATATGATGATAAAAAACATGATTTAACTTTTATTACGCCTCTACCTAGTATATGGGAGATGGGAAAGTCCATCAAATTATGGCAAAGCATTTGGTGGCAGGATACTTACCGATATAGAAACAAGAACCGATCGAGGTGCATCTGTACATATGGTAGCCACGGACTAGGTCAAGTCTGGCGAGCAAGACCTGTCGACGAGGTGGCGTTTCGAAAAGCCCCCAGGACCCTCAGAAGTATTCGCATAAACCCAGCTTGGTCCCCTGCCCAAAGCCTCGCAGCAGCAGACGAGACAGCGGGAGATTCTTCCCAATAAGAGCCGACAAATCCCTCAGAAGCCCACGTGGTGTCTTGTCGACACAGCCAATAGTAGTGTTTCAAACCCCAACATCAAAAAGCCAACCGGCGCCATAGACAGCGTAGTCTGTATGATGCCACGAGCCCACGGTCCCAAAGTGAATTAGCCCCCAGGTCTGACATTGCTTCATGCTTGAAGCACATTCTCAAAGCCCACAGCTCCACGATGGAGCCCCAACTTGTTTCGAAAGGACAGCCCACAAAGCCCACTGTAGTGGTAAACCCGCTCAATGTACTTGGTTTGAAACCAACAAAGCCCACGTTTAATCGAAAGAGATCTTGGTACCAGAGTAGCTGGGACCTCCTCGGTTTGAGCCACCGAAACCACCGCGGCCGCCACCACGGCCACCTCCACGACCGCCAAAGCCTCCGCGGCCACGGCCACCTCCACGGCCACCGCCGAAACCACCACCACCACCACCACGACCGCCGCCAAAACCACCACGGCCGCCGCCGCCATCACGCTGAGGGCGAGCACCGGCGAAGTCCAGGCGGACACTTCGGGACATTCTTCCGTTGCCAATGGGAGCACCATTCTTGGCCTGGAATACATTCTTGGCGTCTTCGACAGAGCTGAAAGTGACATAGCCAAAGCCCTTCAGGTTACCGGAGTCACTATGTGGAATTAGTATGAGTTGGGGTCAAATGGAGAAAGTTCACACTTACGGGTCGGTAGGCAGACGAACGCTGGCGACCTGGGCGACATCGCCGAAGAACTCGCGGACGACGTCCTCATCAACATCGAAAGGCAGGTTGCCTACGAACAGAGTATCGCTCTCAGGGCTGACATTGTCACCGTGCTTCTTGGCGCGGTCAGCAGCGCGGGCCTGGGGGTTGGCGTCGGCAGGACGAGCATTGGCATAGTCGAGGTTGATGGCACGGCCATCGAGCTCCTTGCCTTGCATGGTTTCGTAAGCCTTGGTGCAGGACTCAGTATCGCCGAAGTCGACATAACCGAAGCCACGGCTGCGGCCGGAGTCTCTCTCAGTCATGACACGAGCGCCGGTGAGACCCTCGATGTGCTTGAAGGCCTCGTAGAGAGTATCGTCGTCAACACCCCAGCTCAAGCTACCAGCGAACAGGGTAGTAGGACCGTCAGTCTTGGCCTTCTTGGGGGCCTCATCGATCTCGTCATCGGCCTTGCGCTTCTTGGAGGGAGCCTCCTCGGTCTTCTTGGCATCGGCTTCAGAGTCAGAGTCAGAGTCGTCAGAGTCGTCGCTGTCATCAGAGTCCTCCTCGGAGTCATCAGAGTCAGAGTTGTCAGAGTCCTTGGCCTGGAGATTGAGTTAGTATTGGTATGAACAGGGCAGTTGTGAGAACAAACCTTTTCGGCGGCCTTGGCGGCGGGCTTCTTCTCAGCTTCCTTCTCAGACTCGGAATCAGAGTCGGAGTCAGAGTCGGCATCGGAGTCAGAGTCGTCAGAGTCAGAGGACTCAGCCTTAAGCTTGGCGCCCCCGTTGGTCTCGGGCTTCTTGGCTTCAGGCTTCTTAGCCTTAGGCTTCTCATCTTCAGATGAGTCGCTGTCAGAACCAGAGTCGCTGTCGGACTCAGACTCGGACTCGGACTCGGATTCAGAGGCAGCGGCCTTGGCCTTGCCGTTAGCCTTGCCGTTGGTGGCGGCCTTCTTAGCCTTAGGCTTCTCCTCCTCAGAAGAATCGGAGTCAGAGCTCTCAGCCTCAGACTCGCTAGACTCCTCCTCTTCCTCAGAGGACTCGTCAGAAGACTCGGGCTCGACAACCTTCTTCTTCTTCTTGGAGACCTCCTTCTCCTTCACAACCTTCTTAGCGGCAGCCTTGGCCACCTCCTTGGCCTTGGCCTTGGAAGACTGGGAAGACTTGGTAACGCCACCAGACTTGACAGAGGTGAGAGCCTCGGCCTTAGCCTTCTTGGTATCCTTAGTCTTTGACTTGGCCATTGTGATATGTGAAATTTATGTATAGAGAGACTTGATCACTCCCAGCATAGAAAAAAAAAATTGTGAATGTAGAAGGGAGGAAGGGAAAGTGGGAGTGAAAAGATTTGCATGTACCTTGTATGCGTTTTATCCTGGGTGGTTGGTTGCTGCAGTATGGCAGAATTTTTTTTTTTTTCGCCGGCCAAATTGTGGATCCATCCAGGGCGGTGAACTCTGGGCGGTTAAAGTGGAAGGTGGTCTGGGGTGGGCTGGGTTTGGTAGCCAGCCAGTGCGTGCCTGAGAAATCAGGTGGCCTCTCATTGGACATCAGCAATTGAGCTCAAGCTGCTCCAGAGCCGACCCCAAGTTGCCGAGATCGATAGACTCTAAACCCAACTGCGCGACTTCGCCGTGTCCACGACCGCCGCTCAATTCGATAGCCCGAGTGTCAATCGAAACCGCCACCATGCCTACTCCCGAGTCCGAGCAGTTCAAGTCCCAGAAGCCCGCCGTCCCTCCCACATTCAACGGCGTAAACTTCGACGACACTATCGCCTTCAAGAAGGCCGAGGATGCCATCATCCGGGAACAATGGGTCGGCGCTATGATGACCCGTCTCGTCGGTGAGGAGCTGGGCAAGTGCTACAACCGGGAGGGTGTTAACCACCTGGAGAACTGCGGCCACCTGCGAGGTTAGTTGAGCACGAGCCGAGGGCATGAGGGGAGTGAATTTCCGAACATGCACTAATATCGAATGATAGAGCGATATCTCCAATTGCTGAAGACGAACAAGATCAAGGGCACCAAGTTCTTGCAGCAGAACTACATCGACAAGCAGGATGAGCAGATTGACCTACAGGCCAAGGTGCACACCAGCGACCAGGTTGCCAAGATTAACCAGGCCAGGTTTTCTTCGTAAACTGGCTTCTGTGATATTACGAGAAATAAAGACAGGCCTGGCGGCTTTGGGATATCTAGACGAGAGGGAATTGCGGCCTTGATTGGGATCATGGCATTGCGTTGTCAAAACCGCAGCGCTGGCGGAGGCAGTGGAGGAATCCCGTCGACTCTGTATGACTGTGTATATATCAGGAAGCAATGAAATGGAAATCTAAACGTAATGGCATGATCCAAACCCGCGCATTGTTCTTGTGGACGCAGACCATGCTGTTCAATCCCTCCAATGCTTTCCTGGGCATCCGGCAGTCGACGTGGGCGACGAGGCTGACAATTGTCTCTTACGGGCGTCCTGATTGGCCCTCCCCCACATCCACACCAAAATTTCTCCCGAAGCTTGAGCCTCGTGTCCCACGACTTTAACCATACCACACCACAGTTACGATGTTTTGCACCAGGTGTCTCCGCGCCACAGTCTCGCGGCGCCCGCTGCCAATTCTGCGCCAATTCTCGACCACGGTGCCTATCCGATCCGCTGAGCCACAGCTTTCGACCCCTGTCACCGAGGCCAGCGATGCTGCAAAGGACATACCCGCTGCTCGATCATCCTGCCCGGCTGGAACTAAGCTCTCCGGCCTAAACTACCTCAAGAACGGACAAGACCCGGTTGCATTGGAGGACAAGGAATACCCCGAGTGGTTATGGTCATGTCTCGACGTTGTTAAATCTAGCAAGGACTCCGCAGATGATGGTGCTGGTGACGAATTTTGTAAGCCCATGTGCCATCTGGCGATTGTTGCGCCTGCATCTCTTTGGAAGCTGGCTAACGGACCCTTTAGCAAAATCGAAGAAGCAGCGAAAGCTAGCTGCTAAGCGCCAGAAAGCCCTCGAAGCCCAGGCACTTGCATCCGGTAACCTCGAGGCTCTTGCCCCCAAGATCCCCCTGCAGCAACAGTCGATCAACATTCTCGGTGAGGAAAACAGTGGTGTCGAGCACAACATTGAAGCAGCAATGGCAAGAGAGACGCTTAAGAAGGCGTTGCGCAAGGAGAGGAAGGCTAAGATCAAGGAGTCCAACTACCTCAAGTCGATGTAAATATAGCTTGATTGAGAGTGTACCTGTACAATATCACAACAGCAATGTAACTCAAATGTACTATACCATGCCTGTCTATGAATTCTGGCATGTTTCATCTCACTCAATGGGCATTTTGCATGTGCGAGACAAATTGTGCTTGCTCTAAATCAACGTTTATTGCTACAGAATCAACTTGGACCATCGTAAATCTCTATACATTGCCTTTGATGATGACATTTTTCATTTTCAATCTACACAAAACCCAATGGAATCTTTCGATCCTACCTAAACCTCAAACAACAAGACGCCCCCCTATAGCCTTTATAAAGTACTGTGTGATTTGTCATACATCTTCACTTATAAGGCACTCAGGTCTAACGGCACACTACTGCCTCTACCAGCTCTATACTTCTTTGTACCCCCGACGAAATCTCTTGGCTTTGGGAATGCAGATTCATCCTTGAAATACCATCTTGTATCGTTAATCGTTACGTGTCCAGCACCAGTCCCGGCACTTATTCCGTTGCCATTTGTCGGGGATGGTCGTACGGAAAGGTTAGGTGAGCTGGAACGGTTGGTTAGAGTAAATGCGCTTGGGTCCAGCATGGATTGGCGTAGCGATGATCCGCGAGAGCGGGTTGTCGGTGGTGGAGGAGAGGGTGCAGATGGAGGCGAGGGAGCCGATGAAGGTGGGGGTGGGGGAGGAGCGGGAGGTGCAGAGCTAGGAGAAGCTTGTCCAGCCGCGCGGATCGCAGCTTGGGCGGCAAGAGAGGGAGCGGGATGGGAAGCTGGAGGAGGAGGTGGTGGTGGCGGGAGTTGCATCCGTGGGACTGGCGAAGGGCTTGGGCGAGGAGGTGCAGCAGATGGAGGAGGTGGTGGTGGAGCTGCAGGAACCGGAGCAGAAGAAGTTGGCGGCGCCGGTGGTGGCGGCGCCGGTGCGGAGGGAGCGGACACGGGAGGTGGAGGAGGTGCCGATACGGTTGGGGCAGATGCCATCGAAGACGGCTTCCGGGATGTCGGCAAGGGAGGTGGCTTCTTCCCAATGGGCGGAGGAGGCCCTTTGCCTATCGGCGTCGTCTTTCTTAGACCTGCTGCTCCTCCGGGAGGTGGTAGCGGAGGCCGTCCGGGAGCCGGTGGCGCTGCCGCCGTGGGTGGTCTAGGAGCTGAGAAGCTCGGAGGCTTCGGCGCTGAACTTGCCGGCTCTCCAGAATCTGATAGATACGATGAACCCGCATTTGCGCCAGTGTCGACTCCTCCTCCTCTCTTCTTTAGCTTAGGCATCCCTCCAGCGAACAGGCCGCCCAGTTGAGGCGCAGCGTCCATTCCACTTGCTACCGAATCCCGGGATCCCTGATCGCTATTGCTTCTCGCTCGGTTTCCTGGAACAGGCGGTGCTAGGCCACCGGGCGGTTTTGGAGCTCCGCCGAAACTGGGAACTGGTGGTGCGCCGCCTACAGGAGGGCCGGATGAAGATGATGACTTGCCGAGCGATGGTGCGGAGCGGTCGTTGGTGACGGCCTTCTTGAGAGCCCTTCCCTTATGGATATCTGACAGGAGAGCATTCTAATTGGAAATGGTTAGTTCGAACCATAATAAACAGTTTGAAGAAGATGCAGGTTATGCGACATACTCTATTCGCACCTCCAGCAGGCGGTCGTGCTGGGAGGCCCGCGGGAGGAGGAGGAGGTGGTGGTGGAGGTCCGCCCAGGCCGCCAGGCGGCGGCGGGGGAGGCGGAGGAGGAGGCGGCGGCATATTGAGGTGAGATGAGGATTGCGATGTATCTGAAGAGAGAGGTTGTTTTGTCTGGCGATGGTGAAGACTTGGAGTTGGGTAAAGTAGTTCAGCCTTCAGGCGCTATCGACGGAGATTGGGCAGCTTGAAAATGTCAAAATAGATCAGCTGCCCGGGAGTCGAAGTGTTAGAGCGCCTCTGAGCCTAAGGCGCAGGATCGCGTGCGTGGAGCGGTAAGGTGCGTTGAAAAACGAAACACCAGAGTGCAAGGCAGATGAAAGGTTAAAAGAAGTGCTCGGTGGTGAGAATCTGGCTGAGGCGATCCCTCTGTGACCGGGTGTCATGTTTCGTCATGGCGCCGCTTACGCTGCAAAGGGGGCACAGGCTGCAGGCTGCAATTACCTGCCAATTCTTGGCTGCCGGGCCCCACTTTCCCATCACCTGCTGCTGCGGGCGCGGCATGGGTGATAAATTTAGCGACCGCGTTAGTGGAGCTCCAGGGACTTTTTCCTTTGCTCCAGTGATCTAGAAACGCTTGTAGAACCTGTGTCGGCGCAAATCATTCAGGAACCACGAAGCGCGAATCAGAGAAACACAGCCCCGTCGCCCCACGAACCCTGATCTCGGCCAGGAAGGCAATTTTACTTTCCTCCTCAAGAGACTCGATAGCAGGCCTTCGCCATCGGTTGCAGCCTGGCCAATGTTGGAATTGTGGTGCCTGTTTCCCGTCTGACAGCCTGATGATCTGATGGATCGCCTATCAGATCCACGGACGGCGTACGCAACATTCTAGCTTCTGCGATTTGGAAATTGTTACGACTCCCCTAGATGTATGGAAATATACGTCAATCTGCTGTCTTGGCGAGCCCTCTATCTTGAATCTTGTAAGATTTGCGTGTCTGTCGGTCCATACCGCTTGCAATAATGTTGCCCTTTGCTGCCCAATTGGTTCTGATGAAGAGCAGGGAGTCAATGATACACGCTAAGAGCCTGTTACGAACACCTTTTATTACATTGCTGGCCAGAAAACATTATAGGTTGCCACCTGTTTTTCAAGGGTAGTTATCAGAGGCTGTGTGCTGTGTGTGTGTGTGACCTTGCATCGACGGCTGAGAAGCCAAAAAGAGATGCCGGCGAGAACGCGCCTGCAACAACGCATGCCCACTCTGCATCAATTTTGAATACAGGCAAAGCCATCAACGGATAAATTTACAGGTAATCACGACGATGCTTCTCGAATCATCAGATGGGCTAATCGTGTATTTTGATGATCTTCAAGACATCCATATAACAAAAACCCAGCATCTTAGTTCCAACTCTCTGACTAAACAGGCATTTACGCATGCTTTCATAAAAAAAGACTGAAAGAGACCATCACCTACCATCACGACTCACTAACTAGACCTCCAACTTATTAAATTTTTGGTCGACAAGAAAATGAGCGCCAATACTCTTCGCCTCGCGGAATGCATCCAATTGATTGAGGTTGATCTTCCAAATAAGAGCCAAAATGGCTCATTCGTCGTTCAGGTCACAAACGAACGTAAACAAGTCGTCAACAACAACACAGTCACGCTATATGCGCAGAATCTCTCAAAGGTCCCTGTAACTGTTGATCTCATGCAACCTGATCGATATCTCCTCCTCAAAGGGCTCGGAAGACTCGGTCTATGGGCCGAGGCCGAGCACGATGGCGTGGTATATGGGCTTGACGAAGTGTAAGCAATAATCTAACAGGATGCTAGAGACTGATCCTAATTATCATTTTCCTGCAGATAGAGGTGGGAAAATGTACCACTGCTGGTTATGATGATGAAAGGAAACGAAAAGCGAGTGTGATTGTTCAGTACAGCATAGCGACAATGACTGGAATAGGAAGCGTGATCAATTAACTTTCATGTAACACCTTTACTCTTAGCCCTGGATTGGGTTTATCGGTCCTTAGATTCATAGAGATTTACTGCGAGTATCTATACTCATGAAGGAACAGGGAAATGAGACAATGATTCAATCCACCCAGCCACGACTCCCCACAAAGTCTAACGCTTCCGAATCGCGGTTTGTATGCTTTTTTTTTATGCACGCCCTAACGCCCTCCCTATTTCATCGCTTGGCAAGTTTAATTCTAATTCAGTGCTTATTTTGGTTAGGATCGACAGTGACTAATATACAATTCTGCCCCTTGCTACGTTGTGACACACCTGGTCGCATTTTGTTTATCGCTGCCGGGACTGCATGAAGCTGATTTAGCAATAAAGAGGCCCTTAGTCAGAATCAACATTCACTGTGGGCATTTTATTTGGCACAGAATCAATGATCGTGTCATGGAGTCAAGAGCGAACGCCCCCGATGGCACACAAATATGAAAGAACCCCAGTCAAGTTACCATTTAATTTTAAGCAAGCACCAAACTCGACAACCTCACATATCCATCTAACAAATCTATCTCAAACTCTTCGTTTGTGAATCTTAATCATACAGCTGTCATAATCTTATCCAAAATGTCTACCCCAGCCAAAGGAAGCATGGCGGAGCAGTGCCAGGATCTCATCAACATTGACCTCCCAAACCAGGCCACCGACGGCACTTATGTTGTCACATTTAGTATTCCTATCAAAGTGGCAGTCCAGGGAAGCGCTATCACGCTAATGGGGCGCAGTGTTTTGGACAATGACGTTACAATGGACTTAATGCATCCTTGGATGTACCAGTGGCTGCAGCTATACGCAAAACATGGCCTATATGTGCCGAGAGAGCTGAATGGGGTCCGATGGATGTTCGTCCCTTCTGGTGCCAAAGTTGAGTTCTGAGCTGAGCCAAAAATCTCCACGGCTGGTGGCAGAGAGAAAGAAAGAGTTAATTCCCCTCTGGGGGTGACTCAGCTCGTTTAGTAAACTATCTTGCCAGGTTTAGTGACTGGGCAATCGTATTGAGATTCTATTCAAGCGGAAACAATGCCTCGAATCACACTTTGTAGGCATGACAGCACTACATATAGAAACCACCACAAAATACCATTAGAAAATCGAGCTTAGTTATAATTAATAGAAATAATAAAAATATTCAGATGAAATGTTCAGTGTTTTCTTGTCAGTCCAGTACAACTTTCGGCATGTAGAATGGTCTACCCATTTCCAGCCCCACCCACCCCCGCCGTCACATGACAACGGTAGCTCCAAACGGCCCTCAGATTTCAAGCAAGTTTGATCTGCCCGCGGCGAACATAGTAAGAATCCAGCCAGGTCCAGCAACCAAGAGCGCCCAATCGGAATCTACCTTGTTGGAGAAACCCTCTACGGAGGCCTAGCTCAATCCTATCCTGCCGAAAATTCCCTCCCTTCCCGTTCGAGACCGCAACGATGCGAGGAGCCAACCCGAGGCAGATTGGTACTGTTTGCCAACGCTGTGCCTTTGCGCCTGCAAAGCCCATCGAACACGCACTCATCCGCCGTACCTTATTGTCGCAGAGCCGCCATGTCCGCGGCCTTGATGCACGACCAATGGCTGTACGGTGGTTGGCTACGGCTTCCTCCGTACCCGAGCGAGCATCAAATCGACCTACACCTCCCGAAAACCCGAATGTGCCCAGGGAATTGCTAAACCCGGCTCAGCTCGCCAAGGCGGTGGAGGAAGCCAGAGACAAGTTTCTCTCCGTCGATGGAATTCCGGCCAAACAATTGACTGCAGCGGCACTTGAAACTTGCCTCAGAGCGGCCGAGGCCCTCCAGCCGCTTGTGAAGAGAGCTGAGGCTCAAGTTCGCGCTTCTACATCAAAGCTCATGTCGCTGGGAGCCGAGAGGACTGGTTCGAAGCCACTAATTGATGTCAAATTGAGGGACAGCGTTCACAAAATCTCGCATTCGGCATATACCATCATTTCCCAGCCCAATGTCGATATTACCCCCGAGTTTTTAGAGCTTTACGTTGTTATCCAGGCAACCTTAGGCCGCCCAGAATCGCTCCCTGCTGTCCTTGAAATGTTTGCCACGAAGGTTCAGCCTGTGGTCAAAAACGGTGTGATCCAATATGTTCGCCGAAATCCCAATGCAGCCGCTCGGGCCATTGAAGAGGACGTCGCCAACATGGCCTTGCAGACGGCCATAGATGCGAAGAATCTAGATGCAGCCCTTGGGATTGTCGAGGCGTCCTTTAGCTTGCCAGCTTTTAAGCGTCAAAAACTTCTCAAGCATGGCACTACTCCTGGCTTGGCACTTGCTACACTGCCGTTTGGCATCTACGGTCTAGGAACTGCCTATGCTTCCTACTGGCAGAACACCATGGATGTATCAACTGCCACCGGCATTGGTGTTGCTGGTATCTCTGGATATTTCTTTGTGGTTGGATCCATGGGTTTGATTGCTAAGCTAAGTCACAAAGACCATATGAAGCGAGTAACATGGGCACCGGGTACACCACTACGTTATCGCTGGCTCAGGGAAGAAGAACGTGCGGCCATGGATAAAATCGCCCTCGCATGGGGTTTCAAGGAACCTTGGAGGCACGGAGAAGAGACAGGCCCGGAATGGGAGGGTCTAAAAGAGTACATGGGCTACAGACAAATGATTCTAGATCGCGTGGAGTTTATGGATGGAATGAGCTAGGCTTTTAAAATACTTTCTCCAGTCACCTGTATACTATATCCAAGCATGTAAAAGAAGATTAATTCCAGCATTACTCATGTTCACTTCAGCAGTTTGATCAAATCATTTACGTATAATTCTTAACAAGCAGAATTATTAGCGATAATGGAAGCATATTCATTTGCGCCTCAACCCATGAGTCGTCAGCCATGATAAAATAAAATTTTCTACTTCACGCCTTTTCTCAGGCCAATTAATTCATGCCCTTCCTGGTGGAAACCAATAGTCACCGTCATTAGTCAATTACATGCGCTTGTCAAAGCACGGCCCAAACCCTTTGTATTATCCTGCCCCGGCTTCCAGAACCGCCCATCGCTAGCTTTTGCTCGCAGTATCTGGCTCGTACGAGACATTATATCGCGTCGTCTTTCGGATTGTTGCAGTGTCCTTGATGGGCGTCAACGGGGTGCCGTTACTATCCACTGGATCCAGGATATACTCTTCGCTCGCGCCATCGTTGCTTCGCATTGCTGAACTTTGACAGATGCCTTCTGCTTTTCGTGGACCTACATAAGGCTTCCAGACGTTGGATGGGTCATGAGAGCGCTGGGTCGATGGGTAGTGATTCGAGCCGTAGCGTTTCGAGCTGCCAAGTTTGGAGGCGAATACGGAAGGGAATAAGTAGGCCAGCGGCATGCGGCACATCGGTAGGCACGCACATATCAGAGCAACATTCTCCTCTATCATAGTCCAGAGAGTCGATGTGATGTTGTCTAGAAGAATTTAGCCGGAACCTCAAAAACGTTCAGGGGGTCTGAGCCAACATACAGGTTGTGTCAGGGGTTTTCGTGGAGAACGACAATGTCGTTGAACGCATGATAGATGTAATAGTAACGCTTTACAAAAAATTAGTCAAGTTGTATTCCAGCGCTCAAAAACAGCCCTGTCACTTACAAGCCACCAAGCGCAAAGACAAACATGAGGGCTCTTTTCTGCATCAAGGGCAGGTTGCTGGTCCAAACGGGTTGCATGGGCAATAATAGTATCAAAATATCGCTTGCAATGGAAAATCCTGCATTGGCATGCCAGTTCTTGGTCAAGTCGATGCACTTCGGGCCAATCGCCCTGTTCCAGGCGCCTTCGATGGGGCTACATTGCCAGATGGATGATGCGGTTGTTGCAATCATGTACGCTGTAACGATGCCTGTGAGAATGTAGCAGCAGATTCGGAACCACTTTTGAAGGAATATTCGAAGATATAGTAAAATGATGGAGATTTTGGTGAGGTTGATTGTAAGCTTGTAGAAGATTTGGGCAACGTAGAAAAGCTATTTCTTGGTTAGAAAATGATTTACCGGTAATACCGGACAGGCAGAGAATTCTCAAAGGATTTTTGCCTGAAAAAAAGAAAGTGAGATTCGGTTTATCTTACCTTTAGAGCCATTAATTTATTCTCTGTAGATAGATTTCTGATATGCTGACCAAATCCATAATGACACGAAATCATCATAAGAATCTGCACTACCAACGTACAGGTCTTGGGAGATCATATTAGTCTACTCAAACAGCCAACTATATTTTGAAATAGGTCTAGGGCTACTCACAAAAGATAGGAGAATTGTCCAATCATCCCAACCCAGGCCGGACCTCCTTACCGTGCGACTCCATAACCGAATGCCGATAAATATGGGCGTTATAACGAAGAAAACTATGCACGGCGTCCGTACCATCCACGCATTACTCTCACCAGGAATATTCCCAGAGGCCATGGCGAGCCGCAAAAGCTTTGGGGAGAATTTTCCGTGAGATGGTGACAAACCCCGGCCAGCCCACGGGACGAAGTAGGGAGAGCAGGAGGCGCGTCTTCATATATCCCGCTTCAGCAGCCACAAACTAATTGACTACTCCAGTCTCCTGACCCAGTAATCCAACCATGGCAGTCGTGGGTCATTAGTAACAACACCACGGCAGATGAAACAATGCTTTCTCCTGCAAGCTGTGCCAGCAACCCTGCATCTCACGCTCCAAACTCATGCAATCGGGCCAAGGGGCCTGATGCAGAAAGTTTGTCCCCAGCTTTATTAGTGCCGTCCAGAATTTCGACCAGAGGCTAGCCCCCGGAACAATCAGGTTTCGTCTACGCAGCATAGAATTCTGAGTGGCATGAGAAGTGGCACGGAAAGGAACCCCGGTCGAATGGTGGCGGCCGGTATCTGCAACCAGCTAAGCCTGCTTTACATGTGTCAAGGGATACTGTGCTAAAAAGCTATTTCTTATCACGAAAGACAAATCCGCCTTGGCCCACAATAAGGGGCGTGCAAATGGAGCCTTTGAGGCAGAGACGTTGATCTCCAACATGGAGATGATCGATGGCCCGACTTAGTTGCCGTGAAGTCTGAAGATCTCGGCAGCCAAGCGTGTTATTACCGATACATCTAAACTTTGCCATGAAACGAATAACTATGTCGTTGAAAACCAACTGCTTGCTCTCTGAGCAGCTGACCCGGCAGCCTAGCTGTGCCTCCCTGCAGACGAGCAATAGTGCGGAGGCGGCCTCCGTCATTGCAAATTTGGTAAGCTAGGGCATCAGGGCGTGGAACCTGGGGCAAGTCGACGCGAGGGATATTTGTTTTTTTGTCTTGACTTGGTATAGACCATGATGTCCTCTATTCCGCTATTAATTCCGTCCTAGATGGAATCATACGGGACTGTCATTAGGTGTCCTGGCTTTCAAGATATGCCGATATTGCTTTTTCTATCCAGTTTTCTGTTTTGCTTCTTTTGTGTCAGGTATTTAGCCAACAACACTACAGAGAATTCGTCACGCCCATGCATCACCGGAAATACACCCCACCATTCAAGAGAATGCAGTTCCGCAGCGGGTTCCAGATAGCTGGAAACACACACACACAACAATCCATGCGGTCTTTTTTTTAATGTGAGAAACATGGGAAATTTCCGGGATGGTTCCCCAGTATGAAAACGAGAAGCTGTCCAAAAATCCCTGGTATCTCCTCCACGAATGCAACGCGACAGGGACTAGTTAGTCAGTTGGTGGGTTCTAGCTAGCTGGGATTTGTGGCAGGGGTTGTTTTACTCTAAAGTTTTAAGGGCCAGCTTTAAATTGATCGATTGACACTTGAGCCGAGTGGCCCGAGCTGGGTCTAGAAGTGATCGCCCGTTAAACATGCTCGCAGGATGGGTTTATCTTTCTCTCGGATGAACTTAGACAGCACATCCATCTATACAGCCAACCAACTGACACCCACTATTAGCTGTGTTATTTACAAAGCCATCTTCTCCCAGTGGGCCGGGTCCGAAACTAGAGCCGCGCCCACCTTTGACACTGCGCTGTCAACATCGTACGGTCAACAAAAGACGACCAAGCCAAAAGCAATTCTCGGCCAACTATGATGGCGTGGACTCGCCAACGGCTTCCCTTGGCGGCCATCCCCCCATGCGGTTGGGGTGTGGGAGCGCTAGGAATTGGCCGTCCAGGGCAGACCCCTGAAGACGGGCCTGCAGAGGTTGTTGCCTCACCTGCGCATGCAAGTTGGTACGCGAAGAGAGACGTCAAGTTCACAGTCCCGAAGGCCCCGAAGGCCCGGTCTTGTTAGTTCTTCTAGGGCCACGCGGTTCCGGGGAGACTAAATCCCTATGGTTCCTCCGTCTTGTGTGCCATTATCTCGTGGACCAGGGATGGGACCCGGCCTCCCGCCGGGAAGTCGTTCGCGATCCCACGCCACGGCTCCAAAATCGACTCAGTGCTCCATATTGTTCGCCCAAACTATTGGAATCGCCAGCCACCAACAATGTTGAATAGGCGCAAACTAGGTACTTTTCTGGAAATCTGGCGGAGATGATATATCGTCCCCCGGTCCGTTGCTCCATCCACGTGAAAATAGAGGAATGAATGGGTCTCGAAGCATGCCATTTGGAACGGAACATTGGGTAGATCCTTCACGAGTGGTATTAAAGAATAGCCCTCGTTCTGTACAACCCAGAATGAATCGGTCCCTCTTGTCCTCCACCTTCTCTCCATCACCTCACCTCCACTCTTTCTCCCACTGCTTCAACGCTCAGCACTTGACCGTCAATTACATTGAGCGTCAGTTGTCAAAATGAAGCTTTCACTCCTCTCCATCCTTTCCGCCGGCCTCGGATTCGTTGCCGCCCAGGCAAACGGAACCATATACGATGGTGAGGTCGCTGAAGATCTCAATGGCTCCAACTTCACCTACCCCTACCAGGTGAAGCTCTTCAAGTTTGAGAGCCAATTCCAGAATCTAGAAATGGCCTTTATGGATGTCAAGCCCAAGAGCAAGGCCAACGGCAGAACTGCCATTCTGTTTCATGGAAAGAACTTTTGTGGCGCAACCTGGGAGGGCACCATTGATACCTTGACCAAAGTTGGCTGGCGTGTCATTGCCCCCGACCAGATTGGTTTCTGCAAGAGCTCCAAGCCTGCCGATTACCAGTTTAGTCTTCACCAGTTTTCCTGGAACACTAAGGGACTTCTCAATGCACTCAACATTGACAAGGCGACGGTTATTGGACACTCAATGGGCGGTATGCTCTCAACCCGCTTCGCCCTGCAGTACCCCGACACGGTAGATGATCTCGTCATGGTCAATGCTGTTGGTTGGGAGGACTATGTGCAAAAGGGCGTTCCATACATCAGCATCGATCAGACTTATGCTACCGAGGCCGCCTCGAGCTACGCCTCCATCAAGGGGTACGAGAAGACTGCCTACTATGTTGGCGAGTGGGAGGACAGCTACGACACCTGGGTTAACATGCTTGTCAATATTTACAATGGCTCGGAGCGTGAAAACTACGTCAGGATCCAGGCCCAGATTGTCGACATGGTGCTGACGCAGCCCATTGCACACTACTTCCGCAACATCAAGGCTCGCACCCTAGTCATGGTTGGTGAGCAAGATATCACAGCTATTGGATCTACCTGGGCATCTAGCGAAGTTGCCGAGACACTCGGAAACTTTGATGTTCTCGGACGACTTATCGCTAGCCAGATCCCCCGTGGTCAACTATTCAGATTCCCTGATCTGGGCCATGCTCCCCAGATCTCCCACCCCGATCGCTTTCACAAGGCTCTTCTTCGCTTCTTGAACAAGCGTCGTTAAGTGGGTTATATGGTTAATGACATACTACATGAAATAAGTATATGTGTTTGGAATGCTGAACCGGAAGACTTGTATTCTTGTATATACCTCGAGAATTTCCGGTTCGGCCATAATGATAGATGAAGTTTCGGCTATGAAAATATCTAGGTCCATTACCCTAGTCGAGAATTTTAAATGAGAAGAAAAATAAAACCAATGAAATGAAATGAACTGGATTTTTAGAATTTTTGTATGGCAAGTTAACGGGTGACTTGGGTATACAGCCCCATATTACAACAGCGTATTGAGTGACAATATAACCTCCGACAATTCTAAACCCAATATAATAAATATTATTTATTAATTCAAGCACCAATCTTAGTTCAGAATTCGGTGTACCAATAACAACTTTAGAGGTGGTCGGTCATCTTACACTGGCTCCAGGCCTTACCCTGTATCCATAACTGCTCCATGAGCAAAATTGTTGAATCACTGAAAATAAAGAACAAATATTATTCAGCATTGGTATTCTAGTTCATTTTAGTATTTTGTGATTGAAAATTACTTATTGGGATCCCTCGCACTTACCTTTATTATTTGCCTTGGTTGTATTGATGAAGGGGGGAAGGATGTACCAGTCTCAACTGTCTGAGTAATTGGACAAGGACTTTTTGGCTTGAACAACAAAATGACAAGAGGTCGCCATCCACTAACTAATAAGACTTGTAAAATTCCAGTCACTAAACAAATCTAAAGTATGCATGGATACAAAATATATATATCTGTCAGTTGAATGATCGTTTTCATATCCAATAGCAGTTTAGGATCCTTCACTTAAAGAATCGGGCCCTTCTTTCCTTGTGTGAATCACTGCTTGTGACCCGCCAGTGTTAGTGTGCTATTTCATAGAATAATAATGAATTGTGCTTGACGAGCAAACAATAAGATGTCTGGGACCAAGTATATAGAAATCTCACTTCAGCAGGCTTGAACAGTCTTCCTCGTCCGCTTCATCATTTTCCTTCATCACCACTTTCTCCTAAACGGTAATTCCATCATCAGCTGGCAAAGAAAAGACTCTAATCATGGAATTACGGCCAAGAAGAGTTTTAACGCAGAGCAACTATGTTTCCATGAAGCCGTACGAGCTGCCTCGGGGACCTCCCCGTGCATATCACGAATTCCATCCTTCCAAGCCCTCTGAAGGACGGTTAGTCGAGGTAGCCATAAGCCGGCCCTTGCCGGAAGTTCGACTATATTTCATCTCTGCCGATGATGTCACAGATTCAATTCAAGATGGAATTCCGAAACCGAATGAACTGGGGCTCGTGGCTCCAGCCCTAAACAAGTTCTCTGGACACCGTGACGAATCCCTTACTCGTGGGACCCAGCATCACATTGTCATTCCATCCCCAGAGCAGCTCACCAATGAGAAGGAACCCAAGCTGGAGCTCAGTATCGGCACTGGGGGCATGCCTTTTCAATATGACCCCAGTGAGCCATACATTTGGGTTCGCCGCTTTGATGACCACATGATCCGGCTTGATCCTCCCAAGGACTACCCTCTCTGCGTTATAATAAAATTTGGCATTCACCAAAGAGTTAGTCACGATATCGAACCACCGCCGCAAGTCCCAGGGACCCAATGTTGTGAAAACCCGCAGGATGACCAAGTTCTCGATGCTGTGCGAATCGACGTGTCTATGACAGGTGTACCAAACAAGCTTTCGATTCACTTGCGCTTTGTCGACTCAATGAACACTGATTCGTCGCTGGACCCCAACCTGGTTCAGCCTCGACTCTTTAACATTGGACACGTGAAAATGGAGGATCCCTTGGAGCAAAACCAAATTTCGGAAGAGGGAGTCATTGTGCATAGCACCTACACTGTTAAGCTGAACCCGGTGAGAAAGGCGACTCAGCGTCAGGTCTTGGTTGGAGGACCTAGCACTTGGCCATATCATCCGCTGGTTGAATAAAGGCAGCAAGGTATGGCGAGAACAAGAATCAGGAGAACAAGGCTTGGATAATAAAAGGGTGAGATGATGGCACCTGTTTTTTTTTTTTTTTTTTTTTTCGCGCTGAGTGTGGCGTTGTTCACTTTGCAGCTAACAAAGACAGTCATGAAAACTAGGGTTCTGGAAATACGGATGGCGTTGGCGGCTAGATAAAAGCACTGTTCCAAATGGTTAAACCATGTTTGAGTTTCACTGTTCGCCTGAATAATGTTAAAATAACCCTGTGCAAAGGTGTGTTGTCGTTCTGCGGTGGGATCCAATTCACCGTCTTGGGGACTATATATATGCCCAATGTGAATGACTGAGAAAGACCAGTTATTCTCTGTAAAACCCACTCACTGACAGACTGCCACCAGTTTCATTTTCAGAAGCTTACTTTACCCCTCCAACTAAGAACTCTAGGTTTTAAGAAGATAGGTTGATGGCGCCCAAGTCCATGTCAAGAGATCACCGAAAAAGCACAACGGACATGGATTCCAACGGGGTGCACCTTACACTACCCTCGTTTCAGAAACCTGGCTTTGAAGCATACCAGCAGGTTGATAGGAAGCGGTCTCAGTCAGTTACGAGCATGGAAGGCTTTATCCAGTTTCCCCCGCTCCCATCTCCTCTTCCCTCGCCTCTCCCGTCCCCTCTCCCCGCGCATTTCTCAGACTTGGATGCCGACTCTTGCGACGATCGGTGTGACGGCTCGTCGGATGTAACAGAAACCACCACCTCGGGCTCACCGTCGCCCGACATACAACCCCTTCCAACAGCACCCAGTACAGAGAGTCGCAGCATTCTACAAGTAGTGGCTTGTGGTGTGCGAAATTTGCTCCGCCCTGGCCGGCCGTCTTCCTCGACTGTCACCTCAGACTTACCTCAAGACGGGGACCCGGCCTCGCGTCCATCCTCGGGAGTCAGCTCGTAGTAGATTTTGCTCCTATTATGGGAGTGGCTTTTGTATTAAGAGAAGTTGTGCTGCGGGGTTGCGTCTGACACATACTGCGAAGTTGGTTAGCGTTGCGGCCGACGAACTCTAGCTAGTCTGTGGTGCGGTTTGACCAATAGCGTGCATGGCTTGGTTGTAAGATTAAGGGCTTTGGGTGATATTGTAAATATATAGTTTGGTTCCAGGTGTGAGGTAGCATGCTGGTGTAATATTAACTTGGGTTCTACAAGGCTACAAGTTTCGTGTAAACAAGGAAGCGTTATTTTTGGGTCCATTGCATGATTTAATTCTCATAGTAAATTATTCATCTTTCTGCTTAGTTCAACCGACGAACTTTCGGTCTCATCTATATACACTGCCAAACCAGCGGCAGGTAACTCAACACTAATAAGTCTAAAATGATAACGCCAGAATACTTTGCCCGCTTTACATGGAATTCCGTAACGCCGTGCTGATAATTTCCACCAAGTCCAACCGTTGCCTCCGCCCAATTATAAACACAAAATTCATACACAGCTAGAAAACCTTATTCCTCAGTGGCTCTTCTAATCCAAAGAGCTGAACTCTCGTAATCGGACTCTCTCTCAAGACGCTTGTGAGCGCGGAAGAGTTTCAGTCCCAAGTCGTACTCCTCTCTCTGAATCTCGGCTAGTTCTTCCTTCAAGCCTTCAACCTTCTTTTTCTCCAATTCGCGTTTGCGTAGAACATCATTGCTCGACATAAAACTGTCTGTGGGCATCAATTCTGTCATTTGCTTGATGCTTCGGTTGATGTTGAGTCGCTGGTGCGCTAAATTTTCGAGCCGAGCGTTGAGAAATGCAACGCGATCACTGGCTGACTGTTTCTCCATGGGAGAAGGAGGAAGGGCTTTCGTGGTTGAGGCAATAGATGCTGAGCGATCGAGCGCAATTCGACCGAGGCCGAGGCCGGGGTTGGCGGCGGAACCATAGCTCGACTTCATCGAGATGACGATCGGGTCACTCGTGGGAGATTTAGCGCTTTCGCCTCCAGGAACGGGTCTCCTACGGTCCATTACTGAGATTTGCTTCGGAGGAGGAGGAGGAAGCGGCGGGCGCTCTTCTTCTGCTGTGAGGTGCGGAGAATCGGTATGCGTGGTGTTGCAGGTTGTAACACTGAATCGAGAAGGTGGGGGGACCCAAGGATCATCGGGGGTGAACGGGCTCGAGGGATCGGCTGCCGGGAGAGGAGGAACGAAAGTATCAACGGTTGCGTCCGTGTAGACGGAATAAAGGGAAGCCGTACTTGGCTTCTCCTGGTCTTGGGATGGAATATGAGTCGAAGGTGATGGTTTCCTCCTTATGGCCTTCTCTGTGCTGGGGAAATTGGGAGGGGGGAGTGATACAGGGGCATGAGACTGCAACAAAGGAGAGTCATTGTGGGGAGGTGTGGGATATGCGTGGGCAGGAGGCCCATGCGAAATAGGTTCGGGAGAAGGTGTTTTGGTAGCTTCCTTGAGTTTCTGGTGCGATCTAGAGGGGAGCAATCTGCGAACGGTCGAAGCGGCGGTACCCGACGTTTCAGGCTGTCCACCACCAGATCGATTTCCCAGTTTGCTGGGTTTACGTTGGAGACTAAGTGGCGCGACAGCTAAGTCATCCCTAATAGGCTCGACCATGGGCGCACGGCCGCTGGCTCCCTTCCATGGCGGCCGGCTGTCAATGGGTTCTGCTTTGCCTCTGGTAAGCTTTCGCATGCGCTGTCCGAGACTTGGCGGCGCGTTGCCGGATCGGTGGACTTGAGGCCCGGTGACAGTGGTTGTAAGTCCAAATGCCTGGCCGCCATGGGGGAAATCCCCCTCTCTTGGGCTTGTTTCCCAAGGATGCACTGCATCGGCATGTGGATCTCGCAGTCTGTCTGCCGATCTTGCCTCCCTTAGCTTCTTATCCTGCTCAGGCCGTTTTGCATGACGCATCGATGGAAGGTTGGTCATGGATCCATTTCGGGGTGAAGGAGTGTTTCGCGATCTATAGCCAAGTTCATGCTGAGACAGATCCGGGCCGTCATCAATAGGTGAGACATCGTAGGGGTATTTTCTGCAAGCGAGACATCGAATTAGCCATGATTTCTCAAGCGTGAGCCGCATCGTTGGTGCCTAAGAGAAATGAAGCTTGGAAAGTTGATCTTCAAAACTGAGAAAGCCCCGAAGGTAAAAAAGGCAGAATGATTTGAAATGAGACAAGCATTGGAGCCGGCAGCCACGCGACCAGTCCGTGGTCGAATAGTTGCAACAAGAAGGTAGACTCACCCGAAATGGTCGGCACCGAGCTCAGGTGAGCTGGGCGGGGAGATGTCGAGAGCAGGTGCGCGGCGATACATGTTTTTGGCAGGAGTTTTCAAGGCGGAAGGTGCTGCGGACGGGTCACGATGGGCGACTGAGTCGTCAACGTAAACAGAGGAAGTCGGTCGCCAGTCGTGAGGGTTGAGTCGTCTCGGATTCCGAGGAGGAGGTTGCTGGATCGGAGAAGACTCCAGGTCGTGCGAGCACAATGGAGGAGAGCTGCAGTCACGGGAAACTAATGTCAGCGGGCTTTACGTTCTGAGGAAAGTTGAAAGAAAAGAAAGAAAACAAGACAAGTGCCGAAGCAACAAAAAAAAAAAAAGCCAATCTTGTCTACGTAGCAAAGGGGAGGAAAGCACGGAGGCTCTAATTATTTGGAACCCTGTCACTGAACTGGGCCAGGGGTCCCTCGAGACAGGGCGAATGCGACGTCAGTTGGATGCTCGATTGCCGAACTGGGCGAGAGAGTCTAGTCTTGCCTAGAGGCATCGCTACTTGCACCATGATGAGTATGCGCTGGTGATGTGCTGCGCCAACATGAAGATGACTTACCCCCAACCACAACTTGCATGGTGGGAGGCGGTGCTCAGCTAGCTGCAAGAACGTGGGCGCATACAGGACGCTAACAAGGTCACGGCCAACACAGCGAAGCATAGTTATGCGCCATAGGACGGGTTTGATAGCAAAGAAAAAGCTCGAAATAGGAAATGAGGAGGTTTTTGCTTACAGTTGGGGATTTTGACCCGAGGTCGCCTGCACTGGTTCCGTTTTACCGCGGCGCAACTCGTAGTGCGATGGGATGTTGTGAATTCCAAGGCCGCTGAGGTTGTTCTCGGAGTCGTAGGCTTGCCAGTAGCCCCGGTCGTCGTTGTTGTCGTGGATTCGTTGCTTAATGGCTTTGGTGCTCTCGGGTTTCACACGCGGTTTTGAGGATGACGATTGCAAAGGTGCAGTTTGAGAGCGAAATGCGCGCTCCTTGAGAGTTGGCGGAGGCACCAATTTGCTTGGCTGACGGCTGACGGCGGCATGGCTAGGGGCCGTTTTTTGGGCTTCCCACTTGGCAGGCATCTTTGTCTGGCAGCGGGGAGATGTCAGGCAACGGACTCGCTGGCAGGGCCCAGGCTGGAAACTGAGGTGACCAACGGTTGCAGAGTGCGGTGGGTAAACCGGCTGGAACTGCCGCTAGTTATTTTGGGCTGTGGGATTAGGCGAGCCCGCGCTGGGCTTGGCTAGGCTGGGCTGACTTTTGTCAGGCTGGGGGAGCGTGAGCGAGAGAGGCAAAGCTCGGGAAAAGGGCGGGGATGGCGTGCGGCAGTCGTGTTTCTAGAAGAGAATGGGGGGGGCTTGTTGTTAAGCCTAGTCCTTGGGTGCGAAGCGAGCGAAGAAGTGAATGAAGAAATCAAATCGAGAGTTGAAACAAACACAGCACCAGGCACAGAAAGAAAAAGGTCCCAAAAAAAAAAGAGAGAGCGCGTGAAACCAACAAAAAAGAGCAGTCAGTCCGGTCTTAAGAGAAGCAAGCCCAAGGTGCGACGACTTTAATTTAAGCATGGGGAAACCGGCCCTTCAACACACGTCCAGCATTGGTGCAATGACTGGTGCGTGATTGGCACCAGGATAAGGAGCAGTGGCAACCATTGACCCTGACGCCGACCCGTCCGTCCCCTCATTTGCGGCTACTGGCAAATGAAGCAGGATGGCGACATGGGAACATGACGGGTCTATCACCATGTCTTGGCTGCGGGATGGTCGTCAACCAACCATACGAGCCCAGGTATCCAGGCATGTGTCGGTCTGGACGCTTCCATGGATGATGCCTCTGGCTGGCTGCTGAGCTGTGATCTGGGTCGCTTCTGGTTACAAGCGCTGTGCCATGGCGATTCTGGCGCCGCCGTTTGACTGGGCTTGGGAGGACCAAATCCCAAGCGCTTGGACCTTGACGCTGGCGCTAGGGCACGCGAGAGAGTCGCCTACATGCCTACCGTTCTCCCGAGGCCACTTCGGGTATTTTGTTATGGTCTGGCTTCACCAGACGCTTCATCCCAACTGTTGGCGTCCGGCCACCACCACCTTGACCGCTGGTTGAAGTGCTAGCGCTTGTTTCTTGCATGTCGTTTCTCGGAACCGCCAGTGCCACAGCTGCCTCCCTCCCATCCGAGGTTGCCAATATATTGTCACGGTTGGCTGATAGCTCATTTCTCAGGGCCAAAGCGTTGGGGGGGAAGTCCACAATCGCGGCCACGCGGTACGCAATGTGTCCCCGGGGAGCTATTGATAGACTTTCCGATCAACGTTGGGATTTCTGCAGGAACAACGAATATCGATCATCACCCGGTGCATCTTTTTTTTTCTTTCGCGCTGATTGTAGGGTCCCAACAGCCCCACCTCTAAACAGCCGGTTTCAGATCGAATAGACATGAAACTGGCCGGCTGCTAGCCAATTGGACAGATCGGAAAATTGATTGGGCGCACCTTCATCTGCCCTGATCAGGGACAGGGACAGCCAATTACAGCATATTGGTTAGGCGAGTACGAGGTTGTGCAGGTTGCCTCCTTGTGTTGCTTTCGCCCTGCTAATGAAATGAATTGCGTTTACTTTAGCAAAATTAACAAACAATATGTAGCTGTGCCAGCGCCAGTGCCTGCTGGTAGCTTGCGCGTTTTTCTTGCAGTCAATTGCAAACCCCGAACACGTCTTGAAAAGAAAAAAAGCAATTATACTCCATTAAACATCCGTGACCTGCCATCGCTATGACTTTACTTCCCAGATTGCACGATCCTTGAGGATCAGATGGAGGCTTGAAGCCGTGCGCGCAGCTCTAGGACATATTATCCGAGTTGTTTGGTGAATCCTCCGAGTAGCTAATAATACTGACACATCAAAACAAAAGTCCGCCTGACTGGCGACGATGCCATTGCGAGCGCCATACTCCGAAAACACCAACTCACTGCCAGTCTCTTAATAGAGTGTCGCCAACTTTGATCCTGGACGCAGAAATCCCATATTCCCATAAATCCCTCCTCTTTGTCCCGTCCCTGGCCTCTCCTGATGTCTCGTGCTCATCTGTGCCGTTGAGGTAAAGTAGCCTACCTTTCTGGGCTTGGACATCGAAACAGAGACGGGTAGCATCCCCCGCGCTTTTCCAGAGAGGTCGCCACGTTCCATTGGGACTAATCTTTACGGCGATGCTCGCTATGGTGGGAATAATGTTCTTTATGGAAAAGGTCATGAAGCTGCTACCTCGCCGGGTGAGGTCTGAAGGCATTGCGCCGGGGTCTATGCCCACGACCGTGATTTTGGATAGCTCCGGGTCTGTGCTAAGACGGCTTGCAAGTTCATGCCTGTATTTGATCAATATGCGACGCGGCACGCAATCCCGAAGCGACTTACCCAAGCATGACGGCGCACAGCTTGCTCGCGCCATACCGTCGGTACCCCGTAAACCACCCGTCGCCATCCTCGGGTGTGCTCCATTTCCCCTTGGCGAGTTCTGCGGCACCAGGGAATAATGTTGTGCGACCTCTGTAAGGCGAGCCCCCAACTTCATTGCGCTTGTCATCGATACTAGACCACGGTGTTAGAAGTATAGTTTCAATCGAGGGATGATGGATTGTTATGTACTCATGACTCCAGCTACCCAGAATGAGGATTCGACCCTTGGTCTGATCCATGCTTTGCAGGAGCAGCAAGGAAAGCAGTTGGTTCGCCAGGAAATTGACTTGCCAGGACGTCTCGTATCCGTCTGCGGTCATATTCTGCGCATGTTAGCCTCAGACCATATGAGTTGTAGATAGAAAACTCACAAGAGCTTCGTGGTCTTGGTATGCAGCGTTGAGGATAAGTGCTCTGATTGGAGGCAACTCCCCAGCTGCGACCCGACGATTAATTTCATTCGCTGTATTTCGAACACTTGCCAAAGAACCAAGGTCCATGTCAACAATTTCATGCTTATGTGTATTTGGTGTTGAGTTGAGGATGTCCTTCAGCTGGGTGGCCGCTGCGGCTTTTCGAACGGTGTATACGCCTGTGTAGGCGGCGAGCTCCGGCTTATTGAGAATGTCAGCCACGATGGCGGAGCCAAGCCCTCCATTGGCGCCAGTCAAAAGGATAGTTCCAGGTGAGAATGTCATTTTTTCCTCTCTCTTTGTAGATATGATATGCTATTGAAAACTGTAACAAAAACACAAGGGAATGAGAGCGTGATTCAAATTACAGTTTGTCCATCCCACACTTATAGCAATCTGTCGCCCCTTGCATCTCGATCCTCCAGCCCCATATGTGTTAGTGCTGGACATCTGTTTCCCGCCAATCCACACACGAAATCCGGGGTGCGCGCTAACGCAAGTGACTGACGTGAGCCACATTACTCCACTCCGCAAAGTCCGTGTAAGGTCCAAGTAAGGCACATTGCGATAAGCCACAAAGTGGACCAACAACTCACCCAAACAAACTCTATCCCCCTGCGTTTGATTCCTTGTGTGGCAGTGCTTGATAGCTCATTGGTAGACTATCTATCGGGCATCAGAGCATATCACCGATTCCCGCCCGCTACGCATGTTGATCTACTCTAATATGGCCCTTGTTGCTCATTTTGCAGTAAGCTCGGACAGTCACGTACGTCATTGAACCTTCTCGAATATCCGACACAGTGGCTTCTATTTAGGCCGTGAACTCGCTATGTACTACTGGCTTTTGGGCACTTGGAAAGAAATTATATACATGAATAAGAATGCAACATGATTGAATAAGTTGGACACCAGGTTCGCATGGGTGGCGCCGACCTCATCCTAAATGTGTGCGCGTCTAGTAGAACAGCTCAACAGCATCAAAGATAAAGTTGGGGTTCAAGTAGTCGGTACCAGAGCTGCCAGAAATGACGTCGATGGTGATAGTGTTGGTTCCGGCAACCAAGTTGCCAGCAGGGATGCTGGCATCATAAACTTCGCCAAAGCCACGGTATGCGCCACGGGTCACGCCTCGGGAATCAATCTTGGTTGGCGCATCAAAAGATTTGCTGTAACCGCTGTTGACTGTCACTGAAGGACGGCCACCGGCGAATGAGAGAGTTGTGCCGATACGAAGGGTAGCAGTGGAGGAGATGGCCGAGCTTAGGGTGAACTTGATGGTGACGGGGCCATTGACGGTCTTAAAGAGGGCCATGGGGAAGTTACCGACGGAGCTGGAACCAACGGTGTAAGTGATAGGTCCCCAGCTGGACATACGGCTGTCACTGGGATGCATGCGAAGCTGGTTGGCGGCGTTGAGGAAGCCTGTAGGCTGGCCATCCCAATCACCAATCTGGAAGACAGAGGTGTGAGAGCCAGTGGTAATGTCCGAGTCAGCCGCAATAGATGACGAAGTGGTGCTGCCAGCAGTGACAGTAACACTCTTGGAAGCAACCTTAAGTTCCTTCTGATAGAGGACCATGGTGTACGTGCCGGGCACCATGTAGGGCGAGGTGTAAGAACCAGAGGAGGAAGCATAGGCCCAGTACTGGTAGTTGGCGTTATACCAGTGAACAACACCAGTGAAGCCAGATTCAAGCTTGGAAGCAGTACCGCTGACTCTTCCACGGGCGGAATCGTCAATGTAGTTGGAGATGGAAAGACTCGAGAAGAAGCTAAAGTCGATCTCGCTTTGCTTGGGAATACCGCTGCGAGTGAAGGTAAGGGCATAGGGACCGTGGAAACCCTGACGGAAAGACTCAGTCTGTACGTGACCCGAGTTCATGTAGAAGGTGAGGGCACTGAAGCCGCCGTTGTTGTTGGTGTTGATGTCGCGGAAGAAGGGGCCACCAGAGCTCTTCTCATAGGAGCGCGAAGCGTGTGAAACAAAACAAGCGTGTACATCCTCAGCGCTGCTCTGGAAGCAGAAAACGTCGTTGTCGATGAAGCGCTGGGAAGAGTAAAACTTGGAGCGGGTCTGGCCGCTGACAGTATAGACATCGGAGCCTTCAATAGCGGTGCCGGAGGAGGTGTCAGAAACCGAGCCGAAGGGGTACTCGTCAGGGAGCTTTGATCGGTCAAGGCGGGCAATGTATCGCAACTCGCCAATAGCAGGCTCCGAAGTGGTGTCAGTTGCCATGTAGATGTTGGCATCTCCATTCTTGAAGACGTAGTAGTGAGTTAGGTCGAAGTCACTGCTGCTGGCAACACATTTAACCTTGATATAAGTGCCTGGAAATGGGCGTTAGTAACTACGCCGAGTTTTTAAGAACTTCATTTGGGGATCATACTGCTGATAGTTGTGTATGAAACAGTGGCAGAGCCTAGACCTGACGCAATATGGGATGTCTGGGATGAGTACTGATACTCAGTGCTGCGGTACTTGATGGATGTAATAGAGCAGTCACTACGGGAAATAGTAACAACGAAACCATTGGAACTGCCAGAGTCGACAACGTAGGATGAGGTGGATTCGGTGACGCCAAAGGCTGCCAGAGCCGGAGTGGCGGCCGCCAGAAGGGCACCAAGGCACTTCCAAGAAACCATGGCGATGAGTTCAACAAAAACAAGACGACCCTAACTGATGCAGGAGGGACTTGAAAGAGAAATGAGTACACAACTGCCCATCAACAAAAGACGTTTATATACTTGCCATTTTATTGTACGGTGAAGGTCAGGCCTGCATGCAACATTGGCCCTTAGATTAAAACCAATGCAGAAGCTTATTGGAGGAGAAACACGGATTCATCCTTTCGGGGTTACATGAAACAGGCACAATGGAGTCGTCAGATTCGGCCAAGCGTCGAGCGATTAGAGAATACCTACAGGGGGTTACTGGACCAGCCTTACATAGAGCGGGACGACTTGTGGGGAGATTACCAAGAAGACATAGAGACCGGGATTAGGGGGTTGGGCAATGGGCCGTTAGCGCTTGTGGTGGAGTTACTTTACGAAGTAGCAACGGTTTTCTGGAGGATATCCCCATGTTTTACTAGCGAATTTGGTGAGGGAACAACCTGGGGGAAAGTGGTGCTAAACTCAGAGTCCTTTAAGCTATACCGCATTGATATGAGCTTTTTTGTCAACAATGCTGTGCTCCGTTCCCAAACTGTCCCCTTCACTGCCGAAATGAAGTGACAGAAAAAGAGCATTGAGAACCAAAATTTCGTCATCCAGAGTCTCGGAGGGGCAGCTAGCACATTAGAGGACCTTGACATGTCTTGGCGATTTTATTGGTGGGCATCTTGGCGCCCCTTGCATTTGGCTGTCATTTTGCACTGAAACGTTGGAATCTTCCGTGTCCCAACATGGCAGTCCCGTTGTGGGGTGCTTCTACCTTGGTAGTGATTGACAGTAAGGCAACGAAGCGCATTATTTCATGAAGCCTTAAACCCTCTACTCGCGCGCATGGGATCAGTAGCTTCAATCTTTAGTTCACCGCCAGTGTTGCTGACCTCGGGCACTCGGTATTAAGATGCCCCGCCACTAGCGAAGCCGCAATATTATATCCCGGGCTGAGGGGAAGCGATACTTCGAATATGAGTACTATGACAAATTAGCCAGTGAAATATTGTTCGTGGAGTAGCCTGGGCCATCGCCGGGGCGACTCGATTCATCATTACACCGAGCTTCGCAATGACGAGCTCACGCGGCTTGAAAAAGCTTAAATCAGTTGAGATGCCTCGTGTTGATTCAAAGGTGGGTGAATTAGAGGTACACGAGGACAAATGGGCCCGTTAGTACATTTCGTGAGTTAACTGTAAAATGATGTAAAAAGAAAAAAGAAAAAAGGAAAGCCGTTGTTCTGGAACCGGAACCGGAATGGATCACATGGACGTGGAACTCCTATGCCCACATTTGTGCTTGGCAGCTCCCTCCTTGGCATCATTGAACTCAACCTCAATTCCATCAATTGAATAGCTGGTGCACATCTAGTCCCCTCTACACACTTGATTTCCCTATGCCATACTTTGCTGTTGTGGCACTGAAAGAAGGTCATCACACGGTCCACAGATGCTTTGAGAACAGGCGGAATCGGCTTGCTCGGCACGACAGAGCAGCTGATATGTCCAGGGCGGCGAGGAAAAGACTATATGACCTGAGTTGTAGCATGAAAGCTGCAGACACTAAATAACAACGAATATCCTTGCTGGATATGATGGGAAGTCCTGGGGAAAGTCTTTTTCGTCAATGTCTCTCGCCTAAATAGGTAGTATTATTAAGTTCAGGACCCGTGCCGTTAGATGCGGGGGCGGGACGTTGGTGCCAGCACATGAGGGCAAGCCATTGATTGCATAGTATAGCAATTGTCTTTTAGCTATGTTGGATTATTTGAAGAATCTAACAGTCCCTGATTGAATGTGCGATCATGTATTTATAGCTTCTCTCTCCAAGCCACCTGGGGCAAATTTCGTTGTTGCGCTGTGCTGTGGCTGCGCCAGTGACAAGGGGGTGTAACCCAGACTTAAATTGGCATTCTTTAAACGCTTGAGGTAGAAAAAGCAGCTGTGGTAATGTTACTATTGGGGAGAAAGTGCCAAAGCCATCGAAATGCGTGAATCTAGTAAATCCATCCGTGCCAATGATAGATTGCATTGCAGGAGCTTAAACTCATCTGTCAATCAATGTGCAAGTGTTTGCCCAATTTGGTTCTGAGCATTTCTCATATGGGTACACAAACATCAAGCGGCTTGCAATAAAAAAGATTCTTACAATGCAATAATGCGATCACACTGTGATCGCCGCTTTTGTTATCGAATGCTCAAGACTGATGCTACCGGCTAGATGAGGTCGGTATCGCACTAAGCATTACCATCATTACTGAAATACACCAAAGAACAGAATTTTATCCCAATATCCAATATCCAATAAAAGCCACCGTGATTTTTCCTTTTTAAATTCCCGCAAAACATTCTCAAACCGTCTATTCCACGCACAGTTATGTCGTCCGCCCCTGGTCTTGCCACAGCCTGCTGCGACAAATACTGAAAACAAAAATAAGGGGTGGTTATACTCCAACTCAAAAATTCTCGGCCAGGTTTGCGATTTCGATAAGCTCTCTCTCGGCCTTCTTTGCTTTGTGTCTCTTGGCGAGAATGATCACAAGGGCTACTGTAGCCACGAGGACGACGCAGGCAACCGAGACACCGATGGCAACCGCCTCACTACCGCCATTGCCATGGCCTTGGATGGCACCTTTGGTAGAATTGAACCCACCAGGGGTATCAATTCGTCCGATGGAAGCATCCATGATGGTTGCGCTTCGATTCGGCGACGCTGTGTGGCGGATGTTCTGCTTCATACTAGTCAACATGGGAAACATGGGAAACATCTGGTGATGGAATTGGCAGCATACAAGTGTCGGAGACGGGTTGCGTAAGAATATTAAGGGGAGAAAGGAAGCCTGAAAGCCCCAGTGTGTTTGCTCAGAGAGTCCTAGTTATGGATGGACAGAAAAGGAAAGGATGTAATAAGGGAGCAGAAGTGCAATCTTGGGGTATCTCCATCTATTTATTGACACCAGTAAGCTGCCTAGGAGTCATATGTTCTCGTTGCTTTGCAGGGCATCATGTTGATCACTTGAAGCAATACGAAGGGCTTGCATCAGCTGGCCCCTAGGGAACGCCACGATGATTTGTCGGCGACGTGCTTGCCATCTGGCTGGCTCAGATCGCTTCTCACCAACCGCTAAAAACAAGCGAGAACATCTCCGGCATTCTAGCTTTTTTCTTCAGCCCTTCATCTCTCAGTAATGAGCACTAGAAAATCATGCCAAGGGCACTAGCACGAATGTAGACGTGTTTGTTTGCTTGTAAAATCGTCCTTGCTTGGTACATATTGAAATTACTAATTACTTGTGAATGAGGCGTCCCAGCTCTTGGTCCGCATGCCTTCTTTCCTGCTTCTATGGCGTCTAATAAAACTCTCGCCAGTAACTGGTATCCGAAGCCCTGATGACCGTGTCATCCATAATGCTATGCTGTATATAATTTTCCTGCTGCCGTTTCTGTCTCATGCTAATGTCTTCAATCATACCCATTAATCCAATGACATCGTTCAATGCCTCATTTCCCTTTTCTCGTAGCAAACATGAAATCATTCAACACTCCCATGTTGCAATTACTTGCGTGGGATGGTGCCATTCGTGTGAGGAGGGTAGATGGTGTGCCACTTTCCATCGTCGTAAGTGTTGGGAAGAGATGATGACACGGGGACGGAAGAGGAAATGCTGATGGATGATGTTACAAAGGTCGTTGGGATGGTGACATAGGTAGTTGGCTTGGGGGTGCTGTAGGTTGATGTGTGCTGAGTGCGCGTGGGTTCAGTTGACACAAGTGGCTCAGAATATGAAATAGGGTGAGATGGGGCGCTGCCGTCGGATCCTTCACCGAGCGTAGTTGTCGGTTGGGCCACGTAGGAAGAGTTGAAAGCAGACGTGGTTGTTGTGGTGAAGGAAATTTGGAATGTCGACGTATACTGTTGCTGGCCAGACTTGGTGGACGCTTCGGAGCCCTTGGTAGCAGACTCCTTGATTGTGGTCTTGGAACTCGAGGTCGTAGAGCTAACCTGAGAAGTCGTCTTAGACTCCTTGGACTGAGGAGCGGTCGTGGGTTCTGGTGAAGTCTCCGATTGCCCACCATTGTTGGAAGCCTGGTCGGTGGCTGTTTGCTGTGGTGCTGTGGTGTAACCATTGGTAGATTGCGCTCCCGCGCCCAGATTGATGATGGAAATAGTTGTCCGGCTCTCCTTGGTGACAGTTTTGGCTGGAGCGGTCACGGTAGTCCCGTCTTCGGTTTGTGTGACTGTTTGTGTGACAGGCTGCTTAGTCTTAACCACCGTCTTGACTACAGTCACGGTGCTATCGTCATCCGTGGAGCTTGCACTGCTGCCCGATCCCGATCCTGAATCCCCAGACCCAGAAGAACCATCATCGCCATTGTCCGGGGCCAAGGGTACCACTGAATATTTTGGCTTAGAAGGTTCGCGAACCACGAGCATAGGCTTGGGAAGAGCCGTGACTGTGGTGTAAGAGGCCGAGAGGGCCAAAAGAAGGGGGATGAAGGCACGCATTTCAACCGGGCTTCTTAGGCGGGATGGATAGGACGGGTTGGAGAAGCCGGTAAATGGCGCCGGGCAGTGATTTCAACGAGCAATGTTTTGTTGTGGTTGTCTCGATTTACTGCTCAGTCTTTGTCTCCTTGGTGCAAGTGTTGGCAGGTGTAGGTTCAAGAGTGGGTCCTTGAACGAACTGCAAAGCCACGATCACGAACAACGAACGATACCGTGAATCACTGATGATCTGAGATGGGGATTTCCATGAGTGTTAGTAGAAGATCCTAGCAGGAGATGCAGCAGTTGCATGTGAATGAGAAGAGTGTGTGGTTCAAATCCGGGGTCCCTTGATTCGATATAATATACACTCACAAAAAAGATGGCTGGTGACGGACGCGTTTTGGTGGTGGTTGGAGTGCTGCAGCGGCACGGGTTCCCGCAACGCGGGCAGCACAGGCCACCATTGGTGCCGGAACAGCGGCTCAGGAACCTGTTTGGGTTGACCTCAGCACATTAAGCTGCGGTTGGCTAACGCTACAGGGGGCTTGCCATGTGCGTCTCATTGGGAGACCAGTCAGGACCGGGCGGCTTCTCACCAGCCACCGAATATTGGACTAAGAAACCCGCTGTGATTGGCCGAGGACCCACTGTGGCGGTCTGAACTCAGAATCAAGGATGCAGATGAGACGCGACAAGGTGGTGATTGAGCTGCAAAGGTTGCAGACGTGCAGAAAAATAAATTGTAAGGTGTGGGTGCAATCGTCTCTACAAGCATCAGAGCTCCAGTGTTGGTCATCCAGTATTGTGATCATCTGAACAGCCCCTTTTCTGTACAGTCAAGGTCATCGCAGCTTCGGTAGAAGTTTCTACAGCTGAAATTGCGTAAGTCATGTGGCAGTGCGAATTGCCGGATTCGCAACATGGTGGCTGGTGTTCCTTGGCAATGGACTACCAGATTGAACCAGAACTCTCATGGGATCATGGGATGATCTTCACCCCGCATGGACTCAACCGATTTCATCCATTGCGAGAATGTTCGGTTGACTTTGTGCACACATCTGCAGGTCCAATTTTAGCATAACCTTGTGGATCCACATTTCGGCTGAATTACTGATGCCATCCTAGAAAGAAAAATTCCATTCCGAATGCAGATCGAAGATCTGCAAGTAGAGAAGGCCCCAGGAGTTTGTCTTCCCTCAATCTGTGTCTATTTGCGAGGTTCATATGGTAAAATATCTTTGCCGTATTGTTGCCACTGCCAATGCGTAAATCCGATTTCAGCCGGGATCGGTCTCGTGGTTTTGCAGGAGGCGTTATCTAGCAAATAAGACGCCGCTCGCTCATGGAGCGGAGGTCCCTCACAGCAAAGGATGCTATGGTTAGTACATCGCTGCTCCGCCACAACACCCCATTTTGAAGGCTGAGCACCAGCAGTCAAATCAGGATTAGAGAGAGCGAGGCAGAACTGCAACCCAACATTACTTAAGGACGAGAGCCTCGTTACCACCCCATCTTTTCGTTTTCCATCCTACAACTTCTTACAGTTATTTGCACTTTACGCCACCCCGTCGGGTTGCAACCATCCTCCATCGCTCGAGCCTCCTAAAACACTTGCATTTTTATTTCCGTTCTGCGGCCATCGACACATCCCACTCTCAAACCCCGCCATTATGTCATATCAACAATACGGCGCTCCGTACGGCCGTGAGTCCTGCAAAATCTTCCTTGGCATCACAGCACACTAATCATCATCTCAGAGCCGCCACCACCTCAAGGCTATGGTCAGCAATACCCCCCACATGGGCAATATCCTCCTCAGCAGGGTGGCTACGGACAGCACGCACCCCCACCTGGCCAGTATCCCCCTCACGGCGGCTACCAACAGCCTCCACCAGGTCAATATCCCCCATACGGTGGCTATCAGCAGCCTCCTCCACAGCAGCCTCCTTACGGTGGTTACCAACAGCCTCCTCCTGGCCAGTTTAGCCCACCCCCGCAGCAATATGGCCAGCCCCAAGCTCCCTACGGAGCTCCTCACGGCGCCCCTCCACAAGGTGCTGGCTACGGTGCTCCCCCTCAGCAATTCGGTCCACCAACGCCTCCAACCGTTGGCTACGGCGCACCTCAAATAATCCAGTGGGACGCCACCCCGGATGCCCAAGCTTTACGCAAAGCCATGAAGGGCTTTGGCACCGATGAAAAGGCGTTGATTACTATTTTAACCAACAAAGATCCGCTCCAAGTTCAGGCCATCCGTTCTGCCTACGAACGTTTATTCAAGCGCAATCTTGTGGCCGATATCAAGAGCGAAACCAGTGGGTGGTTCGAGAAGTGTCTTGTTGAACTTGCACGGGGTCCTCTTCTCTCTGATGTACACAACTTGTACGACGCTTTGGCTGGCGCCGGAACTAATGAACGCCTGCTTAATGACATCTTGCTCAGCCGTTCAAATGCCGATCTTCTAGCTATCAAGGGCGCATATCAGCAGACCTTCCATGATAGACTTGAAGCTGTCGTCCGCGGCGATTTGAGTATGAAGACCGAGAGGCATTTCGTCATGGTCCTAGATGCCAAGCGGCCCGAGGATTCTGCCCCTGTAATTCCTCAGCAAGTTGACGACGACGTGATGCAAATCTACAAGGCTACTGAGGGTAAGATGGGCACCGACGAGATCCTCGTGTGCAGCATTTTCTCCAAGCGCAATGATAACCAAATCAGAGCTATCGCTCACACCTACAGACAAAAGTTTAACAAGGATCTAGAAAAGGTCATCAAAAGCGTAAGTTTATATTCTCCGAACAATAAGCCCACGCATACTTACAATAATCTAGGAATTCTCTGGTCACATGGAAGATGCTCTTCTCTTCCAGCTCCGTCACGCCACCGACAAATACATGCACGCCGCCAAGCTCCTTGAGGACTCTATGGCTGGTATGGGAACCAAAGACCACTTGCTTATCACTCGCGTAATGCGATTCCACTGGGACCGCAACTTTCTTGCCAACGTCAAGGCCGCTTACCAACAAAAGTACGGCAAGAGCCTGGCAAACAGAATTAAGGGAGAAACATCAGGTGACTACCGCAGAACTTTGCTGGCCGCCATCGGAGAGCCAATGTAATCAAGGTGACGTTGTCTTGGACCACGATGAGCGAATCGGGAATAGCATGGAAACAAAATATGGTCATGATGATGGGTAGGACGTTTTACGGCTGTTATTTTTCTTGTCAGGGATCGGCGTTGGGACTGTGATACCACAATTGCACGCATCTCGTAGATTGCGCACCGGCTTGATAACACTTTAGGATAGGATACCAATGATCGATAATGAGTCAAGTCGTCTCAATATATATATGTACAGTGTCAGTTCTGGTATTTCACATGCATTTTTACTTGAAATTCATGTCCAGTTTTGCGTAATCACATGAGACAAGAAGTCAAGACGCCGATAAAAAGGGGGAGAAACACATGGAAGGGAGGGAGTGTGCTTTGATTTCGCCATCAGGTTGGTATGTGGCATAAATATTAACGTTGCATCGGCAGAAACCTCTGTGTGTCGGCCGCATGGCGCTCGCAGCATCAGAAAAAGAAAGGGCAAATGATAAGGGATGGTGCACGGCAGTCTTGCCGTTTATGGCAAGAAGGGTGCCTCATAGCCAATGGCCTCACATCACAACTCAGAAAAGATATTTTTGACAGTTTTCCTGGGATTTCTGCATTGGCCTTGCATCCACGTGACGTATAGCAGTGCGCCACAACTGCCGCTATGGGATAAACTTTTTCATGTGCTGAAATTCAGAATTTGATTGGGACTATATTAGCGATGGTCATAATGTTCATAGCACACTAGAAGCTAAATCAGCTAATTAGCTGATAAAGCATTTTGATGCCTAAGAACTAAGGCAGGAATAGCAAATAAACGCATCTTATTGGTCTGATGATGGGCACTTAGCACGCTAGCTTAGCGCGCTAAACGGTTTATGGGCATCTTAGCTCCGCTTTTTACCTCTAACAACTTGCTTTTCGCACCAGACGCGTGCATGCAGAACACGGGAAGCAGGCGCATTCATTAACTCTTGACTCGCCTTTTGGTCGCCCAACAACTTCCTTCCAAGCCACTTTCTTGATCGTGAAGCCGTCTTTCCCCGGTTCTATAGGCACGGTCTATCCTCAGCCAAAGACGGAATCTAACTAAACGGCATAAGCTGTCAGCAACCCTGTCGCGTTCTTGCCAGAAGCCGCCACTCAGTCATCCTAGAATTTCGACGTCGGGGCAACGGAAGCACGCAACAGTTCCCAGGAGGTTTTCGAGAAATGGAACCGCATGCGACCTCTCTTCCGCCTGGTCCGCCAGGCCGGAATCCTGTGAACCATATTGCACACAGTGCCCCGGCATCTATCTCGCCAGTAGCACATGCGCAGATTCTACCAAATGGCACATCTTCGTCGTTTTCGGCATCACCTTCTACGTTGAGTGCTCCCCGGTTTCCAACTTTGTCGGCCGGTTTGTCCACAAAGTCGCCCAGTGTCACTCCGCCGTTGCCTGCAGCAATCATGCCCCTGGGGCAAAAGGTTTCACCAACTATGCAGCCAAACATTCAGCCCCCAGGTCAAACTGCTGCACAGGCTCAGCCGCTGCATGGTTTGCATGCCAGTCATACTCATCCTCTTCCATCCCATCCAGCTCCCCAACAACCACAGCCTCCCGTTGTCACACAGCCTCATCACCAGCACCATTCTCCCAGCCTAGGGCAAACTCCTGGCCCCTCTCAACTTCATCCTCAGCCTCACCCTCCTCTCCCTCCCATGCACCCAGTTCAGGGAGATGTTGCGCCCACTCACCAGCCTCTGTCATCTCCAACCCAAACTGTTGGCCGTGAGAAATCTGATGAGTACCAAAGACTCTCGGCGATCATCTCAGCGTCCAGTCCTGACACTGTTCGCCAAGCCGTGAGAGATTATTGGGAGAAGGCGATTTTGGGTTCTCAATATCATATAGCATTTCTTGTAAGTTGCGTCGATCCACCTACATCTTATCATTATCATAGTTTCCAAGTCCCCTTCCCGGCTTATTTACTCATATTTTTCTTTTCTTCGTTTCTTTTTTTTCTTTCTTTTGATCCGATTTCATAATTGATCACAATATCCTTGAACAAGAATGATAGTCTCAATACTGCTATACCATGTCTATCGTCACACATTTTACATTTTCGTCTTGTGGCAAAACTAACATGCTCTCTAGTTGATTGCAACTATGCAGCAGGCCGATACTGAAACTCTCTGCAGGGCTGTCAAAGATTTTGGGGGCAGAATGATGAAAGTATCAAAGGAGCATGCGGTGCGACACTTGAAGGCCGAGGACATCGACGAGGTTGCCGATGTGCTTCTTGCTGAGGCCAGTTCCACATTCTTGGACAAAGCTCTTGCACGACGCCTCGAAACTATCCCAGCTCGTCAACTCGTAAATGCTCTTGCACGAGCAGAACGTTTGGGATATGATGTCCAAGACATTGTTGAAGAGGAGCAAGGTGGCGGCGAGCATGTCATTCCATCCTTACACTCGCTTGTTGTCCCATCTTCCATCCCTCATTCAGGTGCTCCATTGCCTGCCCCGGCCCCCATACCATCCCATGCATCAGCCATCCAGCAGCAGCCGCACCATGTTGCATCTCATCCGGGTACCCCAGTGCAACCAAGACCGCAATATGCGTCCAGCCCAATTCCCGTTGAAACAGGGCCACCGGTACCAGCAGGAGTAGTATACTGTCATTGTGGCTGGCCCTGCAGCTCAAAGAAGGCGCTTGATTACGTGAGTGGCGCATCTCTAGTGGCGATTCCAAATGCTAACAAGGTACAGCATCAAAAGAAACGCGCATGCAACAAGGCGCTTGAATCGGATCAATTAGGAAAAGAACTCTGCGCTCACTGCGGATGCCGATTCACAAGCCCCGGTGGCCTGTATTACCACGGAAAGGTCAACGTATGCGGAGCATACACGTCAGAACAAACCAAGAGAATCACGGCACTCGTGGGAGCCTTTCGTCAAGGGACGGCTCCATTTGCGAGCCAGCCGGTAACATACCAAACCCCTTCGCAGACCCCCATGAATGCGGTTCATTACGAAAAGCCAGCGACCCAGGCAACTCCAGTCTCTGCTATGAGAACAGGCAAAACTGCAGCGGATAGCGAGGCGTATGCCAATCTCACACCACAGCAAAGACAGGAGTTTGAATTGGAGATGAGGAGTGCTGAAGATTTCTATGGTAATTTAATGAGACAAGCCATGGAACTATCAGAGCCCGAGAAGAGCAAGCAATTGTCAGCATTGAAAAATCGATACAACACAAAGCAGAGCGTGACACGCAAGAAATACGGAATCCGTCTACGCGAGAGACGTAGCAGAGCCGAAATTGACGCTGAGCGAACTCGGCTTTTTGGAACACCAGATGGACCCTCGCTTTCAGGGCGTGATGGCGCATCCCCCGCACAAAAGAGGGCACGGGTTGACGAGAATGGGGACTCGGTGTCCACAGGGCGGCAGGATGATAGCCAGGCCAATACACCTCGAAAGCGAGTCCCACTAGGTGAAATGGGTGGGCTTTCTGGCTCATCAGCTACGGCAGAGCTACACGACCCAACAACCTTGTTGATGCATTCACAAACGCAGCAAAGATCACAGCCCCAAAACCACATCAATTCAACTCTAGGGAGGACCCTAAGCGGGACCCAGGCAGAGCCCATGGCTATTGATGATGATTCAGCAAGTTCGGAGAGTGATGACGATGATAATGATGATATTCCAGCATCACTATCCACAACTCGGGCTTAAGAGATGTAGAGCCAGAATGGTGCATGGATGAATCCAGGGATTTTTTTCTTAACTCACTTTGGAATCTCTTTTTTTTCTGTAAAATACCCGAGTGGTTTCTCATATGACAATGGGACAAGGGGGGCGGTTCTTGGGATGGCATGGGGAATACATGGGCTGGAGTTACGGAATGATTTGCTCAAATGGTTAGAGGTATCGAGGTTCGGTTCGATGAAGAGCAATCTTCGTCGTCGCAGGCAGGAGTGAGTGACACTCTTAGATGAGAGCGGGTCACAGATGATGTGACAGATAAGCGTGAAGAGTCTAGACTCGAAAATGTGGGCTAGGCAAATACAGCACTACATTGATCAAACTAAACGCCGATCATCCGTAAACGGGGTAAAAATTGGGACCAAGTCGGACGTGAATCAGATGTCGAACGGATTAGCCGATGAGAATAGTGCACGACGTGGACCAGGAGACGAGACGGGCGCTTCGCTGCCGCAGAGTGGTGCCAAAGGTGTGACGTGACAGCATGAGCAGTGCCGTGACAGATGGGGAAGAGAGCACAGGACAGGGCACAGGACAGAGCATGGCTCGACGAAGCAAGCCAGGTCATGAGACGTGGATGGGCCAACGGTTGACGATGAGCTGGGGAATGTTACCGATGTGAATCTACAGGTGCACCTGATTCATTTTACATGAGGCCGGATATGTCGGACGGAGTGGGCAAGTAAGGCGAGGAGATGGCGATAAGAAACGAGGTGAGGCGAAGCGAGTGAGTGAATGGCAGGCAGGCAGGCAGGCAGGCAGGCAGGCAGGCTTGCAGTGCAGGGCGCCTGTCAGGTGAGGAGACCAGGCCCAAGGCCAAGGGAAGCTGCAGCAGCTGCTGCAGTTGCAAGGGGATGAAAACGGGCTGCTCGCCAAGGTAGCACTAGAGAGAGCAATTAATTTATTGCAGTGTTTCACCACGGCGCATGCGGGAGCGGGCGAGAGGTGGACGGGAGAGGCCAGCGGAGGCCAGCGGAGACCACCAGACACATGGTGAAAGCAGGTACGGGCTGCGGGCTCGATGGCTAGTGCAAGAGTGGCTAGATCTCGGTTCCCTTGGTTCTTTCCAGCTTGGCGTCTCACCGTTGGGGGCAAGGCAGGGTCAGGCAGTCTTAAGCAGGCTTAAGCAGGCTCAAACAGGGTCCAGAAGCTTCCCGAATTAGGAAGGGCAGCCAGTAAGCTTCTTCCGTGGTGCTGTGCGCTAGTTTTCAACGGGCTCCCCGACCAACTGAGAGCCAAGGACAGTTGCGACGCCGGCTGCTGTGCCAGTCTTATGCGCGTATGAGGAGCAGGAGCAGGAGGAGGCGCATACATACACACATGTACACATGTACATATGTACGTGTATACATTAGCAGCACCACATGTGCATGCCCGAATGTGCAAAAGGAAGGGAGGGAGCCTCCTGCAGCGGCCCGCAGTTCAACGTTGGGCTGAGATGGTGGTGTCCGCCGACACGCGACAGGTGCGATCTCGGTTTCAAGCAGCCCTGAGAAACACGCACTGCATGGGTTCTGCCACGTTTTTTTTTTCTTTATTCTTCCGTTATTACTGCTATTATTATTATTACTGGTATTTTAAAATATCTTCTCCAATTTTATTTTATTTTTTTCCGGGGCGTCAGTCTTTTTTAGAGTTGCTTCATCTTGTTTGAGAAGAACGCCGCCTCTGATGCCACCTCGGTTCGACAGCCTTCTCGGGAAACAAAGTTCGCTTTTTTGAGTAATAATAATTCAGCCCGGTGGACTTGTTCAAAATTTTGCCCATGCAGTTACTGCAATGACTTTCACAATTGCCCCTCCGCCCCTCTCTCCCCTTTCATCCGCGTGGTGGCGCGAAAGGCCCTCGTCCTCCTCCTGCTCCCAGCTCCGGAGGGCCGCAGCTGCCGCGGACCAAACAATGTTTCTACAGCTTCAGATGCCGCCGCCGAAACCCTTGTCTGGCAGCGAATTCGCGCCGGCTATGAGTCGCGACTGGTCGACTTGGGCGCCGCCGCGGGTCCGTCGCAGTCCCGCTCTCACCGTCTCGTGTGACTGCCCCTACGGGGGTGGTTTGGCGCGACAAATTTCAGAGGGCGTTTGGGGACGTTTTAGATGCAGCTGTTTGAAACACGTTGACCGCCAGCCCCCAGCTCCTCCTGGGGAGCAGGCCTGTCGCCTCGCTTCACTGTCTCTGGGCGGAACTGCAGGGCCTGCTGGCCTATGACATGCCCAGTCAAGCTTGAGTTGAGAGAGACAGACCCAGAAACCAAAGCCTCACTCTCCCAGTCGCCACCACGCCGGTGTCCTCGTGCATTGGGCGGGAGAAATAACGCCTTGCGCCTTGGGCAGATTTAACCTCTAGTGCCCTGTAGTGCTCTGTAGTACCTTGCAGCCCGCCCTCGTGGGTTCCCGCCAGCGCACTTGAAACGCCCAAGCACTTGTTCGTCTGGCTCCGTTGGCGCGTTTGCGGCGTGTTCTGCATCCCGACTGGGTGCATCCAGCTTGACACACTCTTGCGCCGCCCGCCGGCTTGAACCACAGCAAGCGTCACAGTGCCCTGCACGCCTACAAGCCTGCACGGGCGGCGGGTGCTGCAAGATCCAGGGGACTCCTGGCCCCCGAGCTAGCAGGTCCAGGGGCTGGGGCCGGCCCAGGGGTCGTGTTAGTCGGTTGGCTGGCAACACCTCTAACAATGTGACTGTAAGAGAAGTGTGTGGATCACACACTGCTTTTCTCGTCGTTGTTGATAATGACCCCGTGGGCCACTCTCACGGTCTGACTTTTGCGTTTCGATTTCTCCTTCTCTGGTCGTTAGTCTCTTTTTCCCCATCTGGCCGGGCCAGCTCCAGTGTTTCTTCTACGTCGATCAGCGGTTTTAGTTTTTGTTTGTGCACTTTCTCACCAGTCTTGTTTATATACCCCCCCAAGTTTTCCAATACCCAGACCACACCAACCACGCCGAAACCAAACAAGATCAACCAGCCATGGCGCCCATTATCAGGCCCGAAAGTATCGACCGCCTGATCGAGGCCTCGAAATCGCCCCGTCCCTCAACGAGCTCGTCTCGCCAGCAAGGCCCATGTCCACCACCGGGCCCTCTCGCAACAGTCCTCATCGGTCCCAAGCAGCGCCGCTTCAAGGTCAACAAGCGCCTGCTTTGCGCCTCATCGTCCTTCTTCAGCGATCGCCTCAACGACCCTACCCAGGACCGTCCTATTTCTCTCTGGCTCCCCCGCGAGTCGGCCTCCATGTTTGCCCTCTTTGTCGAATGGGTTCACCGAGGCTCTCGCTTCCGTTGGTACATTGACGATGCCGTCGCCAATGCCCGTGAGACGGGCGATCAGGAGCTTCGCGACTTCCACTGGGCCATGATCCGCCTTCATCTCTTTGCCTCACATCTTTCTCTCTACCGTCTTCAAGACCTCATCATGGACGCCGTTCAGGATCTCTACCTGCGGTGTGACTGGGACGTGCCTCCCAGCCTCATCACTTACCTCTACACTCAATGCGAAGATCTCGCCGCCGTCCGCCTTCGCCGCTGGTCCGTCGCCATGGTTGCCTTTTCATTCGAGGGCGGCCCTCATCTCGACTTCGACTCCCAGGACGCAACCGAATCAGAACCAGCTCGCTTCAGTGACCTCTTTGAACAACTCCCCGCCTTTGCTGCCGACTACGAGCTTCACATGCGCAAGATGCGCGACTCGACCCTCGACATTCGCTTCAAGAACCCTCAGCTCCGAATTCCCGCCAACCGCCTGCGCAATGACGAGCGCGCCTTTGGATTCCGCCAGTGCTCCTTCCACTCACATCGCTCCACTGTTGGTGAGCGCCGCTGCCCTCATGACACGCCCACAGCAGAGAGGACGCACACTCCTCAGCCTTCAGTAGCTGTCAGCGCTCGCGGCTCAGTAGTGGCGGGCCTGACAACGGCAACGAGGAGAAATAATAAGGACTTTGTTCCCAAGCCCCTGTTCTCGGGGCGGGCGAGTGAAAAGAAATCCAATGACGACGATGATGATCCCATCTCCAAAGCTATCAAGCATGTGAGATCGATCTCGAGCACGTTCAAGGTCTAAGAGAGGAGAGGAAAGGATGAGAAGCATGTAATGGAGATGAAAAACAAAGAGATACCCACAACACCCCCCCTTTCACGCAAGTGATTTTCAACAACCAACGACACTGGTTTGATCCTCGAGCTTGGTCCTCAGGACAAGCCTTTTCTACTGATATACCCCGGTCATTTTTTATTCTCTCTCCCTCACTCTTTATCTTTCAGCCTCCGCGAGGCTCAATTCACGTCTTTTTTAGAAAACCAACTCACGTCTTTCGGGCAAATCTGCTGGGCCCATAACCAAGAGCTGGATAATCTATTATGTATCTAAAAATTAATTCATGATGAGATATGACTTAAAAAGATTTTTTAACAAGAGCTTGTATTTCCCCTATCCTGTGAATTGGTCAATGTGAATGTGTGTGTATTTATATAATGAGGGAAAACATGAATCCCACCGTGTTATATGATTCGTTCATTCATCTTACATGTTTTCGGCAGAGGTCAACAAGCCAAGCGCAAAAGAAAGTCTTACTGCGGCAAGAGATCGACCAATAGGAGGAGGATCAGTCAACGTCACATATCAATCAGAGGAACTAGCAAAGTTTTGTGTGTCATATGTCATTTTTGTCGTCCTATGAACACCTAATAAATATGCTCCAGTAACCATAAAATGATTATCCTCCTGGTCCAGGTGATGTGGGGGTTACAGATATATATTATACTAGCATGTCCCCCGACCAAAATCCTGTCCTCCAGCCAAATAAAACAAGTTCCATGAGAACCCCTTCAATGACTGTGCCTCTGCTTTCAGAGGCAGCCGTGGCTTTTCGAGGCAAGGTATCAAGTTGATAAAAAAAATTCCGATAAAAAGAACAAAAAACACGACACTAGGGGCGCTGATGGCCTGCTTAACTGGCTGGTCATTTCCATCGTATCATAGCTTCATGAGTTAAGAGAAGAAAAAAGAAAATGAGATCATCTGGAATCCAGAAGATTTGAAATAAAACAAAATCCCTCCCAGATCCTTTCCAAATAGAGCATATAAGTGAAACAAGGTTGAGAGAAGTCGTTGAATCCGACGAGTCACCAAAATGTCACTCGAGTCAGTGGTAGGTAGAGGAGGTTGAGATGAGAAGAAAATCCGAAATGAGGAGAGAGAAAAAAGAGAAGAATAGAAAAATGAAAGAAGACGTAGTAATGGGATGTCGTCAAGCGGTTCGTTGCCGTCTAAGGTATGCATCATGGTATGGTATGGTTATGGTATGCGCCTTTCGTGACTGAAAAAGATGATGACCCCGAGTTCAATGTCGCGTCCGAATACTCGTAAATCTCGTAGGACAACATGGAACGTGAGCAAATGTACAAAAGAAAAGCACAGTAGAAAAAAAAAAGAGATGATGAAAATCAAGTGCATGCATGCGTGGGTATGATGGCATTAAAGTGGCGACTCAGACCGTCCGCGAGGTCGGCCCAGGCGGCGGAAGTCTTTTAGTCGTTCATCAATGTAGGTCAGCCGAGCAGTGAGGGAGGCACGCGTCACAGGACCGGCCTCACCAGACTGCTGGAATGTGTTGTAGGGCCGGCGAATGGCTCCAATATCGATGCTCGACGAGTGGACGTGGCGGCTAGGCAACGAGCGACTCGAGTTACCAAGAGAAAAAGGTGATCCTAGGCGCGCAGGCGCCTCCGCTGGAGGGGCCAATGTCGCGGATTGAGCGATGGGTTCAGGGCGTGAAGCTTCAAAGAGCTCCTGGAGGTTTGTGCGGGGCACAAATAAGCTCTCACGGTCAAGGGACGAGCTAAATTTCGGTAATTGAGGTGCGGTGCTGGGGCCTTCGCCGGCGCTCACGGAAGCAGTGGAAGGGTCGATCCAGAGGTCCGATCCAAGACTGGGCCGCTTGATTCTTCGCGGCTCCAGGAGCGGTTGCTTTGACCGTCGCTTCACGGTCGATCGGCTTCGGGCCAGTCTAACGGGAGACTTCAGACCGCGGTGCGGGCCGGTCGTGTGTCTATGTCGGAGGTTGGAATCAATGACAAAGCTGGAGGGCAACGATGTTGAGGAGCTTGGACCATAGCTTCGCGAGGCAAATGGGGACGCGAGCTCGGTTCGCTCCGATTCAAGGGGTTCATGTCCGGGAAGGGGAGGGAACGCCTCTGTGTAGGGCTGAGGAGGAGGAAGCTCCTCGGGTTCGGGTTTCGAGCTGGTGAGCTGCGCCAATGGACCCTGTGGGTGCATGGATTCCGAGGTGCTCACGGCAAGTGACATAACCATGTCCTGGCCGCAGAAGACCGAAGGCGAACGCGCGGGAGCGCAGCGGCGGTTCAAGAAACGCGCAGCCGTCTTGCTATAGGGAGTAGGGCTTGGAGCCAGAAACTGGTGACTGCGAGCGGCTGATCTGGCATTGGCCTTGCAAAGCTCACGGAGATGAGCTCGGGTGGCCGCACAGGTATGTGGCCATTGCACAAACGTGCCCGAGAGCTGACCTGTTGGTGTTGTGCTACCGCTACCGGTCCTGCTTCCCTTCCAGCTCCTCTTGGCCTCTCGCGAGACGCGTAGCGTCACTCCATGAGGAGGAATGCCGCTCTTGGCGAGGCGAAACGGTGTAACTTTGGGATCTTGCAGGTACATGGTGTATGTGGACCAAAGATGCTGGGTCATTGCATTTGTCCAAGGGGCTCTCCTTTTTCCCCTGGCTGCTGCGCTGGGCTGCGCCTTAATGGTCTTCTCGGTGTCCTCGAGGAGGGACAGCTCGCCGGCCAGTTCGACGTGGTCCGCGTCTGGGCTCACGCAACGGCCCAATTCCTCGGAGCTGGCTGAGAAGTAGCTCAAGAGCGAGGTGCTAGTGTGTGTCGAATGCGAGGTGGAGGGACGGCTAGATTCGTAGTCGGGGCTCGATTCCAGACTGCTAAAGGTCGAGTCGATGGACCAGTTAGGGTAGTGCTTCGAGGGGAGAGAGGGCACAACTCCAGGTTCGGCTCCAGGTGCAGGGGTCTTGGGAGGAGAGAAGATACGGACAGGAACGCCATGAGGAGTCAGAGGCAAATCATCCATGTCGCCCAGCTGGGAGATGGGATACATATGGTCGGACATCTCTTCGTCAAGCACGCGGGGCTCCTCAATACTAGGGATGGGGATGTCGGCAGCGGCTACCGACGCGAGGAACTGTTGTGTAGGTGCATTGAGGTTGGACGCATTCCTTCTCTTAACTCGAAATCGCGGTCGCGGTGGTGAAGGTGGCTGAGCGTCGCCCTCCGCCATAGGTTCGGGAGTCCTGAGCTCGCTGTCGGGGCAGGCGCCTTGCGACCAGGCGAGCGCAAAGGTAGGCAAGGGAGGCATGGTGGAGCGCGAGGTATGTGGTTGCTGTGCGGTGTCGCGCTGGGAGCTGGAGGCGTCCAGGGTATAAGTAGGCGAGGGAGCCAGCGACAGTTCGTGCCAGGAAAGGAAGCAGCCTGCGTGTTTCGGGACGTGACAGCGATGTCTTAGATCTAGTCGGCGTCACTCGAAGCTGCACTGGTGCTGGGGGGAGGGTGGAGGGTGCGATTAGAGTTGTCGGCCAACGTCGAGCAGCGCTGAAGAAATGTTAAACAAGACAGCGCGCGGCGTCGTCGCTGAGGGGATCAGGTCAATCGACTGGCGATTTTGCCCAAAAACGTCGTGATTTGAGAAAAAAATGAGGTGGCCAGCAGAGGTGGGTTTAGCGACGGGTTGAGTGGTGAATTATCAATCGACGCGCGACAAGGTGATGTAAGGAAAGCCAGCGGTAATCGCGAAGACCCGGGGTAGTTGGAGCCGTGTGAACGGGTTTTTCTTTTTTTTTTCAAGGGCAAAACGGACAAGGAAATCGTGTCGTGCTTCTTCATAGACTCGTGGTCGTCTTGTCGTTGGTTGTCGTGTATCCTTACCGGTTGAGTGGTCCGGTCGCAAAAAAACGTAGTGTTTACTCTGGCGCGCGCCTTGTCGCAGTTGTTGTGAGTTGACAACCGGCTAGGTCTCACACGCGGCAGCCGACGAAAAGAAGTGGGCAAATAAAAAAAGAGAAAAAGAAAAACCAATTCAACACTTCAACTCAACTCAACTCAAGTCACCCAGCCGCGGAACGGCACACAGGCACAGGGGCACGGGGCAAAGGGGGATAGGGGAGGATGGGCGCAAACGAGGGACTGGAATGGGGAAAAAGGTGAGGAAGAGGAGATCGAGATGGGAGGGTGTGCCGGGTGTGCCGTGGTATGTATGCTGGCTGCTGGGTGCTTCCCAGTGGCAGGCGGCTCGCTCACCACCACCCAGGTGAGGACGGGAGGGTCACGTCCACTGTTTGGGGCGCTGTCTGTCGCTGTTCGCTGGCCCCGGTAGCGCACTACTGCCCAGTCCAGGGCCTGTCCAGGGCCCCGTCGCAAGGGCCGTCCTGGTGGGCCAACAACGAGCGGGTGGCGCGAACCCTACCGGCTTGTAAAAAGGTACCTGGAGTACTTGCCGTGCTTCGCCTGGGGCTTTTCAGTGGCTCACCAGGCCTGCAAGACTGGGGCTCTCAGGTGGAGGGTGGAGCTGCGAGCCCCCATGTGCTTCGCTGTCGCACCTGTACCGCCAGGTACTTCGGCAGGTACCACACACCTTCACCTGGACCTATCCTCTCCCCCCCTTCCCCCTACAAGCCCCCCAACATGTGCAGCGAGCTAGCGCGCACGCCCTTGACAAGAGCCCACTCCGGCAGCGCCCGTCGCAAGAGACGATCAATCGGCGGTCAGTCGTTCGGCGGACACGTTTGACCATAGCTGTCAAGGCAGGGTGCCGTCGGCCACCAGCAGCAATCACGCAGCAGGGGTCCTTCATGTAGAGGCAGTGATGATTGCGGGCAGGATTGGCCTGGATTTGATGAGCACACGTCTGGCTTGGTCTCTGGACCAAAATGGTCCCTGGGAGGAGCTGGGCCGTCCAGATGGGGGATAGGCACGAGGCGGTGGAATGCACAGCTCAACGACGGGAGTGACAGTCTGAGTCAATCTGGAGTAGTAGCGCAAGAATAGTACCAAAATATTCCTGCCCATCGGACCTGCGCATCGACAAATCTGTCACCAGGTGCCCCTCCTCTCTTGGCTCCTCGCCTCTAGGGTGGTTGTGCTGTGATTTACAATACATGTCGATGCAACACAATGTTCCGTCTGGGACGACCCTGGATAAGATGAATTGCACCTACATCCCGCATTCTGCAACGCTGCAGCTGTCCTCCGGGACTTCTGGCTAATAACCCAAGCATTCTGTGCCTCGACTAGGGAATAGGCAGTGGGCAGCTTGCTCGGGGTCTCGCATACGCATATGCGTGGGACGGGACAATGTGCGTGGGAACGGCTGTGGGAGTGGCCGCGGGATGCACCACGACAGCCCGGAAGCTGCATCCCCCAGACACGCAGATGGGACCTCCTCTCTTCAATTGATGATGCATCCACATCCACACGCCCCTAGCACCAGCCATGCTTGACACACAATACAGACTATACGTAGCTCTCCCCTGGACCAGTGGCTCGACAAGCCCGCAGACAGCAACAGACGCGTCAAATGGGGTCAAGACGCGGCCACAGCTCCATCCAACCAGTGGCTCCCATTGTTATGATTGACAGTGAGACAAGAGGTTCCAAAACCAGCACAGATATTCCCCAACATGCCATGTCACGACCACGTAGCTCCCCATTGGGCACTGCTGGTACATGGCGCCAGCAATGGCCAACTACGTAGCCTACGACCCAGGCGAGCGGTGTTGCTTCGCAAGAGGGCGAGAGCTGGCCTGGTGGGCCCTCTTGGTGCTTGACTTGTTCGAGATGGAATTAGGCGCCATGGGCAAAGGTTGAGCTTGGCCGCGGTCTACGGCCGCAGCCACCGGGGCGCCAGGCGGCAGAAGCAAGCATCCCAAGAGCCCCCTCACCGAGAGCAGTATCAATTGTGTGAAAAGCGGGAGGTTGGCTTCCAAAAGGCCGTAATTATCGGCCCTAGCACCTTCATCTCCCCGTTGGCGTGAGGGTGGTGGGTGGCGGCGCAGATGCAACCCAGCGGCAGCCGAGAGGGAAAAAACGCCGGCCCCGGGTGCGAACGTGTAAGGGCAGCAGAGCCTGCAATTGGCAGCGGCCCGGAAGGGGACGGCTTACAAGTGAGGGGTTGGCCATGGTCAATACAAAGCCCGCGGCGACAAACGCGGGTCGATTGCTTCAACACGACAATAGAGTTTAATCCCGGGCTTGTCAGACTTTTTTCAACAAGTCTGTTTACAATTTCACAATGGCTTTATCACCCGTCAGCCCTAGTTTGAACAATTTTGCGAGAAAAACAACAAGAGGGGAAAAAATGTGTGCGGTTTCAAGACGCGTGGTGGTGGAGAACGCGAAAAATACACGCATGGACGCGTTGTCTGTGGCCAGTCAAAAATGGCATGTCACACAAGCACTGTCATTTTTCCCTACAATTATCCCTCGCTCTAATCCAACCCCATCCCATGTACCCATCCGTACGACACGAGCTGCTCGTGACCCTTCTCGGGGGGTTTTGAAGAGCCTTGATATTAAAAACTTCCATTGCGTTGTTTGAAAACGGTGGGGATCTATATATTTATATTGAGCCGGTAGTGGTTGTGTTTCGTTGTATAAGGGTTTTTGCGTTGGGGTCCGAGCTGGCGTTAATTGCCCTTCAATCGTTCGTCAAGGCTGGAGGGCTTTTTTTCTTTTTTTGGGCCCTTTAGGCTCGGGTCGGGGACCTGGAGCTAATTCCTCTGCTCGCCCCAAAAAATCGAAACGTGAGCAAGTTGACCGGGGACTTTATCGGACAGGGGGAGCCAAAGGGGTAAGTGAATAAAGTAAGTAAGTGATGGTCCAATACCAAAGCCATCCTGACCCCAGTCATTTGCTGCCGATGTGGATGCTGTATGGCTTGGCTGGCCTGCTTTGCTTTCTTGCTTAGGCGCCTTGCCCACCAACCAAGCCCATATGCAACCCTAGAGCCCAAAGCAAGCCTCGGTCAGCTCGACGTCAGGCTTGCATCTCCATTTTCATCACTACCAGTCCTGCAACGGCATTGGATCGTGAGCTGTTATTGCCAGTGTCAACCCATCAAACGACGCCGCTATCTGCAATTGCGCGCACTTGAGGCCCAACCCCAAATGCCATGTATGTACACGTCCAAGACGCTAGAGACAAAATAGAGAGACATGCGGTGAGGCCGTTTGACCACGAGCACTTCGATGAACTCGATGGCCGTGCTCGGTGCTACCGTGGGACCATCTGACCGCGAACCGACGAATCCTGTATCACCCCTGCATCGTGACAAGAAAGTTGTAAGTATCTTCACGATTGCCTTTGTATTTTGTATTTTTTTCTTTTTTTTTCGCCAATCCCTGGGATTCATGGTTCAAGGGCTTTCTCTCGACAGGGCCATGGAAACATTCGTACATGGAACAGGGGGGCTACAGTAGCCGCTACGGAGAGAAGGTCGTGTGCCGATCACGCCTAGCCAGCACTAGTCGACTATCCATGTTCCATGTCTCCAATCTATACCTCCAGCCATGGTCAATCGTCTTAGCGGTATCACGGCCGTCAGACATGTCTGCGTATCGCATGTATTGCCAGGCCCAAGGAGTGACATGCTCTGATCGTCTTTTGATGTCACCCACCCTCCTTTCTTGCTGTTGATCGCAGACATGCAACGGTTGAGCATGGGTGTGGCAAATGCCAGGGTCTCGCGAGCGAGGGCGAGGGAGAGAACAAGCTTGTCGCATTCCCCAGTGAGGGCCGCTTACAGCGGTCGCTTTGTTTGAATCTCGATGCGCCGGGCTATCCTATCATAATCGCGCTTGGTCTTGTGCATTTCTGGGGACCGTGACGTCGTGCCCGTCATGGCTACATAATTGTACAGTTATGCGACCGGCCGGTCTCATCGCGGCGGAAATGCGCTGCGTTTCAAAGTGCTTGCTGGAGTCGCGACTCTTTTTTTGGGGCCCGGCGCACCAAGCTCAAAGGCACATACTTTTTGTCAGTAGCTCGCATATACACACTCGCACACACTCAGACTCAGTGGCATCAAGCCAGTCGTTCCCCTTTTTTTTTTTTCTTTTCCTTCCGCCACATCGCGTGGCTTCCCACGCAAGCCTCGGCGCCGCCCCGAAGTCAGCTTTATTTACTTTCACCTCTGTTGTTTATTTGTTTTGTTTTCTTGTTTTGATAGGTGGATACGGCTCACCGAGTAACTAGCACTGGTGAGATCAGATCCAGCGCGGAGGGACTCGCGTGTGACGCAGATGCGTTGGCTCCGAATGCACACTCACTGGCGTGTGCATTCCTGCCTCCTTTTCCGACAGCACAGGCGCTGGTTGGGCTAAGACTGCGCAGCATTGGGGCTAAGGTAGGGTCCCATAGGCCCAGGAGCTGAGCTGCTGGGGGATCAACAGTGGTACCGCTGCTGCCCCCGCCGCCCTATGCCACGGCGTGAGGCGAGGCGAGGTGCGTCAATTATCATGTCATGTCACCATGGCTTCCCGTCGGGCAGCTCCTGGGAGGCGGGGGCCGGGGGCGTAGATTGTCAGCCCGCAGCGTGAACCCGATGTGTGTGTGTGTGTGTGTGTGTGTGTGTGTGTGTGTGTGTGTGTGTGTGTTGATTTTCGGAGATGCTCTGATACAGGTCTAGAACAGTGATCATCATTGATGGGCGGAAACCATGAACCAAGGTCCTGTGGCGACTCACACTGCGGCGGTGCCTTGCCCTCCCGGAGGCACATCCCGGTTGCCTGTCATCCGGAGTCCGGGTGTGACTGAGACATACAGGACGGACACGCAGGTACCTCGCTCAGAAGCACTCAGGCCCTCAACAGTGGCCGCACCATCTGCCAGCGCACATGCTGGGTCTCCATTTCAGGTCGTTACATAGGTCGCCAGATCCATCTGGGTTCGCCGTGACGTACTTGTTGTTGGTGCTGGCGAATTGGGTTGCTGCCACGAGGAGAGGCCGGATTTCAAGACCTAGCTAGGCACATGCCTTTTTTCTTTTTTTGGTCTTTTTGTCTTTCCCCTCCCCCAAATGGTAATCTACATATGCCTTGGTATAAAAAAAAAACTTGTTATGTGGCCAACCTTCGCGAACCAGCATTGCGGTGGTTGTACTGATTGACTCGAGGGCTCGTTGACTGGACGTCATGACTGACCTCAGCCAGCCGCTTGGGTGCCATGAAACCATCCCGATCGGTTGGCTTTATGGGGATCGGCCAGTCAACTCACAGCCGTTGCTTGCAGCCCATTTTTTCAGCTACAATATCACAGCGTAGCGGCGTGCTAGTCCGGACTCGAGGTATGCTGTGGCATGGTGATCGTGTGCGCTGTTTCCCAAATGGTAAAAAAAAAAAAAATCAGCCCTTATTTGTCTGGATGCGTGCGAGCCCGGTCAACGTAATAGACACATGTTCATGCAACATCGTTTTGCCTCCCCCGCAGGCTGTCTGGCGGAATGCAGTCTCATCGGCCCTTGGGTTTGCAATCGGGCCTTAGCACCTTTCTCGATGCGAAAAAGGGTCGTGGTAGCGGCGACCGCGGCGGCATCTTGCATCCACACACATACATGCTGGGTTCCATCTGTGAGGCCCGCCGGCCGGGTCTTTGCTGGGCATATGTACGCAGACCGCCGCCGATGGGTCCAATCGCCTAGCAGGCATCTGTATGCCCGCCGCAAGTCATCGGTGCAGACACTGATTAAGGCCACGCGACTGCTGGGATTGCCCCAAATGGATTACATGTAAATGGAGCCAATTATCCGTAGTCCATGTTCAAATGGGTTTTCGTCGTCCCCGGAATGGCCCCGTAAAAATGCCAATAGTGCCCAGTTCAGCTCAGCCAGTTCGCGGCCCCGCCTCCGTCCCGGGACCGCTGCCAAGCCCTATTCGCGGGATGACACAAGGCCCAAACATCCATTCCAACCAAGAAAGTTGAGTTGGAGATCGCACACTCAGCTCCTGCAACCATCTCCGCCGCGCTGCGCTCCTTGGACTAGAGGAGTCGTTTATAAAAGAGAGGTCGTCGCCCGTGTTGATAAGCGTGGTATCCTTCATCATTTCCATTCTGTCCGTGTTTTCATATCTTATCAACTTTTTATCAAGCCACAGCAAGTAAATCTCCACCATGGCCCCCGCTCCTCCTCTAGATATCATCACTCTCGACAACATCGAAGAGAAGCTCACGAAGGTGGATCTCAATGCACCTAATCAACTATGGGCTATCGTTGATATGGGAAGGTCGGTTTCTCTCTCGAATTCTCCCCTGCACCATCTCTCCTCGTAGCTAACATGCAAGTGTAGCAATGGCATCCGCTTCTCCATCACCGATTTGAAAGCACCCCATACTCGTCTCCTCACTCCCGTCTATGCGGACCGGGCAGACATCTCTTTGGTTAAGAAAGGTGAGATGAAGGATGGCAAGAGATTCTTTCCCAAGAAGGTTATCCAAGAGGTCGCGGAAGCCATCGGGCGCTTCAACCATATTGCCGTCAAATTTGACGTCCCATCAGACCAGGTCATGCTGTTCGCCACTGAGGCCACACGCTCAGCCAGCAATGGTGGAGATCTTGTTGATGCAATCAAGAAGGAAGCTCCCAATATCAGGGTGAGCATTCTGGATCCCAAAGTAGAGACGCTTTGCGGTGCCATCATGGGTTCGCGAAGTGGTCTCGTCGATGTCAAGGACGGCGCCTTGTTCCTAGACCTTGGTGGCGGCAGCGTTCAGATGGCTTGGGTGGACACCTCAGTGCCAAACTACGAAATGTTGGCCGCTGAGAATGGCGTCAGCATGCCATATGGTGCTGCTGCCGTAACACAGATGCTTAAGAAGCTCGAGGAGGATAAGAAGAAAAAGGATGACGATATTGTGCGAATTGCAGAGATTGATGCAAGCTTCCAAGACAAGTTTGTTGAGCTCTGCAACAAGACCCCTAAGCTGAACGCCATCAGACATTCGTACCTCAACGGAGACAAGCACGCCAAGATAGATCTCTACATGTGCGGAGGTGGATTCCGTGGATACGGCAGCATGTTGATGCACAACGACGACGCAAGCCCCTACCCTATACCATCCATCAATGGGTACACAGCACCAGGGAAACTCTTCAAGGATGTGGATAAGATGCTTAAGGTAAACGAGAAGGAGAAAGACAAGAAGATCTTTGGCATGTCCAAGAGCCGGCGCGAACAGTTCCAGGCCATCGCCGTGGTGATTAATGCCGTCATCGGGATCGTTCCCAACATTGGAAATGTCACCTTCTGCGGCGGCTCCAACCGCCAAGGCGCTCTCATGATGAAGCTGCCCACCGAGATCCGAAATGAGAACCCTCTTGATGTCCTCGCTTTTTCAAATGAAAAGGAGAAGGAAATCCTGACAGCCGTCTCAAATCTCCTCCAAGACGCCATGCCCAAGGAACTTGGATACTTCCAGGTCCCCACCATCTTCAACCAGGGCCTGAGCCTGCTGTTCGCCAAGGACATATGGGGACGTGCAGGCTACAGCAGTGATAGCAACACATGTTGGGCTCTCAACCACGCTGTTATCCGTGACCCCGAGGCCCCCGGCTTGTCGCATCTCGGACGAGCTCTGCTGGGTCTGGCGAGCTCGGCGCGATGGGCAGGCAACCTTGGACCCCTGGATGCTAAGCTTTTCGATGGCTTGACCAGCATCGTTGAGAACCACGGCGACACTGCAGCGGCATTCTGGGCCGGATACATTGGCGCCGTGGCCAGTGTTATCGCCGCTGTCGTCCCCGTATTCCCTCAGCACGCAAAGGATGTGGCTGACATATTTGAGTGAGTCAACTGCCCAGTTATCTTTTTTTCCCCCTTTAAACGGTGCAAATAGACAGTACTAACAAATTGTGAAGCATTTCTGCTACTCTAGAAGAAGAGGACAAGAAGCACTACAAGCTTCACCTCGAGATTGGCATCAAGGGAGGGTACGGCAAGGGCGTCGATGTCACTGAGCTCGAGGACAGCATCAAGGGAACTGCAAAGAAGCGAGGAGCAAAGAAGGCTAAATTCGACGTGGCCATTAAGATCAAACACCTATCATAATTCGTATGCAAGTCATAGCCAAACTAGCAGAGGAGTCGCCCATATCCAAATACTCTGACAAAGGAAAAGAAGCGTGTGCGTGCCTAAATACAAAAAAAAATGGCATATTCAATCTTTTTCTGGTTGATAAGAATGTTTTCTTTATGTGCTCGAAAAAGACAGAACCATTGGACTTTTTTCTTTCTTTTGTTTCTCCATTGCTTACGTTATTCGTAACAGTCACCTTTTTTCTTTTCTTTTCTTTTCTTTTCTTTTCTTTTTTAGTTGTCGTATTAACTTGAGGAAGTCTTCTTTCGTTGCCGGGCATTCATCTTTTTGAGTTCGTGGTCTACGACCAGCACGCAGAGCATGTGGTCAGCTTCACTCTGGGATCTTTGCATCTCCTCACCTGTTTCTAGTTAGCCAACTTGTTTGGGTACGAGGTGATGTTCAATATTGCTTACAAAATTCCTTGCGAGAAGCCAAAAGCTCCTTGGAATGCTTGCGAATGCTCTTGCTATCATATCGGGTGGACTTGATCCAATCCATAGACACGTCAAGGCTCTTCTTGGTACGGAATTGGTAGTGGTAAAAGATGGCCACAAGAGGAAAGACCTTTTCTACCAGCCAGCTATAGTGCGATTGGGCGTGAGAAACTACAAATGGTCAGCTTACTTGTGCATTGATGGAGAATGTTAGACTTCTTACCCATGGTAGGATTATGTCTCGCATCCATGTTGGAGATTTGGCTTCTGGATGCATCCACAAGGTCGCGATACATGAGCATCAGTTGCCACATGCAGGCCCAGATCGCAGGCTTTTCTTCAGTCTTGACAGGTCCTTGTTGCATCAAACACTCATCCATCTGTTTCAACACATCATACTCAAGAGATTCCAGAGCCTTGCGAGCAATGTGCCTCAGTTCAGCTTGCACAGTGATTGGCAGAATAGACAGTTTGTTACTGGGGTCTCGGCATGTGAAAGAAGAAGTCTTCCAGATCTTGAAGTAACAACCCATCTTGTGAACCTTCTTAACCAAGTCGTACTAGAATATATTTAGTACTCGGCCACAGTATAAGGGGTTCTCAGGGGGGAAATTACCTTGGGAAGGCTATGGCCATCGTGGGCGTAGCTCAGCAGGAACTTCTGGAGCAAATGGGGGAACCGAGAACTGTTCTCGCGTTGGATCTGGGCTTCAGCCCATTTTTGCAGGTCATGATGGCCAGGAACTCTGTCTCGATGGAAGGCAGCCTTTCTGGGGCTCTCCTCGCTATCATCTTCTGCCTGGTAGGCTTGGATAGTGGCATGGAGAGCTGGGGTGTTGGGATCCCGGGAAGGCATGAGGATTGAGACATCCTTTGACTTGCCGAAGAAGAAGCGAGGTTCCTGTCGAACAACCTCTTCCTCTGCTGAGTTCGCGGACCACACATCTGAAATGTCTTAGTGGGACTTGTCTCAGCCAGAATGGGCTGGGGTGTGTTGTGACATACCAGGAACCCTGCCAATCACGGGCCAAACCATTGCCGGGGTAAGACGGGTGCACACAAGGTGGGCATGGTCTGGAAAGGCCTTGCGGCATGTAGGACAGACGCCACTTTCTTGACACTAAAGCTATTTCAGCTTGAGGTTTCTTTACAGAGGGGCGATTTCCCTTACTCTGGTCTTGGTAGCTCGACATGGTAGGCAGGCTCCACTCTTGCGGACATCAGCTGTCTGTTCAGGGTCATTGAGCTGCCTGTGTCTCCTCTCAGCTGAGTGGCCATGACCGGAGCGGCGGCGTTTGAGGCTTGAGCTAAGATCAAATGGCCTCCGAGACATGTCATCCTGGACCTGAAGTCTGGGAGGGTACCCCCGGCTAGAATGCTTGTTAGGCAGGGTCTGAGGGTAGGTCCACTCGTCATCCTGGGCTTGTACTTCTCTGAGGCTAGCCTCAGGACGTCGACGAGGCTCCTCTGATCTCTCAAGATAGATGGAGCCAGAGTGATCTGAGGGGGAGGTGCTCCCACCCTGGATGAGCTCTGGCGGTGTCTGGCCTGAGTAGTCAGATGGAGTGTCAGGAGAGAATGAAGTATTCATCCTCAGAAACTCTGACTCGAGTTTTTCAAGAGAGATATGGTCAATGACGGCTGGAATCTCGGTGATGAGCTTGCTCAGATCCCTTTGGGGCGATCGACGGCTGAGGTAAGGAGAGACAATGTCCGCCCTCGTGGAGTCACAGTAACTCTGCCAGTCGAAGAAGGAATCGAAGAGCTCATCATCCAGCTCCGGGGAAGTGGGAACACGCGGGTTTTCATGACCTATCTGGGGAAAGGCCCTGGCAGTATCCATGTTGATATCCGTGTAAGTCACGGGGGTATGGTGGAACCTTGGCTTTCAGCGTGGACGAATTGAAGCACGCAACACTTGTCAGATGTCGATAAGGTGAAAATACCCAATGTGCCAGATGCTTGTGTGAGATTTGAGCGATTCAGAGACAAGTCCTGGCACCAGAGAATTATAATCTGGCGTCTCATGGAGTATCTTGTGGACTCCGTCACTTACACCCTCCTCCAGATGTGCATTCTCGGTGAGAACCAGGGTATTGATTGGCCGGACCTGCATATTACCCACTTATTTGGGCCAATCAAAGCCCTGGTTCTCACCGATTTTGACAATTCTCACTTACAGATCACGAGAAGTGTCATGTGACGGCAACCGTCGCTGAATGAGGCACGACGAGAAGTGTCGAAATTGGCCGAAAAGGAAGGTCCATGGTGAGAAAATGCGTATGTAGATACCTGCTGGCATAACTCGCATATGTAGAGGGTCCTTTGGGCTGAAAATCCTGCAAACGTGGCCCGGTGGTGGACCCAAGTGGCATGAGGGAGGAGCATACGTGAGGGCGCCATGCTCACGAGGCCGGCCACAGCCCAGATCATTTGCTTAGCAACGGCTTGGGCTGGAGGTCTGCCTCACGATCAAGAATCATTCGTCGAAGCAATTGATCCTCTGGGGCCGTCATCCAAGGCGACTCGCGTTCTGCGGCATGTGAGTGTGGTCCTTGAGCGTTGCCATGGTGTAGACTTACGGAAATAGAAGCTCTCGGTGCGTAGATTTAGAAAAGCTGCCACCAAATCTTCGTCATCATTTAGCAGCTTCCGAGTGGTGGCCACCCGAAGGTCTGCATAAAGCGGGCTGGTAGCGCGAAACAGGGCGGCATATATTGAGACCAGGTAGTGGTAGAAGTGTGTGCCAGCCTCCAGCTTGCATTCGGGGAAGCCACTGTAATCCTCAGGCACGTGGCACGGGAATTGCTGAAAAGCAATATAAGACCGGACCAGCTTCCGATACATCAGGATCAGGCACCACAAACTCGACCACAGAGCAATGGCGTTCGAAGGCCCGATTCCCGTAGATCCAAAAACCAACTTTTCCAATTCTGCTAGCACGTATTTTTCAATTGGTTGTGAGGCTGCTTTAGAAATTTGTCCAAATTGTGTGTGTAGAGCACAGGAAGGTGGGGTCGTCTTTCCGTGTTCATCAACGCAGAGGACCAAACCCAGTCTAATTTTGGTCAGGCAGTTTAGCTCATGAACTTTTTGAACCAAGGTGTGCTTGGTTTGTTAGCAAATACTTTGGAGGGGGGAAGTCAAAGATCATACCATGGGGAGAGTTGTTGCGGATTTGCTGTACTTCATGATGAACGAATCAACTGCTTGCTGGAATCCAATATTTCGGACATCCTGGAAGCTCACAATTTTTTCGACCCAATCGACCAAAGTTTTGGCAGGAAGTAATTGTGGAAGAGCATATCGAGCGCTTTCTTCTCGATGAAACTCAATCTGGCCTCCAACTTGGTTCATCACTACCCAGCAACACATCCATGGGGGTGTCTGGTTGCCATAGTAATCCTGCACTTCCACATCAAGTACTGGATTTTCGGGGTAGTCCATTGAGATTTTAACTTGACGAGGGGGACCAAGGTGAGTAGTCCCGGCAATAAGCTCTTGGTCCAAAAGACGGGCCGTATAGTCGATGTAGTGGAGATCTGGATTGTGAGTATGCGACGTTTCTGCTGACGAACTAAAGACTCACCGCCTGAACTGAACCGCATTTTGGTCAGCTTTTCTCGAATACAGAGCTGAGCTCCAAGGCAGCCTGCCGCTTTCTCGCAGGCCTTGCAGGGATCCCCAACACCACACTACTCGATATCACCGTGATTATTAGTTTGAGTCCCGTGTGCGGTTCAATTTTGGGTTGCATCAGGTAAGGGATTTAGCATACCGATATCCTTCGCATCTTACACCGAAAGCAGGCTCCATTCTTGCGCACCTGGGCGACCTCAAGGCGCCTCTTTTCATCGAAGTCCCTTCTCTTCTTCTTGACGCCGCTCGGGTTGGAAGGGTTTGAGGGAAAGCATATGACAGAGTACTCGGGAAGACCAGAGTTGCGTGGGAGAGGCTGTCGTTTGGACTTGAGCCGTGGCTTGATGAGTTTTTCTGGAAGCTCAATCTGCACATCGAATTCCCCAGATTCTGGACGGACCACGCTAACCGGTTCCGAGCTGCCGGAGTCGTGCATCTGCGGCGCAACATCCCCTCCTGGTCCATCTGATAACGAGTCCTGGCAAAGTCCATCGAGATCGATCCACTTTGCCAGATCATCATCACTAGACGCCATGGTCGAGGCTGCTGGCCCAGGCATTGTATTCATTGCGATTGGAGCTTTACTCGGAACGACGTCAAGGATTGAAATGTGAGGCATCTGATTCCCGAATGGAGTCCAAGGTTTAGTCAACTGCTCATAATCCGGTGGCTCTGAACCATTACACCACCAGCCATTGGACAGAAACGGTTTAAGTGGGTCCTTCCCAATGCAACGTCCAATGGGGTGCTGCGACGTCTGGCAACACTCGGTGAAGGTTGAAAAGGCCGAAAACGGAAATATCAGCATCACGTGATCCAACTCATCCGCTCATGCACGTCAAGGGATGTTCGAGAAGCCTGCGATGGAAGGGAGGGTGCCCACTCTGAGTGGGTTTTCTTTCTTCCTTTCTTTCTTTCTTTCTCTGGATTTGAGGGCGGCCACGCAAATAAAATTCTATCTGGGAAATTGCATCGATATACTGCCTATTCTATGGTTCTCCCTGTCAATCAGAGAAAATTTACTCAAATTGGCTTCTGGGGAGCATGCCGCGGGGCGCACTACACAAGTGTGACAGACCAAGGATCCAGAGATCTGGGACTGGTGACACTGTGTGGAATGAGCACGGCCCACGTTTCAGGGACATGAACCCAGCAAGGAGAGCCAACTCAGGGGAACAGCCCCAAGAAATGATTCGAGGTCAGACAGTATTATTTGTTTGCTGACAGAGCTTGGGTCTTGGGTCTTAGGTCTTGGGAATCATCAGTCATCAGCGCTTGTCCGCCAAGCTGTCAGATCAAATTGGCGCGGGCGGCGCGAGCTCCCTCGCCTGCTCACCCGTGAATCGGATTATGGGGTAGTGACGGGCCCCGAGCCCCGAGCCAAGGACCTGGAGTCCAGGACGGCGGCGCCAATTACCAGTGATGGGCATGGGCTATTTCAGCTCCGGCTCAGCCACCTTGGCCCCCTCCTGCCGGAGCCACCTCACTGGCAAGGGTCTGGGAGGCCTATGATGCAAGCATCCTCCGTAGATCTGGGGCGGGTCTCTATGACGGTTGTTGGGTCCAATATAGCAATGAGCCAAGAATAGCCGAGAGAGCCAAGTACCATATTGGGGAGAGCCCCATGTCAACCCTGGCAAGCTTACATCACCAAACTTGTCACTTTCCGCCCGTTGATCATTGCACAAGCTTGTGTGCACCAAGTCAAAGGCGTCGCACTATGGAGGCACTGTGCAAGAACATGGAAGGGAGGGAGAAGTCAGGGGCTAGAACCAACTTTTCAAGGAGCAACTAGTTCAAGGAACGGGAGGAGCGGGAGCGCGCATCTATCGACGCCTCATGTCTGCTTTTCTCCTTTCCTGGAATTTTTCTTTTCTTTTCCTGAGCAATTTCCGGCGCCACGCCGTCCAAACAAGGTGCACGGTCTGTGACCAAAATCTTACAGCACGAGAGTTGGTTGGCTGTAGTGCGAGGAGGTGTACTCAGTGATATGTCAATGTATGCATGTTCCAACGGTGATACATCCTAGGCCCTGTTCCCCAGGGAACGTATGCGGCTACGCAAGGAGGACGGAAATGGTTGACGAAAGCTTTTTTCCCAAGAAGTTACGAGAAGAAGCGGCACGGGTCTAGTACGTCAAGCGTGGTGCCGATCTGACGACGAATACGTTGCGAAATGGGTCACGGCTAGACGGAGGCAAAAAAGTCTCCGAGAAGGGTGTTGCGGCCTCAGGGTTCCATCTGCTGATGGAGCAGCGAATTTTGCATTACCGGATTTGATGAAGAAAGGCAACCACTCTTGTGTTACTGCTGACGATTCCATGCTGGCATGGACGAAAGTTTGCGTTGTTTAATGATGGAGCCGTTGCCAAGTTCATGCCGGGTAAACCTGTCCAGCGTGGTTGGTTGTGAAGAGCGTTGACCAACAGGAGATCCATCCAACAAGCGACCACTCGCAGTGACGACGACAAGCATTAGAGTACGCGTAGCTACGTTGCACAAGGCGCATAGCTGGGTCCGAGCAAAAGTACAAGCACCATGTCGGACCCGGAAGAAGGTTTGTGGGAGGAGTCAAGGTTCCTATGGGTATTGGGACCTGGAGATGGATGTGAGAGCCGGTGAGATGACTACGTAGGAAGAAAAAAAAAAAGTGGCCGTGAATGCGGGTCTGGTGCTGGCTTGGTGCTATGGAGCGCCGCAACGTGATTGGGGGCCTCGAAAGTGTCGGGTACAAGTGTTGCTGGCTGGCGCTGAATACATCCGATGTACCGTTGGAGGTCTTGGGCTGCTCATCTCCCTGCCTACCGGCCGGCAAGGGGTAAATTTAGAGTACCGTGGCTAGTTTTTTTACATTTGGTTTTGCTTCTGGGACGGAGGAAGTGGAGGAGGATCAAGCGAAAGATCCGAAACCGACGGGGAGGGCGAGCAGCCTAGACGACGGCCCTGCGGCTTCGCAGAAAGCACCATGGTGCACCGTGGGGTTGTCGGTTGGCTGTGGACGACTCTGCGCATACGGCACGACGAGAGCGCTAGGTGGTCTGGAGTCCCTGTGCCACCAGCAATGGAGCACCAACTCATACTGGGCTGTCGCTGGGCGCACTCCACAGCATGCAATGCAGCGTCAAACACACACAAACAAACAGCAACACGCCTTCTCGCCTTCTCACCCCTTGCCCAACCAAACTAGGCGGAAGCGTTCTCACCAGACACCCCGGCCATGGGCCGCACCCTACTCTAGATGATCGCGACGAGGGGGCTGCGCGGGGGCCGTAACAAGTTTGCGTGCTGTGTACGAAATATTGCCTCCGTATACGTATATCCCTGGGCCAGGCTGTGTCTCCTCACCGTCTAGTCACATCGCGGCATATGAACATCTGTGAGTTCGGAGTGTCAGATCAGATGTTGGTGAACGTGGCAATTTCTTGTTGCGGCGGTCATCCTTAGTCGTAGTCGCCATCGCCATCATTAATTGCATTTGCCTTAGTCTCAGTGACAGAGAGGGTCTTTCAATAGGGTTTTTATTTTTCATTCTTTAAAATAAAACAAAAACAGGTACGTACCCAGCGGCTAGCGCCCTCACTCCCGGATCCCGGCCAGTCCGTCATCCCACCCTGGTCTCGCACTCCTCGCAGCCTCTTTTTTTTCTTGTTAGAGACTTCCAGGTGCACGGCGGAAGTGAGGACAGGCACTGGCAGCTGGTAGCTGGGGCCCTGCCAGCACGGGTCAGACGCTTCCAAATCTGGATTGTGTATATGCTTCCTAAACAAACAAGGAGTCAAAGGGGGGGATGGCTTGGTTTTGCATTGAGGCATTGATGAATAAGAAGGAATACGGCCCAGAACCCCTCTGCCGCTTGCATGGTGCGGGAGCAAGAGTCAGGAGGGCTGGGTTCTGGTGCAATGCCTGCCCCATTCCCCTGAGCCAGTCCTGAGAGAAAGACCCTGTTTTGGGTTGAGGGGCATCGATCCCAATAAGCTGGCCACCACCAACGAGAGGTGTTCATTACTCGCCCGAGTGATGCGTTGTTCTGCATGTCCTGGATGTATATATGTACATAGGATCCGCCACACCCGAAGAGGGTCGTGATGGGGGGACCATCTTTTTGGGGCTAATTGGCGATGCAACGCCTCTGTCCTCTGACTGTGTCGGTACCTACCTTAGCCCCTCTGTCGCGCTTCATCAGCGGACCGACAGCGCGAAGTAGGGGCCCGAGACTAGCAACCAAGCGAAGCGTGGAATGGTGGTGTGCGGCAAAGTACGAGCCGGGCGGTGCAGGACTTGTCAGTGACATGCAAAAAGTATAGGGACGCTAGGAAGTGATTTTTAGAAACCAAAGTCACTTGTCATGTACACTTGCTCCCTCGTGCTCAGAACCATGGCTTGAATGGTCAAATTACAAGTGCATCAAGATTGTATATTTGTTAATACTCGTGCCCGATGTGGATATTAATTCTTCTCTTCTCGGCCGACGCCTCTATAAACCCTCGTCTACTATTTCCTCATCTCATCTCATCTCAACTCGCTTGCAACGCTGAAGTTCCCGTCACCATTTCCTTGGTCCACACCTAACTCTGAGCCCGCCTCGAACAAGTCCTGGACCCGCCCCCTTGGTGCCCTGGTGCCGCCGCCGCCGCTGCTGCCCACTCTCCGAAATCTCAAGATCCCACTACGGCGGCCACCTGCGACATTACACGACCGCACACGAATTACAACCCGCCGAGCACGAGCTCAAGAGCCCTGCCGGACGAGACATCCGAGCTCATCACGAAGCAACCCACAAGGCGTACCCACACGGAGAAGCCACACACGCCTTGCTCACCCACTCGTGGTCTCACTCATAGTCTCGCCTCTGAATTGACCCTTGCACTCCCTGCCTACCGCAACCTGGCTGCCGCCACGTCTTGGTGCTTCTGTATGCCCAAATTTTTTTTCTCCTTGCCGCTCTCGATCTCTTGGTACTTTGGACGCCCTAAAGCAAAACACCCCATTTTCACTAGCTGCTCTCGTCCGCGCCGCAAGCCGCTTTGCCATGCTAGGACCCTAGACCACTTACAGGAAGAATAGGGTAAAAAAAAAAAAAAACTTCTCCCCATTTTCAGCCAACGTCATCGTGTACCCACTCCCTCCCGAGCCCCCGAGCCGTTGATCCAGAGACGGCGTCCCGTCCTCTTCCCCAGGAGGCCCTATAGTGCGTCTCGTTCTGTCAACTAGCCAAGCCACGTCCACCACAAGGCACTGAGCCCCCAAACCCCCCGCTCGGCTGGGCCCAGGGCCCCTAGCTCCATAGGTACTCCGTACAGTACAAGCAATATTTTTACGGCTTTCCAGGGCGAAGGCAGCGCAGGGAAGTCCCATCCAGATCTGACACGCAGCCACGGCCTACAGTCTGTGGACATACATATCGAGGCCTCGACCCGCCTGCTCACCCTGCCCCTACGTTGCCTGCTTTTGACTTACCTCGCCACTCTGGTGCTTCCATACTTAGCATCTTTTCCTGCATGCGACGCTGGCTGCTTGCTGCTGCCGGACAGTCATAATGCCCAATATGACGTCGAGCAAGTCCTTCCGGGCATCCATCATGCCCTCTGTTTTACGGTCCAACACCGATCCAGACTCTTCGGCCGCTTCTTCCACAACCTCTGGTTCCGCCCAAAACGATTCCCGTAAGAAGACGTGGCACAAGTCATCTACCATCGACATTGGCAAAGCTTCCAAGTCCAGCTCGAGCGTAGCCTCCTCCGGCTCCCGAAACGCTGTCCGAAACGACGACGCTGTTCAGCAAAACGGTGCCGACAGCACAAACGGCCATTCCAGAACAAGTAGTAATACCAGCAAGGGTAACGGAGAGCCCGCGCCGCAACCACCACGACCTTCGAGAAGAAAATCGAAGACCTGGGGGAATCGATTATCTTCGCTGCTTCCCTCTCTCATGCTACCTTCGACAGAACCGGTTCCTCCCGTGCCGAAGCAGCCCACCACCATTGTTGCTCCCCCCCCTCCTGCAGCGGCGGCACCCTTGCAAACGCCCACTACTTTTACGCCGACTTCTGCACCTGTTGTGACACCAGCTCTAACCAAATCCTCGACTCCTACTGACGAAAGTCCCTACTCTTCCACTCCCAGCATCGTCGAGCCCCCAACCATCCGCATGGCTGGCAGCGACGAAAACACTCTCGGAATTGTTGCGCAGCCAAGCAGGCAGTCACCGCAAAGCTCGCCAACGAGTTCTGCCTCAAATCCCGACCAAGCCGTCGATGGTATTGACATTTCCGAGGCCGACAACAACAGCCCTCAGATCATGCCCCCAGTTCCTCCTACTCCCGAAGTTGACCAGGCCACACTTAGTGTGAGCCCCATGGTTCCGCCCGCAGACCAGAGCGACAGCATTAAGCCTGGAAAGCTTCGCAAAGAAAATCCCGATGCTCGTCGCAGGAGTGGCTCCATTCAGCAGCCGACCGGCGAAGCACCCGTGCCCGCGCCGGGGTACCAGTCTCGCACTGGTTCTCCCGCTCCCGAAGCGAGGGGTCGCCGGGCCTCGTCTACGCAATCCCCGTCGTCGCGCAACAACTCTCGTGTCCCCTCCATGACCATTAATAATACTCGACCGGTTTCTGGAGATGTTAGCCAGAGCCCATCTCGCGGCCGTCTTCGTCGCAGTTGGCTGCCGGGTGGGCGCTCCCGCTCCAACTCCGTTGACGCTAATGGCCAGGGCTCTCCAAACGCCTGGGTTTTGACAGATGACACAAAGGCCGAGTACAACTCGTCGTTCCTCAAAAACGCAGAAAAGGTTGGTTGAAAAGACTCAAATTTTGGACGGGTAGAACTGACTGTTATATTATAGGTCCCAGAACTCTGGAATGAAAGCGGGAATGTTTGCATTTACCTGTACCCCAAGGTCAGCGGCTGCGGCCCCTCGTTCAAGGTCCAGGAATTCACGGTCAGCTCATCATACATCTTCAACGACCTTATCCAGAGCGAGCTCGAGGCTCCCAGTGGCCGGGGTCGAGGAAGAAGTTTTGGAGGGCGAGACAGCCTTAGTGTCGACGATGCGACTCGATTCTCTCCTCCGGCCTCTCCTCCTATTCCCGATTCCGGTGAGATGCGGCTGTACCTACCCTCTCCTCCTCAACCAGGCCAACTGGCTGCTCCTGGTCAAAACTCCCAGCAGGAGTTTGATAGATTGATTGCCATTCGCAACATGTTTGCCTTTTTGACAGGCCAGCCTCTAGTGGCCACCAAGGCTCGACCCACAAACTTTCACGCATTCCTTCAGATCGCGAACCTATTGGAGGAATTCGGCTTCACCAGCATCGATGGTACAACGTTTGGCGACGCGGTTGATCTCAGTTTCAGCTTCTACATTGACCAGATGGGTCTTGCCGATTGCCGACACAGCCGCGAGAAGACGCTCGAGGCTCTGATCCTGGGTGAGCGAATGAGATCCCTGGACCTCTATAACGAAGCCTTTGCCCATGCTGCAGGCAAATACTCAGCAATTATGGATTTGCGCCTACCTTTGTTCGAGCAGGTGTCGGCGCAAACACGCCAGGCTCTCGAGAGAGCTCATTTTGACCTAGTCAATCGCCAGCACAACTGCAACCTTCATCTCGAGCAATTCGAGTTCCCAGCCTTTTTTGCTGGTATCGCAAACTCGACATCAAGTCCCGAGTTGAGGCAGGTTCGATTCAAGATCTGGAGGAATTCTTTCAATAAGATGCGGCACTTCGTTCTCAGCTACTACAAGTCTAGTCTCGGAAACTGGCCACCCAAGGCAAGCAGCAAGAAGAATCCCTTCTCGGAAAGCGGCCTGAACCGTCTCGTGCTAAAGATGCTGTACTCTGACATGTGTGCCCTGTACGATCTTCTGGTTGATCGAACCAACCGGACATCGAGAATCATGGATGAGGTGCCTGCCATCTCAGCTGATCCTGACAAGATGACATCGTCAGCTCTGCGCAACATTCTGTCTGAATTCGATCGATCAAAGCCACCTGTCCTTCCTCCTATTCCCTATGACACACCTCAGATTCCCACACCGGCTTCCGTTCTTGAGACGTACAACACACTTTCCTTGAAGAAGCAGCTTAAGTTTGACAAGGGAGTCAAGGGACATGAGCTTATGCTCATCCTAAACAAGGGTTACAACTACGACACAAACAGCATCAAACTCCCCTTCCTGGACCAGTTCAAGGAGTTCGAGCTTCGTGAAGCCAAGGGCAAGCTTTCGCAGGATTGGGCTGATCAGCGATATGGTTACTGGCTGTTCTTGTATGCGGTGATCCAGTCCCTCCCTGTCCTGGTTGTCGATGCTCCGGGTTTGAACTTTACCGAGGGAGTTGAATACTTCCTCTGTGTGCCCCCCATGGGCAACCCTCCATGGGTCGTCGATCGACAGGTCAAGAAGATGCTGTATCAAGTCGCCGGAGGTGGTGGTCTCGTCGAACTTTCTACTGATGCTGTTCTCTTCAGTGTCGAAGCTACGTATCATCGTAGCCACTGCTGGCTTGCGGCCAATCAATGGGAAAACAGTCCCGATGACGCTCCGCCCCCGCAAGAACCCTCCATGTCTCCTCTGCAGCCACCTCGCACCCTCTTCCCAGGTGACGACGACTTTATTGCCCCGCCGCCCATGGGTGGTACTCCGTCACCACCACTCGGGGTTCCTCAAGTGACGCTTCGTCCACGCACTCATTCCCCCGGTGGAAGCCGTGCTAATCAAGCTTGGCGATCCAGCATTGCGCTGGGTTTGGAGCCAGTGCCGCTTGCTCCACCCAGCCCCTTTGGAGAACGCAGCACCTCACTTGGTCGACCCGCAAGTACGGCATTTTTCGGTCTCAAGAGCCAGTCGGTCGGTCACCTGCCCTCGTTGGTCAATGAGAGTAGCAGACCAGGTACTTCGTCCGGTGCGACTGGCGGCGGTGCAACTTTCGACGACATTTTGGGCAACGAAGCGAAGAAGAACAAGAAAAAGAGCAGGTTCTTCTAATTTCTGCACAATCCTACTGGCATATAATACTTTTTTCCCATGAATATTTGGAGGCGGGGAATGCCTCATGTAATTGTTGTACTTGAACCAAGAGTTGGGTGTCTGGTACCGGCCTTTGATGGCACAGCGTCTTTTGTTTTATTTGTTTTTGGATTTCATTCCTTTTTTTTCTACTCAGTTTCTCTTTGGCTTTGGAAAATAGCCACATTTTGGTTTTCTTTTAAGGGTTTCTTTATTTGCATACAAACATATTTGGAGAGGAGATATTTTGGGGATCCAGAAGATACAAAACTTAACGACCAAGCATGAAAAATCTACACAATTGTAGTAACTCGATTAGAACAAAGCTTATAGACACTGGTGTCCATGTCATAATGGCGGACGAAGAAAATTAATTACCTGAGCGACTGTATCGCTCAGTTGGATTCCATCTATGTTTACGTTCCGTTAAATCTGTCGTGCGTCTGTTTGTATGTGGTGCTTCTTTTTTGTTTGTGAGTGGTACTTTGATCTTCGTATCTCGTCTGTCGTCTGAGATGACGTATCAAGAAAGAATTGTGACTTGGATCTTGTCATTGTGCATGGAGCAGACTTGATGCTCCCGATTTCGGCAGTTGGAAAGGAAAATACGACAATGATTTGGCACGACACGAAACGACACGACGCTCCAGGGATAATACGACGATGGCATGGTCATCAACGACCATGAGATCGTCATGCGCCGCACTTGAGCCCATCACATGAAATCGCAACACGTCTTTGACAAAGGACAAGGGTTACAAATGGAGAGGAGGAAGAGAGGGGAGGGGGGGACACTAATTTAGTCAGGTTGAATTGTCGTTCATGCCGCGTCAGATACGAACATCACTCTCCACATGGCGGATGCCAATCTTGGTGCAGATGAATACGACGACGATCGGCGGCTAAGAAAACGACGAGGGGGGAACAAAAAGCGGACGCGCAAGTTGGTGGGGCCAACTATCGACATACGACGAAGGGAGGGGATGATGGATCTAAATTTTGCGGGCCAAAAACAACATCTTTTTATATTCATTCTTTTTTTGACTACAGCCATCAACCTTGGCTGTGGTAAACAATCGACGAAAAACCCCCATGTCTAATAGATGTCTATCATTATACCCCAATAGAGAGAGAGAGAGATTAAGAGAGAAAAAAGAAAAGAAAGAAAAGCAAAAACTCCAGATCGAAAATAAAGCACCATGTTTGGTTGGTGCTGTGGTCATCCCACCCTCTCTTACCCTCCTTGACGTGGTAGCCGTTAAAATCGTAAGATGGTATTTGAGAAGACAAAAAAAAAACATTACTTTTTCCAGAAAACCAAACAGAACAGCAAATCAAAACCCAATTTTTCCAACAGTGGTATAGTGATTCCATTATTTTCCGTCCAGGATCGATCAATTGCGTGCATGCGAAGGGGGTATTGGTTGGTTGTTGTAAGAAGGGGTATCAGTCGTGGCATTTTGCGTGTGCAAGAGGTTCGTATGTGTGTCAGGTGTGTGTGTGTGTGTGTCATTGTGTGCGTGCGCCTTACAGCGTTGGCTTCGTCCAGCGGCCACGTTCGGTGTGATACCAAATCTCCTTCTCCTTGCGGTCGGCCACGACGCCGGCGCGGGTGTTCCAGCGGCCCGAGCAACCTTCTCGGCCGTCAATCAGACTCTCGCCGCCCTCGTTTTCAAGGTCCCGCACATCCGGCAGACCACCCTTTTCGTCAGTAGAGTTGGCGTCGGGCAGCAGGTTGTACTTGACTCGGCTTCCGAATGTGCCGAGAAACCCGGCCATGGCCCAGGTCTCAGTGGTCGTGCCGTCCTCGTCAATCACGTTTACCGTGAAACGCGGTCGGGAGCGGGCCGCTTCGAGACGGGCTTGGGCCGCCAAGCGAGAGGCATGCAAGTTGGTGTAGAGAGGATGGCGGAGACCGGGTGTTGGAGACTGAGGAGTGCGGATAGAGGAGATGGAATTGTTGCTTGAAGTCTTGAACAGCCCGTAGCGTGCTGGGGAGATGGGGCTATTGCTCGACACGGGGCTCATGTTGGGCATATCACCAGCCAACTCAACTGCGCGGAACCGGTCATTGGGGAGATCCATGCGCTCCATGGGATAGCACAGATCCTGGAAGATTCCGTCAGGATCATTGTGCACGCGCAGGTTAGTCAGTGCTGGGAATCCACCTGCGACAATGCTTCGCGCAAGGATGTCGTCGGCAGCGTTGTTCAGGGACAAGGAATGCGCGGTAACATCCCAGTGCAACTTCTTGAGGTTGTTGGAAGCCAGGTACGGCATCATCCAGAGCGTGAAAGAATCCTCCTCGGGCATAACCGGAGAGGAGGGCTGGACCAGCGCAAAGCTCTCCAGGGATCGCAAGTTGGACAGCATGCGGGCCAATGCGGCCAGAGAAGTCAAAGGGGTGTGGCGAAGGTGCAGCTTGCGCAGAGAGCGACTGGTGGAACGTGTAGCGAACGAAGAAAGGCCATTGGAGGTGATGCCGGGAATGTGAGAGAGAGTCAGGGACTCGAGTGCAGGGAGCGCAAGGAGGTTGTTGTCATTGAACCCGTTTTGGGAGATGTTGCAAAGATGAAGGTGCTTGAGAGAAGGGAGGTACTTGATGGTGGTGGTGAGTAGGTTCTCGGGGGTCAAGCCCGCACCGGGATAGCAGTTAATGGACAGTGTCTCGAGGTGCGCCCAGTTGACATGATGATCCAGAAAAGCAACCTCCTGGAACCACATCAGCTCACTAGGCATGGTCGAGCTAGGCTGCTGAGCGCTAGGCTGGTTACGTTGCTGCTTCTGCTGGGGCGAAGCCTGGATCACCCAATTCATCTCCTTGAGCTTGGAGCGGGTGGACAACGCATGAAAGATCTTCTTGAAGGAGTGATCGTAAGTGGTTGTCGGACCAGACAGGCTCTCCAGATTGGGGCAGGCCATGACGAGCGTGGCGACGAGGTCATCATAGTCATTAACGTTGCTAGCCTTGCCAGTCAACTCGGGTGCAGGCACCTTGAGGACACGGACGAGGCTGGCCAAGTAAGGGTTTGCGCGCAAGGTGCGACGCAGCATCATAACCCGAGCACCTTGGTTCAGCTTGTACTTCTTCTTGTGGGCTGCTGAGTCGGACCCCACTAGCTGAATGTCTTTGTAACTGTACTAAGGTGTTAGCCTGACGCTATAAAATACCATTCGCGGCACCCGATTTGACAGGTGCTTGGCATGAAACAAGGGACAGGTAAATTAAGGAAAAAAAAAGAAAGGGAAGAAAAAAAAAGCTTACAGAGTGACACGCGCAGTCTTGTACCATTTCCTGGATGAGACCATGATGTTACACATGTCCCGCATCCAGCAGGTTGCGCAGCTAGTGCTATCAGTCTCAAGGTGGAGGCCTCGTAGCTTTGAGAGAATCAGGCTGAGCACCTCGCTAGGCATCATCGAAAAAAGCTCATTCTGTCGGTATGTTGCTCGTGGAGAAGTCTCCTTCTGGCTCTGAATGGGAAGAGGCTGCTGGGTGAGATATTCGGGCTTCCACCCAGTCGACTTGGTGGTGTCCGCACTGGCCTGGCTTCCCCAGGAGGGTGTACGCTGGCGAGACCTCAAGCTCATGGCCTCGGTGGAATTTGAGTACATGCTAGCAATGGAGGTTGTTGAGCCAGTAGAGGATTTTCGTGGCCTCTGAGGGCTGACCGCAGGCAATTCGGTTGCCTTGGGTGGGTCAGGAGCGGGTGTCTCCAATTCGTGGGCGACGGGAGCCTTCGGGAGATTGAAGGAAGGCGTCTCTAACTCGTGGGCGATGGGGAAAGAAGTCGGGTACGTGGTGCTAGGTAGCTTGTTCTTCTGGGAACATGAAAGAAAGTCCTCGATGTCTTCGTTGGCTGCGTACAGCTCTGCCACTGGCTCAGCCGACGGTGGGGGAAGCGGCCGGATTGTGACTGTCGGTCCTTTCATGATGGGCCGGTTCTCCTCGAGGGAGTATGGTGGACAGTATGCCTTATATCGCACCGGTGGGCGCTCTCTGTATTTCACCTGCAAGTCTGGTTGAAAGCCTGAATCGCAATCTTTCTCGTGGTACTCTTGGTATGATGGAGGCGACAGCTTTTCTGGCTCTGGCAACAAGGGCAGCGCCTTCTCCTCGGGTTTATCTTTGGGCTTCGCTTCGAGCTTCGCTTCGAGCTTTTCTTGAAGTTTTTGCTGGCGTTCTTGGTAACGTTTCTCGCTGATCTTTAGCCGGGGCTTAAGTCGAGACTTCTCGCGGGGCTTCTCTTGGGGCTTTTCCTGAGGCTTCTCTTGGGACTTTTCCCGAGACCTCTTCTGAGGTTTTTCTTGAGGCTTTCCTTGAGGCTTTTCTTGGGGTTTGTCTTGAGACTTTTCTTGGGTTTTTTCTTGAGTCTTCTCAGTCTGCTCTTTAGCCAGCTTTTGGGCCTGTTCTTGAAGTGCTTGAACGGGTAAGGACTTTCGCCTCCTCTTCAGCCTATTAATAGCGGCGGGACGTTTGATTGGTTCCTTGCTAATGAATGGGAATAAAAAGGTCAGTAACGAGAGTCGGGATTAATGCAAATTCAAGAATCGAAAAGTCAAAAGGTAGAGACTGAAGGGGGAGGGAAAACGATGCAAGTGGTAAAAAATAATGGCTCTTGTCAATGCACACCACAGCTCCAGGCATGTATCCGCTAGGAACACTCGGAACCAAGTCACCCCGTCTAGAACAGTTCTGACGTCCAGATAGCTCTAAGGGCTGATCTCTTGGCGTCAGTAGCGCGAGGCTGCCAGGCACCTCAATGCGCCACCAGGGGAAAATGTGGGCAGGGTAATCAAACCAATGCAGCACGACAAGCGCCAAAGTCCAAAAAGGCGCCACGAAACCCGCTCAAGCTTCTAGTTGGCTGGTGTGGTGAGGGATGGTGATGAGTTTTGCGGGAGCTGAGACATTGGGGGTAGAGGCCTACAAGCGCCGTTGTTTCCAGACAGAAGCGCCCCCTCGCAAGGGCAGGGCTGTGCTGGGTAATACAAATAGCAACAAAACAATGTTTGCAGGGACAAAGGGACAGGAGGGAGAGAAAAGAGGGATATACGGCGTGTGTAAGCGATGGGCAGGCAGGCTACTAGGGGGGAGCGGAGGGAGATGGCGATGATGCAAACCGGGTCCCGTTTCCCGTCTCTGATGTGCAGAGCCTAAGGATGGTGGCAGGACTAGTTGCTTGGCAGCGGCGTGAAAATCACCAGAGCTCCGGGACAGAAAACGGACGGAACTGGAAAAATAAAAAGAAACCTACACGATGTGGGCGGAGTGCCGGTTCAGCTTACCGGGCAGGGGTGCTTCATCGTCGATCATGGTAACGGCCCAGACGTGACGGCGAAAGGCCTCGGCTCGCTTGTCATCCATGGCAGACATGGAGCTACGGCCAGGAGAGAAGAAGCGGGTGAACTCCTGGCCATGATGGTCGTGGTCAACCTCAAACATGGTGGTGGTGGTCTGGGACAAAACTGAGACAGGTTCTAGGAGAAGAAGTCGCCAAAGACCCCTCTAGTCCACGCGTTGTTCCCAAGGGGTGTCAACTACCAAAGGGGTTCTCCAAGGACAACTAGAAGAGAGAGAAAGAAAGAAAAAAAGGGATTAATTGACTACCCAGCCAATAATTCCTGGCAAATCCTTCCAGATGGGGTTTTGCTCAAGACCCCTGGCGTTTGACCGACAGGTACAGAGTCGTACTGGATGGGTTCGAGAGGACCACCCACGCGGCTTGTCAGGTCAGTTCGGTGGAGGTGGAGAGCGACGGGGCGGATGGCTTGCGGTGGGCCCTGGGTGCAATTGTCTCTGATGAACCAACTGGCGTCGGCGAAATCGGGAATCCAATGTCCAATACTTGGTGTGGAACAGCAGTGTTGATGGATGTGGTGGCGGTGGCGGATCCAGAGATACAATGGGTGGTGTGGTGCGGTGTGGTGTGTTGAGACGGTCCAAACGAGCAAACGTCGACAGCGAATCAAGCGGTGAAAGAGAAGAAGAAAAAGAATTAGGGCACCTTGAAAACAAATAAAATAAATGAGAAGGAGAAAGAGAAAGAGGGGGGCAAACCACTCAAGCGCAGCATCCAACGAGTGCTTTCAAACATGCAGCTATAACGGTCCCGCAGAGGAGCAAAACAAGTCTGCAGAAGAAATATCCACCGCTGTAAGGCGTCTCCGTCAAAGATGGAAAACAGTCCGAATTGGGTCCTCATTGCGACGAAAGGTCCCGCCAAGCTTAAGTATTACTCTCAATGGATTCGATGACGACCAATACCCACGGACGTGAGCAAAATAACTCGATACCACGTTGACCCCCTCACCTAGTGACAGGGCAGAGCCAATGGGCCGCCCCGCCTCGACCCAGAGCCATGCCGCCATTCCCTGCTTTCTGGGCCCGCGTTTCCATCCTGACAGGGCGCCTCCAAGTTTGTGCAGCATCACGGCGCCGTCGGCTGTGCTGTCGGCCCGTTGGGCCTGAGGCAGCATCCGATGATGAGCTGGCTCATGCCGTGGGCCAAGGCGGGCAATGAGATCAGCTTCAGATGGTGTCTTGGTTGCCAGCCTCCCGCAGCCAATCACCCTACCCGCTGCTGTTCTCGTGAACCAGATGCTGCGGGCCCGCGTGCTGGCCGTGCACAAGACTGATGAGCATTGGTCGTATTTTCAAGATTGGATGGCCAGAGTGCATATATTGTATAGGATGGGACGTGCGAGTTAAGCTGGTAGTACGGAATACACACTGATGACTTGGTAATAACACCAGCAATACGGCCCCTCCCAATAGGGCCCCCCAATCGGCCCCAATCGCGTTCAAAAATAGAAAGCCAGGGCCTGCCCACACTGTCTCGTCCACTCACCAACCCCCGTGGAGGACGCGTGTGGGTCAGTGCCAGGGCGGCCCTGTGTCCCTGTGTCCTTGTGTGCTTTTTTGTGTTTTTCTTTATTGCGGGGCGCCGCCTCAGCTGCTTTGCACAGGAACCAAAGCTCTTCCACCCACGCTCCCAGCACACGTGTGAAATCGGTCAAAACAAAAAGCGGATCGTCCTTCTTTGTCGCTCAAATTAGCCAGACCTACATCAAAGGCAAATTACCCATCACGCGTCACTGCCCATCGCTTTGAAAAACATGTCCAAACAAGCCCATCCCAGCGAGCCCTGCCTCCACACGATTTACTCCGGCTCCCCCGGCCTGGCTCGCCGCCGCTGCAGAGATCGGAGCCAGGGCCAACCGCACCTTGCCCAATTCTGATACGCCTGGTGGGAGCCAAGCGCCAAAGCACGTAATCCCCGCCAGCTCAGTAATCCTCTCGCTGACCGACAGGGCTGCGACCAAGAAAGTGAATCGCCGAAACTCCCAGCCTTCAGGAACTGGCAAGGATCCTCGCTGCCATGGGGAGCCATCATCCCTCCCGTCATCAGCCCATCTCATTCCGTCCAAAAAAAAAAAAGCTTCACAATACGAAATCTAATCGCCCTCCAGCTGCTAAAAAGCCGGCGTGGTCCAAAGCTCTGTCTGTCCGTACCCTCGGGCCCCTTCTCGTGCCTGAAAATTGTATCAGTTCTAAGCTGCAAACTCGAGCTTTTTCTCAGCCAGCAATATCGGTCTATCCGGTCCCTAAATTCGCCTCAAGTCACTCACCCCAGATGTGACATGGTTTCCCCAGCCGGCTTGAACCCACCACATGCTTCTTTTGTCAATCGCCAGTCTGCTGGTGCGTACGTAATAAGGATAAGCGCCAGTTATTGAACTTTGAGATATTGAAAAGGGTTGGCACGGACAGCTTTGGGAATGTCATTAATGCTCAATCATCCCGTCTATCTTTGGACGAAAAGCGGTATACCCTTATCCGACGCGACTTCCTGGTTTGTTATGTTTATTATGTTGGCGTCGTTCTTTTTTTTTCTCCCTCGGTGTTCTGAGGCCACCATTCCACTTGTTGGTGGTCTCAGTGCACTGCACTCCAGCATCCAGAACGATTCGCAATTACTCTGTAGTGTACTATGGTAACATCTGATTCTTGGTTTCAGGTCCTGCATTCAGCCCAGGCCATGTCAAATTGAGGCTGTCGTGCCTGGCCCGTTTTTGAAACGGCTTCAGATCGGCAGTGAATCTAAGCCCTGCCACAGGAAGGTTTCTCTATCCAGGACAGAATCCAATGCATTGCTCTTAGCCGCTACCTAATATTTCTCGATATACAGGGGATAGCGCAGTGATTGCTCGGTACGGGCTCGGTTGCGGGTCGTTCCAGTTCTTATTCCTCGTCCGAGCCTACCGTAAATCTCACCCTCCTTGCCGGACGCGTGGCCAGGTCTCGCGTTTCCGTTAGCGGGCCATTCGCTCCCGTTTGCACCTGACACTCGGCACCTGGGCCAACGTCATACTCCCGTTTCAGCGCTTCTGCTTGCTCGCGAGACTGGATGGTTTTCACCGCATTGCCCTTCGTTTCATCCAGGACGATACCGTCATCTGGGTGCATGGTACGGCCAAATCCTCTCCCAAACACGTACTGTGGTTTAAGAAGCGGCGCCATTTGGCTTATCTTGTCTGTCTTATCTTTTGGCAATGGGATAATTCTGGCGCCTTTAATCCAATCATAGATTGGGCGAATGTCGAGTATCGATTTGACCCGTCGGTGTTCCGCTTGTGACATGTGTTGTTTGCGATCAAGGATGACCTCTTCGATACTATTCTTCAGCACCAATGTTTCAACAGAAACTGGCTTCTGCTGGCTAATTCGGCGGACACGCCCAATCGCTTGTGCTTCGACTTGGGGGTTGAGCACTGGGTTAATGAAGTAGATTCTCGATGCCTCTCTCATATCCAAACCAAACGCAGCCTGGGAAATGTCCATCAACAGGACCCTGCGTAAACAAGTCAGCTTAGCCCATGAAATTTAGCGCTTCAGAAGGCATACCTGAAGTTGGGATTATGATGAAACGTGTTCACATATTGTGCCCTTCGTTCGGTTTTCAAGCCCTTGGCATAAATTAAATATTGAACTTGGACCTACTCAAATTAGCCATGATCTTGTACCTCTCAAGAGCCCAACTTACGACGTCAAGCATGCTAGCCAGATGCCAAGCAGCATTGTCGTTTTCGTAGAAAACAATGATTTTTTCCTCATCTTGATACTTTACGATGCTGTCCACCAAATATGACAGTTTGGCAGATGCGGTTGATTGAATCATTGTATGTTCAAGAGGACCGAGAGGAATGTCAATAGGCGCTTCCTTAGTTGACTTAAGACCGTTTATTCCCTGAGATCGTATTTTCCGCTGAGTATCGTCTCCAAGTTTTGTGTTTCCCGCCAACGTTTGTGAGGAATTTTCTCTGGACGAAGCCGGCTGGTCAACAGACTGGGACGCAATCATCCGGTCTCTCTCTTTGATTCCTTCATGGACCAGTTGTCCATTTAGCAAAGCATTCAACTCCTCTGGCTCCGATGCTGTTTTATGGATGAGTTTCTGGAGAGCCAGTTGCATACCAGCTGAACTACACATGGGATCACCAGATTCGCCGTCCAAGGACCATGATTGACCAATGTCACGAGGGAACCCATGGACGGAAACTGGTATCTCATGAAATTGGTTGCTTAAATTTCGAACATCATTAGCCATGGCCACGTGTCCCACCTCAATCGCTTGCTCAAGTAGTTGCTGGTCTTCAGCGCTGATGGGAATTTTCTTCTCGCTCAGAAAGTTCTCTGCAGTCTTGACAGCCTTTGAAATTTCCTCTGATGTAAAAAAGGAGCCCCCAAAAAAGCTTGCTTGCTTTAGATTGTCTACAATTTGCAACAAGCTGCGCCTTTGCTTCGAGTGAAAAAAGTAATCCATATCTGTCCGTTGAGATTGTACCGTATTAAATATGATCATCATTGAGAACACATTCAACGATAATTGATCTTGGTAAGACCCATCCAAGACCACCACCTTCTCGTTTACTGGTGGCAAGAGGTTTGCCACTTCGTCGAGTCGATGTCGAATAATCAGCGAGTTAATCGTTGACCTTAGACACTCCCAACGTCCTCGGCTTTTCGTGTTATGCTTGGGTAGCATGAGATAGACGGACCAGTGTGCTGTTGTGTCCCCAGCATCCATAATAGAATTCGCCCATGGTCGCGCTTTGAGGTAGAGAGCTGTGATAGATCCGATTCTCTCCAAATCTTTCTTCTCCATTTCAATCGAAGATTCCGAGTTTCCCTTGGTGTTTCCAGTATCGCTTTGGAGCTCAAGAGCTTCGTGAGATGCGTCAGACCCACGATTGTCGACCCCAAACAAACCTTGAGACGGTGTCCCTGTCACGATCCAGCGTGATGAAAAATGCAGAGCATCAAGACCGATTAGCATATTGCTTTTGTTGCTAATTTTAGAGTTGCCAAGTTTGTGCCCTTCATCCACGATGCACCGTTTAAAATGTACCTGGGATAAAGGGGATTGGTCAACGTCGCGGTCTTCTTTAAGCACCTTTTCAAATCCCGTTTGTGAAAAAATGATCAAATCGCACTTGAGAAGGGCATCTCTCGACGGAACTTGGTCGTCCTTTGTCACAACAAGGACATTGAGCCCATCTGTATGTTTCCGAATCTCTTGGTTCCATTGTGCTAGAAGATTATTCGGCACCACAACAAGGGTAGCTGAGGTCAGGTAAATTTTCTTAGGCGGAGGCAAAGGTTGGTCTCTACGTCGGCCAATGCGCTTGGGCACAGGTGTGGGGAGAAAATAATGGCCTGGGTTCCGTTCAAGCGCTTCGATACAATGGCTGAACTCTTCACCAAGTTCCTTCTTGTATATATCGAAATATGGCTTCCATGGCACAGAATTTCTCGTCGCACATGAAGCAGCCATATCAGCGAGTGAGGCAATCTTGTTGCGTTTCGGACCCTCTCCAGCACGGTAGTGTTCCGGGGGCTGGGTTGGGAGACATCTAGTTGAGAGGATGAGGGCCAAGCAGATGATAGTCTTGCCAGAGCCCATCTCCTCAGCAAGAATACCGCCCGATACTCCATCGTAGTATCGTGGCTCTTTGAGGGTAGTGCCTACAGCAGGGTCCAGGTACCATCCTGAGCCATTTTGATCGCGAACATGAAGCAACCGAGGATCAAGAACATGATCTGTCCAGATCTCCCTCTGTAGCATCAGGGCCGCTGAGCGTCTCTGATAATCGTATAGCCTTGTCCGCAGCCCATGAACAGAGCTTTCCAAAAGTGAGTACATAGCATTCCTCGAATGTTGTTCAAACACGAGTTCAGGATCTGGGTTAGGAGATGGAATGCTGTTGAAGAGTTGCAGCAGCGACATCTCCTTCTCACCTTCTTGACTTGATTCATCAACGAGTGGCGGAGTGGTCAACCGCAAGGACTTGTGGTCCCCGTTCCATGCTGATTTTGAGTAGTCAAGTTCTCCAAGGATAGATTGCCTCATTTTCAGCAAGCCTGTGTCTGAACGATTCACAATACCACGGTGGACATCATCTGGAAGGAGATATACTCTGAGAGTACCCTGGCCGGAGACGTCCTTATCGGCTTTGAATTCGAGTCTGATCCAAGACTTCTGAAACAAGTTGGAATACGGACGGAGCTTCCGGGCACGAAGCAACGTATCCCGCAGATTTGGATCAAGAAAATGATGCTCGGTCTCGGGTTCTACTGGCGCGTCTTCGGGCAATGAGAGCATGCTCCACGTCTGGATCTCTTCTGCGTCCCAAAATTCAAGCGAAATATTATTTTCGTTCTTCTTGATTAGAACACTCCCCGCAGGGATGTAATTTGAATGTGTCAAAAGCATTGTTCTTAAGCTGAGAAGCACTCGACAAGTTGTGATGTAGGAAGATAATCACCGCATAGGGCTCCCTAATAAAAGCAGGAAAGCCAGAGGTTTCATAAAAATAATTCACCGCCCATATTTCGGATGGGACTTGACACTTTGACGAATGTTGAGTCTTGAGTGTAGGGAGCGTGGTGATGTACAGTTGAAAAGCTGGCGATGTGAAAACAGGCCAGTGGCTGCCTATCGACTACGGAAGTTAGATCAGCGCACTGTGCGAATTGTGCATATGATAATATAATTTGATGTATTTCGCACTGTGTGTTGGACCTTGCTTCGCAACTGTTTCACAAGTCAAGTTTACGATGAGAAGGTGCTCGAGCTTAGAGCTTTTGTCTTCATTGGAGTGATGCTTTTTAACTAGTTTCGGCTGCTTGACCTTTCCGCTCCCAGCGTCCGAGAAGTCCCACGTTCCACTCCTTAAAGGTCCTCTCGCGAGTTGGTAATAAAAGCTCACTGGACTTTAGCTGCTCTCTGACTGCTTCAATGGCAGCTTGTGGTAGAGTAATTTCTTGTACATCCGAGTTAAGGGACTCGATCAATTTAGTTGCCTCGTCGGAGCCAATATCTTTATACAAAACTTTCAAGGCAGTCTTGCTCTTCGTGGCAGACGAAGATGCATACACGACATTAGGGTTCAACACCCAAAGGTGCAGGTCCATCCGAGGTTGGCCAGGCTCTAATGATGGGCCAAAAATATGGGGCGTAACAATCGATTTGGAGGATCCAGATCGAGAGATGGTGGCGATCAAAGTTGCTGCGAGGCATTCGGGGCTACTTGGTTTAGGGCAGGGTGCAAGTGTTTGACAGGCAATCTGCCACTTAAAGAGAGTCACAGAGGATGCCAGAACATTGAAAAGCCCCACCTCCGTCTCACAGCCTTTGCAAAAGACGTGAAGAAACTTGTGCGGGACATTGTCATCTAAAGCCAAGGTACTCATGTCAAACCCAGCACCAACGGTTGAGGAGGAATACTACATGGCGTAAGTAATTGGTCAACATGGTGCAGGATACCACTCTACTTGTGGAAAGATGTGCTTCTCTTAAATCTCGCGTCTTCCATGCCTTGGGAAGACAAGATGAATGAGGGAGGCTGCGTCTTCAAGGCCACTTCAAGAACCCATTCTTTTAAGGAAGGGTTCTCTCAGCTCGCCAGCCCACAGTGTGGGAACGACCAAAGCAATACTTTCGGGGAGTTGTATCGGTGGCCAAGTCACTGAGCGGTTTCAATTACCGACATGGTCACCTTCTTTCTCCCCGGAACAGACGCTGCTGAGAGATGTGGGAACGGAGGGGGCGGGGGAAGCAGTGGCAACCCGCTCATTTGACTTACCGCCAAGCCATTGCAGTCCGACTCTGCAAAAAGAAATGAAGTGAGATCAACAAACCCAATGCCCGGCTGAGATGAAATAGAATTATTGGCACCATAGCCTTTGCTTGTCAGCGATTCAGCATCTGGCTGATCGTGATCATGGGGCTTATGGCAATGCCAAAACTCCATCATCTCGGCCCAGTTTTCACTAGGCAGATCTTTCCAGGTTTTTATTGTGTCTTGAGAGACAAACCCATGGCCGCAATTCCAACAGCTTATTGGTGAGCCGACTTCCATGTCCGTGGACGTCAACGGGACTGATTGGTTCTCGAGTGAGAAATGTGTTGGTCTTGCCTCGGCTGGAGACACGGGAAACCGCCAGGACAGGTCCAAACTCCCGTTTCCGGGTATTGGGAGTATTGGGGGGGCCATTACTTGAGCAGGGAGAGAGGCGACTTCCATCTGACCCTGGTGGGTGATCCGGAGCTGACGGCCATGCTGCAGAACCTCGGCCTGGGTCGACGCGTTGACTGGCGATGGCAAAGACACAGCAACTGAGACCTGTCGGATATTTGACAGAAGCTCTGCGTAAATCAAAGGCTTCACCAACGGCGCCATTTCGGTGCAGCTTTGGCCTGATCCAGTGCGTTTTAAGAAACAAGGTCCAACCCTCGTCACGTCGTGTCGCGATAATTCACCACGTTGAGGAAGCGAGAGTTTTCGTTAGAGTGGTCTGTGCGTTTGGATCCGTTTAAGTGGTCTCAGGCGCCACAAGCTCAGCGCCCCAAAGAAAACTGCAGATGCCCCGCCATTTTTAGCGTCCGAAGGCCTCAACGAAGGGACGTCATTGTGATTCTACTTCTTCCCTCTTGCATGATTTTCCGACCAAAGCACCCTGCATATATCCCACCATGTCTGGACTGCTATCATACGTGCCTGTCGTCAACCGGATAATTGGCCCCGGGTCAAGGTCGCAGGCAATTTTACTGCCTTCAGTCGAGATTCACCAAGTCGAAACAGACCCGGACAAGAGAGCTCGGGCTCTCAAGCATCTGCTAAAGGCCAACCACGCCAACTACTCGATTGTCTATCACAACCTCCAATACGACAATCACAATGCTCATATTCTGACTTCTGCATACCTTCTGGGCGCCACTGATGTTCAGCTCCACGAAATCTATGACAAGCAGATTCTAGAACTGGAGTCATGGGAGCCCTCGCCCGCAGAGGTATGCGAGGACGACTGGCTCGACCTTCGTGGCGACAAGAGATATCAGCGAGCCTACGTCGATTTCTTCGAGGATCAGCTAGCCATGCAATTTTCATATGACTGGAAGCAAGAAGTAGCTAATTACTTATTTATGACTGACGAACCAGTGGTCAATTGCTTGATTGGTGGTCGTAAGTCTCCTAGTACTACCTCACACAAGCATGAGATCTAATTCGATTTCTTTAGTTGGCCATCCTCTTATCCACCTGGGGTATGCATACGAGACAGACTGCAAGGAAGTGGCAGTGGAAGCTCTCGGGCTTGCTTGTGTGCAATACAACTTTATGCACAAATACCTCGACAGCCCGTCCTACTCCAAGCCATCTTCATTCACCTCAGATTCCCCGCTCCAGATTCTCATCAAACTTTCCAAGGATGATCGGCTTAATTCCCTTCCTGAAAATTCTACCCTGGATGATCTGGAAGCCATATTTGACAAGTACGAGGATCTCATTGTGGATTACTGGAATGCATGGACCTTTGACAAGCCGGTCAAACAATTCGAACTATCTCAAGAGGCAGCGGTAGCTTTGTTGGTTGCAACGGTTAAGCCAGGAACTCATGCCTTCAACTTCTTTATTGTCCACCTTTTAACCACAAGTCACGCGGTCAGGGTCCTGTTACCCTTCTTCCCCCAAAAGTACCATATGACCCTAGTCAGGCAATGGTGGCTCCTTGTTCTGGCGGTTTTCATAATCCAGAAACGTCCAGTTCCGGATCCCGATAACGTTGACCAAAATACCCAGGGTAGGACTTGGAAGTATATGGAGGATAAAGCACTCAATTCGCCTTGGTCAAAAGATGCGCATTACGTAAAAGGCAAGTTCGCTGGGGATTTTTTTATTTGATTACGCTAACAAACAGTAGCCATCCGCGCCATGAGAGAAGCAGCTCGAACTTGGGGAGATGTGCATAACCAATATCTGAACTCTGCCGTCTCGTTTGTGGACAATTTTAATGGATGGACTTTTTAAGGCATCATTTATCTATGAGAAGATACAACTGCATGATTAAAGTAATGACAGGCGTACTATAAACCAAGCCGGTATGATGTATGCTCACAGCACAAGGGTGGGCGATGACGAGTTACACCAATCCAACAAATCACCACATACTTATCATGAACCCTGTCACTCATCACTATAATCGTGATGAGTTTTCTGCGAATTCTGTGTGACTTCAGTGCGTTTTACATGTTCCTAGGATGAGTGATTCCACTCCAAAGCCCCGTTTCAACTCAGTAATACCAAGAGGATTTTTAAGTGTGTGCATGGGAGCATCCACCTTTGGCGAGCGTCGTACAGTGTCATTTGGTAATTATTACATATTAACACAGTGAAGTGGGTCCCCGACGTCAACTAAGCAGCGTGAACCAGGCATCATCGCGATAGCAAACACCTTTGTAATTTCGTTCTCTATCGGCAGATTGGTCAAGGTTTCTCCGGAAATCGCGTCGGGTCCTTCTTATGGGATGCCGAACCTGCCAATGCCACAGTCGCGCTGATGGCTCCGCCTGCGAAGCGCCGGCGGCGGAATATCGTCCACGCTTCTGACGACGAAGACGATGAGCACACCCGTGCCAACACCCTGACAAACTTCCTCCTCTCATCCCCGGACTCCCCCGCCAAAGCAAAAGCACCAACTGCATCCCCGAGTCCTTCGAAAACCAGATCTGTCTCAGCACCCTTTCCCACAAATGGTTCCGGTCGCGTTACCCGTCGAGCGCAGTCGCAAAAGAATGGCACCAGCTTCAGCCCCAAAAAGCCAAAGAATGTCGGAAAAGGAAAGGATGTTGGGAAGACAGCCGACATCAAGAGTCTATTCTCGAGGCAGGCGCAGAAAGCATCAAATAATGGCGGTTCCACGGACCGAAAGGCGATCCCACTTGACGATATCATAAGCGATCCTATTTCGGAGGACGATGAGATTTCAGAGCTAAAAGCCAGCTCCTCAAGCTTGATCAGTCAATATGCGAAAAAGAGATTAAGGAATGGAACACAACCGACCCCGATCGAATTTCCCAGCGCCAGCCAGAAGTTTCTGAAACCGCCAAAGCCAACATTTCTTGCTGCAGCCAGTGACGACTCGCGTCCATGGTCAGAGAGATTTGGACCACAGAACTTGGAGGAATTAGCTGTGCACAAAAAGAAAGTATCAGATGTCAGGAGATGGCTAGAAGAGGTAGCAGCTGGGCGCATGCGACAACGGTTACTAGTTCTGAAAGGTGCGGCTGGATCTGGCAAAACAACGACCTTGCGACTTTTGGCCAACGACATGGGTCGCGAGCTGCTCGAATGGAGAAATCCTGTTGGAAGCTCCGGCTACGGCTTCGTTTCGGCTTCGGCGCAGTTTGAAGAGTTTCTTGGGAGGGGTGGCAAGTTTGGTGCTCTGGATACGGACACTCCCGAGCCAACAATCCCAAGCAACTCTCAGCCTACCTCAAATAATCAGACCAAACGCATCATCATGATTGAGGAATTTCCAAATACTTTCTCCAGGTCCTCGTCAGCCCTGACGGCGTTTCGAAACACAATTCTTCACTATCTCGCAGCAAACACGCCCTCACTTTCCATGTTTGGGCAGCACTCTCAGAAAGAATCAATCACGCCAATGGTTTTAATTATATCCGAGACCTTGCTGACTACGACATCTGCCTCGGCGGACAGCTTTACAGCTCATCGTTTATTAGGGCCAGAAATCCTTCGCCACCCAGGCGTGGGCATAATCGAATTCAATCCAATTGCGCCTACCTTGCTCGCAAAGGCTCTTGAGCTAGTAGTACAAAAGGAAGCCAGGAAATCAGGTCGCAGGAAGACACCGGGTCCACAGGTTCTCAAGCGGCTTGGAGAAATCGGTGACATCCGAAATGCGATCGCATCCCTTGAGTTCCTCTGCTTGAAAGGTGACCAGGAAGCAGACTGGGGCTCCCGAGTGGCTCTCACAAAGCAAAAGAAGTCTATCAAGGACGCAATTAAGCTCACCAAGGGTGAGCAGGACAGCCTGGAATTAATATCACAACGTGAAGCTAGCTTGGGCATATTTCACGCCGTGGGAAAGGTGGTATACAATAAACGAGAAGAGACTCCCCCTCGACATGATGGTGTGGAGAAGTTGCCCGCGTTCCTAGCCCAACACTCACGACCGAAACCCTCTGATGTTTCCGTGGACTCGTTGATTGATGAGACTGGAACCGATACACACACGTTCATTTCAGCGTTGCACGAAAACTACCTGTTATCCTGCGAGAGCACGGGACCGATGGACCTGAATACTTCGATTGACTATGTCAACGATTGTATTGAATACCTATCCCAGAGTGACCTTCTCTGTCCTTCTCGGGATATCTTCTTTGGGGGCAGGGGCGGTTTCACGGGTGCAGATTCGGGCAGTCAGCTCTTGCGACAAGATGAAATGACGTTCCAGGTCGCTGTGCGTGGTATGCTCTTCTCGTTGCCCAATCCAGTCAAACGTAAGAAGAGTACCATGGCAAAGGGGAACGATCCTTACAAAATGTTTTACCCTACAAGCCTAAAGCTGTGGCGCGCCAAGGAAGAGATTGAGGGGCTCGTCGACGTGTGGTCCTCGAAACTTCTGAAAGGAGAATCCAGCGGGCCGACCAAGAATCTCACTGAGGGGGCTACTGCGTTCCGTCGCCCGCAGCAGCCAGCGAGTGATGTGTCTTGGATGCAACGTAAACAGCAAAATCGCCAAGCCGCTACTCAACAACCCCAAGATGGAGACTCTGGGGACATTGCACCTCTCCTTTCTCTTGGCAGCGCTGCTCGGCGCGAAATGCTGCTTGAACGTCTACCTTATATGGCGCAAATCGCCCGCGGCCGCAAGCCAACCGTCTTCAACCCCAAAGATCTCGACAAGGTGGTTTCTTTCCGAGGCATCAATGCTGCCGACGAAGAGTCCGATGTAGAAGACGAGCCAACCACGGGAGAGGCATGGGCGACGGACAAGCCGTCCGAAGACGCGCACCCTCACAAGAAGAGCGCGAGTATCAAGTCAGGGGGTATGTCGGGACTGTTGGCGCAGAAGTTGGTGCTGAGCGATGATGATATTGAGGATTAAGTAATGGAAAGCGTTGCACGATGTGTGTGCACAATGTAGATAACATGGCGGATTTGCGTTTGGGACGAATCGAGTTCAGGGACGATGGTTTACGGTGAATAAAACGGACGGTGCAAAATGGGACCTGGAGATGGTAATATTTTCTTCTTTTTTTATTTCCTTATTTTGCAGTTCTAGATGGAGCGAACTGAACTATCTGGCAGCCAAACGGCGCTTACATATCATCAACGCACTGTTTCAAGTCTATCATATCTACAACGTAGTAATCGTCAGGGTACCGTCTCCCTTTTTGTTTTTTGTTTTCATTCTTCCCACCATAACCCCTTTTACTTTTATCTCCCTCCGGGAGATTCCTTTTTGCATGTTTTGTTTTTCGTTCTGTTTGTTTGTTTAGTGGTGGAACAGACGGATGTTCTGCTCCACAAAGGTAATGCCGAGCTTCTCAGCGGTCTCGAAGACGGCACCGTCGTTCTGGCTGCCACCAGGGGCGGCAACGTACTTGGTGCCAGATCGAGCAACACGGAAGACGTTGTCGATGAAGGGGAACTGTCAATTTGTCAGTCAGGGAGCAAGCAAACAATGCACGAGAGAAACTTACGAAAGCGTCGCTAGAGACGCACACGTCCTTGAGCTGCTTCATCCAAGCATCACGCTCTTCAGCAGTGAAAGCAGGTGGGACCTCCTCGAAGACAGCCTCGAAAGCTTCACGCTCGGGGCCATCCTTGGGGAGCTGTCCGCTCACGAGCAGGTCAATGGCATTGCTCTTGTCGGGGCGCTTGGTGCCCTTCTTCCACTTGATGCCGAGAACACGCTCGTGGAAGCGCATCCACCAGTTGTCAGCCTTGTCACCGGCAAGGCGGGTGCAGTGGATTCGGGACTGCTGGCCAGCGCCAAGACCAATAACCTGGCCGTTGACGGCGTAGCAAACGGAGTTGCTCTGAGTGTACTTGAGAGTGATGGTGGCGACAGTCAGGTCGCGGGCAGCGCTCTCGGGGAGGGCAGCGACATCCTTGGGGGTGATGATGGTGTTGAAGGACTTGGGGGAGATGACAACATCGTTGCGGTGCTGCTGGAGGGTGATGCCGTAGACGGTTCGGGTCTCGGTGGCAGGGGGGTTGTACTCGGGGTCGATCTGGAGGACCAGGTAGCGGCCACCCTTCTTCTTCTTGAGAATCTCGAGGGCAGCATCCTCGTAGCCGGGAGCAATAACACCATCAGAAACCTCCTTGGAGATGATGCTGGCGGTGGCAACGTCGACGACGTCACTAAGAGCAATGACATCGCCAAAGCTGCTCATGCGGTCTGCGCCACGAGCACGGGCGTAGGCCTGGGCGAGGCCAGAGGTCTCGATACCGGGGATGTCGTTGACGAAGTAGACCTTGCGCTCCTCCTCGGTAAGGGGGAGGCCAATGGCGGCACCAGCGGGAGAAACGTGCTTGAAGCTGGCGGCAGCGGGCTTGCCAAGAGCCTGCTTGAGCTCCTTGACCAGGGGCCAGGCGTTGAGGGAGTCAAGCAGGTTGATGTAGCCGGGAGAACCGCAGAGAACCTTGAAGGGCAGCTTGCCCTCGGGGACGAAAGCAGCAGCAGGTTTCTGGTGAGGGTTGGCACCATAGCGGAGGGCAGTGTACTGGTCGCCGCTGCCAGCGTACTCCTTGCGGAAGAACTGGGAGATGGCAGCATCGTAGTCGGCAGTGTGCTCGAAAGCCTTGAGGGCGTAGCGGTTGCGGCTAGCCTCTGAGATCTCACCCTTCTCAAGCTCGCTCAGGAAACCAGCGTAGTCATTGGGGTCGCTGAGGATGGTGACGCGCTTGTGGTTCTTGGCAGCAGCACGGATGAGGGTGACACCACCAATGTCAATCTCCTCGACGGCCTCAGGGATGCTGACGTTGACCTTGGCAACGGTGTCCTTGAAGGGGTAGAGGTTGCAGATGACATAGTCGACCTTGTTGATGTTCTGGTCAGCAAGGTCCTTCTCGTCCGAGGCGAGGTCGCGAGCGAGGATGCCGGCGTGAACAGCAGGGTGGAGAGTCTTGACGCGACCAGCAAGCATCTCGGGGGCCTTTGTGATGGCGGAGACATCCCTATGTGATGAAGCGTGAGAATCTTGCAAAGAATTGCTGTGTGTTTTTTTTTTTTTGGTCTCTTTCTGCGTCCATTGGGCGACTTACTCGACAGGGAAGCCAGACTCGCGAATCATCTTGGAGGTGCCGCCAGAGGCAAGGATGCGAACACCCTGCTGGACGAGGCCCTTAGCCAAGTCCAGCAGGCCGGTCTTGTCGTAGACGGAAACGATGGCAATCTTCTGCTGGGAAGCCATTTTGGATGCTTTGGGGAGAGAATTGTGAAGAAGAAACAATTGCGCGCCCGGCAACAAGGAAAAAAGTTTGGCGGGGTAAAGGGTCGAGTTGCCGTGTGAGTGGTGGGGTGGTGATGCGAGAGCGGATGACCAAGGAGGGGGCGGGGCAGCGAAAAAAAAAAAACCATCAAGACATCACCGTAATTGGTAAGTGGCGACGACGGGGGGGTTCAGCCTTATATTGCGACTCTCCATCTAAGTCGTGCGGGAATATTTTTATTGTCACAGGGTTTTGAAGATTTTTCTACAGTATTCAATGGCTCGGGGTCACGACCCGACCAGGCATGCTGGACCAATAGACCCAGCTCTAGGTTTGACAAGTTGAAAACAAATACCCAGCTAGCTCCTCCTTATCTCATAACAGAGAGAAACGGCTAATACCCACTAGCACTGGGCACCAGTAAATGGACTTTAATTTCCATGAAGTACCTCAAACAAGGGTCGATGACGAGAGCCATATAGCACTTCGGACCTTGTTCCGAGGCCACTGTGACGTGTACACCTGAGAATAGCGAGGCTATCTCGACCAAGCACAGGAGTCTCTAACAATCTAGATGGTTTGGCTGTTCACTTTCCATCCAAATAATGCAGTAGAACAATATCAAGATACGCATCAAAAAGCGTATCCCCCAAGTACCCAAGACCTGAAAAACATAAATCCATACCCAGCCACACCCAGCGCCACACCCAAAACCACATCTACTCCCCGCAACCAAAACTCAACACCCATGCCCCAAAACACCACCAAACCACTCCAAAACGAAGCAAAATGATAATTGAATTCATTCCTAATCCAAAGAGTTATTTAAAAACGCAAAAAAAAAATGATGAGACTGGGACTCGAACCCAGGAGGATTGCTCCATCAGGAAGTGGTGTTAAGGTAACCTTAACCTGACGCCATAACCAACTCGGCCATCTCACCAGATGTTGTTGTTGAGGTGGGGGCGTTAATGTTGTAGAAGTGGGTAGGGGCGCACAGTATCTGGAGGTCGAGGGGCTGTTCTGTGCGGGGTGCTTTATTGTGCTTGTATCGTGCTTGTTTGATGTGTTGAATGTAGTTTTAATGGGTAGGTTTTAATCTTTCTTTTTTTTCTCTTTTTTCACACTTGATTACTTTATTGCTCCTTTTATTATCCTATGTAGATGGCAAAGGTTTGGTGTAGAGTTTTGTCTGTGTAGATGGTCACTTGCTTGGCTGTCCTGCCCATAATGAGAGAGGAGTCAGGATATGAATGATTTATTCCGGACATGGTTAACCTTCGTGAAGATACCACACCCGAAGCGGAATAAAACTACAACGAGTATTTATTCATCCTCAATTACACACCAGTTTACGGTGAAAGGTCCCGTTTTAGTGTCATGATTATCTGAGCTCCTTTTCAGTCCTCACCCGGTGCATTACCCTAGAGTTCGAGTGATGGGATAAGATCCATGCTCAAACCATCCCCGGCTGACTGGGTTACTGTGATGGAGCTTCCTTTGTGTTTGAATTGCATACCTGTGGTGGGAGTCCTGGAAGGTGGTGTTTCCCGCGTGGATTACGGTAGCGTAGCATTGACTTGATGTGCTGTACAGTTTGTATTCTATCCTAAGCCGACAAGCTTGAAGCGGCGTCGTCCGTGTTACGTCATACGGCCGCCAGTGGTCGCGCGACAGCTTCTTTGGCCACGGCACCTACCCCTGAGGACGGGAAATGGCCTAAAAAAGATGAGACAGCTTAAAAAAGCAGCCCTGCTGGGCGAATGACAGTGGCCTTGTGTGCAACCTTATCGACTACGCCCAACGCGGAAACGGCAGCTAGAGCTCGTGCAATGCTGAGTGGCCTTGCGCAAGGCAACATCGTTTGGTTGCGTGCTTGGCTACTGGCTGCCTGATCCCTCGCTTTCCTCCCACATGTAAGCCAACAAAGAGCGCTGGTCGGTCCCTGTCGCCGCCCACCACATCTACCATTGACATTGACATTGACATCGCATCGCATCGCATCGTCCCTCTCTCATCGCCCGCCAGTCGCTTCCCCCTCACGCAAACCGCTCCCCTTTTGCATTTCCAGAGACCTGTCTTGCCGCATCCGCCCTGCTTTCCCGCCTCATCCTGCACCACCATGAAGCACAAAACGCTCCGCATCCTGTGCTTCGGCGACTCACTCACCTCGGGCTACTGCTCGTATGGCCTCAGCGCGCACCCCTACTCGCTCAAGCTTGAGGACAGACTCACAGGTGCCTTTCCCAACGTGGACTTTGAGGTTGTCACCAACGGCATTCCCGGTGATGTGGCTTCCTTCGATCGCTTTCTTAACCGCATGAAGACTCAGTGTAAGCCTAACGCCTGATCCCTTGTCCTATGACCCCGATTGCCATCTGGCGCCCACCCCACCTCTCCACCGTGAAGCTCCACCGCCTCGGCCATCAAGCCTGGTTGACTTGGCGAGCTCCCAGGGCTGATGCTTCATAATATAGTTCAAAACGAGACATTTGACTGGACCATTGTTCTTGGCGGAACAAAGTATGTATCCCATTGCTTCACTAAATCCCACCAATCCCATGTTTAATCATTGACCTTTTTCGTTTCTACCAAACAGTGACCTGGGGTATGGAATCTCATCTGAAAACATATACGAGGGCCTTCAGAAGGTCTGGGACGTCCCTCTTTCTAAGGAAAGCAAAGTCCTGGCTCTCACCGTCCCCGAGTGTCATGTCAAGGCAGACAGACTCACCAAGAGACGAGATGAGCTCAACCTTAGTATCATGACCCATCAGCAACCAAACTAGTACGTCTACCCTTTCCTCATAGGTCCGGCTAAAACCTTGGCAAAGCCCCCGTCTTACACAATTGAAGCTACTTTTTTGATCTTGAATATCACATCCCATATCACTCACTCACCGAGGCTGACCGGGACAAATTTTGGGACGACGGCCTGCACCTGACTGAAGATGGATACGACTGGATGGGACAACACATTGCCAACGGTCTGATTCGCATCATTCAACGTGAAGAAGGGCTGGTGTCTGCAATCCCACTGGACACCCCGATAGCTTCCAGAGTACGTGGGGATAACAGCGCCTTTGTTGAAGAAGCCGGCAATCCACGAAACATCAGCGAAGGCTACGTGATTATCAGAAAGAAAGATTTGGACTAAATATTGGCCCTGTCGACAGAAACGGCATAAATTTGCCGATGCATGCTGTATCTTGCGCGATGCTTTAATACTGGAAAACAAACCCCGGGATACCCAGTCCTCCCAAACGCCAATGTGCATCAATGTCCTCTATTTCTTTTATTCATACAACGAGATTGGCTGTGACGAATTCCTTTAGGTTCGGGTTAGCACGGACACGGGTCGGATTTGATAGCATATGAATACTTACGGGAAACTCCTTTTGCAATGCGTTGGTGACGTTTTCAACTTCCTCAGCCAGGCTCTCGACGTTGGCATCCCACCTGCGCATCTCCTTGCCCACAATTACCTCGGCTCGGCCGCTACCCCTCTCTCCTGAAGCCTCGCCGCCCTCGAACCAGATGATGCCATCGAGCTGATCGATCCGGCCGACCAAGCGACCCTGCTCAATCATTCGAGAGGTCGTTTCCTCAGCTTTGTCGGCATCTAAGCCTAGGAGCAGCCCCAGAGCCTCGAACCGGATATTGTTGTAGAGACGAGAAGCTCCCAAGAGGTTGTGCTCGACGACGGCTTTGGCCAGGACAGTAGACCCGTCCGAGGTTGTGGCCAGCTGGTGTGGCAGCAGGCCCTCGGCAAACTTCTCGACCTCCTGTGGGGAGAGAAGACGATCAAGGAACATCTTTTCCAGGATGCCAAACTCTTCCAACTGCACCGATCGTTCGTCCTTGTAGAGCCTTCCAAGCGTTCGGCTTCGCATGGGACCTGCGGGCGCAAGAACGGCACACTTGACGGCCATGCTGAGGGTGTGGAGGCGTTCCTCCTCAGCAATGGCGGGAGAGAAGCTGATTTCGTGATAACGCTGCGAAGCACCCAGAAAGTCTCGCTTCGCGTCCTGGATACGGGCTTGCGAGAGCTTAAAGTGCAGGTTGAGGTCTGGGTCGGGCACGTTGTGCATAATGTTTTTGAGCTTGTTAATGTACATCTCGGCAGCCGTCGAGTCGTCTACCTCGAGGTAGTTGCGGACGATGCGGACCCATGTGCGGGCCTTTTCGTCGTCGGTGATTTTGCGCTGGGAATTGTCGAGGGGAATATCGACCAGTGTCTTGGCGGCATCGAGGAAGTCTTCGTTGTTCTCGTGGGCCGTGGCAATGAGTTCGCGGAGGGTGGCGCCGGCATCAAGGAAGGACGACGACGAGGGCTGCGCCGAGAGCACGTTGAGGGTGCGGTTGCCAACCTCGATCCACATGTCCTCGCTCTTGAGCTCCTTGAGGTTCGTGACGAAGGCGTTCAGGACGGACCGGGTGGCCACGACGCCCAGGGCCTGGCCGAAAAAGGAGTCGACGATGGCGTTGAGATCATCGATGGCGGTGGCCGGAGACGAGATGTTCTTGATGTCAGCCAGGAGCTGCTCGTAGAGGGGAGCCTTCTCGCCAGCAGCCGACTCGGTGGCGGAGAGGGCCTCGGCGACCTTTGGGTTGGGCGCCATAGTGGAAGAGTCTGGTCGGGGGAGGGGGAGAGAGCTCTGATGGGAGAAGTTGGAGACGCGAGGTCTTGGGGGAGAGGGAGGATGAAAGTGAGGCTAGCTGCAGATGGGTAACACGTCCTAGGCAGCCCCCGAAGTGGAGGGGCACACGGAGGACGGGCTGGCGTATAGCGGAGCGGAGAGCTTGAATCCTTCTTAGCGGGGTAGGTAGTTTGGCACCGTGTTAGTGGTTAAATTGGTGGGGCTTGCCGCCAGATCTGCTGGAGCCCAAGTTGCCATTGATTGTGTCTATCTATCCAGGCTGATCATGTAGGTTGCTGGCAAGCGGTTATTTGTCATGTTGTTTTATCATCTATATAGATGGGGATCACCAAGCGAGGTCGCGGTGAATTGTCTCTGTTTCTGTTGTGCCATTGTCACAGTTGGGACGGGACATGGGTAGGAAGCGGTGCAGTGTGTACATACAAGTCGATAAGGAATACAAAAGAACCGAATAAACCCAATCCTTGACCGTGAAAATAAAATATCCAGTTAGTTTATGGGTTATAAACAAACCAATAGATGAACAAATAAACAAGGCGATTAGACCCCCCGCTATTCTTGTAGGATTGCAAGATACATTTGCATGGCATGCAATATTCTTTCTTGCCCACCTAAGCAGAAACCGTTTATGGTGCCTGGGAACCAAAAGTTTCCGAAACCTCAAGATCCATTGCCTGAAACCGACAATCGGAAAAACCACATGCACAAGCACTCGCATCAGATAAAAAGATCCATCATCGAATAACAATAGCATTCCTGGTATTGTATACATGTATTGGTTTGCTGGAAAAGCAATGGCTCCGTGAATCTCGGGGGCCTGTCTAGTCCACTTCCTTGCCCATCAAAATCCTTCTATGCAAAATGCTGAGCGGTGCTCGATTTAAAGATACGTCCCGCCTCCAGTACTAACTAAATTTTACAAAGGCCGCGCCGTAAACGCCCATGACAAAATAACCCAAGAGATGCGCCTCCGCGCTGTAATGCCACATCTACTTGTTGTGCCAAATCAGTGTTCGGAGAGAGTCAAAGTCGTTGCAGTCCTTGTAGATGTACGTCATGCTGCCGCGCAGACTCGACTGTAGCTCCTCAGGGTGGTAGCGGAAGATGAGCATCACCATGGCCCATGAGAGCGAGGCAAAGGCTGGCCAAGCGTAGTGGTTGATTTTGGAGTGCAGGGGTTCCGAAGACACCTTGGGAAATCCAACACCGGGCTTGACGGCAAGGCGAGCCAGAGCCAGCACCACTCGTGCAAAGACGTAAATGACGATTTGCTGGTTGACGGACGAAATCTTGCCCGACCGCGGGGACCGACCGCCGAATACAAGGTAACCACCCACGAGACCACCGAAGAAGGAATCATAAGGCCCTGCAGCACCGGTTGTTAGAATTTTGTATATATATTATATATAATCGAATCGAGTGCAACATTACCCTCTTTGCCTGGCGTAGGGCCAAAGTTCTTGAGCGCAAGCATCGTCAACTTGTAGAGGACCGCAAAGCGTGCCAGGTTGCTTGCATGATGTCTCGTCGCTCGTAGGACTAGCCATAATTTATTCCGGAAGCTGTTTGATCATATAGATATTAGCGCGCGGTTCTAAAAACATCGGGCGGTCGTTCAGTCGGTTGAGGATGGCAATGACGTCGGGGGTGGTTCAGAGGACGGTTCAAACGTACGTTCCAGAGCGGAAGAGGAATATCATACTGTGGCAAACCAGGCTTGTTAGCAACTACACCAAAGCAAGGGCAATCGAGAAGGTCACTTACACTAGCGCATGCGGAAACCGCACTTTGGTTCCGTAGACTGCGCCATTGCGCGCCGTCTTGACCAGCGAGAGCAGGTCATGGTATCGGGGGTCCTTCACAATGACCTCCAGCGCGTTCTGCGAGCGTCAGCCACGAGTTTGTGCCAGCGCCATGGAGCGCGAGCCGCCTGCGACGAGGTCGCCGTCTAGCGATCGCACAAAAGGGACATACCTTGAGTCCTTCGAGGGCGGCCGAGGCCATGGTGCCGTGGTGGGAATGGGCCTCGGCAAAAGTCTCGAAAAGGCTGCGGGTGTCGCGAGATGGGAGTAAGGAGCCTGTGGTTTTGCGCTAATCGTCTACCGCATTGGAAGGGACAGGAATAAAAATAAGGAGAGAGAGAAAAAAGAAGAAAGGAGGAAGACAGTAGAGTATCGTCTGGGCTTCGGAGGCTGGAAGAGAAGATAAAAAAAGAAAGAAATCTAAAAGGTCAGATTCAAGATCCCGTTGGACGGGGGTGCCGCCTCGATCAATGGCAAGTGGATGTCACCTGTTCAAGCCTCGGCCTGGAAGCATCTTCGGCTTGTGTTGCGGAGAATGGCAGCTAAGCCCGCTAACCGGCATTCCCCACGGGCCCTCTGTGATCACAGTGGGCCGCTGGCCTATGACGCAGGGCTCTCGCACCATCATGAGTGACGCACCAACACTACGCCCAGTGCAGCCAGTGTTTGGGTCGTCACGTTTTGCATGTGATCCCAATCGGGTTGACGGAAAAGAATCCCTCAAGACAATTTACATATCACGGGCATGTGGAAATTAGGTATAGCGCACTTGGTAACCGTAATCGTTGTTTTAACCAAAATTTCTAATCCATTTTGGGTGGTGCATGATTCAAATAGGCCCCCTGGCCCGCACCTTTATCCAGGTCAACTCCATAGCTATGCAACCCAACGGGTAATGCATCAAATCCAACAAGCCATGTGCAATATCACATCACTTTCCTCTCCGTCAGCACCATCTTTCGTGAGGCTCTCGCCACTGCACCCCCAATATCTCAAATATCCTCTTCTCATCTGTCCCCTCCACAAGTTCCCCTTCAGTAACCTTGACTCGTTGCGGGCCACGCATCACGTCCTTGTACAGGCCGCGCTGATTCAGCCTCATGCCCTTTTTGGACGCTAGTAGCCGCATGCTACGGTTGAAGATGTCGTTTCCCGTAAAGTAGATTAGCGCAGCTCCCATCTCTGACTCGGGAACCAACAGAAAGTCGATGCGCCTCCAGACCGGCTTGTGATTGTCTTCGTTGAAGCCACGGATTTTGGGGAGCACGCAGCACCCGTGCCATTTGCTGCCATCATGACTGCTTACTTTGGATGATGCCAACCTTGCGACGAGGAACTGGTCGGCCTCGAGCCGCCGCACAAGTTCATCCAGAAAAGGCCGCAAATCTCCAGCTGACCCTGTATTTGGCTTGGTGACCATGAAGTCTATGTCGCCTGAGGATTCTGCTCCTCGTCGGTAGCTCCCACCAATAATGAGTTGTACTTGAGGATCCACAGCCTGTGCCATATTCATCACAACTTGACCGAGGGCTTCGACTTCGCGTCGGGGTATCCGGGTGTTGAGGTCGTCATAATGCTCTATTCCAATCAGCTGGTTCGGTGTAAGTTTGGCATTGGTCTTGAGGTCGTCGAGCGTGCGGTGTCCCTGGGCAATCCATTGCTGAGCCTGGCTGGTGCCTACGCCGTAGATGCCTAGGAATAGTTGGAGCACTTTGTCCATAGGGTTCTCCTGGGCGTATTCCAGTTTCTTGAGCCGATTGGTCGTGACGATTTCCTCAATCTTTTGTGCCAAGCGTAAACCAACATTCGGTAATCGAAACGCGTCTTCTTCGGCTTCGATTTTGGTGTCCTGGCGCCGGAGTGTGCTTATGGCTTTCCGGTACGCGATGATGCGCCAATGATCGTTCATGCGATCATAATAATCCGCCATTTGCTGCAGCACCTCAATGGTGCGCGCATTGGGGTTCCCCGCTTTTGCATTTTTGGTTCCGGCTGAATTGCATGCGAACCGGTCTTCAAACGCCAGGTTTTTGCGACTGGATCGCGTTTTCCTCAGGCTGCGTTTTCGCTTGTTGGCCCGCTCGCCCTCTGAACCCGAGGCATCTATATCCGATGCAGCTTCCTCGGTATCCATGGCGGGATGCATATCGTCGTCTTCGGCATCTATAGGGAGATCCTTAAACCCCTGCATTATAGTGATGCACTCATTAAGCTCGTCTTCACGACTTTTCCCCTTTGCTGAGTTTGGTCGGTTTGTAGACTCTGGTCCGACGTTGCCCCCTAGACTCTTGTTTTCCGGTGTTTGTTTGTCTATTTGCTTGATGTTTGCCCCACCATCGTCCAAAGCGGCCTTTGGGAACGACATTGACCCTTCTAATAACATAACAATTGGCTGTGAATCCGTTGGCGTTGGTGTTACGACAACTCGGCTTGCCTGCGGAGACTCCTCAAATCTCTCAGGTGTACCATCTGGTGGGACATAATCCCATCTATTTGGGTTCCTCTGCGGTTGCTTGATCTTTGGAGAGGAGGCTGGTTCGTTCAGAATGGGCTGCAGTGCCGATGCTGACTTGTCCTTCTCGGTCGCTGGTTGACCTTTGAGCTTATACATTCTCTGATCGGTGTTGAGAATAGTCTTGTACTGGATGCAATCGATTGGATAATTTTCTTTCACAATCTCTGGCGGATGTAGCTTATTTGCACCTTTCAAGGTCCCTTCAATGTCCTTGAACGCAAGGGCTTTGTCCACGATGATGTGGGTAGCACTGATGATATTTCTCGTCCAAGTAGCACCGTACTCCCTGGCCTTTGCGATGCGCATGCGACGGACAGAACATATCTCGTTATCCGGGATATAGAAGAATGATAGATTTTTGAATATTTGCTGGTTCTCTGGTCGTAGTTTTGGCGCTGACTCCCTCTTTCTCTTCTTGAGGGCCATGCTGGGGGACGGCGAGTCTTCACCCGATATAATAGAGGTGAAGTTTGGTGTTGAGAGTGTCCTTGAGATGTCTTTATGGGTAGGTCGAGTTGAGTCTGGTATGGGCGTGTCTTCCACGATGCTAATGTCTGGGTCTGAGGCGTTCATCAACGCGTTGACCCTGCCTTTTTGAGGAAAATTTGTGATGGGTGTGCCTTTTATGATCCGACCCCTACTGCTGGAAGCTGGGGAAGGCTCTGCAGCAACCCTTTTCGGCGTTGCCTTTGACTTTGACGGTTGCTCCTGAGTTAGATCCACCATCACGGGTGCTTGGCAGGTAGCAGCTGCTGAAATAACAGCTGCTTTTGCTTTGAAGAAGTCTCGCCACCGCTTTCTCTCGGCAAGCTCCATGTCGTTAAACTCATCATCGCTGTCAAAAGACTTGAGATGGTCGAAAAATGCCGTCTTTTCTTTGAGGTCTGCCATGTTGCAGTGTTGTTGTTGATGGAAACGGGTGTGAATGCAGCCGCAAAGTTGATGCGGCCTGTTTGAGTTTAATGTCCGCACGAAGCCCCGATGGTGCCTGGCGCAGGGTTCACGCAATGTTTGACCGGCTGTGAATCATGTGAGACGTGAGCCAGCCGGACAAAGGCGATGCTGCTGAGTTGTTTGGTTCTTTGACGCATCAGCTTGGAGCTGCTCTGCACGATTGGTGAATTATCGAGCTGGACACCCGGGCGTCTCGCATTGCCGCTGGGTTGGCCAGGCTGCAGCGCTATATTTGGCAAACATGACCCGCCAACTGCCCTATTAGGAAGAACTGGGCCGGCCACCAACAAGACCAACGCTGGTTTTCTTGGGTTCAGCAACTCACTCTGAAAAAGGTGTAGAGAGCTTTCAAGAAGCTGCGCGAGATAACGTCAAATTATTTTTTCATTTCTATACACATGAAAACTAGTAGTCAAGCTGATCGCTCGGCCTCCGCGCCCCCAGCACTAAATTGTCCCATGCTGAGCCCTTTTTTTTTTTTAAAATCCATTGCAACATATACACAGATGTTATCGTACAAAAGGAGAAATATCCCTGCCGGAGCAAATCCAATATCCAAAAAAAAAAAAAAAAACTGGGTATCAATAATAAAAGAATCGAATAATGATGATGATGTCGCCATCTATGTGTACAGATCCAAGGCGGAGCTTTGCCTCCTCAAAAAAAAATTCCAGTCCTCCTGCTCAGCGGCCACTGCTGTCCGGAGATAATCGTGGAGTCAAATCATTTATTGAGGGAACGCGACTGGGGCGGGCGGAGGTTGGCCGCCAAACATCCGTGCGTCAATCATGGGAATGCTGTTCTTCTCGTATGGGTGAAAAGCTGTGGGATCAGCTGAGTAGCGGCTCCCAGCCTCGTTCTCCAGGTCGTTGACGACCTCCCTGGTCAGCTCGACGTAGTCGTAGGCAAACTCGCCAATCTCTGCGTCGTCGATACCCACAATCTCGGCATCTTCGGTGGCGCGCAGGCGGAGACCAGGAATCATGTTCATGATAAAGAGGATCAAGCAGGTGCCTGTGAAGGAGTACAGGCCGCCGGTAAATGAGTCTGCGAGCTGGTAGCCCATCTGGGCCCAGTGGTGGTCGATCCAGCCGCCGTCGATACGCGTGGTTCCGTCGAGGGCAGCGATGGTTTTGCTGGCGAAAAAGGCGGTGCACACGTTGCCGACAAGGCCGCCGACCCCGTGCACGGCGAAAATGTCGAGGGCATCGTCAATACCCAGCAGGAATTTAACCTTGGTAGCGTAGTTGGAAAAGGAAGCTCCGAGCACACCGAAAATAACTGCGGACCACACAGGGACGAAGCCTATCCATATTCATTAGTACTTTTGTCTTCTCATCAGGGACCCATCTCTCGCCATCTCAACATACCAGAGCCAGGGGTGATGGACACGAGGCCCGCAACAACGCCAGAGCAAAAGCCAACAGTTGACCACTTCCTCTCCAGGCGGTAATCCAAAATACACCAGGTCATACCTCCAACGCAGGCGGCCAGGTTGGTCACGACAGCTGCGAGGACGCCGCGGAGATTGGCGGAGAGGGCGGAGCCAGCGTTGAAACCGAACCAGCCCACCCAGAGAAAAACAGTGCCGATGACGATGTGGGTGACGTTGTGAGGGCGGTAGTTGAGTTCGTGGGTGCCATGGCCGCGGCGCTTGCCAAGCATCATGGAGTAGGCGAGGGCAGCGCTGCCGGAGGCAATGTGCACGGGAGTGCCGCCAGCAAAGTCGAGGCCGCCCATCTTGTTGGACCACCCGCTGGGGTTCCAGGTCCAGCAGGCAATTGGATCGTAGATGACGGTAGCCCAGATGAACATGAAGATGACGCAGGGCAGCATCCGGCCGCGCTCGGCGACGGCGCCGGTGGCGAGGGCGACGGTGATGGCCGAGAACATGCCCTGGTATACGGCGAAGAGCAGGTCCGGAAGCTTCTCGGAGCCCACCGAAGGCCGGGCCAGGACATCGCGGAATCCAAAATTGGCAAGGTTACCAATGTAAGGGCCGGCCGTGTGCGAAAAGGTCAGAGAATATCCCCAGAAGAACCACTGGAAACATGTTACAGCGGCGCTCATTACTGAGAGCCAAATCAGGGAGAGGGCCGACTTCCGGCGGGCGAGGCCTGAGTAGAAGAAGCTGCATTTCCGCGGCGTGTTAGTCGAGTGACTTGGCTGAGTGTGTGTCCTGTATGACACTGGGATGTACCGATTGGAGGCATTCCGTCCCGAAAAAGAAACTCAAATAAGAAATGCAACACTCACCCAACACCGGGAATCATAAGCAAGACCAAGGCCGTGGCTGTTAGCATCCAGGCAATGTCGCCAGCCTGCGTGCGGGCGCACCAGAGTCAGCTTGCGGGCGTTGAACCGGGTGACGACCCACATTGGGTCAAATCAGCGACTCACCTGGTACCAGATGTTGACGTCGACCTCGAGGGGATCAGCGCCCTTTGCGCCGGTGCCATTGTAGGCCACCACGACGTCTGTCATGGTTGAGAAGGATCGCGAGGATTTCGTAAAAGGGCCTCTCTGCAGGTTTTCCTTGGGTGGGTAGGAAAGAGGGAAGGGTTAAAGAGGTGCGCGCCTTCGCGTGGCGGGAGACGGAGCAAGAGATAAGAGAAAGTGGCCGTGTAAGGATGAGGCAGCGGAGGGCGGGACGTCAGCCCAGAGATAAAGGATAGAGAGGACCGGGTTTGTAGTAAAGGGCGCAAGAGAGAGAGAGAGAGCGAGCACAGAGCAACGACGGGAACACAAAACGGGGAAAAACAATTCACTAAACAATAAATTCGATGTGATGTAATGTAAAGAGAAAAAAAAATGAGGGAATGGGAGATTTATCTTGGCGACACGAGTAAGGGAAGCAGACCAGAATTATACGCCAGCAAGTTCGGGGTCCGAAGCAGAAAGAGAAAGGGCCAGCTGCGATGGAATGGTTAAAAGAGAAGCACGACCGACCGAGCTATCTTTTCGGATAGCGCTCTTCTGTTCGCTTGTTCGGCCGGGGGAGGGGGTCGACCCAAACGCCAACACCAACATGGAACGGAGTGGCCACACCCTGGATGCGTCTTGAAGGGGGCCCTGTGGCGTTGGTGGACGACTGGCGGCCGGGGGGCGGGCTATGCTGGTGGCAGAAAAAAGAAAAGAAAAAAAAAATACAGGAAGGAGGGGGGCGAAAAGCAATACAAGAAAAAGAAAGCAACCAAACGTTAAAGCGCCAAAGGCCAGTAGGGGAAAACTGACACCTCTATTTCCAATTGGCGCTGATCATGATGCTCCATCTAGGGCCGCATCTCATACTTTTTTTTTTCTACTGCACTAAAAAAAAAAAAAAGCCAGGTTCCCTCCCCCAAGGAAAAAAATCCCAAGTGGGGGAATTGCTTGCGTCGGGTGGGCTCTGAGCTAAACCCCCCGGCTGGGGCGGATGCTTATCGATTTTCACCCCATTTTATCCGCAACTGGACTCGCTACTCACAGACAACAACGTCTCGTTGAGAACGACACAACGCACAGAGAGGCAGAGAGAGTAAGCAAGCAATCACATGGCCGCGCAACTAATTATCCCGTCCCGGGGAACTGGCATCATCGACACGTCAACTACAATATGCAGGAAAAAGTTGCGAGATTGCGAGGTTTCAACGCTCTCGGCCTCATTCTCCCCATAAGGCTGCTGCTCATGCTCAACTGGCGACTCAGATAAGACAAAACAAAAAGGCCACCACCATCATCAAAAGTAGTCTGGTCTCTGTTGCCGGAACATCCTGAGACTATTGGATCGGCTACTCCTGATTGTATCAACAGAGAAAAAAAAACCCCCCGGCTAGCCGTCTGTCACTTTGATATCTTATTTCTTATTTTTTTTCCCTTTTACACTCGTCATTGCAATGACGAACGTGCTCCTCAGGTAAAACCCAAGACACACAAAAGACCGACACATCTATTCCTCATATGTTCAACTGATAAGACCCCGGAGCTTGAGCCCCAGATCCCTGACTCACCAGCGTAATAATAGTATGGGTGCCGTGCACGAGTTTCCCAGGGCCCCCAGCATTACTAGGTAGGCCCTCCGCATGGCGAGAGAAAAAAAAAACGTCGATTTGGGGCTACCATCGGAGCTAGGATATGATGTGACATGTGGTATATCAACTGCAAGGCAACGGTGTGGGTTTCACGAGGCGATGGACAGTCGTGAAAACTGCCATCTAACTGGACAATCCATTAAAGCTTGGTTGAGAGTTTCGCCATCCTCTTACAACACACTCATCCAGCCAGAAGCTTCGTACTTTCCTTCTGCTGCAACGGCCGGGTCGAATTCAGCTCCAAGTGGAAACACACACAGACACTTACAGGCACGCCTCCAATCAAACAACGGGACGACAGTTGTCCGATGGTGACGGCTCCTAACAGGGGCATCGGCTGCGCTAGCCAGCTTCTTCGCAACGCACAGCCAACCAACAGGTCAGGTCATCTCCATGGCATTAATTCCCGTCCCAGATGTCTCGCCTACGCATTTTATCTGGCCGTGTTATACGCAAGTAAAGCAATGTTAGGTCAGCGGCCCAGGGGGTCAGGGGGCCAGGGAGGAGGTGGCAATGGTATTCCAGAAATCAATACCCCAAGCAAGGGACGCACGCAGCGGCCTTGCAAGGTGATGATGGGCCACTTTCTTCCTTGTTCGGCGGAATACCGCTACAACGGCAGATGCCACATTGAGGCAAAGAAGAAAAAAAAGGACGCCAAGGGCCGCATAAAAAAAAACAAAGGTGTAAAGCCACAACCGTGTACACATCTGCAACTAACACACCTGAGGCTTGGGATTAGGCCCCGTTGCTGATAAGCCCCCTCGCGCTGATTGGCCGCGCCAAAGGTGGGGGCTATCAACGGTGAGGTCTTGATACTTAGCTACCGCGAAATGGTAATGGCTTCCTGCACTTTTACCAACACACGGCACTATCATGACGACCCTTTAGGCCAGGTGTGCGTCACTCCCCTTGGTGCTGTAATTGCTTTTCCCCTTAGCTTCACCGGCCGACACCCGTCGCCATCTCGAATATCCCTTGCCCCTCGATGGCCTGCCTGCTTCCCTGTCACTCCCCATCCAGCGCAGTGGATGGGACAAGGAACATTCTCTATGGATTGTAAATCGATTTTTGCCTCTTCAGGTCTTGCTTGCTTGCTTTCTCCCATGTGTGTATGGTGGCCCCCCCCTGAAACTAGGCAGCCCGGCCTTCCTCGCTGGGATACGAACCTTGGGCCCGGAATCCAAAAGAACCGGTCCCTTTCTTTTCATGCTTACACGTCTTGCGTATCTCGGGACGTGCTAGACTCACATCTCTCCACACATCCAACATCGAGGGCCCTTGTTTAATCACAATCGACATGTCTCGTCTCACCTGTGATGATGGTCTCCTCGTGCGCCATCTGGAACGGGAAACGAGGGGAAGGGAAGGGAGGGGAGGGGAGGGGAGGAGAGGGGGCGCAAAGAAACGACGACGCCGAGGGTGCCGCCTCTGAGCAAAGGGGGCGGTGGCATCCGTCCCGCACCACGCTCCCGAAAGCAAAGCAATTCCGCGGTCTGGGCAGCCGTCATGGGCCTCGCCGGCCGCCGCCACCACCTCCAAATTATCATCAGCCGTGACGCAAGCCCATGCAGATGAAGAACTAGGGAAGAGTCAAACATGCCACTACGGCAAAGGCGGAAGTGCTCTCCTCCTTTACCGGCAAAGTAGTGCAGTATGCTCTGCTCTTGTGCCGGCAGTTGCCTCTTTCTTTCTAGATATCTATCCTAAATGACTGCGTGGCGTTATGCGCGGCTAGTCTAGTAGGGCCTATCGGCACCGCCACCAGTAGATTTGAATGTGCTTGTAAGAATATGCGTTGGCTGATTTACAGCCAGTCTTTGTCCTGGAAATTCAGATTTTCAAGAAATGTGCCCGACTATAGGTTGGGTTTCCGAATTATCACTTTCCTTCCAGAATAAGAGCACAGAAGCTCATTGAACTTGCTGTAAATTCCCCCGAGAACCTGCCCGAGACGTCAATGTGGTGGCGGATAAACTAGTCCTCAACCTCCGGAACCCATGCTATGGGGTTGGCGCCCATGGTTGATTGGGACATTATCTTTCCTGATAGGCTTATCCCTTTAGATACTCTCCGGGTTAGCAATGACACACGAAATCAGAAAACTCATATCAATTAACGCTGGACTATCAATTCCTTCCAGGGCTGATGTCCAGAGGGTCAGCTACGCTAACTTCATGATCAACCTGGGGCAACCGATTCGATCCACTTACTCCGTACCCTCCAACCCCTTGATTATAACGCTTATCCCCCCGGATATTGGTCCAATTCACACCCGGTGTAATAGTAAAACACGGGCCATGACAGGCTTAAACGGACGTAAACCAAGAGCACCTGGGGGCTTTTATTCCCACCACTCAGCTGGGCCACTTGCTTCCTGAATGATGAGATCGCAAAAGCCTGTGCCAAAGTACATGGCTATCCACCATGCCAAGATTGTCAGGTTCTGCCACATCCACACCTCCTATGGTTGGCTATGGATGATAACCTCCTTTCTCCAGAACCAGGTCGGTCGGGCAAGGCGGCCCAGAGTGTAAACCGCCTACTATTGTCAGCTAGTAATCTCCACATAGAAAATACTTTGTTTGGGAGCATTACCGTTTCAGCAACATCCAGGAGTGGTGAGAGAGCCCATGCATGAACAAATAGTTGTCTCAAGCTAAGATGGTTGGGGAACCAAAATGCACCCAGATCCACCTGGGTGCCAACGACGTGGTAGACGCCGAGCTGGATGAGTCCCACAATGGATGCGAATCCTAGTAGCCCCATAACCATAGATCGGATCACGCTCTGATTTCTGCCCTGTCGCAATGGATGCAACCAAATGACCCCCACACCACTGGCTTCAATGTCCCGCCTCTGAGTTGAGTTAGTAAGGTTGTGCTCCTGTCAAGCACACGTTGCAATAGAAGCATCTCACATTCTGACGCAAGGGTTCCAATGTTCCGAGTATGGTAAAGCTCGCCAGCAAATGCGCAATCAGCATTCGCAATTGGTCATTGTTCATCTCGTCAATCGAGGATGGCATTTCCCCCGCAAAGCCGATTTCCGAAAGAGTCTCGTGGGCTGCCGCACACAGCGCGCCGGTGCTGAGAAAGTAGAGCCAACTGAACCACCAAGGACGCTCCCCAGGCCACATCAAGAAGGTACCGAGGCCATAAATTATGTGTTCGAGGAGGGAGTCGGTAAATAGATGGGAGAGAAACGGTCGATAGCGCTCGCGGAGCAGGCTAGGGGGAAGCGAGAGGAGGGACAATGCCCAAAAGAAGAGGTGGTGTTTTGCAGACAGCATAGCACTGGTTTTAATCTCGGAATGACTATATGTGGTTGCCTAAGAGCATGTTTCGATAAAGTGAAGAAAAGAATGTGCTAGTGAAATACACAAGTCAGATATGTAATGAAAGTGTCAAACGAAAGGCCAACGCTATGACACAAAGTTGGTGTCAAAAGGAGCAAACTGGTTCTCACAAAACTCAATCGCTTGCGTCAGCAAGTGTTCGATAAGAGATTACATTATGGCTTGCTCTTTCCTCGTGGCCAAATTTGTTTGGCAGGTGGCAAGCAATATGCAAACACATGATTAAATGAGAGAATGGGCCAAGCAACACATTGAATATACAGAGGAGCATCTTAGTATTTGAATGGCATGATTTCACATTCTCTCTACTCGTATAATCTCAATAATACTTTCGTAATAATTACAATGAAACGCAGCTTGCTTTCTTTAATCCTATCATCACACTAACAACATGATCCTTACTCGTATTTTTCTGGTGTTCATCCTTCATCAGTGATCTTAAGTGTAGGCAATTATAGTGAACACTAGGCACAAGTAGTAGAGTAGAGGTAATCAACAATGGTATTGTGAACATGGGTTGTATTCGACCCTCTCAGACACATGACTAACTATAAACTTGCCGGAGCAACCAATATATACATCCAATCCACTCTTCGTCGCCTTGACCCAATCTATTCCAACAATTGGGTAGGCAGTACTACAAGAAAACATTATATACCAACTGTATCGCCAGATGCTGATGACCCTCGAAGTTATTTGAGGAGTCTCAAGCTGTTGGCTGTATAACAATAATAATAATAATAATAAGAAAGAAAAAAAAACTCCACCCAAAAAGCATGCGATCCCAATATTAGGGTGCATATGTGAGCGCCAGTAATCCCAATAGCGGGGTCAAACCCATTCCGCTCCAAAAATTGTGTGATAGTGTGCGTTGCAGCCAGCATTTGTTGGCTGGGTCGTCTCAAATAAGTTCAAATGAAGATAGGAAAACCCACGGTAACTCCTTTTCGCTAAATGCAGAATCCCATTCGGTTGTTCGCCGAAGTGGGACCGTCCCATTACCTCGGTGTTCCTTCTCTTTAAACAGTTGTGCTTCTTAACGTCTTGAATCGTTCCTCAAAGGATTTCACCTGCTCGGCTTCAAGGATCTTCTGCAGCCTGCGCGTCTCCCGCACAGCCGCCTCTCGCTCTTCCTGCAGATTCAACACTTCGATCTGCGCCACACTCATCTTGGACACAACTTCTTGCATCTCGGTCTCGGTATCCCCAAGAGCCTTCTCGAGCTCAGAAACGCGGTCTCGGAGAGCGCTCACCTGAGCCGCATCCTCATATGTCTTCTCCTCGAAGTTGCGGGGTGAGAGGGGGAATCGTGGGGAGAGGGGGCTCAGGAGAGAAGGTTTGCGGAGTGATTGGAAGTGAGGAGATCGCAGCCCTCCAAGTCCTGGGGAGCTATCCATACGAAGAAGCTGCTCGTTGTGCGCCTCTCGGATCGCCGAGATCTCTTCCTCATGGCGGGTAACTCGGTCCTCGGAGGCGGTCTGGGCTGCAATGAGTTTGTCCTCCATATCCTTAAGGCGAACCTGAAGGTTAGCAATACGATCCGAGTTGGTCTTGCGATCACTGTCACCTCGGGCAACCGTGGCGGCCAGACGATCCCGAAGCTCGGCATTGGTAGCCAGTTGGTGTTGAACCTGGGAAGCGAGCTCCTCAACACGGCGAGCTGATTCGACCAGCTCGTCGGCAAGAGCTCGCTCGCTCTCGAGGGCCTTGCTCTCACTGGCGCTCGCATTTTCGAATTGCGTCTTGAGAGCCTCAATCTCATGTTTAGCTGCGTCTCGCTCATCGACAGCAATAGATAGAGTACGCTCCAGGCGTTCCATCGCTAGCTGTGTTCGCTCATCAGAGCCTGTCTCTTGCTCAAGCTTCTTAATGTGCTCCAGAGACTCCATGTAGGCGGCCTGGAGGCCTTCGTATGCCTTCTGGAGAGACTCAGAGGTAACAGTGCCTCCAGCAACATCGAAGGACCCGCTTTCAGTGCTAGATCCACTGGCGCGGGCGACGGAGGGAGGAATCAAGATATCCTTTTCCTGGAGAAGGTCACGAAGGAGAGCAATCTCTTCCTCGGCTCTGTCGAGGTCCATCTTCAGACCACCCAGACCCTTCTCAACTTGCCACTTTTCCTCCAGGGCGTCCTCAGCCCTACGGCGAAGGACATTGATCTCGGTTCGCAAATTGGAAATATCTCGCTCGAATCCGCCTCGTCGAGGCGAATCTGACATCAGCCTCTCGCGCTCAGCTTGAAGAATGCGAATCTTCTTCTCATTCTCTCGGTTCTGAAGCTCCTGTCTTTCCAACAAGTTCTTCAAAGCGCCGTGAAGAGCATCTCTCTGGGCCTCGACGTCCTTAAGTCGCTCCGAAAGAGCCTCACGGGACTCACCCTGGACATTCTTGACGCTGTTGGATCGAGAAAGATGAAGAGCTGGGGGTCGCTGATGGCGGAAAGAGCCGGTGGCAACACTGTTGGATCGAGAAAGACCGCCTGACATACCACCCGACAGAGTACCGGACATTGCGCGGGACATTCGGTTCATAGGGGGTGTCGAAGTACCAGGCATCATACTAGACATGGTGGTTTGTCGCAGAGTGTCATTCTCCTTCCTGAGCAACTCAAGCTCCTGCTGCATCTTGCTAGACTCATATGTCAAGTTGGTGTACTCAGATGCCTCAGCCTCGAGGCCCTCGACACGTGCCCTGAGCTGAGGGAGAACCTCCTCTCGCAAGTTGTCTCGCTCATTGCAGGCATCCTTTAGTTCGCCCCGAAGAGCGGAGAGCAAATCTTCAAAGTTGTTCTTAACGGTGCGTTCCTCTGAGAGTCGCCTCCTAAGGTCGCCGCAGGTATTCTCAAGCTCCTTGAGTCGTCCATTGGCATCCATGTTGTTAATCTCGGCGATGTCAATGTGGGAGGCTCTCTCAGCCAGGCGCTTAATCTGGAGATCGAGCTCTTTTCGCTTAGCCCTCTCTTCCTGTAGCTTACTAGTCAGTTCCAGGCGAATTGAAGCCTTTTCCTGCTCGGATCTTCTTTGGATCTTTTGAACCTCATCGCGGCTCTGCTCGTACTCGCTCATTTTAGCAGAGCTATATCCAGAATCCGAAAAGTAGTCGCTGCTTCTCTTTCCGGGAGCTTGTGGGTTGCCAATTTGTTCCTGAAGCCGGTCGACAAGGTCCTCCAAATCCATCTCGCGACGGATGGAAGACGCCAGCTCGTGGCTGATGGCCTTCAACTCGTCCTCCATTTCTTCGAGCTGTGCGTTGGTTGGGTGTGATACAGATAAAAATGATTCGCGATAGTTGATATTCGCATGCGACTTGGAGCCTTCCGTAAAAGAATTGTTGGTGTATGGCGTATCATTGGCACCAAGTCTCATAGGAGACACAGGTGTCGATATAGAAGAAAACTCGGTGGCCGAGGGTGAGGGTGCGGGCCCATTCCAGGTGAAGAGCGAAGCAAATGGTGAGGCCGGAGCGGCACCGGCGGGAGACCTAGGCAAAGGCTTGTTGAGCTGAGGCGACGAAATTGATGGCGCTGACCTTGGCGACTGTGTTCCTGATTGCGACTCGTCCAGAGGCGGCGTTACAGATATCTTCTCAAGCTTGAGGTGGGGAGGGGCCGGCTTAGGTGCTGATAACATGGGTGCTGGGAAGTCGTTTAGATTAATATTATCGGAGTAGACAGAGTCGGCGTCGATGTCTGAGTTGGCGTCAACGGCGAGATGGTGGACCACGGGCTCTTTGCCGCCAAAGTCCGACTCGTCCTCTTCTTCGTCGCTATCCGACTGGCGGGCGTCCGCAATGGTTTCAGGCAAGGCGTGGGAAACAGAATCTGACTTGTGATCTGGAATCAGATCGTCATACCCGTCAAGCACGTCAGAGAAGTCAGACCCCGAGGGGGAGGGGCTGAGGGCCGGGGCTAGAATGTGTCGCGACTCAACAGAGTCAGCAGCGTGAGAAGCCAGAGTCGCGTTGGGGGGACTGTCAGAGAAAGATTCCAGTGAGCAGAGTGTTCCAATGAAATACGAGGTGGTGTGGAGGAGACTTACTTGCACGCCGGCGGCAACGCGCTGGCTATGCTCTGACTGGTAGAGAACTCGTAAAGAGTCGGGCTATCCACCAAACAGGACCTTGCGAACCGCTGTTCAGGCTTGGGTAGCTCAATTGGGGAAGGCAGAGGAGATCCAGAGGAAGAGTAGCGAATGGCTACAGAGGAGGCTGCCGAGGACAAGGGTTTGCGCTTGATCGGTTTGGGCACTGGGGGTTCGGCGGCAGTTGGAACGGCGGAGGTGGGAAGGCCGTCAGGCGTTTGAGGTCTCGTATGGACAACGGAGTTTCCAGGCGAGGCAGGCGCTTGCTGACGGTGGGTGTCACTCTGGCGGTGGGGTGATGATGATGTAGGTGCAGAAGTGTCGGGGCGACTACACGAAGACGAGGCAGAGCGAGCGTCAAAGGCAGTATCAGAGTATGTATCAGAATCCGATGAGGGCGGCAACGGGACCCCGGGCCCATCGGCTGCAGCCAGGGCGGGTTCCATATTTGGGGGATGGGCCACGAGAGGCTGGCTGCTATAGCTTGAGTAGTAGTCTGGTACCGAGTCGTAGGACAGGCGGCAGCGGCGTCAAGTTGTGACTTGCACAAGGGGCGATCAATGTGCGCACAGCAAGCGAAGCAAAGCAACCAACGCCGGCAATGGATAAGGAGAGGGGCGTGGGTGGTTGTGTGTGAGTGTGATGTGATGTGTATGAGAGATGTGGATGTGGCGCGGCAGCAGAAAGAGAGAGGGCGTGTAACCCTGGACCGTTAGACCCCAGCTCGCGGCCGACTAGCTTTGTGTTAAGGCCGAATCTAGCTCTTGGCTTGGCTCTGGTGCTACCTGGCCCATGTGATGTTAAAAAAGAAGCGACGCGGGAAAGGGATAGAGAAGAAGAGAAAGAGAGGGCTAAGGGTTGTCTGGCTCGACAATGATTGACGATCAGAGGGAGAGGCGAGAGGCCGGTGGCACGTATGGCCGCCGCAGACCAGGGCTCCCTGCGATTTAGCGGCTTTGGGGCGCCACGAAGGGGCCGCTGGGCGCAACCTCCAGTGGAGCGAAAGTGCGGTTCAGTGGGGATTTTCGGCGGTGGATCCGTGGCTAGCAGTGGGAATAGGGGGCCCCCAGCCAGGTTAGCGGGTCCAGCCACTTAGAGCGCGAGTGTGCCTGGCCGTGCTCAGTGAGGGGCGCCAAAAACGTGGGTGGAATAAGGGAGCTCCAACAGCTTATTTTCCGTTGGAGGGAGCAGGGGCTCTGGGGAAGGATGGGGGTTTGCAAATGAGCGAGACACAGCCAACAGGCAGCCAAGTGTCTCTATGCGAGCGCTGGACAAGACAATCCCTTGTCCCAGGGGGAAACAGGTCAGGTACAGGTAAACCGACCGAAGGTCAACAAGCCGTTTTGGGTAATTTGGGGTGCAGAGATCCCTGGCCAGGGTGGTGAGGACAGGGGCAGCTTCAATCCAGGGGGATGGGGATGGCGCCGGGCCAGGGGTTGAGAAGGGAGACGCCGCTGGAGAGGCCGGGGTGCAGCAGGGGTCACAAGCGGTGGCGGCGGCGGCGGCAGCTTGGCCCTCGATGCGATGCGGTGCGATGCGATGCGATGCGACGCAAGCTCTAGTGCAGCGCGGTGCTTTTGCGGCACGGCGTCGTTGATGATTTTATGACGGTGGGGTCGCCCGGATTCAATGAGTGAGGCACAGCGGGCACTAAAGTTGGGATGATTGAGACAGACAATGATTTGTGCAACAAATTGATTGAATGAAATGAACCCTGTGACGACCTTTGTGTTTGTTTCGTCTGGTTGGTGGGCGGTGGAACGACGGAAACACTGCTCTAAAAGTAGAGAGGGACGCGGCCAGGGAGTGGTCAGGGACCAGCTTAGGATCAAAGCTGTCTGTCTGTCTGGTGGAGGCAAGCAAGGGGGAAGCAGAGGAGGAAGAAGGGCGGGGGAGGAAAATGGCCCTCCAGCAGAGAGGATTGATTGATTTGATGACGAAACCCTGGGACGCGACAAGAAAAGGTTTCCTCGACATTCCCGTCGGCGTATTTTTTGCCTTTGTCGATTCCTCGCCAGCGACAAGAGCTTTTAAAAGCAAGTTTCACCACGCGTGCTCCCGCATCGCAGGGCCCCACGGCGGCGCCAATGGGATATTTTGCCCCGGTCCGCAGCACGTAGCCGCCCGTCGTGATGCATTCCGACCGTACATGATGCGTGTCTGACCCCGTCCGTTGCGCGCGCGAGCTGTCACTTACACCTTCTTCGCGAACAATGGAACAAAACGGTGCTCGGTGTGGAGGCTGTCGTGTGCCCGGCGTAACCGCCGCCTCATCCCGGGCTATCCTGGCCTTGTGCAAGCATAACCGCCAGCGTTAACCGTACGACCCAAATCCACCACTCAAGGCGGCTCCCCAATCTTCATGGCAAGTCTGTGCGGGGCTTCAAATTTCACGGCATAATTGCCCTGGACCAACGACGACGCGTCTACGCCGTGGCAAACGGGAATGTCTAGGTGGAGACATCCAATATGATGCTGTTTATTGCTAGAAGCCATTTTTCGCCATTTTCTAGCCTCACTGCGCTTCCCATTGGCTCGAGGCCCGCTCCCTGTCACAGCCTGCCAAGTCGACGGTTCAATATTGCATCAATAAAAAAAAAAAAAAAAGAAAGACACATGCAGCCTCACCTTCAAGGACACCGTGTACGCGGTGCAATTTCTCCACGGGGCTATCGGCTAACGGCAATGCACCCACGCCCCGGATAACTGCACACATACCTGCGGACTCTTCGGCGTGCGATTGACTACCGAGCAATTGAATTGCACTCAAACCTTGCTTAGTGCCATGATCCCAGGGCCGAACCGGTGGTCAGTCCATCTATCTTCCTGGAAATGATGATCGATCCGTATTCCTCACACCACCACCATCCATGCCTCAAATTTGACGCCATTCCTCCGTATTCACAGGACCCTGAATATTCGTACATTGCTCTGCGGCGCATCACGCAGAGTCGTATTCCCGTGAACTCTGATTTGTTTCATCACCCCTCGGGCACATTCCCCCAAGCCCCCCCATGTGTCTTGGATAACCCCCTGATTCGTCACGTCCCTCTTAATTGAGCTTCTCATTCTTCTAGTTCCCCGAGCTGCCAAGCCACTCCTCCGTAATACATGATACCTTTTCCAAACAATCCCTCCCTCCTGTTTCTTATCAGGTTCCCTTTGTTGCGGGGAATGGATGGGCCAAGTGTCCATGTACGAGGTGCCACGACAACGGGCAAACTCAATGGCCCATCAAGGAAACATGGCATCCGAGCACAAATAAGTCTCACCCCAATCTAAGCACAGCACCGAATCATTGTGGTAAACGGGCGATTGCTGGACCCACAGGCCTAAATGGGCTTTGTCACAGCCAGTTCATTCACTTGATTGGATTGACATAACCGCCCCCAACTCAGCCGCCCAGGTTGGTGCCATTTACGGCTCAAGCAGTCTACACCGAAAGGGGGCTTAATGGTTTCTGTGGCGAATGTCAGCGATGGTATCCCAGATTTTTTTCCATCAGCATGGCTTAGGTCCGCCACAGTCTTTAGGCGCCTCAACTAATCGGAATCACTCTTTAATATGGACGGGAAAGACCGGCCCGGTGCATGAGGTGTTGGGTCAGCTTAGTTTAATGGAAGCCTACAATACCCATTGGAAAATTGTGCCCCTGTGACTTCCTTGCCTTTGGCAGCATGGAACCCAACCGCCCAAAGACATCAATCTGATAGCAAAAGAAAGAAAATAAATAAATAAATAATAATAATAATAATAATAATAAGTCCTACATATAAATTATTTGTTTATTTATAATTTGGCTGAAATGTGGTGGGAAAAGGTAGACCGAGTGCAATCTTTTCGGGATTGTGCTGGACCTTCAGCTGCATTAGAGATTTGCTCTCACGTAAACGTCTAGGCAACCCACCAATGCTCACCCAATAGGAGCTAGTAACTGCATCAGGATAATTCATTCCCCAAGTCGTGGGGTGTGTTCTAGCTCAGCTGCGGTCATCACCGATGTAGTCTTCTGGATTAGTGGCGCCAATTGTGTCATCAATTCTAACTTGTCAGTCTGTCATTTGCCGCTAGCCTTAATTTTTGGTCCCGTCCAGCTGACTTGACATAATTGGTAGTGCCTGAACTATTAGAAGACCAAATTCGTACAGCAATCCCATGCTAAGACCAAAAACTCCATCTAACATAGTCACGACCCAGCTGAAGCGTAGAAACCAGTGATTTTAGTGTGTCTGCAGAGTGACGGCCATCCCGGTTGTGGAAATTCGGCGGCTATAGGGTACGCTCCATGTCAGCTCACCAGAATATCACTGGTCGGAGGTGAGATGGTGTCACTTTTTAGTGCATAATCTCAGGAACCATTTCGCCCTCGGGTTTATCACACACTCGGGGACTACCGATTAATTTTAAACCCCCGAAAACAACTACGTGGTGTCTACGTGGTGGCTGCACGCCTCCGCATGACTTGCTTTTGCCCCAGATATCGGGATATCTATGCACCCTCAATTGACGTCATGTCTCAGTCACACACCCCTTCGGGATTCGAGACCGAGACCAGTCTAGACTAATGAGAAGCTGACCTGCAGGTGGTGACGGATCAGGGAACTCGAATGGAAGCGTGTACCATCCCATGTTCTGCTACCCTGGATCGGGTTGGCCAGCCTCGTCACCCAATCTCCCTACGGACGTCACTACTCGCGCAATGGTTGCTGATGAACTAGAGAGAAAAAATCTTACCTATGTGACTATGGCAGATATCCAGATCACTATAGCGAATTTAAAAGCAAGATTTGTTTGATACACCAATATGAATCAATTTGTGTATTGGCCAGAGGAATACCTATTCCATGCTAAACCATACTTATAAAAGTTACACATATATAGAATACTACTACTGAACTCATTCAAAGCACCAATGTATCCCGACCGTGATCATCGAAACAACAGTAACGCCGCACACACTCTACACACTCATATTGTGTTTCGAGCCAAACATGAGCAGAAACACGCAGGACTAAGGGCTTCCTTTCGGCATTAAAGACCAAAGTCCGCTGCATGCACACTTCCGCTGTTGCGTCAACACAAAGGTGAAACCAGGGCGGCTTCCAAACACATCTTCCATGACTGCTGCGCATCGTGTGCACCTTCGCCATTGCTGAGAAGGCGAGGGCTTGATTTCCATCCGCTTGAATACGTCAACGTAGAACATGCCCTTGGCCTTCTTTGCTGCTAGACTGCGCTTGTCGTCCTGCACTTCAAGAAGGTCGTAATTGGAAAAGAACAGTTGTGATGGATCAGTAAGGTTTCGGAACGACTTGAGGTCCTTGTTGAAGAATTTGATCATGACCTGAAGGAATGCGGGAGGGGGGGCAGCAGAGAGAAGCAAGGCCAACTCGAACTGAATTCGAGTTGTTTTGACGGCCATGTCGATTTGCTTCCCTTGAGGGGCGTTCGGCTGCGCCTTTACAAACGCTGGCAGGTATGTCTGATATGACTGTCGAATGTCATTGCCGAGAAATGTTAACAGTTTCTCAAACTCGGCCACTTTCACAACCCCAGATGATGTGACTTGCTGCATCCTCTGATAGGCTTGTTGCAACCGAGGAGCCAGCTTACCGGCCGTCGATGGATCTGCTGATTGCCTTCGGTAAAAGTCGATGGCCCTCGTACTTAGAGCTTCCAAATGTCCAAGACGACGGCATATTGCGGAGAGGAACCCTCGACTTGAAGAACTGAGAAGGAAATGCAGAGAAATATTGTTCTTCTCGTGCAGATAAGGCGCGATTTCGCTAAACCGCTGTGGAATTAGTAGCTCCATGAATTTGTCGTCATTCATTAACTCGAAGAGACAGTCAATCAACCAAGCAAGCAGGTCGAGAGACCATTTCGCGCAGCCGGCTAGAGTTTCAACTACCTCTAAAAGACCTAGTTAGTATCGAATTTGCAAGACTTGAATTGAACACGTACCAGGCTCGTCAAGGGGGCTAAGTTTCTCCTTGATAGTCAATGGCGTGTTGCTCGCAATGGTGATGAGGACAACCACATTGCGAACGTTAAGAGAAAGCATTGAGAACTTGCCCGAAAACGACCTGGGAGTGAATTCCCCTCGGAACCCAAGAGCATTCATAATACTCAAGCATGATTGCAAGGACCCGTTTCTCACAAGAGAATCATGATGCGTGTCTTCTGAGTAGTCAACAGTGATTTTGAGAATTCGCATAAGCTCAGTGATCCAGTCTTGTGTAAACCCTGTGGCCTCCACTGTTAATATATTCCCTAGCTAGAAATAATAGGGGGATCTTACGCTTTTTGGTGATATAAGGTCGAACCATGGAAAGAATATCATCGTAGTTGTTTTGATAAACCATAGCAGGCGCTGCTGTGATTACCAACCCCGCAACGCTGGCCGCGTAGTGTGCTGGATGTGGTTAGTTATGGAACCAACATACTTAATTTCATTGCATACCATCTTGCATAGTGTTTCCAATATCGCCCATGGAATATTGTAGCCTGTTCCACTTTACCTTTCCATCATCTCCTAGCTGAACCATTGAACAGTATGTGGGGGAAAAGGCAACCTGTTGGCCTTGCATATTGTAAGCGGATATATTAGAATATGAGAATGAAGGCTTACAAGGTCCCTCATCTGTAAAGTTCCACCCGACCTGGCGAAGGTGCATTACCTTGGTCGTCTCCTCCGTAGTATACACCTCTTCAAATGTGAATCGATCCCTGTACTCGACTGACCCATCGGCGAAAGCCAACACTAACAATTTTCCAAATTGGATAGTTTGAAACCCGATAACAACCTTATTGATAACGACCGGGTCAATTTTACGGAGCTGCAGGGTACTTGGAACATCCGAAGAAAGGCTATTGCGGCGATTCCCTAGTTGCTCGAAGGCAGAATGCAAGTTTTGTCGTTGTTCTACTGCCTCCCAACGGTCGATTATGCTTTGTGCCATCTGGTAGGACCCCTCAGTTGCGGCACGAGATCTGATCACAATTATCATGGAAGGAGCAGTGCTTTTGCCCGTATTGTCTAACAAGGAGGGGAGAACTTCCAGGTGGGTGAGTTCAGACATGTACGCATCTTGACTGGCATCAATAGTCCCGCCCTGTAGCCAGTTTGTGGTTGCCAAATGCTTTTCCACAAGTGATGGGTTCAATATCCTGGCTTGCTGCGGGTTGGGTTTATCACCCTGAGCTGGCAAGCCCCAGTTGATATCGATCTTGGCAAGTCTAAGCTGTTTTGAACTAGTAGCAATAGCAAGTATCAAGTGTTCTGACAACCGTTATTAGCCCTGGGATTTGTTGCAGGGGTGAGCGGGACGTACTCTTCTCTGAGGCAAAGGATGCATGGGTGACTTGATCATCTGAAGAATTGACACTCTCGAGCTCGATTGTGGTCTCCTCCATCCGATTGTTATTTTGAGACCAAAACATTCTAAGTGTACCATTTGAAGTAACTGTAAATAGTGCACTCTTGCCTGGTGTTGGATGACTGGGTCCACCGGCATGAACGAACGAGCTTTCGTACGTGTATCCGTTGCCATGCTTGTTAGCTGGGCCGTACAAGGCGTTGTAGGGCTTTGAAGGTTAGAACATTGATAAAAAGCAGCCGGGGATCTCATATCTTACCGGTTGGTTAGACGGGGAAATGGTTAACCAGTAAGAACCCATGACAGCATGCATGTCGTCTACCGAATCGGTCTCCCATTTTCTCTGAAGATACGGATGATTTAGAGATATAGAGAAACTAATAATGGTAACACGCCCTGTTGCATCGACAACGGCCAGGTCAGGAATACTAGTCCCGGCCCATGCCAAATGGACGATGGGGATAGACGGTGAGCCTTTGACTAGCTGACAAACTGTAGGCTCACTGAGTTCCCAGGAGCCATTATCAGTATTTCTGCATAGATGACGGAGCTCGACATTCTGTCCATCTGGAGTTATGGTGGCGATGGTGCCGGTTCTTGACCAGGCTACCGCTCTGCGTTGACGTCAGCGGTGAGATGTCTATGGGGGGCTGGGGGGATTCGATCGTACTGGCAGCATCCACGGCTTCGGAGCTCCTCCATCCTTTGGTGGAGTTGTTTGCTCTGGGTCCTGACAGGAAGTGACAGGCCAACGCTGTCGCCGAATAAGTCGTCCATATCCTGGAGACCGGCCGGCATGGCATTCTCCAGCATGAGCGGCATCTTGGCGGAAGTCATGGGGACAGACAGCAAGGTGGTATCACAAAGTGTATCCAAAACATGAAAACTTAAAACAAGCACACAGAGAAAACAATGCACACTGAATCACAGACCTCTCATCATTGACCGCGCCGCTATTGTGCCTGGGTGGTGGGCCGAGCGGAGCTTCAAAGATGAGATCAGAACCTGGAAGGCTGAGGCTGAGGCTAAAGGTGTCACGGGAGCTGCGAACTGATTGGCTGGGAGCCCCTGCCAGCGGATGCGTCGCCGGCAAAACGACGGCAAATCATGAAGACCTTTGACGACGCGTTCTCTTTTACGCAGCATCGCGAGCTACTACTCCTCATTGACTTGGAATAATGTGTCCCTCCCTCTGTGGCTTACTCAATTGAACAAAGACAATACGGTGCCACCGGACCCAACCAGAGTCGCACACGAGGCCCGAGGGATCCGTATCGAATCAGTGCCTGGAGTACAACTTCCTCAACCTAGTGCTCACTGGTCGCTTCCTTTTAGGTGTTGGCTGGCCAAGAGACAAGACAAACTTTTCTCACCGCAATATTTCCACGCAGATGCTCTGGGCGTGAAAGCGCGCTCAACTTCAACGTCTCCCCCTCCTCAGTCTCACACGGAACGTTCGTTACTTTTTTGCAAGCCAGAGCATCCTTTCGGGAAAACTGTGGGTTCTGATCTCGGCAATTGAGCATCAATCTCCCATAGCTTTGAGTTCGGGTACCCTGGATAAACCTTCATTGATTCCGTAAAGCATCCAGGTCCAATACGACCCGTAAAGCTGGGTTTTCCAGCGGTGTCCCCGACGGTCAGTAATGACACCACGATGATGTGGCCGACGCAATGGGGTGACATCGGGGCGGTTCAGATGGCGAGCTCGCTGAGGGCACACCTGAATAATGCATGTGCACGTCCCTGATCATGTTCGTCCCAAGTGGCACCGCGACGCCGCACCACATTGTCCCATTGAAGCAGCGGCCTGGATTCGGGATCCACGTATTCTGAAACAGAGACCCAGCCTCGTAGGAAGGTCAATGCACTGAATCAAATATTGCGGTGTACAGCATCTCGTGATAGTCGTAATTCTCTACGAAAAAGCAATCGCCACGTAAGTCGCTGGCAATGGCCAGATGATCGCAAGCTTCGTAATGGGCGGAATTCATGAAAATGCGAGGAATGCAATACGCTCGTAATTGGAGCTTGTACACGAGGACCGAGGTCTGTGAGAAATGGTATTGAATGATTCCAGAAAAACAAAGTCCCAGACATGGTGGAGAAGCATCCTAGCGTTTGGACTGCATATTGTGCTGTCATACAATCCTGTCCGTTCATTCCTTTCCGCAAAAGCCGGCATCGTGATCCTAGAGCCACCGCGCCACCCCAGAATATGATAATCATTCGCGCTAAACGTAACCCACCTTATGTATCAGGGATGTGTGTTCCGTCTGTCGATCGTAAATGATCTGAATGAAACTTTATTCTTGCTGAGGTGATAGGTTGTGTTTCTGAGTTGTGAGAAGTCAGGATGTTTCTTATGTCGAGAGGGGCTGCTTTGGCAATACAAGACACCCCCTGAAAGATTGTACCTCAGTGTCATTTTTCAATTAAGTACTATACAACTTCATTACTTGAAGAAGAATTAATATTTAAAAATAAATATATGATATATATTTAATTATTTCTTATTTACATTTTCTTTTCTTACTGGATAGTCAAGAAATAGTAGAAAAAAGTAGAGAAGGGACAATCTTTGATGAAGGGCGGTGTTGTGCACCTCCGTGTCGCATTTGCGCACAACAAAACAATTCCTTGTTTAATCAATTCGAATTTGTCTGAGCGACTAATGAGCTCGCTTTTCGGTGTCACTTCCTGAGACAGTTGGATGTTTAAGAGTGAGTCAGCACCAGCTGCAAGGCTGGGGTGAACCTGGCAGCCACTTGGCAAAAATCCTCCAAGCTGCATACTGATGATGGCTTTTAAACGATGCTTATGCTTAATGCTATAGATGCAAGTTCATTACCTTTTTGGGGAATGACCGACCGGAGAGGCGCCCCCTTTTGTTCCTGATTCAATGGAATGCACGATGACCATCTGGGTGACCGCGCATTGCAGCGTAGGTTTGGAGGGGTCTCCTGCAAGCTCTTGAATGGGCCGGTTTGCAACCACCTAGTTGCAGGTGTAACGGGAGTGTGGTACAGATGGAGATGGGTACCGGAACTTTTTAATATTGAATTATGAATATGAGTTTAGTGCCATTCCTATTGAATGTTGAAGAAATAAGCCGGATAGTGCTAGTTCCGGAGCAAGACAATGAGTTATTCCAAAATAAGTATTCTTGCTACCTGCCTAGTTTTGTGGGTTGAGAGTTGGGTATAACGATGCTCAAGGCATGCTGCCCTTGCTGTCGGCTCCAAGTGAGTGGCATGAGGGATGGACTTTCGTCATCCGATAAATATGTACATGACAGTGCGATAAGAAGATGGAATTGCGAAAGGGTGTGAGGGGCTTGAACATGTGGACGAGATTTGATCAATAATTGTCATGGAAGCTCGGCTTTGGGACAAGTTGATATCACATAGGTGCATGATGCCTAAAACGTCGGCCAGTAGCTGTTTAGCCGTGACAGCAATCACTTGTGCTGTCGGAGGCGCCGAGAAGCGAAGTGTCAATGTCAATACGCGGAACGATTAGCGTGTCTCGGACGCTGAAGGCAATCGGGAGAGGTTCCTAAAGAGAAGCGGTTGTGATCCAGAAAAGGGTAGTTGTCCAGGGACCATGGGCGCCGCGACTGGGATGTCAAGGTTGGTTGGCGGCCGCTAGGCTGACCCATGAAAGTGCTTTTGTACCGTGTTGAGCGGCGAGACCAGGGTTTGTCGAGGACGCCCCTGATGGGAGAGTATGTTACAGTAGGAGATAATCTGGCATTCTAATGATAGGGCAAGAGAGATGACGACCAGGGATTATTCGTCTGTCGTACTCAGCTTATTACGTCGGGTAAAAGGAATGGGCTGGCAACCAGTCTCTGGTCAAGTTGCTCACAGCGGAATCTGCTTGGTGAATGTTGGTAGCACGGCTGTGCTATTGATTGGCCGATGAGTCCCAGGCCCCTGCAAGAGAAAAGGGAGACGAGAAAACATGGAGTCTGACATTTCTTACTGCATGTGAGAGCACAATTGAACCAGGAATCAATGTGGGGAGCGCTCACAGCCTCACACACATAGTCTCATGTAGTCGCACGTTCCTTGGGTGTTTGCGCCGCTAGAACAGTCAAGCCGTCAGTCGCCAGCGCCACAAACGCATACTGAGTAGAGGAAGAACTCCCGTTCTTTTTTTCAAGGCACACAGGCGAAAAGCACGGCTCATTTCGAGGCTCGAGGTTTACGGAGTACCAAGGGGCTAAATTAGCGACTCTTGGCCTGTTTGCCCTTGACCTCGGATGCCCCAGAGACAAACGCCGCACGGGGTGACCGTCGACTCGCTCCCGAGTCGGCGGTCGCTAGCAGCCGTCCACCGCTGGGCGTTGCTCGCAATCGAGGCGGCAATCATGTGCCTAGAAACCAACACTGCCAACGGCCCCCTCACGGCGCCGTAGGGGCAGCTCGAAGCCCCGAGAACCCCTCCCAAACTGGACATTGGTTGCCCAAGCACAGCTCCGGGAACCAGGGCTACAACATGTCAAGGACTAGGGTTCGAAGCAAGTGGGGATGAGCACCGACGTGACTCTAGGGAACGTGCCTTTGAAGCGAAGGCACGCTTCTAGACAGCCTAGCTGGTCGAATTGAGCAAGACTCCGTCCAGTAGCACACGACGGAGAGGTACAGTCCCCTCCTCACCTGCAGAGTGAGGTGGCCCTGTCCATGGTCCATGCAGACTCCATGCCTCATGTCGTTCGTTCGCTCAATCACTTAGGGAGGCGCAAGGTCGAACCGTTGCCGTATCAGAGGATGCAGTGTGCTTTCCGAATGCAAGGCGGGACGCACGAACCAGCCGAGTGTTTTTTTTGAGGGGGTTGAAGTGGAATAATATGTAGTTGGAATGCATCTCGATCTGATTTCCATTGTTGCTAGCTCAAGTTCTCTTCACCCATTTCTGGCTCTGACGGACGAGAGAGAGGCCTGGTAGGCGCAGTCAGCTGTTAGCCCGCTAGCTGCCACCTACGTACCTACCTGTACCAATATATTGGTACTGGCCTCTTTCTTTAGAAGGCACGTTTGGTGGTGTCTCGCTTCCCCTCTTCTTGCTCGGATTCATCCTCCCAAGTCAGGCCATCTGTCAGAATTTCGTCTCCAGTCCAGGCTCAACGTTTTCTTTCTTTCAGCGCCGTGCCCCTCATGCACAGCTTTTGTGCCTGTCGAATCATTCATCACACTCTCACTTGTCATTTTGACCACTAATGTCTAGCATCCTCGTCACCTACCTTCGACCCGCAAAGCTGCAACCCTGAGCTTGGCCCGGAGCTTGACCCCAGAACGACAGCAAGCGACGCGACACTCAATCAGGGGACCTCACGTCGCTGTTCATTTCCATAATCCTCTCATGACCAGCGCTTATTGCTCAATCTCATCCCCATTCCCTGTCGAATTATTCTGGAAACCCTGCCGCCCTAACACCCACCACCAACCCCAGTCGTCCGTCTATTGGGCGTCGCCATGGGTCAGGGTGATGTTGAGGTAGCGACGCCGCTCTCTTATCCTGGGTGGACTAGAGAGGGAGGGCCGGGGCAAGGCCTGGCATCGGATTCTGGAGAGGATGGCTACGGCAACGGTAGTAGCGACGGCGAGGAAAACGAGGACCGCTCTGACTTTAATAACAAATCGTTCCTCGAAGATGCGACCTCAAGCTCGTACTCTGGAACCCTTCCACCACATTTCCACCAGCACCAGCACCGCCGCCATCAATACTTCCACCATCGTCAATACTCCGAGACTGACATTGGCAATCACACACGTGTTCTTCAAGTCTATGCGTATGCGACCGCGAACATGCTAGCACAATCGTGTGCACAACAGCTGCCTCGGCGCCCCTCAACGGCCTTTGCCAGCAGTACGGGGGAACCTAAAAACCATTTGGTCGATGACAGTATTCTCTCACGCCAAACGAGTACCGCGACCAGGACAACGTCTTCTGATGGCGGCGCCGCTGCTGCAACTAGCACCGCCCACCCGCTGCCGCTGCTAAGCTTTCAAAATCCCTGGTGCCAGGAACCAAAGGTTGATTTCCGCCTCCCGCCAAATCCAGAACAGAATACGGATCGCCACCAAGGTTTATTCGATGCAGTCAATCATGATCACCTACGCCTCGATAGACGTCCTTCATCATCACGAAGCCATGTGATGCACTGGCAACGCAGCAGGAACACAGGCTCCGATGATTGGCGAGCCTCGATGGGCTGCTCTGCTCAGTTGTCACCACTGGATGTTGACCGGCCATCCATGATGATAACAAAGGAAGAGTATGATGCTCTGCCACCAACAATCCAGCGAAAAGTAAGTCCGATTAGTTTGTTTTTCTTTTTTTTTTTTTGCACTCGATCAAGTGTCTCCGCGCTTAGGCGATTTTCAGCCTGGAGGTGGGCACATGAGACAAAAAACCAACAATTCAGCAATTAGCCCGGACACGCCCAACCCCATTTCCCGCCCCCTGGTTCACACATCCCTTTTTTCCTTTTTGTTTGTTTGTTCATGACAAGGTCTGTCTTTGAAGCCAGTCAGTGTCTCGTCGGAGGGTCTTGCCTTGTGCGTTGATGGATTGGGTTGTCAAGCGGCTCCAGCCTCAATGTTATTGGCATACGCTCCATGTATTACTACGTCGACTGCATCCTTAGCTTCTCTGGGATGAACTGTCTGGCATGACTCTGCATGATTGGGCCAGCGATTGTAGCGCCAGCCGTCATGATTCGGCGAGCCATACTTTTTTAACGCTGCAGCTGCCGGGGCTAGTTGCCGCCAGAACGACGGTAAGCACCCATTATCAGGGCGCTCCACTGGGCCAGCGCCCATCTTGCCCATGCCCTGTTTAGTCTGGCTCGCCACGACCTTGGACCGGGCGGCTGGTTATTGGCTGGACACGCCCCCTTTCTTCTAAACTCTCCTCTCGCCCCGTACACCCTGACCCTGGGTCGATGTGACAGCGTCCGGATCCATGCCACTGGAGCTGCGTAGTGCTTCGGCACCACCAGAAAGCCGGGCCTCAGTCCGCACCAGGGACCAAGACACTCACGGGCCCGCTATGAAAAACCCACTCATTCACTTCCCCTCCCACAGAGTCTCGTTCCTGCATTGAGACATGCCCATTCCCCTTTATGGTCTTGCCCCTCTCCCGTGCCTTAAGATCCAAGGATCCCCCCTCAAGGCCGTCTGGCTGTTTCACTCCTCGCCCCTTGTTTTGTATGCAGTGGTTCATCAATTGCCGGGTCAAGTGATACCGATACTCTCATTGCTTGTGGTGTCGCGTGCCGGTCAGCTATCCACATACTAAAACCATCTTTGCTGCTCTTTAGTACTTTTCCACCATTGAGCGGTCTCTTCTCGCACACCAAGATTTGGACGACCAAATTCGACTCGGGAGTGCTGGTCACGACGAACCATATATGCAGGAACTTTCTCCCGACAAACCTGCCAAGAACCGACGACAACACAAGAATAAGACAACCCCGGAACCTCTTGAAACAACGCGACGACTACGCATCAACTCTGCAGAACAGCGTTTCTTCGAAAGCCTGCCAGAGAAGATCAAACGCCAACACCTGACAGAAGAAGAACAAATTGCGGCCCGCTATCGCAGGCAAACACTTCTTCATATACCTCCCAAGGAGCAATTTCTCACTGTAACTAAACGACAACAGAGAGACTTGAATATGCAGTCTCCTCTTGGTAGCCCGGCTCTGTCGGACGGCCACTCCTCTCTATCAAGCATGCCTCATCCACACGAGGATCATCTTGCGCACGAGTCTGACAAGAAGGGAGCGGATTCCTTTTACGATAGCTTTAGGTGGCTTGAGGAAGAAGAAAACCTCGACTTGCGCCTATACTTGGACGACTACCACATTAACCTTCGCGAAGAAATTCCAGTGCCAAAGACCCGACGACCCTCGTTTCGCCGTCATCTCTCCATCAACAAACTTCCTTTTGGACGCGGCTCTATTTCCTATATTCGGCCACCTGTGAAGGAGACTCCAAGATCTCCCTCAGTGGCGTCATCTTACAAGAGTCACGCTGCGGGCTCTGAGGCTCGACCTCGGCGACGATCGCGGGCTTTGTCCCTCATGTCGCCCACTTTGCCACCGGCGAATTCTCCAGCACCAATGTTCGACCCTGAGGCATCTCATTACCAGGATCCCGAAGCTCGGATGAAGGTTCGAGCGTTCCTGGCCTCGCCCCAAAAGTTTGATGAGGCTCTCCAGTTCGGGTTCCCATCTTTGGATGGTCGCAACCCCAATGAAACCAGACCTGTCCAGGGGAGAGTCGAAATGGGATCATCCAACAAGTTTCGAAGCTTCCTGGAAGACGACCAATCCTCAACCTCGAGCGAAGAGGCATCAATCGCAGACCCTGAAACGCCCAAAACGCCCCAGTTATTTGCCGCCCCAGAGCGCCCGGTCGCCAAGCCAGTTGTGGAACGACCGCATAATATTGGTATTGGGTCCAGTCGAAACCCACTGGCAAGCAGGGAGATGACGTTGCGGATGACACTGACCAGACCGGATCTTCGGGCAAACGAGGAGCAAATGTACGGTTGGAAACGAGCTAGCAAGCAACAGGAAGAAACAACAGCCAGCCCAGTCATCTACGCCCGTGGAGAAAACCGAAAGGAGAGCATCGAGCGGCAGCTTGCGGCCTTTGACGAGTGGAATGACGAAGCTGGCGTGGAGAACGGAGTGGTTAAACGAATCTGGAATCGCGTGCGGCGGTCTTAGACAAACTTGCATTGTGGTGGCAGTGGAAATGCGACCCCTTCTGGATGAAGCGGATGCCATGCAGCCGAGCAGCCACAAGCACGCACTTGACTCAAAGGGAGCAATGGAAACCAGCCGGCTCCCCCTCGCCCTGGGCCACTGGGCGGCCTTGATCTCCAGAACGAGGAAACGATTATCTGGGCTTTCTTCTTATTCTTGTTCATTCCTCCCATTAACGAATACCCTCCAACAAGCCTGCATTTTTATTTTCTTTTAATCTGCTATAGAGTTGTCGCTCCTCTTGGACACGCTGGATTTATGGAGCGCCGATGTTTTACGTTTCAATGCAATCACCCATTGGGAGGCGTTTTTTTGGAGTTTGTCTTACATTATGTGTCATATTGGGGACTCACGGCACAGGCTTGGCGCCGGGCCAAGTGAGACGGGAGGTTGACTGTTTCTAGATTTCAAAAGCGTACTAGGGAGTTTGGGACTTAATCATGGAAGGCGTGATTACGAAGTGGTTCAGTTCTCAACCAGCCAGCCGTTGTGTTTTAGGTTAGGAGAGTGAGAAGCGAAGTAAATGAAAAATAAAAACACACAGAGCCAGCCAAGATTTGGCGACTGGCAAATTGTCAAATGATGATGCTCTCATGAATTGTTCCGTCGAGTGAAACTATCTGATTTGTGCTTAGTCTACGGGAGTGGTTTTGGAGTTTGATTAGCGCAGGCTCGCCAAGAGAGCGGACGACAAAGCAAAACCGGAAGGAATTCGGATGCAACTAACAGATGACCAGGTCAGATGCTTGTGATATATTACATGTTGTACAGGATGCATGATGTGCTTGGGGGGGCACGTACATGTCAATTCGGTGTCATTTTACCACGGTCAATGCATACGCATACAATCCTATCCATCATCGTCTGCGCGTGGTTCAGGCCGCAACGGCCACACGCCCAGACGGGGGCACGTTCCACTGGACGAGCCGGCTATGGCTCTGCCCGAAGCTAGAGGGACGCGCGTGTGTGATGGTGTGTGTGACGATGCAGGCGATTGAAACGCTGGCTCTGGTGCCGCCGTAATGCGGCGCGCAGGAAGCCCTTGTATGGATGGAGAGGAGGAGATAGGGAGCTGGGGAGTGGGAGGGGGAGAGGGGAGGGGACAGGATGAAGGGTGTCAGGGTGGTGTCGTAGTGGTAGCAGTCCTGTAGTGGTGGTGCTGGGTGTGGGCGGCTATGCACGACGGGCCCTTGAGCCAACCTTGGGCAGAAAAAAGTCACGTCTTGACTATTTGGCGAGGGAAAGGATCGTCTCTGTGCAGATACTGAATGGGATGAGATAACCGGAGCTATCGAGCGCGCGCACGGCACGCACATACGCACACACACATCACATCACGCACGCACGCACATAACACCGCCGGCGGTTCGGAGGACCCTCTATTTCTGGTTGGTCCTTTTTCCTTTTATTTGCTTTTTTTTAATATATAGAATATATCCCGCAGAGACAAAAAAGAGAGCGAGAGCGAGAGAGAGATGCACGCTCGACCGTTCTGCTTTTGGTATACCGACAATGGACAAACAACTACTACGACTACGGGAGGCCGGTCGTCGGGTGGGTGCCTCGTCGTTTGTGCGGTGGAACGGTGGTGGGTTTGCAACTGCCGGCGGCGGCGTTGTCGGAGGGCGTGCGCCGAAGGAGACAGGACAGACAGACAGACAGAAAGAGGGGAGAAGAAGGGGGGGCTAACTACTGCATGTTACTGAAGGCTGGCTCTGTCCGAAAACCCGTGGCGTGTTGTCTTTCCATGTGGCTTGCTATTCAGGGCGAGACGCTAAAAGGGAAGAACAAAAATAGTTTCCACACACCCTCCTCTCTCTCCCTCTCTCGCTCCCTTCGCTCCCCTCCTCCTCATGGCGAAGAGACAGGTGCGGCGGCGGCGGCGGCGGCGACGGTGGTGGTGGCGGGGGGAGGGAAATCCAGTGTGTGGTTTGAGGCGCAGTTGGGGCCCTTCTCAGTTGAGGATCCTCAGTTGAGGGTTTGCCAGACAACGAATGGGGTTGGTGTTGGCGTGTGTCTCTTTTTTCTCTCTCTTAGTCTAATCCAGCGGAAACAGCGGGTTACAGAAAAAAAAAATAACACTCCAAAAAATAGACCGGATGCAACTCACTCCTTCGCGTGCCGCCTCAATTTTTTTTTACCTTTCTGTTTTTCGGTCTTGGTCACTTTTCACTAATTCTCTGCTCTTCTGGGGTTTAGCGGAGGCTCATGACCTACATTCAGTAGTGCACAACCCCCCCCGTCTAGTCCCATGAGGGGTTGAGCACATAAGAGGAGGAAGAAAAAAAAAAACAAGGGCCCCCCCCCCTCCCAGTTGCTGTTCTGGGGAGAATCATGGCTCAAAACGTAATGGCCGATATGCACGAACAACTTGAGGCGCAAAAGAGAGTCAACCAAGAGGAAGCCCTCGGCTGGCCTTCCGGGTGGGTATGTTGCCTATTTGGCTCGGGAGAGCAAAACCAAGAAGAGAGACATGGAGGGAGTATGCATGCATGTGTGTGCGTGGCGTCGTATCGTTCCCTCCAGCCCCGGCGGTGAGGAGGGAACAATAAATCGGCAATGGACCTTTTCTCGATATCAGACAACAGGGGTTTTTTTTTTTTTGGCAAGCAACACGCCCCCCTCCTCAGGGTTGGCCTAATCGAGCCCTGAGGCCAGACACAATGTCTGTCAGTGATGCTGTAAACTCATCATCCTCGGTCTGTCTTATTTGTTTACGTCTATTTTTCGTAAATAAACCTTGTCAAGTGCAGCCTCCGTCCTTGGTACGACGGTGAGCCTTCACTGCTACGCTCCCTTCCCCTCTTCCCGGCCTCCTAGTTTTTGGCTTTGGCGTTGTGGCCAACATCTCGGAACCAAACTTTGTCCATGTCTCTGGGGGGTTGGGTGGGTAACTCGAGATGCGAGACACGAGACACGGAGGCTCGGCGTTGTCATCACACACGCAAATACACACGCGTCCACATCCGTCTTCGGTGACCGCCCCAAATTTACCAACCGCTCGCTCGACCGATCCTTCCATTCGATTGCGACATTCATACGTGGCTGTTGTGCCAGCTCTGCTAGTTATAGTCGAAAAAAAAAAAGAAACTTCAATTGATGTGTCCAACATTCCATGGCATTACCTACGCCAATGCCCTTCTATGCCACTACCCAATTTTGATAGTACTTGAGACCATCTTTGTGAACAAATACACTGGTTTCTCTGCTTCACAAGCAAAAAAAGCCCCTAACAAATCAAATATTGGCATCCGTAGATCCATTTGCCATCTATACCAATCATCAAACCTCCTCATCACTATCATCTCCCAGGAGCTCTCCCTCGTCATCATCAACCATGGAATAGTCGCCACGACCACGGGCAAAGCTGTCTCGGGTAGTAAACCGTCTCGTGCTGTTTCCCGGTAGCCACCCACCACTGCGCTCTCCACGCACTCGCTCGTACGCTCCGAAGCCAGCTCGCCACAGGCTCGAGGCCACTAGGGGCAGAGCCGCCACCACCGCTGCCACCGCCGAGATGGCGATGACGGGATACTTGATCCATGGCTGATCGCTGTCGAATGTCGACGAGCTTTCTCCAAGCCGAATTTGTCCGAACTTGCCGCTCCAATTGCGCCATACGTACCAACCGATGGCGCCGGCGGCACCAATGGGGATGACAATAGCAAAGAAGATGGCCCAACCTGAGGTTTGACGCTTCTTCTCAAACTCGTCCTCGTGCCCTTCGCATGCGTGCTCTGTCGATGTCTTGTCCCACTCTTTGCCTCCCTTGCACGTTGTCAACGGAAGTCGACGGTAACCCGTAGGCTCAAAGTACGACGTCTCGTTGGGGTGCTGCTTGCACCAATCCGAGCCAGAGAGAGGTTGATATCCGGGCACCAGCCCGCACTGTCCATGGTTGTCAAGTTCAAAGTTGAAGGCACTAAAACAAAGTTAGCATTCCATCTTGTCTTTAGCACGGGGGTGGGCATTGCAAACTTACCATTCGTAGTCTCGGCGAGTACATTCGCAGTTTTGGTACTTGTGTAATCGCAGGAGATTCTCCTCATTATAACAGGCACGGTCCGTCTTCTTTCGCAAGTATGTAGCGACATGTCCGAAGAGGCAATCGTTCTCCTGGTTGGGATGCTTGGGGGACCAGAGAGTATAGTCGGAATCACCATTCTCGCTAAACTTGCATGCCTTGTCCGTCAGACCCGTGAAATCAAGGTTGACTGAAAATGGCTTGCCCTTTTCCGGCGAGCACCAGAGTAGAAAGTTCCGTGACGTGCCCGACTGCACCGTTGTCAGATCCAAGACTGTCACCTCCTCGTCTGAGAACTGGTAGTTTTCCCACGTCTTGCCTTCGTCGGTAGAGTACGAAATAGTCTTGGTTTTAGCATTGTTTCCATGGGTGGCCCGTTGAACAAGAACAATGATTGATCCTTGGTCTCCGTATTGCCAAGTCCAGTGCCCCTTTTTGACACTCTCCCAGTTGATGCCACCATCAATCGACATGAAAGTATCTGCATCCTTGATATCCTCCAGCTTGGAACCGACGTTGCCAACGCCAAAGAGCAGTCCGACTGCCGTGCTAGCCGCAAAAGTTCTCGACTTGTCATCTCGCTCGGTGTAATGGTGCAAGTGCAGTGCGCACTTCGCATCACCAGAAGAACTGCATTTATACGACTTGCCATCTGCATCCTTTCGAGGTGGTGCCAGGAAGTCCCACTCAGAGCCGTCGTTGTGCGAGATCTTGGTGTGAAGCACTTTCTTATCCTTCTTCTTGTCTGGGTTGGCTACGACGTTGATGAGGACAAGACCCTCTACTCCCTGAACTTTTTCGAAATCCACGTAGCCATTGTCGTTGCTGTTCACATGGGAGGCGCTGAGAACGTACGTGGTGCCGTTAGAGTTACTCTTAATGATTGAGCCGGATTTATGTCCCTCAGCTTCCTGTGTGCCAACGAATAGATTGATGGCGTGGGAGGAACTGTCCAGGACCGTGTAGGAGCTCTGGTGTGTCTCGTGAAAGTTATGGGGGAAGCGTGCCGCCTCGAAGTGCTTGCCATTGATACTAGCAAGAGCATCCAGACCGCCTGCTTCTTTATCCTCACTCGAGATGAGAATGAATTCACTCATGGTTGCCATATTCTCGACTGTTCCATCGTAGAAGGCCTTGTCCTCGCGGAAAAAGTCGTTGCTAGTTGCAATGGTCTTGTCGCCAGTGTTCTTCTCATCCTTGTGAGCGAGACAAACAACCTGTTTGATAGAACGATCTGTAAACTTGTAGGCTGTGTTTCCGGTAAACTCGCACTTGGATACAGAGCGCAGCATTGTGGTCCAGTTGTCTCCACGGTCTGTAGAGATCGACGCTTCGCGAATACAATCTTTGCTTCCTGAAACCTCACCGCACTTTTCACCAATCCAGATCAGCCAATCCTTCTTATCTGGATGGAAGCTAATGGAGTTGACCCCTGACACTGGCTTGGATGGAGCCTCGAAGCTGTGGAAACTCTCACCCCGATCAATCGTGTAAATAACCTTTTCCGACACTGTGGTGAAAAAGATTACCTCCTTGAAGACGTCGTGCTGGTGGATGTTTCGAATGTCCTCCTTTTCTAGGATGCGTTTCCATGTTTTACCCTGATCGGTAGTCCTCCACAAAAGGTTGTCTACCTCCTTCCCGTCAATGCTCAGCTTAAAGGGTCGGACGATCACAGTCTCCGTCTTCCCTGACTTAGCATCGCCGTTATCAAGGTAGTACTTGTCAAAGTCACTGAACTTTGTATCAAATTCAACTTTCTTATGTGTAATTTTTCCGCTCGCAGGGGCGCTGGGCGGCTTGCTACCCCCATCTGAGCTGCCCCCTTCGGAGCACTTGCGCTCTGTCGTATCATCCTTCTGTGATCCGCTCTTTCGCTTGCAAGTGTCTCCTGGAATCAGTCTCCAGCCAGATGAACCCATGAATTTGTCGTCACCCTTTGAGCAGGAACCATCTGGGATAGGAATAGCGCCCGCTTGCTTACAAACGCTTCGGTCTTCCGAGTCTCTCTGAAAGTTGTAGTCGCATTCAAAGTCCGCATCAGTACACTCGCAATCCTCCGTCTTGGCAACAGGGTCTTCCCAATTGCTGAGCACGAAGCAATCCGCATCCTTCTTGCGGCGACGATAGGTTTGCTTGTGACCCATGATGCAGGTCGGCTTGCCATCTTTGTCGACTCGAGCATACCAATCTTCCATATCCTTGTCCTTGTCGCACTTTCGCTTATTGAGAGCGGTGAAATCGATATTGAACATGTAATATGACCCCTCATTCTCGCCCAATAGGATAAACTTGGGGCTAGTTGAATCAGTTGCCGTGGTCAAAATATCCGGCTTGATGGCGAGTTTGCCTGGAAGAGTGACGGATTCCCAGTTATCACCGTGGTCAAGGGAGTACGAGAATTCAGTGACATCCTTTTTGGTGGTATCTTTAACCGCGACAAGGATTGAGCCGGAATCACCAAACTCATACTTATGGGGACCATCCAACGCCTTCTTCCACGTCATTCCAGCATTATCCGAAACGAACAAATTGGACTCAGAAAATTTGGACAGAGATTTCCCTGTATTTCCGTTACCCATGACCAAACCTGGGGCTGGGCTTGAGAACACTCTGCCGGTATTATCAAGCTGAGTCACAGAGTGCAAATGAACCCTCTCTTTGTCAGCTGTGATCTCCTGGAATGTCCTACCATCATCAAAGGTAATCTCAGTGACAACGACTTTGTCAGCGCCCTTCTCATCCACCTCCTTTCCATTGTCAACCTTGTTGACTAAGAAAACGCCTTGAATACCACTAATCTTCTCAAAGTCTACATGACCTTTCGAATTGCGATTGGTGTAAGGTAGGTTTTCAGTGAAGAAAGTACCGTTGGAATTGCTAGTAAACAGGACGCCCATAGGTCTAGAAGGATGAGAAGTCATGACATCGACTTGAATGCTGTAGTTTGTACTCTCCAGCACCGTGTATGACTCTTGATTGATCTGATGGGAATGGTCGTGGTTGTCGGCGGATGGGAATACAGCTCGGTGCCACTTCAAAGTGTCATCGGTGACGTAAAGGGCCATTTCATCACTGTTTGGGGAAGTAGCAGCGACCAAGATGAACTTCTTGACAGTTGCGAGGTTTACGATGCCAGAAACGCCCTTGTTGGTGTCGAGATTGGGCTCGAATTCTTGCTGCGCGCCTGAAACCGTCACAAAGAAGTCGTCGGAAATGGATAGCCGCTGGTCATCTTTGAAGAGCGACATTGGACTAGATGTAATACATAAAGTCCTGTCCTTATCCGTGGTTTCCTGACCAGTGGTGAATTCCTTGGTCGACTTGGCCCACCAACACCCCGCGGTCGAGGAGCGGAGTGTCTTGACAGACTTGAAACCGTCGGTAGTATATGTCGCCTCTTCAGCATCGCACCAAAGGCCTTCACACCTGATACCATTGAAGATAATGCGATCTGTGTCGTCGGCGTGGAAAACCATGACATGGGGTTGATACGGACTGGGATAGGTCCCGCTACTGAACTCGGACCATGTCTCGCCGCGATCCGTTGTCTTGTAGTGCTTGGTCTCTTGTGTGAGAACGAAGGCAGTCTTGGGCTCGTAAGGGTGCATGACCAGCATTGAGGCGTAGCCCTCAGGAATCCCCTTTACAACGCTCCATTTGGCATCTTTTTTAGAGTCGTCGATTCGGTAGATGTTTCGTTCTTCGACGTCGTGAAAAACCGTCACATCACTATCTTCAAAATAGTTGATGTTGAGCGGTGGGTGTTTAAATTCTTGGTACTTGACGCTTGGTTGTTCTCCCTTTGCGATGACGGCGACCCAGAAGAGGGACAGCAAGAGGATGCGCCATGAGGCTGCAGCCCTGCCTGCGGCCCTCATTGTTGCAGCGAAGCGAGAGCTATCAGAATCATGAAGGAGATGGTAGAGGAGGAGCGTAAAGCTATAGGCCGGATGGACCGAGAGGTTCGGGGGTTCGGGGAGGCTGCAATGAGGCGCGCGATGGTATCTGCATTCGTTGATGGAAATGGTGATGAATCTTGGGACACGACACTCGCATCCACGCGTAGTGTAGGCAGCTGGAACCTAGTGTGGCGCAGAGCTCCCCGCCACAGCCACGTCATTCTGAGCATCCGTGTGGCTTCCAAACACGAGTTTCAGGACGGCCCATTCTCCGCCACTAACAGCATTGCGATTGAAGCTGGAGGGAACTGGACGTGATTTGGATGATTCGTACGAAAAGAGCAATTGGTTCTCAAACAGGCACATGGCGATGTTGAAAAGATGGATCCATGACACATGCTCGGGTTGAGGTCGATCTTATGAGGTAAGTGGGTAGGAGAAAACGTCCACTACTGACAGCAAACATGCAGCAAACACACAGGTAGACAATAATGCCAAATAGGGAGAACGAGCGCATTTTCTATTAAACACAAGCATTTCATCATGGAAACTCTACTTCAGGCTTATCTCCGTATACAAGATTTCTCCGTTCATTCTTTGCCTCTTTACATATCTGTCGTTTCTGTCCTAGTGCCTTATGTCTGTCCTCCACTCCAAGCTCCAGAAAACATCTGTGCACCGTCCAGGTTCCGAGTGCCAGGAGCGGGTATGCAGGTACTGTATGTGCATCGCATCGCATCGGTCGAATTTGACAAATTACCAACCCTTGGAGCTAATACCCGTCCCCATGTTCCCCTAGGGCTCCATAACAGTGGTACATATACTCTGTAGACACTCTTGGCTCAAGCATTTGGGCAAACAAGGATTCCGTAGAGCACGCGGCCAAATTTACACCAATATCGATGGGTGGGGAAGCGCATTATCCTTGACAACGGAAGCTCCCTGTCATGGTGATTGAGGTACATTGCATTCTCGATCCACGACAGCGATGTCAGGTGGCTTGTGCTTGATTTATTCATGTGTGTAAATAGAACACGAGAGGGTGCTAGCCCTTTAGAGTGCTTGCTTGTTGAAAAGCTGCCCGGAGTGCAATGCACCCCTTGAAAGATTGTGCCCTGCTGCTTTTTCATCTTCAGCACAACAAAACTCAACTGCTCCAAAACATCAAATTAGGAGCCAGAAAAAGAAAAGAAACGTGGTGCATCTAATTTCTTTATTTTCATTTGTATATTATCTACCTATGAATTCATAAACTAGATGAGGGATGCTGGAAATAGGTAGATGTGTATAAGTAAATTCAAGGATTGTTTGGGCTGGACTAGGTGAGCCATCAATCCTCGTCTGAAGGCTGAAGGGTAGCAGACTAGCAGCCTAGCAGGGAAAAAAGCTGTGGAGGTGGGCGAGAGCGTTGTTAGTGTCTAATGGCGCCAGGTATGAAACACAGTGGGTCTTTCATCCTGAAGGTACTGGGCTGTGAGAGAGTGAGACCACCTTGCCTCTTTCGGACGTAGGCAAGTGGCATGCCAAGCCTTCGGGAAGTCGATACCTAAATGGAACATGTTAGCATTAAATGGCACTAATTATGCCTGATTGATGATGTTTTTGGAAACCCGAAAAGTCAATCAGAAGCAGTGAAAAGTAAATTAATGGTCATGCATTCGCGGAGGTCCCCAGAAATTACCGAAAAGAAAGACAGAAAAGGAAAAATAAAATCTTGTTTACTTTGAGCGGGCGCGCTAGTCTCAAGTCTGATAGCCCGCTCCTTTGACGTGCATCGAGCCCCATCTCCAAAGGCTATCCATATCCGGTACTTAATGTCACTTGGCCTCAATGGCTCGGCTAACCATGACGAGGAGGATGAGCAACGGCGTAGGCAGAGGCGGCACAGGACGGCAAAAGGGCAAAGAAATCAGGTTTGATTGATGCTGTGCCGATGCGTCATCACACCCTGCAAACCCTAGCAGCTGGGGCTGGAGGGGATGGACTTGATTGCCAAATTTGTCACTTGGTACTGACGTCCGGGGTTGGATCATCAAACGACGGCCGGTACCTGCATGGCATGTACCTCTCGTCCCCTCCCCGAGAGGAGCCAGGGGAGATTGCTAGCTTCATGCGCGCCCCGGCTATGATATGCGCCTGGCCTGCATCCAGCGCACGCTCAGCCTGGATGTGATTGCATTTGGATGGAAAATGCTTCTGAGGGCATTGCGCACCCGGCGCGCATAATGCGCTAGGGGCTGACTCTTGCATGCGAGTGTGTTGGTGGTTGTTGTTGTTGTCGCGAAAGCGCCGGAGGAGGGGCTCCGGATCGGGCAACTGGAGAGAAGGTTCTCTCCCATGGAAACTTGCGCCGAGCAGTACGGAACATGGCAAGGAAAAGAGGACGAATCCTCTCAACAAGGGAAGCCAGTCCTTTCATTTACATCCCGACCTCACTCTTGGTTCCTAAAGCCGAACTACCCCGAAGCACAGACGTCAGGCCCCCCCCCTTATTATTTTTACCTATGCGCCTTACAGACGTGCACCTTGCAGCAGCTCCAAACACAGTTTAGACAGCGGGAGCTTTGATCGACCCAAGCTCGGAGAGTACAGGGGCTGGTACCAACAGGAAGGTACTTGTCGTGGAGGTTTCGCAGACCCTGGCACAGCCGTTACCAGACCCTCCACCCTCACCCTCTCGCTGCCCTCACGGTCCCCAAAGACCCGACGACCCCAGAGCCCCAAGACCCAAAAGAGTCGAGTGATCCCACCCTCACTACTCCACGTGCTTGTTGTTTTCTTTTCTTTCCTTTACCTTTCTCCCCCCGTCTCCATCCCCGTCCTCATCCTCGTCTGTTTTGTCGCTCCCTTTTACTATACAACCTCCAGCTTTCGCTGTACCCCTCGCTTCCCCGTCGTCGCTTTGCGCCGCGGCTTTATCCCCCCCTCCTCTACATTGTAGACGACACTCCTCCACGCTCCTTCAACAGTCGCGCAAGCATCGCCCTCTTTCGCCATGGCGGCCACTTACAAGCAGTTCCTGGCTGGACCAACCTCGTCGCTCCTGGCTGACAATGCGTCGCTGCACTATATCACCACCACCACGTCCGTCGTCGGCGCAACCGAGATAATCAAGCACTTCAACATCCTGCAGAAGCAGGTGACCAAGGAGAAGGAGGAGATCTTCAACATTGTTGATGGCGGAAACGCTATCGTGCTTGAAGTCGATACTGGCCTTGCTTTTGAAACCAGCGGCGGCCCTTATCTCCCCGGCCTCGATGACAACTTCTTGTCCTCGCGCCTTGTCTACCTTCCAATTGTTCGTGACCGATTTCAATGTGACTACGGCTCCTTCGGCCCCATGCTAACTTACTTGCCTTGTTCTAGACTCACTTTGTGTCTTTCGATGGAGATGGCAAGATTCTTCAGATCCGCCTCCAATGGGATCAGGGTTCTCTGCTGAAGCAAATAGAGATCATCGGAAAGACCGGTCGCAACTGGCCCATCGTCGATAGCAGAGAGCAAATCTCTTTTATCCAGGCCTGTCTTAAGACCTCGGGCACTATGGATGCCCCCCCTCCCTCCCATAACGAGAATCTCGCAAGGGCTCGAGGTAACACGGCCAATGCCTTCCGCGATCCCCACGCATCCCTAAAGCTCTTTGGCCCCCGCGAAGAGATCGAAGCTGAGCTGCCCGCCGCCGTCGTGTCGCCGTATGCCGGTAGCCGACCTCAACAGCGTTCCTTCACTGAGATCCTAGGTGACGAGCCCGTTGACGACGGCTCACCAAGTGCGAACCGTCACCGATCCATGTCGCCCAGCAAGGGTGGCCAGGGTAAGAACTTCCAACCTTCACGTATCTTTGATGGCCAGCAGCACCACGAAGACGATGAAGAAGATGAGCCCGAGCCCAAGGGCAACCGCTTCATTCGCCCCAACCCCAAGAAATTCTCCCACTTTGACTTCGTCGATGGCAGTGACCCCCGAGACGCCCCTCAGCCCGGCCAATTGTTCGACGACAGACCCAAGTCTAAGCACGACAGCCAATGGTCTTTCGATGATTTCGTGACCCCTCAAAAGATTAAGCCTTCCAAAACATTGCGCACTCAAGACGTACGCCACTGGGACACTGACAAAGAGACTACTATTGGCGAAACCCCCGTGCATCTTGCCGCTCGGCCCCGACGCGACGCCGAGACCCACTTCGAGCTCCAAGATGACGGTGAGAGAGTACCCCAGCCTCCGCGCCCTAATGCCAAACCCAGAGGCTTCACCCACAATGAAGGTTTAGGACTGTATAAGAACCAGCTGTTTGACAAACAAGATTCAGATTCAGGTCCCGATCGAGCCCTCGGTAACATTACCAACGTCAAGAATCGTGGCAAAGACTTTGATCCTCACTTCGACATCACCGACGATTCGCCCTCCCAACCCGAACGCTTCCAACCTCTCCCTGAAGGTCGCAAGAAAGCTGTCAAGATGATGAACGCCAACTGGTCTGCCTACGACAAGTCTCCTGCCGTCAAGAAGGAGAACCGGGTCGGAAACGACAACGGAATCCACATTGCAGGTGACGGCATGGGAGGACGCAGGGGAACCGACCGTGGCTGGCTCTACGGCGAGGAAGAAGAGGAGGCACCTCAACATGTCCCTACCCGCAAGGCCAATGCCGGTCCCAACTCCGGCGCCAACCCCAAGGACACGCGAATTCACATCGCTGGTGATGGTATGGGTGGCAAGAGCGGAACTCAACGAACCTACCTTGGGGCAGAATCCGATGATGAACTCCCCCAGGCTGTTCCCGGCCGAAGACAGGGCCACGTCGACCGTGCTGAGCCCAAGCAGGGCCGCATCCACATTGCTGGTGACGGCATGGGGGGCAAGAGCGGAACCGAACGAAACTATCTCGGTGCCGGTTCAGACGATGAGCTTCCCCAGGCCGTCCCCGGCCGAAAGCAGGGCCACGTCGACCGTGCTGAGCCCAAGCAAGGCCGTATCCACATTGCTGGTGACGGCATGGGGGGCAAGAGCGGAACCGAACGAAACTATCTCGGTGCCGGTTCAGACGATGAGCTTCCCCAGGCCGTCCCCGGCCGAAAGCAGGGCCACGTCGACCGTGCTGAGCCCAAGCAAGGCCGTATCCACATTGCTGGTGACGGCATGGGAGGCAAGAGTGGAACCGAACGAAACTATCTAGGTGCTGGGTCAGACGATGAACTTCCCCAGGCTGTCCCAGGCCGAAAGCAGGGTCACGTCGACCGTGCTGAGCCCAAGCAGGGCCGTATCCACATTGGTGGTGATGGCATGGGCGGCAAAAGGGGCACTGGCCGCAACATCCTAGGTGCTGATTCCGATGATGAGGAGCAGCCCCAGGCTGTTCCTGGCCGCAAGCCTGGCAACGTTGACCGCCCCGAGCCTAAGCAGGGCCGCATCCACATCGCGGGCGATGGTATGGGAGGCAAGAAGGGAACTGATCGCGACTGGCTGTACGGTGGTGACGAGGACGAGAACCAGGATCCTTTCCCTGCCGCTCGAAAGCAGCCCGCCGCTGCCGCCAAGAAGGACTTTTGGGACTTCTAAGCAACGGGCATTCGAGCATGAGGGATTGCCAGAATACCCATGATGCCTGACGGCCTCTTCGGCGTTTCAACCACTTCTTTCTGTGTTTTTTCATTGAAGCCCCCTTTTAACGATTGTATGTTACATGTCACTCATGAGGAATCAGTCCCGCCGTCTTTTTCCCTTGGAAAAGACAAGACCCGACAGGGGAACTTGAGCCTTAGGTTTTTACTAGTATTTTTTTTTTTGTGTCATTTTTCCTAATCTTCTCTTCTCTGCCCCTTGCGGCCTCAATGTCTGGCGTTGGGAACACATGAGGTGAAGTGGGAGAAAAGGAGTTGATCCCTGAGAATGATTTAGTTTGGGTTGTTGTTGGCCGCGTGCCGTCTGAATGGAACACGATAGACGCAGCAGCACTTTGCACATGGATATCCCCTCTAGAAGCTCAATTTAGATTGATTATCGACCTTTGTACTTGTTAATTTGTTTTCCCGGTTGCATATGATCTGGCCCTGTGTCTAAAAATATGACTGTTCCCAGTGTCGGTAGTCCACAAAGAGCCCACAACCACGTTCGCTTCTCCACCCCGCATCAGGGTTAGGTTCGTCTAAAGTCTCATGCCCCTGAACACGCCCACCTTGAACTCCGACATCATCACAGATCTTTCGATTCATGCAGGGGCCACGAACTTGATCAATCCAAATAATTGCAGGTATCATAATTACTGGTAGCGCAGTCTTCTTTCTGCGAGTACGTGGTCGGTTGAATAATCCAAACATTAACTAACCTCTTCTTTTTTTTTTTCCCTCTCTTTCATGCCCATTATCACATACAAGAGGTGGCCCAAGTGCAAGTATTTCCTGTTCCCCATTTAACCTTCCCTGACGACATTTGGGTCCAAGCACCAACCCACGCCATCAGTCGCTTAGATCCTATGGGGATCCCATGCCCATTCCGTCATACCAAGAACGCCATAATCCGACCAAACAAAGTCTGATGGGTATCTTCGCTTGTCAAACCCAGCAACGCCGCTTACCCAGTGCGGCGTTGCTTATCCCTTCCTACGCCAAAATAATATCCAAATAATCATACAGCAAAGGCGCACGTCATGAACCACATGTCTTCATCGGCCGTTTCGTCTTCAGTGTTCCTTAACACAAGAACTTGTAGAGTCTCTTCCATCTGGGCCAGCCTGCCCTCTCCTCGCGCTCCTGAGCGAGAAGAATGGGGACATTGAAATCACGGCGACCGGTGTCAATGTCCATGTCTGCAAGTGCGACATACGTCGTACGGTAATACATTTTGTGGCCGCCGTAGAAGCACAATACAAGGGGGCCGCCGAGCCACTTTAGGAAGAAATTTTGTGCGATTGCGGCATTCGTCATTTCTTTCCAGTTAATGGGAAATGCGGCTACCCAAAAGCTCGCAACAAGCACGCAGACGTTTAGAGTGATGCCCAGGTATGAACCTATGATTCCAACCTGAGATCGAAAGGGAAGTTCGTCATCGCTGTGGCCTCGAGCGGACCAAGCACGACGAAATCGAATATGGCAGACACATATCGATCCCCAGGTGATGATGGTCGAGAGGCCAGAAATGGCAAGCAGCCAGTCGAGAATGTCACCCTGCTGACGGAGGTCGGCCAGGAAAGCAAGAAGACCAAAGGCGCCCGCAACGCCGGTCGCAACAAGGGGGCGACCTTTTCGATCGACATAGGCAAGAATCTTGGGCGCTTGGTTGAGATTTGCCAAAGCAGCCAGCGTGCGCGACGAACCAAATACGGCCGAGTTGCCAACCGAGAGTACAGCCATCAGGATAACGGCGTTCATGACCGAGGGGAGCACTTGAATGCCAGCCTCCTCGATAGCAATGACAAACGGTGATGCTTTAGCATCGGCATCGTTTTTCGCATTCATGAGTGCGGGATCATCGTATGGAACAAGCAAGCCAACCAGCGACAATGCCACGATATAGAAGACGGTGATTCTCCAAAATACTTGCTTCAAGGCAGTGGGAAGCGATTTTCTCGGGTTGGCGGTTTCGGCAGCGGCAAGACCGACGAGTTCGGTTCCAGTAAAGGCAAAAGCCGCCGTGACAAAGACACTGCAGAGCCCTTTGAAGCCGTTATTGAAGGCACCAGGATCTTGCCAATATTTCCCACCGATATAGCCTCCTTCGGGGGTCCCACCGCAGTTTAGAACGATGCCTAACAGTCTAGAGAGACGATGTTAATCGATGATACGACCTTTCGAATCATGTGCTGTCAAAAACTTACATAAAGCCAATAACAGCAACGACTTTTATGCTTGAAAAGATAAATTCAGCTTCACCATAGCCCTTGACTCCAAACATGTTGATTATAATAATGACGAAGAGGAAAATGGCGACGAATACGGCACGTGTTAGGCTCTCTTCCCAATATGACAGAGTCAGGGAAGCAGCGATAATTTCTAATGGCAGGATGATGAGCCATTGCATCGCATAACTGTATTGATCGACGTCGTTAGCGGATTCGAACGTAATGGTGCCAGCAAACCGCTTATAGAAACTCACTTCCAGCCAACAGCAAAACCCCACGATGGATCGAGAAACCGAGTCGCCCATGAAGAAAACGAACCAGCAATGGGGAATATCACTGCAAGCTCACCCAAGGCCTGGCATGTGCAAAATAGCATGGTACCGACGATGAGAAACGCTAGTAGCACTGACGCAGGCCCTCCGGTGGCCAAAGCTTTTCCAGACACGACAAAAAGCCCGGTTCCTAGAAGAGAAGAGAGACATGTTAGTGGAAGTTGCCCACACGACGCAGCTGCCTTGACGAAATGCATTTCAGTTGCCGTTGTTGTTGTCGTCGTCGTCGTCGTCGTCGTCATCACCATCACGGATCCACCTGTTGAGACGTACCGATAGAACCACCAATGGCAATCATTTGAAGATGTCTTCCCTTGAGTTTCCTGGCCAGGCCCGAGTGCGCAGTACCAAGGTTGGCGAGGTGGAGGTCATAGTAATGAGCGCCGTTGTGCACGCGGCTTGGTTGGTGACCTAGAGGATCGAAAGAGCCTAAAATGGAAGAATTGGGGTCGCGCTTGAAGCCATCGACAAAGCGACCCCAGTAACTTGGTGGGCTGTCATCGTTGTAATCGGGCTCGCGCATGCTGAATGAGCTGCCGTGTGCGACAGAGTCCTCCTTCAACTTGAAGGCGTTTAGCTCTAGATCAGGTTGCGACGACATTCTGGCCGCCCAGCCCTACGGCGGTGCGTGCCTGGGGGTTGCTGACAGAATAAAGGTGTCCTCGAGCTAACAAAGATGGGTGGTGCAACGTCGTCGAGGATCGGGCGTGTTTCAATCGAACCAGGTTCGCAGGGCAGCGCAGCCCAGGGCAAAACCGACCAACGCAGTGCCGGAGAAATTTTGCACGTCTTGAGCGGATGTCGTCGTCGTCGTCTTCCTCTGGGAAGTTGAAGTCGAAGTCGCAAGTCGGGGGAGCGGAGGCAGGGCGGGCTGGGGAAGCTATCGGCGCATAGGCTGTATTGTATGTACGTGGGGGGAGCGGCTATTGACAAAGGTCAAGGTTGACTTCCAAAGATCCAACGGCGGAGGCGGAGGAGCAGCCCACCAGCGGACGGTGGGAAAGCCACAGGCACACGACTACGTCTGCACGGCGAGGAGAAGAGGATGATGAGATTGGAAGGGGGCTGATATGTGTGACGGGAAAACCCTGAAGGGGCTTGCAGCCAAGTGGGAAAGTGGTGGACGACGGGCGGTAGTGGTTGTCGGCTTATCATGGAGCGTGACGACTGTGCTTGGCGTTGACAACACCAGCAGTGAGTCTGCCATGGCCCCCCAGTGGCTTCATCCAAGCCTGGTGCTAATCCCCATGGTGGCTGCGACCGCTATCTGTCAGTGGGGCAGCTGGGTCTGCAGGGGATCATGGGGGGACGCCACGGGCGCTGAAGAATGCGGATGCCTGGGCGTGGATTTGTGGATTTGGTCCGGGCCGGGGGTCGAGGCCCTCAAAGGATTCACCCACGGGGGACACTATTTGCAGCGCCGCGTCCTGGGGCATGGGATCGCAGCTGGTCCGAAACGGGAATCGCGACGTCGCACACCATGGTTGGTTGGCGGGTTGGCGGGTGAAATCAGTCGAGGGGGCGTTGGGGAAGATAAGGGCGGCGATGGGATGAGTCGATAGCGAAACACACACACGCACACACACAAAAGGCGTCCAGTCTGTAAGTCTGTGACAGCACGCCGCAGGCCGTGCTGACCAACGGCGCGGGCTGAGACAAGATGCTCTTTTTGGATATCTGCAAACCGCGCCAAAGGAACGCGGAGGGCGAGCTATCCCAGCAATAGCATGGCAGATGCGACACATGGGTTGGGTGAGCAGCCTCGGCCCCTCGAATGACAAGGGGCGTTCGGCGGCGGGATTGGGTCGCAGTTGCAGCACAGCTGAATGAGAGACAGCTAAAGTCGGTGGGGACAGGGTGATCCTGCATGAAAACCCCAGACTGGCAACTGACAGCCGTCAACTATAACTGGCCTTATACCCACTATCGCCACTATCATACAGTGCCGTAAATGTACCTCTTTAGCGAATCGAGGAAGCCAGCATGTTTACCAACTTGGTAAAGGCGTTTTCCTCGTCTAAACGAGATAGAGTTGCGGGTGTAACACTGCACTGTTGGTAAAATAAACGACAATAAAAGAAAAAAAAAGAGTCAGCTCACTGTGTCCGCAATGCCCGTATCAAAGAGATTAATGTCATATGTATGACGCATTGTCTAGGACCAAAACAGGTATTTTCCGCCCTCCGAGGACCAACTAGAGGCGACTCAAACTCAACCAAAGTTTAGTAGCTTTCCCTAAACCGTCCCATGTACCCATTCCCGAGAGTCTAATTGACTCAAACTCGCCGCTAGATACTTGTTATAATCCCGTCTCACCCGCTGTAGATCAAATGCTCTCGTCAGTAATGAAAAAAAAGATGGCACTCATCCGATAATGAAATAAAAAAAAACATGAATAATGAGCAATCAATTAAATAAAACAAGAAAACAGAAACCCCCCTAAAGCAAAAAGATACAATGATCGGTTACTTTTACTTACCTATAATAATAATTGGCATATTATTATGTATTATCTTGTATTAATTCCGCGGAAGAGGTTGGGGCAGAACCTGGTGTAGTGTGCCATGTGTCCTGCCACCAACGGGTAGCCGTTTATCCATCATTGACGCTAAACCCTAGCCTGCCGCTGCAGAAAACCTTGGCGCAAGTGACAATTTCAGGTCTTGCTTCCAACACGACAGATTCGGCACGTAACATATGCACTAACGGGCGAATCGTGTCTCAGTTGGTGTCCAAAAATAAATGTTTTATCATCCTGTCTCGCTCGAGTTTCATCCCATACGAAGAAAACCGAGACGTGACAAAAGTTTCTCTTGTCCTAGAATATCCCACACATTCAATACCGAATCCAGGACGGGTTGCATGCCTGCAGCCATATCATTATACCATGCTCTCTAGTTGACATAAATATCCAAGCCTCATAAAAAGCATACAATCACGTCAACGTCAGGGTTTTAAGGCTTTGCATCATGAATGCCATTGCCTTCTAATTGCTCCCCCCCGTTTCAACTCTGTTCCAACGGTTGACGTGAAAACATCGAGTTCTACAATCAAACATCCGCATCCGCCTCCTTCTTTTTATCAATGATTGTTCCGTGCTCATCTCTTGGCTTTCGCTGCCAACCTGTCGAAAACAATCGGCCCATGTCGAACCGAGGCAAAGGATGAGCCTCAGTGTTGAGCACAATCTTGTCCAGTGGCATCAAGTCGTTGGGCGAGAAAAGGAGGTAGAGGTACTTTAGAGTCTCAGCCTGCCGGAGGTTTCACGTTAGCCATTTCTTATTCGCAATTTGCCGAGCATTCATTACTTACCAGCCAGAAGCTTTCCATGTTATCCTTGGTACGGGGAGGGATGACATTTGCGTTGGAAAGACTCGTGAATCCGCCTTTCTCAGGAACGGTTGTGTGATTGATGAACGACTTGAACATTTCCCATCCCCATTCTCGGTAGCGAATGTCGCCGGTGATTCTCCACATGTAAAACAAACTCTCAACAGTCTCAGGACGCTGGAGGTTGTGAACATCAGCAGGCTTAACGACAAAGTCCTTGCGCCATTGGGCGTTAGGGTCTTCGTCAAAAGTCTTGGGTGCCTGGTGGGGGGCATCATGAGGCAATGGAGGACTGTGAATGTTGAAGTAGGTGATTTCGGCCGCCAACCCTGTTGCCATGTATTTGTACATGCCCCAGCAGGTCTGCATCAGCTCCCGTGCCAGCTCCATGTCTTCGTCGTCCTTCTTAGTCCATGTAGGCAGCTTTCGAGCTTCAGCCTCGGTCAAGCCTCCTGTTGCGCCCAAAGCAATTGTGCCAGGCATGAAGCAGACCAGGTGGTCCATTTTGGGCGAAAGATCCTGAGCCAATCCGCTAGAGCGCTCACCAATGATGGTGAATTGGGATGGTTCCGTATAAGTAACGAGGTTCTTTCGCACGCCTCGCATTGCTTCATCCCACATGTCCTGATAGATCTTCTCCTGCTTGTTCGTCTGGAGGTATTGCTTGATGAGATACTCATAGTAAGAGTCGCCTCTGCTGCCCAGGCGGATATTATCACCGCGGAACTGGCCATTGGTGGCATAAATAAAGATTGGCACTAATCCGTCCTGTGCGCCGTTGTCGTCAACGATCTTCATTACTTTCTCAGCACGGTCCCAGTAGTCCTTTTCGCCAGTGAGCTTGGCTAGATATTTAAATTCGAGTTGTAGAGTAGTCGCCTCAGCGGTGGAAGAGGCTCCCATGTCAGCATGAGACGGAATGCCCTCGTACTTCTTCAGGTTTACACTGGCGTACGGAATCCCAGATGGAGAATCGAATGCACTCATAAGTCGATCGGCAAGATCCTTGGCCTTTTCAAGATATAGATCCTCTCCTGGTGCTCCCTCATCGTCGTCAGCCAATGGGGCAAGATCTGGGTATTCGGTTGAGATGTAGTGTGCTGCCAGGAGGCCACCCATCATTCGAATTGTCGTCTCAAAAGTATTAACATCTTGGTCTTGGTCGTATGACAAGTCATGCGAGATCCAATGTCGGGCATCCTGAACTCTTGAAGTCAGGTTCATCAACATCATTGTATCTAGAGCATCGACAATGATCCATCCCAGTCCTTTGGGTGACATCTTGCCACCCTTTTTGGAGATTGGCTTGTATTCGTCATAACCTACCCATGAAGAGTCAGCAAGTCAGCCAGGTTGCATCCCCAAAGGTTGACTTACCCCATGCGTATCGTTTGTATGCGTCCCAGCTTAACTCAAATGTTTCCACCACATGTTCTCTTCTCTCATTCCAATTTACATTCTTGTCTTCCTTGGAAAAGCTCATCCAACTCCAATCCTTCTTCATGTCGTCTCTGGGAGGCTTAGTGAACAGTCCCATCCAATATAGGATGATGAGGACAACGGCGGATATGCCTACAGTCCGCTTGCGCTTCCAGATAGGTCTATTTTTGTACGACGGCGTCAAGGCATAAGGCTTGTCCTTGTACATTGGTAACGCGGATCGGGAGCTTGCGCCAGACCCCCAGACTCGATCTTCTAGATCGCGCTGGGGGTTGGAAAAGACTGGTATATTCTTTGGGATGGAGAACGACATTGTTGCGAAGTCATTGGCAACGGTTTGCGAGTCTTCGGCTGGGGGATTCGGGTTCGGTCGCGACGTGGATATTTTGAATGCGCTGTTGCTGCGGTGGAGATTGAATGGGTCGCGGATCATGGATTCTACTGGAGGATTTGGAGGTCAAGATCGAGTGAGGATACGCTGGCTGAACGACGATACGTTAAGACGGCAAACACGACAACGAAAGGCGAGAGCTTGGTGGTTGGTTGGTGGAATCGCAGAGAGGACAGTCAAGAGCAACAGCAGAAACAGCGGCAGCAGCAGCAGCAGGCAAAGCTGCAGGGGAAGAAGCTGCAAATGCCGGGGACGGGAGGCTGCGCAACAAGACACAATCCGGAACAAAGAGCTGTATGCCCCGAAGGCGAGACAAGCACAAGACCAGATTTCACAAGCCTCCAGAACATCAGGGATCCCCTAATTATGGAGTAGGTAGATTGGCCATGACGAACGACCCCCGCAACCGCTAGAGCTAGCGGCCATCTGGTTGGGCCATCCGCCTGAGCTCCCTGCAAAAGGACCCGTGTACAATTGTTCGAGTCCGGCATTAGAGACAACAGCCGCCCTAGCTGTCTTGGCTCTCAGTGGACGCACGCAACACACTGCCTGCATTAACGGCTAGGGCCGAGTGCATGCGCCGTCACGGCTGGGTGCGGGATATCATGGCTCTGGATTTATTGGCAGCGTCAGGCTTTACAGAAACATTTTAGGCGCCAGGGCGAGCATTTGGTCCAGTGGCACGGGGTTTACCCAGCATATTTCACCTCAGGAATAAAAAAACATTCCGGGACGCTTTCATCCAGTCACCAGGTTGCATTGACATCATTCACACACAGCTTTCACACAAGTAAATCACACCCAAGCATTCCTGAGACAGTCTAAGGAGGGAAATTTCGCGAAACTCTTGGATACGAAATTTACCGGTCGTATCCGGGGGCCCAGCAACCGGACAAGCAACCATGAGCATCGCAAATTACCCGTACCTGAGCCCGGACGAGTTTACAGAGGCATGCCACCATCTCGAGGGGCAATACTGCCGAGCGACTCTGGGGCCTGAACGAGCTCGGTGGAGGCTCAGGTTGTGCCAGGCCCTAAACACGGATTTTACTTTTGACGGCTTTTATACTACGTATATTCAAATCAGGCGTCCTTTGCAGACGGACCTGGATCATGGAGACCTGTCGCTGGATTTGGACAACTTTTCGTTTTCTGATGGCCCCAAGGAAGATGGTGCGCTTGCTGGAGACAGTGACATGATGGACGCCGAGAATTCAGACGAGGTAACGAGGCCTCGATATGTATCCTATTTTACTGGGTCGTGTTCTTACGCTATATTTCAGGCCGCAATTTTAAAACAACCATCTCGTCTAGATGTTGGCATAGTGGAGTACGAGATTCATCTTCATCCTACATATCGGGTACCATGCCTGTGGTTTACGTTGCGCGGGCTCCCAACTGATGAACCCGCCTTTAACATCGACACTGTTTTTCGTCGCCTAGTGCCCGATGAGTACAAGGCAGGCCTCCGTGGCCTTGGCGGGGTAGGTGGCATTTCGGCCGATGTAAGTCATTGGGAGCTATTCCACAAGTCAATTCAAGATTCTGGGTATCGTAAAAGTCGTTGGCCTAACTAACACCTTGCTTCCCAGCATCACCCTGTCACGGGCGTCCCATCATTCTTTGTCCACCCCTGCCTTCTGGGGGATGCCATCTCTAATTTTGAGTGCGACAGGACAGACTATCTCATGATCTGGCTCGGGCTTGTTGGAGGGTGTGTAGGCTTGTGGGTGCCTAAGGAAATGGCAATCCAGGCCACGCCGGCCTCTTGACGGATTCCACCTCTCATCGATGAAGCTGGCCGTTGGTATGAGGTCCATTATTCATCATCGCTGTCCTCCTCCATGGCTACATCTTCGTCACTCTCGTCCTCTTCGTCGCGGTTTCGCTTGTGGCCACGTCCCTCAGGAGAGTCGGCATCCTTCATCACCTGGTCCACAGGAGCTGATGGCTTAGCAGGCAAGCCAGAGCCGGGTGCAGGGGCTGATCCAGGAGGAGGAGCGCTGAAGATGCTCTGCTGCAGTTCGGTCTGCTCGACATTGGCAGCTCCAGAGCCACTGCCGGGGATCTTGAATGTTCCGTCGAGCTTGGCCACAAAATGTGATTTGGACTTGGCATATTGGATTCTCTATGAGTGAACAAGGTTAGTTGATGTTTTAGGTTGGGCAGCATGCTACATACCAGTTCACGACCAAGAAAGGTCTGTCCCTCCAAAGCCCTCATAGCCTGGGTGGCAGCTTGCACATCACGGTAGACAATATGAGCCTGGCCACGCATATTCATGGTCTTGAGAGCGACGACATCCAACACGGGTCCATACGTGGAAAATAACATATAGAGAGCGGTTCGGAGATCGGACTTTTGGATTTTGGCGGATGGGAGATTGGTCACATAGAGTCTAGTATATGTCAGCCTTAGAATAAAGATAGATATGATCTCAAATGGAAAACTGACGTCTGGTTAGGAGGAATGGGCTGCACTTTGGCGGGAAGGGAAGAGTTCGGCTGGAGACCGCGAGGTGCTGCAGCGGCGGCGGCCATTGTGACGTCGGTTGGCGGGATGATACGTCCGGTACAGATGGCGACAACAGTGTAATTGAGAAGCCTTCCCTTTGGCGCCCGAGAAAGCAGGTGAAGGAGGAGGATGGAGCCTGACGCGCGCGCCGAAGTCGTCGTTGGGTGATGTCGATGTTGTGTGTGGGTGGAGTTTTTTCGCCAACTGACGGTCAGCCTCGCGCGAAGCTTTAGCGTGGTGGTGCTGTTGCGGCCTTGGGAGTGGACCAAGCTTGGAGCTGCTACGTAACCCCACCCCCACTGCGCCAGCATCATCATCAGCCTCCCAGCCCCATTGCCAGCATCGCAACTTCGACTTAACCACCTTTCACATCACTTGCGTCGATAGTAGAGAGCTACTCCTATCGCAATTCAATCACCATGGCAGCTCCCGAAGTACACCACTTGTTCCATAACCCCATTGCCGACCACTCCGTCTCGGCCGATCATTCTACCTTGGCTGTCGCTCGAGACACCACTGTAGAGCTGTACGGCAAGGTTGGCAACGCCTACAAGCTCAAGGATGAGCTCAAGGGCCACGACAAGACTGTAACCAGCGTCGATATTGCCCCCAACAGTGGTCGCATTGTCACCTGCTCTCAGGGTAGGTTCCATTCTATCCCGAAGCTTCCCCCTGGACCGACTCCTTGCTAATGCGACATCAGACCGTAATGCCCTCGTCTGGGAGCCCTCGCCGACCGGATACAAGCCGACCCTCGTTCTGCTCCGAATCAACCGTGCTGCCACAGTTGTTCGGTGGTCTCCTTCCGAGACTAAATTCGCCGTCGGTTCCGGTGACCGCGTCATTGCTGTTTGCTACTTCGAGGAGGAGAACGACTGGTGGGTATCCAAGCACCTGAAGAAGCCCATTCGTAGCACCATTACCAGCGTCGCATGGCACCCCAACTCGGTTCTACTTGCTGCTGGTTCTACGGATGCCCACGCCCGAGTTCTCTCCAGCTTCATCAAGGGTGTTGACGCTCGACCTCCCCCTGGCGTCTGGGGTGAGCGATTGCCCTTCAACACCGTATGCGGAGAGTTCCTGAACAACTCCGCTGGATGGGTTCACTCTGTCGCTTTCTCCCCTAGTGGTGACAGCCTTGCTTTTGCTGCTCATGATAGCAGCATCACTGTTGTCTACCCTACTGGCCCTGACCAGGCTCCTCGCGCGGTTGTTACTATCTCCACTCAGCTGCTCCCCTTCAAGAGCATTGTTTGGGGCTCCGAGGACCAGATCATCGCCGCAGGATATGACTGCGAGGCCTTCCGCTTCCAAGGCAACGAGGCCGGCTGGCAGCTGACTGGAACGATCGAGTCCAAGGCTGGTGATGACCATGCCGAACGTGAAGAATCTGCCCTGAACATGTTCAGACAGATGGATCTGAAGGGCAAGGTCAAGGACGACACGCAACTCAAGACTGTCCACCAGAACACCATCAACACTATTAGAGTTTACGAGTCATCCGGCGATCAAGTAACCAAGATTACCTGTGCGTTAAAACATATTGAATCCCTCTCCAGTTTTCCCCAGGCTAACGAAGAATACAGCAAGCGGTGTCGACGGCCGATTTGTTATCTGGAATGTTTAGATATATACCGTATAGAGACGAGCAGAGTTATCAAGCCATTACCTAACCGTGATACTCTTTTTACTTCAACTAGCTCACAATTACAAGAATTTCTCCCAACATGACGTGATCCTATAAGTGATGCGCTAGCCTAGATAACTTGTTGCAGGGCTGTTATATATATAACTCCAGCTGCAAGCACTGTGAAGCGTTTCTCCGAGAATAATGCCCATGATCCCTTTTCATCCTAATATTTTTTCCATTAATCCTTTTAAATTAGGACATCTGGCTGCCGGGCTTGGGTGTGAATTTAGTCGCCATTCAAAAGAGACCTTTGCTAAAAATGAAATCGATGTACGGCCAGTTTCGAGGTTGCATGAGGACATGACGAACAAATGGCAGGCGTATTGCAAATTAAGGAAACGAAATTCTTCGATATGCAGCTCGAGTCAGTGCGTATCACATTTTACACACACGATAGGACGGCGAGATTGGAATTTCTTGGTTTTTTATTTTCTAATTTGGGTCCTTAGTAGCACTAAGATTTGACTTGACTTAAGGGAGAGCGATGGCCTCAATCTCGACATCAACACCCTTGGGCAGGGTCTTGACAGCAACGCAGCTGCGAGCAGGCTTGTGGGCGAACCACTTGGCGTACTCGGTGTTCATGTCCTAAAGCATTGGTCAGTTATCTGTGATGCTGGACTGGAGGATGATGCATCATGAAGTCACTTACAGCAAAGAGGTCCATGTCGGACAGGAAAATGTTGACCTTGACGACCTTGGTGATGTCAGAGCCGGCCTCGGCGAGGACAGCCTTGAGGTTCTTGCAGCATTGGGCGGTCTTGTCGCCAATGGAGCCCTCAATAAACTCACCCTCGGGAGTGAGGGGAATCTGGCCAGAGCAGTAGATGGCAGTGGGGGTCTTGATGGCCTGGGACTAGAGAGCTTGTCAGGTCCACGTCTTGGTTACTGGGGAAAATGAGTGTAGCCATACGTAAGGGCCGAGAGCTAAAATTGCAGGTGTTAGTACCGTCATTCACACAATGCCAAGAAACATTTGGATATATGACTTACCAGCAGGGGCGTCCTTGGTGAAAACGATTTCAGCCATTGTGGATTGCGGTCTAACATACAGACTTGTGAACCGGGGAGCTCTGAGGACCGGAGGGGCAGCCCGAAGAGCAGTTGCGGTGACGCGGGGCACTCTGCGGATGAGGGGTGCCAACATACCTGAGAATTGAGAGGGTAGAAAGGTTAGAAGATTGGGGGGAGGGAAAGGGGGATGGTTGGCTCAGGAAATTTGGAAAAAAGAAGAAAGGAGCAGAAAGTCCAGAAGATGGAGAGAATTTAACACACTTTTAGAATTCGGATCCAGACGAGGGACGGGATCGAGCTATATTTGAAGTCCGGGGCGATGCTCCGCTTGTTTTCGAGGCTCCGCGAGTAGAAGGCGGCGGAATTAGCTCTCGTTGGCCGAGCCCACACGCATGCTACCGCTGTAGGGATGCACGACTTTGTCAGTCGGGAGGCGCTGTAGTGGCTCCGCACATACTTGCCAGAAGCTAATCCGTAGATCGGCCAAGCGCGGGTGCTCTGTAGTTATTGGGTGCCATACCTGGTCTCGGGTGCCCCGCCCGCGCCCTCCGGAGACGGCGGTCGGGGGGAGGGTCGACATCGGGGGCGGGCGTTCCATCAGGGTCTCCTTCTAGCCCAAAGATTGCTTTGTCAGGATTGAATATGGTTGGGATAGACGGCCTGGCCAATGCCAGCGCTCCCCTCGCTCCCAATTGAGGTCTCACGAAACGATGGGGACCCGGCGTTACTCAAGGGACGCGGGGCAGCTGCATGCAGAACAGCGCGGCATCGGATACCGACGACGCGGGTTGCGACGGCCCATGTCTGACATTGGGCGTATTCACATGAATGGCATCAGACTATTTCCAGTTGTCTTTCCTATTTTGTGGCATGTTGTGTCAAAACGACTCTCAATCCTGGCTAAACCGCTTCATATGAAGCATGAGGAGTGAGCTGTTTCTGTCCCCATTTTACCCCATCCTGTCTGTCCCCAGAGGGCGCCAGCTGTTCAAGCTTCAAATCGTCTGTGCGCTCATTGGTCCACTCGGTTGCAAAGGCCGACAACGCAAAGGAAACCACCCAGTCCTTAAGGCGAGATGGACGTTTTACATAACTGACACCCGATTCTCGCCGCATCCCTTACAACTATGGAGGATGCAATAGCCGAAAAAGGTGACTCGATGCGCCATCTAGCAGCCAATCACTTTGCTAGAACGCCCACGCCCAAAAAATAAACCACGCCAATCCCTTTGGCCTCCTTCGTGCAAGCCACCCATCAAGGCTCTTGATAATCGTACTCGTATCTACATATGCGATTAGTGGTCCCAAGCCCCAGTGACTATAGTTCTCGTGAGAGACTAATAGCCTTTACCTAGAGACATGATGAATCCTCCGGGTTCTCATTTGCCAATCTCACCCTCTCAAGCAAGAAGGAGGATCAAGCTTCTAGTGCAAAGCGACTGTTACGCAACATAGACGGCCCATGTCTAGTAACTCATTACCGTTGAGTATTAGTTGGTCTAGTTCTCGACGTAGTTGGTCGCCTGCCCTGTGCACCCATTATCGTATGAGGTGAGTTAGATCAACCAAAAATACGGCATTATCCGTTGAACCGCGAATTTTAGTTGTGGAATGACGGGTCAACCTTCTGTCAATGGGCTTAGCTCCCAGCCCCCGCGCCGACGAAACTGAGTAAATATGTGATAGAACCGTTGTAATAAATAATAAATTTATTTATTTATTTATATTTATTTATATTTCTTATTTATTATTGTCCTTTCTTTTTTTTCAGTGTTCATTCTCGAGATTTTGTCCTCGCCCTTGTCAGAGTGTGCCGTGGACCAAAACTGAGCAACAGCCCATCATTGTCACTACGGCACAATGTAGATCCCTATCGCCTTCTACACCTGGTTGATCCCCAAATCTAACAAGAAAGAAAGTTTGGGGTTTGTATGGCTAGTCGTTTGTTGGTAGAGTAGCACCCTATGGGCTAGTGGTTGTCACTTCATCATGTGCTGGCCCGACTAGACACTAAATGCATCACTGACCAGCTCTCATCCCATTATTTCATGTCCCAAAAGAAAATATAGGATGAAAGTAGTCTTTTCGAGTCAATTCAGTCGTATGAAAACCTTGCATTGAATCTTTGGGTTAAAAAACACTGTTCTCGCCCACATCAAACTGTCCGCAAAATCTCTGAACCATATTCTAACTTTACACCTGTGAAAGAGTTCATTGAAATGACTCAGAGTGTTCTTAGAGCCAGCATAAATAGCTAAGCTAGCCACCAAGATGGATGTGAAACCCTCCCATTCCCAACCGGCAACTATCTCAACCCCCAAACCCTTTTTAGGATGCAAATATCCATCGCGGTCCAATCTCTAAGCACATAAAACATCTCGACAGATAACAACCCCAAACATTCTTCTTCACACCGCCAGCAGGCTGACGAGTGCAACGAAAAATGAAAGGGAGCATCACCTGGAGGTAGTGTAATACCAAGGATACGATGAAAGAAATAAAAAATTGGACCGGGGTACTCACCAGACCAGCCAACACTCCGAGGGGTTAGTAGTGCCTCACGCAAGGACCCCAGAGTGTCGACTCTCGTTCCGTCCTCTTGATCGACGGCAATGAACCGGTTTGGTGTGACGCACGGGGGCCAGCGGTCAACCCAGCACAAGGTTGAAGAGAGAAGAGAAAAGAAAATCGAACGTCGGGGGCGAGGGTGAGTTTTATAGAGCCAGGCGACGAGGCACCTTCCAAGTATCCTTACTGACATGCGTGGTTAGGTTTTGGAAGGGACAGTACGACAATCGGTGCGGGAAGGGTTCGCCAATGTTTTCGGTTCCAGTTAAGGCTCAAAGAGAGCCAAAGTAATTTCTTCACGGCAAGAGCTTTTACGAAAGACGAACGCATGACGACACGACAACTCGACAACAAAATCGGCAAAGAAGGTGTGACCGCAGCACGCGGAACTGCAGGAGAAAGTACAAGCATGCTTAGGTTATGAGAAATTGACCTGCTGGGAAGTTGTAGATCGATTAAAAGAATATATGTTTTGCAGGAAATGACCATTCAAGTTTTTCCCATGCACTGCGCCTGTCTTGTAGATCAAGCTCTGACATGTTCCTTGAGAAACACGTGCAGTATGACACTGCTCAGGGAGAGAATATGATAGAGGAACGCTTTCGGGATATGATGGATCCAACTTGTGTAAGCTGACGGGCGAGGATTCTTGTGGAATGGGATGTGTAAAGGTAGAGGCAATGGTTGGAAACCCGCTTGCTTTAAGCAAGGAATGGGAATAGGGAATCGAGATGCTTACCAAGGCGCATCCGATTTTGTATTTCGAGCCTTGGGAAAACTGCGAGTATCATACAGACTGGTGTAATTTGAAACTGTATAATGAGATTTTTATTTCGCTCTGCGATCGAAAGGCAATTGCACAATGCACTCCATAATCAACCTTCAAGATGCCCCAGAAAATCAGGAAGATCATGGAAATCATCCTAGTAAGTGGGTATCTAAACCGGACACACTGTCGTAAAACTAAACTAAGAATTCTAATCACCAATTGAATAATACAATAAATAGGGGAGAGAAACCCAATGCTAGGCTATTTGATTTATTCATAACCATTGTCCGTTTGATTATAATTTTCCCTACGGCCGCGCTAGGAGAGAGATTTGCGTTGCGAGCCATGTATTCCGTACTCAGCAGTGACCCTCGACGGACCGAGTCCCCGGGAGAGCCTCAACGGATAAAGCCTCTTGGGACTTAGCGTTGTCTGGTTTCAATAGCCCCCCAAAAACAGGTACCGGCCCCTGTCCGCCCGCTAAGCTCTGGGTGCCACAGCGTGGTCTGGAAATTTGTTAGTGACCAGAAAAAGTGCCAAGTGGCCAGAAAGGTCGGGAAAAGTGGCGCCAGTCTGTTAGTGGCTCTATGTGCCCCCTGCATCCAACATCAGCTCTCCACTAGCAAACCGGAAGCTGGCAAGTTGTCCTTGACGGCTGGACGCGAATCCATTGCTACCGCAGAGGAAGAGGGAGAGGCTCTGGATCATATCGCCTCTTTTCTTCCTTCCTTCTTTTTTTTTTCCCTTTCCCCTTCTCCATCCTGAGCCTCTCAGGCACGCAGCCCTTGCCTATCTCTCCATACATTCTCTCCATACATTCTCTCCGTTCCTTTTGTCTCACCCTTCATACTTCTTTTCTCTACAATCCTTTTGGCCGCGTGGCCGTAATTCCTCAACCGCCCTGATGTGAGTTCACAAGCTTTCCATTGCCCATTCCTCCCTAGCCTATGACGCCTACCTGTCCCAATCCGCAAACGTCAGCCCATTGATTTCCAAAACTCGCTGCGTTGCCATCATCGCCACATCAACACAGAACAAAAACCATCTTGCTAACATCAAACGATCGCAGCTCTATATTTGCAACCCCGATATGGCTCGCCCTTCCACGCCGCAGGGCAGCCTGCGACAGCGGAATCCGGGCTCCAAAAAGGCCGATACGCCCTCATTCTCCCCCGAAGCTGAACTCGACAAGCTTGCCAAGGCCGGTGCTCAGCGAGCTCAGGCCGAGAGCGAGCTCGACTACAAGATTGGCTTTGTCCTGACGACTGTGCTTGCTTTCGTCACTCGTTTCTGGGGCATCAGCCATCCCAACGAGGTCGTCTTTGATGAGGTGCACTTTGGAAAGGTACGCGATTGCTTCTCAACCATTGCTCAACTACCTAAGCCAGTACTAACCTGTCCTCGTAGTTCGCCTCTTACTACCTTCAACGAACCTACTTCTTCGATGTTCACCCTCCCTTTGGCAAGCTCCTTTTCGCCTTCATGGGCTGGCTGGTCGGTTACGATGGACACTTCCACTTCGAGAACATTGGCGACTCGTACATTGCCAACAAGGTCCCCTACGTCGCCTTCCGTGCTCTTCCCGCTATCCTTGGAGCCTTGACTGTTTCTGTTGTCTACCTCATCATGTGGGAGTCTGGCTACAGTCTTCCTGCCTGTGTGCTTGCTGCTGGTCTTATTCTCCTCGACAACGCACACATTGGCCAGACCCGCCTCATTCTCCTGGACGCCACCTTGGTTCTTGCCATGGCATGCAGCTTGCTCTTCTACATCAAGTTCTACAAGATGCGACACGACCCATTCTCCCGAAAGTGGTGGAAGTGGCTTATTCTCACTGGATTCGCCCTGTCCTGCGACATGTCTACCAAGTATGTTGGTACATTCGCCTTCGTCACTATTGGTTCCGCTGTCATCATTGACCTGTGGGATCTTCTTGACATCAACCGTCGCAAGGGCGCCGTTAGCTTGATCGAGTTTGGCAAGCACTTTGCTGCTCGCGCCTTTGGCCTGATCCTCATGCCCTTCCTGTTCTACCTCTTCTGGTTCCAGGTCCACTTTGCCGTCCTCTCTCGCTCCGGTCCTGGTGATGACTTTATGACTCCTGAATTCCAGGAGACTCTGAGCGACAACGTTATGCTTGCCAATGCCATCGATATTCATTACTATGACACGATTAGCATTCGACACAAGGAGACCAAGACCTACCTCCACAGCCACGAGGATCGTTACCCTCTCCGATACGATGATGGCCGTGTTTCCAGCCAGGGCCAGCAGGTTACCGGATACCCCTACAACGACACCAACAACTACTGGGAGATCCTTCCTGCCAATGGCGACAAGACTCTGGGTCGCAACGTCAAGAACCACGACTTGGTCCGCCTTCGACACATTGGTACTGACAAGATTCTCCTGTCTCACGATGTCGCCTCTCCTTACTACCCTACCAACCAAGAGTTTACCGCTGTCCCTCCTGAGGAGGCTCTTGGCAAGCGCGAGAACGACAGTCTCTTTGAGGTTCGAATTGAGCACGGCAAGAACAACCAGGACTGGAAGTCTGTCTCTGGTCACTTCAAGCTTATTCACAACCCCAGCAAAGTTGCCATGTGGACTCACACCAAGCCCCTGCCTGAGTGGGGATACAAGCAGCAAGAGATCAACGGAAACAAGCAGATTGCGCCTAGCTCCAATGTCTGGATTGTCGAGGACATTCCTTCCCTGGCAGTTGATGACGCTCGCCGCCAGAAGCCAGAGCGCCAGATCAAGCACCTGCCATTCCTCCAGAAGTGGTTTGAGCTTCAGCGTGCCATGTTCTACCACAACAGCAAGCTTACCAGCAGCCACCCCTATGCCAGCCACCCGTACCAGTGGCCTTTCCTGCTTCGAGGTGTGAGCTTCTGGACTAAGAACGATACTCGTGAGCAGATCTACTTCCTGGGTAACCCCATTGGCTGGTGGCTCGCCAGCAGTCTGCTTGCTGTGTATGCCGGTATTGTCTTGGCCGACCAGGTCTCTCTTCGCCGTGGAATTGATGCCCTTGATCACCGTAAGTATAACCCAAAGCCAGCTTAATGTTCTGCTTGACCCTAACACGAGACTAGGTACTCGCTCCCGACTGTACAACTCCACCGGATTCTTCTGGCTTGCTTGGGCTACTCACTACTTCCCCTTCTACCTCATGGGCCGACAGCTTTTCCTGCACCACTACCTCCCTGCTCACTTGGCGTCTTGCCTTGTTGCCGGTGCTCTCCTCGAGTTCATCTGCAACTCGGAGCCTGCTGACGAAGTCCCTGCCAAGAACAAGAAGCCCGCTGTCAAGCACCATGTCACTGCCCGAGAGCGTTTCGCTGGTCAGAGCATGATGAGCTCTTGGATCGCCTGTGGCGGTGTTACCCTTATCCTGCTTGCTGGCTGGTACTTCTTCCTACCCTTGACCTACGGCTACCCTGGCCTCTCGGTCGAGGCGGTCCTCCGCCGCAAGTGGCTCGGCTATGACCTTCACTTTGCTAAATAAATGACTACGCGAACGATGATCTCCGGTGCGACGGGAGATGAAGTAAGATTGTAGGAACATGTGAACGACGTGGAATGGAAGTTTTTCTTGGGTTGAATTGTGGGCCAGTATTTTAGAAGCCAAGAGGTTAATTAATTACTTGGCGGCCACGATTATGGGTTGACCAGAAAAGGGAAATATCCCGTGGAATGTACCATAACTGGCTGGAGCAGGAAATCTCCCATTGCCATGACTAGAAAAGAAAGGAAAGGCTGGAGTAGCAGTGGATAAGTTAATTTGTTTTCACAATTGTCTGCGCATTGAGTCCGTGACTTCCGCCGCCGCGTGTCCTGATTCGTATTTGATTTAAGGTTGATGTAGTCTGCGGTCAGGGGGTGTGGGTGAGGGCCACGGTAACATCAGGCCCCGCGTGCGACAGGCACACGCACAGGTACACGGCGACGGCGCCACATGTCGGGGTTGCACCCCCTAGAGCCCCTAAAAACGAACCCCTGACGGGTATCATGGCGACCTCCCGCTTAGTTGGCATGAGGCCAGAGCTACCACACTCCACCTCGCGATACTCGACCTCTGGGAGCCCGGACAAGCCATTCAGCGTTATGTATGGGATCGCGGTGCATGATCTAGCGGTGTAATCGGATATTCGGAATCAATTCGCTCCTTAACACCTTGCAGTCCTTACCGAACCGCTTCGATAATGCGGCTTTGCTTTCCGCGCCCACACTCACTTACTGCCCTCGAGGAACCATGATCTCACACGGCAATCGCCTCTACCTCCGCCGCATCCTCCGCTCGCGAACCCCCAAGATTATTCTCGGCCTCCTGTGCCTCATCAGCTTCCTCGACGCCCTCCGAATCCACAGCGCGATCGCCGAGGCTGACCGAACACCCCCGCCGAAGCCATCGCAGCCCCCCGAGCGCATCTACATCGCTAGCCTGCATTGGAACGATGCTCACATCCTCTTCCCATTCTGGAATGACGCCCTACTCAAGCTGACCGACGCCCTGGGGCCCGAAAACGTCTTTGTCAGTATTTACGAGAGCGGCAGCTGGGACACCACCAAGGAGGCTCTGGCGGTGTTGGATGGCCAGCTTGCGGCGCGGGGTGTCCCGCGCCATATCGAGACGTCGGACCAGTCGCATGAGGAAATGATTAGTAGGGGCTGGCAGGGCGAGTCTGGATGGGTTGACACTAGCAAGGGGAAGCAGATGAGGAGGATTCCCTTTCTTGCCGAGCTGCGAAACAAGACCTTGCGCGATCTGCTTGATCTCTACAAGCAGGGTATTCACTTTGACAAGGTCCTTTTCCTCAACGATGTTATCTTTTCGGTACGTTTCGTGCAATCAATTGCTGTGCGCATGATACTTCAGGGCTAACCGCATGTATTACTGGAAATAGACCGAAGATGTCCTGAAGCTGCTCAATACTAACAACGGCGAGTATGCTGCGGCATGCTCTCTCGACTTTGATAAACCACCGCTATACTATGACACCTTTGCCATGAGGGACACTGAGGGAAACGCACACGTCATGCAGACTTGGCCCTACTTTCAGTCCAGCGGCTCAAGGAATGCCCTGGTCAACCACGTAGACGCAGTGCCAGTTAAAAGCTGCTGGAACGGCATTGGTTTGTACATGAAATACTACTTTTTTACTCTTGTACTAACTCTCGAGCAGTTGCAATGCCCGCGGAGCCATTCATCTCATCTTCGCAGCTCCGATTTCGCGCAATATCAGATGGCTTGGCAGCATATCATCTCGAAGGCTCCGAGTGCTGCCTTATTCACGCCGATAACCCTCTCACCAAGACCCGCGGCGTCTTTATCAACCCACAAGTTAGGGTCGGTTACAACGAGGAAGCTTACTCCATTACGCACCCGGCCAATGGCGAGCCATGGATATCAACGTGGGATGTTTTTATAGGCTTATGGTCCAACCGCATCCGTCGGTGGACAAGCTTCTGGTATGAGGCCATGGTGGTCAGGAAACGCGTGAAACGCTGGGCAAAGGAAGGACTTGGAAATAGAGAGCCCGGCGATTTCTGTCTGATTGGCGAGATGCAAGTTTTGGCGGAGAATGGGTGGGCACATGTTTAACAGCATCATGGACGGCGTCTATATAAGCGAGTGGTTTTTTGCATTGAAATCATCACATGTTAAAATTAGATATGCAAAGTGAACAATACCATTTTCATTTTTTTGGGAACTCGGTTAACTACTATGCTTTTCCGTGCCTCTAAGCTACTAACGGCCGAGCGCTTTCGCTGCAGACAAACTAGTCATTGTTGATGCATATCAACTCTCCATATACCCATATATAGCTTGGGGGGAAGTAAAAAAAGAAAGAAAACAAAAGCAAATCCCGAGTTCCATAGTTCATAACCTTCCCATGCTATATTCTCTGCGTCTTGTTATACTCTTGATCATGTCTCCCATCCAAGAGTGTACGCAAAAGTCCAAACGTTCAATCTAGATTCTCTTTCGGATGGTCTTGCGCAGCTGAAGCGCCAACGCCTTGGCTTCGTCGTCTCTGTCCTGCTCTGCGACGATCTCCAAGGCTTCGTTGATGATTTTCTGTGGCCATATGATCTCGCAGATGGCCCGGTACAGCATGTCGTTCAGGTCGCGGGCTGGACCGGTGACCACGGGGTCATATCTTTTCCCCAGGGGGGTCGTGCCCACGGAGAGGTGCCATATGATGCTGGGGTTTCGACACATGTACTCCTGAAGGGCTGCGGCCGGAGTATAGACTGACATGCCCAGCGATCTCAGAATAAACATGAGACGCTGGTGCCCTCTGGGGCTGTAAACGCAGTACTTTGGGGCAGTATAGCAGTCCTCATTCAATCCTTCACCGTAGAATTCTTGAGACGAAGATCTGGGAAAGTCTCCGGCTTGGTTCAACTATGTTGCGTGATTAGATTCTGAACAACATGCTAGGGAAGGTATATGTCTTTTCTTACTGGGCCAACGGCATCATATGCCTCCTCATCGCTGTCGCTCTGGGGGCTCAAGAAAAGGCTTTGCGGATCGATAGGAGAGCTACTCCCTGAGTTGCTACGTTCCAAGGAATTTGGCGAAACAGGAGAAGTGGGACGCGACGGATAGTTGTCCTCGCCAGAGGCATCTTCATCCAGGTCTTGGTCCTCTTCTTGAGATGTCCCGGATTCTTTCGTACCATCCTTGGGGAACGCACTGGTCTCATGGCCCGGGTTGACAAGGTTCTCAACGTTCCGCTTTAGCTGGCTCGAGTTCCCATCGACATTCATTTGAGCTTTCATTACCAGTTAGCTCAGTGGCCTTTGAGGTTTCTCAAGCAAAATTTTAGCGGTACGAACAAATAGAGAGACGTTGAAAGCCAGCTTCCACATCTTCAGAGAATCGAGAGTTGGAAGGACTCTGTCCTGGGTGCCATTGACTTGGCATACGCCAAAGGCCCTCCGTCTGGCTTCTTGCGTCCAGACCAGCGTTCTGCGCACGACCGCTCTGAGCATTATCCCGGTCCAAAGCTCCATTGCCTGCTCTATGAGCAGTTCCAAGAGGTCCTTTGGTTGAAGCTGAGTCGGGGCCCTCTGGAGGTGGCTCAGAGGCCCTCCCGGGCAATGGTCCGGTGAAGTAACGGGAATTCATATCCTTGGGTCTTTTGTGGCGCTTGGAGAAGATTCTTTGAGCTATGTGTTGGTCGTTATCCTGTTCAATGTCACGATGCTAATCCTTGGACAGGGAAGGGGTGGGCAGACAAGGGACATAGTTACGGGGTGGTGGTTTATAACGGTGAACAGCTTTCAAACGCATCAGTCTTGAACAGAGCCAACGCTCCATAAAATCTGATGTTACGATGAGTGGTGAAAAGAGGTGTTGTCAAAATGGCATTCATCTATTGTTGTTCTTTGATGTTCTCAAACGATCATATGAACAAGAGCCGGTTAGTTCGCCAATATGAATCTGAGAAAGAAGAGAAAAAAAAACCAACGGCGCCAACACGCTTGAGCGCTATAAACAAACAAGTAAAACTGCACCGAATTTTTGGTTAAAGAAAGTCTTGCGTTTATATACAGTGTTTGCTGCGCTGCATAACGGGTCGTCAAAAGGGCTGTGCTACTTTCCAACCAAAACGAAACCGAGGACCCAACACCACAGGATGTGTCAGATCATCTACGTACAGTTCGCCTGTGGCTGCAGTCAAGTTTTGGAGCAGGTACGATGCAAGACGCAAAAGTTCAACAAGAAAAATATTGAGAGTCAGTTATTGCCATGCTATCTGCCTGGGTGGATTGAACGTAGCCGCAGCCCATGTGCGAACTACTCCAAAGGCAAATGCCCAAAGCAAATTCGCCGCCGAGAGAATAGGCGACCAGAACCGCGGGTCGCTGAGTGGACTCGGAACCAGCCGGCGGCAATCCGAAGCATCAAACCTATGAACTACAGCGACAGGAGGAAACACAGTCTATGGCATGAACCGTCCAGGCCAGTCTCGCTCTTGTCCGTATCAGATTTGGGCGGGGAGGTTAGGCCAGTTTCGCCCATTTGCGCGGAGCCGCAAGAGCGTGGCCGTTGCTCTGAGCAAACGGGGTGACGTTTCCCTGGCGCATGTGCGTGGGAAGTGCAGTCAAATGGCGTTTGGACACGAGTTGTTTGGAGTGGGACCGTTGGTTGAAAGTGCATCAACCTAGCAAGTTCAATACGAGTTTGGCTCTGGCGCGTTTCAATCAATCGGCCGCCCAATTTTTTTTCTTTTTTGACCTTTCCGACTGATCACGGTAGCTATTGGAAGCGACAGCAAACTAGCGAGCCCATACAAGGAGACATGGGGGGGGAAATGTTGAACTCGGGAACCAAATGGCGTCATTGTCCATATTCCCACGACAAGAAATTTGAGCGGGCCTGGGCCTCAATTGCTAGGCTGCCACAATCTTGCGGAGCTGCCCCCCCGTAATGCAGTCCGATCAGTGGAGAAGTGCAAACTGAGAACGAAACCCAGTTCGACCGAACACCGTGACCATGAGCTACGCTGATAGGTCGGCGCTGGGCAGGGGGGGGGGCCAATTGCCAATTGAACTGGTTCAACGGTGATGAACACTGATACGGGAATTGGACCTTTTGCGCTTGGGTACCCCGCGCGCCGTCGAATGACCATGGGCAGTTCATGGCTGCCTTGCGGCGGGATTAAAAAAAAAAAAAAAAAAAAAGTAGGTTGCGGCACAGAATGTTGTTTTATTGACAAGGGCACAGAGATCAATTGCGCATGGGACCTCCTGATACCACTGCACATCAGGAGCCCAAGGCCGGGGTAGTAGTTGGTCTCAAGCTTTGGGGGGTAGGGGGGAGAGGGGGGTACCAAGAACGAAGCAGTAAGAATAGACTAAGCAAGACAGTGATGACCAAAATAAGCATTGTATTAATTTAGAAGGAGAAAAAAAAAGCGCTGGATCGTGTCTGGCGCACTGGATTACGTATCCCCTGCGACCCGAGAAATACGGGTGCCTTGAGGTTTCATTGACTGAGACAGCGAAGAGGGTCTTTCGGCAGGCTGCCCGATAAACTGGCATCTCATTGGCCTGGCTTGGGTGAAGACGACGCCGCACGTCAGTAGGGCTGAGAGAAGCCATGGTAATCCCCCTCCTCCCCCCTTTACGAGAATCGTGATGAGCCAAAGGTGTGCAGTGACGCGTGGATACATGCACAATCTGCGGATGTGGCTGGACGCCGACGTTTTCTTCATTTAGACATCGGCTCATGTCCATGTCTCTGTCTCAGTATTTGCCGGACCCGCAGTCGACTAACTTCGTCCTTGATCCCCCAGCGATCCCCGTTCCGTTCCTCTCATCCTAGAGAGCAGCTGAGCCAATAGATTTCACAGGGAACAAAGGTTCTCAAACTCCAAAGAACCGATTTGGGTAAACGGGCGAGTAAGGGAAAAAAAGACTGGATGACGGATGCAAGTCAAAAATAGACTTCCTAAACAAACACAATGCTAGACGATGTTACCAGAAGGAAAGTTACACATTCACCGACACATATTAAATACTTTTTTTTCGTTTCTTTTTTTGCTTTTAGCAAATCTTGTCCATTAATCTGAGATGTGACGATGGAAACGGCTTTTGTAAAGCCACACTTGCCTTTAGAAGGCAACCAACGTGTGCTTGTCTCAGATCGACGAGCCGTGCAAGGACCGTAGCAACCAGCCACATGTAAATCACGCTTTCATCTTAGTACTTACTCTATTTTATTCTCCCTCTACGCAAACACATAGCACACAGTATTAAATAGAAGCGACCTAAAGAGTGTTATACCCAATCGGAAGCAAAGGAGACCAGGGGTAGCTACAAGGCGAAGTGCATCCAGTTGTCAATGCAACAAGCTTCGTCTTCAAAGCTTGGCAGGGTTCTTGACATGTCAAAAAATGACAGGTTTGGTAATATCATGCCAATTAACATTGTTTTTATTTGCCGGTTTTGGTTGCATGCAATGTTCTCTGCTGTTCGTCTTCTGAGAGGATAGTTACGTAACATTGATCAGAGCTGCATGCACCCTGCTGGATGATCAAAATCAGTAGATGACGATTGGGACACGACGCAGCGCACGACGACATTGTCACATTCGCAGCCAAAAACGCAAACCCGGTTGGCCTCGTGCGCAAGATTGCAGCACTTGGCAAGCCCAATCAATCGCGGGGTCGTGTACTCTGCTCAAGAACGGGCCGCGCTGCTGCAAGTTTCAGGAGCGGCGTTGTTGGTTGCTGCGAGGTGCGCAAACGCGGGTTGTCAAGACCAACAAAGCATTTTTGAGTTTCTCGGACCATGGTTGGACGGGAGCGGTCGCCAAGGACAATGTGAGTGGCCTCTGGGGATTTGTTCGGAATCTGGCTGGTTGAAGATCCCCCCCAAAGCCTGGCCCAAATGGGAACCGAGCTCGATTGAGTCAACGCCGACGCATCTCTGGCTGGCCGAGTGCCCCTGGTCCACCAGCCCTACGTGTGGATCGGGCGGAGTAGGGAGGGACCATTGGCCTCAGAGGGGGTTGAATGCATGCGGACATGAGCCCACCAGGGAGGGGATCGGAGGAGATGGGGTCCTTGGTGTGGATGGGTTCGCCCAGAGCAACCCGGCGGCTCGCCGAGAAGTTGACAGAGTTTGGGAGCGGCAAGGCGGACGAGCTAAGAATCGCGATGCACGTTTGGGGAGACGCGACCACTAGGACGAGCTGCCGACTCGGCAAGATTAGGAAAACCGAGATGGTGGGCAGATGATCGAAGGGACACGCAACGCACCACGACGTCCTGTACAGGAGGGCAGAAGCGATTCAAGGTTGCGTCAGTGCCTTTCCTCCAGGACTTTGGAGAGCGGTTTTCGTCTGGCTTGTTTGGCAGTTGTCCGTCCACATTCGGCGGCGAACCCCACGACGTCATGGTGGCCAGTCACATTGAGATGGGGCCGCCGACCTGAGCCAAGTCACCAAGCGAAAGCTAAAGGGAAGAGCTTGGACGGATAAACTCCGAGCTTGCAGGCCATGTCCAGATTGCAACACAGGTCTGGACCCGAGCCCTTGTTCTGCACGAGATGCCTCAGCCACAGACCTGAAAATTGTTGTGACACAAAACAAGACAAGACTCGCGTGGATGGTGCTGCTGTTGTAGTGTGTACCCAATGCATCGCATGAGAGACAAGGGGAGCGGGTGGGTTGGACGGCGCTGCACTGCACTGCGCATCGCATGCACTGCCAGTAAACAGGGCTGAGGTGGAGGGGTGGGATGCATACGGGATGGCATTGCATCCAAATGGATGCGGGTGCTAGTTAGAAGGGGCGCAAAACAAACTGGATGCGACGGCAAGCAAGAAGACCAGCAAAAAAAAAAAAAATTGGAGGGACCGAACGACAAGACCGAATAGACTGACCCATTCCGGCAAAGCGGACACGGTTCCCGGAGACAAGAGGGCTCATTCTTCTGCCCAGAAAGTGGAGGCGGTTGAAATGCCCGGCGAAAAGCCCATGGGCTAGTCGGCCTCTAGTGGACAGTTGGTCCAACAGTGACAACGGGTCCCGGGCGGCGGAAACGGGCGTCGATCCCTGCCGCAAGGCGTTTCGATAGGCTCATGGCGATGATTTTACCATGGGCGGCCGAAGGTGGGAGTGAGACCCGGAATTGGCAAAGGCCATGGACGCAAACAATGGCCTTCGACGTCACGGTACCGTCGACACCATCGTCCACGCCCTCATTCACGCCCACATTCATTGTGGGCTGTGGCCATAGTCGAGCGTCTCCGAAGACTTGGAACAGCTGAATGCAGATGCTCATCATCGTTTAACCTCTAACGCAAGACGCTTCATCCACCCCTTTGGTGCACCATCCATCGCATTTCCATGCCCCCGCTTTGGATGCGAGAAAGGGCCATGGTGAAAATAGATGTTACAGAACAGTTTTGTTTCCAAAAATGTCGTCGGTCCTTGGCGAGTGCTCCTGGTGACCACCATGGATCTAAAGAAAACAAACCAAGAATAGAGGCCACGACACCTGGGTACGCAATGGAAAGACCTTTTGGCCCCCATCATTGTCGCAATATTCTGGTCTCGAGCAGTTAGAGGCCTGAGAATTTGTCTGCCTCTCTGCAAGCGTCGCGGCTCACGGAGCTTGTCCGACTCCAGCTAGAAGACGACCGAAGAGGGAAGCTCTGCGAAGTGTCTGCAAAAAAAAGGACCCATGCGGCGGACTTTTGCTTACTGTACACCCTTCATTACCTGGGCTGCTGGGGGAGCATGATAGCGCTGGTACTTGGAGCGGTAATCAGACCCGTTGCATCCGGCCATTAATTGCTTTGTCTCGCGCAGAAAAATTGTCCACTGTTGAAGGGGTCCAAGGGGGCCAGAGGCTGTGCAAGACGCGGCTAACGACCTTGATGAAATGTTAGTGCAGCATGTATCGCATCACTGATTCTGTTAGGAGAGGGACCTCCCGCAGGGGTGCGATTCCTCCACTGACCTTGTGCTGCTACGGGGTGCTAGGTACTCGGGCTTCGCCTCAAATGAACTCCGCTAGCTATTGATTGGCCGAGCGGTTAGGCAACAGCCTTGGGTGGGTCTGTGAGAATCCCCAGTTGCTAAGCAAGCAAGGCCCATAGCGCATCACAGTGCCCACCACCTACCTCAGCTCTTCTCCTCTCTTTATCACTTTATCATCTCGTCCTGAGGCCGCCGCCGTCATCTGTCTGCTTCTCTGCTGTGCTTTACCATCCCTCTGCAACCAACAAGCCACCGTCTTCGACAAGCCAGCCCGCCCACCCGCTCGCTCGCTCTGTGATCCCGGCACCTCCTGCATTTCCGCCGCGCCCCCCCATTCTTCATATACCCTTTGGCGCCCCCCGTCCTTCTCTACAGTTCCACCTACCTCTCCCGCACCCTTCCATCCATCCATCCGTCTCCCATTTCATCTTCAAGTTGACTCCTTAGCCGCACGGCCTCTTGTCTCGTCAAAGCTCATTCGACTCTGCCGAAGCTTTGTTGACCTAGCTGCGAGATATATTCCCGACCTCCGGCTCGTTCTGGCCCTCGTTTCCCTGTTCTTCCATCGTCGTCTTCTCGCGCCATCCACTACAACCGCGCGCCTCTTCGGAGACATATCAACATATTGGCTACGCCCTTGGACGTAGCAGCTGGGTACGACAGTATTTCCATTTGTCTCTTTACTCTCTTGGCTGTTCCGTCTTTTCCCTTGTATCCTAATCCTGGGCTACGAACATCTTCCGCACATTGGTCAATCCCCCTTCCCAGTCCTGGAGGTTCCCATCTAGTTCCAACCCCAAACCTGGGTGTGAGAATTAGGAACCTCGACTGTGACTCACTGGCCGCCCTCCTCCACTACTTGCATCAACTTTCTCTTCAGACCAAACCAAAGACTAACCCGACTCCCCCATACCAGCATCAGTCGACTGTCCTGTCTGTACCCCACTCTCCAAGTCTAAGCCATGTCCTTCTCCAACCCTCGTCGAAGGACTCCGGTGACTCGTCCCGGCACCGACACCGAGAGTTCTCTTTCCCTTAAGACCAACATGATCCTCCGCAAGGGTGCGACCTTTCATTCACCCACCTCTTCTCCTGCCTCTTCGGCTTCGGATCTCACATTTGTTCCTCCTCGTCTACCACGATCCCAATCTCACTTGGATGATGTCGTCGATGCCAACTGCCGCCGCATTGCGTTGACCTTGAACGACATTGACGAGGCCCTATCCAAGACCGAGGAGCTTTCTCTATCGCCCAAGTCTCCCAAACCAAAGACTCTCCGCGATACTAGCCTTCCTGTTCCCCGCGGCTTCCTCGATCTGCCCGTCGTCGACCCCGCCATGGCCAAGGAGGCCGAGAGGCGCGTCCTGCGCCCTCGCTCTGTCCGCCGCTCTCATCGCCACGCTTCCGACAGTGGCCTCGGGTCCTCCATTGCTTCCACCAACGAGAAGCATGGCGCAGAGTCAAAAGAGACCAAGACCACCACCCGCTCAGCGATCACTCGCTCAGCTGCCGCTTCTGCTATGGAGAAAGTACCTGGCCTCAGCTCCAAGGCCATCAACCGCATCCAAGAACACACACTTCGCCCTCTACTAGCAAAGCCCACACTCAAGGACTTTGAGCCTATTGTTCTTGACATTCCACGAAGAATCCGATCCAAGGAAATTATCTGCCTACGAGATCTCGAAAAGACCTTGATCTTTATGGCTCCGGTAAGTCAGCTTCAGTCTGATAATGGCGTTTGGGGAGATGCTTATAGGAGGTTGTGCTTGAAGGAGAAGACCAAGACCGCCACCTTGTACCTTGATTTCTGTCTTACATCGATCCGGTGCATTCAAGCAACAGTCGAATACATCAGCGACCGCGAACAAACCCGACCAGGTGATCGACCTTATACTAACGGATACTTCATCGACCTCAAGGATCAGATCCTTGAATACGGTCGACAACTCGCAGCAGCCAAGGACAGCCCTGAGGATATGGACATCGACGCGTATGTACCCAACTTTATTCCACTGGACAACCCCACTGACCTCCCATTAAGCTCCGACGAAATCAAGCTGGTTGGAGGTATCGCTGAGAACGGACGCCCTGCCGAGCTTGTTCGTGTTCGCAAGGACGGCACTCACATCTCCATGGCCACTGGTAAGCCAATTGATGTGACAGACTCTCCCATCAAGATGAAGCGTTCTTTGAGCCAGCAGCGTGAAGACGAAGAGGAGATCATGCGCTCCATGGCTCGCCGCAAGAAGAACGCCACCCCTGAGGAGCTCGCACCCAAGAAGTGCCGCGAACCTGGATGCAACAAGGAGTTCAAACGCCCATGTGACCTAACCAAGCACGAGAAAACCCACTCTCGCCCTTGGAAGTGCCCTATCCCCACTTGCAAGTATCACTCTTATGGCTGGCCAACTGAAAAGGAAATGGACCGCCATATTAATGATAAGCACTCGGATGCGCCCGCCATGTATGAGTGCCTCTACAAGCCTTGCCCTTACAAATCCAAACGTGAGAGCAATTGTAAGCAACACATGGAGAAGGCCCACGGCTGGACATACGTTCGCACTAAGACAAACGGCAAGAAGTTGCCTACCAAACCTGCCAGCACTACACAGCAAACTCCTCCCCTTGGCAGTGTTTCAACTCCCTCTACCACAGCCGCGTACAATGTTCCCACCCCTCCTCAGGACAACCCTCCCCAGTTCAATGACTTCCCTCTCTACCCTCCTGAGTCGGACTGGATGTCGATGCACGGGATTCAGCCTGAGAACCTGGACATGGACCTCGGTCTCGAGGGTCTGGAGAACCAGTCTCCCACCTCGACCACTTCGTACGAGCAGTATGCCCCATACCAGAACAGCTCGGCTTTCATTCTGAACGATGAGGATCTTTACGCCGCACACGTTCAGATCCCTGCTCAGCTTCCGACACCTGAGCAGATTTCCATGTTCAACCCTGACCCTAAGATGATGGCGCAGCCAATGCCCATGTTCCAGGCTTCTCAGCCGTGCCCTGCTCAAACAGCCCCTCACTTCTCACCTGTTGGTCAAGAGAACGCCATGCTGTTCACTCCTAACTCACTGCGCGACGTCGATGAGGGATTCGACGACTCGTTCAGCGGAGACGGGATGGATTTCCAACTATTTCCGAACAAATTTGAAGCGACCAACATCCAACCACTGTTCGGAGAAATCCCCAGTGCTGGTGTCGGTTTCTCCCAGACCTCCCAGCAGGATCTGTTCCAGCTTGACTGGGCCAATGTCGACTTCACATCCCTTGAGAATTAGGGTGTCGACTTAATGAAAAAGGAGGGTGATGGCGGAGAGGCCATCAAGGAGTCAATTTGAAATTGTATAACTCCAGGACAAAATCACCAATTCTTTCTTGGTTTCATGATTTACGACGGATTTTTAAGACCGCTCTATAGGATTTATAGCAATTGGGTCTTTTTATGTAATAGGAGCGAGATTCTGTACTTTTTTATGCTTCTGTCATTCGCAAGGACGAATTGACAAACAAGAGAGATGGATGGAAGATGAATTGAGATTGCTGCAAGTAGGCGAAGGCAAGAAATCAAATTGGCTATTTTACAGTATGGCAGGGGAGCACAGCACGCACATCGGCACTTTGCGAGAACTGTTTTTTTCACTGGATTAGAGTTCACCTCTCTTTCTCCTGCTTAGGGATTAGAAATCAAACCCACATCTCAATCATCTAAACCTCATGACCAATCTGTTCTTTTTCGGTGAAAGCGCATACAATGAATAAATGAATGAAGGAATTAACAGTTTGTCATGTCTCTGGGTCACATGCCAGGGGACTCTCTTCCTTGGGGCAACATCGCACATGGATCCAAAGTCCCCTCAGGGCGATGCCAGCACTGCCGTGGAGAAGTCCTAGATTCGACCTCCTCCTGCAAGGACGAACCCCACGCACGTTCAAAGTGGCGGAGCCTATTCATGGGGTTTGACTCACAGGCCAAGTCAAGGAACCCTATTGGCTACGATGGTGGCCAGAGCTATACAGTATGTTGGACACACCGTTTCACTGTCTCGGCTCTCCAAAAAAGCCGGTGATGAGAATCCAATCGAGAAAGGGACAGTGGGCGGGTGTCCCAATGGGCGGTTGGTCGGATGTTGACTAATTGACACTGTCTCGGCGATTGCCGCGTTGGGTTTAGCTTGGGGGCCGTGGCGTGAGTCGATGTACAGAATTAGTCGATATGCCCTGCCAAAGTTTGATGGCCGTCGGAAACAGGATGGGCGCGAAACACAATCTGTTTCGGTGGGGGGGAGAGCAAGGGAGGGATGAGTGAAAGGACCCTTTTCCCCCGCTGTTGAAGAAGTCCTGTGCGCCAAGCTTCGGGTGTCGGCATCTTTGTCTAGAGCCAGATGGGAGAGACAGTTGGGAGGGAGAGAGAGATATCGGCAAATCTTGGTGGTGCCCCGGCAGCCGGGAGTGGAATAGGATGGTGTGGTGGGAAGCAGATGCTGCCGGGCGATGTCGATCTGTCCTCTATCGAATCTCATAAACTCTGGCTGTGTGTGACGCATCTATGACAAGGAGCAGCGAGCAGTCCTTGATCACGGCATCCTTTTCCGCGGCCAAGGACACGCTATAATGCTCAATCCATTCTAATAGCCCAAGTCCTAGATCCTTCGGTGGCCGGAACAGCCCGAAAATTCACACTCGTAGGTGTATTCATGATTTGCCGGTTGAATATCAGTCGATAGGTATGATCATTCAACAATGAACTATTCGATGTACTGGTTTGGCACGATTCCCAGTGTGGAAAAGTCCAACCTGTCAGCCACATGTCCTCTAAACTTCACCATTGTTGTTGCCACAGGACTCAACGGCCCCAAAATATCAATCTGACATCAGACAACGGGAATAAAGAAAATTATAATCCCTTTCTATTTAAAAAAGCATTTATTTGCATAATGCTAATTTCTAGTCAATTGGTGGGGTATATTTTGGGGAAGAGAAAACTGAAAGGTACAATCTTTCAGTGGTTATGCTGCATAGCTACATCGTAACAGGCGCAAGTTCTTCAAACCAAATTCTCCAATACCATGTGCATGCAGCCAGTGGATCATACAATCGTTTTTTAGGGAGAGAGAGAACCAGTAATGGAGTCGCATGTGGTGAAGATCATTCCTTGTTCATTACAGAATCCATCGTTGCATTAAACATCAATCACCTCCACCACATTTGATACTCGAGTGTAAACACCATACTTTTATTATTCCACTCTATTTATCTAATTTTCCCGGGGGAAATCCCGATAACAAATTAGTTCCCCTTTTATACACCGTAAACTTCGTGTGCCAACGTTGGCTCACGTACCAGCCCAAGGAATCAACGAAGCCGCTTGGGAAGCGCCAAGTTCACATCCTGGCATGGATGCATTCATGATTTCATTCCCCATAAAATCACACATTCGCTTCATAGGAAAACAACCAGTGTTCCTAGTGCCAGCGTCAGGGCCAAGGCTGGGTATCCAGCAGCTCGAGGTGCCTCGGAGCCGCCTTCATGTGATGATTGCGATGGGGAGGCGGAGCCTGGTGTTGATGCTGCTTCCTGGTTTCCATTTCCATTTGCATTTGGTGCTTCCGTTTTTGACGCCCCAGTCCGTCCAGCTGTCGTGTTCGAGGCGCCGCCTGGCGTTGTTGTTGCTGAGGGGGCCGTTGTGGATGTCTCACTGTCATCGATATCTTGTGGGCTTTCCAACCATCCTCTCGAGGCAGCAGCTTGAATCCCTGTGAACCATATTTTGGCCATCTTTTCATATCCTTCCGAGTTGGGATGAGTCCCGTCAACAAGCTCGTCCTTTTGCGGGCCGTCTGTTGAATGCATGTCGACCAAGATGAGCTTTCTTGATTGTGCTGTCAACGTTTTGTTGAGTGTCTTGAGCTGCTCATTTATATTCAAGACTCTCTCTTCGACGGTGCTGTTCCCGTTCACTAGCAGCGTAGATAATATGATGCTTGCTTTTGGTGACGCTGTCCACAGATACTGGAGCATCTCCTCCATGCGCTCTGACGCATGCTCGATGTCGTAATTTTGAACACAATCGTTGGTGCCGACGTTTATTGTGATGAGGTTTGGAAGCCATTTCGGCACTGATTCATTGGCTTTCCCAAAAACTTGGTCGATTCTGAGACCGTCCCATCCTTCGTGGTCGTTGTCGGTCATGTTCCCAGATTTTTGGGAACCAACCATGTCCACTTGGTTTCCATCGGCAATAAGAAGATCTCTTAGGTACTTGCGGTAGCCGTTTCCATCATCTGATCCTTTGCCTCTGGTGATGGAGGCACCGAGCGGCATCAGTCGGAGGTCAACATTTCCTCCAACCAAAACTCTAGCATCATCAAGGCCACCATTTGATATGGCGTAAGCTTATATTGGAGGTGAGTGATCTATCCTTTTGAGGGGGGCAGTTTAAGGTGTTTACTCACTGGTCGATGACAGCGCAAGACCTAGCATAGCCAATTGCTCGGCTCGCTTCATTAGAGACCACATTGTTCTAGAGGTTGCAGCTCGAAAAAGGGTAGATGTTTGTTGCGAGGAAGAAAAGTTGACAAGTGAGGGGAAATTCTGGAACGGGCGTATCGTCGGTTTTGATGTTGTGAGTAGGATCGAAACCCTGCCTCCAGTTGTGTTTCGTCTGGGTTCATCCCATAGGTAGCAAGTTTAGTGTGGTTGTTTCAAATAGATGTGACTCTCCTTGGCATAAGGATATTTGAGCTGAGCTGAATGGATAAACAGGGGGAGTTTTATGCACAAACAGGATATTATTTCCACAAGAAGAAAAGAAGGTGGCTAGAACACGGAAACTAAACATTAAACATTGCAACACAACTACGCAAGCCAAGAAGCTGCAAGGAAACTAGGTTGCATTGCATTGTGACAGACAATGATGCCTGCTACTGACGTCAATAAGCTGCAGGGTAGGCTGGGCACGATGGCAGCTGGCGACAAGTGGGGGCGCACCGTCTTGTTCTCCAGACGCGAAATCGATTAATTTAATTGATTTTCTCCGACGGACGCGTCCATTTGCTCGCTTCGACACGCAAAATGTGCGGCATCCACGCTGCCATTTCGTCGTCACCCGACCTCCCTACTTCCCCCGAGTTGCTTCAACGCCTCTCCAAGAGAGGGCCTGACCACATCGGAACTGCACAGACGCAGGTGGTTGCGAGAGACCCGGACCAGGCCTCGCTGTTTCTGACCTTTACATCGACCGTGCTCTCACTTCGAGGCGACCATGTGGCCAAACAGCCTTTCGTTGATGATGCTTCCGGCTCGGTGCTCTGCTGGAATGGCGAAGCTTGGGGCATCCAAGGACATCCTATCCAAGGGAACGACGGCGAAGCAGTCTTGGCCCTGTTGACAGAGGCCAGCCGTAGTGCGGCAGCAGACTCCGATAGCGTCCTGGACGCTCTACGTGCTATCGAAGGACCATTTGCCTTCATTTACTTTGACAAGCCGGCTAATCGCCTGTACTACGGGCGCGACAGGCTGGGTCGTCGATCGCTGCTGGTGAAAGCTGGCCTGCCATTTGTCCTGTCAAGCATTGCTGAGACATCAGCTGACGGCTGGCAGGAGGTCGAGGCAGATGGATGTTACACGCTCGGACTGGATCCAAGTGAACCAACATCTGAACTCGTGCCCACTCGACACGAGTGGGCTCACGATGCCTCCCTAGTGAGTTGTATATTCGTGGCTTCCCAGGTGTAAATCTGCTACTTACGCATCTAGATTTCCAGCATCGCGGTTTTCAATACCGAGATACCCCAGCAACCATACAAGTTGACCATGAGTTCTAGATCTGTCCAAGCTTTGCAGCATCACCTCCTCGAATCACTGAGACTCAGAGTGTTGGATGTGCCCCTGCCACCCCAGGCATCTGAGACAGATGCCAGAGTCGCAGTCCTCTTTTCCGGCGGACTGGACTGTACTGTGCTGGGGCGCCTTGCTCATGAACTCATACCCGCAGATCAGTATATTGACCTCCTCAATGTAGCGTTCGAGAACCCAAGGATTGCAGCCCAGCACCCTGGTTGTTCACAGGATGATCTCTATGAGAAATGTCCAGACCGAGTCACTGGAAGGAATGCCTTCCTGGAACTGAAGAAGACCTGTCCAAACCGTCCTTGGCGGTTTGTAGCAGTACGCATTTTGCAAACAGCCAAGTACATGCGTATACATGATAAACTGACATTCACAGGTAAATGTTCCCTACTCGGAGACTCTGGAGCAAAGACCGGAGATTATCCGACTGATATATCCACACAATACGGAGATGGACCTCTCAATCGGGTGTGCACTCTACTTTGCTGCTAGGGGCAAGGGGCTTGGTGAAACAATATCGAACCCCGAGCCGCACCCGTATAGCATAACCGCCCGAGTGCTTCTCTCCGGACTCGGGGCGGATGAGCTATTTGGTGGATACAGTCGGCATCCCTCGGCGTATTCTCAACGAGGTTATCCAGGGCTCGTTGAAGAATTGATGTTGGATGTAAGTCGACTGGGCAAGAGAAACCTCGGCCGAGATGATCGAGTGATGTCACACTGGGGCCGAGAGGTCCGTTTCCCGTATTTGGATGAAGGATTTGTCAGGTGGGCAATGGAATCACCAGTATGGGACAAGTGCGATTTTGAGAATCCAAGCGACCAGGATAGCCTTGACCCTGAGAAAAGAGTGCTGCGACTCCTGGCCCAGTCCCTCGGTATGGCATCGGTTTCGAGGGAAAAAAAGCGGGCCGTGAGTGTGTTCGAGATAGATACTGCGAAGGCTACTGACAAGTGTGACGACAGATCCAATTCGGGGCGAGGACAGCAAAAATGGAGAGCGGCAAGGTTAAAGGGACGACTCTGATTACGGGATGACGGGGAAAACGGGGGCAACGGTGACCAAGCGGTCTGAAACTCCAACGAGAGTGCTCTGGCGATGATGATTCTCAGATACTTCCGAGGCGTTGTAACCACAAGAAACGTCGGTCTGGCGCGTGTGCGTTTGCTGTTTGAAAATAGCAGCTAACCCTCAACCAGGCCTGACGGGTCTCACAAGCATGGTCGCGTTGATGAGGTTGTAAAGGCAAGTCTGAGCCAAGAGGTAGAAGAAGCACGAGGATAGGCATGATGATGATGATGATGATGAGCATGAGCGAGCATAAGCATGAATAGAGCAATAGACCACCATGTATGCAGTCATCAGGTACAAGGGGAAGCATCAACCTTGATAAAGCGTGGGGCCGGTGCCTGAGTTTGAAGTGAATAAATTCATCGATAGATAATGGATGATTAGATGGGATCCCTAGCTGGCGGTGGTGTGGTGCCTGAGACGTCTTATGCGAAGACGGTTGCCGGGTCTGGGGCACAAGGTTTCGGGGGCCCTGGGCCAACCAGGAGGCGGCGTAGGGGGAGGAACGGTTCCACCTGGACAGGCGGCGCTGAGCGGCGGGTGGACTGTGCGGGCGGGCTGATGTGCGTGATAGGCCGAAGATGCGCTGCGAGTGCGAACAGCTGGAGGCCTGAGTACCAATTTTAGAACGAGGTCAACCCACTCTGTCTATCTGGGGAGCCCTCAGTGGGTGGTGCCTGGCAGGCGGCTCGCTGGTGAAACGGGCCCCTGGACAGGCTTTCGCCCAAAGCGTATGGGGTTTGCGGCCACAGACGTCTCCAATTCGCGCCAAAGGGCCTGTCACGGCGGGTAGCACGGCGGCTCAGCCAGTCGTCAAACGAGAAACACCAGGGCCTCTGCGACTGGGGGTATCAGTGGCCTGGTGTTTCGTCTGTTTTTTTTTTTCCTCTTCGTCGTCCTGCTTTCTTTAAAACATCGCGGCCGCTTTGTCATTTTCGTATCTTTTTTTCCTTTTGGTATTTTATTCATTTTTTTCTTCTTCCTCTTTTACTCACGACCACAACCTCCCCCCCTCTCTCTCTATTCTTCACCCCGGGATTCTCTATCCATTCCTTGTTTCGTTCTTCGACTTCTCTCCTTCTTGCGACTGCAGCACCACTGTCTTTTTATTGATGAGCTGGGATCTCACGGGTCAACAATCATTTCAACATTAGTTTTTTTCGCCGCGACTTTTTCTTTTTTTGCAATTCGCGCCTCTCCTTCTTTTTTTCGCCGGCACAAATCTCTCGCCCACATTAATGTTCAAGCTATTCGTTCATGCAAACGAGCGGAGCTGCTACTCGGCGCAATCGAGCTCTCCATCATCGTCATCAGTCTTCAGAAGCCGTCCCTCATTCCCTCGCGATAGCACGGACATCACCATGGCCAAAGGAACTCGCCCTCCACCGCTCAACCTGAGCCTCGATGCGAGACCGAAGTATCTCCCTACCATCTCCAGAACGCCCGCAACCAAGGAGTCAACCCCTCTCCTGACTCCCCTGCCCGAGGATGATTACGAGGACCCCCCTGAGCCCATCGTCCGGGTTGTGCGGATCGCCATTGACTTCACCCACTTGGTTGCGTGCATTATGCTGGCCGTCATTATGACCACATTTCTTACCACCTACACACATGCGAAGTCGTCGGGTGATGGGTATGTAACAGAATCCCAAAAATCGAGGCCCGACTCGGGCCTTTTCTACCCAAGCGGTCATGGCTAACAAACCTTTTTTGTATGTGCAGGCTCAAGGCGGCGTTTCTCCTGGTCGCACTGACCACGGACGTGGTCCTCGACGCAAAGTCGATCCGACACCATGACCGGTCCTGGAGTGACTGGGCCTTGCTGGCACGGACGATGGCCTCGTCGATTTATCTAGGTCTCTTAATCGCCTTTGTCGTGGCAGACCGGGTTTTCCCGATCGATTATTCGTACTGGAACATGAGCCCCGAGGAATCCGGCGGGCCAGTCATGGGCCTCGTGTGCGTTGTCTTGTAAGTGTCTCGAGCTGTCTTGGCTAATCTCGTATCTCCTTGGAGGTGCAGCGGCCGCGTGTAATTTAGACATTATTGACTAACTTTATTGTTTCACAGAGGGTCAAATATCGTGCAATTGATACTGTCTCAGCGCCGTGCGGGCTGGTGGTGGACTTGGCTGCAGGCACGGTGGCAGTGCGGCTGGAACAGGGCAGATTGCCAGCGGGAGCGCAGCAGGGGAGGACGGGTATCTAGGCGAACAGTGCGAGGCTGGACCTGCGTGTCATGAGAAACATGTGTTGGATTTTCATGAAAGAAAGAAAAAATCCATACTACTGAGAGCCCGGGCTCCTCCACTCCCTCACACTGAAAGAATGCATGAGGTCGGTAATGATCATGGATCAGGCATCTAATATAATTCGTATAAATCGACGACATGAGGCAAGCTCAAACAACGGCATGCACGCCCGTTGCGGACCTGCGGAAGACCTTTGTGGGCCAAGAAACGCCCAAATTGGTGGGCAGGTTGATCATGACCTCTTTATGGCCAATGGGATTGAAGACGTGGACATGTTTCCTGTTGTTTCTCATGTTATGCTGGGTCCGATTCAGGGATTTGGACAGTTGGTTGTTATTCTTAGTGCCAGGGAGGGTAATGCATGCGGCGAGTCTAACTTGCAGAAAGAAGCAAAATAGAGGATTTTTGAATACGAGACCGTTGGTATGCGATCGGCATCACTTTGCATTAATGCGATGAGCTTGTGTCCCCATCTGCACCGGTGAAGCAGGAAGAAAAGGTAGACCTAAAAAAATCCGTATTCTGGGCATCAAGGGACAGGGAGCAGGTGTGTTTGGCAGCGGAGGGGGGAGGATTGTTTGTGTGCCTGGCGGGGGATGTAAAAAGTTCCGATTGGGCGAGTGGCCGGTGCTACCCTGGTACGTGATAGAGGTTGCAGGAAGCTTTGTTGTTGGTGGTGGTGGCCAGCTGAAAGGCTGTCGACGGTCAGGATCTGACAGAATAGATGTCTGAGCACAAGACAAGGTCATTCAATTGGCCATGCTGGTTTTGGTGGTCTTCAGGCTTCTCGTAAATTAACTCATCAATCAGTATTGCCAAGTAGCAACCTAATCGCCTGGCCACTTACACCATCTGCAGCTTCGCCTTTCAGCAGCAAGTGGCTTAAAACATGATGCACCATCCCAGAAGTAACTCAAGCTTAATGGATGGAAGCAAGCAAACACACAAAGTTAAACAACAAGATGACATTGGATTTATGCTTTCACTACGAATTTCACTAGTTCATCCTGATTTTTTACTCATTGTTCAAGTTGGGATCGAAAATTGCATAATGTACCCTATATCTCATCACTGAAACATCATGGCTCAGCAAGAGGTGTGAGTGGGAACTTCACTTCACGTTGTCGCTCCACACTGCCCCCCCATTCAACTTGATCAATTCCCAGAAACCTAACCCTGTTCTTGATTGGGGAATCCTAGCGACATTCGGGGGCTACCGATCGGAGACGGCAGGCGGCAAACCGGCAAGACATGTGGCCAGAACCACCAGCGTAGGGACAGGGGTAAGATGCCAGGAAGCCACAGCAAAAACACATCATGTTAATAAATGCATCGGCCGAATGTGGCATAATGTGGCCTAATGTGGAAGGTTTTTGGAAGCAGACTTGGCCCCGGCCGAGAGTCCGTCTTGACTAGCTTGCGTCGATTAATCATCTCAGTCGGGCACCAGCCAAGTGTCACGCGTGGAGGCGGCGCTGTGGTTGCTGCAGTTGGTTAATTGCCAAAAGAGCGGCGTGTCGTTAGCGCAGGTGAGCACCATCTCTCGTTAAAGCGACCAACCATGATTCGAGCTATGGGCAGGACTAAAACAAAGCCCCAATTAAGCAGTGGTTTGTTCCTGAGTTTCTCAAGTCAGGACTCTCTCCGGACGGCGACGATGGATAAGCAGGGATGATGATGGCCATCCCATCACTGATGCCAAGAGGGTCACGGAAGGCTGAAAAGGTCAGCCTGAAACTTGGTGGCTTGAGGATCCGGAGATGGCTAACCCGTCACTATTGGTCCGTTTCTCTCCACGAGGTCTGCTACACCTGAAGCCTGCGGCGAGTCCACACTGCACTCCACCGACTCGACCCATCTGCGGTGCATTCAGCAGAGGGTTGAATGTGAGGAGGGCTGACAGCTCCGAATGACCCGCGGGGCAGTTAACTGGAGTGTGGATGATTGTATCCTCCACCCTTCCTTTCTTTTTGATGAGTTGAGTTCAGTTTACGTCACCCACACTTGGCAACGGCCGTGGCATTGAAGCCAAGACCTGAGACCCCCCAGAACCTGGCAATTGATGTTGCAGGCCAGCTGAGGGGACAAGTCATGCTGAGGTCATTTTTGAGGCCTGATTATACTGCGCTGCGGCGCGAGGGAGGCTTCGGCGAGGCACCCTTGCACCCGGATGCATGCACGATACGATGCTGTATTCTTCCCTTGCATGAGGCGTGAATGCGGTGTGGCCTTCAGCTCGCCACACCCTAGTCGATATAGCATTGGCCTAACGGATTGGGTTCTGACTTGGCTGAGATGTGTTTCTTCTTGCTTCTTCCTCGGGTATGGGATCTGGGTTCCCCTTTCGGTTCCAAAGCGTCCAAATGTGGAAATCTCATAGTTGACTGAAGACATGTTTGTCTTGTCTCTTGGGACTAGGGCGCGCCATCCCGACTTCCGTTATTTCCATCATCCGAGCGCAGACCAGACGGACAAGATCGGAAAATAGTAATGGTGGGCAATGGGTGATCGGTGCGCAAACATTTGAGCTTGACGTGAGGAAACAAAAGAGACGTGCTATAGACGCAAGGACTAGGCAAGCTTGGTCTGCCGGAACGTCCAAGGACAGGGGTTACTGGGGATCAATGGGCCGCGACAAGGCCAGACCCGGCCGGGACTCGCAGGGCAGAGGTAGCAGGCCCGATCTGCCGACATTTTCAACTCCACCCCCGCAACAGCAACAGACAGTAGGTCCAACAACAGCAGGACCAACAGCAGAATAACGGCGACAGCAATGAAGCGTGACTGGCTGCTCGTCTCACCGGTAAACATCGTGCAGCAATAACTCTGCTGAATTATGCATGTACGTGAGAAACAGCAGCCTATTCCCGTACTTTTGTTGAGGCTGCCGCCACTTGCGCAGGTTGTCGTTGGATCAGGAACACCCGAGTAAACCAATTAGCTAGTCACTTACATGGCCGCGCCTGGTTTCGGCCACTAACCTGCCCTCGTTCGAACCACAATTTCTGAAACTAGACAATCGAGAGCAATCTAACAAAGGACTGACCTTGACAGCGCCTCAGACCCCGCCCGACGACCTGGGCCCTCTGCGAGTGCTGATCTCCATGGGGCCTCCCCGGTCCACCGCATCGCTGTACCCATCACCGTATCCATCACCTAAGGCGCCTGACCTCCTCCAGGATCGAGACACTAAGCCCTCATGGTGCAAATACAAAAAGTCATGAAGCCTAAATTTAGTGGTCTTCGTGCGTGTGGTGCGTGTGCTGCCAGGAACGGAACTATTCGCGTGATGATCTGTGCTCCCTCCTCCTCCTCCTCTGTACCCTCAGGGACCAGGTTGTCAATGAATTAAGCCGAAGTGCGAAAAGAAAAAAAAAAGTTGCTCATTTTTACTTTGAAGGATCGGCTTGCATGGTAATGGCAGTAGTAATAGCTGCGAGGGCAAGAGAATCCAGGCCCTGAGCCGTGGACAATCGACCAGCAGTAGCTCTGTGGTGGCGGCGGCGCCTCGCGCGAGCTTCAATGAGCAAAAGACAAAGGCGATGACCACCAATAACCCATTTGGGACTGTTTGCCGGGGCAGACAGTCTCCTGTCCGGCCTAAGACAATGGGAGTCCGCTGTGGTTGCGAGTCCGCCTGTCAATAGCCTTGGGGGTTGGCGTCGATTCGGAACTTTTTATTTACTTTGTTGCCACATTCAAACGCCCCCAGACTCTCACAACTTCCGCGGATAGGGTGGTTACTTTTTGCTCAGCTAATCCAGGTCTCCCGTCGACCCCCAAAATAAGCCATCCGGAGCTAAAAGCGGGCTAACAGCAGATGGCTCCAGGGGGGGTACCCGCTGCATTGGTTGCTTGGGCCCCTCTTGGACACTGGCGGATGAGGCTAGGCCAGCCCGGTAAGTGGGCTTCCCTCTCGTGCCTTGGCCCGTGTGTGCTGGGGGGGAAATACGCAGATGCATCACCACCACCGTACGAACCAGCCGGGTCTAGTCGTGTGTACAGCTGCAGTTGCGATGACCTGACAGCGAAATTACCCTGGCATACGCCTACGGGAATGGCGAGAGGGGTGTGTGTGTGTGGCTGGCCTGAAGGCGCTGTCACTGTCAGAATGAGGGCAGCCGACTAGCACATCAAGCTATATAAGATGATGAGGCTTCCCTTCGAGAAACAGATTTCCTCATCACCAACAATCACTTCTCCAACACTCACTCCTCTCTAGCCTTTTGGCTCTAGTCTTTCGCTCTTCCTCCTCGACTTACACTCGCTCAACAGAAGTCACAACCACTACTACTCTTTAGTAACCCCCCTCAGCTTTCAGCAACCAACCCTCAAGATGCGTTTCTCCAACATCATCTCCGGCCTCGCCTCCATGGCCACTCTGGCCACTGCCACTGCCCTCCCTGTTGAGGATGCCCTCGAGATCCGCGAGGCTGAGCTCCTTGAGCGCACCTCCTCCTTCTCTTGCCCCAGCGGCATGAGCTACTGTGGCTGGACTCGATCCTGCTCCTGCCCTCCCGGCCAGTCCTGGAACTCCAATGGCAACTACTGCGGCGGCAATGCCTACCAGGGCGCCTGGCCCAAGCCTTCTGCTAGTGCCTACGCCAACGTCAACCTTGGCTGGCAAGCCAGCGCCGGCGCCTCTGTCCAGCTCGGAGCCTACTGCGCCAGCTCCCCCTACAACATCGTCCCCTACGACGCCAAGCACTCTTACTGCCAGGCCTCGGTCAAGAACGTCGTCTTCCTTGCTCCTCTTGACATTGCTGCCGACCTCAAGATCAGGGCCGGTGCCACCATCAACGTCAATGCTGGCATCTCTGTGAACCTGAAGACCACCTGCCGTGGCCTTGCTGGTCTCTACATCGCTGACCAGGCTCACGCTGTCGCTCTCTTCAACACCAACAGCTACGGATTCGGTGTCCGCGCTTCCGGTGTCACTGGCGGTATCCTCGGCGGTATTATCGGATCTACCAAGGGTCTTCTGTGCTTCATTGGTCTCGGTAACTGCCAGGCTTCCTACGACTGCGTCTCCTACTGCACCAAGGGCTGCAAGAACTACGTTGACGTCCACGGCTCCGTTGGTGGCTACATCACCGGCCTTGTCGGCTTCGCTGTCGGTGTCAAGGCTGTCTTCACTGTCGGCGCTGTCGGTGTTGTCAGCGTTGTTGTCAACGACCTTCTCTGCGTCATTGGCAAGATCCTCACCGGTCTCCTTTCCACCTTCAACTGTGGCTGCTAAGCTGTTTAATACTCTTTCTTCTTCAACTCCCCTTTTTTCCGGGGCACTGCTGCTGCTGCCAGCTGCCCCCTACAAAATATGAAGTATGTGGTGCTTTATTGTTAAACTGGAGGAACGTTTGGATGTAACGGTGGCCTACTTTGCCGCCTGATGCCGGTCCTTGATATAAATATTTATGTTGATAATATCTAAGTCATGTTTTATATGAATAAACAAACATTATTCGTTTGAACTGTTTTCCTCTCCTGAACTTTGCCCCTGTGATTGAGTTTCCATTACCCCTGGGGCGCCCTTGATATGAGTTCCTCCTGAACTAGCTCTCCGTAGTTAAAACATTTCAAATGACACTGCAAATTGTGCGGACGAGACTGGGAAAAACAAAAGTTTGGAGCAGACAATATTCTAATTTATCGCTGTGCAATAGAGGGCAGCTATGACCACCGCAAACATCACCTGGAATCTAGCTCTAGCATTGCTAACCCATATGCCCATTAATCTCAACTCCGCCAATTGACAGTCCTCTCATCCTCCAACAGCCTCAACAATCTGCTTCCCAAAATTATCTACCATGAAGTGACTAAACGCTTCCTCGTCATTGTCATCCATGAGAAAGCTTCTGTCATCCGTATCCTGTGCGAGTTTGGCGTACATGCCCTCATCAGCCTTGGTCCACGTCGGCGGCAGTACGTCATCGTCTAACCCGGGCGCATCGGTTACCACCTCAATGACCCTCGTGCGCTTTAAGATTTTCTTCGTAGCCCTGGATTTGATCCGGGCCTTGCTACCTAGAACTGAGTGACCATGTCGCACCTTGTCTCCCGGTGTGCCCTTTGCTGGGCGGTCTGCGCTGGACAGCTGGGTCTCCCAGTCCGGTGAGTCAAAGAGGGGCAGGTCAGGATGCTTCTTGGACACCGACACGAGGATGTCGGCCAGGAGCTGGGGCTTTAGCTGGTCGCAGAGGGAGAGGACATTGAGCAGATCCACTCTCCTCTTGCTGGAAAAGTATTCGGTTCGCTTGCAGAAAAGTCAGCTGTGAGTTACAGGATCAAGGTCGGCGAACCTACCGAAGCATCTGACGCACGACCGGGGCCGAACCCCACGAGCTCAGGTTTTGCCGGAGTGACGCCCTGAGGAAGAGTGGCAAGCCGCTTGCGCCGTAATGTTTCAATTTCATATTGTCTTTGGAGGTTCGCTTTACCTCGTGGTCGCGTGGCTTCTTCATGCTGTGCCGTGCAGGTTGCGCAAACGAAATCCGAAGAAGGTGCCCTGTTTGCGGCTGAGGGAGAGTGACATTGCTGGTGCCATGAATTAAGACACCGGCTACATGTGATCAGAACATCCATCGACGCTTTCAGATGGCCGTCGCATTTTGCACAGTTCTGCGAGGGTTCAGGGTGTTGAGATTCAGGCCCGAGGGCAATTATAGGATGTTCAGTCCATGGAAAAGCGATTGTTGTTTGGGTAAAATCCACATTATAGACTGACGGACCGTGCTTCCCCTTCCCCCCGACAGTAATGGAATCTAATATTGTCGATTCTGGGGTGGCTGCGGCTGAAAATGAGGTTGCAACTGACGGAGCTTTGGTGGGCATCATGAGAGTGTCACTTAGGTTGTGAGATGCATTCACAGGGTCGCCACTAGTGTGGCTGTCCACCTTGAAAATAGGGATATTGGGGACTGCATCTTCAAAATTAGAACCTCGAGAGCGGCCGTGTATTCGATCAAGAATTAATGAGCTTGTCGACGAGAATTGGGGCACATATGTCGCTTTTGTCATCGGCACCTGGCCTGCAAAGCCTGGTTCTTCTAATGGTTGCGCATGGGAGGCCGCAACATAATTAACCGATTCTCTCCCCGTTGACTGTAATTCTTTTGCTGCTGGGGACGCCATCGTATGGATACCAGAATGACAAGTCTCGTCCTCAAGTCTCCAGATGCGATTTGATCTGAGCTGTCTATTCCAGGCCCAAGGATGATGAATGCGCCTGGTGGGCCGTTACAAAACCGAAATCTAAACCCGATAAAAATATTGGAGCACTAGGCACCTTTTAAGCGAATGGTTGCGACTTTTTGCGACATGGCTGGGATATGATTTTGATTGCGAGATGCGACAACCGCGTATTGTGAATTGCGATAATTGAAGCCATGGCACGTGTTGATAGTCACGTGACACACATACTGACTCGATCCTGAGGACACCAAGGTCAAGTTGTATTTTTGACGCTGTTTATTCTTGTTTATTCTAATTTATCTTGAAGTATATAATGTGAATTTATGCAATTGCGCCGCTCTCCTTTAGGCTGGAGACCTCGGATTCGCTTAGGCCAAGGCCCATTAGGACCTCGTTTGTATGCTCGCCTAACGTTGGTGGCGGGCTGCGAATAGTAGGCGGGGTTTCCGACATCTTAATTGGCGTATTGACCAGCTTGATGGGACCGCAGGTTTCGTGCTCAATCTCAACGACCATGTTGCGGGCCTTGGTATGCTCGTGGTTTAGCGTTCCTTGGATATCGTTGACTGCCGCATACGGCATTCCCTTACCCTCGAATATCTCGAGCCACTCCTGGGTCGTCTTTTGCGTCGTTATCGCCTCAATCTTGGATTCCAGTTCCTTGCGATGCGCCACTCTGTCAGCGTTGGTCTTGTATCGCGGGTCATCCTTCCACTGGGGTTCCCCGAGGCCCTCGGAGAGGACCCCGAAGAGACGGTCATTGCCACCGCCAAAGAGGATGTCTCCGTCCTTGGTCTGGAAGGATTTGTATGGCACAATTGAGGCTGTAGGATGTTAGCACTGCATATGCAAGACATTGGAAAGACGTACGATGTGCTGTGCCCCATCGGCCCGAATCCTTTTTGCCGCTGATTAGGCAGCTGCTTGCGATGTTGGCCAATGTCGCAGTCTGGCAGTCGCTCAAGGCCACATCGATATGTTGGCCCCTTCCAGTCTTTGCTCGGCCTAACAAGGCTGCCATGACGCTGTTGCTAGTATACAGACCCGTAGTGAGGTCGGTCACAGCCACACCAACCTTTACGGGTGGCCCATCCCGCTCGCCTGTGATATGCATAAGACCAAACTCGGCCTCCACCATTACATCGTACCCCGCTCTGCTAGAGTATGGACCCGTTTGCCCGTAGCCAGTGATGGATGCGTAGATCAAGCCCGGGTTGATTTTGCGGAGTGTCTCATAGTCCATGTTGTACTTCTTTAGCGCACCCGGAAGATAGTTCTCCACCAGAACGTCGCATTTTGCCACCAGCTTGTGAAGGATATCGACTCCTTCCTTGTGCTGGAATGACAGTCCTAGGGACTTTTTGTTGCGATTGACCTGTGGTAAAAAAAAAGGCTTAGGCTCGGGGCTCCTCCGGTCTTGGACGGATACATGATGGGCCGGGCATACATACTCCTAGGAAATAAGCGGACTCTCCAGGACCCTTTCTTGATGAGTCTGCCTTGCTGGGCGCGTACGGCGGGCCCCATGCCCTGGTGTCATCGCCGCGAACTGGATGCTCAATCTTGATAACCTCGGCGCTATGTGTGGCATGTTGGTTAACAAGGCTTTCAACGGATCTGCAAGCATTGCCTTACCCGAGATCCCCTAGGATTTGAGTACAGTATGGCTGTGTCCTGTCAGCATCTTATACACCTGCACATCAAAAGTGCCTCTCCACTGCCACTTACACCAGCCAAGACGCGGGTCATGTCTAGGACGCGGATCCCCTCAAGTGGAAGGCCAGTGCCGACGGCACTTGAGTACCGGCGGAGCCCATGTGCGGCACGGGTCCAGCCGTTGGCGGGCTGTGTCCTAAAAGTTCTGGAGATGGTGGATAACATCATTTATCAGGAATTGACCCAGGGCGGTGCAAGGGCGGTGCAGCCTGGTGAAGAATGTAGAAGATGGTGTTTTAAACCCGGCCATCGGAGCCGAGTGGTGCGCCATGTCGGCGGTTAAGTGCGGGCGGCCAGGTCTCGGTGCACCTCGGTATGCCCCCCCAGGCCGCCAATCCATGCGCCCTAGCCAATCATTCCTGTCAACCTCGGCGCCTAGGGCGTTTGTCTTCCATCTCGGCTGTCATGTTACGCGGTGTCTTGCCTATCTAGACCGATTGACGTTGTTTGATAATGCGGCGCTGGAATAATCTGGTCACGCACGGCGGGAAGGCGGGGTGCTGGGCCGAAGCCCGGCCGCCAGTGTGCGGCCTGGGTTTTGTGGTCGCCGAAAGCAAAACTTTGGCGGGGGAGGGGCTTGGAGCCCGTCTCTACACATTCCCATCCAATCCAATCCAATCCAAAGGGCGCTACTTGAGAAGCCATCCTCTATCACAGCCACGCTGCCATCATTCACGCCATAACCCACGACGGGGAAGCGCCTTGCCGGGCGCTGTCGAATCGGGGACCAACCGGCATGTCGCATACCCTGGCATGGGAGCAATTGAGTTATGAGAAGGAACTATTCCATGGAATCCTTCTATTCCGTACATACGCGCAAATGGAAAGACAAGCAAGACAAAAAGACCACCTCCATGAATTGTCGGAGGAGCAGTTCCTGGAGCGAACCATGTGCTGGCTGTGCAGCGCCACACAGTGTCCTTGGTCGACACCCCGGTCGGCACTGATCGTATCCGATGGGTGAATGGTTGGATCACTTCCGCGGCCGCCGTCGCATGCAGGCATAGCCTCCTTGAGCTCGTATCGCGGCTGTGTGGGTGTATGCCGGCACTGCTAGCACTCCTTTGGCTACCTTTAGCTTGCATCAACCACCACCGCTTGCCTATCTTTGTATGCTTACAACACGCTTCTGCTTCCGTGAGATGACCCGACGCTTTTTAGTAGGGGTTTTTTTTTCTTTAGCCCGGGTGCATCTAAGCATATCAGCAAGAATGCCACGCTGACCCTCTGACCAACTGATAGTGAATGTGTGACGGCCCTTTCCTCTAATAGCTGGATGCATCACAACGTTACAGTGATCGTCGCTGAGATATATGGAATTGATGTCTTGCATGCCGAAAGTGCAGGCATCCTGGTCTCACGGACCCCAAGTCACTGCCTCTCCCACCCTCGGATGCATCCATGGCTTCTGGCAGGATTCCGGATGCATTTCTTTTTCTGGTCTGAGAAAGCCCGGGGTCGCACCGTGCCAAATGTCACGCAACTCTGGTCAACTTTTGCGGCCCAATTTAGCACACGGCACAGTCTAGTGTCTCGAAGCTTTCATACCGCCCAACGCCGTTGCAGGACACAATTGGTCGTGGCCTATATGGCTTGCCAATATGCTTATTACGTGGCATTGCGTGGCTGCCGGACGTTTGACGATCGCCACCCCCCGTTCAGCCAAGAACCTAGACGCTTTCGCTTTCGCGGATGCAAGGCTGTGCTGACGGGGTATATATCCCCACCCTCCGCATCTGGCTATCCGGTGTCTTTATTATTTATCTGCCCACCATCACCCGCTGCCTATGCGGTCGGGGTATGCGAATCGTTCTAGCATCTTAAATGTATCTGGGTTTTGATCTCGAGCTACGCTCCATATCGCAGCCATGGCTATTCTGGCATTCTTGGTCTCTTGGTTGGTGAAGAAGGATCCGTCGGAGCAGGACGCCAAGCCCTTCAGGACCTTCATGAACAAAGGCAAGGCCGTGAGGAAGAGAAAGCTGTCCACCGTCGAGAGAGATGAGGAGGAAGACCTCCAACGACAGATTATGATCCGAAAATCCCTGGCCAGCCGCACGTCTACACACAGACCCAGCACCTTGTACACCGAGGAAGAGTTCCAAATGTGTGACAATGATGTGGACGATGAAGACGAGGACGAGGACGACCACGATAACGAACAAAGCTCAGCCACTCTCAAGAGCGACTGGAAGGCATACGAAGCTGATCTTCAGCGAAACCGATCAGTATTGATCCGAAGACACCCTGGGATTGATCGCTCTGCTGGCGGCCCCAGCGACACTCCCTTATCTCTATCTCCTTTGTCATCACCCTCCATGACGCACCCTACTTCAACCACTGTTTCACCTCAGACCAGCCCGGTACCTCGACACCACACATTTCACAACATCCCGAGAAAGCCCGTGGCATCATCGTCACAAACCGCAGATGGGCAAAATAGACCAGGAATGGGCAGAGCAGCGACTCTCGCCTAAGGAACATAACACCATTTCGACACAACTCTTTTGAAAAGGGAGATTGATAATTTGTAATGATTGCACGGCGCATGAATGGATGAACGCGGACTCCAAGGCGGTTCATTAGGCTATCAGGCGCATAATACTACAAGAGAACTCCACAGACTTTTTCTTATACTCATGAATTGATCAAAAATTATACTTTTTTTTTTTAACCATGGCATACTTGGAGACGCCCTAGGCGCCAATTTCGTTTGTGACATCAACAAAGGCCTCCCACTGCTTCCAGGCTTCGCCGCTCTTGAGAGCCCAGCGAGCTCTGCGCACACCTTCCTTCCAACGCTGACCTCCAGGGCCACGTTCTTGAACGACTTTGCCGTCGTCTCCGTGACTCATATCGCTGGTCTCGGCTTCGCAGATACCGGAAACTACCAGGAGCGCGGCCGTGTTCATGAGAACAAACTCGAGGATGGGATCATCATCGGGGAGTTCGTTGTGGAGGATCCGGGAAAGGATCTCAGCATTCTCAGCCGGTTCCTTGCCAGGAGAAACTGTATCAAGAGGGTGGGCACTGAGGCCAAAATCGCTGGGCTGCACCGTAAAGTGCTCAATTTCGACTTCGCTGTTAGGGCCGCTTTCTTTGAGCATCCAAACAAAGGTTCTGCCAGCACAGCTGACCTCGTCGAGTTCCTCTTCACCACAAATGACCATGGCCTTTTTGCAACCAGCAATTTTGAGTGCCTCGGAAAAGGCCGGGCCGAGATCCTTTCTGGCAACGCCGATAACACGGGCCTCGAGGACATCCTCGACGGGGTTGGCCAAAGGACCCAAGTTGTTGAAAATAGTTCTCCAGGGAAGCTGCTTTCGGATGGGTGCAACATATCGCATGCCAGTGTGGAACACGGGGGCAAACAAGAATGTATAGTTTGTAGCGGAGTAAGCTTTAACCAGGGTATCCGGTCGTACAGCACTGATGATGGGGGGGCGGGGCTTCATATTGTTGACCAGGTCAGCACTGCCTGACTTGGAAGTGCTGGATCGGTTTCCATGCTTAGATACTAGAAGCAGCGCCGAAGCCAAAATGGAAGATGTAGTGCTAATGTTGAAAGTGTTGTGTGAGTCACCGCCAGTTCCAACAATGTCACACTGTGAATGAATGTTAGCCAAAAAATCCCAAGGCCAAAGGGGAAAACGACGCATTACTTACTAGACCACCGTTGTATTTGCCCTCCTTTCTCCCACGTTTCTCAATCAACTCGAGCAGTTCCTTTGTAGGGATTGGTGCGGCGGCTTCTCTCATGACTCGCGCACTCTCAGCGAGAACATCGGCTCGAAAGTCCATCCTCGTGAAATGGAGCGCCATGAGCAACGACGCAGTCTGCGCCTCGCTCACCTGATTGGTGAAGAAGTGAGAGATTGCTTCAGCAATATCCGAGGGTGTGACTGTATGGGTATCTGGCCACAATTTGGTGAGAAGAGGCTTGATATCGACTGGAGGCAGGGCATTCTGCCCGTTGTCCTGAGGAGCTTGAGAAGCCATGGTTTTCAAGTGTTAAAGAAAGTGGACGATAGCCAACACACGTAACAGCGAAGGAAGAAAGGCGAAGTAGTCGGTGGAATAATGGTAAACGGTTCAACTTTGTTTTATCATGGTTTCGAGCTATTGACGCCCTTTGACTCAGACGTCGAGCTCATTGGCAGTACCTACCCGATGTGCGGAGTGCCCCATGTTGTGCGTCTGATTGGCAGGTGCAACTTAGCCTGAAAGATTGTGGGAAAGTGTAAAGCACAAGCGTGGCTGGTGCACGTCAGCCACACTCAAAGGCTGAGTCATCTAATGGAAAGGTTCGCCAGGCTTCGGTCCGCATTTTCAAGGCACAAAGTATCCGCCTCAGTCTCACTCCACCGACACTCATTTCTTCCCTCGACATCCTCCGCTTCCACACGCTCTCGCCGCCTGAAGTCGGTTCGCATTCGCTAAACCAACTCTCTGAATCTGCCGGTCACTTTCTTCAGCGATCGCGACGACCACTTCGAGCCGACTCTTCTTTGATCTGGAGTTCTCGCGAACACAGACGCCTTCACTGGTCCAGAACAGTCGGCTGGCAGAGTTTACACACTCCCTAGTTATCCTGTTCTCATATCTTCGAATACACATCTCGGTAGAGCCTGTTCGTCTCTGCCGAACATAAACACAGCGAGTCGCTGTCGCGCCCTTTTGAGCGTCCCTAAGACCCTTATCTTAGCACACGAAAAAAGCACAGCGCGCTTGGCGATCGTCCCGTAACACGACTGGGACATCCGCACTCGTTCTTTATTTCTTTTTTACATCGCAAAGTAGATCCCACGTCGAACAAAAGCCGATAGCCGACCGAGTTCTGATCCTGCGATCTATATTCTGTCCCGGAGCGGACGCTTCTCCCTCAGCGTTCACTCTCTTCTTCAGTGACTGCCGCCAAGCTGCATTCGCCACTTTTCGTTCAGTTTGTCAACGACCGCCTTTGGATCCGAGAATCTACCAAACCACCCTCATCGGCGGCTAGAGCGACTGTCGAAAAGAAACGGCAACAACTGCGCAGGCGAAGAAAGGAACAGAAGCGAGCCCGAAAGGTCTTTAACGAAGTCACCAACATCTACACAGCGAGACCGTATCAGCCCAAGATGATTCCGCCCAATGGCGGTGATGCCAATGCGGCATTCCAAGAAGACTTGGCCAATACTCTGTGTTGTCCAGACTGCAAGGAGATACCTCCCAACCTGGTCGAAGAGTTTTCTAGCGGTGACATGGTGTGCCAGAGCTGTGGAGTCGTTGTCGGTACCCGAATCATCGACACCCGTTCGGAGTGGCGAACCTTTGCCAACGACGATCAAGGTGGTGATGACCCCAGCCGTGTCGGTGGTCCTCAAGATGAGTTCGTGGAAGGACAGCAACTTGCCACCACCGTCGCCTTCTCCGAATCCAAGGCCCACAAGGCCCTGTCTCGAACTCAAAACAATACAAACCAGGACAAGGCTCAGAAGGGTCTCATGCAAGCATACAAGGAGATCGTGTCACTGTGCGAGGCCATCAACATGGGACAGAATGTCTCAAACGCCGCCAAGCACATCTTCAAGCTCGTCGACAAGCACAAGTTCATGAAGGGCAAGCCCCAGGAGGCGGTCATTGCTGGATGCATCTTTATTGCTTGTCGACAGAACAACGTGCCAAGAACGTTTCGAGAAATTTTCAACCTCACTAGCGTTAGCAAGAAGGAGGTTGGCCGAGTGTTCAAGCAGCTCCAGAGCTTCCTCCAGAAACTTCAGGATACTGAAGGTGAGGGAGCTACTGGTCTCAACACGGTCACCAACTACGAGAACACATCTGTAGGCGCTGAGGATCTGTGCGGTCGTTATGTTTCGCAGCTCGGCTTCAAGAACCAGCAAAAGATTTCCAAGATTTCTCGTGACCTGGCCGAGCAGGCTAATGACATTTCCGCCCTGGCTGGTCGATCGCCCCTGTCGGTGGCAGCAGCCTGTATCTACATGGCATGTCATTTGGTCGGTGAGCCTCGAGCATCTCTCCCGATTGCAAAGCAGGCAGGTGTTAGCGACGGCACAGTCAAGACGGCGTACAAGCACTTGTTTGCAGCCCGCGAGCAGCTAATCAAGAAGGAGTGGCTCGACGACGGCGGCAGCATGGATAACATCCCACAGGTGCAGGTGTAGAGGAGCCTGCAGCGGGAGAGGACTGCTGCTGTACCGACGACACCAAGCCAGAAGTGGCTACTTGAGTGGAGCACACAGCAACTTCGCTGTCCATCTTTGCCATGCACAATGTCGGGACTGTTGAGGCAGTCCGCGTAATAATGAGGCGGGCGTCTTGGCGATTGATAAGGTTGACTTTTTTTTCCTTGTTGTGGATGAACTCTTTCTTATTATTTCTTTATCTTTGTTAAAGTAAATTGGGCTTAAAGGATCGTCGGGCAATAGGGCTGCACACGAAGGTTCGCCTTACGAGAATTAGATTCAGACTGACACTGGCAACGGCTGCAGTTAGCAAACACGGTTGATGATTTGAAGCTACCAAGGCTCCGCTCCAAGTGTTCTGCGTATGCGTGATCGTTGTGATGCCAGTGCCCATGTCCAGGCCCTCGTGGGGGCTGACCCATTCGACGCAGGCCAGGGGCAGGCAAGCCCCACCCCCTGTCAGTGCTTGTCAGGATGAGAGTGGTTGATTGAATGACACGCGAGGCCGCTAGCGTATTCGTAGAGGTGCGTTTATGCACATAGAGAGTATGTTGGTTTCTGGTTGCTGTCCATGCGAATTCTTAGTTTGCGCCTTGCAGATTACTTGCCTCCTTAGTTGTCTCCCTCTGAGGGAGGTGTAGATGTGGTACGTCACGGAGCGTGGTTCCGTACATACAGCTGCAAGTTGTGACTGAAGCGGATCCCACCTATTCGATGAGGGGGCCGTTTTCCGCAGCCCACAGCAAACCACATCATCCAGATTCGATAAATTTGGTCACTTTTTCGGATCTGCTGCCCCAGAGGGCCTGCCCGAATAGCCCATAGCCCCAAGCGCCGCGCTGGGTTGTGACGCACGGCGACCGCGAATAGGAACGGTACCATTTTTTAGTTCTAGAATGTCGGCACTGGGTGCTCTCCAAATGAAATTGACGGGGTGGGAATGCCGTCCAAGTCGTCTCCGCTTGGACGATGGAAAATTCTTCCCTCTAGACTGAAAGCTTTGGTCAAGCAAGCATCCCTCCCGCATGAGAGTGAGGCGTCACAACCGGGTCGTGGGGCCTATGCTGAAACTTTCGGGTCCCCGGAAACGACGGGTACAGTAACTAGGGCGGATGTATCCGTGTAGTTTTGCAATTTATGTTTTTTCCCTTATCCCTGGAGCTCTATCGTGGCAGCGTGGCTATTAGGGGGTTAGGGCCCATGGTGTTAGGAGTTATCTGACGAAAGCGACTAGCTCTTGTTTTTTGTCAGATGTCAAGCATGTGTTGCGCCACGGGTTGTCCTAAATACGATACACACCACCATGCTGCTGACAGCCGAAAAGAACTGTCTGCATCAAGTCTGTTTACGTTGTGGGTAAACAACACCCACAATATTCCAAGACCAGACCAGAAAGAAAAAAAAAAATTCTACCATGTGAGAAAATCGGATGGAATTACCTCAAGCGGATGGGGCATCGGATGATGACCCAGCTATGGAAGCCCCACACCTCCGTCTGCGAAGCGTTTTGCGGCTTCGAATTAGCAAAATATGTGTATCACTCTTGGCGGCAAATCTGGCGAACGAGAAACCAAGATCTCAGGATCAGGGGACTTTGAAGCAGCATGCAGCACATAGCAGACAATTCAAGGGGGACCAACAAGAGGCTCTGAACAACCAACGACTTGTCGTCATGGCCGCCGGCATTCCATTTTCGGCCTACGGTGAAGGGGGACGTGAACGAGTGTACGAGTGATGAACGTCCCTGGGTTAGTTAGCCTACGGGTCCTCTTGGTTGTGCTCTGTCTGGCAAGGGTGGAAGTGGAATCTCCATCAAGGGTGTTCTTGGCGGCACTACCAATGTACTATGTACGGATGTGCATGGCCTGGCTGGGGGGTGCGGAGCGCTTGGGGAGTGCGCTTGGGGAAGCTCAGGCCTTGGGAACGGTTGAAAGGTATCTGACTACCCTGGTCCCATCATCTGACAAGGTTGCAATATTGACCTACCTCACAAGACAGTGAGTGGCCCATCCAGCTGCGACTGTCTTCGCGTGCGGGCCGGTGCACCGTGCCTGCGCTTGAATTGACTAATTATAACCCGAATTAACAATTGCATACGGGGAAGAGGAGTCTCGTTGCAAGCTCGGCGAAGATTGGAACCATGGCCTTGATGCCGATACTTAAAGGGATCCCCGGCCGCCACCCGGTGTCGGTTGGTCACCTCTCCGGGCCGTTTTCTCCAGCATCACCAGAAGCAGCATATGCATCGTCACATGTATCATCAAGATGGCTTCGACTACAACAGCAAGGACGGTTTACCTGTGGCGGCTCGTCGTGGGCATGCTAGCTCCCTCAAGCGCTCTCCTCTATCTCGGCATCTGGGCAGTCTCCTCCGTCTGGGGATCTCCCGTTCCCGAGTTTCCTCGTAGTTGGGGACAGGATCAGCAGCTACATCGACGGGGAGATGAATCAGCCGTCTACTGGGACGTGAGCGAGTTCAACTGCTTCAACGCCAGCTTGCCCAACATCACCATCTATGCCACCGGCGGCACCATTGCCGGCTCCGCAAGCTCGGCCGACCAAACCACTGGATATCAAGCTGGGGCTCTGGGAATCCAGGCCCTCATTGATGCCGTGCCGCAGCTATGCAACGTCTCCAACGTTCGTGGTGTCCAGGTGGTTAACACCGATAGCACCAACATGAACTCGAGCACCCTCCTGGCCCTCAGCCATCAGATCCAGGACGATCTCGAGAGCCCTTACATGCAGGGCGCCGTCGTTACGCACGGCACCGACACCCTCGAGGAGTCGGCCTTCTTCCTCGACCTTACCCTCAACACTGAGAAACCCGTTGTGGTGACGGGCGCGATGCGCCCCGCAACAGCTATTAGCGCTGATGGGCCAATGAACCTACTTTCTTCCGCTACCTTGGCGAGCAACGAGAACGCCCGAGGTCGGGGAGTTATGATTGTGCTCAATGACCGCATCGGATCCGCCCGTTTCATGGCCAAGACGAATTCAAACCAGCTGGATTCTTTTCAGTCAGCTGATGGCGGCCTCCTGGGCACATTCGTCAACATCCAACCCGTCTTCTTCTACCCGCCTTCGCGACCGTTGGGCCACCACTACTTTGACATGCGGCAAGTCCGACGTTGGCGCGGCGAGAAGCTTCCACAGGTTGACGTCTTCTACGCGCACCAGGACCTCAACGTTGGCCTGATCCAAGCAGCCATCGACCTTGGGACCAGGGGTATCGTACTGGCGGGATTTGGTTCAGGGTACTGGACCGAGGCCGGAGCCGACGAAATCAACCGGGTGCTGCAGGATACAGACATCCCGGTCATCATGAGCCGAAGGCCCGGTTGGGGCTTTGCGAGCAGCAACGGGATAGATGGCATTGGAGCAGGATTTCTCAACCCGCAGAAGGCGCGGATACAACTTCAACTGGCTCTCGAGACGGGGCTTGAGACAGATGCCATCCGAGCCATCTTCGAGTACCAGGCCGTGAACGTGCACTAATTTGCTCGCTGAAGATGCGCCGTCTGTATCACATCCTGTCCAGCTTGCCGGGGTGGTCACCAATTTCACCACAGCCACACACCACTGGTCGGTCGACTTATAATCACTCGCATCTGGACAGAGTCACGCCCACACCACCAACACGAGGTGCACACCACCAAGCATGCACCTGCACACAAACATGCACACACACATATATGCACACGCATACGCACCACACACACAATCTGCACTTTCAACACACTGCATTCAAAAAGGGTTAAAAGGTTTTTTTTGGGCAAAAAAAGGGATCTGGTCATCTGGTTAATGTTTTTTTTTGTGTTTTTTTTTTTTTTTTTGGTTTGTTATTGTTTTTGTTCCCTTTTCTTTGCGTTTGAGGCACAAAGCCGGCAAAAAGCGAGGGCGGTGGTTGTCCAAAAAAGGTCATTCGAGGAAAAGGAAAAACGGGAAAGGGTACATTCCATTCCGCCATTGGGTGCAGGGGCCCCGGGATGGCGAGATCACAGGATGAGTCCGGCGGAGGAATAAAACATGGTCAGAGGAGGCGCTTCGGAGCATGGGATGGTATAATCGCTAATTGTCGTGTACGAGCTATGACTGTAATGATATTCAACCTGGCCATAGAGTAGGACCAGGAAATTCCAAATTCGGTATTTCGTGCCAAGACTGGGGTCTCGATAATGCGCGTGTGATCTTGAAAAGTCTGACCTGCCTCGATGGCTCCATGCAGCTGTCACCATATGTCGTATCTCTCTGCAAATGTGCCTACCTGACACAACAAGGCTGATCGATCCCTCCCTTCCATGGGATGGGCTTCGATTGTTTCGAGTAGCATTCATGACATAATGAAAAATGCACAATGACGACGTCGAGGATTAATTCAGGCGCTGTTTCGCCTTGTTTCGTTTTGGCCCTCCCGTCTCCCGTCCCGCGTTCCCCGTCGGTCTGAGTCTGGGGCGCGGCTTGTGCTAGTCGTTGCCGTAACTTAAGCTGCCGCGGAAGAAGCAAATCCGTCCAAGGTGTGGGCTGGCTGCGCTGCACCCTTCTTCACGGTGCATGCTGGAGGAGCCGCGGTCAACCCCTGACGCCGACGGAAAAGTCTAGAAGGTGAACGGAACACCGAATCCATCACCGGCCCCCCTTCAGAGCGCCGCCAAGGCTTCGAATCGCTGCAGAAGAAAAAAGAAAAAGCCTGTGCGCAAATACCATGTTGATTGACCTCGTCAAGCGAATAATCCCCAACCCAATTGCCTCAGGGTTACGGACTCCCACCGGTGGATCTCTAGTGGGCCCTGGGAAAAGGTGCCGACAGCGCATACATGAAATGAGCCGGATGGCAGTCTGCAGAGCTGACGGAGGACTGTGCATCCATCCCGGATCGATGGTAGTACGCGTTTTGAGCTCGGTGATAAAGTTGGGCGTTTACATACATCCACTCACGATGATCTGAGGTTGGTTGCGCTGCACAGAGTTGCTGCACCATCCTGACGCCATTGCCAACTAGGCAAGAACATGACTAGCCTCAATGGTGATCGACAAGGACAGACACGACTCGCCAATTCAAACCAACGAACGAAGGCCTTTTGACTTTTTGCATGAAGGAACCGCCGTTTTTTACCCTTGTTGTCCATGATCAGATTGTATCCGCCCGAACAATATTTGGTAAAGACAAGTCTGGGCAGCATCCCTCGGGGGACCTTGTCTATCAAGTCCCCTGTCTGCCAGGGGCTTTTGACTTCTGCACTGCATGCTTTCAGACAGGGGACCAGCCACAGGAGGTCCTGCCACAGGGAGGGCTGGTCCTGGAAGCCGTTGGGACCGCTTTGGGTCAACTTTTTCAACCTGTTTGACTGGGTTTACTCGTAAACGGTAGGTGGCTAGCACCCCGGTATAGGCATAACCTCACATACCATCTCTAATCAAGCTGGGGACAAAAAACATGGGATACCAAGCCAATTAAACAGTTACCTACACATCTACTCTACCACCGAATTATTATGACTAGATGTGCTGCCTCCAATCGGCTGTATCTCCTTCTTTGGACGCTTTTGCCTTCTAAATATGTTAGATATTAAATAAATAAATTTAATAATTTTGTTTTATTTGATTAGGACGCTTGGTTTGGTGTCTTATGTTTTCGATCACCCCTTTGCCAATGTCCCATTTATGCATACTGGAACCTCGCAGCGATTTTTCTTCTCCACCTCGAAGCTTGGGAACCTGGGAGGGGAACCCTTGCTAACGGCCCCGGTGCTTTGCCATCCACCACCACACCACACTTTGACTCTGCATATTGTCTGCTTCGATGCGGTACGTGTCCTGCGCGTGCAGCGCGTGGCCTGCGGGTACATTGCGGTGGGTTGCACCATCCCTCGTGTCTCGCGATTGGACAGGTTGTGCACAACCTTTTGCTGGACCACAGTGATCCGATGCCACACGCTGACGCGGTGGTGATCTAATCTTGGACGAAAAAGATGGATCGCAACCACATCAGCCAGCAAGCCACAGTGCTCCACAGCCACTTTCGTTTCTTGGTTGCCAGCGTCTCACCACTCACTGGTACTCCTGGTGATCGCACACGGTGACGCCGAGACTGGCTGGACCTTTCTCGAAATCGACATTGCCAAAGACAACCCCACGCTCGTTTACACCCCGCCTGAACCACCCCAAATCGCGGCGTTTTGATCTGGTCGTCGTCCGCAAATCTGACCATCAAACGCACCCCTGCCACCCTTCCTCAGCCTCCCAGCCTTACTCTCGGATGAACCGGTGACCTGGCTCAACACAATTCACCCCCAAACCCAATTCCAAACCCGCGTAACGACCCCCGTCCACGTATCCCGGACTCGCGGATACCCGTATCTTCCGAGACGACGGTCCAGCCGCGACTAGATGACCCAGCGCCGACGACAAACCTCCCTTGCCGAACGAGGCGCCTCCTCATTTGGCCAACTTCCCACCGTCGGCCGCCCCCTCCAAGCCTCGATGTACTGAATCGCCACCAGTCCACCAAGTCACTCGTTTTTGTATTTCCTCATACATGGCCATCGATTGCGCCTAATCACGCCCCCAAGGTTTCATCGCCATGATACCAGGCCGCTCCAGCTTGGAGAAGCGCCGGGGCTCTGACGCGATTGCCAAGTCTCGCCGTCATGTCCGCCTGCGCAACGATGCCGCCGCATACTCCGAATCGCTGAAGCAGCGTTTTGCAGAGGCTATCGCAGCCTTGTACCAAAAAACCATTGTTGAGCTGATCCGCCGTCGAAACAATATCACGCCTTCCAAAGATGGCCGCCACATCCCTCTACAGATTGAGCACGAGAAACCCCTCATCGATACTCATCGTGGTGTTGCATACATTTCGAATAGCATCCGTACCTCTCGATATACAGTCTGGGATTTTTTCCCGAAGCAACTGTTCTTCCAGTTCTCCCGCGTTGGAAATTTCTATTTCCTCTGCGTTGGTATCCCGCAGATGGTACGTCTTGACTCGCAATCCCACCTTAGACTCCACCTGCAAAACCACATGCAAGCTAACATTTTTGGGCTAGATTCCAGGCTTGTCCACTACTGGATCATACACCACTATCTTGCCCCTCCTCTTCTTTGTGCTTTTAACCATTGTGAAGGAGGGATACGACGACTACAAACGACATCGCCTTGACGAAATCGAGAATGCATACTTTGCCACTGCTCTGAGTCGGGAGGATCGATATACAGGGAAGATAAAGACGAATAGTATATGGAGACGATATAACCCATTTGTGGTTAATTCGAAAGCCGAACCTCGGCCAGTCCCCGACGAAGAATTCCAGGGTATAAAATGGGTTCCCGTGCGGTGGAGTGAGATCAAGGTTGGAGACATTGTTCGATTAACCCGCGACGAACCTATTCCTGCCGATATCGTTCTGCTTCACAGCGATGGGGAAAATGGGCTTGCGTATATCGAGACGATGGCCCTTGACGGCGAGACCAACCTAAAGACTAAACAGGTTGCCCCTGCCTTGGAAGGCTGTGATACTATCGAAGGCATCTCTCGATGCAACGCAGAGTTTGTTGTTGAGGAACCCAATCCCGATCTATTTCACTTCGATGGGCGTGTCACGGTCGGCGACAAAACGGTTCCGCTGACCCCAAATGAAGTCATTTATAGAGGCTGTATATTGCGCAACACCAACTGTATCCATGGCATCGTCATCAATTCTGGCGAAGAATGCAAGATGCGCAAAAACGCAAACAAACATCCCAAAGCCAAGAAGCCAGCCCTGGAGCGAGTTGTCAACAAAATTGTCATTGTTCTGGCCATTTATGTCATCATCCTATCAGTCGGCGAGTCAATGGGTTACGTTATGTGGCAAGATAAAACCGAAGAGCATTCCTGGTACCTCAATGGGGCTGCGGTTCCGTTTTATCAGATCATCATTGCTTTCATTATCATGTTCAACAACATCGTCCCCCTTGCTCTGTATATCAGTTTAGAAATCGTCAAAATCGGCCAGCTTCTCATGTTGAATTCTGATGTCGAAATGTATGATGAGGAATCTGATACTCCAGCGCGATGTAACACGAATACCATCCTGGAAAACTTGGGTCAAATCGGTTACATTTTCTCAGACAAGACAGGAACTTTGACAGACAATGTCATGAAATTTCGCAAGATCAGTGTTGCAGGAACAGTTTGGTTACATGAGATGGATCTCCAAAGGAGTGACACTAATCAACTTGAAGATGTGAAACTAGGCGATGATGATTCAAACAGCGACCCGTCTCTCTACAATGCGGAACCGGTAACTGTCGTCATCCCGGAGGAGCAACCACCACCATCAAATAACCTGACGGTTGCATCACCCACACGACCCTCCATGTCGCCATCGAGGCCTTCCATGTCGCCCTCTCGGATATCGATGACAGGTCGCAGATCTTCATCTGTGTGGCGATCAACGGGACGACCAGACCATGTTCAGCCTAGCGTTACAACGGAGGATTTGCTAGAGTATCTTCGTCTTCGTCCTAATTCGGGTTTCTCTAAAAAGGTCAAGCAGTACATCTTGGCCATGGCCCTATGTCATACATGCTTGCCTGAACGAACCGCGACGGGGGAATTTGAATTCCAGGCCTCATCGCCAGATGAACTCGCACTTGTTAGAGCTGCCCAAGAGTTGGGGTTTCTTGTCATCAATCGCACGACCCAGACAATCACGCTGAATATCAAAAACCCAGAAGGGTGGGAAGAGGAACAAAAATACCAAATTTTGGATGTCATTGAGTTCAGCAGTGCGCGAAAGAGAATGTCTGTTATCGTTCGCTGTCCGGATGGTCGAATTTGCATCATCTGCAAAGGAGCGGATTCGGCAATCCTCCCTCGCTTGAAATTGTCCACACTTGCTAAGCAGAAAGCCACCGAGGTGCGAAAGAGCGCAGATTTAGAACGCGAACTCTACCGTCGCAGCGAACAGCAAGAACCGCGAAATAGTTTTGGCGGTAGGCCCAGCTTGACAGTTCGGCGCAATCCCACTCTCACCAGGGATCGAAGCAGCAGCCAGCGACCTAAAGGAGACCGCAGCAAGTCATTCGAATTTAGCAGGCTTGCCCGCCGGTCAGAAGACAAGCCTAGGCTCTCCATTACTACCCGCGGCGTTTCGATTGATGCCCCTCGAGGCCAGTATCTGAACACTCCTGTGCACTACCAGGCACCTGTCCCTGACCATTTCGACTTCTTGGATGACCCGGCTATCTACGACGAATCGGCGGTGTTTTCGAAGTGTTTCAAGCATTTAGATGACTTCGCTACAGAGGGCCTGCGTACTCTGATGTTCGCCCAAAAGTTTGTTCCAGAACAAGAGTATCAAACTTGGAAAAAGGTCTGGGATGAAGCCACAACGAGCCTTGTCGATCGTCAGGAACTTATTGAAGCTGCGGGTGACACCATCGAACAAGGGTTTGACCTCGTTGGTGCGAGTGCCATTGAGGACAAGCTTCAAAAGGGGGTCCCTGAGACCATCGACCGACTTCGAAGGGCTAATATCAAGATTTGGATGCTCACGGGAGACAAACGAGAGACGGCTATCAACATCGCCCATTCAGCCCGACTTTGTAAACCTGGCTCTGATTTGTACATCCTTGACATTGCCAAAGGAGCACTCGACTCACAGCTGGTGGCGTTAATGGATGATTTGCAAGCTGGTTCTGTACACAGTGTTGTCGTCATTGATGGTCAAACACTCGCTACTGTCGAAAAGTCATCTGAACTTTCAGCCCAATTCTACAACGTCATGCTGTTAGTCGACTCGGTCATCTGCTGTCGCGCCTCGCCCGCACAAAAAGCTCTTCTTGTTCGGACTGTCAGGTCTCGACTGAAGGGTTTACGTGGAAGGCATCGACGTGGTATTACTCTGGCCATTGGCGACGGTGCAAACGATTTAGCAATGATCCAAGCAAGTCATGTTGGAGTCGGAATCTCAGGCAAGGAGGGTCTTCAGGCTGCGCGTGTAGCAGACTACTCTATCGCGCAGTTCCGATTCCTGCAACGCCTTCTGCTTGTACATGGACGATGGAATTATGTTCGTACCGCCAAATTCATTCTTTGCACTTTCTGGAAGGAAATGTTCTTCTATTTGCCAACAGCACAATACCAGAGATACACTGGGTATAGTGGTACCTCGCTGTACGAAGCTACAAGCTTGACTGTTTTCAACACTCTTTTTACCAGTTTGTGCGTAATTTGCTTTGGAATTTGGGAGCAGGATCTGAGCGCGGAAACGCTCCTTGCTGTTCCTGAGCTTTATGTTTTTGGCCAGCGTAATATGGGTCTAAACTTTTGGAAATTTACTCGGTGGATGCTACTCGGCGCGATTGAGGGCGTTGTCTGCTGGTATGGTGTTTGGGCAGGCTACGGCTGGATCTCGCCGGCTGCACGAGATATTGGTTTGTATGCCCTTGGCACTCTTACGTTCACGGCCGGTGTCCTGTGGATTAACTGGAAGCTATTGTATGTCCCCAGACCAAACCACTGGGTTTTACGAGTCAAATTGCTAACTGTCACAGCATTTTTGAAACACATTACAAGACAGGTGTTGTCATGTTTTCCTTTTTCCTTACCACGTTCGGATGGTGGGCCTGGCTTTGTTTCCTTGATGGAGTATACGGAGCGTCGCTTTCTGGCACATATGCTATCCGAGACAGCTTCACAACGCTATTTGGTGGCGATGCTGTGTGGTGGTCTACACTCTTCATTGTCCTGGGCCTACTGGGTCTGATGGAAATTGTCATGAAGACGGCGAGGCGCCAACTTCTCATTGCTGGCCTCTGGAAGTGGCCGCCGTGGAAGCAAGGCCGAAGCGGCGATAATATTGAAGAGTGGGACGTTGAACTCTGGCAGGAACTGGAGCAGGATCCTGTCATGAGACAACGGCTGCGGCGGCTTTGCCGTGATGAACCCCTGGACGAACAGGATGAACCCGATCTCCGATTAGAAGAGGAGGTAAGAGAGGGCTGAATTCAGGTTTAGACTCGTGGCGGGTTCAGTCATTATTTTTTTTTTTTATGTGTCACGATACCCCTTAGACAACGAGGGCTGGTTGGTTCCAACCCGAGGCCTTGCATTAGCAACTGGTGGATAATTCTTATGTCAGTATATATACATGTAGACACTATCATACACGCACAAAGAGATACAATAATGGTTATTTTTATTTTTATACCTTAATTTCTAACCATCTCGGCTTGAACCTGGAGTCTACTTTGAGAGGTTTTAGTATATTTGACAACAAAAAGGTCACTACAAGAAGTAAGAACAAGAATTTTCAAGTGCGATTCTATTCAAATATTCGCAACCAAACGGTATTTCTAAACACTTAAACACGCTGTTTTCAAAACTTGCTCCGTCGAGTTGAAATCACCTTTTTTTTCGACAACGCTTCAATCAATAACATAATCACCGTTTTTTTAAATGACATAGCTGGTGAAGCACGCAAAAAATCAACTCTCTTCATCCCTCCGCGGTCCGTTCATTACGCGAGTCGGTCTGTCAGGTCGATCGGCTTCTTGCCGATGATCTCCATGCTTCGGAAGGTTGTAAAGACCAGCACCATGGCCATGACGAGGATGCCAAAGTTGGTCCAGCCGGCGGCGCGGAGTCCCTTGAGCGACGGCCAATCCCAGGGCTCGACGGACCCGACATGCTGGACGTCCACGTTGCGCGCAGATGCCATGACGGACGTCTGGACCGATGTGGCAATGGCGAGGGCAATGGCGCGCCCAAACATCCCCATCATGTTGATCAGGGCGCCGCCCACGGCCTGGTCCTCTGGCGGGAGCTCACGGGAGGTGTAAAGGGTCAAGCACGGCCAGGCGGTGTCGGCTCCGGCGACTGACAGTATCATGGCCCAGAGGCCCCAGGCGAAGTACGACGTGGTGGGAGGGATGGGGACGGCGTAGAGCAAGGCGGCGATGCAAACGCAAATGTGACCGCCGCCGACGATGAAGATGGTGGGGACGCGGCCGAGCAGCTGGGCGACAATCACGGCAACAATGGCACCAAAGACGCCGGTGGGGATGAAGCGCAGCATGGTTTGCAGGGGAGATAGGCCCTGGTAGTCCTGGAAGTAGTAGGTGGCGTAGATGAGGAAGTTGTTGAAGCCGCCAAAAAAGAGTCCCATGATGACCATGACGGCGCTGAAGCGCCACTTGCGGAAGATGGAAGGCTTCACCAGAGGGGGCCTGCTCGTCTTAGTCTCTAGGTAATGGACCCAAAAGCCGAAGCAGACGATGATAATGATCGAAACGACAATGAGGACGGGAACCCAGGGAGTAGACCATCCAACGACGTTGCCCTCGGTCAAGGCGAACATGAGAGCCAGCAGGCCAACTGTGATGAGAGTAGCGCCGATCCAATCGATCTTGGCAGTCTTGGCTCTCAGAGTGGCCCCATCGGAGGGAGGCTCCTTGGAGGCGGGGACAAAGAGGATGCCGGCGACGGAGATGATGCCGGCCATGATGGCTAGAACACCAAAGACCCATTTCCAGCTTGCCCATTCGGCGACCAAGCCAGAAACAAGGTTGCCGCAGACACTCCCCAGGGGCGCACCAGCAGCTGGCAGAATTGGTGAGCTTGTGTCTAAAACAAATAGTGTAGATGGTACAAGTAATCAATCCAACTTACCGTAGGCGCTAAAGGCATAGTTCTTGGCCTTTCCGGGCGGGAATGTGGTTCCCAAGATGCCAATGGCGGTTGGAACGTTGGCAGCGGCTCCCTAAACGAATGAGCACGACGAGGTTAGCACGAGAGTTTCGAGGAGGGTCTTGTTTCAAGGGGGGGGGATCATGTCTTACCAAGCCGTGGAGGCCGCGAAACAAATCAAAGACAATTTCAGAAGGCAGAAACGGGTTCACGACACATGAGATGGTGACCCATATGGAGCCAAGGATGAAGATAAGGCGCTTGCCGTAGATGTCAGCAATGCGACCCCAGAGCAGCAGGAAGCAGCCAAAGGTCAAGACGTAGGACGACACAACCCATTGCTGCCGCGTGTCGGGGATGTCGAGGTCGCGGCTAATGTGAGGCAGGATAATGACGACGCTCTGACTTGCGAGAGTCTAAAGGCGGCGGATGTTAGTTAGCACGGGTGACGCGACTTGTAAGTGGAAGGGAAAGGGAAGGGAAGGGAACTTACATTGAGAAACGAAGCACCAGTTACTGTTGCCACCAGCGCGATGCAGCGACCCTTGGAAAGTTGAAGCTCGTTTTTGGACTCAATTGAGTCGCCGTCATCATCGTCGGCCGGTTGTTCGTTGACGGTAATAGAGTTGGAGCTCCGAGCCGGTGCCGGCGACTTCTTTTCCGGGTCCGAACCGACCTCGGTGGCTGATTGCGCCGAAGCAATTAACTTTGGGCTTTCTTTTTCCCCTTCTGAACCGATGGCGGCGGCAGCAGAGGGCACGGGAGCGCCATGGCCAACAGCTTGGACGGCGACGGAGACTCCAGGCGCAGCACCTGGAGAATTGTCGGTTTTCTCACCGGAAGCCATTGCTGCTGCTGCACGCAACTAGAGGAAACGAAGGGCGGGCGATAAGGGGAAGGATTTTAGCCAAAAACCCGCCGGTTGTTGGAGACGGAGGCCCGCAGCTCTGGGTTCGGCTGGCACGAACAAACAACAAAGGTGGACGAGGCTTCTCCCAATCTCGCTCTATTCTCTGACGTCTACTCTACAGGACATGATAAGGGAGCGGAAGGGGGAGGGGCCGAGAGCGAAGGGGAGTTGATGGGTCGGCGCAAATATATAACTTGCGCCAAGCCCAAAGTCGCACACCTGAACATGGGTGTGATGGGCGTGGATGGGTCCCCAACCCACGAAGGCCGCGAATGGCGAAATCCTCCCCCCAGCCAGCCCTGCAGCTTTTGACTAACATGGCTCACGGCATGGCGCAACAGCAGGGCCGGGGATAAATAACAATCTCCGCCTGGCGGGAAAGAAAAAAGATTGACGCTGCTGCATCACGCAGACGCAAGGCATGTAAGACGCACGCTCTCTGCCATTGTAGGAGAGAGAGACAAGGCACACACACGAGCGCGCGGGCGGAGACACAGGACATGTTCAACTTTGGCAATTCGTAAAAACTGCGCAACCCGGGCAAAAGCTGCTGGCGAAAAAAAAGAAGGGTAATTAATAACCAAAAAAAAATATGGGACACCGCCATCCTCGAGGCGCGCGTTGACCACCGGCAAGCCTGTGGAGAAGGGCAACAGGAGCCGGGGTTGTGGGGTATTGTCTCTCGGGAACCAAGCAGGGGGGGGAGGGAAGGGAATGGGGGGAGGAACAGACTCGAACTCGAACTTGATGATGAAGTTGGGGAGGAAGGAAGGGGGGGAGGGGACTTGCAACCGAATCTTGTCACGGACTCGCTTTCCAAACCCGAGAAGAGAGCAATTACACCCGAAATCCCCCCCGCCCCCCATCCCGGGTATTGTTGCCGAAAAGAAGGAACCTACAGTAGTTGCGTCATTGCATCTAACCATACATGCGCCGTCTCGGCCGCCAAGTCGGAGATCGGAGAAGTGACTGATCTCGAGATGTGCAACAAAAACAACCTTCCTTCCCCCCTCCCCTCCCCCTCCCCCGTCTCTGATCGACGCAACGCAGATTGCAAATAGGAGGGGGGGAAGAGAAAAGGTTGCGCTGGCTTCCCTGCCTTGTCATTGGCTCTGAGCCTGCACGAGGTCGAATCAAATCGGATTGAGCATTCCCTCACACCGTATCCCTGTCTGTTGAGCCATACCCTCGGCTCCACGATTGTCACCCACGGCCTGACCGAAAACCCCATTGCAATGCGGTTGACGTTTGAAGAGCCGAATGCGGAACTTCGTCTCGTGCTAGCCCTTGACTCATTATCAATCCTACTCATCTTGCTGACATCTTTCTCCTCTCCTTCTCCTGCCATGCCCTATAACTTAACTCATCCCTACAACACTAGTCAACTCAACATCAACGTCAACACCAACGTCAACCACTCAGCAACACAACCACCATCCATTCAATCAATCCCCAAATACCACCTACGCAATGCCCAAAGTAGCACAAGAGATACACGTCGTCACACTAGCGCCCAAAGTGAACAAAAAAACTATTCCTCTCCAATATTTTTTATTTCATTGGATGTCGAGCCCTGATGCGGGCTACTCAATCTCAATCCGTTTCGTTTGTACCTTGCCTGGCGAATTCCTATCCTGCCAATTCACCCGGTCCGAACCATCCTCATTCCTTTCATCCATCATCCCTCATTCTGCTGCTCCCAAAGAATACAACAATCGCAAAAGGATTCACGTCCACTCCTTAAAACCTGTCCGCAAGTGCCCTCCAATTAACAAATCCCGCCGTTGCAACCCCCCCGAAAACGACCAGAAATCAAGCAAGCAACGCGTGGGAACGACACGCAATCCCGTCGGTCCGGCAAATAAGAAAAAATAAATAGAGACGAACGTCACTCAATGCCTTTCGTCCTTGCCATCGCCAATGCCACCCTGATTCTTTTTTTAGGTGATTCTCGAAAAAAGAAACAATCGTACACGTAAGACACATTGAGGAGAGAAAGAGAGAAATGTCTGCGTTTCCCCACACGAACAGTAACGCACCCAATGCTGATTATCTTTCCCCTCGTGCCTTCTCATCTCACATCCCCTCTTTGGGTGAGCATCGTGGTCATCCGGGCCCAAGGCTATGCCTAATTATGCATCCTTTGAGCCCTAATCCCATCTTTCAACACCCGGGGGCGGTAGCGGCTGTGCCGCTTGCGTTCGCCCCTGCTGTTGCTACCACACTAATGGTAGTTGCCTCCCCAGCCGCCGCGCTGCTGCTGGTTGCCGCCGTAGTAGCCGCCGCTGCCAAATCCGCCTTGGTTGTATGAACCGTAGGGGCTGTTGGCGTGCTGGCTGCCGCCCGCGTTGGCGCCCATTCCGTAGGCGCCGCTGCCGTGGAGGTTGTGGCCTTGAAGCTGGCTGGGGTAGGCACCGTAGCCGCCACCCATCTGTGAGTTCTGGGGCGGGGGGAGACCGCTCTGAGCAGCAGGGGCGTTGTTCGCGGCTGAGCCAGGTCGGGCTCCGCCAATCGAGGGCGAGGGACCTGACGATGTCTTCGAGTCACCAAACGGCTTCAGATCATCCGTAGCCGCAGCAGCGTTGGGCTGGCCCTGGCTGTTGAAAGACTGGCCCTGGGACTGGAAAGACGAAGCACCGCCACGAGCAAAGCTGTCCTGGACGCTGCCAAAAGTGCTGCCGCCGCCGAGGCCTGGCTGGCTGCCAGCCTGGGTAGTAGCAGCGCGGCCATAGTCGCCGAGACCGCCAGAGCTAAGAGCGCTGTCGCGGTGGAGCGAAGACTGACCGAAGCCAGCGGGAGAAGAAGTGTGGTCATAAGGAGCATTAGGGGAAACTCCATACGGCTGGCCGTACATGCCTCCCTTGCCATACGGGCCAAAGCCACTGTGACCATATCCAGAGTAGTATTGGTGGTAGTAAGGGTTGCTGTAGTAAGGATGGTTGTAGCCAGGATACTGCTGGCCGTGAGACTGGGGCTGGGATCCCTGAGCAGGTTGCTGCTGCTGCTGGCCTTGCTGCTGGCCCTGCTGGGCGTGCTGCTGAGCGGGCTGTTGACCCTGAGGCTGCTGCTGCTGAGCCTGGGCCGTAGGGTTGGGGGTGCTGGTGCCGCTGTTCTGAGCGTCGTTTGCACCAAATCGGGGTTGGTTGTGCAGAGCACCGCTCTGAGGGTACTGGCTGAGGTTATCGGTCTGAGAAGCACCGTAACCTCCAAAGGGTCGCTGGGAGGGGGCATCTTGCTGGCCTTGAGCTCCCTGCTGACCAAACTGTTGGTTGTAGTAGCTGTAGGGGTTTCGATCGGGTTGGTTTGCAGTATAGTAGGAGGCGTATTCACTGGGGGCGGAGCTGAAACCAGCACCAGGCTGTTGAGGCTGGGAGGTCTGGGCGGGGAAGTTGTCGAAGGGAGGTTGAGAGGAGGGTGTGTTTTGCTGGGCGAAGGGATCCAGCGGTTTCTGGGGAGCTGCAGCAGCGTCCTGGGCACCAGCCTGGCCGAATCGGCCGAACTGCTGGGGGTTGGGAACTGCAGGCTGAGCGGGAGCAGGAGCCTGAGAGGCGGCAGCTGCAGGGGCTGTGGCGGGATCAGTATCATTCTGGAGGGGGTGATGGCTGAGGAAAGGGGACGCACCAGCGGGGGCGGCGATGGGAGGAACAGAGGAAGTGACCTGCTTCTGGGAGAAGGCCTCAGGGACAGCGGGTTGAGTAGCGGGGGGTAAGGAGGTACGGGGGTGGGCGATAGGAGAGTCGGCAGGAGGTTGGGCCCGGGTCTCAGGCTCCTCGCGATCTCCGTCAATATCGTCCTCGCCTCCGTTCAAGTTGAGAGAACCAAACTGTACGGCAGCACGGTCAACCTCACGGTTGCCAGGCATGCGAACAGCTTCCTCCTGATCAAGAATTCGTCGTTGGTGGTGGCTCGGGCCTCGTGTGGTTCGCTCAGCAGTGGCTTTAGCCGCCGTGGCAGCAAAACCGCTGGCATCAGGTCGTTGATGCTGCTGAGCAGCCGAGATCGGTGTGGCAGTAACACTGCCGGGGTTCTGTCGTGGGTCCCAAGAGTCTGCGGCCGTGCTTGCGGCGGTGCCAGTCGCAGGTGGCTTGGAGTCGTCAACAACCTGCTCAAGATTTGTCTCGGTGAGTTCGTCCTTGGAAGGTGGAAGAGCAACTTCAGCCTCTACCACTACAGCGGTTTCAACCGGAGTCGCCTCTTCTACGACGGGAGTGCTCTCAGTCTCAGGCTCGGCAGCAACAGGTTCAGGTTCAGGTTCGGGTTCGGTGGTGGGTTCGAGGACAGGTTCAGGTTCAGGCTCAGCGGTTTCGGGAGCGGGAGTAGGAGCGGGAGCGGGCTTAGGTGTGGGAGCTTCCTTGGGCTTAGGAGGGGCCTTAGGAGTAGTCGACTGTCGGAGCATGCTCGCCCAAGTCTTTACTGGGGGAGCAGCAGGTTTCGGTGGTTCAGTGGGAGCAGGCTTCTCAGCGACAACCTCCTTCTCATCGGCGGCATCATCCTTGGGCTTTCCATTGCCCCAAGCAGAGGATTCCTCGGTGGGAACAGACAGCTGCTGGCCGTCCTTGGTTCGTGTGCCATTAGTGGGGGCAGCAGATCGACCGCGGCCACCACGACTTCCTCCTCGTTCAGAGGCTCGACCTCGACCTCTGCCTCCCTCCGAAACGGTGCGGCCGCCGCGAGCGGCTCGAGGGGCTGCGGATGCGGCATCATTGTTCGAGGGCGCAGAAGCGTTGTCCTTCGTCTTTGCGCGAGACGTCTTCTTGGGCTTTGAAACTTCGCCCCATTGAGAAATTGAACCTAGAAAAATTAAGTGTCAGTGGGTGAATAATAGCCTAAAACAGGGAGCGCAAAAGCAGCAAGTGCAAGAGGTGCCAGCCAAAACAGTGGGTGGTGTGTCGTGTGCGTATGCACTCGCCAGCTTGCAAGCATAACAGCGTGGCAGCGTGCGGTGTACAACGGCAGTTGGAAAAAAGAGGCCACACGTACCATCAGCAATACGGGAGACAGCCTCGTCTTGGTCGCCGTTGGTCTCTTGAAGAGCAAAGAGAATATCAACCTCCGACCAGTCGGGGAACACAGCGCGGATCATGGACGTCTTGTCGCCGTATTGCTTTCGGAGCTCGCCAATGTCGCCGCCTTCGTCATCGAATGCTCCGAGGGACTCGTCGGCTTTGTGGTCGGCCTTGTCGCCATTGGTTCTGCGGCCGCCTCGACCGGCGAAACCTCCTCTACCACCGCGGCCGGAGCCTCTGCCGCGCGAGGCGGCTGGCCGTGTGGTCGCGTCGGACATGGGGGAATATTTGGGTGTGAAGTAGTGAGAGCTGCGCTCAGCAAGAAGGGAAGAAAACAAAATTAGCCCGTCAGCTGTCCTCTGCGGAAGCAACAGGCAGGAGGGAGGGAAAAGGTCGACAGTGACCGGATGAGATATCGACAGATGGGGGCGTCGATGAAGGAGAGGCCAGATGATGGAGGAGAGTTGAAAGGTGCTAAAGTGGGAAGGGAGAGGAGAAAGAGGCACGAGGTTTTCCCCAGAAGCAGAAGAAAGGTTCAGGTTACGAAGGTTTTGCCTTAGCGGCAAGTGAATGGCGACTGTGAGTGGTGACGCCCCAGCAAGTCCAGCCCAGCAAAGCCCCCCCTTTGGGTCTGTGGTCTATACTATGGGCTCTGGCCTATGGCCTATGGCGCCGACCGCGTCGGCCCAGACGAGACGAGGTCAGTGGGCTGAAGGGGTACGTACCGCCGCAAGCAGATCGCCCACAGCACTGTGCCTGTCTACCTTACAGTATACCCACAGCACACCCACAGCACACCCACAGCGCATCGGCACCTCCTTAGCCTCCCTGGCAGTCCTGTAGCCCCCCCAGCAGCACAGGCCCTGGCCGCACCAGCTGCAACTTGGAACGGAGCCCGGGGCACCCCAGTCCCCCCGTTGAACGAAGCCCTTGGGCTGAAGGTACCTTGCCATCTGGTGGCGCAACGGCCTCGCCGCATGTACCCCAAAGACATGGAGCTCGCTTGCCAGCTACCTGTGTTTTACCCTAACGAGACGCCGTGGCCCTATGTCACTCTTGCTCGCCCCAGCGGTACCACCCTCGCAGCAGCGTTGCAGCCCTCTTGCCCCCCCGTCTCATTCTAGCTCTCGCCTCGACTCGGCACCTATCAACCTGCCAGCCAAAATACCTATCCGTAGGCTAGAGGCCACCTTAGGAGATCCTGGGCGATCGCCCTCGCCGCGGCCGCCGCCCAAACCCACACAAGCACGCAAGCAACGGGGACGGCAGGGCGGCGGGGGGGCACATTCTCGAGCAGCGCACACAGGGGAAGCCGACAGGGGAAATCAGACAGTGGCTGTTGAATGGCAATGACGCATATATGGCAACTACAGGATAACGGCAGTAAGTCACGAGGACAAGGTCATTCATGCACGTACATTGCACATACATTACCGGCATCACATCACCTCTTTGTCCTGAGCAGCCTATCAGTCGCAATTTGGTGTGCGTGCGAAAAGCAAAAGGAAAAGCCCGGCCCTCACGTCACACGTCAGCGTCAATGATGGACGGTCTTTTTTGCTCGTTTACTCCTTGCATTGATGCCATTGGTGCCATTGTGCGTTAATGCCCGTGTCGCCTTGGCCGAGGCGCACATCAGGGCTTCCTCCCTGCTCAAGAACCCCAAAGGGCAAATAGCATCTCCGCTTCAGAGACTTGTTTTGTCTGGTCTCTCCTCGCGCACAAAGTCACAAAACCCGACGTATCACGGACGACTATCTGCTTCTAAGCTGCTCCCGAAGCCTCCATCGGCCTCCACCATCAGCGGGCGCAAGTACCTGTACCTCGACCAAGCTACATCCCCACGCCTGCCGCGCCGAATCTCGATGGCCTCCGGGTCCTGGTACCTTGATTGCTACCCAAATTTGGAGCCAGGGGCCGTGCTAGCCACTCACAGTAAGGTCTAAGACCCACGCAAGCTCCCTCCCTGCTTCCAGCGACAGGTTCACAGCGTCCCTCCCCCCCATCTCAGCCCATCAGATCGCTCCGGAGTCAGTACGTACCACCCTTGCTGTCACTGTGCACTGAGCACTGAGGCTATGGAGTCGAGTCCCCAGGGACGGACAGTGGTCACCCTGTTTCGGTATGGCCGTGTCACATGACAAGGCATTGTGCCTCCACATGTCACCTGATGGCCCGTCTTGCGATGCCATCATGAGGAACATCACGTTAATTCAGTCGCCGTCACTCCACCCCGCCGTCGCCGAACATCCACCAACCTCAATCCCAAGTACTGGGCTGGGCCTGCCATAGGTGGCGCCGCCCGCTTCTCCCACTCCTCCAATTGCGCCGCCCATCATGTTTTCCACAAAGGCAGTCCATTCGCTGAAGAATCTCTTCGCATCGTATCATGAGCCTCTTCCCCTCTCCAAGCAGCAATCTCAGAAACTACTTGACGGTCTCAAAACATCATTTCGAAAACAACTCGATCGTGAATATGGCCAATCCACTGATAATAGCCCCGCTGCACCCCCTAACCCCTCAGACTCGACTAATCCCGTTCGACTGTCTGCTACAAACCGCCATTTGAAGGATATCCTCTCCAATCCATTGTTCAGCTACAGCAAAGATATCAATTCAACTTTCCCTTCCACCCTACCCCTTCCGAAACGCGATCCCCTAGAAGTGTTCGACCATGCCGTTGCACGAGGAATGATGACACCGAAAGCGGCCATTGGTTGCATGGCAGCGAAAGCCAAGGAATTGCAAGCTCTGGACCCTAGTGGCAAAGCCCTCGCAACCTCGGGGACAACTTCCCGTATAATTCGATGGCTCCGGTCTTCTGGCGCTGAGCAGGATTTGCGCTTCTTGGATAATCAGACATTCGTTCGAACGTTGGCTCCGTTCATGGTTGCTGAAGGAATGGAAGAGATTGCGTGGGAGTGGCTATCTCAAACGATTCACGGTTCTTCGAGTAACCTCCCTGATGAGAAGCGTCTGAAAAGAGCGTCACACCTTTTAGCAGAGCTCGTTCGAACCAAATGCCAACCTCAGTATGGCAACCTTGATTCCGGGATCTCCACGATGCTCCAAGCCCAGCATATGTTTCAAAAGAGCCCCTTGCTTTCTGAGCTTCTGGTCTTGTCTTGGAGGTCAGTCTCGTGGTTTTCTACAGTTGAGTCGTACAGTCGACCTGCGCCCTCCGAGGAACTTTTTGAAGCCCACATGGCTACGGCTGATTACCTCCCACAACCATTCCTCATGGAAAGAGCTCATCTTCACCTATATCACCCAACCCATCCTGACCACATCCCCGCCCTTCGTTTCTTCAAAGACAAGGAGACTCTTCGAAAACTGGCGAGCGCTATTGGCCCCAAGAAAACAAAGCCCGCCAAACTCAGTGTGGTGTCATGGTTGGCGTTCCTAGGACATGACACAGTCAACCACCTCACCCAGACTGGGCGAGCGCAAGAGGCACAGGGAGTCACAGAATTGCTTCAAACGGAAGTGTCAGATCTGTTTAACAACAAGCTAGAGCCCGCGTGAGGACTTTTCAATTCTTCAGCGTGAAAGATTGACCAAATTGAAGCCCTAAATTCCTCGCGAAAAGTAACCCTCACATGTTCGACTTCCTGACGATTCAACTCGGATTTCTCGGTTGAGGCTACCAAGTCAAGTCGACTCCAACCGACTTGAATCGTTCGCTGTTCGATCAAATTCTATACCTATTGGTAGGGACATTCAAACAGAGGCAGATCAGCTCATTGCCAAAGTCACACCATATGAAGAAGAAATTTTATTGTACATATTCACATGACATCATACGAGATAGATACCCAGAGTCAAGATGCAAAATAGCATCTAAACCCATTCATAGATCATTATTTACTATAGCCCCAGATAAGTGGCAAGCCCACTACACGGGAGGAATTAACACACACCCCTTTTTTTTTTAAGAGACAGTCGGTTCCGCGACTGCTGTGCTACTCAAATGGTGATATCAAAATTCGCTATGTGACTTCGCCCCTTTTGTTTGGTTTGGTCCCGACTCGTTATTTTATTCTCAATCTGAGAAACCCTGGAATTCCTCCTCGTCGTCATCATCGCCATCCTCCATCTCCTCATCCTCGTCCTCCTCGTCTTCCACCTCCTCGATCTCATACACGGCAGCAATGTCCCAACGGTCACCCTTGGCGCTCTTGCTGACATACTTGACAAACTTGAGAATGTCGCTGTCACGTAGGACAATGGTCATCTTGTTCCAGGCGGCGGCTTGGAAAAATAGAATGTTGTCATCGTCGCCGCTCGTCTTGTAGATGGCAGCATCCTCGTCGGCATCACCATCGCCAGCCATGTACACCACGTGGCCGCCGACCTCCTCGGTTTCCTTGGAAGGCTTCTCTTCTTTCTTCTTCTTCTTGTCGACAGCTTTTCCCTTGCCCTTGCCCTTGTTCTTTCCCTTGCCTTTGGCCTTGGGCTCCTCCTCTTCCTCTTCTTCTTCCTCATCCTCTTCATCACCCCAGCCAGGGGTGGGTGTGAATCCGAGGTTCACTTCTAGACGAGGCTTGCCCTCGTGGCCGGTGGCCAAAGTGTAGTCCAGACCCCGACGGAAACGTCGAGCAAGGAGGTCGGCGCTCTCGATGGTGGTCTTGGTGGCCATCTGGAGCCACTGACGGAACTGGCGACTGGGCAGGAACTCATCTAGCAGCTCGGTGACAGGAGATCCTTTTTGGGGAGGGTGGGCCTTGTCAGATGCGCTGGGCTGCTGGTAGAGGTAGCGATACTTGTGAGGGGGCTTAGCAACCCTCCACGCCGTCTTCTTTTCGATGGCATCAGTCTCCTCAAGGGCCGGCTTCTTTTCCTCGGCCTCGACGAAGTCTTTTAGCTTGGCAGAAAACTTCTTGGAGAGAATATCTGGCAGGGTGATGCTGGAAGTCTCCTCGAATTCCTCAGCGATCTGATCCAGGACATCAGGGGTGAGGTAATTGGGCGCCATGTATTTGAGCAGGAACTCAAGATCGGCCTCGTCAAAGCCTTCGGCCTCTTCAGACTGGTCAACCGGGATGGGTTTAGGCTGAGGCATGTCATACTGGGCAGGGTTGCCTTGGAGCTGCATGAGACCGCTGTTCTTTTCATTGCGCTCTTCCTCACCTTCAATGTAGCCATCCTCACCAACCTGGGGAATGTGGAACCATCCGCTGATGGCCATGCGAACTCGGCCGCCGTCCTTCTCGAGCTGCTTCTTGGTCTCGGCATGGTACACCTCCTCGACGTCGTGGAAACTCTCGCCGGGCTGGACGGCGAAGAAGCTGAGCTGGTTCCAGGCAGGAGGAATCACCTTGGTGACGTCGGGGAGCGGCGTCTTGGCGACTTCGCCATCCTTGCCCTTGATTTCTTGGACAGGGAACAATCGAAGAGCGCCACCCCACTCGGGCTTCCACGAGTTGTCGGGGTCGACGAGGTAGAGGATGTAGCTCACACGACGACTTCCAATTACGTCATCGTGACAGAGGAGGTAGCATCCCGGGGTGTAGATGTTGATGGCAAGATCAGTTTTGCGGGCGCTCAGCGGGCCGCAGTTGGTAATGTGGGAGACATAGTTGCGGAAAGTCTCAGAGTAGATGGCATCGCGGAGCTTCTTGAGCGAGGGGAGCTTCGCCAGAGACTCGTCGTCCAGGCCGTCAAGGTTGGCAAGGTCGCCAGACTGGTGGATCTTGTAAATATCGGTCTCCTTGGGGGTGAAGGAAACGTTGGTCTTGATCTCGTTACGGACCGATCGCAGGAGGGAATCGTCGATGAGGCCGTTGATGACGGCGTGCTTGTAGGGGCCCGACTCGGCGTACTGGCTGGTGTACGAATCGAGGACGTCCTTGTCGAAGAGGCCAGCGCGGAAGCGCTGCTTGGCAACTTCGGGACTCAGAGCTGGAGAGGCAAGGGCTTGTAAGTGAGGGCTCTCCGGACCGGAGCGGCGAGGAATTGGGAGTGCGTACAGGGCTTGGATCGCTTTGCGAAGGCGGATTTGCCGGGCGCGGCCTTTCTCTTGGTCGCTGAGGGCGCCATTAGGTCGTCGTGAGCTTCAATCAAAAGCGCAGCGCACTGAGAGATGGAAAAGTTGTAGAGAAAAAATGTGAAGCGCCAGAGCAGAGGTGGGCTGACGTCGCCAATCGATAAAATTTCTGGCTCCGAAATCGACCCATCCGCTCAACGGTCACTGGGGGGGACCCCTTGCACCTTGGCTGTTGATCGAACGAGCGGACAGCAAGAAGCCCTCCGGCAATGCGACGTGCGGCGCACAAGAATTTTTGATTTGCTATTTTTTTGGTTACCCATTTTCTCTCTTGCGCGTGTGGTTTTCTTTTTTTTTTTCCATCCTCAGCGTGTGATGGCGGCGAATGGGTGGTGGTGGTGGTGGTGGCAGTGGTAGTGTTGCACTCCCAGGCTGCTGTAACATCGCTGCAAGTGCACAAGCCTAGGCTTGCTTGTACTGACTGTCCCTCGCCCATTTTTTGAAGCTGTGCCGCCCTCAGCGCGCCAGAGGCATTGATTTTTCCCACGGCACACGCTGGAAGCCCGCCACCGTGATGATGCATAACCACACTCCCCTCCCTTTCTTCTGCAGGATCCAGATTCGATACATACACTGCCACTGGTGTGCATAGACGCCCGGCGCAAAGCAGTCCAAGTGGGGGGGGGGGCATCGACATTTGAGACATCAGCCATAAGCATGCACCTCAAAGCCATGCTGCATTGGTCTCTTTTCGCGATGCATGTGGGCTCGCGGAATGTCCGTGTCACGGGTATCACGCCCGTCATTCCGAATGGTGCTTCAATTCGGGTATTTCTTGATAGAGCCTTATGTCCGGACCCATTGCTAGACACGCCCTCCATCAACCATCATGTGGGATGGGAACATGCCGTCCCATCACCCTCCTGCAATCGCCCAGGTAGCCATGAGGAAGCCAATGGCAGTAGGAATCGTCCCCATGATCTGCCAGTACTCGAATATACATCTGATAGCTCCTCCAGGAAAAGCACTATCAATCAATTCTTTGATATTTATTTGTCATGAGCTAATTTCACCCTCCCAACTCCCCGTCTATATGTCGCCAGTCTCTTCTTTCCTCACTCACACCCACGCCCACACCCACTTCCATCACTAGATTTTAGCCTTGCGATCATCCACCGACTGCCTTAGCAGAGAGATGACCTCGGAGGGATCCTTGGCACCAAACACGGCGCTGCCAGCCACAATGACATTGGCTCCGGCGTCGGCCGCCTGGTCAATGGTGCCGGGTCCCAGGCCACCATCAACCTCGATGTTGAGTTCGGGGTACTTTTCTCGTAGAGCCTGGACCTTGGGGAGCTCAGAAGCCATAAACTTCTGGCCACCGAATCCGGGGTAGACTGTCATGATCAAAACCATCTATCACGGCATGTTAGCGCGCCTCCTTAGCTCCCAGCGGTGTCATTGTGCAGAATCACGTACGTCAGGGCGCTCCTTCTCATCAGCATTCTCCAGAATCTCCCAGAGAACGTCAACAGAGGTGTCGGGCTTGATGGCAATACCAGCGAGCAAACCCTGGTCGTGGATATATCGAATCAACGCCTTGGGGTTGGTCTTTTCGTCGGTCTGGTCCTCGGGGTTCTCAGCGGCCGTGGAGAAGGCGGCCTCGTAGTGGAAGCAGTAGAGATCGCAGCCGGCCTTCTTGAATTCCTTGACCCATTTCTTGGGCTGTAAAACAAATCGTCAGCTATGCGCCGGCTACCTCGCAGCGACGTGCAAAGAGGCATTTACCTCCGCAATCATCATGTGACAATCAAACGTTCCTCGTCCGTGGTTCTCGGTGGGCTTCTCGACGTGACCGCGGATCTTGGCAACAACAGGGGGGCCGAAAGTGATGTTGGGAACAAAGTGCCCGTCCCTGTTCAGTGGTGAGTGCTGCATCATATCATGACCACGCCGGCCGTGGTGGACGCATGCCACTTACATGATGTCGACGTGCAGCCAGTCGGCGCCCTGCTCCATGGTGCGGGCGCAGTCATGGCCAAGGTTGCCAAAGTCGGCCGAGAGAATGGAAGGGGCGATGATGGTGTTGGGAGCCATTTCGAGGTTGTCTGGCGGGAGTGTGTGATGAAAGAGAGAAGAGGTTAAAAGAAGTGGTCTTCACATGGGACAGAATATGGTGGGGTTGCTGTCGGTGACGTTGGCGGGGCTGTTTTTTTTTGCGGGAGAGCGGTATGGCCCAGTTTAGCTGTTGGTGGGGCCAACATGGGCTTGAATCTACCCCCGGCAAGAATCCCGTCGAGTTGATAAGTAATTGGTCAATGAGATTGGACTCCTGTATCATCCTCCGATCAGGAATGACGATGTTGACCCTAGCCAAAACAATGCGCGGGGTTGTTCCCCGGAAAGAGCTTCTGGAGCCGCTTATGGGGGAGACTGTCTTGCTCCATATTGGCAAATCGCTCTCCCCCAAGGAGCTGAACAGCCGCATCCTCCATAGCACGATATACAGATCGTCCAATGTACGGCATGTGTAACCACACGAAGAAAATCTTGTTTTAACATCACTTGTTCACGTCAAATATTTATAAAGATTGTTTTAAACCAAGTCAATTATTTATAGATCAGCTTGGCGCATCGCAGGAACCCTTGTCCAAGCCCGATTGCGCCAGACAGCCGATGCTTTCTCCTTAAAACGTCCAGTAGACAGACACTTGATAGATTGTACAGTGCTGGGACAGCAGCGAGTACACCAAAATTAAAAGATACAGAAGAGAAGAAAAAATAAACCCAACCGACTCAGGCAGGATGCCAAATCCATCATTTCACATCCTCAACATGTTTTCATGTACACATCATCTATAGAGCAAAGACAACAGCGGCAAGAGCGCCGAGGAGACCGCTGGCGCTGTAAGAGCCAGCAGCAGAGGAGCCAGAGCTGGTAGAGGAGGCAGAAGAGCCGGTAGCAGTCTGGGTGGAGGATCCAGTAGAGTCAGGGGTGCCGGTGGCGGCCTTGCCAGTAGCGGTCGAGTCGCCAGTGGCGCTGCTGCCGGAAGAGCTCTTGGTGGCAGAGTCGCTGCCGCTGCTGCTTCCGCTGCTGCTGCTGCTGCAGGTGAGCTTGCTGGGCACGGTGACGCCAGCAGAAGAGCAGATCTGGCCGGCGTACTTGACGGCAGCCTCCTGACCGGCAGTGTCGCAGCCCGACTGGAGACAGCAGGCGATGCCGTTAAGGAAGTCCTTGTTACTGCAGATGCACTTCACGTCCACCTGACCACAGCCGGCAATCTTGCCGCCAGTGGTGTACTCGTTGATGCACTTGGACTAAACGAAATGCGAAAAGAAAAAATTAGCCCAACTAGTTCTCTTCTCATTTCATTTCATCTCATCTCTCCGCCCGGACGCCAACGGGAACGGTCCCTCCCGCAGCACTCAGATGCAGTGCCAGCACAGGTTCCGGTCGCGACGGGACCAGAGTCTGGGACAGAAGGGAAACAACGGGGTAACTTACAGCGCAGTCAGGAAGCTTACTGGACTGGGCAGCGGCCAGGCCAGCGACCAGGACAAGGGAGAAAACGGATGACTTCATCTTGAGTGTGGGGGGTGGTCGGTGGTCGGTTTAGGCTTAATTGCGACGGTAAAAGGTGCGTGAGTGCAGGAGGAGCAGGCGAATAGGCAGAGGAGAGGATGAGGTGAGAATGAGGAGTTCAGAATGGACATGCACAAGGGAACCAAGAGGTTAAATTACTTGCCATGAATTGGCTTTCAGCCGGAGCTGGCCATCAACCTGGAGTGAACCATCCCCAACCCGTCCTGGGGGGGCCGGGGGAGGGGAGCCAAAGAGGTCGGGCGAGCTTCCGCACAGATGGCGAAACAGGAACAGACCCACCATGGCAACGACGGCGGCGGCGCTCAGGGCAGCGTAGGGCCGTAGGGATGCAGCCGGCTGCGTGTTCAGGCCACTGAGCGTCCGAGCCAATCGTCCGTGCCTGCGACAATCCCCAATCAACTCGGCGTCGTGGAGAGCTTTGTTTCGACTGCTGTCCCTTTAGAACAGGGGGATCCACGACCCAGGTCGATCCATACCATCGGTGCATTTGGGTTCCTGAACCACCGAGGGTCCGTCGCTTTTGCAAAACACACTTTGGCCATTTTGGATCGACCTGATTCAAGCCCGCTGCCGATTCCAATGCTGGCGGCGGATACCGCCCCGCCAGTGTCAGCGCCAGCGCAAGCCATAACCAAAGGCTTGGCCGAAGTGACGCCTGGCCTCACCTGAGAAAGGAGATGAGGCGCACAAGCCTCCGGCTCTCGCGTCTAAGGTGCCGTTTTCCGCCCACTCTATCTCCCCCAAGGTCCGTGCATGACCTGATCGGTTTTCGGCACCCCGCCCCGTAGCCGTCCTTTCTCGCACATGGCCCTGGACCTGGCCAGACGAAGCCTAATCCACACACGAGAAACTCTACTCTCTATAAGCTTTGCTTCTCATTGGATCCAATAACTCATATATTGCCTACCTGGGTAGGCCCGCCACGCACCAACCCATCTCCGGACATCAGCTAGTCCGTATCCAATCGCCATCACTACCCTTTGATGTCCAGTTCGGACGAAAACAAACGGGAGATGGTGGGCAGGAAACAAAGGAAAAGCCCCCGAGTCATCAGAGTCGCGCCGATGTCACGTCTTGGAGAATCATCATCTCGGCTACGTTGCTTTCCGCGACAACCCAATTGTTGAAAAGACCCCCTTAAAATAAGATGAAAAAAAAAAACCATGTCGCAGTCAAGCAAAAATGCTACCACCACGTGCAGAGCACGGTGCGTGCCGACTTCGAGTCATCACCGCTTGTTTCTATCTCTCTCCCGCAAACCTCATCATGTCTCCCAAGCCTTAAACCTTCTTGCCTTGCTTGATCAGGTCTGACACTTTTGGTGGCAGCACCAACGCGCTTCGGTCATTACGTCTGTAAAAGTCTACCAACGAAACTGCAGTCTTTTCCGGGAGATCTTCGTGGATAAAATGTCCAGCCTCTGGGAAAACTTGCAAAGCATACTTTCCTGTCAATAGTTCGTGTAAGCAGCGTTCCTCAAATATCATGAGCGCCCAGGTTAGGCTGCTTATCCATTTTACATACCTTGCATTTGGCCAATCGTAAGTTCCGTATCGAGCCGGTCAGTGCCCGCAAGTAGCAATAGCTTTCCTCCTCTTGCCTCTAGAAACTTCTTACTCAGTCCCACAAACCAGTCTTCCCAGAATGGCTGCGTCGCCCCCAGGTTAGTTCGCCACCTCCATGGCCGTGTTGGATCCGTATTTTGGTCAAATACCAGTAGTGCAGGAACCGAGGTGCGAGCAGCAACCGAGTTACGGATCGTGCGCGATCGAATATGCCAGTCGATCCCAGCTTGTAGTGTAGCAAACCCCAGCGGTCTAGTAGACAGATACGTGTGCATGCTTTGTAGCGCATCAATAGCAGAGCCCTCTACCACATCTAGAACGGCATATCCCAAGAGCGATGCCCCCAGCTTGCCGCTCTTGGCCAGGTCGGTTACAACCGCTCCGCCCAGAGAATGTCCCACGAGAACTATTGAGGGGAATTCATTCCAGTTCATTTCCGTCTTGGTCAGTTGAATCATCGAGTACAGGTCGGTAGATAGAGTGCCTAGTCTAAGGTCCAGGTCCGTCTCGTCTGGTATTGTTGTTGAGCCATGACCCCGACAGTCAATGGCAAGAATGCCCGCAGTCGACAATCGTTTCCGGATCTCACTGCCAACCACCGCAAAGGACAGCCCAGATGATCCAGCGCCGTGGTGCATCACAAACAGAGGACCCTTTCCAACTGGCGAAGTGAGATAGGCATGATAGATCACGGCGGGGTTGGTCTCTGATCTCAGTGTCAACTCCCGCTCAAAGTAGGTTGTCCATGGGATCTGTTCCAGAGTCCTGCCCCGAGAAAATCTGTCCTCTGTCAGTTCGATCTCGATATTTGGGTTTGGGGGTTGATAAGCGTTACCCCTGAGGCCGAGCAAACAGCTTCTGGTTGGCTGACGGAATTACTGTGCCCGTCGACGAGACCGATGACGCCGACGAGGCTGATGATGAATCATCATCTACCGGCTCAGGAAGCTCAGCGACCTGGTCGTGCTCAAAATCCTCTTCCAGTTCGTCAAAGGCGTCGTTTGGTATTCCCAGCTTGGCCTTGGCCCAAGCTCGCTGCAAGTCGCTCATGACGTATTATGCATAGGCTAGATGGCGGAGGGTGGTGAGATTCAGCATTCACACAATACGAACTGAGGGGCACCTTCCGGTGTCGGCTCTGAGGGGGCTGCACTTGTCGCACTGGCTCAATATAGATAGGAGTAGCTGTTCTCACCGGTCACATCCGCCGCTTCCCTTTGGGCTCCGGGGGGTTCAATCCGCTGGCGATGGAGTTGGGCCTCAGAACCAGGACGGTGAGCCGACAAATCCATTGGGGGTCTTAGATGGGGCACAGTGTTTCAGACGGTGGGGTATCTTCACACTGTGTAGTCACACCTATCTTGGTGTCTCGTCACAGTGCAGATGACTATGGTAGCTGGTATAGGCCCTTTCGATTGCTCTTTCTGCCATGGTGATACTGCATGTTGCTATCATTGTCGGTTGAGATGCAGCAAAGGAGCGGTCCGCCAACTCGCAGGCCTGAGACGCCGCCGTTGCCAAGGGTCTGCCACAAGCTCTAGCGCCGCCACGAGATGACAATGCTCTGCGATGGGCGATGCAAGTCTCGCACATGTTGATCCGGACCCTGCAGCATCTGTTCCTCATAAACCAGCGACTCCGTCCCAGGTGTTTGCTCAGAAAACACTTCTTGCGAAACCGCACAAAGAAGAAAGAAAAAAAGAACACGCAGGAGCGAACCAGTGGCTCTAATCCAAGACCCATGGCTAGGGATATTGCCATCCACACGACTAGTTTAGACCTTGGCTCTCTTTCAGCACCCCTCGGGGTTGATATCAAGCCTATCGAACAAGCTCCCAGTGATTTGGGGTGCACCCTGGCACTACTGCTGTCACTGTCAAAAACATGTAACTCTGTTGCCCCCCTGTCCCTGCGTGAGACTTTGGCGAAAGTGCCTGAATCGGTGCCTCTATCTTGAGAGGTGTCTCTCGAGTAAAAGGACGACACCATATTCCACACACCGGAGAGAGAATAGGAACACCTCCCCATTGTTTAGAGAAACACGGTCAAGGTCCTTATTGTGCTTGGTTATGGATCTACTTGCTTGTGTGAACAACACGTCACATCCAGCATGCTTACCCTATACTGCATCAAACTGACCTCACTCTCTAGACCTAAATAGGCGTTATGTGTTGTCATGCGCCTAATAATTCGCCAAGGGTCTGGTTTCATCCCTGTGGCGCTAGCTATTCATTTATCTGTTGTTGGGGGGTACTTGGTCACCCTCCTCCAAGCGAGTGGAGGTGTCGGTGTAGCCAAAAGAAAGTTTCTAGTTGTAACTGCCTCCTAAGGCAACAAACCAAACATTCATCTTGAATAGCATCAATCCGTAGGCGCTACCAATGGACTTTTGACCTGCTCCAATGGGCGGTGGGCGCGTTCAGTGAAGGGATCCCAGTCTTGATACTCTCTCCGCTACCAACTCACCTGTACCTGCATATATCCGGTATTTCCTCCCCGTCGCCGGGCGGGGCAAGGTTAGGGCTGGTTACAGACAGCTTGATGACCATTCGAGAAGTAAACGATGGTGGCTTGATTTCCTATCACACCGGTGCTGGGTGACTGCGCAAAACATGCCATCGGCCTATGAGGGCGGGGAGATGACCAGATGGTAAACCAGCTGCAGTCTGCATGACTGGGAGGGCTGAGACTGCAAACAGGACGGTCAAGTCGGCTAGAATGAGAGAGATGACGCCTCACGACATCCCCTTGTCTTGGCCAGAGCTGCAGCCATGATGCAACAGGTCAATCTGGGCACACTCAGGAAAATCCGCCCGAGTCTAGATTTCCTGACGTGGGGGGGGGGGGGGATGGGTTCGCATACGTGGGGGCTTTTGCTGAACATGGATGGGGCTAAGATTGGGCAAGATCGTCCACATCATGGCAGCTGAAGTCTGGGGGGGCTACGAATGAGAGCGAGGATGGGTTGTTGTTGGGCCGTATTGGTACACAACCTCCTTTGGAGACACTGCAGGTCTGGTCACCGACGCTCTGGAGGCGGAATTTGCCCCAAGGTACAATTCCTGGTTGCGGGGCCCGGTCGTGGCAAAATTGCCCCAAACTTCACGAATGACGTCGGCCTGCTCGTGGAGCAAGTGGGAAATGCAGGTGACCTGTAAAAAATGACAAAGCTTGATCGGCTTTAGACAGTCAAGGGTCCCTTCGGAAATTTTCCAACTAGGTCTCGACGGTTGCCTGCGGACACAGATCCAATTCCGATCCGGGCGTGGCGTCACCCAGGATGCAGCCATCGTTCCATGCAGTTGAAGCGCCTATGTTGGAGGATAGGACACTGCTGCTGGCTGGGGCCTCGCTTGATGCGCAAGTTACGTCATCCTAGTGTATTCTATGCAAAGTGAAATGCCACGCCGGCTTGACCGCTGGTTGTGGTTCTGCGAGCCCCCCCATAGGAAGAGCGTCGTTGAGGGCGTCATGCTACCTCAGGTGTGGTGAGGGAGCACTGGGGGCTGGCGGAGAGTTCAGCTGAACTAGGTGCTGGAAGAAGCAAAGCTGAACCTGGACGGAGGGCCCCCAATGTCGATCAGCCACTATAGCGCCGATGAGACCTAAACTGTTCGCTCCTCGTTCAAAGACAATAAAAAAAACTATGCGAAGCGTTGGCTGAGCGTTGGATCGCAGCGTTCCATCGACCAAAAAAAGCACAACCGCTCGCTTCCCTCATAAAAAAAAAAAAAAAAAAAAACTCGAAAGGAGGCAGCCGTCCTAACATATCCTAACACATTCTCTGTGAAGTTGAGTTCTTGCATCGTTTAAGGCCGTGCCCGACAGTAACGTACCTTTCGGAGTTGAGGCCTACAGTTCATGTGTGAAGCGTCAAGAAAGACATCGGAGCTTGGGTCTCCGGGCAGGCCGTGACCATCAAGCAACGTTGCTGGTGTTGACATCGCTGAGTGGTGGACGAGAACCGAGGCTTCGTGGCTCAGGGAGGGGGGAGGGGGAGGGAGGCTTATTGGGGTCGAAAGATGGCAATCGGACACACTAGCTCAATTTACAAGTGATTCTTTCCCATTGGTGCATTCGGATATTCCGTATCTGACGAGTAGATTCGCTCGGCGCCAGAATGGGGCATTAATCCACTCGAACCGGTGGGCCGGCGAAACAATTAGTGGACCGGGCCCTTGTCCGGACAGGGACCGGCAATGTGCACTTGTAGAAAGGTCTGCCCCGCAATGCGACTTTGGCTTAGAAGCCCGTGGCTGGCCTTTTCCGTTTCCCATTGCCCGGCGGCAATTCTCGCACAAAATGGCGCGTCTTCTTGGCACAAAACGAGGCCGCCGGAGGATATGATGTGGATGCGTGAAGTGGATAATGTAATACCTAACTTGGCCGAATAGTAAGGGCTTCTGAGTAACCGCTTCGCTTGAATTTATTTGCAAGCCACCAAAAAAAGGGGGGGCTAGTTAGTTGTCCCCAGTTTGTATGCGATCTTGTCGATCGCAGCTATGGCTATCCTTGCATCCAGTAAATTTCTGCCCAGCCGATCCGTCCACGCCTTTGTATAGACATGGATTGGGCCAAGTCCAGCTCAGCTCTCTCTCAACTGACATCCAACACGCTTCCTGGGAGATCGAAACCACCAACTGTGCGCCAAAAGTTATAGATGACGCATACGAGGGATACGGACGAACCAGTCTCAGTTATGTCGCTTGCAGAACTGAGATGGTTGGTGGTCTTGCATCTCGAGGAGCCATCGTGTTTGATGGCGTGTGGGGAAACCTCGAAAAGAAGGAAAAAAGAAAGCCTACCGGGCCGGTAACCTATAAGTACGCTAGAATGACATGGTCGAGACCATCTATGAGACATCTTGTGACCTCTGCAGGTGCGACTCGCCTGATTATGACGTTTTTCCAAAATGTCTTTGTTTTTTAGTTGCTTCTGTCAATTCGCAATGCTGGTTTTGGCAGGGGAAATGGGAGATGATCGACACTGAATGCCCGAGAGATCTAGCAGGTCCCTACAAGTGGCACTACGAAGGGGGTGAGGGGCGGGCCACGGGGGTACTGTATCCGTGATTTAGTGACTGACCATGCTCCATAAGGCTGGGACGACTATGTTTCGCGAGGGAGGGGGTGTTAGGGGTACCTAGAGGAGCTGACCGGAAAATTCTTAGGGGCTGACGGCGATCTAATGCAACCACCGGCGGAGACGGACCGTGAAGGTTGCAGCGGGCCAGGCCGGAGTTGGCGCGCCAGCGCATACTGAAAGCCTAAACCGCACACCAGTGTCAACATGATAAGCAGGCACAGTTGCACCTTGAGGCGTCTTTGCAAGCGACGCAGCGGGCTGAAAGGTCAAAATGCGAGTGACAACAAAGCCACCCAAGCGGAATAGCTGAATTTTGGTGGAGCTGGCTTGGTGGTGACCGGCGCAGGTGTAGTCAACGGTAGAGTTAACGTTGGTGGTGTAACAGAGGCGTTTCAAACAAGTCTACCGTATTTGTTAGCAAGGCGTGATCAAGAGGCAGGGCCCGGGAACCTCTAATGGAACCAGTCCAGGGATCAACGTATAGTTTGAACGTGCATCAGATCCTGCGCTCGACCCTGGAGTTTGAGCTAGGCGCAAATCCTGATTCCGGAGCCGTTGGCCTGCTGTTGTACATACATTAGACATAGGCAATGATAGCGTCTGGTTTAAGGCGTGTTGGTGGTGGATTCGACCTGCGGGCCTGTCAAGAGCTGCTCGTTGCTCGCTCGCACTGACTCTTGGCGGGACACCCGAAGGTTGATGAGTGGTGGTCGCGCGGAACTTTGCCGCCCAGGCACACCTGCTGATTGAGGCTTTTGGAAATGGGTATGCTGATGCGGGGATGATGGTTAGCGTCGCGCATCTCATCGAGATCAATCCCTCCCCCCCTTTAGGTTAGTTGTGGTTTCTCGAAGATGATGCGGGCGTTTTTGGCCAAAAAGCGATGGGGCGGCGGCAATTTGCAAAGAGTTGTTTGTTTGGATGTCGGCAGTCGACTCCCAAGGTGGGCAGTGGAGCCATCGCCGGCCCCGAAGCTGGACGAAGTGGGGAGCTTTAGGAGCTGAGAGCGTTGGATGGTACGTGCATTCAACGGGAGGTAGATTTCCCGCGCGCTACCAAAGCACCCAAACTTCCTCTCATCCCGAGGATAGAAATGGATTCAAAAAAAGGGTCCCAAGCCAAGTTGGGATCCGCCGCCGACATTCTTGCTTTAGTCTCTTGTCAATCACTCTACCAAAAATGCTCGCTTCCCTCTCCTTCGCCAATGGCAGGCGGCGCATCTCCATCTCTGCGCCACTCGCGGCGGAAGTCGTGAGCATTCATTCGCTCAGCTCCTCGACCAGGTTTCTCGCAAGAGGGTCTCAACCCAGCTAGCTCCCCATCGTTCGGGCCTCATTTGGCTTGCTAATGCTTGAACTCGCAGATGACGCAAAAAAAAAAAAAAAAAGGAAGAAGGGAATGTCAAGGAGACCCGTGGAACAGTGCGACGACAGTGGCCGTGGAATCCCGATCGGTCACTACGCCAGTAGTGGGACGCCTTCAGTGAGCTGAGGTTCTGTCCTGCACTGCCCTCGCTGCTGTGCATATCTGCCTACATAATTTGAGACCCCAGTCCTGTACGTTCAACACCAAAAAGGTGCTTACCTGGCTAGCCTACCTAGCTGCTGGACGCTGCATGCGCGATGCTGATTCCACCTCACTCCTGCAGCTGAGACGCCATTTTGCCAGATGCCAACGGCCCTCAACGTTGCATCAGACTTCCCTCAGGTCTTTGCTCTAGCATCGACGCAGGGCAGAGGGCCCTTAGCTGCACACTGTCCACCTCACGATCTCTAAGACTACACCCCAGCCTCCCCCTAGTATCCCCCCTGGAATCCTGGAATCGGAAACTGCGTGTGGGGAACCCGTCACCAGTTTGACCATCCTGGCTGCACATCAATCTTGTCAACATGAACCGTGTACGACGTCTTGCCTCGGCACCATGACGCTGGTGCGCCCAAGCGCTTCTTCACCATCTGACCCAAGACATGATGGCATCTGCAGGACTCTCCGTACATCACACCACTTCCTAAGCCAGATAGGTCTCCTGCCTGCCCGACTCCCCGTGTTCTTTCAGCCTCTAACGCCTTCTCACACCTGACGTCTGACACACGACACCTGGACACTCTGCACACTCCACCTCCCACTTGCGACAAATTTGTACATTGGATGCATTAGTTGTTCTTCTGTCAAAAATGCGACACCCTGCCATTGCGAAGCTGTCAGGAGAATTTGAAGATCGAGGCTGTACCCATGGCTAGCTCTGCTTTTCTTGCTGCATGGCCACCAAACTGATGACTTGGACAAGGCACCCCGGGCAACGCACAGACTGACATGTAATAGAACCTAATCTTTGATGAAATGAATATACCCTGGGCAGTTTATCAGACGCCTTCAAGTTGTTGACCGCCACCTCTCCAATCACCTCTTCATCGAGAACTGAATTACTAGAGAGCAAAGCGGGGCATAAATCCACGACCTTAACCCCGAGCAGCACCTAAACGAGATATCTAGGGGAAAGAGAGGGAGGATTTTTTTCGTTTCTTTTTTTTTGTTTTGTTTTGGGTGGCATAGACAGGAGAGATTACCGAGGCCGGAACCCAGAATGAATCCCATCCCACATCAATCAAAGACGTAAATGGAAAAAAGAAAAAAAAAAGGTGGCGGCAGCCTCTGTACATTAGGTGCCCAGCGACATCCAGTGCCACCAGCGCGTATTGCCTGGCACCCTTGTTTGCTTTTTCCCACCAGAATGAGGCACTAGGATCTCGTCTCCTTTGATTTTTAGGCGGAGCCACTTGCTCCATGATTCTCTTGGCTACGTAAAAAAGGAAATACGGGAGAAGAGAAAACAGGGTAGGTTTTGGCCGCAGTAGGGTCCATGAAACGGGCAAGACAGGGAGGGTCCTGTGGCTTCTGCTAATCCTCATAGAACAAGATCTAAGGGATGCCTCACCTCTGCTCCGACTTCTGTGAAAGGAAGAGGGCGCGAGATAGTCGACAAGGCATTGACGGCAGTTATTTGCTCAATAGGGCGTAACGTGTGGGATCCTCCTCCGTTTCTGACCCGACACCCCTGTGCATGGGCAACCCGATTGGGAGCTGCAGGGCCAAGCTCCAGGAATGGCTGGCCTCTGGGGCCATGCCCTGCCACTGCCACCCCGGGTCGAACACCCCTTTTGGAGACGTGTTGCTCCCAGCGCCCTCCGCAAGGATCTGTCCTGGACATGGGGTGGCGCTAGCTCATGAGCGTGTTGTTTGTTGTATGTACCGAGGAGTACATCATGCACCTATTCATAAATGGCTACCTCTGAAATCGGCGCAACCGCATGGTACGTATCAGTGCCTGATGTGTCCCCTCGCACTGCATTTTTTATGGAATTGGCGCATCCACCAGTGAAACCGCATTGCATAGCCAATGCCGGAAACCCCTTCAGATCTGATCGATGTGTTTTAAGGTGCCAAGCCAAGCGAGGTTGCGATCCTGGTCTGTAACGTTGACCGGAAGGCGCCCTCGCCAGCTAATAGGAGATGAGCTTGTGCTAGACAGCCTCACGAGAGCTTGTCCGTCTCAGTTAAGCTTGTGCTTTTCTTGCCCGGCCGCCATCCGCGACGTTAAACGAACGGGGGCGGAGGAAGCGTACTACTCGCCGTTGTCAACGGCAATTGTCAAACAGCAGAGTTTAGAGTCAGACAATTATCATTGTTGACAGCTCAATTCGGCATTTGTGCTCGGTGTTGCCGGAGGCTCACGGGGATTCCCAGGACCTCGGTTCCTTTGCATCCCTTGGTGCTCCATGCACCCATCCATATGTATGCCCGTCACATAGGTATGGGGCTCTGCGTAATGGAGTGTTTGTGACGAGGCAGCAGGTCTCTCCCAATCGAAAATGGAGGCACCCTGATTGCAAATTTCCTCGCATCGTCTGGCGCCACTCATGGGCCACGGGAGAAGAAACAAAAGGATGATTCAAAGTTCAAGGATCGACAGTTCTTGGCTAAGCCATCTGGATAGACGCCCAGCTCCTCAGCCAACTGGCTCCAGCTAATATTACCAGTCGGTGGCGCCCGACGCCAACACGCCGTCACCGTCCACTCCTCGATATCCACCATTTTAGTAGGTCCAAAGCGGTGAATACCCACAATAGCTAGCTAGCTGATCGAGTTGGAGCTGGTCGGTTGACCCCGTCGAAACATTCTCTTCACACCCCTCCCCCGGCCCGCACGCTTAGCTGCCGCCGCCAGCCATCGTTGACGGTGTAGGCCTCTCTTGACTCGGGGCTGGCGCTTGAAGTAGATCTCCCAGGATTCAAATATTCAACAAGGACCACCTGGGTTGGAACTGTCATCCCGCAGCCTCTTGTCTCTGTTCCATCAATCAACGAGCACTTGACTTCGCAAACCTGGCTCTTCAGTCTCCGAAACACGCCGCCACAATCTAAACAAAGTCTGCGTCTTGCCGTATACAGCCGTTTTACCTGCGAGTAGCAGAGAAGCTAGCCGAGCAGCGATTCCGTCTTTTGGATCCGGGTACCGTTGCCACGAATATCTCCTCCTCACCCGATCCATTGGTTCATCCTTCGACATCCATCTTTTTTATTTTATTTTTTTTGTCTTGCATCCTTCGCTCACGGGGCACGCCTTGTCTCTAATCCCCTACTACGCCGCCTGAATCTGACCAGCTATTCCGTCATATTATATCCAACCATACTCCCAAGTCAGGGATACGCTGTGTACTAGGCCGACTGCTTTTTTTTTTTGCCACCCGGCGTCAGATTGTGCCAGGTATTCAGCCCATCTCAGACTCGATTCTAACCGGGCAATCCCTTACCCACAGGAGCACCAGTTCTTTTTATTTATTTTTTTCCTTCCGAATGGCCATATCTGTTTCTCCATCCGTGTATTCAAATTCCGAGCTTTTCGGTACTGGTAACCTGTGGGCCGATAACCTTTCACCACCAGAGCCCATGACATCTATCATGTCATACCAATACCCGCTGTCTTCTCTGAGCGGAGATGTGGATATGTCACACCCAGCTTACGCTCCCACCTACAATACACCTCCACCACAGCCTTCTCCCATAGGTATGTCAAACATCCCAAGCTCTTAGACGTTTTCTGGAAAAAAGGCAATGTTAACTTGAGAAGGATCTTTTGCAGCCCCAACCTCAGGAATGGTGGCATCGTCAACCTCTGACACTCAGCAACAGCAGTCTCAGCTGACAATTGCTGGAGAGAAGAAACGCAACAAGCTTGGCTACCATCGTACATCAGTTGCCTGTGGTATGTTGTCCTTGGAAAATCTCATTAATTTCTACGATGCTGAAGATAATGGCCAGGCCACTGCCGACGACGAAAGATTAGATGCATTCCCGCACCATCCGACAGTCAAGGGCGATGCGCGAACTGCATTCGTCTGAAGAAGGAGTGTAGCTTCTACCCAGTCGACCAAACACCAGCAACCGACCGAGCCAAGCAGTCGTCCAAGGCACCCTCAGGGGCTAAAACGACGACGGCTTCTGTCTCCCCGGCGACATCGAGTGGGAATCTCAACGAAGTAGCTGGAAACCAATCTTTTAGTCCCATTTCACAGCCAGTGTCCAGCGGACCAACCCCGATACTTAAGTCTGAGAGTGTAGATGTGTTTGCTCCAGAGTCAAAAAGTCAGTTTGGAAATTTGTCTTCTGGGGGCGAGAAAAAGTATACTTACACTGGTGTAGCTCCTCTGGCGTCATCTACAGACCGATCTTTTGACTTCGCTGGGCAATCAGTTACCAACTGGGCTGCCACAGAAGCGAATCACAGCCCCGGCTCTAAACCACTCGATTTGAACGCAACCTGGCGAGGTTATCCTCCAGAGTCCCCGATGAGTGCCCAGTTTTCTCCATTCGGAGCGGCCCCTCCATCTGCGACATGGACCTCTGGAAGCTCAGAGCCTGGATCTCGAGACGATATGCCCTGGGGCAATTACCCACCACCAGTTCGTTCCATGTCTTATGGTGGTGAGCCTTTAGCCAGTCACCATCCCGCACAATACCCTCCAGTGCCTCAAGGGCGCCAGTTCGATCGAAGAGCATCCAACCTGTCGGATGTCTACACGACTTCAGTAGGTGTTCCGGCCACCACCATGGACACACCAAGTATGGAATCTGTTCCCTTGTCTGCGGGAGCGGTGCCTCCACCAAACTTTGCACCGTGGAGCCAACCCCAGCAGGCGCCGAGTTACACATACCCTGCTTGGGGATATGGAGAGAATGGGGTGGGCCAATCCGTCGACCATGGACAGCAAATCGCCGACAATGAACCAGTTCCTGGCATTTACTTTACTACGCGATGAACATTGAACAAGGCGGTGGATATTCCAGCAATATCGAGGGGTTTGTTGAGGGTTGGGACTGATTGAGCTGAGAGGAGAGAAATTCGATTTTAGAAAGCTGCTAGGCAGAATTCGATTGATATTTCAGGTTAAACTCATCTCAGCTCTCGACAAAACTCAAGCCGCAATACTTCGAACATCACGAGATTTCAATTCGCACGATCCAGCCCTGCTCAGCTAGGTCCTCTCTGGAGGGCTGTATCATTTACACCAAATATGTTAATGCATATATAATATTCATCAATGAGTTTATGAAGGAGATCTTGCGGCTGGTGGAAAGAGATGCTATTGTATGCGGTTATTGGCGTGTCTTGTTCGGATCCGCGTGCCCTTCAAACTCGAGTTGATTCTACAAAGTGACGAAGCATGGGTACTGGAGGCAGGCAGCGTGAGACAAAAAAAATTTTTCAGTGAAATAGCCATGGCTGTGCCGGCATATAGGAGGCGAAAAGCAAAATGAGGATATAAAAAAACTGTTGGAGTGGTGGTATTCTGGAGGCTTCAGTGAATTAATGAGTACAGAAAATTACCGAGTCCAGTTCTCTCTGATGTTTCAGGCCGATTCCAAGATTAGGTGTTGGCATCCTGGTGTGCCACGTTTGACGGGCCAGGTGCCGTGTCAATTAGGGGACCCCTGCCCACGCGCCGGGAGGGCAATAAGCAGGGAACAAAGTGAATGGAAAAGAAGGACATTGATCAGATGAATGAGTCAGGCCAAATTTGACAGGAATCAAAGCATAAATTGCCCAGGATGCATCACCACTCAGTGCAAGTCATTTAATCAAAACGTGAGCAATTTTCTGGCCCCCAAACGTGACGGATCGAAACACCAGCCGGCACCGCGCCAATTGAAACGGGAACCATCCAGAAGGAAAACGCGTCGTTTGGAGATTCGATTCCAATCGCACTTTTGCCAAATCATGCAACTCCACGTCATTGAAAATCAAAATGAATCTGCGTTTCCCACTCTCCATCAGCAGTCGCAAGTTTAGGCTACATTTAGTGGCAGCCTAGCCTGGCTCATAGGACCTGGGTCTGACCTCAATCCGACCTAAAATTGGGGGGGGGGGGGGAACAGCACATGGCATTTGAAAGTAAAATCCCCAGTCCAAAAATAGATTTCTACTGGTTCGCTTTAAATTTGATGGGATTCCTAGGGGCTCTATGACGATACCATCACACCGTCCTGTGTTTGGATGCAGAAGCTTTTTTTTTCAGCTGCGGGAAGATTCAATGCAGCTGATGCGGCCCACCACTGTTTTGGTTACAGCTGCGTCACGACATGGTACAACAGAGCTGAAAGCCATGTTGGAACACGGCACAGCAAATGAGCAATGGAGGACTATGGCCTATAGAATATTGACGCTTGGTCAACCCGCATACATACTGAGCGTATTTGCTTTGGCGATAACTGTCAATTGTACTTGATTGGACAACCCAACTCCAATATCAGACCAGTTACAAGGGAAGAGCATTGCATCATGCGCTGCCAAGTCTCGGAAAAGAACAATACAGTTCGCTAATTGGCAAGTTGTAGACGTCATACCAAAAAGATATCGCCACCGCGAGTGGGAACGGCATGCTTGAGACGGTTAAGGGGGAGGCAAATTGGAAATGGCACGGGCGGTACCACAAGTTCTCGGGGAATGTCACTACTCGAGATGACTTTCGGCCCGCTAATGTCTGGAACAAAAATCTGCCTCAAGAACAACCACTGCTTATTTAAAGACCGTGCCGTCCTGGCTTAATCACAGTTTCAACCAGCATCGATCAGTGATCAGCGATCCTGACTTCCAAGTTGAGAAAAAAGCTGTGGGTCTGCAGTCTCGTCTGCCATCGTGCACATGCCATGCATGCCATGGCCACGAGTGTCAACAACCCAAACCAGATTGGGACATGAGGTTCCATGTTGGCGAGATTGAGGAAATTACTCGATCTTTTCAGTCTGAGAAGGTCGATCCTCAAAATCAACCTGTGTCACTTGGGAATCTCACTTGGGGGGGTGGGCGTTACGAGACCAGTATCTGGTTCCGCTCGTGGCCTTGCTTTTCCAGCGATTGAGGCTGAAATGTTATCACAATCTAATTCACGGGAAACATGGGGGTATCCCTTCAGAAATCATCTTGGTGATGAGGCATTCCGGAATTTCTCGGGGCCACAGTCCCAGCTAGTGAAGGAGACATATATCCGCTCGGCGATTCCGACGTGAGATTTTTCTCCTTAGTGAGAGACAAGAACCCACCATGGTATCGAAATCATAGATACACATTGTGACATTTGTTGAGCTCTGGGGGTTCGAGTTTGTTGAGAAAATTGCTCTGCTGGGGGCACACTTTTTGGGCTCTGGTCTCTCTGTTTTTTGAATTATCTGTTCGGCATGAGTACCCAACTCGAGATCAGTGAAGAAGTTGTCATATGTGATTGCTTCAAATCAATCTCATATGATGATATTTGAATGGGCTGCAAATACACGGACCTCCCTCTGCTGAGAGCTATTCAGCCCTCGTTAGGCTTGTGGGTTTGACGGTCGAAGCAATGGTTATCATACCCTTTATCTTGTTATATCAATTGATTGAATCCGAATTGGAAATGCCAATGAACATGCCCTGGGACAGAAATGGCTACTTGCAGGAGGGAGAACTCTGTCTGGGCCACAGTCTCCTATCCAACGAACATGTATATCATAAAACCAAGCACAATACGATAGATGGTTTATCTGTAAGAAAACTTGAATATCAGAAAGAAAGAAAAGAAAACCATCATCATCGACGTATCTCTGCATGGACGGGTTGTCCGGGGAAATAAGAACACGCCGTTGGATCGCCATTCTTGACACTATTTAGGCCGCACTTGATGGAGCCTATTCTGGCATGTGGCACAATCGTCTTTTAATACGTGCTGGGGTTGACGGCTTCTGTCGGAGCTGTGCTGTACGATTCTAACAGTGATACTATTTGTGATATTGCACTATGGGAAGAGGTCTTGCTCCCTTAGGACAAAGATCAGTTCCTTCCAAGACAAAGGATTAAGTAGTGAGTGCAGTTACCACATTAATTGTAGGAGCACTTGTCACAGAAGTACATGATACCACCACAACCAAGACCAGCTATCATCAAACATTCTATGATTACGAGAAAAACTGCTACCCAGTAGAAACTTCGTCAATTTTAAGTCAACAAACAAAGAAAAGTTGCCCATAGCCCAAAAACAAGGATTTCAGGAATGCAACTCACGTTATTTTGATACAGGGTAGCTACCAATGTTTGGCGAATGGTAAATGACGGGATCGCCAACTTGACACATTCCAATGTGTAATATTTTGCTGGCCTTTGAAAATCCTATTCTTTTACTCTTCTAAGTTGACTTTCACGTAGGGTACGAGATATCACTTCGTTGTTGGTCCCCTGTCTTGCCTTAACACTTTGTTTGCTTATTTGGCCAGGGGTGAAGGCAAATAGGTTGTCATTTTTTCTTCATACCCCTTTATCATAATTAAAATAACTATCAAAGCGTTAAAGCAGAATGCAATTTGGCTTATGGTATTTTAGGATGATCAAAAGCATAATACATCATAGTAATATTAGGCCCCAAATGATAAAGGAGAATTCACGTCAATAAGCAAGTTTCATCCCCGAATTGCAAACCGGTTTATTAATTACAAAGGAATAATTATTGGCCACTCAGATATATGCTCTCTGGAACGCCCCTTTGCCTTGACATATAGGTCTTAGACAGGATGTGCGTTGGGATGCACCGGGCTTGGGGGAGGCCATCTTAAGTCCAGCCATCTAAGCTTTTATGGAGACACTAAGGCTGTACCATAGAGAGAAATAACTTGGTTAATTATTTTTCGGGAAAATCAAGATCAGGTAAAGTTGTCCAATGCAGTTGTCTGTCACCTTCGTAGGTGTGGAGCTTCTGGGGGCAATATTGCTTGAGCCAGCTACTCGTATGACTGAACATAATGAAAAGCTTGTTGATTATCTCAAACTCAAGAGATTATGCCTATCATAGAGGACTTCCTTCTACTCCCTATCGATATATGCCGTTAACTTTGCTAAGCAGATATGTTCGATACTAGCTGCAATCATATGGTGCGGACACACCTAGAAGGGTGCAATTCATCAATTAAATGATGACAATATCTAAATTGCCCATGAATAGTGTGCCGAGTTCTAAATTCCGATTTGTGTTTACCAAATTTCCCAAGAACACACTTTTTATCACTAGCTATGAAGGCCACAGGTTACATTGGAGCTCTTGATTTCTCACTACGGAAAGGATATAGCTGGGTTTTATAGCTGCAGCCCGGGACTTCCTATCTAAGGTTGAAGCTATTCACGGCTTGGCAGTCTTGGCTACCGTTATCTGATAAGGCCGGCGGTGGCCTCTAGTTGTGTCTCTAACGGTCAGATGAACCGGTCCCCGTTGTTGATGGTATTTGTATGTGAATTCGGTCTGTTTGATCTTGCCGTTACTGCGTTGTTCGGGCCAAGCTATTGAGGTTATCTACGGTGTGTGACACTTTTAGTATTGGTTCAACGAATGGTCATTTCTATATATTCCAAAAGAATGGGCACATAGAAATGCTACGAAAGAACAATATGAGGTAGTTTGACTTGCTTCAGTCCTAGAAATGTACACAAAAAGAACGGAGAGATAGTAACCATCTGTGTAGAGGAGACAAGAAATCCCATCACCAAAAGGTAGACCAACACTTCCACATTAGGATGGGTGGTCACTATTGCTTTCCATAATGGCTGAAAATTATCCGATACAGAGCTGTTCGAGGTATTATTGCTCGAGGAAGTAGTGTAGATACTCTCATGGCTTGAAGCTCGAAGTTTTTGACATTTGGATTGACTCTCTTGTGCAAAAGTGTTACGGGTTGGTTCACTGTAAGTCTCTCAGTGGCTGTTTTCCGTGCCTGTAATCACAATCAATGCGACTATAGACGTATCTTTTGGCCTGACGGGTTAATCGATGTAAGGTAATGCACGGATTCTTAATGAAGGAGTCTTGGTGGTTGCTGATTTGTTCTACTTGGCAGTATCATAAAGTAATTGGTGGTGTTACAGCCTGATCCACCGTATCTAGCTCTGACGAACTGATCAATCGTACAGAGGCTCTTAGGCGCTGCTATGTGCTGCAGTAATTGCCACAATAGCGGTTATTGACCAATCCTTTGCCCCGTGGTACAGCGGTGAACAGCATAGCCGTTACAGTTGGAGTACCTCATCTTGAACCATATTTTAGGCGGTGAGAAATTCGGTTAGTGCTTTGTTTCCCTTCTCTGCGTGTTAAACAATGTGCCATAATTTTAGTATATTATTCTTCTCTATATTAACAAGGAGCAATTCATAGACTTCCAGATATTGATGATACATATCTGTGCCATATAGACCCAAATATCCTGTGTTACTCCTAACCGAGGCACAGGTAGACCTTTTGGTGTAGCGGCTAGGGGCTACCTTCTTATTTCACGTATCAATTGAACGTTGGCAAAGTCTAGAGTCGAGCTTTCCAAAGGAGAAAATTTGAGGACAGGGTCGATGAAAAGATACCATCATCTTCAGGACAGGTATTTGGTTTAAAATATTCTACGAGGGCTATATTGAATCGTATTAAAAAAGTGCTTAAGAGTCCCTCAAGAATCACACACGCTATAAATCATTGTTTCTCCATAGCGACCTATAATATCTTGGTAACAAATAAAACGGTGCGTCTTGGTTCACAATGCCTCATACAGAGCACTGGTTAGAGTCATGACCAAGTGCTGATAACTGTAGATCAGAGGGACTGTGTCCACATGTGAAATAGTCTCATGCAACATCCGGCTACTAACCTCCGAAGAAACGTCAATACGGAACGCACTATTTAACATGTATTGTTTTAGTAAATGATGTAGATGTATAATCGTAAGTATGCTCATCAGCAGTATTGATGATTGTAACAGCATATGCGATTGCATTGATAGGTACTCCCTTATGGGCTGAGCTCACTCTCGGCTCGGGATCAAGAATTCAAACACATCCATGCTCCTGCGGGTTATTATAACTTGCCAATCAGAGTCGCGGACCGATTGTGATATTGGGATTGTTTTTGGAAGGGAGCTTATTACAACGGAACAGTCGCTAGCATCCAATAAATAAACGACGGATTTTACCACAGACGCTTCTGTTATCGGTTGCGCCACTCAAGTGGCGGAGCCCGACCCCCCCTGGTGAATATGAGTAAAAGGAGACAACACGCCCTACTTCCATACAGGATGCGTACGAATGCCATTGGTAATAGGACATGGATATTAACAGACCTTTCCCGATACTATGTATTGAAAAGGACATCGTTGACCGTTTGATTTCATTCATGTTCCGTAATTTGACCCAGACTCACCGATATTGGCCGGCGACCGATGTTCCATAGACCATAACTACGAAAAACATGCTAGCATCACTAGAAGCCTGTCCTGTTTCCAAATTTTGTGATATAATAATGAGTAATGAGAATGCTTTGAATAATAAAATCTCGTGAGCATGCACGAAATTCGATGCCATGACCTTTTCGTGTTTACCTAGCTTGTTTGGTGGCTTCTGGGCCTCCCGTAAGCAGGCCCTGTTACGTCAAATTATTCGCTGGAGAACAGAAGAGGGACCCGGGCCATTTTCTCGTAATACAAATCGAACATGTCCATTTCCCCTGGAAGTTCGACGAAAAGCACATTGGCAGTGCGGCGACCTGGTATTTGGTTATCCACAGCATCGAGACGATGGAGTTCCCTGCCGGAGCAGGAGTTTGGAAATTTATGTCGAGGGTAGATTGAGGTTATGAATTAGGCTAGAAGGTATTTATCTATTTAATAATATATGATTTGCCTTGACCGACTGCTGATGGAAATTCTAGAAGAATGGACAGCGAGCGACGTCCTTACGAAGCGACAAAACTGAACCGATTCCACACATTTCCCGCTTTTACGAAACAAGACGCCATGTCAACACCATTAATGTCACATAGGCACCGAGACTAAGGACGGATAATAGAGCAACGCTGTTCCCACTGGTCCTGAACTTGGGCTTGATGCTCCCATCGGCAGACTTGGAGTTGAAAAACTGATGATTGCCTTCGTAGCGACGATACATTGCAACGAGTAATACTGCTACGCCATAGACAGCGAAAAGGGCACCCATTGCATAGAACTCGGATGTGAAAACTTTGAGGATAATGAGGGCAAATGAAAACTGACCCAGGGCAGTTCGGACATAGGCGCCTTCGAATGTGCGTTGGGCAGCACGGACCTCGACAAGTCTAAAGCGAGAGATACAGTTAGGGTGGACAGTTAGGAAAAATGATAGTGACACATTGATGATGTCGTGTATTGATAATGGGGAGGCGGAGTCAAAGTAGGACTCGATGAAACGGAGACAGTCACTCACTCTTGTGTTGTCAAGACTACGGATCGTGCCCTGTGGAGGCGAAGGTGCATATGTTCCTCTGGGTGAGGCTATGTACGTTCATTAGTATGACAGGAGCGATAAGCACGTGCTGGGGGGCGAGTTTCGGTCACCGACCTGGAACATGATGGACGGCTTGACAAGTCCTAAACGAAGCCACTAGGCTGTGGGACAGGCGGTGCCTCAGGGCAGTGCACGCGTACAGACAAGAGACAGCGCACAGGGCCCGAAGAAAGGAGAGCACTGGAGTAGATGTGGTTGGACAAGGTGCCGGACCGGAACGTTGATACGCCTTGAATGGCTATGGAGCTGTATGTGGAGATGTCAAGCCGGCAGAGCGGGACAAAAAGAAGAATGTTGTGAAGTTGGCGCAAGGCGTCTCGATCTAGTTTAGCGTAAAATGGAGTCATGAGACGAGGGACACTTTGGGGTCTGGTCTGTGGAAGCAGCTGTCATGTGCACGAACATGGATCAGGCCAAAAACGAGCAGGAAGGATCACGTGCGATCGCTGATGTTGATCAAAGCAGCAGAGTAATTAACTAGCTAAACAACTTGGTACCCAGTATGGACAATTGGGATGGTAGGGACGACAACGCACAGAGACGGTTCCTGCGACTTGTTTCGCACAGGTAGCCGGATTGAGAAGACGATAGTGGATACCAAAGCCCCTGCGCGATGCATATGGATATGCGTGGGAGAGAGCCACAGGGAACAAGAATCGGGAGGCTGATGAATCGGAAAATTTTTGGAGATCATTCGTGGCTTGTGCTTTGAAATGATCCATTTCTATCCAACTAATGCTGCGACCATGCATACCTGCAGAACGTGAATAGAAAGCTGGACTTGCAAAACTGATGCCGTGTTCTGGGTGAGGCTAGCTAGCCTGATGGTGAAGCTTTCTGCTACTGCTACGGCCTGGTCTCCGAAGAGACTTGGGCCGGACTTTACCCACATGGAACAGAGCTGGGCTTCTGCTATCTGGCATTTTCTCGCGCCCGGCCTGGGAAACTGATATGATGAGATTGGTGATCAATGATAACACTGTTGCTGCTGCTCCATCTCAAGCGTCACACCCTCAGGTCGCTTATCGATCCCCGCCCAATCAGACGATCGCTGTGACGGGTTGCAAAAACTGGGGGCCCAGCGAGAACCGGCCGACGTCACGCTTGGCGGACCATGGCGGACCATGGCGGACTGGGGCGGAAGTTTCTGATGCGCGGGCACACGGTTGACATCAACGAGGGACAGAGAAGATTGGTGCCTGCATTATGGGGTAGGTCCACGGCGAGCAGCAAACGACACCCCATCCTCATCCTGACTGTCGCCGGGCACCGGCACGATGTCTCATACTAGGAACAAGGCCAGTGGACATGCAGAATTGGCCAGGATGCGGCACGTTCTCGCAAGGCAGTTTTCCTCACGAGGTGCCGTTTGTGGCTGTCTTGGTGGTCGCCAATATGCCCGGCCACCACTATGTGCCCCGTGCGCTAGCGATGCGCGGAACGAAGAGAGCCTTGCGGAAAAATGGAACAATTGCCAGTGGGTGATGAACCGAAATGAAGGTGCTGTCAAGCCGCCTCCGCCCAGATCGGAAGGGTTCCAGAAGCCGTTGCGAGACCGAGGGCGGCCGGTGAGAGAGTCATTGACGGGGTTGGAATGTCATGCAAGAACCTTGGAGCCTTGGTTTGCTTGTGCTTCTACTGCTGCTCCGCCTGGGCTGAAGAGGACGGTTGACACCGGTTCAGCCGCACGCTGAAGTGGATAAACTAAAAGTGAGCCCAACCATTCGCCCACACAGTTTTGGACTCGAGCTGAACTCGCGTGCTTGTTCGGTCTGCGCGCGACGTAGAAAATAAAAAAACCTTAGGTTTTGGTACGTATTATTTGAGAGGCGAGCGCTAATTAATGAGGAGGAGCATGGGACAATTGGAATATGACATCCGACTACATATTTCATACATATGCGCAGCAACGCTGAGCCCCCCCTCCGTGCGACACGTCTCATCGTCCTTTTCAACCCATCGATCGTGACATCAGCGCCTGGTAAGGCTGATGAAGCCAACCAGACGAGTGTACCCCCAAACTAGCCTAGCTGGGATCGGATTAGTAGAATAGCTTGACTGAAGCACGGTGGGCGAAGCATCTTGGTGCGAAATATTGGACGGGCCGAGCCCTGCCAATGCGTCAAGTCAGTCCCGGGTGGGCACCCGGCGTAGCCAGTTAATGCAGTAGCAGCGTCTGTCGGTATATTGAACGAGGCCAGCACAAGATAAAGACAGACAAGCAAAACCTACGAGTGGTTCGCAAATGGCCCCCCTAAGTCTACATGGCATGAGAATGCCTTGGGAGTTTGACGGCGACCTGATGCACAGAACTCTGACTGGCTGGGCGAGAAACAAGACATGGCAGGGGTCATCTGGGACGTGGGGCTGATTGCAAGTGCGCCTCGCCTCTTACTGGAGCTGCCCCAAAGTGCCCCATCGAGAACGCCTTGTGGCAAAGCATCGAGAAGAGCGAGAGAGTATGGCCGGCTGCGAATAGGCGCTCGTCTAGGTGCAGATCTAGGTGCAGTGGCATCGATGAATGGCAGGCCCCCAGTTGCGACATGTTTCACCGGCGAGGTTGCCCGAGGTGAGAGCCATTGTTCGACATGGACATGGACACACACATCCTGGCCATGTGGTGTTTGCCTCGTTCTGCAACCGGCTTGCCTCCCACGCTGGCTGGCTTACCCCATCTGCTCCCACCCCAGTCGATGCTATCTTACTGGAGTTAGCCCCTCCTTTACTTCCACGTTCTAATCCCAATCCCACTTCCACGCCTCTGAACCCTGACCAGACCATCCCGTAGCCTGCGCGAACATTCAACCTTGCCCACTAAATGTACAGCACCAACGTACCCTGCGACTTCTGATCCCGCCGCTGTGCGCCTATTCTCCGCCTCCCTTCAGAGCCAGTGCCCGAGACGGGACCGCGCCCACTTTCCACCCACCACATCCGTCGTCTTCCCTTTCACTCATCCATCCCATCCGCCATCCAAGCCTCATCGACCGTCCACCACCCTCACCCGTCGCACCGCACCGCATCGCCTCTGCCACTCGTTTGGCGTCCTTTTCGTTCGCCAGTGGAGGCCTGCCGCCTTCCGTTTCCGTCTGCTGGCATCGATTGCTGCGACTTCTTCAACCGCCGTTTCCTCTCGCGTGCTCCCCTCTTTGTGCGCCGACAGTCCCGCCTCAGATCGCCCACCCAACGCCTTGATTGCGCCGACCCCTCCACACACGCCTGTCACCTCCGTTCCGCCAACTCGTTGTCCGCTCTGGTTCCTCTGCGCGCCACAATCCCGCCCTCGCTTTGCCAGCCCTGTCATCTGCCGGGCTGTATGGTATTGAGCTAACGGGGGCGCCAACACCCTAAGCGCTCTTGATCCCGCCGGTACCCACGCGCAACTGCAAACCAACTTCAGCCTTTTGATCACTTCCCCTCTCTTTCCTCATCGCGGATTCCAGTCGGCATCGCATCATACCATCTTACCGGCGCAATCCTTCGGGTACGCATAATAGCGCTCTATTGTTATTATTATTTTTGTTGCTTTGCCGTTGAGCCGGCTCTTTTTTCTTCCCCGCGAGCCTGCGTCTTGCGGCTGATTTTTGTTTCGTTTCATCTCATCCCATTTCCCGTCCCAGAGCATCCCACTCAACATCGGGAAACCGCTCCTCCACGGCGTTCTTGGTCCTCAGGACCATGATACCCAGTCCGTGATCTAGCATAGGGAATATTCATTTAGAGACATTGAGATCCACCCTTTGCATATATACCTGCCTCCTCCCCCAGGCCGCCGCAACGATGACTTCAACAACCTTCACCTACCCTCCCGCCAACCTCCACGACCAAGACCATACCTCTACGCCTCACCACCCCTCTGATCAACATCGCCCATCCACAGGCTCCATCGACTCGGCTCACCTGCCATCTGTCTTGTCGCGCGTCAACAGTGAATCCGTCTCACCATCCGTCAACCACCTTGAAACCCCCAACTACCACTCTAGCGACTTCAGCGATATCGACGAAGACCCTTTCTTCGGCGCTGACTTCGGCGCTGGCGAGGTTGGTGATCCTATTTTCTTAGACGATCACACCGTCGGCCTGGACTCGTCTCTCTTCCCTTCAGACACCCCATCCACTGAGTCTGGACAAAGCAACAATGACGACATGAGCACATATCCTTTGACACCGGAGCATACCGCCTCGATACATACTATCTCGCCACGAAGCGAGGCCAGAGGTGCTTTAAAATTGTCCATCTCGGAAGAGATGTCGGCATCCATCTCCCCGCAGGAGCTTCAGAAGCCCTTTACTTCAGACCCTGTTCTCCCACAGCCCTCACAGTTAACCCCAAGCCAAAGCAGCAGTTGCAGATCGAGTGAAGACGGTCTAGCTCCTGCACCCGTTAGCATGCAGGCCCAGAGCCCACGAGTCACCGTCTCGTTCTGGGGAAAGGAGAGCGACACTTTGATCCACACTGCAGAACGCTCCTTTGAAGATAGCCCAACAACGGTCCGTGGCGGCTTCCAATCAGCCGGGGACCTAATTTCCTCAAATGGTGAGGTTCATTCCGTACCTAGGGACTCTATGGGCATATGGCAACCGAACTCCTCAACTGGCCAAGCCGGGCTTGACCCTGAGAGCCGCCCCTCAGATGAACTCAACAGCAGCATCAATGAGATGGCAACCCGGCGTGAAATGAATGAGAAAAACGAGGTTGTTGGTCAATGGCTGTCTAATAAGATGAATGATTTGAGCATCGCTCCAGGGGAGGCTCCAGCGGATCAAATCAAACAAGCCGATCAGAAACGCGAGTCTGAGGACAACGTGCCTCTCGGGAACGAGACACGAAACCTGGCTCAACCAGGGCAAATATATTTCACTGGCAATGGTGGTGCCCTGACCCAGGCTGACCGCGACATCATTGCATCCAGCCGCGCATGGGCCGATGCTCCAATGGATCGCAATATCAGAACTGAATCACAGAGACAACAGCCCGAATCATCCCAGGCTGCGATTGAGCGGTTTGAGAGGTTGTGTCGTGACACAGACTCCATCTTTTCCAGAGCTGCTACTTGGGGAACTCGGCGACGCAGTCTACCAAGTGTGATGGATTTTAACATGGAGGGAGGAAGCACTTCTGGCAACATCTTCAAGAAATTCTCCATTAGCCGACAGGACCGGGGAGGCGATCGAGGAAACAAGCAAGGCACTCAGCCGAGTAGCCTTCTTCGTGATCTTCGTGGTCTCATGCGCAGACCTAGTGCAGCCTCGCTTTTGAAACGCACCCGGGACACAAATGACGAGGAAAGCAACCCGGGCAGTGATAGCAGGGGTAGCCAAGACTCGAAACGCGAGAGTGTTTCTCTTCTTACCCCCCAGGCTCGGATCGGAAGCTGGGGCAAGAAACCAATGCCTAGCATTAATACTGCATTGGGAATGATGGGACAGAATGCAGCCTCAATTGGAACAACTCACTCCCGAAGTGGTTCCATCAGCGCCACAACCGTCACATCTCCCAAGAGCCCCTTTGGTGGCCTTTCTGTGAAGAGTCCCTTGAGGAGGCCTAGGAGCAAATCTGATCTTCCGAAGGGTGCCGCTGCCATCCAAGCAGACAGTCACCCAAGCCTTGTTGCTATGTGGAGACAGTCTGGAGGACCGCCCGTCGCAAATTTGGCAAAGCCAAGCGCCAACATTAATGCAGATGCTGAAGATGACGATGACGATGACGATGATTTCGCCGACGACATTGCCATGAAAGGGACTGCAAATAACATTGATAATATTAAACCAGACCTTGCTGGTTTCCAGCAGCATGTGCTTGAATTGAACCCTCAGTTGAGCACAACAAACAATTATCTTGTGGAGCGAATCGCTCATCAACAACTAACTCGGTATAAACAACTCTTGAAAGCCAAGGTTACCCACATGGGCTTGGGCGCTAATTGCTCGTCTGGCACATTCTGCATTGCCCTTGGTGGATCTGCTACCTCTCTCGACCTAGGCGGCGACACTCGAGAATTGGATCCCCTCTCGGCTGTTGATGACGAGGATGGCACTCCTGCAGAGGGCAAAATTACCAATGAAAGTTTCCCCCAGGATATCCCTATGCCACCTACTTCCCGTCTCCCAGCCGAGTTTGAGTGCCAACTTTGCTACCAGACCAAGAAGTTCCAGAAACCATCTGATTGGACAAAGCACGTACATGAAGATGTTCAGCCTTTTACCTGCACTTGGGATAAGTGTCGTGAACCCAAGATTTTCAAGCGAAAGGCTGACTGGGTTCGACACGAGAATGAAGGCCACCGACACCTTGAATGGTGGACTTGCGACGTTGAAGGCTGTCACCACCAATGTTTCCGCCGAGACAACTTCTTGCAACATTTGGTGCGCGAGCACAAGTTTGCCGAACCCAAGATTAAGACAAAGGCTGCAATCAAGAAGGCTGGGGGCGGCGACCCCACCTGGATGAAGGTCGAGCAGTGTCACATGGAGACATCAGTGAGGCCGCAGGAGGAGCCTTGCAGATTCTGCGGCAAAGTGTTCCCAACCTGGAAGAAGTTGACAGTTCACTTGGCCAAACACATGGAAGCAATTTCCCTGCCAGTCTTGCGCCTCGTGGCGGAAAAGGCAAAGGAGTTGAGTGCAGATACGGTCATTAGCCCTGTCCAAGACCTCCCTCCACGCCCGATGCTCCCGACGCCCGTCAGAACAACTGCTCCAATGCAGTTCCCCACTCCTGTCCAACCTCAAATGTCCCCAAACAACCAACAGGGGCGGTTCACACAGGACTCAGTTGTTTACACCGTCATGCCAGCACAATATCAACCTGGCTACTTCCCAAATACATTTAACAACATTGGTCATAATCTACCAGCGACCCCCATGGGTGTCCAGTCAATGGGTCAGAACTACAACCATGCGGGTGGAATGCCTGTCACAACTGCACCTTTTATGCAAACGACTGGGCAGTACATAACTATCCAAAACAATGGACTAGAGCAATTTCCTCAAATGAACACGAACGCACTTGGTCTGCAGAACCAAGTTGCTGGACCTTTGGGACATATGGGCTACGAAGGAATCATCGACCAGTCAAGTGGCCATGCAAGCCCGTTTAGTGGGCATGGATCAATGTCACCGTATACACACTCTCCAAATCAGAATGTTCATAACGGAGACAATCTATGGGGCACCGACAAGCGCATGTATGGATGAAACGGAAACAGCTGCTTGGAGGGGCTTTGATGGCGAAATGTTTGACTTTGGTATTATCTTTCCTGATACATTTTTTTCTTCTTCGTTTTGGGGGACTTGAAAATGGAGAAACAGATCCGGGGCAATATTTTGGTTGCTTGGGTGTTGGTATATCAGGTTAAGACGGAATGTTTTGTGGGTTTGGAGGCGCTGAGGGCGGACACAATTGCATGGGTAGTGCATTGTCTGACTCGGATTCATATCGACGCCGGTTGTTTGCCTGACGGCTCATGCCGATGATGCCCGGCTTGTTTGTTTGGAGGAAAGGACTTTACGATGAACATTGATGATAGCGTTAGTGAATGGAATGGGAAGCTCCGAAGGCAGAGAAGGGAATCACATGGATATGGCGCTTTTAGGTTATTTATGGGATGAATCCGAACTTATTCAAACAATACCGAGACGACCGATGACCCTGTTTATAACCGAGCTGAGCCTATTATAGTTAATGCCAAGAATGGCTGGCGTAGGTGGTTGGCAGTGTGTTGTGTTTGGATTATTACGACTTGGACGCGTAGCAAAACAGTGAACTGAGTCGTGAAGGAGGCGAGAGGCGGGGTGGGGAGGGAGTGGAGAAGAGAGCGAGCGATGAGGCGCCAGGGCTGTGACTTGGCATTGTCAGAGGTTGATGAATTGATGGGATGACGGGGGGATGAGTGACTGGGATGATATTATTGGCAACAGGCCAGTCCACAGAATTACTTGAATTGCGACACCAAGCAAACCAAACTTGAAAATGGCTTCGACGTTGCGACCAATCTGGCAAGCTGGGCAGCGAGTCGGGGAGTCGTCCTTTTTGGGCGCCGGCGATCCGTAGATAGCGTGAGATGGGGGAAGCGGGGAGCGGCGAGAGAACCACAGATGGCTGTGCCACATTACCGAGATTTGGATGGCGCGTCGCTTGGTAGCTACGGCCCATATCTAGAAGCGTGGCGCCAGAGGTAGCCGGGTTTGTTAGAGGGATAATAACATCATAACAGGGCCTGGACATTGTTGAGCAGCAGGCTCGCCGGGCCGGGTGCTTGGAGATGCAGGATGGGGCACGGCTATGGCCATGATTGCGAGCCATGGAAGCTGAATTGAGACGCACGGGCTGGCACGGGTGGGATGAACGGTGGTGTTCTGGACAAGACAAGACTGAAGATGTTCAGATCATCAGAAGCACCGAGGCACCAAGCGCGACGATGTGATGAGTGAATGATGATGGCAGGCCATGGGATCCTGGTCGAAACCAGGCCAGGGGTGCCTGGCACGTACTATGTATGGAACACGCCGTTCTGGAGCGGTTGACGGTTCAGGGCTACCACCCACTATTCATTCCATGGAATCATGATGTGGGCAAAGTCATGGCTACGGCTGTCCAAGGCAGAGAAGAAAAAAAGGTCTTGGATGTGGTACGGTGAGCGTGGTTGGTCCACCTGGGTTTTCTAGGAAGGGGAGGGTGGAGGATCGCCGGGATCAGCGGTCCCCAGCACGATGCCGGCTCGGTCGATGAAATGGAAGAAGAGTACGATGGATAGTAGTAATTACAATGCTGGGCAAGGATAGCGGATGAGATGGAGATGATGGTCGGTCCGGACAGCGGCGAAGGATCCTTCGGCTACGGGCACGGCGAAGCACAAGCCAAGGCGGCCGTGGCTGTCGACATCGAAATCAAAACCAGATGAAATCAGTTCGCGGATAAACGATGCGACCTCTGCAGGGGACGTGTGAATTAAAGTTATGAACGGCCGGGTCGCTGGCTGGAGCATATCTCTCCCTGTTAGGCGCTGGAACCGGGTTTTATTCACAAGAAGCTTAGCTGGCGGCAAGTTTCAGACGAGGACCGGGGACTGGCGCGTGGCGGGCCTTGGCGTGAGCCGGTTGGTTGGACAGGGGGGCCGCGAGAATGCCCCAAGGACTGGCGAGCCCACAAAGTCAACAACCAGCCGAGCCAGCTAATAAGTCAGCATTAACGGTTGATTTTTCGCCTCTGTACGATGGATGCAGCAGCATCAGCAGCAGCAATAACAGCAGCAGCAGTAGCTGCATGCTGGGCCATGCGAGGTTGGTGGCGTGCATGTGCGAAGACGGGCATCATCCGGCCGTCTGCTCGGCCCCTGACATATATCGTGCAGATTGGGACTGGTGGTAAAATTTAGGTAGGTAGGTTGGTGGACATGATGCACTCAAGGCATCATTGTTAGAAACACAAACAGTCACACTCAACTCAGACAAACATAACACAAGACACAAACGCCAGCAAAGTGTCTGGCTGGAGACACCTGAAGTTGGAATTGGCGATTCGTAGGCGAATGGAACATGGCCAACAACGAACGGCCAACCCGGGCGAGTGGATCGTCTCCCCCCCTGAGGCACGGCAACCAAGAACTGGATGGGAGAAAAAGACTGGTCCGTCCAGAGGGCAGCCCCCCGGTTAGCCCAGGAACGCCGCGCAAGGGGAGATGCCAGCCCCTGGCCCGTGGGCCCCGACGGACTGAGGGGCCAGGCCAGGGGCTCCCCATCGGGTCCCCATCAGTCATCCGACTTGGCCTGTTCAGTGCACAACAGCGACTCGTAGGCCCCTTCTAGGCTGGATGGGCCCTGCGGGCAGTCCCTTGGCGCCGCTGCAGCACGTACAGGAGGCCTGGGAACTGGGGGCCGGGGCCATGGCCGACCAACCACGCGCCGTCCATCCTTGCATGCGCCTGGTCTCCTTTTTCCTACTCCCTCCTCACTTCTTCGCCTCCCGCCAGCCTTTTTGTCATTCACTCAGACCGCATTGCATCCAAGCGTCCTCTCCTTCCCTCTGGCATCTGATCGTTTCTTTAGGTTCCTTTTGTATTTTTTCCTATACTCTCCTTTATTCCCTCTCTGGCATATTCCTCAAGGACATGCTGCATCGCTCGCGGCATTGTCGTTTTTTAGCATCGCAGTTCAGCATCATATAACACGAAATCGATCCCGCCTCGTATCTACAGCCGCATAGCGAATCCGACGCCGCACGCCGACCTCGCAAAAGTCCTTCATCACCCGAAGGACTTCTCACCCATACTCAATCCTCATCGACAGATTGGACGTCTACAGGCGTCCAGGCAATTCATTGCCCAGTCTTTTTTTCACTTCTTTCCAGGTTGATCCTCGGCCATCTTCTTCTTTGCCTGGTTGCACCTCTTTGATCCAATACTAGACATTCCTTTTGTCCATTTACGCAACTTTTTCTCTCCAATTTTTTGTTACAATTTTTTCTTATTTTGATACCAATTTTTGTCCCATCGACGATTTCAACCCCCCGATTCATCTCTCGAACCCAATCACCTGGATATACAACCGAAATCATACCCCTTCCGCCTATACGACCTCCTACATCTGAAAAATTAAGGTGGACTTTTACCAACCGTGACGACTACATTTCCCGAGTCTGAAATAGAAACCGCTATACCCCGAGCTACGAATTTCCTTGTTCGCCTTTCTACTTGACCGACATTATTGCAGCAATGGCTCGAATTGGCTCGCGGTGGAGCCCCTGGAAGGTGGCACTTGCTGCTGGGGCTCTTGCAACGGGCGTATTAGGTGGTAACGTTCTCGAGACCACTGGTTTTTCTGACTGTGGCTCAGCTTCTGATGTCACGGTCACTGCTTTGGATATCAAATATGACTCTAGCACTCAGAAAGTCGAGTTCAACCTGGCTGGCTCGAGTGGAAAGGAGCGCAGTAATGTGACGGCTCTCCTCAGTGTTACTGCCTATGGCAAGGAGATTTACAGCAACTCGTTCCAGCCCTGCGACAGTAAGAACTACATCAAAGAGCTCTGCCCTATTCCTTCTGGCGACTTTGCTGCCAGTGGCACCCAGGACATTCCCTCGCAGTACGCCGACATGGTTCCCGCCATTGCCTTTCAGGTTCCCGATATCGACGCTGAGGCCACTCTGAAGCTGGTTACCGATGATGGAACGGTTGCCTGCATTTTGGCTCAGGTCTCCAATGGCAAGACTGTCCACCTCAAGGGTGTTACCTACGCAGCTGTTGGCGTTCTCGGCGCTTCTCTCGCTCTACACGGTGCTTCTGCTGCTAGCTCTGCTATGTATGGAAGCAGTGCCGGCGCCGGCGTCCCCAGCCCCAGCTTTGCTGAGACTTTTGGTTGGTTCCAGGGCATGGCTATGAATGGTATGCTTTCTGTTAGCTATCCCACTGTCTACCGCAACTTCGCCAAGAACTTTGGATTTTCTGCTGGTATTATCCCCTGGTCAGACCTTCAGACATCCATTGACAACTTCCGTGCGGCCACTGGTGGCAATCTCACTCTTGATAGCTTCCAGACGCTCCAGAACGCTACATTGGTTTACTCTGACAACACCACTAGCTCTACCAGCACCAAACGTGCTATTGGCGCAATGGGCGGCACTCTGTTCTCTCGAGATGAAGACACCGAAATTACCAACATCAAGCTCACAGTTTCTGGAATTACCGCCTACGCCCAACAGCTCAGTGTTCCTAAATCGAACACATTCATGACTGCTCTGCTTGTCGTTGCCATTATTATTGCGGCCATCATTGTTGGAATTTTGCTTGTCAAGGTGATCCTCGAGTTTTGGGCCCTCTTCGGTAGCTTCCCGCAATCTTTGGCAGGCTTCCGCGAGCATTACTGGGGCTCCATTGCACGTGCCATCACTTCCCTGATCATGCTTCTGTATGGTCTTTGGGTGTTGTACTGTGTTTTCCAATTCACCAATGGCGACTCTTGGGCCGCAAAGACGCTGGCCGGTGTTAGTCTCGCTGTTTTCACTGGCATTCTGGCATTTTTCTCGTACAAGATTTGGTCCACTGCCAAGAAGCTGAAGGAACAGGAGGGCAGCCCCTCTGGCCTGTACCAGAACAAGGAGCTGTGGACCAAGTACTCGCTCTTCTACGAATCTTACAAGAAGGATTACTGGTGGCTTTTTGTCCCCACCATCGTTTACCTTTTTGCCAAGGGCTGCACTCTTGCCGCTGGCGACGGCCACGGCATGAGCCAAACCATTGCCCAGCTGATTGTCGAGGCCATCATGCTGGGTCTACTGGTATGGAGCAAGCCTTATGAGCGCAAATCCGGTACCGTCATTGGCATCTCCATCCAAGTCGTCCGTGTTCTGTCTGTGGTCTGCATTCTCGTTTTTGTCGAACAGTTTGGTATTGAGCAGACCACCAAGACAGTCATGGGCATCGTCCTCATTGTTGTCCAATCTACCTTGACCGGCCTACTTGTTATCCTCATCGCCTGGAACTCTATCAACCTCCTTTTCAAGGAGAACCCCCACCGCAAGCGCAGAAAGGAAATGGGTAAGTGGAAGCGATATAGAACCCCTGAATGGTATTTACTAACAATTTCACAGAAAAGGCACAGCGCGACGTGGACACGCTCACCCCTCTCGACGCACGCAACTCTCTGCTTCTCGACCGCAAGTACGACGGCGACAACATCAACATGTTCCCGCTTTCCAAGGAGAAGGATGGGCACAGATCCTACATGCAAGACCAATTCTCGGAAGCTGAGCAAGGTCACAGGCCTGCGAACATGCCTAACCAATCGTTGGGTCCCGTGGAACACCATGACGGCAGGTCAAGTCTGATCGGGAGCGCTGCTCCAATGGGATGGTCCGACAACACAGGCCACTGCGACCACTACAACTCGGATGGGCGATCAGACGGGTATAAAACTGGGGGTGGCTACAGAGGATATTAAGGTGGCAGCAGCTTAAAGAGGTGGAGTTATAACCATATACCACGGGGTACATACATATATGCCTTGTACAGTCACGCCTATATACGTATTTGCTACAAGCATAAAAACAGCCGAAGTCATATGTTTCTCGGCTCTGGGGGGTTTATCTCACTTTCATTCATTTAGGGAGGGGACGGTTAAAGCGAGCCGAAGACTTGTTTACCATGGAAGCGAATTACTTTTTTGTCACTTATAGAACCTTTTAACTTTGCACATTGTCGATGATAACCTTCATAAACTCTCATTACCATTTAGCTTCCAAACCCCTGGCGACCTCACTGCCCTTCCCCCCCTTGTCCTGGAAAAAGAGCAGATAAATAAATGAGAACCAACAAGGACGCCCTCGTCTTGGTGTGTCTGTATGTACGTATGCATTTTTTGATCTGAGTTTTTTGTTGTTCACTCTCCGTGCTTGAGGAGATAGGAATTAGATATGGCCTTGAAGCTAAACTGTCCATCCACGTGCTTCAGCACGATGCCCTCTCGCTTCCGCCCGTTGATGCCTTTGCCGTCGGCCCTCGCCACCAGGTCGGCCACGCTTGATGCCATCTCCCTGAGCGGCCGGTATCCCACGACGGGGACGTGCTTGACGCCCAGCCGCGGCGCCCACACCTCGTGGACCTCGCGCGGCGCCCACACCTCGTGGACCTCGCGCGGCGCCAGGTACCGCTGGGCGTCAATGTCCCACACGGCGAAGAGGTAGAACTCGTGGGCGCCCGGGGCGAAGCCCTCAAAGTTGGCCTGGATGCTGGATCCGCACAGCTCGCCCTGCAGAGCCAGGTTGCGGCCGCACCGGCCCAGCGCCGCGGGGATGCCGGCCGCCAGCGCCGTCCTCCAGAACAGCGGCATGCTGCGGTTCGTCTCGGCCACGTCCCGGTTGCGCGAGCACACGCCCACCCGGCCGCCGCAGGGCTGCTCGCTGGCCACGGCGCCCGCGGGCACCGGCGGGAGCAGGTCAAGGTACTTGCTGTCGCGGCGGACGAAGTAGACGGTCATGGATGAGCCGTCCATCTTGGTCGTCTCCTGGAAGACGTCTCCCCCGCGCTCGGCAAAGACGCCCGGCATGTTTTGCACACGCTCCTGGTCCGTCTTGGGAACGAAAATGGGGAAGTCGGCCATGTCGCCCTGCGCCTCTGGCCCTGCGCCGGGCACGGGCACGGGGGGCTTCTCGTACTTGCGGATGCTGAGCATGTCCTCGAAGCTCATGGATCGGAGCTTGGTCTCAAACTCGTCGGGGGCCAGCTCCGATTTTAGTTTCTCGACAATGCTAGAGACCTCTGGGACCTTGGATAATGGGAGGAGGAGCCCCTGCGAGATGGTCTTGCGGATGCGCACCGTCTTGATGCGGATATCGGCCGGTGCCGCTGTAGACTCAGAGCCTCCACTCTTACTGCTGTTACTGCTGGTCTTTGCTGCGAGAAAAGCCCATCGAGGGTCAGACCCAGGAAGAAGGCTGTCAATCTCGAGGTACAGGCCGAGGTCTCCCTGCTGAAACTCGCCCACGGCAACGACGCAGTTCCAGCCATCGACTGAGGCCGACTCGACCCGGTCAGCGCCTGCAATGGGCTCGAGGGCAGAGACGCGCCGGACGGTAGCAAGTTTCCGAGCCATCTTTTTCTATGAAAAGCAATACAATGTTGAATGTAAGTGGTGGGAACCCACCATGTAGTCACATATATCTATATATACATGTATATTAGTGGCCGAGCTTACATGTCTTCGGAGATGTGACTCAGTCACTTAAGGTTGTTGGTTGCTAGGATGCTGTTCTAATTGAGCAGCGCATTAACCAACGTCCCCGAAGGCTGAGCTGCCTTGTTAGCTGGGCTGAGTCAGGTGCTGCGCAATTCAGCCTTAGCGTAAGCGGCCATGTTTTCAGTTAATTTTGATACACTAACGATAGCTGGTTCGTGCTGGATTGAGTCATCGGGGTGCTTCAGCTTGAATTACCTCTCTGATTGGTGAGGACGGGGCTTCTGCCTCTTTGTGCCGTTGTATGGCTTTCTGATCTACAGCTCAAATCCAGACTTCTGAACTCTTTGGAAACCGCTGTAGCAATGACTCTTGGCAGACCTTGCCTTGTTGCAACAACTGAAGCCCAAAGGGTTTGCTGCGAAACTGGACTTGCCGTGAATTGTGGCTCCGAAAATGTTAGACGTGTCAGATGCAGGACAAAAACTTGCCCCTAACTGGGCCTTGTAATTAATTGTCGACGAATCTGATGAAATCTATTCTACTATCTAGTCACCCAAGTCCAAAGAATGACATGCATACTTTATCCCCCAGTTCCATTCTGCCAACGCACCTTCATTTCTGATCAACCTTGCTGCTTAAAAGACATAAATCAAACCTAAGACTTCACTTGAAATCAAGTTACCGGCCACGGTTTCCCTTGGGCGGTGGAAAAAATGCCTTCCTGGCAAACCGGAATTGCTTAACATATTCACAACATCACAGCTCAATCGACGAGAATAATAAACGACAATAAAAAGCGATTCTTGGTATTCACCACGCCAGTCTGATCCGCTATGTAGACAACGCAAGACAGGCATCAACTGCCAGTCCGACCCTGTTCATTGTTAGCAACGGGGGCTCTCATAAAGAAATTCAAAGTTGGGTCCAAAATCGACTTACCTTCCTTCCTTCTGATACACCACGTCACTAATAATATCTCTATCAAGGTCTGGAAACATTCCAGCCAACGTCTCTACAACATTGGCATGCTCTGCACGGTGTAACCGCTGTGCTTCTGCTACCTCTGCACTGGCTTGTCGTGCTGCTGCTTCCTCTGCGGAGAGAGTGTGCCGAGAAGAAGGCCGGTCAAGTCCTTCGCGGGCATCTTCGTGGCTATGCCTAGGAGAGAGGCGCTCTGGTGGTGCAGGAGTGCGAGGTGCACTACTGGGGCCAGGACCTTGTAATGAAGTGTCAGCCTCATCAGAGAATATCCGGCCAATGGTGCTCAGCGGCTTCTGGATCGTTTTCAGAAGACCACTAATTGCCGCCTTGTCATCACCCGTGTATCCGTCATTTGAGGTTGATCTCCGAGGGCTGCTGGTTTGTCCATCGAGGGAAGGTCGTTGAGAAGATTCACCAGGGGTATGAAGACCCGTCTTCTCATTAAAAGTAGGTTGCTGTGTAACTTGTGGAGACATAGCCAGATGTTTCTCTGCAATTGCTGAAACAGCAGCCTCTACATGCTTCTCGAATTCCTCATCGGTAATGGTGAGTGTAGTGCGGTCCATGTTCTCGACGAACTGGATAGCTCCCATCTGGATTGATTTGTTAGTAAATGTGGATCACAGCGCCCATTTGAAGGGGAGTGAAGTAGAAATAAACCCACAAGCGATGATAGATAATAACCTGCTTCGCCCCCAAGCTTCTCCTGGTTTCTGAATCGCAGGATATATTGAACATTAGAAACTAAGTGCTCGGGGTTCGATTGTAACACGACATATATGAGCAAAGGCATGAAAGAATCAGCTGAAGAGTCTGATTTATTGTGTTTCAGCAGTCCTAAAGCAATTAGAATTAAAATAACTACAGTGAAGAATAAATTTATCACTAACCAAAAATAACTTTGCAGCAATTCAAGACGCATATTATTTTGTCCCGAGGTGCTCTATACGACTTGATTTTAAGGAGTTCTGCGCGGGTTAGCTAACTTCTTATTCAATGCTGTGAAAGACGCAATTACCTTGTTGTGCCAGTTTGAGAAATCGACGACCACTGTCTCCCATCGGTGGGATATCCAAGTGATCCTCCTTAACCCAGGCATATATGTTAATCTTTTGCGTGATAATGTCATCTCGTTCGACGTCTTCCTGGTGTTGGCCGCGTCTTCCAGGTCCCATTGGCATGTCACCTCCTCGCCGTTTCGGCTTTGCACCGGGAATTGGCTTCGGAGGCGTAATGGCAGGGGAGAAAGTTTGGGTATATAGTCTATTCATGACCAGCTTCTCCATGCCTTCCCGTGCGTTGTCAAATTCGGCATCAGACACGTCCCTCCAAACTTCACACAATGCCATCTTGTTGGCAATGAAGGCAAGGAAGTCGCTGATGATTTTGACTTGTTCATGAACCATCCATTGCCGCTTGCCAAACTCGAACAAGAAGGACTTGAGATAACGCGCTACAGGATCGGCCTTTTTGTTTCGGAGCTGTTCCAGAAAACGGTGAAAATCAAACGGGAGATCGGGTTCGGGCTCAGGCTCGGGAGGGGGAGGCCGGTGGCTCTGTACGGGGGATCCGGGGGCAGCGATGCTTGTGGAACTGTCTTGCTTCGGACGGGGTGGTGTGCCATGAACGCCATCCTTTGGAGGCACAGGAGGCCCTTGGTCATCACCGGTCATGCCCGTAGGCGCATCACTTGAAGGCGAACCTATGCTCAAGTGTAGACCTTGGAGCTGCTGGGTGGCGTTGCTGATGCTGGGTACTAGAGGCTCCAAGCTTGACTTTCGGGGCGGGTGCTGGGCAGGGTTTCCTAGCATAGGTGATGCAATCTCCAACCTCGGACTCATGACTTCTTCAGCATCAGGCCCGCCTCCCACCTCACTAAACTGCTCCATGATACTCTGGATCTCGGCGCGTGACCCGCCTTCTTGTTCATCCTCGCTCGCGTATCGCTTCTCTTCGTACTCGGCGTCTGATTTGAATGGAGAGCGCTCTCCGGAATGGGGAGAGTGCGCAGCATTAGAAGGAGTTCGTGAAGGAGGTTGCGAGGTGATAGGGGTTGCAGGCGTGGGGTCAACATAGGTGGATGGTTCGGCGGTGAGGTATTGTGTGTTGGCATCGTTCGAGGTCGGGACCGCGATGGGCTTCAGCGTAGCAATGGATGACGACAGTGCCTCTGGTGCACCACCCCCGGTTTTCTGGGTCCCAGCAGTTTGCTTTCCCTTGGCGTCTGCAGAGGCAGTTTCTTTGGTTCCCTCCCCTTCTAGTGATGCATTCTCGCGCAGGTCGATCAAGTCCCCGGTCGCAGAGTCGCCTGTCGCCTGCGCGGTCGGCTCCCTTGAGCCATGGGCGTCCTGTTGTGTCATATCGGCTCCTCCCGCGGAGGGGTCTTTGGGATCCGTCACCTGGCCATGTGGGTTGCTGGACAGCGTCTCGTCATGGACAGACTGACTGGAAGGGTTGTCTGAGAGCTCGGGGGGAGACATGCACGACTTAGATAAGCAGACGGTCGGAGGGGAGTAGACAGGATGTCAGGGAGGAGCGTCGGAATGCGTTAAATCGTGCCCATTCGCTTCCTGGTGAGGCGGAGGCCTGGCTGAGCTCGTGAAGAACAAGGCGGGGGGAAGGGTAAGCTGGAGGTGCTTGGGCGGTATTGGAGATGCGGGGCACGTGGGAGGAAGCAGATGTCGGGCGTATTGTTTGCGAGATCGATCGGCTCGTAGATATTCTAGGGTGGAGGCGAGGTTTGAGGAGTGCAAATGACAGCGAGAAGCCAAAGAGGAGCCCGGGGCGTTGGTGGTGTCGATGCCGCGTCGGTAATATTTGTTCTGTAGGTTGGTTGGGACATGAGGCAAGTCAAGGGAGCTGGCGGAGGGTCTTCCCCACTAAGCTACTGGGGCTGGTGATCGCCCACTGGTCTCGATCCCCGACAAGACATGCACTAATGACATAGTGACTGCTAGCACGGAGCGGGAGGCTGTCCACTACAGCCGCTGTCTGGTCAGCTGGGCGCAGCTGTGTTCCGATGATGGGGGGACGAAGGGAGATTGGCACGCTCGACCCTCCTGGTGGTTTTGGTAGCCTGTCGACCAGTGACGTCGCGCTTCGCCGAAGACTCATACTATTCAGCTCTACCATCTCAAAGTGCACAATAGGCAACACGCATCAATTGCTAAACCACATCCGATAAATGTACACACATATATATAAAGCATACCATGTATCGGGTTCTGTTTTAAAAAAAAATTTTATTACACAGCCTCTGTTAAATGCACTGCACCACGGAACTCCTTCATGCACCCCATCATGACAGCTCCCTCCACCTCCCAAATCCCTTACCGACAGATCCGTGCTCTCTATGACGAGACCACCATAACTGTCTACCAAGCCTATAAGAAGTCTATTGCGGATACCGCTGTCAGAACACAGAAACTCAATGCTTCTCCCGATTTCAGACCCGGTCGCATGACCTGGGTTAAACCCAGTTGGGCATGGATGATGTACCGCGCTGGCTACTCCCACAAAGATCCCGGTCAGGCTCGTATCCTTGCCATCAAAATGAAGCACGAACATTTTATCGGGTTACTCGAAAGAGGTGTCTTGTCAACACATGTCAAGAAGACTCACGAAACGGGCGCTAAGGAGCAGGCCGCCCCTAAAAATGGGCCACGCGAAAAGTCGAGTGATGTGAGGATTCAGTGGGACCCGGAGCGAACTCCAAAACTTGGAGTGTTGCCATATCGAAGCATCCAGATTGGGATCCCAGGCGCTCTGAGCGATACGTGGGCTAATGAGTGGATATTGGAAATCGAAGATGTTACAGACACCGCAATCGAACTCAAGAGGGTTATTGACGAACGTCCTGATGTTACAACGGAGGAACTAGTAGAGTTGGGATTAGTCCCTTCTGAGAAGCCATTTGACGTTCCCAAATCTGTAGAGGAGAGACTTGAAATGACGTTCCAGACAGGAGAGTCTTCGAATAGTCTTGTTTAATTCAGATTTTATAATAAAAATCTCAGTTGGGATTATTTTCCAGCCAAAAAGACCCCATCTATACATAGCCAATTACACAAAACTTACATCTAAAGCGCGGGCCCAAAATGCACGGCTTCTTGAACTCACAAAATCTTCTCGAGTCTGCAATTAAACATGAAATCCGGGCCAAGATTTTTCTTCTTTTTATACATTGTTTTCTTCTTTTCCAGATGGGGGGATTCTTCTCTTCATGTCCACGTTGCCATACAATCCTGCCGCCTGACAGTAAGTTTCCGTATTTGGCACTGTAGTCACAACGATCTTGACCTAGTGTCAGCCATCTTAGCCGATGGTTAAACTTCTCAACTCTACAACACATTTCATGCAACTACAGCTATCGATCAACTTCCCAACTCTAATTTAATCGCAGTCTCAAATCAGACCCAATAATTTTACTTCCTAAGAGAGGGCCAAACGAGAAACCAGTGTTCCATCACCCTATCATAAAAATGCGATTACTGAACGTTAGAACTTTAGAACTAGAGTTCTTTGCTGGCAGCGATGTGCCAGGATACGTCATACTCTCGCATACTTGGGGACCAGACGAGATAACTCTTGATGACATCCAAAGCTGTGACCCCAACGACGTGAGGGAAACAGAACGATATAGCAAATTGCGGGAGAGTTGCAAGATCACCGCCTCACTTGGTCTCACTTACATCTGGGTCGATACTTGCTGCATCGATAAGAGTAGTAGCGCTGAGCTCTCAGAAGCCATCAATTCTATGTTTCGATGGTATGCAGAATCTGTGGTTTGTGTTGCCTATCTGGAGGACATCAAGGATCCAGCTGGGTCCCCTGAAGAAAACTTGAGCTTTAAAAGGAGTCGCTGGTTTACGAGAGGCTGGACTTTACAGGAACTAATCGCACCCAAGGAGGTCATCTTTTACAGTCATGGCTGGACTCGGCTGGGTGACAGAGTCTCGTTAGAGAAGCTGATCCAAGAAGTCACAGGGGTTCCAGAAGAGGTACTCGAGGTCTCTAGCCAATCAAATACAAGCCTTCATCGGAAATTACAACAAACTTCTGTTGCTGAGAGAATGAGCTGGGCAGCCAGACGAGAAACTACTCGTCCAGAAGACGTGGCGTATTGTCTCCTCGGTTTGTTCGACATCCATATACCATTGCTATATGGAGAGGGGCAGAAAAATGCCTTCAAGCGGTTACAGGAAGAAATTATTAAATCTACCGACGACGAGTCCATATACGTGTGGCGATATCCTTCAGACGACCTCTTCGGAAGACCAGAATTTTGGGGTCTCTTGGCTGACAGCCCTGCTGCGTTCGAAATAAACCATGGCTTGGATCACCTCAATGATCTTGTTCCAAAACGGTCAAAATACATTTCTATGCGGTCTGGTCTTTCAACAGCCATGACTAATCGAGGCTTACATGTAGAATTACCATTAACGCCGTTCCCAACAGACAAGTCAGGAACCATCTTCCTAGCCTTTCTAAACTGCGAGTTACGGAGGGGGCAAGGCGCTATCAATCCAGCCATTCTACTCCAGAGAGCATCATGGGAAAACGATTCGTACTTTGTACGAATCCGACCCGATATACTGGTGCTCTCAATGATGAACAACATTATCCTTCCAGACGAACTCCTAGAAATCATCGCCCAGGATAAAGCTGAGCCCCTGACAGAGGCGGTTCCACGCCAAATATTCGTACCACACGATCTTCCAGAGATAAGATATTTGAAAGGCATAATATTTCATCCCGAGATGAAAGATGAGGAAGAAATGTCCCCGTATGCAGTTCAAGTCCGTTCCAGATCACCAACTTGGCAATACTTTTACGATATATCCAAGGAGTTCACAGGGTCAGCTGAATCCTACGAGATCAACTTTGATTTGAGTCCTGGTCCAACAGTAGAAGACCTGACAAGTCCCAAAGTTTTGGGTGCCATTGAGCTTGGTCTAGACGGGGCACACGGCTTGCAGCCTGAAAGCACATGCTTGGTTACAGGAGTTGAACCTCTCCCACCAAACCCATTCGACACCGCAGCATTGTATTACACGCCGTGGTATGCATTCGAAACACAATCTCGGATTGCGAAAGGGGATTTTGGGGGCGTTTTAGATAAGACACAACGAAGAGATCATTTGAGGTTGCTGCATAAAATCACGGCGACGATAGGCTTGGAGAGTAAATACTCGAGTCTGTTTTACAGTATATTGCTGAAGGTCGAAGCAAAGGAGGACAAGGAGAGAAGCGTTCTTTGGTTTTAGAAAAGACTTCATCGTTCCATGTCTAATAACCACGTGTATTATATTTTGAACTGCATTTTGCTTGACGATTCATGTGATTTAAGGGGCTGAAGTCACACGAAGCATATCTACGTCATATTGGCCCTTTTCATGGTCGGGAACCATAGGCTTTTACTCTCGCCAAGAATTGGGGCTTCCAGAAGGGCAAAGACAACAAGGTGAACGATTCATCTAAATATTCGACCATTTAGTACACGGCGGGCTTGCCCATCAACCCGCGCTCGATGATTACCAGTTCACTGAGACATGCTCTTTCTCCAACACAGTGCTAGACTGAGCCGTCCTCAAAATTAAACACCTAGCCCAAATATAAATCGATAAAGTGCCCAGAACGCCCGGTTCCACTTCTGCTCTATTCGCTGACGACATCGTTACAAGGCGATCGCGCCCCTCCGGCTCTCTCGGATGTGTAGGAGTCCCTGAAGTCCACAGAAGACGAAGAAGCCCTTGGTAAAGAGTTAGTCGATTATATTCCAGGTTGTGATGAGCTCGTGTGAAGTTCCAACGCACCAAGTAGACAAAGACGGCAGTGAAGATGGTACCAGCCACTGCCTTGCCGTCTTCGGGATCATCCTTGCCCCCGACAAACTCTTCGTGACCGCTGCGGAATAGGGTGGCGATGACGCTCAGAATGACAATGGCGAAGACGGAGATGACGACGCTGCAGAGCGCGATGTTAGTTCTAGCGTGTTGGAGCAAGGGTGATAGGGATTGGCGAACCAAGACCAGGCGTTAAAAGCGCTGACGACGGGCTTCATGACGGGCAAAAGTTGGCAGTTGAATTGGCTAAATGAACGAAGGTGTCTGGCGCTTGTACGTGATGAACCGAGGGGCTGTTGTCGAAATTGGCGATGATGAAGCAGATGGAGCTGCCTGCATGGACGTGTTGCTCCTGGCGCTATCGAGACGCAGCTAAGTGTGTTGCCTCACTGATAAGGCTGGAAGCCCAGCCACATGACATAATGAGTAAGCGGGTACGCCACACCTATGCGCCACACCCCAAATCTCATCCCAGTGTCAATGTTGAACAGGGGAGAAGCCCACTGCCGAAGATTCGATCAGACAAAATACATTTGCCGATGATTTTTCCTCTGGAACACAACGTAGGTATATCTCAAATTTATCTTGATTGTCACATGTATTTTTTAATACGAGGATATCATTACGTATGAGATAGTAAGAAACATAAATCATTGGGTCCCTCAAGATGCAGGTTCCCCGGATTTCTTGTTCCCCATCCAGCATGCCACTCACTACGTAATTCAAAAGCCTTATGCAATCATTTCTTATGTCGGGAGGGTTGCCCACTTCCCAGAAGCCATGACGGATTCTTATATGGCCAAGATGACTCGAAACTTAAAGGAGTAATTTGCTGACGATGCCTCGTAATGCCTTCTGCGGGCGGCATGGAAAATGCAGATCGCATTTTCTTGGCATGTTTCTAAAGTATTAGCTGCGCATCCAACCCCGAGGGTGACAGTGCCTCTCAAGTAAGCGCCAACCTAAGGTGGTTGGGCGAGTCCGGAAGTCCGAAACATGGTTATTTGAAATCATTGGACATCTCTTCCAGCTGCCCATTTTTCAGGACAGCCAGACCAAATGATCAGCTTTGCTGACTGGGGAACGCCATTTTATGCGCCTAGCCGGGAGAAAGTGTGCTGGTGGCTGACGAGAATCCCCCAAACACCCGAAGCGAAACGAAACGATTGAAATCCCGATGTTTGGTTCACGATCGCCCATCTGCCAAAGACCCCTGTGCAGCGTGGTTTTTTGTGTGTACCGGGGCCAAGCTTCTGATCTATAGTCCAGACGAAGATCGACAGCCGTCATCTCCCTCAGCCAAGACTGTTTGCTCCTGGAACACTATGCCTCGATGCACACAGGCAACAAGAGTGCTCTAGCACACTAGTCCTGCAATTACGGGCATTAACCATGCAACGTCCCACGGCGTGATACGGTGAGTGTTGAGCCGATCGGTGCCCGGCGCTTGTACGATGGAATCACTGGATGGAACACAGCACAGCCTCCGCCGTCGCCCGTAGCAATCAAGCCAACAGCCGCACTCGCAGCAAGGTGCAAGCCATTGGCCAAAAATAAAAAGAGGCAGCTAGCACCGCCTCCCGTTCATATGGGACAAAGTCTCGGTGTGGTGCAATGACGCTGCGGCGCGCGCTCGCTCCGAGCTCCCGCATTCACCAACCACCAATCGTTGAACAGCCGACAGCACGGTGGACGTTGCCCCGGCTTCACTCCCAACCCCCCGCGCTTGTGCGTCACATCACACATCTTGGCTCGTTTTATCTGCGACGGGGCCTCTTCCGGGGGCTTCGGCTTTGTTGTAAGACGCTGTCAGTGGCCACAGCCACGTTGTTCAAGGGCGACATTGGCTTCCCTTGGCTTGGCTTGTTTATAAAAGTCTAATTATCCGCGCTTGCCACCTGGCTGGCAGCTTGTCGTGCTTTGGTCTCACTCTTCACTCTCTCCTGCAAATCATACCTAATCCAGGGACTGCCCCAAAGACATAAACGTAAAAAGGATCTCTTCCTCGCTCCCTTTCCTCTCCTCTTGTCATCACCACCATAACCACTTTGCTCCGCCACCAATCTACCTTCCCTCTTACATTCCTCCACACATCCATCCATCATGAGAGCTTCTCTATCCCTTGCCGCCTTGTCTGCGGTCTTCGTCGGCCAGGTCATCGGCCAAAATGCTGAGGCTGTCAATGACAACCCCGTCGGTGTTTCGTACAAGGCCACATTCCCCAAGGAGCCTTTCTTTAAGGATGCCGCACTTGATGGTAACGTTGAAGGATACGTCAGTGCTACCGCAGCCAAGGATGGAAAGGGTGTTCAATTCTCAGTCAAGCTTTCGAACCTCCCCAAAGAGGGCGGACCATTCAGTAAGTGCTTCTAATTCACCCATGATTTTTTTCCTCCTTTGTCTAACATCATTTAATAGAATACCACCTTCACGCATTTCCTGTTCCTGCTGACGGCAACTGCACTCAAACTCTGGCTCATCTGGATCCCTACAAGCGCACGGATGATCCCGCTTGTGACAGCTCCAAGCCTGAGTCTTGTGAGGTAGGCGATCTCAGCGGCAAGTGGGGAGAGGTCAAGTCGGATCCGTTCGACGCAAGCTACATTGATTTGTACGCATCTACCAAGGAAGGCATTGGTGCCTTTTTCGGAAACCGATCCATTGTTATCCACTACGCCAACAAAACCCGCCTCACCTGTGCAAACTTTGCCAAGCTGAGTGGCAATGATACTTCGTCTTCTCCTGGCAACGCCAGTTACACCCCTCCCCCTCAGTCCACCGGGGCTGCTCCCACTAGCTCTGGCTCTGGCGGCGGCTCGTCGACTGAGACCCCCGTTCCTTCATCTGCTTCATCAAAGATGCTTCCAGTATCTTTTGCACTGGCAGGAACCATCGCTGCTTTGGCTATGCTATGAGACAATGGTGATTGAGAATGGAGGCTTCAGAGCAGGAAAAATCAGAGGTGCAATAAGTCATAACTTTGAAACTATGTCCCAATGTCATGGATACGAGCTCTATGAAACGAGTACTGCGAAGTGGAGGATAACAGTGGCCCAAAATACTATACGAAGTCTACGGTGGATGGGGAAAACTCTAACGAAGACCAAGGGTGCAAGGAATTTGTTCGTTTCCTATAATGTCGATGAATCATCATCATCGACAAACAGAGTAGATGACCGCCATCAAGCATGGTTGGTCCAGTTCAGTATATCACTTTAATTCACGATAATATCACAACGATTCTGTATTCGACCCTCTTGCCATCTAACTGTAGCAAAGAAATTATTTTAGGCCGTGGCCATATCATCTGCAGCTAACAATTAACACCTGGTCCCCATAACACACTTCAGACACTCTAAGTTAACCTTAATGAGTGCAACGTATTGCTCTTTACCGACGATATTAGTTCATCCAGTTTGACCAGAGGCGTTTTCGTTCTAGGGAAGATGAGCTGGGTCCCACATTAGAAAATAAGAATATTATAGTGAAGCTGCTGAAAGAAGTAAGTGCTGACGCAAAGTAGGTTACAATTCCTAGATTTACCTTATTTTAAAGTAATGCATCCAAGGTTGACGCTAAGAAGAATCGTTCGAGTTACGGTGTAGTTTAATTCATGGCAGTAAGTGCGTGCCCAAAGCGCCACTTCCAAAAGCTCCCACGTTATGAGTGATATTCACAACCTCCTCTAACTCTTTGAATTTTTTTCTCGAAAAATGGAATCAAGCCCGCGTCGTTGTAATAATACGTGCAGTAGCAGAATAAGGATGTGTGATGTTGTGATGGCCCTTCAGCTTGCCCTCGAGGGGGGAACAGGAGACAGAAGAGAAAAATACTGGAGGGGAAGCCAGAAGAGTCGATGGTACACAGCCCCCGCCAGGCCTCCAGAGTGAAACTGGGTTCTACTCATTCCCGACATTGTTTTGCTCGTCAGCATTAATGCCCGCTAAAGAATTACCATGTCCCAGATATCCTAGCATAGTAAAAACGAAGCTGCTCCAGTGGGTTCGCCCCAAGCTTCTTGCCTGGGATCAGGGTATGACAGGTTTGCAGGTTGATGTGCATTCCAACTCTTTTTTTTTTTTTTAGCATACTTTGGAGGAATCTGTCAATGTTTTCTCACGTAAGGTCTGATTGCCTTTCGCAAGCGAGACCAAAACACGTCAATACGAATCCACTCTTGGGAATCCGCTAGCCAAGAAATCACACACTCCGAGAACCCACGTAGCGATCATTACACCAATAGCACTGAGCTTTCAACAATTGAGAAGCTGCCATTTACTCATTTCATGCAGGTGGCGTTTTTAAACATTCCCGACAATGTGGTCCCAAAAGCCTTGATTGTCAACGCACGCAAATATCCCCCTCGGATGCAAGAAACGGTAACACGTCACCGCAAGTGTTTGGGTGGGCTCTCGCTTCCTGGGGGAGAGGGAAAAGCCGCAGACCAATAAATCCAAGTGGCAAGTACAGATGCGTGATCCGTTGAGGAAGGAAAGTAAATGGTCGCTATCTCTAAATGGGAATGGGTGGTTGAAAAATGTCCTAGTTTCGAGCTGAGCTGGACATAAACTAGTCCCCTGCGGGATCTAAAGGGGCCCACTGAACGCACAACGGCGGGGAAGGCTGAGCAAATGTCCCTGGTCAGGTTACAGAAACCTCCATCCAGGATCCCAGTCACCGGCGATCACGGGCCTATAGGGTTCGTAAGGGTGTCACCGATCCCCCAGGTAGCATCGTCGGCGGCTGATACAGGTCTAAAATACCTCCCAATGTCAGCAAGCTGCACGAGCAACCCCCAATCGCCCCAACAACGCTCACAGGTCCCTGGTACCTTAATCGCCGTCGAGTGTAATGTTTAGTGGTCCCCGGTAGCGGATTCTTTCCGCTGCCATCCTCTCTAGCACTAGGCCAGTTAGTTCGTACTGCTTCAACCACCAGCTGAATAGCAGTATCCTTCAGCCTCAGCCCTGCGGATCCACATCCCCATCTCGATAACCCTCTGTTTCCTCCGGCCGCTGCCTGTCTCTGCATACGACAAGGATGAGCGAGCAGCTGCTCGCATGGGGCTAGATCCGCAATGCCAATGTGTCACGGACAAGTCCGTCGGAGGCCTAGTCACCGAGATTCCTTCTAGAATGGCCTATCAAAGGGGAACGCAGCAGCTTTTCCCTCTTGTCCCACTTCACCCACGAGAATGCCGAGGAGCCGGAATGTGGCTTGAATGGGGGCCGGACGGCCAACACCCCATATATGATCGTGAAGCCACTCCGTCCTTCCCAGAGAACGGCCAAGGTTTCACCGGTCGATTCTGAGCATCTCTAGTCTAGAACCCTATCGGGGTCCAAGTCGCTATTTGTGGATTATCTTGATTGACTCGAGTCCCATTGTTCAGGTTTGTCTTCACGACGATCTTCTCTTCAATTCTCTCTCCCCCACCTGATTGTTTGGCCAACAGGCCTATTCGGTGCTGCGTGGCGCCGACCCGCAGCCGCTAAATAATCGCCCAGCGCCTCGCCCTCCCCGACGACCCGATTCATCCTACATACCATCCTCGCCTTTGGTATGTCATTTTGCTGCAGCACTAGAGCCAGCTCAGCCAAACAGGGTTCTTTTTTTTTCTATCCAGGCCACAACTCCTTCAAGCCTACTTTACATTCATCTCATATCTTGCCCCTCCTATTTGCCCACTGCGCCTAACCAGACATGTTTCAAGCCATCACAGAAGTTATTGCTAATGCAGAAGCGATTCACATCCAGATCGAAACGCCACCTCTCCGTTCTCCCCCGGGGTGGTCAGTGACGATCCCGTCAAACATGGAATACAACTCTTCTGTAGAAAAGTTCCGAGATGACGAATACCCAAACCTATCGCAAGGTATGTAGTAGGCCCCATTTCCCTACTCGATCCCCGAGCTAACTCGGATTTGCAGGGGCATATCTCGATCATGGAGGTGCCACTATCTACGCCAGATCTCTTATCAACAGCTTCTCCCATGCAATGATTAGCAATCTATGGGGGAACCCTCACTCTGAGAATCTACCCGCTAAACTATCCGGGGATATGGTAAATAGCGTACGAGCAAAGGCTCTAGAGTTCCTAGGGGCTGATCCTGAGCACTTCGATCTGGTCTTTGTAGCCAACGCAACCGCCGCTATCAAGCTCGTTGCCGATGCGTTCCGTGATCTCGGAGAGAAGACACCAACCAACAGCTTTTGGTATGGCTATCACAGGGAGGTCCACACTAGCATCATCGGAGTACGGGAATTCACTGCTGGAGACTATCACTGCTTCGAAGATGACCACCAAGTCGATCGTTGGCTAGAACACCCAGCCAACAGCAGGGTACGAAACTCCAAATCTACTGGTCTAGGCTTATTCGCGTATCCTGGTCAGTCAAACCTTAGCGGACGTCGGTTGCCAAAAGGATGGCTAAGGAGGATACGAGAAAACCCCCAGCTCCGAAACACCTATACTCTATTTGATGCTGCGGCTCTCGCCATGACGAGCTCTTTGGGATCTCTATTCAATGATCCCGATGATGCACCTGACTTCACCTGTCTCTCGTTTTACAAGATATTTGGATTCCCCGATCTTGGTGCCCTGGTTGTTCGACGGTCGTCAGGTCATATTTTAAATCTACGCAAATACTTTGGAGGAGGTACAATTGCTCAACTATTCCCTCTCAACGGAGACAAACGCATTGCCAAGAAAATCCCTGGTCTCGGAGACCAGTACAATATGTGGAATATCCACGATGGCCTCGAAGACGGAACTCTTCCGTTCCACAACATCTTGGCACTTGGGCTCGCTATCGATACACATCTCAGACTTTATAGTTCTATGGTAAAACCACCCAGCTTTGATATAATGCAGCAACTAACAAATTATCAGGATGTCATATCTCGCCATTGCAATTACCTCTCCCGCTCGCTATATAAAAGTCTTGTAGCCCTTACATATCCCAACGGAGCCCCGGTGGTTGAGGTTTACGTTGATGATCCTTCTATGTACGGGGATCCCACGAGACAAGGAGCGACATTTGCTTTCAATATAATGAAAGATGATGGTACATATGTTCCTTGGACGGATGTTGAGAAACTCGCCAACGATTCAGGAGTCTACATTAGAGCTGGAGGTATGTGATCATTCTTAGCCCCTGGGAGAGGTAAGAACCCAAATAGCTAATATTCTTTCAGGCGTCTGTTGTCCGGGAGGAGTTTCAAAAGCTTTGGAATATGAGGAGTGGGAGTGGAATCGTATGTTCTCTTCAGGACATGCCTGCGGAGCTGGTGATATGGCTATCATCAACAGGAGACCGACTGGGTAAGTTGAGCATTTGATGGCTGCCAGTAGGAAGAACGCTGACCAAAGATTTCCAGCATTGTTCGTGCGAGTCTCGGAGCCATGACAACCAAGGCCGATATTCAAGCTCTCATTTTATTTCTCCATAACGAGTTCATTGCAGCCGCTTCCGAAAACATTGGACGATCACTTCTAGAACCCGCCAAGGACACATTCCGACTCCCCCTTCGAGAAACGAATACCAGCCACAGCATTGCAACTGTCGGTTACTTGAAGGAACCTTGAAGAAACCACTGTTTCTCGATATATTATGATAATGATTAAATGATGTTCTTGGGTCTTTTTTTCCAGAGAGGGGAAGGGTGGAAGGGCAGAGGGGAAAAGGGAGGTAAAGCCACTGGCGATGGGGATCGGCGTTTGGAGTAATTGGGAAGGGCAAACGCCTATCTTAGGGTAAGGAGTTTCAAATCAATATAGATAAACATTCATCTCAAATGATCATGGAGGAAATCGACGAGAGAAAATGCGTAATGATGATTGAAACCATATCATGTTTAGTGTCACCAAATTGCATGCAATTGAATCAAAACTGCTAGTTTCGAAAGATATCAAGTTTCTCACTGTGAAAAGGAATTGGTTTGCTAATTATAATCTATGTTCCTGCCTCTCACGTCCTGTTTATTTTCAATTGGTGTCATACTGCCAATGTTTAGACTATTGGCCTCAGGAGCAAGGCTAATTCGTTTACACCCAACACGTGGTGAAAAGACGGACCAAACGCACCATTGATATTATTCACTAGGCAAAGCTTTTGTGCTCTACAATGGTCTATAAGCGACGCACAACGCCATCACTGCAGTGTTTTTTTTCAACAATGTAGGTGCCACACGCACACCTCACACCACACACACACACAGCTCCCGCATCTCACTTCACGTGATCGTTATATTCAAGGCGGCAGAACCTGCAGAGCTCAAACAAGTACTGATTGGAGCAGTCCATCTGCGGAAGATTCCGTTCCTGTGGTTTATTTTCTTTTTTTTCCTTGCTTCTGGAACCGAAACCTTTGACATTTTCTTGATAATTGGATCCTCCCCGTCAGCACCCCCAGTAGCTCTTCTCGCATCTCCACTCTTTTCCTCCCTCCACACACTGATGAAAATCTGACCTTGCTCGTCGGGATAGTTACCCCACGTCCGCCAGCCCCTCCACCAAAAACCGTCCCTTCGCGCCCGCCGGCGGCGCCTATCCGCCGTTGAGCTTCAAAGCTGCTCAGAGCTCGGCCTGCGCGGTCTGCTGTCCACCCATCGCCGACTCCAATGCTTTGACCAGAGCAAAAAGCCCCAACAATGGCAAAAAAGGGTTCCAAGCAGGCGCCCGACTTGGAAAACCAGGCGTCGCCCTCTACCTCGTCGGCGCCTGTTGAGCCCACCACCTCCGGTTCTCCCAACGCTTCCGTTCCAAATCTGCCACCTCCCCTCATAATAGGTCGAAACAAGTAGGTTCTCCTTCTGCATACCACCACCGCCACTCGCATCCATACATCAACAATCCTACCATTGCAAGCAAACTATATATATATCATTTATCCACATTTCTAACACCCTATCTAGGCATTGGCGATACATTTCCTCTTGGCATGGCACCTGGCTGCAAGTGCCCACAGAGGTCCTCGAAACCGTTGCAAATGTCAACTACAGCACCCTGCGGCCCCGGCCAATTGACCATGCCACCTTTTTCGATCTCGTCAAGATCCGTCGCCTAGTCGATGAAGCGACTAACCTGGCTGTGAGGGCTGCTAGTGGCATCTCCTCGCCAACTCTGACCAATGTCAATGGCAGCCTTCCTGAGGAGTCCTCCATGTCATCCCTCGTCATAGGAGGGCAGGGACATGGTGTAAAACTAAGCCGAGAGCGAAAGTTCCGGATGAGAGAGCAGGCAAGCCAGAAGCTTGGCCGTGCCTATCGTCTGAACGAAATTGCAAGCAGCGTTGCTACCATGCAAGAGGCATCTCCCTTGGAATCAGTTGGCACATTTGTGTTACAACGCAACCCAGAGGACACTGATGCTCAGTATGTGCATTTCTTTCATGAAAAGATTACTGCACGTCAATTAATGGAGCCTGATACCCTTCTGCCTCTGGCAGATATCATGTCAGAGAGACCAACTGAGCCCGAGTTCCTGAGAACAAGGGCTCTGGCCAAGACTCTCATGGATGACCACGAGGGTGCGGTACACGATCTTACACTTGCTCTGTCAATGTACCGACGTCATCAGGAACCACGCAACGTTGTGGAACAGGAACATCAACGACAGGGATCAACCTGGAATATAAAAAGACCCCAGGACATGCTCTTGACTGAGAAGGAGCAGCCCAGCAGCTTAGAGAGCCAACTCTTATTCCTCCGCGCCACGTCCTATCTTGCATTGGCTTGTCAATATCTCAAGAGTGCCATGCCCCCTTCCGATAACCAAAACGGACACACAGAGCCAAACAATGAGAATGAACCAGTCTCTTTGGAAACCAACGAGAACAACGCTTCAGACAAACCTAAAAATTCGCAGGGGCAGGCTGAGTCGCGCAAGTTGGTGAAAACTTATGCAAAGCGAGCGCTCCGAGATTACGTGGGGTTTTTGTCAGACATTGAGTACGCACCAAAGCTTCCTGTTAGAGTTGTTGTAGACTTCAATGAGCGCGTCAATGTCGCTGCTCATGGTATCCGCAACCCTCGGTCCAACGATACAGGTCCACCAATTGAACCGTATACCATATATTCAATGTCTGATCTCTTCACGGCAGTACCGCCTTCCGATATTCCACCTTTTCCTTCTGAGGAGGACGAGGATGCAACTGCTTCTGACAACAACAAAACGTGTGAGGCCACGACTTTTCATCCTCTTCTATCGGATGCACTGCACTCTGTGTTACTTTGCCATTGTCTGATTCAGACATCCCCTAAAGAACTTCTCCGCCATGCGTACATGGTCGCTCGATTGGTTCGACTCTCTGATGGGTATCCCATCTTCCCAGGGGGCAGATCTCCCGCTAGATCTGACTGGATCGACCTGGTCCGCCGCATGGACAACTGGATACAGTTGAGCTCTTCGTGGGATGCCCTGATTGCGCCCGCACCACTCCCTCTCCATGACAATTGCAATCATCAGCATCAGCATCAGCCAACCTTTGAGCGGGCTGCCTCAGCTGCAGCAGCCATGATAAATGGGGAAACACGCTCCGAGGCAGAGGCAGAGCTTATCAAACAGGCACGTGAAAGAGCCATTATGAAAGCCATAGCTGAGGCACGGGTCTTTAAGAATCTAAACCTTGATGCCTCCTCCAACGAAAATAAGAATCACCAAGGGGGTATACGCATTATTACAAACGGTGAATCCGTCTCGTACCTGAATCCAGCCGTACTCCCCAGCCGGGCAATTCCAGGCCGGACAGGTCGTACCGACACTTCTGCGAGCCTATCGAATCTTGTGCCCGCAGCTAGGAGCGGCTCAGGGGCTGAGTCACCACCTCCAGAGATCACCATGGAGTATCCCACCGCCTTCTATGGTGAGCGTGCCTCGGCTATTGCACGATGGCTGCGGGAAGCTCCCCTAGTAAAGGGCGCAACCAAGAAGAAGAAACGCACCAAGAAACCTGGACATATTGAAGCATAGGGCAATGCAATAGGAAAATGTTGGAGTAGGACAAACTGTGGAACCTGAAAATTCTGGCTAATGGAGGTTTTCATTTTTGAAGGGGGCTGGGGGAAGAATGTTCCCATTTTTTTTTTCAAAGTCAAGTGCTTTTTGTGTGTTTACCAGATGTCTCCGGTTAGAGTCATCATCCAGCAAAAAAGGGTATAGTTTTGGGGCCTCTGGATCAGGGTCAAATTTGAGGCACGTCAGCTTGATACAGTTGCTATTTTACAACAACTTCACTCAGGGTATATCAGGCACAGGATACATGAAGTTTTCGATTCAGAGCCTAGGTCTATTATTGAGACGAATATCCAAAAAGGAAAAAAACTTCTAATTCTATATTTCGAGAGTTCCCAGAGTAAACTAACGCCATCCGATGCATTCCGTCTCTCCCAATCCGTTCGTCACTAAGATACATGGACATGAAAATAACTATGAAAACCACCTCGCATTGGGCACCGTATTACCGTTCAAGAAAGCGTCCATGTCACCCATGCCTTCGGTTTCGAGCACATTCATCAGCTCTAGTTGCTGAGACTGGGTCAAACTGCCCTGTCGAGCAAAGTTCCATTCCGGCTGTGGACCACCCATGGCGTTTACACCAAGATTCTGCAGGCCGAGACCAGCACCTGACATGTCACCCCCATAATTGCCAGACACAACAGCCATCCCATCGTTGAAGAAGCTATTGCTCATGTTTCCAAACGTGAATGGGGAGATCAAGGGAGGTGGCGGTGAAAACCAGTCCCCAATACCATCGGCGGTAGGGAGGGGCCGCTGGATAGGGCCACCGTGAGTTGTTGTTGGGATGGAGAAAGCCGGGCTGGAATGAGGCATAGGTTTCTGTGGGGGTGACATATTGGTATGCGCAGACATCGGTACCGGAGATGCGTGGGTCAAATTGGGAGTGGTGTGCTGCGTCATGGTCGTGGGCGGGGAGAGGACGGAACCAGGCGTCGTCATAGTTCCAGCAAGCGCCGAGTCGGGTGGCGTTGGTAGCTGCTCAGACATATGGTCAGGTGGCGATGTCATATGGGCTTCAGGGGTAGCCGTCGCGGGCGGCGTTGGGTCATCAGGGGCTCCATCTCCAGGTTGAGTAAAGTCAGGAGGGAAGTATGAGAACCTGCGGCCAGTGGGCTCGTTGCTGGCGGGGTTGCAAAAGATCGAGTTGGATCGGAATGTGGGCTGCGGGGGCGGGAAGTTGGGATCAAAGGCATAATTGTTCATTTGCTCCGGGGGCGAATCAAAGACGTGGCTGAACTGTGGCGGGTTCGCAAACGGCTGCGAATTGGGCTGAGCAAAAGCCTCGGGAGGTGAATTGGGGTCAGCAAAAGCCGGTGGTGTTGTAAAGAAGCTGTTTGGTTGCCGGGAGTCGTAGCTTTGCAAGCAGGCCTTGGAGAATATTTGATAGAGCTGGGATGCAGAAGCAGTCCCAGGCCATCGCTCTGCGCAACGGTCGAGGACGTCTAAGGACGCATTGACGAGTTTTTCCACTTCTTCTCTGGGGTGCTGTTGTCGAACTGAGGGATACGACACAGTCCAGAGCATCGTGTTGAGCGCCATGTTGACAGTCAAAAGGAAAACCCACGTAATGTCCATTCCGTTTTCCATCTGCTTCGTTGACAAGTCAATAATGAAAGCAGAGCTCTCGTAACAGGCTTTAGCTGCTCGAGGAGATGGTTTCGGGACCTGTGGAGACGGCCTGTACATGAAAATTCGCATCTGATGGTATCGACCGGCAAACCTATGGATATTGTTAGTCTCAATGTTGCCTCCAATATCTCTCGGGATTGGGTCAGGGCTTACCAAGGCCTACACCACTGAGGGTTTTCGGGGGATGAATCCAACCAGTCTTGGTTCATCTTCTCCACCCTCTGATACCATGGGTGCGAGTCGTCCTTAGGCTCAGGTCTCTTCTTTTCGTACAGAGTCCTGCGAATCTCTGCTTGGCACAGTCGCATCTTATAGAAGTGGATAGCAACAAGCTTGCGCTCGCTTGGGGGGCCCGGTTTGATACCCTGTTCAGTAATATACTCATCGTCGACTGGCGAAAAAAATTCCACATCCATGCGATCATCCCCTGTTGCAAAGCTATTGGGCCTACCCATGCTATGCGCTAAACCGTACTCCATGGCAGCTACAGTCCAGATTATGCGCCGTCGCAAATCAATTGTCTTTGCATCCAGATTATAGCCGGTGGAGATAGTTTTCTCGCTGGCTAGACCTTCCTGTTGACAGATCCTTGTCGCGAGGCCAACCACGTAGTAAATTGGTGTTCGTGTTGGGGTGAGCAGGGAATATTGGCCAAGTAGGATGAGGCATTGCAAGGTCCTCAGGTCCTTGGGACGGAGGATGTCTTCAAAGTATTGCATGGCAGCCAAATAGTAACTGTCAGCCAATCCAGCATATTGGGTATCAAGCTTTTGCAAACTGATGGCGATCACCATGCGAACGAGAAAGGTCCTATGAGGATCCGTGTCGCCATTGTAAACCGCATCTATGTCGTCTTGGAGGTCTTTTTCATGCAAGAGGGGCCAGAAAACTTGGGCTATCATCTAGTTAGCAAGAGTAATAGGCAAAGAAAAAAAATCACCACGCTAGGTAGTGCATTGCAAGAATCCCTCACCTTTTTGGTTAAAGATTTCCACTAATTTATCACAAATTGCTCTCGTTGGCAAGTTTTCGGCGGGATGTTGACTGATCATGGGATAGCTCTTTCTGCGATTCGCCGCTGGGCCGGTCATCTGGATCGATTGCATGCGAGCTTGACGTGCACGAACGCTGGGGATGAGATCGGATATACGTTTAGAATCAGTGTATCGCTTAGCCTCCTCCATCAGAATTCGTGTCATAGCAATGCCACTGCTGGGTCCAAGATACCGTGGCGTCTCATCACCACCACCCAGACGAATCATTCCGCCAGGCCGAACAATGTCCTCGGTATTTCTAGGGAATTCATTCTCTTCGTCGGTATACTGGCTCAGTTCTGCCTCCAATTGCCTCACTTTGTCCTGTAGTTTGATAACATAGTAGCGGTTAATCTTGCGACCCTTGGCAGCGTCAAGATACTCGCAAACAGAGCCAGACCGTTCGCAGGGCAGGCAGCGTGGCAGAGTGGGATCGCATCGCGTTTTTCTCTGCACGAAAGGCGCATTAGCAATGACGGCCCAGCTCGGGGCTTGCGACAAGATGCGCAGAGGTGTTTACCTGTCGGCAACGGCAACAAGCCGTTAAAGTGTGAGCGATACGGTGGCTGTTCTCACCATCAGAGTTATCATCGTGAGAAGGATTTGATTTATGGAATGGCTGTTGCGGAGGTGGTGGCAATGGTTGCTGGTGGGCATGGCCCATGAAAGGGTGGTGGTTCATTCGAGGTCCAACAGGGCCCATGCCCTGCCGGAAGATGGCTGCGGCGTCCATTGGACGAGTCGGCGAGTTTTCAGCGTCTCTTCAGTCGCAGGCGAAGTCTTGCGCGAGCATCCAGAATCTCGGTGGTGGTGAAGTGGCGTGCACTGCACTGCGGGTCGCGCAGTCGTCCGAAGTAGGCGATTTGGCGAGGTACGGGAAGGATGGCACCAAGGAATGTATATGGAGACGAGGTGGAAACTGAAGAGGCAGGGCGAACCACCGCAGCACAGCCAAGGAACAATAGAGCAGTGTCTATTGTGCCGAGGCAGAGCACAGGAGTGTAAAGGGTTCGGGGAGTCGGTGGCAGAGTGAAAAAAGGGAGGCGCTGAAATGTCGTCAAGACAATACTGCACAGAAAGGGAGCTTCGGTGGTAGGATGCAAAAAGCCGTTGCCTGGATGAACGAATGCGGACGAGGGAGAAGGAGGGGCAAAGATGACGGAACACCACAACACCAGACCGACACTGGGCGTGCGAAGACAGGTAGGTGCGTGGGGTGCTGCGGTGGTGGTGGTGGTAGGGTAGTGGATTCAGTCTAGGGTAAGGTTCCTTCGTTGGTCGAGATGCATCCTTGTCGGTTACCAATCCCGAATCCGAATCCAAGGCGATGAAACGACGGGGAAACGGGGATAAGGCTGGTACGCGACGATGACAGATGATATGTCAGTGTGGTTCTACTGGTACTTCTGCTGCATGGTATGGTTCCTGGGCTTGTAATCGATTGCCTAGGTAGGCAGGATGTGCGGTGTACTTGATGTAGGTCATTGGTACCATGCACAGCTGTCTGGTTACGGACAGGCATATGAGACGAGGTCACTGTCTACTCTCCCCCAGCCCCTAAGTGTCTTCTATTAGTTTTGTTAGTTGGTTTTTTTTTTCTTCTAAAAAAAATCCACCACTTTCTTCTTTCAGTAAACCCGTGCCCTCTATCAAACGCCGCCGGCCCCTCGGGACACCCCTCGAGTACCACGAGCCTCGTCGTTTCAAAAGCAGGGAAGGGGGGATCCCCAAAGTACAGGGCCGCGGCGACGGAGCCATTACTGTACTTTAGAGCAGCGGCGTGGGCGGATGTATGCATCGGGAAAAGTGGACAGAACCATGAAAAGAAACTAGAGTTCCCCCCAGGCGGGCTAGTCCAAGCTCTAGCGCAGATCTCTGGGTCGATGACAGGATGGCCGCTGGTCAGCTAAGGAATAAGGGGAATCGAGTCCAGAGTGGTTGGAACGCCTCAAATTACTTGGTGCCATACCATAATAATAGAGCAACGCCCTAATTCATGATATGTCCTCTGCAAATTCTGGCCACGTCGAAAAAAGCAACAGAGAAGTCGAGATGCAGTATCAATACGCCGGGAGAATGCTTGTCCGTGGGTGAGGATTGCCCGTGTACGGAATAGGCAATTTAGGGCACCCCAGTGAAGGCAAAATGAGCGAGATGTCAAGACGTCCACTGAGGAACCAGTGTCTTGTTATGTGAGATGAAACCCCGTGGCACAGATGCCGGATCCATACTGCCCCGGCCACATTGCAACCGTATTCACGGCTTGCTGATCTGCCCGTAGCGTGTGCCTTGTGCGCCTTGTGCGTATTTTGGCGTACAGAGGACACCTCATCTCACGCCATTCTTGCCGCAACATGGTACCGAAAATCTCGTGGCCCCTCTTCGGCTTGAGACTAACATATCCGGCCTATGGCGAAGGGGTTGTTGCCGGCCCAGACAGTCAAGTCTTTGGACCCGGCCTGGGTTTTGAATTTTTGCATCCAATCTCAGCCTCTCCCATTTTCCTCTTTCGGGTCCAGATGCCGTCACAGAATCTAGAACTCATCTCATACATGCACGTCCGCCTCCATGGATACTCCGCCCGCGCGCACACACACACTCACTCACAGGCACACACACACACGCACAGGCACACATTACACACTACACTCGGCTTACTAGCGAGCAAGACTAGTGGCAGCTCGGGACGGAGAGTCGCGTCTTGGACCGGTCCAGCCTCTAAAAAGCTCTTCCTTTGCTTTTGCATCCGAGTACATACCGTCATCAGGGGGCCAATTATGACGGCAGGTGGGCAAATACCCTCCAACTATTGACTTTGGCCTCTCCACACAAGTCTCTGGCAAAGGAAAGAAAAAAAAGTCTCGTCACCTTGGGCCCCTCTCATCCCAAGATCTATCCAATGCCCAGTTCCCGTGACCTGGCCACGACCCCATGCTGGGCCAGGGTCCCATCCGCCCAAGTACCCATGTCACGCCTTAGCGCCCTTCCTCGCCCGTCATCGGCTAGGCCAGGACAGGACTCGATGCGATACGTAAGATAGCCGTTCAAGGCAAATGCTATGCTATGTATCATTGCTCGCTGCTCCTGTACGCCAGAAGTAAAATGCTGACCCTTGAATCTTGCCGGCTTGCACCCTCGATCACACACGCGCTTCCCAGGGTGGCGGCTGTCGCGATACCCAAGACTCGATTGAGCGGGGCCCAGCATCACAGCACCTCAAGCCAAAACACAACGACCTCAACTTGGGGCCGAGACACACATGCACGCCATGGACTGACAGGCTGTCGCACAAACACGTACCTCACACACTGGCGTTAACTCACATCGTTTTGGGGTATTCCACCAGCCCGCCAGCCCGATACATCCCGCCCGCCTCACCTTATCTCTGTCACAGCAAAAACCCTTTTAAACCTCGGAACTGTCCCCGAACCGGCTCTGGGTCGTCGCCACCAAAGGGTGGCACAATCCGCCAAGCTGGCATTGATTGCTCTACCTCCTCCTCCTCCTGCTTGATGGCTTCCGGGCCTAATCCCGGGGCAATTAGACGGACAGAACAGGTATTTGGTAGCAAGCTCCCATATTTGAAATATATTATCGCCACCGTTTCAGAGCTTGAGCACCGTGCACTCCTCGTCGCGCTTTTGACTTCACTTGTCATGCCAGCCAAAGCGTTTCTTAGATTAGATTACATTGCCACTCGGCGTGCTGTGCTCTCCCCCAGCTTGCTTGCTCCCGTGTCCATTACATAGACGCTCGTTTTGTGCGACGCGACACACGCAACCGACGTCGTATTTAATCATCCGGCCGCCTTGCTGCCCCACCTGGTCTACTCTGACCGGGGTTCATCTCTCCCCAAGCTCCATCCCCTCATCCTCCATCTTTCCCACTTGTCCTAGCCTGGCGAATCTGGGATTTGATTGATAGCTCTGAAGCGTTAGGGGTCTTCTCGACAGATCTATTGCCGCTGGCCCTCCTTCTCAAAGTCGCCTCCCTGGCACCCCCCGCCGACACAAGCTCTCGCACCATCCGCGCCACGAACACTGCGACGTGCTCTGGACACGGTCAAACCGCCAGTACAGCGAGGCCCGGATTTAGTGCGAGAACACGGACAGGCTTTAACTGCCGGGATTGGTTGCACGGCCTCCACTTTGACAGGAATAGTCCCACGCAAACGCTTTGAGCTGTTCGCTCCCTGGTCGTCGTCACTGGTCCGTCTCATGTTTCCCCAGCCTCGTTTGGCCCTTTCGTCCCTTGGCCCCGCGTTGTCAGCAGCACCATCAGCACACGCAAAAATCCCACATTCCGACTACTGACCTAAGGCTAAGCCGGCCCGAGCATCTGCGGCTCTGTTCTAGAAAACACTGCGGCTCACTGCACCTCGTGCTCCTTCCAAGTGGAGAAGCCGAAAACGACATTCCAGCTGCCTTCCCGTTGCCATTTGAAGCTCACCTCAATCCCACCAGCCTACAACGCTCGCGTGACTCGATTTGTTCTTCTCTGGTCCGACGCAGCCTGAGAGGACATCTACTGACCAAATTGCCTAGGCTTGAACTGCTGCCTCGGGCCTTGGCGTCATAGAGAAAGATGCCCCGCGCCAGCTTCTCTCACAATCCCCTCTTAAGGGTCTCACGTCCTGTGTCGGCCTGCTCTCGATGTACGTCTCGCCGTCTTGCTTATCGCCGTAGCCGTAAATTTTTAAATCCAAAATATACTGACCGCTTTGTTTTCAAGGTCGCGCTGCCAAAGTCAAGGTGAGTAATCTGGTCCCTTGCCCGCTGGGTTTTGCCCACAAGACTGACAAATCGTAATCAGTGCGATGGCAAGCTGCCAGCCTGCACGGCTTGCGAGAAAGCCGGCCGCGTGAATGAATGTTCCGCGGCCAATGACCAGTTTGCTAGAGGCAAGGAGAGGAGGTTGGTTCAACCCCGAAATTTGGCCTTCATCGTTCAATATCTCACATGTACCAAAGCTATGTTGCCGCCTTGGAGCTCCGTATAGAAAAGCTCGAGAAGCGCCTCCAGTTTGCCAAGTCTCGCAAGGCCTCTGTGGCCCTCCATGACTCCGACGCATCTTCATTCAGTGCACAGTTTGTTGACAGAAGAGATTCTCTTGCCGCCATTCGGGCTGCCATTCATCGAAAGGCAGCCCGTAAGCGGGAAAATTTAGACGTCAACTCTCTGGTGTCTGATTTTGGGTTCCTGTGAGTATCACCGAGTTGATATCTACCTTGGCAATCTCTGACCCTTTATAGATCGGTCAACGCGACAACGCGGGACTTTGAACCCAATGCTAGCAAAATGACTTTTGCAAGACTCGTCTTAGCAGCCACGACTAATGATGCACTACCAGAGTCTTCCCAAGCACGTTTGCCCCCAAGACAGACGGCACACGCCCTTGTTCAGCATTACTTGAGCAATGTGTTCACACTATTCCCGTTCTTTTTAGAAACTGCTCTTTTGACAGCTTTGGATGATGTTTATCAGCAAGACGACCGCGTAATCAAAGATTCTGACTGCTGGATGGTGTACATGGTGCTCGCTATTGGCTCCACCTGTCAGAGTCGTTCTCGAGGGGACGAACACTATGTTAATGGGATGGAGTTTGCTTCTCGGGCAATGTGCTTCGCAGATGGGGCTTTGGCTCCTGGTTATGTGACACAGATCCAGTCCCTTCTCCTACTGACACAGTACGCAATGTTGGATCCTGCACACTTTGACAGCTGGCATTTGATTGGATTCACAGCTCGCGCTATTGTTGACCTTGGCTTTCACCAGGATCCCCTCATGAGCTACGTCACTGACAAAGGTGCTCTTGATTTGCGACGCAAGATCTTCTACTGCGTGTACGCTCTTGATCGGTTCGTCAACTGCCCCCAATAACTGATACAATATATCGAAGGCTAACCATTCCGTACAGTGCTATCAGCATGGTGCATGCTAGAACGTTTTCCTTCACTGATGACACAGTCAATGTAGCATTTCCCCATGCTTCCGGCCCAGGGCGCAAGGCATCTGTTGCCGGTCCTATTTCTGGCCCACAATCGGCAGACCCTGCTCTGTTGCTCTTCCAGCTTAGACGAGCCCAGTCTCATTGGTATCAAGAGCTTTATCAGTCCGGTTCATCTCCGTTGCAAGACCCCATTTCGTACATCTGGAACATGTGCTTGGACATGCGCGAGTGGGTAGACTCGCTCCCAGTCACTCTCTCGCCCGCAGTTCGGCAACTCTTTGACCAAGAGTTGAGATATAGTTACGTTTACTGCATTGCACCTTCAGCTAGGGCACCGCAAATCACTGACTACAACCGTATCCTGATCTTTGAGCATTCAATGGCATATCTTGATACCGTCCACGAAATTGCGCACGCCACGCAGAACCCCGCCTTCTATACCTATCACGACGTGCTAAGGGTTTACTTCATGGCCAACCAATTGCTCGCAGTTTTGCGGGAGGCGGAGGAAATGCTGCTCTCCGGTGTGCCAGTGCCGATCCCGATCCCACGTCCCGGTGCCGCCCCTGCGCCGCCACTTCCTAGGCGGTTGCAGCCTTCGGGCATGTCAGGAGAGGACAATCTTGATCGTAGCTTGAGATGCCTAGAAAAGGTCTCGCAAACTTTGGAGACATATGGAAAGCGTTGGGAGGAGGCTGCCATGTGGAAGGAAAGTTTCGGAGCTATATCGCAAGAAGTTATCGAGCACCTGAGCAGGCGAAAGCAGGCCCGGGACATGGCCAGGGAGCAGCACCAGATGCACTTCCAGAATGGAGCCACACCGCCGCAGCCAACACCCCTACAACTGCATGGAGTACAACAAAGTCAGGAGATGCGGTGGGTGGGAGTTGATGTCACACAAATGATGCGGGGGGGGCTCCAGTAATAAAGCACTTATCTGAACAGGGGCGTGGGATTTATGGCACTTGGCTAAGGATAGATGGAAACAATACGATGCCAAGTTTCACTGCCCTTGGATGCAAACTTCTCCGTTTCGTTTGACACTCCTGGATGTTCAGATTTAGCGAAACTGGCCTCGGTCACGAATTCACTAGTTTTGGACACTTCATTGAACGAGATGATGAACGACTGGATGGATATTGCTTTGCTAATATGCGTTGAACTTTTCCTGCTGGCAATTCCAGACAGGCTCTACAGAATCGTGTGTTTGAAAACCTCACAAATACTCACAGAGCATTGGTCCTACACCTTTGGTTTCCACCTAGAAAGGCGAGCTGGAACCGTGTAAAAGAGAAGTTGTCGCCGGCTCCTGGAGCTGATATGCCGAAGCTGAATGTTATAGCAGCGAGTGAGGCGATGGGAGGCGACTCCAGCCTTACTTTCCTCAACTGAAGATGGGATGTTGATTGTTTCGAGTTATTTCTTATATTGTTTTTTTATTTATGAATACGGGAAGATCTGCTGATAGACGAAGATCATGTAAACAAGGCTTGGTCCAGTCGCAGTTATAGTGTGTTGGGGTGATACAAATATCATACAAATAGGCGCAGCTTTGACTCAAATAATTGTCCCATGACGGACGCTATCAGACTTTGGGATGATAATGGTGGTTCTCGGCCACGGGAACACAATATTTCCAGAACAAAAAGTGACGTTGTGCGCCCATGCCAAGATTCACATCCGGGTCAATGCAGAGAAGATCTGCCGATATATTGTTGCTGTGAGGCATAGCGAGCCGTTTAAGCCAAACCTGATTGTATACCTGATACAGGTGGGATCCTCGGTGATGGTGGTTGTTTGAATCACAAACATGTTGTTTGTTTTTCTGCTGGGAGCGACCTGAGCTCAGATCACTACCGTGTTTCAGGCAGCTGTGAACGATTGTTTAAATAACCAAGTATCCCGATTGATCATCAACATCCATCTAATCTCAACCTCGTCGGATTCCCATCTCCACAGCAATCCATCATGCCTGTGCATTGGAACTTCTTTTCGTCCCCGCTGAAGGGATGGAAAAGCTCATCACAACCTCGCTCGACACCTTCGATTAAAGCATGCATTTCTGCATCCTCTCCAGTTCTGGACATGTCTTCAGTGGATCTCGACCCGTTCGTCATCACCGTCGATCTCGTCCTCGACCACCCCCGTCCCATCACATTCCACTGTTCCGCCATCGGCATTCTCGACGACACAGTCATGCACGAAGAGAGCCTAGTTTTTAAAGATACAATAAACGGACAAAACGTCCAGTGCGACCAGATACCTCTGTGCTGCTTCACAGATGCGTACAATTTTAACCGGTACAGCGAGAGCGGGTTCATTACCCTGTACCCCCGCAAAAAGCATACGGTTCGAACCAAGCTATATTGCTCCCTGGACAAGGCTGTTGGCACAAGGGAAAGCAACGAATGGGAAAGTGATGATGAGGAGGATGACTTGCTTCCAGATACCTGGAATTGGGAGAATTCTAATTATTTGGAAGATGGCAGGACGTACGAAATTGGCGTCCATGGCAAAACGTTGAGCACAGGGTGGATGGAGGGGACCAAAGCAGACCTTCTCGCCTGGTCATTTATACGACCGGTAAAGATGTCAAAAGAAATAGTGCCCATTCAGGTGGTTCAAACCGCAGAGTTCTCGGTTCAGCGACCTGACAAGAGTGGAAAATTGGAAGGTTCACAATGTAGCAGTCAGCTTTCCTACTAATACATGCCGTTTTACAAAGCTTCTACTATGCGCATGCCTATTGGACTAGTGCCTTTTACGAAAAAGAGGAATCTCACAAATAGTGAGGAATACAGATTGGTAAATGGACCTGTGGTGTGTATCTGTAAGGGATCTGATCTGAGAGCTGATAAAGCGACCGGGGGGAAGGGGGGAGAGGGGGAGAGGGGATGGAGAGGATACGAAAGAGATGACATGTCCATATCACAAAAGTAGAACCACGACTCGTGGATTTGACATGTGTGTGTGGCAAAGCTGCTACTAATGAGGGCCTCGGCCCGTGGGCGAGTAGCCGCACACGTCAAGGTTGGTACGGCACGACTCAGGTGACAGGGCTAGTGGTAGATCTCTAGATTGTGATGGGTGGAGAAAATGTGTCGGATGAGCGGGCTGGCCTCCAAGTACGGGGAAAATATTCCTACCAAGAATGGGATGGGATGGGATGGGATGGAGAGCATCATCTGGGGCAACACCGTTGATAGCTGCCGCCTCCACATGGCCACCCGGCGCGCCCCCGAACGGTTGAACGGCAGCGATTGGCAGCAGCTTAATAGAGCCCCCATGGAAAAGTTGGGGGTTGGCGTATGGGGGTTGGGCAGAAGAGCTAATGGATAAATCGGCTGTCTTGCATCTCTTGGCTTCCCCCAAGGTGAAGGCATGGGGATCCCGTGGGGATCTTGTGGGGTGAGAGGGAGGCTCTAGCGAGCGTGGTCAGCGGTCCGGGGTAAAATCGTATGCTAAATGAGATGGGATGACTGGGAAATAGGATTGTGTGTGCGTGTTTAGTCGCGGGGATGATGCTTATAATGGTTAGTATTTGTTGGTGTTGTTGATTTTCTCATCAGTTAATGAATGAGGGTAGAGGGTATATTTTTTGCTTTTTTGATGTCTATCTTTCAAAAAAGGAAACATATGATGACGGCATTCAAATAAATGCACATAGGGCAACGAGAGTAGCAACCTATGGCTACTTCAACGGCCGGCAAAAAAAAGTCCCCCTGCTTGCGTTGGTGGCTGGACTTGGAGATGGGCTCCTCTTTCTCCACGATGGTCTAGGCATGGATGCGGGGAAATGACGGGAGGTCCTCGCGCGGGGTTTACGAGGCGACGAAGAAAAAAAATCAAAATAAAATAAAACAAGGCAAATTTCTGGAGAAAGGGAGAAAAAAGGGAGGGGGACAAGGGGACAAGGGGAAAGAGAGAGCCAGCGCCATGTCGGAGCCGACAGCTGTCGTTGCGCCGGAGAATGTTATTCCTCCAATGAGGAGACTGGCTTGACGAAAGTAGCATTCAGCCGCTTTGTTGGTGAGGGAGGGAAGGATGGGAAGGCGCGATGGACCGAATGCAATCCCCCCACACCACCATGAAGGAATTTGGGTTCCCTAGAATGAAAGAATAAAATAAAATAAAAGAAATAAATACGAAAATAATACACTCGGAAAAAAAAAGAGGCGTAGCTTTCTGGGCAACGATGGTCAATGGGCTGAAGTGGGCTTTGCCAAGGCGGGAGTCACCTTTGGGGTCAGGAGAGAGAGAGAGAGAGAGGAGAAGGCGCTTTGAGTTGGCCGCCCGTCATGACAAGGAGCGAGCAGGTGGAGAAGGCGACCAGGGTGCATAGCGTCCTCATACCACAAACTAGCTTAACGTGCAACTTAACTCAAGCACCGCAACAAAGGTTCTCGCACGCTACACTGAGGCCAAAAGAGCGGAAACAGGCCGGGAATGGACCCTTGTCTTGTCGGCGGGGATGAATCAGAGCCTATACCGCTGCATCTGCAGCCTGCCACCCTTGCTTGATCTGCCGCCCATGGTTCCATTCTGCTCCAGACTAGCCTGGACCTGGCATCCGCCCCTAGTCTCTTGTTGCAGCCATGGACCATGGAACGCTACTCCATGCTGCAGTCTTGCGGTATACGCACCTGTGCCCTCTCTCGCTTGCACCGCACGTACATTATCGCTGCCCTCCATTACAGAAGCACCAGCAGCAGTAGTGGCGGTAGCAGTAGTAGCACCAGCACCAGCATCAACCCCAAAAAAAAAATGTTCCGGGGCGTCGTCCATTGACCAGGGTATGCGGCGCGAGAAGCCGGTCAGTCTCTCTCTCTGGCATAAAAAGACGAAGGGCCCTTTGCTCTCTTTTTCCTCTCTTCCCAGGAATATCCATCACCTCTCCTCTTCCTTGCCTTTCCTCAGATAGGGATATCCCTTTTGCTATTCCTGTCTACTCTTTGAGCCATCTCGCTCTTCTTGGCTTGGTTATCTCCATCCCCGACAGAGTTGCCGCCAGATACAACAAGTGCGACATCGCAACACCGCCAAGATGGTGTTAAGTACGCGTGCGTACAACTGGTTCATCTGCCTCGTCGCTGCCTCGTGCATGACGCTCTATGGCTTTGATTCCAGTGTTTTCAATGTAACAACCCCCCAAGACAACTCGTTCTTCAAGACATACACAGTCACTAACTTCAATTTCGCATCAAGGCCCTCCAAGGCTCCAAGCACTGGCTCAACTGGTTCAATCTCGACCTGGTACGCCAAGCCCTCCAACCCCGGACCGCACGTTCGCGACTAACCAGATATCGTAGGATAACGACAGTTACACGGTTGGATTGATCAACACTTGCTACACCATCGGTGCAATCATCAGTGGCTTCTTCATTGGTGGTCCTCTGGTATGTTTCGTCCCCCCTCCTCTTTACCCTTGTCACCACCACCACCCTCCTCGCCACGCTCAGCACACCCTCTTCTCGGGGACATCCCCCCGTCCCTCCAATCATGTAAATTACTCTTGCTGACAGAATTCCAAGTCCGATTATCTCGGCCGACGCTGGGGCATGGGCATTGGCTGCTTCATCACCATCATTGCTGCCCTCATCCAGGCTTTTGCTCCCCGTGGCAAGCTCGGTGTCTTTATTTTTGGTCGTGTCTTGATTGGTATTGGCCAGGGTACAGCCTTGAGTATGTGGATTTCTCCTCCTCTTTCTCTTGTTCTCATTGTTACTCGAAAGAGCCCCGGATGAATCCAGATTGCTGACATCTCAACCCACTTACAGCGGCCGGCCCTGTTTACATCAACGAAGTCGTGCCTTCTGCCATCCGTGGCAAGGTCATGACCTTTTGGCAACTCAACTACTCGGTCGGCGCCTTCATTGCTTACTGGATCAACTACGCCTGCAGTCTTCACAGCGCCAAGCTTGGCCAGTGGGATTGGCGCCTAGTAGTCATTTTCCAGATGCTGGTCCCCATCCTCATCATCATCGGTCTGCCTTTCCAGCCAGAATCACCACGATGGCACATCCGCAAGAACAACAATATCGAGGCAGCTCGCGCCGGTCTTCGTCGCATCCGTGAAACCGAGGAGGAGGTTGAGGAAGAGCTCTTGGCCATCCGCGAGGCTATTGAATACGAGAAGGAGATGGCCAGCGTTGGTTACATGGCCCTCTTCAAGGACAAGTCTGTCCGCAAGCGACTCGGCCTTGCCTTCGTTCTCAACGTCGGTCAGCAACTTACTGGCCAGGGTACTCTCAACTCTTACTCTACTTCCATCTACAAGAAGGTTTGGTCTTCAAACCAAAAAATGTAAGTCTATCACGAGAGTGTTTGGAAGTCTGCATACTAATATTCAACTCTGCAGCAACCTCATCAACGCTCTATGGGCCACCTTTGGTATCGTATTCACCCTCAACGCAGCTTGGACAGCTGACCGCTTCGGTCGTCGCTGGCTCTTCATGGTTGGTTCCGTTGGTATGGCTGTGTGCATGTTGATCGTCCCTGTGATTGGTCTTGCCACGCCGAGCACTGACGGAGTCAAATCTGAACCTGCTGCCATTGGTATCGTCTTCATGCTCTTCGTTTTTATGTAAGTCCATATACCCAACTTTTCAGTCTTGCATCGTTCGTTAACATTAGTTCAAGCTTTTTCTACAAGCCTTCGTGGGGTGCTGTCGTCTGGATGTGGACCAGTGAGGTCTTCTCTGCCAACGTTCGATCCCAGGCTGTCGGCATGGCCTCGCAGTCTCAGAACGTGGCCAACACCATCTTCCAGCAGTTCTTCCCCACATTCCTCGCCAAGACTGGTCTCAAGTGTCTCTTCTTCTTTATGGGTGTTAATATTCTCCTGACTATTTTCGTCTACTTCTGCGTTCCCGAGACCAGGGGCATTCCCCTCGAGCAGATGGATGTCATCTTCGGTGGCGCTGACCACACCGAAAAGGGTGCTCAGATGCTTGGTATTGCCCCTGAGCCATCGCAACCCGCACCTATCGAGCTGAAGGATGGCTCTGAGGTCCGTGCGACAGAGCAGAGACGTGAAGTTGCCTAATTGTTTAATTCATAGCGGTTGCTCTTATAGCATCATGTAGACCGCTGATAATGTAAATGAATGGAGAAGGGGGCGCGCATGGGAAAGGGAAGATGGCTCAGCCATCAACGTAGTTTATCCAATATACCCAAATGAAAATAATATATTTGTCTTCTTGGTGGCAAACTTATACCATGTTCCAGTCTTAAATTCACTGTGACTAGTATACACACCAGAATGCTCTGGTGTTTGAAGTATTTTTAATGCTCAATTTTGGATATGGATATGGGGCTGGCCAGCCGCAACGGTCTTTCGGTACCTTTCAAATGATTCTGGCATTGCAAATCGATAGAATTCTGTACTACGTAGACTCTATTATCCCACATTACTCCCAGCCAAGGTACAGATAGACCTTTTGGCGCAACATATATGGCCCATCTCCTCGTTTTTCGCATCACAGATTCTTGCATGTTTACAATCTCAGTCGGAATTCAGAGCAGCAAAGTTACCTTGAAAAAGCAAGAATTGGGAGTGTTACGTCTGCTTTGCCAAGTCGTCTTTGTGTGCGTGTGCGTGCATGTTTTAAATCTCCAAAAACAGAATCATTAGGATGAGGAAACAAAATGTATATTGCAATCTGTAAAGAATGAATGTCGATCATAAAAGACAACATAATATAGACAGGTGAAGAGAAGTCAAACTAGAATCGAGAAGAAAAAAAGAAAAAGGAAACATGTATATGAATTTCGCAATGAACCATCTCCCTTTCCCCCCTTTCTTTGTATGAATGCGTCCACATGTTTCCCTCCGCCCCCTGGTCTTGCTCCGGACCCGAATATCCCAGCGCTTGGCGACCAGGAGGGCGACTCAACGACTGCTTTACTGGCACTGGGAGTAGTAGTCGTTGACCTTGATACAGGTGGTTCCCGACACGCAGGTGGTGCTGCCGGAATAGTTGAGGCCGCCACACTGGCCCCATTGGGGAACGGTGGTGCCGGTGCCGGGGTCGGTTGGGTTGGTAGGGTCGGTGGAGCTGCCGTCCTGGTTGAAGGTGGTGCCGATGGGACCAAACTTGATGTTGGAGAAGGAAACGGAAGAGTTGGGGACGGTGGACTCGAGCGTGCTGGGGACACCAGAGTCGGTCGGGCAGGGGCCTCGCTCGGAGCCGGCCTTGGTGGAGTTTTCGGGGTATGTAGAGTCGAGCCAGAGCATGTGAGCGTAGTGCTGTGAAGAGGGACAGTCAGTTTCATGTTTCAAGGAAAAATCGGGGGGACTTGGGACTTGGACTTACATCGTGCCACAAGCTCATGACGAGAACCATGGGTGAGGCAACGGCGCCGCTCATCTGGCTGAGACCGCCGTGGGTGGCAAAGGAGTTGGTGTCGCCAAAGGCAGACTTCTGAGCAGAGCAGTACTGGGAGGTGATGGAGTTTCCGGTGACACCAGAAATGGTCGACTCAGAGTTGGGGATGACCTTTCCGTTCTGGACGTAGAAGCGCTTGATCTCAGACAGGGAGCCGCTGCTGCCCTTGATGAACTGCGTGACGACAGTCACCTTCTGGCTGGTGTCCACGGTGTATCCAGAGCCGGGACCGTAGAAGGTCTCGTTGCCCTGGCGGTAAGAGTTGAAATCGCATCCATCGGGATCGCAGTCACCAGCGTAGCGAGTGGTCGAGTAAGTACCTCCGCAAGCGTTTCCGGTGCAAGAGTGCTGGGCGTTGTTGTCGCAAGGGTGAGGGGTGTAGGCAGTGGCCTTCTTGTTGGCCTCCCAGATATCCATCTCGGCGCAGCAGGTTCCCAGGTTACCAACGCCCGCGTTGATGTCGTCCTCTGAAGGCACCCAGCCCTCAACGTTGGCCTATTTTTTGTGTTAGTTGGCCTGTATAAGACGGCTTGTATCTGAGTAAACTTACCGCTCCGTTGATGAACTTGACATCACGGGGGCACTGGCTGTCGCAGTAGCCAGTTCCGTACTTGGCGCCAGCCTTGTTTCCAGAGTACTTGCTCTTGCCACCATCCTGGTCCATGGACACAAAGTAGAGCGCACCGTTGAGACCGCAGTCAATGCCCGAAACATCGACATCAAAGGTGAACTCGTTGCCCAAAAGGGTAAACATCTGGTAGGTGTCGTCATCCTGAAGGAGGTATAGACGGCTTCCAATGTTGGTGCTGTAGGGGCCCTTGGTCACGAACTTGAGGTTGAGCTGGTTACCGCTGGTAGTCACACCATATGTGCCCGCGTAGTCAGCACCATCCAAGCAGCACTTTTCAGCGCAGACCTGGTTGCTGGTGCAGATGGATGTGTCCCACTCGTTTCCTGTGTAGCAGTTGGTGCTACCGCTAGTTGTGTGAGTCCATCGCCAATTGGCATCAACCACAACGGAGCCGGAGACACTGGTGCAACCGCTGGTTGTGCATTTAGACCAAGTTAGTTTTGGGTGAGTCTCGGTGGTCAAGGTACAAGTCTGTTGGGCCTTGGCTGCGGCAATCAAGGCCGAGATGGTGGCGAGTGTCTTGAACATTTTTGTATACAACTCTAGTTGCTTTTTGTGTTGTGAATGAAGCGTGGAGGTGATTGCTGATGATGGAGGAGATTCAAGAAAAAAAACCCAGAGGCGTGCAGGAGTTTATATATTTCTCCCTCGACTGGTTTTATGCGATGCGGTGATACAGTTGGAAATATCCAAGGCATTCCAGGAACTTTCTGATCTCCACAACGTTCAACTATCTCAACTCTGCCCGGACAACTATGGTTGAAGAGCCTTTGCTCCACTTGTGGAGGCTATGTTCGGGTTACGGCCCGGCTCTTCCTCCCCAAGGACGGCATAAAGCTTCCTCTATTCGACAAGGACCGCACATTTCTAGCCGCGGGGCGGGCTGAAGGCATGAGCACGGGCATGGGCATGCCGTCAACTGTGGTGAGGGACCCGCCTCCACAAGTTGCCGGGAGGGTGCTGAAATGGCCACCATCGTATTCTTCCGCGTGGCAAGGGATATCGGGTCGTGGCACCCGTGCGTATATTGGCCACACCTTGAAGCCCGCAGTCAAAATTGAGTGCATGATGATTGCAATGATCGACTGTTGCGGGAGCACGTGTGACATGGTTCTCCAGACACTGAATCTTATCCTGTCTTCTCATTGGAGGGCTTTTTCTTTAGTACGCGGAGACCGGCGTCGCTTATGTGAAGCTTTGCGGGCCGGAGACTCGACATCTAAGCAAATAATCGCCGGGCCGTGGCGGTTCAAAGCTCCGAGCTACCATGGAACAGATGTCTGCCAAGTCTCGAAGAATAGACACGCTGTTGTCAATCCTCCGATTTCCTGTTAGGCCCCAACTGTTTCCCTGGCATTGGACGCCACAATAAAATTAAAGTACATGTTTTGAAACTTGTATTTTGCCGGCAACTATAGGCCTTGAGCCCACCTATAATGACTAAAGCGTTATGGAAAGCAGAGGTCTATAGAATGCCATGTACACGACCCGCTGCTTGACCATCATCTCTCACACCCATACCGGTGTGGAGTGTGCAACCTTGGCTCATATAGATCGGCCCATCAAGAAATCGTTACCGAATTCACCACACCATCTTGAGTAAATTTTCAGGTACCATACGTCAGACATGGCTCTCTAGCCTTGATGGGATAGGATAATGCACCCGAGCATCCTACTGTCACATCTCTGATCGGCCGAATGGAGCCCGAGCACTTCCGAAAGCTGAGCTCGGCTCACAAAAAGTGTGACATTAGAATGCGGACATCTTTTCGGAAGCTGATGGTCAAGTTCCTCTTGCGGGTTGTGACCTAACACATGCCGTTTCGCTGTGTTCAAGACCAACATGGCAGTAGACCAGTGCCATTCCCAGCAAAATCTTTGCCGTTTTATATGTTTTAGATGCTCTAGATATGGATGGATAAAAATGCCGGTTTCGAATTGGTGTTTTCCACCTGATAGTCCAAGCAATGGACAGTGAACCATTTTAGAGAGAGCCAAATAAACCCTCTTCACTCTCCACACTCGCAAATAATTCTCCAAACAATAATCTAAGACCAAATCTTCAGAGTTTCGGCACTTCGGGAATCTGTCCGTGGAGGTCCCATTGGAAAGAAGTGCCCAAGGAGGGAATCCGTGCGCCTTCATGCTGTTGACAGGTCCCACGGTAGCTGTGCTGCCCAGGTCCAAAGTTGGGCTCGCATCCTCCAAGTCCTCGGCGCAAAATGCGGTTTTCAGATCCGTCGGAATCTCGCGACGACTTCCAGGATCGGATAGCTTCTTTAGTTTAGATCCTACACTTGACCGGACGCTACCCACCTTACCCCTGACAACTTTTGGTGGACACTGCTTGGCAGTTGGTAGATGAGGTAGAGTTGCGCTGAAATGATTTCCGATGGAGGCCGCAATACTGGAGCCCATCGTCACATTATCAACGGGAATGCACATGTGATATGCAATGCTTCAGGCGGAGCAACCCAAAGCAGGAACCAGGTGATGAACCCCCCCTAAGCACCCTTTTGGTTGCTCTTTGGGCATGAACAACACAACCTAGGTTGCTTCTCAATTCTGGCTGATTGCCCATACCGAAACCGCGGATGTATATCCAAGAGTAAAACACTTTGTCAGGGCATTGAGCCCATTCATAGCAGCGATGAGTGACAGTTTGGAGCTTCGGCCTTGACCAAGCTTTGTTACCAAATGTGAGAGCGACCGCCGAGGCGAATCAAAAGAGCCTGAATACATACCCTGGGAAAGGGTTGCAAGGCGGCCAATAATTCACAGGTGCAGTTGCATTTCGAGCCAAAGAGGGCATGGCTCGGCTCGAACCGTACAACAGCCCTTTGCTGCGCTTGGTACTCTAAAAAGGGCCTCATACCCACTTGTAGGAGTCATCGTGAACATCAGCGTGATGTGACAAATGCCTTGATAATGCGGGGTGCATCATAACAGTCACCAGACCAGACGTGGAAGGGAAGCCTCCGAGATGTCCTAATGCGGGCTGCGGGCGTCTAAGTGGTCCGATGGCCAAGAACCTGGTGCACGGGGTATAATGCTGATTTAGGCCCCTCGAATTCGGAAGCTGTAGGTGAATACTACTGCACAGCTTGGGGGGGGTGTGGGGATGCGAGACAACATATGTTGTTCGTTGGTTGATGATGCAAGTCGCATCGTGAAGACCTTGGGTCGATGCAACCACGTGATCATCTTCTACGTGTGTTTCCCCTGAATATGTCAGGTACCGACCTCAATGCCTCAATGCACATACTACCGTCCATCGAGACTATGCACAGAGCAGGCCCGAGGATCCGATTGAATATTATGGCGTGGTCCGCTCCACCAATCATGGGATTGAATGAACTGCTTAGCATGCCACTCGCCTGGTTCAAACCAAACCAGGCCGCATAAGCTTCATATACTCTACACAAGATAGTCTACAACCCCCCTCCAAGTTCCTCCCCATTGAGAATTACCAACATCAAAAACCATCCACTGAGGAATTCCGACCATCCGAGACGCCAAAATACATCCCTGCCAAATATCCACCACCCCAAGCTTTTGCTCGCAAAATAGACTCCAAAACATGGCTAACACGCGGTGCCGCTGCGCTGTCTTTGCGAGGGTGAGAATCGAACTAGCTAGCTTCTTTGACGAAGTCGGGCCATCTGCCGGTCTTGTTGGGATAGACCCTTACCCTAACAATAAAATTGGGGGGGCACATGCTACTAGATTTCTTGAAATGATAACTTCTGTTAGCCGAGCTCGCCAGTGGGCTCCTAGACCGCACGAATGTCTAGTAGATGTAGATTCTTGGTCTGGCGGGGAAGCCGTTGGTCGCGCTCGTAGAGGTATCCACAATTGGCGCAGAGAGTCTAGCAAGCTTGTTAGCAACAATCGCAATGGCTCCTAAACTCGAAAATCTTACTCTTGGGCCAGCTGGGCCATCTCGCACAGCCCACACATTTGTTCCCCAGATTCGGCAGTGCCAACATCTCCATTGAAGTCGTTCCTGGTCAGTTAGGGCACCGCCTCCTCCATATCCACCAACATCAGGAGTGCCACGACCTCCAGGAGTTCCGCCCCGTCCTAGAGGACTCAAGCTTCGGAAGCGTCGCTTCTTCTTGGAGCGTTCGCCCCTTCCCATTCTCTCCTCTTCAACTTCAACAGCACCAAATGGCGTACCGCCTAGCATGCCCGTTGTTGAACTGAATCGCGCAGTCTCACGACGTAATCGGCGGACTTGGCGCTCGCGGTCGCCTTCTCGTTTCTCAATCTCCTCCTTGCTCAGAATCTCAACCTTAGGTTCCCAATCATCAGCGAGCTGATCCGGATCATATCTCCACCCAGCCTCTTGGCCAAGTGCAGCATCATTCGGCAGTTCTTGCTGCAAGCCGCCCCATCCAGCAACAAGTCCACCTGCCTCGCAAGCTTCTTTTTTGAGACGCAGGACAGCCTCATATATGGCATGGGTCATGGCTGGAATCCATTCGCCAGTCAACCCAAGATCGGCGCAAGTGACCTTCGCAAAGGCCTCGGCTGTGCCTGGGGGGTGCAATAGGGACCACTCAAATTTGTCCGTGTAAAGCATAGAGGCCAAATTGAGGTTGAGGTTGATAATGCAGCGATAAGTGTCGTCGGGATTATAATCGTCCGAGTCGGGGAGAATTGGCGTGGCTTCGGCAGTGACATCTGGACCTTGCGTTTGTGACGGTGTACCAACTCCCCCAGTCTGCGCAGGAGTATCAGGTCTCGAGGAGCCCCGTACACCAGAGGCGGGAGATTCATCGCGAGACTTGGTGACTAGGCTCGGTTTGGGGGTGCCACTGCTAGTCGCGTTCCCGCCAGCAGCGACAGGCTGCTGACTTGTTGTTGGTGGCTGCTCGTTGTGGAAGAGCGGGTGAAGAGCAACACCGGCATATTCCTCGAGCTGCGTGCGGATTTGCTTGCTGATCTCGGCAACGACGGCTTGCCGGTTTGGAAGATCCAGGTCCTGAACCAGAGTCTGCGCAAACTGATCTGTCGTAATGAGGGTTTCATGGAGATTCCAGCAAAAGATGTCGCGCAATTTGTATGGCACAGTCATCTCTTGGGGGCGATATTGGGGTAGTGAAATATCGACTGCGTTAGGATTTGGTGCTGGGAAGGGGGCAGGGGGGATGAAGGCCGGAATGTCCAAGTCGATTCGGATGGGTATCAGAGTCAGAGGCAGATTCGCCTGAGCTGCATTTTGTTGGTCGCTTCTGACAGGGCGAGTCTTGCCCATCCAATCGCGCCAGATGCCCTGCACGTCGACGGGTTCTTTGGTGTCCTTGCCCGCTTTGTCCGCTAGATCTTGCCTGTTGGCTGAGTCTTCCTTGCGCAGGCTTCGCAAGCCCGTAGGCCGGCGACGGGTATCATCGCTATCGTCATCGAGATCATCGTAGCCATCTTCGGCGTAGTTGATGATGGTGGTTCCTCGTTTTGTCGTCCGCGAGATGGGGCCGGAGGGCGCGCTACTGGGGAGAACCGGGGTGAGGAGGGAGTTGTTGTAGCCACGCAATCGCGGCGCGTAAGTAGACAAAAATGCTTGGGGCTTTGATCGTTCCATTGTGCGCTCTACAGGACCGTTGGGGTCATGTCATGCTGGGGGGAGGGAGCGACGCGGACGCGCAATGGGATGGCCTGGTCGTGGCCCTTGACCCAGACCCGCGAGTCGGAGCAGCTATGACAGAGGTGCAAAGAAAACGCAGCAATGGCGGCGATGGAGGCGACGGCGCTCGTTTGCGAAAAAAAAAAAGGACGTGGTGGTGGGGGGTCGGTGGTGATGATTTCGAGGGTCGATGGTGGTTCTTGATGGAGTCGCGACCTAGATGACCATTTTCTCAATCGCGTCGCTCTGCCACAAATTCAGCATTTGCTGGCGGCCGGGTGGCGGCACGAGCAAGGTGCTGTTTGTGTTATGTAAGCTAGCCAAGACTAGAGCTTGGATGGTTCGCTACCCTATAGTCATATAGTCACACCACATGGCTCGATCGGTGAGGCCCCACCCACGCATCAAGCTGGCAAAGCCGTTACAGACAACTCCACACAAAGACAGTGCCAGAAACGTACTAACAGGATGTAGACAAGTGCAGTTGGTTAATTAAGCAAACAGGTTCAACGTCGATTCTAGCCACTCGAGGGAACATATTTGGCCAACTAGGGAGGAAAGACTAAACAATTTGCCCGGTCAGTCTTTGGAGAAATTTGAATTGATACTACATTCTGAGAAGGGCCACCCCCCAATGCCACCACACTATGGATTTTGGTTACTTGGAGGCTACTAACGAACTGGGCCCATCATAAATAAAGCTTCGAACTTATCCCTGATCTACCTCTGAAATTCTAGCGCGGGATCTAGCCGTGCAAAACAAAACAAAAAAGGAAAGCACAAGCTACCAATAAATGCTCTGCTTCCTAGTGGACGGGCCTTAAAAGGGTCTCCGCCCCAGACTCGTTCAATTAGTCGCTTGTTGCATGGCTCAGCAGTTTGGATAGTTCGACTTACATATTTCCTTCTGGGAAAAACCGACAGACGCTAAAAAACTTGCAGGGCTCCGTGACGCTGTATGCACGCGCACAGCCAATGTGTGTTGTGTCTGACCACATACACTGGGCTGGATGTTATTTAGTAAACGGTTCGCTACTCAAGACGGGCAGGCATCATACACCAATGTAGCCAATTCTCCTGACCTGTTTGTATAGGCTGCCCAGTGTATTGGGACACCTCTGCTAGCCAGTCGCGCATTGAGGTAAAAAATGGGGTATCAATGGCGGCATCACACATATTTGCCTCGTGCTCGTAAATGTTTTCGCCCTGTTGGGGGCGCAACTGGGGAGGTGCATGGCTGAAAGGTTGGCTGCCGGAGGCCATCTGATTAGCCCAATACTGGGCAAAAGCGGCCAGGTCGGAGTTCCACACAAGAGGAGCGATTCCTTGGGCTTGGCGGACTTGGTTGACTAGATTTATAGCTTCTGGTAAATCATCTGCGTTAATGGAAGAAACTGCTGGGAGAATGGCGATGACGCCAAGAATTCGACTCAGTCGCATAGGGAATGGTAAAGAAGTGTATTGGATGCTGTGGAGGTTTTTGCTAGGTGAAGAACTAGGGGATAGTAGACAAAGACAAGAAGTAGTCAATTGAAGGTGACGGGACTACTTTTATGTATAGAAAAAAAAGATGGAGAGAAGTAGGGAATGTGAAAACCAAATAAATGGCGATTCAATTTTATGGTGCGCACTTGCTCAATTATTAGAGACAAACAATGCTCGTTAATGAAGGAAGGAGACGAGACAATTCGTTGTCATGGGCAGCTCAACAAGAACGCGTAGGTAGGATCAACTTCGGCCGGTGATGAGAAAGAAGGTTGGTTATAGAAGTATATAATCGAGAAGGTTAACGAAATACATGAATAGAAAATCAAACAACCACAAATACTTCAAGAACGAATATCATCGGCCATGGAATGCGATGACTGAGGAATCTCGTCAAGGGCCTGAGTGTGCTAATTGGTGCAGGCGCCAGACCCACAGCTATGACGTTCTGCCGGTTGTAGCTGGGAATATTTTTTTAGAGCAGATCTTCGACCAGTTTCTAACACACACTCCCCAAAGCCGTTTGTAGACTTCTTTTTTTTTTTTTTTGGTCGCATCAACCAACGCAGCGCACCAAGCCTTGCGCCCTTTTACGAACAAATCATGGCGTCTCGCGCAAGTCCCGTACTTTCCTCTATCCTTGGCCAACTGCGTGCCCGGCCACTGCGCGCATCAGCCTACCGAACTGCTCTCCAATACCGCACACGGCTACAACCACCACCATTCATCACCAGCAACATCGCCATCCGCGCCGCTCACTCTATCCCGCGACCTCCTTCCGCGCAAACTGCTCAATCCAAGTCTTCAGGAGCCGATCAGGGCGCCGAAGCTCCTAAAAGCGAGGGCGAACGTCCAGCACCCAGAGTCGACTACTACCAGCTCTCATTTACTTGTGTGCCATGTGGCCACCGCTCCCACCACAACATCTCCAAGCAGGGATACCATCATGGGTCTACTCTCATCACCTGCCCAGAGTGCCGTAATAGACACGTTATCAGCGATCATCTAAATATCTTTGGGGATCGAAAGGTCACCATTGAAGACATTATGCGCGAGAAGGGCCAGCTCGTTAAGCGGGGTAGCCTGGGAGAAGACGGCGATATTGAGTTCTGGCCGGAAGAGACGCAGGGCAACTCTTCAAACTCCGACAAAGATTCTTAATGTCTTGTCCTGTAACAAAAACGCATAAAAAGCCTATGGCGTATGAAGGATATGTAAAATCATTTGACGGCGTTGAAGGAAAATGGTGGAGACACTTAGAGTAGGATCGAACCTTCGTTTGTGCCACCGTGATGGTATACGCGCAAGGGGACACATGAAACCTGCCTTGTAAGATATGTAATATATATGTATATGTATAGCGTGGTGTCTGATACATCCCAAATTAAATGCCAAAGAAATTATACTTTTCTGTGTCTACAACTCCAAAAACGCCAACTAATGCAAGATCTGGCCCCTTGGGTCTACCACCCTTTGTATGACTGCCTCATCGCCTTTTGTTCCTTAGATCGCACCTTCTTCCTCTCCTTGTTCTTGTCAAACTTCTTCCGCTTGTCTCGTCCATACTTCTCAGGATGGGCGATCGCCTCAATCTTTCGCTTGCTGGATCGCTGCTCTCGCTTTGCTCTAACTTCTTCACGAATAGCCAGTAGCTTCTTTGTGTACTCGCCGGTTCCAAACTTCTTCTGCAGCGAATCCATCAGGATTTGGGCCCTGGTTTTTAGAGCATCGTGCTTTGTCTTGAACAACTCATCGGATGAGAATGGGGGTGCGATGGACGGGTCTGTGAGGTTATGAAGAGGAATCAAAATCGTCTTGAGTGACGGTTGCAAGCGATCAATAGAGGATCGGCGACAAAGGGTCTCCAAAACTTCCATGGCTGCTGTCTTTGGAGTGATTGCCACCGCCTTGGGTGGGATTTCTCTCCTAATGATATGAGACAGTCGCCAGAAAAGGTACTGGAGATCCTTCTTTTTGTTTTGACCTGTGGTTTCCTCTTCCTCAGCCTCGTCCTGGTCATCATCCTCCTCATCCTGATCATCTGTGGTGATAGGTCGGATTAGGAGGCGAGGTCCTAGGAATATCAGAATTTGTGTTGCCTCAGCTGCAAGTTTCTCATCAACATCGCGGGTGGCAATGACGCCAAGTGCAAGGCGAGCCAGATCCTGGACTTTGGTCAAATCCAACACAAGCCCATGGGAGCCTTCAATAGCCTCTCCAGCCGAGGCGTTGCTTGCCCCCTTTGCGAAATCGGCCAAGTACGAGCTGATCAGGCCGATCGCAGCGATCCTCACAGGAGTATCAGGGTGAGCGAGGCATTTGGCAACATTGATCCACATCTCTTCACTGTTTCCAGAAAATACCTTTTCAGGGAAGACCGAGACTGAGACACGGACAACCCCGAGAGCTGCCTCCAAAAGATCACCATCGACATCTGATATGTCTTCCGCTTTGATAATGCCCGAGACTTTGCCAAGGACAAGCTTGAAATCCTTCTTGTTATTGGACGCATTCTCATGTGCTTCAATGTAGTGGCTAAACACGATCAATGCCAATCGGAGGACTGCATCGTTGCCATCCTTATCCAACCATGATCGGACAAGTCCCAGGAAAGTCTGTGTCCGTTCTTTGTCGGCTTTGCGGAAAATTTCCTTGATTAATTCAGCCGCTGCAAGGCGACATTTTTCGCTGTCGTCGTTTGCAAGAACCAGAAAGAGAGGAAGAAAACACGTGGCAGCAATTTCCTGCACAAAGTCATCCGAGGATTTCATGAGTAGGAGATGAACAATTTCCATCACAGACAATCTTCCACCTTCGCGATCATACTTGAGGTTGGCCACGATGAAGTTGAGTTGCTTGGCCCATCGTGCCTTCTTCTGCGGGTATTCCCTAATAAATTGGAAGAATGCACCCCGCGCAAGATCTCGCGTGTCCTTGTCATCATTCGTAATCATAACTGTTCCAACATAATCCATAGTATCATAGACAGAGGCAGTCTCAATATGACTATCCAGAACAGACCGCAAAAAGTTGAATGTAACGTGCCTGTACAATGGTTCTGTTAGATCGTCCTTCAATTTTCCAAGAAGCATATCAATCGCTGCATCTTTGACTGTCACATCCCGACGATCTCGCAGAACGACAGCGAGCATTTTGAGAGCAGCCTGAGATAGTTCAGTCGTAGTAGATGTGTCCATCGAAATGCTCTTTGTGGCTTCCTTGACCGCGACTTTGTAAATATTCGTCGCATCTTCATTGGGGAACGGGACTTTGACGATGACGGCAAGGAAACGGAATGTTGAAATCTTCACTTCATCTTCTCCTGACAGGATAGCATCACCAAGGATGGGAATAAACCCAGCGATATTGGCAGCATTCCTTAAGCTATCGTGTTTCTTGAGAATGGCCCTCAGGATGTCGATAGCAAAACGAGTGAGCTTATACGTGTTCTTGGTGGTTCGTCCCCGTTCACCACTTTTCTTCGCACCCTTTTGGACAAGGTACTTCTTGATCCTCGGATCAAGCTTCACTTCAACTTCTGGTTTCTGGCTATTGTAGACCTCCTGAATGACTTCATAGCAAAACACCAAGGTATCACGAGTCTCAGCACCTGGGTTTTGCAAAAGCCCGGCTGTGATTCGCGCCATTAAGGCATCAATCTTGCGGATGATCTTAAGGTCGACCTTCTGCATTAAAAGAGATTGAAGGGGCTTCACCAGGTCAATAAGACTATTGACAGACGCGTTCTTGGCAACCAGCTCCATTGAATCTTGGCTCTTACTGCTCTTGATTTCCTTCATCTGATTAGTGTATCCGTCAGCGTCCTTTTCTTGACCAATGGCACCAAAAATGTCGTCCATGATGACCACTACAATCGAGGGGAGGCAATAGTCCAGGTCTCCAGGGGCAAACCCAGGTACTGCGGCCACCAAAATCGAGTGCATTGTATAAGAAAGAACGTGCATCTGGTAACCTTTCGTGAGGGCACCTCGCAGTTCTCTGAGGATGAAACCGAAGTAAGATGGACCAAGGTTGACTGCAATTTGGACAAGAGTGTCCCGTGCCATGTCTCGCGCCTCCAATGCCTTGCTTCGCAGAATGTGACTGATATCAGTCAATACACCAGCCAGTTTTTGATCCATTTGTTCTGCAGGCAACAACTTCAACAGCTTGACAATGATTACGCCCACAGGGACTCGATAACTGACTTCAGACTCGTCTTTTTCGTGCAAGTGTTTAATCAAAGTAGGCAGAAATACATTCTCAACTTCGATATTGAGTTTCTCTGATTTGGGGACTGAAAGAGTAAGTCTTTGGCTCGTGGAAGAAGTGACTTCGACCTGATCAACTTCCATAAGCTCGGCTGGAGCTTTTTGTGATGCATCAATCAAGGCATCAGCAAACTTCCCCAGAAGTCGAATAGTCTGCTTTTGAAGGTCTGGTTTAGATTCGACATATCCAATGTATCTTTGAAAGGTTGTCCTGTAATGTTTCCAATGGAGTGACAATGCAAGGGCGCCGATGGTGCTGGTGGCTTGAGCACCTAATCCGTGATCATCACTGCCATCAGTACGACCGAAAATGAAATGTTCCAAAAGGGGGATAAAGAACTGGGCAAGATTTTGACTACCCAATTCCTTTTTGCTGTTGGCAGCCTCGAGAATGCGTAATGCCTCCAACTGTTTTGATGTTGCAGGGCTCAGGATGTTGAAAAAGAACATTGGCTCTGCCGATTCCTCAGTTCGGTCACTCAGGAGAGTATCAAGATCAGCAATCGGCCCCCATTCTGGAAGTTTAGTGAGGAGGAACCCGAGCACTCTCAGGTACTCTCTTCGGACGGTTTCAGATGGTTCTCGTGAGCCAGCGTAGAGAGCAGGCATGAGGATATCCTGAAGATACGTCTCAAATTGCTCCCTTGTTTGTCTAGGCACACAAGAAGCAGTGTCCCCAATAAGACGGCGGATACCATCGGCTGAATTTGAAGAGAGGATACCAAATTCCGCGTCGTCTCGAATGAGGAAGATCAAATTATGGAGCAATGGCAGCCATTGCTTGGGGGTAAGCGGAGTATCCCGTTCACTAGAGATAGAAGTAAATGCAGCTAGACGCCTATCATAGTCAGGTTCTTCGATACGACCCTCCTTGAAGGAATTGAGCGCAGCACAGAGACTCGCCACCTCTGATACATCGGTATCCTTGTCAGCAATAGCCTGTAGAGCTCTTGATAAGGACTGTCTGTTTTCTGTGTCCTTAAAGTAGCTGAAGAGAGAGGCAATTGTATTGTAAACTTCATCCCAGAGAGATTGGTTTTTGGAGGAGCCAGAATGAGAGACGTATTTTTCGATAATTAGAAGAATTCTGCCCTTGAGTCTTGGGTTGACTCGTCTTGGTGGCTGGTTGAGAAGGAAGATCGAAATCTTGATGACAGACTGCGTGTTTTCGGCGTCTTCTATAATTGGGGCCATCGCCAAAATAGTTTCCACACAAGCCTCCAAAAGGTCGTTGCTCAAAGCTGCACCATCGAGAACCGCTGTAATCTGGGTAAGGATAGCGCCAGCATTAGGGTCAAGAAGCTCGGCCTTAATAACTTCGTTAAACTCAGACTCCTCTGGCGGGGAAACTGCCAGCTTGATGAGATTACGAATAATCGTGAGAACGTAGATCTTGACTTCATCTTTAGCCTTTTGAGCAGACAGACACTCAATAATTTTAGGGAGAACTCCAACGGGCAGACCCTTGTCGTGAGGTGCAAGAAACAGTGCCACTCGGGGAAGAACAGACCAAGTTGACACTAGTTGTAGCATGCCAGAAATGCCCTGAGCTGTTTCGATTGGTAGATTTTCCAATCTTGGTGCAACAATCTCTTCCAAAATAATATCATGGTAAGGAGCCCATTGAAAGGCTTGAGCGTTTTGGAAGAGAGCAATGAGGCACTTCAGACCAGTAGATCTGGTGATTCGCAGAAGCGAATGGTCGCTAGCTTTTTCTTCCTCTTCGTCGGGCATATTCTCAGCATCTGGTGTATTACCACTCAGCCGTCGGCAAGCATGTACTAGGCAGTAGAGAACTGAATGTAAAATCCTCTCAACATAAGGCGTAACATTGCTGCCCAATTCAGAAATGACGGATGATATCATGTTGAGAAAACCGACTTGTTTTCGGGCGGGAATAAGCGGTTCATCGAAGAATTTTCGAGGTACGTCAACAACCTTGACATCTTTCAACTTCCCAATGGCAATATCAAGAAAACTTCCCATATCTTCAACAGAAAGATTTCTCAATACAGCAAGTCTTGTAGCATGCAAGCCATGCCGACCACTTGCCGCTCCCTTCTTGGAAATAGTGCGGCCATAGAGCAACCTCAAAAGAATAGGCATGAGGCCGGCCCTGTGTTCTGCCTTGATGGCGGTTTCATCTTGTAAGAATACTGTGAGTTCGTTCTTGAATCGAGCTTCATCAAGAAGAAACTCTAGGTTTTCTTGGTAGGTTTTGATCGCCTCTTGTTTCCAAGTTAATATGGCCTTGAGGGCAAGTTTCTGAACCTCAACATCACCATTCTCCATCAACTGCAAGAAAGCAGCATACACTTCTTCATTTTGATATAAGGCTCTTGGATTTACAAATTGAGCAAAGACTCCCATCAGAGCCTTTCGATCGGCCAGGGACCAGGTTGCGCTTTCAGGCTGAGTATGTTCATCTGAGGCGGAAGTCTGATCATCGCTAGTCCAGACAAGTAGATGAGGCACGAGTTGACGCGAACGCTTCTCCGCAATAAAAGGAATAGCAGCAAAAACTTTTAGTGCGCGATTCCTAGCATTACTAAAAATAGATTCCGCAGTTCTCTGTTTTTCATCAAATGCCTGGAGCATGAGGTCATCTGGATCGTCAATCACCGTTTCCACCTCAGCCGCAGCTTTTTCCAGTCTGCGGACAGCAGTGCATTCAAATTCGGAAACAAAAATGGGTCCTTGAGAGTGTCCGTCTGCCTGGGAAGGGCTCCATCTTGCTGAAGGTACGCTGAGCCATTTGAACGCTGTAGCACAAATGGCGCTCTCTCCTGGTTTCGTCTGCGCTATTTGCTTCATAGTCTCAACTGAGTCATCCCAAACTGGTGATAGCTTGACTGTTAGCATACCAAAAAGAAAGGCAGGAATAGCTTGATGGAACCAGGATCCCTCTTCAAACGAAGCGTAACTTTGTGCTAACTTTCGAAAGTACATGGCAATAGATCGCGTATGAGCAAGGTCCAGGGGAGTGGTTTCAATGTTGATCATAGTGTCAAGGGAATCGACAGTATCTGGAATGGCGTTTATCTCCTTCAATAGTTCCAAAGATACTAGGCGGATATCGTGGGAAGGGGAAGTAAGGTTTTCGATAAGCGAGGTCATTACTGGATCTTCTTCACCCGTGGAATCGTCACTGCTTGTGCTGTCCTGCCTCACAGCCGTGTCATTGCTGCGTTGGATTTGTTGATATGCTAGATAGGCACGAAGAAAGCTGGCTGATTGGGCAAACCGTGGGACAGCTGCTCTCAAAAGCGGGCTTAGTGTAGCGTCGATAGAACCAGCCGCTTTGCTCATTCGCAAGTATGCATGAAATCCTTGCCCAACGATGAAATGGACTTCATCAGATGCCAAGGTAGAGGATGGTCGAAGCGCCAACTTGAGTTTGCGGAGAAGAAGCTCCGCAATACGAGCATTGGTTGATGGGTGGACAGTGGTAAGCTCAAGGATTTCGAGAAGGCCCGAGTATTTTGGTAGACACCTATCTCTCCATACTTGAGGGTCCTTATTATAAGGCCCACGTTCAGGAAAAGGTGAGATTTCCAGGCGCTCAAATTTGGAAACGATCTGGTCTTGCCAACCTTGAGGTAGTTTGCAGCTATCCTTCTCGCCTGGTGCCGGGAATGCATTATTCTCGACCATCTTTGGCAACAATATACACAACATTTCTTCGTTCTGACCCTCCGACCAATGGCTAGCAATAAACTTCTGAAACTCGTTCCGGAATAAACTGCCGAACCGTTGGGAGTCAAGCTCGCAGAAGTATGAGCAAAAGGGAATAAACCATTTCATGAACGGTTCTCGACTTAATGACTGCATAAGTGCTGTAATGTGGGGAATCAATGCATCAATCGGTGCATGATGCCAAATGACCGCAATGTTCATGATGAGAGAGTTCCACACAATGCTATCCGCGTCTTTTGGGGCCTCAGGGGCTGTTTTCGTTACTTGCGAGAGCATCTCGACAAGGTTTCGGACGAGAGGAATCCAGTCGGTGATTCGCGAACCTTTGCGAACGCCGGCCAGCGTACCATAAATTCGTACCAGAGGCACCAGCTGCCATTTAACATCAGCAGCTGATGCTCGCTTCATTTCGATTCCCATTGTCTCGTGGACAGCGCTGGCAAACTCTTGGAAGGTATCGGCGTTTGAGTGATGTATGACACTGGTTAGAATGCCACAAACCACATTCGTCCATGTGGTTTCTTGAGCTAGGGAGCGTTCGCTGTCGGGGATAGCGTTGATAAGTGCGGCGAATATCGCCGGGCCGGTTGAATGGACAAGGTTGTCGGTGCCCTTGATAGCCTCAGCGAACATTGTCATCAATCCGTCTTGATAGAGGATGAATTGGCGGTCTCCAATGATGCTGCAAAGATCTTCTTTGACATGTTCGATGAGAAGTTTCAATGCGGTCTCGCGATGTGAAGGTGCTGCGGCCTTCTTAACCAAAAAGCTGAGGGCTTCAGCAGCGAATCGAGCAATGTGAGGTGGGTGTCTCGATTTGCCCAAAAGAGGTGTCATGACATTGAATGTAGCCCTTAGATCGGGAACTAGCAACTTTGAGAGGTACTTGAACAGAAAGGCCAGAGCACCAAAAGTCCATTCGATTACTTCGACGTCCTGGGGCTTGCTGGCGACAGCCACAATCAAGTCGAGACTTCGCCCATAATGTTTCTCAAACCGCACACCTAGATCGTGCGAAAACGCTGTCAAGAGATCAAGTAACGGCTCTAGAGATTCCTTCTCTTGGAGGGAAAGGTACTTTGCCAGCGAATCCATTATCCGCTGCTCAAAGTGCAGGAGTTGAGGGAGACTTTCGCACAGAGGAAAGACTTCGCGCTTGAACGCAACGAACTGCTTTGAGATATTGAGCTCTCCCCATTTTTGTAGTCCTGTTTGAAAATAGGACGTCGACGTCGACAGGTCTTCGGATTCGAGATCATGGCGGCGAACTTTTCGTAGTGGCTGAAGTGAACTGAACTTGGCAATCTTGGTGCTAAAAGACTCCCATCGGTGATTCTTTTGGTGTGGAGTGGAATTCTTGCCTCTCCGGGCCTTTGTGATGCGCCCAGATGAGTTGGACGGCATCTTGGCGGTGTTGCAGGCCCGTGAAGAGATTTGCAAAAAGAATTGCAAAGTCTCACAGACAACTAGAAGAGCTTCAAGAGCGCGACCCAGTGTCCCCGCCAAAATTTCCAACTTTTTTTCAACGGCAGAAGACCGGCAAATCTGATAACAAGGCACTAGCGCCATCTGCCCCACAAAGACCAATCAAATTCGCGCCGCAAACTCTTATCTCTCAATCCTAGCTCCAAGCAACATCTCTCTACAGCTTCAACTACACGCATCGCGTGAAGGCACAACACCGCGCATAGTCGCCCATCACGATCTCTAGAAAGCCACCATGGCTGCACCAAAGATGTAAGCGCGTCCACACCTCATGTTACCGGTGTCAATTCAACTAACAAAACCCCTCAGTATCGTTCTGGGGAGCCTCAATGGTCAACTCGAACCCGCTCTCAAAAAGCTAGCGACCCTCCACTCCAAAAACAACTTCACGCTTGCGATACTCACTGGAGATGTCTTCTCGCCATCAACTGAAGATGAAACTATCACCGCGCTTCTGAATGGCACTCTCCAAGTCCCTCTACCAACCTACTTCACTGTCAGCACCCACCCTCTGCCACCGCGCATCGTTGCCAAGATTGAAGCCGATGACGAAATCTGCGAAAACCTTCACTTCTTGGGAAAGCGCAGCATTACTAAGACTTCTGATGGTATTCGAATTGTCGCTCTTGGCGGCCAACTCGACACGAACTTGGTTGCTGGACAGTCCAAGGACCAGCATTTCCCAGCTCATACGACAGATGACGCGAAGAGTTTACGTGGTGCTAACAGCGCTGACATTTTGCTCACATCTATGTGGCCAGAAGGGGTTTGGACTGGCTCTAGCACCGCTCTTGCTCCTGAGCAGCAGGCATCTGTTGCGATTTCTCCCGCAATCGCAGACTTATGCGCCGCTCTGAAGCCCAGATATCACTTCGCCACATCCCCAGGTGCTTTCTTTTATGAGAGAGAACCGTTCGTGCATCCCACTGAGAAAGAGTCGGAAAATCCATCTGTGACTCGTTTCATTTCAATGGCTCCGTATGGAAATGATGCCAAGGCCAAGGCGATGTATGCTTTTACACTCAACAAGGCAGATGCGTCCATCCCAGTGGGTGCGACATCCTCACCATTCAACCCAAAGTCGAAAAAGCGACCCCAGACGGACGACTCGTACAGCCGTTCTGGTCGCGATCATGACCGAGATGGACACCGCGGGCGAGGTAGCAAACGTCGACGTCGATCTCCTCCACCAGGCCCTGATCAGTGCTACTTTTGCTTGTCCAATCCAAACCTCTCAGTTCACATGTGCTGCAGCATTGGTGAAGACGCTTACATCACCACAGCCAAAGGCCCCCTGCCAACTTCTACCACCTTTGCAGATCAAGGAGTCTCCTTTCCCACTCATTTCATCATTATTCCTCTCCCTCATGCCCCCACTATTGCATCTATGGGCTCTGTATCTGACCCCGCCGGAGACGCAGCCAAGTCCTACAAGGAGATGGTTCGCTTCCGTGAGGCTATACAAGCCATGATTGCAACGAAGAGCTCTCATAAACTCGGTGCTGTGACATGGGAGATCAGCCGCGAGCGCAATGTGCATTTGATTTGGCAAATTGTCGCTATTCCCAGTGATTTAATCCGCAACGGCGTGGCTGAGGCGGCTTTCCGTGTCGAGGCTGAAAATCAGAATTGCCCAAAATTCAACACTGAGGATCTTCCGATAGAGAAGTTGACTTCGTCTGGTGACTTTTTCCGAGTCTGGTTATGGAGTGATGATGGCGAGGACAAGATTAAGGGCAAGTCTCTCGTCATGCCGTTGTCTCCAGACATGCGCTTCGATTTGCAATTCGGTCGTCGCGTTCTGGCCAAGCTGCTCGGGCTTGAGAAGCGATTAATGTGGAAAGACTGCGAACAGACAATGGAGGAAGAAACAAAGGACGTGGAGACATTCCGCGAAGCATTCAAAGATTGGGACTTTACACTTGCGTAGGATGATGATGACATCTATACTGCCTAATATCTCCTATATATGACATTTGCATGGTTGGCGTTGAAAAGGAAGCTGTTGGAGCTCGAGGTTTGCATTTTAGGTTCCAGTTAGGATATGCCACTTTAGATTCTATAGATAACGACCATCAAAGAGCGAGTTGGCAACCAAATATAACACGGTAGAAACCACATGCGACCCTTGAAACTGATACAAGAGCTAAATGGTTTACGATGTATCGGAGACCCAAGCCCCCCAACATGACTGCACATTTCTCCTGGGCCAAAGCATAGACAAGCGAATTTTAGCGAAGAACAAGGTTTTTTGCACAGAGTATAGGAATTCGTCATAGACTGGTGAATAAAGCAACTGTTGCTTCAAATATTCCCCACAGGCCCCTTGATGCTTGCAACCCACATCGAAGGACACCCCCCAGGACGGACCATCGTCCAAACGCGAAGGGGTCTGAGTGAAAGCCAGGACCCGAACAGAGCGCTCGAAACTCAGGGTTCTGCCAGGGGTTTTAAACTCCTGAATTAGCAACAAGAACATTCGGTGAAGCCCAAGTTGTCAAGCCAACCCACGAGGGGCTCTACTCGCCAGGACCCTTACGCTTAGGCGAAGGGGTTGACCCTTACGGCTCAGCCCCCAGGCAGGATGCAGTCGACACACTAGCACAGGACATCAGACGTAAAGTTTAACATTTTTCCCTCAATTGCAGTTCTGAGCTAGCTAGGGGGGTGTGCTCCCCCATTAGGCAATTAATGTACAGTCATGAAACCAGTCAAGTAAGGCATCATCAGTCGAACATTATAACCTCCTCTCCGGCTAGTCCTACAAAAACAAGTACAGCAGTAACAAGACAGACAAGTCATTCTGTGTATACCGCAAAACCAAAGAACCCAGTCTCAACAAACAACTGCCGGGCTTCGTGAGGGTGACAATCTTCCCATTCATCTCGGGAGAATTTTGTATTTTGGATGTAAGAACAAAAAAAAAAAAGTAAGAGCCGTTTAGCCGACTCATAGGGGTATAAACGCAATCGCGCGTGTAGGTTTGTATCCGGCGCAGGGATACTGGTATCAAGAGGTTGTCGGGCCTTCTCTGGTGAGGTACGAAGGGCCACAAAAAGGCATCGTTGCTTTGTCTGGGTGATCCTTGACAGCACTGTGCTGTAAAGAGACCGAGACATCAGCAAGGAGTGTCTGTGCGACGACGCCACAAGTCGAGAGGAATAAGTAATTCCCGCGACCATGTTTCAGTGAAGAGAAAACACAAATGTATAACCGCCAAGCATATGCAGTTTGGTAATGAAGAACACGCGCGCCTAAAATGCAAAATAAGGAAGTCATTGACTCCAATAGTGTAGTTGCGAATCCATTAATGACTCCGAGGAGTCGACAGGAATGTACCGATTCGTCTTATGCATAGAAACAAAGAAAAGAAGTAGCTAAGGACTTGCGCCGTAATCTATAAGCGAAGTGGTCGTTTCTGGTCGTGGTGGTACTATGAGCATGCGGAATTAGGTATGGGCGAAACGTAATGGCGATGAACGAAAAACGAAGTGAAGGACACGTATCATGGCAGAGGTTTCGTTCCAACCTGGTCGACGGGTTTGCCTTTCGTAAATAAGGGATTGCATGCATGATCCATGGGAAATATGTGCGTGATGAGTGAAGGATGCAGATGATCATAGACCAAAGAGCTGACTCGGCGAGACCAGCACCGGGATGAGTCTGCTCTACCACGTGCGCAGCAGACAGTGGCAGATAGACAGTTGATGGCTTAATAGGAGGCCATTCGGCGAGTGTGACTTCTCTCGCCAAGGATGGGAGAGTTGCCAATCATGGCAATGGGGTTATTTCGCGACATGGGTCGGCTAGGAGCAGTCGGGGACTCTTCAACACAGCGTTCACGCTGGCCAAAGGCGAATGTCTGGGCACGGCCCAAACCCTTACGAGATTTTAAGCGACCCATTTCGCGTTCACAGGTGCGCTGGTGGTTCGCATCCGACATCTCAACGTATTCTTGTGGGTAGCATCGGCCCCGGTGTTCGGCAAAGAAACCGCTATATCCACCATCTAGAATATAGACCTCGGGGTACGTAAGCTTAGGATAAAATTCCGCATTCACGGTACGGTCCTCAGATCGAACATGGCGAGCCATGAGGGGAGCTCTATGAGCAGAGTATTCGCAGTGGAAGATGAGAAGTGTACGTCCACTCATGGGAGTTTGAAAGAGTTGGCTAGTAAGGAGCTCCTTGTCATTGTAGTTGACGGCACCATCAATGTGACCACCTTCGTACTCGTACTCGAATCTGCAATCAATAACCATCTTCTGATCAAAGTGTTCGCAGTATTTTCCATCCAGAACATCCACAAGAGTCTCCTTGGTGATACGTGGGATAGTATCGGTGGGGTCCTCAGTTAGGAAGTGGGGAAGAACAGGCTCCTGAGACTCCTCGACATCCATTACCGACTGCAGGGCAGGTGATGCCGTCTCCTCAGAGTCGGGCTGTTTCTTCATGATGTCAGCAGGGTGCTCGAACATGCTCAATGATCGACGGAACTGTTTTCGGTTGCGGAGAAAAGGGTTAGACTGGCGGCGAGACTGAGAGTTCATTGGCGAGCCAGTGCGGTTGATAGCAGAAGCAGCGAAGCCCGTGAAGGGATGTCTTGACCGTAGGCCCAAGGGAATTGGCGCACAGGGGCTGTTAGCGGATGAGGGCCTGCGCTCCGGGGGTGGGGGAGAATTCTCAAAGCATTCGCTAAGAGACAGGTTGGAGCTGGTGTGGTTGAGCCGCGACTCAACGCCAAATCGAAAAGTGGGCAATTTTTCCTCTCCCTGAGATCGGGAGCTGGAAGAACCAGACATGCCCTTGATGCGTGTCATGGAAGGTCTTCGGGGCACAGCAATTCTACGGCTACAATAAATGTCAGCATGGGAGTCCGTCAGGCAAAGACCACTTATACTGACTCAGCCACAATAGGTTTGGCGGGCTCCAATGACGACTGTCGTGATCGTGAAATAGGAGCAGGAGAATCCAGCATCATCTCATCATCATGAATAGGCGTTGTTGAACCGGGCGTAGGAGAGGCCATCTCGATCTGGGTGAAGAATGGCACCTTGTGAGGGAGTGGTGATATCTCCATCAGCTCGGTAAGGGGAGCGGGAGAGGACGAGGGAAGAGGAGGAGTTGTGACGCAATCTACAAACGGAGCCATTAGTCCATGCTACTTTCAGATAACCCATTGAGTTTCTTACTGCGACCTTCCAGTCCACCAATGGTGTTGGCAGTAAAGAGAGCTCGGCGAGGAGTGGGAAAGCAAGGACTATCAAAATGTTAACCAACAAGACGTATACAAGACCAGATACCACAGACCTTGACTCATTGTCAAGACGGAAGTTCTGGGACAGGTCCGCAGCCAGACTGGCAGCGGGCGAGGAGCCCCGGATGTCCTTGACGTTGAAGTAGTCGGCAGTGCTCTTGTGCAGCTGCTCACGCAGACTGAGGGTAGCAGCTCCAGCAGAGTGTGTGGAGAAGTGGTGGCCGCGAAAGATGTCACGGCCCCAGCCGGGAACCGCCATCGGGCGTTGCAGAGCCGCCAAGGGTGAAGAAGCCTCCATGGTGTTGGCGGATGAACAAGTCACTTGAGTCGATTAACACTGCGTGCAGGCCCAGAAAGGAGGGTTGCAGATAGCCAATGCGGCAACAACACCTCAGTCAGAGGAAAGCACGAGCGTCTACAAGTGCGAGGGTATTTTGCGTGGCTTATCGTGGATCGAGGGCGGGCACGAGAGAGAGAATGGCAGGCGGAGGGTGGATGAAAGAGTAGTTCGTGGTGGGGTCGACGACTGTCGTGGGTTCGTTACAATCGTTCGCAGGGCATTTGAGTGAGTGACGTGCGAGTCGGTCGACGTGAAATCATGCGTCGTGGAGGCTCGTGACAAGACTTGTTGAGGTCGAGTCCCAATTCCCGTGTTTCTCTACGAGAGGGTGCTGCGGCCTATGATCCAGACCCAAAATGACCGGGGGGCGTTGCTAGGCGATGGTGGAGGAACCAAACGCGAAGACACGCAGAAGTAGCGCGCAGTACACTGAGGCACACAGAAAAGCTCCCACCCGGGGACACAAAAAGAGGGGAATGGCTCTTTCTTATGTCAACCAAATGGAGAGCAGTGCCAGTGGTGTCGACGACGAGCCGTGCCGGTGATTGGGGGGAGGGAGAGTTGGTGATGGTTGCCGAACGGGCGGATGGGTGGGAAGGGTGAGTAAGTTGAGACCCGGTGCGGGAGCAAAGGCCTTTTCAATGGCCGTCCAACGACCCAGTCCAGGCTTGCCTTGGATGGAGTTTTTTTCAGGTTGTTAGGGGTGATTTGGGTGTGTGGTGCTGGTGCTGGTGCTACTGGAGACAAAGTCCACCTCAGTGGGCTAGGGACTGGGGGGTGCGTTCAAACCAGACAATGCTGGCCCGGGGGGAGGGAGAGGGGGGTACGGGTACGAGAGCACAGCTTTGTGTTAGTGGGTGAGCATAGCACAAAAGATGCACCTCACTGCTGCGGGCCATTGAGATAGCATGGAGCTTACCTTAAACCACCACAAGTACATGCACATGGCACAAACCCGGGCAAAAAGGGCTCCAGCCAGCTGCAGGCGCCTTGGAGCAATCAGAGCGCACGCCAGTCGTCCAAGCAGCCCGCCCACCCACTTGCTCATCCCGCTCTCGCTGCTGAGTGGGCGTCCAGGCTACGTCGCCCTGTCGGTCCCTGGCTGTTCCTGGTGAGCCCTGGTGAGCACAGCGCGGTTGCTCAGCGGAGGTGGAGACGTCACTCTTGGGGGAACCCTGCCTCGGCGCTTAGCGGCCACAGGCTAGCAACGCTCGCTGCTGCTACCACCCCTGCGCTCCCACGGGCCCCGTAGGGATTGCCAGGTCAGGTCCGTTACTGAGGAAGAGGAGAAACTGAGCGCCGTCATTACCAGATGCTGAAGCCCTTCGGCAGCCCACGCCTGGAAAAAAGCCATTCCTGGAAACCCCAGCCTGAGGCTAGCCCGCTTCTACGCTCTTGTCCGTCGTGTTACCCACCCGCCAGCACTAGACGTTGCCCACCAACACTGCTATGCTCCCTGGAGCTGCCCTGCTGATGGTCGTGCCTAGCGGGCGGCTGTCGCTGCTGCTCCAGTGCTTGCGTGCGCTGGATGCTCTGCACAAGCACAAACGTCAGGTTCGCATAAAGACAAACCAAACACCCCCTGGCCTTTTCACACTCGGCTCTCCCACACCACCACGCTACAGAGCACAAACCAGGCACCGGCTTCCCGGGTTACATCATTGCGGCCGGGGGAACCAAGAGGCGGTGAGGGTGTGTCAAGTTGGAGCAGTGAGCAATGGCCTGAGATGCAACTTCCCGTCCCGTTGTGATAGAAGCCGACGAGGCGCTGGCCAAGCGTCGACCCAGTAACAAGAGTCGGGCTTCCTAGCTAGCCTCGCCTCAACCCAGGAAGATGCATCATCGAAAGATGAAGCTGTGCGCCTTCAACAATTTCACTCCACCCTTGCTTCGCTGTCGTTGCTGTAGTGTTTGATTCCCGACTCGGCCTGCGAAAAGCGGCCTGCAGCTGGGCCGCCTGGGATGGGCCTCTCTGATCTCGGTCCATTGACCTGGTCGCCATGTTTTTCCTTATTTTGTGCACCCGAGATATTGCTGCTCCAAATGTCACTTGTCTAACTATGAAATTCATGAATTTTGAATTCAACGCATACATTTACATTTGGCCGGGACTTGGGCAGACCTAAAGCCCCGGTCCGAAGACATGCCCCCCTCCCCGTTGAGACAGCGACGCAAACATGTAAGATTGCCGCAGCGGGGGGAAATCGTCGTCCTTCTAGAGTCAGTGTTGGATCGTTTCTATAGAGTACATGACAATGTCGCACGGAGAACGGAGTACAGAGCCTCGATCCGAACTGACGAAGCCACTGTCGTTAAGGGCAGCCCGGCCACTGCCAACTTAACTTGACTCGACCGCCCTGCGTTCGTCATCTAACGGTTATTTCGTTTCGCTCCCTCCAAGTGGTCTGTGGTCGGTCGTATTCTCTCATTGTCGTCTCCTTTGTCCTAAATCAAGTCAATCAATCAATCAATCAATCAATCCCCTTGCGGCTCTCGCCTCCTTAGCGGTCTCGGGTCGGGATCGTTGTCCTGTGCGGATATTTGGCATAACTCGGAGCGGCAGGCATTCCCATGCCCGTAGCCTGTTCCGCCGCCGTCGCCGTCGCCGCCGTCCTCTATTGCGCTCTTCCGGGGGGCGCAAGTAGGCTTGTGCCCCAAGGAATGACGTTGGGTTCCTGGTATAGATGGATTCTGGAGATATTCCAGAGCTTCTAATCCACGCCATAGCTAATTGCCTCTTCGAGAACAACCAGCTACCCCCCGTTCCGGGGACATTGCCAACACCAGCTCATGGGTCGAACCTGTTCATGCTGCCCGGATGGCCCCCGGCCCGGGGACCGCGCCTCGTGACAGAGGCCGACTTCCCTCATCGAGACTTCTCTTGCCTTGATTTTTCTTGCTTACGGTCCTTTGGTTCGAACCCCGGTTGTTTCAATTGCCCTTCCTGCTCACCTACCCTTCGACTCAGCTGCCCTCGTCGCTATTCCTTGCCCTGCCCTGCCCTGCCTCGCCGTTCATGCTACGGGCGCCAGCAACCCTCCAGGGCCTGAACCAACCCCCCGCCCGCGGCTATTATCATCTCCTACGGAAACCATCCCCATTCGGTGTGGCAAAAAAAAGGGAACGACGTGACCAGCCCTCTCAAACGGCCTCCGTGCACCAGGGACTAAGGGAGGAACCCCAGGGCCCTATTTCTGAGACAGCTGCCCCGGTCGTTACCAGGCTTGGGGCGGCATCTGAGAAAAATAACCGCTTCCCGCAGGTCCCAATACCGCATATGGCAGGCGTGGAGAGAAACCCGTGTCTATAATGATGTAAGTGAGTGCGGAGTAGATACCATCCGGCTTGCGCAAGCATTTACCCGAGGCGAGACAAAAATCAAGTTTATCAGGGGGATTTCGGGAGTAGTTGATACTGCGGCGCAACTGGTGAGCTGTAGCGCCAGGCCCTGGCTAGGGTGCGGTAGGGGGGCGTGTAGTTCATGCCGCCAGCTGTCCAATAGAACCGCTCGTCGTTGGTATTCACGCATTCTTTGCCTCTGAAGATGCCTTGCAGCTTGCGTCGGCCCTGCTCAGCCCAGCTTTACCGAGCTGCGAGCTCTTCGCGACGAGCACGAGATGGATTGCGTGCGTCTTGCCGATCCCGTTACGCCGATACTAGCTTCCGGTTTGCCAATGCTTCTCAATTGGTAGTCGTCTCAATGCCAGACGGTTGTTAGAGAAATGCACGACAGCTTCATGCACTTACTCACAGCTCTTGTACGTTGTGCTTAACAACAAAGCTTCTGCGCTAGGGATGGATGCAGCTGGTGAAACTGCGTGTGCAGTACGGCACAGCAGATACAGTGCTGGAGCCGGAAGCCCCAATGAAGACTCTTGGCGAATGGCTTTTTTTTTTTCTTCACATGACTTACCTCAGTCGGGGCTTATCCATCGATATTATCCAGCCCTCAGACCTTTGTTGTGTGTACATATTTTTATTCCCTCTTCCGAGGCGTTATTGAGGCCCTCGAGGCGCGGAACCTAGGCTTCACCGTATCAGGCTTGGTCTATCCATGGGGAAGGTGCCCCAATAGTGCGTTGCAGGACTCGGTAGTCCCGCGGGGTGGCCGATTCCGCACTAACGCTGCACAATGAACGTGAATGGTCTCTTGACAGATGCGATTGGAAGTTTTAGCTAGAGAAGGCTTTCGCCTCGGGAAGCGCACTGATAGCAACCCAGATGTTGGATGGGCAGGTTCTGCTCTTTGCTGCTGATCGCCCGTCCCTCCAACTTCTCGTAAGCGCCCAATATGAACCACAATTGATCCCGGCACGGGCCCCGAAGAGGTAACAGGCGGGATCCAAGGAACCTTTCTGACGCACTGATTCCTCTAAACCAGCTGACAAGTGACGGGACCCTCTCGAGTCGAAAACGGATGCTGGACCGTGTACGCTGTCATGTGTTGTTGTTTTTTCCTAGCAAAAAAAAATCGTCCAGACACAGGCTCCGTGGTTCAGCACCAACAAGTGCCGGCCATGGCCATTTGTGCCCCTCCTCTCGAAACAAAACTCCTTGTCGACTCCGGCACAGCCTCATGGCGCCGGCGCTGATGCTATCGCTGACGCTGCAGCAACCTTTCCACCTTGCCAACCCCACGACCAGGGCATTCCCTGTCACCGATGCCCTGGGAATCAAACTAACGCTACCTTTCTCGTACAGCAGGTGCGGAAGTGCATGTCATTGGAGTGTCACGTCACCCATTCGACACAACCTGCCACTGTCGCAGGATGATGAAGGAAGTCATGGACTCCTCCATTCAGACACTCGCCTGTTTGTACTCGAAGCCCATTGAGGTTAGAAGCTCGGCTCATTTGCTTTTTAGGCAGGGCTGATCGCGCTCAATGTGTGCTAAGCGGCTTGGTTCCGCAAAAATCTGTCTATTTTTTCCCCCAGACTACGCGCTTGACACCGTTCGTCAATGGCGTTCATCGGCCACCGTCTCCATGTGCATGTGGAGCTGTTGCCATTGACTACTTTTTTTTTTTCTTTGTTTACATCGACTTCAGGTTGGCCGCAGAAACCAACTTTTTTTTATCCCGCTCAACTGTTTTAGCGGACGCCCTCGGTCCAGGGTCTCTTCAAGCCCTTGTAGTCCGGCGGCTTCACGATCTTCTTGGCGATATTGAAAGAGCGTCTCAGCTCTCCACTGTCCGAGATAATCGACAGTTGGTGGCTTACACAAAGACAAGGAAAGTCTCGATTTAGCCGATTTGGATCAGAATCATATCGATTCCGTCTCTCTATAGCCACTTCGTAGAATTAATCCTGTGCCCGGAGATTTTACTGACTCGGGCTTCTGATCCAAGGGCTGGCGCCCCCTTCAGAGGATAAGACAGTCCAGCGCATCGTATTGTATGATGGGTGTCACCCACACCCGTTTCTGCTGCAAGTCCCTTGAGCGGGCTAAGGGCGGTGTTGTCGTAAACCGACTGCTCACGTCCCCCGTGAATCAGCATTGGCCTTGACCAACGAGCCCATTGTCGATCCCTAGCTTGTTTTCCGATCCGCTTCACCCGCTTGCCTTTGCCCTCAATGCTACTCACCGGAGCCTTGGCCTTCAAAACAGGCCGCAGGACGATTGATCGTCATTATGCCAGACTATTTTTCATGTTTTGTTTATACATTTTAAGTAATACCCATGATTTTGTCGCATCCAAGCTCGTCGCCGGAAAAAGATCCAACCATCACACACCCCCTCCCACACAATAGACAGCTTGTCTGAGCCGAGCCGCAGCCGCATCGCGAATCCGGGCCCATGGTTCAAGGTTCCCCTCTTTAATCAATAGTTTCTCACTCCCGCTTGACGCCATCACCAACAAGTAGGCAACTCCGCACATTCAGGTTCGTGCCCGGTATTCGCGGGAAACAACCAACCAGCGCCATCCGCCCGTCTGTTTACTTCCTCGCGGCCAAGACGAATGGGATGGCAGGGCCGGGTTTCACGGATGTGGTGAGCTGCAGCCCAGCCCGCAACTGTCAGAGATGTCGTGCAACCCTCCAATCGCTACTCACAAACCCGTAATCAGGCTAGTTCGCAGCCGTCAGCTTGCTTTGTGCTCCCTTTCCTTACGCCTAATGCGGGATGGTTTATGGCTGAGCTCCACCACGTCACCCATGTCCTTCACCTCCACTTGCTTCCAGGCCACCCCAACACCCGACCACACAAAGCCTATCAGTCTCCTGACCCTCCATGGTGAGGGGTAAAAGAGAGAGGGAAAAAATGCACGCATTGCCATGGTGTGATGCATACACAGCATAGCATGCTGTTTTGGATTCAACAAGGGCTGGATGCATTGCGGCGCAGCCTGCGATGCAGCTGAGTTGCAGCTGCGGGACGGTACGGAGCGATGTGGTACGCCGTCGCATGCAATTGCGGGTTCATCGGTAAACATGCCAAGTAAACAAGCCCAGACGAGTCGCGTCTGTTGCCTAGTGACTCGCGACGGCCTAAACACACGCACTCGCGATGTCACGTGCTCTCGTCGCGCGATGCATCTCGCGTGTCGCATCTTGTGCACCTCAGGCATACTCACATGCATATATGCATATTGTGCCTTGTCTTTTTTTGGGCGCGCCAAGAGCCAAGGGTGTCAGGCTAGGCAATCTTTCCATCTTCTTTGAGGCGTCCAAGGTCGAGTTTGCGCCCCCACTTGGTCCAACCTTCATCTCGAATCCTCCCTTGAAAATCTACGATGCGCCTCAGTTTGTTTTCTTCTGTTGAGTGACGACAACTCAGAGACACGGCCGCCGCGGCGGTCCCCAGTTGGCGAGAGGCTTGTTAACGCCTCACTAACCTCGAGTCATAAAGATCATCAGTAGCTCCTCCGCAAATGGCTTGGCAAGGGAGGCGCCACTGAGCTATTCACGGCGCATTCACGCTCGGGAAGACCATGTTTATGAAACCCACATCCTCCCTCCACTCTAAAACACCTTGTTTGCTCGATCTAGAATCCCACACCGCGTGTCCACTTGAACATAAAATTCGCTTTGATGTCCCAGGGTGAAGTCAACGGGCTCCAAACTCATTTCCGAGGCATGCCACGAAGCCACGCCGGCTCGAGATGGCGGAGGATTTGAATGAGGCTGCCGGGTGAAGACATGTCTCACCGCACGGGCATTCTTGCAGCAGCCAATTTTGCAGCGGTTTTATACTACACGATATGCTTTATACCAATTCACGATGCCTCGATTTTACGGCCTCGTCCCGATCCAGTCATCCGCATCCCTGGTTTGTATAATCTTTCGGTTAAGTACGAGGGGTGTCGACGGCGTTCAGCGAAATTGCTTCTTTGTTAATTTCCAAGAACCCGCATTTTGGATCCCGTCTTCCATTTCCGCCTTTTCACATCGTATGCAGGAGTGCAGACTTTGCTGTCTAACTCTTAATCCAGCTGTTATGGCAGTGACCGTGGCCGTGGCTGGCCCGCACCGCATCTAGGTTCTAGGATCTTCCCTTTACAGCCATGATAGTTTTATGTCATACGAGGACAGGAACACGTAGCCCTGTGCCGCCACCAGTGTTGTGGTACGCCTCCGCGGGCACGGGCAGAAAATTGCTCCTCCGAAATGAAGAGTGAAAAAAGCGTCCAAGCGGCCCCTTAGGAAATCTGGCGCTGCCAGCCTCAGGCGGGAAAACGGACAAAGTCGGGTTTACGCTTCCTCTGTGGGATGAGAAAACTTTCATCCAAGCAAGCCCTTGCATCCCAGAGCTCCAAGGCTGGGATTTTCCTTGCGGTATTCGGCTCAAGTTCGACGACACTTAGTCTTGTCGTCATCCGAACCGGACACCTGGGACTAGATCGGAGAGCGATTAGCACAGGCTTTATGGTAGTCACGCCCCCTTGGGAAAAGACGTTTTGTGTGTCAAAAGCCATGTGGAAGTACATTCCAATCAGATGTTGATCGTGGTCCCAATCCGGGCGTGAATATGGAGTCGAGACCATCATCCAAAATCTGTGACGTCGCCACATTCTTTCTAGCCCAGCCCCGTTCCCATGTAAACCAAAAGGTTGACGGCCCAACACAATAGATGATGCTATCATCCGCAATGATCGCTGTGTCCTTGAGCTTAATTCCCCATGTTTTCCGACGGGGACGAGACATGTTTTTTTGGCTGCAATTCCGGACATATCAATTGCAAACCATAGTCGAAACCCTGACATCACCGACTTCTAAAGTTATCCCCTTTCAAAGCTCCCTCATAATCTTGTCAACAAAGCAACCGGGCTTAGCGAGAAAATTGATGAAACGCGACCCTGATTCATGGACCCTTTGCGAAACCGATTTCTCGGTAGTAGCAGTTCGTGGGATTGTTTGAAGCTGAAAGTTGCGTTGCTCGGATCTATCATACTCAATCTTAAACGTGAAGCCCTGACCACAAAATGGCCGCGACAGGCGATCACCAGTAATTGCTTTGCCACAGAGATATTAATAAACGGGGCAAGAAGGCAGCTGACTTCAACTTCATGCACTCGGTCTTTCTTGTTTGAAGTGTTTCTCCTTGACCGCGCCAGCCGAACTAGACGGCGAGATACCAAAATATGCGTCAGAGCCGCGGCGTTACACGTTGCTCGGATCAAAACATTGACAATAGATGAGGTTTCGATCCAGACACACCGCCATAAGGTGCGTAGGTTCGAGCGTTGAAGCAACCGCGTGAATAATAAGCAATGTGAACTGTTTTGAACCGCCAGATCCAACCACAACTCGCATCGGATCGGATAGTAACAACTGGCTCGGCGTATCCACATGATCGCCCAAAATGTCTATGACAGGACCAGGTCTAGTAGATTAGCGTGTATAGATCATATACTACAAGACAATGTCATGTCCGATAAATCTCTAGAATCTGCATAAACAACCGCCACTAGCGAGGTCGAGTAAGGGTTTTTGAAACACCATTTTCAAGTACAATGTTTTTTTGTTTTTCGTTTTTTTCCATTTCAAATCAAAAATGTAGTTTGGGGAATATAGCCGGGAAGCCTGAATTGACACAAATAACAATAAACATCAAAGTCAACAATATTTCTATGTCACACTGCATGGATTTCTGATACTAACGAGAACTCTCACTAGTCATATATTTTTTTCATCTAGGATATAATAGAATTTCAGTACAATAACTAGATCTCATTGTTATGGGTTGTTGTTGTTTTTTAGTGACTGTGGTAACCCTATTTTCTTTTAGAATATTTATTGGAGGCCTATATAAGTGTCACTATTGCTGCTTCATGATAGTAATCACATGATTTTGGCTAACCATTAATTTTGATCAAAGAATATGTATACCTAAAATAAAACAAAAACAATAGTGACGGTAGAAGCCACTTTAGAACGCGACCACCACGCAGTTCAACACAAGGTTATCCATCAATTGATGATGTGATACGTGGATCCAGGGTAGGCCAAGTGTGGATGCACATGATGTGGGGAGCTAACTCCCAGCTTTTTGGTACCAACTCAGTGGGGTCGCGGGGTGCTGGCGGTGAGGAACGGCATAACTGGGATTTTTTTTTTTTTTCTAGCATTGCGACTAAGTATTGGTGATAAGATCAGGACGTCCTTGGACCAGATATTATTACTTTTCATACCATATACCAACCAGCATGGGCAGCAAACGAAAGCGCGGAGCTAAGGAAAGCTCCAATTCCACCCAAAAACCCCAGAAACGAACGAAAAATGACGTCAGCTCGAATGCGCCCGCTGCAAAGCAATCCAAAATCACAATCGACAAATCCCCTTTCGTCGAGACACCATTGGGCGACGACCGCAAACGCGAGGCTGCTCTTTACGAGCTACTAGGTAGTGACGATACAAACGAGCGCATAGAAGCCGCAGATTGCATTATCTCAAGCTTGTTGGGAGGAGATGGCGTTCCAGAACCCGTCCTACTGAGGCATCTGGATCGTCGGCTGTTTCGCGGACTTGCAAGTGGCAGGAATGCATCGCGTCTGGGCTTCAGTTTGGTGATTACAGAGCTCCTGGTGCAATTGTTTGGCGAAAGCGATCTGGCCAAGACCAAATACACCGGCCTCCCGTTCGAGAAGGTGCTTGGAATCTTGGCAGAGAAGACTCAGGCTATCGGAAACATTCCTGGCCAGGAGGAGCGAGACCACTTTTTCGGGCAACTCTTCGGCATCGAGTGCTTCGTTCGATCAGGAACTCTCTTCCGCGACGTTTCGAGATGGAACAATGTGCTGGCATTGCTGTTGAAGCTATGCAGCAAGAAGGTCTGGCTGCGATCCCAGTGCGGCTGGGTCATCGTGCAGGCCGTTGAACACATGAGCAAGAACGAAGCCAAAGCGACACTGGAGAAGCTGGCTGATGCTGGGTTCGCCAAGACCCCCGAGGGTGCGGCCATCTGGTTAATTGCGACGACTCGATTTCCTGATCTCAAGGTGAAGCCTTGGGAGAATCCCTTGTCTAAGAAATCCTTCGGTGACTTAGCTGCCGTGCTCAAGGAGAGCTTTTCTCAGGACCAAGGAAACCAAGGCCAGAAGAACAAGCAAGCAAGCTGGACTGCTCAATTGCACTTTGCCTGGGATTTGATTCTCGCACACTATGTGAAGGAAGCTGATGCCGGGTCAGAAGATTTTGACCAATTTTGGTCCCGCGTCGTTGATGGTAAGTAGTATATCGTGATGTTGAAGGAGAAATTTTGCTAATAGTCCCAAGACGGATTATTTTCCAAGAGTGCCACCGATGGCCAAAAGTTCAAAGGTTTCGCCGTTTTCCAGAAGATGCTGGAAGGTTTCATCAACCACGATTCCCACATCGAATGCCTTTTCAGCAAAAATCTGATGGTTTGCTTGATGAACCAAGCTGCTAAAGAAGACCGCTACCTGCACCGCGCTGCCACCAAAGCGCTGAAGGCGATTGAATCAGTTGTTTCTGCGCACCCGAACACCCTCATACCCGTTCTGCGCAGCCTCCTAGGAAAGAATGGCGCATACAACTTTGACCAAAGGACTAGCTCCAAGACTGTCGACAAGATCCTGCAAAGCATCACAAATGAAACTGGGGCTGAAGCGTTCAAAATTATCCGCCAACCGATTGCTTCATTGACCAAGGTTGAGACTAGCCAAGCAGTGTCTACGCTTCGAAGCTATGCAGAATATCTATCTAAAGTGCTCAATGCCCAGGCATTGCTCTCATCTGGCGATATGAAGAAGGGCGCATTCTCTTCGGCTTTACAGGAGCTTTCCCAATTAGCATACTCGAGCCCCAAACATATTCCGACTGAAGCTTTGACAGAGCAGATCCAGGAGCTGTGTCGTTCTCGTCTCGAATCCTCCTTTGCCAAGATCAGCAAAAAGACGGAGGACTATGAGACTCTTTGTCTGGCTGTTGCTTCTATTGACCCTGAATCGGTAGCCATGACCGAGGAGATCAAGGCTTCTGTTCAAGATGCGCTTGCCCGTATGCAGAAGCTTTTGAAACGAAAGTCGAAGGACAAGGACGAGAAAAGCTTTTCTCAAGCCCTGGCCATGTTGCATGCTGTGTCAATTTTCCAGCTATACAACCAAGATCCTGATGCTATGGAGGTTTTGGAGGATCTTGCTCAATATTCTGATAGACTCAAGAAAGGCAAAGCCGAAGACACCGAACCGGGCACCTCTGAGCTGTTGGTTGAAATCCTGCTGTCCATGGTCGCAAGGCCATCATCGTTGATGCGGCAAGTTTCCCAGCAGGTCTTTGAGGCCTTCACACCTCAAATTTCTGCCGAAGGTCTGGAGCTGCTCACCGGCCCCCTGGCCTCTGGCGAAAGCACAAAGGGACAGAAGGAACTTTTCAACACCGAGGATGACATGGAAATTGACGAGGATGGCGACGATTCATCCGATGAAGAGGAGGGATCTGACATTGAAATCGACTCTGACGTCGAGTTTGTTGATTTGAAGGAACAAAACGGCGACGATGAGTCGGGCAACGAAGACGAAGACGAAAATGAAGATGAAGACGACGAAGACGAGGATAATGATGAGCAGAAGCCCCTGCAGCTGGAGGTGCTCCTGGGCAATATCCTTAAAAGCCACACCCTGGACAAGGACGCCGACGCCGAGTCCGGGTCAGATGCCGACATGTCCGATTCCGAGATGTTTGAAATGGACGGGGCACTGACGGAGGTCTTCAAGCAGCACGCCAAGGCCCGCCCCGACACCAAGAAGCAGAAGAAGGAGGCCAAGCAATCCGTCGTCAACTTCAAGAACCGCATCCTGGACCTGTTGGACATTTACGTCCGCAACGAGGCCCTCCACCCCCTGACCTTCTCCATCCTCATCCCCCTCCTCAACCTGATGCGCACCACCAGCACCAAGCCCCTGGCCGCCCGCGGCTGCGAGATCATCCTCAACTACCAAAAGGCCCTCAAGAAGGCCCGCAACACCCGCGACGATGCTGAAGCGCCACCCGCGGACGATCTCTTCTCCATCCTCCTAGAGGTGCACGCCGAGGCGGCCAAGGACAACGCCCACGCCTATGCCAAGGCTGCCAGCGCCGCCAGTCTCATCGTGGCCTCGTCCATGTACGCCGCGGACAAGACCAAGATTAAGGATGTGGCGGCCGTGTACGCCAAGTCGCAGTCGGACTGGGTGTTGGGTGAAGCGAAGTTGCAGAGTTCCTTCTTTGCTGACTGGAATAACTGGTGCCAGAACCTGGCTTCGCAGACACATTCTTGATACCCCCCCAATTAATGTATTTCCTTTGGACGTAATTTAGATAGACAGGAATCGGAAAAGTCACAGCGTTAAGACATAAAACTACAATCAATCACTTGGGAATGCCTGCAATTGAACCGTGAAATCTATGACCCTGTCATCATGATAGTACAAGTGCTGTTTTTTACGCTTGGCACAGCTTTGTTCTCTAGTCTTCCATCTTGTCGTCATCCTTCTTGTCATCCTCATCATCATCGTCGTCTAGGTCATCCTCAGCCTTTGCTAACCTCTCAGCCTCCTCCCGGAGCTCCTTGGGCACCTCCATATGTCGGCCTTTGGTGGGGCCATCCACCGTGCTGATCCAGGTCATCTCCAGCTCAAAGTCCTTGTCCTTGTTGTCCTTCTGTGCGACGTAGATGATGCGGGCAGCCTCCTTGACTGCATCGTGGAGGGAGATGTTGCCTGCAGGTAGATCGAGCTTCTCAAGTTCCGCCTTGGCAGCCTGGCGACCCTTGCCGGTTGCGGCACCGTAGTAGCCCCAGTAGAGGCCGCTGGGCTCAATCATGTACAAGAAAGGGCCGCCGTGCTTGCCGGGGACCTTGCCTCCAGCACCACACTTGGGGCCAGAGCCAACCTCGCCGTCGACGGGGGTCTCCTCGGAGGTGTCAACACCACCGACAATGGCGGTGATACCGAATGGTCGAACAGATCCGTACATGGTGTAGGCCTGAAGGTAGCCACCCATGCGGGAGGCAAGGTCGGATGTGGGGATGGGGGTCTTGAAGTTCTGTCGCCAGCTCTGGGCTTCATCGCGGGCTCGATCGACAAAGTGTCGACCATCGGGAACCATACCAGAATAGACCTAAGCAATCAGACCAGTTAGCCGAGCCGGGATGGGACAAATTGGACTGGAAGGAGAAGAGGGGGCCATACCGCTCCAACGTGGCTATCAACTGTGGCGATGCGCTTGTTGGCACCTGGTTTTAGAAGCTTGGAGGAGACGACCTTCTCGACAGCCAGGACCACACCGTCCTTGGCCCGAATTCCGATGGATGTGCCGCCATTTTCCACTGCCTTGACGGCGTATTCAACCTGGAAGTTTCGACCATCAGGGGAGAAGATGGAGTTGAGGAGATCGTAGCCCGTGCCTATCGACGTCTATGAAAGCAAGGTATCTGGGTCAGCAGCTGGGGTCTAGCTCTCCCTGGCGGGGGATCTATAGTAGCAGGTTGGAGCTGGAGAAGCTTACCATGGTGGCAGTGGGCGGTTAAAAAAAGTATGTAGGGGATGATTAAGGGATCGGGGGGACGAGGCCTGTGGAGGAATTGCGTGTGTGGTGAAGTGGGATCGAGAACGGACGGAGTTGGTGTTGCTGGCTTTGGCTTGGAGCTTCGCTTCAGGCAGCCTGAGAGCTGCGTGTTGCAGTCGTCCACCTACGGGCAAGGCTGGAGCATGGGTGCCTCAGGCGACGAGGACTGGACAAGGCTCAGCTCAGGCTCGACGTTCAAAGAGACATCAGCCTGTGTTGAGCCACATGTGGCGGCGTGGAGCTAAAATGCGGGAGTGGCTTGGATGAAGCCCACCGGCCCCTCCATTTTCTAAATGTCACATTGCGTTTGACCCCTGCAGCCAGCCGAGCATTCGGAGAGATGCACCCGCCCACCAAGCCGCGGGCTTGGGAGCTGTGACGTTTGCAGGTAATTCTGGATCAGCTCTGGTCTAGAACCTGCCATGTCTGTCAGTCACACCCGGACATATGTAGCCATTATAAACCAAAGACATGGTTCTGGCAATCACTCTATAGGGCCAAGCACCATGGACATTTGAAGATGTGATGGGCGCTGTACCATCCTCCCACTAACAAACCGATGAAGGATTAAAGCATATGGCATGTTCACTCTCTGTCTTTTTTCTCTCTTTTTTCTTCTTCTTCTTCTTTCTTCACAGCCACCCCTCCAAACAAATCGTAGGTTTTTGAATTGAGGGGAAAACGGGATCTGGCCCCGTCCATGACGGTCCCTGGTGGATGGGCCACACGTCTTTTGTTGGGCCCTCATAGGACATAGCGCGGACAAAGGCCGCAATCGAAAAATGAAGCTTGGATCGGCGGTGAGTCCCCAGGATGTGCCTGGTTCTACCATCGAGTCTAAAAAGATGATATATGGCATGCTGCCACTCTCTTTGTTGTCTCAAGAAAAGGAAAAGAGAGGGAATAAATGCATGAAAGAACAAAACCAGACTAGAACACAGGCAAGTCAGGCCAACGTAAGACATCCAACTACACACACGTATCCTGCCTGCTCTGGCCTTGCTGCATCTCTTGCGTTTGTTAGGCATGCCCACGATTCATTCCTCGGGCGGTTTAACCCTGGGGATCTGGCACGTCCCACGTCGTGTGGCATTGGCTCATTGGGTCACGTTGGTCGAGTGGACAGGGGCCAGTCCAAACCATCCGATAGATGGCTGCCAGAGGAGCGGGTTTGCCCCCCTTAAGTCTCGCTTTGGAGGGTCTGGAGGGTCTGGAGGGCCTGGAGGGCCCGGAGGCCCGGAGTGGGTGCCGAGATGGAGCGTGGGCATGAAGAAGTGAACGGCACGGGTGATAAGTTGCATGAAGATGGGGATGAAGGCGAGGTTAACACACAAATCGAGGTCGACGGGGGGATAAGATTGACTGTAGATCAAAGCGCTGGTGCCTATCACAAGCGAGGGAGACCAGTGATGAGAAAACGTGTAGCCATTCACGAAGCTACTTGTATCATGGGATCACAGGTGTCGCTTGTGATGCGGCAGGTCTGGGTGTGTCATGGCCAGCCGTGCAGCTAGGCAGGTGGCCGGGCCTGGCGCTACAGGGGAGGTAGGGCGCTGGTAGGTACCTAACCTACTGAAAGTCAATAACTTTTTAGCGGCCAGGCAAGCCTTCTGTACAGGGACCTGGATCCTTGCAATCTCCACCAAACTCGCTGCCGCCCTCCACTGTCCCACGTTGCAACTCTGCAGGAAGTACCCCTCCATGACTGCTGCTGTGGTTCAGTACCATCATCACCACCACCACCACCTGCCTACTACCGTCATACATTTTTTTTTCCCCTTTTCCCTTTCTGTATTTCTCATCACTTTGTCTTTCCTCCCCCTCTTCTCTCTCCACGTTCCAACATTCTCCTTTTTTCAACCTCCTGTCCCAAAACCGAACACGACTCTCTAAAACGAACCAAAAAAACAGCCTCCTTTACCGACTTCGTTGTCCACGGACCGTTCTTCACTCTCCCCACCTTTTGGCCCTGGCGCCCTGCAACCCAACCCAACGGCCCACCGCTCTTAGACACCCCTCCAAGCCCAAATAAAGCGTCGCCTGAATCGACTTCTCCTTATCCCGTTTCTCCTTTCCTCTCACTACTTATAACGCTGTCCTCTCCTCCTTTTCCGTTTCCAGAAACTTGCTTAGCATAGCTGAATAAAAAAAACTCCGTTTGTTGCTCATTGCTCTCCGTCTGCGACACGACCCGTTTCCTCCAGGACTCGTCACACCTCCGCTTTGCCTGTCACCCCACCATCCCCAGACTTCAGTCCGAATTCCCCCTCCAGAGAGAGACATAGGCTAAAACTCGGCTTTTATTATCTCTCTTGTTTCTTCTCCTCTTAACAAGTTATAAAACAGCGTATGGTATCGAATAAAAGATACCTGTCCAAATTCTACAAATCCGTCCCGTCTGCGCTCTCAGCTAGGTACTGCATCACCCCACCTTCGTTTATATCCCTCTCTCTAACACGATTTTCAGATTGCCCAACATGGTTTCAGTTCAGCAAAATATGGACATGAACGACGAGCTCGCTGCTCTCTTCTATAAGAATCTTACCTTCAACCCAGAGCTCCAGGCTCCTCCAGCTCCAGTTCAACAAGAACTAGCCCCTGAGCCTACACCCATTATTTACTCCGTTTCACAGCACTACACTCACTCTGCTCATGTCGTGAGAGCTCAGAAACAGGAAGAACGAGAAGAGCCCCAGCGCCACTCTTCCGAGCCTCCTCAGAGCGAGTCGTTAAACGCTGAGACTGTTTTGCGCAACCATGGTGTTGACCCAAACACTCTTACCCCTTCTCAGGTCCAGCTATTCAGAATCGCGGACGAGCCCCAGCAACTGAGACTCTTGGAACTCTGGAGCATCTGCCCTCCAGGAAATGGTGGAGATATCCCCTCCCTGGCCTGGAGCAGCACGACCCTCGAGCAAGAGGAGCAGCTGGCTCAGATGCGGTATGAAAGGGCTCAACAGGAGCAGCAACAACAGCAACAGCAGAGCATGACACTCGACACAGCTTCCTACCAAACTGGTGATGGTCGATGGATTGAATCAGACAATGATTCGGAGCCCTACATGCTCTCCGGGTATGAAGAGATGATGCGACGAGAACGACAACGTGAGCTAGAGGGCCGCCTTCAAGATGTCCACAGCCACTTTACTCCTGCCTCAACCTATACACCAGCTACCGACCCTGTTTACATGGGTGCGGACTATATCCGTCAGCAACAGATGCTGGATATGGCAACACAATACGGCGCATTCCAGCAGTTCCGTGGAGGACACAGCGAAATCGATGCCATGGATGTCATGTAAATACATACCACATTCACTCGGGCTGGTCAACAAGATATTTAAATTTAGTTAGCATCTGGCCAATTTAACGAGCGGCCTAGATAGATGACAGCCCGGGGATGGTGGATTGGCCTTGTTTCTATTTTCATGTATGGGGTTTTATTACACAAGACTGGCGGAAACTCGAAGGCGACTGGAAGACCAAATTATGGCAACTCAAATGCTGGTTATACTTTAGGATGGATGAGATATTTTATGGCACTGATGACTTCGTTTGGAAGGGAGGGCTGGCGCTGAGGGGAATACCTTTTTTTCTGTTTTTTTTCTGCTGTCGCTATTAAAACTACACACCTACTGTTTCCCAAATACCCTCCACATGTCGTTCAGTGTATACTAACAGTGCGTTTTTCTTAGACAAGGCTTGTGGCAAACATGATTAGTTAGCCAGAGGTACGTCGCCCCCCCTTAATGATCTTTCACGCTTCTTTGAAGACTTCTTTATTCTCCTGTGCTCTCCCTTTGAATCACCGCAAAGCCCCAAATCTGGGTTTGCTATGAGTAGTTGAGATGTGCCAAGGAGTGTTATTTTTCTTCTTCTTATGTACTGTCGTAGTAATGCAAGTCAATTACAAACCAGAATTCATTCGTCTTTTTTGTGAACAATTTGATCAAGCGACGGTAGAGATGTATGCTTTGTATGCAAGATAATGAAGGGTATCGAATTTTCCTTCCGGACTTCTTAATTATAGTTGATCATGATCATGCAGTTCTATCTAACGTGTGTTGTGTCTATATGCCAGTCTTTTCAAGCTTCTTAGCCAACTCCTCAACAGTTTTATCCTTGATGACGGGTTCTTCCTGAGCCTCCTCTGCCTCCTTGGCCAGCTTCTCAGCCTGGTCCTCCTCTTCCTCCTCTTCCTCCTCCTCCTCCTCCTCGTCGCTGTCGAGCTCCTCAAGATCACTCAGGCTGTCGACACCCCAATCCTTCTCTACAATGACGTCACCGGCAAGCTTCTCCTTGCGTTCGTCGAGGAGATCTTGAAGAACAACAATAGACTCATTATCCTCGGTGAATTTGTTACCGTTTAGTTCGATTCGCTTCAGAGCGGGAAGGCCATCTTTGGCGGCTGCGGCAAAGCCCTTAACACCAGCAGCGGTGATTTCGTTGTACTGAAGTCGAAGAGTTTCCAGTTTGGTGTTCTCTCCCTTGGCCAAGGCACGGGCGAGCAACACACCACCCTTTCCACCGAGGAGAGAGTCACCAACGCCAAGTTCCTGCAGCACCTTCCAGCCGGACACAACCTTGGACAGGGCCTTGGCGCCAGTCAGGGTGAAGGTGTTGTCCTGCAAGTCCAGAATTTGAAGCCCAGTGGCCTTGCTGAGACCCTCTGTCAGAAGATGTGAGATACCCTCCTGGCGGATACCGTTCTGAACCATCTTAATTTCCTTGATCTTGTTGTGAAGACTGAAGGTCTTGGCCCAGGCAGTCATGCTTCCGTTCTCAAGTCGGTTTCGACCGCAGATGACTGTTTCCAGATCGGGAACCTCCTTTCCTTCCTTGCGCGCGGCCTCCTTCTTGGCGTGGAGCTCTGAGAGAGCATCGGCAACAAGGATACCGGCGTGGGGACCCAGACCATTGTTGTTGAGGTAGAGGTGTTGGAGGGGGACGTGGGCTTTGAGGAACTCGACCAGAGGGGCGACGGTGTTGATGCCGAAAGCGTTGTCGTTCAGGTTGACGGTGTTGAGCTTGGGAAGGTTGAGAATGGAGTTGAGGAGGGAAGAGAGCGCTTCGGGAATCTCGCTAAGGAGTCGACCGGTGAAGATGTCGGCGAGGTTGGCAACCTGGCGGAGGGGTAATTAGCGGGGTTGAACGAAGCGGTATAGACGACGGGGACACGCAGAGGACGGCTGCGACATACTCGGAGGTTCTTCTTGGTGGACAAGACCTCGCCCAGACGTGTGCAGGCGCCGATTCCAAGAGTGTTTCCAAGAATGCGGACTTCCTCGACGTCGTTGGCTTTGAGGTCGGCGATGTGGGCGTCGAGATCTTCGGCGGTGTCGAGCTTGAGCGCCTTCCCCTCAAGGGAAAAGACCTTGTCGGAAGGAGCCATGGTGGTATATTCAAGGGGGTGGGGGGTTGCTGAGCGAAGAGAAGCAAGGAGCGATAGGTACAGATGCGATGCGCAAAAGGAAACAAATGGGAGGCTGCAGCACAAGCAAAAGAATGTGTGCTCTCCCAAGGAGAAGGTGGGGGTGGGGTAAAATTACCACCACCTGCCTTGCACCACAATGTGAATGCAGATTCCCAATGCGGACTTTTCTTGGGCTTGGCCACTGACTCGAGCTAGTACGTACCGGACTGGATGACTAAGTAATAAGTGGCCCGCTGCTTCATGCTCCATGCTCCATGTTCCATGTTCCTCCGACAAGGCCAGCCAGACCTTAGAGCCGCCGGGTTTTTCCGGCCGGCGATGATGCCCAGCAATCCCCAGTGAGCACAGGTTGTCGGTCGCAGGGAAGGTGGATCCTTCAGGCACGTGACCGCATCCAATCAGCGTCGGCCCATTTCGGAACGCTCGATAGGTTTTCTCTGATGCTAAATGATCTCTGCTGAGCCCTTTTGTCCTCCGACTCCGAGAACGATTCCCCATCGCCGACTCACATTCGATTGCGGCTCATTCAGCAGCGACGGTCTAGCTCGCCCATCATGCTTGCCAGGTCGTCTATGCGCGCGTCGCGCGTCCTCAATGGCCTCCAGAACGGCACTGCCGCTGCCTCCAAGGTATGGCACGATTCATGCCCATCAGCTTCCTGTTTACCGAGGGAACATGCCAATGGACCTCAACACGCCGCAACCACGCCAATCGCTCCAGAATGACTATTCATTCAATCGACCTGATCGCTGACTGTGTTTTGCTTGCAGCGTGCCGCCTTCTCGAGCTCCAGTGCCGCCGGCGAAGCTTCTGCCACCCGATTGAACTTGGCCGCCGCCGCCTCCACCACACTCGCCCTCGGCTCCATTGCCTGGTACTACCATCTTTATGGACCTGTCGCCTTCGCTTCGACTCCCGCTGAGGAGGGGTACGTGAAACCTGAATTCTGAATGGCGGCATTGGCCCAGTAGCCACCGATCCGGTCATGAGGCATAAATGCTGCATTCGCCTGCCACGAGTCCAACAAGGCCAATGCTAACATATGACGAATAGTCTCCATCCCACCAAGTACCCCTGGGTTCACAACCAGATCTTCAAGACCTACGACCACCAGGCGTAAGTGGAATTCATGTGCCATCGGTCCGGCCAGATCCGATACTGACCTCGTTGTGAATAGCCTCCGCCGTGGTTTCCAGGTCTACCAGGAGGTCTGCGCTTCCTGCCACTCCCTTGACCGAATTCCCTACCGAGCCCTCGTTGGTACCGTCCTGACCGTCAACGAGGCCAAGGCCCTGGCCGAGGAGAACGAGTACCCTGGCGAGCCCAATGATGAGGGCGAGATCGAGATGCGACCCGGAAAGCTTGCCGACTACCTCCCTGCCCCCTACAAGAACGAGGAGTCTGCCCGTTTCGCCAACAACGGTGCTCTTCCCCCGGATCTGAGCTTGATTGTCAAGGCCCGCCACGGTGGTTGTGACTACATCTTCAGCTTGCTCACTGGTTACCCCGAGGAGGCTCCTGCCGGTGTCACTGTTGCCCCTGGCATGAACTTTAACCCTTACTTCCCTGGAACTGGTATTGCCATGGCCCGTGTCCTGTACGATGGCCTCGTCGAGTACGAGGACGAGACCCCCGCCACCACCTCCCAGATGGCCAAGGATGTTGTCGAGTTCCTCAACTGGGCCGCTGAGCCTGAGATGGATGACCGCAAGAAGATGGGTATGAAGGTTCTGGTTGTTTCTGCTTCCCTGTGGGCTGTCAGCGTGTGGGTAAAGCGTTACAAGTGGGCCTGGGTTAAGTCGAGAAAGATTGCCTACGACCCTCCCAAGGAGGTCAAGGTCCGCCGATAAGCGGCCCCCAAACTCTCATTTGTATACTAGTCGCCCCCTAGAGCAGCTCCTTTGTGTTGGTGGCGGGTAGAAAAGAAGCAAAGTCGTGAACGGAGACGGAGACGGAAACGGGGAGGGTAGAGTGTAAATCAGATGAATCGTTCCAATACCTTGTTTGACCTAGAACCAAGTCTGTTCTAATTCTACCTTGTTATGATAAATGCTTAGAATTGATCTGGATTGAAATGTGTGAGAAGAAAAAAATACGTGTATATTTGGTGGATTGAGTTGCAGATAGGTTAAGCGAGATATCATTTTGACAACGACACGTTTGAAAGTGTAGAAGTTGGGGGGTTCGAATGTCTGAGCGCTGTTTGCGAGGGAAAGAACATGCTGGAATGATGAGAACTTGCAAGAGGATGAAGAAAGAGAATTAAAATAAAATAAATAAAGTAAAGTAAAATAAATCTTAATAACAAAATCGCACAGAAGTTGCAGTCTTGGTCAAGATCTAGTTGAACGGATTCAATGACAGGATACGGAGGTGTCTGGCTGGGGTTGACCTAGGAGGGCACTCCCTGTTTGATTGCTGGCCGGGGACACAACGTCCCGCACCCGTCCAATTAATAGTTGATGGAGGCCACTGCGGCACTTTCAAGGCAAGCTTGGCAATTGCCCTGCGGCAGAAGCAGCAAACTGCAAGCAACAAACAGAAACAGCAACAACAGCATTTAGCCGTGGGCAGACTATTTGCTTCCCGGGCCGGATGAGGGGCACCATGGGACCACCACTGGACCGAGTGGCACCGACTCGTTAAATAACCTCCACCAAGAGTTGGGGGGACGACAACGGCGCACTGGATCGGCTCAGCTATGTGGTGGCTTGCCGGGTAAGATGAAGCAGGTCAAGGGCCAGGGTTCTGCGCAAACTGCTGAGTGGCTGCTTAGGTCCAGGCGCATTTGCGTCGTCCTCCGGCAGCAGCCCCAAACCCCAGTGATAATCCCGCAATCGCTAATTGGGGCCAAAGAGGTTTTGGCAACTGTTTGTTTCTTATTAGTGCCAGACATGTAGGTTCACGAGGTTGTGCAAATGGAAGCTAGTGGTCCCATCCTGGCGTGCTGAACATGGCCTGGTTACTTGGGAACCGGGCCTGGTCCATCCATCCCCCCACTGAAGGAGCACTGAAACTTGCCCACTGTACCAGAGTTGGACCGGCCGGCCCAGGCCAACAGCGGGGCGCTAGGTAACAACGAGCTCAGGCTGCCAGAGGCCCAACCAACCAAAGCCGAGACCTTCCACATCCCGAGCCACCAGTCTGCCCATCACATAGTGCGCTGCTCACTGCACTGTGCCTGTGCCTATCCTTCTCCAGCTCACTTGCTTATTCGATGACTTTCTCATCTCACACCCGCACCTCTCCCTCCATCCCTTGCTTCCTCTCCTCTCCCCTTCTTCTCTTCTCTTCTCTTCTCTCCTCACCGCTCGCCACTGGATGAGTTGGCTGGCCACTAGCCTATTAATCCTGTCCTCTTCCCACGCGGCCTCTCTCTTCCTCTCCGTCCTCACTAGCGTCGCCACCCCCAATCCCTCACTTTGAGAGCCTTTCACGCTTTCCGCCGTGCACCGAGCTCGGCCGTCGCCAGAACACCACCACCACAACCACAACCACAACCACAACCACATCTCAATCATGCCGTTTGTCGCCGAGGACGTTCTGCCTGGGCGCAAGCGCAGATGGGACGCCGATGATGACCGTAGCGTCTACGCTCTTTACGGCCCACACGAGTCCAAAGACTTCTTCGTCCTCAACCAGAAGCCCGATTTGCCCCCGCGCAAGATCCTGCCCATGGCCCCTAAACGAGCACGCATCTCCGACGATGAAATTCACCTCCACGACGACTTTTCCTCCTCTTCCACCAGCCCTCTTTCCCACCGACGACGTCGTTCTTCGCAGCTTAGAGTTCAGCCAGTTCAGCCTACCTTTGCAAGCCGCATCCCCCCCAAACCCACCAGCGCAGTTCTCGCTCCTTGCCACATCTGCCACCGCCGGCCAACAAAGAAATCGGATCTCGACTCCTTCGCAGAGTGTCAGGGATGCGGAGAGCGCGCCTGCTTTGTGTGCATTCGCGAGTGCCAAGGCTGGAACAGGGACGACGGCTCGGTGCTGACTGAGCAAGAAATGCTCTCGCGGTCTTTTCACATGGACGACGTTGATGATCAACGAAATGACAACAGAAACGCTGGGCACGAAACTAGGAAGGGTTGGGATGCAGGGGGTCATCGGGCTGTTGTCTGCAGTCGGTGCTGCATTGAGCGTGGTGCTGAGGGAGACGTGGCATGCCTTGGTTGCCTTTCTCGTATGGAAGGGTCGTGATACTCCGCCGAAACTCGAACAGATACTAATGAATCATGAAAATTCTTATTCTTGACGCCCCTGGGTGGGCGCTTTTGCCTCGGTTTTAATAGGCACACTTTTTTCAAACTGCTATTGGTTTTCTGGAGGCTTGGGAAAGGTGGTTGGCCTCGTTGGATTGGGTTTTGGGCAGGACAGCATACATATCATGAAGGAATAGAATAATGGGTACGGATAGGGCGGCGGCGTTTTGTTTCCCTCTTGCCTTGACGGTTTGGCCTTATGCGCATTGGGGGTTACGGATATGCTCCAGGAATGGATATACACTAGTTGTAGATAGGATAGTCAAATCTCAAGGTCACGAAAGGACCACTCTCACCACTACGAAACATATCCATTTGTTGTGCAGCAATGTGTCAATGTCTTGATAATGTGATGTGACGTCTAGAATCCCACCATCCGATTGCCGTTTACTCATACACTGTATTAAATTACACCACGCTATTTCTAGTTGTACTGCATGTACGTCGCTGTCGAGTTGAACTTGAGGTTGCCCTTGATGACCTTGTCCACGGCACTGAGGAAATCCTTCTCTGAGGCCACCTTTCTTCGGGCTCGGATGGCAAACATACCGGCCTCTGTGCACACACTCCTGAGCTCGGCACCAGTGGCATTGGGGCACAGACGTGAGATTAGCTCCCATCGAATGTCTCGCTCAACCGACATGCTCTTGGCGTGGATGCGGAGAATGTTGGCACGGCCCTCGAGGTCCGGGAGAGAGAACTCAATCTTTCGGTCGATACGACCAGGTCGCATCAGGGCTGGATCCAGAGTTGAGGGTCTGTTGGTGGCAAACATGACCTTGATGTTGCCTCGGGCATCGAAACCATCCAGCTGTGTAATCAACTCTAGCATGGTTCGCTGAACTTCGTTATCTCCACCAGCACCATCGTCGAAACGAGCACCACCAATAGCGTCAATCTCGTCAAAGAAGATGATGCAAGCCTTCTTCGTTCGTGCCATTTCGAAGAGCTCTCGGACCATTCTTGCACCCTCACCAACATACTTCTGCACCAGTTCACTGCCAATGACACGGATGAAGGTGGCGTCTGTTCGGTTGGCGACTGCTCGAGCGCAGAGGGTTTTACCGGTACCGGGAGGGCCGTAGAGAAGAGCACCCTTAGGAGGATCGATACCGAGGTTGACGAAACGCTCGGGCGAGAGCAAGGGCATTTCCACCACCTCACGGAGCTTCTCAACCTGTTCTTTGCAGCCACCGACATCGCCATATGTAACGTCGGGCTTCTCCTCCACAGTCATCATAGTGACGCTCGCGTCGATCTTGGGTGGTAGGGGAAGCATGATCTGGTACTTGTTGCGGTCGACACCAACTCGCATGCCCTCCTCGATATCAGTGGGACTGACTCGGTCGCCTAGCTGGACGACAAATTTGGCGATTTGCTTCACGTTAATAACGTACTTGCTCTTCGACTCATCGCCCTTCTCATCGGCAATGATTTTGGTGCATCGAGCGACCTGGAAAGGCTGCTCCTCGGACATTCGTTGACGGTCGGCAGCGACATCCCAAAGATGTGGGGGTGCGAGTCCAGTATCGGATTCCTGATTTTGTTAGGCATGCATGTGCGGGCGGGTATCGAATTGGGTGATCTAACCTTGACACCAATCTTCTCATCTACGCTTTGTTGCTTCTCCTTGATCTGCTTCTCGAGCTTCTTGATAGCTGTTCCATAGGGCGCCGCACCGTATGTCTTGAGAACCTGAATGTCTCTGCAGCGTGATTAGCTACCCCGATTCCCTCCAGAACGAACATTGCGCTCGTACTCATCTGTGAGAGGTGTGATCTTCTTCTCCTCTATCTCATCGTCGGCGAAGTTCTTCTGGTACTTCTCCCAGTTTTGACCGGTTGCGGAAGGCTACATGATGGTTAGCATGAAACCAATATGGCTTGTCGGGCGCGCAGCGGCTGACCATGGTGGATTCCGCGGGTCTCGAGTTATTTTGATCGTTCTATTCAGTGGTGTAATCTGTGTTTGGGGGGAGAAGAGGGCGGAAGGGTTTGTCTGCAAGGGGGAAAGATGGTTGTCGTGGTCGTCGTTGATGTCGTAGTGGGTGTTTAGGGATGGTGAATACCGTGGAGGGTGGTTCCGTAATCCATCAGTTGCCTTGAGCTCAAGCACGGGCCCGCCGCCGTGAGGCTGCTTGGGCGCTAACTGCAATTGGCCTAGTACAAGGCACATGCCGGAACTGGATGATCTCTTCCCCCGATCCAAAAAATTTGGGTGGCAGTCGTCGCTGGCGGACTAGGGCAGGAGGTGGGACATCTCAAGGCTACCGGTTTCTCTGAAGTCGTGCTCCTGTAAAGCCCCGCGATCTCAACAACATTTCGACAGATCTCCGGGAACGCCAACATTTTGACAACATGTCTGCCCCGGCCGCAGCATCAGCCCCCGCAGCGGGTGCTTCCAGCAATGCTACTTTCCGTGTATGTCAAGCTCCCCCCAAGCTTTCGAGCTCCCCCGCTGATGTTGCTTAGGACAAGGAGAAGCCCATGGCGGTGCGCTCATCCAACATTGTTGCCGCTCGAGGTATGGGCATTTCTTCCCGCAACAAGCACGCACGCATGCTCACATTCGTCTAGCCGTCGCCGATGCCATCCGAACTTCTCTTGGTCCTCGAGGAATGGACAAAATGATCCGCAGCGGAAAGGGGGAGACTATCATTACAAATGACGGAAACACCATGCTCAAGAGCATGTCGGTGATGCACCCCACAGCAAAGATGCTGGTGAACCTTTCTGGAGCTCAGGACGTCGAGGCCGGTGATGGTACCACATCCGTCGTCGTCATCTGTGGAAGCTTGCTTGGTGCTGCCGACCGACTTCTCTCCAAGGGCATCCACCCCTCAGTCATCTCCGAGTCCTTCCAACGCGCCGCCGCCGCCGCCGTCGAGATTCTCCACGACATGTCCCAGCCTATTTCCCTGACCGATACCGCTTCCTTACTTCAAGCTGCCAACACTTCCTTGTCGTCTAAGATCGTTTCCCAGTACTCCAACCTCCTTGGCCCCATGGCGGTCAACGCTGTCACCAAGACCATTGACCTCAAGACCGCGGAGAACGTTGATCTCAAGAACATCCGAATTGTAAAGAGAGTTGGAGGAACAATCGAAGACAGTGAACTTGTCGATGGCCTTGTCCTCACTCAGCCCGTTCTAAAGAACGCCGGTGGCCCTATCCGCATCGAGAAGGCCAAGATCGGTTTGATCCAGTTCCAGCTGAGCCCCCCTAAGCCTGATGTAAGTATCCCCCCTGACTTATACTTGACCGCTACTCACACTCTTCAGATGGAAAACACCATCGAGGTTAACGACTACCGACAAATGGACAAGATCGTCAAGGAGGAACGGTTATACCTCCTGAACATGGCCAAGAAGATCAAGAAGGCCAAGTGTAACGTTCTCTTTATCCAAAAGTCCATCCTTCGCGACGCTGTCAACGATTTATCACTACATTTCCTTGCCAAGCTCGGCATCATGGCTATCAAGGATATTGAGCGTGATGAGGTTGAGTTCATCTGCAAGTCGACCGGCTGCAAGCCCATTGCCGACGTCGATTCTTTCACTGAGGATAAGCTTGGATCTGCCGACCTGGTTGAGGAGGTTCAGTCGTCTGGATCTCGCATGGTCAAGGTCACCGGCACCAAGTCGTCTGGCAAGACTGTCTCCGTAGTGGTTCGTGGTGCCAACTCATTGATTCTGGAGGAGGCCGAGCGAAGCTTGCACGATGCTCTTTGCGTTGTGCGATGTATCGTCAAGAAGAAGGCTCTCATTGCTGGTGGTGGTGCCCCTGAGATTGAGGTTGCTGCTCAACTCTCTAAGCAAGCCCGAAGCCTGACCGGTACTGAGGCCATCTGCTGGAAGGCCTTTGCCGATGCCCTCGAAGTCATCCCCACTACCCTTGCTGAGAACGCTGGTCTGAACAGTATCAAGGTGGTGACAGACCTCCGTCATAGGCACGAAATGGGCGAGAAGAATGCTGGAGTCAGTATCAAGTCAGGAGGCGTCAACTCTAACATCTCCAAGGAGAACGTGTTGCAGCCCCTGCTTGTCAGCACCAGCGCGATTGAGTTGGCGGCGGAGACGGTGAAAATGATTCTGCGCATTGACGACATTGCCCTTACCAGATAGAGAAAGATATCCCCCAGCAGGATGGTACCTTATACTGTATGATAATATCAAAATGGGTCAAAAGTCTGCTGCATATATTTTGTTTATGGATGCACCACGAAAGCCCGATGTGGCCGAATGAATGATGATTGTGTTGGCAGCTGGCGAGTAGGTGATTGCAAGGCATGAGCAACTGAGGCGGCTCCTGCCAGAAGTCTATTTGGGGCCTCTTACCTACCTAATAGATAGATCTCTTGCAGCACTGCCCCCCATCCACTGAAACCCCCGCCTAACACTGTTCGATTTCCTCCCATTTTCCCACCTGATGATTATTTCCCACACAAGCCCAACTCGCCATTCGTCGTGACGGTGTATAATATCTCCTCGAAATCGTATTCCCGCCATGCCTGATGACTATGATTCTGACGACCTCAGCGGTTACAGCGAGGCGGATCCCAACATGCTTTCGGTTCAAATCCAACAGCGAATTGCGCGGGTAGCCGCATTACCCCCTTCTCTACATAATCGCAGAGAAAACTAATGGTTCACAGTTGAAAAAGGTACGGGATAATCGGATGGATATTGTTCTTCAAGATTCCAAACAAGCATTGGATGATCTGCGGGCTCGAGTCATCGATTATCGGATAGAGCGGCGTAAGAAGCAGTAAGATACCAAGTCCGAGATTTGCCATACCACATTGTCTAATCGCGAGCAGATCGCAAGTTTACGCTGCTCATGTCATGAAGCTCATCGAGGCTACTGAACGACGAATGGAGATCGAGACAAAGATGACCAATTTAACAAAGGAGTTATTCTCAGCGACGAATGAATTAGAACGAATGATGCTCAAAGGCTACGAGGGACGTGGTGAAGATATAAAAAGGCACAGGGAAATGAACGAGAGTAGCTGCGGTTAAATTTGTTGCACTCTTTGGTCACATCGGGATTAATTAGACCAGTGCGTTTGGCTTACCAATAGAATCACGCCACCACCCATTTGTGAACCAGAGAGGAATATTCATTGACGACTTGCTCGCATGTCTACGAAATTATAATGTACATGGTCTCAAAAGACCGCTCTATCGTCTTGTTTTACACCTGGAATCCGAATCCTGACATGCAGCTTCGGTACTGCTCCACCAGTGACTTGCAATCGGCCGCAGGGTCCTTGGCTGTTGAGAAGAGCATGCACTCATCACGCTTAGACTTCTCGTCTTTGCACACGCAGCATGGCTATTATGTTGTGTAAGAATTGGCATTGAATTGTTTTGGTCTCGGGCTCGTTCCGTCTCACCTTGGGCTTGTTGGTCTGCGTGGTAGCCGTCGAGGCAATCGAGGTAGCGGGAGTGGCTAATGTATTGGTCAGCCGAAGCGAATAGGCAAGGTTTCACAACAGCGTGCGAAGCATTGGCGGTTATAGGAGGGGCAACGTACGAATAGGGCAAGATTGAGCTTCCATTGTGTTTGCGGGTGGCTTTGGTATTGAGGGTGTCGACTGTGATGCTCCCATCTCGAAGGTCGCTGGTTAGAAGCACTAGTAGCAGGTCATCTTTTTTTGAATTGCGAATTCGCTGGGTGGTTCAGATTTCTAAGCTAACGCTGACCAATCATTTGTCGTTCACCTCACGTGTTGTCGCGATCTGGCGCGAAACAATTGACTCACTGACGTCATTTTTTTACGGAAATAAATAAATCTCCTGCATTCACTTTTCTCAATGAGGGATTGCAAGTAGGCATTCGATAAAATGTCTCTGCTATGGATTGCACTGGGTTCCGAGACCTGTTTTCTAAAAGCAAGAAATCGATAGATTGGATAGTTAGCATACGTACCCCTGCAACTAGCCCAACCAGATCGTTTCCACTTGTGGTTGAACCCGGAGAAGGACTTAACTCCACAGTGATAAAAGAATCCACAGGTGCCGGATGTATTGTTAAGCCACTAAGCCCGCGCCATGTTACTCGAACACACACGAGGATTTTGGCTTTGATCCAGTCCAACCGCGCCCAAATGAAAAATCATCTAGAATCCAACCTCCAGCTTGGGGTAACTATCGTGCTGATTTAAATACATGAACATAATCGCACGAGTATATATGCAGTTCCAGGTTATTGGCATTTCACTCGGCTATCTACCCAGACAGAAACATCGAAATTCTTAATACATGTTTTTTAACTTGTTGCTGAGAATCCGGAAACAACATTGCATTGTCTCCAATGTTAGGAAGTAAATTTTCCTCGTTCTGTTGGGGAGTTTCTTAGTCCTATGTGATGACGCTGTACCCCCTTTGAGAACTTCAGCTTGTTGGTTTTGATCAACGTAGTGGGAGATGGAGATATGTATTTCTCGCTCATGATGATCCAAAGTGCGCCGTCATATACAATCGGCATTTTTGATAATAGGTGCAATTGCTCTCGTCATCACAAGGTATTTGGATCGTCTTCCGGCAAGCAGAAGCATAAATGGTGCCACAAAGCCACGGTTCGGGATGGGTACTTTTCCGCATCAGATTTTAAAACTGACGAGGAGTTTGATGGTATCTTCGAAACAACCCATCTTTTTTGCACCTAGCGCAACCGAGGTTTCCCATTCCTGCGCAGCTCTGCTAGCACAACGTCGACAGGCCTAGTAGGTGTTTATCATGTCATAAGAGTCCGCGACGATGCTACGCTTTGAAATGAAACTAATGAAGCCGATGTCGGTATAGTCATTAGGCTAATATCTGAGCGAAATCAGTTGTGGCATACATATGATTATTAAAAGTCCAAATTTGAATGCCCAATTTGTAATAAGCAGGCTACTTTCTTATTGGTGGGTTCAACTTATTGAGGGTGTTGTTTAGATAAAGAGCTGCGCTGTAAAAGCTGACCAGAGACGTTTATTTCATGCTAAAGATCTGAATCTAATTGATTGATAAGATATGATTCATCGTCCCACGTATAGAGCTAGAGCCATCGGTACTAATACTGCGTAAGCGTCCTGAATAATATATTATCATCACTTGGTTATCCCAAATTTTGCTTCAATATCTGTGCACATATATATATGAATCTCTTTATTTAAGTCGGAAGTTTAGAATTGTTTAAGCACGGGGACAATGTTCAAGGCCGCAATCGTGAAATCGAATCGCTGATAAATGTACTTTAGGTTACGGCATCATCATGATGTTAAGGAGAGAAAAAACTGGTTAATTTAATGGGAAAGACTAATTAATAAACGTGAAATTTCCCTTTTAAATCCATTGCAATGTGATATTTTCTACCCTGTTATAGCAAATTTACGACACACCATTGTTACGCCCACAGGATGCAGCTCTTAGAAATCAGCGCAAACCCATCGTTCTCACATCAATCAATAAATTAACATACACCCAGGCGCGTCATCCAATTAAACAATTTTGGTGCTTACTTGCAATGCGGCGAAACACTCCGCTTCAAGGCAGCAAAATGAGCCTGGATGGCGTAAGCAAGAGGCCTAACAAGACACGACGTTCAATGCCGCCAGTCCGTTGGGCTGTCTGGATGATTGGGAATGGCTCAACCGCGTGGGCTTTGTTGTCACGATTGTCGGAAATGCGAGGAGCTCCGAGAGTGACAATTGCTAAACGCGCGGATGTTTTGTGGACAGTGGCGATCCATCCAACTGTGAGTCAGAACCTAAACACCCGTGAACCTTGTGGATGGGAGGCCGCGCCAGATTGCGGGGTGCCTGACGCTATGATGGGTGGCCACTGAGTTTCCGAGCGGCTTTTGCTTTGTTGATCGGACATTTTTGTTCCGTTTTTGCATTTTATTCATTTTATTTTTATTTTTTATTTCATTTTATTTACTCATTTGCTGGTTTTTAACCTTTACGGCGAAGTCCCCCCTCCCCCCCAAAAGACCGAGTCCTTCGGTCAACTGAGATAGCCGAAACCGAGCACTCAGTGGCGAGTGCCATGGCGCCCCCGAGGTGCCCACTGAGTGCACCCGCCCAATCCCCGCAAAGCCGGCATTATCGGGACCGATGAGTTACGACGGCCCCGGTGACACTCAACCACCATCGCAGATGCCTTTTGGAGGGTGGACGCGCGGCAAGTTCCCAGCCCGACGCGGCTCCCTGGCCACTTTTGTGCCCGTTTGGGCAACTGCATGATTCCCAGGCTCGGTGTCCGACAGTTGAGCGAGGCTCTCATGGGTCGATCACTCAGCCCTACTGCCTAGAATTGCGTGTTGCACTTGTGGCATTTGCCTCCTCTCGTAGCTTCATGATATTGGCCTCTTTCATCCAAGAAAAGCATTTAAAGGGCTGAGGTCATCTCCCAACGTCATATTCCCCATCTCCATCTCCATCTCCATCTCTCATCCCCTCTCACATCAACATCTCATATCCTCTCTCCAACTATCAATCTCAACAATCACCCCGCAACACACGAGCAAGTGCTTCATCATGAGTTCGCATCAGCAACCTTATTCAATGCCCTTCTGGGACTTTATCCAGTCGCTTGATCCCAACCAAGGCCCTGGCCGCGGCGTTGATCATTCTGCTCCTCATCCTCACCCTCCTCCTCCTCCATTCACTCACTTTGGTGCCGGCTTTCCCTTTGGCGGGCCCGGCCATCATGGCACTCATCCCCACCCTCCTCCTCCTCCACCTGGACCTCACGGAGAACATCCTCCACCTCCCTATGGCGCCGGCTTCGAATGGGGCCCTTGGTTCCATGGCAACATGGGAGGGCACATGGGTGGCCCTTGGGACCGTCGTGGTCACCGAGGTCGTCACGGCCGCCGCCATCGAGGCGCCATGAACGAAGGTGAGCCTAGTGGTGAAGATGATTGGATCTCAGCCTCCGATACCGAGCGAGATGTCAACAATAACAACAACGAAAAGCGTGATTCTCCTGACACCATGCGAATCGATGCTCCTGACCCTGAAGAAGTCACCCCCGAAGACGACGATGCTCCTCCTCATCATAGGTTTGGATGGCGAGGACGCCGAGGCGGCCCAGGTGGTCGCGGTTGCCATGGCAGTCGTGGAGGTCGTGGTGGACGAGGTGGCCACGGAGGACCTTTTGGAGGCCGAGGCGGCCCTCACCGCGGTTTCGGCGGCTTCTCAGGCTCTCCTCGCTCTCACCATCATCACCACCGCCCTCATCCCTATCACGGCCGGGGGTCGCCATTCGATTTTGGCGGCTTCATGCGCGGCTATGCAAACCACCCGCTCTTCCGCAATATTCGCGAGCACGCACAACGTTTCCAAGACGCCTACCCCGAAAACGACGACGAGACTTTTACTCCCCCCGTCGACGTTTTTGACACTGAGCGAGCCTTTATCCTTCACGTGTCCCTACCAGGAGCGAAGAAGGAAGACATTGATGTCAACTGGGATGCTGACCGCAACCTACTCAACATTGCTGGTATAATCCATCGCCCTGGTGACGAAGAGTTCCTCAACACTCTGACATCAAGTGAGAGAAAGGTGGGTACGTTTGAGCGTAACGTGACACTCCCACCGGACGGCTCTGCACGCCCTGATGAAGTCGACGGCTCCGGCATCACTGCCAAGATGGAAGATGGCATTCTTGTCATCACCGTGCCCAAGGTTGAAAAGGAGTGGACTGAAATCCGCAAGGTAGATATTCAGTAAATTCTAGGATGATCCAGCTTCCACTCCTTGTTCTACGGTAAGGTACATCGTCAACCATGATGTGATGAATGCATCTATTTCCAGAAATAAGGAAAACATTTTGAGAAAAGTCTTCTAAAAAAAAAAGGAAGTAACAAAAAAAGAGGAAAAAGATGAAAAAGGAAAACACCAAGAAAAAAAATTGAAAGAGGATAAAATCCACAAGAAAAAAAAAGTGATTGTATATAGATGAAATGAATACACGATATTTGTGGTGGACTCGATATCTCAATTAATTAATGAAATTTGTGACTTGATGAAAAAAAAAGCGAATGATCCCTTCCGTGTGCATAGCTATGAAAGATGATAGACAATTAACAAAGGAACTGTGGATTACCTGCGTAATCACTTGATAACCGTGAACAAGAAAAGAGAGCATAATTACGTGACATTACCATCCATTGTATCCGCCAACAAGGCATGAGTGAATCTCAATAAACTTGAAAACGCCCAACTTGGGAATAAACAGAGCCAAGCCATTAGTGGTTCCTGCAGGAAGCCCCTTGCAGCGCGAAACCAAAAATAACAGCGGCTGGGAATGCGGATGTCAAATGCTCATGCAGGGTCTCCACATGTTTAACAAGTCGCCCATGTCCCCCCTGCCGATTCGGATCGAAGGACTATAGTAAAAGTCTGGCATTGATTTGTCACTGACGAGCCCCGAATAGCTCAGTTGGAAGAGCGTTGGGCTGTAATTGATTGAATGCCACCTGAAGGTCACCTGTTCGAACCAGGTTTCGGGGACTCCTTTTTTTTTGTGCATCTTGCGTCTACCATTCTCAGTTTCATTGTACTCTCTCCCACGTCCCAATCAAGCGTTTTTTTTTAGACATTGAATGCATGTCCCAGCCATGTCTTAGATATCCGAGTCATTGTATAGTTGGCGTCATTGCGGGCTATTGCAGCCCTACCATGGGCCAGCCAGAATGGAAGAAGATATATGTATATATTTAGGCAATACTGGATTTCTTTTAGTCATCTTCCTTCTTCTTCTTTTTGTTTAACAAAGTGGTTGTATTTTGACTACATCAGTCGAATTAAATATCTGCGCCTAGGCCTATGCTATGCTATGGGTATATGCCAGAATGTAGGTAGATCAAGGGTCAGAGGCCGCATGCCCTCGTGTTCCGAGTCTAATAGTTAATAACAAAAATGGTGTACGTTGGTTCTAAAGGGTCCGCGCATTTTCTCATTCAATCTGTAAGCCAATTCATTTCCTTCCAAAAGCATAAAACTCCGGGTATCCGAACATCATTCATCAAGGCGAGACGAGCTGTTCTCCCCGAGAGGATCCATCCACCTCGTACTCAGACCAGCTCTTTCGTAATCTCTTCGCGCACATGGCGGCACCATTTAAGGATGGCGGTGTCAAAATCAATCCACACTTGGGGGCTGTTATTGTAGACAATGCCCAGCGCATCGATGGATAACATAACCTCGAAGCGCAACTCAGCTGCTTTAGCCCAGTAACGTAGGTTGTCTGCGCAACGGTAGGGCTTTTGTGTGTCGGTATGGAATGATGCAATGGCGCCGAAACGTCGTCTCGATTTCTTTACGGCGGCATTGTGAAGTTTAACCAGACGTACGCCGTTTTGAAGAGCCTCAAGGAAAGGAGTCGGAACGTCATTTGCTATAGTCGCAGGAGTCCATTCGGGGAGAGGGTCGGCATCAGGATCCATTGAAAGCATGAATTGTCGCTCTCGTTCCATTTCGCGTCCAGTCCAATCACCGCTTAGCCAAGCCCAGCTCTCTCTTTCCTTTCTCTCTGCGTCCTCAATCTCCTGTTCACGCTTCAAGATGTCGAATACGCTCTCAATCCAGGATAGCATCGTGTTGATCTCCTCATCCTTCATACCATCCTTGAAGTTTCGAGTAGCCATTTGTTTCAATACTTCCATGACGGCGAGAAGGTCTGTGCGAATTTCCTTCTCAGACCTTATTGAGTCAAGTCGATCAGGGAGTTCGTGGGCTGTGTAGTAGATTTTAGCGGCTCGAATAGCGAGTGTCACAACATCAAGAATGTTCATGCCCTGAAGTTCAAACCACCCTTGGGAGTTTTGGTGTGGCATGTTGGGATACTGTGGGGCACCGGGCTTCTCCAGGAACGTTCCCGCCTTCCGATCCTTTGCTTCAGTTAATGCCTTGGAGGCATCTTGTAGTGTCTGCTCCACTTCTGCCTTAAGTTCGAGTATCGTTGGCGGCTTAGGGATAATCTTCTCTCTGTGATGATACGTGCTCACTGTGGGAGGGAGCATTCCCGATTCTGACTCATCGAAACTCTCGTCATAAAAGTCGCCCATGTCCCCCTCGATCGGGGACTCGACGATGCCACCCTCGAATCCTTGTGCATCAAATTCTGGGCTGTTTCCAGTAGATGGATAAGCGGTGTCATCGTCTGACCCTAAAATCTTCGGGGTTGAGCCGGTGGTATCCAGGGCAGATAAATCCAGGGTGGCGTTCTTGGGCTTCTTGCGGGCCAGCTGTCCACCCTTGCCGTCGAGGAGACCTGTCCGAGCGAAATAATACTGTAAATGGGCAATGCTACCAAGGCTCATGACACTCTCGCGAGAGCGGGCGCTAGCGGCGAAGTCTGTGCCCTGGGGTCGCATATATCCTCGGCGACGGTGCTTCCCATCCAAACTGTAACTTGAGTGGCGAGATGTAGCCGAGATATCAGAGCGGCGAGACTGGAAACTGGCGGAAGACTGTCGAGAGAGGGCGGCGTCACTGCCAAGGGAGTCTCGGGAGGGTGCATCGGAGCCAGACCCATGAGACCATGACGAGGTGGTCGAGAGACATCGAGAGAGCTCAGGACATGCCCCGATGGCGGGCGTCGGCAGCGTATCGGGAGGAGGCGAGTCGCATCGAAAAGAAGGGGGTTCGTTTGCAGTAGCCATGATGAAATATGTCATGCCCTCGTTCCCGGGAGCAAGTGTGTGCGAATTGAGGCTCCTTGGCAATGTGATACGGTTCGATTCACGTTCACGCAACACAGGCGGATGTCGGATTTGTAATGTGCAAGAACGCAGCAGCACTTACACCAGCGAGAGAAAGACGACGATCGACAGAAGGGCAGCGGGATGGCCCAGCTGCGCAACAATGATTGCGAGCGGGAAGTACGATCCGGCGAGCAAGGGACGGTTGGCGATAGATGAACGTTGGCTTGGAAAATAATGGGAAGCGGAAGGGCGATCGAAGGGGCAGTTGGGATTAATTCCAGGGGTTTTGGTGACGGGGCGACGCCGCAATAGTATGGTCTAGGCTGGTTGGCGGGACAGGCCGACAAGGGGCCCCGTCAGGAAATTGCGTTGGGCGCGTGTTCTGGTCTTTTTCGGTGCCAGCTAGTGGGAAGCATGGGCAGGTGTGATCACACACACGCACGCACTAGGTACCAGGACCAAGGCCAAGGGAAAAAAGACAACGTGATTGTTCGCGTGGTTGTACGCTTTTGTGTTAGTAGGTGATGTCGGTGAGAAGGGTCCGGAGGAGGGGTGATGGATAGCCCCAAAAGTTGAAAAGTGATGCAGATATGCAACAAACCAGAGACAGAAAGGGGACAGGGCAGAACAAAGAAAAGAAACACACAATGGCTTAAGGTTGAAATAAGTAAGAAACCAAAAAAGTAAGCGAGTGATAAGCAGTAAACAAGCAAAGAGATGATATGTATGCAGTCAGTCAGTCAGTCGGCGCTTTAGTGGCGACCAAGCAATAAGAAACCAGACGAAGCCAGAGATGACAAGCCGCGGGTGGAGCCACCTTAGCAGCCGAAAGTGGGCGGCGAAGAAAGGAGCACTTGTTTAGTTTACCGCCAACATGGATGACAACATGTCCAAGTAAACAACGTAAGCAATCGCTCTGCAGGATGGCGGAGAAGGGGTGACAGTGAGTGCCTCTTTTATGCCACCCGTCGCAACAAAGAAGAGCAGGCCTGGCCGTATGCTTGAATTTCCACCCGGCCCAGGGCTGCGGTGAGCTCGTCGTTCATGTCTTTCAGGTGTCTTTCGGGTGTCATATCCCCAGGCAACTACTTTCTAATTTCCTCCAGATTGATTGGAATTCCACTTCCCGCGAGCCTTTCCCTCTTCTTTCTTCTTATTCCTTTTTTTCTTCTTTTAGCCTTTACCCCTCTCGGTTGGTTACTTCTCCAAGTACTCACACAGGGAGGTAGCCTTTTTTGCATGTAGTGGGCGTTGGCGTCCTAAGCCAACCATAAAGCTAAGACACCATTTCCGCGAACTGTCATCTCCAACCGAGCGTTTGACAGCAGCTCCGTCGGGAGAATTCACATTGAGAGAGGCTCACGGACTTTATCGCCCCTCCTCTTTCTTCAGATCTACCACGCTAAATGGCTCTTAGCCGACGTGTCCATGCGCTGGCAGTCCACGTTGTTGCCCGTGCGACCGGTTTAAATATGTTCAATCCATTAACGCTCTCAGTCTCACCAGCATCAATTGTCCAGTAAATACGTCTTCGGGTGCCATATGTTGGAATTCCTTTAAGCCGTTGGCTGGGAACTCACGTTGACTGATTTGCCTGCATGGCACTTCCACCAAGCCCACACTAGTTACTAGCTGGCTTGAAGCCAAAGTGCTCTGATCGACAAGCGAATACCCCGAACAGAGGTCACGCTGTCAACGCGGCTTCAAGCCAATCTGCCGTCCCAGGCAACCCTAGCTGCATTCTTTATTCCAACATATCATACTCCGTACATACGGGGGTTTTTATGTCAGCATCTCCCCCTAGATCAAAGCTTCATGTGCAGCGTATATGCTATGTGTACTTTGTTGAAAGGCTGATGGTTACGAAGTCAAATATGACGGCGGAGCATTTGGCTCGCTTGTCCCCGCAGCACCCAGACGAGCGCCCTATTCATTTCATGATGCAGGAGATGCATGCATACTGCGGGACGTGACGTGGCCAAGAAGGCCGCAAAAGTTGTTGTTGTTGCTTTTTTTTTTCTTTTTTCTTTCCGCTGGTTCCCCTAACATGTGATATATCTCCTACATCTCACATGCATGTTCGGAGGTAACTGGCGGTTGAAAATGCACGCACAGCGACCTGTTATCCAAAGGAATAACGGGTGGTGATTTGGAGTCGACCCGCTGCATCAGAAATGCGCCCCGCCAGCCCAGACTAGAGCTCGTGATGAAAGGAGAATGCGATTTCCATCCGCCCCCCCTGGACCCCGGCTACTCGCCTCTTTTCGCAGGTAGGGTTCCCGTCGGCTTCCTTTCCAACCCTTGTCGTTAGCCTCCGCCCCTCGCTTCTCCCCCTGGCAAAAAAAAAAAAAGATTCTCGAAATCACGTTGCGCTCAATGATGGTGGCCCTCCGTCGTTTTCGGCCGGCATCATCTTGATTGGGTAGCATGGGCGGCCGGCACTCCATGACGGCTATGGGTGGGCTTGGGGGCTGCAATCTTGAGTGTGTCCCCATGTCCCACGTCTGCATTTCGCCTGCCAGTCAATACCAGGAAGCTCCCTGGTCATGCGCGTACCATTGTTTGGGGAGGCTTCCAACCGTCGGCAGCGCGCCGTTGTTAGGTACCTGCCACTGATGCAAGACAGCGGCGAGTGAGGGGCACAGCTGTGTAAGACAAGAAAAGGGTGATAACTCGGGTTTAGGACAGTCGGGGCGGCATGGTGGTGATAGGATCCGAACGCCACTTGAGGAGCATCACGTTGCCTTGCCAAAATAAACAAAGCAAAAATAGGACATTAATTAATTCTTCCACGGACTTGTCCGTAGTCGCAGCAGAAGAGCCGCTGGTGAAGGTTAAAGCCGAGCATGTGGCTGGTGAGCTAGGGGAGAAGAGGGTACGAGCAGGGGTGGAGAGTAAAGGTAATACAGATATTGGCATTCCCACCCAACTTCATGCGGTCCGAAGAAATAACCCGAGATGTTCGTGTAGTGTACGACACAACCCTTGAAAGATTGTCCCTTATCTACTTTTCCCTGCTATTTTTCACCTGCTGAATAAGAAAAGAAAATATGAATAAAATATAAATAAATAAATTAGATATATGAATTTATTTATTTCCAGGTATCAACTTGATATTTTGAGCGGTTAAGCTCTGTGATGCCTCATTGGAAAATGCCACTAAGGCACGATCTTTCAGGGGGTGTATTATATTCGTACAGACAACGGGCTCGACAGGCTCGCTTTCATTGCCAATTAGTGCCGTTACCCTCCGTCGGTTCCGGGGGACTGTGGTGCCCGCTGTCAACCCTGCCAAATTTTTTTTAATTTGTCTTGGCTTGCGGTGCTAAAACCAAAATTAGCCTAACTGAGCATTATGGGCGAACGGCATCCGGCTGGTTGCCACATGCAATCAATGTCTTTCTCTGCTCTCGGCGACGTGTATCTCTGTGACAGCATCTATGTCCCGCGGTTCGCGTTTCCCTTACTGCGAGGCATTCTCTCTTGCTTGAGGGGGCTGGTCCAGCCAATATTACAGGGCGACCGCCTTTGTCCACCGAAAAATGACACTTGCCTCCTGTCTCGCGTTTCAACGGGTCGACCCTTGAATTCGTCCATAAACCTGACATCACATTCAAGTATCCGTCAGCCCAACCCAACCAGCCTACCCAACAGCACCGTACCGCACCACGCTGCTACATGTACCACTCTGTAGTAGTCCCTTGCTTGCCAATACCTTCCCTGCCGAGAGTACCAACCTAGTCTTACCCATCCTCTCAATTTCCTCTCCCTCCATCCAATCTTGCAACTCCCTCTTGTCCTCTTTTCCTCCACGGCCCTCCTCCCCCTTTGCCATTCTTCTGGTTCTTCCGTCCAACCTTTCGGCGTCCCATTACTTCCATTCCGACCAGTTCCTTTTTCGTACACCCCCCCCCCCCTCTTTTTTTTTCGGGCCCTCCCCCCGTCATCACCCAGCGCGGACGCCCTATGATCGTCATATGAGAAGGCCACGGCATTCACCCACCAGCCAGCCATCCAGCCAGCATTTGCCGCCCCGACGACGCCCACAGCTACCAATATCCAGAAGAGGCCGGCGTCGTCCCCTCCACTCCCCTTTCGCGGCGTCTCTTCCCTTTTTTCCGTTTCCTAGACTGAACAATCACCGTACGCCAGCCCTCCCTCCATTCCTCGCCAGCACCGACTCGTCAATTCCTGGGGTACCTATTTAGCTGTCCACCTGGACGGGTAGCTTACCTTAGCCAAGCTACTACCGGACGCCGCCACTGGGACAGCGCATCATTGCACATCCATCTGGCAGCCGATCCTTCTGCAGGTGCCTACTGGCTTCACGGACGGGGGCCTCCTGTCTCCAATCGCAGTGCCAATCGCTGCTGCAACTCTTGTTCCGTGGCCTGAGGGCCCTCCCCACCTCACTGGCTGACAGCCCTTCCGCTCAGGCCATCAGCGCCCCCAGGTCTGCCACCCATCTCCTGTCCTGCTCTCTCATAACCAGTCGCTCCCTTGTTTGTTTGCGTGCCCCGGCACATTTTGGGGCCCAGGCATCCGCCCTGCTGCTCGCCTAGACTTTCTCGTTTTCAGGCTTCCTGTTCGCCCGAGCCTGCGAATAGTAGTCACTCGAAAACAAGGAAAAGAACAGACAAAATTCTGAGGCGAGCCTACTGCACTGCACAGTACCGAGACACAACAGATCGCCCGCAACTTCGAACTCTGGCTACCCACTCCCGTTTCACTTGCATCTGATCACCCATTCCTAACTCCCACATCCAAATCGCGAGAGGGTTTTTTTTTTTTTTTTTTTGGTTTCAAAGAAAGAACAAACAGGAAAGAAAACAAAACCCTGATATCTTAACCTGGAATCCAAAACCTGGCTTAGCACTAATTACCTCCCTCGGTTTCCAAGGGGGGTTGCATCCAGCGATTTAAATGAGTACCAGTCAATCGCTCACGACGACAACTGCCGTCGATCCCATTACGGCGCCCGATTTTTCTCAAGCCAGCGATTCGGACGACTCGTCCATTCCAAAGACTCCTTGCTCTAGCAGCAGCACGGGTGAAAGCCCGGGAGCCGTAAACACAGCCGCCGACTTGAGCGTGGGCCTCAGCGACAGCCTCCACCACTGCCGCGACCAGGAGGACCATGATGCGCCCGCGGACCTACTGAAATTCGCTGACGTCCCCAGCCAACTAACTCACCTGCCTTTTACCCCCGGTTCGACTGATCCATCCACCCACGCCCCAAAGCCAGAACCAAATTCCAGCTCTACCACCACCACCATCTTCACTCCAAACTTGACGACTACTCCTTCTGCTACCTCTACCACGACTCCCACCCCTGCCGACTCTGCCGCCTCCATCTCTTCCAAGGCAACTCTCGCAACCACCAGCCCGTCTCAACCCCCTTCACCCTTACCTACCGCCGCCGCCATTCGCAAGACATCCCCTGGACTAGCTGCCCGTCTCAAAGCTCTAGGCTTTGGCACTGCAAGATCACCAGGTGCCCTAACCGCGCAGCAATACGATCACATCGGTCGCCTCAACGAAGACCAGCTCCGCCAGCTAGACGAAAATCATCAGGCGGGTTCGGCCACGTCGGTCATCACCCGGCGCGGTCGCCCGTGGAAGGGCGTATCCTCGTCCCCCAAGACCGCCGCCGCCGAGCTTGATATCGACGTGCCCCCCGTCAAAGACGACGATACCTCTCCCGTCGCGAGCCTCCTCCCCGAAATCATAACACCTGACCCTCTGGATATGGACACATACAAGTACCGTCTGCCCGACCACACCAATGGCAATGGGACGAAGGTCACCCTCGATACGCGTCGAGAGCACATAGAACGATCGTCTGGTCCTCCTACCCCAGATGATGCCATCCCTCCTCCACCTCCTCCCAAAGACACGCCCGTCACCTCACCCATCCCAGCTACGCCGCCAACCGATTATACCCCTAATCTCAACTCTTACTTCACTCCAAGTCACAACCGCCCAGGTTCCATCTACACCTTATCACGTGTTTCATTTGCGAATCAACTTGCTCAACTTACTTCTCTGCAGCTACCGGATGCAGAGTCTCTGGCCAGCCAGGTTACGGCTATTCCGACCGCCCAAGTTGCCGCCAAGGCACTCATTAACGCTGCCGATCAGATTCGAAGTTGGATTTACAAAGCCTCCGAGGTTGTTGGCGGCCTCGACAGCGAAGATGACGTCGAATGGGCGGCTGCTGGTGGGCGAGAGGGGCTCGCCGAGGTGGAAAACGCCATTATTCGCTTTGAGGGATTGGTCAATGCCTACGTCAGTGCGATTGAACAGCTTCAAAACCGAGACGACATTGCCAATGTTTCCCCTGTCGATCTGAACCAAGCCGTTGCTCAGATGGAATCTGTCATGTGCGAGTGGGACAAGATCCGACGAACCTTACAAGTCGTTAGAGCTCAGGTCGAGATCGCCATGGAGTGGGAAGAGCTTTGGAATAACGTTCTCGGTGATATCCAAGGCGAAATGGACGAGCTCAGCAGATTGGTATTTGAGATGGAGGAGCGTCGCCACAAGAGTCTTATGGCCGCCGCCAGCGGCGACGGTGTTGATATCGGCGACCTCGAGACGATAGTTGAGGAGACGCCTCCTCATGCTACCCGCCTTCAAACGCAGAGCCGCTACAGCCTCCCACCGGCCTTCCCGGTGGCCCCCAGCTCTCCAAGCGCATCAACTTTGTCCCAAGACGATTCCAGCCTTCTTGCCCTCTTCGCCCGCATGCAGCCCTTGAGGGCATCCCTAGATTTTTTGCCAATGCGACTATCTGTCTTTGAGACACGAGCGGACAGGTCTTTCCCCACTGCCTGCGATGAACTCAAGATGCGCCACGACAACCTTGATGCAAGCTACAAGAAGCTAGAGAAGGATGCGGAGTCCCTCCGTAAAGAATTGGGCGAGGACAGATGGGTAATTGTCTTCCGTGGCGCTGGTCGTCAAGCTCAGAAGATGCAGGAGTCTGTCGAAAGGTCGTTGCTCAAACTCAAGGAAGCTGCTGAGTCGGGACTACACCTGACAAACCAGCCAGCCATGACCAAGAAACTCGAAAGCTACGAAGCCAAGAAGACACACTATGGCCCTGCTATTGAACGAGTCTTGTCCATCATTGACAAGGGAGTAAAAGATCGTCTTACAGTCAACGGAGAGATTCTACGTCTACACACTGATATGCAAGCACGATGGGAGGCGCTCAAGTTCCAGATGAGGGAAGCCGAAGTCATTATTGAAGACATCCAGGCCGATAGAGGTCAATTGAGAGATTCCATCTCAAGCATGCTCTCTAATGACAGATCAACGATAGGAAGCGGACGCGAGACTCCCGGGAGCTCCCCGCCATCATCCGTCATCATGTCGAGCTTAGGCATGGACCCTCATACGCCTACCTCCAAACCGCCCAAGGCCAGACCATCAAACGGCCCCAACTCTCGCACAATACCCTCCAACCGACGCCACTCCTCGCTTCCCGCACCCACGTCCCATCTTGGCAGAAAACCGGGCTACTCTCGCCTGTCTACTGTTGCCAGCTCGAACAACCTCTCCGCGTCGAATCTTGCTGCCGCCAGCCAGATCAAGCGACCCGGTTCGACAGCTGGCAACCGACCTCGCTGGAATGGCTCAACTAATGCTGGAGATGTGGATACAGGTCATAACTTCAAGCCCCTAAGTTTGACGACACCCAGTCCATACGCCAGAAAAAGCCCTGCCACACAACGGTCTGTGAGCTCCCTAACTCCTGGTTCCGGTTCGAAGTTGCCCATGCTGCGAAGCCCCATGGCGCGGGCTGTCTCGGAGTCTCCTCGTATTTCTCCTCGGGTAGGCTCACATGCCGACGATACTCCTACTAGGACTGGTCATTCTCGGCTTTCGTTCCGAGAGAGGCTAAATTCCCCTGCTCCACATGCACAACACACGGCTACACACACGGCTACAAAGAATCGGTTAACCACCAAGCCCTCAATGGGCACACTCTCTTCAGGTCGACGGTCCTCACTCAACACGCAAAGACCATCATTTGGCGAAAGTGAGGCTCGGCCCAGCAGGCCGGCTAGTTCCTTGGCCTCAACAAACTCGAGAAGGAGCAGTCTCTTACCTCAACCGATGGTGAGGGAGGGAGAATCAGGTCGTGGGAGTCCATCAGGCCCAAGGTTTGGCTTACGCAAGGTCACACCCACCGATCCAAAGGACTTGAAGCCACGATGGCGACATTGATGTCCACCGCAAGATTTCGGTCTTTTTTTTTTCAGCAGCATTATGGCTACAACCACGCTCACTCTAACGCCCCCGGAGAAAGCGGTTCCAATTTGTGCTCACGTTACACACTTTTTTGTCACGATTTGACTTGATCAGCACCCCTTCAGATTGTAAATATCTCTCTCAGCCCCAGGGACGATAGGAGCAAGGCGTGCCATGTTTTAAGGAAACCCATTTTGCTTGCACAGCATGGCGTACCGGGCAGGGAAGGGATGGTTCAGACGACGGAGTTTTTAGGGAACGACTTAAGGAGTGGTAGCCTTGTATTAGCTGGTTTTGGTTTTGCTTTCCTTGGGGCTCTTGGCACACATTTGCGAGGATTTCTACCCTCACTTGTTTCAATATTCAGTTCGATATTCAATTAGGCACGTTACGCGTTGTAATTAGGGAACCCGGGCAATTTGACTTGTAACTCCAGGATTCAGTGCAGTTGAATTAGAATCGCGATACCCCCAAAGGCCATCGATTTTGATTTTTTTTTTCTTTCGGGTATCGAGGTTGAAAGGCGTTGTAGCGAAGGGCATGGTCAGATATCATGAAATTCTTATTATTTTTCACATTTATTTGTACACGCTCCCGTACCTTGCGCCTCCTGTCATGATGATTCTATTAAAGCACCAAGGGGTCCAGCTAGCAGCAGCCTGTAATGATGTTGGATGCCATCCTGTCCATCACATGTATCCCCCAATTGAAAAGAGCCGCGCCTCGCCACCGCCCATGCAAACCGGTTTTATTTAGAACTCCCCCACAAGGATGTGCCCGCCATGCCGCATGGCGTAAATAATGGTTCCTGAGTAAACGTAATATTCTTGCATTCATGTCATCAAAGCGCCGTCTTCATTAGGCATGTCATGCTTATTTCACTTTTCCTGTTTTCTTTCCTTCTATCGCTATCCCTCATTAAGGCTTAGATCAAGCCAAGTATCTGCTTCACATTGGCATTATACCAATCCCGCTGCCGCTGCTAGCTTTGCGGGATATCTTCTTAGTCCCGGCCCCGGCAGTCCTGGGGGCTGTCGCAGAACCGCTCGCTTTTCGACTTGTACTGGTGGCTTTGCGCTTCGACACCCCGCTGTATGATTTCTTGGTCCACTTCTTCCCTGAAGCCTTTCTGCTGCCGCCCCTCGTATAGGAGGACTTGGGTTTGCTCTGACTTGCCTGGCTGTTGAGGCCTTGAAGCCTGTCGTGCCAAGCTTGAACATCAGGTCTTGACTCTGAGTTGTTGAAGTAGTGCGAGTTCACCTCTGCGTCTTCATCTTCGTCCAAAACATCATCCATATCAACCTCTGAGCTTATCAGATCAACGATGTCTTGGCCTGCTTCTTCGCTGCCCATTATTTCCTGATACATGTCAAAATGGCGTCGTAGGACGGCCAGGATCTTGGGCCCATGTTCTTTGACCTTGTCGGGATCGATACCAGAAATTCTGTTCATCTTATCCAACGAGGTTGTCCAGTGTATTGCCATCTCCTGAAAGTCCCGTTCGGTAAATAACGGCTTTCTGATTTCTTTTCTATTCCGAATGTGCTCTTCTAGCTTCTTCGCTTCTTGGACGAAACCATGGACAATATCCTGGTGAATATCCGGCAAGTCTTGCAATCGCTTGTCAGTTGAGATAGGAGGGCCAAGCTTCCTTGATGGTGGCTTTGCTGGTCTGTGCTTGGGTAACACATTGAAAGCCTCATCGTCGTCATCATCTAATTCATCGTCGGGTATAACAAACGCATCGTATGCATAGCCATTCCTCATTCTGAGAGCTTCCTCTTCGTCACTATCAACAACGGGCACTTTTCTTCTTCGTCGATCAACAGGTGAAGAAACGTAGGTAGACTGAAGTGTTGGATCCTCCTGGTCTTTAGATTTCTTGCTCGTCTTCTTCGCTTTAGGCTTAGCTGGCTTGGATGATTTGCTTTCAGATACTTGTATCGTTAACATAAGTCGGCGTTGCCCCGTCAAAAACAATCTGACATGTGGTCCAAGTTGCAAATACTGAATTGCCATGCCATAGCGACCGACGACATTGTCCTCGTTGAAGGCTTTTTCAGCCAAAAGCTTATCGATGATCCTTTCAAGCTCATGCTTTTTCATTCCTTTTGCCATGCCAAAGAATTCTTCTGAAAGGTGTTGCTCATGTTGAGGATACTTCCTACCTAGAAGAATCTCAGTGCACTGCACTGGGGTGAGTCGTTTTTGCCTTTGAACCACACGAATTGCAGCAATAGCGTATTCCGAGAAATCCTGTTCCTCAAAAGTCAAGCCGGCTTTGCAGTTATCGCAAGTTTTTTGACATTGGTCAGCAGAAAAGTCTTCGCCAAAATATCGAAGAATCTCGGTTCGTCGACAGTCAGATTTGTTGTCGCAAAATGAGGTTACTCTGTTCAGCATAACCATCTGCCGCTCTTTTTGTTCATCGTTTCCTTCTCCATCTGCAATCAACTTCTTCAGGACCCTTATGTCCCCTTTTCCATAGTAAAGAATACAATCAGAATGCTTGCCATCTCGACCAGCACGGCCAGTCTCCTGGTAGTATCCTTCCAAGCTCTTGGGCAAACCATGATGCACAACGAATCTCACGTCGGGCTTATCGATTCCCATGCCAAAGGCAATAGTCGCCACGACCACTTTGACATCCCCTTTTTGCCAGGACTCTTGTACCTCGACTTTCTCCTGCGGGTCAATAGCTGCGTGGTAATGTCGGGCGGTGATCCCATTATTGGAAAGCTTCTCAGCAACATCTTCAGCCTGCTTTCTTGAGAGGGTGTAAACAATACCGCTTACGCCCGAGTACTTTGCCTTGATCAAGGAAGCAATGCTGTCAGTTGCATTATTATTCGATGTTTTTGGGACAACTTCATAGTAAAGATTGGGTCGGTTAAAACTTTGGCAGAAAGTTTGACAATTGGACATGCCCAGATTGTGACGAATGTCAACAATGACATTTTGTGTGGCTGTGGCTGTGAGAGCCATTACTGGTACTTCAGGATACCTCATCCGAACTTGTCCCAAAGTTTTGTAATCTGGGCGGAAATCATGTCCCCATTGGCTGACACAATGAGCTTCATCGATAACAAGGCGAGCAAACTTTCCTTTGCGATATAGTTTCTGCAGTCCGTTATTAAAGGCATTGTTTTTGCTCACCATCTCCGGTGTGACATAGAGGAGTTGAACAAAGTGTTCAGGGCACCTTTCATCAAAGGCACTCATCACCTGTCTCTTATATTCAGCCGAGCACTCGCCATTGAAAGCTACGGCCTGGATTGACAGAGCTTTCATATGGCTGACTTGATCTTGCATCAGACTAAGCAGCGGAGACACGACGATAGTAACACCCCGAGTCTTGCCAGTTTTAATCACAGCAGGTAGTTGATAGCAAAGTGACTTGCCTCCGCCTGTTGGCATAAGAACAAACGCGTCTTCACCTCCCAGTGTAGCATTAATGGCCTCAAGCTGATTATGGCGAAATCCTTTCATTCTGAACCGGTCCTTCAACATCCTCTGAACTTCGGGAGACCATGGATGCCGCATGAGATCAGGCGGGATCCTCGGTTCTGAAGGGGTGGTCTGCTTCTTTGGAAGAGGTCGTGATTTTGTTGCGGTAACATTCCCAGAAGTCTCTAGGAAAGCTTTCCTCGGACCTTGCGATGATACTGTAAGTGACTGACGGGACTCGTAGTCTTGTGCAAAAGCAAGCATCTCTTCGTCATCGCTAAAGTCGCTGAATTCATCGCGAGCGTGATGTTGACGATTGGATGAATGAGCGTGGATAGTCTTTCGAGTCATGTTTGGTAGAGGTTTGGGCATCGTTCGATTGGGTGGCTCAAGGATATAGTCATCGATGTCAGAGAAGCTATCAATGACATCGAACTCCACGCTCCCTTGGGCTGAATTCTGTACACTGGGTTTTTTTACACGTCTAGCAGGGTTTAAGCCCCCTTGGGAGCTTCTCAGGAAGGGAGCAGACAAAATGTCATCCTCGTCTTGAGATATCAAACTCATTTCTAGTGGTATTTCAGTTGCAGGAATTGCCTCATATCGAAGGTTCCGTTGAGAAATTTCGGGGAACTGTGTCTGGTGCACCACTTGTGTGCCCGTCTGTGTCAACGACAGATCTTCTGGCGAGGTCACAGACATGTTGACTGCATTGCGTGTGGTGAGTTGAGTGCCCATTACAACCACGGGGCCGGGGGTCGAGCAATCTAAAATAGGTTTTCGAATGTTTTGCAAAACCGATTCTTCGTCTAGTCCGGCATCTTCGAGAAGTTTGAGAAGAGACTGTTCCATTTCTTGAATTTCATCAGTCAGTTCATCAAGTTTGGTCTCATCCTCGTCCGTGTCAAGACCCTCTGAATATGCTGTTGCGATTTGTTTCACGAGTTCTTCTCGTCTACCGCAAATTTGCCTGTACGAGTCTGCTGGTTTTTCCAGATCTTTGAGAACTTTCTGTTGTCGCAACAGCTTCTCCTTATCCAGCTTGATTTGACTTCGCTTATCTTTGGGCCAACGTTCATTAATTGCCCTCATAAAGCTCTTGTCATTCTGCTGGATTGACATGTTGAGAACCTCCTCTCTCTTTGTCAGCAAATCGGGGTCCGACGCCAGCAGAACGAGAGCGGTCGGTGTCTGACTCGACATCGGAATTGCTTGTGCAGCTGAATCCCGGTCGGGTTGTTGGTCGGATTCCTCTATTCCATTCAAGTTGGTTTCAGTTCTAGTCTGACTTGCCTCGGGATTGCGCTCTTGTGAGGCTGACTTGGCTTTTGTCTGCAGCACCGGTACCAAATCTAAATCTGTATCCATTTCATCTTTAAGCGTATTTGCAACTGACTTCTCGTGTATGTGCATGGAACTTTTTCGTGATGGTGGTGTGAGAAATTCGTCTTCTGAGTCTGCGATAATAAGATCTTCTCTATCAGAGATGGAACCTCGTTGCATTAGATCAGGGCTTGGCGATTTAGAGGGGCCCTTCGTGGCTATTGCGGGCTGAGAAGAGCGAGGTATGATGTCACCTTTGACGGGTGTGTACTCCCTAAGTGGCAGAGCTTTTCTGCCCAATGCCTCCGCTGAGGGTGATGGTAGATCATTGTGCTCTTCCGCCACCAAACTGAGTCTTCGGCTTGGCGATTGGGACATCGCCACAGGGCCAGCGAGTGGGTCGTGTTTTCGGCGAGTCTTGCTACTGCTAGCAGCATCTTTCCGGCGTGATATCGATCGGCTCGGGCTTGATATAGGCGGATCGGTGCCAAGCAGTTCGTATACATCAGGGAAGTCATCCATGTCTGGAAATTCGTCCTTAACGGTGTCTTTCTTTTTCCTTTTTCTCCCGCTAGACATAGGGAGTTCAAATTTCGTTACTGGAAGTTCTTGTCTGTTTTTCACGTCTTTCCTGGTTTGCAGTGAATCGGATGATCCAAACGGGTCAACAGTTAAGTCCATGCATTCCAGGTCGTCGGCGTCTAGATCTGGAAAATCTGGACTACTAAGGCGGAAAGCTTGAGGGGGCGCGATTTTCTTTTTCGGCGGCGAGGCATCGTCTCGGTTTCTTATTGGGCTCCGCGTGCCTGGAAAGTGTTAGATTGTTCATCTCCAATATATCGACGTACTCACCAGCAGCACGCTTTGCCTGTGAATCTGGTTGGGCCAGGCGATTGCCTGTGGTAGACGCCGGGGTGAGGAGTTGTTGTTGGGGCTTTGAGACGAGGCTTGGCTTTTTTGTTTTCGCGCTCGATGTAAGCCGTGCCATGGTGTCTTCCACAAGTATCACCTGGTCCGTATTTCGCAGTGTGCTCTTCGTCCTGTCTGTGCCATTTGATTTATTTGGGGCAGTCGTCTTTGAGTGTGGTTCGTCTTCGATTTCGATCGTCGATTGAGTCCCGGTGTCTTGGACCACGGAAGACTCCCGGGGTTGCGATTGAGGATGTCCTGGTTGGGAGCCGTCGTTGGCGCTGGGAAACAACAGTGTCGAAGGTTTGGTGAGAGCAAGGTCGTTCAATAGCCAAGGCAGGTGATCAGCGAGGTTATTGCGAGTCATGAAGCCGACCAAATAACGTCGGTTAAATTTTCAGCATCTATCTTTGCTGTCATCTGAATAGCCGTATTTGTCTCTTCATATAAGGCGAAATCTTTGTGTCGGTCTTGATGTTATCATGATTTAGGTGGAGAGCACTTGCACACCGCGTCACGCGTCTGTTAGTCAGCGGATGCGTAACCACGTGCCTCCCTTAAGTGCTTTTCTTGATTTGTCCAAGCTACCCTACACCATTCTCATGGAGATGAATCAAGACAGCGCCGACTGGTATATGAACCACTTATGCAGCTTTTTCACTCGTATGGAACTGGTTGTTTGACTTCTTAAAACTTTTTTAAATCTAGAATCGTCTGCTCTCACTGGGCTCCTGCGTTTCCCATTTCTGCAGCACTTGAATTGTGAGAAAAGTGGGTCATTTAGCCGACATATAATCACCTTCGAAACCAAGATGATAGGTACACTTGCACCCTGCATTCAATACATGAAGAAGGAAAAAAAAAACACCAAGTAAATTACAAAACAATAAACCTCAACATACTGTACTCTAGGTGAGTCCAATATGAACAAAATTCATTGTTATTTTCCTGACCCCTGCCCCCATAGTGAACCATCCATGTGATCGTCACACTCCCATTTCTTTCAGATCTTGTATAGAGCACATGTAGTAGCGTAAATATTGTTTGTGTTGTTGCATAAGTCAAAAGAAAGAAGAAGCGAATAAAATAAGGCAACTCGTGAGCCAATTTAGTTGATGTTATCGATCCTGGTCCCTGAGAATGGAATTAAGTTACTATATCCGTTTTCAATCGACACCGACATCTTCAAATGCAATCGGCAGAGTGCCTGAGTGGTTAAAGGGATGCACTCGAATCGTCGCAATGCATTGGCTTCGGCCGCGCAAGTTCGAATCTTGTCTCTGTCGCGGATTAAATTTTTTTGCTACGTCTGGTTGTACCGGATTTTATTTTTACTAGATCATTCCCGTGCTGCTCTGCCCATAGGGAGAGGAGAAGAAAATACAGTATAATCCCTGAAAGATCATACTCCCTCTACCTTTTCCTACTATCTTTCACCTATATTATAAATAACCATCATACAAACAAGGTAAACAAGTAATTCATATATAATACATTTTTTCCCTTTATCATCAGATTAATATCTTCAGATTGTTGAGTTCCATGCTACTAAAGGTAAGGAAGTCGCAGCAGGACAATATTTCAAGGGGCATATTGCATAATGATGGCACAATTCCGCTCCCACCACCTGGTATTGAAGTTTCTGACCCAATTAGTATTAGAGGAGGCTCAAGAACCATCCATCATGGTAAAAGCGTTCCATCTCTAATCTAATATGCAAGGCACACACCATGTCTCAGCCCTTCCGAAACTTCTTACTTCGCGAATGGGCTCCCGCGGATTGATACATTCACGTATACTGCTTCCGGGGTATTGCCCGCGCACCCTGCTCCTCTGAAAGGTTCAATGTACACAGGTTTACCCCTCCAGCTGGATGAAGTCTGCCAAGATTTCTCGGTAATTACTTGTATGTGGCGGTGGTAGGACCCGCCCTGAACCCAGAAGCTGAACATCCCAGGTGAGTCAATTTTTCAGCCAGCTGCTAAGCTAACCAATTAATATCTTGCTAACCAGCTGCAACTGCACCAACCACGTTGCTGAATTGCCTGCTTTCCGAGTACGAGTTGGCGGGATACTCAATGGATGGCATCAATCCACCATCAATATTAATACTATGAGATTACGGCTGGTATCGGTTCAAATGAAGAATAACAAAAAGGAAATCAGAGTCAACACATTGGATGTTGGAGGAAAATTTTAACCCGACATGGGGGAATGCATATTTGTTTTGAGATTTGCGAAACTTGGGGATGAGAGCCTAGGCATTATCTAACCTCATATTCACTGGGTATGTCTGTCTTGAATTGTATGACTCAGGTGTTCCTTTGTATAATCATGAAAACTAACTCAGTGAGTGGTTGGTCTCGCCCCTTATTTTCCAAAGCGTCATACACATTCTAGGTTAAAATAGATGCATTGCACACCCAAATGATGACTTACAGCATCGCAACAAGAATTTTTCCATTGATCCGACTGTGAATAGGCTCCCTTACGAAGTCTTGGTCTTGTTGCTGTGTTGATATTAATTTGCATCTATTTTTCAATACCAAAATCCCGGGACCATCCCTTTCCTGTGACAAACTGTTTGGGCATTCCGTGCCCAAATAATTCGGGTTGACTACCAATGAACCGCAATTGGAATGAATGTTGATTCTACGTAATTATTATTCACCAACAATGGAGAAGAAAAAAAATACAATCATTTGGTGTTCTTCTTACAAAAATGGATTCATCATGATGGATAGGCTGAAGAGGCATGTCTGCCTACTGAGCATGAGATGGTGGGGCCAATTCTGTGCTTACTTGTCGAGTGTGGTTGGATCATGGAGCATGAACATTGGACCATCGTGTCGCATTGAGAATCTGACATCTGATTCCGCGAGAATTCACGATGCACCACCAGTTCTGAATAGCCCGGCGTGATGGCTATGTGCTTGGCACTTAACTGCATTAGCCAGGCATCAGCGGGGGCGCTGAAGAAAAGGCGATTTCCAAGATTAGCAAGCTCGTGGCAATCACGAGGTTTCGCGTTGATGAAAACGCCGTGCTCCAGGCAGCATCGCCCCCTGGGATGGAATGAACCCCCCTGTAGGGACCCGCGTCGCGCGTGCTAAGCTGCTTTTGGGGCTGCGTATGCCTGCATCGACAGCTGGCGGTGTAGTGACATCGCACACAATGCATCAGGGATTAGGCACAGCAAGCCAACAGTTTTTTGGTGGCTTCTGACGGGAAGCTAGGGGAGCTTAGGTAACAGATGGCCTCATTACTTTTGGTCAGGCTTGGGCTTAGGTTTGGCTATAAAGCCAAATTGAATCCTCGCTGGACGTTTGCATCAGCATCGCCTGCCCATTGTTTGATTCCAATTGACCATCATTCAATTGCTTGATTTTCAATTTCATCCCAATCCCGCATTGCTTTTTCTTGTGTTTTACGGTGCTGTGCTGAGCTTGTAGCTTCCGCTCGTCACGCCTCCACCTCAGCTCACTGCACTACTGCTGCTGGCGCTTGCCTAAGCTTACCAAGTGCCACCACTTACAGCTACAGCTGCAAACATCTTTCCCATTGCCCCTCTAGAGGTCTTCCTCAAATACCCTCCATTCGCCTTTAAAATTTCCCAACCATACTCCCCTCTCGATACCCTTTCTTCACCTTCACTTCTTGATTCCCCGCCTCGTCTTCCTCCCTTCATCCCACTTACACCACGCCATGGCCAATCTCCCTCAGCTGCCAGCTCCCCACAAGGAGCTGGCCAGGTACATCTTTGAGCACCCCGAAACACCCATGGTCGAAATCATGGAACCCTACCGCAAATATGAGGCCCAGCTGCGTTCTGTCTACGCTCAGGACCGCCAGAACCCGCTTTTGGACGACCCTCACCTCAACGTCCTTCCTCTTTTCACGGATGATACACACCTGATTACCACTCGTGCGAGAGACTTAGAGGCCGAGTCAGAGGAAGAAAAGTCCAAGTATGTCATGGTTCTACCTGACGAAAAGCGCCGCCCACATGGCTCTCCCGCCACGGTAGCGAACTTGGCAGAATACCAAAAGAACTTTAACGTTTTCTCCGAGTCCTCGCTCACCGATATGGACTGGAGCAACGTCGTTGCAGCTGGCTCTTCTGTTGTCAATACCCTTCTACCTGTTCCAAAAGTATTCAACACCACAAAGCGCAAGCTGCGTGAGTACTACCATGAGAAATTCTGCCCTGCATCCGATGTCGATCTTTTCCTATATGGCTTAAATCACGACCAAGCTATTGAAAAGATCAAACAGATTGAACAATCCATCCGCGATGCCCTCTTGAACGAGGTGACTGTCGTGAGGACCAAGTATGCCATTACAATTGCGAGCCAGTATCCTGTTCGCCACGTCCAGGTGAGAACTGACCTTCTGCTTTGATATTTTCTTCCAGATCTGACTTTTTAGATTGTGCTTCGTGTCTACAAGTCTATTAGCGAAATTCTTACTGGTTTCGATATTGATGCTGCTGGGGGCGCCTATGACGGCAAGCAGGTTTATGTCACCCCCAGAGCCCTTGGCAGCTTCATTACGCAGATCAACCACATCGATCTCACCCGGCGCAGCCCCTCGTATGAGAACCGCCTTTCTAAATATTCTCATAGAAACTTCGAGGTCTACTGGCCCGAACTCGACAGATCTCGTGTGGATCCCACCATCTTTGAGAGGAGTTTCCAACGAACCCTTGGCTTGGCACGTCTTTTGGTTCTTGAAAGACTTCCTACTACGAGCGCCCGAGAGACCTATCTCAACAAACGAAGAAGCGAGCGTGGCCGACCTGCTGTTAATCGAATGCGCACGGTTCTTCACGGCAACCTCAAAGACTATCACGAAGATGAGATTGCTGATTGGCTCTCGGAGGAGGATATCAGCAACTACCACACCTTCACAGTTCCATATGGCCAGCACTTTAATGCGAAGCGAATTGAAAAACTTTGCTACACCCGTGACCTTCTTCTTAACGCTGAATGGAACCAATCCGACAAGCGTGAGGTTTACCTGCACCGCCATCCGGCATTCTTTGGTCGCGTCCAAGATGTTATTGAGGATTGCTGTGGGTCATGCCCAAAACCTGTCACTCCCGATGAAATTGAAGTCGCTGAAAAGGAGGCCGAGATTTATATCTCAGGCAAGGTGTCATTTCTGATTGATGACCCTGGCAGGCAGCAGATTGGCTCCTTTAACCCCTTGACCGAGCAAGACTGGACGGACATGGCATACGTGGGAAACACCGCTAGGTTGTGTCAATCTATTGTCGACGGTGATGTTGATGATGTGCTCAATTGGCTTAGCCAAGAGGATTCGGATCCTAACAAGAGAGATTACACGGGCCGATCGCCATTGCACTTGGCTGTCATGGCATCGACTTCTGATGTGGTAAAATGCCTGGTGGATCATGGCTCCCGTATCACTGCTCGTTTGGCCGATGGAAGAACAGCTTTGCATTTGGCTGCATCAAGGGGCGATTTGGAAATGATCAAGATCTTGATGGAAAAGAGCATTGCAAACGAAGAGGCCGAGGAAGAACGCCAAGACCAAAAGAGAAAGGCTGCTAAAGCTGGCAAGAAGGAAAACGAAGATGTGGAGATGAAAGATGAGACATCAAACTCAGGCTCAGATGAAGAAGAATCTGACGGAGAGTTGATCGATGACGAGACAACCGACGCTGATACAGCTTCCATGACAACAGCGTCGTTCGTCAAGGTCAGGAGGGAAGAAGAAGATGATGAAGACAAGGCCGGCGATATTGTACCGGATGAATCAGAAGACGAACCGGATTACTACCAGATTGATGTCCTGGCGTGGGATGTGCCCTGTTCACCATTGCATCTTGCAATTGTTGAAGGTCACGAAGAGGCTGTCAAGCTTTTATGCGACGTAAGTTGTGCAGAGCCAAACTTCTTCAAGGGTTTTTATGCTAATTTATCTACAGTACGGAGCAGACTCTATTCTCCCAGTCAAGTTCCTCAATAGTGATTCAACAGACACTGCTGCTATTTTGACACTCACTCTAGCCCTAAGTCTTCCCAAGGAGAAAGCGAAGTCTATGGCCCAACTTCTCTTGAAGCTTGGTGCGACATGCTCGCAAGGCGACCCCAACGGCTATACTGCATTCCACAACTATATTGAGAATGGAAAATTAGAGCTTATTGAAGGGCTCTGGGACAATGATAAGACGGGCGTCAAGTCTGCTATAAATCATTTGGTCTTTGGAGGAGGATACTGGAACACGCGGGCCATCGGACCTCTTCATACTGCAGTTGACCAAGGAGATGCTATCCTGGTGTTGAAATTGCTCGATGAGGGCGCGTTACCTCAAATCGATTTTGACACATGGTTGAAGGCGGCTAAGGTGTCACCCTCTATGTCAGAGCGCCTGGAAAACTTGGAAGTCAACCAGAAGAAATACAGGGAGTCCGTGGAGCAGCCATTGCTAGTTGCCATTCGAACTGGCAATGTGGAGTCGGCGATGAAACTTCTAGAGCATGGGGCTGATCCAAATCCTCTCAACAAAGATGCTGAGGACGTGATCCACAATAACTATACGTGGAGAACGGCACAATCGGCATTGGACATTCTACAAAGTCTTATGCAAGATTTGAAAGACTATACTGGCGAGAGCCCGCCGATAAAGCCAGTGCAAACTCCTGGTATTGATACATATCTATCTAAATTCACTGAAGGAACTTTCTCTCACTGGATTGTCTCAAATGAAATTGAATCAGATAAAGAAACCTTCAAGAAATCGATGGAAAGCTACGAGGAAAAGAAAAAGAAGTTTGACGAATCTAAGGGCAATGCCTTGAAAACTGAGGCAATTCAAGAGGTACTACGAGACCTTAAAGCTCTGGAGAAGGCCTTAGTTGCACGAGGAGGAAAGACTTTCAAGGAACTGTACCCCAATATTAAAAACGGGGAGCAGAACCGTTCTGGTCGTCATTGGTCTGAGAATGATAAGGAAGTAAAGCCTTATGAGTATGTTTTCTCATTCCGCAACGATAGCGACATGACGGAAACGAGGAGGGATGGGTATATTGAGCTGTGAGTCACGATTTTCTTTGTAGGCGATTATCGCTAATATGTTACAGCATGGAAGCTGCCTGGGCTGGAGATGTCGAGAAAATCAAGGTCCTTTGCCTTCAAGCTTGGGGCCCTGAGCTAGACAGGGCACCGTTGAAACTAGCGGTATTCCACAGTGGCGGACATTCTCCATTTTCCATCGCATTTCTGCGCGGCCACTACGAAACCGCCTCAGCAATTCTAGAGATGGTCAAAGCCCAGTGGTCCCCGGAAGAGAAAGAGAAAGTTCGTTTTAGAATGGAGTCGAATGACGAAGAGGAAGAAGGGTACTCAGACTCGGACGATCTCGAAAACAACTCGGAAGACGACGAGCCGCGCCTCGTATCCCATAAAGTGGACCAAAAGTTCACGGTCGATAATATCGGTCAGGTTTCTATGCAGGTCAAGTCTCATACTAAACCGCTTGATCTCATCAATGACAATGTGCCTGGGGTCAAGCATAAAAAGGACAGAACGCCAACTGAAACGTATGATTTGTTCATCCACACTATGGAAGAGGAAAGCAATGCGAGCTTGAAGATCCTCCTAGACATGGCCCAGCATTACTCAGGCCAGAAGTTTGAAGGTGATAATGACAGCGATGACGAGAGTGAGTCTTCTGGCAAATTCACTGTGGACCAAGGTGTGTTTCTCTGGGCTGTTCAGAACGGGAAAACTCAACATCTTTCCTTGCTTATCAAACGCACGGGCGCGGGCATGCCTCTTGATCACCTTGTCAAGAAAAGTGGTGTCGAAATTAAGAAGAAGCCCCGGTACTATCAGGGGTTGACAGTGTACGGAAAGAAAAGGTATGTTGAAATACAGATCTATGAAAGTTCGGTGTTGACTGTTTAAACAGGAATGACTGGGCTACCGCGGGCCGCAGCATGGTTGTCAAAACTACAGGCATCAAAACGCCTCCATTGTTGCACGCTGCCCTCGCTGGAAGTATTGAGAGTGTTGAGTTTTTCCTCGGAGATGCTCCTCACCGGCTTTACGGCGACTTTGGTAAATCCAAGGCTGCTCGGGAAGATTCTAGGCTTAAACACATTAAGGAGAGCCCTGGTGGATTCGACCGTGCCGTCTCAAAATGGCTCGGAGCTGACAGTGAGTACTTTTTGTTCACCTAAAAAAGACCCTTCCGACTGACTAAATATTTAGATGAATTGGTATTGCATTGCGCAGTCTTGGCGGACACATCTAAGGCGGCGGTTGAGCTTATTGAATATCTCGTCGAAGCTTCTCCTGAATCTCTCGAGAAGAGGAATTCTCAGGGCGACACGCCTCTTATGGTAGCTTGTCGGCTCGGCCGGGTCAAATTCGCTAAGGTTCTGATTAAAGCCAACGCCGATCAGTCAGTTCGAAATCATAAGGGTGAGAACCTACTGCACGTCGCGGTTTCATCTAGCCCCAAAGCTCATCAACTACGCCAACTTCTTGATTTATTTGACCCTGGCCTGCGAAGTCATCTATTTTTGCAACGAAAGAATCTCCAAGAGAATGGCAACACCCCTCTGCATTCCTGGATTGAAAAGACAACAGGAACGTCTTCTGAGTCTCAGTGGTACTACAACCGCAAACCATATGACAAGGAGACGGATGTCGTGGACATGATCAAGCTCCTGTTGGAGTACTCCAAGGGAGAGGAGTTGGAGATGCTCAACGGGGCAGGAGATACTTGCCTTCACACGGCGCTCATGTCCAATATGTTGTCGCTTGCTCAGGTCCTGGTCGAATTCCAACCTCGCCTGCTTTACCGAGAGAACGCTGTCGGCCGCACTCCAGCAGAGGTGGCTCATGATCGTATAACCGCAGGAAAATTCGGGAAGCCCTCGGAATTGAGGCTCAAAGGCAGATCTCGTGTCAGCGATATACTTCAGAAGAGTCCCGAGGATTATGAGAGAGCAGCTAAGACCTCGCAACAGACAAAAGAGCGCCTCATCGAGCTAAACCTAAGTGGCGACTACGATGCCCCGGAGATCCCTCGCATTCTTTGTTCAATGGGTGTTGGCAATGAGGATGATGACAAGCTTGACTCTGAGTTGTTGAAGCACGTTGTGTGGGATCTTTGCTCTACCACAATGAAGAAGCACCCCCAAACCCGCCGGCTTGTAAGTCTCAATGAGGCAAACGATGTAGCTAGACGACTGGGTGAGAAGTACTCAGCTTCACGCTACTTTAGCATCCAAGCCCGGGATGACGATGATGAAGATGATGGAGAGGGAAAAGAAGAGAAAGAAGCGGCCACGACGGACTTTGCACTTAGCCAGATGACCTCGCGGCTGAGGGACTACTGGGAGAAGGAATATGAAAGCGACGAGGAATGAGTGTGAAAATTGTGTTGAGAGATGCTACTGGAGAATATGGGTATGGTGGATCAACGACGACTAGTCGGGAGGTTTACATTAGGCATGATTAGGCGTACGATTTTTCTGAACAGAGTGATTGCCAGTTGATTTTATGTTCAATTAATTAACATTGGAGCTTCAATGACTGAGTTGTGCCTAATGAGACTCCTGAGAAGACTTGTATCATTTGCAACTAATCTGATTGCCTATTTTTTTTTCTTTGGGTTTGGTGGACAGGAGATGATCCCGACTTTTTCAGGGATTCAGTATCATTTATGGAATACCAATGGATAATAACGCCCGTGTTCTGCAAATACACACTTCTCTCACCATTTGCGAGTGAAAATTAAAATAAAGAAAGGAAAACCCCCATCGTTATACACGCACATTGACTCGCATGTTTCTTGAAATGGCCTTCCTACGAGACATAGATGATGGCCTCGGGAGCGCCGTCTCCCCAAATTCCCACAACGGCCATGGCAAAACCAAGAGCAGCGAGCGCGGTGCGGGTCAGGTAACTTCGAGACAGGCCTTCGACGCTGGCGCGGACTTCCTCGCCATTGACGTCGTCAATCTCCTCCTCACTGGCGGGTTCACTGTGGGCGTCGCCGAGGACTTCGTAGCTGGCCTCCATGCGAGCTCTAGCAGACGGCTTGGCAGCAGGAGCAGGAGCAGCCGGGCGAGGTGTGGCAGGCTGGGGCAGAAGCGCGGGAGCGACAGTGGAGAGAGCGGCGAGGAGAGAGGTGTAGATCAAGTAAGGATGGCGAGCATTGCGGGGGGCAATGGCGAAGCAGATGAGGAAGGGCGCCGTGGCAAGCGACGTCAGAGCAAGAATGGGCGTCTTGAGCGTCTCTGACAGGGTCAGGAGACCATGTGAAGCGGACGAGGAGGAGGGGAGGCGAAGGAGAGAGGGGAGGGCGAAGCTGGAGACGGAGTAAGAGACTCCCTATGCGAGGTAGCGGTTTTGTTAGCCAATGCGTTCTAGTTTCGTTTTGGGGAGGGTTTGGAGGTGGTCCGTCGTTGATGGAATAATGGGCTAGTCAAAATGACGTCGATGGTATGCGGCGCTTGCGCTATGCTTGGGCCAGCTCTGATAAGGTACAGAGCAGCAAGGATGAGATGGCGAGAACAACCAAGAACGCGGTCAGATCAGATGATGATCGATGCATCGATGGGCTTGCGGGAATCAAGCCCAGGGTTGACGAGCAAGGGAAGAGGTGGCAAGGGTTCTCAATGGCGGGGGTGAATGAGTGAATGGGTGAATGGATGGATGACATACCGTCAGCAGGCCGAGCGAGACGGTCCCGACGAACTTTAGGACGGAGACGCCCGTCGTAGTCATGGCTGAAGTTGAGGAAGCGATTTCTTGGTAGTGGTGTGTTTCACGTTCCACGCAGGCGACAAGACAGAGATGAGTGTGTAAACGGCAAAGGATGGAGGGGAAGGTGACAGTGAGCGAGCCGGATAAGATGGTGGGAATGAGGTGATGAGCCGACTGGGCTGCGTTGGGATGAATCCCGATAGTGGTGATCCCCCGGCATCCCGAGAATGCCCCGCTGATGATTGGCCCCGCGGACCAGGGGGAGCTTGTGTCTTGACTGCCTTGCGAGCTGCCCCAGGCGTCAACAAGCGTCAACCGCCTCGGCGCGTTTACGCCACACTTCTGGCACCCATTGTACCCCTGCATTTGTGGCACGCGCCACACCAGCACGAGCCACTCACCGAGGTGACCCACTAAAAAACACCTCCCCAAAAACCAGCTTTCGTAGTCGCAATTTTCTTCATCCTTCATCCTACCTCGACAAATTCCACCACGACGAACAACGACGACGACATCGCCCGCCCAGCAATTCGACCCGTGCCAATCCGTAAGTCAATCACTCTTCTTCTTATCTGTCGCGCCCGCGTTCCCCCCCTATATCATCTCGCAATGATGAGTTACTTTTTTACATAACCCTACTTAATCTTTAGGAAGAGCCGTCTGAGACTGCCTCTCGCACCCGCTCTCGTCTCGGCCTCCTTTTGCTCGTGGTTGTACCCGACCTTCAGCTGTGCGGCGGCAACGCCAGCACGCAGAGGGGCCCCGGTCCTGCGAGCGGGGAGGCTCCGGAAGCGGACGAGTCGCGGTGGTGCTTATACAATGGGTTTCTGAAGTTTTCGAGATATTATCCTGTCATTTGGTCTTCGCTTCATATTTGCTTGAGCATCTTGAACTAACCAGACAAATTATTAGGTCGTCATTCGCTTTACTTGTGGCTCGCTTGTCAGTTTGGTAGGCTGGCATTCTTATTTTGGTGCACCGGCCCTCGCTCGACACTCTCCATTGTCGTTGTGCGCGTCGTTTGTCCATTATGAATTATCATAGCCACGTCTATGTACCTCAGGGTCTTGTAGATAGCTCAATCAATACATCCACTTTTACTTCCAGCCACACCATAGGGTCTCGCCGCCCTCGTAGCCTTCCTTCCTAAACTCCGTTTAAAATCAAGTGTCATCCATCCGTCTTAGAAATCACTGTCACTATCTTCCACAACGGCACGACGGCCACGGACAAGTCGTCTCCCCGCCAGCCCTTGATGTGATTCATCCTCGTCAGCCTTTGTCCCAACCAGCGTATCAAGGTCGGGAATATCATCGCTATCCTGTGTCCCTGGAAATTGTGTTGGCACAAAGAAGGGTTTACCTCGTCCACCAGGCGCTGCAGATGGCGCCGGGCTGGCCGTGGTTGGGGAGGTCGGCGCCGGCTCCCTCATGCTTGAGGTGATGTGGTTGTCAGATACAACAAAATCCACCAGATCTTCACCATCATCTGATCCATCTGTTTCCATCTCGTCGCTGTCTCGCTGACAGTCGTCTCCGATCTCGTCGCTGTTAATTCCAGTGCCTTGATTCTTTGTCTTTCTTTTTCCTTTGCCCTTCTTCTTTTTCGAAATTCGAGCAGTCAATCCAAAGTTTTCGTCGTCCTCCTCTTTCTCCTCTGGCAAGTCTACATCTACCATAGACTCCTGTCGTCGTGGCTTGGAGCTTGCCTTGGCCGACACCTTTCGCCTCTTCGCCTTAGGTTCTGTGTTAGAGGCACTTTTTCTAGCTTGCTTCGGCTTGCCTTTCGCCACAGGCTTTGGTGGAGCATGGTCTGATTCACTATCCGGCTCAGCCTCTCCATCAGAATCCACAAACTTTCGGACTGGAATATTGCGATAGTTGCTCGTATCTTCATCTGAACGAGGCCGTTCGAGACTTTGGGGGTTGTTCCCCATCTTCTTCCACATATTGACACATCTCTTCGTATGAATGCCATGTTTAACTCCAACCACGGGACGTAATCGTCTCTGGAACTCGGGATGAGCTGTCATACACGGCATATCGGTCTCCTCTACCACACTATGGTTAAAGGGCAAGTCGCGATACGCTCTATTAAGCTCCTTAAGCTCTCTATCAGAAAGCAGCACACTTCTCAAATCGGGTATCGGCGCAAGTTCTTCGAGCTCGGAGTTTCGTTTTGGCTGCTTTGGCTGTTTAGGTTTTGTTTGACGAGATTTAGATCCAACATTCAACATGCTGGCCACTGACTGAAACCCCGTTTCAACGCCATCTGGCATATGGAACTTCTTTGGTGGAACCTTTTTCCCACGAGGGACCCTTCTCTTTTTGGGCTCGGGCAGTGACTGATCCTGAGTGTTTTCAATCGGTATGTCGACGTGTCGCTTATCAACCTCTGGTCGGATTTCTCGTGGAACTATTCTTGTGGATAAATCAACCCGGAAATTGAACCGACTTCCTTCGCATATCAGTTTTTGCATCTTCTCATAATTGTCCCTTGATTTGGCAAATTGGTCCTCCTCTTTCCCGCGCATCAACAACAATACAATGTTACCGGCTCGTTTTCGTCCTGTTCGACCCATTCTCTGCAACATGCGAATAGGCGAGGCCGAGGAATCGTAACACACAATGAGATCGACCTGTCCAATATCGAGACCTTCTTCGCCAATCGATGTTGCCACAAGTACATTGAAGTGCCCTTGTTTGAATTTGTCGATTGTTTCGATTTGCTGGGCTTGCTTCATGCCCTCACCTCGCTTACCGTCCGCCTGTCCAACAAAAATACTAGCCTTGATGAGAGGTCGGTGGGTATTCAACATGCGCACAATTTCTTCCGCAGAGTCTCGATACTCGCTGAACACGATCACGCGAGTTGCTGATTCTCCCCCATGGTCCATGAAATGGTTCAGGACATTGTCAGCCAGTGCAGTCAGCTTTGGGTGACCCACGAAGCCGTCCGTCCTCAGCCATTTGGAAATTTGGTTCATCATTTCCTGGAAGTTGGAGTCTTCAATGAGCTGTCGTTTATATTTGGATCCTTTTTCGCCCTTGCCTTCCTGCTCACTACGCAGGTCAACCAAGTTTTCGTAGAAGGGTTTGATGCCATGGTAGTTGAGCAACTTGATTGAATGCGCAATGCTAGTGAGAACAGTAAAAACAGCCCTCATCATGAATTGCACACCTTGGTTTACATGGCGTCCGCGTGAAGCAAACCATTCTTTTTGAGCCTGCATTAGCCCAAACGAGGTCATGGCCATTGGGTTTCGACCATAGTATATGTTTTGAGAGCTCAATTTGTCGGTCATGGGCTTCAATGCCTTCGTAAATAGCTCGCTTACAAGATTCATCTCATCAGAAGGGTCTAACACAACTTGCTCAATGTTCCGGTCGTGGACGTATTGGCGAATATCGAGGGATTCCTCTGTGCGAATTTCACAGTGGGATATCCCAAGGTTGTCGATAACTTCTTGTACAGTCTCGATTTTCGAACCAGGAGTGGCTGTCAGAGCCAAAACACGAAAACTTTGGGAGAAGCGGCGTATTAGCTTGGTGACTTTGGCATATGCGTATTCTCCAACGGCGCGATGTGCTTCATCAATAACCATTAAAGCAATGGACTTTGGATCCGCGTAGCCATGTGAAATATCATTCAGAAGGGTCTGCGGTGTCATGAAAAACACACGCCTCTTCTCCCACTCGTCAACACGTAGGGCTGGGGGGATATCGCCGGTGAGGAGGGTGGTCTCTGAACGAGCAATACCAGCGATGTTGTAACAAGCGTCAATTTGTTGGGCGACCAGAGGCTTTGTCGGCGCAACAAATACGATTTTGGCTTGCTTGGTCCATCGATAAAAGTTGAGCATTACAGTGGCTGCGATAAATGTTTTACCTAAACCTGTTGGCAAGGCTACCAATGTATTGTTGAAAAGACTGTTTTTCACAATGCTAAATTGGTAATCTCGGATAGCGCCAAGATTTGTAGGATAAACCCAAGTTTCCATAGCTTCTTTATCGATTTCATGATGAGTGGGCTCCTCTCGTGTATCCCCACGGTATACTCTTGGTGCTGCAGTTTGTGAGGAGATTACATCGTCAGTAACCACGGAGCCGCCAAAGAGTGTGGTCTGTCGGTAATTTCCAGAATTTGTCCGGCTAAACCCAGATCTGGCTGTCAGTCCTGCGTGCACGTTTCGCGCTGTCCCGACGGTTCGTGATGATGGAGGTTCTGGAGAAGAAAAGGCATCTGAGGGAAGGTCCTCGAGCTCTAGTGCTGCTGCTGCTGCAACCGCTTCCCGTTGTTTGGCTGTGTCTAAGGATCCTTTGCTTTGATTTGAATTCATAGGCGTGCTTTGGGGTCCATTAGATGAGGAAACTTGGTCAAGTGCCGTGAGGAAGTCCTCGTCAGCAATTCCGTCGTCGAATTCGTCGCTATCCATCCTGGACAGGTGGGGCGCAAGATCGGTGCTTGCAAATAACGAACTGAGTCGGAATAAGATTTTAAATCATCGCAACATCTAGTTTCACAACTTGAGCGAGGCACAAGGGTAAAATCAGACGCGATGATGTCAGTTAGCTGAACCGGAGACGCGTCGCGACAGACGCCAAGGTCTAACCAGTCGAGTTAAGTGAAACGCGAAATTATTACCACGTCACGTGACTCTGCAACATCCCGTGAGGCTAAATTCTTGCTGCAGAACTGCCACAAAAGAGGGGCCAAGCAGGTGCATTCACGGATGCATGTCATAAAAACGAGAAAGTTTTATTCGTACTTCTTACTTGATGTTCATGTGAGCATGCGTTGTCACCAGTTACTCACTTGTCCCTGATTGTGACCCTGCTGTCGATGGTCGATTCATGCGCTAACCCCCATTTGGCCTGCCTGACCAAGGCTGCCTGGGTGCCTTGATGAGCCACTGACAGTGGGGCACCTGATCAAACGCCTGTCTTTCTTCACTTTCTCTTGCAAACCTTCAACAAAGCAACCTCTCTCAACTCCCTCCCAACACCCTTCCGAACAAAGGCAGGCACCTTCTCCAGCGGCGAGACGAACATTTCCAACGCCTGCCGCACTAGGCTTGCATTCGAATAAGACAAGCTGACCTCCTACTCTTGTTTTTCTCCACTCGACTCGACCTCGCGCTCTTCGCAACCATGGCTCCCCGGGGCCGAGTCGCATCTACAAACGCTCCTCGAGCTTCGGCCTTGAAGGCCAAGTCTACCAAAACCGCTAGAGGCGGTATTCAAAAACGCGGTCGGCCTTCCACCCGCGTTGACGGTGATGGAGACCTGGAAATGGACAGCGCTGCAGCGCGGGCCAAAAAGGCAAAACCGGCAGAGGCGACCACCTCTAAGCCTCGACCGAATACTCGCTCAGCAAGCGCAGCGAATGCAAAAGGTGGACCCTCACGTACGGCACAAAATGTGCTGAAGCACCTGAGCGGTGGCACAGCGGGCTCGCTCGCATCTCGCATTTCAAATGCGGGCGCCGGCAAGAATGGTAAAGCTCGGCACCAAGATACAGCGGGCCTATCATTTCTACGTGTCGGAGGGCTTAAGCAGAGCAAAGCCGCAAGCAACCCTGGTGGAGGACTAAACGACCTACTCGGCTTCCTAGAGCGAAAAGCTTCATCATTCCTCACTGGACGACAAAAACGAAACATTGCAATCAAAAAGGTATGTTCACACATTGACAATACTCCAGGTGCGCAAATACCAGGCTGCTATCCCAGCTGTCTATGGGGCAAGGATACATTAATTGGGTTTGGGCAATGTCCCGCCAGCCGAAAAACACCCTCCCGCATCTTGGATCATCATATCCAAAATTGCCTGCTAACTCGGTGTAGAGCCACTACGTTGGCGACTACGTTTACATAGGAGCAAGTGAGGAGGATACGGAAGAATTACTCAAGCTCAATAGCTTCACCTTTGCCGGCGCGCAACTCGAAGTTATAAAAGTATCAGACTTCCCTGAAAAGGGTAGTAGAGTAGTTGAGTCCAAGGATACTCAAGAGCTCCGCTCGAGACTTCAGGCAATTCTCAGTCAAAGATACCTGGGAGCTAATAAACTCCTCAAACTCGATGCCCTCGCCACAGACGCAGATCTCGTCAATCTGGGCATGTTTGAAAATCGAGAACGAGCTCTGAAGACATTCAAAGGTCTCATGGCCATCTGTGATGGCCTTTTCAAAACAGACAAAGAAAAACAAGAGGCTATCGAAAGCATCAGCCTCGCAAACAACAACATCGACGACGTGACTCAGGTTGAGGTGGTGGCAACCACTTTCCCCCATCTCAAAAACCTAGACATGAGCGGAAATCAGATTGGCAATATGCAAGGTTTTGACAAGTGGAAGGGAAAATTCAAGCATCTTGAGACATTGTTCCTGACCGGAAACCCAATCGAAGCAACAGACCCGAACCACCAAGCTACTTTGCTTGACTGGTTTCCCAAGCTGCAAAACATAAGCGGAAACCAACTACGAACTCCTGAGCAAATCGCCGAAAAGGAAGCCGCTTCGCGACCTAAGCCGATTCCGCAAAATGGCCCAGATTTCCGTGATGTTGGCGGTGTCGGAGAGAACTTCCTTTTGGAATTCTTCGCCGCCTATGACAACAACCGACCTGGTCTCATTGCTCAGTTTTACGATGAGGACAGTCAATTCTCTGTTTCGATCGACACGCGTTCTGTCAGAAACCCTGATGCCCCAGCACCCTTGCCTTGGGCATCATATATAAAACTATCACGAAACCTAACCAAGATCAGCACTCAGCACGCTCGAGTTCAGCGACTCTTTAGGGGCTCCAACACGATTGGGGAGGCCTGGAAAACCCTCCCGCTCACTAGACACCCTGATATCAAACAGGAGCTAAGCAAGTACATCATGGATTGCCATCCAATGCCAGGCTTGGTCGACCCCAACGGCCAGAATCCCATTGGTGTTGACGGTCTTATTCTTACCGTGCATGGTGAATTTGAGGAACATGACAGCAGCACCAACATCAACGGCAAACGCAGCTTTTCACGTACTTTTATTCTTGGGCCTGCCAAGCCAGGGCGAGGAATTATCCGAGTGGTCAGTGACATGCTATCACTCCGGGCCTTCAGTCCTCTTCCCAACGTCTTCGTGGCGGCCAACACAGCGCCCGAGGCGACCAACCAACACCAGGTGATGATTGCGGAACTTTCCAAGCAAACCGGGATGACTCCACAGTACTCGGAAATGTGCCTAACCCAAGTGAATTGGGAATTTGATAAAGCTCTTGTAATATTCAACGAGAAGAAGGTACGCAGGTCATTTTTTCCCGAATTAGGATGCGAGACTAATAACTGTCCAGTCGCAACTCCCAGCAGAAGCCTTTGCCACTTTGGCAGGTTAACGGAATAAGGAGGATTGTCTATGGAATATGAGATACCACGAAAATAAAGGTTTCTCCTCTTGGATTATACAGATCAGATTTCATTGGCATGTGTCGGGACAGGAGGAAATTATGCGCAAGGAAAATACATGGAAGGGGCGGGTTGTGGTTTGAGAAGCGATTGTTTGGGACCATGTCGGAGTTTTGGGCAATACGGGCAAACAAATAGACGGCCTAGCATGGAGTGGTTGATGATCCAAGCCAGTGGAAATTGATGAGTCTCTGACGACACGAATGGGCCGCTTGTATAGTCTAGGACCAGGGATGTCACAGACAAATTGATGAAATTGATACCCGACACCACAACCGAAATTCGCCGTATTGGGTGAGGTGATGTGACATGTGCTAGTAAATTTGATAGGATGGGATTTTCAGTTCGCCAGCTAAAACAAATGAAGTTGCTTGTTTTGATTTCCTTTTTCCTGTCTATTTTTTCATTCATGTCCTGGCCCCTTGTCAATGGAGTCAGACAAGACATTGGGCTTTTGAGTAAATGATGTTAACACGGATGACAGTGGAAATGATTTTTCGTTATGCGCCGACTTCTTGGTTGATGAGTTATTAAAACGACGGCATGCTTGGAACCAATGGATCCAGCGTATCACGAATCAGTTGGTTCAAAGAAATAAAAGGCTAATGTGATGAGGTTATGCACCAAGGGTGGGATACAACAGGCGGCCAATCGGCAGTCCCAACCAGTGGAGCTATGAAAGCTTCAGGTGTGATGTGATTGCCACGAGGCGCGTAGTCTAAAATTGCACTCTTGCAGATATCAGAATTATTAGATTGGGCTCCGAAATGGTGAACCATTGACAAGCTGTAGTGGCAAAGCTTATCTCTAGGGTAGGGAACTGGGCGCTTAGGGGAAAAGTCTGGGTGACGCCTGTCACTGGCTGCAGCATAAGATTGGCCGGAGGTGGCGATGTGCGAAGTGCAGCGGTAGCGGCCGACGGGATCCACGTCCAAAAAAGGGATAATTTTGGGTGGCCATGCCATTCATGACATGCAGAGGAATCACTATGCTTAATCCGGATGCAGGATCTGGGAGGAGACTGCCAGAAAGGGCGACACAAGGTGCAAGTTTTGATGGCGACTGTCAGCCCAATGATACCAGGTATGGTGCCGAGTAATGGGCTAATTAATATTGTATCAATGAGCAGTAATCCCGGCGGAGCCTGACGTCACACGGTAATTTTCCCACTCCTTCGAATTCTATTATTCGCATCCTGCAGTACTTACACACCGGAGTCACCTGCTGGAGGACCTGCAGGTGTCGGGAGAAGGCCCAGCAGGCGGCCGCTCGCTTCAATGCAGCGCTTGGATGCAGCACCGTCTGCCGCATCCTCTCTCGCGGGTCCTACCCGCAATTGGCAGTATTAGAGATGATGGCTTCACCTGTGGCATTCACTGTACGAGAGACCCACCGCACTACTGGAAGTTGCGAGGCTTTCCCAGGTTTCCTCGGCGAGGGAGGAGCCTAGGAGGTATGACGGGATGGCTTGCGATGCGACGGGGATTTTGAGACATTCCAATCGGGAGGCGCTGGTAAGACAGCTGGAGCGACTAGGTCCAAGTTTTGGGGGCCTAAGCTTGTGATGGGAAGGCAAGACGAGTGGACCGTCTCTTGTTAGACATGTCTTGGAAGATCAAGCCGAGGGAGGGAGAGAGAGGGGCAGGACGAAAGTGAAACAGCTTGCTCATTGTTTTTTCTCGGGAGAATGTGTTAGTGTTGCAAATCGCCGACAGAAGCAGCCAAAGGCTGCGTGGCCCACTGTTTCTGGTTTTTCGTCTGGAAGACAGACGACGGTGGACTGGTACGGTGGTGTCCCTCGCATCCTAGGTATTCAACGACATGGACGTTCCATTCACCTGGCACACAGGAACCACAAAGAGTATACGTCGGCCAGCCATCCCAGATGGGCGGCTGGGTTTGAAACGGCATGGCTCCGAGGACAAAACATACAGAAACATGTGTCCGTCCAAAGTAGCACTGGAAGAAGGAAGGTTGTACGGATAGTTTGACCATGCAACGTCAGGTTACACTATGGAAAAGCAAACGAGAGAATAACAATGGCGGTGGGTTGACTTTGCGACGATGACGATCGACAGGGCGCCCCGCCTCGAGCACTTGGTGATGGTGACGATCCTCAGTGACAATCGTCGGCCGTCGATGAGCTGCAACATGTCATCACATTGTCGGGCCCCAAGTGAACTGGAGACGACGATGAGCGGCAGCTCAGGTTGGTGCAGTTCGCATCGCATCGCATGGCCGCACGACCTGACGAGGGCGGACGACGGGCCGTAGACTTTACGGGGTACGTATCGCCCCATGCCCATGGTGGCCATGGTGGCCGGGGCCAAGGGGAACAGGGTTGTCAGTGGATAAGCGCAAGGGGAGGCCGCCTGGCGCGTTTCAAAAGAGAGTCGGCTTGGTGGGGCCCTCGGATGGACCCTTGCCTATAATGGCAGCGCCCCGTTGGTTGGTGGATTCTGGAACAGCGTCGTGGGCTGGGGGACGAATCCGTGGACAACGTCCACCATGAAGGTATCACTCGCCAGACAGAGAGCCCTTCATCTCACTGCTCAGCCATTTTTCCAGACCGGACCAAGTCGAGGCGCCGAAGCAAGCGACGGTCGATTGGCCCAGTTGATCGTAGCTCCCAGGAGCATGGGCCTTTGTCTGACCGTCCCATCCCCGCTCTCACTCTCTCGTTCAATCTCGCTCGGCCGGTGAGTCGCTGGACAGCAATGAGCTCCGGGTTCCTGACTGGTGGACCGTTTAGGCCATCTCGCGTGCATGGAAGGCCTTCTCTGCGTCCCAAACCTGCTGCATGGAAACAAGCTCTTGGGTATGTCGTCCCGTTGACACAAGGTGTATCAGGTAGATAGACCTGGATTGCAGCCGACAGGACAGAGGTTACGTGGACAAGCCGAGCCAAGCTAAACCGTGATACAAGCTGCTCGAGGCGAGGAGGCACGTTCGATTCTTTATCCCTACTACTGCGCTACCGTCATCGGGGGCAAGGTCACGGGCATACCACTGCGTACCAGCGGGATGCGCCGCTCAAGTCCGCGCTCGTGACTACGCAGTGCTAAGTGAAATAGATGGGGCGCCGACGACGACCATGTGCTGGGCACAGGCACTTGGGCGCATTATTCGCTTTCCAGGCCACTTTAGGGCGGGCAGGGCATTACTCGTGTTATTGCTGATGATGCTGCTGCTGCTATGGAGGGCTATAATAGCCTCACACCTGTGCGTACATTGATTGAGATGGGTTATGCAGGCGAGCGCAACGCCAACCGGGGGTTGAATTTGATTCTGGTTAATCCCCATTACGGGCTCCAGAAAGAATAAAACATGGTGTCAGGACACCATGCAGTATTTCAAACGACTCTTTCTGACCGGCTGTCGAGTAAGGAGCGAGCGCATAAGGGTTGGATCAGTGGTCAACACATAATTGAGCCCATCTATATTAACTTGACTGGGATCAGTGGCCGTAAGTCATGGATGGATGGATGCGCAATCCCTCGGCTCTGTCAGGCACGAGCGATTGCAATAGTTCCCGGGGGAGTTCCCACGACTGGCAGGCCAAGCGGGCACCTTGGCAGAGGCAGATGGCACTGGAAATGGAAACCACCAATCGGCTGGCAGTCTGGGCGGGCGCACCCTGGGCCCTCGAGTCGTCACGGAGCATTTGCTCAGCCGTCTAATTGGCCAATGAGCGGGCCCGTGCCCCTGAGTACCTGATGCGTGGGAAGGAGGGTGGCCAAGGTGATGGTGGTGGGAGTCATGGTGTTAGTGGCTGTGGTGGTGTAAGGGCAGCGGTGGCGCTGGACGCTTGGTGTGATGAGCAGCCAGCCTTCACTTTTCGTTTCTATTGGGCTGGGAGGCGCGTAAGACTCCGCCCATGTCTTCAAGACGGCAAAAGCAAAGACGGCAGCAAAGCAAGGAGGCTGTTTCCCCATGCAGGCAGATCAACACTGATGAGAAAAGAGGCTGACGAAGAGATCGCCGTTCGTATCTGGCTACTCCTGGGCTCGTATACATAGACAGAGACACTGAGTACGGGCTAGCCGATTGCCAAAAAAGCACAGACGGCAGACGAGGGGGGCTTGGGGAGCTTAGCTCTGCTGCTACACGTCGCCAGCCGAAAAATGCACTGACTGGTACATGCTAAATGTAACTTTTTTTCGTCCCCTGTCTGGGCGGAGGTGATGCCGTCTGCTTACTGGTCCATCCCTCCCTTGTGTGCTCATTCCCGGCCTTGTCTTGCTCCATGCTTGCTTTATGGACAAGGGCCGCGGGAAGAAAGCATGGCTGCAGAGTGCGCTACTGGCTAACATGGGGGGCATACTACGTACCTTACTTTGCCCTTCTCGGTACCTGGACATGGGCTGTGCTCCGCTGAAGGCGTGGACATGGCCTGTCGCCTGTCTCGTCTCTGCCACTTTCTCCGTAGGCTTTGGTCTTGATCCCTCTCCTCCCACCTCTCTTCTGCCTTTCGCGCTTTCACGTCACTGTCATTCCAGACCTCGCAACCCCGTCTGGCACGAGAGCGAGAGCGGCGTTTGTTCCCCAACACTCGAAATACCTTCCTTTTAGCATCGCCCAAGGCGCGATCTTACTCACCACGCTCCATTCCTCTCGCACCGTCTGCCAGGGGCACACGCCAACTCGATACATACCCGCGATCAACGTCCCAGCTCTGCGGCGATCCCAGCTTCACGCCCCCCCCTTTCGAACCCGATCGTCTGTTGTCCTTCATTTTTGTTATCCTTGCACCCGCGGTGTCAAGTTCTTGGGAACAAACCGAATACTATTTCAAGTTCCACAGTGAACCATTCTCTGCCTTTTAGCGCTAGCTGCTCTGCTGCACTTGGCCAGCCCTTTCAACTCTCACCTCGACAGCTTCGCTCCCCAATCAGCTGTCCCATTCATTCTTTGTTGTTGTTTAGCGCTTGGAAGCTACTTTTTCACCGACCAAATTCTGCGCTCATTCTCAACGCAGCTTTGCCTTGATTCTCGATTCACGAGCTGAACCCCACCAATCACTAACACGCTGCTCTCAAGTCTCGCGACGACATAAACTCAGAACCGCCATTTCCCCGCCATGCGATCATAGCCCGTCGAATCCTAACCTCGAGATCCTTTTCGGTTATTTCGGGAAACAATCACCATGGGTGTTCCCAAGCCCAAGACGTCGCTGGACGGTTCCTGCTCCGTGATTTACAACAACACGCTGTACTCGTATTCTTCAAACGGATTTCAATCACTCGGCTTGAGTGCTGGCTCAAAATGGACGGAACTGGAGATGGGGGAAAGTGTCACGGGGGCTGTCTGCGTGAATGTTGATGGAAGTGACCCTGCCCTCTGGGTCGTTGGCGGAACTGGTGGTTCATCGAGCTATACTGGCCTGCAAAAGTATAGCTTCTCCAGCGGCAAGTGGACCACCATCACACCATCCCAATGGATCACACAAAACCTCCAATATCACTCCTCCATCTACATCCCGGCCAATGACATGATTCTCGTCTATGCTGGCACCTACACCGGAACTGCGGCCGCCACTTCCAACACTTGGCTCATTGGAGCATCTGAACCTTACAACGTTTTGGCTGGATCCGCTAGCTCTCATGCTGGAGTAAAGCCTATCCTTCTTCGATGGTCTGACGCCGATATTTGCTTGGTGGGTGGCGACACCTCCAGCACAGCCGTCTCTCTGTTCAACCCCACGACTGGTTGGAGAGAATCTGGTGCGACTCTCGCTGAGCCTCTCAACAAAGACTCATCATCCATGCAGGCTGTTCTTGTTGATGGCGATGACAACTCCAAGAGCCTGTACACGTTTGACCTTTCCACTGCGCCCAATTCGGTCCGTCGATTTGTCCTTCAAGATGCTTCTGGAGCACCCGTCGCAAATTCACCAGCTATTACCAAGCGAGACCTCTCACTTAGCAATTGGCCTGAGTACAACTCGACAAATGCTCCCGATACTACTCGATCTAACTACGCCGTTGCTCAGAGCTCGGACGGAACGGTTGTCTTCTCCGGTGGTAATGATGATTCTACTCTCGATATGTTTGATGTTAATGATAACTCCTGGGTTGATTCTTCGGAGGTATTTGCTGTGCAAAAGCAACTGGCTGAGACCGATTCCAGTTCTACTAAAACCAAGACTAGCTCAAAGACGTCGCATACTTCTACTCTCGTAAGCGCAACCTCGACTGGTACTTCGACTGGGTCTTTGACTCTCTCTGATGTGAGCGCAACCGCAACTTCAACAGACGCTGCGGCCGCTGCTGGAACCAGCAGCAGCGGTAGTTCTGGACTCAGTTCGAATACTGTTCTGGGCATTACTCTTGGCTCGATCATTGGATTCCTCGCTCTTCTGCTTGTTGTTCTGTTGCTTATCAAGAAGAGAAAGAGATCTGGCCAGACTGACCAAGAGAGCATCCACAGCAGAGCTTTGTCCGGAGATGAAAAGGCCCCCATTGTCTTCAACGATGCTCCTAATCCTGTATCTTCACCCGGCCATCTCCGCGGACACCAAACCCAATTCTCTCAAGAGTCATTCTCTTCGATGGCTATTCTGATGGGTCGTGCTGGAAAGCCAAAGGCTGCTAGCAACGACGTTAACCGAGGAGCTGCAGACTCTGAACACAAGCAATTCAAATCCACCATTAGCAAACCCATCTTGCAAGAAATGCAGCACCCTGTACTCCAGAACCAGGAGCCAAGGGGTGTCGCGTTTGACTCTAAAGTTGCCGAGCCTCAGCCACGAGAGAGGCAAACGGAGGTTGAGGACGGTATGCGAAGGAGTTCAGGCTGGAATCGATACTGGTCTGGTGGCAGTGCTCTCCAAATTCTCGGCTTTGGCGGTCCTAAGAGGATTACTGTTACCGATGAAGATGGACGCAGCTCTCACTACTCGGAAGCTACTCAGCAACCGCGTAACCCTAGAGTAACACAGGACTCTGCGACTGTTCCTCCCCTGAACTTCGATTTCCGTCCTGAGATGAACCGTGTCAATTCGGGTAGCCCGGTAGTGGAACAGTACAACCATCCCTTTAAGGAGGGCGTGGTGGCCAAGATCGAGCGTCCTATCTCAAAGGTCTCATCATCGGGTTACTCTAGTGGCGTTCCAGAGAGCATAACTGACCAGTGGGAATCATCGCAAGTTGAGAGGCCCTGGGGAGCTGATCGTGCACCCAGCAGTGTGTACAACAATAGCGGCTACTTTGGAACACCCCTTTCTCCTAGTACGATTCCCTCTCGCCACCCGCCATCAGGCGTGAGCACACAGCCTCAGCTTGCCATGGCGTCAACCTCGTCAGATATGAGCTGGCTGAATCTTGGCGACAAAAGTGAGAGGCGTATATAGAGCAATCGCGATTTCAGCGAACAGTTACGATGCCCCAATTGAAACTCTCACATGTTTCCGACGAGCTCCCGATATAACCACGATCATCTTAGAGCCAATGTTATTTCGGACCTAAGATTTACCGGGACTGCTAACTGAGCAATCTTCTAAACTTGGTTGATCCAGATACAGTTCTGCCATTAGCAACTCACTCACTCGATTTCCTACATTTGCGGCACGCGTTCAAAATACAGAGTCTCACAAACTCCTTCTTGGAACTGAATATCCAGAAGAGAGACTGCTCTCGTTTTTTCTTCATTTCTTGATCCATGCATGGCTCGGCGTCGACGTCACTTGGTCTCGCCTTAATCTGTCTCATATCTGTTCACTTTTTCCTATTTTTCTTTTTCTTATCCGAATATTCTAGACTTGCGACCCTGGGACTGGTCATTTCTTTGATGGATTTTTTGTGTTCTTATGATACCACCATCTCCTGTTGCATGTAATTGGCTTGGAAAGCACCGCGGAGGAGAGAGACAGGGGAGTTGCGCAAAAAAAATCACAAAGACACATTGGTGTTGGTGGAAGAGGTATGACAGGGGACGCCTGGCCAAGTCGGTTTTAATGTGTACCGTTGTACTTGGTGGAGAGAAGTAGCTGAGCTGAAGCAGGGGCTGCAAAGCCATACCTGAATCGAACAACGTCAAAATCATGCGGCTTTGAATCTTGAATATGATGTGATGTGATATTGATTGCCAAGGAGTGATGAGACCACACATAGACTGGCGTCAGACAGAAAGCGCCCAGGATAAACAATGCTGCTGTGAGTGCTTTGATCAGTGGCGTAGAGGTATCCCATGTTTCTGAAGGCGCAACTGTGATGACACACTACCGTGATCAAGGTTTCGTCCAAGCGACGGGCCGAACCTTTGGCCAAGCGGTGCCTTGTTGGAACCGTAGCGTTTTACTGGATTCAGGGTCGCTCGGTCAAGCCAAAAGGGATCGGGGCGTTTAAGGCACAGGCAGGGCAACAAATCAGTTACGTAGCGGAAATGCAGGCCTCCCCCCCGGGGGGGAGGGAGGGGAGCATTGTTTTTACATGTCACTTTTTCTTTTTTTGTTCCTCCTTCTTTTTTTTCTATGTAGAAAGCTGATGGGCACTTCTGCATGCCACGGAATCATTCGACCAACTGGGCGCGAGTGGGACGGGGCGAATTTGGCCAATGCCAGGGAGGCGGACAGCTGAATCCACCCACCTTCTCTTCTCCAGAGGCGTTTTGGTCCTCCCCTTGGGGAATACGCCGGCAATGGCGTGGGGCCGACTGCCAGACGAGGATGGCGGCGCTGGTTGGGCGCGATGTTCTCCATGGGCTTGATCTTGTTTTGCCCAAGTATGCACCTGCAGGATTGGTGTCTTTCCAGAACACGCCAAGTGCCCTGCTACATACTTGTGCTCATTTAGTTCGTGGCCATCTCGACCAGTATGTGTTTGGGGTTTTTGGGGTTCTGAGGGTTGCATAGGAACAACCCAGGTCCTACGACAAAGTAATATTCATGAAAAGAAACCCCGGCCACTTGTAAATATTGATCAATTGATTTGCTTTACTTCACTTTTGAAAATTTCTACAAGTTACGTCCCAGGTTTTGTCCATCACACGCTAGTTCTCAAAGTATCGATGGAGAGACGACGGTTGAGCTGTTAGCCTGTTAACCAACTAGCGCGGGGACTGCGCGAAAAACTAACAAAACAGGAGACTGCTGTGAGAAGAAAAAGCAAATACGAGAGGGGTAGCGGAGGTGGACAGGTGGAAGATTTCTGGAATCGAAGAAAAATGATGACCATCGTGTCACATGTTGTTTGCTCATGCTCGGGCCATGCTCTGTTTTTTTGCTTTTCTCGCTGGCGGAGGCGCGCGGATCGGACGGGCGGGTTTCTTGGCATTTGAAGATGGAGCGTGGGGGGACAGTGTGGCGTCTGTCTCGGTGAAGGCTCTGGGATAGAGGGGAGGGGGGATTGCCGCTTTCAACACCTGGGGAAGAGGGGATTCGCAGGCATGTCGTTTAACTACACGCGCAGAGTTTCCGCGGCATGGATCGTGAAGCTTGGAGCGGCATTGCCGGAAGCAGACGGTGGCATGATGCGAGGGAGAGGAGCAAAAAAGCTTTACATCGTGAGGAACTAAACGATCTTTGATTTCAGCCGCAGACACGTATCCCCCAATGTTAGCAGTATACCGCGGAAGGGAATGCGTAACTAGACACTCAAAAAGGACGATCTACGAGCCATTTGGTTGGGCGTCTGATCTGGATCTAGGTGTTGTATTTTTTTTTGGGCAAGCCTTGGCTTAGATACCGCGGTTGGTTGCTAGAGGCACAAGCGCACCTTAGTTCGCCGATGCCTTCTCGTAACCAGTCATCCAAGCTCCATGGTTGGTCTCTCGCCAACACGCCATGGCTGAAAGCTTGCCAGGCAGTGCCTGGTCGGAGCCTAGTGGTGCTGGACCACAGAGACGGCGGCGAAATTTTCCCGGGGCGAAGCCAGCCATCCATGTGCCGAAGTCGACGGACGTACGGGAAGGGACGGGCATGGTGGTCTGGGTCCTTGGGACGCTCTATGGCTGTACTGACTATTTTTTTTTTTTTTTTTTCGCACGTATCTTTGTTGGGTCCGACTCGTCGGGTTGCGTTCTGGGAATATCCCTTCCCTAGATGGTACCATTTATGATGATCAATTCCATTAATATGCTTTTTTATGTGCCAGTGGAGTCCTCAAGATGTTGGCCGATTGAGTTCAACTGGCCATTGCTGTGCCAGCGATGGTGTGCGCTCGAGAAACTAGAGGATTAATTTTGCAATTGACATGGGGTCATTTACAAGAGTCACCCAGGTCCATGTAGACAATCCACAGTCCACGCACTCATCTGTCAACACCCATGTGTTGTGGCCAAGCTGCGTGCCGAATCATGGCCCGCCTAGTGGCAATCACCATCTCTGCGAAGTAAGCTTTTCTTGTTTGCAGTTCACTCTTCCTCCCGAGAGCGAAGTCAAGATGCGGATTCGAAGTTTTGTTCGGATGAACTCGTGCTCTTGCGTGGCCCCAATATCGGGACAACTCGACCAGAAGGGATAAGGCCGAATAATTCACGGCAGTCAAAGCGCCTTAGGTCCAGACACCCAGACTGCCGCCAAAGAGTCCAAGCATAAGGCCGAGCCCCCCGTTCCTCGGACGTGAAGAGGGGCACTACCCTAACCCAATAGACCGGTTCTAATTAAGTCGGCGAAGGTGTTCGCGACTCGAGGTAAAGTCGGAATTGGGGGCGGCGCTTGCGTGGGATACCGAGATCCGAGAGAAATCTGGATGATCGGCGTCGGCAAGCGACCTGCAGGCCTACCTTGAAGCCTTTCGGCAGCCGGGCGAAGATGCCTGGCTGACAGATGCCCAAATAGAAAACCGAGGCGTTGGGTCGGTCGCTCAAAAGGAGCGCAGGCACATGTCTTTTTCTGGGATTGGGCGTTAGGTAGGATTGCTGGGTGAAGGAGCTGCTTGAGTCGGGGCGGGCCAAATCATGTTCAGCATCCGAGTCACGGTGCAAGACCCCTGCTCATCGAGACGCCTGCCCAATAGATCCGTGGGAGCGACCAGGCGTAAGACAGGTCCGGACATGCTTATTGCCGATAACAGAACAGGGTACTTCACTATATCTAGTGAGACATCAGATGAATTCAAGAATTGGACTTTAAACTTGCACTTTAGGATTGATCCATCTATCCTATGAAAGAAAAAAGAAAGAAAAAAAAACAAGGCACTGGGACTGTCTGCACCTCGGTGGTAGTTGGTACGTGGTATGGACTGGCTAGGTACATTGTTGGGGACTTGCTAGGGAGTTGAAGCTCGGGCCAGTGGTTGCCACCGACACCTCCAGCTGTTTTCTAGGCCCGACGGTTTTTTTTTTTTTTCCTTTTATTTTCAAGGGTTTTCGTAAGCCCCCGGCGCCTTGTCGGGCTAGTTTACTTGTAAAGTGGTATTGAGAGGTGTTGAGATTTGGTTGTCCGGGCCGAGTTACGTCGAAGGGCACCACACTCACTTGACTTGTAGATGCTTTGGGTGTGCATGCACTACAGATATCACTACAGATGTGTGTGAGCCGGCATAATATGTGTGTGTGTGTGTGTGTGTGCAAGTGTGTGTGCCTTATTCTCGGTACCTACGTCGGCATGCTTTGGCGTGTCATGGCGCCGCCCAAGGTGCCGTCTATTGCCCGAGCCTCGCCTTGCATGCCAATGCCGCTTCTTGGGAGCAGCACCTTGCCGTTTTCTTCAGATTCTGCAGAAGAGAAATAAAGGAAGTCGACTAGCCCTTGGGGAAATGGCCAAGACCCCTGCCATGCTCCAAGCAAATCCCCCCACCACCTCCATGGTTTCCCCCCTCCATCACAGGCTCACATTGACCGTTCGCTTCCCACCTGACTTCACTTGTGTCTCAGAGATGCATCTTCACCTTGCATCATCTTGCCGGGAAGGGGAATTGGAGGGGGGCCACTGGTCATTAGGTCATCCCATAGCTGACTCCCACATCTTCACCGTGTCGCTTTATTTGGCAATAGTGCCCTTCTTCATCTTAGTTGTCGGGCTCAAGCCAATCCTCGTCTTGGTCCATCATAGCTGGAAGCATGATCCTTTTTTCTGTGTCACACAGAACCCGGAACTGCGTGCTTGGGAATCCGGAGCCTCTCCACCACGCCACACGGGACAGGCGACCAAGGACGGCGGACTCCAGGGCATACATCCGCCGCGCGCCTTCTACGTCGTACAGCCCACCATTAGCCCACCAGGGAAGAGGGTCATTCAACACGCTAACGAGGTAAGTAATCCCTACCCGTCTCGGTCGTCAACTGGACTGGGACGGGAGTTTTCTAGGCCGGGACCTGAAGCTGCCGCTCGCTGGAAGCACTTACGCCAAACGCGCCCTTTATGCCCCGGGGGACGGATCTCAACTCAATTCCAGGGCCGTCGCATGCAATTCTGCTTGTGCCAATGGCCATCATGCGGCCTCTTCAGCCTAAAAAGAAGGTAGTAGCCAACAACTCTGCAGATATTCCGTCTGGGCTGTACAAGCAGAGAGGTTTCGCTCAAGTGCATGCTAGGCGGCGTACACGCTGCAATTTGTAACGAGACGAGTGAGCCTCCGCAAACAACCCCCACCAACCCTCCCAAAAGTACCCGATACTTCCCTTGTACCTTGTACCATCCCTCGCCGTACATACTCACCCTTGTAATCCCCACCCGCTCCTCGACCAAAGCCATTTCGCTCGCTGTCTTGACCAGCTAAACTCGACCTGCTCGCCTCTTCTGGGTCGCTCGCTCTCACTGTCATACCTTAACGGAGGTAGTGGCGGCTCCCACTCCTTGCCAGTCCTAGTTCCAAGTGGCACCTGCTGTACGTACAGTAGCGGTCGACCCACCAGCCTCCTCAGCGCCGCCCATCCAGCTGCCATCATCTTCGTCTTCTGCCCGCACCCACATCCGCACCCACTCACGAACCACCACTCACAGTTGGTCAAACCCTCGTCGACCCTCTCTTTCTCACACCTCTTGCTTCCATTTTCCTTCCTCTCTTCGCATTCTTATCAGCTCTCTTGCTCTCGTTTTCATCGCATCCTGCTCCCGGGCGTAGCAATCAGACTTTCTCCCGCCTGTGTCGCTGCTTAGTGTCCTTTCCTGCAGCTTCCCGTTCCGTCGACACACATCGTCCACTCACAGACTGTCGCAAATGAGCCCCCGTCCCCAGCTCCTCTGAAATCTGCTCGTTCGATCTCCGCCTCGGGTCGCTTTTGAGTCCGTCACACGACACCTCTCCCGATCTGTGACCGCGCATTCTTCGCCGCCTTTGAGATTTTTGCGCCTGGCGGTGTCGCACCGACTTGTGTGAATCCCTACCAATCAACCACTCTCGCTTCTCCTCCGCGGCGCTGCCCGCTCAGTTCCGGACCCGACTCTCGCTGCCGACTTGAGAACACCATGGGCTCGACAGCGTGGGACGGCCAGGACCAGGCCATGGCCGCCACTGGCGATGACGATTTTGGCCAGTTTCTCGACATGACTGGCATGGCGAACCTCGGCGATGGCATGCACTTTGATTTTCAGTCTTTCCAGGATGGTTCCGCCCAGGCAATGATGAACCAACCCCGCGATACTCCCGATACTATCATGGCCGACTCAGATAATCAGGGCCTCATGTCCGCGAACAACTCCATCCCCATCTCAACATCGGCCCCTCAGTCTAGCATTCCAGCGCACATGATGACACCAAACACCGATCCCATCTCTACTATCGATGCTCAAATTCAGTACCTTCAGCAGCAAAAGTTCCAACAGCAACAACGCCAATTACAAGAGCAACAGGTCGCCTTCTTCTCAAATCACAACCACTCAGTACCCCCTACCCCTCAGAGTCTTGAGATGCCCAATAGTGGCCAATTCTATTCCCAAGCCGAGCAAGTGTCACAGCCTGGCGTTTACGACAGAGGATATCACCAGCGGATGAAGGAGCAGCAAGATGTAAGACATGCCTACTTCTTGGCGCGCTACTCCCAAGTCGCCGAGGTAGTTGTCCATCAGGGTCTTTACTAATTGCAATATCTGTAGATGGCCTTCACCCCTCTCGTATCACCGGCGGTTACTCCGCTTGATCCCCACTTCAACATGGATAACTCATCCTTTGGAGTCCCTAATACTTACTTTAGCCCCCTCACATCTCCCGCACTCCACGCCCAAACTGACGCCTCTGCCATATATGACCAAACTCATTCAAATAACTCGCCTATTGAGATGGAATTAGAAACGTCGGGCCCCATCGTCCAACCCATGGATCAGTCTAAAAAACCGAGAAAGAAGATGATGACCAAGCCCAGGACCAAGGCCAACATTCGAAGCTCGCCCATCGTGAAACCCCAAAGGAGGAAAACAGGACCCAGCCCTGCTATTGTTTCTCAAGTTCTCACAGAGGTTGAAGAGAATGGAACCTCTGCTCTTCTTCCCATGCCTGCCACCTCAACTGAGACATCAGCCGAGGAGAATTCATCCGTGTCGCCAGAGACGCTGTCAGATATGCCGCCTCCGCCTGTTCCCGCACGAAGATCAACCAGTAAATCCCCCTATATTCATCCTCTACGGAGTGGTCAGCAGACGCCCTTGTCGGTTCCCGCAGACGCACAACCAGCTCCGGCTACCCCTGCCTCTTTAATGAAACTCCCCGCCTCCAAATCAAATAAATCATCCAGCGCGAGCCATGACCCCGCCATGACGGATCATATCGAGTCGCTTGAGTTACCAGACCCCGTGTCTAATAAGCCTCTGGGCCCAACTATTTCACGCGCCCCCTTGCAGTCCACTCTCGAACCTGCAACCTCGAAGGGAAGCGGTTTCCAGCCTTTGCCGTCACCCGTCTTCCCCAAGCCCTCGGGTCCCGCCTCTGCCAGTGCAAGCCCCCAGCTGGGTCCTGGGTCCTCTGGTCCAGCAGCTCGGAAGACTCCCCAGCTCGCCCCCCGGTCCCGGGGTCGAACGGGATCAGTCCAGGTGTCTCCTGCTTTGCTCCCTAAGATTTCACCCAACATCAAGCCTCTCCTTCCAGGTACCCCTGGCATGACTTCAGCAGAAAACGCAGCCTCACAACTTCTCATGTCGAAATCTAACTATCAAAATATCCTGGAGGGCAATCAAGTGCCTGGTGTATCGTATCCCAGCGAGCTATCAACCAATCTCACATCCAAACGTACTTCGCACAAGATTGCCGAGCAGGGACGAAGAAATCGAATCAACTCGGCCCTACAGGTCATGGCGGGACTTTTACCTGGCAGTGACAATAAAAGCGATGGCGACAGTGGCGACAAGAAAGACAACAAGCAAGCCAATGCACAAAACAGCAAAGCCAGCGTGGTTGAGAACGCGATTGTTCACATGAAGAGTCTTCAAAAGGAGAATACGGAGTTGAAACAAGAGTTGGAAGAGCTGAAGAAGCAACTAGCGGAACTAAGAACGGGAAAAACGGAAGACTGAGCGTCCTTGGCAAAACCACCCGAATATAGGGCCTTCATTATTGTCATTTTTGGGGAGAAATTACGACATGATCATTGGCATGAAGCTCATGTTGCGTGGAGGATTTAATACCGATTGGATATTTTTTTTTTGGGCTGGGATTGTTTGTTTATATTGCAATCTGGGAAGGAAGAAGCGGACCATTTCTTTGGCCTGATGTTGATGCGTCACGAAAGATGGATTATCCTGCGCAAAAGTGTAGAATTTTTTTGGGACTTTGAGGTTTGGAGATGGATGATTCCCGGGGCAAGGATGGTGGGTTGGCGGTTTTGGAGCATTGCCATTGTTTAGGAAATATACCACACAGACGCAAGAGAGGATCACAATACAATACACAAAGAAGAGGAAGAAGACACCAAGAGGACCGTGCCTCAAACGGCGGACGTGAGCTTAATTTGGTTGCCCAGTTTCTTTTGATTGGCCTAGCACGTCGGTGTCCAGCTGCTCCATGACCTCCAAGACCAGCTTTAGACTGTCCATGAAGGAGTTTACTGCGACTCGCAACATGCGGTTGGTGGCGGCCTTGTATTCAACCCGTAGGAGGTGACCGCCGTCGTTGAGGTCGTCTTGTGCTGGGACAACGCTAAAGTTTCGCGTGACGAGCTGAGAGAGTTCGGGATCGACCTGCAGGGCTTTGAGGGCAGTGGAGGCGAGCCTCTCGGTGGGAAGGGGGATATCGAGAGTTCTGTAAACACGGACAGACCAGCAACAGGTTAGCGACGAGGCGCAACGATTGGAAACAAGCCCGTCATCCCGTCGCCATGGGAGCGAAGCGGGGGATGTCGAGCTGGAGGAGGGGTGACTTGCATGGCGCATGGGAATCGAGCATCGGTCGCGGCAGCCATGGTCGCCTCGGGCTGGGTATCCCAGACTTTGGTTGGACAGCAAAGCACGAGACGGGCGCAGGGCAGGGTAGGATGGGACGGAGGCGCAATAACAAACGGCGCGGGTGCTGCTGTCGCCTGGGGTTTCTGGGTCGCCTTTGCGGTTGCGTTTTCTTGCGTGAGACTTGTCAGTGGCGGGGTTGTCAAAAAAAGTAACGATAGGGCGATAAGCCGCCGTCTGTGTGTGTGTAGTGGGGACTGAGGCTGCGACCAAGGTCCCTGAGAGGGAGACAAAAAAACATGGGCAGCACTTGCAGAAAGTAAACAAAGAACCCTGAAAATAAAGCCATAGGGGAAAAAACAAATTCATCTGAACGTAATAATAACTGCGCAATTTTATTTAATGTATTTATTTACAATACCATTGATTTTATTATGACTTTTAAGTGATTGGTGTCATAGCTCCGTCGCAGTTAGAACATAAATTTACGAGGTGTGTCATATATTTTGTCACTAGGGGGCCGCATAGTTTGGTCGTACAATCCACCCCCTCGAAATATTGTGCCCCTGTGACATCCTCAGCTTAAAGCTCAACCACCTGAAGATATCAGTTTGGTGGTAAAAATAAATAAATAAATAAATAAAACCAATAAGCTTTATATAATAATTATTTATTTATAATTTAGCTGAAAGATGGTGGAAAAGGTCGCCATTATCAAGTCGGTGTCGTTCATTTCAATCCAAGTAAGGAAATTCGAAAGTTCCATAGAAAGCCACCATCCTTCAGCTAAATTATAAATAAATAATTATTATATAAACAAGCAAATAAATGGTTTATATATAAAGTTTATTAGTATTTATTTATTTTCTTTTTTTTACTACCAAACTAATATCTTCAGGTGGTTGAGTTTTAAGGCGAGGATGTCGCAGGGGAACAATCTTTCGAGGGGTGTAGAATCGCGTTGGGAGAGTTGTGTGGTTAAGATAAAGAAGACAAACAAATCGCAAGGCCAGAACGCCAGAACAACTTTGGACCACGCTCTCATCTTCCCTGAACATGCAACGAAGATTCTGCAGCTCGCCCTCAAGACTCTACTTAAGGAGACATTTGAAGACTGCAAGTTTCAAATAGTCATTCGAAACTGTTCCCCGGAAAGATGCTGCGAAGGTCTCTGGATCAAATGAATGGGTAACTTGGGTGCTCATCCAAGGCAAAATCTTTTTGCAGTAATCCCGTGCCTTGTCTTCCGAGGAGAGTGCTTTCACGATGCCAGGTTGACAAAAAGAGACACTGGATTCACCTCCGTTGTCATTGGATGCCATGTGGGCTGCTGGTACCGCAGTAGAGCTTTCCTCATCGGCTTGAAGTTGGGCATCAAGGAGCTCAAGGTAACTCTGCTCGGGGTCGGTATTGGCAGTGCCCTTGTGCTTTTTGGCCTTCTTTCTAAACGACTTTTCGTCGCGGCCGTCTCTCTTTCGCTTTATCGACATAGGAGTTCGCGTCGGGACCTTTAGAGCTATTTTCGAGAGACCCAAGTCAATCTTTTGGGAATGCTGAGGTATAATAGCACCTGGAACCACCCCGCCATCGTAGTCTGGGTTCCTAAGAACAAGAAACTTTTTCTTCATGTGTATGTCGTCGTCTCGTAAAGAAATGCGAAGTTTTTCAGCTCTATCGGTGCTGTTACGGAGTTCAGCTGCTCCACGGCGGTGGATACGAATGATGGCAGGGCTCATTGCAGCCGGCTCGGCCCATTCTTTGGGAAGGTGTTCTTCCGAAAAGTCCTTCATACCCAGAAGGGATGCAAAATATTGAGTCGGAGTGGGAAGCAAGTCAGGGTTCACGGTGCCATTATTTTGTTTCACATCCGTGAGGGCAGCTGCGCAATTGGTCTTGAAGTTGCGATACCAAGTAGACTTGGATTTGAAATAGTTGTCGTGAGTTTTTGCCATCTGAAGAGAAAAATATAAGTCCACTGTAAAACTAGAGAGTGTTATTAAGGGGTTGAATTGCAATAACTGACTTTGATGAGTTCCGATTTTGCCCAATAAGATCTCCCGACAAATTTGAAGAGTGGAAAAAGGAGCCGCGGATATGACGCCCGGTTGTTATCAAGCGAGAAAGGAAACGAAAACCAAATAGTAAGTACTGGTAGAAGCTGTTGATGTCAAATGAATACACCTCCTTCCGGTGAATGTGCTGGCGTGGTTGTATGAGAAGAGGTTGGATAAAAAAAACCGGGCGGTGTTGAGTGCCGTTTTTAAGGTGAATTAGACAAGACGCTGTGATTCACTGAAGTTTGAGTAGCGGAACATTGCCCTCACTGAGTTGGCTTTGTGCAGAGGAATTAGGCATGTGCCAGAACTCGCGTGGGCGCAATTTACCCTCTCATGGTCAAGTTGATTTGTAAGTAGGACATTTTCGCACTTGGATTGTTTTAACTATAAAAATAGCTTGCAGTTTAAATGTATTTAAGTTGTCCGCTCTTCTTAGCTACCGTCCCGTTCATTAACTTGCCACTACGCATCTACATGCGGAAACAGGTCTTCTAGTTATTTATACTATCCGCCATTCATGACTACTACTCTATTTATCACTTACTGCCAAACGCCTAAATGCGAAAACTGCTCTCCTAAATTAGGTTAGCCGGCTAGTTGCCTAAGGCCAACTCCGACGAAAAACTTGCAGCAAACAAAAACATGAACGCCACCTCACTTTACCTTCACCACACACATCATTCAAACGAATCCTACGATGTTGTTTATTCTCCCTTGAAACCAAAAAACTGCTGAATCTCCTCCTCACGACTCGTAAAGAGCCTCAAAACAGACCGGCGACATGAGCAAGAAGAACTGCGTACCATGTGTCTTAGCGAACTCATCGTCGAAGACATCTTCCCGGGCTCCAAATCCTCTTCTCAACATTTTAAATACTTCGCCGTAGACCCATGGCACCATGAGAACTTCACAGTGCGGACGGCGTTGAGGTCACACACTCTCCTAATGCTTCTCTCGACAGTTGAAACATCTCACAGCAGATTCATTTCGCTGTAAGAGAGAACCGCACAGTGCGGCAGGACTTGAGCCCGCTCTCCGTCGACACCAATCCTTCTCTCCTTTGTGGTTGATAAAGTACGTCGGAGCCTTTCTCTTGACATCCCCTGAGAGCGCTGAGAAGACAGGTTTCATATTCCGAAGGAGTTCTGCGAAGTTCTACGCTGGTTTGGATGCTCCAAAGGAATGGCGATCGAGTTTTGAATACTATAGGATGGGTCTCGATGTAACGTCCAGGTGCAAGCCGAGAATAGCTGGACATTGGGGCTAGTTGGGGTGCAATACGGTATGGATTTGTCTAGAGGTATGTATGGCGGGAATATAACTCTAGAGACACGAGAAAAGCTTGGGCGGACACAGCAGGTTGGATATGGTGGATGCAGGGATATTTATCGCAATATCTAGAATAATGAAAAGACACGATTTACTGGAGTGATCTATTATGACTGGACACTTGCTGCACTTACCTGGCCCCACGCTATTGGAAGGAAAGCTCAGGGGAAAGCTTTAAAAAATAAGAGTCAATGCTTAGGACAACTCAGACCTCAACTAATTGGGCGCCAATAACCATTCCTTAGGGTGCCATTACTCTCTTTTTACTTATACACAATAAGGTCAATACACCAAATAAGGCTTGCAGATACAAACCCAAAACAAGAAAGTTACCAAACGTTGTGATAATCTAGAAATGTCATCTCCGATACCTTGATAGAAAATTCTAATAGAGCCTAGTATTAAAATGCGTTCCCCCAGCTCAAGCCATTCAATTCAACCCATCTTTTCACATCTTTCTCAACCTCAGCCGTCCCACCAAAAATGAGATCCTAATATCCGCGCAAGGTCCATTCATCCCCCCCCCCCAAAGTTGAAGGTGGTGAAGGATGTGCGTTGGGATTCACGGTTTTGGCAAGGGAAGCCATCTTAAGTACGACTATCTAAGTTTTCATGAGGGCAACCTTCTTGTAAGTTGATTGTATCTTGGTCGGGCGCATATGGCCGAACTTAGTTGTATCTGCCACCGTTGTGGCTTTGGAGCTCCCTCTGGTAGAGCTCACGATTTACCAAACTATTATCCTAAGGTGTGCGATACAGCTGCAACGCGGATTTGTTGCAAGATAGCGATGCGGCTTGATTCATTGCCCGATAATGTCGTTCACGCGCTAAATTGAATTGGAGGCGTCATTGCGGGGAGAATAACTTATGATTTCCGTCAATTGCGAATATTCACTTCAATCAATTGCGAGTCGCCGAGGGGGTGGCAACTGTAAGCTTACTGAGTCCAGCTACTCGTCCACTCCAACTGTACTCTGTTCAATAGACAAGGGTTGGTTTCGCAATTGATGTTTTTCTAGAGCCCCCGATGAATCTCCTTCCTCTAGGATCTGCTATTAGTGACGAGAACCTCTTGGTTTCTTCTGCGAGTGCCTTGCCTCTTCAGATTGTGATATCTCTTTCGGGTTTCAACCCGGGCGGTGTAGTCGCCGTCGCCGCCGCTGCTATCACAGCAGGCACAACCTATGGGTTGTTCAACTCTAAAACTACAACCAGCTTCAAGCGACATATTCTCAGGGAAGAGGGCAATGACCGCGTTATGAAGATCATTTTGCATAGCGATTCGAGAATCAGCACCGAACACTCCCACCCCGCCACAAAACTTGTCGCTAGAATGCCACGAATCATTCTTTGAAGTTACGGAGAGGATAAAAAACAATGGAAACCTAGCCCTGAAGTAATTACAACTAGCACAAGCTATCCAACTCCCGCAACGCGCTTCAAGCCAATTCACGAACTGTTGGTATTGTGATAGTAAAGTTGTCTTCCATTGGCACCGCAGCTTCTCCAGTCATCGTTGCAGGAATTTGTCCAGAAGTTTTGCAATAGATCCACCGTCTTCGAGGATGAAACCGACGTAAGGGGAATCCGCTCACCGCTCGCTAACCACACTACTCTGGACTGTTTCGCAAATGTCTTCAGTTTTATCCCTAGTAATATCGACTTCCAAAACCCACATCCCAGGGCATATAAATGGTGCGGGGTGGGCCATTTCCCCGATTGCAAATTAATTGTGTCGAATGTGGTAATCTCAGTGGTTTGGTAAAATCTCAGATATCGAGTTAAATGATACCTCAACTTCACGGAGGCGAAGCAGCCAACCGATGACTCCCAACACTCACACAATATTTATAATTCTCACGTACTGCTGTCTTCAGCGCCCTCCAAAGCCTGTCCCTAACTGTCTATTTGAAATGATTCGTTTCTCAGACAAGAGGCACGACATAGGTCCTGGTTATTCAGAAGAAAACGGCAATGATGCGAGAAAGTCCCCTGCCCTTAAATACGTCAAGAATCTTTGTGTGTACCGACCGATGTTCATGAGTTGAATGATGAGTCTCGCTTTGTTGGCCGGGAGAACTAGCTGAAATTAAATCGATAGCAAAGCAGGTTGTTTGGAGAGGCAGAGCGATCTAAACCCTCCGTAAGCCCGTGGTGTGGATTATTGAGAGATGCAGGTTTGGCAATATAGTACTGGGAGGTGTTTTCCTCATTTAGTAAGAGGTGATGGTGGAGGTCGCAATTGATGACGGATTAGTTGGGATATTAGGGGGGCCAGTCGATTATCAAGGGCGATATTTTAGGGGACTCGCAAAATGTTTGTATTTGAGAGGATGCTTGGTACAAAGGGTGCCCAAATTGAACTTTGTTCTTTGAGATGGAAGGTGTCGCAAAATAATCGCAGTCTCGTTGATCAAACCAAGTGTTCTTGATCAAATCAAGTATCCTGATTAATTACTTGATGTCGATTCGATTGGAGTCGAATAAAAGAAGGTATTGATTATTATTCCTCATCCATCTTCCTGATCAAAGCTTTATTATGTCTCCATACGACTTAGACCATCGAAAGCACTTACAATGTATATAAAACAACGAAATATGCCTGCGCTCATTTTGAATACTGAGATTTATGCTATTTACTAGCCAAAACTCTTATTATGACATTCGTCGTGGTGACTACCCAGTCATCGACATTTAAATAAGGAAGATCACATTCGCTCGCAATTGACATCGCGGGGATCAAAATTTAGAAAAACATTGACACTCGCAATTTCTAACAATTTAGCTTCGTACCACCAATGGCCAATTACCTCTTCAAAGCCATGCAAGAACTAATTTTACCCTTGCATTTAATAGCATCCACTTATCTAGTGCCGGCTTTCATTCAGTGGTCTCTCCTCAACAGTGTATCACGCCACACTTGCAAGGACATCTCCACTCCCAGTTCAGAGGAGCGCAGACCTTAGGGCAAGTTCAGTGGCATGTAAAACATCACAAGCATTTACACAACTCCGTCTCTCTAACACACCCACAACTCCTGCAACTGGACATCGCCACTTCCTTCTGCAGCAACGCAAGCGCCTATTTGAGCCAGGAAATATTTATCCACTTCGCTTCGTGAGTTTCTCTCAAGGAAATATTTTTTTCCCCTCTTCCTGCTTGCAAATATCAAGTGGAATCGTCGCTTGAAGTTTATTCTCTTGGAGATCGCCAAGAGTTGAATGTTTCGCCTATTACCTCTCTACTCAAACGAGCATTAACTTTCATCGCCTATCGCACTGCCAACTTCGAACCCTCTGCTTATAACTATTAGCCTTTCCAATTCCAAGGTATGAATGCCCCAGCAGGTATCAAGATTACAATCTCTAACGTCTATTAGATGTCACCCAGCAAGAAGCCCGACACGGAGAAGTCCCCGATGCCCAGCAGGAGGGCCCTTCTGAGGAGACCCCTGACGTTCAACTGGCCAAGAGCGGTGACTCCAGCGATAAATCTTTCGATACCCACAATATGAATGATCTCGAATAGGGGAATAGAATCCGAAAGTCGGGAAAATTAGGACGAAAAAAAAGCAAATGGCTACCAACAAAGGACCCTAGAATGTGTTGCTCGCAAACACGAAGCAAAGAAGAATCGTGTTTCTCAGCGGCGAAAAGATCGATAGAGTCAAAATTACTTAAAAAAATAAATAAATAAAAATAAATAAAAAGTAAGTCCAAAAAGGTTTTATTTTTTGACTTTATATTTATACTAAAAACTTTAGGTCCTTCTTTCATAGTCTACTTCTTCATGACGTTCCAAGATATCCAAATTGGGTGTCCCTTTTATTAATACCAAACAGCCAAAGGGAAACCAATAGTCTCAAGCGTCTACAAAATCGGGTGATCTGTTTGATTGGCGAGGCAGTTTTTACTACAATTCTCCATGCATACAGCCGACCAGACCTTAATAAACTATTGGTTATCTGGGAAGACTTTTGTGAAGATTATGATCCAAGAATTTGGCATGGTCTTTGTTCGCACGTTTGCATCTCTGAGGGTCTTCAAACCGGTGGCCTGAACAGTCAGATTCCACATGTACAAGACATGCGCCAATCTCGTCTCTCGAAATCGGTCACAAATAAGGAGCTAGAGGCCCTCAAATTCACGAACCCCGACGAAGCAAAACTATTGAGAGAAAAAAAGAGGGAGCAGAACCGCCGATATAATCACAACCGGGTATTGAGCGCAAAAAAGAAGCTCGAGGTCCTGGAAGCCACAAACCCTGATGAAGCAAGACGATTTAAAGAGGAAAAGAAAGAAACGAAGCGCCGATATAATCACAATCAAGAATTGAAGGTAAAGAAGAAGCTCGAGGTCCTCGAAATCACAAACCCTGATGAAGTAAGACGATTGAAAGACGAAAAGAGGGGAAAGAGCCACCAATATAACCATAACTGGGTATTGAATGAAAAAAAGAGGCTCGATGCCCTCGAAATCACGAACCCCGACGAGGCAAAACGATTGAGAGAAAATAAGAGGGAAAAGAAACGCCACTATAAACGCCAGAGTAAATTAAACGAAAAAAAGAAGCTAGAGGTCCTCGAAGCCACGAATCCTGATAAAGCTAAAAGACTTAAAGAAGAAGCCAGAGAAAGAGAACGCGAAAGTGGTCGCAAGTACCGGCTGAAACAGAAGACAGAGAAGAATGATCTTGAAGAAACAAACAAGAAGCAGAAACATTAATGGGGGATTGGTAAAGCTTTAATATTGCTGGGGTGTATGAGACAATTCAATTGTGGACGCTGCATGTGTCGATTAGGTCTAGATTCTCAAAGATGATTGCTAAATTAATGGAACGAAACATCGGCATTTAGTACCAGCGAAATTTGGACGGTTGCATTTGCCCGATTGTGCTACGTAGATGATGGTTGGACAACTCGTACAATGACGAGAGCTAATCAATGCATTGCGTCCAGGATTCTGTGGGAATGCGAAAACCTGTGCTTGCTTGATCTTTGACGAGACGTGTGTTCTGACTTCAGTCGCATTGCTATACGGTTGGAGATGTCGGAGGTTGGAGAAACCCATCGTTCTTGCTTGTGGTCTAATTCGTACCAATCTTCCACAGTCGGATGAGACGGCCATGACGCCGCACATCTGTTTTTCAAAAATCAAAGCGAATAAAAAAGAGATATTTGCAAGCGGCGATCGTATCCTATTTTCAAGAGGGTCTCAGAAAGTCGAGTTGAATGCTGAAATTCGCTCCTTCCAATCCCCACAAGGTAGAGTCGTTGAAAGTAGCGAACTAGAGCACCCAGCACTTCTGACGACATTCCTACGATAGAAATGAGAAACAATTTAACATGGAGCGTAGCAATACACCATTCGCTTAACTCAAGCTGAAACTCGCTCATAAAGTAGTAGATGCCTTCGAGGAATTGTCCAGAAGTTTTGAGGGTACAACATGGCGGTCACGTTTCTATCAACACAAAGGCACAGCGTCGCCAATTCATTCTAGAACACAGCTTGGGAACCATCTCGTTGGGATAGAGAAGCATGCCCGGTTACTTGCGCCTGGAGTTGATTGTCACTGCGAAAAGTGTCGCTGGCTGGACCAGATTCTTCGGGGCGCGGATTCATAAGGATCTGGAGTACTGATTCCAATAGATTGCGCTGCTGCGAAATACCTTTGTCAACGCCACAGAAACCTCCCGCCCAATATATTCCATCTATGTATAGTGCATGTCCAACATCTGTCCTTCTGGGTTGCAACAGGTTTTTTCATTAAACTACTTTGCAGGCTTTGGACAGGGCTTTTCACATTCTTGGTCTCGTATCTGTGTAAGATTTAATGGTTAGGGAGGGGCGCTAGCACATCACGCTCTAACTTGGAAACTCTAACACACAAACGCAAACTCAACACCTACACCTCAACACCCCCACACCATATCAAGAAGCCGCGAACCCAGAATACGTTCGTGGGTCGCACTCTAGAACTCTGACATCTAGATCCTTCGCTGGAAACTAGTCCCCTACATCGAAGACCTCCAACTCAGTGTCACACGAAATGAACCCTTGCATCCGAAATCTTCCCCTCTAGGGCCTGACTACGAAACTCCCGAGACTGCTAACCAGCGAGAATAAGACAGTGACGACATTATATATATACTGTGTTTGAGAGTAAACTCCAGCAATCCTGCGACGCGAAATTGTCGACACTAGTTATTGCCTGAGAACGGGATTTTGGTTTGGACGGAACCATGGCTGGGATGAGATGCTTCTGGGGATTCGAGCTGGGAAGAGAGTACCAGAGCGCGGGCAGGAATGCCAAGACGTGAACCGCTAGATGGAAATGGGATACTGGATTTTTGTGGATAAGGGCATGAGACTGAGACGGCGTCAAAGAAACCCTAGACACGAAACACTCACGTAGTGCGGAGCTTGCCAAAAGAAGCACATCCGTAGACAAGAAAGACAAATTATATCAGTGCACTTAAGATTGCTTCCTGTACCCTAAAATTTGAGAGGATGGCGTTGTATTTTGAGGCATTGACCAAAATCTCCAGGTCTTATGCCAGGACACTCAGAGTCTAGATTCCATGCCAGGGCCCTAAGGTACCGGGCTCAACAGCCATATTAAATAAGCGGGTTATTACTGGGCAAGCGAAACTTCATTGCATTAAACCAGCTTAATTTTCGCAAGGGATATGCATGCACTGTCCGTGTAGATGAACTAGAAACGAACTGCTGGCCTAGATCAGTACAGTAAGAGACGGAGGCATTGGTCGGACAAGAAGAATCCGTTGAAGACACTCTAGAAGTTTTCGCAGAAATTGACGATATTCATGGGTACGAATAGCAATAGCTTGATCATTCGAGGGTAAATGAGAGATAATGATTCTGCTCCTCAGCCACGTTTTGAATACCAAAAAAAAGACGAACCTATAAACCATCAGCGAACTCAGATACTCCATCCTTGCAATGCCTTCATGATCGAAACCCGTCTCAAAAATGTCCCCTAGTCCTAGAAAAATCCATTTAATCCTGCCCCCCCTCCCCCCCCTAAAAATAATAGTATCGCATGGAGGCCACCAAGCTCCATAAACCGCAATCCCGAGTGTGCGGTTCTAATATAAAACCCAAGTCAAATGTGGTCATGATCTCGTGTTATGATCAAAGCTAAAATTCCCAAACCAAATTGTTCAAAAGTTGGAAGGAACCCGTTCCACTCTTGTGTGCTGCTGAAACAGACCACAAGACCTCAAGAACTCTCTGGTAACCGTCGGCACTATAAATTTCGTTCACGTCGAGCTTCTTCTTCGCAATGATATCAGAGAATGACCAAGCACCAAACCTTTGAAAAAGGTGAAACATTCCCTCGCAAGCGTAGTTGATATCACTGTTGTAGAGCTGGTCGCTTAACTCGGTGCTATTCTTGCGGAGCCAGTTGAGAACCTTTTTGATCATTGTCGCGTCAAAAGTCTCCGACTTGGAATCGCGGTTGAGGCCGAGAAGAGAAATGAACCGAGGAACAATGGTCTCCAAACATCCTCTAATAATCTCCTCGTTTTCATCGAAAAGGCGTTTGAGGAAATACACGTCTTGATTGAGACCATGTTCGATGATGTCGCTGGCTGAATCAACAATGTCGGTCCTAGCCAAAGATTCATCTTCCTCCAGAGAATCAGAGGTGGCGGAAGATAGATCAAACAGGCTTAGGTCGACGGATTGAACCCTTTCTGCAGTGGTTCATCACAGTATAATCTCACAGTACTGTTCAATCTTGTCTTCAATAGACAACACGGGCTGAGCATTTGCATCCTCAACTATTAATACCAGTGGATCGATGTTTGGCTCCACCTGCTTATCCTGATCTTCCAGCTCCTGGAGCAGTTGCGCAGAAGGAAATCTCGCACCAATTCCTCTTGGATCGGGTCAGATTCCCCATCACTCCTAGAATTTAAACTCGTCTAAAATCACGCCAATATTTTAAAACATAAAAACCTACATTTTCTTGTATGAACACTTGTGTGTAAAGCATAAGCCCTTGTAACAATTCACTTGGCGACCCAACCACTGAAGAAAAAAGATCAGTTTGTCCTGTGCTACGTACTTAGTCAGGTGACTGGACCGGGTCCCATCAGGTCAGAGTAGCAGCAGCTGGCTGGCAACGAAAACAGACATCTTACACTTCACATGTCAAGACCAAGTAGAGTCGTAAGCCGACAGGGTAACGCCCTGTCAAATACAGCCAGCAATCAACCGAATCCGATAGTACAAGTACAAGTACCGGATTCAATATATAAGGCATGTTCAAATTAATATTTAAATAATTAAATCATCTATACACATATATTTAACTTGTAATTATAGTAATATCTATCGCAATATCATCGTTTTATAATTATCTAAGAGCATCATGTCTGTGTTTTAAATAAAGGAGTAACCTCTACGACGAGAATAGGCAACGCAAGTAGCAGAAAAGATTCCGCGCCTCATTAAAGGAAGAATGCTAAGCGAGCGGTGAGAAGAAGGACGGGAAGTTTTCTTTCCGAATGGTGGCGCTCTTCATTAGCACAAATATGAAAATTATACACCTACTAAGTTTTGTTCTCATTCGGACTACTATCTATACCAAGGGATGCAAAACACCGCGGCGATCCTTCATTGGAAAGAAGTGCCAAATCAGTTTAGGCTGTGCTTGAATTAACCGAGTCCTTTAAACATCGTTTTTGCAATCTTATCGAAGCCAGGACCGATGCCAAGTCGGAGGATTGCTCGGATCTGTGCTGGGTGTGGTCGCTGGGTGCGGTCGCTAGGTGTGGTCGCTGGGGGCAAAGTATCCCTACAAGGACGTGCCCTGCGAATTTAAAAGGATAGGCCAGGAAAAGCAGCTCAGAGCTGCGGTGCTGAAAGGCAAATTGTTGGAAACAAACAAAACTCACAGCGGTGTCTTTGTCTGAGACGGCGCTAGTGCTCGGCATCAGGGTCTTGTAAATTTGAAAGCAAAAGCGAAAGAAGGCATGCTGCGAAAACAGAAGGAGAAAGAAAAAGAAAAAGAAAAACACCAGCTTACTTGCATGTGAGCTGTATGCGGCATGAGGTCTCGTAGCAATTTGGCCGGCTGTCAAAGCAAGCAACGAAAAGGATTGGCCAATGTTGCATCTTGGTTGCATGTACTAGGACACCAAAACAAACCAAGACCACATCAGCCGAGGCCCTCACCCCCACAGCGACGGGCGGGCCCCTGGTCAGGCCAGGCCAGGCCACTTTTTCCCAGCCAGTTTTCATGCGGACGTTGCCGCGCAACCATTAGCGCCGGCTGGTCTCTGTTTCTGTTGTCCCCTGTTTTGCAAGTTCAAGTCTTTAAGATAACATCAATGCCCATTCGCATCACCGACCATCACCTTCCTCAATCACTTCTCGATCCATTCCAGCCGGTCGCTTTCTCCTCAGCCTTAACAGCGCCCGTCTGAGCAGTCGCTCACGCCTGTTACATCAGCCTCCCACAAGCTCGTCGTTGTCGTCGCCGCCGCCTGCCCTCACGTCACCGCTTCCCCCCGTCTCCTTCCTCTCCGTTCACGATCACTCGACGGTGTAGCTCTAGCTCTCTAGCTCCTTAGCTCTGTAACCCCATCGCATCCCGATCACTAGCCTGGTAGCTATCGCTGCCGGCTCTTCAATCGCCAGCCGAGAAGACAAGCACGCCTGGAACAATGGCGCCATCTTCCCGACTCGCCCATGGCCAGAGCCACGGTCAAATCGTCGAATACATCCCAGGTCAGTTCACCTCTCTTGGATATCTCTTTTTTCCGAGTCACATTGGCGCTTTGATGCTTGCCCATGTCGCATCCCATCCAAGTCCAGCCTCTTCCCGGGCAACGACCCACCCGACGCATCAACAATCACCGCATGTCCCTTCTAACGATGAGCGACACTGACACCCATCACAGACCGTCTCTACCTTGCTTCCTACGTCCATCCTCCCACTGCCGACACCCCCTTCCCCTACTCAGAGCAGCAGCCATCCACAAGGAAACGCACACAGCGAGGTGTTGACCCTACCCCGCTCCCATCGAGCCGCACTGCGCCGTGCTACTTCACGGTCGACGACACCCTCCTCTACAATGCGTTCCACCACGACTTTGGCCCGCTGCACATTGGACATCTTTACCGCTTCGCCATTCAGTTCCATGACATCCTCGGCGCCAAGCAGAACAAGGACCGCCCCATCGTCTTCTGGAGCGCCGCTGACCCAAGAAGTAAGTGCGCTGATTTCCCACTCGTTCACGCAAGACTAACCCGTGCCGCTTAGGTCGTGCCAACGCTGCTTGCATGCTCGCGTGCTACATGGTCCTGATCCAGAACTGGCCTCCTCATCTGGCTCTGGCTCCCATTGCCCAGGTCGACCCACCGCTGATGCCCTTCCGTGACGCCGGTTACAGTCAGGCCGACTACGGCATCAGCGTCCAGGATGTCGTCTATGGAGTGTGGAAGGCCAAGGAGGAAAAGTGCTGCGATCTTGACAACTTCGACCTTGACATGTACGAGAGATTTGAGCGAGTCGAGCACGGTGACTTCAACTGGATCACTCCTCACTTCCTCGCTTTCGCATCTCCTCAGCATACCCCAGTCGCAAAGATTACCGAGGGCTCTGAGATGTACCCTCTCCTGCCTCACACCATTGAAGATGTTGAGGCTCACCCAACTCTGCCACAGCCTTTCAAGAATGTCTTGGCGCACTTTTCCGAAAAGAACATTGGCTTGGTCGTGCGACTCAACTCCCACCTCTACTCCCCTTCGTATTTTGAGTCAATGGGCATCCAGCACCTGGACATGATCTTTGACGACGGCACATGTCCCTCGCTCACCACTGTCCGCAAGTTCATCCGACTGGCTCACGAGACCATTACCGTCAAGAAGAAGGGCATTGCTGTCCACTGCAAGGCTGGTTTGGGCCGAACAGGCTGCCTGATCGGCGCCTATCTCATCTATCGCCATGGCTTCACTGCCAACGAGGTCATCTCGTTTATGCGATTCATGCGACCTGGTATGGTCGTCGGGCCTCAGCAGCACTGGCTACACCTTAACCAGGGAACATTCCGAGAGTGGTGGATTGAGGAGCGCATTGAGCGCAAGCTTCGCAAGGAGCTGGCAGCCTCCAACCCTGTGCCCAGCACTCCTATTCGCGCCATGAAGAGCATTCGCAACGGGCAGACTTCAACGCCACCTAACAGAAGCGCCTCGAACCGCACGCCCCTCAGCGAGGTGGATCATGATCGCAACAACATTGGTGTCCAGGAGGATTACCTACCTGCTCCCACCCCCGGCCAGCCCCGCAAGACTGCCCGCGATCGTCACCACCCCTACCAGCGATCAACGTCCAACTCGTACCAGACCACAGTCGAGGAGACGGTTGAGCACGAGACCGAGTATGTTTCGGTCCACCAGCAGTCCAACAGCGAGTCTGAAGAGGAGTGGAACCTCCGCATGCGAAGTCACCGCAAGGTTTCGCAATCTCCCACCCGAAGCGAGAAGACGCGTTCCGTTAGCCAGTCTACCGCCGTTTACAAGATTGACAACGACGCTTCTCAAGACGCTGAGAACATTGGTTCTGTCCGCACAAAGCACGTCGACCGTGTTGCTAGCACCCCTAGCGTCATGACCAAGGTCCGCACCAGCAAGCGCCAGGCCGAGTCCCCTCTCCGAGCCAAGGAGACAGCAGGTATTCGAAAGACCAGCGGCCGAGTAGGCAGTGCCAGCCACGCCACCTCAGCTACTGCGTCCTCGACCGCCCGCAAAGTCTCTGGTGCCTAGAAGGCCAGGACATGGGTCTAGGTCCCCATCACCAGATCTTGGTGAACCGTATAATGTGTTGTGCGACTATATCACGATCATGACTCACGCACGCCACGACCGATCTCATGTTATGCATGCATTGGCGTTTCAGGCTTCAAATGGATATTGTTGGGGATGTTTAATCATGCCCAAGACAATTCTTCTTACGATTGCTTCCTCGCCAGGTTCCTCTAATTACCACTCCAACCAACAGATTGGCCTTGGGAAACGGAGTCCTCCAGGCAAGATAAAGAAGCAGCATGGAGAACAGTATGGGAGAAGACAAGAAATTGTGGCAAATGGGAGAAAACATGCGACGGCGTACCGGGAAGGATGATTTCATATTTTGTTTTGTTATTTTGTATTGTTTGAGTTGGCATCGGGGTTACGGTATTGGTTCTGCTTATTCGTGTAATGGGGTCGTGGAGAGAGACGATGTTATTATATCCCCAGTTGAACATATATCACAGCATCGGATCGAAATAGATTTCGAGGAATTGTTCATAACACCTTTTTGCCCATTGTCTCTGAATGCATTGTGGTGATGTCTGAAGCCACACACGGTCAATCATGTATTGACATCATACCTGGATGCTCTCTAATCTATTGACAACCGTCTCCATGAGTTTGCCTGCTTCGCTGCTCGTCATATCCTCGCCAACTTTGAGGCACATCTCAGCGACTTCGCGGTAACGACGGCCGACTTTGCTACCCAAGGTGGGCACCAGGGCAGACAGCACGACCTTGTCGCGCCAGCGCTCGGCGGAGTAGTGGGGCTTGTGATATGTTTGGAGGGGTTTCCAGATGCCAATCTCCAGGAGGATGAGGCCTAGGCTGTAAACATCAAAGGGCTTGCAGTGGGGCATGCCACGTAGCGAGGCCGGGTGGCGGTGGAGGTTGTCGATGGAGGGGTTGCGGGAGACGACGGACAGCGCCGTGTCCATGTCGGGCCGCGAAGCATCGAATCCGGTCAGGAACGGGTGACTGATGTCCGGGATGAGGGCGGCGTTGGCCGTGGAGGAGTCGGCCGATTTGGAAAAGGCCGACGGGAAGAAGAGGATGTTGGAGCTGCAGAGCGACTTGTGAAGCCAGTCGAGGGAGTGGAGGGACCACAGGGCCACGGCAAGAGTGTGAGCGAGCTGGACGCGGTCATTGAGGTCGGGCGCCTTGAGGTCCGCCATGACCGAGTGCAACGTCGAAAAGGACGGCGCCGGAGCCTTGTACACGAGGCCGTAGCGATTGTTGCTGGTGTCGTCTGTGTAGCCGACGCAGTCGATGCTGTGTAAGTCCGGGTGGCTCTCTGATGCCGAGTGCATCATACGCGCAAGGTCATCGAGTCGGCGCACATGAGCAACACGCTCTTCAATGGCCTCCCGGTCATAATCTACCCACTCAATAATGACTTCGGCGGCTGTCTCATGCTGGGCCTGGCAACGTCGTCTGTCAGCGCCCTCAGGGATCTCGAGTGCCGCCCTGGGCACCTTGAGGGCAAACGTAGGTTTAAAGGAGGCTTGGGGTTTTGTGTCAAGGTTGATGCGCAAACTCTTGAGCGTGGCAGAGGCTGTAAGCTTAGGGTAGACGCCCGTGGAAGCTTCTCCCAATAGTGAAAGTTGAGTGAGATCTCGTTGGGCGCTTTCGAGGAGCTGGTGTGTCCATGCTCGTTGAAAGGATGCTATATGAGAGCTTGGGAAGAGACGCTCAAGGCCATCGTTAAAGTCTTTGGCCGAGATAAAAAAAGGTCAGTTTAGCTAACTTGACTAAAAAATACAAATAGCCTTGTATATGGTGATGAGATACCTCGCAAGTCCTTGAGTAGATTTGTAAACTTGTCCTTGTCTTGACTATAGGTTAGCTGGGATGGCAGATGGAGGGGGGTTGGGATGAGAGGCAGTAACTCACCTGATATTACCCATTTCGCTCTTAGGCCTAGATCTTCTTTCCAACTTCTCTTGCTGCTCGAGGTTGAGGATTTCGAAAGGCTCCCGTTCAGATTTTCGTCATCCTTTGACCCTTTTCTAGAGGGTAATGGTGATGGTGACTTTTTACCATTTTTCGCATTCGATTTGACATCGAGATTACTGGAGCACGATTCATCAATCAACCCATACCTTTCTCGCAACTTACGAAAATCCGTCACAGTTGAATGAAGTTCCTCCAGTATCTGCATAGCCAGAGCTCGAAGCTGGGGATTGCGCGTGCTGTCAAGATGCGCCTCAAGCCTTCCCTCAGCTACACCCCAATCCCTGCCCCAGACCATGAGTCTCATTTCCTCGATGCGCACCTTGCAGAAAAGACGCTGGCTGTCGACATCGAGATTGGCGGCAGTGGTAAAGAAGCCATATGCTTTAATACACCCGTCGAAGAGTTGCCCCAGGGCGCCGACGACGGCGAGAGCAGTGCCAAGAGCTTCGGCCATGGTGAAGGCCAAGGTGGAATGGAGCAGATGACGCGGGTGGCGGTGTAATTCTGACCAATCTCACATGGATATCACTCGCTAGAAATATATTGAAGTGATACGAAGAAAAAAAAAGTCTTGGCTCAGTAGAAGAGAACTAGTTTGAGAGTTGGATATGAAGCGTCCTACAGAGAGTGAACTGAGGTGGGGTCCGGAGTTAGCTGGACAGAATGTGGACGGTTCAAACTAGTTGAATCCCTCACCTAAAATTCAACTATGCTTGTGCAATTTTGATTCATCTGGCCGCCGGGTGATTTAGATTGTCGAAATCCGAGGTCAAAGTGCTTGTGGGGAATAGATGCAAAAGTGAAGAGCTACTTGTAACACAATTGCCAGTTACAATGAAGTGTCAAGTTACATGGCATACCTTCACCCCAAGTTCAAGTAGGGTCATCACGTGACATTGCAACCAATTCATCCATTCCAGTGGAAGTAAGACCCGGGCTTGTGGACCCAACGTATTTATTTGATCATGCATCACATAGTAGAGTCGACAGCCCGTTAGTCGACGTCCATAAATTGCCGCGCATCTGCTTTCTTCTCCCCTTGCTTGCTACTAAACAGAATTTCTATAGTCCATCCATATGTGAGAAACCTGGCCATCCTCCGCCCTCTTGTGATGTCAGTAGCGGTGATCCAGGGTAACTTTTTCGTACCCCTCCAAAAGATAAATTGAAAATGCCTTGCCAACGCCCGAAATTGCGGCGCTCAACATCATCGCTGCTGGTGTTGCGTGAAATGTTCGATTTAGTAGACCTTCTTCTTCTCATCAATGCTGAACTGGCCAGGGCCGCTGTTGACCAGCAGGAGAAGTCCACCAACAATGGACAAGATCTGGAAGAAGTCGTACTTGGCAAAGTCCTTGTGGGGGTGGTGCTCGTGAAGCTATTGATAGAGTTAGTTCACAATCACGGAAAATTCATATCTGACTTCGACTTACAGTCCAGAAGTTGTTCACAAACAGGTTGAAGACACTGAGAATGACAACCAGAAGGGTGGCGCTGTACTTTGCCTTGAATCCAACAACCACCATGACGCAGGCAACGCCACCAAGGAAGGAGACGAGGACGCGCCAGATGGACCACTCTCCGCTGAAGACAAAGCCAATGAAGAGGAAAATCAGGAGAACACGGCCAGCTAGCTGGAAATACATCTTGCGGTCCTTCTCGTCAATCTGGGGGAGACCGGCGAAAGCCTTGGTCTTCTGAACCCAAGAGTCAGACAAAACCATAACAAGACCACCAATAACAGACAAATTTCGAAGGAAGAAGTTTAGGTCGAAGATGAGGCCATAACCGAGAGCTTGGGTGATAACGACGGCCATGAGACCGGCGACGGCGTAGTCGGAGTGCTTGCGAACAATAACGAGGACGGAGCAGCTAAGCATGGCGATAACATTGACGATCAAGAAGATGTGGGTGACGCCACCAGGGACTGCCAAGTTGTTAGGGCTGTGTGTCTTCTGAAGCTATGATGGGTTGTGCCTTACTGTGTCTGTAATCGCGTAGGTACAAGAGCTGGTCGGACCACTGGGTCATGATGCGGAGGGCGTCTTCGATGAATGTGACGACAATTAGGAAGCGACCGATTGCAGGAAGGTAACTGGATATCGCGATCGAATGTTAGCCTTGGTAGTTCCAGAGCGCCGAAAGCGAGTGCGGTTCAACTCACGGCCTGACCGGCTCGCTGACCGAGTCCAGGAGATCTTCGATCTTGCTGGTATAAGGTCGGACCTGGTCGAGAATGCTGTCATTCTGTTGCTGCTCGCTGGTGCCAACGCCGTAGGGCGCAGGGCCACCAACGCCGTAGGAAGGAATGCGCTGCGACATGGCTCGATATTCGTGGGATACCGTGCAGACCTGCTGACGACCGAGGCTGCTGCGGTTGTAGTGGCGGAGAGAAAAAGGGTGTCGCGCGTGCTCGTGGGGAGTGTGGGAATTGGAAAGGAAGGAAGAGTCCAAGCAAGCTTTCGGGGACAGCTGGCAAGGCCAAGGCTGTCAAAGGGCTGCCGTCGACGTGGGCGTACAATATCAAAAGGGCGGGCGACAAAAGAGAGAAAGAAGAATCCGGGTTGAAAGGAGGGGTTGGAGAAAGCTGGTGTTTGAATGTTCGAATTTGGGGATCACCTCTTGAGCTATGTGTCCTTTAGGACTTGATGATGCAGTGAGAACATACCCACTTTTATTTCGAGCGCCGCCCTGAACGGGAGCCAGCCGGGTACTACGACAGCCCGGGTGACTTGGATTAGACGCATATGGCCATGCGGGTCGGAAAAAAATGGTACACTATAAAGGGCTGACATAAATTTATAACTAGCTGTTGTGTAGATCATAGGCTAATTTGTGCTAACTTATTCTGTCCATCACCCTTCATTTTCTTCCATGGTGTGCCATTTTTTTTGCTACCCGCATGACGGCTCGCCACACTAGGTACCTCGGGGGCTTAGAGTACCCGCCGTTGCCAGGGCCAGCCCCGGCAAAACACCTGTGGAAGAAGCTTTTTTGCGATCTTTTTAGTGGCGTAGTAGCACATCACATCTCGCGCAGGGAGCTTGCCCTGAGCTAGCGCTTGTTGTTCACGGATTCTGGTTCCTGACTCTGCATTCGGATGTGATGTCACAAAAGCAGCCCGGTCACATCCGAGGTGGATTGGCCCAGGTGAATGTCGCAGACCCGAGGTTTGAACGCATGCGTTCCTTTTCATGCCTGGTTTGTAGCTCATGTTGTCTTTTCCACCACTGCACTAATAAAAGCTGCCGCTCGAGGATCGTTGCTATCCACCTTCCCTACCAATCGCGACAAGGATATTTTAAGTAGCACCCCCTTGAAAATTGCCCTTGTGACCCTTTCACATTGAACAACATCGCAGAATTTGATTGATCTGAACATCGATCTGATGGCCGAAAATAAATAAATAAATAGGTAAATTTTTATATTATTTATATAATATTTATTATTACTTGATGACTGAGGAGTCGGAAAGTAGAGGGGGACAATCGGTTAACGGTTGTATTGTATGACGAGCGCTATAATTACACTGCCCCTTGTCAGAATGTTCCTTTGGCTTCTTCATTCAACTGCCCCGGAACGTCAACTTCAGAATTAAACTAAAAGAGAAGTGAAAAAGGCGATTTTCTTCCACCATATCCAAACCACAATTTTATTTATTTATTTATTTATTAATTTTTTTTTTTCATTTTATTTATTTACGATGTTTTTCCTCCCCTAGAAATTAGGTTAGTCGGGGGACCCTGGAAAAACGTCGAGCGGCACGATCTTCCAAGGGTTCTATTGTGTACTGTCAACTGGTGGGTGCTTCAAAATTCGGCAGCGATTAATTTGAGGGGGCATTGGCATGCACCTTGGCCGACCCTCGGGACAATACCCTCTTTTGACTAGGACGACAAACGCCAATTGCATCGGGCGGCAGGCAATATAAATGTGCAATCAAGTCATTCAAATGGACACGAACCATAACCCTCAAACCTACCCCTCAAACTTTACACTTGCTTTGGATGACATGATCTCATGGAGCGTACGGTACGGTCCACATCAAGTTGGTAATTATACCAGAACAGAACGCATGACATATTGATCAAATGAGTGATTGGCATTAAAAAACAAGACGCCGATAATTCGAACAACACTTAATTGAAACCGTTTTTGCCGATAAACATCAAACAATCCACGTTGGACCTCATCAGGTAGCATTGTTGTCGAAGCTTGCACCACCTTGCCTCATGTACTTCTCCTTCCTGAGCAAGTGTGCAGGTGGCCATTAGATGGCCAAAGCTCGAGCGGAACAACAGGGTGCATTTATTCCGGACCCGAACCAACCTATCTTGCACTCAGCACCACGGATCAATACCATGATAAGATGTGAAATAATTGCAAAGGAAACACACGACGTGCTAATTTCGTCATAGTCTTAACATGGTATTGACGCTGAGGTTGCTTTTATTGGAATGTTGGTGGCAACATCTCGTCTTGATGATGCAGGGCTTGCATCATGATGATATATGCGACTCACTGCATTTTTCTGATGATACTTTCGCGGTATCTAATCTAAGCTTTTTTTTTTTTCATTCATGTTGTACCTCATCCACAACCATTAACCCACCAGTATCGTCATATCTGACCCTTCCTTCATTAGCGGCCCTCTGCATTTCCCCTCGAAGCACAGTGCGTTCCCCCGTAGCAGGATCCCATTCCCATCCTTCGCGCATCCACATCCAACGCAGATACGCTCGCAGCTCCTTGTCCTGTGGCATTACCCTCATCCATTCCGGTTGGAACTCTGGTTCCCGGCCTTTGCCGTTCCAATCCTCGGCCCGGCCTAGTAGCTCATCGCGACAGAATATGCGCCAGCTGTCGATTGCGTATTTGCCCTTTGTCAGGTGTCCAATTTCCCAGGCCTCCAACTCACCGGAATCTTCCAACAATGAAGCACTTGACTCGGGTTCAAGGGAGTCATTATCAGTGACACCTGCCATTGTTGAGAGGGGATCAATGTCTCGGCAATCGTAATTCTTCACCTTGTGTGTTACCCCTGGCCTTGGTGGATCTTCCAAGAAACCTCGAGCATATTTTTGCATGAACGCAACCCGGTTCGCTGACAAGCCAAGGTGGCGAATCATGTTTATTAATTCCCCCGCATTATCAGGGTTGGCTACGTCTTGTGGAGCAGGAAAACGTTCTTTTACCTTGTAAAACACGGGTATGGCTACCTTTCCATGCGTTTTGATGAGGAATGTGACTGCAACCAGAAGCCAGAATGGTTCATGGGCAAATTCTTCTTGTATGATGCCAAAGTTTGGCGAAGTAAGAGGGGCAAATGGTACTGTTGCAACTGTGTTTGGAGGAGGTCGCTTTTTGATTGGGGATTTCCTCCCTTTTATATCTGGCAATGATGATGATGAGGAGGAGGTAAAATATGGCGAAATTTTTCCAAAACATTTTACACTAGTTGTGTTGTCGTCAGGGGGAGCCAAGAGGTCTGCATTGGTACTAGAATGATTGATATCATATGATTGGTCTGCTTGGTCTTTGGATTCAGTGGTGATGGCACTCGCTAGTTCAATAAAGGTAGGGCAAGTGCTATTTTCGCATGGTGGAGGTGGAGAGCGAGTAGAGCGGTGCGAAAAAGATGAGCGGGCTTCATGCAAGGCACTCCAGTTGCGACTCCCAGTGGGGTTCTGGTCATGGGCTTCATCTGACCAGTAATGGGAGGTAGTGATGGGTCTTTTTGACTTTACAGGCTGAGATGATGTCAGGCCGTCTGGGTTCTTCTGCTGGATGGGTTGTACAAACGATGATGATAGAGTTTCCGCGTTTTGCTCAAGAGCTTTTGCTTGGGCAATGAGACGGTCCGTCTCCTCCCAGGGGTTCGCCGTAGGCAAATCGTTGCTGGTCCCCTTAAACATATCCCATACAGAGGCCAGAAGGTCTTGAGGTTCTAGGCTCTGCACGTCATTGCCCCGACTCCGTCGAATAGACTCGGCGCGCTCAATGAGGTAGTGCCAGTCCTCGGCGCCGGCCGTTAGGCTTTGTCGGAGAAGCCGTTCGGTCTCCGCTGATGCACCGAGTGACTCGACCGCGTCGGCCAGAAACTCCCGGGCGTCCTGCCAGACGTCGAAAACACTGAGAACGTCATGGCCAAAACGCGACCCGCCCGGTTTAGCCATTTTTAAACCGGTTTCCGTGCTTATGCGATGTGGTGTGCTGACTGATGCTACCGGACAAGAGGGTGAGTCAAAAGAGCTGCTTGCTGGTATGGCATGGGGAGAACCGAACCCACTTCGACAGACTGAAGCATCAGAGTGGGCGATGTCTTGAGGGATTGGTCACCAATGAATGTGAGAATGTAGATGCGAACACAGCGAGATCGGTGTTTGGGGTAGAAATTTCCGGATCGACGTGCGGTAAACGAGAAGTCGGTTGACCCCGCTACGCAAACGACACCTGCAAGGCGCGATGTCCGGGATGTGGCGAATCATCAAGCATATCCTTGAGTGCATTGAGTTTTTGAGCATATCTACAAAGTGACTATACTTTTTTTCCAGGTCGCGCTATCTCCGGGGTATAGTGATAGTTGATTGCAATCATAGACGTTTGTAGGACGCAATGGCTGCTACATAGATCTTGTCTCCCCAGCCATGTGTGCAAATGGCGTGGTTTGGCAGTGACGCCAGAAGCCGCCACGAGACAGGGCGACACTCCAGACACATGCCTGACCAGGCTAGTGACGGCTCTCTAGTGACGGCACTCTCGTGAAATGCGCACCGTTGGGCCGACGAGTCAACTCGGACGACCTGGTGCCCGGCTGGGCACACGTGTCCCCCAAATTCAGCTTTGAGGGCCCCTGCACCTGCACCCCGTCCGCATTTGCCGTAGCGGGTTGCTGGACGGGGCTTGCAGCACCACTGTGCTCTCGTTACTCGGCAATCAAAGTGCCGTTGGATGGGGTTAATCGGTGAGCGTCTCCGAGAACTGCGGGCAATTGAGCGAGCCGAGAAAATGTGGCTCTCGGGGGTACTCAACCTTCCTGCTTAGCCTGTATGGTGCGCCCCGTACTGCCCGACTACCTCATAGCCAGGCCGTGTTATGGCTGGCAAGCGCAAGGTGGTGGTTCTGGTTGAGACACGCAGTATGTAGGCACATGCTCTGGTCGCGTGATGCGCAGGCACCCGAGAAGGACCCTTTTGGGGGGCCTCGGATGCGCGCTGCCAAGCTGGACGAATTTAAGCAACACCTCGACACCATTGTTTCAGTCCATTTATCCTCTGCTCGTATGCGAAGGGTCCCTTATCTTCAACGACGGCGTGACCATCTGGGAAAACAAACCTAAGGCACCCTCAGTAAGGCCCAGTGACACCAGAGCCGCCATTTTCCACCACCTTCCAATCACGCCAATAGCCTGCCTGGGTTAGCCTCCCTGTGCCACCCCGGTCCCAGCCTGGTCGGACCACATCAAAGGTCACGTGTTCCGACCGATCGCCCCAACTCGATCCTTCACCCAGTTTCGCCTCGCTGCCTCCGCTCCCGCATTCTCCCTGCCTTCGCTATCCCTCGAGCGCGTCCTCCCCTCCCTCCACCCTATCCTGATCATCGTCATCACCATCAGCCAAGAGATGAGTAGTCGCGGCGGTAAATTAGCCCCAGAAGTCAATCGGTACGTTTTCTTGCCAATGCGCGCGCGCGTTGGTCCAGCATGAACACCCGGCGCCTATTCGTCCCATCAACATCTCGACGCCCTGCGCCTTATCACACATCCATTTCTATAGCAGTCTGCTAACCTTTATTTCTAGAGCTCTGTTCGTCAAGAACCTGAGGTATGATGCGAACGACACCGAACCCGAAGCTTTCGACTGACCATTGCCGATTTAGCTACAACGTCACTCCGGAGGAGCTGTTCGATTTGTTTGGAAAATTTGGCCCGATTCGGTATGGCTCCTCGCATAACAAAATGACCGACGACATTTTCGAGTTGAGCTTTGGGACGACAGATACTAACAACTCTATAGCCAGGTCCGACAGGGCATCGCGAATAACACGAAGGGCACCGCCTTTGTTGTCTATGAGGACGTAATGGATGCGAAGCAAGCCTGCGACAAGCTCAACGGCTTCAACTTCCAAAACCGCTACCTTGTTGGTACGTCATCTGATACACACTACAGCACACGCTCTAGCTTTCTTGAAAAAATTGTTCTGACAAAACATTGTAGTTCTATATCACCAGCCCGACAAGATGGCCAAGTCAAAAGAGGACATCGAAGCCCGCCGAGAATCTTTAGCTCAGCTCAAGAGACAGCACGGTATCGATTGACAATCCGACCGGTCTGTGGGCAGTCTGCCTAGGAAGATTCCGTCTTCCTCGTCTGCAGCCCGGTCTTCGTCTTCCTCCACTTCATCTTCGCCGGATCAGAAGACGATCCTTCGAAATGGCAGGTCACCAACCAACGCAAGCAACAAAGGACGTTCCAGCCCTCGCGCCGTACGATTCGTCGACCCCGGACTGCGTCCAGCACTTCAGACATGTGCATGATGTATCCCATAAATTGTATCATCAGGAGCCTCTTTGCAGAGGACTAAACATCATCCACGGGTGGTTTCGGCTCGGACTCGCCCAGCACATGGCCTCGCACCCCCTTTTTTACGTCTCTGGGAATGGTGTATTGGGAAATTATCAAGGTTGAATGAGCAAGTGGCGATACGACCAGCCACGACAGACTGCTTTTGGGATCTGGCCTGGGGAATGGGCCTGATGACGTCTTTGCCTGTGGATAGCTATCTTCTTTTCCAAGCCCTGGCCAAACACAACTGATACCATTATCGTTACAATCTCTGCTTGATGGTTCCGAGGCCGTACAGAATTGTGACTGACAGGCCTTGACTTTTTGTCTTTTATTTTCACACATCTGTTTTTCTGTAACTGAAATGTTCACTGCCAAAGTGGACCGAAACGCAAACAAGGAGAAGTCACGCTCGAGTTATTTTTTAATCTATTGCATCGACGCACACGGATGAATTAAATTTGGGGTCGAATGTGAAATGTGAAATGTGAAACCTGCAACGTGAAATGCAAAGTGATGTAGACGTCATGAGCGGAGTGGCCATGCATTGTCCAAACTAACTGGCTCCCTCCTTAAGATTGTAAAATCGAGATAAATCTACTTCCAACTGTGGACCGGGTGATATTCGCCTCCCATCTCATCAACGGTTGCCTCCCGTCGGATATGTGATCTTCTCTTGGATTAGTTGTCAAATTAGAACACGTTGCCGTTGACTCAGGAAGGCGGAATGTTCTATTTAGCATGCACGCCATTCTTCGTTGTGGGATGCATATGTAGGCAGGGCCAACTCAACCAGGATTCTGACCACTACCATGGCCGGATCGAAGATTGAGGTGTGCTCCAGTTTCTATATTCAGAACGTGTCATCCAGCCCTGTTTAGAAGCGGCCTCACGCATACCCAAACACCAGGCAGCAACTCTGGTTGACATTTCCTGGTATCGATGGGTATTGGCTGGATAGGCCTCGCGCGAGTGCATCAGGGCGGGGTGTTGATGACATAGGTCCGATGGTTGGCGGCGTTGCCGGTTTGCCCATGCACATAGTCCCGATAGACTGGTTCTGGTGGCTTTTGCTCCGCCATTGGCAGGCAAGGCACAAAAAAAAAAAAAAAAGGATGCATACGGATGCATGGACAATTTGTTTCTTGTTTGCTGATCTGGGACGATGAACGGTACCATCGAAGATTGCTTGTCACGAATGCAGGAAAGGGCCTTTGCAGGCACATGAACCCTGTGCAAGGGCCCATCTCCAACATAGCCTCGTTGATCTCATCTCTTGTGATTCCGGAGGCTGGAGCGTGCCCAATGAATGATTAGATTTCTAGGGAAATGTATGCGATTCACCTGCTCTGTATTATATATTCAATAATTCGCATCGTGGGTTTTTTCTTTGTCTTTTTTATTCTTCTCTTTTCATTTTCCTGTTGAGGTGGTTCTTGTTCGAGAAACCAACGGATACAAGCCAACACGCAAACGGCAAACAGACCCTTTGCGAGGCGTATTTGCCCATGCTACAATAGTGGGCTCGAGAAAAACCCGATACACTGGTGAAGCCCAAGACCAGACCTGAATCTGCCCGGGAGATGTCGAAGCTGGCAGAACGCCTCGTGGGCCGCGAAAGTAGGCCGCATGTATATTGCTGCTCCTCGTTCTGGTGCGGGCCCCTTGGCAGGGTGGCCACTCCAGATTTGGCCATGGTCGCGGGGAGGATGAGGAGCAGCACCCTCAGCAGTGAGCATGCGACAGCACACAGAGCAACACACAACTGCTCTCTGGGACCAGCGAACGCCGGTCCATACGGGCCGCATTTCTGGCCGGGCGGCGTGAGCTGGGCGGGTTGTGAGTGGTCGAGGAGCCGCTAGAGGTGGGTAGGAGGTGGGCGATGCTGGTGGTCAAAGGCCCCGGGGCCTTGAGTGGCTGAGCCCAGCCTGAGGTGCTGGGCCTACCGTCGCTCTCGCAACCCACCTGTAGCTGCCATGAGTGCGCATGTTTGGTTACCGTGTAGACGGTATAGCGAATAGCGAATAGCTGCATCGAGAGAAGAAGCAAAACCACCCTTCGATATTGCCGAACCAGGGTTGACCGCCGTCCTCTGGCGGCCTGCATCACTCACCCTCGGCCAGGCCGCATTTTGTCGTTGTGGTGGTCGTCTGGCAGGGCAGTCTGCCTCGGTGCTGGACCAACTAACTCTGTCAGTCTCGTCTCGTCTCGTTCCGTTCGGCCCTCGTCTTTTCGCCCCATCTGTCGTCTATCATCCGGCCGCACGAGGATTGAGAGAACGAACATGACGGGCAGCACCGCCGCGGCGACCGGGGGCATTTCCCCTTCAGCTGCTTTGCGTGGGACGCGGGGGCCCTTTTCATTACGGGTGTTGGCGATGGTACTTCAGAAACAAGCCGCAACTTGGATCCAGAAGGCCATGGGTTAATCTACCGGATTCACAGCTACGTGCAGTGCCGCAAATCCTCCAAATCCTAAGTCGCAGTACCTGGAAAGCCAGGTTCCCGTGGCCAATGCCTGTCAGATGGCAGTCATGACTGCTAGAGCAGCTGCTAAGAGCGACGGCACACAGGCGGCGTCCTCCACTTGTTATGGTATGGTATGTACTTTGCGGGTTGCGACCCATGCACACTACCGAGAAAGCATAGCTGCAGACGCCATCCAACCGTCCCCAGTTCACAGCCACCCAGCTACAAGTCTCCCTCGCCCATAAGCCTAATCTTCTTGCTCGTTATTGTCATGATGATGGATCGTCCACCCCACCCATTTCCGTATCCCATGTCCTGGTCCGGCCTGGGCTCTGCATTCTGCTCTGACCTCATGGCTGCTTGCTCTGGCACCAACCGTTAGTCGAGGCCGCATATGCGGTCTTCTAATTGACGGGGCCCTGCCCTCCTCTACCGTCCCCTCTACCGTCTCCTCTGCCGTCTCTCTGCACCTTCCTGACACCTCCAAACCACTGTATAAAGCCTTTGGCCCGTCCGCCTCGTCTGTTTGTGATAGATCCCCCTCATGCTCTAGGATTCCCCTCCACCCCGCACAGAATCCTTGATGTCTCCTACATTGTCCCAGTTTGACAAGTTGACCCTCACAAGCATGTCACCGGAAACCCCCCCGAGGACTCGAGCTGAGGCTCACGCTGAAGGTGTGAGGCTGTTTCCTCGAGACGAGTCCAGCTCCGAGTCAGAGTTCGACTCGGACGCAGACTCGGAAATGTCCGACTATGAGAATGATTCTCCCGCCGTTGTCTGCTCTCCCACCAAGCTTACCTACCTCATCAACCACCTCCCTGAGTCTACACAGAACGCAGTGCGCGCTGCCTTTAAGGAACCTCCCAGGATTGCCCTCGAAAAGTGCCGCCGCATTGACAACACCTATGCCTTCCAGATGACGGAGCTTGTGACTCGTTCCATCCGCATTCGAGCTCCCGAGAACGGTACCTCAAAGCTCACCTGTTCATGCGGTCACCAGGAAGAGCCATGCGAGCACCTGCTATGGCTCCTCGACCAGGTCGTCAACCAAACTATTTACGCACAGGATGCTGAGAAGCCGCTCAACATGACCCACGCCGGCTTCCCTACTGAAATGGGGGATCCTTTCCAAAACATCTCCAGACACCACCTTGACATCCTCGCTGAGGGCATCCACTGCCGGGTTGCTACCCCAGATTCAGAGTACGACGACGAATTGGACCCATATCGCGTTCAAGAAGCCCGAGAATTGCTCTCCTCCATCTACGACACTTCACCAGAGAACTACCGGCCAGACATATTCACCTTTCCTTCCATGGGAAAGAAAATCTTCAAGCGAAACGACTTGGACTATACCATCTTTCGCATGCTTCTTGACAACCATCACTTTTTCCACTACTTCCTCTCCCTCTCTCGATCAATGGATCCCATTAGTGATCCATTTCGCAAATACTCTCAACGTGTGGATCATGTCTTGAACCTCTCAGACGCTTATTTCGACTCCCTAGAGCCACCCAACCCCTATTCCTCAGAGGAAACGCCTCCAGACGTCATCTGGACTTCGAATCACATCCTCGGCATTGTTGGCCGCATCAGGGATGACTTGTACCACCGGGACTATCCCCTCTCTACCTCACAAGCTATATCAGCTGCTCGCTGCCTCGTTCATATTCTTGAGGCTGTGGTAGCTCGCAACCGCGACACTCATTCCGGCTCCTCTCGCCTCGAACGCAACCTATATCTGCGCCTCATTGGCGATCGCGACCAGAGCTTCATCCTCGACGTGTTGACCTTGCTTCCAGAGGCTGCGAAGCAGTTCCTCAACAACCTCGAGACTATCTTGGATCAGCTCGGAGTTCACGGTGCGCCCGCGACCTACGTGGACAAGTTTCACAAGCTTCTCCGTAGGCTAAGGGCGACCAGGACTGGCTCCGGGCTCAAGCGTTCCAGCCAGAACGAGAGCGCTGACCGCGAGCCTAAGAGAATGAAGTAAATTGTGATTATGCGGAGAGGCTGGTCCTTTCTGCGCGGCTTCCTTTTTTTTCTATTCCCTTTGTCTGCTTATTCTCAATTTCATATCATGGCGACCCGAAAATACTCATGTGTATATCTTCATGCATGGCGATTCTTTTTTAACCTCCCCCCCCCTTTTTTTTTTATTTCTAGATACCTGATTGTGACAATAGAATGTAAGTGAACTAGCTTGATTAGATTACAAAGAACAGAAGGCTCATGCCATCAAAAAGAGACTTAAAAAAAAACAATAAATAAAATAAATTTACACACTTTCACTGTTTGCTATCTTATCAAAGTGTTCTAGAACTGTACATGTGTCCCGCGTCTAAAAACTGTCCGTTAGACATTACAGCTTCGTCAAAAGTTAAGTCCAGCCTCGTCCCGAAACGCCTCTAACTCAGACAAGACTTCTTTGAGCGTAGGTCTGTTGTAGTAGTTCTCGTTCCAGTCCCCTCGCTTCAGGCCTTCCAGCCTCTCCTTTAGCCAGCTTTCTGATTTCTCAACTTCCTTGGCCCACCATTCTCGAGCCGTCTCTTGGACATTCCGTGCCATCGAGGGGTCGTATGCGTTGCTCCCGCGCAATACAAGTCTGTTTCTCTCCCTAACAATAAACTTACTAAGCCCATCTTGTCGCCCTTGCGTGCAATGGTCGATGAGGCGCCTCATGCGCTCTGGGGTCCGGGTGTATCCAGGAAACTCGACTGCAGGTTCCCACCGATACGATGACCAGACAGCAGCTCGCTGAGGGGCACTGTTCCCTTCAAAAATACACCATAGAACCCGGCCCAGCATGTAAACTTCGCAGGCCTCCTGCTCAATAGGCGTCAGGCATGCCCAGGGAATATTGTATCCCGCCGAGGGCCACACGTATTGTTCTCCTCCATTCATCGTCTGCCAGTTGGGGAGCAGTTCAGAGAGCAAACTTTCGTACTTCTCACTAATCTCTGGGGAAATTTGTTCATCGACAGCAATGAGCCTGATGTATTCCAGCGCATTGACCTCCGGGGCGGCAAATTCGCACCAAACACCTCGTTGCTCGAAGTCAACCATGACCAGGTCGCGTGATGATGAGAGCACAATGTTGTCAAGTCTGAGGTCAGGATAAAAGATCTTTGCAGTTCCACGAAGGTATACAAGTGCTGACGCAAGTTGAGTGGCCCACTTTGTTTGGTCGGTCAGTGACAACTTGTTTTCCATCTCCATAGAAGGGATCAAATCGCGAAGGCTTCCATAAGAGTGGTATTCCAATGTAAACCCAACGACTGCAACTTTGCCACCGAAGCAGCACTTCCTGGTCACCAAATGAACAGGTGACGATATAACGTTTGGATGCGACCCAATAGTAAGGAGTTGCCTCAGCTCATGATACAGGTATTTCGTATAACTGGTCAGAGCTTTGAAAATCCAAGCCCTGTCCTGGATTTTGACAACGCAGACGCTGTCGTGCAATTGTGACATGTAAGATACCTCTGCGATATCGATTGCCGGAGGCAATTTTACGTCACTACCCCAATACTTCTCAAGCGCGGGCACTGATAAAAGTTGACGTTCCAAGTAGTGAGTTGGAGCAATCGATATCTCAGCATCGGCAACGTTGATGGGCAGATTCGCGAAAACAATCCGAGACCCAAAAGGCACATTTTGGAATATCTTTGCAGGGTCTTCCTGACAGGATGTCCAATGTTGCAGGATCCGGAGGACATGGCGAGTGACACCCAGAACAGCAATCCGAGATCCGCTGGTGGTGTGAAATGCAACGTCAACATCAAGAACTCTCCGAAGCTCTGGGGACAGCTTGGCGGGCTCGGGGATAAATACATCCATCCGAATCGGTGAGATGGAATCAAGGAAGAGGGGTACAGCGTAGAATTGGCTCCCAAAAGCGGTGCAGCCGTCAATCCGCCAAAGTGGGCGGTCCAGAACAGCAAGGCTGTCAATGCGATTCTTGGGGTTTAGTGGCGAATCGTTCCAGTCGGCGGATCCCTCCGAATCTGATACATTCGAAATGATATCATCGGGAGCCTCGGAGAAAGCTGCCGTTGGATGGACGACATCGTGAATGGACTGCTGGCTTAGCTCCATGGCGTAGCCGAAGTCACACCGCGTTGCAATCTGGTCAAGGAAGAGTGTATAATCAGCCCCAAACAGGGTCTCATCACATGGCAGAGAGAGCGCTTGGGATATGTATAGCCAGCCTGTTGGCCAGTGGCTCGAGCTGCGCGGATCAGATGCGAAGGAAAATTAATGTCGGGGCTACCTTGGCCAGCGTGACCCCGAGTGAAGCCAATGCGAGGGCGATGGATCAGGGCCTGTAGCTCTAATAGGTAGACGGGAGGAGGTGGCACGGAGCTAATGCTGGAGAGGATGAGCAGAGCTTTATCGTGTGACGGCCAAAGCGACGAAAGCAACGATGGTACAGGCGAGTTGGCAACGCTGCACTCGAGCCGGTCCTGCAACTCGATCAATTTGGCGGGCTGATCACATGATTGGTTCGAATCGCTGAAAAAGAAGAAAAAAAAAGTGATAGACCAGGCACACGAATTTTCCAGCATCAGACCATGGCCATGGGTACAAGGGACGGCTGTCTCAGGCCTTGTCGCCTCCGTCGACTTTGATTTTAAAATGAAGTTGTCATGATCTTGCTCCGTGAATTGGGGGCCTTGTCGATACGGTCCGCTTCCTCCGCCAACTAACAGTTCTCGCGCATACGGCAAGCATCCAGTTTTTTTTTCCCTAGCCTGCTTTTGCTAGTTTAGTCGCCGCCTTTTTCGCGAAGCAACTGAACTAGCGCGCCCAATCCCTTTTCCATAGCCATGAGGGCGAGCTTGCACGACGGATGCAGGATATCGCACCAGATCTCCCTGACTCAGCGGCCTCTCCCGATTGTAACACAGGTGTCTCTCAAATAGCGCCGTCATTTCTGCGGGTTTCATTGGAGGGAATTTGGCCTCTGGAGGTGCTATTCTTGTCCTTCCCTCCCCCCTTCCCCCGTCTGGCGCGCAAGGGTCATAAGCCGCCTAGACTGTGAATGACGACTTTCGGAAACCAGCCTGGGCGTGTAACCATCACGGTGCCGTCGTCCATCTCTCAGGGCCGGGGCGACCGTAGTCACCGGGGTTCAGCGGACGCCAGGTGTGTGCACATGCTATTTTTCGGAGATGATTCGTTGTGCTGTGTGTGTCAGGGGTTTGTCTCAAAAGTAAGAAAAAGTGCAGAGCGTGAAGTGAGAGATGTCACAATATAGACTCACCGAGTCCACCCAAAACGGACGGCGCATTGCATTTTCGACCGCTGTGCAACTTGAGAAACCTGGCTGGGGTTTAACAGACCACGGCCAATCATCCCACCCTACTCACAATTGCTGGTAGCATACGTCATGACTGCATGCAAACGAGAAGACTATTTGGCTGTGGCACCAGACGAGACACGAACCTTTGCAGGACGGGACATTAAAGCTGCGGCTGGCAGGAAGGAAACCTTGTGAGGCCCGACCGAATTATGGTGGTATCGGCAGGCGTACTTGGCATCACGATCAGCGACCGAACTCTAGGGAAGGGCTAGATGGTCATGTCTTGACGATCAAGTTGACAAGAATTGGACTACCAAAGGGTCTAGACCAGCGTTATATATATATAGTAAAGGATGAGGCAATGATACGGGAACGGTAGGTACGCGGACATGGCTTCCCATTACCTGTTAAGGGGAGTATCTATGCGAATGACATCAGGAACTATCGCCTTTGACGACGGCGAGGGGTCGCGGAGGCGGATGGCTTGGTGTCACTGACGAAATACTTGCGATGCCATGCCCGCCAGATCCGACAAAAAGCAAGGGAACTTATGGAACGATAACGGAATTCAAGTGGAGAGATGGAGGTCGCGGCCTATCATATAAAAAGAAATATGCTGCAACGGTAGTGTTCAGGGTCGCGAAAAGAAGCAGCTGACTCAAAAAGTCAGGGTTCATATCCCGACTGGAGGGGCACGACAGAGTGCCAAGACCGGAGGGTCTTGTCCATGGATCATGCCGGGGAAGGTCCCGAGTGGCTGACTTGGCAGTGTTGCGCTCGTACGGGGGGCTGTCGTATCATTGTGCCTTGTTCTAGGTGGCCGGAGGATTGGCATACGAGGCTGCGGTGTTGGAGAAGGGTTGTGCGTCGCAGTCAAGGATTCCATGCACGATTAGACCGGGCTAGACCCCGCGAAGAATGGCGGGATGAATTGGACGCACGCGCGCAAGGGATTCTGACATACATGAAGGTGCCGACACGACGTTTGCCTCCATGGCGACGGGAAGATCCGACGAGAGTTTGCGGTTAGCGGGGTGGACAGAGAGCAGGATCGAAGAATCGCGTTGCGCCTCGGCTGGTCTGGTCTGGGCTGGGCTGGGCTGGGCTGGGCTGGGGTAGGATGCCCACTTGCGTGATTCAATTCGATGGGTTTGGTTTGGCGGGTTTATTTTTTTTCGTGTGGATTTTTGCCTAGGGTTCCATCGCAAGGTGAGGCGAAAGTTGGGGCAGGCAAGGGGAGCCAGTGGTCCAGTGGTCCCCCGTTGTCATTAGTTGCCCAGTTAGGCAATTGACCCTCCCAGGTGGCTCTTGCCTTCCCGAAGCCCCCGTTGAGGCCGTTGAGTTAAATGGGAGCTAGGGGGTTAAATGGGGGCTAGGGAGGGTCGTGGGGACCTTCCCTTACCCAGGTAGGTACGATAGGCGGGTACCCTCCTCCACATTACATCTGAAATGGATGACGACGTGGCCCAGCATCGAGACCAGGTCCACGACTACCATCAGCCTTGCTCTCTTACTCATCATATACCGTGCTGGGCATGGCGACCGACACTAGATGCTGAGAGCCTTGCATGCGGCCGCAAATCGCATCACGCTGTGCCCCTACAATGCGACAATGCCAGTTGCCTAGGCCGGTTAGGAGCTCGCCGTTGTTGATCCCATCGCCGCGAGCCCGAACGCGCGAATGCATGTCATGTCAACCTCCTGTCCCTCCCCAAGCAAGTTGCCCAGGCCCAAGCGAAGAACTAAAAGCAAACATATGTACAGCCCGGGACGGTGATCGGTCCGATGCCTGTCCGATGGTCAACGGCGGTTGGGGGTTAATAATGCCCTGGCTTCACCGGTCCCCGCTTCTTGCTCTCCATCGTGCCAACCACGTCCGTTGCGTGACGATGGCGTACATGAGTCCTGTCACATGGCGTGGGTGGCATCCAGCATTGTCGGCCTTGCAACCTGGGGAGCTGGTCACAACATTTGCGTCAGGACCGGTCAGCGCCTATCCAGCCGATGGGGTTAGCAATATGAGTCGTGTGGGCGTAGGTGCAACGGGGGGTCTGGGGGGAAGCAATTGGATGAGTATGCCGGTCAGCAGGCTTAAGTGACTTGTTTGTTGCACTGGCATTTGCACTTTGTACTTGGACTCGCACCTTGCCTGTACCGTCCCGGACCTATGATGGTCTCCCGGAGGCGACGTTGAATGGCAGCCCCATGCTCCATCCCATTCTTTGCCTCGTGGCCAGTCTCTCGGCCCCGAGTCCGCACTGGCCGGACTTGGCTCGACTGTCGACGTGAACCCTGTCCGTCCGACTCCCATGCCATGCGCCGTCTCCTTGTATTCTCAAGAATCGTTTGACGGCATTTGCGACGCCCAGGTAGCGAATACTTGCTTCCCTAGCCGCCAGCGCGGCCATTTCCACGCACGACAAAAAAAGCAAAAATGATACCCTACCCACCCCAGGCTGTCCGTACACCATTGGGGGGCTCTCTCGACTACAGTACCATGTCAATCACATGGGCGACTGTATGCACCCAACGGCGGCCTTGTCCCTTGCCAAAGCTTCCGTGGCAATGGAACGGCAGAGCTGGCTGAGAGATATCTGTGATGGATGGACCAAGCACCCGCGGCATGGCAAACCGGCACCCACGTCCACGTCGACGAATCGAACCACCCGCTACCCTTCCAGTAAGTCGCAGCCTTTCGGTCCCTGGTCCCAGTCCTCTCTCTACGACCCCTCCCAGTCGCTTTCTCTCTATGGCTCATTCCGTGGTCTTGGGCTAGGCCACACTCTCCACCTGATCGGAAAGCCCAGGCACACTGGGCCGTAATAATCCAGAGTGTTTCCCGTCCAAGCACTGCAACCAGACGGGCCCCTGTCGCGCGCCCATGGTACCCCTCAGACCGGTCAAAAACAATTCAGCACGGAGCAATGTTGTCGTCGTCCTCACCGAGTCCACTCTTCTCTCTCTCAGACTCGACCATCTTCACCCTTCCCAGCAGCCCGTTAAACCGCCGCTCAATCGCTTGACGCCCAGTTACTACGGCCACCACACCGCCAGCCGCCAGCCCACCCGCAGCTCGCATCCGCCGTCATCCCTACCTCCATCGCGGCCGCAAGCATATCGGCCTGGCTCGACACACCAAGCGCTTGCTCAGAGACCGGCGCCAGTACCACAACAGCCAGCGTCAACGTCAACGTCAACAAAAGACACCACCGACCTGAGCCAAGGCCTCGCATCACGTCTCAACACGCTGTCCCGAAATTTCCAAGGACCGGCCACAAGCAGCGCGTCCACCGCCAGCAACCCCCAGATCGGCGGCACCACCGGGCTCGCCTCTCCCGTCTCGTTTCTCTCTGACTGAGCTCGAGCTTAGCTCTCAGGCCTAGCCTACCCTACTTTTCCTGTCCCTCTCCGCCCGGCACCCTCGCTCTCGCCATCCGACCTCGCCTCTCTCGTCTTGTAGGGCTTTTTTTCTTCCCCCGAAATCTCTAGCTCACCTCATTGCTGTCTGCCCGGTTCTGGTCGACCTGGCGCTCCACTCAACGCACTACGGGGGTTGAATTTTACCTGTCCCGGTGATGGCTTTCGTGGCACCTTAGCCTACCACCACCCTCCCCCCTCCTCTCACCCCGGCGTCGCTCAACCTCACCCGGTGGCCTTGGGCTTAGCCCAACCGACCCTGACGCTCCTTGTTCCTGCTTGTATACCCTATACTTCGGTCCCCACGTGGTGGTACCTTGACCTTTGTTTCTTGCTGCTGCGCAGCTTCCGTTCCACACCCTGTCTCACTGCAGCCATTATGGTAAGAGATTTCCTCTCCCCGGTTGGCGGCAACCTGCATGGGTTATATCATTGATCCCTTCCCATCGGTCCCCCTTGGTGGTCCCCTGCGGCCGTTGCCAATCACGCCTGCGTTTACTCTTGTCGCTGCCCCATCGAGCTCTCGTGCCCATAGCTCCCGGTCAAGAGTCTTCTTGACCTCGCCCCCAATCCCCTCCTCAGCACTCTTTCTTACCTGTAATGTGCGGTGAATTGATTCTTCTATAGAATTCTCATCACCCTTTTAAGCCAAAGAGACCTCGCTCTCAGCCGGGGGTCGAAGAGCCAGTGCATACTTCATCATCGCTCATCCCCTCCGACGTGGAGCTTGAGTTCAACGGCTTGCCTCACGATATTCAGATTCAGCTTGACCAACTCGCCCAATTCTATGGCATTTCTTCTGGTGTACACATCCACCATACTATTCTACAGGAGCAGTCGCGGAAGAAACGAAAACTAGATCGATCTTACTCAATGGCTCCAGAGCGTGGATCGGCCTCCCAGGGCGCGCTGGAGAAGTATTCCGCCTATGATCAGCGCCCCAACGGCCAGTATGGCCAGCCGTCAAACTGGATCGAGCCGGGCTCGTCTTCAATGGCATCTCCAAGCTCGCCGCTGGTCAAGCGCATGGCTGACTTAGGTTCCTTTTTGTGCCCCTGCTGTGGGTTTGGCAGCATGAGACAGCTGGATGGTACGTGTCAAACTTGTTGCTTTTTCCTCCCTTTGGCGCCCTCCCCTTTCCCGTCTTCGCTTACATGACTGACTCTCCATTCAAGGTTATCAGCAAATTCCCGATGCTCCACCAATGGTACAGAGTGAGAGCATCCCATACGCAGCGGAGAAACCACCATCTATGCAGGTTCCAACTTCCGAGCCATATGTTTCTGTGGGTCTGGACATGACACAGCAGGCCTCATTGGCCTACCAACAACCTGCATTGACTTCCCCATCCCTCGGCAACTTTACGCCAATGCCAGAGCAAACTCCACTGGTGGTTCCATTGGTCAATGATGCAAGTTCGTCTCAGCAACACGGCCTGCCAGTCACCGAGTACTATTCTAGCCAGTCGCTGAAACCTGACTCGGAGCTTCAGAGCCAACCCGTTATGGTGTCAGACCGTATTGTTCCTCAAGACCTGTCTGCGATCCCATACTCCACTGCTGATCTCAGTCTTGTCCCACCAGACATGTCGCACCAGGTCTTAGCAACAACTGTAACCTTGTCTCAGTATACTCTTGTGCCAACGGACCAACTAGATGACACTGTTTCTCAAGCTGGTCCCTCAAACGGTTGGGCAGATATGGCATTGTTAGATCAGCAATCCAATTTTGACATTCTCTTACCAAATCAGCGCGGAGGAAAACGGGGCCCATTTAAAGATCTGAATCTTCGTGAACAGACAGCTCAAACTCGCAAGATTGGTTCATGTATCAGATGCAGGATGCAGAGAATTCGCGTAAGTAACCCACTGCCACATATTAGTCAATTGTCGACCACCTCTCCCCTGTGGTATACGAACATGGGTGGCTGGATTGAAATGCTGACTCTGGTGCGTAGTGCGAGAACAACACAGAAGAGGATGGAGGTCCATGCTTGACGTGCAAGAAGGTGTCCAACTCGAGGGCAGGCCGCTTTCCTTGTCTCAGATACAAGATAACGGATGTTAGGCTGTTCAAGCCTGGGCAAGTTCCTGGTTTTGAATGGACTCGCAGATGGAATAATAACATTTCGGACCCAATTCAGAATTGGGCGTCGGAAGATATAAAGGTCATTGATATTTCGGACGGTCTCTCCAACAGATCTGTCAGTGTCCAAGTTCGGCGTTTCATTCCCCAAGCTGGCGACAAGCTTGAGCGAACGTGGGACTACAATGGGACGAAGAAGTCGGTCAAGATACCGCCGTATGCTCTTGTGAAATTGGATGAAGTAAAAAATGCCTACTCCGAACACATTCGGGAAACCATGCGCGATGCCTTCGGCAGACTGTTGGGATGTCGGGAGGGTCTCGTATACCAGACGTATGATCGAGCGTGGCAAATATTCCGGGACCCATCAACTTCCCTGGAATGTCTGGATCTGATCGGCCGGACGTTGATGCTTTGGATGTCTATTCGTCTGTCGACCAGGTCGAGCTTCATCGTTGGGGACGAGACTTTGGGGATGCCCCGAGACATTCTAGATGAGACAAGTCCGAATCACGGCTTGATCCCGCTCCCACCAGTACTTGGTGCGCAACTGGATCTCATCTTGATCCATCATATTCAGACAAGACTCCGCAGAGAACTGTTGGACAGGCTTCAAAAGATGATCCAAAAGAACAAGCAAAGCACATGGCTAGTGACTTACCTTGTGACTTTTATTCTTTTGCATAACACGGCTCTTATCACGACCCATGATGCTGGCTACGCCAGAAAGCATGGGATGAAGGTAAGGAGAGATGCAGAATTCGGCAGAAAAGAGAAGAAATGCTTCTGGGCGAGGGCCACTTTTAATGCGCGCGCCCTAGCCACGGACTTTAGGGCCATGAGGTTTGCTAACGTTTGGTGTGCTTGCAGCGACGATTCGCCCGAGAGGACAAGGTTAGAGAGTATCACCTGGGTGAGTGAGACAGGGCCTCCCTTACGGACCCCACTAGATGGAAACCCCGTGGATCGTCGCAAGGAGCTAACAGGATGGCGGCAGGTGCCAACATTCTCCTGGCGCATTTCCACTACTGCAACAAGGGCATTTATCCTTTTTCCGAGGGGTGCAAAGATCAGGACTTGAGGACCCTGGCCGGATTGGACGAGGAAAAGATCCAGTTCGTCCACGCCACTAGGGCGTACGCTAACCAGCATAGTAAGTCGAGCTAGACTCTCCCTCCCAGTACCGAATCCCCGGGGCAGCGCTAATTTAGTACTTTGTGACCATCCAGAGCAAGAGTGGGATGAGCTCCGGAATAGTGCCGCCTATGAAGATGACTATTTTTTCGTCAGCCAGTTGTTTGAGGAGAACTGGCAGCCTCGCAACACAATATAATTGGGCAGTGATGGGCAGCTGATGGTGATTGAGGGTTCAAATTGAGGCACTTTGCAGATGCAAGGCAGGAAATTACTCCACATAGGGCAGAGATTGCTCGGAAGCGTTGGAAATCATAGTGGCCGTGGCGCCCTCGTGGGCCGCGGTTTTCTGGGACTTTCTCCCGCTTGGGTGGCTCGGGTAGATGGCGTATCCAGGCGCCCCCATACATGTTATTCCCCATGCCCCCCCTCTCTCTCTTAATACCTCAAGGTAGGTTGGTACGTGGAGGCGCAAGGCGGTGGCTAAGTACGTACCAGTTGTATGATGACATGAACGGCATGGGAGAAGGCAGCCGAATGATTGACGTTAAGGAGATGGACGGCAGACGAGCAAGGTGGAGCCACGGATAGGGACATTTGACAGGGAGGAGGAAGAATGGCCAAATAGGCCTCCCTTGACCGAGATATAACATGGCGGCAGACGGGCGCCGGCCCAGGTCAGTGGCCCACGTCCCCCGACGTACACGGTGTACGGAGGGCCGGGCCCCGCAGCAGCCGAAAGCTTGTTCGCCTTTACACGGCGGATCGACTTCTGCGTTGCGCCGTGATGCCCAGCGATGCAAGTATTGGGCATACGAGGTTGCTAGTGCGCCTCGGGTTGCACTGTGTGTCGTACGTGCAAAATGATACGGAGAGGAGGAAAAGTAAGGAGAAACAATTAAACAAAAAGGAACTGTTTAACAAATTTGCTCGCGAAGCCCGTACCCATGCCCACCCCTGCGACATGTACCCTACTCTGGGTATTTAGTACTCAGTTTCCCGGACGCCATAAGAAGTTACTTAGTGCCATGTTTTATTTTTGTCAGGAGGCCGCGTATGGGTTGTCCTCCGGTGGCATGGTTAGGCGTCGTGTCCGACCCTTGGCCCGAGACACCATGCTGCCGGTCAGCACAGACGATGGGATGCGGCTCGAGGCAGGCAGGCGCTCTGCCCTCCACCCCGGTCAACCTCTCGCGGCCTCGTTGCGGTGTGAAAGATTGGGTATTGGGTATAAAGGAATGAGGAAGGGAGGAGGGTCGTGCGACGGACGGTGTGACGGGAGGCAGGGTGACGGGTGACGGGTGACGGGTGACGGGTGACGGACGGGAGGACGGGAGGACGGAAGCGATTCGGATTATGGACCGGACACTGCTGAACGGACAGCATAGCAGCATACATGGCATGTACTATCTATGTAGGCAGGTTGGTAGGTAGGCAACTTAGTCGCGAGATGCTTGTGCTTGCGGGGGCCACACCTACTACAGCACCGCCTGCGTGCTCCGTTCGCCTGCAGAGACGGGACCTCCCCCGGCGCTAGACTCACGCCGGGTCGTGGGTGCCGTGGGTCGTGGGGAGTTTGGTCTGGTCAACAGGGTCGTTTAGGATGCCCACAAATGGTTCAAGTCCTAAGCGGCAGCCACTTGGACCTGGGTTGAGCAACGGGCGATCCTCAGCGGGTCCTTGTCGTTGCACCCCCGAATGCGCCGACTGAGGTGTGTTTCGCTCTTTCTTCTTCTGCGCCGCGCCGGTGTCTGCGGCCTGCCTGGGGGAGGGGGTCAAATGATATTACCATGGCTAGTTTTATTTTTTATTTTTTCATTTTTTCGGTATTTATTTTTTATTCTAGCTTTTGGAATTTTTTTTTTTTTATGTTTTGTTTTTTCTAGCACCCGGTTTTTCTTTTTAAGCAAACCGGCTGGGGGCTCGACACGTCGTCGAAACCTTCGTCTCGCCCTGGCCGTGCTGTGGCTGGCTCATCTTGAAAATCCTCGTTTCGATCATGACCGTAGCACCTGGGATGTGTGTATCTGAGGCGAGACCCAAGGCGGCCCATCCTAGCCCATGGTGCCACGGAACCATTAGATGTTTGATGTTGCTGGTTACTCATTGCTTGTTCTTGCCGCTTTGTTGCACTGCTCCTGCTCCTACCTGCAGCCGCCGGCGCATCCGTTCCGCGGATCAATCTCGTTTGTGTTCATCGTACCTACATTGGCAATGACCAGTCAGTAGTCACCCGTCCTTGTCCTAAGGTACCTGCGTCATGCGTGTGCATCTTGCCATATGTAACCAGCCAGCTAGAGTTGTGTAAGTATCCTGAGTTATTTCCAACTACTGGAAGAAGAAAAGGGGCTGCTCGCAGCTAGCCTTCGGCGTTGTCTTCCACAATCTCCCACCCGCACGCGACTATAATAAGCATCTCGAATGGCTCGTCTCGCTCGCCCTGCCCTTGTTCACCTGCCCTCCCTCATACATTAACCTCGACCTTTTATTTTAACCTCCTCTTCCTTCCTCACTCGCATCCTTCTTTCTCTCTCTCATCCTCACTCCACTCCTTCTACAAAAAGTCTTTGTCTGTGTTTGGCAAGTACATGGTCGACTGGCACTTGATCGCCTCCAACGTCATCACACCCGCTGCTCACCTGCTGTTCCAGCCGCCCCTTGCAGCTTTTTGGAGACAACACCACCCGCTCCTGCCACCACGGCCGCCTCAACACAAGGACGACCACCACACCTGCCATATCCTAATCTTGCTCTCTCGGTGAAACGAGACAAGCATTTATCATCTCTTGCTTCTCGTCCCCAAACTTTGAATTTCTTTCATCCCCCCGATTTCACTGTTCAGCCTGCGCTGCAACCTTTTAACTCTGTCCTATTCCCCCCCGTTTTCCACAACACACGTTCTCAACGTTATTTCACCGTTGCTTGTGAGTTCCCCGCTCTCATGTGGACTTTGACACAGTCTGGTGTTGGTGCGCATGCTAATACACGGCCTTCCCCAGGAAAGGGAAGCAGAATCCTACCCACCAGAGCCTCCACCAGGGAAAGGGTAGAGGGCAGCAAAAAAAAAAACTAACACTTCCTCCACCATCCCCTCAAAAAATGGCACCTACAATGGCTGGGCCCGTCATTGGCCCGGCACCAGTCTTTGATCTGGGTCGTGCGGCCGCTGCGTGTTCGGTTCGCGTGGCAGAGGCGCCAGCAGCACTACCAGAGGGGTTCCCGGCTGTGCTGAACGTGCCCATGGCGTGGACCGGCGCCAAATTTGTGGATCAGGAGTCCGATTACATTCACACACTCAGTGAATCTGACCTGCACGAAGCCGAAAATGCTCTGCAGCACTTCAAAGGTTTGTTTCCTTGACCCAACAGCGGCTCTGGCGACCTAGGCTAACTTGTGTTTCTAACCCCGAAACAGCCTTAGGCTTGGACGGGGATCTTGTCTCGAGAGACAACTTTCCTCTTCCCACCCTGGGACCCCGACTGGGTGAAATTCGCCGAGACGTCTATGACGGCAAGGGATTTGGCGTCATTCGTGGTCTGGATCCACAAAAATACTCTGTCGAGGATCTCACTCTCCTGTATCTCGGTATCCAGTCGTATGTCGCCAACCGCCATGGTCGCCAGGACAAGAAGGGCAACATGATGGGTTCGAAACCTTCCCTTTCTCAATTTCTCAAGGTACCATGGAACAAAAAAAGCTAACAAGGTGTTAGTTCATATTGTTGCCGACAACTCTTCACATCTAAAGGCTGGGCATCACCGTCACTCCACTTCTCCTATTGTGAGTAGCTTGCTCTGCGCTCATCTGTCTTGGATATCCCTGCTGACTTGTACTCTAGACCTTCCACAACGAAGAAGCTGGCGACTTGGTCAGCTGGCTGACGCGGAGCACTGCCGCCTCTGGGGGTAAATGCATCATTTCATCGGCCTACACTGTCTACAATGTCCTGGCCGCGAGTCGTCCAGATATGATCCGCATTCTGGCTCGATCTGACTGGCCCTTCGCCATGTAAGTGGAAGCAACGAGAAACCTTGTTGTTGGACGGGTGAAACCCACTGACACGGATCGCCATGACAGGCCCCGATTCCAATGCAGACCAGTCCTCTTTCACCACGATGGACGACTCATTATCAACTTTGGCCGAGTGCCACTCACGGGCAACGCCGTCCACCCGCGCTCCAAGGCCCTTCCCTCTGTGACATCGCGCCAGCTCGAGGCTCTTGATGCCATTGAGACCATTGCCAAGGCGGCACAGCTGGAAATCAAGACCCAGGCTGGTGACATTCACTTCATCAACAACCTGGCCGTCCTGCACAGACGAGAGGGATTTGTCAATGGCAAGGCACCCCGGGAGCGCCGACACTTGGTCCGCATGAGACTTCGCGACGATGACCTTGGCTGGAACCTTCCCGCAGATCTGAGACAAGAGTGGTCGGCCGCATTTGACGAGGCTGGTCCTAAAATCTGGCACCCCGAACCCATGCCGGACGGTTTCTTTCCATTACGATCCCATGCTAACTAATGACTCAATTGGAGAGAAAAAAACAATATCCGCGACACTGGCTAAGTATGCCGGCACCGAAAAAAAGAAAGGAAAAAAGGAAGATTGCATTACTGGTAAGTACATGGGGAGATCGGTTGGGAACATGGGGGTGCATCAGATGGGCTGATGGGTGGCGTCGAGGGTATTTTCTTGTCGAAAAAGACGACTTGCATGAAGCATGATACCTCAGTGCATTCTGGCATCAAAGTGTGTTTAATTCGGTTTCCTGGTCACTAAAAAAAAGGGACAAATTATCATTGGGGCTTGGTCGATCCTGTGTGTTGGTCATGGTTTGTGCGTTTGGAACGGTGGGAGGGGTGGAGACACAGGCTGATAGGCCAGTGACTAATAGAATTGAGGTTTTAGTGGGAGGCGTAATAGGCAAAAGCACAAGGGTATTTTTTACAATGATTTCTTATTAATGCGATTATTTCACTCAAACCACCTGGGAGATGTGATTCATGTGACGATGGTTCGCGGCTTAGATCTAGACCCTGCATTCTGCTGGGTTGGGGATGTCTAAGTGGCAAGGTGCATTGGGTTATCTTTGAAAGAATGGGTCAACAGCAGCAACATGACGAACATGGGTATGTGCCGGTTTTGGGACTTTGAAGGAGGGGTTTTGGGGGCGGAAATGGGAATGCCTAGTCATGTACCTCGCTCACAGGGGTGGTGGCATGGGGATGTGTGGATTCGGGGAGCGGAGAGCGAGAGGGCGCCAGAAGATCGTCATCTTCCTTTGCGAGAAGGGGCCAAGAGGGAGGATCGAAGGCTTAGTCTCATCGTGGAGGCTACCGGCAGGTGGATGCCCATCTACCAGAATGCCACCGGAGAGCGGAGCATGGAGCAAGGAGCAAGGGCTGAAAGGTGGGCCTGGACACATGGGTGCAGCGATACCAGGGCCGCTGTGCCAGAGCAACGGGTATTGTACCGGGATATGGCTTTTGCAGCGGCGGAAGCATACGGGTGACTGGTGTCTGGGTCGAGATGCTGGCGCCAAATTCGGAGGTCACGGCTGAATGACGAGGATATGAGGCGCAAGTGATGGGATGGCGAGCTCGCTCACGTTGTGATGAGGGGGGCTGGCTAGACCAGGGCCACAAACGCAGTCACGAGACGTAGAACTCGTTGAGATTTGTTCTTTTTTTTTTTTTTTTTGCTTTTCCGTAAATGTTTTTTTTTTAAATTGCTTTTCAATTGGGATCGAAAGACGATGCTGTTGTGCAGGATACAAAGTTCCCGTCTGACGACAGGTTTTGGATCTATATTAGGAGGACTGACATATGGGGCTTTTTTTTCTTTTCTTTAATTGACCGGGGAGCAGTCGTGGAATGCGGTGAAGTCTGGTGTTGGTGGTGATTCATTCTCTGGTGCATTCTTTTTTTGCTTTTGTTCGGCATTGCCATGCTGCGTCTCTGGTGGTCTGCATCACCTTTTTCCCCTTGGCTCACCTTACTTGTACGAGCACGAGTGACTTGCTTTTGCGTAGCGTAGCGCGATGACTGGGGCCACCTTGCTTATAATTTTCCTCCCAAGAGCGATTTCTTCTTGTAAAGGAGCATTCTTACTCGTTCGTTTTTTTTGTTTTTGTTTTTGTTTTTTGCACCCTTTGCCTTTCGTTAGGGTGGCACCACTTTGCTTTGTTTCGTTGTGAGAGAAGTTTTCTCGATGCAGAGGCTTAGATGATCGAGATGCAGGTGAGATTCAATGGCGGTGAAGAACCCTGGCACGGAGGGCGACGACGGATGACAATGACGAGACCATGGCCACGACAAGGAACAAGACCTGGGTCATGAACGGGGAGACATCAACGACCATGAGTCGGAGATTGAGCATGACACGGTAGCGGAGTCGCGCAGCCGCTATCAACTTCAACCACAACAGCATACATATGGCTACTGCTGCTTCTTCTCTTTCTAGTAAGCTAGTAAGGGGGTTGGGCGAACCTGGGGCCCGTGAGTAGCAAAGTACCATTCAAGAGAGACATGGCTGAGCAAATCCTTGCGGGGGACAAGACGAGGCTCGTGGAGCTGGCAATGGCAGCGGACCCAGTTAGCGACGCTGGGTGACGACTCATGGGCATTGAGTAGGTTAGGGGGGAGAGAGAGAACAACTCTTTTTCCTTTCTTTTCTTTTTTTTTTTTCTTTCTCTTCATGTTCTCTCTGTATTTCTGTTGTTTCTTTTTTTTTTTTTATTTCCCACACCATGCATGCGATGCAGGTTCAGTGGCATGCTATGCAGCACGGAGGGCAGAATGGACGATGCAACATGACGCGATGCCATGCGAGAAGATAGATGTGATGAGTGGGACAGAAGCCCAGATCGAGAGGAGGTGGGCCAAGGGTGACCCACTCCAATGATTGGATACAGTGCATGCGAGAGAGATCTGTCTCTTCTGACTCTCATGTTTCAAGCTTGTAGTTCCCGCGTCTAGGTCAGATAACACACGAGAATAAAAAAAAGAAAATAAGAGAAAAAGAAGGTGAAGAAAGGGGAGAGAAGAGTCATTGACACGTGATGACGTTTTCTCTTTACTCAGTCAGCCAAGCTCCGCGCATTTGCGACAATACAATCCGGGCGTCATCGGGCACACGCATCGGTTGGACGACGCAGTGTCTTGCCGATCCGTGTCAGCCCACTCTAGCTCCGGGAAAGCAATGTTGCTGTATGAAAGGCATCTCGTGTCTAGACCGACCGGTCGATGCTTTTTCAACGACGGTACTTTTTTGTCCAGGTACGACGAATCACCAGAGGCTCCACGCAGGTTACAGCAGGATACACTTGTGTCTTGCTAAGATGCCGGGATGGCGGCGTCGGGCTATCACAGCCAGCTGGGTGGTTGCGCACTCCCCTTTGGCTTTGAATCCCATTGCCCAGCGCTCCATGTGACGGCATCAGGCATCGCCAAGGCGTACGCCCCCTCCATGGTCTTTTGGGGCCTCTTGGGGCCTGTTGGAAGGCCCCGGTTCCCTCTCTGATGGTTCGTCGTTTACCTGTTTCCGTTGTGGTTTCCTGTCGCCAGACGCCCCCCCCCCCCTTTGTTGGTTCTTTACAGTAAGTACCTACAGCATACAGCATACAGCATGCCTGCGTCTCTTATTCTAACTTGAGTTTGGTGGGTTCTTTGCAGGAGCGCTTGTATACCGGCCCCGCCTCGCGGATGCACAGTGCCAGCCCCGGCCGTCGCTACACGCACGGCCCTCGTCACTCCCCCTCCTCGGTCTTCCGCGGCCTCGCGTCGCCCATCTCAGACAGCTCTGCAGCGCAGTGCCACAGTCGCGAGGCCATTAGAACGAAGCACTTCAGCTCGGTGAGCATCGGCTGCAGCAACACAGCATCAGAGCCTTTTGATTGCATCTCGTCCTACCCTCCCCTCCTCCTCGCCCCTCGCCCTCCCCCCCCTCCAGCACTGCACCTCGAGATTAACGCCGCCGTAGACGCAGCAGCGCGCGCATGCATGCTTCTCGACCCTGGGACCTGGACGTTCGCAGTCACGTCCCATCACACATCATCACCTCTCCCAACAGCCCGGTGGAGTTGTATCAGCCGCGCCCGGGCCAATAGAGCCTGGACACCTCTCCCGATCGATCGATCCGTGATCTTTCTCTTCCTCCCAATCATCGCCCCCCACACACGCTTCAAGGCGGCCATTGTCCTGTCTCCAAAACCATCCTCCAATCTTCCAGGACCTTGTCCCCTCCAAGATCCCTACCAAGTGGCCAAGCTGCTCGGAACACTGGGGCCGCTCCCCTGACGCCACACAATCCCCAAAAGCATCCCACGCTTTGGACATTCTCGACCACCATTCGCCATTCGGCTGTCCTTCCCAGCTGAGGCGAGACCTGGCTGTTCCTCCAGCTGTCACCCCCAACAAACGTACCTCTGCCTGTGACACTGCGCCTTGCCCTCGTTCTCTTTTCCCTTCTCTCCTTTGCCCCTTGACGCCGGCTCCCCGCCAACCTTGCTTTCGGGCGCCCGACGTGTGAGACGCACCACTTGAGCTGCATTCACGGCTTGCAACATGGCGGCGTCCCAGACACCGCGCGACCACAAGCCCCCCCTGGGCCGGGACGCAGGATACCAGGCCGTATACCAAGATGAGGATCAGATTGACGACCATGACGAAGGGCGCATGTCCCCTCCCATGCCCATCATGGTCCGCGGTCCTAATCGGCCCTACCGAGGCGTCATCATGATCCTGTCGTTCCTTGTTGTTATTCTGCTCGGTGGAAACCTTTATCTCACTCTTCCGTGGGCCTTCCGCTCCGGTTCCGGCTCTTGCCGGGACTCATCGCCGGATGTGCCCCAGTATTTCCAGACTACTCCGGAGCTATGGGCCGGAGCTACCGCCACTGGTCGGCCTGCCTTCATGGCCCAGACTCGTGTCTTTGACCCTACCAACACCTTTGTCCCCAATGAGCCGCTGCAGACGGCTATCCCTGTGAAGGGCATGATGGAGGGCAACGAGAGCATCTTTCACCATATGGGTTACCTGTCTCCCTACCACCCAAGCCCTGGCTTTGGCGTTGACGAATACCCTCTCCCTGAGGGTGCCGAAATCGTCCAGGTTCAGATGCTGTCCCGCCACGGAGCACGATACCCAACTCCGAACGCCAATGTGGCTTCACTGGGAAGTCTCATCGCCAACCACTCAGGGCAGTTTGAGATGATGGAAGAGTTGAGCTTTCTCAACGACTGGGAGTACCAGCTCGGCCTTGCTATTCTGGTCCCCAGAGGACGCGAGGAGCTCTTCCAATCTGGAATTTTGCATAGTTACATGTATGGCAAGCTCTACAATCCCAACACTAAGCTGATCGTTCGAACTACGGTACGTTTTTACCTCGCTAGCAGATCAACCAACTATGAATAATGGTGAGAATTAACGCAATGTAATAGACGCAAGATCGAATGCTGAAGTCAGCCGAGAACTGGATGGCTGGTTTCTTTGGTTTAGAATGGTAGGCAACTTGCTAAAAAAAAACGAGTGATGTCTTGAGACTGACATGGCACAGGACCAACAACGCCACCATTGAGGTCATTATTGAATCTGCCGGGTTCAACAACTCTCTCGCTGGATCTCTTAACTGCAACAACAGTGCCACCAAGGTTGACTGGAACGAACCCGTCAACACTTGGGTTGACATTTACCTCAAAGATGGTATGCTTTCCTCTTGCATGTTGTCGAGAACCTCAGTCTAACCCATCCCGCAGCTACCTCTCGTTTCGAAAGGATGACCAAAGGGTTCAAGTGGAACACTCGATCTGTATACGCGGCTCAGACCATGTGCCCCTACGAAACCGTTGCCTATGGGTACAGTAAATTCTGTGACCTCTTTACATACGAGGAGTGGAAGCATTTCGGCTACTCCATCGACTTGACATTTGCTGCTGGAGCTGGTTTCCACAGCCCCATCGCCGTAAGTTCTACCCCCAATCCCCTTTATCGTTCCATAGCTCTAACATTGGTCGCTTCGAAAGAGGGCTGTCGGTATCGGATATCAGCAAGAAGTGATTGCTCGTCTCAAGAACCACACATTGGGTTATTCAGGCTCGCAGATCAACACCACACTTGACAGCAGCACCGAGACGTTCCCACTAAACCAGAGCCTTTACTTTGACTTTTCCCACGACACCAACATTGTCTCTGTTCTCACTGCATTCGGTTTGACTCAATTTAGAGACGACCTCCCCGCCGATAGGTACCCCGGCGATCACGAGTTTACCGTTGGGCACGTGACACCCTTTGGTGCTCGCTTGGACATTGAGATCATCAAGGCGCCCAAGCCTGTCTCAGCCAACCGAGACGGTTACGAGGAAGGTGGGGAGACAAAGTACGTCCATTTCGTTCTGAATCAGCGTACGCTCCCACTCGGCAAGAGCTTTGAGGAGTGTGGCGACCGCAAGGATGGTTGGTGCGAGCTGGAGACGTTCCTCAAGATTCAGGAAAAGATGCCAGAAATCGCAAACTACGACCACGCCTGCTTCGGAGACTACCCCAAGGTTGCCTACGGCCAGGTCAAGAATGGAGTACCGCTTCAGTAGGCACCAGATATAGCTAGCGTGCGGAATGTAAGATACTCACGAGCATAGTTAGAAAGATTAGACGGATGGCATTATAGATAGTTTGGGCCGGTCATGAAGACCAAGACTTTTTTTTTTACAAGGAGGGTAACGCCATTTGATTTTGGACATCTCATAGAGTGCCGAGTTATCCGAATCATGTTGACTTTGACCAATGCCAATTTTGTAGACACTATTTAGGTTGTCTTATGTTTTGAGACCATGTCCTCACCTCGGCAACACATTCCTGAGTAATGCCACCAATGTCAAAAGACCCTTGATTGTCACCGTGTCTGTCTACATGCAGCTAACATCAGATCATGGTCAATCATCAAAATCGCAGGTGGATGGGGAAAGCAAGTCAAAGATCGGTTTCAATATGGACATTCTGATTCCACAACTATCTCTAAAGTACCAGACTGCAGAAGCGTTGTATGTGCGTCCTAAATGACTTGCATGTCGCTTTTCCAAAAGCCAGATACCATCACTCTACCATACGGGTATTACAATTGTACATTTCGCAAAACAAAACAAATCTCAACCCAAGACGCCAGTGCCGGCTTTGCCCAACTTCCCAGTTAGAAAATTAAAATAAAACGTCACAATAACAAAGAAAATAAAAAAAAAACACCCAAGCCCGCACCCGCTTCTGCGATCGAAAACTCGTGCTTAAGCACTCTTCTCGTTGGTGGAGCTGTCAGGTCTGTCAGAAGAAGCAGCCTTAGTGACAGCATTGTCGTCAGACAGGCTAGGGGTGTGCATCATTGACTGGTGCTCCTGAATGCCGTGAGCAGGCTCAAGGACATCGCCATCCTCAGCGGGCTCGTCACGGTGGGGGCTCCAGGCAAGGAAGTCACGGCGGACCTCAACGTAATCGTAAGAGAACTCGCCATGCTGGTCGTCATCCATACCAAGAAGCTCAGCCTCCTCAGAAGCGCGGAGCTTGAGGCCAGGGATGAGGTCGATAATCTTGGCGATGATGGCGGACATGACAAAGGCGTATGAGGAACCGGCGACAATGGCGGCGATTTGCCAGCCAAGGATAACGTAGTTGCCGTCGAGGAATCCACCAGTAGCGCCGACGTTGACGCCGTCGAGGCCGATAATCTCGCCGGAAGCGAAGAAGGCGTTAAAAATGAGACCGACCATACCACCGACACCGTGCTCAGCGAGGACATCGAGAGAGTCATCAATACCAACGAGGAACTTGACTGTAATAAAAGAGTTAGCGGGAAATTCAAGTGGTTGCAAAATTGATTCACGTACTCTTGGTGGCAAAGTTACAGGCGACACCAGCAACAACACCGAGAATGATGGAGGCCCAGGGGGTAATGAAACCAGAGGCAGGAGTGGCAGCAACGAGACCAGAGATGGTACCGGAGCACCAACCGACCATGGACCACTTGCGAGCCAGACGGAAATCAAGGAGACACCAGGTCATGGCGGCGAACATGGCAGTGAGACACGAGTTCCAGCAGGCCATGGCAGCACGGAGGTTAGCACCAAAGGCGGAACCACCGTTGAAGCCGAGCCAGCCAAACCAGAGGAGAATGGTGCCGAGAGTGATGAGAGAGATGTTGTGAGGGCGGAAGTTCATCATCATCTTCTCGTTTCGGCGGCCGAGAACCCAAGAGTAGGCAAAGGCCGACATGCCGGAGCCGATCTCGACGGGGACACCACCAGCGTAGTCAAGGACACCGTTCTTGAAAGCCCAGCCGTTGGAGTTCCAAACCCAGAAGGCGAGAGGGCAGTAGACGATGGTGGCCCAGAAGAAGACGAAAACCATGCTGGGGACGACACGGCCGCGCTCAGCAACGGCACCGACGGTGAGGGCTCCGGTGACAGCGGCGAACATCATCTGGTAGAGCGAGTAGAGGAGAGCGGGGACGAGGGGAGAGCCCTGGGAAGGGGTGGCCCAGACCTTTCGGAGGCCAAAGTGCTTGAGGTCGCCAATGAAGGGGTTGTTGGAGGAGGTGGAAAAGGCGAGTGAGTAGCCCCAGAAGTACCACTGGAAGACCATGACGGAGAAGGACATCATGACAACCCAGAGCATGGAAAGAGCCGATTTTCTGCGCGCGAGACCCGAGTAGAGGAAGGCGATGCCGGGAACCATGATCAGCACCAGGCAGGAGCTGAGCAGGATGAAGGACTGGTCACCGGACTGGTACCATTGGTTGAGGTTGGTGGTGGCTGTAGAGAAAGGAAGCCGTGGTTAGCATTCTGTATGTCTAATTCTTTCCCTTGTTGTTCTGCTGCACTTCTTGGTGTGCTCTTGGCGCTCTTGGCGTTTTCGGAGCATACTGCGAAGCTGAAGAAGGGACAATCAACGTACTGGAATCACCACCCGTGACATCATTAGTGCCATTGAAGACTGTCGGAGCACCCGTGTGCGAGTACGACATGGTGGGCGATTTTTTTTAAGGCGACAAGGACTGCGATGGATTGATTTATTGGTTTTCTTTTTTACGAGGATTGGGTCGATTCGAGGAGTTTAGGAGAGCGAGATTCGTCACGGGGCGTCGTTCGAGATTGCTGAAGAGAGACAGGGAGGTGGATCAATTCGTCTCAAGTGATTTTTCTTGTCCTCTCTTTTTATTTCGGAAGATTGGCGACGAGAAATGCAGGGTCCCGTCTGAGACAAGCAGGCGACGGGAGGGGAGCGAGCAAAGTATAAAAAGAAAAAAAGGGAAGAGGGCTGGGTCGAATCCAGCCAAGTTCCAAGTATGAAGCTTCACTCCCAAGTGGATCGAATGGGGAAGCGAGTACAAGATGGAGATGGGATATCGAGATGGGAATGGGAGCGAAGCGAACACAGGGAGGCTTTGTATCTATTTAACAAGGCGGCCTGCTCCAGACAGACGGCTAAGAGAGCAGTCCCCTGCCCGGTCATAGTCCGAACAGCAAAAATGAGAGAGAGAGCTGTGTGTGTGGTGTGTGGTGTGTGATGTGGGTAGTCGAGCAAAAGCCACGCGTGGGTAAGGGCGGGTTGCAGATCCCTGGGGGCAATTGGCAGAGGGCGCAGATAAAGATTGGAGGCTAGTTTACGCTGCCATCGGGCAAGATAGTGGTTTGTGTGTGTGGTCGTGTGTACGTACATGGCAATTGTCCTTGTCTAGTGGTGATGTTGGGTCCCGTCCCCAGGTATCACAGCGAAGGCCCAGCAGCAAAAAAAAAAACTGTGGAAAGCATACATAACTAGATGGACACATAGTTTATGGGTACGTACCCGCCAGCGATAGAGATAGCGCCGCCCCCCCTCCGCCTACCCCCTTGCACCGACGCCAGGTACCGGCCTGATTCCGGGCCCGGGAGGCGTGAGCCTAGTGCTGGGTCGCGCTGCCCATGGCCCGAGAATCACCTCTCCCGGGTCGATGGACACCAAAAACAGTCGAATGGCCCCCCCGCCTCTGACACCCCCGGTTCTCCGGTCTGGAGTGCGTTGCCAACAGAGGAAGAGAAAAAAAAAATTGAAGTAAAAAAGGAAGAAGCTTCGGGGATACCCGCGGGACGTTCCTCCCCCCCCAGAGCGAGCAGGGGAATTGATTGTCCGTCCTGATCAAAGCTCTCTCTGTTGCGTTCAAGTTTGCAAATTTGTCAAGTAACCGCCAAGATGAACCAAGACGAAACCACTTATCTCTGCGCCCCCCGTCTCCAATCTTCCCGTATCAACAGCCTCACTCGACGAGCACAGCTGAAAACGCATCAGACGTCAATGCTTTCCCATCCTTTGTTTCTTTTGATGCCTCGGCCCTTTCTTGGTCCTGATAAGGCCCGCCCACGCGGAACGGACCATTTTTGCTTGTCAGCTTGGGTCTCAACGCACCAAGACCTCTTGGTGGCGTTCTTCTGAGACTAGCTGTGATAAACCTACCACCCTCCTTCATCCTCCTGCTTCATCATCCATCAGCTGCCATGTGGTCGTAAAAAAAAAAAAAGAAGAATTTGCAAAAAAAACTCCAAAAGATTGTGACACCGAAGTGTATCCCATGCAGCATGCTAGTCCCTCCTCCCCCCAGCTGCATGCATTACCGATGACGGGGGCTTTTGACTAAGTGGTCCTGTCTGTCTGCCTGCCGTGCTCTTTTCAACTGCAAAACAAGCTACGTGCAGGGATCAGAAAAGGCTGAATCGATTAGGCATGGGCAAAAAAAAAAATCGAATCAATGAATCGATTCATTGATGAATCGATTCGCAAGCATCATGTTAGGGGCCCCGTCTTTCCCGGGGGTGCCGTTGACGTGTGTGATATCGCTTACCACCCCGTCCCCCGTTCCCCATCCCCTCATTCATGCTTCAGGTCCCAACTCTCCAGGCCCATGGTTGGCTTCATGGCGCGTGGGGTGTCCGGAAAGTGATTGGGCGAGCAGTCAGGGCCGTTTTCCCTGAAGCGGGATGGCAACGAGGTGGAAAAAAGATGGGGGAAGGCTAATGAAGGGCATTGAAACACGCACGCCAGATGGAGAGGGAGCACAAGGAAAAAGCAACAGGCTAGATAAAGAAGCTGACGCTGATAGGGACAAAAGTGCAGATGAGACTAGGAGCTTTTGGAGATGGCCTCTCTTTGGTCTGGGGAATGACTGGCTTGCATGTATCACGTTCAGCCATTCAAGCCACTACGGCGTTCCATGATATGATACTGCCTCGGTCTAGATAAACTACTGTTAAGCTTCTTTGTGGTGGTTGCCACTGCCACCATCAGTCCATGTCTCAGTTCAGCGAGAGAGTGAGGGAGGAGATGTGATAGATTACAGAGGAATAAGTTGATGGTGATGGAGTGACTGATGCAATGAACTCTCATTACACATTACCCATCGTAAAAAGCCAAGTCGCATATGCGTCAGGGATCAGGCAACGTCCCTCGTCAATTTTTTTTTCTCTTCAATCTCCGGGGGGCCCTGAATCGTCAGCTCCCGTTCCTAGCTGCAGGTCTGCTTCTCTTTTGCCGGCTCCAGACCACACCCTTGGCTATGGAGTCCGTCCTTTAAACCCGGGGACGCCGTGGTCCGGATCTCTCCGAGGTGAGAGTGTGTGAGAGAGGTAAGGGAAAAAAAAAGGCCCGGTGATGCATGGCCGATTGCTCATCTAACGGGGAAGACGACGACGCAAGATGAACCAAAAAGAAAAAAACCTTTGTGGTGTCATCCACGCAACGCTCTATCACGTTGACGTGGTAAGCGCGCGTGTGTACATGCACGCTGCTGTGGTATTTTGCGGGGTGGTCAAGGTCAAGATTATCGTCAACGATATGATTGATTGATTACAGCTAGGCGTTTCCCATGTGCAGCGTGATGTCACTGTGTGTATGTCCGTGTCCCCCTTTGGCCGCTACACCGACAGGCCGGTTCCAGATAGGCTTGCCTCAAGAAGCTGTCGTGCATCCACGATTCAAAAGCGATCTGAGCCCCGTCGGGGTGTTTTTTTTTCCTCCTCTGCTACTACTTACTTTTTCCTCCAATCCCACCCAGCAGGGCGAGTCAGAAGGCAGCGGTAGCGTACGCCATTATCTCCGACCTGTTAGATCTCGACAGTCGTTGCTTCTTCCTCACGCGTGCATATAGATATCCGTACAGCGCACCACGCAGCGCAGTCGATCCCTTCCAGCCGCAGCAGCCAAGCAGGGTTGGTCCCTTGCTCGCTGGCATTGGGAAGGCGTTCGTTGCTCAGCCCCGGCATTGTATGCCCGTGCCCCAGATGCAGATAGAGCGAGAGATGAGGCAAGCCATGCAGTGGAAAAAGGTTTGAAGATTCCCGTTACTTCATCAAGAATCCGAGATAGAAGACGGCGCTGTGATTGGTCAATGTGCTATCTGCACGCCACTCGGGTGCCCAGACCAGGCCGGCGATGCACGCCACACACCCTCCGGGGCCCCACACCCCACTTCGCCTCTCCCGCCCAAGCATTACTGGATTGCTCGACCTCACGGCTGGGCCTTGTCTCGCGCAACCATCAACTCTAAGGCCGGCCTGCACTTACGGCACGCTCTTCTCGCCGTCACAATCTTGCTTGGTTTTAAGCAAGAATTTTAGCTCTTACCAGTCCGCTTCAACCTTTCGGTGACTCCTGTGGCCTCTCGCACCCTCCGCCAGTCACGCTTATGCGCCCTCGCAAGCCATTCCCTGCTCACCTTGATTTTCGATAAGCCGGCGCCGTCACGCTGGTTCCAGGTTTCTAAAATAGAGTCCGCCTGCTGCTCTTGGGCCAAGCCCGCAACCCTGGGGGCTGTCTCGCACGCCCCAGAAAAACCACAAGGGATGAGTAAGTGCCATTAATGACGAATTGGAATTTGTGTCGGCGCTGGCCTGTGATTGGCTGCAGCCCAGCAGATAAGGACAAAAACTTTGACGTTTTGACTTGGCATTGACCGGCGCCACAGGAGAGCAGAGCGGCTCAAGTGGTTTCTTTCTTTCTTTTTTTTTCTTGAATTCTTGCCCAACTTGGAACATGGATCCTCCTTTGTGTGATTCGGAGAATTAGAAGCACAGGAGGGGCTCGGAAAAGGAAAATACCGGCGGCTGGATAAGATCTTGGCCTTTTGAGTAGCAGCCAAGCGAGGTTCAAAGTGAACAATTAAAAAAAAAAAAATCACATCATCGCTCTGTCATCATACTAAAATTGGTTAAAATGAGGTGTAATTAATAAACAGGGTAAAGAATGAAGTTTGTGATACGAGACACAAATCAGGGCGAGCAAATAGCATGGCAACATTGTCCACGCTCTGCACAAAGTACGCCTGCACGGGCCCGAGGCCGTGGTAGCAGCATTGTCTGATATAGGAAGAAAGCGAAATGAATGGCCCCTTGTAATCACCATACCGTCTGGCCACGAACATGCCCACGGCCCGGATCGGTCAGGCAAAGAGGAACGAAAGCCCAGATGGCGAACCCAAGGGCGTACAGATGTGGGCGTGGATGCAGTCCATTGCGACACCGACAAGACGAGACGATGCGAGTTCGGCATGCTCATCAAGGATAAGTACAGGCCATGCCCGCCCAAAGCCAAGCCTCGTGACGGGTCTCCATATGCGCAAGGCAAAGCGACTCCAAACAAAACCCACTCTACGAATCGTTCGCGATCTGGGGATTGCTCCATACGGCAGCAGGGGGCGGGGGCCGACGACGACTAAACAAGACCTGAATCTGCAAAGTTTGGAGACTTTGGTTCTCGTTCGCCTGCACCCACGTCAACTAACATTAGGGTGCCTGTCAGGAGCAACTTTAAAAGGGAGTAGCTGGCAGATGGCGGGTTTGCTGACTTATCGTGAGTTTGCACTTGTCATGAACGTTTGTCGCATGCATGGGGACGACGTCAACCGTAATCATCATGGCAGATACTCGAGGTCAAAAAGGCTCGGCGAAGCACAGCGATTGGGCGCGATCGACGCGACCGGGATCACAGGCTCGGGCCCTAGGCTATCTACCGGGCAACTCTGGATGGTCAGAGCCTCGGGTGTTTGGTGTTGGTGTTAGTGTTAGCAATTGGCAAAAATAATGATTTACACAACTATTTGAGTCACCGAAATGGCCCTTCAGCACACAGCTCCACATGGCTCCCCCACAACGAGGGACCCCCCCCCCTACCCTTATCTTATCGGCGCCCTTCGACCCTTTCCCCTTTGAACCCTCTCTCCCCAATCGCTTCTCTTCTAGAAGCCCTCCCTGCCTCCCCACTGGCCCATCCACGTACACCACACACCCCGAGACTTGCCCAACCAGGCAATGCCTCTCCTCTCTTGACCTTGCCCCCGGGCCCTCCACCGAGGCCTCTCGCTGGGTCGAAAGGCGTGGTTCCCGCCGACCCGGAGCCCCGAGGGAAAATACGTATCCACAATCGAAATCGAAATATCAAAGTCATTCCAACATGTCACCATTCCCGAGCCCCCGATCTCCCCCGGTGCCCCGTCGTCGGCTCCCCGTCTCGTCGCCTGCAGCGCTCTCCGCCGCCTAGCCTCAGCCCCAAGACTTGACTACATACATACATACATACAAGCCTTTTGTCGACATGTGCGCTATCCAGCCATCCAGCCCCCCGCCGAACCGCGGCGACAATCGTTCCTTGCCATTCACCGCTCATTGCCCATTACGGACTCGCCATTGTCGTCATCGTCACCGATGCTTCACCCCTCGAACTACCCCGCGTAGCCGGTCGTGGGGCATTCGCAACGGCAATGCACAATGTCCACACCATCTTCCCCGTCCATCTTCCTCAGGATCCACCGTCGAGTCGAACCTAGATTCAACGAGATGTTCACGTCGCCTCTAATCCATCTGATCCTGGCCTCAGGTGCCCCCGCGTCTCCTCCTAGGACAAGCTCAATACCTTATTCTAGGCTAAATTGCTTCGCCCCTCGGTCTTCCTTCCTCTGACCGTCGGCACATCTCGTAGTTCTCACTCCAAAACCCGTTTTCTTTCTTTTTTTCAGGCAAAACTTGTTTCTTGATTGATATCAATATGTTCGTATGCAGTGTTAAAGCTAAAACCTAGCATACCAATGTAAAGTAGCAATGCCCTGGCCATGAAGCCATCGTATCGCCTTCAACTCCGCCAGTGCAACCGCTGCGTTAGTGAGACAAGGTGCCTTGCAACGTCTCGTCAAAAGAAAATTCCCATCCTTCAATCATGAAATGCGCTCTCGCCCTCCTTGAAGAACCAAAAATCGGCCGTTAGAAAAACCAATGTTCGTTTCAACCCCAAACGCCCCGTGTCCATCCCTCAGAATATGCATAATTTTCCCGTCTGTTCCTCCCGCGTAATCTCATACGAAAGAATATCATGATTGCGGTAGTGCAGCATCAACCGATACTTTCTTGGCAGTGCCGCATTTCGTTTTCCGCCACCTTGTCCCTCGACCTGAACGGGCCCGATAGCCATGCCGTGAAGCGGCCGCAAAACCTTGCGGTGTATCTCCTCGTCTTCTCGGCTTGGCAACACCCATTCCACGCGGAAGCCGTGTTCCCATAAGCCCTCTGGTCGCTCGACTGGCACAGCCATTCGAGTCAGAGTCAGCAGCACCACTCGCCCTGTTGGCGATCCGATGACGACAAGTCCAAGTTCCGGGGCGTGCGCAAACATGTTGAGTCTGCTGGTTGCGTGAAAGTGGTGCCGAAGCCCCTGATCTCTAAAGTGCCCAAAGTTGAGGACATCAGGGCACAAAACACCAACCTCCTTGATACCCTTCTCGTCTGGTTGATAAAACCCCCGGAGTTCGACATCCTTTTCGTAAGTTCGAAGGAGGTGGAGTCTGTGCCCATATTTGGTCATAACCTGCTCGGTCTGTCGTGGACGGGGGTTGTATTCAATGGGTCGTTCTAGAAATGCCAATAGTCGATGCTTGTCCCGAGGTGTCTCACGAGTCACACCGCTATGGGGGAAGAAGGTCATATCCAATCGGGTCGGAATGGAACGCCAGTCCTCGTCACTCGATGTCCGGTCATATCCATCTGACGCATTGCCCGTATCATATGCCGTTTTCCACCCTGCACCACCCGCATTCAGATCTGTGTGTCCTCCCGTTGGCGGGCCTTGTTGCCCGTTTGGGGCCTCATTCGTGTTTCCGGATATCTCGAGCATTGGTGCCAGATGTAAAAGGTTTGGAAAGTTGCCAATAAAGACCGTCCCACCGTGGCCAGGTGCTTCCATGTCGTTATCAGAGGTATCGCCCGTGTTCTCCAGTTCATCCAAATCGTCTTCCTCGTTGTCGTCTTCTTCATCGACATCCTCCTCTTCTTCCAACTCTTCAACCTCCCCCTCACTCTCACCATCTACCCCCCCTATCAAAACTTCCCCTGCATCAACAATGTCGTTCTGCAAGTCACCAGCGTCAAAAATTTCTACCGCGTCACCCGGAAGCCAAGGGGCAAATTGATTCAAAATCATCTCGGCGGATGCAGTCAAGCGACAAGGGTTGCCGGGAATCTCATTGAGAACTTTCCTAATATTTATCAAGGGCTGACTGCACCGACTGTGTGACTCGTGGATAACCTCCACCCGGCTAGGGGACAGCCCAAACAGTTCCTCCGTGGTCTTAACCTGGATAAAGCTGCTCTCTGGAAAGGCAAGAATACCCCAACCTCTAGACGCCAAATATTTAGTCAGTCTGGCCTCAATTGATATTCATCGTGGCCCCCGTAACTCACCTAGATGGGGCTGGGTAGAACTCCTCACTCTTGAGCTGGGGATGACAGAGGGGGGGGATGTAGATGGGCCCCTGGCATGCCTTCCAAATGTCGGCCAACCAGACGGCGCCCTTGATATCAATAGCACAAATCTTGTCGGCGTAGCCCTCGTCGTCATCGACAAAACAGACATTGGGAACGTTATCTGCGTTGGCTCCCAGTAACACCACAATTCTCCAGTTTCGGTCTCGTCGGCGAACGCTAGCGTCAGATAGGGCCATGCGATCATGTGAAAAAGGCCTACGTGATTTGACGGGTTCCTTGGCCAAGCCAAAAGCAAAAACTATTACTTCATGCCGGTTCGAGCTGACGGCGATAAGTCGTGACCTTTGGTGCACCGCCAAGCCCCATGCTGAAATCCCCACATTCTCGTGAAAGAAGAGCTTCGGAGGTCCTCTTACAGCTGGCGCCGCATGCACGTTCAAGCCAGCGGAGACTTGCTCGGCCACCTCCCGAACGTAATAGGCCACCACATCACCGTCATCGTAACAAGCCACGACAATCTCCTCCTTGCCAAGAAACCCGGTCACGATATTGTTCACCAGATGCGGTCGCCGAATGTCGAGATATCCGCCGATTTCGCGGGCAACGGCCGAGGGCTTGGGAGCAAGTTGCAGATCGGGCCGTCGGGGAATCTTCTGGGCTGGAACAGAACGGGGTCGGTAGATAAAGATCCGGCCTTGGTATGCGACAAAGTAAAGCTAAAAACCCAAATGTCAGTGCCAGGTCGCGAGAGTATGATGCAGGGATCGGCTTGTGGGAGGACCGCACATTATACGCCTGGGAGAGGGCAGTTAGGTTGTTGCGGAACTTTTGCATGCTCGGGATGAGCCTATAGATCGAGCCAGGCTCTTGCTCGTCGTCCGAATCAAGACCGGGCCAGGTAAAGGGCATTTCGGCGCTCTGCGGGTGCATGCCCAGCGAGGCTCGCTCGCGGTCGCGAATGGCGACTTTCGCGCCATCACCAAACTATCGCAAGAGGAGCAGCTAGTCAGCGGGGAGCTGTACGCGGACGGTGTCAATGAGGACAGACGAGTGCGACTTACCCGATCCGTGGCTGTTTGTGCGTGGCATTTTCCAACCGATACTTGCTGGAACTTCCGAGGCGGCATACAGACGAGGGGTTGGCTTTCCATCAGCGATGGGCATGGGCGGAGGGAAGCCTCGCCGTAGGGTTGCACATGTGCATTCGGATCGACGGGTGGAGGTGATGGCCATCCACAAGGGAAGTGCGATGGTTACGATCGGAGAGCAGAGCGGTGTTGAAGAAGATGGCCTTTTTGGCCTTTTTTTTTTTCTCTTTCCTTCCGGAGGAGGGGGGGGAGGCGAGCTTGTTGAGGAATAGGAGGAGGCAAAGCAAAGCACAGGTACAGGTACAGGCACAAGCGCCAGCAGCACAAGGTTCAACGTTGCGTTGCGTTGCGTTGAGCTGTGTTCGTAGCAACGAGCGAGGGTGCGCCCGCCCACCTGGCCTTGGTTGCTTGCTGGGAGCGATTACGACTGGCGGTTGCTGGTTCTGGTCTGCTCTGGCTCAGCTGCCGAGGAGCTCCACTGGCCACTGGACAGCCCTTTCTTGCCAATCCACAGGTCCACCGATCCACGGGGGCGTGGTGAGAGGAGGTGGGAGGCGAGCGGTTACGGGTGAGGATACGAGAAACGGGAGGCGAGCAGAGGCAAACGAGGTGAGAGGTGACAAGTGGGTGGGAAGCGTAGCGGGGCCGCGGCACACGCACGGTCAAGGCTTTGGCCTAGGTCCTTCTATGGTTATCGATAACGATTCGATGTCGAAAAGACACGCACTGGGGGAGGGAGGGCAGAGTTGCCGTCCGTTGTCAATTCAGCCGGCAACTAAGTTGAGTGGGCGATGACATCGATTAAGGTAGGGGAGCGTCTCCGCAGCCCCGGCCGTCGGATTGGCAGGATTAGCTGTTGCTAACAAGGACGCTCCCGCAACATCTCCACACTCTGCGTGGCGCCGCGATGCCCCTATGTCCCTTGCCCGTGTCCCACAAACCACGGAAAATAAAATCCACAATCCAAAAATCTCTCCATGTGCCCACGGTCAGCTGGTTGCAACACGGGCTAGGAGGCTTCAGCGGCGGTACTCCTCCCCGCTGCATTCGATTCATGTATGTCAAGCACAGTCACGTCCATTGGGTAGACCAGCCATTCGGTTGCCATTTTACCCGAAGTGGTACCTTGGTTTCCACGGGCTAAAAGTATTTCTCCAACGGCGCAGAAATCAGACGAACTGCATTGACGCACGCACCTTGCCCAATCCGGCCGAGGGGCTTCCCGCTGAGGCTCAAACAATATGTCATGAATCCCAAGTCATTGATTGTAATCTTTTTTTTTATGTATCGCCTGTCGGGCTTTTCCAGTTACCAAAAGTCATCAGTCATATCTTTTTTTTTTATATCATCTTTCCCCAGCTGTCTACCCCGCCCTCTCCCTTGCCTACCATTTGCCCTGCCAGTTCCAAAAGCTCCATAAAAGTTGGTTCCTGTCCATCCCATCCCAAGGTATCTTCAATACATAAAAAATGCAAAACATGCCTATGCCCAATCCCATCCATCCACATCTCTGTGTTCATAAAAAGAAAACAAAATCCCTCCCAACGCCACCCATCCCCCCGGGTAGCCCTATCTTTTTCCGGCTTGAACTCAAATCCTCATCAACTGCACCATGTCCTTCAGCCGGTAGTCCAACAGCGGCGTGACCCAGTCATCCTCGACCAGCGAGTATGTCTCAGTGACGTTGCCTGCAGGCTTACGTGGGTTGATCGCCCAGTACCCAAAGTCGGCGTCGACCCCTTTCAAGTACCGCATCAAATGTTGCCAATAGTTGGCCGACCCAACGGAAGGCTCCCGGCCCGAGCCGAATTCGCCAACCCACACCGGCGCCACATCGCCCTCGAGCAGGTATCCCCAGTTGTAGTGCATTGTCCGGGCAAACGACTCATATGTCCGCTGGAGGAACCGGCCCTCGCTACTGCCCCAACCAGACCAGGCGTACACATGTGCCGAATACACCACCCGGTTGTCAACACCCAGCTTAATGGGTCGCTCGCCAACCTTGGACAAGTCATTGGAAGATTCCGTGCCTTCGATAATGACAAGCCAATCCCGATTCATCTTTAGGAGGCGATTGCCACACTTTTCAGCTGCGGGAGCCCACTTGGACCACGGCATGGTGCCCCAGAGACCGCGAATTTCATTGCGAAGATCAACACCAATGACGAAAGGGTTATCAACGTGGGGCTTCATGACAGTTTCCCAATGCTCAATCCACTGCTCCTCGGTCTGCTTTACGCGGCAGATCGGTCCCAGGTAGTCGTTTGCCCACGCAGCATCGCACGGATCCGCGCCACAGCACCAAGTAGCGCTGGTGATGTGGTTGTTGACAATGACGGCGATGCCGGCGTTAGTCATAGATTTCACGACGGCCTCCAAGATTTCCAAGGCAGTTTTCCCAGCCAAATCAGGATTTGCGCTCACTAGCGTGGCATTGATAGTGGGATTTTTTATAACCAGTTCATCCGCATACGGTAGCCGCACGCTATTGAAGCCCATTCGCTTGATCGTCCCGGCAATGGCATCGCGGTGCTGCATATCCAGCCCGCCAGGCACAAAAAGCTCGTCGCTGGCACCATACCAGTTGATCGATGCAAGCTTAAAACGCCTCCCGTTGGCATCAATGATATATCGGCCGCGTGTACGCAGAGGTAGCGCATAATCGGTAATCAAGGTCCGGTCGGAGGCAGGAAGCAGAGGCTCCTGGGCAAAGGCGAGTGTCTCTGCATCGGGTATCCAAGCCTCACGGAAGCCATTTTCCCTGCCCCAAAACCATGACCAACCACCACCAATAAGGAGCATCGTGACAACCAGGAGGACGGTACACCGGCTGAAGAGAATCCTTCTAGGCCTAACGCCATACCGCCGCCAAACGGACCGCTTCGGTCGAGATATGGCTTCGATATCTAGACTCAGGATGTGGTCCACATACCCGCCGTCTTCTAACCCATCACCTTCATTGCTTTCGTCTTCACCGATATCGCCACCTTCATCTTCCGTCTCGCTCCAGTCATTCAGCAGACGCACGTGCTGCGCCGTGCTTTTATTAGCACTAGTGTTAGTGGCCGACTCTCCGCTGGACTGGTGGGCGCTTAGGAAGCCCGGCAGCTGAAAGGTACCGCTAGTCATTGGCGTGGTGAATCACGTGGTGCTTTGGGATCTAGCACCCGCCCACTCCACAACCCAACTTGGTCGTATCTGGAGACACACCACAGTTTGGAGCCCTCGTGAGTGAGCTAAGATGGTTGAATTGCCGTCGCTGTTGAAAATGGGCGTCGAGAACCTTTTAGTCCAGAGCGTAGATATAGCCTCCCAGACAGTCAATCGATACTGTCGCCGTGTCTAAGTCGTCCACGAATCAATCACTGTGTCAAAAAGCTTCGTGCCACTACCCCGATATAGGTGTGAGCATCAATCGTATCTTGAGGGAGACAACAAGTGTTCAAGGGGGGGAAAGGTACCGTTCACAATCAAACGGTACAGGATACGTCAATGCTATTATATTCAGCCCCTTCAGCCCATGCTCTGTCAGATCTACCATGGGGGCGCCTCCGGAGCATCCGGGAGAGGGGCTGACCCATTACAAAGGAAGCGTGGGTGACTGGGACTGGCCATGATTATCCAGGAAGCACGCGACACATTGGCCATCTTTACCCACATAGCCTCACAGACACATGCGACTAAAAATCCTTTGGCTTACGCCGCTCTCGTATCGCATTTTGGTTAATGCTCTGGTAACGAAGTGTTTTCTATTGTATTTATATTGTTGTTGCTGTTGTTATTGTTTATTTCTCAAGTTGATATCTAAAAATGAAGGTATTCCCCTCTATTAGTTCCAGGACATGTCTTTGGTCTGAATTTCATAGTTGGACAAACTCCGCCGCCATATGTTGGTCTTACCCGCATGGCTTCGCCCTCCACTACACCTGGCACCAACAGGGGTCACAAACACAAACCAACACTCTAATCGTACCGAAAGTATGCCTTGAAATTATTTCAATTCGTCCAATTATATGGCCTGTAGATCACTCTCCTTGGTCATCGTATCTAAGATCGCCTAACCCTATCTTTGAGCCTCTTCCAGTGGCCCACCCTCTGAGTAAGCACTTTTGTTCCAGACATTTAATCCATAGATTGGCAATTACTTCAATGAAACGCCTCGCTGTCGCTCCCATAATTATTCAAATACATAATAAACATAGTAGTCGCCTTCTCACTTAGCGTCGGTCGATGAACCAGAGCATCAACCAAGGTGCGTAAGCTATGGCGTGTAGTGTTACGTGGATCGCCCGTCCGTGCTGAACGGATAATCACCCTGCGCGCAGCGGGGCTCGGTTGTTGGTATTTTGATATTCGTAATTTCATGCGTTGTGGTCCGTGAGGACAAGTTTCTTATTTTCTTTGCTTATGACTCCATCAAACTCCAGTTTGGTGCATGCCGAGCGGGTGCATATCCTTATTGTAGGTATCTGGAGGGGCATAAGTATCCTCTGCTTCCCATGAAGACACTCGTGGAGGCTTTGGGCTAGAAAACGATCGTACTGGCACATGATATTGAGCAGTGCGGCCGAAAAAGTCGGGTGTCCTTCGTCCGTCTTCCGCCGACATGACTGGGGTGAGTGGTGTTATCACGGCGCTGGATTCCCGTGAGAGCATCTCGTAGGAACGCATGTCCTTAGTCTCCTTCTTAATAATTTCCGTTCGAGCATCAACTGAAACGAACTCCTTCTTGCTTTTTCTGAAAGGAGAAAACAGCAAATCGAACCATCCCGTGACCATGGTCCATCGACCCATTAGAAAAAGGAGCCAGATGCCATTCAGCTTTAAAGAGTTAGCAAAACCCGAGTATTGTAACACAGAGACACTTACAGCAAGAAGAAGCAATACCGCAGTAACTGTAGCTTCGTTGATTACCAGGTGGCTTGCTTCCTTCAGGCACTTGTCCTTGTCTCCAGAGGCACCAATGAGACACAGAACCCAGTCTTCGGCCACCTTTGGATCGTGTGTAACAGACTGAACAACATTGTCTTGAAACACAAAGATGACGGAGAAGAAAATAACATCAGCAATGATGATGAGAACAATAGCAATGCCTCGCCATTGGAGGGAAATAACACGGCGGACGCGGCGGTATGCCTGACGGGGGGACATGGTCTTGATGCTGTTGGTATAAGTGGGCAGGCTAGATCCTTCTGAAGAACCATTGTCAGATAGAGCAGCCAAATAAACCTTAATGCAGTAGCCAAAGGTTGCAAAAGTGATGATGACAGTTAGACCAGCAAATAGCAAAAGCGGGATCCAAAAATCAGCCAAGCTATTCTCGTGGTTGATGTGGCAGGTCGCACCAAAGCGGAACGAAACGCCACTGAAGACGAGAGCGAGAATAAGCGCCAAGATAGGAACACCCCATCCGGCAGCTTGGGCAAATATCATGAAGCTGCGACCGACCAAGACCTGCCAGCAGATCTGAAGGTGGAGGGAAAGCGAGCGCAGGAACGCCCACATAACACCGGCCCAACCACCCAATAGAAGAAAGGATCCTGATGCGCCGCAGACCTTGCTGGTCTTCATGCTATTGGGAGTGATTTTGTTGTAGCATTGGTCCGGTTGGGCAGCTAAAGGTATGACGAATCCAAGCTAATGTCTTGTTAGATCATCTCTGCCCATGCCTGTCTTCGTCTCGATAGGTAAATCCAAGTTGACTTACATTCATCAACAGCACACCAATAGTAAGGCACATGCTAAGGTAGTGACGGTTTGTCTTCTCAACCGGTAAACATGCCCAAGATATGAGTAGAAAAGCACAGCATAGCACACTGACAGCCGCTACCCAGTTTGCAACGGTTGTCAATGTCTTGAAGTAGTCGGGGTAGACCCAATCTGTCATGGGACAGGGCAGACAGCATTGCAACTCCCCCACAGATTGGCAAAGTCGTCCATCAACAACTAATTAGATGTCAGTACTCAAGGAACCACCTCAATATCCAAGGTCTCTTACATCCTCCAGTATCACTGTATAATGTGGCATCGTAGAACGGTGAGGGGCACAGGTTGACCCCTGAAATGTTGGTCATGGTGAATCAATTAAGTGGGAACGATTCGACAGTGGCGGTGGGGCGAGCGTCGAGGCGCGTTCGGGCGCCGTTGAAGTTAGCAGCTCTCGATATCTCGTTTGCGATCCCGTCTATGATATCCGGATGCAGCGTTGTTATGAAAAAGTGGTTATCGAAAATGGGTTTTATAATTCGAAATCGAGTTGTGTCCGGGTGTTGATCTGTGACTAAGAAACGAATGGGGTCACAAAGGTGTGGGTGGCCAAGATTGGTTCGGTATAGTGGTGAATTTTTTTTAAGCAGCCGTCGAGAACTCGTTGATATTGGCGGTGCAGATTTGCGAGTCAACTAGTGAGAGGCAATGGAATACCAGACAGGAGTGTGTGAGAGAGAGTATGGGTGGTGAAGTATTATACGAGGATGTCAGAGTACTGTCATCCAAGTCAAGGCAGAATTAGAAGCCCAATATGGGGAAAGACGCAAAGGTACAGAAGTGAAAAGAGAGTTGTACAACGAAGACAAGATCACACGCGGGAGGAGGATACCGGGAGATATAAAGCAGTGTGCGTCTGAACAGGTCCGGACGAGCCAGAGCCGGAGCCAGCACCAGCGGGAGCACTGAGCACCTCCGAGTAGCCAGTGCTCAGTACTGGGTGGAGGCACCGTCCCTCGTCTCGCCACCCCATGTCCGGCTGGAGAGCAGTGAACATCTTGCAGGTTTCTCGCACCCACTCAGGGCCGTGTGGGACACGAGCAGAGACCTTTGGTCATGGCCATTGCAAGGACCAGGGCCCGGTAGGCAGGGACCAATGGGGCCGATATGGCCGGCCAAGGCGTCGCGCAGCCCTGAGCTTCTAACGCTGTAAGCCACCATGGCTTGACGATTGAGTGTCGCCATTGGGGGACGCGGCCGGCCGGTGATGACAAGAGGGCGCCCATCGGACAGTCGATGCGGACAGTGGGGAGGAGGGGAAAATGCCAAACAGCAGGGATGTGGGGACAGGGGTTAGCGACCCACCCGCCGCAACGCGCACTTTGGCGGGAAAAGAGCAGGCTTGGCCGCCGGGGATCCAGGGACCAGGGACGATGGGAAGGGGGGAATCTAATGCCAGGGGAAGGAAGTAGACCCGGAGTGGGCTTTTAGGTGGAGGGCAGAAGGTACAGTAGAGGGTGGAGGGTGGAGGGCAGAGGGTGGAGAGGACTTTCTTTCCTGTGCTAGACCACCACCTTGCTGAAGGGGGTGGTCGACGTCTGTTTCCATCATCACACACTCCCTGTCGTCGGCCTCTCAACCCCAGACCCTAGCCTCGAGGGCGCCGATGCAGTGAGAGACACAATGAGGTCACAAACCCCGTGGGCTGCTCAACCTGAGCGGCAGGCTCCATCTAGCTGTAGGTATCAGGTCGGCGCCGAGACAGTAAGCAGCCATTCAGGGCCGTCTCCCGACATTTAGAGATGACATCCCAGTCTGCTCCCGTCCAAACGACACCCACTGGATACGATAAACCAGTACGTCAAAAAGAGGCTCATTTCATGCCACCAACCAATACATCGGGTTTAACTTGCCCACTAGAAAGGACAATGCATAGTGACATGCCCGCCGCCCCAAGCTAACCTGTCCGCGTCGTCAGCGAGGCGGGCTACGTGCCAAGCTTTGTGGGACGGGAGGCCAACTGCATACTCCGTCCCAAGACTTACGTTGACAAGAGACGATTGCTCAACTGCAGCCTGCATTCGGTGGAGAGCATGGTCTGTGGCTGACGGTGCCTGTGCCTGTACCTGTGCCTGAGTCCTATACCGTATCTGACTGTACGTTGCTTGAAATCGCACATGACCCTCAGCGGGCATGCCGCTTCTTGCAGATGGCAGTGTTCTGCCGGTGGGTGGATCGCCGCCCTCTCGGAGACGCCACCGCTGTTCTATGTATGGCCGTTGAGAGGGATCCATCCAGTTTCTAAATTCTCTCACAGGGGGGGAATCTCATCAAATCTCATGATTTGAACGCCAGAGCCGCTGCCCCAAGGCAAGGCTAGCAGAAGGAGATTTTCATTAGAACCAAGGCTGTTGTCAATGTCATCCGGTCATCTCCATGTCCTCCTGGCCACCACGTTTCACCAGTATGCCTTTGTCCAAGTTTCTCCGCCAGTCCCTTTTGAGCCGTCGCCGATTTCTAGTGATCGGACGGCTTCACCTTGTCAAAGCCGCCGCCGCCAATTCGTGGTGGTCCCGTTATTGACGCCAGTCAAAGATCCGAGCGGTGGGCCAGAGAAACTAAGCAAGCCGGCTGTCGTCTGAAATTGGTGTTGTGGAACGGTCGACGAAATTCACAGAGGAGATAGAGACCTTCGCCCAACCATTGGTTTTGGCCATATATGATAGACTTGTTTAGACCGTTGAAGAAGGGATCTACAGCGGTCGCGGCATTATCGAGAGAGACTCGTAAGACGAGTTTCGTACATGTGGGAACGGCGATCATAGAGGCTCCGAAGCTGAACTCTGTCCCACTGCCGGAGCAGGGGCCATGAGCACAGGTATGGTCAAGGCTCAATAAAAAATGGTGGCTGTGGCCGATGATGATAGTTATGCCCTTGATTCACAGATTGCCTCAATTCATAGCAATTACAACGTTGAGCAGGCTATTGCAAAGAAATGCTAGGGCGGGCGTAAGACGAGAACAAGGACGTTGGCGAGTCACGGGATCCATCTTGCCACTGGGTCTCGGTATCGGGCTCCTCCCGCCCCTCTAGGGCTGAGGCGATCCGGTGCCTCTACTTCTCGGCTGATTGCCACCCATTCAACATCCCAAATCCCTGAGCCGAGAGGGATGGTTGCCCGATTAATTAATTTTTGTTTCGTGCAAACTGTCATCGCCGCGCAGCCATGCCAGTGGGTAAGGCATGCATTACAGAATCTGTCATTTTTTTCACGTTCCTTGCTTTTGATCACCGTCCTCGTGTTCGATGCAGCAAGCCAATAGTTTGTCATTGTGCATCCTCAGCAGCGTGACAAGAGCAAGGAGTGCACCAGCAACCGACTTCTATACGACACTGACAAATTCATCAAGCGCTCGGCCCTCGAATCACGATGAAAAGGCAGTCTCTGTCGTCTCACATCTCGTAGCGGCTCCATTCAGAGCAAACCCTTGTCCAATACCCCAAGAAAACCCCCTGGTCTTCACTACGGGCTAGAAACGCCCATCCCGTTGGTGTTTAACCCCAAGTGCTATCACACTCGTGGCTCCAGGCCGATGTGGCTGGCTGGCTGGTTTGGCGTGCGCTCTATTCCCGGATGGTCAATTCAGCGCTTGCTCCAGTGAGATCTGGACAGTGATTGGCGATGCACTCACAGCCAGAGGCTGGCGCGAGTGACAGTAGTTGATATTCGTTGAGGCTGGCTGTCAACATTGGACGGTGCCGCTCTGTTTTGACCAGTCACACCCGTCCGTCGGCGCTCACCACGGCCGCAAGCCTTTCTCGAGCAGCCATTCGCTCGGGGCCTTCAAGCCTCCTAAACGGCCAGAACGCGTTCTCAGGCTGTGAGTGGCCTCTCGGTCCTTTTACCCCGTCATCTCCACAACCATAGCACCCTCGTACCCTCCACGTCCATGCTTACCACTATGCGCGGATGCTGGTGCTGGGTACCCTCGGAATCGACAGGAAACAATCCCGGCCCATTTGGGTTCACCAATCCAATGCACATCTGGCCTTGCCACTGGAAACCTTCAATCCTTTATTTTACGTCGTGTAGCTGACCCGGATTTCCTGTATGGCATTGGCCCTACACGCCGGCGATCAATCTCCACAGATCCAATCAGGGTCGGTACCTCCACTAGCCGTTGCAGCAGTAATTTCGCCGTGCCCAGAACCCGCTGGTCGCGGCCGGCGCACACAATGCTCTGGACCCGTCCAAGGCTCGACTCGAGCATGGCTTGGGCCATGTGCCGTTAACGCTTCGAGCCAAAAGACAAGTCAGGAGCGAATGCCAGGCGTCGTTTGTGAGCGAAAAAGTAAACAAATTACGATCCCACTTTCAACGGTCGTTGGTTGTTGACCGTTGGACGGGGCACGTCGGCTCCGGTCGGCCGCCACCCTCTCTCTCCAATACAACCCTTGGAAGATTGTCTGTCACTTCTCTACTTTTTCTTGCTATTTCTTGATTACTGGGTGAGAAAGTAATATAAATAAATAAATTGGATATATAATTTTGTTTTATTTATCATTATTTATTTATAAATTTTTCAGCGTTAACTTAATATTTTAAGTAGTCAAGTTCTGTGGCACCTGGTCGGAAAATGTCACTGAGGCACAATCTTTCTTTCAAGGGGTGTGGTTGTACTGTACACTTTTCTTTTTGCTCAAGCCCCTGGACACCAGCTGCCATATGTCACATCAAGGCTCTTCCACATTTGTAATAAGCAGCGTCAGTGTCTGATCTGTCGTATCCTGAAGCCCCAGGAACATGACATGATGTTGAAATTTTTCGCCGCAACCAACATGACTGGACTGGGTTTGGGTCGCACTCATGCACAAGGTTCCTTGCATCCCATCCACACACACACTCTCTCGGGTTTGCACCCATGTGCGCCATCGGTTGACCAGCCCAAACGACTACTACCCTCCCTCCCTCCATTACGTCGGACCGGCCAGATTTCGTTGCTTCTTTTTTTCCATCCTCGCCGCAAGCCGTGATGGGAGCAATAGTGTCCTGCTGTCCCCATTCGTCATGGAGAGGCCTCTGCTCGGCAACGTCAGACGTATTGCACTTCTGCCATGTGTTAAAATAGATGCGTCAGCTGGTGCAACCCAGCCGTATGCGCAGCTCATTCGATTCGGAACTTCCTTTTGATTCTTCACGTTGCTCCATTTCGGCAATGGGCCCCGTGCATTGATCGGGGATGAACTCAGCTTCCAGGTCCAGCATTGCTCTGCCACCTCTCCGCTAAATCCACCACTCTCTCCAGCCCTTCATCCCACCACCTTTCTCTCTCCATCCTTCTCCCCGCACTCAAATCTGGCTAGAGCTGCTTACTCTCGTCCCGCGAGGTCCGGCATCAACGGGCTCTAAACCACCATTGTAAAAACATGTGATGTCTATCAAGCGTAAAGCCGGTGCCATGGCGGCCCGCTTCCCGAGCCTACCTTTGGGGATCATCACTCCATCCTTTTCCGTAGACTGCGTTATCTTTGACACTAGAAGCACTTTTGCAACCAACGTGTGTTGGGCCGGCTCAGATGTCCTGACTAGGAAGTCCGCGGCACGTCATCGCTATGCAATTTTGCCTCTCGGGTTGGTGGCATCGCGCTCAAGTTGTCGTAATCAATTGCTTTGCCACCCTTCTTTTCAGCCATGAAAGGTCACTTGAGCGTCAATGTTTATGCAATTGCCTGGACAGTAAACTCGGGTCATGCATTCCGTTTTTTTTTTCTCTCTGGGGAATGAATATGTCCTTCACGTAAAGCCTGGCAAGCCCCTCACCCAAAGTCCACTATCTGCGAAATGCAATCTTCCATTCACAGTGAAATATTTATTGTCCTTTTGAAGGGTACCCTGTTTCTAGGATCTTGGCAAGGGTTTGCAATATCAAGAACTAGATAGGGCATTGTTGGTTCGATGCTCTCTTCGTCTCGTTAATTTCTGCCAAATTGGTGCACCGAATTCGGTCATGTTACAACAGTCCTGGGTCAATTGTTTAGTGCCAACAGTTCGATTCCCTTGCCACTCACGGAACCGGGGGTGCTTGTTCGGCCAACTCAAGAATGCCCAAGAACTAACTGACGCGTCGCCTGTTTTGTCCGACCCCGCGATTCACCGACGGTAGGGCTAGGAGGGCTGCGGTCGGCTCCGGTTCCATGAGGTGCCAAGACCTGTGGCCAATTACTGGGTCTTCTTTTTTTCTTCTCTTGGAACACAATACTGTAGTATCTAGTGCCAAGTTCATCATTGTGTGAGCTGTCAACTTAATAATGCTCTAATTCCTATATAAACCTTTGAGCTATCACAGCAGCGATCCAGGTTCTATACGGCCTATGAAAGGACTTGGATTGATCTCTAAACTTGAAAGCACACCATACCCTTCTAACACAAATAATATCCGAAGCAGATGAAGAAATATTTAGCCATCAATATTCTGCATTCTGCCAATTCAGTAAACGTACGACCCGGAAACCAGGACTGTTGCGCTGTCCGTTCCGCCAATCAGGTCAAGGATTCTGCAACGCCTTCTCTTACATGCCTTACCACGTGCAATGAGGATGTGCTCAAGGGTTCCTCCTCATGTCTGCACTACTTACCGAACCCGAGCCCCAGGGCGAAAATTTTACTGAAATCTTCCATCTAGAACTAGAACACCGGCTCCAGGTCTCCAAGATTGGGTTAGCTTTCTAATACGGTTAAATTCATCCATGCCTAGCGAGTCTCGTTTAGACTCGGGTATCAAAGAACCAAGTTCGCGTGTATGCGCAAAGTTCAAGCCACCGGGGTGGGCTTTTTGGGGTAAGAGCCAGCTCCCAGACAGAGCTCGTCAAAATAACAGCGTCCGCGATGCGTCAACTCCGCAATTCCCATGCATCTGCAGTCCGGCTGGTTTCCGCCTCAGGCGTGTTGGGCATGGCCCAGGGATCAGCCCCCTCGACGGACCCGGGGTTCTAGCTCCATCCGGCGTCAACCCCGAAATGGTTCAACATGGCCTTTTTCGGCTTGATTCGAGCGATTATATTTACGATCCTTGCGCAGGTCCCCGCGAGTCCCTGCCGCCGTCGAAAGCCACCTCGCCTCCAACAGCTCGGGAGACTGGGATAAGGTAAGTTGTCAGTGGTGTCGCATTCCGCCCTGGTCGCTTAGATACTGACAGCCAGCAGGAATAGGCATGAGATATTCGCAATCCATGTCTTGGTAACCAAAACTAACCATTCCCTGCTCCGTGACTAAGTGTTTCGTACCTAGTTAGCTCTGCCATCCGGGTCCCAGGGAGGTGATTCCGATAATGCTCTAGTACAGCAACAGGGAAGCCCAACCCCCCACAATCATTAAAGAACCCATCACCTACATGGTTTCTCTCGGCCATGATCTGCTGCGAGATGCAGCCCTGTAGGAAATGAATCAGCAAGCACGTACGCACTCTGCAAGCAAAGGATCCACCCCCGAAGACCGCTATCGCTACGTAGGGCAATGAGAAACAGCTCTTCAATACGCGAGGCCCCGCCGGTGGTGATCAATGATTCTTCTATGGGTATGCGGTACAAGGCTAGCCGGTGAATTGTCGAAATCTGGAAGCTTGATCGGCAACAGAGACCGGTGTGCTGGGAATAGCGTCGGCGCGGAAGCCAGCCAGCCAGCCAGCTGAGATGGCTAAGACCCATGGACATTTCACTATCAATGCGTGCTACGTGAGCCATCATCGGCGAACAAGCTGTAAGAGCCGGTTATGTGGGCATTGATCAGCAAGACGGCTGCTGTAGTCTCAATCCCTACTTGCAACGCTGTAACTTCGGTGCTAGGTGCGCCGTACCAAGGTCAAATCATCGACTGTGCATATACAGTATGAACTAAATGTCTTTGGTAGTTTGAGCCACGGAGGTGAGGCAATAGTTAGCGAAAGGCCCTCTCTTGGAGGTCCCCATTCCCCCGCGGGTGAATTGAGACAGACCTGCCGTTTCTGAACGGCCCTTCACATCCACTACCTGGCTGGATCTGGGATTTTCTCGGTGGAGCAGCGCTTATTGACGCCTTTGTCGGCTATTTCTTGTTCGCGTATGCAAACTTCAATCAATGGTGATGCCAGCCCGTCTCGCCTGTCTCCATCACCTCCTCCCCTGGCTCCGGCTATCTCCCGAATGGGTTACGGGACTGTACCCGACTTTTGAGAAACCCATGTCGTCCCAGCGCCAAGAGGTCGCATTGTCCAAAGGGAAACATTCAGGAAACTCTGCTGGGAGTCTGGCAGGAGTTGCGCGGCCTCATACGACGCGAAGGCCCAGCCAGGATGCCGCAAGCCTCGCCGTGGCAATAGGACCCCGTGCGGCGGCACAGCACCAGTAAAAAAAGCGCTCGGCCCAGATACGAGTCTCCATTGCGGCACATCTTTCCCTATTAAGTTTGGCTAAGCTCGAGATCGTGAAAATCCTTTGAACCGCCGCGATGGGTAGGATTCCAGGGTTGATGAGCCAAGCTTTGGTCTTGGCTTTGGGTCTTGGATCCCAAGTCTCGGATAGGATTTTGACGAAGGGATGAATCCGCTGTGACTGGTGTAAGACGTCTCAATGATGGAGCGGTGAAACAATAGAAAAGTCAATAACACTGCGCATAATAGTAGAAAAATCTTATTGTTCGTCCAGACCCATACTTCCGCTAGCTCGTTTCAAAAGGTGACATCCCACCGGGACAACTTTCCGATTCATTATTGAGGCTACAATCCAGCCTCTTGGTCTGATATTGGTCTAGGGTAGTGTACTATACCACATTCTCAACCTCAACAATCCATTCACCGCGCAAGAGAAAAAGAACAAAATCGACAAGTTCATCAAAATTCCCTTGGATTGTATTCAGAATATAGACTCAGATTCGTTGCCAAGCATATATCACTTATTGATCATGGCATCCTTTCGACAGTCTCCACCATAAACTTTGTGGAGTAGTACTACTGTCTACCCCGCTGTCATGAGAATTTTGACTCGTATTCACTCTCATCATATCTCTCATTCTCCTCGCTATCACACACCACTCCACCAAAAGCAACCACGTAGCAGCAACAATAAACTTTGAATAGTCAACAAACTAGAAGCTAATCGGCAGCTCCTCCAGCCGCTCTCTCACCAAGCGCACCACCTGGTCAGCGCCCATTATACAACAACCCTCTTGCCAGACCACAATCCAGCACCAATGGCTGTGCCTCTCCGGACTTCTTGGCAGCTTAGAACTATAGAGGGCGAGCCTTCGGCCATAGTTCGGGCCAAGAACATTCAATCCATTGTGCAAGGACCGTCGGATGCCTGGGGCCGTTCCGGTAGGCCACAACCGGCTCTCATTTCTGCCGAAGTTTCGCTCGCACAACCGTTTGGATCATCCTCTTCGGGGGATATTGTAGCATCGGATACTGTGCATTACGGGCTACTCAGCAAAGCTATTCTATCCTCGCTCAAGGATGTAGATGCTCGAGCAACACAGGGAGAAGTCATTTCGCTCCACGGTCTCTTGAACACAATCTGGAAGGATCTTACTAGCTTCGAGATATCGGGATCAACAGACAACGGCCGTGAAAAGCAGCACTTCTTGAATTTGAGTTTCATCCGCCGCCTGACGGTCTCGGTTTGCCTGACAAAAGCATCTTTACTTGGAACCGGAGTCTGTCTCACCGCATCTACAGTCTTCGAAAATTCGATCCCCCAGGCAAGAAGCCTGTCCCTGGAGCTCCAAGAATTGAGAGTGCCTACACTCATTGGAGTAAATGACAACGAAAGATTGGCGAATCAGATCGTCGTGGCAAGCATTCTTGTTGATAAATACGAAAACTATGAAGACGGCTATGCCCCCCTGGAAACTGCTGTAGTCGATGTAAGCGAAAGGGAAAAACGGGTAAAGGGAGCATTTGAATCGCTAACACTATTGCGCAGACCATGGGGAAATCATCGTTCGAGACACTTGAGGCACTCACAACTCATCTTGCGTCTCACATCACAAAGCATGTGCTGTCAAGTGGCATCAGTCCCCCTGACTCGCAAGGCTGGCAACTTGAGATTGGTCTGGACAAGCCGACGGCGGTACCATTGGCGGACGCTGCCCACGTAGAGCTCAGGACGAGCACTGAGAGTTTTATCAAAGAACTACAGAGCACATCGTAGTCGATTAAAAGGAGCCAAAGAGGACTCCGTATCCATGTTTTATGGTATTCTATGTGGTGTGTGACTATCCTGACGAAACTCCTGAATATGCAGCCCACCATACACCTCTTGTCATGACCCTATTGTCCTGTATGCCTGGTCTATAATGAATCATTTAAACACTTCGCACTGGGGGATGTCGCCGTTGGTGACGGCGTGGATAAAGTCGGGATCTGGGTTGTACATCATAACGTGGAAATGCTCCACGGCGTTGACTGACTTGAGACCCCGCCAGTTCTTGAACCAAATAATCTGTTCAAATTAGCAACAAGTTGGTTATATATGGAGGGGTTTTTTTTTTTTTTAACTCACTCGATCATTTGAAACATGGGATCGGAATGTCCTTGTCACAAAATCGTCAATCGTTTTTCTGCATTCAGGGGTCAAATCGCCCGTGATAGGATTCTCCTCGAGATCAAATTTGGTCCAAACCACGAGGTGGACAATGTGAGGGTCGATGCCGTAGGGCCAGTCGTTGAAGATAACCTTATAGTCATCCTCAAACTCAAAGGGCGCCCCTCTGGCCTGTATGGGAACATTCCATTGCAGACGTTGGTCCAAGACGTAATTGGCCACGCTGCCAAACGTCTTCTTAAGGTTGGAAGTATAGGCAAGGTAGCGTCGCAAATCGGAAGGGACTCTCCGAAACAGCTCAAGCCGATTGGCTTTTACGATGGCCCGCACCTCATCCCAGGTCGAAGTTTGATATTCTGAGTCTGGGGTGGAAAGTATGGATTCGTCCTTGGCGGAGACGTTTCGAAGGTATTCCGGACACTCGGCTTCTCTGGCAGACTCTGGGACATTGACTTGCCAGTATGGCAGAGGCAAGGGCAAAGGCAAAGGCAAGGGCAAAGCACTTCCAGGCTGACCCCCGATTCCTGGAAACGAGACCCGATCGAAGGCGTGGGATGCGAGGTGAGACGTGGGAGACAGGATTTCCGACATTTCGTGTTTGTTCCCCGGAACCCGATTGTAGTTGTACTGTTGTTCCTTGTTATCGTGGTTATCTTGAAAACGACGGCTGGTTCTCTCTTTCGGTTTCCGACGCACTCGAGACGTTGTCGACACGGCAAGCGGGGAACTGGTGGACGCCTTGCAACGGCTCTGTGACGAGATTTCTTGCAAAGTTGGATCCCAACCCGTTTGGACTTGTCTCCCTAGGGGGGCAAACATGGCGCTGACGACTGGCTGACGGGGGGCAACGCCGTGGGGAAATGTGGCGGCTCACACGGCGCGCGCAGTCGACCCGCTCATTGTCTCTAGGCTGGCATTGCTATTTGGCGGCTAGCTGAGTCGTGCAACATCAGCGTGGCCGTGGAGGAGCACAGGCAGCTTGCCCGGCCGTGTGGTTTAAACATTCACAGGGTTGATGCATCGCCATATAGTCTACTTGAAGAGCGGGACGTCTGGAAACTCTCTCCCCGCAAATGCCAAGCACAGGGTGCTCTGTGCAGGTCGCTCTCACCCGCGAGCGACACGGGAATGGCCCCATCAGCGATGCAGCCCTGTGGGGAGCTACTTTTTTTTCGCCGGGCGCGAAGCACCACCGGCACCGCCTCCACCCACGACCGGCGCCGTGCCAGAAAGGGGGTTCTTGGGCGGGAGTCAGAGCTGCCTGCATAGCCGGCACGTTGTTTAGCTGCCGCAGTCGCCCAGACGAATTGGTTAGACAGGCGCAGGCCGTTGAAAGGGTGGAGGACGGAGAATGGGGCTTGTCCGGTTTGGGGTTGATGGCGTTATAATCTAGATAGAACAAATACAGTAGAACAGATAGCTGTGATTGCGATGCTGCGGTTGTGGAATGAAATGACAGCTTACCCAATTCCACACATCGAATAGCTTGTCCGCGTGTCACGAGAAATGTGTCTGGCCCGCTTCCCTTTTCCTTGGATATTACCCAAAAATAGGAGTGGATCTTGATTTTGTAGAATACCTTTTCCGAGAAAAAAAAAAAACTCAGTGATCTTGTTTGCCTCTCTCTACTACCCCGTGGTGATACAGGGTAGTCAATGAGTCTGCGGCTTCTTTTGCATCCAATGCTACACCCACGTGGCGGGAACCATGAGATAATGGAGGCAGATGATAGATCGTCGCCGTCCCGAGTCATAATCGTGAAGGGGTAATAATTATTGCCACAGATTGAAGTGCCTCAATTCCCCCTCCCCCTCCCTCCATCCCTCAGTGCCCAACCCACCGGCTATCAGTTGGGTGCGGGAAATAACCCCATCGGTATTCTCCCCAGGTCAGCCAACGGTCGACACACTCCTTTGAGATGTTGGGCGTTGGGCTGTAGTTCCCAAGAGGCCAATGCCATTCGTGTTCGAGGAATGGAAAGAGGATGCCGCCAATATCTACTGCCCCCTTTTCTGCCCATGCCTCCGTGTCGGCCACGAATGGGTGGCAGCTCTGGGTGCAGGGATCTCTCGATTAGAGATGGCGCCAAAGACCGCCACCAAATGCGATATGGACGGCTTTTTGTTACATTGAGATGAACCTGGGTCTCTGGTTGCGAGGCCGTCTCGAGGCGAAGTCATAGCGATGTTTCTTGGCCATCACGTTTAACGGGACGAGTCCACTCTTCATTTCGCTGAAGAAGAGAGCTTTGCCGCATGGGCCAATGGCAAAGGGGGGATGTCTTCAGAGCTTCTAAATTCTGCTCGCCCCATCCTTGCAAGCTGTCGTACGCACGGGATCCAGAGGGGGGGAGAGCTTGGGAGGCGAGAGACAGAGACAGCTCCACGGTGGGTGATAGCTTGGTAACGGAGCAGGGGCGAAGCCGACGGCGGGCTCGACAGTCCTCTTTTTTTCTTTCTCCCGAGGTGCTAATGGCTCATGGCTGGACGGCGGATGGGGCCGGGTGCTTTCTTGACTTGAGGGGCGGGTCCATTTCATTCGCGATGACACCTGTACTGTATTGGGCCGGACACGTGATGGCGTTGTGTATATGCATCCTATCTGCAGTGCCCCTCGTAACAAGGTGGCAAACAGCTACTCACAGAAGGAGAAAGAGGTGCATTAACCATCTGATGGTCCAAACACCACGGATATGCGGAATACAGGTTCTCTGCCCACACTGTTGCAACACAAGCCACTGTTCACAGGTAGGGGGGGAACAGATCGTATCTCTGTCGAGCTTGAATGACGATATCCACATCATCCCCATCCACCCCCGTCGCACTCATCCACCCAAAATCCACTCCAGTTGTTATGTATGGATCTCCATCATGGGATAGCGAAGTCATTGTACATGAGATTGGACGCTATTCATGTACAAAAGAAACAAAGCAGTTCACATTAGCCCAAAGAAAGTAGGTAGCCGGGGAGCCTGGACTCGTTGCCACGCCACAGATCACTGCGGTGTGGTGGGGTGGACTCTCGGGACGACGAAACCGTAAATTAATTATTACGACGCGGAGAGGGAGGCTCTCCAACAAGGAGAAAGAGGAGGAGAGTGTACCGGATTGTACCACGATCAGGAAACACATAAAAAGGGACCTAGGGCATCCACTCCATCCAGCTGTTCCAATCTCCCATCCCTTCCTCATCCATTCTCCAAGTCTGGTAAGCAGTCCTCCATTCCCGTACCCGTCGTCGCGGCGAGACTTTGCAAGACAAGAGGAATAAAAAAAAAAGAAAAGGCGTGATTGTTGTAATTCCTGACAGGCGCTTGTTCCAAGCCCCTCAATTCTCACCGCGACGTCAAGGGTGGGAAAAAAGCTTGTCCAGAAGGGAAAACTAACAGCAACGTTTTTGGTGCAGGCCTCAACTAATCCAGGAGTAAAATAAGTGCCCAAGCTCCCTCAACATCAAGCACTCCCACCAAGCCATTCGCCGCCGGCCCCGCACCCACCTCCCTACCTCATTCCTCGACCTTACACCTGGCCCATACTTGATCTCGACAAATCCTCATCCCAACATCTTCGAGTGAATTTTTTCTTCGCTCTTCAATCGCCTACATCGAACCCTTCCGAACCACATCCACGCCCTAATCCTTCACAATGGCCGGTGGAATCAAGAGCGCGCTGCCTACGCATCTCAAGCCCGTCGCCCCCGGTGACGACGAGTCTTCTTTCGAGCAGCGTCACCATGGCAAGACTCGCAGCCACATGGCAAGTACAACCGTTTTCCATTCCACGTGTAACCCAACGCTCCTCATCACATCACCACTGGTTTCGGGACACAATTCGCCGAGGATTTGAAGCTTATGAGCTCCAAATCATTTGCGTCGAGCCAACAATGCATAGGCCTCCCGCTTGCTCATTAGTTGTCGACCGCGCAGTACAAAGAATGATATTACATGCTGCCTCTTGAAGATGCAAACCTCGATTTCTGATTCGCAATCGAGGAGGCGAGCTTCCTGGTGTCTTTGCAGCTCGCAAAGGAACATACGCGACACAATACAGAGCTTTGCTGGCAGCTTATCAACCCCCAACTGGCTTGACCGCCTCAGACCCATGGTTTTATGGGAAGCCTCAGTGAACATTTGTTGCGTCCCAGATGCCATGAACACTATAACCCACATCACATGTTGCATGCAAAGACACTTTCCTAGACACACCGCTAACTTACCTTTTCTTGCAGGCTTTCGAGAACACTTCCACAAATGTCGCCGCCGCTCAGATGCGAAATGCCCTGACCAACCTCGCCGAGACCGTCAAGGACCCCAAGCAGAAGAAGGCAGGTCTTTTGAAACATTATTTTGTTGGTTTAGCGTCGACTGACCAGGTAAACAGCTGTTTGAGACTGAGATGGACAACTTCTTCGCTCTTTTCCGACGATACCTCAACGATAAGGCCAAGGGCAATGCTGTGTAAGCTGCAATTCCTACGATATTAAACAAGGCATTTCACTAACAAGGGCATAGTGATTGGGACCGCATCGCTCCTCCCGCTCAGGGTCAGGTTGTTGACTACGAGGATCTCGCCAACACTGAGTCCGTTCAGTTCCTTAACAAGCTTGCCGTCCTCAAGCTTAACGGTGGTCTTGGTACCTCCATGGGATGTGTCGGTCCCAAGTCCGTCATTGAGGTTCGTGATGGCATGTCCTTCCTCGACCTCTCGGTTCGACAGATCGAGTTCCTGAACCGCACATACAACGTCAATGTGCCTTTCATCCTGATGAACTCGTTCAACACCAATGACGACACCGCCGCCATTATCAAGAAGTACGAGGGTCACAATGTCGACATCCTTACCTTCAACCAGTCCCGATATCCCCGAATCTACAAGGACTCCCTCCTCCCTGTCCCCAAGGAGTTTGACGGTTCCATCACTGAGTGGTACCCTCCTGGACACGGTGACGTTTTCGAGTCTCTGTACAACTCCGGAATCCTGGACAAGCTCCTCGAGCGTGGTATTGAGATTATCTTCCTCTCCAACGTCGACAACCTGGGTGCCGTTGTTGATCTGCGAATCCTCCAGCACATGATGGAGACCAACGCTGAGTACATTATGGAGCTTACCAACAAGACCAAGGCCGATGTCAAGGGTGGTACCATTATTGACTACGAGGGCTCTGTCCGTCTGTTGGAAATCGCCCAGGTTCCCAAGGAGCACGTGAACGAGTTCAAGTCGATCAAGAAGTTCCGATACTTCAACACAAACAACATCTGGCTCAACCTCAAGGCCATCAAGCGTGTGGTCGAGAACGACGAGCTCGAGATGGAGATTATCCCCAACGGCAAGACCATTCCTGGTGACAAGAAGGGCGAGTCGGATATTTCTATTGTTCAGCTCGAGACTGCTGTCGGTGCTGCCATCCGTCACTTCAACAACGCTCATGGTGTGAACGTCCCCCGACGACGATTCTTGCCCGTCAAGACCTGTTCCGATCTGATGCTTGTCAAGTCCGACCTCTACACCCTGAAGCACGGTCAGCTCCAGATGAGCGCCGCTCGCTTTGGCGATGCTCCTCTTATCAAGCTGGGAAGTGACTTCAAGAAGGTCTCGGATTTCCAGAAGCGAATTCCTTCGATCCCCAAGGTACTGGAGCTCGACCACCTCACCATCACTGGTGCTGTGAACCTGGGTCGTGGCGTAACCCTCAAGGGTACTGTTATTATTGTTGCTACTGAGGGCAGCACCATTGATATCCCCCCAGGATCTATTCTTGAGAACGTGGTGGTGCAAGGTAGCTTGCGTCTCCTTGAGCACTAAATGGGGAAAGCTGTGCGATGAGCAAGGCTACCTCAATACAAGGTTTGCTTGCTCGGACAGGGAGGGCCTCAATATGTGTCATGACGAATTGGAGAGAAAAGGCATGTCCGCAAAAAAGGTCGAGGAACGATGGGGTGTTAATACAGTTGGACAAGAGGTGCAGACTTGGGCGTTTGCCAACAAAAGATGTTTGTGTTGTGCATGGTTGTCTTGTCCTGGCTGGCCATTGTCACGCCCTTGTCAGGTTGAGACGCGGGAAGGATGGAGCGAATACACCAGGCAGTTACCACTTCTAGGCACATACAAAAATTTTAATTGAAGGAAAAATTGGAAGGCATATTATCCGTTTGATCGCTCTTGTGAAGTCAGGGGTAGTGTTGAAGCGTAAAAGTAGAACCTGACGATGGTACACGCCGGTTATTCTTGAGACGGAAGCTACTGTCTGGATCTTGCCCGGTCCACGGCTAGAAAGGGGAAACACAGGGCGATGGCGTTTGGCTCATCGCCAAGAAATCGATCGCTTCTGGTTCGACAGGTGCCCGTGGCTGAACCCAATGCTTAACCCCGACGCATGGCTTGGGCCGCTCGACTACGGAGAAAGGGGACTTCGGCCTCCGCGAGACAAGAAAGGCGCTGTCGATCAACGAAAGAGGAGAAGAAGAAAAAAAGGACGGGCGCACCAAGGCTGAGCGAGAACCCCGGCGGCCAAGACTTCGGGTGTTGGTTTGGAACAAGGCCAAGACGGATGGTGTTTCTTCAAGGGGCGCGCGGATCCAGACCTGAGTCTAGAGCAGCGCACGCAGTGCGGTGGGAACTCGGACGACAACAACGAACATCAACAATGCCCAAAAACAGTCTGGGCGAATGAAGCAGAAAAAAACGGTGGAGGCGGGAGCGCAGATAGTTCTGCTTCGTCCGTGGCGATCCCGAGGATCCAGAGTTTCGAACGAAACAAATCACTGAGCGCACTGCTCGAGGCAGCCAGGTGGCTGAGCTAGCGGAGGATGTGCGGCGGTCAATCATGCAATGCACGCCGGTGAAGAGATAGAAGCCGACCAACCAAAACGCTGGACCATCTCAGTTGGTTCTACTGGCTTTTCTTTTGAAGATTTCCCAGCCTTTCCGGCTTGTTGCACGGGTGGGTGCTCAGCCCACCTGCACTCGCACGCTTTTGCCCCTGCTCTAGAATAGCCCCTCCACCTACAATGTTGCAGGCGGGTGAGGCGCCCAAATTTTCTCTCTCTCCCAAGTAAGCCTGTGGTCAGAAGAAAAATTTTAACAATAAAATAAGCAATTCCAACTAGTATTATATTGTTCGGCCTCGTGTTGATTTACATGGTGCATTTATTCTCAGGTCTCTTTTGAGCAATTCACTCTCGCGGGCAGTACCATGGCTATAGTAATAAATCTGGGTAGAACAAGTAGTCAGCGGGCAGGCCAACCAACACACAGCCCGGGTCAGGCATGTTCTTGCACGAAATGGAGGGGGCGTGTAGGATTGCGTGCATGCGTGTATGTACGGGGCAGCCAAGGACGTGCGAGAGCCTATGCGCGCTGCTTACTGCGACTTAGGAAAGAAAAGCCGTCCATGGACAAGGATTATCGCATGAGATTGAAATACAGCCAACGAGATGAAAAGAAAAATTATGGGACGATGAGATGAGTGCCGGGGCTGGGGGCGATGATTGAAGACTTCTTGGATAGATTGGGCAATGGCAAATGATAATGGGGGATTAACATTGGGATATGCACCATTAGTCCCTTGGTCCTTCAAAGGATTTGCTGTATCCCAACAGTCATTTGCTTCTGGAGATGAGCAGAGTCGCAGATTGATTGAGGGGACCGGTCACGAGGCCGGCCAACAACAAGTCTAACGGCAGGAAGCCGCTGCAGACCATCCCTCGCTGCTCACACTGATGTCTCATTAGCCCAACGTGGAGAGTGCGACTCTTACTGATCCTTCAGGCGTGGTGCCCCCACTTGCCGTCCTGGGTTGACATAAATCCCAGCAGCTTACAGGTTAGCACAGCGTTAGCCCGTGCTGCGAGCATGCGAGTGGTTGAGCGAAACCGAAATTACCAAAAGGGCTCGCATGCAGGGCGCCATCGTTGGGAGGGATTGAAATGCCACAGTGCCGGCGGGCGTCTAATTAATTAGACAGGTGGGCAATTGAGAAGAGATTCGAAGCAAGGAACGAGATGTGCGAAAGCCTTTCCGACACCTTGAAAGTTGGAATCCGCGCGCCTCGACGGCAGGGCAAATGTGTGTTTCTGAAGGAGTGGGGCACAGGGGCGAAAATGGACGCTAACGCAACGTTGAACATGGGTTTGCCAAAGGCAAAAGGGAGAAGGGAAGAAAAAAAACAAAGGGCGATTGGGGGCGAGCGGGCACTGACGGGAAAGGAGGGGGGGAGGCGGAAACAAAGTTGGTGGCCAAGTGGAAACGCTGGGAAATGGGGACGCAAGGAGATGATGAGAGTGCTTGAGAGCCGGGGATGAAAGGGAGATCAAACGGCACAAGTGTCACTTTAATTTCTGTGCTGTAAATAGACCCCGGAGCCATCCGAAACTCCCAGTCTGTGAGGATAGACTTTTTTCACTACCGGCCTACGCCATCTTTGGCTTCGAGAAAAAAAGCCAAATCTGTTCACCTACCCGGTACGGTACAGCAACTGGCACAGAGCTGGTGCCCGGCTCGCTTATAGACCTTTCGGGGAGCAATCCGTAGTGTGATGGAGCCTGGGACACAATTTTTCGGGCCTTGTCCGCGTAATAATGCGGCTGCTATGGACCAGATTCTTCCTTGGCTTTCCTTGTAACCGCAACCACCGTAGCCGCCAACTTACCTGCCCTGGCACCCGGCAATGCCTTGGATCTTCTTGCCAAGAGACGGCCGCGTCGGCCACGTCTTGCTCATTCAACTAGCGACGCAACGGTGAATGAACCGCTGTGGCTCGTGCCGATGCCCATGATCGTAGATAGCACTGAGCCGGCCCCCCCTGGTAGTTGGATTTCGGTTCAAACAAAGTCATGTCCCGCCTTTAATTCATTGTCATGCTCATGTGAGCTTGGGGCGATGAGCCTGGACTTTGCACGTCTTACTCAGTTGCTTTTGGGCTAGGTCAGCGATGGGACTAGGCAAGGGTGGAAAGAGACATGGATTTAGTGGTGGGATGGGGGAGAAGGGCATGGACTGATGATGACATCCCGCTTGGCTTCGGCGGAAGAAAAAAAAACGACGTCGAGGCTGAATGAACCTCAAATGTAATACGACAATCGCTCAAGGCGGCCATCTCAGCTGTTTCCAGTGGCGCAGTGCGGGGGTTGGCGGCGTATGCCAGCTGGAAATGTATGCATCAATAGTGACGGTGGATTGGGTGGGTGGGTGGTGGTGTGTGCTGACAGCGGGGTGCCCCTCACACACTCACGGCCATCTTCCCGCATCCAGCATGCTACCGCCCTACCGCCCTATAGATGCAAGATGTTGTGTTGGTTGCATCATCATTACTGGAAGATGCTGCATCCTTCTTCAATAAACTCTTCTCGAGCAGGACACCATAGCGAACACGATGCCTCCATTAACCAAGCTGCGGCACGAGGATTACGTTGCCTCGTACTTCATCCGGGAATATGTCTGCCTTGCTTGAAAATCTAGGCCTCTAGTGAGGCATTAGTCGTAAGTTGCTGGCCCAGTTTGCGTTGCAGCGTTCCGTTGAGATGTCAGCTGTAACAAAAAAACCTACCGGCATGCATGAGAGAGCATCCATCCGACCTCAATCGAGGGCTGGACCCCGATGACGGCCGCATTAGCTGCCAATGCCCTACAGACACCCAATGGTTCTGCCTGGTGGTGCAGTTGGAAGCCATCACCGTGACCTATTCCAAGTTACATAGGGAGTGGAGGCTGGCTTTCGATGGTTTGGATCTAGCTCAACGCCGCACATGTGTCTGGTATCTACTGGACAGTTTTCCTAAAGCTCTGCATCGTCCAGCGAACGATGTATATGATCTGGAGATCCATCTTACAAGATTCCTGAGGACTGGACCCGTCAATAGGGCTCATGTCTCATATGGAGCGATGGGTCCCTATCTGCGAGCGTGCCAGTGGGCTTACAGAGGCTATTGAACAGGGGAGGGGGCATTCAAGAGAAGGCAGAAAGAAATCCTGACCACTTGCTTGATTCGTTCAGTCACCATGATGTTTCCAATGTTCCGAGCACGCAGTTACTGAAGCCATCGGTGTGCCATTCGCGTACCATCTTGTGGTTGTGTGACTACCTGTGCGCATAAAGTGGCCTCTCTTGTTTGGACAAGTCGTTTGAGACCCAAATGTAGTGCGTGATACAACCCGGCGTTCTGAGTGTCTTGTGTGTGAGAAGGCGAGATCCATGGGAAGGTGCATGGCAACGTCAACGTTGAGACAAGCCCCAAAGCTCAAGCCAATCCCATGACTACACCACCCTCCCTCTTCTCAGGGCCCTGCGCAAGGCAACCTTAGTGAACGCCAGGCTGAAGCGCAGGGCAAGCAATAGATCAGCCCCGGCACCAGTGTCGGCACCAATCCCACCGCTGGACCCCAACACTAGGCCCGGGGCAATCACTGCGAGCATCAGCTAACGGCAGAGGAGAGGAGTCGGGCTGTGCGCGTGAGAGGTCGACATGGTGAAATGAAGGAAGCGGTGGCCGAATGAATCTTGACCAACAGCGCAGAGCAGGCTGGCAGTTCATCACATCACGGGACCAATCGGGAAAGGGTTGTAGGGACGAGGTTGTGGCCGCAGGCTAACAAAGGAGGTGGCCAGACCGCCAGCAGCCGCTTAATTTTACTCAACAGCACGTAGTGTCAACTCGACTTACATGTCGCCACAACGAACGAAGGGAGACAAGCTCCCGACACAAGTCAACGGCCAACGATGGCTCAGGTCGCTGGGACACGGCCATTCCATTTCCTCCTAGCGAGACAATCGGCGCCCCCTTCCGGGTCCAGACAATTCATCGAAGTTGGAACTAGTGGTTGCAATGTTTGAGCATAGCCGCGATTGTCGTAGCATCTGGAATGGGCTGGTGCTAACGGATGTAGCGAGCCGTGCACATCATGATGGATGTTCCCCCAGATGAATGTGAGCCCTCAGCTAACCGATGGCACGCGAGTGCGGCCTAGTAAGCTAGCAGACGGGTGAGCAGCAGGGTTTCCACGCTGCACAAGCAGCTCCGAGCGGGGCCCGGGAAAAGAAGGGAAAAGGCGGGTAAATGCTGTGTAAGGCTTGCTCTGGCGACGAGGCCAGCAACCTCGCTGCTCTTTGTTGGCTCGTTGAATTGCCGAGTCGTTACCTGGGTACCGAGTTGGTAAGGTGTGGCCACTGCCATGAGGCCGGGCCAAAGCCCCGATGAAAATCATTGCGTCTGGAGTCGTAGCTCGAAATTGACCTGGCCAGGTCTGGAGTGGGAGCTACAGTCCTTGCGCATGTGCGATGGAGGGACTACTACGCAGTTGGCTGCAAGTCGACTGCAGGTACTGAAGTGTGAGTGGGCGGGCGACTCTTGTGGCTCCCATGTCGGCATTGACCAACCATGGGGCTCGGACGGGGGGGAGGGCTTGGTGGCCAGGCGGGACAATCCCCCCAGGACTCAGGGAGCATTTCGTCCCAGATGACAATGGACCAGTCGACGCTGGGGTGATCCGTCCTTGTTGCCAGGCACACAGGGGTAGACTAGTGGGGGGAGGAGATGTTTTGTGGGACCTTGAGCATGTGTGGACAGGGGTGTCTTATGGCTTCAAGTAGCGCTGGCATGCTGCAACGGGGCGTGCTCAATTTCCCCATGCCGGGGTAGGGACTGTCCGTTGAGAATCGGGGGCAGAACAAAGAGGCGTTTTTTGGGTGGTTATTTTGGGGGCTTTGGGCTACGGGTGATGGGTGTCAGTGAGATGGTTGTGTGCGTGTGTATGTATGTATGTATGTGTCTTAGGCTGTCAGGCTGTATGCCGCCGGCTGTGGAATGCTATGATGCGCACACCTGTTGAGGTGATGGAGCGAAGCCGGTGATGGACGACACAGATAGCCAGCAAGAGATCGGAAAATTGCGAACCAAGGCCAGGCAAAGCGAGGCCCGACTAGAGTCAGATTTCTCCATGTCTTCTGTCCATGGGCATGCTTGACTCGGCTCATTCTCCTTTCGCTTCCACCAAGCCACGCCCCTCTTTCCATCGCCGCACCCCTCCTCCTTTCCACCTGACTGCCTCCATTCTTTGACCCTCAAGCTTTTGCCTCTCCCGGGCGCCTGCCCAATCTGGGCTAAAATCTAATCCAATCTGGGGCACGTCTAATCTCTCGCCAGTCCACACGCCCAGTGCGCCTCCGTCCTACCCCCAAGGACCCAAAGTCTACTCACATTCAGTGTCGTCCTCGCCCTTATAATACCCTCCCTCCTGCCCACAATCATCGAACTTTCCTTCTCTCTTCATCAACGTCTTCAATCGCTCCGTTGCACTCTATTACTTAATGTAAGTCAGCTTCAACCCTTGAGCCGATCTCGAGACAAGACAACATTGCACTCCTGCCACCTCAAGCACCCTTGAACACCATCTCTACTCTCCCCTTACACACGGAAACCCCTCATGTCACCAAATACAATACAACGCTGCGCTGGATTGTGTGTGGATTTATGCGCCTTGAGTTTCGAGTCAACTGTACTGGGTTCGGACTGTATAGTGGTAGCCACTGTCGAGCCATGCCTCGAAAAGCCTTGCCAACTGCAGCCAGGTGCCGATGGCATCTTGTTAACAAACAACTCACGCGACAACGAGCTCAACTGAGACCATAATTTCACTACTCCAGCAACGCACACTCCTTCCTTGCACACTCCATACCAGCCCAAGACATTTTGCAAAGCACGTCGATCTGACCAAAATTTTACAGTAATACCCAGTCACTCTTTACAAACAACGAATCACCGATTCACCTTATTCTTCAAAATGAAGTACTCTGTCGCTGTCATCTCTTTCCTGGCTGCTGCCGTCGCTGCCAAGCCTGCCTTCACCAACTCCAACTGGGCCATCACTGAGGGCGTGGCCTTCACCATCACCTACACTGGCTGCGGCTCCAAGGGCTGCACCATTGAGATGAAGAATGGCAAGTCCACTGATCTGAAGGACTACAAGACTCTCACCACCACCACCTCTGGCGGTTCTTTCACATTCACTCCTTCGGACATCCCCAGCGCCGACTACGCTTTCGAGATCACTGACAACGAGACTGGCGAGTACAACTACTCCAGCCAGTTCGCCTACTCCGGTACCGGCACTGCTGCCACCACCTCTGCCGCCGCTTCCACTTCCGCTTCTGCCTCTGCTACCAAGGCCAAGGAGACCTCTACTGAGGCTGCTTCCACCACCGCCGAGAAGACCACTCTTACCAAGGTCACCTCCTCCGCTGTTGTTTCTACTCCTGCTTCTACTCCTGCTTCGCATAACACCACCACCCCTGCTGGTACCAAGACCAAGTCTTCCTCTACCTCCAAGTCCACTGGTGCTTCCGGTATGTTATGAATCCACTTTTCGTACCATGTTCCACTCTGCTAACAATGAAGTAGAAACCACTTCTGGCTCTTCCTCATCCTCCACTGCCTCCACTGTCCCTAACAGCGGTGCTGCCCGTCTGTCCTCTTCCATTGCCCTGATTGCTGGTGCCGTCATGGCCATGGTCTACCTTAACTAAATTCACGGACATGATGTAACGCGTTGAGTGAGCGCATGGGGGTGTTTGACGAGTTTTTGGCTTTGGATTCTGTACATAAGTTTATTGGATGGCCTCTCTTCATTTTACGGTTACCCCGGGAGGCGTCTGCGGCAAGGATAAACCGGACGAGGGTCTATTGGCTTCTATGCGTGACTCGCGCAAGTATTTAAACAACATTGGGACCTGATCGTTGGTCGCCAACTTTTCTATCAATTCTTGCCTCCCAAACTGCCTGTGCATATGTTGACTTGTGTTCGAATATGTGTTTTGCAAATGAAATATGCAGTAAAATTCTCCACTAAATCCGTTTGTGAGAGTGATGTGCAGCGGGGCCTCCGGCTTGCCTATTCGTCAGCGGTGTGTGTCCTTTTGCAGCACTGTTCATCCCGTGTGTAGTAGCGGGTTTGTGCTTTCGGACGGGTACCTGCTTTACTTCGCCTCACTGTGGGTGTCTTGCATTGATAAACCAGTGTATCCTGGCCTCAACAGTGGGGAACCTGAGCCAAAAATCCAACCCGGCCTGGCCACTTGGGATGGACATTAAACGATTATCACGCCAGGATACCATACTTGACCTTGGACCGCACCCCGAGGTATCCGGCGCTATTAGTCTGCTCATCCGCTCGTTCCTCCCCCTCCGTCCCGGTCCTCAACGGCCTTCGTCACCGACGCCTCCCGAAGGGCCGAACCGCTGTCCAACAAAGGCCGGGGTGGTCGTGATTTATTGGCGTTGGTGGCGGTCAAGCAAACATGGGGCCCGAGGAAGGGTAAGAGACGGGGACGGGGAAGGGGGAGGGGGGTATTCCTTTGGTGGTGTTCCTTTCGGTCGATTGACGACGCGCGTCGGGTTGGCCATTTCCGATGAAATGAAAAGCGGAACGGCGAGCTGGGATGCGCAGTGTGCGAGAAAAACGCGATAAGCCGACGAATGCAGGAACACGGATGGCAGGTCCGGAGCCTGCCGACCGACGACGACAAGTATAATCCTGTGAAACAAAAGCATGCAAGATCCAGGTGATTCGCGGCCCCTTGGATGGGTTCCGCGAGATCTGGTATTCATCCATCCCATGCGAACATGGGACGAATCTTTTCCCCTTTCTGGCCGTCATTTCCTTGATTGAGGTGGAGAATGGCCACGTCGATCCTGGCCAGGAAGCTTGCGCGATTAGTTGTAGCGTGCACGAAGGAATGCAAAGGACAAGGTCGCAAGGTTGGGATATGATTGATTGTAGTTGCATTCTTGACTCGCTTGTGTGCTACTGCATCATGCCGCCGACCATCATTTCGGATGAGACCCATCCATCATGACCAACCTAGACAGATAGTGTGCTTTGCTCTATCATACAAAATAAGAAAACCGACCGCTAATTATAGTAATACTAATAAACCACAATGATAACAAGAACGATACCGGTAAGCGGGTAAAAGAAGAAGAAAAGTAACTTTTGTAACCAGATAGGGAATCTTTTTATACTTGCAAACATTGGAGTGTACTCTGCATTCCAAGAAAACACGGCTGGGTCGTGACAGGGGGAGCGGATGAACCAAAACGCCAAATAAACAATTAATAAAACACCTTTTTTTTGTCTTTCCTGTAATTTTTTTTTTGTGTATGTGAAATAATTCACATGGGAGGGCGTTCGATGTCGGCCCAAGCACCAACACCAAAGACGTGAGAATCCTGAGGGTCGATGCTTGTGGGAGCAAAGGGCTCGCCCAGATCCATGGTCATTTCGGACACATGCGTTAAGGCTTGCTCAGGAGGAAGGGTGGTGCTCACTATGGTGCTTCGACCGCGATCATTGAGCCATAGGCGCATGTGGAGGTCGAGGCGAGGGTTGTGAAGCATGTCGTGCAGGCTCATATTGGTGGATGTGAGCTTCAGAGCGCATGCGGGGCCGGTGTTTGGCACATACACCGTGTTGGGCACGGAGCCGGAGACCGGGGTGGGGTTGATGGTTTCGGTCGTGGACGGGGCCGATGGCTCAGATGTGACATGCTCCCAATCAGCTTCGATGGTCTCGTCGGTGTCGGTAGTTGCGATCAACATAGAATCGGTGGAAATTACGACTTCATTGATTTCATTGATCAAGGGCTTGGCTGGAAGCGTCTCCAGCTTTGGATCGCCCATGTTGGTGGTGGTTTCGATAGTGATATTGTGAGCCATCGATGAAGTGGTGGTGTGGGTGAAGACGGCGCCGGATAAGAGTGGGCGGCTTGTTGTGAAGACGGCGGCTGTGGATGGAGAATGTATGGCCTATTAATTTGTAAGTTACCATGATGGGAATAGAGATGTTAATGTGTGTGTGTGGAACTTACCCAAGATGGTAGGAAGGAGTGTGGAGTTGGAGATCAAATGTGGGATGTGATGTAATCTCCAAGAGTCGTGGAAATAGAATGAAATGGGCGTACGTAGATGAATGAGATGTGGGGATGAGCGCGGGAGATGAAGTAATGGTTGGGAAGTGCTTGATCAAGTTGCTTCTTGAACGCAAAAGGTGGTTACATCTGCTGCAGGACCAGTCGATTGCAGCCGATAAACGTGGGTGGTGGATGGGGGTGCACAAAGGCTGAGTGCGTCGCCCCAGCTTCTCGTGCTAGGTGGCGTGAGGGTTGGATGTAGATAAGGTAGTAGGTGTACAGATTGAGCAACAACAAAATCTGTTCGCAAGAGGACTGATGATGAGGAGGAGCAGCAGGGGAGGGAATCTGGGCAAGTCTTGGGGGCTAGGGGATTTTATAGATGCATCCGTCCATGCGCTTGGGGCAGAGCCGGTGACGATAGAAGGTAAGTGTGACAGCGCGGGATGTCTGCTTAAGGCTCGTATTGTGTGGCCTCGAAGGACAATGGGCGTCGCCGACATGCGCAGAGAACAGTTGCGCCTTTGCGGTGTTGCGCGTTCAGGCGTGTGACTGCAGGCCCTCTTTGGCGGTAGGCCCTCTTGGACTGGGGGGAAAGCCGCCGTGGTGAGTCGCACAACAGCTTGAGCCCGCCACCAAACTAGAAACAGCCGAGGATAAAGCCCAGCCCGCTGGCTCCGGATGTGTTGCCGAGCGCTTCTTGGCTGACGCCCGAAGCAGGTCTGGAGCATCTCTGGAGCATCTCTGGAGCATCTCTAATTCGAGGCGGCACTGGCGCCCTGCGCTAGGGCAGTCATCCATAGTTTCGCGCATGCATGCTTGCGCGTGTCGATTGAGCAGTATTGCGTGTATGCGCAGACGAGGTTGCTGTCAGACCGAAGTGATTCCAGCGCTTTTTTGCATCCCTAGGAGTCGGGAGGAAGGCAGGCGACCCGAGTCCACCTAATTCCCGGCTCCCCAGATAGGATCGACAACTTGCAGGCCCACTATCCTAGGCCCTCTCCATTTGGGCTCGATGCTGGTGATGATAATGATGGTTTTCGCCGCACAGATCCCCTTCCTGTACTTACAACCCAGTATCCAGGCTTGTCCATTTCTAGATTGAACACCTCACACTCTTGCTCGCCTCACTTCTTGCTAGCGTTGATAGCCCCCGCAGCATCGTTAACTTCCAGCGAGCGGGTGAGGGTGGAGACTAAGACCAAGCCAACCGGAGGGAATCAGATGCACCAACTTCCTCTGCGCGTTGCCGTCCAACGAATTTGTTTACGCGTCTGTCAAGATCTCGGTGAGCTTTTTTCCTCCAAGATGTAACTAACGCGGCCATGGGGGAGAAACGTTGCACAAACTTGACCATAGAAGTAATCGTTGTATCGTCGATCCGGGTCCTACACCACCTGGTCGCTTATCCTTGACGTTCCAGGATTAATAATGCACGAGCGAGGTTGCAACTGATGTCCACCCAGCCTTAAAGCCAAAGATTAAAGCGACCACGCCTCACACACACACACACACACACACACACACACACACACGGGTGGCATGTTCCAAATCCCCTCTTTCACCGTCTCCGATGGGATGGAAAGTTGCCCAGGCACGAACCTTCAAAACTGCATGTACTGTAGACTCATTGGACCCGTTTCACATCATCCATTCAGCTGAACCAGGGTCATCAACACCCCGGCCCGGACGCAGCCAAGAATTCTGTGCGTTAGTGCTGCTCTTTGGATGCTCAAAAATTACGCGGTCTACAGGAGCTCTTGCCTTGGAAGGCTGAAGCTATTAATAATTGGACTGTCGATTGGCTGGTCCCTACCGTGGGCGTTCTTAGAGTGCATTGGACTCTCGTTTCTCGCACACGATGCCGCGTAATGCTCGAGGCCGGCGTGATTCATCGCGATCAAAAAATAGTTACTGACATCTGGCGTAATCGTAATCGTCGATTATTGCCCTGAACGTGACCGATGATGGTGCATTCAGTCCTCCCTCCGCGTTTCAGGTTGCAACGTTGGGGGATGCTACATACTCTGCGCTTCCTATTCGCCTGTGCCTGTAAACACACGCACAAGCTCTCCCAGTCTCGCAAAACAGGGCAGCACATCCCCGAGAGAGACCGGAGAGTGCTTGTTGGAGCCGGGCCCGGGAATGATAGCTACTAAAACTGGGGGGAGAGAGATGTGGAGGGCGGAGACGCATGTGATGATGCCTCCAGCCTGGTCCTTCCTGGGGGTTGGGTGAATCGCAACGTGTGTCCCGTTTAAGATACCGAGAAACACATTGACAGGTGATAAACCAACGACTGGCTGCATATGATTGAACTTAAAGCGGGTGACAAGGCCGCGGATCCGCAATCATTCCCGTATACAGCGGGGGAGGACCTCTCGCGACACTTGTCCTTAACTTCATGTCCTGTAGATCTCTTTCGTCGGGTTGTTAATGTCGCACTAGAAGTCTTCTGCGCACAAAAGTCGTAGTCGCATCCGCGCATGCAACGAGCCAAGCACTGAGAGTCCTACCATGGCCCTAGAATTCGGGGACCTCCCCCCACTCTTGCCTAGGACTTGCGGCGCACACCTACTGTATTGTCCTGCACACACATGGCCTGACAAAAAGCTCGCCGCTGCGTCATCAAAACAGCCAAGAGCTACCTACACAGTATTTGGTAATCCATGTTTGTCAAAATGTTTCTGGTTGGCCAATGGGCCTAGGGATAAAATTTTACGAGGCAAGTGCAAGAAGGATGCGTTCTAGCTACGATGGTGTAACGGGTTGTTTAGTGACATACATGAGATCACCCACATGACCGAATCAAGCCAAGCCGGTACATCATTCGTGGGGGAGTCAGAGCTAAGGCCAGTCAGAGCTGGGGTCAAACAACCACGGCGGCTATTGCCCGCGCTATTCATGGTACTCCAGACGTGGTGCTCCAGACATGATGAGATCACTGTGCTGATGCTTGAGGCACACGCCAGATTGTTTATTGAGCACCTGAATGCAACCCCTTCCTCGCTAAAGCAAAGATGAGGCTGCTAGCTCCACGGCATGGGCTGACTGGCTGTCTCAATCTTGGACCATGCGAGGCAGATTGTGACCGTATTAGATCATTGATTCCAGATTCAGCCCATTGCCACACGGCACTATGAATGATTCGGAAAGGCGGGAAACCTTTTTGCCTCCGACATTGCATTTCCAATCTACGACCTGGGCTCTCTCTCTCTCTCTTTCTCTCCCTCTGTCTCCCTCTCTGCGACTGGGGCCCAGTCAGCCTTGCGCCAGATAGGCTAATTTTCATCTGATCCTAGCACGAAACACAAACAGCTAGATCAATTTTTGAAGCTTCATGCCAAAACTCTACAAGAATACTAGCATCAACGGGCATGTATTCTGATATAACCACTGGGGGCTTCTGCTCCAGCTTGGCTGGCTTCACTCACACCCAATGGGCTGGTGAGCTCCCCAACACACCTGTCAGAGCAGAGCAGCGCCGTAGATCGTTTTCAGGTGGGTGTGGGCTCCAAACGCACAGCTGAATTTTAACTTTCTTCCGTATCAATGGGTGGGTGAACCATCAGAGCAGTCACCAGCTGAACGATCGAGTTCTACCATCACAAGACCAAGGCCTTCGTCAGAGTCTTTCAACTGATGTACCATGCGTGTCTGAGATGTTAGATTCATTCATCTAAGGACAGGTTAATGTTGCATTGAGGGTGGAACCAGTCATGCCGGGTTTGTTCAAGAACACAGACCAAGTAGATTTATGCTGCTCTCGTGATGCAAAAGTGTCTCATTCCTTTCAACATACCCGGAGTGGCTCTAGTTTCTTGCCACTCCCCGGTCAGGAGCAAATTAAACAGCGACATCAGCATGTTGCTAAAAGAAATATAATCATCGGCTTTTAAATGTCGGACTTTTGATGCTCCTGTCGACACCAAAGATTAATGAGACAAATAGAGAAGTATTATGGATCAAGGTCGATCATGCCAATCAAAAGTTTAGCTCAAGACAGGTTTTGGTATATCAAAGGGGATACCTTTGCCCTTTCATATATGCCATCTAGAGCTAGCTGATCCCAAAAATATCCCCCAATTTTATCTTCCATGTTTGCCCTTAACATGCTGCCCTGCTTATGGCTGACCGCTCTTGCTCCTTTTTGATGACGGCATCACGACTGATGGAACCATGGTTGGCTTGTTTGAATGAAAAATACTCATTTTAGTTGCGTGTTTTTTTTTCTCTCCCCAAAAGAAAAAATAAAGGCAAATCCATCAACCTAAAATATATACATACATAATAGACAAGTGCCACTGGATATACGCCATCTTGATGCAGCAAAAAGCCATTATGAGCTTCTTTGAAGCAAGTATCATGAGATTACAGTCGAGAAATCGCAATGAGAGCACGCATTTACATAGCATTGGTATTAAATTGGCAAAGGTCAGGCTTTTTGATAGTGCTTGCCATCATAGTAGCTTTCTATCTAGTCATGTATCACATTCATTACCCATTTGGCAATCGTGGCCTACGACTGGTGTTGTGTAGCTAAAGAGAAAAAAAACGCCAGTTCGACATGTAGTAAGCCCATAAAAAAATATTAAAAATGCAATTAAATCATGTTCGCTAAGGTAGAATGCTCCTGGTCTGTAAATGGAATCATGAATGGTTTGTGCCTTGCTCCCTCCCATGTTGGCCTCCATGCAATGCTATGTATCAAATCCCGCCAACATCAGCGCCGAGTGGAACACCGAATACATTCGTACGCTCCCTCTCCCTTCGCTCAGCCTCCATCGTTGCCGCCATACTGCCTTTCCTTCGCAACCCCGGTGCCTTGAGTTTTCTCACTACTTGATACGACCTGTCTAACTCGTTCTCTACCGCGCACCTGATTCTCAGAGCAGCAACCGCAGGCCACACACTCCTTTCTCCCCTTAGTATCCAATAGTCAAGCGTTTCACGCGTCGGTGTTTCTAACAGACGCACAAAATCCCCCGCCGTGACCTCTGGGACAAGCATCATCGACGCTGCTGGCACTTGTTCGTCAACCAAGAAGCGCCGTATGCCAGCTGGAAGCAATCGCAGGGTGTCCAGTTGACGCAGCCGGTGCCGTATTTCTAGTCCGACCATTCGAACCAAAAACGCAGACACTTGTGTCGTCTTGCTACGAGCCTCAACTAGAGATGGACCGTGCATATCAGACTGGATAAAAGGGATGAGATAGGGACGAGCCTGGCTAACAATAAAATGGTTAACGTTGAAAAGCTCCGCGATACGCCGAAGGGGGGAGTCACGATCCGAGTACGAGGTATGCGTCCAATGACGGAAATCAATAGTATTTGCCGGTGCCCAGGGAACAATATTCCCATGGACATCTTTGCAGAGCATGGTCGTCTTGCGTCGTCCGTACAGAGCGGGGGAGGAGGCATTGGATGCCACCGCAGCAGTCCATATCAACTATTATAATTTAGATGAGGGTTTACAAAAGGTGCGCGTGTGGTAGTACTTACGACGTTTGGCGCGGTTAGATAATTGAGGAGGGTTGGGACGCCACCTTGTCCTTCTGTTGCGACTGTAATATTCAGCACTCGCTTGCTTCGATTATACGCCTCCTCAAATGTCAAATCGCCCACGTTGGCTCTAACACACTCTTCCAGGACTGTGACGTCAAGAAAGTAGCCTTCGCGTGAAAAGCGGCGAATCCGCCGCAGTAAGGTCTCCCAGCGTGAGCGAGTGGTCTGGCTGCTCGAGGGTTCTATGCCACTTTTCGACGAGAAGGCAGTGAGGTCGATGCTCTCGCCGCTCAGCACAGCCGGGAGTTCGTCCTCCGTGTGGATGGCAACGAGTGCTGCAATCAAAGCACCGGTGGCTGTTCCGGTGATTATTCGCGGTAGAAGACCACGGAGGAACAAAGCCTTGACGACACCAAGGTGGCACATTCCAAAGATGGCCCCGCCTTGCAAGACGAGGGTGCTCCGTCCAAATGCCTGCCTCGTATCGTGGATACAGTCAAGCTTCATCTGTGTTGTCAAGGTAATGCCGTTTGCATGTCCTGCTAAAGAGGGACTGGTCGGCAGCATGCGGATGTCCTCCACCGACTCAGCAAGCTGTGTGATATACTCTTCTATTAAATACTTGGTGCCAGCAAAGGACCGGTTGTACAGCTTCGGAGCAGTAATATTGCCTAAATTTCGGACCAGCCCGGACCGCAGGAGGTTGACCAGCTGCTGGAAGTTACCATTTTCTCGGTATGTCGCGAGGGAGTCGAGTCGTTCGTTGATGAGGCGCCAGTCGTAGTACTTGGACGTTGGGTTGTTTCGCCTGCAGAAGGGTAAGCACCTCTACTCAGTATAAGCTAACGGTCACATCCATACCAGAGATCGAGGGCAAGGAGGTTGTCCAAATGTAGAGCAGCCTCCTCCCAGTCTTCAAAGGTCTCGGCGTAGCGCAAGAGGTCCAGCCAGAGCTCGACGGGGCTCTTGCGCGTGTACCAGCTTCGCAGCTTCTGTAGGAGCATGGTTAGAGGAGAAGCATGCAGTCGCGAAAGATAGTGGCGCCATTTACCCTTTGCCAGAACTGGGCTACGTCGACGACGACACCCCATACGGCGACAACTACGCCCATGATTGCCGAGGGACGATCACAAGCACCATTGATGGCAGCCGGAAGCGATGGAGTCGGGGTCAAGCGCAGGAGGAACGGCGCGCGCGCGTATCTAGGGCATTGTAGGGACCGCCGGGCCACATGCAAAATGGAGCGGTAGTCTTCGCGACGGATTGATAAGGGCTGAGAGTAACTCGAGCCCGCGCAAGAGGGTATTGAACGGTTGTTGTTGGCCCGTGGAGCTCCCCGCCGTGCCGTGCAACAAGCAGTAACGCTAAAAGTCAGGCATGTGATTGCCAATGAGATCACCAGCGCGACCAGCTCGGGCCGGAGACTCCCTTGTCTGAGCCACATTACCACCTCTCAACACCATAATTGTTGCGTGTCGGTCAGGAAGAATGCGAATATCCAGCATATATTGAGCGGTTGGCGCGCGTCAGCCGCGTTTAAACCTTTACATCTGCAATATATATACATTGACATACGGACGGACACACCTACGTATCCAGTGCTAACGCAACAAAGTGACCATCGCTAGCTGTCTATTTTTCTTCATTCTGATCTAAACGCCGCCCCAAGAGTGTGGAACTATCTGCCTCGGAATGCCCAATTATTTATCATATACTAAAACAAAACCCATATCTCCTCGGTAGAGCCGCCTTCAAATTTGGTGCGGTTGGAATCAGTCTAATCATCATCGTCATCGATGACATTGCGCCGCCTGTGTCTGCCAGATGACTCCAAAGGCTCGACATCTGAACCCTCAGCATCCTCATCCTCATCAGGTTCCCTAGTCCTTTGTCGCTTCGATCGTGGCTTAGGAGCATCATCCAGCAGGTCATCGTCGTCGTCATCTCCACTCACGACCTCCTCTTCTTCATCACTGGCAACAACGAAACCATCATCTTCGTAGTCATCATGACGGCCTTGACCATGGGGCAAGTCGTCGTCAGAATCGTATTCATCCGCATGTTTCTTAGGCTTGCCAGACCCAGGAGCACTGCGCTTTCGAGATGCGCCCATGCGCCTGCCACCCTCGAGATCGCCAATAGAAAGACCTCCACGGTTGGACCTCCCATAACCACCATCCATCTTGAAAGCTGCATTTTCACGACGTCGCTGGGCCTTTATCCTTTCCTTCTCAGCCATCTCAGCTTGCTTCTTTTGTAGCTCGGGGTCTCGAGTAGTTCGGATAATCATGTCACCTCCAGACGAAGTCTTGCTTGCCAGCGCCATTCTCTCAGCCAAGATCGAAAGCGCATCATCGCCCACAGCCTTGTTGGGGCGCACGTTGTACTGTTCAGTGATGTGACCGACAGTCATCAGCAGGTTACTGCTCAGTTCGGCGGCAGCAGCGTAGTAGTGGCCATCGTGAAGTTCGTTGTAGGGCTTGTCAGGCGCAGGGGCAAGAGCCTTCTTTGAGATTTCATACTGCTCTCCGCCTATAGAGATTGTGGCCGACCCATCGCTCCAGCGAAAGATGTTGGTGTTGCTCTTGAGCTCACCTGTGCCATGATCCCTGCGAACTCTTGCGACGTGTTTGGGTTGCTGAGACTTGGCATTGGCAACGTCGAAATCGGTCGGTTGGAAGGTTTCCGGATCATATTCCTCGGGAAGGATTTTGATAAACTTGGGGACTCGCAAGACTCGTAGCTGTGACATTTGGTAAGCGCATGAAACAGTCTAAAATGTAGAAAACACATACAGCACCATCTTTAGGCTTGGGGATTCTGTGACGAAAAGTCTGGACAGCCATGACGACCCTGTCCTTGGTCTCATGTTGCGTCTGACCCTCATTGTCATCGCGGTAGCGCGCGTAGGTATCCCCTTCGGGATCGGAAGCGAGGTCATCGTCGTCAAGAACGCGTTCCTTGGTGGACGCCACCTCGTCGTCCTCATCGCCAAAGAGGTCATCGCCGCCCTCGTCAAGGGGATCAATCGGGTCTTCCGAGTCAGACATAGTTTTGATCTGTGGCAGCGGGACAGGAACTGCTGATGCGATGAAAGAGGCGCGTGGAAAATTAGGGCCAGCCAACACTGGTTTGTATGCGGTCGCGGCGCTTTGAGACCAGCAGCTCTGGCTGGCGGCAGCACCTTTTGCAAAGCAGGCGCTAGGCCTGAGGCTGAATTTGCACTAGCCACATACCTTAAAGCCGTCAGCCACACACGGTATCCCTCCTGCGAATTGACTGACAGGGAAAGGGGTCAAGGCGGCGGATGCAACTCGCTTAGGCGCCCAAAACCGGTCTAGTGCGCTTCAGGTACGTCGTCGAAACCCGCGTCAAGTTTGTCAGGGAGCTCTAGAACATTGGGCAGTCCATTTGGCGGAGTCAGTAGCCGCGCTGCAGCTTCATCTCCATCACCGACACCTCCTAACTTCCAAAACCCCTTTCTCGACAATTGCGACCGCAAAAGCGACCTCCCTCCCGCTTGCGACAGCCTCGTGACGAAATCCAACCGACTCCCATTCGCATCGAGTTCCTCTGCTTTTGTTATTGAGCAATATCTCCTCCAAACGCCCGCTCGATCCTGACTTACGTCCGGCCGCCACTCCATATCGCCCCTTCTTCACCCCTCGCGACCAGCGCTTCCCACCCCACCTTTTCGCCCACAATGTCAAACCTCTTCTCCGGCATGTAAGTTATCAGTTGGATTTGTTTTCGAAGATCGAGTTCTTGTTGCCACAAACATTTGGGGTCGGTTTATCAGAGCGGAAAAAGAACAAACATGGTTGGGTTGGTTGTGGTCGTTGGACTCTGGATGCCACGATGCCATTTCGGGCCATGTCAATGAGGAATACCACGGGTCCAGTAACCGTCGTCAGTGGCGAGTGCTATCCACATCACACATGGCCTCAATCTTTTTTTCCTGCAAGCGCAACATCAAACCTTACATTTCTGCCGTGGTGCACTTGTTATTGGATTGCGCCCTCGAGTTCAATCACATGCATGCCCCATGGCTCCTGAATATTGGGTCGCGCGACCACTATCAAACCTCACCACTGCAATCCGGCTCAAGCAATGTCAAGCCCATTCAATACCATGTGGCTATTGATACAACATCCAAGACATCTCTGAATATGGCGGGCTACCGTAGTCCCCTTTTATTGTCTCAGTGCCGCTGCAACTGTACCGGGGTGTCTGCGACTCTAATTCCGACCCCAAGTTCCCAGATGCAGCCGGACGTCACCTAACTCAATGCATTCCCTTTCTCCACCAAGTGGCGCGGGATATGCCTTTGACTCCCCTCAACCTTGCTTGCACCTTTTGTTCATGACAGGCTCAAAAGTGTTTCGTCCTGCTATCATGTCTCAGCATAGTGTGCTGATGGTGTACCAAAGAGTCTGAAGTGGACGTCGAGACTCAGTCTCTGTCTCCCAATACACTGCCCTTCTCTTTCAAGTCTATGGCAAACTACTAATAGCACGATTCATCTAGCAACGCCAGGTTTCGAGGCGGGTCAGGAAAACCTTCTGCTCCACCGAAGAGTCCTACTACCGCATCCGCTCCCACCCAGGCCCCTCCTCCTCCCCAGGAACACGTTTCTCAAGGAAGCCAGTCGTCTTCCGCCAGTTTGGCTCCCAAAGTTCCTCCTCTGCCCAACTCTCCTTCACTTGCCCAGACTATCGGAATGGATGAGTCCAGTGGTGTCATTGCAGGCGGCGACGATATCATCGCCTCCTATCACCTGCCTCGACCTCTTCCCGTTTGGTTGAATGCCCAGTATGCCAAGCATATTGTCAAGGGCAACTTCATGACGCTGAGTGCACGACCCAAGACTGTAGAACAAGGAGAGTGGATTGCGCACCAAGGTACGTTATTACTGGCTGCTTTATATTTCTGCACGTTTCTAAACCAGTATACCCAGTTGTCGAGCATTACCGCAACCTTTGGAACTTTGTTCGCGTCTTGCATGAGAAGGAGGAGGATGGCAGCTCTATCTGCAACCAGACAAGTTGCCCCCGCATGTCAGCCGGAGCGTGAGTTCTTCCTTGCTTCTAAACGAGGTCGATGCTAACAAGTGGTCAGAAACCATTCCTTCACTTGGTTGAATAGCCGAAGAGAGCCTGTTGAGCTCCCTGCGTATGAGTACATGAGTTTAATGCAGCGATGGATCTCTGGAAAGATTGACGACAACAACATCTTCCCAACTGACCCCTCAGGAATCTCGTACTCCCACAACCCCGCCATTACTACCACACCTCTTTCTCAGCTCACCAACCCTGGTGAGCCGGAGTGGATCGGCAAGCGATCTGGTTTCCCCGACAAGTTTGTTGAAATTTGCCAGATGATTTTCCGACAAATGTTCCGCGTTTACGCTCACCTTTACTGGGCTCACTACACTGAGCCCTTTTACCACCTCAACCTAGAGAAGCAGCTCAACAGTTGCTTCTCACACTTTGTTTTGACTGCCACTGCTCTAGACATGCTCAAGCCGTCTGAGCTGGAGCCCATGCAGCCCCTCATTGACCTCTGGGCTGCAAACGGAACCTTCCCGCCGGAGTCTAAGGCGTACGAATACGCCAACCTTCGCGCTGGCGAACGCCTGCTGCAGCTTTCCGGCGTTGCGCAGTAAGTGTACCCTAGGTCAGAGCAACGGCGCACAAGGACATGTTTTGAGACATATGGACACGGAAAACAATGGGTCACCCGTTCCGGAGTACTCGGTCCACGAAACAAATAGAAATTGTATAGGCATGATAGCTACATACTAGTTGAGGAATATGAGAGACATGTGGTGCGGTTTTAGTGCGTGGCGCAGGCATATTTACCTGCGGGAATGGAATGGAGTTCGGGATGCTCCATGAGATATGGGAGTCGGTTGGGATGCGGAGGCCAAACTATATTAAAAAGGGGAGTAGTAGCTGGCGTTTTCGGTACAGGGTCGAAAATATCAAACATACTTCCCCTGGTGACGGATAGATTTCAAGCTACTGAGGAAGCGATGTAAGCGTCAATACCAAATAGAACTCTCCAGTTGACACCAAATCTAGTGCTCTCATCCATGTGGTTAATTCACCTTGATATCTTCGCTACAGAAAGCAGCCACTTGGCTGATTTTGTATTCCACAATGGTGGGCTGGTTTTCCTCGACAATGAACCTCCCCGATCCCACGTACATCCTATCCTCCAGCCGCTTTAGGATTGGGCTGTCCGTTTCGAACCTGACCTGTACGACTTGGTTTCGAATGTCAGCCATGGAAAACAGTCGACTGCCGCTGCAGGGTAAGGAAGCGTGGAGAACGACAAAGAGGTGAAAAAGAAAATAAGAAAAAAACAAAAAAAGACAGCAGCAAAAAGGAAAACCCAGAGGCTAGCCAACTCACAGGCGTTCCCGAACCCCGTCGTGGTGGCATTGTCATCCCCGCGAATGACGCTGCCTTCGGGCCCAGCCATGCCCACAACGCCATTGTAGCTGAAGCGGAGCAAGGCACCTGAAGCGTCACGGGCGACGCTCGTCACATCGAGACGCACGACCTCGCCGCCCGGGTCGCGCCGCAGGAAGTCGCTCCCATGGACAAAGGTGGCGCGCAGCGTGGGCTCGTAGCCGGGCTCCGAGATGAGCGTGCCCTCCCTGTTGAGGAAGGGGATGTTGAGCAGGTCCGACGTGATGGGGAGCGGCCTGTCAATGTAGATCTGCAAAGGGGGGGGAAAAAAGGTCAAGAGGTGTTAGTCGGGCGTTGCGCGGGAATGTAGCCAAAGGTCTATGCGTACATGTGCAGTAAAGGCTGGGATTAGAACAGGGAAGTTGGCAAACTTCATGGTGGAGAGGGTTTCGGAGCTGCGTCGAATGACAGACCCCTCTGCAGAAGGATTCAAAAGGGCGCTCGCTGGGGCCAAGTGTGAATGCCCTCACTTGCTCGTCACTCAAGGGTAGGGAGCAGCATACATAGCGTCGAACCCTTTACCACATATATTTCGTCCCTGCCCTATTTATTGAAGCTGCCACCTCAGAATTTCATCACATCTCTGCCATACCGTCTACGGGAAGCGACTTCCAAACCCGTTCAGACGGAGCGGATGCTCAAGCAAACGTCGGGATCGGTTCATGGGCACACATGCGACACTGACAGCGTATCTGCCGAAAATATGTACTGCACTTCTCGGCAAGGGATCCCCTTGTGTCACAAGACTACGCGGAACAGGGCGGGGAAATAGTCTACGGAAAGGAAACGGATTCGGTATAATGGGAGATATATTCGAACACTGGCGAGACAGAGTTGGATGAGGGGCTACTCACACATCTACGTATGGGATGTGACGACCAATATGTTGTGACGGGCCAGATATGGCTCCACAATGAACCGATGGGCTCCCACAGAATCGATGTGTCTATCGAATCGCATCCACCGCGGCAGGCACATATACCTCACTGACAAAACCTGGTATTCAAACGTCCAAGGCAACAAAAGACCATATCCATGGCAGGTTGGGTTTGTATTGAACAATGCCGACAAAAAAACCGGCATCGTACTGCATTCTGTGCTTTACCGAAACCTGCCGGCTGATCGGAACGATCCATGACCTAACCCACCGTGAACTCTGTCCATAATGCACTGCCCACGTATTGTTGAGGCTTTTAGTCCACGATGAGAGTTGCGCACTGCGAAACACCATTTTGCCCCCTCGAAGTGCGCCATCACAACCGGGCCGGTCGTGGCGGTATAGTAAGTCTTCTATTGCAGTCAAGCCTTGCCTGTCAAGAGACGACTGAAACACATGCATACTAGGCCACAAATAGGACCGAGGATTGCCAGTGTTTGCGAGGCCTTGATGACAATGTGGTGTTTAGCCGCAAGCAAGCTGACAGCGGCTGACGACAGACGAGGCTTTTGTTTTCTTGGCCGAACCCAGCCTCCCCAACCGCCGCCTGCCCGAGTCTTCCGGTTTATTCCCCCACAAACGCCGCTTTGTACGGTGAAACATGGAGCAATAAGCTCTTGTGACCCCAAATAGCAGTCTCACCCCTCGTCTTTGCACCCACCAAGACCTGATTGACCATCGGAACGTCATCCATCTCGGTTATTGAGTCGGGGATATCCCCGTTCCAGATTCGCCAAACTTCGGAAAACTAGCCGTCAGCCTTCAAGCCACATGTTTCAGAACCTTGTTCCGTTGTGAGATCGAGTGGCTATGAAGCTGTTCTCCAGTTGACCACAGCCCCGGGTCCCCAGAATGTGGTAGAAGGCAGCATGCCCGACGTGCTTCACCGCTTAACCTTGACAACCAGCCACAACCAACTGTCTTTTTTTGCTCTGACTACCAACCAACCAAGCCGTTGGTGATTCCAAGAATGGACCTCTTCACCAAAGCCCGTCATATTGCGCCCTGTGCTTGTTGCTTTTTCTGTACGACAGGCTTGGATGGGGATTCATCTGCACATGTAACTCGATCTAAAGGATCATGCGGATAATGTCATGTACGCTTGCTTTACAAACATTACCGTTGCATGTTTACCGAATGCATGTTTCTGTGCCCAAAGACAGGGGTGTCTCTTAGACATCCAAGGTCTTTGGGCGACTATTGTTGCATTAACACCGTGATCGGGTGTATTCTCGATCGGATCCGACCTTCGCAAAACCGACTCCATTCGGCCACCTTATTATCGCACTTGCTATATGCTGGTACCCTGCTATTCAGTATCTGGGATTTTCGTGGGCCCCAAAGTGAGGATGTGCAACATCACTTGATGTTTTGCAACCAATGTTTAGACTAGCGCTTGCAGATCCCGGCTATATTGTAGGTCGCAATCAATAAAGATTGGCACGCTTTAGAGTTACGAATGACTTGTTTATTAGAACAGGAATCCATGCAATAGATGGCGCATTGCCCCAGCCATCCCATAGTCCCTGTCACGGGCCGACAGAAACATGGCGTGGAGGGTTTTTGCCGCACTTGCCCAAGTTTCAGAATAATGGAGACAAAACTTCTTTCTCAGGATCTCTAACAAGGACAAAAATAGAGTGAATCCTATTTTCCCAGTCTTTTCGGTCCAAAGCCTCGTGAACCCGCATAAGATGGGGTAAGGGCTGTTGGTTGATATCACCACTTGCCATTTGCAATAGCAACCCCCCAGAGAGGTGGAGTAATATGAGGAGCATTATGCTGAAAATTCTTCTGCCATCGCGGCATCAGGCGTTGAGGGCTCTGGGCGTAGAGTTGACATTGGTCAGGGATACCTTGACAACGCACTTGCGGCTGGAAAAATTCCTTGGGTCTGGAATACTTGGGATCCTCCACGCCCGAAGCACGCCGTTCTCTTCCGCAGTGTGCTCCAGACGCCGTAGATCTGAGGGCCGGTACCCTGGTCGTAGATGATTCAGGGTGGCCCCGTCATCCACCCTGAATCAAGCATGGAATATCTCAGTTAGACGTCAGCTTAAACGCGTAGAAAATTCCGCCGCCTGTCAAAATCGGCTGGGGTGGGCAATTCTCGCCTCCCGGGATCAGGGTTCAATTTAGCGAATATCTAGCTTTCTCCTACTCTTTAAGGCAATTGTTTCGGGATTCTGGGGCTGCGTCATAGAAGCATTCTATCGGAATGTTTCGTAGGCGAATATTTCAATGCCCACGGAAGAAGGCTGAAAGGACATGATGGGTCCTCAGCCCATCAGGGTCTGGGCAACAAGAGGAATGAAAACAAACCATGGTGGGATGGAGGGGCTGGCACAGCGACCGCGCGCTCTGCCGTGGGGCTTAGAGTCCGACATCGCGAGGTGAGCAAGAGTCATAACGGCGGCGTAGCAGATTCTTCACCAATGAAGCGAGGTGAGGCCGTTGGGCGACGACTTAGGCCGAATTGTAGCCGGGTACGGTGAGCAATCAGTCATTAGCGTGGTGATAAAAAAAAACCCATTCGGAAAACGGTCAGGCCAATCTCTCGCCGAAGCGGTCGGCCTCAAGGTGAACTACAGCATCGAGCCACAAATTGGGTTCCAAACTGCCTTGGAGGACGCGCGGGTCCCTGGTAACTGGAGAAGGGTATGGCCTAATTTGGCTAAAGATGCTGCGCCAGGAAGGGGAAGGGGACGTCCTGGTTGCTTGTACGGGCGGTTTAGGAAGCAAATGGGGATGTCAAGCTGGGCTTGGGCCAAACAGAGGCCTGTCCTGTGAAGCAAAAGAGCAACTCGCCTCACTATACTGATTGGCTGTGATGCCTCTCGCTCCGTTTTGGACGGCGCCGGCCGTCATTGACCCAATCTGGTCCTGCCGGATCGTAAGCCGAACGGAAGGGAGGCCCGCTGAAGCATTGGATGGCAGGTTTAGCATGGATCAAGGCGCACACCGAGCTTGTGTTTGGACCATGGTCACGACCATGACGCCAAGGTTCATCCACGAGGAGCGAGCAGACGAGCAGGGAGTATGGGTGACGGGACGAGTGGATGCCTGACTGGAGTGAGGAAGGACGCGCACGCGTGACGGGTCAAAACAGAAACACACCGACAAAACAAAAACTTTTGGGATGGCGACGCACTTGGCCGGCCATTATGCGGCCATGAAGCACAGTGGAGCTGTGATTGTCAGGCTCATGAGCCTAGTGGTTGGGTCTTGGAGGGCGTGTGCGGGAGTGTACAGAAGTCGCATGTACCCGTAGTAATATTTTTTTTCCTCTCCTCCCCAGCCACCCATTTGATCGATGGGAGGCAATCGATAGGGGCGTTCACGAGATGGTGAGGCAAGTTGGGGAGTCAGGCCACACACAGAAAGAAGATCAGATGGAAGATTGGCAAGGAGTCGCATAACTTTGTTTAGGTGCGGTCAACACTGATAGCTTAATTTTTATCATTGTTTTGATTAAGTACATGAGGCACGAGCCAAGGTACCGTCCCGTGCTGGGGCCCGTGCCTCAGCTTCGAACTTCAATGGTGCGGAGGGGTTACGTCGAGGAGCCTGAAGTGCCTCAGGCGCCGACTCTAGGCGATTCAGGGAGTTCGTGCGGGCTTCGGAGAGAGTCAGCCATGACAGCGGCCTATGAGAGACAAACTCGCTTATAGTACCTCCCAGGGTTGTAGTCGTGTGTAATCGATCGCATAGAATTGGGCTGGATCGGAAGGTGGATAGTACGGCTCCATCAAGTTCCTTCATCTGGGCGCGCAGCAGATCCGAAGGGCATGCCCCCAGATCCTGATCTACGTACATCGACATGGCCCTGGACCACATTGGCCTCAGGTCGGGCATGTCGCATCATGTCGCGTGTGGTCACGGCTACGGCGAGAGACGAGAACGCATGAGGCTCCCGGCGCCAGAGGCAAAACGTAGCGCGGCAATGCGCGTACAGGGAAAGGCATGGCAGTGGCATGGCAGAATCTGGAGTAGGCCGCGGGATGGTAGCAAAAGGCGCATCGCCATCGATGCCTCTTTCGTGTCGACTGGCTGCAGTTGCTCGCGATCGCTGCTCGCGATCGCTGCTCGGCGAAGCGGCGGTACGTACCCCTCCGAGCTACCCCACGACCCACGGCGATGAGCTTGCTGAGCAATAGGAAGCTCACCAAGCAGCTAGCGGCACTGGGCCGCTGCAGTCAGTGGCTGTGGCCCATCGGGGTGGACCAGTGGACGGTTTTAGCACCCGGCATCAGGCAAAATAGCGTCCGTTTTTGATGCCCAACGTCGTTCCCGTCCTTAGGTTTTGGGCCACGGCCGGCCCGGTCCAGCAACACCCCGAATCAAGAACGGATGAGCCACTGTGATGAGTGGCCGAGTCAAGTCCTGAACCTCGCTAGACAGCTTCGTTCTCGACTTCTGACTGCAGATTGGATGTTGGCAAACGACGGCGTGCTCCAGCTCTGTGATGGGCTGGGCTAACTTGGGAACCTTTTGAAGGGGGGAGAGACAGGGCTGCCACGCTCACCGGCCAAAAAATTGCTTTTTCTCGTTGCTTTTTCTGGCTTCCATTTTCCCCTCTTCCCGTTTCGCCGCCCGCGTGTCGGTTCCGGCGATGAACCACCCCCGTCCTCCCGTTGGACCCCCCGTAGCTACAGCCATGACACCACTGAAAGATAGCCACTGGCTGAGGCATCGTTGGTCGGGCATGGGTTGGTGGCTGAGTGGGCAGTTTATGAGCACTAGATAGAGCAACATCACAGGCTGTTGTTGATGATGGCCTCATAATTTCAAACACCGCTCTAAGATAGATCACATCAGGGCCTAAGAGAAGCGAGGCCGCGGGGGCTGCAGTCAAACGATGCCGAACCTCAGGGCTTAGACGGGTTCGTACGGGCTGGACTCACGTCCGACATTCGTTTACGCATGCTTTATGATGTCGACCCACGACGAATAGCAGCCGTTGATATGCAGTCCCTCCCATGCTTGGCATCTACAGCGCTCTACCTTGGGGACGGGGTTGGGTGGTCAGTAGTATCTTGTCATCTAGCTCATCGGGAGTGGAGGAGCAGGTGCTAATGGTGGAGGTGGAGTTCGACAACCATGCTGGTCGCTGCGACCACACATCTACCACACATTTTTATTTTTTTATTTTTTTTTCCCACATCGAGTCAAGGGTTCTTATTATAGTATGAGCTGCTGCTTGCGTATAGTTACGGTCAAAGTGGTGATGGTGTTGCGGTTCCATCTGTTACCGCTACCTCGCGGCCACCGCTAATTGCTGGATAAGAAGATGATGATCATGACGGATGAGAGAGTATGATGATGATTCGTATACACCAACACCATCTATTTCCTCTTTCCTCCCCCTATGTTTCCATAACGGGCCATTCTGAGGCCTGCAAGGCCTGACCAAGACTATCCGTCCGAATGACAGGCTCGTGAATGACGCCTCCACACCCACCCAGAGGCAATCACTGGCTCTGGGGTGCTCACTCATCCGTCTCTCTTCGCGCGCAACCACACCTTGCCCTCACTTACACACAGTTCCTCGGGAACCAGCCGTAGCTACACCCCCCCAGTCCCTTAATCGCACCCTGCCTGCCTGAAGCCCTGGGTGTCCCTCACGGCTCTTGGCTTGGCCCCCTCGTGTGGGGCGGCATCCTCTTGAGAGACATACCCTGTGCGCCGAATCCAAGGACGACATTTCGAAGTCTAGGTACCGTCGTCCATCTGAAGAAGCGGCGCATGTACCTCGGAGCTAGATGAGAGACGGTCGAGTACATAACCAAAGGCGCCCTCCTCCTGACTACCTCGTGTCTATCCGCACTTCCCAAAGCAGCAGTCTGTTGTTGACTATTTTCCCTGCTTTTGCTTACTGTACCCGTCTGTTTGGCCCGAGATCTGGAGTGCAGCAAACCGCAACAGCACCGCAACCACCACGATCAACACGAGCACCACCCGAGATCGCACCTTTTTATCCTGTTGCGTATCACGTCCAAGTCCTCCTTCTGGGTTCAACATCGGCGGCACTCTCTGTACAGGTCTGACTTGAACTCTGGTTAGTTTCTTTACTATTTTTTTTCCCTTCTTCCGTCTGTTGTCTCGTTTTCGCGTGTGTTGCTTTGCACCACATCTGCGATTCGTCTATCCGCCACTTGCCGTGCCTTTCAAACGCTTGTCGGCATCCCGCCCCAAGCCCATCACACCCACAACCCACCATCAGATACTTCTGGCATTGCGCTCTTATCAAGCCATTCCCCCCCTCCCTGCCCTTGCCTGATTTCCCCCCTCTTCCATCGCAAGCATCATCATCTCCACCATAACCGCCATCATCATCATTACCTCCATTATCACCGTCTTTCGCATCCCCCAGAATTATCACGCATCGCATCGCATCGTGGTTGTGGTCTGGTCATTGGAGACAAGGGACGACAAGAAACATCATCCCATCCATGCGCAACGCCCACCCGCACTCCGATCCGTCTCCGCACTGCCCGCCTGCCGCCTTCCTTTGCCCTTGGTCTTGTTAGGTCTGGTGCTGCCTGCCAGTTTCTCGTCTGACCCCACCCCGCTTGCCCCATTCACCACGCCAAAGAAAAAAAAGCGACCGCCCACTTCCTTCTACCCACTCCCCCCCCCAAAGCCCAAGCCCACAAGCGCAGCGCCCACACCCCGGTGCTGGGTCCAAAAATACTCTCTCTACCCGCTCGCTTTCACCGCCCACACCAAACATATCACTGACTCCCTCAAAAAGACCATTATTATTTCGCGCGCCCCCAGCTTCTTCTTGCGCTCCTCCTTCATCTTCACATTATCTTGGATATTCAGCTTCCTTTTTCTGATTTCCCCCTTCCCCCCCTTTGGCTTTCTTCATAGCCGCCTTCCACTAGTTTCTTCTTTCTTTCCTCCCCCTCCTCTTCCTCTCATACACATTCACAGTTGCCAGCAATGGCTTCAACATTCCCCATGCAACACTTCTATCGCAGCACACCTCTGACCGTGGACACAACGCACGCACAGAAGCTCTTCGACGAGGAAGACAACAGTGTGTTAGACGACAGCATCCTCGACCACAGCGGAATTGACTCTGGTCTTGAGCTTTCCCCTCCTATGGCCGATAGCCGCCGAGAGTCCTTCGCCGTTGGTCCCCCACTGTTCTCACCCAAGACTGAAGATTGGCAATCCGTCGACATGCAGTCCGTTCCTTCCAACAACCCCTTCATGGACCAGCACAGCAACAACCCATTCATGCGTCTCGATCAGACCCAGCACGGCGCCTTTGCGGCCCCTGCCAGCAACTGGTCACTTGGTGGCTCCGGCAGCTGCACCCCTCTTCAGCCTTTCGACAGCGTTCCGGCCGAGTACGACCCTAACGCTTCCATTTTCCAGAGGCCCATGCAGGCTCAGACTCCCTTCTCCAACCCTGGCAACATGTTCTCTTCCATGCCCGGCAGCAACCAGTCCATCCCCACCTCTCCCCAGAAGGATTGGATGGCCCCTGGTCAGCAAGCAGCGCTCAAGAAGACTATGCGACCCAGCAGCCCCGCTATTCGCTCTCACAATGACATGCGCCGAGGTGATGGCATTCGCAAGAAGAATGCCCGCTTTGACATCCCCGCTGAGCGCAACCTGAGCAACATTGACCAGCTCATTTCTCAGTCAACGGATGAGCAAGAGATTAAGGAGCTCAAGCAGCAGAAGCGACTTCTCCGTAACCGACAGGCAGCCCTTGACTCACGACAGCGCAAGAAGCAGCACACCGAGCGCCTGGAGGATGAGAAGAAGCAGTACACTGCCATGATCGGCGACATGGAGGAGGAGATGTCTGATCTCCGCACCAAGATTGAGCAGCTTCTCATTGAGAAGCAGTCTTACACCAACTACATTGAGACACTCAACCTTGAGAAGGAGGAGATGATTCGATCCCACACCATTGAGACTGGTGAGCTCAGGAAGAAGGTTAGCGTCTTGACCGACCACGTCCAGCGCCTCGAGAGCAGCGCACCTGCTGCCAACTCTGGATCCAATGCCTTCGCCAGTGCCTACGACGACATGGAGGGTATGACCATGGGTGGTGCTTGGGATGCTTCCAACTTCCTCAACGAGTACCCTGTCGAGCCTGAGGTCAAGCAGGAGATGGCCGTCGTTTCTGTCAAGAAGGCCGAGAGCAACGCTTTCACCGAGAGCAGCGAGAAGCCTGCTGCCCAAGGTGGTCTTCTCTTCATGCTCTTCCTTGTCGGAGCCTTTGTTCTGTCTAGCCGCTCTACCCCCGCCATTCCTCGTGTCTCTGAGGATGTTAGGGCTGCTTCCGCTACCCTGCTGGACAACGTCCTCAAGGAGGCTGGTGTCAACTCTCACTCTGCCAGCCTTCAGGCCGCTGCTCCTCAGCCCTCTGGTGGTAGCTGGGTCAACGCCAACTCGATGCCCGTCAACGACATGGCCATGGAGGGCGTTGCTCCATCGATGCTCTCCGACCTTGGCGACGTCTTGACTCAGCCAACTCAGGAGCAGACCAACGAGCAGATCTTCTCCCTCTCTGCGGCGCAGTACAACGGTGTCAACTCGCAGGAGTTCCTCCAGAACGCCCCCGACAGGTCCACCACCAGCCAGGGTCGCCGCAACTTGGCGGATGCCCTCTCCACCATGCGAACCCCAAACAAGCAGAATGGTGCTGCCGAGGTGTATACTCGATCTCTCCTCTGGGATCAGATCCCCAACGATGTTGTCCGAAACTTTGCGAAAATGGTGGCCGAATGCAACAATGCGCAGAATGAGCAGCAATGCAACGATGCACGAGCTTGAATGGAATATGCGAAGAAAAATGTCACGATGACGAGTCTCACGGCTGTTTTTTAATGGTTGTTTTTTTATTTGTTTTCCTTAATTTCCTTTTCTCCTTGAGTCGGCTTTCATATTTCCTACCTCGTTTCTGGGGGAAGAGCCGCCATACATTTGATGTCGCTCTCGTGCACTCCAGACCAGTTGCTCACGCACCCAACGGACGGATTCTTTCCTTTTTTGTGTTTTATCGTCGTTTCTTTCTGGATTTCTACTTTGGAGTCTCTTTGATTTCCTTACGGATCTAGCAAGCGAGCGAGCATTGTATTTGATTGTGATTGTTGATTTCTCATGTGTTGAATACCTTTTTTTCGAGCAATGTTTTTTTCTGGGTCACGGCGAACTAGGGGCGGCGGTGCAGGCAACGAACGCGGCGGCAGCAGCAGCCAGCAGCAGACAAATTCTACAGGGTTCCCAAAGTCCAATCAGAGTGGACGATGATGGGACTGAAATTTCCCTTTGTTCTTTCGGATGCATTGGAAAGGGTGGTGATATTCGGGCGGTATGGAGAAAGGAATTTGGGCGGGTGAGATGGAAATTGAATGTGATTTGATTTGGCGGCGATGATGAAATGGATACTGATGATGATTATGGATCGTCTATGAAATTTGTTTTGATTTCCTTTATTTTTTTATGATTACATTCTTAAGCAACAGATTCAGCCCCAGGCGGCCTGACGGTTTGCAAGGCACTTATTTGTTTTGATGATTGATGATGTATTCTTTGGCAATGATGAGAATAGCTAGGGAATTCTAGGTAGCTCTTTTACAAGCCTTCAAAAGCGAAACATATGATGCTTGATACACATACAAACTGCGCACTTGTCTCGGTCCGAATTTAGAGCTTCTTGAATATTTTATTTTATTATATTATATTATCTTATCATCATCATGTTTTTAATTTTCGTCGTGAAGCGCGCCTCGGATGGTGGTTAATTACAGAAGGCGCCATTGATTGAATGAAGGGTCGGTACAAATGACCATGGCCGGCGTGTAGCGGCCAAGCTTATCTGTGACTAGGTGACGAAAGAGGCATGTTCATGCTCACCTTGCAGGACTACTCTTGGAGGATGTGTATCAAGGAAGGGTTGCGATACGTTCAGGAGGCAGATGTGTGACTGGAGGGGTTACCAAGTTTGTCCACTCGATCCCCGGCTCCAAGGTCATCGGAGCCAGAGCAACCGTCATCAGGCTCCGCCCAGAAGAGCCGAAGCAGCGCGGTCGCGCGTGCGTGTGGGACGAACGGGGGCGCTCGGAGGCCTTGGGTGGGTGGGCAGGGTGAGACATGAGGACACTGGAGAGGATGGGTGGAGAACCTGACACGGCCACTGCCTGGCTACCCGGCGCCCGGGGCTTGGAAGCGGAGGCTGCTATTTGGCAGGTCGTCGGGTCGCGGGTGCGTGGTTTGTCAATCCGTGCTCGAATGTCTCAGACATTGGTTTCCCGTCTGGGAGGGAGAGACAGGATTGGGGAGACGGGCACGGGATGAAGGAGGGGGAAGGGAAGGGGGGCGTGGAGGAGGGGGGAGGGGAAGCGTGGGACAGTGGGAGAAGTGGGCCTTGTGATGGCTATCAAAATGCTATACCAACTACATCCATGATTGACAAAGGATGGCGTTTTTTTGGTGAAAAAAATAAAATAAAATAAATAAATAATAAATAAAAATAAACAAAAAAAAAGGACCACCACCTGAGTCTCCTCAGTCATGAGCACTACGTAATCCACCATTCCACCCAGGCCTGGGCAACACGCTACACCGACGCAGAACCCTGGTAAACTCCGCACTCCCGCGTCCACAAGACAGCGTCCAAGTACCAACCAACTTGCACGAGACCCAGCGGTTGAGTTGCGGTTGGCCTGGGGCCATGATGGCTGTGCTGTCGGGAACGAACGCTTTTTTGGGAACGGCACCGGCGGGCTAAGAAATTTTATTTTTATTATTTTATTTTGTTTTATCCTAACGGGACGATCTGCTTCTTCTTTGAGGAGACCCATTGGGAAGGGGGGGGAGGGTTCAAGTAACAAAAGGGAAGAAAAAAATACACACAAGATGACGGAAAGTGTATGCGGACCGACAAGCTAACGGTGGCGACCTAAACGGATTGGATCAACTCACCGTGCCGTCCTACAGCACGTTTCGCAGCTAGACTTCAGCGGACGTGCTCTTAATTCTTCAGCATGACCCCCCCATGTTCACGTTTTGTCAGGGCTAATGCACTCACTGTACGCCGGTACAGGTTCGTGCTGCAGCAGCACGCAGGAAGCACTACGCAAGTACGCAGCACGCAGTACGCAGAAGCACACTGCAGAAGCAGCAGTAGCAGTAGCAGTAGTAGCAGTTAGCCGGTAAGTAGTTAGGGGGGGGTTTAGGAGGAGGGAGGGGGTGGTTAGGGAGCGAGCGAATGGAAAGGTGCAGCAACACCAACACCAACAATAACAACAACACTCTTCAACCACTCGTTGTCGTCGACTCCTCGTATGTTCGCTTCGCCGGGCCTCGAGGGCAAAAAGCGGGCGGCCGCGAATGTCGGCCGCGCCGTGCCGCGTGCCGCGCGCCGTAACGCGAACCGAAAATGGTCTTCCTTCATGTAGCCAAAGGAGCGCCGACGGGCCCTAACGCGGGGGCCGAGACGTCGTTCCCAAACACACACAAGGCCGCGCCCATTGGGCACCAAGCGTCGCTGTTCTGCCGGCCGGGTTGCATGACAAAGTGCAGGCGAGTTGCAGGCCAAGGGCAAGCGAGGCGAGACGAGACGAGAGACAACATGGATGAAAGATGATTTGATACCGACAGAAGAAACAAGTCCCGTTCGAGGGCGCATGAAGCAACTAGTGCTGTACGCCCTAAGCCAAAGAGCCCAACTATCTTTCTCCGGGCCTCGACTGCCGTCATTATCAAAGAGAAAACGTGACTGCGCTAAGTAGATCGTGGTGCACCAAGCATGTCGCTAACCTCCCAGCCATGCCATTGTGCTGCCATGCGCCACCACCTCGCATACAGCCGGACACAGCTATCACAACATGAGTCGTGCCCTTGGTGCGTCCTCTTGGTGTCATGAGCCACAGTCCGGGTTACCAGAATGGCCACCATCCCCGCGGCTTTGTCCTGCGTTTGTCCTGCGTTTGTCCCGCTTTGTGCACACACCCCCGAGGAGCTATGGCCGTAGTCTCTTTCTTTAGTAACTAGCTACCCGTCCCTATTTCATCATCATGTATGTATGTAGGTCTGTACGTATGTATGTATGTATGTATGTATGTACATCTACATGCTACACGCTACATGCTACTACATGCTACATGTTACATGCTGCAGCAAAGAACATGGCCCAGCTGAGGAAACGCCTCGTTGGCAGGCCCTTTTTCCGGCCAAGGGGCCACACACATCTTCGCCTCATCAACGTCGATCCTGCCTCGGTGAGCGGCCTATACGGAGCCTGCCTGCATTGTCCAATAATTCCTGTGGGCTCGGTGCCACAGCGCGAACATGGTTGCACTACTTGCGCTTGCTGCCATCCGGTTGCGGGTCGTATTTTTCCTTCCAGATCCTGTGAGCATTACACCGGGTCAGCATTTACTCATCCAGTCATCATCTCCAAACGCCCTGTGTGCCCTGGGCGTACTTCCTGTGCTCAGAGCCGATTCGCACACCAAACATCAGACCAGACATGGGCACATCATCACGACCGGACAAGCAGGAAAGCCTATCAAGCCCTCCCTGCTCGGTCATCCGTCATGTCCGTTTCGCCCTGCGGCTACAGTGGCTCTAGTGGCTCCGGCACGTCCACAGGAAGGGGGCAGCGACAGCGCATCAAGTCTGGCACACTTACCAAGAGTTACCTAGCGTCTTGTTTCCTGCCTTTTCAGCCAGTCGATAGTACTTGGCTGCCGCATACTGCACCAAAGAGGACAGGATATCAGCCTCATGTGACGAATCGAGATTGGGGGAGTGTGTGATTCCCGGTGGGGCCATGGGCATAGCCAACAGTCGAGGGAGTATCGACGCTCATTTGCGTACAAACATCCCTCAAAAGTTAGCTGATGCCTAAGCGTTGGGCATCGAGAGAAGCCTCCGGCAGCTGAACTCGCGAACCTTGCTCAATGGAGCGGCTTGTTGCGCAGTTCGTCACATCACCACTGGTGACGCGACCCTCAATGGATAGCACTTGCACCACTAGGGATCTTGCCGGCGAGACCATTGCTGACATACATACCTTGTCTTTTTTGCATCCGAAGCCTTCCAAGTAGCACCATGCGATCTCGTTCATGGCATCTGCGCCGTGAGTCAGCATCCTGTCGCCTCATTTTGTACATCCAATAACCTACCCGTGTCGCCCAAGTTGGCCGCAGTCTCATAATACTGTTCATCCAGAGCCACTCAGTCAGCATGCCTTACTTTTTTCATTTCCACCTTACGTGAAGTCGCTACTGTGTTGAAGCCCAGAGGCCATCGACCTACCTGCTTAGCGGCATATGCATCCTTCTCGATACCCCAGCCGTTGCGGAAGCAGTTGGCCAACTCGAAGATTGCCAGAACCAACTCTCCCTTGGCAGCACCTCCCTTCTTCATTCCCGCCTTGAGAGCTAGCTCCTCGATCGTGGCCGAGTTCGAGGCCGCTGCAGAGAGATACTTAACTGCGTTTGCTGGATCCGGCGCGCAGCCCCATCCATGCCTACATAACCGTGGGATGTTTTATCAGCATCTAGACTTGTTTTCTCCTCAAGATGAAACGATGCCCGACATCATGCCCAACTTTGGGCCGTGTGAGGTTTTTGAGGTGAGTGTTAGGTTGCGATGCTTCGTATCCACATGCAGAAAGTCGTTTCTTTCCGACTGCCGAGGACGGTTGAAGGGAGGGATGACTATCCGAGACATTAATCATGACATACCTAAGGGCAAGCCCGTATAGAACTTGACTAAGGGGGTTATTGGCACCGTTCGGGTTTGCCAGCTTCCCGAAGATGCGAGTCGACCTCTCCAAGTTTCCCTCCTCGTGCAGGCGAATGGCCTCCTGAATATCATCATCAATGGCCTTGGACGAGATGGGACCAACCGATGCGCTCCTTGTTCGTTGATTCTGCACAGGGAGTTCCATACGTCCAACACGCTCCGTCGGTGTCCCGGGCGTGCTGCGAGCCATGTCGTTTTGACTGGCTAGCATCGTCGCACGCTTCTCCCATTGCGATTCGTTACCGTCTCTATCATTGGGATCGGTCGTTATTATATCTGGGAGATTGGTGGGCACGCTTTCAGATGATTCTGGGGCGCTACGGCCGAGATGAAGACGGTGCGAAATGCGGCGATCCTTTTCCTTGTTAGGGGTCGAGTTGTGACTGGCTTGAGAGGAGAGAGATGTGCTGCGAGAACGATTGGAGCGGAAGACATCGAGGCTTCGACGGGCTCTGCTGGGTTCTTTGGCCGTAAGGAGGTTGTTGTCGCCGTCGTCCTTGACGCTAAAGGTTGGTGGGTGTATTTGCTCCTGTGACGTCGTGTCCGAGCGGATAAAAGTGAATTCGGGAGTGCTTAGATGGGAGTCGCTCCCACTCTGACTGTGATCCAGCCCATCCTTTTTCTTGAGGATATCTCGTAGACCCATGTTGAGCGGTTGATGCGTTCGCGATCCTGAGTCGGTGGAGGTGCTAAGTTGACTTGACGGCTTGGTGGGGTTCAACGTTGGGCGAGGGTAGGACTTTCGATGGGTCGACAAAGGGCGTCACCTCGTAAGCTTAGACAGTGGTTAGACCACGAACACGTCCTTCGATCAGCGGGTTTCTGGAGGAACGTTGTTGCAATCGGGCTCGCTTCATAAAAGGGAGGGGACTCCTTTGATCCCAAGGATTCGGCTCTGCACAAGGCGGGGGGCTGTGTCTAACGTCGTAGCACTGTCCTGTCAGCTTAGGGGCGTGGCTTGCGACGGGCTGGGGACCGACATACAGGATCACGTTGCAGGGTCAAGGCACACTCTTGCGAAGGACTGACTGAGAGGTTTTCGCGTGGGGGGTTTTCGCGCCCATGGAGATGAAGGTTTAAAAGGCAACGACTGGGCGTCAAATATGCCGTCAGAGGAGATGACGGCGGCCGGGAGCGTTTGGCGGATCAGTAAGGATCGCCGTCGTGTCACGGCTGTGGAGCAAACAGGCACCACCTGTTCGATGCCGCCGCCTAATTAATGTGCACTGTATTTTGGCTCGTCATAGGCCTGTGTTAGCGCTGGGCTCCCTGGTTGGGGCCGTGGTTGGGGCCACATTTGGGGCACCGGAGACGCCGTTGTTTGTGATAGATGGTCAGATCCTACTGCCAATATGCTTATGTCGCCGACTCCATGCTCCCGGCATTAGGCGCCCCCGCTTCAGCTGTTCGCCCGATAAGTTTCCATGGTGCATCTTGGCAGGGTTCATACACAGCCTCATCTTGAAATAGAAGCACCATAGGGCTGGATAAATGCCTTTCGCCATCATTGATGCCAATTTCTTTGCGACCGGCATGAAATCAACGAATTGTATATATATATATATATGTATGTAAATAAATAAGGGATCAACAAAATGAGGTCACTTCTTTGGATGTCATGATCGATAAAAATTGGTTTTTTCTTCTTCTCTTTTCGTCTATCCTTTCTATCACTGATCGACGCTTGCCTCTCTCCAAAACTCTGCTGCTTATTACTTTTCTTTTTCTCTGGGTTTTTTTTTTTAATATCTTTCTTTCATTGCCTTGAGTCTTCAAGGCATCGGCATACTCGTAGACAAAGGGTATCTCAAGCAACTAGCCTTAGCACTCTCCACTTTCCTCTAACGCCTATTGGAATGGAACACGAAGCCAAGTGGCAGGTTCCTGTCCTGTTGATAGTAAACGAAAAATCTAAGGGGGGCTAATTGAGAACCAAATCCAGTAGCTTGTCCTCATTGGAGTCTCATGCTGTATTGACGGTTCAAATGGAAAGGAAATCTTTCTGGTCTTCGAAATCCGAGGCATCAGAATCCGCGTCAAGAAACTCAGCTACCTCATCCGAATCTACATCGTCAGAATCAGCTGCTTCGTCACCACTTGACACATCTTCCATGGTCTCGTCAGTCTTGTTGGCCTGGCTTCGAAGGACGCTTGCCCTCTCGCGATGAAGGAGTTTACACCCCTTGACTTTACACCTGCCGGTATTGCTAAAGTCGGGGCACTCAAATACATGGCGTTCGGTGCAATCTGCTCCTTTCTCGCAATATCCATTGAACCCAAAGGTTCTGCATACTGGCGCGCTAGGGGAAGCTCTGGAGTGAGTAAAGGGACAGTCAGGCTTGGTACAATTTCCCTTGGCAAAGTGGACGCAGTTCGGAGTGCGTTCAGAGGTGAGTTCATGAGAAAGATCACAAAACTCGCCGCTGGCACATCTTCCGTCTTTTAGAAACTCTTTACAAATAGCCACCTTGTTAGGATCGTGAATATAACGGCAACGGGGCCCTTTTGGGCAAGAACCTAGATGGTATGTTCGTTAGTATCATTGTCCGATCCACACCGGACCGGTCTGGGAAATCGGTGTTTGGGCGCGCTTCAATCGCGGAAAGAGAAATTACCAGTCGTTGAAAAGACTTTGCACAGCTCGTTGGTCTTCTTGACCGTACCGGTTCGCCTGGGGGGCGTTAGCAACTTGGCCGCGTTGGGCGACATCACATACCGCTGGTCATTGACAATTCGGCTAGCCACAAGATTTCCTGTCTTAGTTCGGTGAAACTTGACCCCAGCTATCACGGCCGTCTTGGGGGTTTGTGAAGATGAGTTAGGGGCACCTATATTGCGTAAGGTACGCCCGTGAGGGGGTTGACACTGAGCTTGGTACGCACCAGCAACCTTGACGAGCTTCTTGCCACCGTCCATTACGTGAAACCTGACACCTTCGACAACGATCTCATTCATAGCTGCAGGATTAGTAGTGACTGCGGTACCGGCTTGTCGTTTCATAAATTCAATAAATCGCAACTTCTCGCGATTCCGCTGGCTGCTCAAATTTCGTTGCCGGGTTTCCTCAATAGCCTTGGTCCTGTTCTGGCTATCCTTCTCGTATACGTTTGCGTTGATTAGTTGGCGGTGGCGGTCATTCCTCGAGACCCAGCCAGGGGGTGTTTCTGACCCATTTCTTGAAGTTGGGTTGGACGTGCTTCCTGCTGCATTGAGATGTAGCGTACGGTTATGGTGAACCGAAGGTGGTCGCGAAACTCTGTGCGCTCGTGGTGGGTAGGGTGCGTTCGCATGGCGGTATGTATTGTCTTAAAGAGGGGTTAACAGTGCGCAGTATAGGGGCGCTGCAGGTGAAAACATACGACGGTGATGGGTCGGATGATGGCTTGCTACCTGCCGCTGGGCAGATTGGTTCTTGTGCCGATTAATTTGGCCTTCGTCATGTAAGCATTCGATCTCAAAACCTGGTGAATCCAGGTAGGGTACGAACCCGCAAGTTGGCTAATGCGCGCGAGAAGCTCTTTTTCTTCTTCCGACATTATAGCGCTATATATATGACTTCAGTGTTCAAGAAAACGTCCGGTTCAGGGAAGAGAGATGTTTTTTTTCTATCCTGCGAGAAAAGAAAGGGAGAGAAGGGTTGTGGAAGTCAGATGCGACCATAGAAAGCGCGTAAAGTTAGCGGAGGCGGCAGCGTCATGCGCTGCGAGTGCTCTATTAGTCATGGCTGAAATAAGCCTGATTGGCTCAGCACACCAGCCACACAAGGCTGGGCTTTTGGGATCTACGTACTGCACAAGCGTTCAAACAAAGGGTCTGCAGTCACGTCGCGTCATCCACGGTTCCACGTTGATCACTTATCCAACGACTTGCGACTCAAGTGCATCCCCGGTTTGTTGGTCGATTCATATTTTTAACGGTCGCTTCGAATTTGGCGCGAATTCTTGCAATGGCGGCTTCTTGGGATTTGTTGGACCAAGAGGGCGAGATCGAACTGCACAAAACCCGACTCCTCAATGTCGAAGAGAAGCCCTTCAAGAGGATAACAAAACGTCTCAATACTCTTTCCACTCTTACACAACCATCCGAGAGCTCAAATGGTCACCCAACGAGCGATTCCAAGTCCAAAATCGAACAGCTCAAGGAAGACTTGACCCTCGACTTTGCCGCTTTCGATAGCACCATCACGCGTCTACAGTTCCTCCACCACGCCAACGCACGAGAGCGTGAGCGCTACAATGAAGACCAGCACCGAATTCTTGCCGAGTGCCAGGCTGTGCGAACGAACAATACCCAGCTTCGTGAGCAGCTCGAAGTGGCCCAAGCGACGCTCGCGCAACGAAAGAAGTTTGACGAGCTCGCTGAAAAAATCACATCAAATCGCTTGCTTCGACCCCGAGAGGATCAGATTGTGAATCTGGCCAAGCTTGAGGATGAATGCCGCGAATTAGAACGAGAGAGTCAGACGTATAGCGAGACATGGAGGGAGCGAAGAGAACAATTCAACAGAATCATGGAGGAAGGAATGCTTTTGAGACGACAGATTCGCGATGAAAAGGAGGAAGTCGATAGACGAGAGGGCATGAATGAAGGAGATGACGACGACGCAGAGCCAGAAAAGCCAGGCCAAACTCCTAAAGGCGATCCCAGCGGTAATGCCACACCCCACCCTGACGGTGATAGTCAATCAAAGGGAGATGTCGAGGGTGGGACACCGCATCCGGAGGCTTCCCATGGTGGAAGAACACCTTCAAGGGAGACGCCAGGTCCAGACTCACTCAAGCCGCTACCCAGTCACATGGGATCCATGTCCCGGAGTGGAAGTCAAGCATTCAGTCGGGACAATTCACCTATGCCTCAGAATGATGATGATGACAAGGCTGAGTCTGGAGAAGATATTGACATGGAGGAGGACGAGAATACGAGCAAAATTGAGGATGATGGTGAAGACACCCCTCGGGTTACTATTAATCCACCAGAGGATAATGACGACAAAATGGAGGTAGATAATTAGGGCGAAAGCGCCTAGGTTCTATTGCAGAACCATTGTAACACTAGTATTGATGATACCCTCGAATTTTTCCAGTTCTAGGCACGCCTTATAGCTCTCTTGAGTTTTTTGGTTCATAATGGTATCTTATTACTGCTTCATACACAGCACGGCATCGTATTTTCTCATAGGTCCAAAGCACTTAAGACGAGCCATTCTTCTCCGCCTTGGCTTTTGCCAGAATCTCTTTAGCAGCGGTCAACTCTGCCTCGGGTACGCCGCCTTCTTCCCCTAGCTGGATTTGATCCTCCAGTTTTGTAACGGCGGCGGCGATTCGGTCTCTAAGGGGGCCAAAGACTGCCTTGGTCTGCTCGACAGCGGTTTGCTGGTTAAGGGAAGTTGCATCAGCAAGTCTTTCGTGGATGTAAGGGAATTGGAACATTGGGTATCTCCCTCACATGCTGCTTGAGGATGAACGGGGCATTGCCATCCTCGTTGCCTTCTCCGCTGTTGATCTGCTCCTCGAGAACTTTGACCTGGGCCTCCTGATCGGCGAGCTCTTTGTGGTACGAAGCCTCCTCCTTGAGCAGGCGGTTGACGGAGCTGGTGGCAATGGCGAGTTGCGACGGCGGGGGCATGTTGACAATGGATCGAGGGGTTATCGGGCAGAGCAGCGGGGGGGCCAAGGATAAGGTTGAATGGAGCTGGTTTCGATTCGAAAAAAGTGAAAATAAACAAGGCTGTTGGTTCCAAACGGGTGAAGTAGAGCGCCCAGAGAGGTATGGTAGATCGACAGTGGTGGAAAGTTGGTGCCTGCAGTTGGGTTATGGATGGAGGGGAAGCAAATGAGATCATGGCTCTACGTGGGGTCGAATGGCGGGGCAGCTGTACCCAGCTTCATGCGAGCATGACGCGCTTCAACTGTCGCGTCAAGGAACAGCAACGTGACACATTAACGCATATTTACCAGTACTAGGTCTTCACCCTCCAAGACGTCAAACTTGGATGGCTCAAGCGCATGTGAATCCCTTCAACATTGGATCCGCGCTCACAACCTACCCAGTGGTCGGTCTCAGTGATCCCCAACCATTGTATGCATTTTTACTTTCACATTTCATAAATGATGATTTAAACCCAACAATTGATTCAAAACAAGTCTCTAATAACCTATAGTCTGAATGCTATCAACTAGCTGAGGACTTCTCGACAAATAGAAAATGACAATCGATGTCCGTCTCCAGTCCCTTTTTCCAGAACCACGATCCGACTCCCACATGCCATGGTATCTCCTTAAACGCCGGCAACGCCAGATGAGCGACCTCGACAGCCAATTGCCCTAGAATGCATGAATCCAATACTTTACATGATCAACCATGCCGCCCATTGAGTCTTCGTTAAAACTGCCCATTACTTTTTCGTTGTCGCGTCAATCAAGCTGACACAGCAACAGCGGGGGCACTGACTGCAGCAGGTTCAGGCTCATTCTCGTGAGCAATCTCACCACCGGCTTCCCTTTCGGCCCAGTCACCCCAAAGACCCCTCTTGCCTCGCACTCGAATGGGGTCGCCCAATCCAGAGCCTTGCTCAACTTTGATAGCATCCTTCGTAGCAAGGACCAGGCACTCGAAAAACATCTTTGTGGCCTCGGCTTTGGTCGTTTGCTTCTCGGGTAGCAGATCTTGGAAGACGACAGATGTCTGCTTTCGGATCTCGGAGCTTTCGGCAGCTTCAGGGCCAAAGAGATCTCGGAGGATGTGTACAGCATGCTTGGTACCGATAGAAACAGGACCACTGTCAGCTGGGTGCACAAGAGGTGCGGTAGTGTCATCAAATGCGGGCATTGGGCTGCCCATCTCACGCTCAGCATGGTCACCGTCACCCGTCATCATGCCATCGTCAGCAGGGATCTCAATGATGGTACCATCGGCGGCAATGCTCTGGTTGCCGAGACCAGCATCAAGGCCGAATTCCGTATCATCACCAAGCTCCAAGCGAGGCGATTTGGATGCACCTTGGTCGCTGTCTACATCAGCGATACCGCTATCACGCTTTCGCTTGAGTTCGTTCATTCCACGAACAGCGTCAAGAGAAAGCATCCCACGGAGCTCAGGTGCCCAAGCAGAGCTTCGTCCCTCCATCATAATTGAGGAAACAAATCCTCCGTTCTTCTGCATATCCATCAAAGCCAACAGGAAAGGATCGCGGGGCAGGAAGGTAGCAGCCTTGATAATGTTGTCGCGGTTCGCTTGCTGCTGTTTAATGTGGGTGCTGGAGAGGGCAATCTCGTCATCGGGAGTCAAGATCTTTTGCTTCCTGGCACGTTGAGCGGGTCGGCGGACTAGAGTGTGCTCTGTCTCCTCATCTGGCTCGTAAAGATCTGTTTGTTGGTGCATAGTGTACTCGGCCTCGACCTCCTTCGCGAACTCTTCGTCAATATCAGAGAGAGGCGATTCAGAAATTCGAGCGCGGTGCATCTCAGGGGCGGCGGCCATTTCGGGCATCGCGGACTGGTCATCGGGGTTAAACTGAAAGTCATCATCACCCATAGCAACATCTCCTTCAGCGTCGGCGATCCTCACACCATCTCCGCCAATCTCCATTCCCAGGGTTGTGTCTTCGTCCATGCCGTCCTTCTGGCGAGGCTTCAGCTCGAATTCGCTGAGCATGTCATCTTCCACGGAAAGCTGAGGTGGCGCCTCTAGACCGATTTCAATGCTTTGGCTAGGACCATCCATATCGATACCAAAATCAAGTTCAAGGTCAAGATCGTCCATAGGGGCCAACGCGTCTTCATCCATGCCTAGGTTGTCGTTCAGAAATTGGCTGTTGTCGAAGTCTTCCTGCAAGTTGATGTCTCGCATGTTGCTGACGCGACCTTTGCGACCAACGGGGTTTGCTGCCACATCATCAACCTGTGACAAAAGCCACGAAGCATCAGGTGGAGGAGGAAGCTCAAAGTTATCGTAGGGCGTGATCTTGTCCGGAAGCAAGAGGGCTTCACGATTGGGGATCTGGAGGTTAACAGCCATATCATTGTTTCCGCTGGATCGGAACGCCTGGGCAGGGTCAGTAACGCGAGCAGTAGAGTGGGATGACGGGATGTGCTAACCATTTTGATCTTCATCATAGCTTCATTGCAGTCGTCCAACAAGTAACGCGTCTTGCGCTGATAGATTCTTACAACACCAAGCAAAAGTTGGCCACTTAGTCGCAGGGCCATGGGCGCCTGGTTAGGCGTGATGATAGCTTCTACACTATCCGTGACATTGGATTGCAAGATGTGATTCTTTGAGAGCTTGCGTTCAAGGTTGGCTGAGAGCCAGACGCGGGCGAGCGGCCCGCTCTTCTGGAGGAGGGTCTCGGAATAAAACATGATGCCGTCGCGCAACGACGCGATGCACAAGCGATGGAAAGCGTGATTTACAGCAAGCGTCGAGAGAGCGAAGTAAAACGATGGTTCGGAGGGGAAGAGGTGCGGATTATGTCGAGAGCAAGAGTGGTGTGGGTAAACACACACAAAGACCAGGGGGCGCGTTCAGACGGATAAACAAGCGCAGTGGCGGGAGTGCTCTATGCGCGGCGGAAGCAGCGCAGAGTCATGAAGCAACGGAGAGGCAATTGCGCGAGGCAAGGAATTCTGCAGCGACAAGAGCCGATGCCGATGGCGACGGCGACAAGAAGCGAGAGCAGGCGGCGTGAGTGCGGGATGTTCGCGACGGGGTTGGAAAGGGAAATTTCAGGTTGGGGATGGGACTCGGACCTGGCTGGGAACTGGAGCCTTGAGGGGAGAGAGAGCCTGGGCCGACTTGCCAACGGTAAATGGCGTGGCTGGGGGACCAGCGACTGGAAGTACCTAAGTATCTCCGTGGCTCGCGCACACATTCTGCGGCACGGCACGGCATGGTCTGGCCAATCACGTCGGGCTTCCGCTTGCGGAAAAAGGTAATATCCGATGCTTTTTGGGGCTTAGCACCACATATCAGCCAATCACAGGAGAGCTCTACCCCAGGAAATACCCAACTGCTCTGTCCCTCTCGACAGCGACCGACAGCGACCGACAGCGACCACCGGCGTCATTTCCGGGATATGTCCTGCAACGTAGTGTTTGACATGGGTGCATGGGCTGGAGATCATGGCTCGCCATCTGTCCCTGCAGCGCGTTTTGGCACGCTGTCTTCCACTTTAGTCGCGTCGCCCTGCAAAAATGGATTGCTCGCATCACTAATTTCGGCACCTCAATTTCAAAGCATGAATAGAAGGCATGCTATATTTTTTTTTTACAAGAACAACCGACCTGGGCGGAGAGCACCAAAAAATTCATTGATCATCCACTCCATCTTTATTTTAGCTAACTCAAACCCATAACGAATATTTGCCAATGCGTCCAGCCCTTCCAAAAATATACATCCATGCGTATTGAGTCCGAGGTCGATCATGAATCCATGGAGGATAGTATTTCCAATCATCAGAAACTATCAATTCCAACAGGCCAATTGCGTGCGAACTTACATCAAAATCAAGATGATCTAACGCAATATCGGCATATGAATGCTCACCGTGATCATCGCGAGGCTAAAACTATAGGATCCCGTTGTCATGACAGAATTCCACGTCCCCATTACCATCCATGGCTACGAACCCAATCAGTGAAACCAAGAGTCCCTTTACATTATCACTAGGGTTCAATGTCAGAGCCGGATCAGTGGCTCAAGTGCACGCAAATACATCAATTGCAAAAAGAGGCTGTAGCCAACTAAACGGGAGGTGACATGGCTACAAAACTAGTCTTCATTCGCCCCCGCAGCTAAAAATTCGAGCGAGAACCTAGGGGAATTACTCACACGGCGCCCGACACACGTCTGGCTATATTGAAAGATAAGACATAGAATAAAGACAGGTACCGGGTTTTACAGACGAACATTGCAATCTTATAGAAGTCATCCTGATTTTGTCATAGATCTGGATGCATATATCAAGCCTTTTCCGCACAGTTTTAAAATTCTTTAAAATAGGACAGCATGCAGTGTCACCAGATGCAAAGAAAATATCGCCCATTATTGCCCATTATTTTCTTCCTCATTCACCAATCGAGTCAAAACGTCCAATTCGGCCAACACGGTGATTAAGCTATGACCACTCCCCACATCGGCAGCTAGGGCACCATTTTAGGCGTGGCAATCAAGCACATCCCAAGACGATTGGTCCCAATGAGCGTCTGGAAACCCCTGACAGCCAAGCAGCCTCTGTCAAGGAGGCGCAGTATGGAAATGGACTAGCTGCAACCTTGGCCAGATCAAAGACGCCCCAAACCATTTGGACACCTCAACTTCACAGCATCCGACACAAATTTCCGTTCTCGGTCGCGACCCGTTCAATCCAGTTTATATTCTGACGGGTTTCGCCAGCGGCCTTCCTTAGTTCTTTTTCTTCCTTCGACGTTGGCCCTCAACCTTGGTAATAAACCGCCCCCAACCATATTTGGCTTCTCTCGCCACGACACCCTGAGGTGCTCATGCCCTGGCCTCCTTATTTTTCTCCGGCTTCACGCTCATGACGAGCCGCACTCCTTACCTGTTTGAGCCTTGATCGCCCATGCTTCCTAACCGTCCATATCTGCCTCTTCCACCGTGACGAGGCTCTCTGCGCGTCAACATTATGCAGTTACCATGGACTGGGCGCGACGGCCCCGGAAATCAGTCCCTCCTACCGCTATCGAATATCCCGACCATCAAGACCGAGAATTCCGACTTCAGCGATGCTGATCGTCCACGACGACCTACTCGTCATGTCCGAACAACATCCTCGCACGCAAGAGTGAGGCTCCTACTAGCCTGAAAGCCATGCGATGCATTCTTACTAATCCCGTTCATAGAGCGTCGCCGATAACTTCTCGTACATGACCCCCAGCGAGGCGGCCGCAAACCTACGAACCTCCTTATCCCATGGTCTCACACCTACCGAAGCTCTCACGAGACTCAGCGAACACGGTCCCAACGAGATCCCTCACGATGAACCTGAGCCATTGTGGCTGCGCTTCCTGAAACAGTTTCAAGAGCCGCTGATTGTTCTGCTTCTGGTGTCAGCAGGCGCATCGATGCTTTTGGGCAATACGGACGATTGTATCAGTATCACAGTAGCTGTCACGATCGTCGTGACGGTTGGCTTTGTTCAGGAATATCGATCTGAAAAGTCCATCGAGGCCCTAAACCATCTGGTACCAAACCACGCCCATCTGGTTCGTGGCCAATCCAATAAATCTGGCGGTCCCTCGGCAGTATGGCCTCCCCGATTGGATGATTCAAGCGATTCAGCGCCTTCTCCTGGCTCAGTTACGCCCATCAGCGATGTTTTAGACGCCACTTCTTCCAAAGTCATGGCTTCGGAACTTGTTCCCGGTGATTTGGTTCTTTTTACCACCGGCGATCGCATCCCGGCCGATATTCGAGTTACCAAAGCTGCTGACCTTACCATTGATGCATCCAACTTGACTGGTGAGACGGAGCCTGTTAGGGTAACGCCTGAAGCTCGGCGCCGCGGATTCGGTTCATATGGCCTCGAAAAAGCCCAGAACGATCGGCCAGGTTCCCTCTCACCTTCGCATCATCATGAACACCCGACAGAGGAGACAACCCACAATATTGCATACATGGGGACATTGATCAAGTCTGGCCACGGCCAAGGCATTGTCTTTGCAACTGGTGGCCACACTCATTTTGGAACTATCGCGACCAGCGTCTCGGGGACTGAAAGCCCCCGATCTCCTCTGCAGCTCTCCATGGATGATCTCGGGTCTCAGCTCAGCAAGGCTTCGTTTGTAGTTATTGGTCTTATTTCATTTATCGGCTGGCTGCAAGGCAAGAAGTTGTTGGAAATTTTCCAAATTTCGATTTCCTTAGCTGTGGCGGCCATTCCAGAAGGATTACCTATTATTGTTACTGTCACATTGGCACTAGGAGTACATCGCATGGCTAAGCATAATGCCATTGTACGCAGAATGCCCAAGGTTGAGACTCTAGGCTCAGTAAACGTTGTTTGCACGGACAAAACGGGTATGCTGATCCACTCGATCGACAGATGCGGATGCTAATTTACACAACCAGGCACTCTCACCACGAACCATATGACCACTACCAAGATGTGGTACTTCGGCACGTCAGATCCTGTTGAAGTCGATACAGACCACGTTGCCTCAGATACCAATCCGGATCTGAACCCAGCTTGCCTTCGGGTTCTTCGAATCGGTAACGTCGCCAACAATGCGCGCCTTGCTCAAAAGTATACGGAGCACGGCGCTGCTGCAAGCGCTGTTCTGTCTTCAACTCTGGGTCGCGAACAAGTGTCTACGTACACGCGCTGGGTTGGTCAACCAACTGATGTGGCCATGTTAGATTTGCTTGATCGTTTCAAGGAGCACGATGTTCGTGAATCTCTCGGCCCTCGAGTCAGTGAGACGCCGTTTAGTTCACAACGAAAATGGATGGGCGTCACTATTGGCGCCGATCCGAAGTCTGACAAGGAATACGCGTATATGAAAGGTTCAATCGAAAAGGTTCTCGCTGCTTGTGATACTTACCTTGAAAAGGATGGAAAAGAAATCGTCTTGGACTCCACTAGACGGCAAGAAGCGATAAAGGCCGCAGAAACCATGGCTGTTCAGGGTCTTCGCGTCTTGGCATTTGCAAGTGGCTCGGTGTCAAAATCTTCCAAATCGAAGAGCCAACGGGCGAACCGCGGTGCTTCTGGCTTCGAAAGGAGTGATAGTCCTGCTTCTCATTCTCCCGAAGAGCTTTACAAAGGTCTCACTTTTGCTGGTCTTGTCGGTATGCGTGATCCCCCTCGCCCTGGGGTTGATCATTCTATCCGCCGATTAATGCGGGGAGGTGTCAAGGTTATCATGATCACAGGAGATGCTGAAACAACGGCACTTGCTATTGGTAAGCAGCTGGGCATGAATATTGCTATTCCCAGCAATCACGCCCACGGCCAGGGAACCGTCAAGCCCGTTCTTCGAGGCGATGAAGTAGACGCCATGTCCCTCGAAGATCTTGCACAAGCTTTGCAACACACCACCATCTTTGCACGAACCAACCCCGACCATAAGTTGAAGATTATTCAAGCCTTGCAATCAAGAGGTGACATCGTTGCCATGGTGCGTATTGCCACATAACCAACCTCGCATGTGTGTTCGTGGTTTACTGACATTGTATAATAGACTGGCGATGGTGTAAACGATGCTCCTGCTCTAAAGAAGGCCGATATTGGTATCTCCATGGGACGTCATGGAACTGACGTGGCCAAAGAAGCAGCAGACATGATCTTGACGGACGATGATTTCTCTACTATCCTCCATGCAATCGAGGAAGGCAAAGGAATTTTCAACAACATCCAGAACTTTTTGACGTTCCAGCTTAGCACGAGTGCTGCCAGCTTAGCGCTTGTATTAATCTGCACATGCTTCGGTTTCAAAACGCCGCTGAACGCAATGCAGATTCTCTGGATCAGTAAGTTTCACATTTCACATTGGCAGAAAGTCTCACTAACAACGGCAGACATCATCATGGACGGACCTCCTGCACAGTCACTGGGCGTTGAAGCAGTGGACCCTGATGTCATGAATAAGCCTCCGCGAAAGCGAGGGGACCCTGTACTGACCCGGCCACTGGTCACTCGAGTTCTAACGGCTGCTGCCATCATCATGGTTGGAACCATGTTCATCTACAGTCGTGAAATGCTCGATGGCCAGGTTACGCGTCGCGACACAACCATGGCATTTACATGTTTTGTTCTATTCGACATGTTCAATGCGCTCAGCTGCAGATCCGAGTCGAAATCGATATTGCGGGGCGAGGTCGGACTGTTCTCCAATAATTTGTTCAATTGGGCCGTTTCCCTAAGCTTGGCTGGCCAGTTACTTGTCATCTACTTCCCATGGCTTCAGGAGACTTTCCAGACTGAGGCCCTTGGACTATTTGATCTTGTTCGTTTGGTTATGTTATGCAGCACGGTTTTCTGGGCAGACGAATTAAGGAAATATCTCAAGTACGGGAAACGGCGTTTTAGTAGCGGATATAGCCAGGCGGTATAGGTGATAGACGATATCTGGGAGGTAATTGTACTATTATGCTGTGTATAACGGTGGGGCTTGATTGCATAGCGATGACTACGGAAAAGAGAAAAATGAAAAATGAACATAGCAATAATTATTATATAAGCAATTTATGATTTACGATATCGAATTTCATGCAAGTACTTGAGTGCTATATGGCTGGTAGCTTGGAATTAAAAAAAAGAGATGGTATCATGGTTGTGGTGCAGGGTAAGTGTGGGCATTTCGAATGTGTGGAGTTGACTGCGTGTCCCCAATCCTCATTATTCAGTCACGGAGCTTACCTGGTATCTTCTATGCGCGGTGTGCGCAAACAAACCTCCACGCCGACACATTTATCTATTTTAAAGTTGTTCAACCGCCCCCGATCAAGAGCCCCGGTAGCGATGCGCCCACCGTCCCGACGTCCTCAATGACCATGCCAACACTCTCCAACGGCTTCCCCCGTGCTCTGGACAGCGACCATGTCGCCCACGCCCCCACTATGGCACTCCAGAATGCCACCAGCGAAGCTGAAATCCGCAATGCGCTGGCAGCTTTACATGCGCGAGAGAGCTCGATAACAACCCGGCTCGAGGCTCTGGTCGCTTCCCAAGCCGACCTATCCCGCGACCTCGGCCGACTCGACCTGCTTCGAGCTGGGCTTGGTGCACAAGTCATTGCTGCGCGCTCTGTTGGCAATGACATGCTGGCTGGTGCTGCGGACACTGCCGGGAGACTAAGCGACAAAGTCAAGGAGCTGGATCTGGAGAAGAGCCGTGTCGAGGATACACTTAGAGTGGTGGAGCAAGTCGCGGAGCTCAAGGCGTGCGTCAATGGCGTCGTAGGTTCCATGGGAGCTCCCCAGGATTGGGAGGCGGCAGCTGGATACCTGTCGAGAGCGAGCCAAGTGCCAGAAGATATCATCAAGGGATCATTTGCATCCGATATAGTGCCGAGCGTCGAGGTACCCGACCCACCGTGGGTAACGCTCGAGAATTCAAGGGAGAGTCTCTGTGGCCTATTCCTCAGAGAGTTTGAAAAAGCAACAGGGGACGGCGACGAAGTAAAGGTTACACGGTTTTTCAAGCTGTTCCCGTTGATCGGAAGAGCAGATACCGGCCTGGATGTCTATGGACGATACGTTTGCCAAGGAGTGGCAGGTCATGCGCGAGCCACCTTGAAGAGTTTGGGATCTCAAGCCCGAAGCGAGGGTCTCTTCTATGCTACAGCTTTGACGAAGCTTTTCGAGCATGTCGCGCAAATTGTTGAGGGCCACGGAGGATTGGTTGAGAGACACTATGGCCCCGGAAAGATGGTTCGTGTCATCGATCGACTACAGATGGAGGTAGATGTTCAGGGTGGCATAGTTATTGACACCTGGAGTGATGAAAGAGGAATCGACAGGAAGTTGACTGACGTAAAAAGTTATCCTTTCTCGTTCCTCGCCCAGAGCCTTCTTCCCCCTCAAGGGCGAAGTGGTACTCCAAGAGTGAACTCGCCTGCACTAGGCCAAGCGAATAATCCTCGCGAGAGTGAGGACGAAGGCGTAAACATGCGAGAGGTTGATGGTCTCCTAAGCGAGATTTCCGTAATGCTTGGTCACTGGGCGCTGTATACTCGTTTCTTAGCAGGGAAATGCAGAGTACGTTTTCCCCAATTATCAAGTCTTTGTTACATCATTGTTAACCCACTCCTAGGACCCAACTGCGGCAGACGACGCACCACTTGTTGTTCCAGATGTCTTAGTCAAGTCGAATCTCTACCGCAAGGTGTCCAGTAAACTAACCACACCCTACAACGTCATGACTCTCTTCTTCTTCCGCCGATCTGTCGAGAAAGCATTTCAGATGGATGAATACCCTACTGGACTGTCACTTAGTATGAATAAGTCGATTGAGGCCAACTCCCCATTTATCATCATGGCTGTGGATGTGGTTATGTACATCGTAAACGGTGTCATCGACAAGTCCATCAGAACATCGCAGAGAGATGTCATCGCCTCTGTTGTGCCCATGGTTGAACGCATCTTGACCGGAGATTTTATTCGCATGATCCAACGCAAGATGATAGATGAATCATTTCCCAGGGCAGCTGTCCAAGGAGGCTTCCCACCAGAGGATAAAATCATCCAGTTCATTGTTCTCATTAACAGCCTTGACATGTCAAACGAATACCTCACTCGTGTCATCAACGGTCGCATAGGCGAACTCGATGGTGGGCCCCAAGCAGGACCATTAAAAGACTCATTCCCGTTCGAAAGAGACGTCACCTTTGTTGCAACTACTTTACAGCGAGTGCGAACCTCATTTATTTCGAAAAGCAACGAGCTCTTGAGTGAAGGCGTTCATGTGCTTTTTGAGAATGTCGTTAGAGCACGTCTGCGACCCGTATTGGGCGAAACATTTAGGGACGTGGACTATACTCTCACAGAAGATGACATTGCCGATATTGCCCAACAAAACGACGAAGATGAAGAAGATGTCTTGGAGCGAGTTCCAAGGCGCTTTGAGCATGGATGGGATCAACTCATGAAACCTATTGCCCGGCTGATGACGCCTGGAACATACACAACATTATTGGATACGACGACCAAGTATTTGGCAAAAATATGGGAGAAGAGGATTCTTAGCTACAGCGGACGCACAAACGCTTTTGGAGCTATCCGCATTGAGCGAGACTTTAGTGCCCTGGTGGACACCGTTTCGCGTGGCAACTACGCCGTGAGAGAAGTGTTTTCTAAGGTGACACAGCTTCTCATGGTTGCAAATATGGAAGACGAAGAGTGGGACGAGCTGATGGCCATGGAGGGCAATGATGGCATAGACTGGGTTCTTACAGAGGAGGAAAGGAGGAAGGCAAGAAACCTGGTACGAACCTGATACTGGGATTTATGAGGATTGGTTTACAGAAGAAGCTTCGGACGACCATAAAAGCCATGATGGGACTAAAAATAAAGCATTTCGCATTAATATCCCAAAAGTTGAAGACCATAATTTTATTTCTTTGACTTCTCTTGGGAGACTATTAAAGTTTCACCTACCAACGGGAATTACAATACACACACACCTTGAACGAATGATTTCATTTCTCCACCTTGAGTGCCACATAACCTAAGCTGCCCTAAATAAATCATTGTATATTCAAGGAAAAATAATCTGGGGGAAAAGGTGTTACATAAAACATTCCGTTTTATTTTACTTTATTTTACTTGATGCGGTTGTACAATTTTATTTCCCATCAATCAATAATACATAAGGTACAGAGTACTATTCTTAACCGTGCTAAGAATGGTAAAACCCTATCATTGTACCTTAAGGTGCCCCTGCTAATCGAGTCGAGCTCGCGATTGCATTCAAAACAGGAATAAATAGAGAAATGTCAAATATCTCGTTAATATGATCAGAGGATCCTGGGAATAAGTAGATGGAGCACAATCTTTCCAGGGTTTTACCTTCTGTAGAGGTTGTCCCCAGAGGACATGTTAGTGGAACGTGCGCTGAGCCGCAATCGGCTGCACTGGGAATAGGCTTCTGAGTGGCGCTAAAATGGAGTTTTCACCGGTGCCTTGGGCTGCCCTCAGGCGCTACCTTGGATGAAATGGGGCCGTAGGCAGCTTTACTAGTTTGCTATGATGAGTGAGCGTGAAAGCCTGCAGTGATGAATTTTTCCATGACTCAAAGAAGCCTCATCCTCTTGGCCAAACATCGGACCTGTTGCAGACATCTCCGTTTCGCCGTTTCCTGCAAGAGAAAAACTTGTGCATTTTCTCGTCCTTATTTTACCACTAGCAGATTTTTAACATCATCCCATTTTATCCTGGTTCGTCATCTCGCACAGCCGCCACTTACATCGGCCTTCGTACGGAGGTTGACCTCTCCAGCCCTGCCCACAATGGAGACACGGATCGTGAGGGTGCCCAACAAGGGCTCCCTGGGGCATTTTAGAGTAGGAGAAGGTTTGACCAGGCTGGATTCCTGGGAAATCGAGACTGAGCAGAAAGATGCCTTGCGTGTGCTTGAGAATGCCGCTCAAGATCTCAAGACTAAGGATACCCCCGTTGCATTTCCTACTGAAACTGTGTATGGACTTGGCGCGGATGCTACACGAACCGGCTCTGTCAAAGGAATTTATTCCGCCAAGGGGCGACCTTCAGATAATCCTCTCATCATCCATGTGTGCGACCTGGACATGTTGCGACAATATGTGGGAACGAACAGCCAAGCAAACGGAGATGGCGATAACATCCCCAGCAGATACAAATCACTGATAGAGAAATTTTGGCCGGGCCCTCTGACTATTTTGATGCCAAACCCAGAACCATCGAAGCTCGCCCCAGAGGTTACGGCGGGACTCAAGACGTTTGGTGTGCGAATGCCCTCATCCCCTCTGGCTCTTTCGCTCATCAAACTTGCTGGCGTTCCCGTGGCGGCACCCTCTGCGAATGCTTCTACCAAACCATCACCGACTACAGCGCAGCATGTTATGGATGATTTGAACGGGAGGATCGAACTGATTCTTGACGGAGGTCAGTGCGACGTCGGAGTAGAGAGCACCGTTGTGGATGGACTCTGTGACCCGCCTGTTATCCTCCGACCTGGAGGTATTGGGTTAGACGAACTGAGAACTTGCCCAGGTTGGGAGAATGCGGTCATAGCATACAAGGACCAAAGCGAAGAAGGCAAGGCCGCACCTAGGGCACCAGGAATGAAGTATAAGCACTACAGCCCAAAGGCAAGGGTGGTGCTCTATGAATCAAGTTACAAACAGGGGTCATCGGGCGTGATTTTGTCCGACATTGAACCTACAAACGGCGTTGTTAATGGCGCCGCTACGAATGGAGACAGGCCAATGAGAAAAATCGGAGTGATTCGCACTCAACGATGGGAAGCAGGGGCTGGGCTGCAGTGCACTCAACTCAAGCCATCTGCTCAGGAGGCACAAGGAGGTGACGGACAAGACGGAACACCATACACAGTTTATGAAGGAGAGCTCACGAACAAAAATGGAGAAATAACTGGCCAAGTCTTGGATATTGATCTTGGCAAGGACACTGAAGGAATTGCCCGAGGTCTCTTCTCAGCCCTGAGGGAGTTTGATCGGCGCGGGGCGGACACCATCTTCGTGGACGGGATAGAGGATAGAATCGACATCGCCGCGGCGGTCATGAACCGCCTCCGTAAGGCAGCTTCAGAGATTAGAGCATGAATGATCAGATCAATTAGACCTCCTTTCCTGCACCTCCCTGTATAAACAAGCCCCCTAACCCTTTTGCCAATGACAAAACCCCAACAGCGAGACTTCTTTTGGCTTGTAGTTGTTGTTGCATGCGGCGCTAGAATAATGACAAAACTCCGAAATGCCAGACAGACAGACATTCTTCTATATCTACTCTCACAGTCCCTGTCGGAGCCAGTCCGCCAGTTTCGACTTTCCAAGCTGCGCTAGGTTGTTCACGCCTTGTTCGCTGAGATCGATGCGCCCGACGGGGGCGTCCTGGGTAGGCGCACGGCTGACTCGCTGGACGATAATGGTGGGGTCGGTCTCGAGAATGATGCCGTCGTCAACAATCTCATCGATGGCGAGTGAGACAAGATCGTAGTTTTCCACAATGGTGCGCTTGTCAACGGATTGCCTGGTGTCGTTGGGGTCAGCACTGTGGTTACTCGGATTATGGATTGGGACAAGGAGGAGGAGCTTACTTGAAGAGTAGGTGGAGAGAGTCTCGCAGGGCGAGGACAGTGTTGTAGAGGAGAATCTCGTTCTCGTCAACACTGCCCACAACGTACATCATGACGTCTGACTCCATCTTGTACAGCACAATGCGGTTGTCGTAAAGAATAATGTCACCGGTTTGCTTGGCGGTCTTCTCGAGAAGGCCCTTCTCAAAGGCCTTTTGCGACTTTACATCGGAGTAGGGGTTGGAGGAGGCAGACGAAGCTGTTGTCGTCGGAGGTCAGCATGACTGCGCCAAAGGGACACCTTTGGGGAGCTGGAGGTTCCAATTACATACCATTGGGAGCTGTGTGAGGTGGCGTAAAGTACTTTGCGAATATGCGGGCGCCATCCTCAATGCCAAGAATGAGGATGGCCTGAATGGAGAAGAGGGTCATTCCAGGAGACATGGCGGCGGTTTTGGAGTTGCGAAAGCCCACGTTGGCACTTGAATCCCACGATACTATTGCGAGGCGGCCCCTCTAGACCGATGTCCCAAATGCCAGCATATGCCACACCTCTGCGATTGGGGGGCGCACGGCAAAAGTGTTTTGCCGATTCTCCGAGCATAACTGTTCAATCTGATCCCTGGCGCAGCTCTCGCGTACGCACGGGCCACAGGCTGGCTTTTTAATTGCCAGCTTTCGCGTAACCACTTTACGCGTTTTCCCAAACAGGACGCGACCCACCTGTTGCTGGGTGATTCCCCCCTCAATTTTTGTCCATTGTGAATAACCACAGTTGCCAAGTATCTTGTTTGAGTGAAAGCCAACACCAACGACACCACCATGTCGTCCCCCTCACAACGCCGAGGAACCCCTCGCCGGTCTGCTCGCCAGAACACCCCCCGCGAAAACCCTAGACCCTCGCAATTGGCCTCCAGCCCGCTCTTTTTCCAATCATCCCCTGCCCCATCCGGCAACGAACAAGATGCCCCAACACCTAGCGATGCTCCTACTCCCGGCGAGGTCTCGTCGCCCTTGAGGCACATGACCAACAGCCAGAGCTCTCGCGCTCGCGGCGATATACCTAGTTCGCCTCTTCGTCAAATGACTGAGACGCAAGATGATGACGACCCGCAAAGAACCCCTCGGGCCACTCCCAGATTGCCTGGAGGTGAGAATTTCTTGATCACTTACGAAAGCAAAATTCCTGACTGTTTTAGAATCATCCCCCATCCGTTACGAGAGCTCCAGTCCCGGCAGATCATTGCGACATCAGTCAGAGCTGCGCAGTGAAAGTAGCGGTCTCTTCCTGGGATCTCAGCTTGGTAGCTCCGCACCACACCGACGAGGCGATATCAACTCGGATGCTGCTCGCACACCCCGTGCCCCACGCCGCATCATTCTCGATGACGCAGGGCGTGTGGTGCGTGAAGGACCAGTTGATGGATCTGATGCTGCCTCTTTCGCCAACCGAGATCCCAACACCTCTGAAGCTGACGTGCTGGGCGGCCAAGGCCAAAGCTTGATTTGGGGTACGACTGTGTCCATTGACGACACATTCGCCTCTTTCAAGGATTTCCTTCGAAACTTTACACAAAAATACCGTATGTATCGGGATGGCCTCTCCGACGCTGAAGTACAAGCGTCCCCTGACGGCGAAACGAAGCCGTATTGTGAGGCTCTTGAGAATATGCTTCTTCTGGGTACGACAAGATTATATGTTGATATTTCGGACTTGAACCTGTACCCACCCACTCGCAAGCTGTGGCACCAAATTCAAGCCTATCCGCAGGAAATCGTGCCCGTGATGGATCAGTCAGTCCATGACATGATGGTTGAGCTTGCACGAGCCGAGACTCTGAGGAGTCGAGCCTCTCAGAGCAGTGCTGGACATCAAGCATCCCAGCAGGGCACTCAAAGCTCTGAGCCAGTTTTCCCCAGCTCAGACAGACCTGAGGAGCCTCCCACGCCTCGACCTCAACAAGACCAACAAGCTTCTCTGGAAGATCAAGTTTCATCTTCCATTTATGTGGTTCGTCCCTTTGGTCTTGACAAGACCATCAACCTGAGAGATCTAAACCCAACTGGTATGTTACTCATGATTTGTTTGGCCGCTGTAATTGTACTTACATATAATAGATATGGATCGTCTCATCTCCATCAAGGGCTTGGTCATCCGAACCACACCAGTCATTCCCGACATGAAGGATGCGTTCTTCCGCTGCAACGTTTGCAACCACTCTGTGAATGTTGGTCTTGACCGCGGAAAAATTCGTGAACCTACCGAATGTCCACGTGAAATTTGTGCTTCGAAGAACTCGATGCTGATTGTCCACAATCGATGCTCCTTTGAGGACAAGCAGGTCATCAAGCTCCAAGAGACCCCTGATGCTGTGCCTCCAGGTCAGACACCGCACTCTGTCTCAGTATGCGTTTACAATGAACTGGTTGATTTCTGCAAGGCCGGTGATCGTGTTGAATTGACCGGCATTTTCAGAGTTAGCCCCGTGCGAGTGAACCCTCGTCAGCGAGCTCTCAAGAGTGTGCACAAAACATATGTCGACGTTTTGCACATTCAAAAGGTCGACAAGAAGCGTATGGGTGCTGACCCATCGACTCTGGGCATTGCTGGCGAGGAAGATGCCGAGGGTGGTGATAACAACATTGAGGAAACTCGTACCATTTCTCCCGAGGACGAGGAGAAGATTCGTGAGACTGCAGCTCGTGATGACATTTACGAACTGCTCTCTCGATCCCTTGCCCCATCAATCTACGAGATGGACGACGTGAAGAAGGGTATCCTTTTGCAACTCTTTGGTGGCACCAACAAGACATTCCAGAAGGGTGGAAGTCCCAAGTATCGAGGTGACATCAACGTTCTCCTCTGTGGTGATCCTTCAACCTCCAAGTCGCAAATGCTGTCTTACGTCCACAAAATTGCTCCTCGTGGTGTTTACACCAGTGGTAAGGGCTCTTCCGCTGTTGGTCTCACGGCGTATGTCACGCGTGACCCCGAAACTCGCCAGTTGGTGCTTGAATCCGGTGCTTTGGTTCTGTCTGATGGTGGTGTATGCTGTATCGATGAGTTCGACAAGATGTCCGATGCTACGCGCTCCGTGCTCCACGAAGTCATGGAACAGCAGACTGTTTCCGTCGCTAAAGCAGGTATCATCACCACTCTTAATGCCCGAACCAGCATTCTCGCCTCTGCCAATCCTATTGGTAGTCGATATAACCCTGATCTTCCTGTCCCCCAAAACATCGACTTGCCGCCAACTCTTCTCTCTCGTTTTGATTTGGTCTATCTTATCCTGGATCGTGTTGATGAGAAGACCGACAGACGTCTTGCCAAGCATCTTCTCTCGTTGTACATCGAAGACAAGCCTCAGTCTGCCCCCACTAACAATGATATTCTCCCTGTCGAGTTCCTCACTCTTTACATTTCTTATGCGCGCTCCAAGATCCAACCTGTCATTTCTCAGGAGGCTGCTCAAGAGCTTGTCGAGGCCTATGTCGCCATGCGTGCCCTTGGTCAAGATGTCCGCACTGCTGACAAGCGCATCACTGCCACTACCCGTCAGCTGGAGAGTATGATCCGTCTCTCAGAGGCCCACGCCAAAATGCGCCTTTCTGATACTGTGACCCGCGACGATGTTCGTGAGGCCAACCGCCTTATCCAGAGCGCTCTCAAGACGGCTGCTACTGATGCTCAGGGCCGCATTGATATGAGTCTCCTGACCGAAGGCACTAGCGCCGCCGAACGCAAACGTCGCGAAGAGATCAAGGAAGCCTTGCTGCGTCTTCTCGATGAAATGACGGCCGGAGGCAACACGGTCCGGTGGAATGATGCTGCTCGCCGACTGAGTGAGGGTGCTAGCGTTCCCGTGGAGCAGTCTGAGTTTAATGAGGCCATGAGAGCTCTGGAGCTTGAGAATTCGATCATGATCAGCGGTGAAGGAGCAAGAAGGACGGTTCGCAGGGTGACCACAATTGCTTAAGGCGTGTAACTTGCAGATGAGGATGAATTATGTGAATGATAGATGAACGGGCTGGTCCGGACTATAAGGGATGTTGCTTACAGGTACAAGGCGTTGGCATTTACTACGTAATGCAAAAATAAATAGCTAGCAGTGATTAATACAATGTGATGATCAATTAGGCCCAAGCCGAGCAGATGTACAATACAATACAACCCTTGATACTTGATTTCCATCCTCAAACCTCTAAACAAGGTCTTGAATATTTTTCTGTAACTACATCGTGACCAAAGTCAACAACTTATTTATCACCCTTTTCTAATCCTACTTTCCCCTCTATTAATAAACATTTAGGACAGTTACATTTCTCTTAGGATAGAAAAGTTACTCTAGCGCAATGTTTCAGGAAGCGTATTTTATTTACTTTATCACGGCAACGATGCACGACCAGCTAGTTTTGGATAACAATCCTCTAGTCTAACTTTGGTTATTCTGAGCACTCTTCTTTGCCTCAATGGCCGCTTCCAGCGCATCCTTCAATGTATCTATTAGATCCTCCTCCTCCTCCAGGCCGGCAGAGATGCGTATCCCCTCTTCCTTGACCCCTATCGTGCGCATGTAAGCTCGTTCCTCTGGCTTTTTGCTGTATACGGCCATGTTGTAAGCGAAAACCAGGGTTACGTGCCCCCCCAGATGCGGGCTTGGGTAAAATCCGCAGCGGTCATAAAAGGCAATGGCTGTGTCGATAGAGTCGAACTCGACGGTCAGAAGGCAGCCGTATCCGGGCTCCGGCAGCTCGGGGGTTCCAGGGCGCTTCAGAGCATCCAGGTTGTTCTTGGTGGAGAGCAGGGTCGGGTACTGAACATTGACCACAGGCGAGTCGGGGAGAGACTTGGCCTCGTGCAGGAAGTTTGCCATGGCGGCCGCGTTGCGGTTTAGAATACGGGTCCTCTCAAGGAAATCATGTGAGTTGGAGAGGAGCACCTGGGCTTCGCTGGCAAAGAGCTCGTTGCGGTGAGTCTCCTTGAAGAGTTGTGCGAGGGCTGCGTAGTGTTGGGAGAGGGGGTTAAGGACAATGGAGCCGCCCATGACATTGGCCTGGCCGCTGAAGGATTTGGTGAGAGATGTGAGTAGGATATCGCCCTGGTTGAGGACATCGACATTGCCAAACCCGGCGACGGTGTCGTCGACAATGAAGACAAAACCATACTTATCAGACTAGCGGAGAAATATGTCAACAACAGAGCCCTTGTTTTCTGTTCAAAATGTCACTTACTAGACCCTTGAGACGAACAAGATCTGCAGATTCCAGTGTTGGATTTCCCGGCATCTCAATGAAGACATAGCTCACAGTTCTGCCAGCCTGCTTTTCCTCCTCGAGCCAGCGCTCAAAGGAATCGATACCTTCCTCATCAACCTTCCCAAAGTGCTTGAAGCCTTGGGCGAGTTCCTCGAGGAGGTGATGATAAGTGTTGTGGAAAACAACGCCGAGAACGGCGACAGCTCCAGGACGATACTTGATTAGTCGGTTAGTTGTGTGGTATATAGCAGCCATGCCTGTGGGGTACAGATAGACATCGCTAGGCGTGCACTTGACCTTTTCTGGGTCAATGGGCGAGCGATGCAACAGCTCGACGATTCTCTCACGGAGGCCCTGATGAGCAGAGCCCTCGGGCGTCCATGTTGGCTGTGGGAGGTCACCACTGCTTTCAATCGTCACCTCCTTCATGTCATCTACGTCCTTCAGGAGCTCCTCGGCCCCGCGAATAGATATGCCTATTCCCGGATTCCCCCAAGTGAGGAGAACACCAAAAGTGTACTTGGGGTCGTAGATGACGGCGTACACCCGATGTCCTGCAACATCGACAACCTTTAACGCAACATCATCTGGCTTCATCCGAAAGGGACCCCGCCCTTCAAGAGTAACATGGCGCTGGGTGTATGGCCAAATATCAGGGTTCAGGTAGATCAAGGCCCGTTTTCCCTCAATACCCAGATGCTTCAAAATAGCTCCCTCCAGCTGTATTGAACAAGACCCCCCGGGTCCCCCCGTCAGCACATATACACATACATGAAATTATAAACTCGAGCACAAGGCATCATCCCTCACCTGAGCAGCAAATTGCATGGGGAGGAAGCGAGGATACAGATGTACGATCCTGGAAAGTGGCGCCGGGTCTCCATCGCGGAATGCCTTAGCGTTGGCCCAGGTGGGGAGGTTGGTGACAATGCTGTAGGGAGTCTGCGGTGGCGGCGCGTGACCAAACTCGGATTGAGGTCTTAGGACAACCATTGCGTCTTTGTTTCACACGAGGATTTGTGGTGAAGGAGGTGAAGGATGAAGCTCAGGAGTTGTAAGGTGCAGTAAATGTCGCCAATTGGTGTGGCAGAGGAAGAGGGGCTTAGAGAGTAGAGTAAACGCCACAAGTCGTCAGCTCGTGAACAAGTGAGGGGAACGAACAGCGTGGGACAGCGCAAATCAGTCAGCCATACTTATCCCTTTTTTTCCCCCTCTCTCCAGTTTGACTCATTTATTTATTATGCGAATAGGACATTGGTATCGTGCATAGCCCAACTGTGAGAACTAGCCCGCTTACATCTTACTTATTCGCGAGCCGAACCTCAGTTGTGGGGATTATTAGGAAGCGAATCCGGGTACCTAAGCAGCCACGCCGATCACGGAAAGGAGGACGGCAAGTGTTGGTATAAATGATTGCTCACATGGCTCAATTACTTTATCCCACTAGCTAACAATAATCCAAGCCAGTTAAAACCCAGGGGAAGATCCACACTAGCACCACGAAAGCACACCAAACAAGAATCCAAGTCAGACCCTCCTCTTTCCCAATGGCCAGTCATCTAGCTACTAGCCTAACAAATGAAATCAACTCCTTGAGGAATGATAGTGATACATGCCAAGGTTCTTTTTCTTTTTCCCTTTTACCAAAGCTTACGCTCTCGCCCCTCGAAGCCAAAGTTCAGTGCAACAGCCACGAACAAGGCCACGCAGAGCACAGTCGGTCCAACCCTGTCGTAGTACTGAACCACCTTGCGAGTGCGGATTGCGTTGCTGCGGTAAAGATATGTACCAACCGAGTAGCACAAGCTCATGATAGCAAGCAGAGTAAAGGCACCAGCCACCCAAAAGGCGGCAGGAGTTGGGTGGGTGCCGAAGTTGAGCAGCGTCACCGCAATAGTACCAATGTAAATAGAATATTCAAGCTGTCGCACAAATGTTAGCACACTATGCACACAAAACAACTCTTGTTTAGACTTACCCATCCCAAGAATGTTCGCTCTGCCGCAAAGTAAACCTTTGGCTCCACGCGGATGGGCACGTAAATCTTCTTGCCCTTGGGCGCCCGGAACTTCCTGTTCTCGATCTGTGACTGGCCAAACAGGGCTTGAAGGCGGTCGCTTCGGGGCACTGGCGTGCTGCGTGGTGCTGGGACCGCGGATTGCAGACCTCGGACAACCCCGCGTCCAAGGTTGCGGCCCGTGACTGAGAGCAACGTCGAGTAGTATTTCCAACCGCCAATTCTCTTTGCCTCTTCCAATTCGTAATTCTCATCATACTCGTCATCCGAGTCGTAAATTGGGTAGTCGTTATCCACGCCTGCCGACTCAGCAATCTGGCCCTCCACATCGGAGGGAAGTCCGCGACGGCGGGCGCCTTGAGCGCTGGACTCTCCATTACCAGCACCATTACCGGCAGCGGGGCGGCCAGAGGTCAGCTCCTCGTCGTCAGAATCCAAATCATCTTCATCGTCAGAAGTCGTTGTCGTTCCCGACAAACCAGGGCGGCGAATGCCAAAATCGTGGGTAGCAGGCTTGCGAATATCTACCTCCATCTGGGGCATCCAGAAAGGCAGTAGGTTAATACGCTCAGGGAACAAGCAGGCCGTACCGTGGATGAACTTGGAGAACTTGGGAACAGCCTCGACCAGATGAGATGAGATGAGCTGACGAACCCACTCGGGGGGCTCTTGGCCGTGCTGAGTCTGGAGCTTGACCTCGAGAACGGCGTAGGGGAATCGCACAACATCCTCAGCAGGAAGCTGGGAGAATGGCCAGTCAACGCCAATATCCATACGTCGCCAGTTGTCTCCGGAGCGCTTGCGGCCATCGAGGTTGTCCTCGCGAACCATAGTAAGCTCGGTATCTAGTGAAATACGAACTCGAGCATCGGCAGGAAGCTGGAAAGCTGTACGGTTGTAGAAGGATCGGCATACGGGCTTATAGCCCTTCTTCAGGGTCGAGTACTGAACCTCGGAAGCCAGTCGCTCATCCTCAGCAATGGCCTTCTCTGACTTCTTACCCTCTTTGCGTGCCTTCTCGAAGATGGCAGCGGGGAGAAGCTCTCCCTTCATGTACGAGTTGACATTCTTTTCCTTGATGGCGAAACGAGCCTTGACCGACTTCTCACCAGTCCAATCTTCACGATGGGTCTTGCGCTCAACGAAAATGGTCTCGGTCTGCATTCCTCCATACCATCGAAGTCGAATCGCCTCAGCACCCTCCGTCTTCTTCAATCGACCCTCATACAGGTCCCAAGTGTCAGGGTTATCATAGTAGATGGAGGTAATGGCAGAGTCCTGTTGCTCAAACTCCTTGCTTGGGTTGAAGACAAGGACGGGAAGATGCTTCAGAATGATGAGCTTCAGCTCAGTCACGTTGTCGGGGTGAACCCAGTATTTAGTCGTTTGTCGAACGAAGTTGGCTTGGCTGCCACCGGCCGCGCTGTCGCCCTTGACGGGATGGCCGCGAGTGCGGACAGTGTCGTAGAGCTTGGACAGCTTGATAACGGACGCGTCGTAGTTCTCCTTGTAAAAGGGCTTGGCCTTGAGTCGGGTATCGAAAACGGGTTTGAGGTGCCATCCTGTGATTTTCTGATGGGCTTGTTAATCAAATGCTGAGGCAGGTAGGGACTTTCCAGAATCAATTGACTTACGTCGTGCTTCTTGATGATCTTGTAAAAGCCGGTGTAGTTGAGCTGGACGAATTTGGCCAAGTCGTGGACATCAGCGATGATATCACTGAGGTCCTCCTCAAGCAGCATGAATTCTTCCTCGGTAGGACCATTCTCATCAAGGCCACGCTCGTTGAGACGGTTGACGACCTCCTTGACCTCACGCTCGCTGACGGCGATGCGGCGAGAAATCTCCATGGCCTTGACCTGCTGCTTGGTATGAACCTTTTCGAGCTCAGCTTCGAGCTTGGCGACAAAGCGAGCTTCGTCGTCCTCGCACCACTGGGCACCGCCCTTGCCACCGGGCTTGGGGGCGCCGGTGGCATTCTTGACTTCTTCCTTCAGGCCATCATAGTCAATGTAGTACCATTGGTACTCATGAATGACGCTGGAACGGAGCTGCTCGCCGAACTTCATGACGACGACGCCGGGTCGGACTTTAGGAGTGCCAGCGCGTGTGCTGGTCCAAGTCTTATCGCGGGTCTTCAGATCCTGGACGATAAGCATGAGCGCATGGAGCGAGAATCGGAGGTGCACCCAATGGGAATCAAGGTGCAATTCGAATGCGTGAGGCGAAGACTGTGTTGATTGCTTCGTTTGGGGGAGGAATAGGGTGCAGGCTTGCGCGAAGCGGGAAGAGGCGTCCTTACCTACTGGTTGGTGAAAACAGAGCTGAAAGGTTTTGGTGGAGGGATGGAAGCACGCAGGAGGAGTCCGTCGGTGCTCGGTGCGGAAGCAGGTGACGGGTGACGGGTGACGGGTGACGGGGCGTGAATGATGCTGCTGCTTGCTGGATGAGGTAGGGTGGTAGGGTGGTACTGGGAAGTACCCGTCAAAATGGTTCAAAAGTAGGCGAGAAGTCGACCATTGACATCTAGCGCGGGCCTGGTTGGTGCAAATGGTGGCTGCTGGTTGGCCGAGAATCAATTGTCGAATCACCGCGGCACCAGCTGGAACGTGCGTTGTTTTTGCTGCGAGGTCCGAGCAATTCGACTGCGTAACTGTTGTTTACAAGGGGCGACGGGCCACAAATTGGGGCTGTCGGAATCCACTTGGCCGCGGGAGGAGAGGAACGCGACGCCTCTACTGTATTCAAACGTCGAGCCAAGTCCCAAGATTGCAATACACTAGCATATATATGATGTATGTATGTATACCAAATGGTAGCCATCAACAATTCAGCACGATCCTACGCACAATGATATCAGCACGCTACTATGCACAAGTGCCCTGTACCTGAAGGAACACCTCGATGCACCTAATGATGTATTGGTGTCTCATGCAGCTGCAGCCAGGGGGTCGGCGGGCTTCTGCGTAACCAAATCAAGTTACTTGAGGGAGAAAGCTTGTACCTCCGCTAATGGACCGCCATCAGTGCCACAATCGGAGAGGCGTCAAAATACGATTCGTATATCCGTCGTTGTACTCCGAGTGGTGCCCGTTTGTTTCATGGGCTGTAGTTTTTGATCCGTTGCCCTCGAAAATCTCTTACACGATCAAAAATCCAGCCTCAATCAACGCCGGCCCGCGGTGCACCTTAGCGGCCGTCGCGGCCGTCCATCCGCTGCAGCCAAGGCCCCATTGCCTGAAAGGGCCCCCCAAAACTGGCCTAGTCGTGATGGGAGAACAGAGGGAGAGTCCACTGAAACCCACTGTTTTCCCCAAAACATTCGTGCCTGTCCCAGCGATTTGCTTTCCCCAAAAGACGCGCGCATCTGCTGTCCCTGGTCTTTAACTGGGGCACACGACACCGAGACCCCAAATCGATCAACTGAGCCGTGAAGGTCCACTACAAGATGCGCAAGCGGGGCAGGGCCAGACTTGGGCGAGACCTCAATTTCTTACCCTGCATATCCACTTGAATTTTGTCCCAGATTCTGAGCCGCATCCTGGCGCCCCCTCCAGAACGAAAAAAAAAAAAAAATTACGACCCCGCGTCGCCATCATAACTACCCCCCCACCACTGACGACGGACCGACCGTTCCACCAACATGGGCGCCATTGACGACTCTATGCCCACGCGTATTTCCGCGGATTGTCCAGAGGGAGCCCGCCAGGTACTTTATCACGCATGGAGCCATGATCTTGACGGCCTCAAGCCCCTCCTTGTCACTCAAACGGACGCCAGTGCCCAAGATCCCAAGACCGGCGAGACGCCTCTCCACGCCGCCATCCGAGCTTGTGGCCCTGCATCTCCCGAGGAAGATGATGGCGAGGAAGATGGCTGCGTCGAAGAGGCACGTGACGTGATACAGAAGCTATTCATGAACGGTGCCATCTGGAATGATGTCGATAGCAACAATGAGACCCCAGGATGTGTTGCTCTCCGATTGGGACGAAAGGCCCTCTACAACCTGTGTGTAGACGCTGGTGTTCGAGCAGAGATGCTGTTTGGTCTCATGGGCGATTATGAGGAACTCGGATCGGGACCCGAAGACGAAGACGAGGATGAAGAGCAGGATAAGGACCAGGACGAAGAAATGAAACAGGACGCTGCCGAATCAGCCGCTGAAAACTTGGCCGATGCCATCGTAGAGGATCCTAAATTTATTCCGCCGGAAGCTGGAGAGAAACCTGTAACGAGTGAGGAGTATCTCAAGTCTAAGTTGACCTATGATGATAACAAGCTCGTCGACTCTGACCTCAACGGCGTCATGATGGCCTGGGAAACAGACATTATGCGCCGCTCCGTCGCTGCCCTCATCCCCGACTCGGCCCCAGGCAAGCGCATTCTCAACGTTGGCTTTGGTATGGGCATTGTTGACGGCATGTTTGCCGATCTCAACCCTTCCCGGCACCACATCATTGAGGCCCATCCTTCTGTTCTCGAGCATCTCGCACAGGCGGGCTCCAAATTTGGTCCCGAGTGGGAGAAGAGCGGTCCGGAGGAAGGCGCTTTCAAGGTGCACAAGGGCAGGTGGCAGGATATCGTGCCCAAGCTTCTTGAGGAGGGTGAGGTTTACGATGCCATCTACTTTGACACATTTGGTGAGGACTACTCCCAGCTGCGCATGTTCTTTACCGAATATGTTATTGGTATCATGGACCCAGAGGGCCGTTTCAGCTTCTTCAACGGTCTCGGTGCTGACAGGAAGATTTGTTATGATGTCTACACAAAAGTTGTTGAGATGCAAGGTGCCGAAGCAGGTTTGGATGTTGAGTGGGAGGAGAGCGATGTCGACATGGCCAAATTGAACGAGGCTGGCAAGGGAGAATGGGAAGGTGTCCGAAGACGATACTGGACACTCGACAGTAAGATCCCAAGCTATAAGACGAGACCCTTGTCAACCGACCCCCTACCCTCAACCGACCTCCGTGACTTTCACCACCAAAAATTTCTCGATTATCTGAGTATCCAGACATCTTTTGGCAGTAAAAGTCACGCGGGGGTCGGTTGAGGGGAGGGGGTCGGTTGACAAGGGTCTCGTCTTATGTGATAACATGAACTGACCCTTATTCTAGAGTACCGATTGCCAATTTGTACTTTCATGGCTTAGAGATACATCAACAAGATTTTATACTAAGTCTCATCTCGCACCAGGTTTGATAGTCCGATAGCATGGTTGTTCCCGCCACTAAGCTTCGCTATTCTATCATCGCCCTTTTTTTATATTTTCCTTTATACCTTGACTCGTGATAGCCATCTACCTCTATCGTCCAAGTACCTATTATTGGAAGTTCTCAGGGTGCAAAATACCAGCCAGGTTACCTTGCTGCACTCGCTTGATGGTCAGGGCGGCAATCAGGGCAGCACCCACACCGCTACCATCTTCGGCAGCGCGAACATCGACAGGGTCCTCCTCCTTCTTGCTCTTCTTTTCGGGCCAGTCAAGAATCTCCCGCAGAGCCTGAGCACCTCGCTCCTTGAAGTTTGGATATTTGTTGAACACGGAACCGTCAGCACCGACATGGCAAGACTCGTAGTTCTTCTTCTTGCAAATAGCAGCAACACCACAGGCAGAGAGGCGAGCAGCTCGGGTACCAATAAGCTCCGCAAGTCTGCGGACGAGTTCCAGCTCAGGTCGTGTGCAGGTCAGACCGAGTTTGTTCTGGAACAAGTCCGCAGTCTCTTGCAAGTTCTCGAACGGATCCCTGAATCCTGGTTAGCTCAATCACATGAATCTATATTTTGGAACATACTCCTCGATTGCCGACAGGAAAGATGCATCTAGCGAGTAAGCCTTCTTCAAAGAATCAATGTTCTGGTTCTCGAAGACGTGTGCGTTTTCGTGAAGATCAACCAACACCAATCGGAGGATCTCGCCGAGGTACAGACCGGCAATCATCTTCTCAAAAGCTTGCTGACCAGGTCGGGGAGAGTCCCGGTCAATAGAAATATCGTAATTGGTTCGAGGGAGCACCTTGTGTTCATTATCAAAAGCACCCCATTCACAGTTGATGGCCATGGGTGTCTCGGGGGGGAGGTTCAAATGAGCAATCTTGGGGATGGAGCCACAGTTTTCCATGTAGGCAGCATTGCATCCTGTGCCGAAAATGCAGCCCATTTTGACATCTGTATCAGTGTAGGCAGAAGCGATGAGGGTACCGGTAGTGTCGTTGATCAAAGCCGCAAGTTTGATTGGCACGCCCTAGCCGTCGTGAGTGGGATTCATTGAATGACAGGCGAAACGAAAAAACTTACCTTTGAACGTAGAGCCTCTTCAAACATGGGCACCACGTTCTCACCTTCGACACCATCGATATCAAAACCCTTGGTCCATCGCTGGAGAATACCCTCGTCGATGTAGTTTTGAGTGGCGGGGTAAGAGAAGGTGAAACCAAGAGGCAACTTAGGAACACTCTCGCAGCTTCCGTGATGGGTCTCGATAAATTGGTAGAGACAGTCTGCAATGTACTCCCAGAGTTCATCAGAGGTGCCTGATTTGAGCTCCTCGGGCATACGGTACTTGGACTGGATGATGTCGAACTCAGACTTCTCATCAGTCAAGGTAATCTCACAAACTCGGAGATTGGTGCCTCCCATATCAAGAGCGAGGTAGGTTCCAGTCTCGTAGCCATCGGGGTAGGACATGACCCAGGTAGGGTTCATGGGCTAGTTCAGTGTTAATCCAGATTCCACTAAATTGATCGGGCTGTTACTTACGATGCTTCCACCCTCAACACTTAGGCCTGTGTTGTCAAATTAGTAGACCATTCAAGCGAACAAGATAGCCAAACACACCCTTGGCGAGCTCGGAGATGAAGTGGTCAGTGATCTCCTTGAGTTTCGCAGTGTCCACTGTAAACAAAGTCTCGAGTTTATGGATTTCGGCGACGAGGTCCTTGGGGACATCGGCCATGGATCCTATCATGATTGGAAGTCAGTAAAACTAATCAGAATAGTTGAATAGCTCGAGAAAGAGATGTGTAGCAGAGATGATTCTTGTGCCTTGGGGTTGAAATAAAGAGGAAAAAAACACAGTGTATTTTAAACTCGATCATCTGGCACCTGGCAATCACTTGCCAGCGGCATGCTAGTAATCTTTGGTGTCCAACTTTTAAGGCAGGTAGCAGTAATCTAGGAACTGATTCACGGTGCCTCACGCGAAACCAGATGACAAAAATCTCTGATTTAGAGATCGCGGTGATATGAGTTGGAAGGTGGAAGATAAAGTAAGATATCGAAACAAAGAACAAGCATCCGGGGTCACGATCGAAAAGCACAAGAAACAAAGCATGACGTCTTGGATTAGTGGCCACAAGGATAAAAGCACCCTGGATACTTGAGCACCAGGTTCGACATGCCCTTCAAATGCTTATCCAAAAAGCCGAGAACGGAGAAAAGGGTATGGAGCTTTGGTCATGGAAAAAAGACTCTGGTGCTTGATGGCAATGCTGGCGGGTGGTTGTACACGTGAAAGTCATGACGTTGACTCGTCGTCCAACTATGCAATCCGCACCAATGACCGATGTGGAATCCATATCGAAACAAACGATACACAGAGAATTTCAAATGCGTAGGACATGCAGAACTTTGAACGTACCCTTTCGGGAGGGAGGACGACGGGGTCCAAGTCCGACCATTTTGTTGGAGCTTTGGCGGGGTTTGGCGGGGTAACGTTTTTCTAGAGCTGGTGCAGGATGAGGTCCAGTCGAGTCTGGGCAGCAATAAAGATACAAAAACAAGCAGGTAGATAAAAGATGGAGCTCAGAGAGGACGAAGAAAGTCAGGCCGGTCGAGAGGAGGAGTGGGAAGGGTTTTAAGGGGATGCTGGGTGGCGGAGTGGGTTGAGTAAGGTGAGTCGAGGTGAGGACGCCAAGTCAGAGCTGTTGTGTTGAGCGGGAGGGGAGGTCCGGGAGGTCCAGCTAGGTCGAGAAATTGGCCAGCGCGGCATCCACTCAAGGTAAGGTACTTCTAGTTAGCACCGGTAGTACGCTTCACACTATGTACCGCCTATCTCGCCGGCTCCCATCTCAACCCTGTCCATCTCGTTTTCTTTTTTTTTTTTCCTCATCCCTCATAGTGGCTCTCAGGTACACACACCTGCATTGACTTCCCACCGATGGTATCCTAGGTGGGGGTCTGCTTCCCCGGGTGCAACAACACGGCTCAATCGTTACAATGGTCCAATTGCAAACCCCCGTGTGTCCCGGCTTGCTCGTTGTGGTCATCATGCCCCCCCGCCCGGTGCAGGGGTGAGCGAACAAACTCGTGCTTCATGTGCTGTTTCATTCCACTGCAGGCATCTCCGCGCCCAGCTACGTAATCCGTTTACTACCTGACCGCTTGCTGCTTATACGATTCAATGTGTACATCGACAACGAAAACGAACGGGACATAATTGCCTACATGCATGGGTTTTGAGACATTGCGCTCGGCGAGGGACGCCGAGTGGAAGCCTAATATTCCCAACTTGTGGGTAGGCCCAGTGTAGCTCCAACCAAAGTTGTTAGTCTTGTGTGTGATAAATGTGATAAGAGAATCGCTCTGGAACGCAGCACAATCCGTCAACAGGATATCTTCAAATGAAGGAAATCAACCACCGAGTTCTTCAGGGGTGAGTGAGTGGAAATCTATGTCCGTTCACCGACAATAAAATTCTCTTATCCTCGGTGTAAATGTGCAAGCATTGGAGCCGGGAGGCCGGTATACTGGTGACATGATGTCGGACCAGGTGAGTTGCCTTGTGACCTCAATGCCCTTGTGCTCGTGGGGGGCCGATATGAAAGAGGAGAACTATGATGGAAGAGAGAAAAAAAACCAGCCCAAGCTCCAATAGTAGCTCGCGTATTAGCCACAAGCCAGGCACAAAACTAAAAATTTATACAAAGCATGACAAGCCACCACTGAAGTCGCAGAGTTACCGTTCACTGCCCAACTTTTGAATCTACCGTTGAGAAGGGAGGGGCTTTAGGCTCTGCAGCGGTGGTCTCAGCAGCTAGCGCCCGGAAGCGGAGCTACTATCTGCCGACGACATACGTACCCCAGTACCCTCAACCAGCCGCTGATTGGCTGGGAGCTATGCTGCAGCTATGGCTGACGTGCGAATGGGCAACGTATGCTTTTCGAGCTGTCTCAGGAGGGCCTTGACGTGAATCGAAGACTCGCGCCGTCTTTGCGACCGACCTTCATCCCCCCCACGATCCCTTCTTTTGATATACCGGGTTCGCTCAATCAATGAGCGTCCTTTGTTCTCATTCGTCAACATGAAGCCGTACTCAATTGCAACGGCGCTCCTCGGCTTCCTGTCGACGGCTTTGGCCAACGCCGCGACCGAGACCAAGTCGTCCCAAGTCGTCCTGCCAGCTGACTTCAAGCCCCCTCAGGTCTTCAAGAACGCCAACCTTGTCCACATCATCTCGCTAGAGAAGAACTATGTCAAGGAACAGATCAACGTTCTGATTGAGAATGTCGCATCCAAGCCCCAGGATGAATACTATATCCCCTTCACTCCCGACCAGCTAGCCCGCGTCGGCGGCTTCGAGGTCAAGGACCGCAAGGATGCAAACGCTGGACCGTTTGTCGTGGAGCCCGTTGAATACGATCCTAAGGGGTAGGCCAATTCAATTGCGCCGTGTTTCGTGACGATGCTAACCCTTTCTTCCCACAGCGAGCTACAGTACTACCGCATTCGATTGCCCGCTCCTCTCAAGGCTGGCGGCCAACAGACACTCGGCATCAGCTTCTTCTACCTGAAGGCCTACAGCCCTCTCCCCGTCGCCGTCCCCCAGGATGAGCTGCAGTACCTCAACTACAAGTTCTCTGCCTACGCGCCGTCCGTCTATCCCACCCTGAAGCAGAAGACCGAAGTGAAGTCCTCTTCCTCAGCGATCCCCGACTACACCAAGATTGGCGAATTCCCTACCAAGCAGGGTGCCAAGCTTACATATGGCCCCTTCGGTGAGCAGCCCGCCGGCGCCGTGTCCCCCGTCGAGGTTCGATTCGAGTACGAGAAGCCCGTCACCCACGTCGCCGAGCTGAACCGTGATATTGAGGTGAGCCACTGGGGTGGCAACGTTGCCTTTGAGGAAAGGTATGATCTCTACCACCGAGGTGCCAACCTCTCTACTCCCTTCAACCGAGTTAAGTGGGTTCACGCCATGTATTACAACCCTCCTACCCATGCTTTGAAGGAGCTCAAGGTTCCCCTTCAGGTGGGAAGCACCGACGCCTACTTCGTCGATGTTATCGGCAACGTGTCGACTTCGAAATTCAGGAGCAACAAGCGCGAGGCCCTCCTCGAGCTTAAGCCCCGATACCCTCTATTTGGTGGCTGGAAGTACCCTTTCACCATCGGATGGAACTCTGATGCTGCCAACTTTTTGCGCAAGACTGCCACCGGCGGCTACGTTCTCAAGGTTCCTTTCCTTGAGGGACCCAAGCAAGTTGAGGGAGTCGAGTACGCAAAGGTCAATGTTCAGGTCCTCCTTCCTGAAGGTGCCGAGTAAGTGGATCTCAACACAATACTTTCAATGAATTAAATCTAATGATTATGTAGGAACGTCAAGTTCTATACCACCATCCCCGAATCGTCCATCTCGTCTACTTCAGTTGGTCTTGTCAAGACTTACCTTGACACCGTTGGACGCACGTCAGTCACTGTCCAGGCCAAGAACCTTGTAGATGAGTTCCGCGATCGCGAGCTCATTATTGCGTATGACGCACCTACCTCCGGTGCTCTTCGCAAGCCCATCGTCATCTTCTCCAGCATGATGGGTCTCTTCATCGCCGCCTGGGCTGTCGGAACGGTTGAGGTTGGATTTAAGCCCAGGAAATAAACGTGCTGTTGCTTTTTTATCTGAATGGGCGAGCGTTGAGGTGGCTTGGGAATTGTTGTAAAAATGTAACATACAAGGGTTTTTTCTATTAAAACGAGTCGATTCAGCGGTAATGAAAGAGATCCGTTGCTAAGTAGCCTAAATTGTCTTTGTCGCACACCCAACCCAGTGTCAAGTGATGGTATAGTACGGAGAATTTCTGGGCCCGCTATCGCTGTCTAGCTTAGCCTCAGCCCAGCCGCAAAAAAGTGATGGCTGATGACACCAACGATGCGTTTTGGAGGGTGGAGTGGGTATGCAGCAAGGCACGCTGTGATGGTCATCCTGGTTCAAGGCACCCTCCCTACTTCCCTGATGTTGGTCACCATGACATAAAAGAAACCTGGCAGAAGACCATGTGAAGCCATCAGCCCCGTGTATAAGATAATGGGGTGATCCCCCCGTGGCAGTTGACCTTCTTCCTTTGTCTCTTCAACCCTCGGTTTGGCAATACCCTCTCTCCATCTACCTGCATTGGCCTGTGTCCGGATCTGCATCGTTCATCAAGCGTTCTCAATACCAAAGCTAGAGCGAACCAACCTGTTAGCGACTCTCCACTTCAATCTTCCAACCTATAACCAGTTGCAAAATGTGCTTTGGCGAAGAGCCCAAGACCAAGTACTACTACCATGAGGAAATCATTCCCGCCCGGCGCTACCATCATCACCACCATCATGGTCACGGGCACCACCACCACCACCATCACCACTCGCCCCACGCTAGCTACACAAGCGTCACTCGGCGATCTTACAGCAGCAGTCCCCGGGCGAGCTATCCTCGCGTGTACGAGTCCAGGCACTATGTATAATCAGTCGTGGCGAGACAGTCATTTGGGCTTCCAACAATATTCTGGAATAAAACGGGATGACTCAATGTGTCTCTGGTATGGAGCATGAATTTAAGGCTATTTTATTGTTTCTTTTCTCTATTTTTACTTTAGGAAGGGCTGGTATCTGTCATTTCTCAATCAGGCGTTTAGTCAATCGATCATCAGGGCAGAGTAGGGCAATCGCTCAGAATAGATTTCACGGCAATACACACCACACTGATTACATTTGGCTTCTCTCTGTGATCAGCAAGTAAAAATAAAAACCAGGCGATCAGCTCCAACACGGCACAGCCCGCTGTTTCGTCATTCCTCGTAGCGACTTGTTTTGTACGTGTTAAACAGGGCCAAGTCCTGACCAAATCCAGCCTGGCCTGACTGGTGGCGGAACTGAGCAGCGGGGGCGGGTCCACCATTAGGTGTCTCGTTGTGCATGACATCACTGTGCGTTCCGTCGTCATCATTGCCGAGCCTCCGAATGTAGACCATCGAGGTGAGCAAAGTCCGTGATGGGAAACAGGGCGAATGAAATCGTGCACGTCAGTCGGTACAGATCTGCCTCCGACTTCCCCTCTTCTTTAAGGCTGCGTATCCCTGTTGCAACGGATCCAAAAGATGCCATTTCCATTGCAACAATATACGACCTTGAATAGCAACTTCTCAGATTTGAAGTTCATCCTGAATCCCTGCAATATATCTTTGCTGTTTGTAGGTAGTCTCCTTCTTCGTTTTGATTTGTCGTAGGGTCTAGTTTCTCTAGTCCCTCCTTCTCGTATAGAACGTGACAATATTAACACGACCAACGAAAGTAGAAGGAGATCTGTGCTCAATCATTACCTTCGGAGCATTTGTGTGCCTCGATACTTCCTCGACAATATGTAAGTGTCTCATTTTATCTGCGTTCTCCCTTAGGATCCGTTCGTCTTAGGGTCCATTCTTTTATTCTCCAGAGTGCCCCCCCCCCAAACCGAATCATCATCATGTCTCGATCTAGTCTTGACGGTTCTACATCTTTGTTTCGTCCACTCTATCGACCGGATAGCGGACTCACTGTCTCTTCTCATAGGAACCGCAGTCTTTCAATCCGTTCCAGCCGGAACAAGAGCTCTAGCTCTGGGAGTCCCACCACGAAACGAGGTTTCTCGTTCAGTTCCCTCCGCGGCACCGTACAACCCGAACTCTCTCGCAAGCTTTTTCGCCTCATCAAATCAGAAAATAATCTCATCGGAGCCCATGAAACTGCGGGACGGGAACGTATTGCCATTGCCACTCAGCTTTCCGAATGGGGAGAACAGACTGGGGACGAAGGAATCAGCGACATTTCGGACAAGGTGGGCGTCATCCTGAGTGAGCTAGGTGAACAAGAGGATACATATGCACATGCGCTGGATGATTCACGTGCTATTCTCAAAGCCATCCGAAACACAGAGAAGAGCGTGCAGCCAAGCAGGGACGGAAAGAACAAAATTGCCGATGAGATTCAACGAATCAAGATGAAAGAACCAGAGAGTACAAAACTAGTGGTCCTTGAGCAGGAATTAGTGCGAGCTGAGGCCGAGAATCTGGTGGCAGAGGCTCAATTATCAAACATAGTATGTGGCTCCCATCTTGTTTTCAATGCGTTATTGACAATTGATAGACTCGTCAAAAACTTAAGGAAGCCTATGCAGCAGAATTTGCCGCAACGATTGAACGTGCTGAGAAACAAATCATTTTAGCCAAGCACGGACGGCGCCTCCTCGAGCTATTGGACGACACCCCTGTTATTCCAGGAGATTCCCGACCAGCTTATGGACATTCTTCTCAGGCTCGTCAGATTCTAAACGACTGTGAAGATGACTTGAAGGAGTGGCAACCAGAACTCGATGCGTACAAAACACCCAACGAGAGCAGGTCTCCCAGCCTCAAGGGCAAGGAAAAGGATATGCCTGTGCTTGATGAAACAGAGCCAACGCCCGCCAAGACAAAAGAGGAAGCTGCAACCTGATTGACGAGCTGGTCCGATATTAACTTTATTTTTGCGAGGCTGCGAATGTTGGCAGTCTAGGATTTGTCGGTGTTGCTTTGTTCTCATGCATGGTCTGTGTACAGAGTGTCTTTTGATGGATTATGACTATGATTTTCAGTGATGCTTTACTGTATTATATGAGCCTAATAACATGTATCCGCCCAAAGGTCTGGCGTCGTTTAGCGGTCTAAAACTTTAAAATAGCTTCGGTTTGCAACTGCCTTGGACAGCATGATGATTTTGTCTCAGTGGAGAGCCGGACCATCGGAGCGGGGCATGCTACTGTAGTGTCATCAGCATGCAGACGCCTGGTCGCGGTGATTAGTACTGGCCCCAAAGAGGTTCTCGGGTGTCGTATAGTCCAATCGAAATGGTGTGATCTGTCGACGTGGGTCCTTGGATCCTTTTAGGAGAGTATTAATTAGTGGTATCACCCTGTTGACGAAGCATTTGGGAGTGAAGGTCAGTGCTGCGTTGAACAGGGTGGAGGAGCGGTCAACAAGCTTGACTCAACACAACAGATGAATCAAGTCAGAAGGGCCAGAATGGACTGGAAGACTTTCCTGGATGGCAGCCCAGCGTAAGAAATGTATATCACTTTGGCACTATGTGAACATAGAACTTGAACTGCTCAGCCTGCCGGCAGCTAGCTGCGAGCACTGAAAACTACCCTGGACCGCGTCTGAGACAGGCTAGAGCCCAATGTGATTCCGATGGCGGCTCCGAGGTAGTGCATCCTCAGGCACCTGGCTCCCATTTTCCCGCCTAGGGCCCCGTCGCGTGCTCTATACCGCGGCCAGTGTCAGCCAAACAGCATAAAAAAAAGACCTCGGTCTACACAAGTATCGCAAGCCGATTGACCGCGGCGAGGCGCCCCCGTGGGAGTGACAGTGTAAGACCAAGTGTATTTTTACTTCACCTAGTCCAGCGCCTTTTTTGCAACCCTTCTCTCCGGGGTTCGCCCCCTGATGCTCACCATTCACGCTCGCTGGCTGCAAAGGTCGGTGTCCCAGCTACAGCCGCTATCGCACTCGCCGCTACCGCCGCACTCTCTACCGTTGCCGGTATTACGGGGCTACCCGCCGCAGTTGCTGCTGTCACGGTCGCCGTCGCTGTCGCAATCCTTCCAAGCTCCCGGGCCTGGACAGGCCAATCATTTCACAACTCTGGCGACACGCAGCACTGGAGCCGGGCCCAGCCTGACCCAGCAAAACACAACTACCCCGCCCCCTCCATCTTCTTCCTCGACCTTGACCTCTACCTCCTCCAACATTTCTTCTCGACGAACGACCCAGATCGCTCGTCACCTTTCCCCTTCGCCCCCGTCCAGTTCCAAACCATCGCCCAACATGGTCTACACCGTCCGCAAGGTGGCTCCCGCCCACACCCTGGAGCACCGGGTCTACATCGAGCAGGATGGCAAGCCCGTCTCCCCATTCCACGACATTCCCCTGTATGCCAACGCGGAGAAGACCATTCTCAACATGGTCGTCGAGATTCCTCGATGGACCAATGCTAAGCAGGAGGTACGATTTAATTCTTTGGACATCTTTTCACCGGCGTACCAAGTACATGGTTGCGCAAGACCTTACGCTCACTCTCGCTTGAGTGCCTACCTACCCCTCCCTCAATTCTTGGGCATCATTTTACACACCACTCCCCAACCGACCCAATACACCTTGAGCTAACCGTGTCGTGTATAGATCTCCAAGGAGGAGCTCCTCAACCCCATCAAGCAGGACACCAAGAAGGGCAAGCTTCGCTTCGTCCGCAACTGCTTCCCCCACAAGGGTTACCTCTGGAACTACGGTGCCTTCCCCCAGGTACGTTACCTTTACCAAATGGCATCTTCTCATTCACACCGCTAACCAATGTCCCCCATAGACCTGGGAGGACCCCAACCACGTCCACCCCGAGACCAAGGCCAAGGGAGACAACGACCCTCTTGATGTCTGCGAGATCGGTGAGCTTGTCGGCTACCCTGGCCAGGTCAAGCAGGTCAAGGTTCTCGGTGTGATGGCCCTTCTCGACGAGGAGGAGACCGACTGGAAGGTCATTGTCATTGACATCAATGACCCTCTTGCCACCAAGCTCAACGACGTTGAGGACGTTGAGCGCCACCTCCCTGGTCTCCTCCGTGCCACGAACGAGTGGTTCCGTATCTACAAGATCCCTGACGGCAAGCCCGAGAACCAGTTCGCCTTCACTGGCGAGTGCAAGAACAAGGAGTTCGTGACCCCAGTAAAGTAACATTGGGCTTGTGCTGACCTGCTATTCTAGTTACGCCATGGACGTTATCCGTGACTGCGGTGAGGCTTGGGAACGCCTTATCACTGGCCAGGCCCCTTCTGGTGGCATCTCCACGTAAGTATTCACTTCTGCCTGCTAATACTGCATAAACTGACATTGTGAAGCACCAACATCAACGTCGCCAACTCCCCCTCTCGCGTCGACCCCTCCACCCTCCCCCCTCTGCCCCCTAACGAGGACCTCCCTCCTGCCAAGATTGATGCCTCCATTGACAAGTGGTTCTTCATCAGCGGTGCTTCCGCTTAAGCGAGCGTTAAGCTCGTTCGTGAAGATATGCGAGGTGGTCTGATGACCTTATAGAGCGTGAGAAAAAAAAATCGCACGTAGTGGGGTACAAAAGATCTTGTAGCATTACAAACATAATAAAAAAAAAGTTGATCAATTCTCGTTATATTGTACAGAGACTGTGTTCATGTCCCATTTGGCTCTCGGCCCCGTTTGTAGTCCCCTTTTACATAAACGCCGCCAGTGCATATATCGTATTTATACAATCAATTGCGAAATATTTAGTCGGTAAGATCAGCCACTTTCTGCAATTGACGGGAGTGACGGTCAACCTCTTCCACCAGGCCTTTGATGTTCATCTTTTCGCAGTTGAAGTTCAGTTCCTTGCCATCCTCTGCCGCCAGTTAGTTACAAGACCCCACCTTACTTGTTCGATTGGAACTTGACATACTGAACTTGACACGCAGCGAGCTGGGTTCGTTGGATTGTCGAGGGAGCACTGTGGTGCTGATGGCCATGCCGCTGGCTCGGGCGTTGGGGGGTAGAAATGTGAGGAACAGGCGGGCGGGTTTGGCGCAAGCCGAGAAGGGGTTGAACTTGGCCGAGACCTCGGTCATAAATTTGGTAATCATTTCGACAACGGGAGCGCAGCGCGCGGGCGGGCTTAATCGATTCAATGGCGGGCCGTAAAGAGTCGTGCGGGCTTGGGATCATCCAATGTCAATTGCTCAATTTTCGCAGTGAAGCTCTGTTCTGATAGTTGCATATGCTTAGATGGATTCCTTGTACCGGGGCCCAATTGGACAAGTGCAACGTCATGATACATTGCGGGACCACGTTTCGCTAGGGGACAGTTTGAACAAAGAGCCCATCATTTTGTCTCTAAAAACGGATAATAAAATCAATACCACTGGAGATGAATTGATTTTTCCTTTAAAGTTGCGATCGGACCGGAGAACCCGAACTTCACATCGAAATGTCCTTCCAGGGCCTGCAAGAGCGCTTGGCAGCTCTCCAAGAGACCACCACCCAGCTCAAAGAGCTCATCGATCGACTCGGCAACCTCAAGTTTGCGCCGGGCTCAGTGCCCTTGACGACCGATGAAGAGAATAGCGTCAGCGGAGAGCTAAGCGCAGAGATCACGCAGACCCTAAGGGAGGAGGAGGAGGAGCAGGAGCTTTTGCAGGAGGAAGTGGAGTATTTTCGCGGGGCTGAACATGACAAGGAAAGGCTACGAGAGGGCGTCGAGAAGCTTGGAGCTGACCTGGCGAGGTACGAATATTGTACTGGATTTGGGGGACTGTCTGACTGACACTACTATAGCTGTCGTTTGTCCTTTCGAAAAGCTAGACTGTCCGCAAAGAGCAGTTTAGCGCAAGCCCAACGCCTTGAGCGAGAGCTGCTCATTCGATCCTACTCGCAGCCCATATACGAGACTGGCTCACCACACCCTGATGGCGGGAGTGGCGATGACGAGCACCAACCAGCTGTTACGGTCCGAAACCCTAGGACCTTTGGTCAACAAGACCAACACTCGAGTCTGACAGAGGAAGACCAGCAAGTGGTGGGGGCCAGTAGCAGCGTGACAAACGCACTACGACAAACGCATTCATTAATAGCGGCTGAGCTGGAGCGCAGCGAATATGCACATCAAACGTTGACCGAGTCGTCAGCGGCTCTCAAACAACTCGACGAGTCGTACATGTCACTGGACGGCATGCTGGCCAGCTCCAGGGACTTGTTGGGTACATTGGTTCGATCACAAAAGAGTGATACTTGGTACCTTCAGACGACTTTCTACATGCTTCTAACGACTGGGGCTTGGCTTGTTTTCCGAAGGCTACTCTACGGACCTATGTGGTGGTTCGTGTGGCTCCCTGTGCGGTTGATATTTGGAACAGGCATGAAGGTAGGTGGTGCAGTGATGCAGGGTGTATCATCATCGGAGGACTCGGGCAAGGTTGAAGTCGGAGGAGCCCAAGAAAACCCCGTACGTGGTTTGCCTAGCGAGGACTTGCCTACTGTAAAGGTTGGCGAGGGGGCTACTGATAGGGATAGTGAGACGGTTCAGGAGGAGGTCAAAAAGGTTTTGGATGCCATTAGTGAGGCTGACGAACCTGACAACACCCCCGAAGATGAGATAGACATGGCCCGGAACACGAAAAAGAGAATGTGGGAAGAAACCGAGGGCTTGGTAGAAGAAAACCGACCGAAGGACGAGCTCTGATGTTATAGAGATAACTCAATAAAACAGTTCATACCCATGTCTGATTTCATCTTGTTCACCACCAGTATGCCAACTCGCCGCCATAAACTCCGCGATATTTAACTTCTGCCAACCTGCCCGTCTACGAAAGAAAGAAATACGGCCTTGTTGAAACAGACCCATGGATCATTCATTAGAGTAGTTGATAACTTGTCTTTCTTGTTCTTTTCTTTTCTTTTTTGGTCAGTGATTCAGGACTCAGGTCCTCTGGGGTGCGATTTGGGCAACTTCGCTGATCCATGGGAGACCAAGCTTTTTCATTTCAACAGCCAACTGGAAGAGGTAATCGAGGCTACGGCGAGGGTTAGTAATTATCATATGAGAAGATAGGTTTGGTGCTAGATGGATGAGGGGGCGTACCTCTCACACTGTGTCTTGGCCTTATGGACGTTGTCGCCCCAGACATAGACGCCATGTCTTCGCACAAGAACGGCATAGGTGTCTGGGTACTGCTCCATAGCTTCCTCGAGATACTCGGTGAGATCCTCCTCGTGGGGCGTGTTCTCAATCACAGGAATGCGAAGAGTGTCATGGTAACCGAGGTTTCCAGTTTTGGTCATACCACGACCAAAACCTTTGATTTGCTCAATGTTGTTGATCTCAAAGACTTTGTCTTTGCCAGGCCCTTGAGCCTCCAGCAAAAGGGTAACCAGCACAGCCCAGTGAGAATGGGTGTGGATACAGCAGCCAGCGTTACGTCGGGTGAAGGCGGCGAGGAAGAGGGGAGTGCATTGGGAAGGTTTGTAGCAAGGGGGAGAGCGCAGATAGACGCGCTCTTGTTGCTTCTGACGGACGGCTTCATGATCCTGACCGGCAAGAGACATGACGTAGATATCGGTGTTTTTCATCAATTCCTTTTGCACACCCGAAGGGGCAATGTAGACTAGGTCACTACGGAAGACAATACGTGAGCATTGTGAGTGTATTCTTTGATCGACAACATTGGGGGATGCGATTGGAAGCTCTGTTGTGTCCAATATACAAGATGGATCAGACAAAAGCAAATTGGACACAATTGGTGTTTAATTCCATCCCGCTTGGAATGGGAGATGAATGTGCTTGGGCCAAGGAATGAATTCCTTGGTAGCTTGGTTGATGTTGATGACCTTCGTGGACACACGGACATGTGCTATGGCATGTGCTCATGAGGGGCATCGTATAAAAAAAAAAAAAAAAACTTCCGAACGTGGGGTAATTGCATCATGGGGACAAATTTTTTCGGAGCAAAATTTTGAAAAAAGGCGAAAAAATAGAACGGAGAAACATACTCATTTCGGATGGAGCAACCACCTCCAGTGCCTGTGACCCATCCCAAAGTCCAGAACTTGGCGCACAGAGAAGGAATCAAATTGGCGGGGTGGTTAGCATCGTCGGATGTGATGAGGGCATCGCCAGTGGCGCGCCCGGAGGTGTTCTCATCAAAGGCCGGCATGGTGATTTCCGGGGGCTTTCAGCCTTGAACTAGCGGTCACGGGACGGGGCTGGCTGGACTGTGGAGGTTAAATTGGCGTGTCTCTGATGCGAGACGAAGTTGGCAAGGCGGTTGCAAGGGGAGGCCGCAGATAGCGACTCGAGTCTCGAATAGAGGCGGCGCGCAGATTGATCAGATCAGAATGTGCTGGACTGTCCGCTGTTTGACGGCGGGCGGCAGACAGCCATTTTCGTCCACCACAGCGACGGCGCACCTAAAACCTGCGACCCAACTCGTCTCAGCCAGTCACAGCCGATGGCAGGCCCCCTGCTCAACCCCTGCCGACCTGACCTAGACGGAGCACCTTCCAGCAGGGGAGAAAGCCTTCCAGTTGCCGCTTGCCGTCAGGCCCATAAGTTAGTTGCTGCTGAGGCAAATGGGAACAATCGGCAGGAAAGTGGATCGGCAAGCCCCAACCCCTGGCCAGTCAGGGATGGCTAATGCTCGCTAAAGGTTCCGGCCACAGTGTGATCAGTCTGTGTCTAGTGGAGATTACACTGGTGAAATCCACTATCGGAAGCCTCCATTGGGCAACTTACAGAAGGAGCAGCCGGTGAGGTCATGCCAGCCCAGCTGGGCTAACCTTATTATGGCAACCAAAAAATGTGTGCTATTAATTGGCGGCCAGGCCTAGGTGCTCCCAGGTACCAAGTGGGCACTGGCAGGGTTCCCTGCCAGCTTCCAAGACATCACAGCTACGGTCCCGACGACTTTTGGATGATGATGGGCAGGAATCCATCTGGGATGGTCGCTCCTTCGCTGTGGCCGACTTCCCTGCTCAACTCACACTATTTTCAGTGCATTGGGACTGATTCTCCCCCAAGTGGAGTGTCGTGACTGACAACACGGACGACCATCACAGGTGACAATCAGTGTAGCATATTTATAGCCTTGGTAACCTAATATTCCCAGCAAAAAGCATAGACGGGCTTGTACGGTGGATCGGCCGACTGTATGTGTGTGTGTTTGGGTGCGCGCGTGTGTGCCATCACCGTCATGGCTCGGCCTTTGGATTCAGGTCCAGAGCAAAGCCGCAACCTAACTGTGGTTGCTGATGCGACCCAGGAGGCGCACAGTGCAGCGCAGCAAGGCCCAGAGGTTTCTCGATGCAATCTACGTCTCAGCAGCGGTGCATGCAAACAGAAACACAATTGAACAAACAATCTTGGTGATCAGCCCCGAAGGAGGCGTTTCGCGCATGAACTAAATCCCCTCGTCCAGCTCATCTTACAGTGCCTTATTTGCTGATTCGTCTAGCCCCAGGCGGCTTCAATGCTTCCATCCCGTGCGTCGCCCATCTTCATTCTACCTGGATCAGCTGCAAATAGATTCGCTTGCATCCATTAGCGGGAATGGCTCGGCCACTCATGAGGCAGCCCTAAGCCGCCACCAGAAGCAAGGGAGCCCGTCCACGGCCCAATCTTCCATTTCCCAGCTCAATGCTCTTGGGCCAAGGACCAAGGCCTGTGCCCATCATCATCCCGTCTCTGGCCTCGGTCGTCTGAACCATCTTCAGCTCAGAGCGCCGCCTGAGGAGCCACTGGCCTCAAGATCCTGGTCCCTCAGCAGGAGAGAGTTGGCGAGAACCGGGGGCTCATCCGACGGCACTGGGCCCAGGCTCGTATTCATGCACACAACCTGCTTTAGGTGGCCAATGGTCGGCTAGGCCCGCATAGCGTTACAAGTCACAACAAGGAGCATTTTTCCCGTTGCCCATACAGCGATGGACACGCGCTTCCAGACGCGCCACTTTTGTGTGCCTTGGTTGGCTCCCTTGTTTGTTGTGTGTTGGATTTTGTTTGGTTTGGCTTTACATACGTCCGGTTGCCTCGTCGGGGCTACCTGTTTACCTGGACAACCATGCAAACTGCGAGACAGCATTCTGCCCGTCCAAATGGCTCCAGACTGCCGGTATCCGGTCATTGAAGCAGAGCACTGGCTTCGCTCTCGTCAGACCTCAGTTTTACCACTGAAACCAAACGTTGCGGGGAGGTCATATCGCCCCCCCTTGCGGAAAACAACCTCTTCGCTTTGCAGCGGGAAGGGCGTAGATCCCCCCGTTGCCATGTCTTGACAATGGCGCTGGCAAAAAGTAACCTCACTCAGACCCAGGCACGTTCAAGCCAGTGTTAGTTGAATGCTAGGCGCACGGAGGCTTGGGGGGCGAATCGCGAGATTCCAGCTGCTCTCCACTGCCCCTCCCCTCTGGATGTGATTAATGTCTAGACCAGCGGCCACCCCCTGAAACAGAGCTAACTCCAATCGACGTCTTGAGATCCAAGACTAGCGCCGGCATGGAGACGCCGAGTTTCTCAGGAGGGACGTCATGAGAGCACACGAGTCAACTGTGGAATAAGATGCTACGGATTGTGCAGAGGGCTGAATTTGTGCTGATTCCTGGAGGGTGGTACGGCGCTCCAGCAACACGAGCTTTTGAGGGGGGCGAAGTCGGTGGGATGGAGGGATGATGGGACGGATGGTTCCCAGGCCCACGTCGTGGGTCTTCCACCGATACAGTACGGTCGGTATAAACGCAGGGCAGCTAAACGACGAGACGAGCCTTGAGAAGACCAAAAGAAAAAAGCTTGGGCGATCTGCACCAAGCCGGAATTGCAGGGCGCTCGACTCACACAGGCACTCCCCGGTCGGACCATCCTCCTGCTCAGCACAGCGTGCCAGGTCTGAGTTGACAGGGACGGCAAATTAGTCTGCTGGATCATGGCTTGCAAATTTAAAATTGGGAGGCCGGCGGGCTTCCCCAGACACCCCCATCACGGTCGATCGGCCATGTCGCTCCCACTGTGGCACCACACCCTTGTCAATGTGGCTCCTCGCATGGACATGAGAGCAAGCACCAAGCTAACGGGCTAATCAGGCCGATGGACCGGCAAACCTTGGCGCCCTTCCCCTGTTTACTGTGTTGACTCCGACTTCCCCCTGGCGACTCGAGGCTGGATTGTCTTTAAATGTCTGCTTCGGCCCCTTCAGGAAACCTCTCTTTTTCTCCTCAACCTTGCTTGTCCCGTCCAGTCTCCTTCATTCGTTCCGAAGTCCGACTTTCGTTCTCTCAACTCGAGATACTTTCGCTTTATACACAACTAATACCCTAATACCACCACCAGCCAAAATGCGTTTCACCATCGCTGCCGTTGCCGGCCTCGTTGCCGTTGCCTCTGCCGCCACCTCGGTCTCCCTCGACCCTGCCCAGGCTTCTCAGTACAAGTGCCTCGACGCTTGTGATTCTGGTGATGTCAAGTGCCAGTCTTACTGCATCACTGTAAGTCAACTCTCTTTTTGATGTGCAATTCATTCCGTCCTAACTCTATGACAATAGGTTCCCTCTCCCAACGATGCTCAGGCCAACGCTACCAACAACTGTGTTGCCAACTGCAAGCAGGGCAGTGGTAGCGAGGCTGACACCAAGGCCTATGCCACCTGTGTGAAGAGCTGCATTGCCGACAACTACTGGGTGACCGTCGATGGTACTCCCCGCACCACTGCCGCCGCCGGCTCTGGCAACTCTGGCTCCAAGACCGCCGACTCTGGCTCTGACTCGACCGCCACTGGCACCGCTGCTGCCTCTGGTGCCGACTCCACCGATGCCTCCAAGACTGGCTCCTCCGGCTCTTCCTCTTCTGGTACTGCTACTGGCTCTTCCTCCAGCTCTACCAGCTCCGACAGTGCTGCTGGTGCCCTCTTCGTTGGCTCTGCCTCCCTGGCTGGTCTCCTCGCCGCTGTCCTTGCTCTGTAAATTGGTCACCCGGGTGTCTGGTTTTAGTGGGGGACTTAATGGGTATGGAAGCGCGTTAATGATGGAGTTCTAACGGGATGTTCAACAAGACATCGTGTGAGAATGGCTCACTGTAAGGGTTATTTTAATTTTCATGGACAAATTGGGACGCGTCTTGAGTTCATATTGCTCGGTTCGAGGGCTACAATACAATACCTTTTGGCTATGCCTCAGTATCTTGGTTTCCTTTCTAAACGTGAATCATGTCTCCAATTTTCCAATATTTGCATTTGCCCTGTGCGTCCACAATGGGGCATCGTAGTAAATTGGCGCTAGTACCTGGATCTACTTTAGCTGCTTCGTCCAGTTCACGACCAGTTTAGTCTAACCTGAATTGACATGGCTCTTGCTTCTCGAGACATAACCGCAAGGATGGCGAGGCCACATTGTGTTCATATGTGATACATGACCCTTCCAGTAAGAAGTAACCCTTTGTCATATGATTGAAACCTCGGTTGGAAATATATTGCGCTCTCAAAATAGTTGCGTTATAAAGTGCCTGGCTCGCCATTGAGTCTTGGTTTTTCAGCTAGTACATCATAATGACACCATGAGATATTTATTAGTGCAGCTGGCGAGCTGCACTGGAGCTGGGTTGTATGAGGTGGCTGGCTGTACGGAATGCGAAGGTGCCCCATGCCCATGCATGAATGATACAGTGGTTACACATCAAAACGGCCTACCCACATCCTTTTTATGAACTTAGCCACATTATCCAGCCGGTTTGCTTCACCCACGACAGTTCGATGTCAGCATTTACATTAGTGCTGATAGCGTAGTTCTAGCCCCGAGCTAGATTCGCCTCCAATAGTGCTGCAGTTTTGATGACAACAGGGTAGGTCGGTGGGCAGCGGCGTCGTCATCATGCCACTATCATACCTTGAAAGTTCTTTTCAATGCTGGGACTGTCTGAAACAAGCTGGGCTTGGGTAAGTTCCAATCGGCAGAGTCTATGGGCTTGCCGAATGTGACAGTGGTTGCGAGCTTTTGTGGTAAAGTAGCAATTCTATTGCCTCTTGCGTAAGATGTGATGATGCTAGTATTCTTGCTGTCATCTCCCAACCACCCACAGCTCAAATCAGTCGTTATTTTTTTATTATTTTTTAGAATTCCAGTACTGGAATTTTTACTGGTAAACTCTCCCATGGGTCAAACTCCTCCCCCATCACTTAGTATGATAATCAACGTCTCAACTTTGGTTCCACAAGCCATATTCAAACATAAGCTCAATAACCTAGTAGCCAAATTGATGTTCCTATAAATTCGTGCCACGAATTTACCAGTAAAGTGCAAAAATGGAAACGCGAGTGCTCTTATGGTTTCACTCTAGAGTGTTGTCAACCCCATATGAGCGTTGCCGTGGTTGGTCGCTCCCCAGTGGTCTGCCTACCTAACTGATATTGGGCCAAGCGAACCACACCACTTTTTGGAATCTTACTTGTATGTTCTTACACTCTACACAAATATGCTATCGATACCCATTGGGCCCGCATTCTTAATTTATCTATGTTTTTAATTACAATGATCGCGTAAGCTCGACCTAGTTTATGAACCAATGTGTAGCCTTTCCTACAATCGTAGTTTTTCCAAATCCAGTGTACTTTTTTGATATCAGTGTTCTGTTATTCAGGTTTGTCCATGAACCACAGGTAGGAATACTCTCTGCAATGTGATGTCTTTTTACATGCAATACTTCGCCCTAAAAGAACCCCAAATCCAAGACACAACATTGAATGACAGACCTGATTAAGTATAATGGTGCTAAAATTCCTCATAATTAAATTGACATATTCCTTATGGATATGCTTATTCTAAAACAAGCCTCTCACCTTGAGGGACAGTTAGCATTTCTCGCTTGTCAACTCAAACATGTGCCATTCGCTGGTACAAGAGAGGTTAATTGTATAACACAGACATTGTTACCAACAGTACCGATGATAATGGGAGCATAATGGTTTTATTCATTGCTGCTTTCTGTAATAGGCTGAGCTCACTTTTGCCGTTAAAACGAGAATCGATCTCTCGCTTATTGACAAATAATCGTGGGTAAGAAGCTCCGTCTGTCGCAAACACCATCGTCGAAGATTTCGAGGGATCTGTCACATCCAAGATACACAGAGACTGCACTCCAGAACCTGTAGTTTTTGTTGGAGTAACCGAATAACTTCATCGATATGTGCGCTCATATCAACGCGAAATACCCCTGAATCGGCGTTGCTTGGCGCTATCATTTGACGGAATGGATAGCAAACTGCATGACGTTGGGAGATGGGCGGCCCATTCGAATTAACGCATTAGTCATGGATGGCACATACATTAAGACACTAGTGATCTAAATTCCAAGTTAAAACAAGGAGACTTTGAAGCCATGATGGGTTACCCATGGGAACCTAAAAATAAACCCTGGGTATCCATGGCACCCAGGGTGCCTATAGGCGAGGCACGTCATTTTGACATGAAATACAGGCCATGATGGCACTAGAAATTAGCGAGGTATCCATCGCATTTCCCTGTGGTTTACGTTGTCGGGCTTGGGTTTCGCAAATAAGGTGGAGTGTATCTGATCAAGCTTGCTTTCTTGGGCACCTCTAGTCGCCACCACAAATTAGCGTACCTTCGATAGCAAGCGATTAAAAAATCGAAGTTCAGTTGAATATTGTGAGCTGCAACCAACCGAAAGGAGTGTTGAGACCAGGCCTCGTGGTTTTGGTAGCAAGTTGGGAGGGCGCGATAGGTTTCTCGGTGCACCTTCATTGTTGGCAACAGGCATGGTGCATATGTCAGGTAAATGATCATATTCTGGAGCTTCATATTTCATGGCGAGACGAATCCCTCATTCTTATTCTTCTTATTTTCTTTTCAAACTGTCAGCTTCATTCACCAAAAAAAGTCGAAAAGTCCAAAGAATTCCCAAGCAAGTGTCTGCACCTGGCTTTACCGTCAGCAAGTGCTCGCGCAATTATATTTTATATTGCTTATTAATCACCACGTTTATATGTTAGACGTTGTCAATTCCATTATTTTCAATTAGAAGGTGGGTGTGGGGATTTGAACAAGAATTATTGGCTTGTTCCTAATTGAGTGACAGCGAGATCAGATGAAGAAGTAGACGATCATGACTGGTGGGGTAAACACACGGCCATTATTAATGTCATATCAACAAGGCAACTAACTAACTCCACCACGGAATTTCATCCCCCATTGGATCATCAAGTAATGTTTTGGAACGACCCTTTCGGAAAAATAAATCCAATGCAGCCAGCTGTCTTTTGTTTTTGACACCTATCGGAATGCAGGGATTGTCTAGGCAGAGGATGTGCTGGTACCACCAGCATTGGCAAAATATTCGGGTGGGTGGCTGAGGAGGCCGATAGATTCGTCAAGCGGCATTAGCGAATCAGGACAGGTCATGATGACCTAGAGGAGGACTTGGCCAAAAGAACCGATCAGCATGGGCTATGACCATCAGCGGGAAAATTACAGTACGCGACGACCTCACAACGAGGCCGGCAATTATTGCTCCTAAGGACACATATGTATTGCTATCGCACCAGATTTCCCATTTGAGCAGGTCCCCGTCAGCGTCGCGGCTCTGATGCGCCTGCTTTTCTCGAGTCTTCCATGGGTCAAGGCTGTACTCCCCCAAATTGGCCCCCAAGCTGGCCCCAGTAAGTACATTGACAGGCCGCTGAGGAACTCCACCCCGCACTGTAAGCTTCCCTAAAATTCGGGCGACCTGAGCTTCTACGTGTCCTCAACACAGGCCAGCTTTGGAGCTCTCCACCCTTCTAAAACGCCACCTTTCGCCTTGACATTTCTTTCCTTGCCAACCTCACTCTAGGGAATACTCTCCTCGAGCGTTGGGAACATAGTCGCGACATCTTAACATCTTTCGCCGCCAGCGCGTTTCTCTGTTTAATCTTGATCTTTGATCTTCTTCCTCGTCACTCACTCTCGTTTAGCCTCGCGCGCTAGACACATTCGCCGATTCCCATCTCCTTCACCTTCACTACACGCGCCATGAAGCTCAACCCTATGACCGCTGCCGTTTCGGCGGCTCTTCTCGCTGGTGTGCACGCTGAGGAAGCCGCAGCCTCTGCCCCCGAGATTCCTACCTTCACTGTACGTTTGACCTTGCACTCTCTCCAAACCGCCAATAGCTTGGCTTGCGTCGCGCAGCGCATGCAAGCTGAGATGATCGTCAATTGATTGCTAACTTGACGCGCCTTAGCCTACCACCATCAAGGGCGAATTCCTTGAGCAGTTCACCGATGACTGGGACCAGCGATGGAAGCCTTCGCACGCGAAGAAGGGCACTTCCGGCTCCTCCACCGATGAGGAATGGGCCTACGTTGGCCAGTGGGCTGTTGAAGAGCCCTACAAGTTCAAGGGAATGGAGGGCGACAAGGGTCTTGTTGTCAAGAACGCTGCCGCTCACCATGCTATCTCAGCCAAGTTCCCTAAGAAGATTGACCCCAAGGGCAAGCCTCTTGTTGTCCAGTACGAGGTTAAGCTGCAAAGTAAGACTACCTCGGCCGCCAAGGTTAGGAAGGCGGACACGTATGCTAACATGGTATCACAGATGGCCTTGAGTGTGGTGGTGCCTACCTGAAGCTTCTCCGCGACAACGCTGCCCTCCACCAGGATGAGTTCTCCAACGAGACCCCCTACGTTATCATGTTCGGCCCCGACAAGTGCGGCCACAACAACAAGGTCCACTTCATCTTCAACCACAAGAACCCCAAGACCGGCGAGTACGAGGAGAAGCACCTTAGTTCTCCTCCTCTTGCCAAGATTGTCAAGACAACTGAGCTCTACACTCTCATTGTCAACCCTGACAACACCTACGTCATTAAGCAGAACAACGAGGAGGTCAAGTCTGGTAACCTCTTGGAGGACTTCCAGCCCGCTGTCAACCCTCCCGAGGAGATTGACGATGCCGAGGACAAGAAGCCCGAGGACTGGGTTGACGAGATGCGCATCTCTGACCCTGACGCAACCAAGCCCGATGACTGGGACGAGGATGCCCCCTTCGAGGTTGTCGATGAGGAGGCTGTGAAGCCTGACGACTGGCTCGAGGGCGAGTCTGTCACCATTCCCGACCCCCAGGCTGACAAGCCCGAGGACTGGGATGATGAGGAGGATGGTGATTGGATTGCTCCCGCTGTCCCTAACCCCAAGTGTGCCGACGTCTCTGGCTGTGGTCCTTGGACCAAGCCTATGAAGACGAACCCCGAATACAAGGGCAAGTGGACTGCTCCTCTCATCGACAACCCTGCATACAAGGGAGCCTGGGCCCCTCGCAAGATCAAGAACCCCAACTACTTTGAGGACAAGGAGCCTTCCAAGTTCGAGCCCATGGGTGCTGTAAGTTGAAACCTGGCTGAAATCCTATTGTCAAACATAATTGCTAACTGTTGTAGATTGGTTTTGAGATCTGGACCATGCAGAACGACATCCTCTTCGACAACATCTACATTGGTCACTCGGTTGAGGATGCTAACAAGCTGGCTGAGGAGACCTTCAAGCCTAAGCACACTGCCGAGACTGCTCTGGCTGATGCCGAGAAGCCCGCACCCAAGGACACCAAGTCTCCTTCTGACCTCAAGTTCACTGAGGACCCAGTCACATATGTCAAGGAGAAGCTCGATCTCTTTGTCACCATTGCCCAGAAGGACCCCATTGAGGCCGTCAAGTTCGTCCCTGAGGTTGCTGCCGGTTTCGGTGCCATTCTCCTCTCCCTCATCGCCTTCCTTGTCATTGGCCTGGGCGGTTCTTCTGCTCCCGCCAAGCCAGCTGAGAAGACCAAGGAAAAGACCAAGGAGGGCAAGGACAAGGCTGAGGCTACTGCCACTGGTGCCGATAAGCCCAAGGGCGAGGCCACCAAGCGCAAGTAGTTGGTTCCGATGGATGAGGCAGGGGTTTAACTTTGTAAGATTTCAAACAGGAGGACAGGCGAATGTGATATTTGAAAAGGTCAAACAAAACAGAAAAATTGCGCTAAAAAAAGGACGGATTCGTTTTTGAAGAAATACCAAACCGACTTGATGGGTTTCAAGGAGCATTTAACTCGATTGCATTTTGTGCAAGCCAGCACCAAGTTGCCATCATACGCTATCATGATGCGCTGTATAACGGTGGCTGAGCCAAGGATTCGCTAGCAAGGCGTAGGCATTTTAGTTTTAACTCAAGTTTCAAATGATTTTGTGTATTTTTTTTTTACTGGTGATGAGCCCTTGTAATGATTTGTTTCCCCGCCATGTGAGATGAGATGATACAAAATCATCCATAGTGTGGAAAGCCAAAGCCCTTGTTCAAATTGTGGTTTGTTATGTAAGTCATATATGCATGTACATGTGTGTGTGTGGGGGGGCTGCTGATAAATTGGTAGCTTGGACTGGATTGAAAATGGAGATGGAAAAGATAGTGAGAGAGATAATTAATTAATAGAGATTGGTAGTTGCCTCACTCTACTGCCTTTGTCGGGCAGGTAGATGGAGTCTTGTTTACGTTATCTCGTTTCAAGGCAAGGCTTGGATGAACGGGAGTGTCTCGCAGTAGGTGGTGGATATCTAGATGATTCTTGACGACTCACGTGGTGGGTTGAAGCCAAGATGGAACGGGGAGGTAAAGTGAGACGGGCAGATAAGCAGGCGACGCGGTTGAGACACTAGCCGGGGCCGCAGTGGTTGGCTAACATTTTCCCAGCTGGGCCTCGGGGTTCGGTCTGGGCGGCAAATGGCGGCATCGGTTTAGGATCGGGGAAGGAAGGTCAAGGGAGATGAAGCGACTCGGCATTTTACCCCACACTTTCCCGCATTCGTTTGGCCAAAGCTCTGCCCCTCCAGATGCCACAATACCAATGGGGAGCTCGCCACATGGGCTGCCATTGGCCTTATCGTTCATGGAACGATTCGTTGCTGTACCGATCTTCGGCCCGGCTGCTTTCATATAAGAATAAGGAGCCCCCGGCGTACCTCTCCGGTGCATCGTCGGCATCATCGGTGTGTTCTTCCGTGTCTGTGCCTGTGCCTGAGCCTGAGCCTTGGAGCCCTTCTTAATATCCCAGACTCCCTCAAGCTCGTCCTTCCCCAATTGGACCTCCTTCTTGTCTACTTCCATTCTTCATACCCCCTCACCCCCTCCTCCTCCACCTTCTCCTCCATCACAGCCATCATGCGTCGCCTCATTTCGCGCGGGCTGAACGCCAGCGGCCGCGTTTCGTCCCCCGCGATCGTCTCTCGCTCCTCTATCCTCGCCCCGTCGGCTTGCTCTAGAATCACGACCAACTCCTCCGTCGCCGCTCGCCGCATTCACGTCTCTGCCAAGCGACTGCGTCCCTCAGCTGCTCTGGACACGACCGCCACCAGCTACCCTACCACACACACCAAGATCGAGTCTCCCAAAGACACCCCATACTTCATTGACAACAAGTTTGTCAACTCCAAGGCCGAGCAATACATCGATCTTCATGACCCTGCCACAAACAACCTCGTTACCCGCGTCCCTCAGATGACGGACGAGGAGATGAAGGCGGCCGTGGCCAGTGCAGAGAAGGCTTTCGAGTCGTGGAGCAAGACCACTGTCATCTCTCGCCAGCAGATCATGTTCCGCTTCGTCCAGCTGATCCGCGAGAACTGGGACCGTCTGGCTGCTAGCATTACACTCGAGCAGGGCAAGACATTCGCTGATGCCCGTGGAGATGTTCTCCGTGGTCTTCAGGTTGCTGAGGCCGCCGTCGGTGCCCCCGAGCTGCTCAAGGGTGAGGTTCTCGAGGTGTCCAAGGACATGGAGACTCGAACCTACCGCGAGCCATTGGGTGTTGTTGCCGCCATCTGCCCCTTCAGTAAGCACCACCTGAGCTAAAGGATCCTAGTCCAGAGCTAACGCGAACACTAGACTTCCCCGCCATGATTCCTTTGTGGTGTATCCCGATTGCTACCATTACTGGTAACACGCTAATCCTCAAGCCCTCCGAACGTGATCCTGGTGCTGCTATGATTCTTGCCGAGCTTGTCGAGAAGGCTGGTTTCCCTGAAGGTGTTGTCAATGTCATCCACGGTGCCCACCGTGCCGTCGACTTCATCCTCGATGAGCCCGCCATTAAGGCCATCAGCTTCGTCGGTGGTAACAAGGCTGGTGAGTACATCTTCAGCCGCGGTTCTGCCAACGGCAAGCGAGTCCAGGCCAACCTTGGAGCCAAGAACCACGCTGCCGTTCTCCCTGATGCCAACAAGAACCACTTCATCAACAGCGTGGTTGGTGCTGCCTTTGGTGCCGCCGGCCAGCGCTGCATGGCTCTGAGCACCCTTGTCCTCGTTGGTGAGACCAAGGACTGGCTTCCCGAGGTCGTGGAGCAGGCCAAGAACCTCAAGGTGGATGGTGGATTTGAGGAGGGTGCTGATCTTGGTCCCGTAATCTCTCCCCACAGCAAGGAGCGCATTGAGAGCCTTATTGCCACCGCTGAGAAGGAGGGAGCTACTATTCTCCTCGATGGACGTGGCTACAAGCCCAGCAAGTACCCCAATGGTAACTGGGTTGGCCCTACCATCATTTCCAACGTTACCCCTGATATGACCTGCTACAAGGAGGAGATCTTTGGTCCCGTTCTTGTCTGCCTCAACGCTGAGACCATCGATGACGCTATTGAGCTTATCAACAAGAACGAGTATGGCAACGGAACTGCCATCTTCACCCGATCTGGCTCTACCGCCGAGACCTTCCGCAAGCACATTGAGGCTGGCCAGGTTGGTATCAACGTCCCCATCCCTGTGCCACTGCCCATGTTCTCCTTCACTGGCAACAAGAAGAGTATTGCTGGTGGCGGTGCCAGCACCTTCTACGGCAAGCCTGGTATCAACTTTTACACACAGCTGAAGACAGTGACGGCTTTCTGGGCGGGTGCTGATGCGGTGGCTAAGAAGGCCTCAGTGGCCATGCCCACTATGCAGTAAAGGGAGAGGAGGCACATTTGCGCTAGTACATACGTATAAAACCAGTCTGGTTTGAAACCAACGACATTATGAAGGAACAGGTTCGGAATCACGAGACAAAAAGACGGTAGCCATTGGTCGGTTAATTGGATAGCACTATGTAGCGCCACAATACGTATCATTGACGTTCATATGCTTCCTCCCCTGTTGGCGTTATGACTCTCTAACCTCAACTCTATTTCCCATGGCTTACTTCAAGAGACTAAGCGTCATTCTTACCTGTTGGGAGCGCAATCTCCAAGACTACCCAGTTCTCAGGAACCGAAATCCAATTATGGCCGGCGCGACGGCTCGCCTTCTAGTGCCGTCAATCGAAGACCGTTTGGGGTAAAACCGCTTGCCCGACTAGTCCTGACCCCATGGACTAGTGCGAAGTGGCACGACTCAAACCAACGAAACGTCAAACGCCTCTTTTCTCAGAGGAGGCAACATACTTGACGCAAGGGGACTCTCCGGGCCAAAAACAAAAAAAAAAATATTGGTGTCTGAATATCCCCCTATACTCGGTCGCCGCCCCCTTTCAACATCTTTTAACCCTGGGATCCCCGCCGGTTTCCCAGAAAGGATGCCGCCTGCTGCTGTCGTCTTTATCCGGTCACCCAGAAGGCTGTCAGCATGGATTATCTCCAGCGATTGCGATCCCGGTTCAAGCTGCGCCCTCGCACGTCATTATCGTCCCAGCCATGGCCCAAGTCGACCTTACCGCTGCCATCGTCGCCAGAGCCGACGTTGAGCTCCCCGTCGTCCCACGCCCTCACCGCCAATGCCACCACCACCATGGGCCTGACCGACCTGCCGTTCCCCATCTTCCTCGACATCATTCTCCTGCTATCGCCTGTTGAGATCCTGCGGTGCCAGCGCGTCTCCGTCGACCTGCGCCGCGCCCTGACCCGCCCAGATCTCGCAGTCAGTCTCATCCTCCTCCACTTCCCCCGCGCGCGGGAGGCCCGGGAGCTGCGACGGTGGCTCGCCGGCGCCGAAGCCCGTGTTGGCCCTAACACGTTTGTGGAAGATCTTGAGAGGACCAATTGGGATTCAGTCTTTTCACGACTTGCTCGGCGATACTATCACCTCGGTGTCGCGCGACTATGGGATGTGATCAAGGTGCCGACGCTCAGGGAGAACAAGGGACTCTGGCCTGTGGCGCCTTGGAACAGGTTTCTAAAATTGGCCGACAGAGCCACCGAGTTTCAGCATTGGGACCCTGTTTGGACTTTTGCGCCCGACGACGGCCTGCTGATATATCCTTGCGCGCTGTCGAAGTCGCCAGATGCGAGATGGGTTTACAAGGCCCGAGATCTCGAAACGGGGACAGAGCTCGTCGTGCCGTTTGACACGGCCAACAAGATCATCCGCCGGGTTCGCCTGAACGACTCGGTCCTCCTCTTTGAGTGGTGCGAAGCACGCGGCTCTCACCCCATCAGCACCACCGAGACAGCTCATTGCCACTATGCGACAGCTTTTGATGTTGTCCGCCACGGCCCGTCCGTCGTCCTCCCGACAAGAGGGGGTGTCTCAAACAGCAACAGAAACAGCAGCAGCAATAATAATAATAATAAACGAAACAAAACCGGGTCTCACCAGCCGGTGGTACGCACATGGTCGTTTGACCTTATCGCCGAGTGGAAAATCCATTTCCTCGGCATGCCTCTCAGCCATCAGGACCGCTTCTTCTCAACCCACAACCGCACCCACTACGCCGTCTACATCTGGCAACCGACTCGTTCCCCGTGGGGCGAGGACGATCCGCTTGAACGGCTGGTAATATGGGAATTTGCCGGCCGGACGCCCCACCCAACGGTGGGGCGGCATCCTCCCGGCGCCGGCGCCGACACCGACTATGACGATGATGATGATTACCGTGGGTCCGGCCCCCGAGTGGTCCACAGGCTAGTCAACGCCGAGCTGGCGGCTTGGGGAGTCAGGCAGCTCGACACGCCCTCGCTCCGGGGGCTCGCTCTCGACGCGAGCACCTGGGACGACGCATCAGAGTCTTCGTGCGGGCACGTCTACCTGATTGAGGAAACACACCGATGGGCGGCCGGTCCGCACAGCGCTCACACGCCGCCGCAGCTGCACAGGGTGCGCACCACGGGCATCCCCATCCAAGGCACCGGACCCAAGCTCCTCGACGAGTGCGATGCCGCGGGGAGCCCGTGCTATTCCTGCTGGCGGCGCACGACTCGGAGCATACACTCGGCCCAGCGAGGAGAGCCGCAGTCGCCGCGTTGGGTGGCGCCCTGCTGGCGGCACGACGACTTCCCCTTCCTCACCGTGTCGCACGCGCTGGACGCTGACGCGGGCGTGCGCATCTCCGCGCGCCAGTGCTTCGGGCAGAAGACGCTGACGGCGCAGATCCCCTCGCACCTCCGCCACACGTTCGGCCTCCCCGGCGGCCGCGAGCCGAGGCCGCCCGGGTGGGACATGACGCGGGCACGCTTCATGGGCATGGTAGAGTGGAGCGACATGGAGGTGGAAACCCTCGAGATGATGCACGAGCGGAGGGACGGGCCGAGTCGCGAAGACGAGGTTCAGTTCCCCGACCATCTATGGGGCGAGCTGCTGGGCAAGGGATACATCTGCGGTAATGAGCGGTGGGTGGTGGGCGAGGACACGGCGGGGGACATCACGATTGCAGTATTTTAATGCTCCATACAACACGCGAGAAACTTCTCTAAGTTATCTTGTAAATGAACTTGATAGATATGTACATTATGAAAGAGCGGCATTTTGCGCAATGGAAGGAGAGGGCGTCACAAATAAAAAAAAATAAAATTTGACGATAGGAATCGCTCCACGAGTTATCCCACATGTCATGGAATGGACAAAATCCCATCCCTGTTTTAGAGACGGCACAGATTACCGCCTGGTTTCCCGTTCTATCCGTCACGTATTCTTTTAATCCCTCTCTTTCTTTCTTGGTCTTCGTCTCTTCTCGTTGTCCTTCTCTTGTTCCCGTCACTTGTTTTGGGAAGCTGGCAATTATTCAGTTCCCACTCTTTATTCCATCGACGTCAGCCGAGGCCGAGAGATAAGCAAAGACTTCGGTATCATAAACTCCGTGCTCCCGGATATACAAACTCGGCAATGTTGCGATTAAGGGGGGTCCCTCCCCTATGATACCCCGGCAGATTCTTCAATGAGTGGATGGATAAATGCGTGAGCACCGGGCTTGGTCGTCGTCAAGCTTGGTGCCAATTGTTGGATTTACTGCGGTGGGATTTGCATGAAGCCGCCGTAGTATTCGTCGAGCCATCGGGCTGCTTCCACGCCGGAATCATCAACGCTTGAGTCCCATCTTCCAATGGAACCAACGTAGCCATCAGGACGGACGTTGACAATAGCCACCTCGCCCGGTCCAAGACTGCCCAGCCACTTGTTGGTACATAACGAGCCGCGGGTATCCTGATCCGGAATATCATCAAGGTAGAACGTCCAGCGACTATCTTGTAGGAGGATTGGCAAATCCGATAGTTCAATCTCCGTCTTGGGCATTGTAGCTAAATCATTGTCAGCATCAAAATATTATAATAAGCAACAGCGATGGCAAACTTACTAATGAGAGAGAAGGTGAACAGGTGGCTGACAGCAGTGTATCTCTCAGGGCGAAGATAAACATCTTCTGGGCCTGGTGCCCGAGGCTGAGCGGCATAGGACACGCTGGCAGCAGCAGACAGCTGGCTAATGAACGAGTTGGGGGAAGCAATGGCCTGGCAAAAGGTCTCCAAGAAGGGGCCAGACTGCTGGACGTCCCACATGAGCAAGTAGATGCGGAACTGTCCCAGCATGGGGATATCGAGTTGAATATCAACCGGGTTGGAGTCGAGATATCGAGTGACCTTGGCGGGGGGGAGGAGACAACCGGGTTTGGCATCACCCATCACGTACTGCGCAGGGCCAACCACGGGACGGTTGATAGCACTTTCAGCATACTCGGCGCCAATTCCAGAGATGAAACGAACATTGGTGCGGAAGTTTTCAGCCAGTGCGATAGCATCTCCACCAGCAATCTGGTTGGCATGCTCATAGTCAAAGTTGACCAGATCCAGCGCAATCTTTCGGCGCTCCTCCTCGTAGCTCTCCAGAAGAACGGGCTTTGCCAAACCTCGAACAGCCAGGTTGAGTTTCCATGACAGGTTCCAGGAATCATGCATCGACGTGTTCATGCCCTGCGCCGATTTGGGGGAGTGGGTGTGACTGGCGTCACCGGCGAGGAACGCCCTGAGGTGGCCATCCGAGAAGCGACTAGCAACTCTCTGGCCAACTTGGTATCTGCCGAACCACTCAATGTACTTCCACTCCACATCAAAGGGGGCCATGATCTGCTTGGCCCGCCTCATGATGAATTCCTGTCCCAGCTCACGGCGGTCCGTCTTAGGGCCGGCCTTGAGTTCGATGTAGAAGCGCGTCATGTTCCTCTCTCGGGGGATGATGAGAATGGATCCATGTTCCTGAGAGTATACGAGTGTCTTGGACCAAATGTCGGGGAAGTTGGTGATGAGCTCGCCGTCGAGAACACCCCAAATGGCGGCCTGGGACATGCCAATGGCCTTGGCATCTGGGATGCTCTTGCGAACCTTGGAGTGTGCACCATCACCTATAAAACATTATTAGCCACCGCAAATGGGGTCTATACATATAAAGCATGACTTACATCCGATCAGATACTGTGCAAGAACAGCGCGCTTATCTTGGGTGACATTGGTTCGGCAGTTGACCTGCAGGGGGCCAAGCTTGCTGTCTGGAACGCTGTACGACTCGAAGGCCATATTTCTACGGACCTCCTTACCACGCTTCTTCATATCCTCAATGAACAGGCCTTCGACCATACCTTGGTGGACAAGGAGGAGATAGGGATCCAATACATCGATAATTGGGGGGTAATGAACTTCGCGACCCAGTCGATGGAGGGGCTCCTCTGCTGTGCTACGCCAGAAAGAAATATCGAAAACTCGAACACCTCGTCTTAATAATGGTTCGGCCAGTCCCATCTGTCTGAAGGTCTCGATCGTTTTGGGCTGCAATCCATCGGCTCTGCGCACATACAAAGGTCAATTGGGCTTATTCATCAAGAGGGTACATGTACCACGGGCAGCAGAGGTGGGGGCGCAAGGGGAGTGAATGTACCTTCCAGCAGAGGTTTGGTCTGCACGATCGTCAACAACTTCAATATTGATACCATATCGAGTGAGGTTGGCTGCCAGCATTAGACCGGCAGGACCAGCGCCGACGATGCAAACCTGGCACTCGAGGGGCGGTTCGGGTTGGTTTCGAAGTAAGGCGAGAGCGTCAAAAGTATCGGGCCAGCCATCCTGGCGGTCGCGAGGGGTGGGTTCGTCCATTGGAACGTCGGATTTAACTATGCCGGGGACCATGACGAGGAGAAATGTACCATGGGATGATTCAACAGACCATGGACGACCTCAGAGCCCTATGTGGTGGGAGGGGGTCGTCCTGGAGCGACAAGCGTGAGCTGGCGATTCTAGCGGAGAGGGCTATCGAAGACGGGGCGCGCAGATGAACCGAGTCAGCGGCGACGAAAGCGTGCGAAGGTGTCTAAATCTCGTGTGTGTTGTCGCAAAATGGAGAGTTGAGGTGAGTGAGGTGGGCGAGGTGAGTGCGCCCGAGATGGTCCGACCGCAGAATCAACAAGCACCGTGCTGTACCACTTGGAAATAAATGGTTCCAGCTTCCAGGGTCTGGCGGTGGCGAGAAAATGGTTGGGAGCGGTATGTATATGTGATAGTTCGAGACAACGAATCCAAAGCAAAGCAACGGTCAATTTGCTTCGCAAGGCCGGGGCACTTAATTGGATCGACACGGGAGGAGAAGAGGGTTTGACGCTGGCGTATTGACAGGACGGAATAGATCGGATAATGCAGGAGTCAGCGGACGGGGCGAGCCGCGGGGCAGGGTCGCGCAGGGTCGAGCAGAGCAAAGACGACGACGGGAGGCTCTGCCTTGGGACGGCGGGCAAGGACACTAGGACACGGAGAAGAGGGACCGCGGACGAAGGAGAAGAAAGGGAGGGCCAAAAGGCGTGAAGCTATTCCGACATCAACGGCAGATATAGCGAGTGAACGGGCGGACACAGGGACGGTGACCGGAGGGTCGGGGTGTGTGGAAGACGCACGAGGGACGAGAGACGAGACGACACGCAGGACGCAGCGACCAGGGCCACGAGGGCTTCGGGCAGGTCACCTTTCGCAGGTTGAGAAAAAATGGCATGACATGATGGTCGCCAGCAGGCGGAGGCGGGTCGGGACAGGCGCCGCAGACCTGATGAGGAGACAAAAATGGGCTGATTTCGCGGGAGATTTTGCTGGCCCTGCTCACGCCCTGCTACCACACTCCCTGTCAACGGCTGTCTCAACACACCCTCCCTCTGCCCATACACACCCTGCGTTTTCGCTCCACTGGATAAGTTGCGCGGCGATTGGTCGAGCGCACCCATGGTGGTCCCCTATGGTTTGGGTCGACCCAAAAACCGAAGAACAGAGACCAGGGAAAGAAAAAAAAAAAAAAAAAAGAGCGACTGAGAGACTCGGGGTCAAAGTCAGGGAAATAACAGTATAATACTAAAAAAGAAAGAACCGAATGCATGTACGAAACAGCAGCTGCAGAAAGGAACGACAGGAAAAGGGAGCCAACCCCCGACCTAATAATAGCAAGTGAGAAGGAGCAAGTATGTATGTATGCTGTATGCATACAGACAGGCAAGGCAAGCCACCATGTATGTTGGTCTCTATAACTTTTGATTCCAAACGCGCGCACACATCCACTTCCACCAACAGCAACCCCCAGGCCGACCCTACCACCGGGAAGGAAACTTCAAAGCAGTGGTACCATGCTCAAAGAGCTCCGTACTTTCGCATTTCGTACCACATACGCAGTTTACCCAATTTGGCCATCTCCCACACATAGCCGCCGTGGAAGGACATGCTGCCAAGGTCGGTCTTACAAAACTAATAGTATAAGCATGGGACGCCATGGGATGGATCCCCAGCCCATCACAGCGTTCCCCGGTCGTTCCCATAGCAGTCAATAACAAGAGGGACCCAATGCAACGACACGGCAGGGCGTGGGGGATTCCAGCGGCCCATATCGTCCAATTGCTGCCCCATTGGAAATGCCCATATCCAACTCTGGCAATCGCATTTGAAGGAGTAAGCTGGGGGATGCTTGCTTCACACAGCCTACGTGTACTACATTGTCTCAGTTTTGCTTACTTGACAATAACCAACACCGCACCCATGTCCTCAACGCACAGTAAAGTGCTGCAACCTGTTCGTTAGAGCCTCCATTCCGGCGCACTTTGCAGCCAGTTTCGAACAATGACAAATCCACATATTCCACCTATTCCACACTTTGGAACATTGATGGTTACGGCTGACTCCGTACCCTTTCCCATTTGCTTTTTTTTTTAGCCCCTCCAAACCCCGGCCCTAGTCATGCAGATGCGTGCCGCACCCTGCCCTACAGACCCTCTTCAGAAGCTCGAGAACAGCCGTGCCTCAGCAAGCCGACTGACCGTCTTCTGCAATGATGGATCCTCTTCTCCCCTCCCCCCAGTCGGCACCGCCTGCAGCGAACGATGATCATCTTATGATGGATGGTCCGGCGAGCTGGATCCCTGGTGAACGCGTGCATCCCTTGCCCGCCTTGCCTCATTGTCTCGTTTTGGACATGGCTCAATCCCTTGCCTGTCGGTCTACTGCACTACAACCTCTACTGTACTCCATACTCGGTAGTCCGTACGTGCATCCCTCCACAGCCATGTATGAGGTACCGATCCTTTGAAAGCACATGCCTTGATTGCCTTCCCGTCATCTCAACCTTACTGTACGGAGTACATGCAAGAAGAGACGTCCGCTTCCCTATCCGGTCGAAGCGGAGATAGGGAAGAGAAGCGAGAGGAGAGACAACCTTCTCGGTCCCACGGGCTCAGATGGATCGATGGCCACCTAACCCATTAGATGTTTTTTTTTAGCCAAGACAACTAGCCTGTGATTCTCGGCTTATTCCATTGTCCCGCCGTAGACGATGGCCTCTCTCTGCTCCCATCTGAGTCCAGATGAGGTGGCCTGCAACGTACCGCACCCCATTTGCAGATGCCATCGCAACACCAAAGAGTAGATACCAACGTTACACCAAACAACTATCCCCCCAAGGCGAACCAAGCCTGGCACGGGCCTCTCCGCCGGCAACCGTTTCATATGGGCCTCCGACACACACTCACCCATCCTCACTCATACCTTGTCACTAATCACTTTTTTTTTCTTCACACACTTGATGCACATAACCAACACAGCCAAGACCGGCTCCAACACGGTCCCTTTCGCGATCCCTGGTCTCCCACCTACACTCCCAAAGCACCGTAATCCGGGCTGGTCCGTGGGGCCTTGACAGAAAACGGACTCGCTTTCATTGCCCCGCGCCCGGCCCGGGGTACCCAGCTCCCCCATTCCCAAATTCCAAATTCCAAATCCCCCCCCGCCCCTTCTGGTATCATGGCATCGAGACAACCTAGCAAAACGTAAGTTGTCAAAACTCTGCATTTCGGTGTGGTAGCACCATCATCACCAGATTGCTCCCTGATAGTCCACAAGCGATAGAAAAAAATTTCTTCACTATTTCGTTTCTTCTTTCATCTTGTTTCTGCTCCATCGCCCATGTACACCTGCACATCAGTGCAGTATTGAGGCCTAGGGTGTCGTACGGTCGATACCTCATGTCACGCAACTCATGGCCATCCCAATCTCAGTTTCGATTCTAAATTTCACATCCGCCTCGCTTGTCCACCCATCCATTTACACGCACTCGCAATCCCTTTCTGCCTACCTGCAGGTCTTCCATCCCACATACCCTGGGTCCTGATTAGTCTTGATTTGCAATCAGCATAATCGAACTGCCCGAGCCGCCGAGGTGCTTGACTCTCGTACGTCTCCGCTCGAATCCTTCACCCCTACCGACCGGCATTCAGTCTGGACACCTATCCGGCCACATCTACCCGCGGTCCATCATTTCAAGCATGGCCAGGTACTTTGTCTGCATTGGCACTTTGGCATTATGTCCAAGTCAGGTACTGGCTGCGCCGTAACCCGCTTATTATCAATAAGTTGGACCCTACTCGTTCGAGATCAGCACCGTGCTCTCGCTCGTATCATGGTGGCTCCTCCTTGGGGCTTGGTTTTCCTCCATGTATGATGCATCCACGTCCTCAATCACCTGTCGACCCCTGAAGTTGGTCATGAAAAGTTGTGCCTTTGCTCTCGTCCGGAATGAATACCAGTCCGGCAGAGCCCGAAGACCTGTCAACATGGTACCGGTTCCCGGGATTACCACCTGCCCACTACGCCCGGTTAGGACTTGCTTGACTACAGCTTCGGCTACAGTTTCGGGTTCCAACTGTGGCATCACAAAATCTGTCTGTTGGTCGTAGCCATCGAAAAGTGCCGTCTTGGTGTGGCCTGGGTGCACCACGACTGTGCGGACCTTGGGGGCGTTGTATCGAGTGGTCAGCTCAGCCGTCAAGCCCTCATGAAAAGACAATGCACCCGCCTTGGAAGCACCGTAATCGACCATATTTGGAATACAAAGCCAGGATGCGTAGGACGAAACTGTGACAATCATGCCGTGGTTTTTATCAACCATATTAGGAAGGAATGTCTTGGCCGTCCAGAACAGCGCCAATGTATTGACGTCGAATGTAAATCGAATATCGCTAGGAGTGGCCTCCAGAACTGTCTTACCCCGAGCTACCCCAGCATTGTTGATGACAACGGTTGGGTGTCCAACCTGCGTCCTAATCTTCTCAGCCACTTCCTCCAGCTGTTCAGTTGACCGAATATCGCAGTGGTAGTGATGCACTTTGGATGCTGTTGTTGTGGAGACAACCAGTTAGTTCTCATTCTTAGCGCAGCCGAGGTGGAGGTGCACGGACAAACTTCAAATGACATGGGTTGAATATCGAGAACTACAACAGTAATTCCCCTTTCTTCCAGTAGTTGCACAATCTTCCCCCCAATACCTCCCGCGCCACCAGTCACTAATACAATTTCTTTGGACCAATCGTAGGGGTCGTTGACCCAGTTGTTGCGAACCTTGTCTGATATCCAGCCACTGAACCATCTGGCAACAGATACCCAAAAAAGAGTTTTAAGCCGCCCAGAAGCCGAAGGGTGCAAAATGGAAAAGTCCTTGCCCTTTTTGGTGAATCGGGCGAGAAGAACGAGCGGGAGGAGAAAACTTGGGTTCAACGCTGTTTGGCGAATGAGCCGGATGATAACGTCGGCGCAGAAGCCCTCGCGGGGGATAAGGCCCTGGTGCATTGGCATTGTGTTTATTGTCGCTATTTGCCGGATTTAATGCGCAGAAATGGGTATCAAGACAACAGATCAACAGAAACAAGTGGGAATTTAATCACGACTGGAGTGTCAAAAAATGCATTGTCCACGAAACCGGGGGAGCGGATGTCCCGGTATTTAGACAGAGCAAAGCAGGAGCTCTCTCCCCTATCTCAGCCATGCGCGCGCACCCAAGGCATTGCTTCATGTGTTGGCACCTGCCGAGGTCTGCACACCACATTGGGATTTCGCTCCCTTGTGGCGTGCGGGGGGACACGACGAAGAATCCGGGGTAAGGAGCCTATTTTGTCACTTGGGTAGCTGAGCTTCCATCATGCTCAATTGGTACACACCAGATCAATCAATTGCTACCCTTTGCGGCTTCGCCCTGTCCCATCTTGGTAACCATTTAGTTACCCCGCTCTTGGGGATTTAGCGACGTCACGGTTGTGTCAAGTGGGTGGCAGACGACGTGGTGTCCTGCATTGGTTAGCGGCCGTTTTTTTTCTGTCCCTAGACTCCACTGGTTTAGGGAATGTTACATTTCAATACTGGGCTTGCTCAATCCTTGCTATTAACTCTGGTTATACTCCCGGCTATTTTGTAGTTTAGGTCGTCATTACTTGTCTTGCAGATGAAGAGAACCCCGCAGTTGTTGTTGATCATGTTTGCTCACGAATTTGTGGTTGGCTAAAGGCTCTGTATAAGATCCACCCCCTGGCGATTAGCTGCAAGCACTCGATCAAGACATGCGTTGGTTGGCCATCGTAAACCCAATCAGGAACACTGGTACCATAAATATTAAGCAAAACAGAGGGGGTATCTAATTATGGGACCATTGCAGCGATAATACCCACTAAACCCAATGCATAAGCCCTCTGGACATTCCAGCCTGCAGATGAAGCAGCAGAAGTGCTGCTACTCGACTCTACCTCTGTCGCATCGCCGGGCGCAAAAAGCACGCTGACCTGGTTCGCCTCATCAGCATTAATGTCCTCGTAAGATAGCAAAGTATTTGAGAGCGCATCGCACGAAGGGCGATCGCTGTCTTCCCCAATGCTATTAGTCACAGATATGGGCAGGTCGAATATGGTGTAGTAGTCTTCGCCATTCAACCGAAAGCTTTGGCGAATCGAAATCTACATGAGGCGGGGTGTCAGCATCTCCATCCGTTCCTCCGTGCATGGATCTAGACAGTGCATGATAGACTTACATTGTATGTCCCTCTGTCGCTGTCGCTGCCACTGGGGGCTCCATCTCCAACTAGACAATCCGGCCAAACCCAATTAATGTGCTTGACTGTGCTGCTTGGTTCCAAAGACATAATCTCCCCAAGACTAGCGTTGTTCGCGGTCGCAGTACCATTGGAAATGGTAAAATTACGACCCGTGTTGTAGCTATAAAGGAACATGGTGATGTTGAATATTTGACTGGAGTCATCATCTTCGTGTGGTGGCAACGAGAGTTTCCCGTTGCCCGTCACATCTATGGCTACATGGAGCGTATCTTGAGGCAAGTCAGCTAACGTTGCGACGTCAGGAATTGAGACTTACCCCCTCCAAGAGGTGTGTCCGGTTGAGGGGAGTCGACAACTACGAATCCAGGGGTGAAAATTTGTCCATTGGAGATGGTAAAGTTCTGAGCGAGCGTCCGACCTGCGAGCAATAATGTCGTCACGAACCTGGCCGATAATGATGATACCATGGCGAAGTCTGAAAGTGTTGCAACAGTGCCCAAAAGATGACAGCAAAGGGTTACAATTACGGAGGTGCAATTTTTTATTTGAAGATTACTGCAACAGAATCCTACACCTAAATGAATACGGGTGCCCAAAACTTGGCATTTTCTGGCAATGTCGTGAGTTGCCGTGTTTGAGATTACCACCCCTGGGCGGAGGAATTTTGAGACTGGATGCAACCGAGATGAGACGGAGTTTCGGGTAAACTAAGCCGCCAGCTGGACAGGATGCAGAAGACGCTGTTACTGTAACATAACATATAACATGAGCCAAGATGACGGCTATGGTGTACTATCTAATGGGGGGAGGATTGGACATAACCAGCATGGATGGCGGTTGCGTCCTTGAATTGTTACAGCTCGAGCTCTAATGCTGGTCACAACGTCGAGACAGCAAGCCTCTCTGCACGCAGGGGCCATACAGTGGCACCTCGACCAAACCATCCAAACAGGTTCTGGCGCTCTCGTGAACCAGTGGCTCAAGCCGAGTTCACGCACGCAGGGGCTCGAGGCAGACGAGTCGGCAGGGCAAATTTGGCGCTCTCGATAAGGTACGATGAAGACATGGTGTTTGAGATCCCATCGATCGGTTGTGGCGGACGTGACCCCACCTCGCCAACGGATCCTGGTCCAAGGCACTGAGGCAGTGGAGCAAGGCCCCAACAGGCCCTGTCAGACCCTGTCAGATAGGGTGTGGGCGAAGCTCTGGATGAACAGGTTTCCACTTTTCGACGGCGCCCTCCGATGGCCAACAAACCCACCGCGCTGACAGTCTAGCCGCACTTGGGACGCATCCCCGGTTTGACTACCTGCACGTCCTCACGCTCAGCACAGCACAACGGCCGCGCAAGAATCGGTGAGACAGTCCGGACCTTCCAGAACCCAAACCCGCATTTTGGCGCGCCTGCGCCGTGCCGTGCAGCCATAGGCTGGCCGACCGCGGCCCAAGACCCAGCCGAATTTTCCGACCTCTTGACCGGGGGCCCATATCGCCAAACTTGAATTGACTTCGTCTTGCTGGCCACACGATATCCACGCAAACAGGCCAATCCCTCACAATCCAATCCGTCTCCGTCAGCCGCATACGCCTGTGACCTGTCAACACCGCCGCCCACTTCCCATTGTAGCCAACACCATGCCACCGCCGCCGCTGTCGAGCATCGTCAGGCGGCACGGTTCCAGCCTCTTCCGCTGCTCGCGTGCTGCGGCTCTCTCCACTCCTTGCCAGCGCCGTCTTTTGAGTGCATCCGCCTCATCGGCCCTGGCCGGGCTCCAAGGGCTCCTCAAGGTCTCAGACGAAGTCGCCCACGCCGTGGCTTACAACAAGCCTGTCGTGGCGCTCGAGTCGACCATCTACACGCATGGCGCTTTGGGCAACGACCTGGCACGTGAACATTCAGATCTGGTCCGGAACCATGGCGCTGTCCCAGCCATTATTGCTATTGTCGATGGCGTGCCCAAGGTGGGCGTGTCCACCGATGAAATTGTCCGCATGATTGAGAATGGAAGGGCCGTCAAGGCCTCCCGGCGAGATATTGCCTATCTCGTGGGAATGGTAAGTTGATACTGTTTCTTCTTGTGTCTACAATATTTGCTACTGCACATACTTTATTCGTCCACCTTTTGCAAGTGATCCCAATGCATGAGGCTGATGCAGTACGGTCCAGGGCTTGGCCGGAAATAAAATCCATGGAGGCACGACTATTTCAGGCACCATGCTCCTAGCAAGGCTAGCTGGCATTCGAGTCTTTGGCACTGGTGGTCTTGGTGGCGTTCACAGGGATGGGGAGAACTCAATGGACATTTCTGCAGATCTTACAGAGCTGGGACGCACTCGAGTTGCCGTCATCAGTAGCGGATGCAAGGGTTTCCTCGATATTCCCCGTACCCTCGAATACCTCGAAACACAAGGGTGCCATGTTTCGACTTTTGCTGATGGCAGGTCGGGTAACGTTGACTTTCCAGCCTTCTGGGCGCGAGACAGCGGTGTTCAGAGCCCTTCTGTTGTCCGCACCGAAAAGGAAGCTGCTACTATTATTTTCGCGCAGGAGAAACTTGGCATCGAGTCTGGATTGCTGTTTGCAAACCCAATCCCCGAAGAGTTTGGAATTCCAGCACCAGAAATGCAAGCTCATATTGAGCAAGCTGTCAGCGAGGCCAACGAGAAGGGCTTTACTGGCAATGCTAACACGCCCTTCATCCTCAAAAGGATCAAGGAGCTCACTGGGCCAAAAGCAGTTGCTGCAAATGTAGCCCTTGTGGAATCTAATATCATTAGAGCTAGCAATGTCGCCGTTGAGCTGTCTCAATTACTTTCATCTAGCTCCGAGCCTGTAACAATTTCGTAAGTACGAAAAGTTTACTGGCTCTTAATGTAGTATCTAATTGTAGTCATAGAAATACAAGCGCTGTTTCTTATGATAATAAACCTCCCGTGCAGGCAAAGGAAGCCCAGACCGTATCCAAGAGCGCGGGGAAAGCCGACATCCTTGTTGCTGGGTCCGTAGCTATTGACCTGAGCTGTGATTATTCCGCTCCCAAGTCGGGCAACACTTCGCCCGTACTTCACACGTCCAACCCATCATGCATCAGTCAATCAATTGGGGGTGTTGGACATAACGTCGCCTTAGCTGCCCATCTAGTCAGCCAACAAGCCCGAGTCCGATTGTGTAGCATGGTTGGAGATGATGTGTAAGTTCCCTCGCACTCGTAAATGAATAGTGCAGAGTTGACCATGAATCACAGGGCAGGTTCAACCGTCCTCAATGGCCTCAAGGCCGTGGGGCTCGATACAGCTTACATTCGACAACTGGGTCATGAATACCACACCGCAAATCGCACTGCCCAGTACGTAGCTGTTAATGACTCTAACAAGAACCTTGTCATGGCTATGGCGGATATGGGCATCTTCTCTCACCACTCGTTCCCTGAGTATTGGAAGTCTGCAGTTACGGGTACCAAGCCCAAGTGGCTCGTAGTTGACGGCAACTGGAGCGAAAAGGACATTCGAGCCTGGATAAAGGCTGGTCAAGATCAATCTTGCAAGGTCGCATTTGAGCCCGTTTCAACGGCCAAGTCGATGAATTTATTCTGCCCTCAAAAGGGTCACCCAGCCCTGCGAGTTTTCCCGGAGCCAACCGTTGATATCGCTTCACCAAATAGCTACGAACTAGCTGCAATGTATTCTGCAGCAAGAGAAAATAGCTATCTCGATGCTCCAGAATGGTTCGACATTGTTGACGCCTTCAATATCAGGGGCGGTGCACGAGACCGGTTTGTCAGACTCACCTCGGCGGAGATTACGGATTCAGGTGTACCTGTTCAGTCTATGCAGCTTTTGCCATACATCCCAACATTAGTCACAAAGCTCGGGTCCGAGGGTGTTCTCCTGACAACTATTCTGCACCGGGATGACCCTCGTCTCAAGGACCGAGATGCTGAGGAATTCATCCTCACTCGTTCTACAAGCGACCACTCAAGTGTTGGAGGCGTTTATATGCGCCTATTCCCACCCGCGGAAAAAGTTGACAATATTGTGTCCGTAAATGGAGTTGGAGACACTTTCTTTGGTGTATTGATTTCGGGTTTGGCGCAAGGGGGCAAAGTTGAAAACTTGATTGATGTGGCGCAGAAGGCCGCAGTGCTCACACTTAAATCTCATGAAGCCGTGAGCCCTGACCTAAACCGGCTTGAGAAGGATTTGGCATCTGCAGCAGCTTTGTAAATCAATGTAAATTAGATAAAAGGACACGCCAAATTTTGTTTTCCCAATTATTGATTGTATATTGAAGTTTCTATCACCTCATCTTCGCAACAGGTTTAAAAAGCTAGAAACTCCAAACAAGAAATAGAGAGAAGTGCAATGAATGAATGCTCATACTGTAACGCTAGAATAATAAAGATATTGGTTTATTACAATTCTTGTAATCAATTAGTTACAGTTCTTTTTCTTAATTGATTGTAAGTTATAATCTGGTGACTTGCGCATTGCCTACGTGATGATCCATGTTATTTGTGTGGTTGGCATAGACCCCACCACCCCCACTTTTGATAGCTTATCGTGCCGCTACCTATGGGAGACTGTCGCTCTAGAAAAAAAAAGTTGCTGAATTTCACAGCAGTAACTTCAAGATCCCGCCGACGCGAGGCACGAACAACATGGCGCCGCCACAAGACGAAGACATGTCCGACGTCTCATCTTCGGATTTCGAAGAGTCTGACGTTGAGTCGGAAGACTACAATCCCAAGGGAAAGGCGACCATTGCTCTTTACGACAAGGACTCGGACGAAGAAGAACTCGAAAGGTTGGTGTTGGGCAACAAGGCGAGCTTCCGAACCCAATTATTCAAAGACGACGGGCTTCTCGACACCAGCCGGGGCGCGGAAGATAATGATCTTATCTTGGCGGAAAAGGATACGGCTGGGTTGGAAGAGATTGACGATGCCGATCTCTTCACCTTCGACACTGGTCCCGCCGCTGGAGGCATCGCGCCTGTTGCCCAGTCAGCCAAGACGACCGAAAAAGATGCCCCCGTGTGGGAGGACAGCGATGACGACAGATTGGCGATTTCTCTGGCTGGCGCAACTAGACTACGAAAGCTACGGATAACAGAGGATGAAGATGTGGTCAGCGGGGCAGAGTACAGCAGGAGGCTTCGAAAGCAGTTCCTCCAGCTCAATCCTCTGCCTGCGTGGGCGCGAGATGCTGAAGCTCGCCCAAGCAAGAGGAGACGACGCTCTTCTGCAGCTTCGGACTCGTCAGACGACGCTGACGGTGACTCGGATTCTGAAATCTCCGCGCAGCCTCTTGAGAAGTTCCTTCGCGACGTCAATCGATTGGCAGGAGCTGGGTTGAAGAAACGACGGCTACGACCCGAAGTCATCGATATCCAACGAACAAGAGAGATTCCAGACAAGCACAAGGCACCTGTGGCCTCCCTCTCATTCCACCCAGAATACCCTGTCCTCCTATCAACAAGCACTGCTTCCATTCTCTATCTTCATCATATCGCGCCATCGGCGCACCCAATCCCCAACCCTCAATTGACCTCTGTTCAGGTTAAACAAGTGGACGTTCGAAGAGCCGAATTCTTGTACCCCAAGGGCGACAAGGTCTTCTTTGCTGGGCGCAGGAAGTACTTCCACCACTGGGACCTTCAGTCTGGCGTGGTCCAAAAGACCACACAGATCCTTGGTCATCGTCTTGAGCACAAAACTATGGAGCGGTTCAAGCTAAGCCCTTGTGGACGATACATGGCCATTGTGGCTTCTACTAGAAAGGGTGGTGGAATTATCAACATTCTGAACACAACTTCGATGCAGTGGGTTGCTGCAGCCAGACTTTCGAGCCGAAATGGCATCGCAGACTTTGCGTGGTGGAGCACAGGAGATGGATTAACTATTCTAGGCAGAGACGGACAGGTGGGCGAGTACAGCATGAATAGCCGCTCCTTCATTGGAATCTGGTTTGATGAGGGTTGTGTTGGTGGCATTGTTCTTGCCTTGGGTGGTCACCAGGGTCCCAGTGCTCTGGGTGACGACCGATGGGTTTCTATCGGATCTAACAGCGGCATCACGAACATTTACGATCGTAACGAGCTCATTGAGCCCAAGAAAGACGAACTGGTTATCAAGGAGCGTCCCACACCTACCCGAGTTTTTGAGCAGCTCGTCACTCCCATCACTCACATCACCTTCTCTCCCGATGGCCAACTTATGGCCTTTGGCAGTCAGCACAAGAAGGATGCGCTGCGACTGGTGCACTTGCCTACCTGCACCGTGTATCGTAATTGGCCTACTGAGCAGACACCCCTGGGAAGAATTACGGCGGTGGCATTTGGACGCCAGAGTGACTTGCTGGCTGTGGGTAACGATACAGGCAAAATTCGGATGTGGGAGATTAGGAGTTAGTCTTTATTTCTGGATAAGAATAATAACGGCGTATGGATCTTGTATGAAGCCCAAATTCCATTGTCAAGTACATGCACATCTGCATCTGGTCCCAAGCTTTCTTGTCAAAGAGAATACATTTATAAGTGATTCCTATTATTCCTTGAGAATGTAAATGACGTTCGATGTTTTTGGGTCCGTTTGGAGTTGAGGTATTGTTCTAGTTCTTTACCGAAACTTTTGATCCCTACTGTCTAGTTTTTGTTGGGCCTGGATATCGAAGTGTTTGGGATTCAATTTAAGCAGGGTATTTCCTGCTAACTATCGCTTGCTAGCCTATACGAGCCCCAAGAAATACAGGAATGACACCTTAAATAGTTCTAATAAAAACCAACCAGGCAATATATCAGTATCAAAATATTCGCTTGTATGCGTCCCTACCCTGTAGCTTCTATTCCGAAGGGTAACCCGTACAGTGCCAATTTTCTTACACGCCCGTCAAGTTGGATGGCTTCCATAGCTCAGTTGGTTAGAGCTTCGTACTAATACTACACCTTGCTAGTGTTGGTGATGCGAAGGTCGCAGGTTCAAGCCCTGCTGGGAGCACTTGTCTCACACCGCCTTCCGACATTTATTTTTTGCCCTTTTTTGCATTTTTTTTTTCGCTCCTGTTTTGCTCTACCCTATTTCACTTGCAGGATGTTAATAAACCTTAGTTGCTATTCCCCGCATTTGATGACCTGGTTGCTGAGGATTTAGCGGGTTGTAGTTCTGCAGGCTAGACTCATTTTTGCCTCACTGAAATAGTCCCTTGTTCAATCAAGTTGGACCACCGCAAGCACTTCCCAATTGAGTCAACATTCAGTTGTAATAATTCCAATTTCATCTTGGTGGCATTTTTTGTTTTAGTCTTGTGAAGACGCAGTGTCATTCACTGCTGCATGAGTCTCAAGAAAGGGATTGCAGTGGACAAATGAGCTTACAGACCACTTACATGCGATTCAATATTTTCGGCTAATTCATCATACTGGATACATCGAACCCCCAACAGCTTCTGCATCATACACCAACAGTGTACCCTCGACGATGCAATTTAATTTCACCGCTTTTATGGCACGTGAAGTTGGACCCTATACCATGGAGTTGTCACGGAGTTCGGTGACATCGATGGTTATGACCTTGACTTTAGTGCCGAGGTCAATGGAGTTACTCGGAGCTACGAGCTGGCTCGCCGTCGAACCGGTCTGCAACCTCTCTTTTGCCTGCCCTGAGAAATGACTCCATACCGAGCGTCAAGGGGTATGAAGGCTAGACTCGAGTCTATTAGGCTGTTCTATTTGTCATAGTATGAAGGACCCTGAAGTGAATGATACCCAACTATGCCAGCTTGTGATTACCAGCAATGATGCCAAGAAAACCATCATGTGGTAATTTGATTACAGACTAATAGAATCCAAGAACTCAATCATGGAATATTGTTTCATCTCAATGCATTTGAATAAAGATGATTCAATGCTTTACATTGAGGCCTGATTTGTTCCTCCTCGTATTCGGCGAGGAAACTCGGTCTCGGATCGCTGACTGAGTGATCGAACGAACGAATGAACGAATGTACTTCTGTTTGCTACTGGCCAAGGACGAGTTATTTTACTGCCATGGCTGGATGCAGGAAGTGCTGCTTGGCCTAAATGTGGAGCTGATGTACGGTCGGCAATCGTAGGAGTGGACAGCGTTGGGGCGGTTCCTGAGTGCATCTGCCCCCGCGATGCGGCCTTTCTTTGACGATTTCTGGGTAAAGTTTGAGGTGATGGAGCACATGTCCAAAAGATATCATAAATTCCAAGGGTGAAATGGAACAGTGTGCATTGATTGGGGAGCCGTGGGGGAATGATTCAGTGGACTTGGCAAGAAGAGCCTACAAGGTGGCTTGATTCTGTGTGGGATAACCGCCATGAATTTTTTGCCAAGTGTCCCAGGTGACGCGTCTGCTTCAATGGGTGAGTGTTTCCGAAAAGTGAGATTCGATTTGCGGAGAGTTTGTTCTTGCAAGGGCGACGCTGCCCAAAAAACATGGAGTAAAACAGGACGAATGGATCACTCAGCTATAACATATCGCATATCCAGTCTACCAAGGCTTTACATAGAAACAAACCTGTTCTGAATGTTTTCAATGACGTTGGTGAACCTACGTGGCGCGTCTGTGATCCTGGATTGCTGCCGTGGGTGCCAGCTCCGTTGAGCCGTTGGGTTCGCGATACATGATTATGTACAAGGTGGATTTGATGCTACGCTGACTTAGATACGGGGAAGAAACCAAGGTGTTGCGAGTTGTCAAATCCGACAGCAACAGCCTCGTATTATCCGGCGTGAGGCTTGATGCGATGCATTAGAGGCCCTGGTTTTCCCATGGGGGTTGCTGCTGCCAGCGAGACACTGGTGGAGCGGGTTGCTTCGGAAGTGCTTGACAGTGGCTACCTACAGGCCCACAAGCCCGGCGGCGCATGAGGCCCTCTGCTTCATTCTGGTGGTGGCGGATTCATTTGTGATAGACAGGCCGTTAACATGTCCGGAGGCATTCCGAGGAATGTGGGCCTTTCTGATACGCCGAAGGATGGACGAAACAGCAAAGAGTAAGTCGGTTGCTGGAAGCAATGCCCTGCCTAACTGGGAATTGGTGCCGGGGGAGCACTGTATGGATGCCCGTGACACAGGAAGCAGTTGACCCGGTGGACGCTGGGGTATTGGATGCAGAGGCACTCAAGCGGATGAGGGTCGATCTTACCAACAAGACGTCTAAAACGCTGCCGGGCCGGGTCCCATTTGATTGCTGGAAGGGGCACTGATACTGGGGCTGAGGCTGCAGGGACATCAGGGACGGCGACCAAATCTGGTCGCTCGACGGCGGACGAACGCCGTATGTACTTCTCGAGGCCCACATGCCACCAGCTTATTGTCGAGACATCTGCGCGGCTTCATGGGCGGGGAGGGATGGACGCCGGAGCACCGGGAGTCGGCGCAGCGGGTGAGCGTTGGGCGAGGAAGCGGGCGGAGAGGGAAACTGTCGATGGCACGGGCATCATGAGATGTGGGATGTGAGATGGCATGGAGGGAGGGCATTTAAAGTGGGTTGAAGCAGGGGAATTCAGAAGGAAGCATTCGAAGCTGGCGGTTGCCGGAGAGAATCGGGATGGACTGCAAAGGACACAGGCAGAGAGGCACAGCGGCACAGCGACACCATGGGCAGAGGTGAGGATGGAGGATCACCAACGCCCCCCCCCGAGCAGACCGGGATGAATGGGCTCGGTAGTATGCAAGTCATTAAGCTTTGGCTTGACAAGTAGTGAGTCGGATCAGCCTTGTTGCGGTCCGCTAGATCCCCACAGGCTCTAGCCTATTACTGAGGAGAGTCACAATGGAACGAAACAAGAAAAAAAACGCAGAGAGACATGTGCAGCCATGATTCGACTTTCCCATCTTGGTTGAGCAACTGACTGTTAGAAGTCAAAGGGGCACAGAACGGCACAAGAGGAGTGAGATGGCCAGATGGTGACGTAGGATTCGGAATCCCATGGTGTGTGATGAGCATTGGCAAAGCTGCAAGGGGATGAAAAATGGGCTACTGGTGCAGCGGAACACGAGCGCTGCAAAAGCTTGTGAAAATGGTGTCCAGGAGCTCGCATCATCAGGCCAGCCTCGAGCCAAAAGTCCAGCATCGTACGGGGACGGAGATTGCGCCAACGAGTCAATCGAGCGAGGGTAAAGAGAGGCGAGGGCACGGGAAATGCGCAACAGATTGAATTGCAAGCCAGTGTTGCGCGTGGCGCTCAATTGCAAGCGTAAGCGCTCCATCAGTTACTCTTTTCGGGTTTGTTGATGTTGATGGTGTTGACATTGCAGCTGTGTCTTGCTGGATTCGTTTACTAGCTCTTATCCTGGCTGCGAGTTGGCTGGCTGAACCAGGTCGTGTGAGAGACTGATGCGTCTCTGTGTGGCTTCCAGGGTCCTTGTCTGGCGTGGTGTGAGATCTTTGGCCGTGTGGCTACCCTCCAATAGATGACGGGGCATTGCCGAGATAGGTAACGAATCGTGGGAGCGAGGCTTCTTTGAGGCCCCTGAGCGGAGCCTAGAATTAGAATAGTCAAAATCAAATGTAAGAGGCTGGCTGTAAAAAAGACTCGTCGCGATGGCTGGGCCATGGGCATGGAGGGGTACATCTTGTGGATGCAAAAAATGTGATTGCAAGAAAAAAATCGAGGCTTTAGTGGGGGAGCGCCGGGCGCCAGGACCTGATGATCGCCCATCCCAGTCCTGAAGCAACGAGGCTACTGTGTGATAATGGAGCTTTAACACACTGAAGGGTAATTTTTACTGGAGCGATGGCGCATGTACTCCATTCGCCACACGCATGCTGCAGGTGCCCACGGCATAATCATCAGGGCCTCAGGCACCGATTCCATCTTCCAGGTGCCGCGCTGGACCTAGGCAAGTAGTCTGCGGGGGCTAGAAGCGAGGGGAAAGCTAGAGTTTGTCATGGAAGAAATATCGCTCTCAAGCATTCCGAGGGGGCAGGGGAAGCTTGATAACGCCAGGTTTGCGTGTGAGAGAGGGGCGGAGGGGACTTTTTCTTGGGGTCCTTCTTTGCCCTTCCTTTTGGTGTTCGTTGGTGTCATTGCATCCAGAAGGAAAATTATGTCTCACGACAAAAAAAAGAAGGATATAAATCTGTCAATTGGGAACTAACGCTCGAGCCAGACCCTGTTCATGTGCTGAGATGCACGTCGGATCATGTCAGTACTTGCAAGATGCGCGCGCCCGCAGTGGTTCAGTGCACCCGCCAGCCATTAATTTCAGTGGCAACACTCACTAAATCTATTTAGGCATTCGGACGTTGCAGCGTCTGGAGTAGACATTGCAGTGGGCACCCATCGGCTGTAAGCGGAGCCATGCTTGTGATTGTGCCCTCCACCATGCCGCAAACCTACACCAGCCTGCGGGCTGTCATAACTGCGGGACGTTGGCTGCGTGGACGTTGTGCTTTGAAAAGCTCAAGCTCGAATGACGTTTTGCATTGTGGGGCCCAGAATACTGGACTTTTTCTAATCCAATCGCCACTTGTCCCATCGTCATGACTGATCGTCAAGGACACAGGTGGATGCTTGGGGCGAAGGAATTACGGATACGGCCATCATGCACTGAGCTGAGCCGCTCACCGGGACATCTCCCGGGGGTTTAGATACCCAGAGCCCTAACGATTAGCCGCTTTCGCAGACGCCAGGTGTGTGTGTGGCCCCGATCAAGATGAGACCTGGCCAGGACAATCAGACCACACGACTGGACGCCCCATTGTCGCATGCCTCGACGCAAAGCACCAATCCTATTCTGATTCCGATCTGAACCCGCTGGCCTGGGTTGCTAGGCTGCTCATGCTGCGGCCCTCCCGGATCGGGGTTTTTCTTGGGCATGGGGGGTGTGAGGGGGTTTTTCAACTGTTGTACCCTTTGGGCTGGCATTGGAGGGGTTTGGCAAGGCATTGGTTGATCATGACGAAGTGGGTATTTGAGCATAAAGCAAAGCAAGCACTTTCGACAGCATGCACTGATGAAACCGCACGAACCGCAGCGATTTGGAAAAAAAAAAGGAAAAAGAAAAAAAGAAAAAACGAAACCGAATTCGCCCAGTTAAACAGGGATACGACCGTGTCGTGCGCCGTGGCATGATACCGAGGGGAGCCCCGCCGGCGCGTCCCGGTACGCATGATGACAGTCCACTTTGTATTGTGTGCTTCTGGGAACCCTGGACTCTGCTACAGAGGGAAAAAATAGGCTTGTAAGTCTGAGAAGGACAGGAATTGACCGGGAGCTGAACCCCGAGACCTGACAATTGCGGTACAACAAACTGGGGAACCCGCACATGAGCATTATTTTGCGACAGCTTTTAAAGACCCGCCTCGCTCATGCGCCCGTTTTTGTCTCTTCTCAGTCTTCCAGCTTTTTCCCTTTGTCCCCCAACTATTGTCTTACACCATCGTACACCTGAGAGAAATCTTTCATTCAACTACGCCTCTCTCTCCCACCCCGCCCCTTGCACCTGGTAGTTCGCCCCATAAAGCTCGACTTAACGGAGACTACTGTACATGGCCCAGCAGTAGCCTGCAGGAGAGCCCACATTACCAACCACCACACACCTCGACCATCAAGTAAAGCGGGCGCCAGCGCATCAAGCAAGTCAATCGGCAAGACAGGAAATCAAACCAAAAGGAGACGAGAGACACAGCCAAACAGATCACCACCGTCGGCACTGGACCGAACCCGATTTTGACCCGACCTACCGCATTTCTTTCTCACTTGTGATTGTGAGACTCCGCTGCCTGGTCTGTCCCGCGTCCATTCGACCCCGTCCCAGTCGCCCCCGCCTCCTCCGCCAAGGGCCCTCCACCAAGTTTCTCCCCCCAAGACCCTTGGGTTTTCTCCTTCCTTTTTTTTGCGCCTCCCCACGACTCTCGCTTTTGCGAAACTCGGCGACCTTTTCTTATTTTTTGTCTTCTTCTCTTTTTTAACGAAGGGCGACGAATCTTCAAACGGTCTGGTGTGTCTTTTGCCGGACCCTTTTTTTTTGTGTCGCCAAATTCACCTGTTCCGTCTTCGATGGACATGTGGTGTCGTTGAGGGCCGGATCTCGTTTCTCCTTCCCCACGACCCCAATTGACTCTGATTCAATTCTCCCGAAACCACAGGAAAAAAAAAATAAAAAAAATAGGACCCTAACCGTCAACTGATTCTCTCTATCCAACATGCCGTTTGGACGGCCAACCACCGCAGACAATCAGTCTGTCGGTTCCTCCTCACCTGCTTCATCCACAGGCACCAAGCGCCGATTTCCGCTGCTCCACCGCAAAAAGAACCGTCACTCAGACTCAATTCGGCCTTCGACGGCTTTGCCATTCTCACTATCGCCCTCGCCTTCGCCCAAGCAACCCAAGGTTAAGAAACCCAACCTCCGTGTTCACGTGCAGATAAAATTCGAAGGACCCCTCAGCCAGGAGCATGTCCGTGACTACGAGGCCTCCTCGCAGCTTGTAGCCTCAGACCGCCTGTGCCAGGCATTGCTATCTCGTCTTCAGCACTGTTCCGCCGAGCTTATCACTCGACATGATTGCTCCGCGCTAGACCCGCTGCGCAAGCCACATCGCGACGTTAAGCCACTGCGTTACCGGATTACGTACTGGGTTGAGCGCGAGGGCTTGACTCTGGCTGAGAAGTCTCTAAGGTCATTTCAGGAGTATCCACCAACCGCCGACGATGCTCGTGAGGTTTTGAATGCCACTGATCGCATTGTCGGTTTGTTCCTTGTTCGCCATGACCCCGGCTTTCGATGGCCTGAGCTCCAAGACGCAGAACCCACCAGCGAAGATTCCGAGACGGTCCGGCCGTATACGGGCCGGCCTCAGCCCACATGCTGCATCCCGCGATCCCATTTTATTCACCAGAACCAGACTTTCGAGTTGGTTCCCGGATACACAATCGAGCTGTTCCTACGTAGTCGCTGTGCCACCCGATATCCAGAAAACCGCAATGCCTCCATCAAAATTGACAGTCGCCAACCATCGCCCTTGACGCTCCTGTTCGGAGAGGAGTTGACAACCCGCGCCTCCAATCTTATAATCGATCCCATTGACTCATGGAAGCGCAAATTTGACAAGCGTCATCGCAATTGCAATGGCTTTGAAGGAAGTGGCGGTTGCACCCATGTTGAAGATGGTGCCGTTGATGTCATGGTCAAGGTGAGAAACAACCTGGGACCTGACTATAACTACTTCTCCCACCGAATCCAGACCAGCAAGGTTCTCTTTAACGATCCCAACGGTCGGGACTTTGATGAGTTCGCAAACACTGTCAAGGCTAAGCTTGAAAAAGCCCGTGACATGTCTGACAAGTCCCTCCGATCTTTGGACGATCTTACTGTCCGCATTCGCGAGCTGCGTGGCAAGAACTGGTCGGTTCACGAGCCATTGACCATTCGCCTGGATTCTACCGTCACCTATTGTCGCCAGACTGTCGACGCCATCATGGAACGGCTCCAGTCTGGTATCAGCAACGTCCTCGAAAGCCACGAGGATGCTCTAGCCACCCTCACCGTTCACAAACGGGGCCATCTTATCTTTGATGGCTTCCTCGACGGTGCCGGTGGCGACGATAGCGTGCGCCCTGAGAAGTATTCCTCTCCTGAGCTGGAGAGGAAGGCACTGGAATCTAAACTAAAGGACCGCATCCGCGCCGACATCACCATGCTTTGCAAAGATACCTGTGCCCTTGATTGTTCTGATTACCTGCCTAACTTGAAGATTCGAGTTAGCGGCGCATCAGCAGGCCCACGAGACAATACTCAGCCAGAAAACTTTGCTCGCCCATCTTCGGGATCTATTGCTGAGTCTCTGGGCAGTGCTCGTTCCGAATTTAGCCTTGCAAGGCAGACCCCTCAGCAAAGCCTACGAGAACCCTCCTTGCCCCCCTCTTCCCCCGCCAGCCTGCCCCCATCTGAGTTAAGACGCGTTCCCTCGGGTGTTGAAGCAGCCAAGAAACATGGCTACATGGCTGATTTCATTGCCAACGAGGATGAGCACCACTCAGAACCACCCTCCACCCCCAGCCTAGTAGACACCGAGAGCCTCAACCACCATGATAGCATTACTACCCCTTCACGCATTCACCAGGACCAGTCCAATGAGGGTTTGCGCATTGTTGATGATGGTCGAAGGATCATCTATCATGAACAGAATGATGTCGAGGCTATTGCCCGTGGGGTGACCGAGTTCCACCGACCAGAGGAGGAGCCAATCCAACTTGTCAAGGATAGAACCCCCGAGACTTCTGACAGGAAACCAATCCAACGATTCCTGGATACTCGGATGCCAGACTTATCAGGAAACCTAGATTCAGCACTTGTCAAGACGGCAAAACCTGACCCCGCCGTCCAGCAAACAGAGGTGAAGTCAAAGGAATCTCTAATCGCCGAAACCGAAGCACATGCTCTGAGATCTGCTGAGGAATCCGCTGCTCCTATTACCGGACCAGAGGAACATGAACACACTGTTGCCACCCCAGTTGATGTCCCCCCTAGAAAGTCAAGCCTGCTCAGGCCAACGTCTAGGTTTACCGAAGTCTTCCACAAGGAACATGAAAGTGTCGCAAAAGGCGTCAGAGCTAATGAGGAGCAGTGGGAGATGGTTGAGACTGCTGATGTATCCCAGCCCTCTGCTCTTATCACGAGCCAGGAGAAGACCCATACTGAAATTGTTGAACAATCTAAGGATGTCTTAGCTGAGGTTCAGCCTGAAACTACGACTGAGCCGACCCCCGAGCCCGAGCCGCAGGTTCTGGAGGCCGTCAAAGCCCCCTCGGAAGAGACATCCGCTGCTGATATTCAGGACGAGGCTTCTTCCCAGCTGAAGGATACTGAAGAGCGGAATGTTGATGTTATTCTCGACAACTTCCCTGAACCTCCCCATGATCATCATGTGCATCAGGAAGTCAAGACTGAGGAGCCCAAGGAACCAGTGCTTCAGGTTGGGGCTCCCACAAGGGAAGCACCACCAATCCCAAGCACTGGGGATTCGGCCGTCGATGTCGAAGAGCAACATGCGATTCCAGCTGAGATTGAAGAGGGTCTGCGCTCTGACGCTGTTCGAAGCTCTAGTGACTCCGGCATCTCCATGGAGGACCAGCCTAGAGAAGAGGAGCAGAAGGAGGATGAATCTAAGAAGGAAGAACTAAAAGTGGAGGAACTTAAGGTGGAAGCACCTAAGGTGGAGGGATTGAAGCTTGAGGAGTCAAAGGCAGAGGAGCAGAAGGATGAGCCCAAGGGTAAGGAACTTGCTGAGCCAGCAATGGCCGAGACCAAGCTTCCTCAAACCAAAGACTCGTCTAGTGTAGCGGATGATCTGAGCGAGGCTGTCATTGATGAGCCGGAGCACCAGTCGGAGCAGTCACACACGTCTATCCTTGACCTTGACGACTCACCTATGCTTGAGCCCGTTATGGAGGAAGATGGTATTGACGATGATGACGTCCCTAAGCCCTTCCCCCTGAGCTACGATACTCCCACTCTTCCACCCACAATGGAAAAGCTTCTGACTCCCGAGGAGAGGTCTCATATGCTTTCCTCGCTGAGGGACGATATTCCTGAGCCCCCTCGTTTTGGTCGAGCCAACTTGCCCGTTATTCTTACTCGACCTCGCACAAACACACTACCTGAGCGTCGATATTCGACAGCCCTGGCTCTTGAGATTGATACTGATCGTCCTGCGCATGACTGGGCTTCTCACGAGGTCTCCCCCATTGACGACCCTCCCAAGAGCGCCTCATTGTTGGGCCGTCACGTCCCCCCTGGCCACCGTCGCCAGCCCTCTGCGGGCTACATTGGTCTGCGTGAGCGGCGAATGCACGAGATTGGCCTTCGCAACGCTGTTGTCCCATTCCGCTGGCGTGCTATGCAGCAGCAGGAGTGGGGCAGCCGCCCTGCCACTTCATACAGTGAGCAGTAAGTGAGCGTCGATCTCTTTTGTTCCTTTTTTCTTTTATTTTCTCGGTACATAAATACATTTGGATTTCAGATATGGTAGTTACCAAAGGATGATGGTACGGATGATTGGTATATTTTTTATGGGTATGTATGGGATGACGAGAGGAGGCAATGGTTTAACTCTGGGATGGATGAGAGTAACCACGCTGGCAAATGGCGTCTGGGGTTCTTTATGTCGTTTGTGGTGCATGCGGAATTCATGGCGCATTTGCAGCGGGTTAGCAGCACGGTTTTTTTTTTTCGAAAGGGATGATCATTGCAAATATATACCAAACATGGCTACGAAGCTGCGATTGTTTTATAAATATACTAGACCAAATGTTTTCGCATTATCTATCATTCACTATCTAACTGCAACTTGAGACAAGAACTGGACCTTGGTATAATGGCTTTACCAAGGAACATATGCCCCAACATCGTTGATAAAGGTGCCCGTCTCACTGTCTGGGCCGGCTGTGGCTAGCAGGACGGAGCTGATGGCTCCCTTAGTCGGAGACTCCTGTCCCAGGAAGCCGTTCAGCGAGGTGCCGCAATGGTAGGCTGGATCGGCAATATTGAACTTCCAGGTAGCATCCTTTTCGTACTTGGCGGCGTAATGCAGCGCAAGCATGTTGAGAGCGGCTTTGCTGTGCGTGTAGACGCCATAGTCTGACCTTCGCTCCTGGAACCCAAGGCTTGCGTCAGCTTTGAGGGTGAGGCTGCCGAGGGTGGACGAGACGAATATGACACGGCGGGTTCCTTTGGACTTGGCGAGAAGGGGCAGGAAAGCATCAGTAACAAGGGCTGTGCCAATAACATTTGTGTTGTAGACAGCCTGCATGCGCTCCCGGGGAGACTCAATTTGGTAGCCAGAGATGGCGCTGTTGTTTATGAGCACATCGAGACGGCCAAATTCGGCCTCGACAGTCTTGACAGCAGCCAGGATACTCTCGTCCGAGGTGATATCCAGAATAAGAGTAGAGACGCGGAGGCCCTTGGCTTGGAAAGAGGCCGCGGCCTCCCTCACCGCATCAGGACGGCGACCGGAGAGGATGATGTGGTAATCGGGCTGCTCGGTGGTGAGCTGCTTGACCATCTCAAGACCAATGCCTTGATTGGAGCCAGTGATGAGGACGACGGTAGTGTCAGGAGTGATTGCAGGATAAGACATTGTTGAAATTGGTGTTTGAAAATGATCTGGTGGTGTTTTGATGATGATTGAAAATGGTTTTCTTGTTTGAAGGCACGCAGCCATGGCGAGACTTCTTTCTGAATTTATATCTGTAAACCCACAAACAAACAGACCAAATGCTTCGTCATTCTGAACGTCGCGAGATGCTAAGTCCGTGGTCAACCTCTGGCTTCCTAAATCCGAAGGTGGAATAGTGCCTCGAGACCAACCTGAGATTGGTTTCCTAATTAGGAAACCCCATCGACGAGCGAAGATCATGCGCTTAACCAAACCCTTGCATGAAATGATTGGGCCCAACTTCTTCACCTTTGCCGCTAATTTTTGCATTTGCTCAGCCTAATGGAATAATGGGGCGCATATTTCTGCCCTAAAGATGCCAAGGCAGGGGGAGCACTGTGCGGTTTGATGGATATGAAGTGAGGATATTGGAGCAGCCAAATCCAGTTTGACCACAACCACCCAAAAGGTAAAAAGATGGCCAAAAAGAAAAAGTCGTCCATTTCGTATTAGGTGGTACTCAAAGTAGGGATTGAGCTACTTCAAACCTTCAAGTCGTATTCATTTGGAAAAAGCGAGTTGCCACCATCTTCACACTATGTTCAAAACTTGGGAGTTGATCGTGTCACATGATGGAACCTTGGGCTCCTCCCAAAGACACAGTGGCAAGGCCGGATCACTGTGTCAGAGAATTTCACGCCGTTTTGGGTAGTTACTTAGAAGCAATCATACGAGTTCGGCATCTCCTTCGTCTATAAGAGGCTTCGCGCTGGACCATCTAATGATCAGAATATCGCCGTTCATGGCAGGCAAGGTGTTGTCAGTATCGGTGCCGAGCCCATGGACGTCTCGGTCTCGCAGCAAGCGAACGAAGACAGCAGAATCCAAGTCAGGTGTGTCAATCATGCTCACGTTGCCATTGGTGTCGTTGAGATTCTGTAGGTCCTGGGGCAGTGATGATAAAAAGGAGGAGAGATAGTGGTTGTGCAGCAGGGCTTGATGTCTTGTAGCATATGCCACTTCAGTAGGTGAAAGACGGTCCCGAAGTTCTTGGCTGGAAAGGTAGTGCAAGGTGTGCTTGTCGACCTGGACCTAACAGTTAGATATCATGTGTCACATGGAAGTAGGCAAGTGAGACAGATGGGTGGCTGACCTTGGCTATGCGGGCTCTGAGATAGCTTCGCACCAGAAACTTGTACCTCTCTAGTTCAGTTTGGATGACAATGAGGGCAAAGTTGGTCTTGGGATCCATGTCGCCTGTCATATCCTCCACCTTCTCAATCTGGGATTTGATTCGCGCATTTACGCGTTCAATAAGCCCGTCTTTGGGCCACCTGGAAGAAAGATTAGCCTTGTTACAAAACTTTGGGCTGTGCTAACCGGGACTTACTCCAGGATTTCGGGCGCTGAGCGCTCCGCGACCCAGAGACGCGTCAATGCCTGCAAGTCGCGTGTGTCGGAGGGCACAGAGTGTGAGGTGGGGTCAACCTCTCTGAGGATATCGTCAATATCCATTTTGAAAATCCCACACCGACTGGCGCTGCAGAGACGTTGATTTAGAGGAACGTGTCGAGTTGATGAGTGAGCGTGGTGGGGTTGAAAAGGTGTCAAAAGTGCTTGTCTTTTCTCACCAAAGCGGGGAACTGAAAGCCCCGCCAAAACATAAGTTGAATGAACGCCCCGGCATGAGCATCAGATCACCATCTTACAACCACGTTTGGGCTCAGACTGTCACTAAGAAAAAAAAAAATTCACAGTGATATATTTCTGTAACTTCAATTTTTTTTTACTGTGATATGCCCCAATCCGTCATAAGAACTAACCGCACACCGGTGCAACTTTTTATTCTCAACTCAATGGTCTACCCATGTAGTTACAACACCAATTCGACGTCGGTTGCCTTCTTTGGAGGACTAGCCTAAGCTCATATCATAATACAGTACTCGTTAACGCTGCTATAATAGCTCGGTGAAATACCTGTGTGACTGTGGCGTTTGATTTGGCGAGAAACATACATTGCGACTGTCGTCTTGACTAGGCACAATTTCTTTGTTTGAAGAACTTGTCCTATATCGCGAGATACGGGAGAAACCACGTTGATCATCACTGTGTAATATTTCGCCCTCTTCTTTCTCGAATGAGAAGAATGGAACTAGTCTCCACACTGATAAACTTCTATGTTTCGTTCATAATAATTTTACAAGTGATCCCATTGGCAATATGTTGTTTCCCTTCGTTCAAACCCGTACTAGAGCGCGTAGTGACGATCAAAGCTTAAGTGAGCTGCCTGGCCTCAATGGCATTATCATTTAGATCTCGCCACATTTCAGCATATTACGAGCATAATGTTATCTAGTAAGCTCATAAAACCTTCAAGAATATCCTACTGGACCTTTTTGAGAGGTTTATGAGCTTCTTTCTTGGCTGTTTCATAGCCATTGACCAAACCATAAACCAGCTTGAGACCAGAGGATGAGACGGTTACAAGAGCTGCAGAGAAAATAAACAACACCACTCGTTGGGGTGTTGAGAGAACCGCGAAGAGAGGGTAAGGATACCTTTCTGTGTGAGCTTGACACCGAAAAAAAAAGTGAATCGAACTTACCATCCATTATGACTGAAGCAGAGCTCAACCCAGTACCAATAAGAAAATGCCAATACAGAGGCGAGACTCATGACAGCGTAGGCTGGAATGGTCCATGGAGGGCTGAAAAGCACAAGGTCGAGAGTTAAGAAAATGGCGGGAGCGCAATGGAAACTCAAGTCCGGAAGAAGATCCAAATGCAAGTCATCTGGGATTAATAGGCTGGTGTCGATGAAACGAATACCCCAGTACAGAATAGTGATAACAGCCTCTAGAGGCGTAGCAACAACAGCAACGGCATTCTTTGCTTGGAAGAGTATCGAACTCGATGTCAGGTCAGCCAAAAGACCAAAAACAAAGGCGACGAGAGACGTGGTGAGGCCAATGATGGTAAGGAACTGGAAATGCCATCCATAGGCATCCGAAATCGGGGATTCCCAGCCTGCGAGAAAGCGAAAGCTGTATGCAAAGGATGCTGTGCCCAGTAGATGGAGCAGCAAGGATGCCGATGGAGAGGGCGACGACAGTCGCTGGAGTGGGTGACGAGCCATACTGGGCGAGACGTTGGTGATGGTCAGAGAGCGTCAAGGCATGACAGCCAATTATGAAGCCGACAGGGGCAAGAATCTTTATACCAAATGCGAAAATGGCCACGGAGTCTCCATGTTCCCCGAGCAGCGAGGCGGGACCATCACCTGCTATATCTCCGAGAAAGTGTGATCCAGGACTGTCTTCGTATTGGCGGACCTCGGCTCATGGACCCAGTGCAGACCGTCATGACGCTCGTTCGACCCGCTTGCAGGGATGAGAACAGCCAAGGTGGCACTAGCCACTTCCTTGCTCAAAATCCTGCGCCACATGAGGCTGAAGCTTTCGTCGCATTACAGTGAGAATTCGCGATCGCGCAAAGGAACACTAACAACTGCTTGCCTATTACTTTCCAGTCACCCTTTGAAGTTGGGCTCCTATAAGTTTCAACCGTCAAAATGGCTGGTGATTCTGCTACCGAAGAGGACAACCGCTCGCAAAAGCGTAGCCACTCTGAGTTCCGCGGAGAAGATGATGGTAAGTCGAGATCGCCCGTTGCAGGTCGCGTCCAAAAAGATTCTAATACCCCCCTTAGACAGCTCCTCCGACGATGACATGGGCCCTCAGCTGCCCTCCGAAGCGCCCAAGAAGAAGCGACGAGTATTGCCCCACGAGAAGCTCTATATCGCAGCCCTCCCTACGTCGGCCCGGTACTCAAAATCCTTGATGCACAAGGAGCAGATTCTATTCACGACATGGACACCTCTGACGGATTTTCTCATCACCTCCTCCATTGACGGTGTTGTGAAATTCTGGAAAAAGATTGCACATAATATCGAATTTGTGAAGGAGTTCAAGGCGCACAACGGCGAAATTAAATCAGTAGCTGTGAGCAAGGACGGACGAAGCTTCGCCACTGCTGGCATAGATGGGACGATCAAGATATTCGACGTTATTACCTTTGATTTGCTATCAATGATATCACTCGACTATATTGCAAATAATGTATGCTGGGTGCATGCGAAGGGTGCTTCTTTGCCATTGCTGGCGGTTTCTGATCGAGCAAAGCCTTTGATACACATTTACGATGGCAGAGGGGAGAAAGAGGAACCTTTGCACACAATTAAGGGCCTGCATCGAAAACCTGTTCATCTGATGGCATACAACGAGGCATTCGACTGCGTAGTTTCCGCAGACGAGAACGGCATGGTGGAGTATTGGAGGCCAAGCGGCAACTATGAGAAGCCAGAAGGGGTTTTTGAGTACAAGAGCTCAACAAACCTCTTTGACTTCAAGAAAGCCAAGTCTGTCCCATCTTGTATAACCGTTTCCCCAAATGGAAAATACTTTGCTGCATTCTCGTTGCCGGATCGCAAAATCCGCATCTTTGACTTTGCAACAGCCAAGTTGTACCGTACCTATGACGAGTCCCTTCAAGCCATTGAAGAAATGCATAGGGCAGGAACAGGTTCAACTAAGTTGGACAATGTGGAGTTTGGCCGAAGGACAGCTCACGAACGCGAAGTCGAATCGGAGACCCTGAAGCATAAATCCAACATCATTTTTGACGAGTCCGGGAACTTTATTTTGTATGGTTCAATGCTAGGGATCAAGGTTCTAAATACCTACACCAATCAAGTAGTCAAGGTCTACGGCAAAGACGAAAATTTCCGAGCCGTGAACCTCGCCTTGTATCAGGGTCAGCCTCAGAAAAAGGGCGTGACCACGGTAGAAATGGGAGCCTCAAGCAACCCACTGTTGCAGGAGTCTGAAACTCGCGATCCAATCTTGGTGGCTACAGGTGTTGGGAAGGTTCGCTTCTACATGTTCACCAACGAGGATGACATTTCCAAATCGACTCGAGACGTTCAAAACGAGCGACCGACCGTGCTTGGCCACAAGAAGGATACCAAGACAAAGGCTACAGAGACCGGTACTGGAGCAATTATTCACACTACATATGGTGATATTCATATCCGCCTCTTCCCTGACGCGGCACCCAAAACAGTCGAGAATTTTGTTACACACTCCAAGAATGGCTACTATAACAACACGATCTTCCACCGAGTCATTCGCAAGTTTATGATCCAGGGAGGAGACCCTCTGGGCGACGGAACTGGAGGCGAAAGTATTTGGGGCAGGGAATTTGAGGATGAATTTAGCAGCTTGAAGCACGACAAGCCGTTTACTGTCAGCATGGCCAATGCTGGCCCCAATACTAACGGCAGTCAATTCTTCATCACAACAGAGAAGACGGTAAGTTTTTATGGAGCCTCCCTCGAATTACTGTCTGCCAGTTGCTAACACGATAATAGCCGTGGTTGGATGGAAAACATACCATTTTCGGAAGGGCAACGCAAGGATTCGACGTCATTCACAAGATTGAGGGTGTGAGGACGCACAAGGAGAAGCCAGAGGAGGACATCAAGATTCTCAATATTGACGTTGTCTAAGGCGAGCAGGAGGAGGAGGGGGTAAGCAAAAAGCACTGCGCCAGACTCGGCTCAAATGTAGGAGGGATTACGTATAGATAAAAATACCATACCAAGATTAAACATGTATATTGATCAACCTCTACATTATTTGAGTCTGTGTCGAGAAGTAGTTGGCTCTCCTAGCCAGGGTAACATTAAGCTAGCTTCGCCCAACCTAGAGCAGTGGTTTGAGTCACCAACATCCACGACTTGTCAGTCTCGGTCTCGGCCATACATACATGCCGCCGAGTTCGGCAAAGCGGGAGGCCTTGCTTGCGTGTGCATATGCCTCCTACCCGGGATCCATTCAACGGCGCAGTCAACGGCCCCTTGCAGTGACCGGCCGTACACTCATTCACTCACCTTCTTGACTTGTTCTCTTTTTTTCGGGGTGGTGCCATGGCGGGGACGCACAGTTACTCATCCTCCAATGGCGGTGGGGCCGTTCCAAAGCACCAACCTAAAGCCGCCACTGCCCACCTGCGGAAAGCTGGCGCCCAGATGGACGGTGGGCGCCATGGTTGGATGAGTGTGACACCCCGACTCCGGGCCGGCGCAAAGGGTAAAAAGGATATAATTTTTTTTTCTTATAGCGCTCCTCTTCAGAACTTCTCCCTCTACTTTGCTCCAAGCTTCTTTTGAAATTACATCTTGTGCACCCGGTCTTGAGGTGCTTTGTGCATTTTTGCCTTTTCATCATCATCCTCCAGCTTCTGTCCCCACAATCGAGTCATCATGGCCACTGTACGTTCCCCTCCTCTGCGACAGAGCTCTCCCCCCTCGTCGCCCAGCTTGTGGTGGGGTGACTCACGATGAATGCAGTTCTTCATTGAAAACAAAAATGTTGGCAACCAGGCCGAGTCTGAGGATTGGAGAAGTATGTGTTTGTTTCTTTTTTTACCTCCCCATTGCAGCTCGCCCATCGAGTCCAATTACTGGGAATGGCTGGGCTTGCTGTCATTGCTGTATACTGCTTGCTGTCATGATACTGACCACCTCCAGTTCGCGGCTACAACCCTCTGACACCCCCCGACCTGCTCCAGTCCGAGATCCCACAAACCCCTCAGTCCAAGCAGACTGTGCTTCAGGGCCGAAACGAGGCTGTCGCCGTCGTCAACGGCACTGATGAGAAGCACCGCCTCATGGTCGTCGTGGGCCCTTGCTCCATCCACGACCCCGAGGCTGCCCTTGCCTACTGCGATCTCCTCATGAAAGAAAAAGAGAAGCACAAGGATGAGCTCCTCATTGTTATGCGCTCCTACCTCGAGAAGCCCCGTACTACTGTGGGCTGGAAGGGTCTCATTAACGACCCCGATATCGATGGCAGCTTCAAGATTAACAAGGGTCTTCGAATTTCTCGTCAAGTCTTTGTCGACTTGACCTCAAAGGGCATGCCCATTGCCAGTGAGATGCTGGATACCATCTCTCCCCAGTTCCTGGCAGATTTGCTCTCTGTCGGTGCCATTGGTGCCCGAACTACTGAGAGCCAGCTACACCGCGAGCTAGCTAGTGGTCTAAGTTACCCCGTTGGTTTCAAGAACGGTACTGATGGCTCCTTGAATGTGGCTATTGACGCCATTGGCGCTGCCAAGCACCCCCACCACTTTTTGTCTGTTACCAAGCCTGGTATTGTCGCAATTGTCGGTACTGAGGGTAACGACGACTGCTTCGTCATTCTTCGTGGTGGATCCAAGGGAACCAACTACGACGCTGCCAGCATCGCCGAGGCCAAGGCAGCCCTAGAGAAGAAGGGTGTGCGGCAGCGATTGATGGTGGATTGCAGCCACGGAAACTCACTCAAGAATCACAAGAACCAGCCCAAGGTGGCTGCCGATATTGCGACTCAGATCGCCGCTGGTGAGCAGGCTATTATGGGTGTCATGATTGAGAGCAACATCAACGAGGGTGAGTTTAAGCCTCTTAACGGCCGAGCCCCGTCATCGTACTAAAGCTAATATTATCTAGGTAACCAAAAGGTTCCCGAGGAGGGCAAGTCTGGTCTCCAGTACGGCGTCAGTATTACTGATGCCTGCATCAACTGGGAGGATACCGTCTCAACTCTTGACACCCTTGCCCAGGCTGTCAAGGAGCGACGCAAGGTCCTAGGTGTAAACGGTGCGTAAATTGGGAATGATTTAATAATATAAAAAAAATGTTGCGCGCCCATTCATGTCGGTTTGGGAAATGAGGAGAAATGGCGGTTGCGGTACCAAATATGGGCATATCCCCCCTTGCATCTCAGGGGACATCTGCAGTTAGGTTACGTTGAGCTGGGAGCTGGAGTTTCTGGGATATCAATTCATGGGATAGATAAAAGCAAGCTGCAGAGACGCAATTGAGCGAAATGCGCTTAGGCTCAAGTTAATTAGGGATCAACAGAGTTAGGTGTGACTGGTCAGAACTTGGGCCTCTTGCAACCATGCTGATGAGAGCGGCATCGCACACCGTCGCGCGTTTGATTACACACTGTATGGCAACGCACTAATTTTGTATGGGAAACCTTACTCAAACACCTGCCACGGCTCGCACTGTGCAACCAGAGCTCCTTGCTGGCGTTTTTCGACAACCACGGCCTCGTCATCCTACCACCTGGAAGCATTTCGCCCAACGCCATCTTCACGGCACCCTTGTGACGCCAATCACCCCCGATCCTATCTCGGGCGATTCACCCTTGCGGCCTTTCTCGCCTGCCACCTCCTTCGCCCGCCCCAACACCTCATTCACGCCTCCTTCATCCTTTTTCAGGCCGAGACGCGGTTTCGACTCGCGCGATTATGGCTCGCGATTACACACCCCCCGAGTCCCCGCTCTCCTCAATGGACGAATCTGAGCCTTATGAGGAGGAGGCCCACGAAGAAGAAGACACCACCCTGCGCCCCTCAAAGCGACAGCGCGTCGAAGGCGGCTCCACGACGTCCTCCGCTGTTGTCCCTGATGCCGAGCCGGAGACGGTTCCAGAGCCCGACCCCCTTGAGGGCATGTCGGACGTTTCTTCCGACACATCTGGCGACATCCCCAGCTCGCCCATCAACGCGCGACTAGATGAAGAAGATTTTCAGGACCAGGTTACCGTTTGCGACTGGGATGGCTGTCCAGCCGGCGACCAAAAAAATATGGACAAGCTAGTCGAACACATCCACAACTCGCACATCGAGAATCGACAAAAGAAGTATACTTGCGAATGGATGAGCTGTAATCGAAAGGGATTACCTCACGCCAGTGGTTATGCTCTGAAGGCGCACATGCGTAGCCATACGAGGGAGAAGCCCTTTTACTGCTACTTGCCTGGTACGCGAAGTTCTCCTAATCACCTTGCGACTAGCAACTAATTCAGTCTTAGAATGTGATCGTTCATTTACCAGATCAGACGCGCTGGCGAAGCACATGCGAACAGTACACGAGACTGAAGCGCTGCGACCGTCCGACCCGGTGCCCAAATCGATGCAATCAAGCACCGTCGGCAAAGGAAGCAAGCTCAAGATAATCATCAAGACACCTCAGTCGCAGGGCGGTCAAGATGAAGCTATGGAGGATGTGACCAACGGCGACAACCCCAACTCGGAATACTTTACCTCCCTTCCCGAAGAAATCTTTGATGCGGATGAACTGGCATTCCCCATCGACAAGCTGTACCGAAAGTGCTACTGGGAGGCGAAATGGGCCGAAGAGGTTGGGGAGTCACTTAAGAAGGAGTGTAAAGAATGGGAAGATGTCTACTACAGGGAGTGGCTGGAGAAGGAAGTGCTCCTGTCGCAAGTCATCAAGAGCGAGGTGGACTGGCACGGAAGGAGACAGGCCATTCTGTCGGGAACCGCTGACGTGCAAGTTTCTGGGGCCGTGGAGAGTGTGGAGGGAGAGGCAGAGGGGGGAAACACGAACGGCACCAAGGTTGAGGAGGCCTAGAGTGCTAAATCTACCCGCAGCAGTCGCATGTCGGATCGGATGACGACGCCTCGGCGGTCTCGCAGGATCCGTCCGAGCAAGACGCGTTCAAGCATCGGCGTTTGGGAAGCTTTGTAACATCATACTTGGACCGAGAGGAGTTTGCGGAGTTGGCAGTCTATCTGCATCATATTTTGGGCCACACATCGGAGAGGGAAGTGGCCTTGGTTTTGGCCGGCAGCATCGTAATGCAAGGACAACGAAATAAATGGGTTTTTCTTTTTTCCTCTACAGATACATCTAGTAATGGGCTTACAGTGCCTTTTTCTTGGCGCGATATGACTGGGAATTTTTAAAGGGAAACCCGCTTGTGCTCTGATCGAACTTGTGGTACTTGCTAATCATGGCCTTGTCACCGGCGAACATGACACAGTAGAGCCCGAAGCTGGCGAAGATGGCGCTGCCGATGCTGCCGAGGGCATATCCTATCTCGCCGGTCCAGCTGTAGCGGCCGTAGCAGTAGAAGGCAGCCGAGGTATGGTGGAGAGTCGATATGAGAACCGTGGCGCTCGCATACGGGGAAATTTGGTCTGCGGGAGCTATAGTAATGCAAACATCATCAGCAAGGGCGGCGAGCCAGGGGGAAGACGAGGGTCTGGAGGAAGATACCGTCTAGAGAGGATGCGAGAGGCACTGCACCCGAGAGGACGACAATGATGAGGCCCAATGCGAGCAAGGCAAAGCCAAGGGAGCGCGCAAAGTACGCTTCCAGCGCTGTAACCGAATTAGCTGCGAGGATGACAGCTTGCGATTGGGGGCCGAGGACTCACAACTCTGAGGCTCGTACTCCGGGCGCAGTATGGAGCCGATGAAGGATGGCCAAAGGATCAGAGGGAATGCCTGGGTGCTCAGCCAGGCGAGGTTCCCGAAGCTATACGTGGCGATGGCCTACGACGGCGAAACAATGGTATCGTCAGCAATTGCTCTTACAGGTTCCGAGATATGCGGAGACTTACACTCATTGCAGTTAGTAGACGTGATGTGAGGTTGCCTTGAGAAGTAGAGATGCTTTGCGTGCTGAGAGTTGGCATATAAGACCACCAGTTAGCTAGCTAGTCGTCATGCTTGAGGCTGACAGCACCCATGTCTGCCCTTTAGCGAGGCTCCTCCCCGGGAACCGTCGACGTCATTCCAGCCCGCCCCCCACTGCTGCAACGCTCCAAGAACGGCCCCAAACGTGTAGTGCAAGGGAAGAGAGGGAGTCATGGCAGATGATTTGAGCAGTATGGATATGGAAGCCTCATTATCTTCTTTATTGCTTTATTTATTGATGCTTTCAATGTAAGTGCACATCTCTCTTGGGGTTTATACGTGTGTTTTACGATGTTAGCTGGTCCTGCATCTGACACATGGGAGGTCCAATACATGCAAGCCGTCTCCATTGTAAACATGGCCGTGCTTCTATAGAACTGGTGTATACATTTTGAGATATGCGCCTACCATCAATGCATATAGGATACTGCTCTATTCAGGTTCAACTGGATAGATGTGAGAGATTCAACTCCTGCTTTGGCGTTTGTGCCATCCCCGCCTAGCCCGCTAAAACGGTGTCCCCGATCCTCGCTCAGTAAACGCTAGACTCGGGTTGAGGCGACGCCCAGATCAGGGCCTCGCATCCGACCAAACCGGCACCCATTCGGCGTCCCCTCTCCTCCCACCCTTACCCTTCGAAGGAGCCCCGGGCCAATGCCTAATCGCGCAAATGAACCCACTGTGCCTCCTCGATCTGGGCCGCCTTGTCGCCACCCACTCTCGCGCACCAGACCTGGCAGAGGGCCGATCTCGCATCACCCTGTCACAGTGGGGCTTTTTTTTTCTGACTTTACCGCCCAGCAAACCATTGCAAATCCTCTCGTTTCTATTGCGCCGCCGCATCTCCTAGGAACGGACCCCGTCAAACCCGCCGCCGAGGAGTTGCTTCATATAAGCCAGTCAGTGCTCCGCTGTGACGTGCATCCTTGTCTCTAGCTCTATCTCGCCCAGTTCTCTTTTTTTCCACAAGCGTCCCCCGCGACCGGACCATTTGACTTCTTTGATACCCAAAGGATTGCACCTATATATTTGTCAGCTGCTCCGTGCTTGCAGCTAAGTAACTGGCACAAAAATTCCCAAACGGAAATTCCATTTCTTGGACAACCGCCACTCACAGGCCCGACAACAAGTATATTGATATTACCACAACATTGCGCAACATATACACGAGTTTAACCTCAGCAAACCGGCGCCATGAGTGCCATTCTCTCCGCCGACGACCTCAACGACTTCATCTCTCCCGGTGTCGCCTGCATCAAGCCCGTCGAGACTCTCCCAGCCGCCCCGCCCCCGCAATCCAACGAGTTTGAAGTCATCCTTGACGGGCAGCAACCTACAACAAACCCAAACGCTCCGGCGCAAATCTCCCTTACAGATTGCCTCGCCTGTTCCGGCTGCGTGACCTCGGCAGAGGCTGTTCTTGTCAGCCTCCAGAGCCATGCCGAAGTCCTCTCGACACTTGACGCTGCGCCCGCGCTCCGTGTAGTCGGCCCCGATGGCAATGGGAAATTTACTGTGGAGGGACTAGAAGACGAGAATGCCAAGCTGTTTGTCGCCAGTGTGAGTCCTCAAACAAGGGCCAATCTAGCGGCAGCATGCGGCGATGGCGTTTCAGAGAGGGATGTGGCTTATATGTTGGACAACCTTCTGAAGGGACCAGATGGTATTGCCAGAGGTGGCAAGTGGAACAACGAGTTCACATGGGTTGTTGACACCAATGTGGCAAGGGAGGCCACTCTAGTTCTCGGCGCCGACGAAGTTGGTGGACAGAACGGATCTGCAACTCCCCCCAAGCCCATCCTAGCATCGTCGTGCCCAGGCTGGGTATGCTATGCCGAAAAAACCCATCCCCATGTTCTCCCCCACCTTTCAAAGGTCAAATCACCACAAGCCCTCATGGGCACCATGCTCAAAACTACCCTGAGTCGGATACTGGGCATTTCCCCCGGCAGAATATGGCACCTGGCTATTATGCCATGCTTTGATAAAAAATTAGAAGCGAGTCGCGAAGAATTAACAGAGGAAGTCTGGGCTGGAGGCGAAGTAAGAGGCAGAGGAGTTCGAGATGTTGACTGCGTCATCACAAGCAAAGAAGTTCTTATGCTCGCTGAATCCAGAGGGCTCAACTTCTTCGATATTTCCAGAGCGAATCTGATCGGGTCAGCCTCACAACCATTCCCCGATCCTAAAATCCATAAATTCCTTTTCCCTAGCAGGAGCGCCAGGAATCCACCTCGAGAAGCCGGTTCCTCAGGAGGACTTTTATACCACATCTTGCAAAGCAGAGCAGCACAGATCCCTGGGTCCGAAATTGTCACTGCCCGTGGACGTAATGTAGACGTTGCAGAGTACTCGGTGGTTGTCAATGGTGAACCAGTTTTCAAAGCGGCTCGGTATTATGGCTTCAGAAATATCCAAAACTTGGTCCGACGATTGAGGCCAGCACGTCCATCGCGGATGCCTGGCGGAAAGCCCTTCGGAAGCGCTCGCAAGCCTGCTGGAAAAGCAGCTTCTCTTGAGTATGGCTATGTTGAGGTCATGGCATGTCCGGGAGGGTGCACCAACGGTGGAGGGCAGATCAAAGTTGATGATCCCATCATAATGGAACGCAAGAATTTGTCTGGAAAGCCGGGCCCGCAAGAGCAAAAGGAGTGGGTGGCCGAAATTGATGAGGCTTATTTTTCCGGAGAGGAAGCAGATGTTGAAGTTGCTGAGGAGGTTCCCGGGGATGTCGTTGGCGGCATCTCCCGTTCGTACATTAATGATACCCTGGCGCATTGGGCGGATGTCACAGGCATAAGCTTAGATAGACTTGCATTCACGAGCTATCGTGAGGTGATTAGCGATGTTGGAAAGGATAATGCCACAGATACCGAGAAGGTAGTGCAGCTGGCTGGAAAGATTGGAGGTGGATGGTAAGCGTAAAGCTAGTTGATAGATTAAAATCAACTCTCCTTGGCGCCTCGCCGAGCAAAGCCAAACCCTCCCCGTCCACTCCCATCTGGTCCTCTTGGTGCCCGGATTGGATTCTGCTCGGCCTTCGCTTGATTTGAAAAGTCATTGGCTCTTCTTGGTCCTGGAGAGTCGGCCTTTGGTGTAAAGTTGGGATCGTATAGCTCTCGTCCAGATGCCGAATTCTGTGGTCTTCGAGGAGCATCGAATTGGCGGCCATCATATTGGCGATTGTCATTGTTCCGATAGCCTCCTCGTCCGCGGCCCCTACCCCGCGGAGCAAAATGGCCGTCAGACCGAGGCGGGGTGACGGTGCCAGGCGACGAGGCTCCGGACGAGGGAGCAGACTCGCCAAAGATCTTTGCACGAGCCTCCTCGTATCGACGCTGCTTCTCTTCCCGGTCTCTCTTTTGTTTCGCGCGTATCTCTTCTGGAGTGAGCTGGACTTCTTTCTTTTCTTCGTCGCCATCATCCAATGAGAGCTGGGACATTCCGGTCGCCGGATCCCGCTTTGCAATGACGGGTTTCCGACTGAGCACCTTGACTTGTGGTTTGAAGCTACTGGTGAGCGGCACGTTGGAGTTGGCCTCGAGATAGTGGAATGTCTGGGGTGTATCACTTGCATACACAAGAACGAGTCAGCTATAAAAGTCCGAGCTCGGCATCAAGGGCGCGAAGGTGGGTGGATGATCAGACTTACGCAGACTCCCAGATCTTGCGATTCGCTTCCGCATGTTGAGCAAGAATCTCAGCCTTGGTCCGAGGGGGCTCGGCTTCTGGCTGCGGCTGCATTTGCTGTGATAGCTGCGGATGGGTTCGCTCATTCTCCTCACTGGCTGCTTTGTCCGCCTGCGTCTCCCAATCATCCTCCCACGCATCTGGGACCACTGTTTTTTTCCCCATTGTCGTCGACGTGGCGGCAGGCGACGAGCGTCAGGAGTCGAATTGCGTCGCTAGGCAGATGTACGTTGTCGGAGAATGCGATGCTGGGTCTTTCTCCGGGCTTGCGATGTGTGCATAACAGATTATGCAAAAAGAGTTTTGGTGGATTTGAAGTTGGCGATCATTAGGCCAAGTTTGGGCGCTCATCCAAGGGTGCGACTTAGCGTGGGGCGGCCAGAAAAGAGGAATTGCTTGCGCCAGCCTGGGGAAAAACACCCGTAACTTGATGGCGACTTGGTGCCGGGTGTGGGCACCGCAGGGCTTGCTTGTAACCCTGAAGTCGCTTCTGTCAGCATCTGCTAACCCAGTGCGTAGAAGGGGTCCTAATGACCTCCGACATCCGTCATTGCGGGGTGGCTTGTCGGCGGTGGGGCAGGACCCAAAGCTGAACATTATCCAGATGCGGCACCTCTAGGACAGCAACACCCCTCCAAGGCAGAGATCCTTCGTTTGGTACTGTCCTTTTCACGCATATCAGAGCCTAATTCTATAGCTCTCCTTCTGGCTTCTCCTGCCTCCCCTTCACCTCACCTCTCTGTGAGCATAGAATGTCCGGAGGGCTCCGAACATTGCCCCTCCCGCAACACCACATGGCTGAATCCACAGGCGCCAACTCGGGTGCAAAGAGAATGGTGGATGAGTGTGAGACAACAAAGTCGAGGCTGCAGGACCAGAAGTTCAATATGAGTATGTGCTATTGTTTACGCGATGCCCTGATTGCTTCATCGGATGACGAACTGCCTCGAAACCTAGCTGATCCGTTCTTAGAAAGCTACCACGACCCGCTTCGACCTCGTGAGAAGGACACGTCAAAGCTGTACCCTCAAGGAGTGACGCACGAGATGGAGCAAACTTGGCTAAGAATGATCAACGAATACAAGCAATAACCCGCCATTTGTCTACGTCGTGGGCAAGTTCTTGACCGCTGCCCGGTCGCCGCACTGATAGAGAGCGGTGAGCTTAGACAGACGGTGAGGCTTCGGGCCAACAAGTTCCGCTTCATGCCCGTCGCTCATTTCAGGAAAGAAAGAAAGAAAGAAAGGCGTTATTGGAAGTATGGGAGTCTTGTCAATACTGGTTTGCCGTGCAAGTCGCGTTACGCGCGAAAAGAGAAGACAACTTACAAGCTGACACATTGGGATTTGAAGCAACAGGTGTTCCTCCTTTCCGAGGGACTATGGTGGTAACTATGTTTGTTCAATGGAAGGGGTTTTAAGTCTATTCATTGCATGTTTTGGGCAAATTTATTCTACCAAAAACAAGATTCTCTTCTGTGAAGTATCATAGGCATGTCAAGTTCTTACGAGCGTAATGCGAGCCGATTGCATGAAACAGTCAGCCAAATAGGAATCAAATGTAATCTTGGCATCCAGGATGCTAAACCGAGCCATCGGCCCGGCCCAGATGAATTTCTGGTCGGTGAGGGCCAGGAATTGCGTAGCTCCCAACACTCGGCTCGCTCACGGTCTCAGTCTCCAGGTACCCGAGGCCGAAACAACGCTTCTCCCAAGTAGGAACAAACCTATCCGAGCGATCGGCTAAACTTGGAGATCAGCACTGATTCCCGACAAAAAGCAAAACTTCACAAATTACATGCATCATGGCGTTTGACCGTGTAACCCGCCGGACCAAGGAATTCCGCTCCCTCAGGGCCACAATGTGACGGTTGTAGTGCTAGTCGGACGCATGGAGTCACGAATACGCCCAAATATTATCAACACCGAGATCTAGACCCATCTAGTCCTCTCTCACATGCACAAGATGACGGGCCAACCATGTCTTTGATGGAGAAACATGCACACACTAGTGTCCCGTCGATCCAATTTGAACACGAAGTGCCACGTCCAATCTCTAAAAAAAAAAATTGAGCAACCTTCTCGTGCACCTCTTTTCCCTTGCTCCTTTGCTGCCCCTGCGAATCGCTCCGCTCGTCCATTCACCCGAGCTATGCTTGGGCTGGACTGAAAATAAGCATGTGACATGTGTAAACTTTTTTTTCTTACTACAAGATCACGAATCTGGGGTGTTGCAACGCCATTCAGCCCAATAGTTTGCCACACTTGGGGAAATGCTACATAGGCTGAAAATCGCGGCTAGGGTAACCGAACTGTTGGTAGAGAGAACCCGGAGGTGGCAAAAACATGCATGCAGATGTATCTCGCTCAATTCGAGGACATTGGGCAAAGGAGCTCGAGCTGGTAAAACCTGCATGGACATCTTGCCGTTTAGGTAAAGGCTTGCGAACGGATCCTAGAGCTCATGGCGATAATTATACCATGTCTAATTATTGAACGAGAAACCCTGCAAAGAAAAAGAAATAATCAACGACTGAAAAATGGACAAGCAAGTATACGAAGTACTCTGCCTTCAGCTGGCTTCACTTACACAGCCCCACAGAATTTGTTTCGTTTCATGAGTACCGGCGAACACATGTCTTCAAACTTTGAATAGAAAATAAGTAAATAAAAACCACACCGAAATGGAAGTTCAACATGATCTGATATTCCCGCTCCATTTTGTCCGAGGGGCTGGTCAGCCCCTGTCTTGAAAAACGCAGCACCGATGCCCTCATCCAGTAGTTATCACGATGCATGACACTATGCTAAATAGTGGCAGGTAATGACGCGAAAAAAGAAAGTCATGATACTTAGTAAATCAATAAATTACAAAAATAAATACTCCCTGAGTGTTCATATCAGATATCAAGCACTGCACGGGCTCATCTGGGGCTGGACGATATGATGTTATACCGTTGGTGATGTTGTATTTCTTTTGCATGCCCCTGTACTAGGAACTGGGGCGGTGATGGGATTGCTAGTGTGTGATCAAGATATTGCCTCTTCTGCCTGCCGGAATGTGTTTTACATGCTAACCGAGGTGTGTGTTGGACACAAGGCAGGTCACAAAGCGGCCGATGCTTCCAATAAAATGATATTGCCTATATTGTACAGCACAGTCCTTGGAAGATTGTGCCCCTCTGCTTTTTTCTGGGATATCCCGACTAACTTTACAAGGCATTCTAGGTCTTAGGACGAAAAAAACCATATCAGTGAATAAATAAAGTAATATACTATGACCTCTTTTTACTTTATTTTGTCTTCTCTCCTTCTCCGTGTCTTTCGCTACAGAATGTTATTATTTCCGTTCGGCGGTATCAAAGGTCTGGCTCAATGAGAAATAGCCAAATTTAGATGGAGTGGCTTTGTAGTACCGTGCGGCCAGGCCGTGATTGCTGGGATGCCCCAGCTTCACGGCGTGTGTTGACGGGGCAGATCTTTCACCGGTCAACGACAAGTTGATTTGATTTCACGGGCACGTGCAGCAACGTGCCGGATGCGTGGCCGAGAAAGATTTTTTTTCTCTCAATACTCACCAGCCTCAGGATGTTGGTGATATCTGACAGGTAAAATGGCTGATGCAGGGGAGGGAAAAAATTTTCTGGGCCAGGACTGGGATTTGGGGACGAGGGTGTCTTTGATGGCGATGTCTAAGAAGCAAAGCACACCCAGACAGCCAAGGCTGAGCGTCGCGCACGCCGAAGTACTCAGTACGGCCAGCCTCCAGGGCTCAGGTGCCGCGAAATGCGCCTAGCAAATAGCTCCGGCAGACCACTGCACAGTACCATGTTTTCGGCGGGGCAAATATCGGGAGCTGAGGTGAGTCTGACAGCAGGTTCGCAAACAGGGAAAGTCAGCTGGTCCATTTGTGAATGTGTGAGATTTGTTCATTCACTCGGCGCGCTGGTCTGGCAATGACGGTAGCTCGACAAAGCCGCCGTATGTCCATAGAGCTAGATGGCTGTTTCAGGCCAGCTTCTATTTGCCAGCGTCCCACGCCGAATCGAGACATGCATCAGACCTTCGCAACTGACACATCTTGAATGACCTGCATCATCTGCTTTTTATCCCTCCCCATTGATCCATATCTTGCTTTGTTGCCGCCACCCCAGCAGTGGGCGGCAGCACTGATCTGGCACTTGTGCCGCCATCAGAAAAGCAGCATCAGAAGCTATCAAGCCCCGCCATACCCCACTTTTGCACGTCGGCCAGTCCCTTCGAGGATCGCCTCCACCGGCAACGCAGCAGCTTCAGTGGGGATTTGAATACGCACTGTGGGCGGCTGGCGGCTTCTGCTGCAGCTGCACGAGGTAGCTAGTCATTTAGAGGAGTATGATGCAACCGCCGCCTCGTGCCTTCTAGAAAGCACTCCGCCTTCAATAGCCGAGCTGGCAGCTTGGTTGCTACCAAAATACACGCTCCTTGCAACGAAGCTCTATATGTCCCATGCCTGGTGCCGTGCCTAAATCGTCGCCGTCTACGCTAGAAGGATTCGGATCTGCTACATCCTGGCACCAAAAACCACCCTAGCAAGGTGCGTACCACATGCCCTGACGTCCTTTCTCTGTCCCGCCAGGGATCTCACCTCAGAAGGAGGGGTCGCACTGAGCAGCGGATCCCTTCTGGGGCGGATGGCGCCGGGGCTGCTGCATCGCCAACCCCTACAGGCGTCGATAACTGATCATCAGAGAAGGTCGTGACGGGTACCCGGGGCTAGGCTGAGCTGACGATTCCAGGTTGCTTAGTTGAGCACCCTGTTGGTATGTTGAGGATCAGCAAAAGCTTCTAATCAGCACTGCCGCATTACATCAATCCCACAGCAACGCCCAGCTCGTTCTGCATCTCTGGGGCAAGGTTGAACTACCAACCCTCAGCCATCATATCAACCCACGATCCCTCCAAACTCCAACATCCTGATTTCCAACCCCCACGTGTACTAACTTTAATTCCCCTCCCAAAGAAAAGAGTCAGTCAGACGGATTTGTCTTCCCTAGCAAGCTCCAGCGAGACAACGAGACCAAGTGTCGTGGTCGCAGACGCTCAGCGCCGCCTTGGCTTGTGGCATCGCTACCTCCGTTGCGGCGCACTGTACGGCTGCTTTAACCTCGCCCACCCACCCTCTCACCTCGCCCTAAAGACATCTATCATCTCCAACAACTTTCTCCGCCACTCCATCTCTTCTTCTCCTAACATAAACCTCTTTTATTCCGAGGACTACGGCTCCTCCTCACCTCCCTCATCTACATCGTGACCCGCCGCGTCAACCACCGGGTGCTTAGTGACGCTATCAAACAACATCCGTCTCCAAAGCTTGCCGCCTTCGACCCCGCTCTACGCCTCTAGGCTCGACGTCCCTACCAATTTCCAAACCGTCGTGGTAGCTCCCGCCAGTCGCTACCATGTCGGGCACCGAGAGTGCAGCTTCAAACGCAGGCGGTTACGACCTCCTGCGAAGGGCTACTCAGGCGATGATGTCAAAGTACGTGATATCCAGTTTCTCTCTTATCTCTCCATCCTCACTACGGCATCCCGAATCACCCGCCCCTCCCTCGCGTTGGACTCTTCCTCTCATAGCGGCCCAAAGTTGGCGTCCGCTTTATTTCCTATTACCATTTACATCCCGTAGGTTCTTTTTTTGTTTTCTGAAGCCAGCAATGGGATGCCCTGGCACAAGGTCCCAGCTTTGCCAAAGCCCCTCCCTGCTGCTCACGGTGGCGATGTCGATGGGGTCCAGCACTCGGAGCTTAGCAGGCCCTGTCCCGAGTCAGCATCTCTTTCAGGCTAGTTCCAGTGGCTTCTAGCCCCGACACCGCCTGTCCTGGAAGGAGGTCGTGTTGTTCGCCTCCCTCAATGACTACCCTCGAGGCCTCTCAAGCCCCTTCCAAAGTCCTCAAAATTTACACCATTGGAGTCCCTGCACGCCGCTGGGGCACTCGCCGGGTCCGGTGCCAGATACCCCCTCAAGCCGCCAACGAGGTACCTACCAACTGGAAACAAGTCTGAGTCGACCCCCCAAGACTTCTCCAACCACCGACAACACAGCCCTGAAGCTGAAGGCTCAAGCTGAATACCCCAGTGGCCAATTGCACTGCAAACATGTCGTGGGCAGGCCCAGCGGTTTGGAGCTGGGCTGGGTGAAGTCAAACACCCTTGGGCCTGCGAGATTCAGTGCCAATCGATACGTCGTTGTGGCCCTTTCAGACGTTACGGTGGACCCGGGCATTCGCCATCGAAGCCGGCCAGCCCCAGAGGTTCCAAGAGACTTTACCACATGCACCGATGTCTTCTCCTTGCGGCCTGACTCGCTTCCGCCATGATTGGATCCTGTTCGCCGTGCTTGGGTCTCCAGTCCTTGCGTCGCTCGCCCCCCGACCCCGCCATCAGCACTGCTCGCAGGCCGTCAATGTTCTCCTCTCGGTCAGACAAGCCTCGAACAAGCCCACCCCGGCCACATGGCTCCCGCGCTCTGCTTTTCGGAGCAAAAATTGATCTCGTCATTCCCCTTTCCCGCCACCTCCTCCCGCCCTTGCTGCTGCTTTACTTTGCCTTGGTCTACTTTCTTGTATCCCGCCCTCTACCCTCAACATCCGCTCTCGGCACGGTCCCCGCGCTCCATTCTTGCGGACTGGGCCCTCACAACCCACGCCCACACCACACCACCAGCCCTCACGACCGCAACAGACCTTTTTTTCCCATCCCGTGTTTTTCTCGTCATAGTCACCTCTTGAGAACCCACTATCCCTTGCTGTCCCTCACGGTCCCTCACGACTTCTACCCTCTTTCCCACTCTAGTCGACGCGCTTAGCAGCCGTCATGAACTAGTGTTCCCACTTCGCACTTCCCCGCGCCGCACCCTCGGGGCAACAGCATTTATTATTCACTCACCGGAAATCTCTTACAAAATGCAAGGAGTTATTAACCAAACTTCCAGGTCTGCAGCCACTGATGAGGATGGCGGCGATCATATTGGATTTGACACGCCGAGATCTGGAGTAGCCACACCTCAACCTGACCTACAGGACAAACGCTTGCCCGGCATCATGAGCTACTTTGGCCAGGTTCGTCAAACCCCTTCCACAACCAAAGAATTTTCTCCAGTCTCTGTCCGGCCCGTTGAGAGTGCTGTACCTCCGGGTCATGACCGATGCAAGCCCACTTCACTCACTTCACCCGCCAGCCTGCAGTTGCAGGTGCACACAGAAGTTTCGTCTCAGTCGTTCTCTGATGCCGTGGCTTCTGACCGTTTGCTCTTACAACAAGAGCCTCTCGGTCTCCAGCCAGACACGGCAGGATTTGAACAGAGCGTCCTTCACCCATACCCAACTCCACCAGTTTCTCAGCCACCATCTTCTGGTGGCTCACTTTCCCAAGAAAGGACTTCTGCAGATGCAGAAAGCAGCGCTGCTGCACCTGCAGAGTCTGTTACCCTATCATCACGACCCAAGACGGCTGGCACGTCACTCTTCACCACAACACATTATCGGCCTTTAGATGACTCATCGCATCTTGAGTCGGTCCCTTCTCCTTCCCTAACACAGCCCAAAGTCTCCAGCCCTCCTACGCTTCACACAGCCCATTCTGAGTCGAGTGCTCCCACCCGCCCTGTTTCTGGCAAGTGGTACTCTTTTGAAGGACTCAAGGAGCTAACTCGTGCTATGACATTCAAGAGCGGTCCGCCAACTCCTACTCGAGCACTCTCTACTGCTCGGCCATCAAGATCAGATGGAAGGGACGCATCTGGAAGATCCAGCCACGATGGCGTTGAGGCCAGCGGCACTCACACGCCCAGGTCATCAGGTGCCCAGGCACCCGCTCCCAAGGGGAAATTGACAATCAAGATTTCAGAGGCTCGCGGTTTACGGAAAAGCCGTGACCCATACGTCGTCGTCGTATTCCAGAGAAGTGAATTGATCTCAAGTGGTCCCCGGCATGAGGAAGGGGGGGATAACCTCAGCGTTGCCATCCCTGGAATGGGTGGCATCCCTATTCAAAGGCAAGGGAGCGACTCTGGCCGTCCAGTGTCCATACCAATGCGCAGCCGCCAAAGCAGCAACACCAGCATTACGGACTACACCACTTTTAGAAACCGAAACTCACGCCTATCTTTTACGAATCCGAAATGGGATGCTGAAGCTGCATTGTAAGTCGTGGTAGTGTAATATCCCCTGGTTTCCCGGATTACTAATAAGAAACAGCGATGTTGTGGATTCGGAGATGCTGGTTGACATTTCTGTGTACGACCACACTCCCACCGGCGAGGAGTTCCTGGGACATGTTGATTTCCAAGCTACAAGGGATATTGACCATCCAGTCAAAGGGTGGTTCCAGCTAGAAGGCCATGCCGATACCATGGCTGAGAATGCTCCCACTGGTGAAATTTACGTTGAGGCTTTGTATCAAAGATCAGAACGGAAGCATTTTGGTCCTACCGATTTCGACATCCTCAAACTCATCGGCAAAGGCACATTCGGTCAGGTCTATCAAGTACGCAAGAAGGACACCCAGCGAATCTATGCCATGAAGGTTCTTCAGAAAAAAGTTATCGTACAAAAGAAGGAAGTGGCTCACACAGTTGGCGAACGAAACATTCTCGTCCGAACCGCCATGTCAGACTCGCCTTTCATTGTTGGCCTCAAGTTCTCTTTCCAAACTCCCTCCGAGCTGTACTTGGTTACCGATTACATGTCGGGAGGGGAGCTGTTCTGGCACCTGCAGAAGGAGGGCCGTTTTGATGAGAAACGTGCAAAGTTCTACATTGCTGAGTTGATCCTGGCTATACAACATCTCCACAACAATGACATTGTCTATCGAGATCTCAAACCAGAAAACATTCTGCTCGACGCCAACGGCCACATCGCTCTTTGTGACTTTGGTCTCTCAAAGGCTAATCTCACCAAGAATGACACCACAAACACTTTCTGCGGAACTACAGAGTATCTTGCACCGGAGGTTCTCCTGGATGAGTCGGGTTACACCAAGATGGTAGACTTCTGGTCCTTAGGTGTGTTGGTATTTGAAATGTGCTGTGGATGGAGCCCATTCTATGCCGAGGATACTCAGCAGATGTACAAGAACATTGCTTTCGGCAAAGTCCGGTTCCCTAGGGATACCCTTTCTCAGGAAGGCCGCAACTTTGTCAAGGGATTGCTTAACAGAAATCCCAAGCACCGCCTAGGCGCAACTGACGATGCTGAGGAGCTCAAACGTCACCCCTTCTTTAACGACATCGACTGGAATCTTCTGTCAAAGAAGCTCATCACTCCACCATTCAAGCCCAAGTTGAAGTCTGAGACAGATGTTTCGTACTTTGACCCTGAGTTTACAACAGCACTGGACCAGAACGGTTCTCTCAACGAGCGCGCTGCTGCGCTCGCTCGTGGGTATGCCGCTTCCACGCCCCTTTCCCCCTCTGTTCAGGCAAACTTCCAGGGCTTCACTTTTGTGGATGAGAGTGCTCTTGACGATCACATGCGTGATCGCCATAGGGAAGATGATGAGGATATGGATGATGCGCACCACGACGATCACGACGACTGGGACAGTTTGGACGACATTGACCTGAGAAAGGCTAACCGGATGAGCGGCATTGTGAGAACATCAACGAATGATGAGCAAATGGTGGGGGGCTCTCACTTTGATGTGTAGCGGTGCCTCATATTACAAGTCTCGCAAGTGCACGACGTTTCTAACCATTATATTGGGGTTCATCCGTGTCCTAAAAAAAAAGTAATTCGCAAAAAAACCAAACAGAAAACATACCTTGCCCGGTGGGCACAGGTAATTAATCATGGCATTACTGCATAAGGGTTGGCTGGTAATTGCATTGCATCGGTCATCGTGCTGAATGGGTCATGGCGTTTAGGTTGTCAGGGGAGTATTCTTTTGGGAACTGGTCCACAGTGCCAATCCGTCCCAGTGCTGTCACCCAAATTTTGATGGGCCATGTGCAATCTGAGAATGCCGAGAAGCAACGGGCTCGGGTCCCTGGGACTTTTATTTTTGTCGTGTTGTTAACATCTGTCCACAATGACAGCATTTATGTGCTTTTGGAACCTCCATGCCTGATTGTGTTGTGTTGCATTTTGCTGTCGTGGATGACGTTCATAGCCCCTCGAGTCTGTGATTAAGACAGCCATCAATTTATGTACAAGGCTTTTTTTTTAATAAAAGAAGAGAAAAGAAGGGGGAAAAAACTGGTTTTTATCGTAGGCCGAGCCGTACGTACAATTAATTAAATACAGAATTACAATGACATCCAAGTTCCACTTTGCCGCTAGACTTGTATGATTTGTGCGCGTGTTATGAACACTGGGAAGGATAATATATGACGTTATAAGTAAGAAAGTTAGGTCCAATCGTATGTCAAGAATGTAGTCAAGTTGTACGGCTCAATTGAGTTTCAAGGCGATTTGTCGACTAAGGAAAGGCAGAATATACCTCAGACATGGGACAAATAACGGGCGCTCATATAATTCAGAAGTTGCTTGCTTCATTTGGCTTTCGTATTCGAAACGAGTTCCTACAGGCAACCGAAGGCTGTTTTCTTTTTAGGAAAATGTACACAGGATTATCATCTCCAATCCACTGCAACTGCTTTGGCATCAATTCCTTCGGCTGGCTAGCGCCAGCCTTCCTCCCTTCCTGGTCCTCTCAACCGACATCCCGAGATCGGCGATGGTCTCAAGTCGATTTATTCGAGCACCTATCCTAGGTCATCACAAAAAACCGTTTAGTGGTGAGCATCGTCCTCCTCCTCAGCCTCCAGCCAGTCGTGAGCCTGTGTGGCAGCGGGGCTGTTCTGGGCGGCGGCGTCCTGGCCCTCGATCTCAACAGCCATGCTCTCGTACTCCTTCAGGCTGCCAGCAAGGTCGGTCTCTTCGGGGGAGGCGGGAGTCTTGGGCTCGCTGAAGGTCTGGACCTGGCCCTCAGCATCGTTGGCCTTGACCTCGGGGACCTTGTAGGCCCTCAACTCGCTGAGGTAGAGCTCCTGGACGAAATCGGCTAGATGGAACCGGTGTGTTAGTACTGGTGAACAATTGATCTAGAAGGCGCAGTCATGAAGGCGCATTGATGATTGAAATCGGGTTGAGAGATGATGCGTGTGTTTGGGGAACAGGTAACGGTTTTGGCGACGTCGGAGCTCGGGTGGAGTGTAGCTTCGGCTATTGGAATTCTGGTCCGAGCAACGACACAACCATCGAGAAAAGGTGGCGGGGGAGCGACGAAGGCATCGAGGGAGTTTCCTTACCTCGGCGGGAGACGGTAGGAGCGATGAAGCCCCTCACCTGGATGGCATTGCCTCTAGCGACACGGGAGACAACCGCAGCAGCGGAGCGAGCGCGCTATAAAGTCGGAACAAGGTCAGCAAGCTGCGAGGCCCGGGTGGAGGCGGCATGCGACGAAGAAGGGCAATTTTATCACGGAGGGTGCGGGAGAGTGCTTACCGTAGCCCGGGACAGTTGGCTGAGCATTTTGAATGACTGGTCGTGGCTCAATTGGATACTCCGGATACGGGAGGATTGGGGGGACTGAGGGTTTTGGGGAAAAATCGTGAGGTCCATCCCGCCCCCGGCTGGAGCGAGCGGTGCAGCGCCAAAAATGTTGCTGCCTCAGGCCGACGACCGCCCACACCTCCGGCGTCACGGAGCAAAACGGCTGGTGAGGAAGTCGTCGGGTTGTTGAAGCACGTGACCCAACCAAGTGCTGGTTGGCTGGTGAGTCGCTCAGGTATCCTCTTTCTTGACTTCATGCCATGAATGTTAACGTCATCTCCCATCTATATCGCAACGATTATATTTCTGAGCTGTCCATGGCCCTTGCTTCTTTTGTGAATATTTCATGCCCACTCAGCGTAATTCCTCACCGCAACTCGGCTGCGCAAGTATACCGGGCGTGGCTTCATCAGCACCAAGTATCTGATCTCCCAGGCCACTATCAATCGATTTCAAGAATTGTCAAGCATTGTAGCAAGTGCCGCAACAAATGACATCACCTCGCAATTCTCCATGCTACACGCTCTAGGATCAGATCATGCAGAATGGAAGCAGATCAAGCGATAATGCATTTTGATCAGGTTAAGAAAAAAAATGTGTTCATACTATTTTATCTTCAACGAGAGTTATCTTGAACTTGAAATAGCTTGCTACAAAAAAGACCTGTTCCCTCATAATCCAATATTTACACTTTTCCCCGAAAGACCCAAACCAAGCCGTTTCCTATATATGGTATCTTGAACAAATATACACGCAACCCAAGTTTCTTTTTTAGTCCATTTCTATCAGCTGTATCGAGGTCGAGGTCGTTGAGAGGAAGGGAGTTCCATCTGATCCATCTGAGGGGACACCACCTTGGTCATACTACCGCGCGACCTTCGTGTTGCGCCCAGAATGGCACCAGCGGTATAAACTACACCAACAATGCCAGCCACGACGGCATACGCGATAATAAAAGCATTGGAGGAACCTGCAAGCTTCAAACCCAATCCTCCGTTTACAATGCCAAGAATCATAACGCTTCGGCCAAACCAAATGTGAACATGGCTGATGACTCCTCGCTGCTGATTCTTGACAAAGTGTTGGTGGTGCATCCATCCCAAAACAGGTTGGAGACCCATGAGGGCACAAACAATAGTACCCAGCTTCGTGTGTGTGTTGTTCCACCACTGCAAGGGCATGTTAGCAAACAATATACTTGACGAAGGTATTTGTTGTTCGAGACTTACATAGCCATCATCACGGGCCACAACATAGCCAATACCGAAACCAGCCCACATAGCCAGGAAAACAAGGATCTGCCAGCCGGCGTGAATAAGCCACTTGCCGAGAAGCGGCATGAGGACCGAGCCGATGGGGTATCCGATGACGAAGACAATGGCCAGGAGAATACCATGCGCTTTTACCAGCGTGTCGGTATTGCTGCCACTACTAGCAGACACACCTCCCGATCCAGAGCCAGAGTTGGAGTTGGAGTCGGTGCTGTTGGTGCTGGAAGAAAAAGGGTTGCCATTGCTGCTTGTACTGAAGGTTGCACTGGAGAAGTCGACAGTGAAGCTCTGATAGTCATCATGCTCTGTGATAGTCTCTGATGGACTGGTCGAGTCAAGAGAGCTACCCCCCTTCCAAGCAGCAATCCACGAGTTCGTGCCGCTGAGATCTAGAGAAGAACAGTCACTGCACTTGACGTTGGCGACCATTTCGCCATCACTAACTCCAGACCCGGTAATAAGCTCTACTCCGCTCCTTTGTTCATATTCGGGCATGACATGCCCGGTGCCAGTCCTGGGGCTCAGAGTGACATTGCCACTACCATCCTGATAGATGACAAAAATCTCAGCGCCAGACATCCTTGAACCAATACCAACTGCAATCCATTGGTAAGAGGTCGGAGCTTTGAGCTGGAAATAGACATCTCCTGAGCCCGAGCTTGCGGCCGCCTCTGGAACAGCCCATCGATAGCAAACGTCACTCGAGGGGCAGTAGGGATCTGTGGCTGCGGAGGTTCCTTGGGCGTCTATTGGTTGAGTATTAGCAACAAATCGGGCGCAACAAAGTTGTTGGGGCGCATGGCTTACAGAACGCCGCAGCGGAAGCTAGTGCTGCAAATGTTGACTTCATCGTCGTGCCACAGGCTGGAATCAAGATGAAGGGTGGTGAGTGAGTCAAATTGGGTATGCTTTTTTATGAAACATGAGTAAATGGTTCAAGGGCGGAAGGAAGGGTCATATATGAGCAGATGAGGAGTTTGGGGGTCCGGCTCCTTACATGGCCAGGGGTACTGTCCCATGAAGCGTTCTAGGCGCAAGCCACGTCCCGAAGGTGTGCAAGCTCGGGACTAGCTTCCTCGAGTCTGATTTTTGCAATGACGCTGATTCGGCGGCTTGCTGATGTGGAGGGGCGCAGAACAGCTCGCGCCCAGATGTGTCGTCAGCGTCAGGGTCTTGGCAGTGACCTTGACTTTCCATGCCACCAGCGTTCGATCACCTTGCTGTCAAAATTAAGGACAATAGGGTTTGAGTGACCGGGTGCTATCCTGGAGTGGCCCTAATTAGACATATGGAACGGGAACGATGTCACAAACGCGGCTGAGTGGTCTTGGGAACTTTTTTTTTTTCTCTGCACAATACCTCGTGTTTTTTTCTTCTTTATGAAACTAACTAATCCTCCTGTCTCTGTACCGTGACCTCTGTGTCGGAACCTCTCTGTGCCGATAAGACGCGGAGGGTTTTGATGGAGACTCGGCGGGATCATGGGTTCTGTGCAGGGCCTCGGACCATTCCATTATAGACGAGGCTACTCGTTGGCGCTGACCGCTGAGCTATGTGGTCTGGATTGTGATGACACTGCACGCACTAATACTTGGCACGCACGTACCCTGCCAGATATGTTGCGGGAGCTGTATGGCGCATCCAACCGCAGACCAGACAACGGGGCAGGGAGGTACATGGCAAGAATGTAGTGAGAGTGAAGTGTGGCGCATTGCATGGAAACAAGGGCGGCCGACGCAACGGGCAGCAACCCGGTCCTCGCTAACGGATGCACTGCCGCACTCATTGCAGTGGTGATAAGGTTCTAAGCAAATGCCAGGCCCCATTTCCCCAGCCGGAACCGAAATTTTTGAACTCAATTATGCGAGGAATTGGCGTCCCTCTGCCCCAAACCCCCCGGACCCGTCCACCACGGCTCAACTTCCTCCCGTAGGGCTAACTTCCCTCCGCGATTCGATCTCGACTTGTAGTCTACATCTGGCAGCCAAGAGTCCTCGATCTCTTGGCCAAACTCTCGCCCAGCCGTGTTTCCGAAGTCTGGTCAAATTCCACAAATCCATGTCACGATATCTCCCTGCACGAACACGCAAGAGGCCTCACCCTCTTCTAGGAAGGGACCCTGTCCGTGCAGCGTAACAATCATGTTTTCTCGCCGACACGCCCAATGAAGCTGTGCCAGTTCCCAACATCCCCTGGCAAAAAGCACAGAACCCCGCGCCAAGAAGCAAGAATCTCTGGGTGAGTGGGAAGCGTACGTCAGCTCTTTCTGGTTGGCTTGAAAAAAAAGAAAAATCTAGGCCTTGGTGGAATGGACAACGAAACGACGGTCCATCCATGTACTAAACATACAGTATGCAGCCTGCAATGCAAGGGGACCTGGCAGCCCAGGTCAGATTAGCTATCCCACTGATGAGATTCGTTGGGCCCCAAACCGTTCCACACGCCCCAGGAGCCCGCGGAAGACGAGGACGACAAAACAGCCCTTGGCCATTTCATGCTTAATCCGGATGAATAATGGATTACACATTGGATCGACGCTCCCCACTCATTATTGACGCCGCCTTGCTGTGGGTATGCGTTCCTCGTGGATCATAACAAGCTGCAGTGGTGAGACAGAGGATTGCGTAAGCCTTTGGGTTTTCCTTCTTTTTTTTTTCATCTTTATCACACCTGCAAGAGGTGACTAGGTGCAGGTATCACCGTCACCATCACCCCGAGGCACAACTCGAATTGTCTTGTCTCTTGTGCGATCGGAAACGTCCCGAGGCAAAGTTAACGAGGCGCAGGATTTTAGCTATCTGCTATTTGCGACACTAGGCCAGTATCCAAATTAACCTTCCCTCTCCACAACTCGGCACAGGTTACCGACGACGGGGGTTAAACGCTGCCCCGGGCCCAAAAAGTCCACGGAGAATGGGTGATTGCCGACACGAGTTGCAGGGAGTAGGGCATGTCACAACTCTCTCCCCGGGCCCAATAGAGACATCGTCATTAACGCTCATTAACTTTACCCACATATTGTTTTTTGCAATTTGTCCCTTTTAAACTTTTCCTGACGGCATGTGCGTGCCAAGCCTATCCAGTGAATTGATCAATGCGACAAGCCCGCTACTCCTCTGATCATCCTATCCGAATCCAACGGGCTCTGGATGATCCCCGAACCGCCCTCTGTCGTGGTTCTTGGCAGAGCCCCAACCTGCATCACTTCGCGCCCAAAATCACACCCCCAGCGCCCGCTCCGCCCCAAGAGCTGACGTCGCCTTCGTCTCAGCCGTTTTCGCTGCTCCACGTGAAACGTGGACATTACGCGGACCCCATCAATTGGCAATTGGATTTTTCCCTAGCTCACGATGTGCCCCAGGAATGATACGAAAAATGAGGGGCTTTTCGGCTCTCACAGTCAAGATCTACCATTCATCCACGTATGTATTGCTTCACTCTCTCTCTATCCTGGTCTATCGCACCAAGACAAATGAATCAAGAAAAAAAAACAAGTTCTACGTCGCACTGCCACACAAAATATGACTCTAATACACCTCGTGTCTACGCCATTGACATACGATAAAAACCAAAATCCCCCAATAAACTCTCGTGTCAAACAATGACTTTATCCACCCGTCCTCCGTCTATAATCACATTCCGTGGAACAGAATCCCGGAATGAAACGCTCATTGCAGATCCCCAAGACCCATCAAGTCAGCTCTGTGCAGTAAACGCAAAGCCAGCATTCTCAAGCAAGCTCGATGACGCAACATAGCTGAAGCCGCCAAAGAGCTCATCCTTAGGGAAGCTCCGGGGCCAGTCGTCTTTGGTTGTCGTGACAGGGCTGATGGAAAGCTCGGTAAACTCAGGTGCAAAGTTCTCGGCCAGCTCGGGATCGGTGATCATGGGCTGGATCGGCGGCTCAAGTTCCCGCGCTGCAAGCTTCTTCCAATCAATTTTACGGAAGAAACGGTGCTTTTTCATTGCCAGGAGATCCTTTGGCATGACGGAACCCAGCCGCTTGTTAGGGTCCTTGCGGAGAAGCCTAGTAAGCAAGTCCTTGGCATCGGGGCTCAAAAAGTATGGAAGCACCAGCTTCTGCTTGACAATGTTGTCTTGGATCTTGGCGTGGTTCTGACCCCGGAAGGGTGGAGTGCCCGTCATCAAATCGTATCCCAATGCACCAAATGACCACCAGTCCACGGCTTTACCATACTTCTTGCCAAGCACGACCTCAGGCGCCATGTACTCAACAGTGCCCAGCATCGAGTTGCAGCTCTCAGACTGCTCTACGGCAACCTTGGACAGACCGAAGTCGGTCAGAAGAAGGTGGCCCTCCGCATCCAAAAGGCAGTTTTCTGGCTTGAGGTCACGATAGACCACTCCTAGGTCGTTGTGCAGGTGAGAGATGGCGAGAAGCATCTCAGCCATGTAAAAGGCTGCAACATCCTCTGAGAACATTTTCTCCGTGTTTAGATGAGTGAACAATTCTCCACCCTGTCCATATTCGAGAATAAGGTAGAGCTGCTCATGATCCTGAAAGGCGTAGAAGAGCTTGACCACGAAAGGGTGCCTGTTAACCGATTCGAGGATCTGACGCTCCGTCTTAGTCTGCTCCACCAACTTCTTGTGGACGACTAAAGACGCCTTTTTAAACTGCTTCTGCGCGTAAAGCCGCCCAGTGGCGCGTTGCTTTACCAAAAGCACGGTCCCGTAGGTACCTTTTCCAAGACATCGGAGTTGCTCAAAGTCTTCCGATGTCATCTTGCGTTTCGGCTTAAGGCCGCCTTCAATAGTCTCCATGAGTCCAGTGCGCTCGCGAACACTCTCGCTCACAAAATCATGCTCAAGATTAACCTCGTAACTAACGGAGCCATTCTCCGAGCTCTCACTTCCAGCCTCGCTACGGACATCGTCGCGGCTTTGGGAACGACTAAGAAATCTCTTGGGAGCAAGGCTCTGCTGGCTTGCAGAACGACTCAGAGAGTGACAAGGCGATGAGGTTCCGTCAAGACTCAAAGGCTCCAGCTGCATGCGAAGTTTGGCAATGCCCGAGACCGCTGGAGAGCCACTGGGGCGCAGGACTGGGCTGCAGTTGGCGCTGACGACATCATCAATAAGCTTGCGCCCGGCTCGTGCGGGAATGCGCGGTGTGCTATCTCCGGGTCCATGGTCCGAATCCTCGTCACCAGATGTGACAGGAGTTGCCTGAAAGCCGCGGACAGTAGTGACCGCGGTGGGGACTCGGTTAATCATGGTTGTTTAAGTTGGAGAAAAAAGTTGATTTTAAGAAGAATTCAAGGTTCCAAAAAAAGGTCAAGGTGGCTCGGCTCGAAAATACCCAAGACGGCTACAACACTCACACACAGTCGTCTTCAGACTATTCAGTGTGTCACAGGCTGAGAGTCGTGTCGTTCAAGGGGAGCCGCGTCGTCGCTCAGGATCAGCGCGGGGCACAGCTTCGAAGCGTCGCAGTGTCTGGTGGAAGGTCGCAACACGCATCTGGTAGCGAAAGAAGGAAAGTCGGACGTCGGCTGGCTTTGCTATATGCATTGGGTGTCGGTAGCGGTACGGAAGGGCGGGTTGTGGAAAGGAGAGTTGTTCACCAAGTGGTGTAAGGAGGAAGAGAGGAAGACATGAAACCCAAGGCGCAGGCGCAGGCGACTTTTAATGGATTGGAAAATTTGGTGCCGCGTGAAAGCCCTGACCAACCAGAGCCACGGCGCATTCAGGCGGCAACTCTCAGGCACCCTTCACTGGCTGAAGCAGCCTGCGCCATGTACGCCAGGCGCTGCACCACGCCGAAACAAGTGTCATCAGCCCGCTGACAGCCGCTGCCCCCTGAAGGCCGCCCATTGTCACTCTGCCCTCTTTGGCAAAGGTTCTTTTTTTTTTTTCCTTGCTGCATTTTTAGCATTCCCCCGACCGACCGCTCGGAATCGGACGCTAGTGGCTCATGTCTCTCCAATGAAATGGAATACGTAACTTATTGCATGGTTAGTTATAGCCAAGGTCTGAGTCGGAAATGATTTTTCCTTTGATGAAAGGGATCATGGGGTCCAAGCACGAGCGAGGGCCAAATTATGCCTCTCGGATCACATTCTGGTTTGGCCGTCGCCGCCCAAACTAAAAGGTCTCAATTAACACGGGCTCATACGTGGACAGACTTTGCCCCAGTTTCTCCAGGTGCGAGACTTTGGATGTTCTTACGTGGTTGGGCCGAGATGGTAACCGCCGACGTGCCGTGATCCAGCGGTATCCCATTCCGAGGCAAAGTCTGGAGATCCATCACACCAATAACCTGACTTGCAGGAGACATGCGGTGATCCCCTGGCAGCCACGGTTGGGCCCCGATTTAGCGGGCATCTCCGTCATCACATCCGCTAACAGCCAAGCGGCCGCGCTTGTGGGACGAAATCGTTCATTCCCTGTCTCGTGAATGGACGTGGCAGGGCCAACAAATAAATAACTCGATCAGGATAAACTTAAAGCGACAGGTAAGTGCTGTAATGGCAATCTACTTAGTTTGGAAATTCATCCGCTGGGATAATTTCTCCAGAGACAGATCTACTCGGTTAGCCTTGTGGACGGTCGTCAAACTTAGCACTTAGCACATTCACTTTAACCTCAGTAAAGGAGGCCCACCAAGCACATGGCATAAAAATTTCCACCATCATCAGAGTCAAGTACATCATGGAACAGTAATGGAAATATCAGCTGGCTGTAGTACTTCCTCCCTATAGATGTATTCTTAAACTTCATCTTTGCATATGCATTTTCTTTTCCTAGCTCTTTTCTTTATTGGGCTTCATTCTTATTTCTCAAGTCTGAGTGCCATGATTTCCATCCATCATCACAAGCGTAGCCGAAATAGGCCAGTTGGTGGAGCCCAAGCCCATCATCGGCGAAACTAACCACCGACACCGAGAAAATTCACGTCGCAGCCTGTGAGCCTGTATCCATACAGAAAGCTGTTGCTAGCTGCGCAAGGCCGACGTTTTGACCTTGCGACAGTCCTCAGCCTTTCTCCATCAACCCAGGGCAGTTCATTATCGTCTCTGTCCTCAATAGCCATCTGTTAGAAGGCTCCGTCCCAACTTGCGACACGTCCATCGCAAAGATGATGCACCCATCGCGACAAGCCTATGTGGAGGAGGCCGATGCTCAAGGCATCGCCTTAGAGGATGTCCCCGATGACCACGATTACGACATCCCCATGGGTGGTGCCGCCCCCGAAAAAGCCTCAGCCATTCTGAACCAGTTCAATCGCAAAAGGCTCGCTGCCACAATAGCTGTGCCAACGGACGATGGTCGCGTTCGAGCGAAGCTCAGAGAAATGGGAGAGCCCATCACTCTCTTTGGAGAAGGACCGGTAGATCGTCGAGATCGATTGCGCGAGCTCCTGACGATCCAGGCTGAGATGGCAGGACTGGAGAATGGTGACATCACCATGGAGGATGCGCCGGGGGATGAAGCTGAAGATGATCAAGAGGAGGAATTCTACTCGCGAGGCACTCCAGAGCTCCTAAAGGCCAGGGTTGAGCTTGCCAAATTCTCGCTGCCCCGCGCAAAACGAAGAACCGAATTCCAGAAGGCCGAATCCACGATCCCCCTCCGAACGCATGTGAAATTCAGAAAACAAATCAAGGAAAGACTGCAGGCTTTCGAGCTCCAGGGAAGTCAGACAGTCGGTGAAAGACATGTCAGCATGACTAGAATATCTCCCAATGGAGAGCTCGTCGCTCTCGGCAACTGGGGTGGCCAGGTCAAATTGGTCGAGATACCTAATTTGACAGAAAAGAAGACGTTCCGTGGCCATACCAACAAAATCAGCGGTCTATCATGGTTTCCCGGCGCTACGATACCCGAGCAGGGTGTCTCCCCAGACTCTGTCAACCTAGCCTCAGGCGGCGCTGAAGGTGCCATTCACCTGTGGTCATTAAACCAAGACACTCCATTGTCAAGTCTACAAGGTCATTCACAACGTGTCTGCCGTATTGACTTTCACCCTTCGGGTCGATATCTCGCATCTGCATCCGAAGATACGTCATGGCGACTGTGGGATGTGGAAACAACAGCCGAAGTGCTCCTACAAGAAGGACATTCACGAGGTGTTTATGCAATTAGCTTTAACACTGATGGATCTTTGCTGGCCAGTGCTGGTCTGGACAGCATTGGCAGAATTTGGGATCTGCGGTCTGGTCGCACAGTGATGATTCTGGACGGACATCTTGACGGCCACATTAAACCCATTCATGCGCTCGACTGGAGCTCAGACGGACATCGAGTGCTGTCTGGATCGGCAGATGGATGGATCAAGTGCTGGGACGTCCGCAAGGTGCAGAGAACTGGTGGGATTGGTGCGCACAGTAGCGCCGTATCGGACATGCGTTGGTTCAAGGGCCTAGATGATCCGGTTAACGGCATCCCCCCCGGCGCCGATGAGAAGGGTGCCCAACTACCCAAAAAATCGGGCACATTTTTTGTCTCAAGCGGATTTGACAAAAACGTGAAGATTTTCTCTGCAGATGACTGGACACTAGTGCAGACTCTCAGCGGTCACACAGGGCCAGTTGCTAGTGTTGACTACAGCAGGGACGGGAAATGGATTGTCAGTGGAGGACATGATCGAACGGTGAAACTATGGGGTCGCAATGATGGCGAAGGTATCTAAATCGGGGGCCAAGGATAGGATATTTGTGAAACCAATGTGCATTACTTTGAGATACCCCGGTTACACGGCCCCTTCAGCAAGTTATAATAAGGTAGCTTTGGTATTGAAATTTTGAATCAACCGAAAAAAAAATACATTAACAAGCAGTTCGGACCGTTCGTTATTGAGGTGTGGGGACATGTTCACCCCCTGGCCATTGATTGGGTCATGTGACGTTTGCTGGCCAGGCGCGATTAGATAACAGGTTTGGCCCCTGGTGCCAACCTCGCCGCCGACGTACAAAGGCTCCTCAGCAATTCCGTCGTCTTAACATCGCCCAACGCACCCCCAATCTTTCCCCATGCTCCAGCGGTGTCGCCTTCCCCCCTCCATCGCCAAACCGACATAATTTTGCCGGCCATGGCGAGCATCGACCGTTATCGCCCTCCAAGGGAAGGCTACCAGCCTCCCGCAGTTGCTGGATCCTCACGACCAGATCGCGATTCTCGATCTCGATCCCCCCGACGCCGCGACCCTGTTCCTCCCGCCGTTCCAACCCCTCCGCAGTATTCAGCGCGTACATCCCCTCCGCGGCCGCCGCAGCGCACAAACCAAGCCTCTCCGTCGGACTCGGGCGCTCAAACACCCTTACCTGGCTCAAACCAATGGGCCTTTACGTCGGATGAGGTGCGCAGCACCCCTACCATCGTGGAAGGCATCGCCCCGGCCGACGAGAGAATGCGCCGAGCCAAGGGCGTAAACTTCATCTACCAAACCGGCGTCATGCTCGACTTGCCTCAGATAACGCTATGGGTTGCGGGCGTTTTCTTCCATAGATTCTATATGCGGTACAGCATGGCACCAGAGAAGGGGGGCATTCACCACTATGTGAGTTTCACTCAGATTTTCTTTTAGGTCTCAGTTGCACCCAAAAACGGGAACATGTTTCTCAGGTTATGGGGCTAGGATGTCTCGAACATGGCGGATTACTGACATGGCCTCATTACAGAACATTGCTGCCACTGCCCTGTTTCTAGCCAACAAAGTCGAGGAAAATTGCCGAAAAACCAAGGACATCATTATTGCGGTCGCAAAGGTTGCGCAGAAGAATGCTAAGCTCATTATTGATGAGCAGAGCAAGGAATACTGGCGATGGAGAGACAGCATCCTGACCTACGAGGAAGTCATGCTTGAGCAATTAACGTTTGACCTAATGATCGACAACCCGTACCGCCACCTTTTCGATTTATTAGGCCAACTTGAAATTGTGCACAACAAGCATCTACGTCAAAACGCGTGGGCATTTTGCAACGACGCCTGTCTTACTTCGATTCCCCTCCTTATTGAGGCCAAGGACGTGGCTATCGCGGCCATCTTCTTTGCGAGTGTACACACGAACCAGCCCATCGACGACATCAACGGCGAGCCTTGGTGGAAACATTTGAAAGGCGACGAAGAGCGGTGCAGTAAGGCCATCGAGGTAATGCGACAGTTTTACACGGAGAACCCGCTCAGAAAACAAAACCCATCTCTGCCTTCGCCCGCATTTCATCTGGAAAACACCCGAAGACGTGGAGACACCCTGTTGAGCCAGCCAGATACTCAATCTTCAACCAACGGAACCCCTATGGAACTTGATCGTGCTAGTCGCAGCCCAGGTCCGAGTATCAAGGTCAACGGAGTTAGCAAGGATCTCGACGGACGAGAGAACAGTCGAGAAGGCGACGTTGCGCCCAGGTCACCGTTGAAACGAAGGGACTTGGAGGAAGGCGAGGCAGAGGAAGGCGGCAGGTCAGAGAAGCGTGCGAGGATGTCATCCGAGGATGAGGGAGAGCTCGTCGAGGACTGAGCGCAGGAACGAATGGACGCTGTACTGGTATGAAACAAGAGGCGTTAGGGTCCTAATTTCTTTGTCGATGTGTGTGTATGAAGATGAAATGGGAATTTCGCATGGCTCTGGCCTAGGGGCTTATCATGGCATAGGGGCGGCGCACCCAGGATATGGCGTTTGGATGCTGGGGAAGACGCCCGTAGCGACGCAGGTCATTTCAGCTCATGGCATATTCCTCTTAGCTCTTTTTTTGATTCAATTTGTTAAAGACGCACCGCACCATACAACCATGATGAGTGAACAAGAAAATCAAGATTAAAAACGGACTCATGCGTAAACCAAATGCCATCAGAGCATACAACTGCGCCGCAACCTCCATATAAAGCCATAGAGTAAGCCCTGTTCATCCATACATAATATACAAGTCAAATAAAATTACACGCATGCAGGATATATCACGGTGAAACGGGCGAACTTCCAGTCACCAGATCCCAAGACCTGAATTAACATCTCAGTTAAATCTCGGAATCAACTTTTGGGTTTGTCCCTGTGGCTCCAGCAGAGTTCATGACACTTCAAACTATACAACCCCGCTCGTCCTTTTTACCACTTGATCCTAATAGCCAAAGCCGAATTAGCATGAAGCTTGGGTTCTGTCTCCCAGGTAATCCAATGCACTCCACTCCGATATCAACTAGCTAGGCTGTAAGTGGGAATGGGCAGCAGATCTGCTCCAATTAAACAACGACCAAGGTCCAGTGTTCCAGTGACGGGCCTCTATTTCTACGAGAATTTATATGACGGCTTCAGTGCGACAAAGATCAATTAGAGCAGAAAAACGAAGAAGTGGGTTGCGAGCAGCACAGTGACCAAGAAGGGCTGTTGGAGCTGCTTTCAGCTGGAGCTGAAACCAGAAGCATCGCCTAAGCGAACTATCAAATGGTGGATGCGACACTGCCACCGCCAAAGCCGCCACTCAGCCCTCACAACAGGCAGACTACCCTCACCACAAGGCACTTCTGAGCGAGGCCAATTAATTAATACCTTGGTCGTCGCTGGTCGTCGTTCATGCAAAAAGCCCACCTGCAGCTTCAAACAATTTAATTCTCATTCCTTCCATACAAGATGGATTTCTTAGGGACCGTCTTCACCAGCATCGAGGTCTGCGCAAGGTATGAACCCCGCTCCCACGCCTGAGTCAATAATTCACCTTCTGACCACGGCAGGTGTATCCAGTTCATAGTCAAAACAGCAAATGACTACAGATCTGCTGACGTTGAGGTGACTGAGCGCATCGCCATTGTTGAAGCCAGCTGGACTCGGACCCGGATCCAAGTCGACTTTATTCGGCCTCTAAACGAGGTCATTGACCCGGAACACCGCCGTGTCTTGGACAATGTGCTCGGCATTCTAGCGGGTAGGTTGTCATTAGCCGTCGACAGCCTCGAGAAAGTTCTCGAAAAGCGGAAGAATAATGGCGGGAATGTGCGGCCAGGCTTCTTCAACTTCTCCAGAGGCGTCTTGAAAGGTAAATATGCCTTCCTCAAGGAGAGCCTCGATGGTGTGATTCAAGATCTTGAGGAATGGCAACGACGCTTCGATCCTTCGTGGTATCTCATCATGCGCGTGCCTCACCGCACAGTTGATGAAGAGCTTCGCAAAGCCATGACACAACATCAAATATCGCAGCAGCAATCTCCAGGTAGAGGCCGGTCACCGTCGCCCAATCCGATGGCTCTGTCGACCAGCTCTGGACGATCATCGCGTTATCCCTCGTCAAACTTTGCACCTCTTTGTCTAGCCAGCGGGATAAGAGATGCCCTCAACCCCGATGGGAGCCATCCTTCCATCTTCCTCCCTCACACATCGTTCCTATTCACGCCCATACCCTACTGCCGAGCAAAAGCAGCACAGCGCACTGGCTCAAGTACCTGGTTGATTGTTGACTCTCTCATGTGCAGGCCTGGGATGCAAAGAGCCATGGAGAACGATGTCCGCAACTTGGCGCAGAAACTCACTCGTGCTGATCCACTAACCTTTGGTCTGCTCAACTGCAGGGGCGTCGTCAAGATCAGGGATGCTCGTCAGCCTGCTCATATCCATTCATACGACTTCATCTTCCGCATTCCAGATGGTATGGAAATACCACAGAGCCTGCGACAAGCCCTCATTCTATATCCAGGACGCAACAGGGGAGGTCCTTCTCTGACTCGCCGAGTTCGCATAGCCCAAGAGCTCGCCAAGTCTGTCAGCTACGTCCATACTTTCAATTTCGTCCACAAGAGCATCAGTCCCGAGTCTGTTCTCCTTCTCGAGGATGTTGAGGCCTCTCGCAGCGCGACCTTCCTCGTCGGGTTCGACGGTTTCCGCTCTGCTGATGGAGTCACCTCCCTTCAAGGAGATAACGCTTGGTACAGCAACATTTACCGCCACCCAACTAGACAGGGAGAGAGCCCCCAATATTCATACCGAATGCAGCATGACATTTACAGCCTTGGCGTTTGTCTGCTCGAGATTGGGCTTTGGGAATCATTCGTCGAGTATCCATCAGACATTCCCAGTCCTGGCGGTCCCATCAAGGAGTTTTTGGCAAAGGCGAACAGAAACATGAGCGTCGGCGCCATGGTCTGTCAGGCCAAGGAATACATGGAGGAGCTCGCCAGGGATGTGCTGCCACAGGTGATGGGGCAAAGATATTCACAAGTTGTTTTCTCTTGTCTGACATGCCTTGACGGTGATGATGCTGCTGCCTTTGATGATGCGACACAGGACACAGCAGACCCGGAAGGTGTCCTCCTAGGAGTGCAGTTCAACGAGCAGGTTTTGGGCCGGTTGAATGAGATCGTCGTGTGATGACGAAAGGTCGAATAACATGCATGGTGTTTCCTTTCTCCGGGTTTCTCAGTAATAGAAATATGGTATAATTAGATGGAATCAGGGTTGATTGCTCTTTCAGCCAGGGCAAAAAACTACATAAAGTTGTTGAATGCCAATTGTATCTGCCACCTTTGCGGCTCTGCTGCCTGTGACTCACTGGCTGCTGCAGGCACATATTGCGTGTGCCTATGCAGCATATTTAAGATGCACCTAACTAAACGGCGTATTTACTTATGCAAGGAACTGCCGCTCGCATTCATACCACCTGTGAAACCTGAAGTATAAGGTTGAAGCTGAACCTGAGGTTAGCCAGGCCCACCACAGCGAAGCGAATTCTGCCGCGTAGCCCCCTCACCGCCCAGGAAACCCACTATAAAATCTTCGCACACCTCCCAGAATTTTGGACTTTTTCTTTCTTTCTTCTTTAGCTCTCTTTGCCTTTTGGCTTAGATCAAGTGTAGTATCTGTTCTTTTCAGTTTAATCTCTGAAAGATGTCTAAGGACATCAATCGTGATTATTCTTATTTTTGGCATTCGGGCGGTTTCCTCTGTGCTTGCACATGATTCCACCCACAGTGTCCCTGGTATTACACTGCCTCCAGGTGACGCGAACTACATGGGCTCACACTTTTCATTGCTTTCTCAGGCTTGCCTGGGTGGTGAAGAAGAGATGCCGATCTGTAAACCACTGTTGTACGCGCCGTGTGACGAGTCGTGTCTCAACTGCCCCGTTCAGTCTGAACAGCTGAACATAGACCTCCTAAATCCGAACAGAAAGTGAGAACATAAGTAAATTCATTTGCACCTACATCTTTATATTTTCATTTATTTATTCATTTGATTATTTATAAGTTTGTTGGGAAGCCGTAGGAAAAGTCGAGTGTATTGCACAAGAAAAAACAAAACGTGGACTGGATGTCTTTCCACTGTCGGTTTGGTGTTGTGAAGAGCATCACGCGCCTATGGCATTTCTATTCTTGCCTTGCCACTGCTGCCTAACTCATGCGTAACAGGCTGACAGTGTTGGTCCATCTCTATAGTCTACCTTGTTGTCTGCCCCATGCCTTGTGCAAGAATGCTTTGCCGCCCCATCGCCGCTCTCTCTAGGGTAGCATGTTAAGTCGGTGAAAAAAACCTAGCGACAGAACCCGGGTGTAAGTGGCAGCAGTAAACTGGTTTGTGGTGGATGTGGGTTCTTCATCAAGCTGTTGGATTTGTATTTTTATCTGTTGTTTGTGTGAGTCTCCTTGTTCAGTAGAGTATCTTGCAATGTTGAAGATAGAATGGAAGCTTCTTTTTCCCAGCTAGGTGCTCAATATGGAGAAGGTTGGCATTCCAAGGAAGGAGCTTACGATACAAAAAACCAGAGAGCATTATAATTCGAACACACGAAAGTGCCAGATGGGACGCAGCAAGATAAACCAATTCGCAAGTCATACGCTGTATTGGTGGTCTCCTTCGTGAGTCCTCTTGCTCAAGCGGTGGGCTGTAGTTTGCTGCCTGATCAGGCCTAGCGCAGGTCCCGCACCAGCTCCTCCAAAAAGTGCTTCTGTGCATCGTAGTTTCCCGATAAGTATTCCAACACCAAAAAAGCAGGCCGCCCGCCCGTTTGCGATCAAGCTAGCTCGTCGCAAAACATACGCAGGGCTCACCCTATAAATATCGAACCGGTTAAAGGAGCAGCGCACGTTCGTTCCGCCACGAAGACATCATGGCGACTCTGGGAGGATATCTGAATAGTGCGTCAAGCACCCCTCCCCGCTTTCTTCATGTCTCAAGCTCAAGACTCTTATGCTGACCGTGACCCCGCGCTCTAGAGAAAGTCCTCATTGTGACGGCAGACTCACGAATCCTCGTTGGCACACTTGCAGCATGTGACCAGAGCACAAACCTTGTATGTTTTGCCCCCTTGCCCGAGCATTGGGCTCCAATATCTGGCTCGATTGCTAACGACGTCGTTGCTCCCACACAGGTCTTGAACAATGCTGCCGAGCGAATCATCCGAACGCCTGACGACCAAGAAGCTTCCGTGCAGGTCCCTCTAGGTCTATACCTCGTTCGCGGTGATAACGTTTGTTCTGTCGGGCTTGTCGACGAAACGTTGGACGACAGCATCAACTGGGCTGAAGTCAAGGGCTCAGCAATTGGTGGCATAAAACACGTATAAAGAGGCCCAAAGGAACGAAGAAAAAAACAAGAAAACCAAGAAACACGCATATTTGCATTTAGTATTCATAAGGGCATGGCATTTCACATCACATCTGGGACAAGGGAGATTCCCGAGGTCGGCAGCACCTGCAGAAATCACGGCGTTCGAGTTTGAGGAGTTTTGTATGGCGTGTGTTTCCACCGCCTTCTTGAATACCTTTTTTTTATGTTGTGAAAATCATAAATGCAAATTTAGACGAGAACGATTTGGGGGTAAAGATTATAAAAATGCCATCATTTTGCTGCAGAAAACAGTCATCATTCATTCAGCTGAAGCGACAATGAAGCATTTTGGCTCGGAGTGTCCAGAATCACATTTTCGTATAGCCCAACTCTGACCGTTTAATTCTAATAACCATGTCGTATCTCTCGATAGTAATTAACATCCCATTCTGAGGACACAGAGACTGCCACTAAATCATCGAATTGTTCAGGCGAGTTCATGATAAAAGCGTAGCCACCATCCCAATGCATAATCCTTGTATTATAGCCATGATGATCTAAATATGATTCCTCACCCTTCTCATTTATCTGGAGTCATACGTCGTCTAGCTAGCCTCTTTAAGCAAAAAGTTTCTGCATCAAAACTTCCTGGAAGAGCTCTTCTCCAGGCGAGCCAACGAGGCGGTTGATTCTGTTACCCTTGCGGACACTCAACCAGCCACTTTCATCGCCAGGCACCTGGTCAAGAGCCACAAACTTGGGGTCATCATCAGGGTTTTCAGTCAGAGCCACCGCAAGCTCACCAGGCTTCTGCCTCTGGCGGCGGTCGATCACGTGCATTCCGCGGGTCCACTGTCCAGTGGTCTCGACACGAATATCCTCAGGCTTTGCGGGAACCTTCCACTTGGGGTCATCGTGAGTCAACATGTACCACACAGTAAGGGGGTCGTGCAGCGAGAGACCAGGCTCCTCCTCATCTCCCACCATGGTCACGATCTGTCTGAACGCGCCGTTGACAAAGTGGGCTGTCCAAAGAGCCAGCGGGCTACCTTCATCGACATGTGGTTTGATGTTGTCAACAAAGTAGCTCCTGGTTAGGAGATGAGGGGTAGTAATATCCAGGGGAGCAAGCGTCAGCTTGAGCTGACGCGAGAGTCTCTGCGGATACGGGGGCAAGGCTGTGAGGCTCTCGGCGATCTTTGGCACTGTGGAGTGAGGGTTGGGTGATGTGAGGGCGTAAACCAGGGCAGCAGCAACAGGATCGGCGTAGCAGTTGAATTCAGCCACGGGAGTCACGTTGCCCTCACAATGGACCGCTCCGCCCATGACGACAACTTCGTTAACGCGGAGGAACGTCTCAGGATCCTCGGCGGCCGCAAGGGCAATGTTAGTCATGGGACCGAGCACTAGTATGGAAATAGTATCGACTGGGTTCTCCTTTAGAAGGCGAAGAATCTCCTTGTGTGCTGGGACCTTAGAGGCGATGAAGTTGGGAGAGAAATCATTGGGGTCAGCCGAGCCCTCGTTATCAAAAAGACCCTTCCAGGTTTGAGCAGGGCTCAGATGCGGATGAGCCTCGTGAACATTGTGAAGTCCATCGATGCCGTCTACAAAAGTGAAGAGAGATGCTGGTAAGTATGCGTGCGGAGGAAAAACAGCGCCCAGACTTACGAAAGTAATCAGCAGCCAACTCCTTATCGCACAAAGGATGCTCTGGTCCAACAGACACAATGGGTTTGCTTGCCTTCATGGCTCCATAGCCTTCGGTCTTTCCATTGGCCTTTCGCCACTCAAGTTCCTTGTCAAGAACATGGAAGAGAGAGACGACATTGTGCAGTGTGCTATGTATGGATGGGCGTGGTCAGTCGTGTTCAGCTAACTGGTTTATTCTGCCCCACTGAATAAGAGATGGAAGTACCTTGATAGTGGAACATTGCCATAGGTCACCGATATCATGGCCACATCAAGCTCCTCGGGCTGGGCACTAAGGGCCAAGAGCATGGCCAGGACATCATCAACACCTTGGAATCGTCAGCCGACACACGGACTATAATTCGATGCTTGGAGCTTCGTAATACCTGGATCGGTATCGATGATGATTTTGTGCTTGGGTGCCATTTTGACAAGGTTATGCGACTACGTTGAGAGGAAATAAAGCGAGACGGTCTGATATGCCGAGCGCGGTCTCGGAACTAGACACTGAGGATAGCGTTAAGAATGATAATGATAGGGTTTAATATCCCAGATGTGAAAATTAACGGTCTGGACCGAATTCAAAGTGCAAAGGAGTCACGAGTTTACAGGAACGACGTCTGGCGTTGATATTTCCCCTCTCTTAGTGAGGTGGGGGGGGAGCTGCCTAACGAGATAAGCCCTCTTAGTGGTAGATCTGTGTGCTTCGGGTGCCTCCGATGCAATAAATGTCCTATTGGAGGGCTAGCTGCGGATGCCAAATCAACATCCAACTCTGGGCTGGGATGCGCTTATAGTACCCTCGGATTTGAGCTTCGATGGAGAGCATTAGCTAAACAAGTCGTGTCCTGTGCTGGTTTGTTCCTTTGGCTTGGATGCCGGGAGCATGAGCCACTTTGGAAGGGGGTCTAGAACTCGCTAATGTGGCTCGTGTTTGGTAAAGAAAGCATTCACAAACAAAGCATTCACACGCATCTCAATGAGTGATGCGGAGAAAAAGCTGGGCCAACCAATGTGTTTGATGATGATGTTGGTACTGGTCTCAACAGGCATTCCAGGGGGTGAAATTGCGACTGAATTCATCAATCAATATCCCTTTTTTCCCCCTCTTTCCTTCCTTCCATGAGATGCAGAGCCGTGTGCACGTGACATGGAAGATCAGCCATCTTGGCGGCGCGTGGCGTCGCTCTACCAGATTTGGTTGTCAAGCTGGGAGACAAAAAAGATGAGACACGAAGCCAATCACCCAGCCACCTACACAGCTACTTTATTCCTAAATTATTAATCGTAACCGGATGTATTACTTTTAATTAGCTGCAATTCTGTGATTATTTTTATATAACAAGCTGATTAGGTATTGAATAAATAAATAAATAAATTTAGGATATATTTATTTTATTAGGGTGCTGGGTTTAGTGTCTCATGTTTTCTGTCCTCCGCTTGGTCTTGGTTGTGAGATGGTCGGGCCACTCTGGAGTCCTGGCACACGGCCGCTAGCAGTCCCACTGAAGCCGCTGAGGTGCCCGTTCATTGCCCTGGGCAAGGAAACCTCCAGTCTCAGGGCTGTGTTTGTAATGGCCGCCTCCTCGAGTGTTGGGAAGGATAATACCTAGGGAAGGCAGGCCGGCCGCTGCTATTCAGTGGCACATTTCAGCGGTGATACCCTGATACCCCACCGCTGCCGACGATTCCCCCCCCTGAAAGCTTTCCGGGCGCTTCCAATGTCCGTCGGTACCTGGGGTTGACTCTGGTTCGGTGGCTTCCAGTGGATGGGCAGAAAGGCGGCGCTACGGGGCTGACACCTGTCCATACACCATCCAACTGCCCAGACATGGGCATAAGTCGGTCGAGTTCAGAGGAACCCCGTCCGGTGCGAACTCAACCATGAAACTCTTGCCTCGCACCATTGTGGCCGGCGTCCATGACATGACATCGTCCCCTTCTGCAACACAGCATCGCCTTACATAGTACATGTCCCCCCCTGTCGTTGCATTTTGCCGTGACCGACGACCTCACCGGCGGACCAGGACCATTGAACGGAAAAGTCGTCCGTAAGATTGCCCGAGCCACCCTCAATCAAACGCACCAAGGGTACCTCGCGCACCGGAATCTGCTGCCACAGGTACCTCCGCCCACCCATCTCACCCATCTCCGCGCTGCCCCACTGCTACCTGCTTTTGGCGTGCCTGGCCCAGTGAACTATCCGTCTACCTCCCTGCGGCAGCTTGTCCGCGACGTTGCTTGCCTCACGCTGCGCAAGACGACTGGTCGCCCACGCTGTTGAAGCCACCTGGTGTCTTCTGCGACCCTTTTGCGCCAAGCTCAATACCTCGTACCTCCTCGTTCCTTTTCACCCTTCTGCCCCCTTTTCACCCTCGTCCTTCTCAACGCCCTTTACACCTTGCTGCTCAGCTTTCCAAGCGCTCCGTCGCCGCATCCCTGCTTGCGTTGCGTTGCGAGGGCAGCACTGCCGCTGAAGCCAATCTGGCCTCATGATTCGCGACAAGCGCAGCTCCAACTCCGATCGCTAGCCTTGACACCTCGCATCCGCCAAAAAGGTGTTTCCATCACCCAATCACGACAAACACCACTCCTTTCATTTCTCCTGCACTGCTCTTTTGCCCAGTTGCTCTACTTCCTTTCTGCATCTTCCTCATCATCCGCACCCGCATCCGCATCCGCTCCCCCTTGTAGGTCAGGTCAATCTTGACTCTAGACCGCTTGCCACGCGATCCGATCCGGACGATCGACCGTCAATTGTCGAGATTATATACTACTATACCCATCCACCATGGCGGACAATCTGACCTACCTCTACACCATTGGTGGCTATGCCGCCCTCTTTGGAATTGGCTACGTCGTCTATCTTTCAACCCAAAAGAACAAGAAGCCGGCGGTCAAAATCACCAAGAGCTCACCGGTAGTGGAGCCCCGAAAGGAGGACAAGAAGAAGAAGCAGCGTATGGACAACTTTGCCTCAGAGGCCCAAGCAAACAAGGCAGCAAAGGCCAAGGCTGAACCCGAGACAACCACAAAGCCGACAAATGTTCAGGAAAAATCACGAGATGATGATGTTGACAACCTCAAGTTCGCTCGACAGCTTGCCAAGGCCCAGGAAGGCACCAAGTTTGCCACCAAGGCTGAGGGTGGAAAGCAGCGTGAGAAGTCCGTCAAGCAGTCCCGCGCCAACAAGATTGCTGTTGCCGCAGAGGAGAAGGAGTCAGCTCCCTCCTCCACCACTGGTGCTGATGCCGATGACGACCAGTCTCCCATCACCTCCCCCGAGGTTGGGCCTGCTGTGGCTGGTGACGTCTCTGATATGCTTGAGGAAGTCCCTGCCCGCCCTGCTGTTCTCCGCGTGACCGAACCTACTGTCCCTAAGAAGCAGAAGCAGAAGGCTGCCAAGGCTACCGAGCCCCTTGAGACCAAGAAGCAGCGCCAGAACCGCAAGAAGGCTGAGGCTGCCAAGGTTGCCCGCGAGGAGGCCGAAAAGGAGCGCAAGACTCTTGAGGAGAAGCAGCGACGAACTGCTCGCATCGCTGAGGGTCGTGCTGCCAAGGATGGCTCGCAGTTCATGGCTGCCAACGGCAACGGCTCTGCCTGGGAGAATGGTGCTCCCAGTGAGAAGGCTGCTCCCGCTTCCCAGTCCAACGGCCTTCACCAGCCTCTTGACACTTTTGAGCCATCAACCACCTCTGCTGCCAAGCCTGCAGAGAAGAACTGGATTTCTTCTCTTCCCTCTGAGGAGGAGCAGATGGAGATGCTCAAGAGCGATGAGGACGAGTGGAGCATGGTCAAGACCAAGTCGTCCAAGAAGGCTGCTAAGAACGAGTCCTCCCACGACTCCGGCGATGAGCCTTCCCGTGCCGCCGCTCCCAAGGCTCAGCCAGCAGCCATTAACAACAAGGCTGCCAAGCCTGCCCAGTCTATGGGCGGATCTTTCTCAGCATTGAGCAAGGACGAGCCTGTCGAGGAGGAAGAGGAGGAGGAGTGGGATGTCTAAACGCAACATGTGGCCGATACACAGATATCAACATGGCTGAGCGATAACTACGACACCCTCTTCGTTGTCCATTGTACACTTGCCTCTCCACCCATTGATATAGTATAACCGTCTCTTTTGATTTCTTTCATGTTTTTTCTTTTCCTTTCAAATTTGCTTTCTGTTTGCGCGAAAAGTACTTGAACCCAAACGCGCAGTCCACAAAAACACAAACTGGACCATGTTGCGACCGCGCAAGCGTTTGAGGCTGGAGTTTAGGGAATATCAGGGGAAATATCTGGGCTGCAAATGCACCCCCAATGAGGTAACTGACTGGGGATGAGATGCAAGACGAACAAAAACAGACGGAATTGAGCACAAGAAATGGGGCCTCATGGTGGCCGTGGAGGGTGGCATGTGTGCATTTGAGGGAAGAAGAGATGGGTCACTGTACTCTTGAACGTTGTTACCAAACTGAATTGGGGAGATTAAGAGGGAATAATATATTTTTTTTTACCCGTATGTGGAAATGTATGAAACTTGAACTGCGTTTAGCATCATCACTTTGTTGTGAATGACAGAAAAGGAGAAGCTGAAACTTCATCTCGCTTTTCTTCGTTAGTTTAGATTTGTTCCTTTTCGCGAGGGCAGGCTGAAGAGACGAAAGGGGGGGACCAGGAGTCAGGGGATGGTCAAGAGCTGTAGAGAGGCTTGATTATGAATGACATACTTGTGCTTACTTTTCTCCCCCTCGTGATATCTAGTGAAGTTGTATAGCTCTTGAGAATGTGCCATATATGTTTTTTTCTTACTAGGAGGGTAGCATTCTGTGAATCGGGAGGGGATGTCGTGCAGGGATGGGCTGAGGCATGCATGACGATAACGGATGCGGACCCGGAGTTGCGTGTGGAGGGTGGGATAGGGAAGTTGCGGTAACGGTTAATACTGTGGATTGGGTCAGCTCGCAGACAAGCCATTGGTGTCTTGCAGGCGTTTGCTGCGCGGTTTATGTTGAGATGGGATGAATGAGCAAAAAGAAAAGAAACAAAAAAAGTAGCGCTGTATTGCAGAACCTCCACCAGGTAGGTACATGACACAGGTGCATACATGCTGCAACAAACATCCACCATGACGGGCAACTTACAGGAAAGCCTCATTTAACTCATGATGCACAAAAACCGCTCGTTCTGGTCTCGTGTCCCACATTGGCGGGATAATGGCTCACCGTGCTGCTGCATCCGTAATTCATTTGTGGCTCACTGAAACAGTTTCAACATGTCTGTGATGGCCTTCCATGTGATGGACAATCGAGCACAGAGTAGAGAGCTTGAATTCATGTTCCCATGATGGTTGTCCATCTGGGCGCTAGTCACCATCATGGCCGATCCAGGCTGCGCGATTGGGCGGTGACAACAAGGCATCTTTTTGTTCCGGGGTCGGGGAGCGAGGCTAAAGCACGAGGGAGGCAGGATCCGCCATTGACAACTGGGCCCTTGCATGACCTGGGGCGAATGGGGAGTGACGATGCGGGCTCATGTTTGGCATTGGCTTTGGCATGCAACACATTCGACCCGAGTTCCGCCAAGGGGGCGAGGCGGGGAAAAAGCCACGTTGGATGTAATCATTTTGCCAAGCCGGATCTGAGGGGCCAGTTGGGCCGAGATACTCGACCTAAGATGTGATGTGATGATGAGCACGAATTCGGGGGTCCGGATGGGATCGGGGCCGAAGTCGAGCACGGAGGGTTCCAGAGTCCCAGAGTCCGGCAGATAGAGACGGTCTGGGAGAAGAGCAGCGGCGCACCGTATTGGAAACGTACAGACTACAACAAATTAAATTCCCCACAGATGTTAAGCGGGTGGGCGAGACACCCGGCAGACTCGGGGGTTGCACCACGATGTCTTTGATGATTGATGCTGCAAGTGAGCAAAATAGAATTTAATTACGCCCACGACGTCACCATGCGAAAAGCATGAGCCAACTAAAAGCTTGGTGGCCACGAGGAAGCCTGGACGAGGCCTGATGCCTGGCAATCCGAAAATCTGATACCCAGGTCGGAAAGCTTAGCTTGGACTGGACGCTTGCATTCGACCTGGCAACGTGGAAGCAGCGTCAATTGAGGTAAGCACATGCTTTCGCCAAGCCAAGACGCGGTTGATGGACGCCGGTGGCGAGCCGAAAGCAAGTCGTGTGTTGGTTGGTTGGCAATCGACCCGGAAACCGTACCAAGTTGCGAATGCGGGCTGGTGGTGGTGGGAGGGTGGGAGGTGGAGGGTGAGGAGGAGGTCGTGGTGGGGGGGAAAGACGAGACAACCAAGACAGTGCTTGCTTGTTCGGCATGTTGGACTCACGGTACGGGGCGGGCTACCGGGGTCCGGTATCGATAGGAGCACGAGCTGGAGGGATGCATTTTCGGTAACGGTAATTGGAGCCCGCTCGTATAGTTGGTATGGGTACCGTCCATAAAGCATCATGGTTATGCTGCCATGATGCTGGAGATGACTATGATCGGCTTGGATATCTGTGCATTGAGAGGGGAATGCGGGCTCTGGGGGAATGCCCACCGTGCAGGCCGCCACCTGCCCTTGCGTATGTGTTGGGCTTTGGTGGGATTGACACCCTTTCTGGAGGATTGATGACCTCAGGCATTGTTCATTGGGAGGGAGGAGGATGAAGGAACACAAAAGGCGACAAGACTTGTCATGGATCTCCCCTTCCCCTTGACGACGCAGCCCAGCCACGGATACCCACTGGAGGCTGCAGGACGGTAGCCTTTGAGGGGAAAGGACGCTGTGAAAAAGCCCCGTCTAGGCCCTCCCGCCCACTGAAACTGAACTGCAGTCCAGCGCGCAGCAACCCAGTGCAAGCCCGCGCCCACCTCGCTACAAGTCCGCCTGGCCTGGGCCTCACAAGCGTCGTCTCGGTAGCGTTGCCCGTCGCGGTTGGGGGTTGTGTGCATTCAGGGCGGGGCGGCCAGGGATGGGGCGCTGACGAGGAAGCACGGAGTACTTGGGTTTTGGTGAGCGATTGCCTGTGTGGGAAGGTCTCCGGTGTAGTGCCCCACCTGTAATCGCACCTGGTGGCCATGGGCCCTGGGGGGATCGATAGATTGGATTGGATTCCCATGGATGCCCTCATCTCGCAGGCTTGCGTAGTCAGTCTCGCCCACCGCTCTCTCGCTCAACATCTGATTGAGCGCATGTGCATGTGCGTGCGTGCATGTGTCTGGCTTCGCCTGCTGCCGTGGCTCTCGCAAACATTGTTCCGCTTTTGCCCACGTCAGTTTGACGGCGGCGGTGCGTCGGCGCGCTTTCATGCCCATGCCCACCAGCCCAATTCATAACTTAGCGACAGTGACAAGGGAGCACGGTTCCTCTCTCGCTTCCAGCGTCAACACGTCGCCCTCGCCCGCTCGCTCTCCGTCCAACACGGAGAAATACAATTCGCTAGTGCCGTCATCTCGCCGTGCCTGCGTCTGGTCTGCGCCATTTGTCTCGACAGGCGGGCGATGCTTTGTCGTACCCGGAGCAGAGTTGGAGTCCCATCAATCAACTTTACTATAACTTACCTGAGACCCCTGCTCTCCTTTTCCTCCATCCTGACACCGACGCCGCCGTCGTCACGCAGCACCAGCGCAGGAGCCAAGTGCTAAAACCAAAAGGCGCTTCAGCCATCCCTCACTCGCTCTTGCGGACCAAACCTGGCCGTCTTACGGTGCCAGGCGACGACTTGCCGTTGGTCTTGGTCTTTGGCGCTCTACGGTCAAGCGCAAGCCACCTTTTTGTCCAACAGAGACCCGTACGGTCACGGAGTGCCAAGGACATTCTCAATACCCGGTGTCCGTTTATATTCCTAGGCTAGTGCCCGCCGCACCTGGCTGTGAAACGACATCGCCCCTGATCCCAATCTCCCCACACGAACCACGACTGATTTCCCTCGCATTTGCCCATTTCAGACTGCTCAATCAAACGTCCAAAACACTTTGCGCCTCTGACGAATTGCTCCCGTCTTTTATTTTCTTTTTCTCACTTTGACCATTTTGCACACCCCGTGTGCGTCGTTTTGGGCCCGCGGCTGTTTCGATCTATTTTCGTCCCTTTGGCCTACTAGGCGGCGTCTCCGTCCCAAGTCGACATCGTCGGGAGGCTACTACTTACTACCACTGCGCCGCTCATTTACAGACTTACGTCGGCCGACTCTCCTTACCCCCCCCCCCCTCCCAGCTGGGCTGCGCTACTACTACCTGTCAACTGGACGCATTTCCTTTTTCTCTCTTTTACACGTTTTTATGTCGTGAACCATTTTCTTAATTCACTTTTTCGCTCAATCGATCGTTCTGGGGACCTTAACGACTCTTTCATGTTGGGGATTCGCCCATAGCCGGCGACGACCATGTCTCTCCCCATTGCGCTTCAGTCCGTGGTCTTCTACGTTATCGCCTGCACGCCATGCGCAAAAGTCCGCCACCGACAAAAGACCCGCGAACAGGCTAAGAAGGAGCGCCAGGAGAAGGCGAGGATCGAGGCCGAACAACCTGGACGTTATCAACACCCTTCCCCTTTTAACACGAATCCGTACTGGCAGGAGGAGATTAACATGGGACCCAGCCCCCCAAAGAAGTCGGCCAGCAAGAACTCAAGCCAGCGCGGGCTCACCAGCTCTGGAGGAGACAGCAGCCACTTCAGCATTTCCGAAAGGACCAACCCTACAGAGAGCCGTCTGGAAATCGCTCCTAGTACTACGGTAATCGCCGAGGACGACAACGAACTTTCCGATGACTGGAACCGGAGAAGAGGGTACCAACGTGAGGATGAGGAACTTTGGGGGCAGTGGTCAGGACAAAAGTTGATGGAGGCGATTTCGAAAGCACGCGACTCTGCGGGACGATTAATCGAATCGACGCTAGGTATCGACAAGGAGGTAACGGACCAGGATCGACGAGACTTCTACTTTACACCCAAGAACCAACCCATCAACGATTACCACCCACCTGTTGTCAGCAGCAAGGTCCCTTGTAAGGACGCACACCGATGGATGTTGCAACCTCCGCCATCAGCCAAACTTATGGAAGGCAAGATCCCAGTCAGCCGTGCCGGGAGCTCTGGCAGTAAATCAAGCGGCAAGACACTGGTCAATGAGGATGTTCAATTAGGGCGTTTAGTGCAGGAGAAGCTTGTGCTAGAGAAGTTGAAGAAGGAGAGCAGCAACCCTACGGAGACAGAGCTGATTGAGTCGTTATTCACACGGACTCGATCTACGAGCATTCACAGAACTCGCAGCCTCTCATTCGACACGTCTGACGATAACATGGATCCCCGTGTTGATAGGAAGAGAAGTCGTTTGCGACCCGTTGTTGCACCACCAGGGGCCGAATCTTCAGATGAGGAAGACGATTCACCAGCCAGATCAGTGCCCTTCTCACATAGCACGATGAGTCTTGGCCCGAGAACGAGTGTGACGCATGCGGCACAACGACCCAATCTGGAAACTATAATGAGCACAAGGTCTCTAAGTAGCGCCACGAAATCATCGAAGCGCTCGAAACGGAAATCAGTGCGACCGAAACGATTGTCAGGTGCTGCGTCCCCAGTTGGTGACGACACAGACTAGACAATACCCCTCTCCCGTTGCTCTCCAGGATGGTCAAATGCCATCGCCTACACTCCACCTTCTTCGAAGCGAGTCCCGGCCTTAGTCGTTCTCGCTGCCTCTTCTCTGTCATAATCTCTCATAATCCCCCCCCACATCACACGTCCTCTCATAAGCTCTCATACTCTCTCATCCCGGTGGCTCCCTTCTATTTGTCACTGCTTCATCCTTTGTCCCGAGTTTCAGTCTTGTTTATAAGCAATCAACATATGGGAATGGTCTGGATTGGCATTGGGTCGCATAGCAATTGGGCGCAGGCGCAGGTGTTTTTGTTACTGTTGCTATCGTTTTACTGTGGATTTTCCTTGATTTTGGTTGCCGGGTATTTCCTTCCCAAAACGGCGGGGGTGGTCTGAATTGTTTTGTTGTGCAGTCGGCGGGCATCACCACTGTTTGTGGTGGTGGACATTTTTGGTGTTGGCCGCGCAGATGATGCTTTAGCCTGTCGATGGCTGAGAAAAATTGAGAAAAAATTGTAAACTTGATAACAAACCTTTGTCTCATTGCTTGATTTTTAGTGACATGTGTGTATCCATTAAGTCCACATCCATAATAATGCTGTCCGGCTATGTTGATACCATCCTCTTTTTAGACCTCCAGGGGTATCCTATCATGATCACATCTCTTTTGTTTTCAACTGTCCCGGCTTGCCTCATAACGCCATCTTATGCATTAACCCATGCTCCATGATGGTCCAACCCCCGCTCACAAGTGCATGCCACCATCGTCGTCGTCTTGTGTGTCAAGATTGCGCATCCGCTCCTCCATGGCTTGTCGCAGCTGCTCATCGTTCAAGCTTCCGCCCTGTGGCTGGCCAGCCTGGCTGTCCATGTGAATCTCCCCGTTTCGAATCGTGCCTGTCTGGAAAGTACCGTCGGTCCAGGGGTTTCGGGTGTCGCTCGAGGCGGATGCGCTGGGCGCCGCGGGGGTGGTCTCGCCGTTGACCTTTTCGGGTTCATCCTCCTTCTTGGACTCGGCCTCGTCGCGGGCTTGGAACTCGTCCCAGCTGAGACCGCGCTCCTCGACCTCGGCGCGGATGAGGGCGATGCGCTCGGCCATGCGGTCAATGACCTGCTCGTTCTCCTTGATGGCGTCGATGCAGTCTTGGTCCGGGGCGCTGGCGGCGTTGGTCGTGTCGCCATTGGAATCGGACAGGGCGGTCGCAGAGCCTTCGGCAAAGGGCTTGAGCTGGTCGTTGGAGTATTGTAAGTGGGCGATGGAGTTGCGGATCTCGAGAACCTTGAGGTGGAGCATCGCAATGGAGAGGTCTTTGAGGGCGGCGGCGAACCGTGCGGAGGATATGGGAGTGGTGTCTGCGGATGACGACATGGCTATCTGCTAGTTCCCTGCGTGTGAGGGAGTAAATGGGAGTAGTAGTCTTAGTGGTTGTCGTTGTGTGCGTTGTGCAGGCACGGGCGATGGGTGCGAGGATGTGAAATTAAGAAACTGATGCTTGTTGCTTTTGCTTGGAGGTGCTCAAAGCATCGCGGGGCAGCCGTTAAAACGTGGACTGGCAGCTTGTCCTTGGTGGGGTTTGCAGGCTGCCATTCGCCGCACGTTTCTTCCATGTTTCCAAGCACTGACGTCGCGGTACGTACCTCCATGCCAAATCGCATGTGGTCCCTGGTTGGCAAGCCCGCCATTGGCCCTGATGGGTCAAAAATTGACGGCCTCTCTAGTTTACCTAGACGGCCAAATTAATTCATGCGCTGCCAAATCCATCGTACCGTCCCCTCGCCCTCGACGCTGGCCGCTCGCCCTTTTCTGGCCTCGCTGCCCTCGCAGCTCGATTGAGCGCTTCTTGCGCACCCATTCCCTCGCCATGAGCCTGTTCTCCTGCCCCAATTCATCCGGGCTCTGGCTCCGTTCAGCCCTGCGTGGCGTGAGATGCCGAGCTGCGGCATCCGCCGCTACCAGCACCACCATCGCTCCGACTTGCACTGCGCAGCCATTCTCTCCTGCACGATGGATATCCAGCTCTGCGCCTGCACCTCGACATGCCTTTGCTTCGCGGACGACTTCGAGGTGCCAGAGCGCCGCTTTAGCTCCCAGCTATCCCTTTGTGACCCGACGAACCCTGTTTTCCGACAAGTCGATTCGACAGTATGAAGACCTACCAAAGGATTACCGCGACCAGGTCGGACTCCCGTTTAGAAACATGGATCTTACCGACTCGGAGGTCATAAAAGTCTTTGGGAAAGGTATCAATGGCAAGAGAGCAAACCAGCTGCTTCGCATCCTCCACGGTCGCCGAGTTGCTGGCACCCTCGAGGACCCGGCCTTTGCTGTCCATACTGCGAAATTTACCAAGGATCAAATCACCAAGGCTCTTGAATATCTTCGAAAATCAGTCCCCGTCAACGAAGTACTCAATGCTGGTCTTCGAGCCGAGGACGAGCTGGCACAGATGGAACAGGATATGGACGCAGCAGACAAGGCAAAGAACGCAAAGGTTGACCCTGAGGAAGAAGCGAGCGCAAAGGCCTACAAGCCAGATCCGGTCTATGGTCATAGTCAGTTTGACGAAATTCGTGCCCGCAACATTGCCAAGCGAAAGGTTCGAGAAGCCATAGAAGAGGAGGAACGCAAAGCTGCTGAAGCTCGTGGAGAGATTGCTGGGCCACTCGCAAAGGCTCAGCCCCAGGAGCGACAGATTCAGAACCCCAAGATTGCCGAATATCACAAGACAGCACAGTCGGAGCTCGAGGCTCCCCCGGATCTCAAGCCATGGGAGCGTATCCTTCCCTCTGCCACTGTCGTTGCCCTCGTCATCGGATTGCTTGTTTCGCTTGGCTCGGTTTATGAAGAACCCGAAGCCAGATATCGAGTCTTCCCCGACATCTCGACGGCCCATGCGACCGTTGGTGCCCTCATTGCTCTCAACATTGTCGGCTTCTTGGCTTGGAGACCCCCGCCCATGTGGAAGTTCATGAACCGTTACATGATGTTTATCGTGGCAACGGTGAAGCCCGTCACCATGTTCACAGCCCCCTTCTCTCACCAGAAATTCAGTCATCTTGTCATAAACATGATTCCTCTGTGGTTCATTGGTACACAGCTTCACGAAGAGATTGGCCGTGCCAACTTCCTTGCCTTGTATATTGGATGCAGTGCTCTTGGCTTTGTGGGGAGCTTGACGGCGTACACCCTGCGGGGATGGTTGAATATCACGTCGCTGGGAGCCTCCGGTGGTGTCTTGGGAATTTACGCAGCATACTTCTGGGAGCACAGGACTGACGGCTTCAAGATCTTCGGATTGCCTCAAGATGGTGTCCACGGAATTGTGTTCCTGGCCCTGATGTGCGCTTTTCAATTGGCAGCTGTTGGCAAGGCCATCAAGTACCAGGTCGATCTTGCATCCCACATGACTGGCTTCATCGCAGGTATCCTGGGCATCGAGTATTTCACCAAAGATCAACCAGAGCGCGAGAAGCAGGTGTTTGAGGTCCAGCTGGATTCATTAGGCACACAGGCCACCAAAGTAGATGAACAGAAGTAAAGGCGAAAGTCCTGATTTTCGAAAGACGTGTATGATAAATGCTTTGACATAGCCGAGACAGCCATTGTATACTTTTAAAATAGAGCACTCTCCTAGATGATCAGTTGCGCATTTGCCCTGTCTTACTTCCAAACACAAGCGTCCATCTCATCATGGCGGTGTCTCACACACGCCCCTCACCCAATTCACACAAAGTGGCAAAAAAAAGGAGTGAGTGAAGTGTAAGAATGACGAGAGCGGGGAAGATAAAAAAGAAAGAAAGACGAACAAAAGGCAAATTGCATGGACTAAATCTCAGGAGAAATAACCGACGCAAGAAGAACCTTGATTTACTTAAGTACCATCTTTATCCCTTTTCCCTTATTTTGCTTCTTAATGTTAGGCATGCTCAACTAGCTGTGGAACGCGGCTTTAACGCGGGAGCGCGCGTCTCTCGCGTCAGATGGGCGGTGGGTCCCTGGCTAGCAATCCTTGTAGCTTGTGGGGTGAGACCGCCGGGCCGGTGCCAAGATGGTGCGTCTCCCGGCAACCAGTAATGACGGGAGAAGTTGGGGTATGCACCATGGCGGTATTATGCGTCTACTGAAGCAACCGAACTTACACTGTTGCGACGCTGTTGCCAGCTCGTCAAGCCGAACCTCGGGTGGTGGGTGGTAAGAGGAGCAGCCATCACAGATACAGATAAGGGCGCACCCCTAAAAGCTGCCTTAGAGCTTGCTGTTTACTCACAATTGAGGGCGTGCGGCTGACCCAACCGTCCCGCAAATTTAGATGACGCTGGTGGCATAACGCAAGTGGCTACGACTACACGCACGGCCCATGTTCATGTTGGAAATACAAATGTCTCGAATTTTTATGATGTGCAGCAATTATGAACATATCCAAGCAAAAGGCTACTGCTTGAAAGTCGCGGATGAGGAGATTGGTGCAACGGTCGGCAGAATGACGCTTGCTTGCTTAAGGCAATATCCACGGTACAGGCATTTACCACCAATGACGCTAGGGACTCGTTCAAGCTGCATGGCTGACGATCTCTACAGCCGCATTAAAAAACAAAACACACAATTGTCGAGATTTTTTAAGAGAGATGAGGACAAAGTGACTTTGCACAGTGTCTTTGTTAGCGCGATTGATTGTTTTTTTGCAATTGAAATTTGCAAACGCCCGTGGTGACAAACTGTGCGAGTGCAACTGTGAATTTGGGCCCTTTTATGTCATATCTGCAAGGGCACATTTTCAACGGCATGTGCCCAGCGAACCCTGGTCAGGTCACTCAAAGTTGCACGACACAATTGGGAGTAGTGAGGTGTTTTCAGGACATGTTGGCTTTGGGGGTCCGCAATCGATTTGGGGCAATTAAAGTGACAATCTATGTGCTCCCGCCGATCGGAACGCGGCACACCTGGTATTTTTATCCAAGCGTGACATTAACTGGTTTCACCTCGAGTTGAGCACGCATCGCGCCAGGGAGCAGAGACGGCAATCAAGAGTGTCAAATTCACACGATCCGGGCCTGATCTGAGACTCGGAGCGAGGAGGGATTTTGCCGTGCGTAGGATGGGGGCACACTTGGGGTCTGCTGATGGGCCAAACTAGGTGGATGAAGTAGCGATTGCAGCCACTTGGACGAGCTAAATGTGTCCGTGCCAGTCAGTGTGCACTCTGGAACAGTATATATGCACGGTTGCACGGAGAATGCATATTCTGTTTGCCCCCATTATTGAACCCTGTTGTCAATTTCATCGCTTTCACCGTGTCCTTATTTTGAATGGGGTTTTTTTTTTTTTTTTTGGGAGTTGCTGTTGTTGGTGGTGGCTGAGGGAATGAATAGCCAAGTAGTTAGTCGGTGGCCATATTGTGAAAAGAAAAGAAAAAAGTATTGCGGGAACGGTTTTTGTCTCTCGGCAAGGGGGCGTATCTGTGTGTATGTGATGCGTGACTGTCCCAAGCCAGGTGTCGGGCGGATCGAACAACGGTGGGTAGTTCGGTCAATGAGCCAGCCACGTATTCACCCATCCTCCCATCATCCCATGTGTGTGGACGGGCAATGGGCCGCAACAAGGAACATATCAACAAACAGAACCAAGTGCGGGCGAGGGTGGAGACGGCGGCTCATGCTCCCAACTGTTGTTCAGGGGCCCCAGGTTGCTAAAGGGTACTAGCAGGTCAGGCGAACAAGGAAGCCCGAACGGAACCTAAGCGCTTCGTCTCTTGTTTTTTTTTTCTCAATCAACCCCCTGTGGCTCTCCCGTCATCCAAGCCAAACCTGGTGGAGCGAAAGTGACTCGGGACCTGCTCGGCTTTGTTTTGGGTGCGCTGGCTCGCTCGACTGCTACATGCTATCCGTACACTCTTGCCCACCCCCGTCTCCGCCACTTGAGCGAGAACCGCAACTCTCTCGTCTGCTCCGTGCCATCGCTAGCACCTTTAATTAGTTTCATGTTAGCATGTTGTCATCCTTCCTCTCCTCCCTCCTCACTCCCTTCTCCCTCACCTCCTCATTCTCCTACGCATTCACCTTCTCGTGCCCGCCGCCTGGTCATACTCGAGCCCCGACAGCAGACAGCCTGACTTCAACTGCGCCCCCGTCACCTTGCTGCCACTCGACGCCGGAACCACCGCGGAACCTTGATCTTAACCGTGCGCCATGCTCTACTTCTACTAATCGTGTCTCGCCCGTGGTTTCTTTCAACAAGCATTCTTCCGCCCCCTTCGCCCTCGCCAGCGCTCCTTCTTTCCCTCCACCGCCCACGACGGAGTCGAATCACGAGCAGGCGCAGGAGCCTCCTTCCTTCATCATGGACACCTCAGGTCCTTTATCCGCTCCGCCAAGCTCGGCGCCTTCATCACCTCTTTCAAGTCTCTCCAAAACACCTTCTTTACCCTCGTCTCCCGACATGCCCGACCCGACAAACCGCTATCCCTCGCCGTCTTCCACCGCCGGTTCTGGCAGCCAGTCCCCCGTGAAACTAAGAGAACCCATTTTCAACGAGGATGAAATCCGGGCAAAACTCGACGCTGCTGCTGCTGCTGGCGGCCCTCCCCCTGCCAAAAGGCGGAGGATTACGCCCCCCAAGGAGGCCAAGGAGCGCACCACCGAGTACCTGGATCTCACCAAACCCGACAGTGAGCTAACTCCGGAGGAGCACCGCCAACTGGACAGGCTCGTAACTCTGCTACGCAAGAAGAAGAAGATTGTTGTCATTGCTGGTGCCGGAATTTCTGTCTCAGCAGGCATTCCCGATTTCCGCTCATCCAACGGCATGTTCGCGACCGCAAAAAGTCAACACAAAGTCAAAGGTTCCGGCAAGTACCTTTTTGACGCCTCCGTTTACAAGCACGATTCTTCCACAGAGTCTTTCCACGCCATGGTCCGCCAAATGTCACAAATGTCCCGAAAGGCAAAGCCTACTCCCTTTCACCACTTGCTGGCGTCCTTGGCCCAGGAGGGTCGCTTGATGCGACTTTATTCTCAAAACATTGACTGTCTCGACACGTCCATGACGCCTCTAGCCACAAACGTCCCGCTCAACTCCAAGGGCCCCTGGCCAGCCACGATTCAGCTTCACGGCGGCCTCGAAAAAATGGTATGCACCAAATGCGGCAATCTAGAGCCCTTTAATGGCGATGTTTTTGACGGCCCAGAGGCCCCACTGTGTCGAACTTGCGAAGAGGACGACGCTGTTCGCACGGCCCATGCCGGAAAGCGCAGCCACGGCATTGGTAGATTACGTCCTCGATTCGTGCTATACAACGAGTACAACCCGGATGAGGAGGCAATTGGCAACGTTTCTAGCGCTGACCTAAAGACCCGCCCTGACGCCGTCATCGTTGTTGGAACCACACTGAAAGTACCCGGAACCCGACGATTGGTCAAGGAATTATGCCAGGTGACGCGCAGCAAGAGGAATGGGTTGACAGTCTGGATCAACGTCGATCCCGAACCCAAGGGTGTTGATTTCAGGGACTGCTGGGATATCGTCGTTAAGTCGAAATGCGACAATGTCGCCCAGTTAGCTGCGCTCCCTCCCTGGGACTGCACTATTGGCGATGACTATTTGGTATCGCAAGAGGAGGATCTTGAAGGCCGAGAACGTCGTAGCAAGACCACTTTCGAAGTCAACATTCCTTCCAGCCCCCGACATCCCGATATCGAGTCGCATTTCGCAGGCAAGCCGAAACACGTTGAGCAGATGCAAGGCATTCCAACACCCAGCGCTAGCCCCAAGATATCGGCTGCAAAGAGACCAGTCAAGGCAAAGCAAAGCAAGATTCCATTTGCTGGCAAGGAAGCCGGCGCGAAGAAACAATCCAAGCCGACCAAGGTGACAAAGCCTCGTGCTCGCAAACCCAAGCAATCCGCCAAAGAAAAGTCAGCCAAGAGCGCAGTCATGTTCAAATCAGTCAAGGCAAATCAGCCAGCTGGGAAAAAGAATATTATCATCAAACCAGAATCCAACGATTTATCAACGCTCCCTGCTCTACGTCCCTCACAGGATTTCACCTTTCGATGCGAAGCCATGGTCGACGATTGCTTGCCTCCATCGACACCCATCGTATCCGATTGCAAATTTCCAGAAACCATATCTCCAAAATCCGCCCCGACAGGCTTCAGCCACTTGATTGACATGCAGTCATAGTTATGGGCCTAGGGGGGAATTCATTGGGACAGTTATCACAGAGGGATTGAGGCCTTCCGTGACATGCTCTTAATCATACTAGATGGATCATTATTGGCGTTGGCGTAAGGTTCATATCTTGAACCAGGAGCGGTATGCTACTGTTGCCGCCTTTTTTGGGTGACTAGACCAGCATCTTCAATGTGTAATATTTCATAGACTCTGATGTTTTGAGGGTCTGTTATACGGCATATGGCCAGGCCGAGTGCAATGAGCCGGTTTTTGGTCCAAATAGAGGCGTTATTGTTTCACCATTTAAACCCACCAATTTTTCTCAATCTTGTGATCATATTAAGATCCAGTCGATACCTTGCCCAAAGCCTCTCCTTGGGTCTAGCCAATACCTCAACCAGTATCTCTTAGAACCGAGCTCCTAAGGCAGCCAGAATTTCCCCTTCAACCCAATCAGCTACCTTAGCCATGGTGGTTGGTTTGAAGAAAAAACCCTGGTCGCGCCAGGGTCTCATTTCTAAGAGAAGCTGGTTGAGACATTGGTTAAGTTTAAGCAGCAGGGGCTTTAGGCCAAGGTAGCTGGACTGAAGGAGAGGCTTTTGGCGAAAGGAATACCGCCTTTTGTGTGTATTTAGAGCGAATCTACCTTGACTTGCGGCAGTGCTCAGACATGTAAGGCTTGATGATTCACACATCTGTCATGAAATAAATAGCGAGTAGGCTTTGTCAAGAAAAAAACGCATTTAGTTATATTCATGGGTATCTTTATCCTTCAGCGCCGCCCCCTTGACTTTGTTGCCGCCAACTCCGGTCCATTAAAACTATTCCGTTCCTATATGTCACTTAATGTGAACTTCAATGGTATCCATATCATCAATGTCGGCGTCAATCATTGTGGTGTGCTCCTCCAACCTGTCACCGTCAAACCAAAGACTCACATCTTTGTTGGCGTCAATGTTGCGCTGTGTGCGGAAGCCCGTTATCAGGGTCTCGACAGTTGTCTCCTGCCGGACGCTCAGTTTGACATCTTCAAATTCCTTAGATTTGAGAATGACCCTAATCTTAACCTCAGGAGCAGAGTTGTCTTCGGAAGCGGCCTCCTCCTCCTCGTCTGAGAGCTCACCAGCCTCCCGTCGGCGGCGAAGGTCCTCTTCGTGTTCCATGTTCTGGAAGAGCTCGGGTGTCCAGGCCTCCAGGTGCACCCGCATGCGCGATTCGCTGAAGCCGGAGCGGTCATGGGTATCGGCGGCGAGTCGACCATCAGCCTGGGGTCGAATTCCCAAACTGAGTAGGGTGGAGTAGTTGTACACCTTTTTTCGCCGCCATGTGAGAATAATATCATCTTCATTGTCCTCTGGAAACTGAACGCCTCCTTTTCGCTTCTGAATCGCGCACCAGGTCTCCCGGACGAGCCGGAGCGGTTTGTCGAACAAGAACTTTACAACAACGGGGTGTGAGCCTGGGATTGTGGAGGAGACGAAGATTTCGGTATTTTCCTTGGTCTGGGAACCATCCGAGGTTGAGCGAAGCAAGGCCTGGTCCTTCTCCTGCTGCCTCTCAAACTTGCGAACATACTCTGCAAACTCATCCTCCTCGGCCTGGGGTGATGATGGCGCAGGGGATGCGTCGTCTAACATCTCGAGACTGCTGCTCCAGGCACGGTTTGGTGTGGCAGCGGTTGGCTCGAAATCATCTGCGTCATCGGAATCCGAGTCGATGGAAATTACGGCAGTCGCACTGGTCTTGGAGGAGCTTTGCTTCTGGAGCTGTGGCTGTCGAGCGGGGGACCCATGGGTGCGGGAGGATCGCAAACGCCTGGCGGATGGTGAAGCTTCAAGAGCATTATAGTTTATCTTGGTGCTGCTATCGAGCTTGTTGGAGGAGGAGTCGGATCTGGATCGTTTGGACGGGGGAGGAGTAACAAGCTCGCTGCAAGACCATTAGCAAGCACACCAAAATAAAGGGGGGTGGGATATGTGCAGACCTGGCGCGTTCGTCTACATTTTGTGTTGCCGGCTCATCCATCGTCGCGCTACTATCCAGGCTCGCTTTCGGCTGCTCAGCTTCATTTGATCGAGCTTCTTCTTTGGTATCGGGTGCCTCGTCGTCTTCTTCTAGACGTCTATTCTCTCCCGATGTGTGCCGCGCTGCCAGTTTCTGTTTCTCTTCCTCCTGCTCGCGCTGCTTCTGCTTGCGCTTGAGGCGTCGCTCGCGATCTGCCGCGACGATGGGCGCCATCTCCTTGGAGCGGCGAAAGAGGTAAAGGCCATCGTCTTCGCTTTCATCGCCTTCAGTTGCGGGCGTAGCCTTGGGGACTACAATCCGGCGCAGTGCGGTCGGCTTGAAAGGCAGCTTCTTTTTCATGGGCGGCGATGCCAAGAAATCGTCAGACATTGTGAGTGATTGAGATGGGGTCAGTAAAGACGGAATCGTTATAGCAAAGGTCTCGAATAGCAAGCGCGAATAAATTCATATGTATTTTATCCTCGCTGGAGAGGAGCAACCAAAAGTGTCGCTGCAGGAATTGTTTATCACAAGTGGTGTGTGCGTGTGTGCGAGTGTGTGTTGCGCAGGGAACAGAAATACTTTACGCGCTCTCAAAGGTGGGATTTCTTTCACAGCGTGTTTTCAGAACACACGATTCCCAGGCAACACGGAGGCCCCCCACCATAGAGCCGCTAACAAGCTGTGTTAGGGGCACCCAGGGCGATCAAAGCTCTCCACAGTGCGAGCGTGACCCCACAGTGTGTACAATCTTATCGGTGCCGCAAGGCGTCAAATCTATTCGACTCTCATCGACAAAAACCCACCTTCACTCATCACCGCCGACTACACCACCATCTGCCGGAAGCCCACCACAATCATGGAGAACGGCAACATTTCGCAGGGCGAGGGAAAGGACCCCTCCAGCTTCCTCAGCGACATTATCGGCAATCCCGTCACCGTAAAGCTCAACTCGGGCGTCGTCTACAAGGGTACGTGATGACACTCTTGCCCCCCGCCTCGCCACCAAAACTAGGAGCTGCACATTGCCATGACACCGTGCAAGCTCTCGGTACATGGTAGAGGTATCACTGCTTTTTTTTCGTCTTATTGACAACGTGATAGGCGAGCTTCAGTCTGTTGATGGTTACATGAATATTGCCCTTGAGAAAACTGCCGAATATGTTAACGGCACCAAGAGGAGAGAATATGGAGATGCCTTTGTTCGAGGCAACAATGGTAAGCATTATTCTGTCAGCGACCCCCACGGACTCGACTAATAAACGCATTATAGTGATGTACATCTCCGCAGACTCATAAAATATTTCATGTTCATGAATAACGAAATCACTTTTGATTCTCGCACGCAACCAAGCCTAACCTATACCAAGGGTCGGGCACCGCTCTATGCATGTCAAATAAATATTCGCATTGTGCACCGTTGATCGCCAGATAATTGAAGACACAAATCTCTATAGCCGTTGGGTCCAAACGAAAAAAGTCTTTCCGTGGACCTCAATCTCGCCTCTTTCGTTTGCATGCTCACCAGCTTTGCTGACAATCCTCTCAAATCTTTCTCTGAACACCCTTTTTGCATCCCCCTCCCGCACCGCGTTCCAACTCAACGTATTGATGCGATCCCAAAGCTCATTATAAGTCAACCATACCGACCAGTGAACTCGGTCGTTCCCCGTGGGCGTTGAAAACAATGGATTTGAGACTCTTGCCTGGCGTTCGAAAACCTGTTGCCACTGTAAATGTCGGAAGCGTGGCTGTCTGTCAAAATGCCCCGATACGCTCAGCTCCCATAGTTCGTGCTCCCATTGAGTGGTTGCTAGCCAAGATGATGGTCGGTTATCTGCATCTAGGTTTCAGCGATGATTCGTTCATAGCAAGAAGGGGTGATGTAATATGTACAGTCTTCAACATTCCATATTAAGCCTAGTTTTGCGTCTGGTTTCAGAACTCGATGAATCTCCTTCAAGGCAGCCTCATTGGCAAACCTCGTGATCGGTTAGTGTAGCTCCTCGGTGATGATAATGTCACTTACCAGTGAAATGCCTGTGTAGGAGTCATGTCAGTATGCCATTTTCTCGGCCTGGTGATGCGTTTTCAACACCGCAGTGCTTTAGGTAGAGACTTACTTGAGCTACAATGCAACCGTCTGCCCAACCGCTCCCCACGCCATCCATGCTGGCAGCCGATCCTTTGCGGATCTCGACGTTTTTTATTCGCTTCCAGGCTAATGTCTCAAGCATAGAATCCAACGGCTCTATAGCGATAATCTCAAACTCCTCTGGTCTTGCAGCAAGCACCTCAGTAAACTTGCCTGTTCCAGCAGCGAGCTCGATTATCCGGGCATGCTTCTTGCCATTGAGTCCAAGGTGCGTGAGAAGGCTGCTGACGGCGTCGTCTCCGTAAGATGGGCGATGCGTGTCATAAAGTTCTGCGTTGTGAAAACCCTTGGAGGCAGCGTCATGGACGGCATGATTGGAACCCATCCCAACCACCAAATTTGAGAACATGTTTTTTGGGGGAAATTTTGCCGAAGGGGCCAGAAATCTCAAACAGCATAAAGGGGAAGAAATAACCGAAGAAGCCATAGGCCACATTGCCACATCGACACATTTTATACCTCTCAACCCCGCCAAGCGGAGCGACCCCAACGACGGAGCCAATCCGACAACTGGCCCGTGGGAGGAAGAGCAGCCAACAAAGTCATGGCGCGAGACAATTGCTCGATAGCGCGCTCCAGGGTCATAGCGAGCCGGGTTGGGATTGGATCAGGATCCGGAAGGACGCCGGGTTTAACGCCGGGCTGTGAACGAGCTCAAAAGTCAATTTGGTGGCGAGGACACGGATGTTGGCCTTGGAACGGCACTATCAATGTTGAAGCCGGAGAAATCGGAACGGTTGTACTCGATTCTGTCCTAGTTTATAAAACGAAGGAGGAGACATGTTAACTATAGGGTCAGGGCACATAGGTGGCTCAGTTGCAACTCAAGCTTGAATCAAGTTGCTGTCGAAAGAGGCTCATAAAAACTGCCTGGTTTAAGATCCATGGTAATCTCGCAATTTGTGATAAGATAAAATTGCATCAACTAATTGGATGGCGGCATATCTTTGGTTTGATGCTCCGAGAGCTTGATTTTCAACAAACCCGGAATTTTGACCCTGGTTCAACTGGTGTCGAGATAGTATATTTTCTGGGGCCAAACATAGGTTTCTGTCTCATGTGATTGTATGAGTTTGACCATCGAAGCTGACTCAAGAATGACCGTCTCTAATTTGGGGTCCAAATGAAGGTTAACAAAGGGCAGAAAATAAAGAAGCCCAATCATTTATGCTGACAAGATCAGAATGATGTGATGAAGTTTAGCTGTTGCTTAGAAGGTCGCAGACCTAGAATTCTTGGGGAATGTGACATAGAATCCATAGTCTTGCAGGGGACTGGTATAACTTCTGACTATTGGCGAATTGGATTGCGAAGCTGGCAAAGATTGCGACTCTATCTCAGCGGAAGCTTCCTTTGCGACACCCATACAATTGGTGGAATGATAATGAGTACAATCATAAACGGCGCTACTTTCTCTAGCTTGTATTGCCCTCTGAGTGCTCGCTTGTACCTTGCTTCCTTTTGCGTCAGCATGACGCATGAATGAGCTTCCCACAACAGCATTCTGCGAAGAACCGGGCGTTTTTGTTTTCGAAAACCAGATACCTTCTACTTCTAGTCCCTTTTGGAGTGCTCGTACACCAAAAGGGATTTCCGGGGGACGAAATGCGTCGACGCCACAGTGCGATGTCACGGAAAGTCGGGCACGCTTTTCTTCGTCGATGGCTTCCAAACGGCGCAACTTGCGATTAATTCGCCATCGTTGGACCAACCCAATTATAAATACTATAATAATACAGCCGGATAGCATCTGATAAAGAGGTCAAATGTTAGTGGTGCATCTAAGAGTGACAAGATATGTCTTGAATGCTGGCATACGACTCACAAAAGCCAACTTCTGCCACAGCTCCCAGGATATAAAAAATCTTCTCATGGCAAATTCATGCCGGCTAGTGCCGAGGCCACAAGTTCTACAGCGTTTTTTGAGATCTTCAACAGTGGGATACCGGTGCTGGAGTCCAAAACGGAAATTGTGATTAGAACTCGAGTGAGATAGCAGAACAAATTTGTTTAGTATCAGGACTAGGATTGCCTGTGTAAACTCCAGCAAGGAATTATTGTTTTTTTTTTAATAAAACCTACAAAAAATTTAAGGGGCACAAGGGCAGGCACAAGCAGGGATAATTTCTTGATAGCAGGAGCCATGGTGAGTGCATTTCTAAGAGCGAGGAGAGGCAAGAGGACCACGGCCAAATGGATTGCCTGAATTAAATACAGAGACAGGACCGGAAAGGAAGCAAAGAAAACCCCGAGAAAAAAAGAGAGAAAAGAAGGTTGTTACGGGATAGTTGGCCGAAAATGAGGCGGTAAATGTCATGATGCCTGAATGATTTTGCCCAGTTTCCAAGGCATACGTTGAACAACTTACATGACGTAAATTCTCAATGTCGTAGTTGGTGTCTTATTCAAACAAGTTTACAGTAGCAGAAGATTTCTGGGAAATTTGGAAGACTTGTTCAATCTCCAATCATTACTGGGGACGCCTTTCTAGTCGTTAGGCTATTCATAGGTCGAACGCACTCTTAATTACATTCACGCTCAAACAGATTGGCACTCGTGATTCTAACGAACGGGTGGTCAGTGAAACAAAGTTAGCTGAGGTGAACACCAAGCATCGGCCCGCGATTCAATTCCCTAGGCTGGGAACGCTAGAGATTCACAGCTCAATCATGTCTCTCGTGACGCAAAGACGAGGTTCTGATCGCCATGTGACACAATCCATGGCCAAATAAGGCTTGAGCACCGACAATGCCTGTACAAAAGACTCTGTATCGCAACTCCAAGAAAGTTTATAGCAACCCTAAGCAGGCTTGGCTTCAATTAGACTCTGGATTTCCCGTTGCTCCCCAGATGGCATCAGTCAATGTCGTCAACGGATCGAAGCAAGGGCCTAAACAGGACCCGGCGTGCGGGCTAACGATCGGCCCACTGACTCGGAACGGCCGGGCGCCCACAGAACGTCTGGAAGTAGAAATGGGTGCGTTCATCGCGCAGCTCTTCTTCTTTACTTGCGACTATGATTCGGTTGGCGGAAATATCGGCAGGTTTTTTCTCGCAAGGGTTCGCGGAGTCCGCCACACTTTTGATTCAAATACGGAAATGACACACGCAAAGTGCAGCACCGCGCCCACGTGAGCGAGCAGCCAAAGCCCCGAGAATCTGTCTGGGTCTGTCAATCTGCCCCCCCAATCTGATGGAAGCTGATTCGCGATCAACACCATACTTGCCCTTGGCGTACTGGCATGGTCACCATACCGGGTTAGCCAGGTGGCTGTGTGGGAAGAGATTGCAGATGAACGCGAATCCAAAGCAATGCCAAGTCGAACACAAGCGACGAGCTGAGGGTGAGGTGAGTCTGACGACAAAGAACAGCCCGATTCGTGTGCCCCCTGCCCACAGACGCCCCTTGTCGAGGTCGGGAGTCGGACCTTCGGCGTCGATCTAACCCCCCGTCTCCCGAGCGGCAAAACACGAACGAAAGAGGCGACAGAGAAACACGTTAGTGAGGGGACACACGGAAATGTGGGATCCCGATGTCCATTCACGGACGTCGTCTAGCGCCGGCGATGCTGTGCTGGCAGGGCGCGATTGTTGCGCCTCTGAGCGGTTTACTGATCTCGGCCTGGCTCGTGATGTTGAATAGAAGATGCCTTGCGAGTGTTTGTTGTTACTGAACATGGCAAAGGGCGGCCACACCATTCCAGCCCCATGTAATCCGATGACGGCAGGACCCAAACCGCTTCCAACTCTCCATTTACCATCCTTGGAAACCATTTTTGCCCCCCCGGTCAGAGGGACTATGTAACTGGGAACAAAGGTTTTTTCTTTTGTTTTACTTCCACCTTGGGTTAGAGAACGAGGGACATAAAAAAAAAACTCATCACACCTTAACAGTTCTCAGAGTCTAGCCTGGCTCCTCCTCGTAGCAATTAGCAAAAACCCGCGGGTTAAGCGTGCCGTTTGTTGGGCCTGCTGACGTCCCCCAGCTCCTCGTCTGTCCATCCATACACCCACAAATGTCGTGGTGCAAATGGCTGTGCGGTAGCGCCAAGTGCTGCCGCTGCTCGTTGATTTGCCTGTCTCATGATGGGTCTAAGCATGCATGCCCGTCAACCAGAATGCTTCGCTTTTCCACCTTACTCGCCCTGCCACGGCCATGGCGACAGCCACCTCCGCCAAGGGTCCCCAAACGCACCCCCCGGAAATCATCCAGCTTTGCCCGGTCGGCCACCAACTTGCAAAATCGATCCACCCGCATCCGCCTCCGCCGTCTTATGTAAATATGCTGGACTCCCCCATCCCATGGATCTCGGTTCTTTAAGTCAATTAAACCCCTGGCCTAGTGTTTCCTGCCCTCTTCGCATTTGTGCCCAAGGATTCCATTCAACACATTAATACCATACCTGACCGCCATCGTCCCCTTCTCGCCTTTGTCGTTCCTGCTTCACTTGCACTTGCTTGCGCACCGACTCTTCTTTACCATCCATTTCCTCCCTGTGCAGTAGCCTGTCTGTCACCTGCATTCCGGACCAGAGCGAGCAACTCGAGTCGCATTGCATTATACTCTCAACTATTGCATCAATCGACCTCGTCACCTCTTTTCCCGCTTTTAATTAGCCACACACTCTCTCTCCTCCAAAATGCCTATCCGTAACCCCTTCGCTCGTCGCCCCGGGAGCATCATTGTCCAGGATGAGAATGAACGACCCGAGGCAGACCGCAGCCAGACTCCCACGTTTGAGCGTGTCGACACGGTTGGCTCCAAGGCGTCATCCATCCTCAGCATCCGAACAACCAAGAGCCGCGACACGGGCGAGTATAAGATGAGTGGTAGGTCAATCGCATTCCCGCCCTCTCCCGCATTCCGGGAGGCCACGCGACCACCCCTCCTTCGGGGGTGCGCCGTTTTGCTTCCGGTCCTCGTCACAAGACCCGTTAGTTGACACTTGCAACAGTCGTCAATGATAGCGGCGTTTATCTCCCGGTAAGCCACCAAATGACTTTCCCCTACGAATGTCTCTAACTGTTAGCGCAGCCATCACCGACCGAGGCACAGGGTGTGTGGCCTCGCAAGCACCTCTCACGCAACTCCAGCGACACTCGGAGTAGCTTTGGCGACATTGAGCACTTCTCCATCTCGCGGGAGTCTTTTGACTCTTACCGCCGCTCTTTTGTAATATTTTGCCCTAGGATTGTTTCGTGAGGAATTATAACCAAAAAACTAACCTAAACCTAGGACATTTCGGCGCGATCTCCCATCTCTCCCACCGATGTTCCCACCCGGCAGAGTCTTGACTCGGCCCGCTTTCCTCGCCTTCCTCGATCTGCACTAGATCGATCTTTTGAGCGACAACCTCCCACTGCTGAGGAAGGTTTCGAGGACGTTGGGCTCGAAGATAAGCCCCAGCCCCGAAAGCGCGGGTTCTTCTCCAAGTTCTCCGAGTCTCAGGACCCCTCAAGCCAGCCCGCCGTTTCCCGCTTCTTGACGACCCATAGTCGCAAGCGTGCCCCTAGCGGCCAAGGCGCCGAGTTGGGCAGCATGCACCAGCCCCAGGTTGTTACTGTGGGCCAAGAAATGCGTTAAGTGCAACAAAAGCGAATTGATGCTTATTCTATAATGTATTAGAGATACCTGGTTTTTTTTTTCCTTGTCATTGAGGCGTTATCGGCACCCGGGCCAGGATTTAATGCTAGACACGCATTTTTTATGTACTGCATGAGTACAGCATGGATAGAAGACACTCGCTTCGGTTGGGTCTGACGAGAACTGGAAATACCGGGGATTGACAACTATTGCCTCTCCAAAAGGAGAAAGGAGAGAGAACATGACCAACTAATTAATGTTAATGAGACGAGATGAAAGATTGAACCATTTGGGATCCACAGCGACTGTCATGCTTTAGAATGTCTCACCCTGTCCATTTGTGCGGCGATTGTTAGCCAATGAGCATTAGTGGGGTTGATTAGGCCCGGGGATGGCCAAATTGCGCCTAGGATGAGACGAGATGTTTGTATATTGGCCTGTCACGGCGAAATAGGTTTGACATGATGGGTGTTCCCTGGAGAGGAGGGACCACCTCAACGACGCCCTTGGAATCGTCATACCTGGGCCGATGATGATAGCGCCGACAGAGATATCATCTGCACCCACATGATGGACTGAATCCACCACTCCCAACGCCGGTTTTGATGGCGTGCTATGTGCTAGCCAATGGATCAGGGCCCCGCACAGCGCCCTTTGAGACGACAAGTGAATGTCTCCAGATGTCGAGTATGCATACTCTCTCAGCCATATATTCCTCTCGTTTGTGCTCCAGGAGGATCAATTGAACACGGAATTTTAGCTCCTCAACATACACTCACTTTCTTGTTGGAGGGTATTGTACCAACAAATCTGACGCTTCCTCGTGTCTGTATCATTCTCCCTCCACCCTACTGCCCCGCTCCACCCTCAACCTCACTCACACACACTCTCTCTCTCTTTCACTATCTCTCATCCATCTCTCCCACCCCCCGCTCACATCGTACATGTGTCAAGCGTCACCCGAGAGATAATGGCGTCCGATCAAGCCTCCAACAGCCAGAATGGCACCGGACCAAGCGCCGGGCTAAGCCCCGCCGTCTCCCGCCTGTCCCTCTCCTCTCGGGGCGTCCATGCTGATGACCACATTGCGGCGCATCGGGCGGTGGCTCCGGCTATGCATGTCAGCACCACGTTCCGTTACAATGGCAACCCGGAACTGCTCAACCCGGCGGGAGAGACGTGGGATAATTCTGATGTAAGTCTGTCTTTGTCGTCAGTTTCGTATTGTTTGCTTTTTGGGTCTTTGGTTGTTTTTTTCCTCATCTGAGTGAGAGAGAGCCCGGGGGATTTCTGTTCTTTTATCAAATCATGCTGAAATGGGGGGGGGGTGAGAATTGATGCGTATAAGAAATCGTGTGTTTTTGATTTTGCAACACTGTGTTTCATCGGGTTTGAAAAGAAAGCGTCCTTTTGGTCTCGTACTAACATGACAACCAACAACAGCCTGCTGCTCCGTTGGACTCCCACATCTACTCCCGTGACTCAGCCCCCAACACTACACGGTTCGAGGCCATCCTCACATCCATCCTTGGTGCCCCCTCCCTCACCTATTCCTCCGGCCTCTCCGCATTTCATGCTATGCTAGTGCACCTCAACCCGAAGCGCATTGCTATCGGTGACGGTTATCACGGCTGCCACGGCGTCATCAAGGTGCTGTCCCGCCTGACGGGACTCCAAGAGCTGCCCCTGGACTGCGCCGTCGAGGACCTGCAGCCCGGCGATGTCATCCACGTCGAGACCCCCCTGAATCCTACGGGAGAGGCCCGCGATCTTGCAGCTTACGCCGAAAAGGCCCGCAAGGCCGGAGCCTACCTAACCGTGGATGCCACATTTGCGCCGCCGCCGCTGCAGGACCCCTTCCAGTATGGGGTCGACGTCGTCATGCACAGTGGCACAAAGTACTTTGGAGGCCACTCTGATATGCTATGCGGCGTGCTTTCCGTCAACCCCAAGCACCAGGGCTGGATCCAATCGCTGCGTGAGGATCGTCTGGTTCTCGGCTCTGTCATGGGCAGCCTCGAAGGCTGGCTGGGCATCCGGTCGCTGCGCACCTTTGAACTGCGCATTACCCGCCAGAGTGCCACTGCAACGGCACTGGTGGCCTGGCTAGCAGAGCAGCAGAAGGACCCATCATCGGCCGTCGGGGCTGTTGTCGAGCGCATCCAACATGCCAGTCTGCAGCCCGAGGCGTCTGTAAAGGATAGCTGGCTGCAGCGTCAGATGCCCGGCGGATACGGCCCCGTATTTTCCCTGTATCTCAAGGATGGCGAGACTGCGAAGCGACTGCCAAGTAAACTGCAGCTCTTCCATCACGCCACCAGCCTGGGCGGTGTAGAGAGTCTTATTGAATGGCGTGCTATGACAGACCCCGGTGTTGATCGACGGCTGCTGAGAATCAGTATCGGCGTTGAGGGGCTGGAGGACATTAAAGCAGATCTGCTTCAGGGGCTGGAAGCACTGCGAAAGGAAACCTCTGAGAAATAAAGCAAATATACACTAGATGATAGAAAGATTTTTTTTTTTTTTTGAATGTGTAGAACACAAAAAATAGAGGATAGATAGATAGTGGGGGTTGCATCGGGTTCTCTATTAAAAATGAAGTTTCTATATAAAAAGATGGCGAAGTGATCTCCAGCAAATATCCATAATTCGTCTAAGCATGAAGTAGAGAGAGATCTTTAACACGTAGTCTTCATAAAGAACAAAAACCAAAAATCTTCTTGTAAGAGAGGAGAGAAAAAAGGAAGGGAGGGAAAAAAAAAGAAACTGGGGGAGGGGAGATTAGCGAAAAGAAAAAGAAAATAGAGGGTGAATGAGGGACAAGAAAGGAAAAATTGGAAAACAGAACCCGTGACAACAAATCCCCATGTCTCTGGAGACACAAACGCGCCATCTAACCGAAAACCCTATAATCAAGCGCCTAGCCAAGTCTTTTCCAAACTACCGTATACTCAAGAGAGAAAAGAAAGTGGTCAAAAAGTGCTTGCGCATCATGGCAGCCACATGTCGAACCAGTTTGTGAGTGGCTTGTACTTGACCTTGCGTCTACGCAACTTAATCAGCCCAGTTTCTTTTTCCAACTAGATGTGTATTTGGGGAATTTATATAGTACCTTGAACGATCACCGTCTGTAAAGGATCCAACCCCTCGCAAGTCGTAGTCGGCGGAGTACGACGTTGCGTCCCGTGAAGAAGAGCCATGATCGGGGCTCTGTTTCCATGTTCTGCTGGGAGAAGAGGTGTAGTAATCTGGTTGTGCTGATATAGGGGCCTTTTCCTGCTGTCTAGCTGACATGTATTGCCTTGGTTGAAATGTCGATGAGCCGTCGCTGATAACAGGAGAAGATTCAGGAGTACGTGCAAAGTCTGAGGAAGCATCCATGGGCCTGGCTGGGTCCTGTGTTCGCTGCGAACCAAGCCATTTATCAACCATGTTAGCTTTTGCCTCATACTCTGCCCGTGACACTCCCCCCCTCAAGGAGGAGTTGCGATCTGGGGGAGAGGCAGCCATTGAACGCTGGTAGCCAGACTCCCAACTTCCGCGGATGGCCTCCTCACTCCAGTTCCTGGAGCTTTCGGGGCGAGAAAAGCCTTGGTTGGGGTCACGGCTGTAGTTCCGGCTATAGTGTGGCCGGCGATCCATGACTGCTGCCGCTGGGCGAGAAGTGCAAATAGGTTATGTGGTGTTGCGGTAAGCGTGTAAGTGGATTGGGTGTGCTTGTGGAGCTTGCCCAAATAGGACACTTGGGTTGGTGAAGTGTAGAAACGCAGCCAAGACAAGAGATCCAATGAGTGGTTAGTGATGTGGACCGGGATGCTTCGTCCGGATCCACGATGTATTTATGATATGGATCTGGTGTCGAGCCATTGTTCCTCTGGTTCGGATGCCTCTGTGACGTTTGAGAGATCTAAACAAGGAGCTCGCGCCGCAGAGGGGCTAAGGGTTGTGCTGCCGAGAATGTGTGGCTGGAGCTCTCTGTGATCGCGGGGTCTCCGGTCGGGAGGCCGTCACTTGGACGAATGGGCAGGCGGCAAGGCTAAGGATTCGGGGGCCGGCTGTGGCCATGCCACTGGCTACAGAGACGTCCAACGGGGCCAGCATCGACGCTTCATGGCACTGACGGGGCCTGTCAGCGTTGCGTCCCGAAGCGGCATAGCAGGCAAGCAAATGCCTCTGACCAGTGCCACGGAACATGGCCCAAAAAACAAAAAATCCTCTGGGCCGCCAATGTGGCGTGCAGTTGACGCCGTGCGTGCTAACCCGTTCTGGTATCAAGAATAGAGCACCACCACGGCGGCCGCAAACACCTCCCAGCGCTCGGCAGCCGCCCAATGAGGGCCCAACTATAGTCCACCACCAGGCGGGTGAGGCCAGGGATCCCGGAAGCCGCATGTGACACGACAGTGTGCTTGTCTTCACGCTGTGCAAGTTGTCGTTGTGAGTGAGGGAGCCAAGAGCGCCGCAACCCTCTCACTTCTGGCAACTAGCCCGTCCAGCGCCCTTCACCACCCCCGCGATCTGGGCATGTCCTGCAGGGCGTAAGGCTGGTGAAACGATTCAATGCAGAGCCGCAGGCGGCGCTGCGCCGGCGTGCACGAGAGCATTTCTCCCTCCTCGATGAAAGAATTGAGTGCTGATGGCGGAGGCTGTACCCTTGCCAGCAATCATTCGCCAGAGTCACTTGGTATTCTCTAGACTCCTCCAACTATGTCCCGTCCTGCAGGAAGCAATAGTCTGGTATAGTCCAATCAATGCGGTGTAGATGAGTAGGTGCCACCAGCTTGCCGCGGCTGACTCAGTGTGATGAGTCTGAGAGTTGCGATGCAGTCGTCTTTGGGGGAAATGCCCCCATTCAAACGCGCGTGACGCGTCTGTACTCCGTACGTCATGAGCAACCGTCCCGAGAAACGCCGGAGGACATTTTTGGATGTTTGATGGATATGGGTTGTGACACAAATAGAAGCCAAACCTTGCACCCACGTCTGAGTTATGCAGCAACTCCGATGGCCCAGGAACCAAACAGCGCCTCACATGCGATGCCGAAGCACATCAGTGGGGTCCATGCATAGGGGGAGAAAACACACCAGGTCCCAATTCGGGGAAGTCCTGGAGGGTTTCATGCAGCCGAAGACTCGGCCGTGACGATGTCATGATCCTTGAAATCGCGATGGAGTTGAACAACTCGGGACGGGACATGCAGAACGGATGCCTCCTTGAGCCACTGGGCGGAGCCTGCACGAGCCCCGTTGGGGTCCACACAAAGAAGCTTGGCGTCGTCAAGAATTTTCGGTGCGCACGGGCCACAGATGCTGCTTGCCGTTTTCTTCGTCCCAAGATGAAGCTGCCAGCTTCTGAGTGGCCCAAGCAAGCGCCGCTCTCATGTGCAACAGTGGGTTCTTGAGGCTTACGTAGCACTAGCCACAACCGCCCTCCCTCAACCATACACCATACGGCATCAACCTCGGAGCATCAAGCTCTCAACCTCATCACAAGCAATCCACCAACCTCACCCGACACCGCATCTGCTCCCTCTCCGTCTATTCTCGGCGACTATAGGCCTTGCTCGGGTAGCATGCGCCAGTCACGCAGTCTCGGGTGCGGGTCTCACGGCTGTTTCAACTTGTCCAATTTGATGCCCTGATGGTCCGAATCCCCTTCTTCCGCCTACCCACCAAGCTTCGGCGCAGGGTCAGGCGCAACCGCATGGCCACTCTCATCGCTCTCGTCGCTCTTGTAGGCCTCTTGATCTTCCCCTTTTACGCCGCATACTGCATCTACAAGCCCCCGCGTTACCTCATCGGCTACCTCCGCTCCACCTATCCCGACGTCCTCTGGGAGGAAACCATCACGGAAAAAGTCATCGCCCTATCCATTGACGATGCGCCCTCCGACCACACCGAAGAGATTATGCAGGTCCTCGAGGACAATGATGCCCACGCTACATTCTTTGTGATTGGTTCGCAGGTCGAGGGCAGGAAGGACAAGCTCCAGAAGCTCGTCCGGAATGGCCATGAGCTGGGCAACCACGCAATGCACGACGAACCCTCTCGCTCTCTTGGCGACGATCAACTTCTAGCTCAGATATACACCGTCAAGGGGATGTTGACGGCTATCTACAGAGCCGAGGGCAAGATTCTTCCAAATAATTACTTCCGCCCTGGCTCAGGCTTCTTCAGTCGACGCATGCGTGAGTTGTTGGGAAATAGGGGCTTCCGTATCACCCTGGGAAGCATATACCCACACGACCCCCAAATTCCTTATCCCGATACCAACGCAAAACACATACTCAGCATGGCTCATCCGGGAGGCATCATAATCTGCCACGACAGACGGTCCTGGACGGCTCCGATGCTGCGAATTGTTTTGCCTGAATTGAAGAAGCGGGGCTACAAAATCGTCACCATCACAGACCTAGTCAAAGCTGCGAATCCATGGACCCAGCCGCAATAATATAAAACTAATTGTTTACTTTTTGGATTGGGGCGAGTACAATGAGCCAATCCGCCTGTATATAGCGAAACTATGAAAGATAGAACACTTGGGTAAAATGAGGCTACTTCTGTATACTGGGTCCATTCGGCAAGGTGGCGCATGTCTTTTTTAGCGAGTTCTAATCGCAAGGGGTTAATACAACTAGATAGGATTTTAGGCGTGGATTGCAATCCCTGTTATCATTTATTCAACCTACTGAATGAGGTCAGAGGACAATCTCCAATGACCCGTCCTCCTTGAGAAATTGGCCAAGGTTATACCGAGGTGATTGTAACCTAGATATACAGTAAGCTAAGCGTCACTCAGAAACGAATAGATGAGCCTACGTCATTGTGAGAATGCCAGTAACAAGGCCACGACACCCATCGATGTATCTTCTTACTACACCTGTCGCGTCTTTGTCTCCTTCAACTTGCATAAGCAGATTTTCCGCTGTAAGGTCAAAGTCCATCACAGCTTGTCGGAGCTTCTGGTCCAGGTCGGCAACGACCTGATCCAAGTCATTTTCGGGTGTCAGCAGTGTCGCCACCACGTTTAAAATACAGCCCGTCTTGAGCTCCTTTTTTATGGACAGGACATCGTTGATGATGAACCAGGCAATACCAACTTGCTTCCAGAGCTGGCTTATCTCTGGTGCCACGGCTACTTGGTCTGGGAGGGGTTCCCCAGTCGCATATTCAACAAGGCTGCAGAAAACGTTGATCCCAATGGTTGCTAGTCGAAGTGTCGTGTATGAGTCGTAGTCTGGTATAAACTGCTCCAACCGGAGCTTTTGCTCGACGCTGCAACTTTTGACATAGATTTCAAATGCCTCGTATATACGTTGTCGTAGCTGCATGGGTGACTTCTGTCGGAGACGGTCTCCAAATTCCTGAAAGACTGCATTGACGGCATCAACATCTTGCTCCGGAGCAGCCCCATCAATTCCCAGCGCGCCGCGGATTACCTGCAGCGTCTTGATCCTCCATCGCTCCGCACTTTCAAAGTCATCGGCCAAGTTACCGTCAGCAGCATCTACAGCATCATCCCAGCAGACAATCCACACCGTCATCAGCGCCAGCATTTCAATATCTTCATTGCCGGCCTGCGGATAAAACCAGTCAACAATACTCGCCACGTCTTCGCGCTTGCGTCGCAAATGAGACTCATGTGCGGCAGCCATGCGGTCGATGGCGGCGTTGACAAGAGGCACAACGGCCTCGTGGCGAGGGTGGAGCTGTGCGGGGGGCCAAGCACGGAAATGCACTGTGAGGTCCGGCACGCGAAGCTTCTGGCCCTTGAGAGCGGCGACGATGGCGTCCTGATCCAGGCGGGCCGGTTTCATGGTCGGCGTCATGACAGAGTTCGGTTGGCGCAAGAGGGTTCGTGAGGGTGGGTGGATGAAAACGAGTGACGTTGTGGCGGGTGGGTAGGTGGGTGCCGAATGCGGGTTAAGCATGTTTGGCAACCTCACTTACACATACCAACATCCCGGGGCTGGAATAGCCTCGAGCGGCTTGTTGAAAACGGCGTCGCGCTACGGACTTGTCATTTCCCCAGGTCAGCCCAGCTGAGGAGATTACTCGATCTACGTGGCGCACAATGACTGCTTTCATAATCATCGCCCGCAACCGCAGTTTCAATTTCCTTCGGTTTACCCTGCATCATCCAACCGACATGGGACGTAGATGTGGAGCTTGAGACATTTGCAACCGTTTGCAACGCCGACGTATCCAAAAGGCCGGGTCCGGCACATGCCGTGAGTCTGTCTGCTGTCAAATTATATTTGCAACGTGCTTTACCCGTTTTTTTCTTCTATTACATCTTTTTTCTTGTTTTTTTTTGCGGAGAATAATGAACTTTTTATTAAACCGCAGCCACCGTCATGAACCAACGCCACGCATTTCCACTCCACACCAGGTTGAAACGGAAAGTCAAAAGGGTGGGAAAACTTTATCGCAGACCATTCCCAGCAAGCTGCGTAGCATGCGAACTACGAAGCCCACGTAATGTCCACAAAATTTTGTCTGGTGTGCCGACTGATTCCTGACCACCCCCTCATCATCTGAAAGTTTGGGTCAGGGGCATCACCCTTCCTTTTCTTTTTTTTTTGTGTGAGCGAGCGTCTCAATGTGTGAGTGCGCGAGTGTGAGTGTGAGGGTGGTGTGCGTGTGCTGCTTCGTGGGGCGGGGCTTCCACGTACTCGTGTGGCATTGTGGCATCAATGACAGCTTGCTTGCTTTTGCTGTCTTGTCTAGAATAAACGAGGATGAAATAACCGAAGGGTTATCCCAATAATAGAATCAATTCTCGGGCATGTACCATGTTTGGTCGTGCATGCATTGCGCATGGATGAAGAATGATTGGCAGTTTCAGAATTGCATCTTGAACAAAGAATCACAGGCTGCAGTTTGGTACCCCGGCAAATCAGCATCAAATCCCGATATGCTTGTCCCGTCACATGTAAAACAGCAAACAAATGTGACAAAAAAAGAAATGCGTTGCCGTCTCAGGCATGTGTGATATTCACATCGTAATAAGCTACATCGTGAACAAAAAGGTATCCCATCCTATCTCGAACGCCCCTTGACATGTGTCTTGGCCACATGGCCAGCATCGGTCACAATCCACTGGTATCCTATCGTTTCAGCCTTTCCCCCTAAAACCCCCTAGGCACAGCAAACAAAAGCAAACAATCCTTAGAGCTGGTCAAGCAAGCGAGTGAGCTCCCAGCACTTTTTCCCCATCCCTGTTCCCTGACCCGTATCTCCTTCCCGAGTTTTGAAGACGTTAGCCTTTCGCTCGTGGGTCGTAAAATGTCCCATTAAATATGTACAGTTGAATGAATGTGAAACCGGCACGCCGGCGGAAGTTGCATTTTTTGTTTTTCTTTTTTAGATCCAAAGGGGTGTTGTAGCCTTGGCACGAGCCATTTCAGGAAAGAAGCTGGAGATGAGGCTTTGGACGTCGCTGAGGTAGTCCTCGGCGCTAAGCTTGACGAGACCCTTGGCGTTGATGTAGATGCTGTCCTCCTCATCCAGCTTGCTGGCGCTGGACCGGGCGCCATACTCCTCTGCCAGCTCAGTGACCTGGGCTAGCTCGTGGCCAAAGGGGTGGGCCTGGTGAGGCTCCTTGAAGGCACGCTGCTGGAAGCTTGGTGGGGGAACAGGGGGCGAGAGCGCGGGAGGAGTGACAGCAGGCTTGGAGATGACGGGCTTTTGAACTTGGCCAGCAGACATGGATGAAGTCGAGGAGGCACGAGTTGATGTGGAGGATGACCTTGAGAATGAGAAGCTGGCCTTGGTGGAGACCGAGTGCTCCGAATCCTTGGAATGGTGAGAAATTGATCGGTTGCGTGCAATGGCGTCGTAAGAGCTTTGCTTGGTGTGCGACGGAGAACGCCTGGGGATAGCAGGCGCATCAGCTTGAGGGAGAGGAGGAGTTTTCCCTGGAATCACAAAGTAGGTCGACAAGTGATTGGGCTTTGGACCCCCCATCTCCTCAATAGCAGAAACGTCGGGGCTGGTAGGCGGGGTTGACTCAGTCGAGGCTGTCTCAGAAAGCGACTCAGATGGGGTCTCGGAATTTGTCGATCGACTTGAAGCTTTGTTGCGAAGGACGTGCCTGGGCAGATCGGGAGCGTTGTATGAGAGCATGTTGGTGGTGTGAACAAGCTGAATGGGCGCCGAGATCTTATTGCGGATCATATCAGGGTGATGATGAGCCCGCGCAGAGTTGCTTCGTTGAGGAGTTGAAGACTTGGAGAAATCGCCAAAGTCACTGCCCAGGCGGGCCTTGCGGGTCGTAAATGCGCGCGACAACGCCATTGTGAACACTCTAGTTGAGAAAGCTGATGTACCGTAGCTTGAACTGATCTCGGGAGGCGGCAGCAATGTTCGTATATCAAGAGGCTGGAGAAGCAAGCTTGCCGGCTTGGGAAGAATGCCAAGAAAAGTAAATTGGCGTCGATGATGTCGGGTGGCTGACGAGTTGTGATGCTCTCGTGATAGTTTGGCTAGCCTAGTTCAAACGCAACAAAGGGCCGTTTCGGGCGATGGATTGGCGGTGCAGGCTATGAACTATATTGGCGATTCAAGCTGATTTGGGACCGTTGTTGTTGTTTTGATCGTCGTTGCCGTTGGAGCAGTGATGCAAGAAGGAGTCCAGTCCTTGTGTGTAAGTTTCCTTCCAGCTGGAATTGGTGGTTGGGTTTGCGCGTGTGAGTGATGTATGCCTTGACTAGGCTTTGCGTATCAACGAATAGAGAGCGTGATCCACAGGCTTCCTGGAGCGAGTGATTTGCTGCGTCTGGTTGCGGTAATGAAAGGAACGGTCAACGTCGGTAGGTGTATCGGTTGGTATCTGCGAGTGTTCGATCGATCCTGCGATGGGTATACCGAGTGAAGAACTAAAGGCACTACGAGTGTGCAAAGGCGCGCGCACAGATCTCAGATCACGTTCGAAAGGGAATGATGAATCGTGAAACCGGACGACTGGCGCTGGGGAATAGCAAGAATAAAAATTGAGGACGCAGGCCTTCAAAGGAGTGCAAGGAGAGGCGTGGGTTGGAAGAGGAAGAAGAGAGCGACTGGTCGGCTCGTGGAGACGAAACAACCTAAGATATTGGGGGGGAGGGGGTTGCACTCCATTGTGCAGCAGCGGCAAAAAGTGCAGGCCAGGCCCTGGAGCACCGTGGGCAGAGTACGTATTCGGTGCAGAGGCAGACGATGATAGCGCGAGAGAGCCCTGTAACAGGCGGACTTGCTAGCCCCCGGTGAAGGATGCCAGGGGTCGGGCTCTGATGGAGGCGAGCCCTGGTCGGATCCTGAGGCTTCTGGTTGGCCAGAACATTGCGGATGCAGGGGAAGCTCACCTGCGTGGGTTTGTCTTGCCGGGGTCCCGGGAGGGCTTTGTTCTCTCTTGGGCCCCTGGCTATCTCCCTAAACAGAAACCTAAGCCCGTTCCGCGCCAGCAGGGGACCAGCGGTGGAGCGGCAGCTAGCTGGGTCCCCGCCAATCGCCGCGTGAATTCCCCTGTCAGCGCAGAACCCACCGCGGGCTCCTCTCGGTTGGACCACTGTTCGTTCAATTTTTCCTCCCATCTGCGTCTTTGTCGCTGGAAATATCACCTGAACATTGGGACCAAGGACCTGGCATTGACAATGGAGGGGCAGTGGTAGGCGCATGATCCCCTTCGGCCTTCAGAGGCGATACCACCTCTCCCGGCGCTTGCGTCTGTCCGTGCTGTCAATCTCCTCCCATCGGCGCTTTCACCAACAAATCATCTCCATCTCAAGTGATCAAGCCTCTTTTGCTCTTGGTGCCTGGGATCTGGGGGCGCTAGAACACGCCGGCCGTTCTGGCACTGGCCCATGGCTCTTTGAGGCAGTTGCTACATCGTACATCATGCGAGCCACCGTGGCACTGTACTCTTTTATTGCGCTTTTTTCTTCTTTCTGTTGTGCCACAGACTGATTGGGACAGCTGGAGGCTACCATCCCTTTGTCATGCCCCAGTGTATCAGCGCATCACACCGTTACGTTGGACCAAAAAACAAAGTTGGGTCAGGTCTCTCCACCATGTCTTGCCTCACCACACTGGTCACCACCTACCACCGCTGCCCGCGGGTTTCTCGCCCGGCCCACCTGCCATGGACAATCGATCGATCCAGTCGCGACCCGTTAATTCGGCAAGACATGGGGGGTGAGGCAAGGGAAGGGAGTGTTGGGAAAGCGCCCATCGACTCACACATGCACGCTCTTTACTGAAGAGACTCACTAACCAGCCAGTCAGGACCCCCGCCTCGCCCTGGTGTCCGCTGGCACGCGCCCACTGGTTCAGCGGTGATGAGTTGTCCCTCCTCCAGCACCACCGTACCTACTTGATGCGTCCACCAAGTCGGCTGTAGCTCATCTTCCACTGGTTGGGCTTCAGCGTGACAGCGTGACATTGCGGCAGCCAACACGGCCCTCGACAAATTACACGAGGTCGTGACCCGACCGTTGTTGGGATGAACACTGGCATGAGTGGTTCCGCGGGGAATCCCCCTTCATTTTTCTGTGGGATGGAAGCGAGCAAAGCAACAATGTCGTTGACCAACTGGGGGATCCTTCACTGCCACCGTCACCCGCGCACGTAACCACCCGGCATGTCCAGATGAACCCTGACATGTCCATGTTAGAGAATGATTGAGGCGGCCTCAGAGCCCTGAAGGCTCATGCGTTCTTCTGCCCGTGGTTGGCCGCCCCCAGCACCCTCCAAGCCCTCTGATCTCCACTTCGAGGGGCCAAAGTTTTCCCGGTACTGCATGGCTGATCCTATCGAGAATCACTAACCCTGTCTGATTGGCCCGTTCCCCTCGATGCCCTGACCGTCGTCCTGTTTCAGGGCCTTGTGGCGGCTGCCCTTGGCCACATGCCCGCGCAAGTGGGACTTGGGACCCTGCCAGACACTCCAAGAACCTGGGGATGAGCTCAATACTGACAAGACGAGGCCGATCATCACTTTACACATTTGACCAGCGCATCATCGCAAACCCAAACTAACTAACTAACTCACTCCCACCGCAGCCTATGTTACTCTCACGTTGTCTGTCTTCCCTCCCAAAATGGCAAAAACCCTACAAGGGTGTTCAACGTCAACGTGAACTCAAATTGCTCAGTCGTTTTGCCTTGTGGGCACCGCGACTATACCATATGCAGTATTTGATACACTCCCGATTGCGCGATGCCGCTGAACCCTGGCTGGTCGGCGGTGGGAGGGATTTTGCACTGACCTCCCCTATCATCTCGGTCCATCTGATTTCGGGCATTAGGTATTTGACATTTCATGGGACGTCATTGCGTGCATGTGCCAAAGTCCAGCAGAACATCACTGGGCTGATCTAATTCTGAGCGTGTTTCAACTTCAACTGTTTATTCAATGGATTTGACCTTTTCATCGGCTGCTGCCTTTTCAGCTTGCGGAGTCTTCTTTCTGCAATTCAGCTCTTGTATCAATGATGGGGACGGGATCATGCTCCAGGGGTTCGCTCAATGCGCCCAGGCTCCTCCGCCCCCAAGGCCCCATATGCCCAAAACCGGCTAACATATTGTTTGAGGACCTTGTTTTTTGCCTAGCCTCACAATCTCTCAATCAATCAATCAACTTTTTTTTAACTAGATGTTCTTTTCCTCTGAAAAAAAGCACATCTAAGATTAGCAATCCTTGAGCGAACGTGCACATCAGCCCGACAACGGCTTGACCAAATTATCCCACAGCCACTCATGGCATAATTAACCGATGCTTCACTTATGTTCGCCTCTCAACTGGTGGCTGGCCCGAACGAACGGACTGAGACATTCCGGGCCGTCCGTACCCAAAACTTGGGTGTAAGGCCGGCAACTCGCCGAGGATCAGGGATTCTGACTTAGTCCTCATCCATCGAGTCCTCATCGGCCTTTCCATCGTCGCCCTCATCCTCGCTCTCGCTGCTCTCGTCATTCTCCACACCGACCAGTCTGTCCTCGTCCTTCCCACTCTGTTCGGGAACTCTTTGCGCAAAAGCCTTGCGAACAGCTGCATTTGTGCTAGTGTCCCAGACATGCATGGTTCCGTTGCTGCCAGCCACAGCCAGTCGGAAAGCTACCTCAGCATCAGGAGCAAAGGTCGTTGAGAAGACTTTTCCGACGTCAAGGTTGCGAGAAACAACTACCGATGGTCCCGTGGACTGGATGTTCCACAGTTTCACTGTCTTATCGGTCGATCCCGTGGCCATGAAACCGGGGACCACAGGGTTGATGTCAAACGATGAAACAGATTCATCGTGGGCCTGCAGAGTCCAGACCGATTTGGTTGCTGTAGGATCTGATGGTGCATTTCGAATGTCGTGATAGTGAATCATGCCGTTCTCCGTCGAGACGAAGAAGAAGTTGGCGTCATGTGGATCCCAGCGAATGTTCTCGACGTCGCTTTCCACTCCCCATCGGGGAGCCTTTGCGTCTGGCGCCCGCATGTCCGCCGCAACTACTGTTCGGTCATAACTGCCACTGAGCAACACTGTTGACTCCACTGCGTGCCATGCTAGCGAGCACACCTTGTCAGTGTGGTATGTGTAAGACTTGGCGCATTTGGTAGTGTTCAGATCCCAGAGCTTGACAGTCTTGTCAGCCGAGGCTGAAGCCAGCAGGTTGCGGTGCTGTCTGTTTGCTGCGAGGGAGAGAACTGCATCCACGTGGTATTCATCATTGGCCTTCTTAGCCTTCTTCTTCTTCTTCTTCGGCTTCTCCTCGTTTGCGTTGCCGCCCTGGCCCAAAATGGCGTTTGGGTACATGCTATCGACAGTGTCCAGGTCCCATACTTCAATGTCAGGGTCCATAGTACCAATGGCAACGAAGTTGCCCCGAGCATCCTTGTCAACACCGGCCTTGTTGACGGGCATGTCCAACCACTCAACGCACAGAGGGATAGCGGGCAGCATGATATCGTGGTGCACGTAGAGGTTGTCAGCGGCATCCTCGTAGACATAAACCTCGAGGTTTGCCATCTCGTCCTCAACTTTGGCAGCAATGATCATGTTGTCTGTGGCCAAGACCTGAAGTTCTTCTCGCTCGTCCTCAGCGTCTTCTTCCTCGGCGTTAATTGTAATGTAAGGATCGTCCTTGTTAGAACCGTAGTAGGCGAGGGCCTTGACATTGCCAAACATAGCCATTCCCTCGCCGCTTCCGGCGGCCTCTTCCTCATCGTCGTCATCGTAGTGTTCTAAATCATACTCTTTGAGGTCATCATCATCAATGATGTCCCTGGATGGCATGAGGTTAGAATTATGTAGAGAGCAATTTCAAATTGAACAAACATACTTGGACTTTTCCGCAGGTTTCTCGCTGTCATCCTTCATTTCATCATCCTCGTCCTTTTTTTCACCATCCTCGTTTGCGCCATTCTCCTCGGCGTCCTCTTGGGCTTCTTTGAGGTCTTCCTCGGCATCATCAAGCTGGAGTTTGGCTAGTTCCGCTATGCGTTCGTATTCCTTCTCGTCTAAGGTGTATTTTTGAGGGAAGGGCGCTGCGAAGCCCCGAGGGACCCATGTTGCTGCTGTGATCATCGACATTTTGAAAATGCGATTTTGGGTATCTTGGTGTTAGACGATGTACCAAGGCGGGCGCAGACAATAATTTTGTTCCAAAAATTTCAGGTGGGGGTTATCGATAAGAATTGGTCGGAAAAACCTCGTGGCCTTGCTTCCTAAACATCAACCTTGCAAGCTGCCCGGAGCTCCATCCCAAAGGAAACACCAGATACTCGCGACAATCGCCATAAAAAAAATGGCTGACGACCGAGATTACGATGGGTATAATCCCAAAAGGAGGCGCATGGAGTCAGCGCGGTCGCAGAATCGATTCCAGAATGGTTCGCGAAGCTCAACACCGCGTGGACAGTCTCGCTACGCGCCTACACCCCCCCGACTGCACGAAGGACCTGAGCCGACCGATGAAGATGAGAAAGCCCTTGATCGCGACTGGTATGGTGGAGATGAGTTTGGTGGACACGTATTTGGAGACGATTCGCACAATCCATTTGCCTCGTACGAGATGTCCGCTTGGGAATCACAACAACAAGAGTCCGCCCGCGCAGAGAAGATGGCGAGTCGATATGATGCGAGAAGAGAACAGCGACAACGGGAGAACGATGCTTGGGAGACGAACCGAATGCTTGTGTCTGGTGTTGCGCAAAGGAGAGACATGGCGTCAGACTTTGATGATGATGAAGCGACTCGAGTGCACTTGCTGGTACACGACTTGCGACCCCCCTTTCTTGACGGAAGAACCATCTTTACCAAACAGCTGGAACCGATCCCGGCTGTCAGGGACTACCAAAGCGACATGGCTGTATTCAGTAGAAAGGGCAGCAAGGTTGTCAAGGAAGCGCGCCAGCAACGAGAGCGACAAAGACAAGCACAAGAGGCCACGAGCATTACCGGCACCACATTGGGAAACATCATGGGTGCCAAGGAAGAGGATGGAGATAGCGCACTGCCAGTTCCAGCCGAGGAAGACATGGCAAAGAGCGAAACCAAGGGCAACAAGTTCAGTGAACACATGAAGAAATCAGATGGAGCCAGTGCTTTCAGTCAAAGCAAGACACTGAGAGAACAGCGGGAGTATCTCCCTGCTTTTGCTGTGCGTGAAGACCTTCTTCGGGTTATTAGGGAGAACCAAGTTATCATTTGCGTTGGAGAAACTGGTTCCGGTAAAACGACACAGTTGACGCAATTCCTTCACGAGGACGGCTATGGAAATTCCGGGATGATTGGCTGTACTCAACCCCGACGTGTTGCCGCCATGAGTGTCGCCAAGCGAGTTGCTGAGGAGATGGAAGTGAAACTGGGTAGCACAGTTGGTTATGCGATTCGTTTTGAGGATTGCACTAGCAAAGAGACTGTTATCAAGTATATGACGGACGGTGTTTTACTTCGAGAGTCTCTCAACGAGCCAGACCTGGACAGATATTCGTGCATCATCATGGATGAGGCGCACGAGCGTGCCCTGAATACCGACATTTTGATGGGTCTTTTCAAAAAGATTCTTCAGAGACGCCGAGACCTGAAGCTGATTGTCACATCTGCAACCATGAACTCAAAGAGATTTTCGGACTTTTTTGGCGGTGCTCCAGAGTTTACGATCCCTGGAAGAACCTTCCCTGTCGATGTTATGTTCCACCGGTCACCTGTCGAAGATTACGTTGACCAAGCGGTTCAGCAGGTTCTGGCGATCCACGTGTCTATGGACCCTGGCGATATTTTGGTCTTCATGACAGGTCAAGAAGATATTGAAATCACTTGCGAGCTGGTCCAGAAACGACTAGATGCACTCAACGATCCACCAAAGTTGAGCATCCTACCAATTTACAGTCAGATGCCTGCAGATCTTCAAGCCAAGATTTTCGACAGGGCCGCGCCAGGCGTGCGCAAATGCATTGTTGCGACCAACATCGCCGAAACTAGTTTGACAGTCGATGGTATCAAATACGTCGTTGATGCTGGGTACTCCAAGATGAAAGTGTACAACCCAAAGATGGGCATGGATACCCTTCAAATCACCCCTATTTCACAGGCAAACGCTTCACAACGTTCAGGTCGAGCCGGTCGAACTGGTCCTGGCAAGGCTTTCCGCTTATTCACCGAAAAAGCCTTCAAAGAAGAGCTCTATCTTCAGACAATTCCTGAGATTCAGCGCACAAACCTCGCCAATACAGTGCTCATGCTCAAGTCTCTTGGTGTTAAGGATTTATTAGACTTTGATTTCATGGACCCTCCACCACAGGATACAATAACGACATCCATGTTCGATCTTTGGGCACTAGGGGCTTTGGATAACCTGGGCGAGCTGACAGAACTTGGTCGAAAAATGAGCGCTTTCCCCATGGACCCGTCATTGGCCAAACTCATTATCACGGCCGACGAATACGGCTGTAGCGAAGAAATGATTACTATCGTTTCGATGCTCTCAGTGCCAAATGTATTCTACAGACCTAAAGAGAGGCAAGACGAAGCTGATGCTCAGCGTGAGAAGTTCTGGGTTCATGAATCAGATCATTTGACGTATCTACAAGTATACCAGGCGTGGAAAGCGAACGGGTATTCAGATGGCTGGTGTGTGAAGCATTTCTTACACCCGAAATCTTTGAGGCGTGCAAAGGAAATCCGTGAACAGCTGCTCGACATCACTCGCATGCAGAAGATGACGTTGACTAGCTGTGGCATGGATTGGGATCTTATTCGAAAGTGCATTTGCTCTGGTTACTATCACCAAGCCGCCAAATATAAGGGCTCAGGCGAATACATCAACCTCCGCACCAACCTTGGAGTTCAACTCCACCCCACTAGCGCTCTTTATGCTGGTCACCCGCCGGACTATGTTGTCTACCACGAGCTTATTCTTACCTCCAAGGTATACGTCTCGACTGTCACAGCCGTGGATCCTCACTGGCTGGCTGACTTGGGTGGAGTCTTTTACTCTGTCAAGGAGAAGGGGTACTCGGTACGAGAAAAGCGTATTACAGAGACTGAATTCAACAGAAAGATGGAGATTGAGGCCAAGATGGCCGAGGATAAGCAAAAAGAGGAGGAGCGTAAAAAGGCTGAGGAGGAACGATCTCAAAAGAAGACTAAGAAGATTGGAGCAGATGGGAAGAAGTTTGTTACGCAGGGCGCTGTGAAGAAGCCCGTAATTAAGCGTCGTGGGAGAGGATTTTGATGGAAAGCGATTTTGGACTTATTTATATATGTACAGGATAGAGTACAGGAATGATATCAGCGAGTTTATGATGAGTTTATCTCATGTTCTTTTTCTGGGTTCAGCGTCGGACCTCGAATCCGCTCTCTTGTTCGACCACGTCCCGGTCCTCCTTGTCAAGCTGCACAACTCTGGCATGCCTAGGACCAGAATCTATATCTTTGAAGAATTTGGTTAGGATCTCTTCATCAGCCTGTGCCTCTCCCTCAACCTGATGATGGCAGTGTTAATAAGACATAACCGTAGTGGGGCGGGCCTGGGGGAGACAACACCTTTTTGTCCGCTGTGTTTCGACACCATCCTGTGACACCGTATTCCTGGGCCTTGTGACGGGTGAAGTACCTGTCGTTGTTCAGATATAATCCTGAGAATTATTTGGGAGAGATGCCATTCAATACCGGAATCCCACGCCTACATGACGTCAGTTGAGACTTGCTCAGTGAGTTTGATGAAGCGTACCTTGGACAACGCCGTGGACACGAAAGTAGACCTGTTTTGATGTGAGCATTTGATTATTTAAAAAAAAAAAAAATCCATCAAGTCAAGAAAAATAAATAAATAAACCTCATACCCTTTTGGCCATATTTAAGATTTTACTGATTTGGGTTTCCCTCTCAGTTGTGAGTTGTATTGTTGAACGGAGTGTTGGAGGGGCAAAGGTGGGATGCCGGTTAAGCCCCGGAGCGCTAAAGAGCGACTCGATGTAACTGCATCGTTTGTCGCGCGTGTGTGTGCATGCAGCTTTCGGCACTCGCGACGATTCCTTCGCTTCGCACCCTCTTCCCAAAAACCGACATTGCCTCACCATGACATAAACCCATATAGCGTCACTGATATAAAAGTACCGCTGCGAACCTGATGGAGCCCTCTCCAGCCGGCGAACCAGCCGTTCGCTTCCGGTCCGGCAAGAAGCGCAAGGCCTATCGACAGCGCATCGACGACGCCGACGACAACGGCCCTGCAACCGTCGCAAACGCAGAGCCGCGGGCGGAGACCGAATCCCGCGATGGCTCTGCGCAGCCCGCCTCGAAAATCGACGATGGAAACGATGAAGGGGAGGCTGGCGGCGTTGCAGCTGCGCTTCGCCTGCGTAACGCCCGCAGGAACCGCCACCACGGCGTCGGCTTCGCAACCACGACGAGGCACGACGATGAAACGTCTAGCGAGCTTGCCCTCGTACCGAGAGGCTTAGATGAAGCAGCGGACAAGGAGTCTCGGCTCAGCACCATCACCGGCCGCTTCACCCACCAGACGGGCCTCGTTGCCGACCTCAACGACAAGCACATGTTCGTCCCTGTCTCCCTGCCCCCATGCGCTGCGCTCAACGAGACGAGACTAATCATTCAGGATGGAATACATAGAGTCCCGCCTATCTAGCCGCACGAGCGGAACACCTGTCCCTTCGAAAGACATGCCCTCGACACAGGCGCTGGCTGCGACCACGGCGGTAGCACAGGTTGCGCCGACCATGGCACCCGTCGCGCCCGCGCCCCCAACCAGGTCCGACGGCGGACACGCTGCTATGCAAGGCCAGCTCGCCGAGATTGATCTCGGCGACGAGGCGCGGGATTCCAACGTCGCCCGAACAGAACGTGCGACGCAGCCTGGCAGAAGCAGCGCAGAGGCAGAGGATCATGGTGGACGACGGTCCAAGAAGCCTCGCCTGGGGCGTGACGGCAAGCCATGGCGTCCTCGGAACCGCCGAGACAGTGATGCCATCAAGCGAGACCAGATTGTTGAAGAGATTCTTCGTGAGAGCCGCCGTATGTCCCTTTCCCCCCTCCCCCTAACTCTATCCAATCCATCTAACCTATTCTAGTCGACGTCTACGAAGCTCCGGTCCAGCAAGCCTCCAACCCCGCCGCTGATGAGGAGGATGGGGCAGCCGACGACCGCCTCGCCGAGGAGTTCCGCCAGCAGTTCCTCGAAGACGTTGCCCAGCGACAGCTCAAGAAGAAGAAGCCCACCAACCAGCCCAACAAGCCCGGGTCTGAGGATGTCCTCAAGGGACCCAAGCTGGGCGGCAGTCGAAACGTGCGCGCTGCTATGCGTGATCTACTACTCAAGAAGGAAAAGGAGGGGAAAAAATGATTTGTGTTTTTTGTTTTGCTTGCTTTTACCAGGCGCTCTTTTTGCAACTTTGACACGATATTTTTTGTATATACGCTGGGCTAAGCTAAGCTTGTCCCTTTGAAGATATAGGCGTCGTTTGTTCTTCTACCAGGGTTAATAAAGATATACATAGGAAACCTAAAAATGAATAATAGAGGAATAAGAGAGAAACAATCAAGAAGCCCTTTTTTTCGTGTTAAGGGGTCCAGTCTTGAACATGCATCTTTATATATATAATTTTTTATTTATTGACGTTGCTGTCTGTTGTGCTGTTGCTAATTTTCAACTTGGGAAAAATATCGTTATGTCTATTCAAGCTTTCTCAAACTGGTCGCTTGTTATAAATTCTTTCATTGACTATTGAACCCGTAATGATCGATCATCCATCGTCTTGTACCTATATTCAAAAAGGCATGTTCATTGTCCAAAGAGCCTATCCCATACCCATCCTATGCTATATCAAGCAAAAACTCCTGTACCCACCCGACCCAGTATAACGTTATCCCAAAAAGTAAAGCATAAAAGAACCCTTGTGGAGGGAAAGGACCGAAAATTCACTGCACAGGTGTGCCAGCCCAAAGCTCGCTGTCTTGCTCCGGACGCAAGAAATCAGCTTGCGTCATAGTTTATCTTGCGCCGATTCATGTAATCCCAAGGCATTCCTAAGAAGCGCGAAAATAAACAAAAGTGAAATGAAAGAAAGAAGAAAAAAGAACCAGAAGCAACAAGCAAAGACAAGTAAATGGAAATGTGAGTCTCAAAAAAGGAGCCCTCATCTGATATCGAGCTGGAAAGGCTTGAACCGCCCGCCAATGGTAGCACAGCGGGGACACTTCCTTCTCGCTCCGTGCTCCGCCATCAGAACTTCAACGCAAGTAGGACAGAGTCCACAAACACATTCAGTACATGCATACGAATCTTTGAGGAGTGAGAAGCCTTGACAAGCAGCACAATAGATCTGAATAGTCTGTGCTGTGTATGTTGGGGATGAGTCAGATAAGCCTCTTGATCCGATATGGAAGTTTTCGCCGCTTTCACCACTTTCCACTGAAGGGAACGGTTCAACAGCATCTTGGCCATATGAGGGAGGTGTCAGGGCCTGCTGAAGGGGAGATGCTTGGTAGCTACCTGGTTGAAAATGAGGTTGGTGAGAAAATGGCGGAAGAGACGCCCTGTGAATTGAGACTGGTGATTGAGGGACCTGGAAATGGTTAATCGCTGCAAGGCGCAACGCTGTGTGGAAGCGGTGGAATACTTACAGGTGTGCGGTCTTCGTCAATGTCTCCAGCGGCAGAAGCGGCCTGGTCAGCTGCGTCGATAAGATCCTCCCATCGTTTCCCAAAGTCTGTAGTGGGCTCAACTGAGAGGGCTTTCCGGTCATTACCTGGTCTGTATCGTTCATCGTTTTGAATGCGTCGGAGCCAATCGTTTGCTGATCCACGGGAATTCTTCTTTTTGTGATGAGCTTCTCGGCCTCGCTTCGTCACAGACTGCTTACGAGGTCGATTGGGTCCAATTGGCCGCTGGAGGGGTGGGAGAGTTGAGGACCTGCCTGGGGGAGAGTTTGCCAGGATGGAAGGGAGGAAATCACGTTGTCGATTGGATTTGACCGAGTAGGGGTCGCTGGTGACATCGTGATTGGGAAGATTCAAAGGAGGTAGTTCAATGGACGTACGTGGTCTTCGTCGTCCATCCATATCCGAGTAATAATCCTAAAACAAGTCAAGTTAGCTACCTCGCTTCACTTCGGGTGGCTGTTGTTTAGTTATCGATAGGAGCGGGGTAGCGGAGCTTACACCATCAAAGTCTGAGTCTCGTTCATTTTTGACGCCATGGAGCTCCGCTAGGGCAGCGGCTGCGCTGGCCGTGCCGAGCATTGGACCTGCTGGGGGTGGTGCGCCGCTAAGCTCCTCGGCACGGCGTGGAGTGCCAGGGTTGCTGACCTCGTCTCGGTGGAAATTGTTGCGCTCTTGGAAAGCTTTGAAATGGTTAACTGCCATAATCAGAACTGGTTGGAGGGTGGGGACAAACCCTGTGTTGCGGGAGCTGAGCTCTGCGCGGGATTGCGACGTTCCGACGGAGGGGTATTAATCATCAAAAGGAAGCTCTCCTCGGTCGCAGGGAGCTTGGAAATGTAGTGTTCGGGATGGGCTCGTCGGATATGCTCCTGCATGGAGCGATATCTTTTTTCCTATAAATCGCAGCTAGAGTTAGACATGACCGTTGCTTGATGTCTGGGAGAAGAGCTTAGGCGCTCCCTAGCTCGCAGATAGGCAGGTGAGACAAATGACGATAAGATGGAACGGGCAGTGCGGAGCGCGAAGAAGAGGGTCACCGGGCAAGCGCCAACGGCAAAACGGGCACAAAACAACGGGGGAAAACTCACGCCAATGCATCGCTTGCGACAGCTGGAGCCATCTTGATTCCGAAGGGGACAGACGACTTCATTGTTTGAGTCTGTGATAGAAAAGGAAGAGGTCAAGGACGATCGAGGCGGCATCTTGACCCCACCATGCGCAACGCTTCGACGGTGGGGTGTTGGTGATGGGTTGAAGGTGATGGAGAAGAAGCAAAATTTCAGAGGGAGAAATATTCAATTGACAAAATTTCAGCCTGGTGAAGCTGGAGCATTTCAAGGCGCAGCCCGACGATGGCGACAGGAGCTGTCCTGGGCCATGGACGAATGTGTTACGAGCGCCGTTTCGAACCGGGCTGGGGTTGGCGATGGCGAGGACGTTGAGGTGAGAAATGCTTCTGGGAGTGGAGATTTTGAGACGACGACGGCTGAGAGTCGAGTCTACATGCGAGATAAGCGAATCGGCGATACGTCTATTGTAGAAATAAAATCGGAGAGTCCAGGGGAAAAGGTACGAAAGGGAGGTTGGCAAGTAGAAAAGAGGAAAGAGTTTGGTAGGTCAGTACACAGGGCAGGCTGTGGGAGAAAATAGGCGGGCAGGGAGGAGCTAAGAAGGTAATGAGACGGAACGTGGGAGGCGAAAGGAGGCTTTCGGGTAAAGCGTAAGAGAGAATGGGTGAGTAAGAGAAAAAAAGAATGAAAAGCGTGAGGGCGAGACGAGAGAGGGCGTGTGCTTTGTGTGCGCGCGAGTGTGTGTGTGGTGCCGTCCAGCTGAGCTTGCCTTGCCTTGCCTTGTCTCGACTGGGTTGGCAGTAATAATTAGCCCAGCAGAGAGGAGCTTTCAGTGCACTCACGCCCCCCAAGCAGGGACGAGCCAAAACAGGGACCAGCAGAGCAGCAGTGAGGACGCGCGGAGAAAGCCCACAGGGATGGGCACTACTCCAGAAGTAGGACCGAGTGAGCTACTAAGCAAGAGAGAGAAGAAAAGAGTGAGGAAAAAAAAAAAAGAGCATCCTTGCGTGGGAGGGCGTGCGGGCAACCGGGAGTGCTGCTGTCACTCTACAACGGCTATGAGCGACAAACCTCAAGACTCGGAGGGACCTACTGGCGATCTGCCTCGAACGACTTATCGCCGGGGGCCAATGGCATCCAAGTGAAGCTCGGGGGTGCGGGTACAGGAGCTGTCTAGCAAGCCTTCTAGGCCCCGGCAAGAAGCAAAAACCTCACCTTCCCTGCTCTCTATCTGGCATGGGATTGGGGGACGAGTGACACTGGGGACAAGACTTGGACTGGAGACAGACAGGGAAGCTTCTTCCAGGCCCTCGGCAGCGAGCACCAGCAGCAAGCTACCGCAGCACAAGAGTGCCAAAGCAAAGCACACCCAACCTGACCCTGGGCGTGGGCGTGGGCAGGCATGAGCATTGGAGGCATCAGCACCACGAGGGGACCATGGCCCAAGCGCCCGTCGCGAACAAATCAATTGGCTCCCATTGCAATGACTCGGATGGGGGGGTGACGGTGGTGGAGAGCATGGTGGCTGGCAGTGGAGGTGGACGAAGTGGACGGCGTCGACGAGGTGGGATGGGGCCTGCACAATCGGTCGTTGTCGTTGTCTGGTGCCATCTGAAAGATGCTGCAGGTCAGTGAAGCTACCCAAGCGGCAGGGGGGAAAGCTCCATTCAAGGTGGAGCTGGGTCCCCTGTTTGAAGGTCCCTTCGCCTTGCCTGTTGGTTTTGCCTCTGTGGCCCTGCTTTCTGGGATTCTGGAGGCGCGTGTGGGACAGCCGACGAGGACGTGGGAGCAGAGCTTTCGGCCGACCTCGTCTGTCTCTCTCGGCGGCCAGCTCAAACTCGATCGGCCAAGCTACCAACTCGCCCAACCCATTGCCAAACCCATCGCCATTACTCGAATACAAAGCCAGCCCGGCCGTAATAATATCCTAACATGTTTCGCCTTGCGCCCGATCGGCCACAGCGGCGATGGTCGAATAAAACGAGTAAGGTATTTGGCGCGGAGGGGGCACTTCATATTCACAAACAACCAGCTTGCGACTGGTGATGACGACTGTTTTGGTGGCCATGGCCAAGAATCGGCGGCACCGAACCCAAGGTCAACTGCCACAATTTGCTGCGCCAGTCCCAGTCCGGGCGCCGTTGGTTATCACATGTACACTACAGGACGGGTACCCTTCTTTGCATGACTCTCGCCAAAGCTGGGCCACGGGACTAGAACTTCAATCAGCGACGCAGAGCTGAAGCTCGAGCCACGCAAGGATTTGGTCGGGAACTGGAATCTCGAAAGGCCGAGGTGGCGGCGGTTCGCATCAAAAATCGAGGTCGACAGTCGGTACCGGAGTCGTCGCCGCAAGTACATACATCGAATCACATCCCAAACTGGAAAGGGAGGGGGGTCAGCCGAGTGAAGGCACGCCCAGTGGCGAGAGGGCAGAGGGAACTCTTTTGGAACACACGTCGCAGCCGTCTGCCAAGTGGACGTTGCAGGTGAGCACTGTGTGTCTGGGAGAGTGATCTGGGTACCTCCCCAGGTGGGTAGGTAGCTCTGGCCCGGCATGATTTTTGACACAAGCAAAGGTGGGCAAAGCAAAGCAGCAGCCAGCGCCCTGGGTTCACAACACCACACCTTTGGGTTAGTGAGGGGAGGTGACATCACCGGCCAGGGGTGGAGCTGGCCCTACCGGACAGTGTGCGTGTGCGTGGGACGAACAAGAGTCGGGGCATATTGCGCCTCATGAAGTCTGCGCAAGACTCGGCACTGGCCACTTAGTTTGTGACGACCCAGACTCAGGCTGTATGTAGCAATGTCGTCTAAGGCGGTGAGAGCATAAAGTGTCTGCTCGTAAAGTGGAAGACGACTGAGTTTTGGCAGATGGGGTGGTGCACCGAGTCACTTGGGGGCTAGGTCTCGGCACGGTCTCGACAAAGGCCCTTGACAGTGTCGCGAGACCAACCAACCGAGGTCACCCTTGATAAGTCCGGTTTTATTTTCGAGGGCGGTGACCCCGCGCCGCACCGCCTAAATCGCGGCAATCGTCAGCGGTACCGGATTGGTTGCAGCTCTTCGATCAACTAGCGCTCCGAATGAGCCCCAAAGTACCTCGTCTCGTCGACTCCAGGATCCGGTTCAAGGTGGAGATGGTCGGCGCGGGCAGCAGGCAAAACGGCATGGCTCCTTGGCACCGGAGGTGGGCGGATGGACGAGGGATTACTGGTTCCCGGGCCCGTTGTCCACACAGCGTCGAGGGATTTGGGGTGAGGGCGAGGGAAAAGTGGAAGCTGATGGCCAGGTCCTGGGTGCAGGTGGGGACGTGTGTCAAGCAAGCAGAGGTGCGGGAACGGATAAGGATAAGGCCCCAAAAAAAGATTTCGCTCTTGTCACTCGACCTAAACTGGAAAGTATCTAGATACCTAACCGCTAACGATGTCTCTTTTCTCCAGCGTGCTGCAGCAGCTTGAGCAGGCATCATACATGTAAGTGACCCAGGTAGCTTGGAGGCAGATAGTACCCAGCTAATTACCTTACTCGCACACGGAGCGCTGACTGCGGTGTGTGTAACGTGTAGATCCAGCATCTATACTTGGTACTGCGCCTGGGCTCTTGGAGAGAAGACCAGATGGAGATGGATCAAGGTAAAACGGACCACGACAACGGCAATTCATATTCTTATTTTCTGTGACCCGCGCCTCGCCGCAACAAATTATTACACAATGGTGGCAAGCATCATCAGCACAAACCCTCGGGCAACACTCTGAAGCGACCGGTTGGGCTGGGTCCTATGGAGATGGGGAAGCTTGGGGCGGAGCTTGGGGCAACTTGGATTCGATCCCATGACCTGCGAAAAGAAATTCTTGCTTTGACTCGTTAAAACTCGCAATCTTGACCCGCTCTTTTCCCTCTTATCCTTGCCGCGATAGCCACCACGTTGGACCCTGGCCGGGAAAAAAAGCTGTCGGAAGCTCTGCAGCTGTGTGTTGACGACATGATGATTGCAGCTTCGCCCGCACCGTCACAAGGTACCACCAACCAGACTTGCAGCACGCAATGCGCTGTAGTCAACCAAGGAACCCACTCCTTCTTCCTTCTTTGATATAGCTTTTGTGCCACCGCCTGCCAGCTACTGCTGGGGTTTGCATGGGTACAACCCTTGTTGAAAGATTGTTTCCTCACTACTCTGTGTGTGTGTTTTTTCTCTCTTTTCTCTCCGGAACCCCCCGACTAAATTATGAATAAATAAATGTGATATAAATAAATAAACAAATGAAATAATTTAGAAATTGTGTTTTGTGTTTTCTTGTATTAAATTGATGTGCCAGCACAGAGAAAGAAGTCGCAGGGGCACAGTCTCTCGAGGGGTGTACTGTATCAACAACAGGACGCACTCACACTCCACCCGAACACGAGCTTTTTGGCCGACACAAAAGTCGTCGAGCTACACAACCAAAGTCAACATGCCTTTTCTAACCATTACACTGCAGCACGGACAATATTCATGTTGAATATTTTGTATTTTCATCCACAGCCCTCCAAGCGCCTTGGCTACTCGCCCTCGGCATAGTTGTCCCAGCAGCCGGGAAACCAGCAAATGCACATGCACGGCCTGCATTGCTTGTGCTGCGAAGCACTGCACGAATGGCAGGATAGCCTCAAGTGAGGCACGAATGATCGCTGTTCTCCCAGAGGCATTTTTTTCCCCTAGGGTGTGCCACCCTAACCCTTTTTTGACACCACTTTTACTTGACTGGTATGCTCGCAAAATGCCAGGATAGACTTGTGGCTCGATTCGACTCTGCATCTCTGGAATGCTGTGTCTCGATAGTCTGGACAATCGGGACCCTCAGGCCAAGACGCCGGCTTCGGACACTTGTAGCCCATCAGCTACAGGCGAAACATAGCCAGATGACATGGACTTGATTCATCGAATTAGCATTTTATCACGGCTTGCTTGTCCATAGATGGCCTATGTGATAGCCTCGTCTCCATCACTGCTGATAGAGAGCAACATGATGTCAAAATAGTATGCGAGTTACAGTAAACCCAAATATACTTTGTCTATGGCTGTCCAACCCCATCCCTCGCGCCACAAGCATTCAATCACACCGTGCCATTGTCCAGATTTTAAGGCCGCACTCATACCATCCAACTCTAATAGCTCGGCGGGACACCGATTTTACGTTGAACTGGCCCAAGCCTCTGTTTTCGGATGCCCTCCTTTATATTAGCCTCTGGTTGGTATCGCTTCCGTTGGTTTTATTCTCGTAATGGGCTCGATCCGGACCGGATCTCCGACAATGAAGGGCTTCTGTCACAAAGAGAACCCGGTGCCGCAGTCCGCTTTATTCAACCCTCCGTCCACCTTCTTACTATTTCTCTCTCCCCCCTCTGTCTGAGATTTGAATCACATTGCATCTAGATCGGTATTCACAATGTCGTTGACGGTTACGCAGCTGAACGGCGACGCTTCGTTTTTGCTGAGCTTCGAGCCCGTTACTCCATTCCCGAGCCAGCAGCCATTTCGAATTCTTCTCGATCCATGGATCCCAGGCCCTCCGCTGCCGAATGAAGACGAAGAAGTCTATTCAAAGAGTTATCACGATATAGAAAAGGAACCAGCGCGTATTGAGACGCTCAGAGAGCTCCCTGAGCCAGATCTTATCATTATCAGCCAAGACAAAAGCGATCACTGCAACAAGACCACTCTCAAGCAACTTCCACCCAATATCAAGACCAAAATCCTAGCGGAGCCGGTAGCAGCCAAGCAGATACGCAGCTGGAAATACTTCAACAAGGACAATATCCTGACATTGGAGAAATGGGAAGACCCTCGTGTTGCCAGCAGAGATGTTACAATTCGAATAGCCGTCCCGCCTTATATCATGGGAGGCGACCCTGGAGAGGTTACTGTCTCCTTTATCTGCCAAAAGCGTGATCACTGGCGCGTCCATTCAGCTATTGGAATCACCTACCGCCCACCTCCTTCTCGTCCTATGTCCTTTAGTCGTCCCAGTCTCACCTCACCGAGCCTCACCCCGCCGGTGACCCCCAAACCCATCCTCGGCTTCAGGCTGCCTTCACCTCCACCGCTCTCCTCTGGCATTGCCAACTTCAAATCCGCAAGTTTCGCCCCGTTAACGGCGCCTCCAACTCCTCCCGAGTCTCCGCATCCGCTGAGTCGGCCTCGCTCTACTCGCTCTATAGCATCAGTTGCTTCCCAGCTCCCGCCACTGCGGGACCGCTCACTCTCTGTCACCACCGTTTCGCCTCAGACGCAAGACCGCTCTCTGTCTGTCATCTTTTCGCCTCATGGCATCACATATCAAAGCCTTGAGCTTTATACAACCACTCACCTTGTCACCGAGGCTGCCCTCCCTCTAACGGCACTCCTGCACTGCTTCGACTCCGTTGCAGGGTCCTGGTGGCGACCCGGCTCCATCAATTCCGGGACTCCAGACGGTCTTCAGGTTGCCACATCTCTCGGGGCAAAAGCTTGGGTCAGCACCCATGATGCCGAGCGGAAGTCTTCCAATCAGAAGTGGTTGGCTAGGAAGGCCCGCGTCCACCGTTATCGCAAAGAAGAAGTTCGCCGAGAGCTTGACCAGGCTGCCTGGGATAGCAGCAAGAAGGCTCCAAAAACTCAGATAATGTCCCTTGCAGCTGGTGAAGAGGTAACCCTAACAAACGAAGGTCTTTGGGATCATCTTGTTCCTCAAGTGAGGCGCCGAATAACATCAATGGTTTTTTGAATGCTGGGATCAACCCAGAGTTGAATGAAAATAATGGTCAGACAGTATTACGGTCTTTTTAATGTTTTTTTTGGGAGAAGGGTGAAGAACCTATGCTTAATATTTCTTCTGTTTCATGTACTCAAGTACAAAAATATTCCCCTCGCTCAGGAGTATAGGATATACCAGGGTCAGAGTTTACGTGCAGGAGTCTGCAGAGGTCGAGACCACCATGAGTCCCACGGCAGCTGGGTACATCCACATGCTGTATGCTATTACCCAACCTACACAATAACACAAGTATAATGCTAGTGTGAATTCAAAGTCACAATGTGTCTCGGATGGATGTGGGAATCGTGCACAGTACAATCCCTTAAAGATTGTATCCCTTCTGCATGTTTCTACTATCTTCCAACCAGCTTATTAATAAATATTAGAAACACAACAAATAACTAAAACAATTCACCAACAAGCTATTTTTTTTCCATGTACTCTTGTTCTGTTTTTGATGTGATGATGCTTTGGAGTAGTTGGTTTTGTCCTGTCGAAGGCTAGGAGGCCATAGGGGCGCAATCTTTTAAGTCATGTCTTGCAGCAAAGGAGGAAAAGGCGCCGTGTTAAAAATGCATGTTTATTGAGGCTAGGCTCGGCGCCAAAACTCAGACTCACGGAGCCTTTACTTATGGTATTATCCACCGATTTCACTTGCTCGTTTCCACCGAGTTCTTACAATAACCGTGATATGCTATGCAACCTATCCAATGTCCCGCTTGCACCCCGGTATGACCCACAAGTCACCCAATGACTTACAAGGGAGAGGGTTTGTATAACAAGATAATTCCCTTCCCTGCTTAATAGATCCTCTTTGTTTGAAGTCTCTGTGGTTCTAGAAGTTCATATTTCATGACGTGTACCGGATTGTCATTTCTTTTCGTTTTTTTAACTTATATTGCTCATCTTCTTCTCCAGGCCACCCTTTACCTGAGCTGCTTGAGAATCTCGGTCAAAAAGTCTTCGAAGCTGAGAGTAATGTAGCCGTCGCGATCGTCGTCATACTTCTTGAAGACGTCGGTCATGCGCTTAAGGGAAATGCAACTCTGAACGAATAGATCGAAGCTCATGACACCTTCGCCACGCTTATCGTAGGTACGGAATAGGAGCTCGACGAACTGAGGGCTAAGCCGGTAGCGGAAGGCGACCAAAGCATTAGTGAATTCGGAAAGAGAAATATTGCCACTGCGGTCGACGTCGAAACGATCGAAGAGGGTGCGCCAAGAAGCAAGGAAAGACCACAGGCCACAGAATTCCTCAAAGCCAATGGTGCCGCTTCGGTCCGAGTCAAACATGCGGATCATCATACGGACGGTGTGGGGGTCGAATGAAGTCCAGTCACCGTTGACAAGAGCTGCGGAAAGCTCGCGCTCCGAGAGATGGCCGGTTCCTGTGGAGAAGCAATCAAGTTAATCATGGCTGTGCTTTGGATTACGCGTTCGTAGAAACTAGTTCGACCCTTGTTTCTCGCTTATAAACGAGAAATGAATTCAAAAAGCGAAAAAGGGGGCGGAAAGTATAGGTGAGACATACCATCTTTATCCACAGCTCGGAAGAGAGGCAGCAACGAAGCATCGCCGCCAGAGTTGTCTGGCGCAGGTGTAGGAGGAGGGCGGGAGGCAGCGGGGTGGTTGTGGTGCATGGGCTTTGCGCCGGTGGGATTTGGGGGAGGCGACATGTGGCCGTAACCGCCAAATGATGGCTGGTTTATAGAGGAGGATCGGGAATCCCGGTGGATGGGAGAGGGCTTGTTGTAATTGCCTTGTTGGTGATAAGGCTGCTGATATTGTTGCTGCTGTTGGTAAGGTTGCTGGTGCTGCTGCTGCTGCTGCTGCTGCTGCTGTTGGTGAAACTGCTGTGGTGGACGCTGCTGCTGTGGAGAGGTGGCCTGGCCTGGTTTCTGGGGGTAGGAAGAATGTGTCAATGTTTCATGCGCTTGTTAGAGATAGGATGGCAGCAGACAAACATACGGGCTCGGGTTCAGCAAATCTAGGACAGTTAGCAAAGGCTGACGAAGGAATTGCGAGCAGGTGACGCATATGCCTGAGCCGCACCACCAGCGCACGCGCAGGCACGGCGCAAGCGATTGCGACGCGGGGTGCGTGGTGGGAGAGAGGGGGAGGAGGGGCAGCAGAAAGTTACCTGGGCAGAGCATCTTCGTCGTAGGGGCGGTTGTACGCCATGGCGGATGCGGTGGCTAAAGAGCGGTATAGTTTTTGAAAGTATGGGTTATATTCAACTCCGCCGTATGCCTCGGTCGGAGGAAGAGGATTAAATATAACTAAATGCGTTGGTGAAGGGGGGGCAGTGGGAATGAGGTGGACGAGGGAGATTTCGATGGAGGGTGGGAGACGGGAATTTTTGAGTCTTCTGGAAAAAGCAGCTGTGTCTTTTTTCGTCGACGCCAGGGAACGCCCAAGGCCAAGCCAGGCCAGGCCAAAATGACAAGGCAAGGTTCTGTACGATGGATATTCGCTACATTAGGCGCAGAGAAGGAGCAAGCAGCGGCAGCAGTACTCCTTAGGCAGTCCGCAAACAAGCAAGAGATGGGAGAGCTACAGCGCTACAGGGGGACCCGCATGGGTGCGAGAGCGAGGGATGATGCGCGGGGCAGTGTTCGGCCGATGGGGCGCCGGGGCGTTAGCGGACTGGCTGACTGGGCAGTGTTGTATTGGATGTATGAAGCGCATGTGTGGCGCATGTTGGATGTTGACACTGCTTTTTCTAGGTTTGACAGCTTGGGTGCTTGGGGATCATTGCAGCATCTATTGGCCGCGCGGACGAGGAGTGAAGAGAAGAAGGAGATGGGCATGTGGCTGGAGCAGCTTACCTGTCCTCGTCACAAATACAGCACTGAATTGGATCGTGGATATGACCTGTGGGCATAAATCATGAGCATTTTCGCACTGAGTTACGTACCCTGTTGGGCCTCGCTCACAGGCCCATCATCATCAGGCTGGACGGCTTTGGCCGCGCCGGTTGGCTTGGTCTTGGCTTGGCTTGACCAGCTTGTTTCCGGCTGATGCAGCTCGCAACCTCCAGGGGTTCTCCATAATAAATTAATCGTAATTCAAAATGAAAGTACGTAACGTCTTATTGCCAGCTAGGGGTTCGTTCCGTTGTTTTGCATTGCCTCGTGTTGTCGTTTTCGCATTCACCAGTGCCATCGTGTCCTGTTCCCTGCGTCTCTCTGTCCTTTTGCGCCCGGGTTCAGCTTTCTTTCAGCTTAGAGTCAGATAGAGAGCCCTGAAAAAAGCCCCGCCGCATTCGGCGCAAAAAAAGAGAGAGAAAGCAATATCAGAGCAAATGCCGGCGCCCACCGAGGGGCTTGGCCTTGGGCTGTGGAGGCTGGCGAAAGCCCGGGCTTGAAGCTGGCCAATTCATGCTCCAACTGGCTGACCAAAGGCTCGCTGAGGCTGAAATGCTAGCGGGTGACTCGATAGGGCTGTCTCTCTCGCCCTATAGCTCCTGCAGCTCCCCCTCCTTTTGGCGCTGGGCTTGCCGACCGGTGGGATAGCACAGGTCATGAGACATTAGCGGCGGTTGATGGGCGAGAAGGAGAGAAACGATGGAAGACACACAATAAGCCAGGGGCTAATTGTGCAGTTGGGTCTAGTCCAGCCCAAGCTTATCGCATACTACTACCATATGGGGCTGACAAGAATGAAATGCTGATCCAAGTCCTTGCCGCGATCCCGCCCAGGTTTTATTTCCTTGTCTTGGCTAGCAATTAACTGGAGGGGCAGATTTTCGGCGCCAGACGTCACTCGACCCAACCGCACAGCCGCCATACCCGATCCGTAACGTGACGTCTGTTCCTTCATCTCCGTCTGGCTTCCTCGATTCGCTTGATTTGTTAAGCCGAGATGCTCCAACGCCATTGGTTCCTCTGAGCACCTCATCGCCAGTGTTGAAAAACCTACTGGCTCTTGGTCCCAGTGCCTCGCAGCCGAATCAAGTAAGCGGGTTTTCCAAAAACTGTTTCGGTAGTTTGAAATTCACTACCACAACAATACTCCGATACTTCTACGCCTCTTACCTTGATTGCTTCATTGTGCAAGTGGCTGGTTACACTGCAAACCCGTGCCTGGCGTTACCTCTTCATCACCTCGGGTCATAGCACTTGCCTCTCCTAAGTTCAAATTGTGTAAGCAACCCCACTCTGTCTATCAGTCCCTCTCCCATAGTGCCCCCCAATATTCTCCTCCGGCAAGAGCCATTAATAATATCGTCAACTTCAAGTCCTACTTCGCAATGAACGGCGACACTTCTTCCGCCTCGGAGTTTTGGTTATATGGATACGGGTACGTTCAACTGCACACTCTTTGAGCTCATTGCTAGAGTCATGGCGCTCTTGTGCTTGTTCCCCTCTCTCACTTCCTCCACCGTCGCATTTGATTCTCATTTTACGATTACATTACTCACCCATCACACGTTGGATCATGCAGAAGTCTTATCTGGAAACCTCCACCCCATTTTGGTAATGATAGCCTCTCTCCTCAAGCCTTCACTTTCCAAGTGTACGTCAACTAACGTGTTCCGCTTTCAGATACGCGGATTCCTGGATACGTTAGCGGCTATGTCCGTCGATTCTGGCAGGTTTGACTCCCCAGCGCATAGTCCCCCTTTGTGTTTCCTTCCTCTCCGTTCTGTTACTAATCTGTTCATTTTGCAGGCGAGGTATGGATGATGCATTGCTCCTCGCGATAATCGCAAGACCAAGACGTGGGGAGTTTCTTGAAAAGAGACAATAGTTGCTAATAGGCCTCTTCTCTTTCTCAACCTGCAGTCAGGATCACCGCGGCACACCAGAAGACCCCGGTCGTGTTGTAACTCTCATTGAAAGGTCTTACTGGGAGCAGCTGACAGATCACCACGACACCGCCCCCGAACGCGTATGGGGCGTTGCTTACCGCATCATTCCTAAAAAGGTAGCCGAGGTCAAGGAGTATCTCGACATCCGTGAGATCAACGGTTATTCCATCCACTACGCCCCCTTCATACCCGCTGACGGCTCCGCCCCAATTCGCACTCTTGTCTACATCGGGACCCCAGACAACGACCAATTCGTCGGGCCCCAGGACCCCCAGGCTCTTGCGGAACATATCTTTCGCAGCCAGGGTCCCAGCGGTCTCAACAAAGACTACCTCCTCAACCTCGAAATTGCTCTGGACGATCTCGCCCCAGACAGTGGTGATGACCACATCAGCGACTTAGCTCGCCGCGTCCGAGATCTTGAGAGCAAATCTGTGGACTTGTCCAAGACTCTGAAGCCATCCACGAATGGTCATGTGTTCCAGCAAGAGGTTAAGGCTGAGGAGGCAGAGAAGATTGAAAAGGTAGCAGCATAAAGAAGCAATTAGAAAGCACTCACGAACACACACACCCACATGAACAAATGAAACGGACAAGACCGAAAATAGAAAAAATGCTTGCATGGTCTGGCCAACAATTCTGGTGTTATCCTATTCCCTTTTTTACCCCATCCATTTTTGTCTGATTTGCCGTCGTCATCATCCCATTTTCAGCCGTGGTTCTTTTAACACATAGCAATTATACATCGCCCTCGTTTCACCCTCGCATATCTTTAAACCGGCCGATCACTTGATACAATTGCCGCCGTAACACCCAATAAAAAGGATCAAGTCAACAGACAAAGGAATGTGAAGAAACAAAAAAGGGGAAAGGGGGAAGTAGCAGCACACAAAAAGGTAAGGAGAGAAGGTCGCGATTCACACTCTTAAAAAGGATTCAGTAAAACAAGCAAAGAAGTCAGACTCGGCCGTTTCCCTTCGTGATAACATCAACAAAACGTCGTCAACGGTCTGGCTACCCTCGCCAGATCTCAACTGAAGTGTCCGGGTATAATCTTGCATCAAACATGGTCACCAGTGCTTGATCGTCCAGTCATACAAAGGATTCGCAAAGAAATGTGCGAAAATTCGTCCAAGTCATTGATCCTCAGAGGGCCTCCTTTTCACCCAACCCTTTCCTTTCCCTGATATCCCTAATCCGCTATGGCACGCGCGATTTAATTAAAGTATAGTTCCAAGGAACTAGTATCCTCGGCCACCCTGAGGAGGGGGTTGCTGAGGAGGTCCAGGTGGTTGCTGGGAAGGGTCTGGGTAACCATACGGCGGAGCAGCGTAGCCTGGATCCTTGTTAGATCGTACATGTTCCAACCATTTTGCTATACGCGCTTACCTTGGGGAGGAACTCCATATCCGGGTTGCGGAGGGGGGTAGCCGCGGCCGTAAGGCATCGGGGCGTACATGTTGGGGGCAGGGACTGGGTAGCCAGGGGCTGGCATTGCGCCATACGGGTTGGGCGCATTGAATCCTCCTCCTCCTCTGCCGTAGCCACCTCGGCCAAATCCACCTCGAGGACCATTGTCCGAAGCCTTATCAACACGAATCGTCCGACCGTCAAACCTATCCGCAGTTAGATTCAATCAAAGTTTGAGCAAGCCCAGCACCGAGATCAGATCAAAGGGCTCATACTCAACATTGTTCATGGTCGCAATGGCCTTCTGGGCATCTCCCTCTTGGGTGTAACGGACGAATCCAAAGCCGCGGCTGCGACCAGTGTCTCGGTCCTTCACGACCACCTTGGCAGATTTGATGTTAGAAACAAACTCAGAGCACAACCGCAGAAAAAGCTCAGACGAGTGACGGAACTAGCCACCACTCCTAGGGCAGAACAAGGAAACCCGGCACCTACAGCTTCCTCAACAGGACCAAATTCCTCAAACTTCTGTCGCAAGGTCGCCTCCTCGGTGTGCCATGCTAGGCCACTGGGTCAAGTTAGTCTATGCCCGCGAGATCGCAAAAATGACGGGAACGTACCCAATAAAAAGCTTCGACATGACGGACGGCACGGGGTCTGAGCCTATTCAAGCGTCAACTCTAGTTTCTCCAGGGGCGTAACGGTTTTGCGGGGTAAAGGGTCGTTGATGAGGCAGACGCATGCGAAAGGTGCAAAGATGATGGAGTGATGCAAAGGTTCGACTTTATGGAGGAAATAAGACGGAACGCTTGGCACCCCTCCCCCTCCTCAGGAGAGCGCATCACGGCACGGCGCATGATTCACGTTGTCGTAAGATGCGGTCATCATCGCGGGGCATTTCGTAGGCAGCGAGGGGAGACGTGGATGCGGAAAAGACCAACCTCGTTTCTGGTTGATGACAAGTTGAAGAAGATGATTCACGGAGGAGGATGGCTGAACTCGGGCCCGGGCAGCTCAAGACGATTTGACCGGTGCGCTAATTATCAAGATAGGGTGCTGGTGGCGCGGGGGGTTCGAATGCGCTACAAGTTGCGAAGGGGAAGATGGCGCGCACAGGAAGCTCTCGGGGGGGATGGAACGGGAGGAGACAGATGAAGGCGAAGCGGCGCAGCCGACGTGGAGATGGACCTGGAGAGGTTATGTAGGTCGGCAGGCTGCAGGCTGGTGCAGTGCAGCGTAGTGTACCTTATGTAGGGACAGGTGTGTCGAGAGGTGTGTTGTAGTCCGGATGGGGTCGTTGGGATGACGATGGCTCCAGGGGTCTCTTTGGACTTAGAGGTGGCGTCCCGTGGTCGATGCGAGATATTTCGCTAATCAGGTGTTTGTTTGATCTTGATCAAGCTAGCGGACGAGGCTGATGTCAAGCAGCCGGCGACCGCGTTTGCTCATTTCGGACCATGTTATATAGGCCATGGCCAAGTCTCCTCCCGTCGATCCGCTGGTGGGCTCATTCGTGGAGGCAGTGCCAGAGGGCCGGTCACCGACTGGCGACAGGCCGGGGGTCTATAGGTTGTTTCGAAGGGCCCATGTGGGCGGTAGCAGGGGCTCGCCTCCAAAACAAGCTTCAGACGGGAGAAGCAAGCACAGGGGAACGTTCGCATTGCTTCGGAGGGGTGCTACACAGGTGGCCCATGAGCCATGGCATGCCGTGGTGTCCACGGTGCCCACCATCTCGTGCGCTGGCCGTCGCTATTGGACTTGAGCCTAAGGGATGAGAGGACGCTCATGCGGGTCGGTGATGACGACCATCCACGCAGCCGTCCCCACAGGAAGCCAAGCACTTTGGCTTAACTCAAAAGGCACCCTGCCCCTAAGCCAAGCACATCTCCCCGAAGACCGTTCCCTGTTCCCATCATACTGGTGTGCTGCCATTCGCCGCCAAGGGGCGCCCCTCTATCCACATGCCCCGGTCTCCTGGCCCCAGCTCCAGCGCGGTTTACATAGCTTAACGGAGGGAGAGTGAGGGAGGGAGGGAGGACTTTCAGCCATCCACCGCTGGCACCGGCCGGCCTGCAGACAGATGCTGCGTGCTTGTTGAACAGCATGTGCACATGGGAGTGAGTGAATGAGCGAGCACCAAAGATCCACCATCCACAGCCCGAGGCTTCTTAGTTGTGTGCCACACCCAACCACATGCACACACACGCAGCCAGCCAAGCAGCCAAGCAGCCGGCTGGCCTGCCTGCCTCGTCCGGATACGTCGATTATTGACGCCAGATCTGTCGTGTCTTCCAGCCAGCCAGCCAGCAGTAGCAGCAGCCGCCGCCACAGCACCAAGGCAGCCGCGCCGCAGGACACCATCCATATCCATCAGGCAGACAGACATGTATGTGGTGGACCACCGTTTAATTGTTAGTCTCCGGCCAAAAGGCCAAGAACCACAGTCGGCCAATCGACTGAGCGCATGTCGCGGCGCGCAGGATCGTTCATCACCTGCCCCCCCTCCCCTAACCATCACCTCTCACAATGCCAGTCTGAGACAGGTAACCCCTCTCCCGATACGATGCCGCCCCTCTTTCACCGGTGGGGTCCAAAACTGTACCGCACGCAACTCAGGGGCCGAGGCCGACTTCTAAATGCCATCTCCAAACGAAACGAGGGCTTATCGACGTTGGTTTACGAAGTGCTGAGGCAGTGCGGGGAAGGGTCGCAGGGATGCGTTGCAGGCCGGTCCAGGGTCCCGACGTGTGTGCCAACCAGGCGGATGCTCAGGACGAATTGGTGAAGTTCTGGAAGCCTCGGGGTTCCTCAATTGGAAGCGTATGCCAAAGCGGCCGGAACACGTCGTCCCGCGACGTTGCACAGACGCCCCAGCTTGGTAATTGGAGACCTGCAAGGAGAAGTGACAGGGCGTCGTCGCTGGCGGCACCTTGTCCCCGCCGGGTAAGGGATGTGAAACATGGCTGCCAAGCCCCAGCGGCACGGGTGTAGAAATGGAGAACGCGTCACGACTGTGTGAGCATCTGCGCCTCTGCATCACAACCCTCGCATCGCATCACATCTCATCCCATCAGAGAGGGTCGGTTGCACGGCGCCCTGTAGAATCAAACAAGCAGCCATGCGATACCACCCTGGCTTCCTCCGTTCCTGGTAGATCTCGCCACCCTGCCCGATCCGTCCTCTGGTTTGGTTACCTCGTACGAAACGGTGCCAAGCCGGCCCGCTCTGTCGGTTCCTTTTCAGCCACGCCCGTCAATCAATCAATCAATCTCGGAGTAGGTGAAGTCTTGCAAGCAACGAATCGCTTGCAGGGTTAGCGCCGTGAATGTGCACACGGCACCACAAGTACTTCACCACCACCACCGCTACATACATCATGACTAAAAAAGGAAAGAAAAAAAAGAAAAAGAAAGAAAAAACCCAAAGCTGCGCCAAAATGTAACCATGGATTCGCAAAAGGAAAAAAAAGAAACAAAGTAAGAAAGCAAGCAGAAACACAACCAAAGAAAAATTTGCGCGCAAAAATATGGAACCTACTTATCAGCTTGATTTGAAATTAGGCACCTTTCTAATACCTACCAACCTACCTTGTATGTTTTAGAAGCACCATTAATGATATGATGATGCAAGTGTGCTAAAGGAGAAGCTGGCATTTTTCAAACCAGCTGTCTCACACACTCTCCCTCAATTACCCCTTTCTTCTTCTATTTTTTTTTCACTTTTGCTTTGTGCTTTGCATGCGACAAGCCAAGGTGATTTATGACAAAAAATAACACCGAGCATGATATGATGTCTGGGGCTACAAACAACATCAGCCCACACCTGCGTGCCGGTTATCAAAGAACAAGAAAGGTGATTAAAAATGTGAAGTAAATGCTTGAATCATCAGTATGAAAACTTTTCTTTTAGATTTTCCCGATGCAGTGTGTTATCGGCTACAGGCTGAAGGAAAGAGTATCTGCATGTGCATGCCATTTTTGCATGTGATTATCTGATATCTGCTTCCTTTCAGCTCGGGAAGGATTAAACCATAGACGATTCAACGGGTCATGTGTTTTGCTACATATTTGTCAAATCGTCCACTCTGATTTCAACTTTGGTCACGATTTTGATGTTTCTTCCTCCAGTCCACAATAAGTGATCCATCCCTTGTGCTCTACCATTGTTGGCGACATTGCGCATCGTGCTCAATGACCGACTCTCGCAGCCAGTCTCGTCGTCGTCGTCATCGCAGAACTCTCAATGTCGAGACGTCAGCTAGAGCCAACCAATCCCAAGATAATTACATACAAATCTGGCTAAACCAGGTCCACGAGGCACAGAACGGTATTGCCAAAGGGTCTCTGGTGTCGGACGACAAGCAAGAAGACTGTGATGGGTCACGGCCCTTTGAATCAGGTTGGTATCCCAACAACCTTCCAGTTGCACAGATAACTCTCCACCGACAAAACCGACCGAACAGTAAAAGAGATGATTTTCTTGACGATGTTACAATTTTGACAAGTCCCACCGGCTCGCTTGCGGAAGTCAGCTTTAGCCCAAAACTAGAGTGCGACTTTGAAGTCGATCTCCCCACAAGGAACCGCACAAGCGAGCGATATTCGCCGTCTCTTGACTCTCAACGTTTAACCCCACATGAATGCCTATACGAAAAGGGGCCACGAAAAAAAACCCGACCTGACAAGTATGAAACACCGAGGCAGAGAGCTCAAGCGAGCCACGAGTCCACTTTGAAGCGAAAAAGGCCACGGGCCTCTAAAACGAGACACAAGCTCCGATCTAGCCGCGATGTTTTGAGTAATTTCACATCTGCAGCTTTCGCTGATAAAAGATTGACAGTAAGTACAAGCCAGCCCTGTGTCATGCCACATGATGCCAATTTTGACAATACCAGATGCAACCCAATTTGACAGCTGGTCTATTTTTGAACGGAAGAAGTTCCAAAAAGTCCAAAAAATGCAAGTATTGTGAAACCGATTCGTCTGCTTTTTTTTTTCTAACTTGAGCAAAGTGGCTGACCTCACCTTTAACGACATGGATGTCGTTAGAACCTATGATGACCCATCAAGCCATAGAGCGCTGAATACAATCACTACAAAGAGAGAAAATAACGATAATGACGATCCGAATCAAGAAAAAGATCCAGTTATCTGCTTAACAGATTGTAGCGAACAACTAGTCCAAGTTCCTGGTACTTCACCTGCTCTCAACACAATTCCAAATCAAGTCTTGACCGAAACGCATACACCGGGCCAGCAAGACGCCGAAAACGAGCCAGGAAGCGATTCCGAGGGAGGCTCGGGGCACCCCAAAGAAGCACAGACATGCTTGCATGATTCTAATATCACAGAATCCAAAGGCGAAGATAGTTTGCGAGGTCATAACGAAACCTCATCTCGGTTCCAGCAGGAAACCTGTTCTAGTGGTGGGATGCCTGACACTACATTTTCCGAGACACCAGAACTTATCACTGAGGCTCTGATAGATACAGGAATTTACAATGGTACAGGAATTGTAGGATTGATATCAGGGGCTGATCAATCGCATCGAAAAGCCCAAGATAAGCGTACAGATAAGAGCGAAAACATGCCATCACCAAACAGGACAGGATTTTCTCAAGACCCACCGTATGAAGTTGAAAATACAATAGTAACGCGACAGCCACAGACAACCGATAAGGAGAACGTACGAAAAGGCTACAGTAACGACGTGTCGATTACGAGTATCCACAACGAGATGAAATTCTCACCGCATTCGTCGCCAGCTCTCCAATCAGATCCCATGAACCTGCTCTGGAAAGGTATCGGGTTCAACTTTCAGGCAAATAATGCTCCTCACGATAGTGGGCTCCAGGAGCTTGGAGACAGTCGATCCGAGTTTCAAAATGAGTCAAATGCTCTAAGGTTCAATGGAATCGACACCCAAATCCATACTAATATCAGTTCGATGACATATTCAAATCCATTTGGTGGAGATGGCTCTATTCGATTTCCACAGCCTCACATGGACCGGCCCGGAAATCTCCAAATAGGACAGTATCACGCTCAAGCGCCTCTTCGATTAGACATTCATACTGAAGAAGCAGAACTGACTCGCTACAACGAGAATGGCTTGAAATGCCACATGCCTAGTAGGTTGGTGAATAATGACTTCTCGCCACATCAATGCTTTCGGTTAAGTGGTACAGTCGATGCCGAATACAGCTTCACGGATATTCCAGGCCAGGATATAAGTAATGGGTTTTTAGAGTTGACCAACCTCGAAACACCATGGAGTGCTGAAAGGCCATGTTCTAGATCGGATGACGATCCTCAAGAAACTATGAAAGAATTCATTGACAGAATTGAAACCGAGGCATCAATTGAGGGAGTTTACACAACAGAGTTCTTATAGAGTAACATGAATACTGCTGGCGCATACGAACACGATGATACTCACGATGTTAAAGGTGGTGATGGAGGGCTTGAGATGGCTTCATTCTGGCGGCCGAACCAATACATGTAATGTACCTGGTATAAGATATACACTGCTTCACAATGAAAAATGGGTATACATAAAACTGGTCATGTCATAATTGCGCTGGAAACTCATTCAGGCTCTTGGCTCTTCCACTTGGCTCGTAGGCTCTGGACATCAAAATCACACTGCTCAGCCTTGGCGATGACGGCGTTGGCTTTGCCAACAACCGGGGCATCAATCATCTTGCCATCGAGGGTCCAGGCCCCTCTTCCTGACGCCGCAGCCTTTTCATCGGCAATTGATACCCTCACGGCCCATTCGACCTCTTGTGGATCGGGGGCAAACATGCGCTGAGCGGTGTCAACCTGGTTGGGATGGATGCACTGTTTCCCGTTAAAACCAAGCGACTTTCCGCCGGCACATTCCTCCTCGAGCCTCTTTATGCCCTCTTCCCCCCGGTAAGAGGTACAGACCAGATCAATGGCGCTGGGGAGCTCGGCGGCGCGGGCGGCAGTGACAATTGCCGATCTTGCGTACAGAAACTCGGTCAGTGAGGGGGTGCGGGTTAGCGACAGGTCAAGGGCAAAGTCCTCGGCGGCGAAAATGAAGCCGCTCAGGTAAGGCGAGGCTCTGCTGATGGCGGGCAAGTCCATGACGGCGCGGGCCGACTCGATGAGAGCAATGATCCTGATGGGGTTCGGGGCGTCGTCGGAGGCATGACGGTCCGGGGCGACGTGGCGCAGGACGTCGGTGACAAAGGTCAGGTCGGCGGGCGAGTTGACCTTGGGCACCACGACGGCGTCGACGTTGGCGAGGGGCGCAAGGGCCGAGAGGTCGGCGAGGGCGTAAGGCGTGGACACGGCGTTGATGCGGACGGCGAGCTCGGCAATGGACGGCGGGCGGGCGCTGAGGGCCGAGATGTGGGCGCGCAGGTTGGCGCGGGCCTCAGGCTTGAGGGCCGGCGTGACGGAGTCCTCGAGGTCATAGGTGACGTTGTCGGAGCGGAGGCCCAGGGACTTTGTGAGCATCTTCTGGGAGGAGCCGGGGACTAGAGGTTGGCGAATGCGGGCGTCAGTTTGGGGAGCCCAATTGAATACAACATGTAGGTTTAACTAGGTTAAAGTACCATAGAGAAGCGAGCGGCGGATAATGGAGGGTGATCGCGCAGCCATGATGGTGGTGGTTTTGGGTGATGCTAGATGGATGGGGTTCAAGAATTCGGCAAGGATCGCAGTCATATAGATTGATGGTTTTTCTAGCCTGAAGAAGCTGCATTGACTGAAGCTGCGCAAGGCGATTTAAGTAAGTGTTTCCAAATCCCCCCCGTCAAGATGCCGAGGAAGTGCAGGCGACGTTGGATGATATGCCGACTTCTCAACGACTTATAAGCCGAGACGGGAGCTTCCCCTCGCAAAGCAACCTTCCTCTCTGCTATGCTATTTTCGGTTCCGAACCATGACGTTGCATCATTCTGCCGTTGCCCACCGCCCTTAGCAACGCCGGTGGAGCCCAGGGGCGGGCTTTGGTGGGTTTCAAGGGGACTTACAGCAGCAGCAGGAGCCTGTGCAGCGGCCGGGGTACGTACCACCTGTTTGAAAGGTGCCTGGCGCTTCCAGCTCCAAAGCTCACAGTCAGCAGCAGCAAAGATTCCAGGTGTTCAATCCACAGCGTGCCGACGACGACTGCGACTGCGACGACCATCATCACCACCACCGCCCAACGCCGCCAACTGCCTCCCCCCTCTCGCTCCTCGGCCCCGAACTCTCCGCTCGCCTTCGCCCTCGCCCGCTTCCTTTGCGCGCATTCGCTCTGCGAAGCCGCATCCTGCCCGTCGCCCTCCCTGATCCCATCCATCCCCCGTCGCCATCATGGAAGCAGCAGCCACGCAGCCCCAGCCCGGCGAGCTCAGCTGGCGCCTCAGCGCGCACCCCATCACCCTCCTGACCTTTCTGGGCTTCAGAATAAGTGAGCCAACCCGGCCAATGTTGCTTTTCGCCTGCGCGAGGATTGGGAAACAATTGCTGACCGGTTGCGCGCGCCCCGCGCTTTTGTAGCCAGCGTCCTCATCTACTTCCTTGGTCTCTGGATCATCAAGAGCATGTACGTTTCCCTCCCCCCACGTCCTGGATATCCGAGAACAAAAAAGAAGAAACAAAACAAAACAAATGAACAAACTTCTAACATGCTTCTTCTCTTTTCTACTTTTGCAGGATCATGATCTTCATCATCACCATCCTACTCCTCGCCGCCGACTTCTACTACCTCAAGAACATTGCCGGCCGTCGCCTCGTTGGTCTCCGATGGTGGAACGAGGTCGACCCTCAGTCGGGCGACTCCCACTGGGTCTTTGAAAGCAGCGAGCCTGGCACCAAGGTCATCAACCCCACCGACAGCCGCTTCTTCTGGCTCGCCCTCTACGTCCAGCCCATGCTGTGGGTTCTGATGTTCATCCTCGCCCTCGTCCAGCTGCAGTTCCTCTGGCTGCCCCTCGTCAGTACGTCAAACCTGCCATAACCACTGGAGAGAGCGTCCAAGAGTCTCTCTTCTTCTTCTATTCAAGTCTTCGTTTTGCTTCTAGATGGGTAAAAAAGCTAACCCAATTTCTGCAGTCATCGCTCTGGTCCTCACCGTTATGAACACCCTGGCATTCTCTAGATGCGACAAGTTCAGCCAAGCATCCAACCTCGCTGGCACCTTCGGCACCGGAAATCTCGCCACGAACCTTGCTACCGGCATGGTCAGCCGCTGGTTCTCGCGCAGCTAATTCCTTAGAGCCGCGGCCAGTAAAGCGAGTGTGGAAAGGGGAGAGGATGTTGCTGTATGCTAGCTAGCAAAGCCAAGGGGGGAGAAGAGGCAATGGAAAACAGGTGAGGATGATTATGGCGCGCACACGTCAAGAGAATCCATGCTTGCCATAATTCTTTGGAGTTGCGGAATGCATAACTTATTTCTTCTTTTATCTCCATGTTGGGTTTTCAACTTGTTCCGAGGAATGGGACTTGTTGCGTCTGAAGCGACTGATATGTATTTGTATGCCGTTGTTACCTATTATATCCAGGTCCATCACACAAGGTTAGAAAATGAATGGTTCAAGGGTTTCTTCTTATTGTTTCCATTGAATGAATTTACTTGGTCATATTGATCAACACAAGCATATGTATATATATGCCCCATAAAACATTTCGTTGTGTTTTGCTTTCATCAAGATTAACATGTGGTTATTAATATCCATAAGCGCAAATTCGTAAGCCGCAATATTGAAATTTACGGGATCAAAATGTACTTGCAGAAGAATACTAAAATATAGTCTTTTTGAACTTCCTCTCTCTCTTCCACTGGCACTGCCACAGCCACTTGCTCTTCCTCATCCTCTACCTCCTCACCATCATCTCGCATGACATACATGGTCTTGCTCCAGACATGCTACCAACCTCTCCGCTCTCTTCAGGCCCCCCTTGAACCCAGCGGTCCATGGGCGCGGGGTATGGAACGCTAACCAAGATGAACGAACGAAGGGTAATAATAATAGAGCAGCCGTTCCAGAAATCAACGTCCCAATGTGCACGTAAATAGTACCAAGCACATGTTCCAAAATATGAGAAATAAAAAAAGTCGAGAAAAAAACTCCAGGCCCCATTACGCACAAAATCATTACGTCCGCCGTCCATGTTGAAATGGCTCAAATGAAAACGGCGAACCAATTCGCCCCGCGAGAAAGCGATTCTACCGTCTGGCGGCGCGCTCGATTTCATCGTCTAGTTGCCGTTCCTCCTCTTCCAGTCGGCGAATCTCGTCGACAGTCATGCCCTCCTCTACAAGATGGGCCACATTGGTCGACACTCCCTGAGGCGTCTCAGCGCGAGAGTTGTGAGAACCTCCGGTGGAAGCGCGAGGAACACCACCCATTGGCGCAGTAGACGCCGCCGGCGGTTCATCGTGAGGGGTGTTGTCAATGGGGAGACTTCGAGCCTGGTTTTCATCCGAGTAGGGCGAGTTGGGGGAGTCGGTAGCACGTGCGTGGGTTTCCTTGTCGACCATGTATGCGTTGGCAGAGTCTGTAGCAGCGAATCCTTCTTCCGTAGGCTTGTTCTTGCGGCGTTTGCGCAGGAGAAAGAAGGCAACAGCAGCAATGAGGGCAAGGCCACCCACAACACCAATAACGATACCGGCAATGGCTCCTCCGCTCAGGCCACCACCACCCTTCTTGCCATCTGATGAAACATTGGCTCCCAATGAAGCAGTGGAGGTAGATGTAGCTGGGGTTCTGGACTCCTGAGTAGTGATTGCGGCGTTAGCTGAGTTGACTTGCGATGAGGCTGCCGCCTCTTCAGACTCATTTTCAATGACGGCAAAATAGGATGACCAGGTTTTTCCCGTTGTAGAGTCGCCTGTCCAATCGATCTCAACACGCATGTTCTTTCCCAGATATTTTGTGTTTGATGAAAAGTAATCAAGGTTCAGAATTGCGACCGAAGTGTTTACTATACAAAATGGCACGGTCAGTGAAACTGCATGTATATGCCTGGACGTGTGACTTACAGGCACCGAAGATGGTTTCGTTATGCTTGCTGTTGGTGAGATCCCCTGTGTATACACTATTTGTGCTCTCGCCATCTGTGCTGAACAGAATCAAGTTTTTGAAATTAACATCCCTGTCCACCGTCTGCTTGTAGCTGACGGTAAGGGTCTTTTCTGACACAGGCACCACACCTGTATCCGGTTCGAGAGAGATTGATACCCAGTCGTTCCCATTGTCGTTTCCGCTTTGTCCAACTGTTGCAGAGTTCGTGGCAGCCGCAGAAGTAGTGGTGGCGGTGCCGCCTCCGAGTGACATATGTTCAATATTGTTAGATGAGCTGCCAGATGAACCGCTGGAGCTCTCGTTGCTCGGAGAAGCGCCATCATTTTGAGTATCGGATGCCGCATTTGTGCCTTGGTTGGTTTGCTTTTCTTCTACAGCGTGGACAATATCTCCCAAACTCTCTCCCTCTCTCCGTAGCAATTGCATCCTGGAAGCCATGTCGCTCATGGTGAATTAGTTGGTGCGGGCAGCAGTCGTGAGTATTTCTAATAAATTTCCAACAGGAGCAGAAGAGCCCACTTCTCTCCTGCAAGAGTCAAAGCCTGGTTTGCACGATCGCTCGTGGTTGGCGAGTTGGGCAAGTTGACGCCCAGTCGGAGTCGGTCTAAGTCGTCGGTTCGCGAGGATCGGCTGGAGTCGAAAATGGCGGTCTTGTCGCTTGGCACTGACGTTGGGAGCGCAGACAAGACGTCAACAACTCGATTCTTTTTTTTTCCCAAACGGAGGAGAGGGGAAAGGTGAGATTCGGACGACACAAAGAATCTCTATCGGGCAGTGGTGGTTTGAAAGGTTGTAGGATTCGGCGGTGGTGAGACGAAAAGCGCAGGCTTACTACGGGCTGGGGGGGGAGCGGAGTGAGAAGGATGGGAAGGAAGTGGCCGGGGTCCAGTGTAAGCCGGCCGGCGACCAGTAAACGAGCGATGTCTACCCTTTCTGTGGAAACTACGACGAGCGCTAGCCTGATGGTGATTCTGCTGGTGCTTCTGAGCCTGGTCCGGTCTGCCTAGACCCGGTCGTCGTTGGTCGTGGTCTGGATGAGCATGGGCGTCTGGGGCTGGCCATGGCTGGGCTAGTCCTAGGCCCAAGGGGGCGCCGGCCGGGGCAGAGCAAGTGCTTCAGCTGCCAAATTGTACAGTACGGCACAGGTATGGGACACAGTTGTCACGGTACGGCGAGCTACGTGACTGGTTTTCAGCTTTCCGGTGGCTTGGCCCATGTGTGTGAGTGTGTGTGTGTGTGTAAGGTGTGTGAGCCAGCAGCTCAAGATTGGGTGGCTTGTCGTTGGCTCCTGTGAGACAAGCACATACAAGCCCAGCTGCAGCAATTGCCATACACGGGCGCACACAAATCACTCGCGCATGTATGTATGCGTGGGTGTGCGCAAGCATGCATGTGTGTGTGTGTGAGAGAGAGAGAATGTGTTGATTGGTGCACTCTCCCTTTCCAATTTGCGTTGCGTTGCGTTGCTTCTGTTTCTGCTTTGCTTCGCCTGGCCGGCCTTCTCTGTGTCCTGTCCGCCCATATCAACAACTGCATGTAAGACGGTCGAGTCCACGACTTTTGCCCGTTGCATCCCCCTCCCCCCCTGGTCGTCCAGGTCAGCCCGGGCAAAAACACCTCGTCGTCGTGAAGGCAGGCTGAACTAGAAGTGGCCAGGGCGACAGGGTGCGTACGTGCTGGCAGATTTGAAGCTTCAGGGCCAATGAGCAGCCGCCCAGAGACAGATGGGTTTGGAGAAACGGGTCTTCTGGGGGGCAAAAAAAAAAAATAGCCCAGATTTGATGGAGCTGGGGCGAGCAGGCGTGAGACTGGGACGAAAAAAGAATCACGTCTCCACCAGCGGCGCCCATCTGAAGCACCTAAAGACGGGAAGGGATCCCGTGCAACGAGCACGACGAGGGCGGGCACCATCAATGCCGATGAATTCGCAAGGCCATCAATCAAGCTCTGTCAGATCGGAGCATCACCACTCGAACAAAGGCCCAGCAACATGCCATTGCCCAAAGTGCACGCAAGAAAGCACCACGGCTCTGTCGTCAGTGGTGGCAGTGCTGGTCCCCCTCCCCAATGCGGCTTGCTCCATTTAATTTCCTGCCCTACAAGCCCTACGGCCCTATGGGACTCTGGACGGCACAGCCTGGGACGCGAGAAAAGTGGACATTGTCCGCTGCGGCTGACAACTCAACCCATGTGGCCCACAGGGGCCAGGGCCGGGATCCGGGGTGTGGTCGTCCAACTTGCACATATGTACGTACAGATGAGACAAGACAGAACAATGTGCCTTTCGCGTCTTTGGTCTAGCAAAAGTGCTGGCTGGCTTGGCTGCAGGCAAACGATTAGACGCTGGGACGGTACTAATCGAGCACTGCTCGCACCGTGGGGGACTTGGCGACACGGACGCAGTAGTCGAACTTACCATGGTTAGTGCTCGACAGATTTGCACCCATTGAAACTCGAACCCCCGGCACTTCAAGTGCTTACGTCTGATGCCCAGGGACCTACATATGCCGCGCTCTCGATACCCTTCTCGGAAGTCTCCAGTTCCTACAGACCCGCGCGCTGCTGCACATCTCACTGTGCCCTTCGGTCCAGATGTCGGCCTTCACCTAGAATGTCCGAAATGCCCCAGTCGCCGTGGTGAAGCCGTTCACTGTATGCGGGGGCTATTTTTTTATTCTTATTTTTTATTCTTGTCTTGTTCCTCGCAAAACGGTCTAAACTGTTTAGCGCCAAGCCTCGGCCAGTTCGCCTCAACTGAAGTAAGCCAGAATAATAAAACAACACGGGCTCAGTCGTTGAAGAAAGCCCGACGGCAAATGCGGTCGCGAAGTAGAAAATAGAAAGAAGAAAGAAGAAAAAAAGTGCCATATCAAACGGGCGTCTTTCAACTGTCAAGATTGCCAATCCCTGTCTTCCATTGTGCCTTGGGTTGCCCCGCTCTTCTCTTCTCTTTCTTTTTTTTTGGCTTCAAGGTTTTGACAGCAAAACAGCTTGAGGATGCTCCTGCATCAAGAAAAAAGGGGTGTGGGGAAAGGAAGGAAGGGGCTTGGTGGTTTGAGGCGAGGTGCCCGCGCTGCCAATGGCCAGATGCCGTCTGCTCACATGGAGACGGCAGCTCGGCCCCCTCAGGGAGGAAGGATTGGTGCGGGATGATCATCCCGGTCCCTCATGGTGCAACACTAGGTCGTCATTCCAGGACAGGCAGGGGAATGTTCGAAACACAAGAGGGAAAAGAGGCCGATCAAGTTTCGTCTCGTGTCTCCCATAGCCTTTGCTTTTCTTTTCTTTGAGTTACAGGATAGCAGTATAGCAGCACAAGACAGCCTCCCTGCGCACCCACCCCTCTTTTGCATAACCAAGATAGGTTTAAGACATGCACCGTCAGCCCGTGGCTGTGAAGAAGCTTGGTCGCCGCGTAGAGAAAAGCTGCCATTGGCGGCGACTTATGTCAGTTTGACCACAGAGCTGCGTGCAACTAACAGCGGGTTGTCGCTGGCTTTGTGCGCCGTCGAATGGGAGCCTCCCGCCGCCTCTGGGGGTTGCATCCCGCATATTCTTTTTTTAAATCTTGCTCCTACCTGCCTCTCACAGTATAAACCTCCCGCTTGTATAAACCCCTCCCCAGCGATCATCGTGATCAACCCTTTTTTTTTTCCAGCATCCCCCCTCAATCAAGTTTTCTTTTATGAGGCTTGTTCACCGTTCATCACCTAGTCTCTTCCCTCCCCATCCCCATCCCCATCCCCTCCACAAGCCCCGGTTCTGCAACCGAGAGGATAATCATGTCCTCTTTTGACAGTGGCCCAAACTCGCCACCAGCACCAATGCAGTCTCATGTGGCCGCTGGTTAGCCCGACACCAGCGTCAAGTAATTCGTCCGAACCCACTTGGTCATATCCTGCTCGGAGAAATTTCCCCCTCCAAAGCGCCTCGCACATGACTGAGAACCCAAAATAAATATTCTTTTTCTTTGTCATCACCACCGAAGCCATCTACCGAATCGCCGTGTTCGGCTGTGCTGGCCTCCGTCATCTTGCGGCTACGCCAACCAGGTTGGGTCTGTTGCATCGGGTGCTACCCTACATCACCAACTCCTCGCCACTCTCACTCAGCCATATCCTCGGAATGTAGCCTCTCACCCTCTTGCATTCCGTCGTACTTGGATGTCCTGCTACCTTCACTTAGTGCGAGCCCCTTGCTCAACCTCGTGTGATGCTGTGCCATGCGCCAAGTATTGCCTTGTCTATATTCGTTGTTGAGAACCAACACCACCACCAACCCTCGCCCGACCATCTAGGGTCACCCTGACTAACACGTGTATTTGGGCCCAAACACTAAACATGCGCACTGAGGTATTTCACATTCAATATTACTATGGATTCCTTGTCGATAACCTGCATTGTGCGCTTGCTATAGGAATTTTGCACTTTGCTTCTTTGCTGCGCTGCGCGCTGCACTTGTTCTTACACAATGATGACCTGTGATTATCGGCGTTCGTCTCGTTCTTGCCTCACTCCGGCTGCCCTGTTGTACCATGTCTGGGCTGCATTGCGTCTCTCATCGTATTGAACGAGATCCAAAAATACACCCACACACATCCACGCGCCTCATTCTCTTCAGGCCCAGTAAAAAAGGGGTAATCAATCGCCGTGTCTCAGTCAAACAAGAAACAAAAAACGCCCGTCATTGACCCCCTCTCAAAATGCAGATACTGTCCCAGCCTCCGTTCGGGATTCCTTTCCCATCACCGAGGCTTTAGTTCCTCCGATAATTCCCTGCCTTCGTAGATCAACGTAATCTTTCACGCAAATGTCATTGAAATCTCCTTCTCTTTGCCAAAGTCGTCATCTTCAGGATCGCCCCAAGGATCGTGCAGCGTCATCGCGGGCATTGACTGGGCTGTTTTGTACTCTGGTCGACTTAATGAGCCAAATTCTGCATCCTTTGGTGGCACTGCGGGTGGTTTTGTATCCTCAAACGACGTGTCAAATGTCATTTGGATCTCATCATCCTGGTGCATTCCGCCATATACTGGCGGCCCGGTGCTTTGTCTGGTGTAACCTGGTGATGGTTCTCGCGAGACTCTAGTATCGTCTGATAGTCGTAATGGAGTGTCTCCATTTCGAGAGCCAACATTTGACGGAGATGTTGGAAGTGACGGAATATCAAGTTTCATCGGCGGTAGTGTTGACTTGATCTCTTTCACTTGCAATTCCTCCGGCTTGGAATCATCACCCTTGGTTGCGCCATTGACAATCTCCGCCCGAATGGCATCAACGTCAAAGAGCACACCCTGGTTTCTGTTCTCGTTCTTTTCTGGGTCATCCGCCGCTTTGGATTTACCTGTCGAATCTTCGTAGATTTCCCAGTCTTGCTTTTCAAGCTTCTTCTTGCGCCCAAATATGCTGAATCGACTGCCTCCTTTGCTTGCTTTGCCTTCTTCCTCTAGCTTCTTTCGTGCCTCCTCAATCTCGTTGATGAGCTCACGCTGTCGTTCTGCGTGGTTATCTGGGTCGGGATCCTCGATTTCCACAAATTCCTCACTCTCCACTGACCATCCACACTTCATAAGCAGTGAGGGCATCTTGGTTCGGTAATCCATGTGGCCCTGAACATGCTCAGTCACATCTATGTTCTCGACCCACGGGCAATTATCCGCTGCAGCTAGACCAGCCACGTGGCGGACACCTCCATTGGTTAGGCGGAAGAGATAACCAAGGATCCAGTCATTGCGGTTGTAGGCATTGACAAAACGACCCGCCACCACTGTACGAGCCTTGAGATATTCCTCCTTTTTCACGACAATAGGGGAGCCAAACATATATACATTTTGGATAATTCCGAGTCCGCCCTTTTTGGCGAGTTCGAGGAGGCAAGAAAAGATGACTCTCGCGCCAATGGAATAACCAACCAAGGTGATGGGACGAGTACCTAGGTTTCGTTCGAGCAAGGAATCGGCGAGAATTTGCCCTGCTGACCAAGCTCGGTCCAGAGAGACAGCCCATGGATTATCAATGAGGTATGATAGTTTGGTTAGAATAAGGGGCAACTGGATGGCTGACATGAGACCAGCAAGAATTGTAGCACCCAAGACTTGTTGGATACTTTGTGTGAGAGCCTATTCAATAGTTAGTTTTTGTCACTTGGCTATGCCGGAAAGGCTTGCACGTTGAGACTCACCTCGGTAGCTAGAATATTGATAGTGTCACCAATACTTCGCAGCATTTCGGGCTCCCAGTATACCGAATATAAATCGCCCATGATTGGGTCAACCGTACTAAAAGGCAAGCGTACGTCATCCACTTTGCCTGTCAACCACCCAGAAATGGTAACAATGAGGTTGACACGCTTGTTGTTGTGTAGCGGTCGATACTCGAAAGTCTTGACGGCACCCGTACGTCGGTTGGCGGCCTTGCCTCCAATAATGCCTCCGGATGCCGCGGCACCAGATGTGATGATGGCTGCACCGCCAACACCGCCTAGGAAACCACTGGTACCAGTCACACCGATTGCCGTTAAACCAGTGGCCAAACCTGCGCCAATAACGGGGGCAAGCAGACCAGCTGAGAGGCCGATTACAAGACCACCACCCACTGTTGCCAAACCCATCATGACGTAGCGCTTCTTCAAGGCCTTCTTTCTCCGGGTTTCCATGTGTTCCTCTTCGTTCCAATTTTCCTTTTCGGCAGCCTGTTGCATCTCAAGTGCATCAGTTACTTTCTTCTCAAACCGGCAGATGTCGACCCAAGTTATGTCAAGGCTTTTGGCCACACGTTCCAGGAGAACTCGGGAGCGCGCATCATAGATAGAATCCGCGATCAAAATGAGGAATAAATCACAAAGAACTGTCCAGCGGAGGTCAATGTCGATTTTGTCAGTTGTCGGTAGCTGTGAAGGGGTCTTGACCTCCTCAGCAAGCCCTTCTCCTTCATGAGCCTCGTATGGGGGCGGTGCTATGGCACTCTTTTCATCGTGGAAATCAGGCTGTGGGCTTGATAGAGATGATCGTGACGATGCAGCGCCTGCCATCGGATTATGGACTCGAGCATTAGCGAGGAGAGTAGGTGTGAGATCTGCGGGCATGACCCCATGCTCGGCAAGTTGCTCAATCATGATCTGTTCAGCGGCACTGATGTCCATATGTGTATAGAGTCGGATCATCATTTTTTGCCCCCACATCTTCATGGATTCAGCACTCATTGATGTTTCCTTTTTAGTCCTCCGGGTCTGTTCCAAGCCTTCTTCAAGTTTGACCATGTTTACAATTTCCAGTCGTGTGACACCGACGTATGCGATTCTTTGACCCTCTGTGAGAAGGTCTTTGGTAGCTTGCATCTGAGAAACGGCATCCCTTCCCTCCTCATCCTCTACTGCTGCGCTGGTTCCATTAGTTTGTTTGAATAGGTATTGCGTATTTTCGTCCATGCTGGTTGCAGATTCAGCATCATCGTCCATAAGCACACGGGTATAGCCCTTGCCCGCACCGCCCAATCCAGCGTAACCGTACTTCTCCTCATCCTCCGCGTCAAACTCTCGGGCAATGAGTCGGTCATCGTCATCATACATGTCATATCTAGCGTAAGATGGCATCTCCTGCCAACCTTCGTCTTCTTTTTCCTCTTCGGGTTCCTTGGGAGCTGAAATTTGCTGATGAGAGTATTCGGAGATGCCCCCTCGTGGCCCACTAGTCACATCGCTTTTCTCACGCCGATGTGCTGCTGCATTGGCCTGCGACTCTGTACTTGGCTTTGCGTCTTCGGGCTGTGTGGTTTTTGACGGCTCGACCGGGGTTTCGGAATTGGCGGCAGCATCGGGCTTTGGAGATTCGGATTTCTTGGAATCAGGTTCGAGAGGACCTGTTGACGCAGGGGAACTGGTCTGTTTCTCTTCGGGGCTAGAATCCTTGAGCTTCTCTTCAGGCTTTGCCTCGGGTTGTGTTTCGGGCTTTTTCTCATCCTCGACTGCAGGCTTGATTAACACTTTCTCCTCGACCTTTCCCTTGGAATCATCTTGATTCAATGCGGGCGGCTCCTGCAAAGAGGTTTCTTTGGAGGGAGGGGATTGTGGTTCGGAGTGAGTGGCCTCAGGGGCGCCGCTGCCCCCCTCCTGCTTCGTAGCTTGAGCATCGGTGGAAGCTGCATTCTTTCCCGCACTGCCGTCCGCTTCTTTGCTCTCAGATGAATCCTTATCTATGTTTGCGCCGTCGTGTTGCTTGGTGTCCTGTTCGGCGGCCGCATCGTTCTTCGGGGTGGGAAACCGTCGGATGGGTAGGCCAAAGTCATCGACCTCGGCGGCTTGGGTAGCCATGGTCTCGGCAAGGAGCTGGCGTCACGGTAATTGCTGAGGTTTCTCTCGTTGAGCCGTTTCCGCGACGCCCGAATCTCAATAATGATCTCTCTCAGGGGTGGCGGGCGGAATGCGATGTTGAGAATGTCAAAACCTGCTGGGGTTTTCCGCTGGTCGAACCTGGTGATTGATGGGATGGGTTGCGTGGATGGACCCTGGCCCCTGGGCTAACTACGAGTCCCGCTGCTCAGCCACCAGAGAAAGGCAAAAGTTGAACGATCTGGGGAAGTGAAGCAAATATGAAGTGGATATTACGGCCAACTGCTGAGGGGCTCGATGCCAGGGGCTGGGTAGGATGTGAGTGAAGGAAGCGAGGCGTAGTCATCCACGTCTCCCGTCATCTACGCTGTTGTAGTGAAGACGACTGACATTAAAGGTGGGGTGGGCCCATGGGCGGGTGTAGTGCCGGACGGTGGCCGTCCAGGGCCCTGGACTTGCCGGCTGGCGGGTCTCCCCGTAGCCTTCACGCTGACTGGACTAGGTCCGGGCTGCACTGAACAGGACAGGTGGAGGCTGCCGATTCATTCATTCAGTGAGCGGCCTTCAAGGAAGGGACCTTTCGCCAACGCGCGGGAGGCGGCTGAAGGGCCATGACCAGAGCGTAAATTGAATTCCAGGGGGTCATCGCGTGGGTAGGTGGGCATGTTCTAGGGGCAGAGAGGGGAAACAGGAGCCCTGGGCTCGGATCTCAGTGGGGTCCAATTCCCCAATGACCCCCCATTGCCCATTGCAGTGGTTCGCTGGTCTGGTGGCCCAGGCACCCGGCCGGGCCTTTTCTGGAACGCTCAACGGCTTCCTGTCAAGATGGTCACCAACAAATTTCGCTCTTCTCAATTTTGGTATTAGATGCAGTCTGCCAAGACGCCAAGGCCTTTGGATCGGGATTGCTGAGCCGAACCGTGCCCAAGGCGGTGCGTCCATCCATACACAATACACACACACGCAGATTGAGGAACCACACAACATCGCATGAGCATAGTCTCTCACTTGTATCAAACAGATATTCTCCATTTTTTCTTCCTAAACCCATCTTTTCTTTTAGGGGTATCAGTGCATCAAACACTTTTTTCTGCGCTTTGGCTGCATATAGTGCGACAGTCCATTAACCTCAATGCGCCATGTAAACGTTCCCTCCTCCCGTTTAGTTCTCTGTGGCCCCTCTAGCCTCAACTAGGGCCGGTGCTGGAGCTGCAGCTGGTGCAGCACTCTCTTGACCCGTGGTCGCGCCATTAGACGCGTTCTTTCGTCGCCTCTTCCGCTTGGCTGCTCCTTCTTGTGTTGCTTCCTTCTCAGTCTCGGTTGATTTTCGAGCCGACCCTCGTTTCTGTTGCTGTGCTTGCTTCTTCGACTTTTGAACGGCTAGAGGATTCGGTCCCTTTCGCCCATAAGCCCTTTTCTTTTTCTTTTTCTCATCGCCCTGGGTAGCTTTGGTGTCCTCGCCCTTCTCCTCTTCGTTCTCAGAACCTTCATTATCGCTGTTGTCGTCTTTTTCCTCTCGCTTCCTCTTGCCCAAAGAGCCCTTGAGCTCAGCTCGGAATTTGCCTCTTTCTTCGCGCGCTCGGAGTTGCACGCTCTCGTCAGCCATTGGCTCCAGAATCATAACGCTTCTTTTGATGTAAATCAAGGGGACACCCTTGACTCCTCGTAGCATTCGTCGTACATCTTGGTCTTGACTGGCAACTACGTAGCGATGTTTGTTGGTATTTGTGCCTTTCGGGTCGACAACCGATTGTAAACATTCTCGCGTACTCAGTGGCTCGGGATAGTCGTCTGGATGGTGACCGCAACGGCGTCGCTCCAAAGTCTTGGCCATGTCAATTGCTTCGCTGATTCCTTGCTCGTTCTTTTGCGCATAGAGTTTTCGAATCTCGCATTGGGTAATCACTGGATGGCGGTTAGTACAGGAATGACGGATACCAGTGAGATGACATACTAGGCTTGACCTTTCCATGAACCGTCCTCGACAATGCAGGCTCTAGGTCCATCTTGAACCGACATGAGTCCCTCACCATTTCTGCATCCACTGCAACCAATTAGCCAGGTGTGAAGAAATCCGACAAGCTCGCCAACGTACCAAGGATCTGGTAAGGCTCACGAAACCCGAAGGTCTGTGAGAATTGCTCCATGAGCTTCCGGTACTGTTTGGACCTCTTGCCTCTCATCTTGACGTTCCTCTCTTACGGAGGCAAAGGATTTCGAGGTTGTTTGTTTCAGCAGATACAGCATGCGACAACCTTTGGACGTTCGAAAAAAAAATATATAGCCGGTGTTGTACCGATAACTACCTGGACCCATGTGGGGCCCATTATGCCGCTAGTGGAGGTATGATCCCAGTCAGCCGTCATGAAGCTATGATGATGCATCTATGTCATGCCATCTTTGAATATCATTCTTTAAAAAAAAAAAAATCGCTAAAACCCCAGAATTAAGTCATTATCCGACCCCTCTGGGCCTAATATTTGTATCATGAATCCCCCTGATGGCATCCAGACATCATTTCTATCTCCTATTCACACAAGCCATATACCGTAAAGGCTTGACAATCCCCATCATTAATTATCCAAAATCTAACCTCAACTGTCATTTTTTATGCAGAGAGCAGCAACCACGCTAATGTCGTCAAGTTTGCCTACGTTTGTTTTAGCATTTACATCATAAGTCAGGAGTCTGAAATACTTACCACCCTCGCTGGCCAGTCCTTCTTCGATGGCATGTTCCATGAATGGACTTTCAGCAAACGGGTCTTGGGCAATTTTTGTCGCGGCAGCCACGAGGTCTCGTGCAGCTACATCCATGCCGCCATTTCGTCCTCCTGTACGATCTTCGCGGGCATCCGCATCTTGACTCGCCTCCCACTCTCGTATGCTTTTCAGCACTGTTGATACGATCTCATGTTCCCATAGGTTATCCGTAACACCATCGCTCATTGCCAGAACAATGTCGCCCACTTCCAAATCGACTTTTTCTGTGACTCCATTCTCTCTGGGTGTATCTGGGCTGTTTGTTCCTAGCTGGCGTGGACAATCAAACCAATGCCATTGCTCCTTGGTCCGGTATATCACCTCGGCGTTATTAGGTCTGACTACCAAGACTTTGCAATCACCTAAATTTGTTACAAAGAGTTGGGGCGATGGGTTTTGACGCTCCACATCTTCCGGGCCGAATTTGAAGTGCAACTGGGCCCCGCAAGTCGTTGTAGTCCCCAAACAGTCATGGGCTTCAGTTGCTTCGAGAGTCTGCTCGTATGCGGTTTGCAGCGTGCTGATCGGGTTGGGCTCACGGGTCTGATCACTACCAAGACACTGAGCGATTTCTTCGTCAATTGCAGATGCCCAGAAATGAAGGACTAATCGTGACCAGAGGCTGTACCAGGATTAGCATGAGTGTGAATAGCCTCGGACAAGTTCCGGAGGGTTACCCAGCATGACCGCGAGGGCGCGTAGCCCACGCTCCCACCCCATCGTTGGCGCAAATAAAATAATCGCTCGCGTAGACGGAATCATCGCCATTTGTTTGGCCCCTGATGAGGTGGCCGTTGACAAAGGCGCGGCGGTCGCGACTCTGGTGATGGGTGCTTAGAGGATCTGAAAAAGAGGCCGATGGCGGGGAGAGAAATGGCGGAGGAAACGGGCGGGGCGGTCGCTTCGCGAAAAGAGCAATCCCACTCTCGAATCGAAACGGGAGGAGGGGAAACGAGGTAGAATTTTGCGCAGAGCATGATGATGAAGCAACCGAAGCAAACTTCCTCTCATGACATGGCCGACATGCTAGGCGTTGGAAGGGGAGCGATCGCAGGAAGGATGTCGGGATGGACGCCAGAGGAAATGACAATGGACTGCGCATTCCAGCTAACAAAACTGGCGCTGTCCAGACGCTAAGTTGCCGGTCGCAACCTGTAAAGGGTTTATTCTTTGCTCTTGGGATGACCAGAAAGTTCAAACCAGCTCGCGACCAGTCGTGGCGAAGGAGAAACGTTGAGGAGACGAAGGCTGCTGATGATAAGTTATCGATAAGAGGGAGCCAGTTATCAACAAGGCGGCATCGAAGCTGACACTTGACTCAGTTGCTAGTGATATGAAAGCAAGCAAACCCCTCCTTCGGTCGGAACCCGAGATTTGTGGCCCGAGCCTTCATAGAAAATACGAAAATCTAATGTTTTTACATTTGTGGCTTTTTTTTTTATCTGATCGCGACACATTTTTTGGCGTTGTCAAAGCTGTTGAGGTCAATTAGCCACACTCTCCCGTTGAGTCTTTGTGACGGCTCAACAAGGAGGTGGCACAGGGACCCAATCAATGTGTATGGCGGTGAATTGTACTATTAATACACCGAAAGATTGTGCCCCTGAGACTTCTTCACCTTCAGCAGCACATAACTAATCCGCCCTAGAATATCAATTAGATCGGAAATAAAATGAAAAAGAAAAAAAAAATAAACAAGAGAGAGTTCTTTTTCAGACAATATTTATTTGTTTAGGACTTGACCGGAAGATGGTGGAAAAGGGTAGAGGGGTACAACGTCAAGGATTACACTAACTTGAGTGTCCTCCTCCCCCCACTACTCATGACTCAATAACTCAAAGTGAGGCAAACAGAAAAAAAAAACACGCTGGGCATGCACGGTCTTGAGTGAAAAAGGACAAAAAAAGAGGGTATATAATACTGCCATTATCATAGAAACACACAAATATCGCGCTGGTTTTATTGCGGGGCCCGGCATTTGTCATTTTATTCCCCATATTCACTCTCATGCCTCAATGTGTCCTATTCCCTAGTACTAAAATCAAGCTAACCTAAAGTTCTTGGCTTGGCAATGTGATGCCGAGACGAAGTAGTTTGAGTAAGGCTGGTAGGTTCAGGAGCTCGTGCCGATGATCACAAGGTAGACCGCATGAAGAGAAAACAAATAGCATCAATACTACATATGCGCGTGTTAGGGGGCACCATCATTACAACCAAGGGTTAATTCCCTAGAAGTGACCACGTGGTACCTTGGCGCTGGCCAAACAAACTGTGCATACACGTCATGAAACGCGAATTTTGTGATGCGGGCAGTAAATAAATGACAGCTTTGTTCGAGGCAGATCACTGATCAAACGCGCTAAGAGTGGGTTTGGAGTTGAGCTGGTCCAACAGAAACTGTTTTTACACACCCTAAAGCAAAAGATTGAGTCCAATTTTTTTTTCCCTTTCATTCCCGGCGGTAAAAGAACTGGGACCAAAGCTTGGTCCCGTCATTATTGGGGGGAAACTATAAGTAGATGACGCGTGTAGTGACATACATGCCCTACGCCCCAGTTGTACGATCTTGGAAGCCGAAGAGCCCTGCATCAAATCAAGGCGCTTACAGTGAACATCACCAACAACGATATACTGATTCATGGAGATAAAGAATGGGAGCATGTGACGTAATAGGTCGGCGTCGGGGACGTTCCTCTCTCCGACCAAGCGCCATTTCCCCTTTTGGGTGACATGTGGTGGTAACTTCGGAGCTCGTGGGTGGTGCAGTAGCGCCGGGTGGACCGATGGGATGGACATTCGTGCATCCGTGATCCTGGGTCGTGACCGTCGAAGTGTACGGATCCAGCGGTTGAGGTGTTGACTGAAGTTGGGGTGGATCATGTCTGGGCCAATCGTCATGCTAGCCGAGAGGTGGGCTCTGCAGCGTAGCCCCCGTCACCAACCTCATGGATATAGATGTGGTTGCTCGACGCGCAAGCCTCAGAAAAGGCTCAGAAGAGACAGGCGGCCGAAGTGATCCTCATTCACCGGCGAGCGGGTTGATTTTCGGCGAGGCTGGGGCCGAGCCGGTTAAACGCTGCCGAGCAATCTCTAGCCAGCATCAGCTTCACCAGAGCGACCATCCATACGTCTGAATCAATACGAGGACCGAAATACCTTAGCAGACGCATACGAGAGCGGCATGGCACGCCAAGCTGCAATGGACATGCAGGCTTAGCACCATCGACCCTAGTGGCAGGCCAGTCTCCAGGCCTGATGGCCGCCAACATCCACTGCCACCTCCCTTCTGGAACCACAAGCACAGGGACGGGTCTTACTCCAGGTTTTTAGAACAGGTGCTGACGTGAATGAGAGGGACCCCTGAATCTGGCAGTGTCTTTAAACTTGATTTGAGTTTTGGGGGTGGGTGTTGGCGCCCTGGACAGACCCAGCCAGACCGCTCGACCTGAGTACTTAAAATCCGGACTCTTCGGACAGCCCATGTCCCGCTGAAAAAGTAATCCTGCTGCCGGAGAGCTGCTGCCGGAGGTGGAGTAGCATGCACACAGAAACAAGTTAAGCTAACAGAGGCCTAGGAAGCTACTGTAGGGCTTGGTAGAAGGGCCGCTTGGCGATACGAGCTTGGCTTACATGTTGGCTTGAGGGCGGTTTCAAAATGGGCCACTGGAGCCGCCAGGGCGACAGCACAGCGAAACAAGGGCGTGGTTCCGGCGAGCTGGAAGTCAGCGGCGAGCGGCAGAACGGCCTGGGCGGGAAGAATGGACTGGGTGCTGGGCGTCAATCGTGACGAATCCAGGTGGCAAGCTAGGGTGGTGCCTCCACCGTCCGGCGGGTTTCCAGCCACTGTCGCCATGAATACCACGTAAACTACTGACATGCACATGTATGGGTGGTACTTGTTTTGTGGAACGAGTGGGTAGCGTGCAGGGAGTGTCGGCGGCTGTTTGTGAGTGGTGTGTGGTGTGTGGTGTGTGCGTGTGCTTGTAAGGTGTCTTTGGTTGTGTGTGAACCTTTGAGGCCCTTTTTTTTCATCTGGATGCTTTGGACCAGTCCTCCCTGTGAATGGGGGTCAATTGTTTGTATTGTAGACAAAAGATGTCAACCAGCAAGCCTCTCTTTCAGCACCCACCCCCCTTTGTGCACTTTTGCAGAAAACCAGGCGTGTCTCAAGAGGGAGTTCAAGACGGAGTATGAAACCGCAAAATCATGGCACTTAGATTGGTGTAGGTCGCACGCACGTCTCGATCTCGCCTGGATCATGGGCACATTGACATGGATGCTGATGCGGGAGGACTGGACCGGCCGGCGTCCGGAGGGGACTGGAGACGCTGGCGATTGGACTTGTACCTCACCTCACACGCACCTCAGCGCGGCAGACGCCAAACGAAGCCATGTCCAAGAATACGAGAGGTGTGTGTTTCGTACCCGATCTTTCTGCGCTTTGTTTGAGTATATAGAAAGACGTGGTCCCCGTTCGGGCCCCGAACCGCATACCTTTCACCTCCTCCCTCCTTCCCCCCTCTGGTTCCCTTCCCTGCTTTTGCTGGGCTTTTGCTCAGCTCTCATCTTCATCGCCATCTTCCTAATTTCCGGGAGAACCTGACTTTTTTGAAAGTATTGTCTTGGACAGGACGTGCGCTTAAGCTTCCACCCAACCCCTCGATCGTCTCTGGGTGACGTATGCTACTGCTGCGGCCCAGCTCTGTCCATCGTCATCCACTTGCTCACGGCCCGGCTGCAACTAGGAAGAGCAGTCGATCGAGCCCGCGCATGACGGCAAAGACATAGCTTCCCGAAACCCCGACTGTTGGCTTCGAGGCCTCCCGAAATTCCAAATTCAAATCGCTCGATTGCTCGCACGCAATATCTTCTGTGTTCCCCCCCGCGCGAGAGGGACCAGGCCCGGAATCTGGACCGGCTGGCTTATCGAAAAAAAAAAGTTGCTCTAACACCCGTTTTGGGCTTGCCAGCCTCCCGCTACCACGCACGACATCGTTCACTGACAGCAACACCGTCACCATACCCGCACAGCACCCACTCGGTGCCCACACCCCAGCAGCCAGCATCCCACGCCCACACCGCACCTGCCGACGGGCGATCCCCGGTGTCCGACTCGGTATCGCACATCCCACGCAGCGAATCTATATTAACCGGATCCCTCCAAAGATACAGGGCCGCGTTGCCCACATCCACCGCTGTACAGGGGGATCACTTTGCGCCCAAATTTCAATTGGGTTCTTCGGATCAGTCGCCCTGCTGGGCTTTGAATGCCAATCGTCCGACGCATCCGCCGCTGCACCACATTTGATTCCCGTGAATGGATTAGGGAAAAGGCGTCGTGGCCAAAGAGAGTCTAGAGGCGCTCGCATACGAATCCATCAATCGAATTGCCAGTTGACCCGCCTCCGAACCTGCCACCTACCTATTTGGCAATTAACCCGTCGTGTGGAAAAAGAGAAATAAAGGTAGGTTGCGACGAATCCATTCCCATCGAAGTTTACGACAAAGTCTGCGACATCGTTGTGGCTGGTTGGGTGCCCTGCCAATACTTTCTTCGCTTCTCCGTGGAACACTCGTTCCTTTGGTATTGGCATCCCTTGCCAACTTGAGACTCTTCTTAGTCCTTGGGCTCTTTAGATGCCCAGACGAGAGAATCAACCGCCTGAACGTCTGTCTCACTAAAAAATTGGCCCGGGATATCCGGCCTTGATCAACATGGGTCGAAATCGAGGTACGTGCTCCATTCCAGGTGTTGGACCCTGTGGCCTCACCTTGTTTTATTTTTTATTGTTTATTTTTATTTCCTCCCCATTTGCTCTATTCTCGGTCTCGCTTCATTGCAGTGTCTTGTGGTTGTTTTTGGCGCCACTGGATGGCTCCCTGCACGTCCCGGTAGGATCCGGTGACCAGAACCCAGTGTCTAGCCTAAGCCGTACTCCTTGCGCACGCCCAGACACACCCTGGCCCACGAGGCGACATGGTGACTGGGACTACGGGGACCTTTTGAGGTCCGACTACGTAGCGACCTGTACGGCACGGCCACTGGGAACCCGCTGGCCAACGGGGCTTTTGGGCCTTGCATCACACACACTGGCCACACTGGCCGCATCGAGCACTGGGCGCTGGCACTGGGCGCCTATGGCCGCTGCTTTGAGCCAATCCGTCATACTTGGACCCCCTAGCCACTACCACTGCCCCAGAGCCCATAATATCTCGCCTCATCCGTCCCTCCAATACTAATTGACGAATAGTCCTTTCTTTTATGTCACAGTTTTCTGCTGGCACAAAGACTCCTCCGCACTCTTCTTCTCCCCCAAACGATTCCCCCTTCGCTCACCGCAAGACCAATTCCGTCGCCGAGCCCTTCCCTGACCTGAACGTCGACCTTTCTCGCGCTATTACACCGCCTGAGTATGGCACTCCATTGAACGGCTCCCCAGTAAACACACCTCCGCGCCAACGCAGCAGCTCACGTCCCTTGTCTATGGTGCTTGCTCACAACCCGCCTCTCATGGATATCAACGAGGACACGATTCCCGAGCTTCAGCCTATTTTTACCTACCTGAACAGCCATTCCAACAAGCTGTACCAGGAGGGCTATTTTCTGAAGCTCGACGATCAGAACACACGTAGGTCATATCCGGTTTCCCCGCCTGTGCCTTGGCGCCAGCCCCCCTTGTGATAGCTTCTGACACTTGGCCGCAACAGAGGGTCGCCCCAATGCCGACAGAACATGGACCGAGTGTTTCGCCCAGCTCGTCGGCACTGTGCTATCCCTATGGGATGCCTCAGAACTTGACGCTGCTGGTGAGGATGGCGAAGTCCTGCCCAAATTTATTAACTTGACCGATGCTTCCATCAAGATGGTAAGGAGACACCCTCACGTGCCGCTTCGCTTCCCCGCGCCCGCTAACACGGAAGTTCTCTAGATTGAATCACTCCCCACACGATCTAGTGACGAGCAACCGCTGCAGAATATTCTTAGCCTGTCAACAGCCGGCAGGAATAGATACTTGCTGCACTTTAATTCGCGACATTCTTTGCTACAATGGACAGCAGCCATCAGACTTTCAATGTTTGAGCACTCGACGCTCCAGGAGGCCTACACAGGTGCTCTGATTGCCGGCAAGGGCAAAACACTTAATAATATCAACATTGTTATGGAGCGATCCCGGTTCAAGACAGAGGAATGGGTTAGAGTCCGATTTGGAGCTGGTGTTCCCTGGAGACGATGCTGGTGTGTCATTACACCCCCAGATGAGAAGGAATATGCCAAACTCCAGAAAGAGATGAAGAAGCGATCGCCGTACGACCGATCCCCCGTTCCTCTATTGAAGGGCGACATCAAGTTTTACGACACGCGAAAAGATGGAAAGAAGCAGAAGAAGGCCTTGCCCATAGCCTCCATTACTGACGCCTACTCCGCCTACGCTATTTACCCCCAGTCCAAGTCACTAATTGATGCCTCAACGCTTCTTAAAATTGAAGGCAATATTGCTATCCACACAGATCCTCCTTCATCGACTGAAGGATTCGTTTTTATTATGCCAGAAACACACCCTGCTGTAAGCGGGTTTGAAATGCTTCTTCGGTTTCTTTTCCCCACCTGGGACACATTTGGCCTGTATGGGAGGCCTGGAAGACTTGTTGCCAGTGTTCTTGACCCCAGATCACTCATGTTTGCCATGCCCAAGCATAAGAGATACGGCTACCTCGAAAATTTGGATGTTTCGAACCTTATCCTCGAGGACACCAGCTCTGGCTGGAATGAGCGAGAGTGGAGAAAACGACTAAAGGAAGCCACCGGCCAAAGGATGAATGCGGTCGAGGACGTACCGTCTTCCAGGTCCCGCAGCAATAGCGGGAAGAGCGTAAGGTTGAGCTTTGGCGCAGGATCCGGAGGATCTGGAGGCACTGGCAGGCCCAAGGTTGGCTTTTCTGACGAGCGAGGATCCGTCAGATCCTCTCGGTCTCAGTCCCTCAATGGCCCAGCCAGGACGGATTCGGCCCCTTCAGATCCGCGAGAGAGGCTGTTGGCCACGAGCGTTGAGAACCGAGCCCGAAACGTCTCGGATCCCCATGGAGGCGTAATTCCCCGCAACAATGCCTCCAGGAACGGAAGCCCATTCTCTGGCACCCCACAGCGCAACCACACCCCCATTGAGGAGTATCAGGACCAACCCGCCCCTCCCTATGATGGCCCCAACTTTGATGATGAGCAGAGCAGCAGCAACAATTCTCCTCACCTAAAGGACCTGGACGGGATGCGACAAATGCAAACACCAGAGCCTGTCTCGAGACCACCAGCCTTGAACCATGCTCCCCAGGCACGCCCTACCAGCAACATCTACCATTCTCCGGAGCTTCGCCACGCTAACAGCCGACTCTCGAATACTACTCTAGCTCAATTGGCCAAGGCCGGAGGCATCGCCGGACCCAATTCAAACTCTCCAGCAGGGAGTGCGGGGGACGCAGGATCTGGACCATCGGTACTTCCACACGCCAACAACACCCTGGGGATATCTGCTAACGACAACCATTCGCGTGAAGCTCTAAGCCCACCCGGCCGGAATCATCCCCAGAATGGTGCCCTTCCTCCGCTGACCATTCCGAACCAACGCTCAAGATCTCCTCTGGCTCAGTCTCCGTACGGACCCCCAAGCCCGTTTTCCAACCACCCCAACTCCCACTCTCGCCCATCAACTGCTGGAGATGGCTCAAGATCGCCGATGGCCCCTGGGCCTCCTGGATTCATGGGCCCTCCCGGGCCTATGGGACCTCCCAGGTCACGTCCTCAAACGCCAAACTATGGCCCAAGACCAGATGGTCGACCAGCTGATTCTCGAGGCCCGCCGGGCCATGGCCCTCCGCCACATGGGCAGATGCCAGATCGAAGACCGTCTGACCCTCGTGCTCGTGGACCACCACCTCAGGGTATTCCTCCTCAACAACGAATGCCTGATCGAAAGCCTTCTAATCCTCGATTCGCCCCAGGTCAAGGACCACCTCCTCAAGGCCACCCTCAAGGCCACCCCCAGGGCCATCCTCACGGCCCTCTCCAAGGTCCTCCCCAAGGACCTCCAAGCCATGGGTTCCGCCCCAACACGCCTGGATCTCACAGACCTCCGCCTGCTGCTGATTTCTCAGGCGGCCCAGGACCGCAAATGACTCATCGGAAGCCAGTTCCTGACAGAACAGCCGGATTTGAAAGTCCTGACCGATCTGCTGTTTTCAACAGTCAAAAGGCATCTATTATTTCTGGAAGTAGCATCGTCACTGCAAATGATATTATTGATCATTACGCCTACGACCAGGGCCAAACTCGATCTCGGCAGGGCACGCCCAACTCTGAACGTCGAGCAGCTCCATTTGAGCGACAGCAAAGCGAGATGAACGCCCAGAACAGCAACCAATATGATGATGCATCCTCGATTGATTACGCAAGCACTCACAAATCTAGCGAGACGAACCATTCTGTCGAGCGGCCTCGAGCTGGTGTGTTAAAAACTACCGGCGGCGAGGACAGTGATACGCCTGCTGATCAGGGCTACGATATTCCTGAAATCAACTTCGGACCAACCATCAACTATGGCGCAAGCCCTCCGGCCCGTAGCAAGACGCCCAATGGCTTGCAACAACTCGGTTCAACTGGGTCTCCTCGAGCCCACTCACCTGCGGAGAAAGGCCCAACACCCCCGCCACATAAGGTTATGGGGCAGCCGTCACCCCATGAACGAACGGGATCTGATGACTCTAGGCGACAGATGCCTTGGCAACCAGGCGCCGCGGCTACTCCTTCTAGCCCCAAAGGTCTCAACGCCGAAGACTATGTTAAGCGCAAGGCGGCCCACGCTCGCAGTGCGTCAAGCAATACATTGCTCGGGACGCGCTCTGAGACCCCTACGTCAACTAAGCGGAGGAGCTCATATGACATATTAAAGAGACATTCAAGGAACAGTTCGGCAGATTTGCTTTCGCGACCTGGCTCTCGAGGAGCTGGCACTTTGCTGAGTTCTGGCGAGACATCCAACCACCTGAGTGCTCGAGAACAGGAACAAGTAGCTCGGATGACGGGTGGCCCTCTCATTAACATGGCAGGAAATGGTTCGAAACGAGATAGCCAAGGACCAGGTCTCGTGGGCGCCATAGAGGTGAGGGAACGTGAGAAGCAGCAGATGATGCAAGGGGTTACCAGTCAGACTGTTCAGAATGCCATCCACCAGCGACAGCACACCCAAGCTATGGCTTATCAACAGCAAATGCAACAGCAACAAATGGCTCAGCAAAGGGCGGCACAGCAGCAAATGCAGCAGCAGCAAATGCAACAGCAACATATGATGCAGCAACAACAAATGCAACAACAACAAATGCAACAGCAACAGATGCATCAGCAGCAGATGCATCAGCATAACATGTCGCAGCAGATGGCACAGCAGCAAATGGCACAGCAGCAACAAGTTTTGGCTCAGCACGCATACCAGCAACAGATGATGGAGCGTAGCATGTCACCACCTGGCTATAGCACGATGGGCCGAGGAGGCGGTCCGGGGCCTTATGGACCTGGAGGAATGCAGTATGGTGCGCCGCAGCAGATGGGCTACGCACCACAGCAGAGCTTTTCGCGACCCCTCCAATCTCCTCAGCAGGGAGGAGGATTTGTACCTCCCCCACAGGGCCAGTATGGGCCTGGTGCTGGAGTACCACAACAACGAAGCGTTCACCCACAATATCAGGGACAAGCATTCTAAATAGGAAGGAAACGCGGACCGTGAAAATGATGTGAAGCCGGGGTTGGCATTTTTGTTTGATTTCTTTTTTCTTTTTTATATTTCCTCCTCTCAGATTCAGCGGCATGTTTGATGTAAACATGTTTGGAGTAGCACTGGATGCATGCACACATACCACTATGTACTGGCGTTTGGGAGGATATCATTGCTTGCACATGGACACAAGCATATGAAGAGCTCAGCTTGTTCACACAAAAAACATGGATATGAAAATCATAGACAGCCTTGCATTTGTATTTTCTATGTCGAAATCAATGAAATATCTTAATCTGCACTTTCTTGACCTTGTCGATTGTTGTATTTGATGGTGAATGAGCATGCATGTAGTAACTGGTAGGTAAGTGAAGTTGCGTGCCGTTGGTTTTGGGTTGAAATAAAGGTTAAGGGTTCAATAGATTGGATTGACTAATTGGGGGAGACTTCATCTGGGTGAGTTTAGCTAATCAATCTTGGACGGTAGTTCAACCGCTGCTGGCACGGGACACGAAACGGTCACGATTTGAATGGGTACTGGTACTGGCACATGGAGGTTTCGTCTCCCTTGCGTTCCCGTTCAGGGTCCAGGAGCCGTCACTCTACACTCCAGTGGGCCTGGTGGGGCACGGCGAGAATGTCAATTGACATGATATCCAGTGATGCTGGCCGCATGGTCCTGGTCAGCGACAAGCCAGCTGAGCCCAGTCACGTTCACAGGCCACCACCACCTGCCAGCGTTGTTGTTCACTTTGTCACGCATTTGCTTCCCGTCGCGTCCCCGGTCGTTGCTGGTGTTGTTTCTTGCGCCGCGTGATTGCGCGCTCAGCTACGGAGCCTGCACGAGCCGCGTTTCCTTCGCGCCAGGAACAAGCAGAGTGTCAACGTGACGCCTGCAGGCGTTGGCCATGTTTTCCATGCATCAGTGGGTTCGGTCCGTTGCTGAGGCAAACATCTCGCTGGGGGGGGGCGGCAGCCTAGCGGCCCAGCAGTGATTCTGGACACAGGGGATTTAGCGGCGGACTGCCCTGCAAACCACTGCAAACCCACCCCCTGTACCATCCCGAGTTTGCATCCACCACCACTTTCCGTCCGGTATTGACAAAGATTCGATCCATTCAGCGTCCCTGCTATTTGGCGACCGCCTTTGCGCTTTTCCTTTCTTTTTCCCACTCTCAACGTCACCTCCACCTCATCGTCTGTTGACAACATCGCCTTTTCTTCTTCCTTCGCCGCATCACCCACTTTCACGCTCTAATTTTGCTCGCCTAAGACGCCTGGACCGATCACCGACTAACGTGCGCCTTTGTCCTACGGTTTCCCGAGTCCCGCGCCGTTGCTTTGTCTTGCCAAATCACCACCGTTGTTGCCCACCATCACCCTCTACGCGGGAGCCTGTGAATATCCTCGCAGCGCTGGCTGCCAACGTCCCTTCCAATGGATGGCGACGAGCCTACGCAAGGTACCTTGGTTCCTCACACTACCCTCGTCGGCCTGTTTGCCACTCCCCCGCTAACCGTCTCATCCCCCCTTAGCGACCCAGAACGTCCTCGACCCTCGCCGAGTAGGGAAGCAAAACTCGGGCTTCTCCGATGAAGACATATCCGACATAATCTGCGTCCTCTACCCTCACTCCGATTCCGCGCGACAAGAGCTGCAACGCCTGGTGGAGGAAGACTCTCCTCACATCATCGGAAAGGATGAGGCGGACGGCGTCGAGCCCGACTACGCTCTCGAAGATTATGCCAGCCGCTTCCAAACGAACCCTTCGAACTCCGGAAACCATGCCATTATCCTTCGACTCTCTGCTCAGCTAAAGAATCCTTCAGCGGGATTTGCCTTTGGTCGCAATACGGGACGATGCGACATTGTCTTTGTGAACGATCCTTATCGACGTCTTAGTAATATCCACTTCCGGATCTACGTGAATGAGTACGGCACTGTGATGGTCGAAGACCAGTCCACCAACGGCACTATTGTTGATAACCAGTTACTGGCTTCTCACCCCAACGCCAAGGGCAGGACCGATCCCCCAACAGTAAGGTGGGTGCTTAGCTCCGGTGCTGTCATCCGCATCTATCTCCATCAGCAAGCCAGAGACCTGGCTTTTCGTGTTAGAATCCCGCGACGAGATGATGAGTATGATCAAGCATACATCAACAAGGTTCAAGAATTTTTTACCCGTCATGGACTGGGCAGGCAGAATGAAACCATCACTGCTGGGCCTGGGGGTCATGTTGACCTGTTCAAGCCTTCTGCCCAGGCGCCAACCCGGAGGATTGAGTCTAATGAGATAAACCGCGCTCAGACTCGGTCACCATCAAAAAAGCGGGAGGCCAATCGGGAATGGTCTGGGTCGGGCAAGTATAATAGGACAGGTATGATTGGAAAGGGAGCTTTTGCAGTCGTCCATAAAGTCACTTCAAAGTACGACGGATTGCCTTACGCTGCCAAAGAGCTTGAAAAGAGGAGGTTCATTAAGAATGGTGTTCTGGATCAAAAGGTTGAAAATGAGATGAAGATTATGCAACGAGTCAACCATGTATGTCTGATAACCCATGTTTGAACGTATTACATGACTAACTGATGGAATCTAGCGTAACATTGTTCGCTACATCGAACATTTTGAATGGGATGACAGATTGTTAATCATCATCATGGAATACGTACCTGGCGGTGATCTGGGGAAGCTCATCTCAGATGAGGGTGTCCTAAGCGAGCTGGAAACTCGAGCCGTTTCGCAGCAACTCCTCAGCGCGTTGGGCTATCTACATGAGAACAACATCACTCATCGAGATGTTAAACCCGACAACATTTTGATCCACTCGATTAATCCCATTGAAGTTAAGCTCACCGACTTTGGTCTCTCAAAAATGGTCGATAGCGAGCAGACTTTCTTGAGAACCTTCTGTGGAACTTTGCTCTACTGCGCACCTGAGGTGTATACTGAATATGTGGAGTACGACGAAAACGGAGTGCGAAACCGCGGCAAAAAGGTACGGCGGATACCCGGGCAAAGGTACAACCATGCTGTTGATATCTGGTCCCTGGGCGGCGTTCTGTTTTATACTCTGACTGGTTCCCCGCCATATCCTGTCAAGAGCGGTATCAGCTACTCTGAGTTGTTGAACATGATCATGACGACTCGTCTCAACATCACTCCTCTCCAGAATTACGGTGTCTCGGACCAAGCAATCGATTTCCTCTGCAGAATGCTCCAAAGGCGCCCTGAAAACCGTGCGACTGTGGGTGAGCTTGATGGCCATCCCTGGCTGGGAGCAGACGGGCCAACTATCGAGGCGTCTCAGTCATTTGACGAAATCACAGATGATGATGATATGGTCGACAACTTTTCACGATTCCAAGCCCATCATTATGAAGACGACCGAGTAAGCGACTCCATGGGCGAGGACTCTGAAAAGGAAAACACCCTGAGACAAGCAACACAACCTCAGAGGCTATTTGGGGAAGTTGGGGTCTCTGCAATTGGAAGCTCTGGAGTGATTCCAGAAGATTTTCTCAATTTGCAAGCGGAGAACCCGAGTGTAGGAGAGACCGAGATTTTAGGTGATCTTGATGAAGCCTATCAGTCTGAGGATTCTGCAACACCTAAAGATGGGCAGCGCCGTGCTATTTCTCGCCAAACGACCATGTCCGTTGCGCAAAACCAGTCAGCGGATCAACTTCAAAGCCTGGTCGAAGAAGTTGCGTCCCAGAGTCTTGGAGGCAATGAGTCTGTTGTGCAGAACCTTGGCATCTCTCAATATTCTATCCAGTCTTCGGACTTTAACACTAGCAAGCGGAAGCCCCGCTCGCATGACACGAGTGACGAATTTGATGAAAATACACCTCCCGGGAAGCCGACTATGAAGAGGCTTAAATCGGAAGGCAATATGGACACAATGGTTGATGATTTCATTGATGAATACAAGTTGCTGGCACGTATGCCCGAGATCAGAAGATCTAGATCAGGACGACAAATAGACCGCCCTTATAGGAAGGAGTCTTTCTGGGCACCAGACCGCAAAACTTGGCACCTCAATTATCCAGAAATGACCCAACTTCAGTATGAGACTTTCTCAGCAGCGGCTCGCGAACGATCCGAAGAATTCAAGCCTGGTCTAACGCCACTCTGGGATCTCGCAATGAAATACTTCCCTCCTCACCCTGTTGGGCAGCCTCGGGTTGGCCCTAGCATTCTCTCTCGCACAACTTCGAATCAGTCGGATCATCCTATGACTGATGACGGCATGGACTTTCCTCCCACTGCGCCTCCCATTGATGACGCCGACCAGATCCCGGATACACTTGCTCCAACTGCACAGATCATCGTTCCTATTCATGTTCATCATGAAGGGCCAGCAGCGGCCAAATTTGAGTCTCACCCGGGCTCTACCGTTCCTGGAATTAAGATTGGCGTGAACGATTCCCTCGTGTCCTTTGGTCGAGGCCCGGAGAACACGCAAGTGTTTAAGCCGAAGACCGAAGCGCGGGTACCCAAATACGCTTTCAAATTGATGCTTTGGAAGAATGGCGAGGGCTATGACCCTTCTAAAGATCCATCTAAGATATCTTTGCCTTGGGACAGCAAATCGACAGACGATCCCAATCTGTACACCTTTTACATCTCTACTAAGGCAACGATGGGCATTCGAATCAACGACTATTCTCTGGCTTCGTCAGATGCGAAGAATTTTGCAGGTCCTTCTCAGCATTGGACGCCTTTGTTTCATGAAGACGAGGTGATCATCTGGAGTGGTAACAGTGCTGATGCTGTGACAAAACTCACTTTCCAGTGTTTTTGGGGCGCATCCTCTCATTCTCGTGGCAACAACAAGGCCTTACAGTTGGCGGATGACAGTTTGGCATCTAGACTAGACGCAGCGTGCCAGAAAACGGAGAAGCGAATCCGAGATGTTGCTGAAAAGAAACAAATACACGCCAAGGCCCAAAAAGAATACGACGAGCGGACCCTCTACATCGATACTGAACGCGAGAGAAGTCGCATATTCGAGGTCAAGAGACAAGAAGCTGTGGACTACTTATCGAGGAGGCCCCAGACTTCTCGACTAGCGTCACCAGCTAGTGCTCCTCCGACATCATATGGTGGTCGTGCCCTCACAGTTCCACCGTCGCGTTTGAGTCCCAATTAGAATGGGCTCGATACCCGATAGATTCGTCACATTTTATTAATTTTTGGGTAAATGATTTGGTATTTAGGATAAGCAAGCGAGAAGAAAAAACAAAATCAAGAACTGGTGTCAGGTAGGATCTGGGACTGAGCCGGGAAAGGCTCCAGTGAGTTTTGGTAGCGTGATTTCTGAAGGAATCTACATATGGGAGAGTGTAAAAAGGTATATGGATGTTGCTGTACATTGCTAAGCTCTCTACTCTTGAAGGGTATTGGCGAGATTATTTGTACAGGCAGGAGGTAAATGATTTGTGATCCGGTTCCATGTTACTATGACTCCAAGTCAAATTTCGACTAGTTTAGCTAGTCTAAGATGAATATTTCCCAAGTTTTTTGGCTTTCGACTTTTGGCACAAGCTGCCTCCATGTGATAGCCACAAAACGAAGCGAATAGCAAAACGCAAAAATGAAAACTCAAGCTGTTTGTTTACAATGACGATGTGTTAATCCCATGTCCAGCCAATGCCCTATTATCCGTCGAGCTTCAAAAATTCTGGTCATGCACTCCACAATCTCGATTAGTCCCAAGTTGATCGTAAAACAAATTCCTCAATCAAACGCGCAGCATGAACTTAAAAGTCCCTCTTGTAACCAAATCCCAATTCCGTAATGAGCGGGATAAGATTTTCCTCAGCGGTACAGATATCATCAGTTCCGTTGGCGGTAGGCTTCAGCAGGTGATAGGCCCCTTCGGTGATGATGACTTCTTCGACGTCTTCGTCTGACGTAACTGGTTCGATTTCGGACTCGACAGTCCCGTGACTCTCTGAATCCGAATCTGAAATACTATTTTGCTCTATATGTTCTATGGTCAGTGAATAATGCTAGGCATTGCGACAAAAAATCAGCACATACCAATCAGCATAGTGCGCAGCTCTGGAGAAACCGATCTCATCGAACTGGCTTCTTCAATTATCGGCTCCGGAATGCGTTCATCCGTTGCCATCCAAGAATTTCCCGATTTTTTAGTTCTCCAGGTACGAGATGTTCGCTCGTCCTCTCCATGGCCTCGCTCAGGAGAAACCCGAGAGCCATGTCGCCGATGTGGTTGGTAATATGGGTTGTCCCGAGAATAGCAAGATTCAGCTTGGAAGAAAGAATTATCTTCACCAAAATTGTAGCACTCGGAATCTGTAAACGCTGTGTAGATGCCAGACTCGGGGGGCTTTGAAAAGATGCTAGGCGAATCAGGAGAGGATGATCCTCGACGGTCTGGGAAGAAGCGATGGCCAAACCCTTCCTAATGGTCTCTGGCAGTCTCTCTGAATCGAGTGGAATCTGGACTTGAAGCCATGGATTGGTAAGGGCCTGTTCGCACACCGCTTCCAGACGGCCTTTCATTCTTGGACTTGTCAAAGAATGACCCAAAACCGGAAGCGCGAAACGGTTTCGGAGACGTGGGAGGTTCAGATCCAAATCTGCCATCACACGCCTCTTTTTTAGTTGATTGGTACTTAGTATAGGCACCAAAGTTTTCCTGGCTACCAAAATCTCCCCAACCATGAAATCCGGTCTTGCTGAAGGCACCTTGAGAGAACCCTGGAGAAGGGGTATGACGAGGGGCACCCTCGACATCTTCCCTATTATGACCAGCATGATATTTAGGTTGACTCTCGTCTTGAGGTATTTCGCTGCAAGGGGAGACAGGATGATAGTTTTTTTCAGGGTGTGAAAGCAATGGTGACTGTTGAGGTCGACAAGATGTGCCACTCTGGCCTTCACTCAAGGATCTCTGAAACTTCTTGCGGGATGAGGTCTCTTGCTTAGTATCTGCATGGCGTGATTCTTGGATATTAACCGAGTTTTTAAATCGAACAGTCTTACTATTGGAAGACTTTAACGAACTTTTTCGAGAACCCGACGAAAGATCCGAGTCAACCATTTTGTCCAAGACATTAACCGAGCATTGGCCATCATGACAGGTACATGCCGATCTGCAGTTGTCAAAGGAACGAGGTCCCTCAGTATCAAAGTCACAGGCAGAGCACGTATTTTTCTGGTTGATTGTTTCCGGGGTTGGTTCTATTTCCGTAAGCTCACACGTCTTCGTTACCGAAACGCCGGTTGTCGGGGTGCCTCCTCGTGAATGAGTAGCAGATGTGGGTTCTTCGATGTAGGGTGCTCGATAATTCCGTCGAATCTCTGTTTTTGATGCAATCCCCGGTTTCTCTCGTTCAAGTGGATCGAAATAACTTCGTTGCGCTCGTCTATCAGTAGATCCAACGTTTCTGGTTGGGCAATAAGGTAACTCGGGCGACGCCTCGGGAGATGGTGTGAAAGCCAAGTTATCTAGGATCACATGCTTCTCATCTACCTCGCAGGGGAGTTGTCGTTTTTGTTCGTAGATACTCGGGTCCTTTTTTCTAAAGCCATCTCTAGAGTCAATATTTACTTGGGTAACCGCGTTCCGCTTTCTGGCTTTGCGATTATGATGTAAGTGAGCTCGCAGTGAATCGCTATCATCTTCAAAAGTAGACCCTTGGTCTTCGACTAGCTCTGTATCATTTTCAAAGCCCTAAAAGAGTTAGCATTCTACCAAATCTGTATACATGAAAACTACTTACTGAGCCAAGGACAGAGGACTCGGCGAGATCTTCCTCTGCACGAATGTGCTTCAAGCAAGAGCCACAATGGTTTGGGATGATGGGGTCTCCTGGAAGGATGGGATGTTGCCTGTGGAATGATCTAGATCTCACCATACCACAACTAAAGCAGAAGTGATGACGTGCCGCAATACCTCTATGGATCTTTCTTTTGCGACAGGCGTCACAAAAGTTGAAGTGACGCTTCCCGCGGACCAACAGAGGATGTTGCTCTTGAAAGAGTGCTGATCTCACACACCCGCACCCAGAGCAGATATGCCTAAATGGCACTCGTTCCAGGCTAGCCTCTCTTGGGGTTTCAGATCTATCACGATTCTCATTTCGGGAAGCTCTCTTCTTCTGACTCCCGTCTCGGGCCAATCGAGCTGGTCGGGGATCTGTGATCACGGGGTCGATCTCGTGTGATTGGCAATGTCTGCTTTCTGGTGCTAGGCTTTCTTCAGAGTCTGACATGTTGAATTCTCCATCCTTAGAATTTTTTCTCTTGGCTATGGCTGAGTTCAACATCACGTTGAGTTGGTCCTGCAGTTTGCGTAAATCAGCTCTCAAGATCGGATCACGAGGTTTCTGGGCCAGCTCGGCCATTTTTCGATCGATCTTCATCTGAACCCGTGCCAGACGCCCAGAAAATGGCCCAGAGCCTTCTGTCCGGTCACTCAAAGGCTTGGCAGGAGACTTTTTATCAGGAGATGGTAGCGGTCGATTGGGGCGATGGACAGCCACCTGCTGAGGTACTTGCTGTGGCCTTTGCTGAGGGTAAACAGCAGGTCGAGCAACGCTGTTTGGCATGTATTGAGGTATATAGGGGGGGGTTGGAACAATGGAGAGGGGGGTTTGATAATACACAGATTGTTGCTGGTGATGAACTGGCAAAGTTGCAAAAGGCTGACGCAAAGGCTCAGGAAGTGAAGCCACTTGTTGATTCGTACAAACGGGCTGAAAAGACAAATTAGGGGGAATGAAAGTCGAAATCGTTGGTGGTGGTTGTACAAAAGATGAAACAGTTGATGCTGGCAAAACTGCGTTGACTCGTCGGCGTGAAGCTGAGCGGCTGGGACGACGTGACTTTCTTCGTGGGGACGATGCTACCACAGACCTGCGGCGCCACGGTTTTGGAGCCGGAGAAGGCGTTGCTCTGCGAGATTTGGATCGCGAGTTCCGCTCTCTTGAAGGAGTGGAATAGAACTCGGCCTCGGGCAAAGCATCATCACTAATATCCGAGGATGAAGAATCCGACAAGGAGTTCGTCGTATTGGCTCGAAGGCCTTCATCGTCATACTCATAATCAATCTCAATATCTGGTGCTTTTCTCCTCACACCTTTGTTGATGCTGCGATAAAAAGGCAGCCCAATGGCCGCTCCAAGCAAGTCGATGCCGGGACTGCGAGGACGACGTCGACCAAAGAGCCTCCTACCACGACCCATTGTGCGAGAGCAAGCGCAACACAGTGGGCTTGTGGTATGGCTAGTTTTCGCTGTGAGAAAGCATGAAGGCCGGGTATGTGACAGTCAGGGTTGAAAGCTGAAAATTGAGAGGCGTGCGAGGTGAAATAGATCTTGGGGGATGCTGAGAGGAAAGAGCAGAGTGCCAAAAGAGGAGGTGGGAGAAGGAGCCCTCGGGCGGGAATCCGTAGGGTGAAGGAGACGGTTTGTCGTAAGGTGAGAGCTAGCCTTTAGCGTTTGAGCGTTTGTCACCTTTCAAATGAGGTTGCACGTTGCTGCAGGCTGCTAGCACTTGGCAGGTGGTCGGGTCTGGCAATCACCCAAACGGCGGTCGTCCTTAAAGAAGCGATGTCCCTTCGGTGGTGTTCGGTAATTAGTTCGCTTTAGGATAATAAAAATAGAATATCTAGGTTCAGTTAAAAAGTGTCCAACGATACATCGTGGCATCATAAAGTCAGCAGCTTACAGCGGATTACTATGTGGCAACTGAGTAAACTTGTTTCTTCTTCTTCTTCTTTGAGATAAAACCCCTAGGCTTTGCAGCAATTCTTTCTGGAAAATTAGTCGTGAAGAATTCACAGTAAGTGAGGATGAGGAGGAATAAAAAAGAAAAAGAAGAAGAAACAGCTCAAGCCAGGCGTTGTGATATAGTCTCTCAGAGTCAAAGGCATTGTTTATTACTTCCATTCATATGCAGTTAATCACAGCAACTTGACCCACAGATAACAGAAATTCACTTTGAATTACTCAATTTACATTCTTGACCTCAAACGTCTAGGAGGCTACCGTCTCTCCAACCGCTATGAACGGTTTCCATAAACGGCTAAATTCAAGGTAGACTAGGGCATCACCTCATCTTGAAGGGCCCAACACCAACATTGTTCAGTAGAATCACACATCAGCAACCCGGGATTTGTTACGAGAAAAGCCCGGTCTCTTTTTCCCGGTTCAAATCATACACTGGTATACATTTGCAAATGCGCTTTTTTGTCTACATGCGAACCATTTTGGTCCAGTTTATTCCCATCCGATCCTCACCATTCTGATCCCAGAAAATTTAGTCAACACGGAGAACACGGGCACCCCTCTTCTTCTGGGTCTTCTTCTTCTTCAGACCCTTCTCAAAAGCAGCGACAGCTGCGTGGTCACGGCCAACGTTGTCAAGGTCCTTGACCTTATAGATGCGGATGATCCAGTTCTCGCTGGTAAAGGCCTCCTCGACAGTGTTGAGGACAGGGCCCTGCTCAGGCATACGGACACCACGCACTCGGTCAACAGCCTGGCCGGAGGGGAACAGGGTGTTGTAGTTGTAGTACGACATCTTGTACCTATAGAGCACGTTAGAAATCTCATCATAATAAGGGGGTCTAGTCAAAACTTACATCAAGCTGTTCTTCATGGTCTCGGTAGCATCGCCGTCAACCTTGTACTCGCCACGAGCAGTAAAGAAGTCACGCTCCTTAACCTCATCGGGCCAGATACCCTCGGCAATACGAACCATCCAAAGGAACTTGTTAATGTCGTCACCAGAGTAACCCAGGAGACCGCCGAAAACAACAAGAATATAGTCAACCTCGTGCTGTCGCATGATAGGGTAGCTAACCTCCTCGCGAGAGCTCATGGCCTTTCCGACAGTCGCGATGTGGGTGTTGTTCCAGGTGTTGTTGTCAACCAGAGTGGGTCTGTCAGCCATACCACCGATCTGGTAGCCGTAGTCCCACCAAGACATGATCTTGGCGTCTTCCTTGGTGTTCTGGCGGAGCCACTGGTAGGCCTCTCGGTAGTCATCGATGATGTGGGCGCTACCGTCGGGCATTCGGCTGGACAAAACAACAGAGGGAGACGAGTAGGCATTGGAGGTGACCCAAGTGCAGTGAGTAACGAACATGAGAAGATAGATTGTCATGGCACCAGTGATGACGATCTTGGAAAGGTTAGCAAAGATGCCAATATTGGGCTTCTCAGTAGATCTAAGGCCGGTCTTGGGCTTCTTGGCAGCATCGGCACTCTCAGTAGCAGCAGCAGCAGCCTCCTCAACGGTGGGTTGCTTAAGAGAAAGGTAGGTGTCAAGGATTTGAGAAACAGCAATGGCAGCGGCAACACAGACCACAGGGGTCAAGGTGAGCATCAGACGGACCATGACACCGGCAAAGTAGCTACCGAACATGGCGTAGACGACAATGAAGACGTGCTCATCTCGGAGGTTCTGGAAGCAGAGGTAGACACCAGCAGGGAAAAGCCAGATGAGGAAGTTGAGGTCAAAGAAGAATGATGGCCAAGCAGTAGGCTGGTGCTCAGAAACGGAGGCAATGATGGGAATGTGGATCTTGGCGTATCCTGTGTCCCATAGAGAGTAGAATCGACCGCTCCAGGGAGCAATGTATCCGAGAGAAGTGAGAGCAACCAGGCCAGCAAGACCCAAACCGAAAGTAGCCACGAGAAGAGTGACAAGGAAAGTCTGGAATTGACGTCCAGAAATGGCGGATCGCACGTATTGAATGAATCCAATGAGCTGAAGGAAGCCAAAGATACCTGGTCGTCATGTTAGAGGCAAGGATGAAAAGAAGGACATAGAAATCTTACCCAGGGCAGGCATGTGTTCGCTGGTCTTGACAGGAAGGAAACCAACAAAGGGAATCTGCATACTGGCCAACGTTCCAAGGGCGTACCATGTCGTGTAGCTGACATAGAGTCGAGTGCTGTATCGACCCATGCAAATAAGAACGAAAGCGTGCATAGGCAGGAGACAGGTGATGAAGGCATAGCCACCCCACGAGGCGACCATGTAACCGTAAAAGAGCGCACACAGCGCACCCCAGAGCATAGATCCAAGCTTAAGAGCCTTGATCCAGAGGAAGAAGGTAAAGACGAGAAGGAAGATGGCAATGGCTTCGTTATCGTAGCTACCAGCGACAGATCGCGAGATGTAACCGGGGGCAATGCCCATGAAAATGGCAGCCAAAAGACCAGCAGAAGGCGAGGTGGTCATCTCATTGGTCAAAAGGTAAGCTGCGTAGGCCGTGAGACCCGAGAAAGCGGGCGCGAGAAGGACACAAATGTTCCTAATGTCAACGGGAACAGCGAGAGCGCGGAGAGCATGGTAGATGACACCGCTGGTGACCATCAAACCGGGATAGAGGGTACCTCCGGTAACCCGACCAAGAGGATGCCACGTTCGGTCATCAAACCAGTCCCAGAACTTGTAGAATCCATTGGCCACAAGGTATTTCGTCGCGCGGAAGTTGAACCAAGGATCGACTATGCTACGGTTAGTACGTCACTAGAGGAGGTCGCGCATTCGCCGAGGAAACTGACACTCGTGGATAATACTCTCGAATCCTATGCAATTTCATCTGTTAGCGCGGGGTGCAATTGGCGCCATGGGTGGGAAAGCTGCTGGCGGAGCGTGGCGAGAGAAGGCTGCGGCTCCTCCCTCGAGTGGTGATGATGGACTTACGAATAACGGAGAAGAGACGACTCGAAATAGCAGCACCAGCAATGAAAAGAAGAATAAGAACTCGAAGTAGTATGCGCGCGTTGCTCGCCGTGGGCCCCGAAAGGGGTTCCTGGGTTTTGGCCGTCATGATGGCCACGAATTCCGAGCGTCGACAATGCTGTGGTTGCGCTCGAAGGTTGATGCAACTTGTCGAAGCCGAGACCCAGACTGTCCCTTTGGAACTGACGACGACTGCGAGAGGACAGCTTGGAGCTTACCTGCGCCAATCAATGCCGCCCCCAGGGGAAAAGTGGATCCGCAATACGTATCCAGACACGAAGCTCCTGTGCTAGCCTCTCCCACCTAACTCCCGGGCACGCGCGCCGCGGTTTTTCCGTTTCGGAGCAAAGGTACCCGTTCCAAGCCGCAGCGCCCAATTAGCCATCAGCTCATTGATTCCCAGACGAACCGGCCGGGACCGTATGTACGTCAAACTCAGGTCATGGGCATTCATCGCAGCAATATAGCAGTCTCGCGCAATTGAGACCATTGTGGTTGGCCATTGGTTATTTTATCCTCGATTCCAATTGCCCTTGCAAGCTGCGTTGCAAACCTTGGGGCATTAAAAGGCCTTCCTTCCATTGTCCCGCAATCCAGTAGCTGAGAGTTATATCATCAATCCTCCCTAAAAAACTATAGCTATGATATCTTCAAACACATGCTTAATACAGCAGTCCTCAAATAGAGGCATTGATGCGAACTGGAACTATTTTTGTGAATAATACAAGGAAACAAGACACATGGTCCCATGGCATACTGTCGTCTAATTTTGTGTATTGTACACCCGCTCACTCGTAGCAAGACAGGACTTAGGAAACCTCTATGCGGTACCGCCACGTGTATCCTCAATCATACACCGAGATTGGTACTCGGATTATGCCTCAATAGGACTTGTATCCCCACGGATGGCCAGCGTTTTCACCGTTCTGGCGTCATTCCATCGTCCTCCTCCTTTGTGATATCATCCCGCACTCCTCAATGCGCCCTTCTTAAGGGTTCTCCTTGGCAACCTTTAGCAGTAGCTTCTCGAGATCGAACTTGGGGTCCGTGACGTCGGTGATAACTATCGCAAAGGGTCAGTCCGAGTCTTCCTCGGGACGCCGGCCGATCCTGCAGATTACAGAACAGCCGATCAGCAGGGCAATGCCCCGAACAACATACCATCATTCGACGAGGCGGCAGCGGGGTTGCTCTTCTTCGCAAACTCGGCCTTGGCCTGCTGGATCAACTTCTCCTTGTGCTCATACTCGTGCTTGGCGTGCTCAGCCTTTTGGGCGGAAGTGATAGCACGCTGGTGGGTGAAGCCGTAAAACACACCCAGTCCGAGGGCAGACCACCGCAAAACCTGAACATGATCCAATTAGCCTCCTGGTTTTTATCGTCGTGCGATTGATTGCGTCGCTCGGCTCGATGTCATGGGGGGGATGCTCGAAAGTGGGCTATGGCCGAGGCCACAGTCCAGAGGGTAATCAGGCAGGATAGCACGCACGTTCACTCCGGTCGAAGCCATTGGGGATATGGTCGCAAAAGGTCGCGACTGTGTCTGAAAGCGAAAGGACGGTATAGACGATGGTCGGGGGTCGACAATGGCTTGTCAATGGACCCTGTCGAGGTGGCTCGAGGGAATTTTACTCGTCGGCGTGAGGGAAAAGTCGGGTTTTTTCCGCGTTGGCAGCGAAACAACTGTTATTGCAGTGTCCGAGGAGGTATGGCCGTGCTGCGCTATGATTAGTCAGTCCAGTCCCACAATGGGCGCTAATCTCCTTCAAGCTTGCTACCCAAAATCACAATCAGCGTTGTTATCAATTCAATCGCACAAGTAGGAAGCAAATAGCTCATAATTTAATTTTGAGGGTTCGATTTGGAATTATTTTTCAGCCGAGGCCCCTAGTAATTTTTTTTCTTGGTTGATTTCTTGACTAGAACAAGCTGGGTTGGGTTGGTGATAGCGCCAAAATCACGATCCCGAAAAGTTCCAATCCGAGAGAGGGCACGATCGACAAATAACCGATCAAAGCTTATTGCTCTTTATGAAAATATGAGAGGCGGACCTGAGAAGACTTAGGAACTTGTCCAAGCAAGAAAAATAAATGAAAAAAACGAGAAGAAGGCGTGAGGTTTCGTCCTACTACTCAATCGCATACCCGATTCATGCCGAATTGTTTGACAATTTGACTTCCTAGTAGAGCCCACACTTATGTATATATTGAATACCCAGTCAACAAACAAAACCAGATCATGAACCGAGTGAGGTAAAAAAGAATTCATTAGTATCACATTGTCAATTCCCCATGTTCTCATGGAAATTTAAGGAGAAAAAAAAAACCTTTGCTTACTGGGGAAAGCGTATATTTGCCACCTTTCATATATTATTTTATTTTATGATCTGCTTGCCCATCTAGGGTAAGTCAAGGATTGTATCTGATACCACCCCATACCTTGGACAACAGAGCGAGTAGCATGTTTGATCCTTCGACATCATATAACTTCAAATCATAGTTCTTGGGGTATACAGGATAGGTGCCTACTTGCCAGCAGTTTTGAAAACAAAAATCTAGATACATTCAGTGTACTAAACCATCACTGAACCATTCAAGCCGACTGCCTCAAGGCGGTTCACAATCTTCTTGACATTTGTCCAGTCTTCGTTCTTGAGACCTTCCTTGCCTCCAAGTCCGCCGGCAACCTCAAATACGGTCAGAGAACCATCAATTCCACCGGTAGCGAGGCGTTTTCCCTCATTAGGCTCCCAGGCCACCTTGTTTAGACTCTTGGAGAGCATGGTGCGACCATCTTTTCGGGTGCTGGGGGATATTCTCGAAACAGGTTCCTCAGTTTCTACAGCAATATCCCAAAGCTCCAACCAGCCAGCACCGTCCACAAGAGCAAAAACGCTGGGCTTGACAGGCGACCACTTGGCATCGTATACCACATCCTCTCGCACGAAATCGATTAGTGGTGCAATGCCGCCATCACCTGAGCCAATTGTAGAAGTAGCTGCCGGAGCGCGAACCTTCCACAATTTGACGCTCCAATCCAGCGAGGAGGAAATAACCAAGTCACCAAGATCCACTGGACCTCTGGCAGGATGGAAGTCGACCGACATGACCGGAGCAGTATGGCCCTTGTAGCTAATTTTCTTATCAACGCCAGCTTTGGCCCCAGCTCGGTCATATCTGTGGCAAGGGAAAATTGTACCCTCCTCGCTGCCCACGAGAAAAAAGGTGGGATCAGTCTGAGGGAACGAGAGACATGTTGGGCTCACATCCTCAACCGCCACCTTGGCCTGTGTGGGATTCTTCAGCTCAAGGAGCTCCTGTGGCTGGGCAAACACATCCATACTCCAACCACAAACCACACCATCCGTGGAGCACGAAATGATATTGTTGGCATTTTGAGTACCGACAATGTCGACGGAGTAGATAGGATGGGCGTGACCGTATCCAGTGAGGGGCGTCTTCTGAACAGGTGCTGCCTTGGCTCGTGTATCCCAGAGCAAGACTTGGCCACTGTAGGAGCCACCGATAATCAGGTTGTTATGGTATGGAGAGAATTTGGCAGTCAATATGTCTGACTGGGCAGTAAAAACATATTCCGGGCGGTCTTGCATGTGAAGATTCCAGACCTGAACCAAGCCGTCAGGTTCGTGGGGTGCAGTGGGATTCTTCGTATAGGAAGCAAGCAGGAGCTCGCTGAATTTGGGGGAAAAGTCAATTCCACTGATCATTCGCTTCTTAGACCAACGTTCGTCAAAGAACTGGGCTACCTCCTTTACGCGGTGCTTTCCACGACCACCTGTATTGCCGCTTTCTTCATCCTCATCGTCCACATCCTGTCCCTGTAGAGCGTAGTCTGTGAGGATGTCGTATGTTTCCTGCTCGAGAGCACGCTCAATGACCTTGGTTGATTTATCCAGAAAGTCGACAAACTCGTCCGACTTTGCTACCGCATCGAGCTCCTCATCGGTGAGATTTCGGGCGGGATACTGAGTTGAAGCAGAGGCCGTGCTGTGAAGCGCAGTTCCATCAGAGAGAAATTCCTTGGTGGCCCTTAGCTCGTCCTCGATCTCTTCCCTAATTTTCTGCCGCAGCTCTTCTTCCCGATCTCTTTCTCTCCTGCTTAGCCTCTTGCTGGGCGTGCTGGTTGTGCCGGGTATATCATCAGTTTCTGAGATTAGGGATTGCGCTCTGGGCCTGCTTGGGAGAGCAAAGTCGTCGGTAGTTTGGACGCCCTTGCTGTAGGAGAAGACCTCCTTGACGGGCGAGGGAGGGCATTCGTAGACAGTTGTTAGAGGGGCAGTACTAAGACTGATGGGTCGGGGAGGAGCTTGGATGCTAGACGGGGGGGCCTCGGAGGTTTCGTTGCTGATTTGGTCGGCGCTGAGAACACTGTTGGGACGGCTGCCCCGCGCGGCAGGGGATGCAGCGCCGCCGGTGGTGGTTGAGCCTGGTCTGCTGTCACCAGTGAGCATTTCGAGGAGGTGATCGATCTCGCGGCGACTGTCTGCCCTTCCAGGCGTTGGCGATATCAACTTCTTACGACATCATGTTAGTCTGCATGCGTCTCGGGTAGGGGCGGTGGATGTTTGGTAACCAACATCGCTGCTTGTGCCGATACTGGAGCGGCCGGCAGTGGTCTGGCTGGCCCGAAGCTCTCTCTGGCGCTTCAGCTCTGCGAGCTTGGCCCGCTTGGCCATGATTTCATCGCGACGTTGCTGCATTGCGCTCGTTCCGCACTCGTCGCGGGACCAACAGAGGGCGGGAGAGCTATTCGTTGGACGGACGGTGGTGAAGGCGACGCAGGGTCGAATGGTTCAAGAGAGGTTGTCGCAGACGGATCCAAAATAGAAGGCTAATGTCTAGGTCGAAGATTCGTAATAACGTGCCTGATGTGATGCGCAAATGTGTGTCTTGTATAGTACAGCTGTAGATTTCACCAAGTCACAATGAATGTCCTCTGGAGACCAATGCGCAGCCTAACTTGCCAATGAGACGGGGCGCTGGGACATGCACAAGTAGCCCCCTGCAAGGGGACCGCTAAGCTCCCTGGTAATGTCGGAGCGGTACGTACCAATGTTGTTGCGGTTGAATGCAAACCAAAATCATCTACCTGCTGATTACTGAAGTAAAAGCGATCATTGAAAGAAAAAAAAGCGTATAACTTGGATAACAATAATTTGATTAAATACCTATAAAAGCACAAAGAAAACAAGTGTTCACATATTCTTATTCTATTTATAATTAATCGTGCTTTATTATTTTGTTCAAGTGATCAATTATGTCAAGCCAGCCTGAAATCAATCACGTGAGTGAGACCCGCTTGATATAAAATTTATTGGTCGCGTTTCAATCTGGTTCTTTTTTCTTGATCTCTCAGAAACGACATCGTTTCCTCGTGCTACGCGCAGGGACTGCCGCTTGGCATGATCATATTAATGCGCACTTTGCGATGTCTGGTTTTTAATGCGCATATTGGGTTCAGCAAGGCCATTTGCACCTGTTCGCAATGGTAAGTCACTTTTCTTTTTTGACACTTCAACACCGCCGAATCTCTCATGATGTATTCATTTTTATGAATTCTGCAATTCTGAATGTCGTCATGGCTTATGCCGTCCTGACCTCATGTGGATAATTATCAGCTGAACCCCAGATATCAACACCTGTTCTTGATCATCGCCCGTCTATTCTTATAGAGGCTAACTCAAGTTTAGATCTAACCCTATATTTCTAAGTCTCCATGGGGATGTGGTCGGGGTATCGAGTTCCGGCGACCTCAAAGTTGTCTAAAATAGCATCGATATCCTTCATCTCCTCATCGGTAAGTTTGACGAGTCTTGAGTTCTCCTCAACACGGGATACAGTGGTAGCCCCTGGGATGGGGACGACAAGGGGCACCCCAGGGCGGTTGCTGAGACAAGATACCCAGCTAATTGCAAGCTGTGCGGGTGTGCAGCCCTTCTGTTCCGCAAGAGCGTTGATTTGGTGGACAAGCTTAAGATTATGCTGGAACGCCTCTTGTTGCATGCGAGGGAACTCCGCAAGCATGCCCACCTCCTTGACCTGTGAGGCATCCTTGAATCTGCCAGCGAGCATCTGTTTCCGTGTTAGCCTACCCATGTGAAATGTAATCGTAGACTGGTATCACTCACTCCTCTACCAATAGGAGAATATGCAAGAATAGGAATGTTGTGTTCAGCCAAGGCCTCGGCAACACCATTCTTCAGAACATCTGGGCTGAACATGCTGACCTCCACCTCAGCAGCCAGAATCTTGGCGTGCTTGGCGGCTTCATGGATAGTTGCAGGATTGCATTCAGAAATGAAGATGCCACCAATCTTTCCCGTGTCAATGTATTCCTTCTGAATGACTCCAAAAGTCACCTCGAGGGGAACTCTGGGATCCCGTCTGGCACATCCAAAGGCATCCACCTTCTTGACGCCACCAATCTGGGCGATGATGTTGTCGAGTGATCTGCGAATGCCCTCGGGTGATCCATTGGGGTGCAAATCTTCGAGATCACCACCTCCCTTCATAAAGAGAGTGACCTTGTCGGCATCCTCTGGGTATTTGGTGAAGTAGTGCTTGATAATGGTCATGCTGTTATATTCAGATGTTCCGTAGAACTCGCCAGCGTTCCAGATGGTGCAGCCATTTAGGACAGCGGCACGCATGGCGTCCAGAGACTGCTCTAGGGGAGGGTTAACTGGCCTCCAAGTGAGACCTGGTAACGTCAGTACTGTTGCATAATTCCTTTTCGCCTTTTTTTTTTCTTTCACATACCCATAAGGCCGAAGCCCTTCTCGCCAGGCTGCTTTCCCAAGATTTGCGCCATACTGGGTTTGGAGTGTAAGACGTTTATTAGACGTGGTGGAGGGGTCTTGATTAAGATGGAGTGGGTGCGAATTTGGATGCCGATGATACAATTCTTCTTCGGATTGAGCGAGCCATGTCTATCTATTTATCTGTTTTTCGCTGGTTTCTACTTTTACCAGCTCGTATGTAATGTTTTGAGGGCTTCGCATAACACCACCACCACATTGGCCGTCTCAACCAAGCTGCGCTAGCGACTCTCATCGGATTTACATTGGCACCTGTTTCCCAAACCCGACGTTTCGGCCACCGAGCCATGCGTCCCGGCCAATCTCGAGCGTAGAACATGATCCGGTCCACAAGCCCGCATATTCCAGAGCAGATGGTATCCACAATTAGAAGGATCGCCAGTATCTTTGGCCGACCCTTTGGGCTGCACTCGCGTTTCGGCACTGCTGGTTCCGGATTTAAGCTGACTGGTTGAGTGTGAAGCTGAGCCTCGTATAGACGCACTGGAGTTACATCTCAATTAGATCCTCCTCCTCGTCGTCGCTGGAAGCCTTTTGAGTCTCGGGCCCGGCTGTATGCTCTATCTCCGGGCCGTCCTCGTTGTTGTCTGTCGATTGAGGAGTAGTCTTGTAATACTCGGCGCTGACCTCCTCGACGAGCCTCCATGGTTTGTTGTCCGGCTTGTTTGAGGCCCTATGGTACTTGTATTTCTTTGGCAGCCTTTTGGTTGGCCAGCGAGATCCTCCCGGTGGTATGTGGAGTTTCCCAACAGTTGCAAGCCACCACCTGGGATAGGCGTGTAAGCCGGCTGACGCGAGACCTTCAGCAGTGGTAGGCATGACGTGTTTAAAGCGGCATATTTTGCCCCATTTACAGTTCCCGGTGCGACACCAGTATCGACAGGCTGAATCAATCTTAGTCGTGGTAGCGCCATCAGCATCAGCCTTGGAGGATCTCTTCGGTGCCCGAGAAGCCACTGACGCCGACAGCGTGCTTGATGCTGTGTCTGTGTGGCGCACGCCGCGACAGCTGGCGGCTACGTCCAGCTGGACACTGGTTGAGTCTTGAGATGATGCTGGAGTAGAGTTTATCGATGCAGGGCTCTCAGCTTGACATGGAGGAATCGGAGAGCCTGGACGGGAGTCGGCTGAGCCAATGACGGAGATGTCTGTGCCGTCATTGGGCTCGACTCGGCTCCTTACATCATCCTCATCAATGCGAAGGAATTTGACGAGATATGTGTCCTCCGCATGATAAAACCCCAAGTTGATCATGTCAACCGTCTCGTCTGGCTGGAGGGACCGTGGGACGCCGACCACTTTAAGCCATTCGGGGAGTAAGTCGGCAGGGATGAGGGGCACAATGGTGCTGGGTCGAACGATAAGCTCACCCATGGCCGTGAACTGCTCCGCCCCAGGACGGATGATGAAGAAGCGCGGCTTAGGGGCAGGCATGTCGAACCTGTGTATCTGCAAAAATAGAGAGTAGGGAAGGAATGTGGTGGAAGGATGGCTGGCCCAAGATTTGCAACAGCTGAAGGGCACTCCTTTTATTCTCGAGTGCGTGCAAACGAATGTGAATGTGAAGCGTTTCCCGCTGCAGCTATCCTGCGTCTACGCGCCTGGTTTGCCTGTAAAGCAAACACAGAAAAGACGGTGCAAATAGTTCTATCTCGCTTCTACACGGATTCTGGCATCCAGCCCGTCGACGCAGTACCCGAGCTGCCTGGGCCCGTCTTTCAAGTCGACCTCTCTCTTGACCCACCGTCCAGACTTGCCTGATGTACCGTTTCCCACTGCATATGCACCCGTGTCTTGGCGTTCCCTCTCTTCCTCAGCCTCTTCTTCATCGCTGCTGTCACCCTCCTGGTCATCGAACCCAGCCACGGGATCCCATTCTCCCGTTTCCCAGATGAGGTTCAGCTTGAGAGGAGACATGTTGAATAATTTCCCTGCAATGCCCTTGACGGCGTAGATGTCGACCGACTTGGGGATTTTAGTATTCTTTTCTTTTCCGTCCCTGGCATGAAACGCTACATTGATTAACCTTGCATCAAGAAATGCCGGATTAACCTCTAACCGGCGCACAACGACAGGCTCTCCGTATATTTCACAGAGATCATGATATCGAGGGTGCAATGCCAAAACGTCCTGCTCTTCCGGCTCAGCCACAGCCGAGAGCTGCTTGCCGATTCTCGACAGATAAAATATTTCGGCATTGGTGCGATCTTCAGTTGAGATTTTGCTAAAGTTGAGAATCATCAAACCCTTGATACGAGCAATAGTAAACATGTGGGATTCTTCAGAAGAGGAAATGTTGTTGGCGTCCATTTGGGTTACATCGTAAACCGGGTTGTGGCTGATACGCAGGCCTTTTAGACCAGGGATGTGCTTCGGCAGGTCATCCACAAACGACCACGCATGGATCTTGTTGTATGACACGTCAAGGTACTCAAGCGAAGACGGGAAGACGGGAGGATTGGTGCCTTCCGGGGCTAATGCAGTGATGTTGTTCCCTTTGAGGTGGAGGTTTCGGAGATGTGCGAGGGAAGTCAAGGCGCCTAGGTCTGCCAGGGTTTGGAAGTCGTTGAATTCAAGAGTGAGGGTGATTAGAGTGGATGATAGACTGTGGTAGTCTATGGTAGGTAGACGATGCAGCTGGTTAGAGCTTGCAATGAGGAACTCTAGAGATGGACATTTGGCAGCAACGTGGCACACCTCTTCCCAGGTCATCATGGTCTCCTCAACGAAAAGCTCTCTGATGCGGTCAAACGCTCCTGTTGAGTCATCTTCCAAGAGATTCTGGAACCGGTTGCCACTGCATCTGTGTTAGTGACGTGTTTGTTTGCACAAGACGGGTAAGCTGTGAAACGCACTTGAGTCTCAGGCTGTTGAGAAGCGGAAGCTCGCGGCAAATATCCGTTACTGGTCCAAGGCAGTTGAACAAATTACGCGTAAGGTCCAGCTGTGTTATTTTGGGACATGTCTGGGTGATGGTGCCCTCATCAGCGCCCTCGGCTAGGGCGGTCGCAACCTGGAGATCTTCAACGATCACTACCTTGAGTTCGCTGATGTTTGCCTGTTGGGATCTAATCTTCTCGAAGCCAATTTCCTCTGCACGCTTGCCGAAGAAGACGATGTCTTCAGCTGCCCTTCGGCCATCAGGGCGCGTGTATTCAGAGGCATACTTGATACTGACGGCTTCAAGGAAGTGGCGGGGTGGGTCGGCTGGACGCGAGGGCCGCACAAACGATGCGGCCGTTGGCGACTTTGAGATGCCTGCACGGAACGGTTAGGTGCATGAGGACGGAATAAATAAAGGAATCGGCATTGTACATGAAAAGTAGCGGACGCCCTTGTGGCAGCCGTCGTGTTTGCCTCGGGCTGGGTCGTCCCATTCCACACCGAGCCATGTGCCCGTGGTGCCTGCAACCTCACCGACGTACCTCACGGTACAGAGGGCGCCGTCGTAGGACACACGCTGCCCGACACGATGTGGCGAAGCCATGAATAGGAGGCAAAAAAGCGGGATCAAAAGTTTACGAGACTGTTGTGCAAGGCTTGCGGGCCATGGCGGGGATTTTGCGGGTGGATATGAGCAAAGTTGCTGAGGCAGCAGAATTTGAGGTTGTGAGCGGTGGCTTGAGTGAGTTGGCGGGTTGTGCAACGACGATGACAAGTGATGCAAAACCACAACCCAACAAAGGCTACTATATTTATGGTGATGTCTTAGAGAAAAGGAAATTTATTGGTAGAATATTTGTTTTTATTGATCCATTGATTTTTAAACAAGTCCATTTTTTTGCTCATGTACAGATCTCAACTCTTTATGGACACCTCACTATCTATGCACACTAAACCCCACTTAACAACGCTTGTGATGAACATTCTAAATCCTACACCATTGATGTTACAACTTGCTCTTGGCATCGACGGAAACAACCTTGACCAAGGCACGGCCGTTGGTCAGGCACACTTTCCCGCCCTCTACCTCGACAATAAATCGGATCTCCTCAAACTCGCCCTTCTTCTCGCCGGTTCGCCACACGCTTGTAATCAGCTTGTCACCAGGGATGACGGGGCTGGCGAACCGGGCTTGGAACTCCTTGAGGTTTTCGGGGTTGCTGCCACCAAGTGTTCTGAGAATCTCATGGCATGATGTGTTCCACGAGTAGAGACCGTGCATGATGGAGCCGCCAAAGCCCATCTTGGCACCAGGCTCGGGAGTCGCATGCAGAGGGTTATAGTCACCGTTTAGACGGTACAGTAAACCAGACTGCTTGGTGGATTGGTGTTCCAGAACCAGATCAGGCTTCTTGCCTTCAGGTGGTGGGAAGTTGACCGTCTTGGGGCCTTTGGGCCCACCCCAGTTACCCTGTGCCACATAGAATGAGCTGGTGGTGATGCGCGAGTAAACCTCACCGCTGATGGCGTCAACTAGGTCGGATTGGGTCTCAAGAACGGAACCAGGGCGGCCTTTGTCGTAGACCCCAAGGACCTTGGTGCGGAACTCGAACTTGCGACCCTCGGATGAGACGGGCAACGACTTGAAGAATTCAATCTTGCGCTGGCCATCTACGACGCGGCTGGGGTCAAACTCAGGGACCTGGGGAATCTTGACAGACTTTTGCGCCGCGTAAAAATCGACACAGTCCTGAGTGTCTCCCTTAAATACTGAGCGATTTGTCAGAGAAAAGCCACGAGAGGAAATGGGAACAATGGCTGCTTACAGAGGACGGTGGGGTAAGTAGGGAAAACGGTGAAGTTGGGGTTGAGTTCCTGGCGATCTATGGTAAGCTAGAGGACGGGCCGTGGGGATTCGAGGAATTGTATGTACGTAGAGAAAGTGAAGCTCCTGGTCAGTGCAGCCAACAGTATTGGCAAAGAGCAGAACGTCGCGCCTCAGCCAGGAAACTGCCTGGCGAGGGTACTCGTAGCCTACACCTGGGCCGGACATGTTGGATAATGGGCAACGGGTTTGGATGGGACGCAAGTAAAGGAAGACAGCCAAGACAAAAAGCGCGGAAAGAGAAGCAAAAATAAAATGAACTTTTTGCACGGCGATCTCGCTCGTATCTATGTACGTAAGGTATTATTGAGCGCGTGGGAGCCGAGGCTCCATCAAGGAAGGCGTGTGGGGAAAACTCTTGGCTAGGATCTTGTTTTGTAGTGCAACGCACCCAACTAACCCGCCTCGGTAGGTGCCCTCGGAGGGTCTCGAGGACTGCTTGAACCGAAGAGCATGTCGATCGATTGAGGAGAATCCTTGAAACTACCAATACGAAAAAGAAAACTATTAGGGCTTGAGGGACAAAAGAGGCGGCAACTAGGCCGTCCGGCCTCGAACCAACTCGCAGTGTGGAGCTTTGGCAGCCTTTGATTATCTTGATAATCAAAAACCTGCTAACCCCCACTGGAACTTTTTTAGCCACCGCATCCTCAACCAATCTCGCCAGTGACATCACCCACGCTTGCCCCGTGTGAGCCGCAGCAGCAGCAATGGACTCGGCTTCTTCCATCGAATGCCAGCGACGGTGCGCGGAGCTAATGTCATTTGGCATGCTCCTACAGCACCTTTCTACCGCAACGACCCTGTTGGACCACGGCCCGTCGTCTGCAAAATCTGAGCAAGCGGATTCCACCCCACTGATCCATGCGAAACCGGAGTCCGCTGCAACACCAGGGAGTGGATCAGGGGTCAAAAAGAAGAATTAGCCTCCTACGGCTCTTGAAAAAAGTGTGGGGGTATCGAAGACTGCCGGCGCTTGTCGAGAAGACTCGAAAAGGATCAAGGCATTTGCGATCATGACATCATGATGCATTGCCATGGAGGTGTTGGTAAGAACAAAACAAACGTCATTCAGGCTGTATTCTTTGAGGCTTACAAGATCTAAGGGATTTCAATTTGGGCAGCTCTTAGTCTTGTGCTAGGCTAGTTGGTATCAAACTGTATAAAAGAGTGTAGATCGTCACAGTATATCGCTCACAAAGAAAAAATTGCCGTCAATCTGGCACTAGTTAAAACCACAACTTAACTCACTTGGCCCTTGGCTCGATCACATTCCGCAATGAATCTGTAGATGCCCTCAAGGCCCTCATAGTCTTCGGACCCGTGTTCCTCATAGCTGAGAGCATGAGACATTGTCTCATAACCTTCGGGGTCAGAGATCCATGGGTTGTCGGCCATTTCGTCAATAAAGGCTTCCCGAACAAAGTCATCATCTGACATGGATGATGCTTCGTCCCAAGCGTATCCTCCAATGGACCGGACTGAGACAGATTTGGGGGCGTCGGGTGCAAAAGGGAACTTTAGTGCCATTGGGACCCCCGCGTTTGTACCAAAGTTGGCGTCCTCGCCTACCACGCCATGCTGAATCCCAATGTCATCGCAGAGCCGCTCAATTGTTTCGGCATCAACACCCGGAAACCTAACTCTGAGAATATTTTGATTTTCCAAATGAATTGGGAGATCGCCTATAATGGCAAGCCGACGAAGGTCTGCATATATGGCAGTCAATTCCTTCAATGCCCTGCCAAAGTCAGCAGACAAAACGTCAAGGAATCCCTCGGTGTTGAGGGTGATGCCATAGGGCGAAGGCTGAGACTTGAAGCCCTTGGTCTCAGAAGAGAAGGCAATGGCGGTAGCAAGAGGGCTGAGGGCGGTCAAGGTAGGGCTGATCTTGAAGTCGATGAAGGCGCCGGGAGCGGTGCGGGGAATTGACGAGAACTTCTGCATCGCCTCATCCTCCACGGCTGAGACGGCACGATATTGGCGCTCGCCTCGAGGGCCCAGACCATCGTAGCGCATCTTCTGACCTGAAAGGAAGAAGGCCCTCATTGCCTGGGAGACATTCTGCACCACCTGAGCCGGGGCTACTGGAGTGTGAGAAAAGTAGCGTGCACCACCTCCCAAGCTGTATCCTCCGGCGGATCGAGGCAATGCTCCTCCAGTCAAGTTGGGGCGAAGAGTGCTGGCGAATGGAGCACGTCCGGAGAATTGTCCAACACGTCGCGAGGTGTTGGAGACTGGAAGCTTAAATCGGTCGAACCGGGTGTTCTTGGGTTCAGTGCTCATGAACCGCTTGGCGAAGCGTTGAACATTTTGGACAGTAGAGCTGGAGAACCATCGCGATTGACGCCTGTGCTGTCGGAGAGCAGCAACGGGGTGAATTGGTTGACGTGCAAGTCTAGCAGACTTAAGTCCGAGATTCTGTAATTCGGTCTGTACCGGCCGTACCACGACGGCCAGCTTGGCTCGAACCACATTCGTGGTTTTGGCCACGGCGATCCGGAGGAGCCGTCGGGTCGTTGGACCCCACAACGCCTCCAAAGACGCCATTTTGAAGAGATGTGTTGATTTCCAACTGTATTGGAGTGAAGGAGCGGAGATGCACGTTTAGGCACCTGAGCAGCTGATGGAGGGCCGCTTTATGCGGTGATAAGATTCGCCACACCGGCGGGAGATCTCGGTTGCACCGCCACACACCTGCCCCTGGTTGGATTGCGGGGCAGATTATACACTATACCGTAAATGGATTAGCGTCTACACAGTCAGCGCCCATATCTTCTCAAGAAATTTTTTATTTTCTTTCTTCTTCTCCCAAATCTCTTCACTTTCACACAACAAGCTCAGCTCTGCGATGCGAGTGCATTCCATGAGCTGGGCGGCTTTGTCCAATTGCTACTAGGTAAGACGCAATTCTCCTTCACCGTCCCTAGCCCTTCTATGACGATACCATATCCAAGCCAGACCAAATTATGGTGGTTATATTCTAGAATTACCCTGAGGAAGCCTCTGAAGGCCAATGTTTCTAGGACTCTTGTCGCGAACCTCGGCTAACAGTCAATTGGCAGAATTTTTTTTTTCTTTCTCTATGGTTTTGCTCGGCCTACGTGACGCGACGCGCACATTCCATTGATTCAAAAGGTTAGTCGGAAGAGATTTTTTTTCTTGTCTTCCCCACTCCGTGTGATGATCAAAACGACACCAGGGATTCCTCATTCTTAATATATTATGTCGATACCGTTGTTTAAGTTTCAGCCTTGTCTGACTGGAGATTCACTTTCACCCTTGATTTGTTGACGACTTTTAATGTCAGTTGCTAACGTTATTGGTGACAGGTAATTTTTACTCTGCGCTTCTCCCCCATCACAAACCCATAGTATGATGAAGATTTGAACGAACGGGCGGACATAAACGAGTACCAAAGCCTCTCGCCCTAGAAAAGCAAGGACGTACAATCCTTGTGGTGGGAGTGTGGCGGGACCTCTTGTTGACACTTCGTCACCTGACTGTGGTCTTGATATTGAATTCATGTCGAAGTTGGCCGAAGGAACCTCTGTAGCTAACTCTGCTCTGGATTCAGGTACTTAAGAAAATTTTTTCTTCATTTTGCTACGGCGCGATCGTGATGAGCTGTTTCAATCGTATTCACACTGTTTGACTCGACAATCTTCGGATTGCTTGGGATATGAACAAACTCAACATCTTCTGATTGATCGGTATGTGTACTTGAAGTGCCAACTGCTGTGTAACGATAGCTAACATCCGGCTAGCTTGTTGTCTTGCTTCATTCGACTTTTATTTGAGGCTTGATGGCTGACCTATGTGGTTTAGGTTTAGTTATTTTCATCTTGCCATCGTCCCATTTGATAAAAGGTTCGTAGCAATTTTTCTTCTTCACTACCCAACCCCCCATCATATGATGACTTCCTACATTAGCTCTATATCTGAGTTCATCGTGACGAATAACCAATTCACCTTGGAGAACTGACACTGTTCCCTCAACACTGTTTTACTTTGACACTGAGGATTAAGACGAGAAGCTAACAGCCCTCGACAGACATCTCCATCATCTTATGATGCTCATATATTTTAATCATAATAAAAAGAATTTTCATCTAAACTTGTTCCATCAAATCATTATATGTGACTGTTTCAATAACAACATGGGCATTGTGTAAAGCCGCTGTCTCCGTGATGTTGTCCAACCCAAATTTTAATACTCAAATAAACCAAGCCATCGCTGCTCTTCCCACATGCTCTCTAAATTCTTTTGTCGTAACTGTTTCCATCACTGGTCTTATTTCTTGTGCTGCAGACGGGCATTCATTCCAACAATGCACCGGATGAGATCCCAGTCTCCATTGTAGCCACACCAATCAGTCACGACAATACCAGTGCCGCCGTTGCCAATCTTGAGCTTCTGGGGTCCCATCTCCGGCTCGCCGTGGCGAATGCATAGGTACTCAATGATGGAAGGGTTGAGCTTTGCTGCGACGCGCTCGGGCCAGCAGCTGGCGTTGAAGAAGTAGTTTGCGCTCAGGAAGTTGACGAAGAAAGGAGGGTGCTTCTGGTCCTTCTTGTGCCCCTCCATGCCAGCCAGGAAGAAGTTGGTTTCGGCGGCGCGCTCGAGGTGGCGGCGCGCGTAGTCAATCTTCTTCTCGACGTTTTGGGTTTCCGTGACTTCGTAAAAGTCCTGGACGCGGATGTTGCCGGGGCCCGTCTTGCCATCCTCGCAGTTGTCGGGCCAGGTCGAGGCGTCGATGCCCCAGCCGCGGCCGTTCCAGCACGCCTTGTGCATCTCATCATCGAGGGCGAAGCGGCGGACAATGACAATCTTGCCACGGGCCTCGCCGAGATTGGGGATCTTGGGCTCCGTCCACCAAAGGCTGCGCCTCTTGTCAACGTAGCTGTGCTTGAGATACTTGCCCATCTGCTGATCGGTACCCTTGCCAGTGCCCTCCCTCTTCAAGCTTAGGATGAGAGTCTCACTAGGATTCTCTTCCAGGAACTTGTACAAGCCTTCGAGGAAGTCCTTGAAGTACTTGTTGCCGGTGAGGGAGATGGGGAAGGCGCCGTGCACAATGGTGAGCTCGTCGTTGTCGGGGTTTGCGGATATGCGGACGTCGAGGAAGCGCACGCCGTTGGTGAGCTGCTCGCTGACGCTGACCGCCTGGCATCGGACTGAAGGGAGGGCCTTGTGGTGGGTGGCAGCATTGTGAGTTCCGGGGATGGAGAGGACTGTCAAGGGCCAGTCGTTGTGAAGCTCCTTCATCCAGGTATTCAGGCGAGCAGAGGAGAAGATGGCCAGAACAGCGCCGTTGTGGGAGTAGACGGCAGTGAGCTCCTCGCTGCCGCCGTCCAGCTTTTTCATAACGGACGACTTGCTGGTCGGGCTTGGGACATCGACTTCATACTTGTGATCCTTGACCTTGAAGACTAAGCGAATCACTTCCTTTCCCTCGTCGGCGGCGCGAAGGTTGGTCTCCTTGGTTTGAAAGGGGTTGAAGTGGACATTGGCGTCTTCCTTCTTGAGAGCATTGCCTTGGGCTCGAGTCTCGTGGGCTGAAAAATTGGTGGCATTGAAGAGGCTAGAGATCTTTCCGGTGACGGTGGTGACCACATGGACTGTGCGAACGCGCTCGCTCTCGAAGCGCTCGACAGTGAGGAGCTCTATGGGGTTGATTGTGAGGTTGCGCACAGTGAGGTTCGCCATGATTGCAGATCAAGTGGGGGGCGGGGCAGACGGAGCTGAATTTTCTGGAAGGGGAGGAATTGAGGGCCTTGGAGGAGAAGGAGGATTAGGAGGAGCAGAAAGATGGCTATGCAAAATTTTCAAGGCCGCTTCAAAGGGGTTAGAGGTATGGGAGGACGTGGAGGATAGGGAGGGAGCGGAGGGGCTTTAGTAGAAGCAATTCTGTATCCAAAGCTGGGCATGCAAGGGCCTGGGCCTGGGCGGTGGGGACGGGCCAGTCAGTGACAGCGCTCAGGGCAGAAGACGGAGGGATCCAAGCAAAGCTATCGTGGGCGCTTTGATCAGTCGTTTATGAGCTCTATCTGCAACCATCGACTCCTTTGGCGGGAGTGGGCATCAAAACGGAAGGGAATCATGGTGACGGGGGAAATGGGACAAGTTATTGGGGTTGGGCAGCGCAACACGCAACGCGCAAGCCTTCGATGGATGGTGCTCATGTTGGGTTGCAAGACCTTGGGCGAGAATTATACCTATATGCCAAATTTCTAGTGGACAGAAAACCATCGAATCAGCAATGAATGGAAATCCCATCTTGTATCAAGTTGGATTGTGGTGGGGTTGCAGAACCAAGCACAGCTGAACCTCTTCCCCACTGCCACCACGCGGCGATTAACGAGCTAATCAGAGGTGCGTCAGCTTAGCTGGGCGCGATGCACGCCCAGCATCTGAGGCTATGTATGGCGCCTGTATGTGATGCACGACCTTGGCGCTGTCAACGAGAGGCAGCCTGCACGGATTCCGCCTCACTGGCCGGCCTGAAGTAGAATGCAGGTCCCAAGCGGTTCGTTTTGGATAGCTGAACCTTGCATTTGTTTAACGCTGTAAACGGCTTAATTGGCTGGCTTGGAGGCCGCTAAAAGCAGTCCTTGGTTGATTGGACTGGCCTAGGCCCTATCTCATCGTGTCACGACGGCTGGGGCCTCATGCTGCAATGCATGTGGCACGTTCTGCACTAACGGGCTGTAACCTTTTGAGTGCTGGTATATTGGTCACGAGGCAAGTTGGATTTTGGGCGTTGCATAGATGATGAGATGGAATATGCTGCGATGAACTTGTGTTAGTATCAATAGGCACGATTAAAAGTTGGAAAACATCAAAGTTGTCATCAAAGGGTTACTGTCGAGGAGTACAGAAGAAAAATAATCTTTGCTACTTGTTTGATAGTTAAAAGTGCTTTAAACCGATTTCTCATAATGGTCATGATTAAGCAGCGACTTGTGAAAAGTCATGCTCCTTCCACACTTGTCCTTTACGTTTATCCTTTCCCCCTGGTGAAATGTCACTCCCTTCACCTTCAAATCCCATATCTCACTGTGTACAATCTCCTAACAACGATAAAGAGAGGCCAGCCATTTCCTCTGTTAGCCATAGAAACGGCAGATTCAAGTAGGATAGTAATCAACCCTAACTGCGATATTTCTCATGCATTCATCTGGATGTGTCTGTCTTGTGACGTCTTTTTTTTCTCATTATTGTGTATTTTTTTTGGTTGCAAATCAATATGCATAGAATAATTCTCGACGTAATGATGAAGAAAATGTTGAACAACCTAGCGTGATTAATATGGCGTACGTTGCATGTGGTTGTATTGGGTATTGTCGATTTATGGGTTGGATCGCTGGCGCTTAGCAGGCTGAGACTCCTCGCCATTTCGCTCCGTCTCGTCGTCCTCTCGAGGTCGTCGGGTGGAACCAGTTGCATTGCGGTGCCGAATCACCTCATTGACAAGCTCTCGGCTGCCAACAACATTGTTGTGGCCTTCAACGACCAAGCCAGCGTCGACCTCGATTCGAAGAGGTCGAGGAGTGCCATTCTCGTCAATCATGGGAATGCCACATCGGCCGGAGCTTCCTTCATTCAAGGCTTTAACAACGGCCTGTGCAATGGCGTTGGCATGATCTGCAGGGCTGGCGGCTAGGCAGACAATATTGTTGCTGTGGTTGACGCTGACCGAAGTGTTGATCCTGAGACTGATAGGAGAGATATCTTCAGACTCATTCGGCTCTTCGTCAGCTGATTCAACGGCTGGGTTCTGGCAGATCATGTGAGCCATGCCGGCCAAGGCACCTGGTCGATTCTCCAGGGTTCGGGCCGCAAGGGCGATGATGTCGTTCTGTCTGCGAGGAGTATAGGCCGGAGGAGGCGAGTTGTCAGACGCACGAGTGGTGGGGTTCTTGGGGAGGGCCGAGGAAGAGTTTTGGGATGGAGTATTGGGTGTCGCCATGGTGACGTGGTGCGTGTGTGTCTATTAAAGGTGGAAGAAGAAGGTATGCTGGATATCTTCACGGACTCGTCGTTGCAGCCGGAAAAATTCCTTGAAACGAAGAAAGTAGGTAGAGAAGAAGAAGGAAGAAATAAATGCAAGCACACACAAGTGCAACGTCGGACTTGACGGAAGAGGATGAAGGGAAATGATGCAGATGTTGTGTTACCCTGAGACAGCTACTCTGAGGATGACGGACGAGAGGAAGAGAGGTAGAAATCTGTTGGGGGGCATGAAGGGTAAATATAGATGAACGGAGTCTATTAGGGGCGGCAATTCCTTTTGGGAATTTTTTTTTTTCCTAAAAAAAAAGAAAAGAAAAAAAAGCTATATTGATACATTGAACCGCACATTATTAGCGTCTCGCACACATTCACCAGAATTTTGCAAACGGGGAGTGAATGTGTCGTATGCCGGGTGTCCTCAGGTGTAGCGCCATGACATGCATGTTCCCCTTGGCTTCAACGAGACTCGCAGCCATCATTTCCGACGGGCCATGGGGAGGGGGTGAGGCGTATACGCATTCAACTTTTTTTTTAGGTGGCGTGCGGCAGCGTGCATGATTGAATGGGGGGGAGGGAGCAGCAGAATTGAGGCGTTTGGGATCGTTGGCTGCTCAATTGAGCTAGGCACCTAGGTCGCTGTTGACCAAGCGATGCCCGGACACCGAAGCATGGAGCACGCCAGATTCACGGGCAAGAGACAATGAAGTAAATACGGCCTTTTTTTTCTCTCCTTCTATTTTCTATTTCAATTTTAACCGCCCCCTTTTCCCTCTTCCCTATTCTTAGTGAGGCTGGACGGCATAAGACAAAAAAGAGACACCCCCGACTACCAGAATGGGTGGTGAAACAGAAACACGCCCCCCACATTCAAAGCCTATTACCACTATTTTCCTGGAATGGGGTATAAGATTCCGGTTCGGCGGCGGCGGCGAGCTATGGAGGAGCCATTGATGCAAAAACCAATGGAGGCGCGGGTGTATTGTGCCTAGAGTGTAGCACCATCTCTGCTTGGGGGAAGGCACATGTATACGGCGCCGGATATGGTATGCTCGGATGAATAGAAAAGTCCAACCAATCATGCGAGCAAGTGATAGCGGCCAGTATTTTTATTATTTATTTTTTTTAGAATGCATGAGCCGTGAAGAAGAGAACCAACAAGGATGGGCCACATGTGTTGGGTGTCATGAGCAAGGAAGCAAACCAACAGTCAGAGCGAGGGAGGGAGGCATGGAGCGTAGGGGTTAATTGCAAGCCGCTTACCTAGGTGTGTATTGTCTCCCTCTCTGCCATTGAAAACACTGCAAGCTTTACTCGCAGTGCAGAGAGTCATGCTGAGCTTGATGGGGAAGCAGGCAGGTGGCGAGCCCAGGCTGGAACATTCTGACCAAAAAAAAACGCCTGTCTCACAGCGGTGTCGTTTCTTGATTTCCTCCTCTTTTCTTTTCCTTTCTGGGGGTGGTGTGCAGTTTCACCGCAGCCATTGTTCCCATTTTGCCAAGCCTGTGGCTGGCGTTTGGCTTCCTATTGTCCTCAAACCGTCCCTCTATTGTTGTCGAGCCCCGCACGGCCCCGATGCCTTACCGCCGTCTATTCAACTCCCATTCAGGTATAGCGCCCGCGCCCCGGACCCACCTACACGGCGTCCCTTCGGACTCTTGGGGCCGCCACCAAAAGCAGATCTGCTGTCCTCTGCTCCTCGTCGTGCAACGCACCCTGACATGCTCTGAAACATTGCAGAAGAAATTTGCACGCTTATTTACGAGGACCAGCGGATCCCGGTACATGATACAACCTACGTACTAATCTCGTCGCTGCTGCCTCCGTCTAAAAGAGCTCCCCACACTCCCGAATGCACCCCCAACAGCCCCTGTAGGTTCCCCGACAAGGTATTCAATACATTTCCAGCCTCGTCAATTCACCTCTCATCGTTATAATGCCCAAGAGCTTTGACCGACAAGCGGCAGCTAGCCGTCGCTTCCTTGGCATATCAGATGAACCCCTTGAAGGGCACAGACTGAGCACACCACTCTCTCGGAGCGACCACGTCACCAACCATGGCTGATTTCCTGCATCCTCTCTCCCCTAATACTCTCTCCCCCAACATACGGACTATCATGGTGCAGTTTTGGTTTACGGACCCTGGCTCACGCCATTGAAACGACCGGCCCCTTCACGGCTTCCCAGGGTGGCCCCTTCCTTTCTCCCAGTCTGCCGGGTTTCCGGAGCAAACCTACCGGGAGGAAGCGATCACTGTATAATGACTAGCTCAGTTGTTGAGATTTTTTTTGCACGGTGGTTTGGTGTTTTTGTTCTTGGCTTCAATGGGTAATTCACGCTTCATCCACGTAATTGTGGCGAACCATTCTCGCTCTCTCAATGACGAATGGTGACAAGATGCTGCGAGACGACACCAGACAAGAGGAAATGGTTGCCAAACCTTTGATCATGCCGCACATCTGCGTGATTACACCGCCTGCAAAAGCAATGCCCGCGTGCCGTCTACCCACCATGGTCCTCTTTTCTCATCTCGACAAAAGAAACGCTCGCATTGGCAGAGGGGCCTTGCCGTTGATGTCGGGTTGGTGGAGATCGGGGGAAGGGCCCGTGTTGTTTGCATGCGCGCAAACCAGACCGTAAGCCACACCCTTTCCACCAAACATCCACGAGGTCACGCACATGCCCTCTCCTCCTTCACCAAGCCCATTGACGGCCCAATTCCAGCTGCCGCGGGTAAAATATTGTCAATAGACAATGTGCAGCGATCACCGGAGTTCCCACATCACGGCGGCGTCAGAACATGCGCTCCTTTTCAACCCAGCAGGCCTTCCTTTTACGGAGGCCAAGCCCGTGGCAGTCGTGCGGGAGGAGCTTGGAGACAAAGAACACTGTCGGGAGAATACAAAAACAGGACATGCCCAGTCGGGACACGGGTGCCGAGGAGGCACGTCACTCTGGTGCAAAGGGCATATCGTAAACTCAAAGCTTGGCGGTGTTTTCAAAGACCGAGACGATAGCGAGGGCAATGAATATCATCCTCTATACACTAATACCACACTGCCCCTATTATTCATTCCCCTTTACCGCTCTATTCATCGATAGCTTTCTCATTTAAACATTTTCCTCTCAAAAGTTGCTCGGGGGGGTCGGTCCGAAGAAGCGAATCCAAGTTGGCCAAGCTTGTTGGCCCGGTCTGCGGACATGTTGACGGCCACGTTTCCGTTTGGCTGAGTTGGTTCTCGGTCCAGCTGTGGCGGCGGCGGCGGGAGGAGCTAGATGTGGTTGTATGGGTGTTGGCCAGCTCAACTTAGCAGCCGTCCTAACTTCTTTTCGATACCCGCGGGGAGCAAGTCTGTAGCTAAAACGCAGCGGCCGTAACCAAACGAATCCTAGGCATGGCCCAAATTGCCACAACTTGAACACACCACTGTCCCGGCGAGTCGGTACAGGCCATTGTCAGGAGACGATCGGTGATTTGTTGCGAAGCTGCTAGCCAAGAGCTAAGCTTTCTTTCCGTGCCACCTTGGGCTCTACACCCCATTCTCGTGGCAGGTTGGAGCTGAAAAAAGGAGCTTGGGGGTGGGATGCCACGCTCGCACTCGCAAACAACTCATGTGGCAATCTTTAGCCGATGAGTGTGTGTTCAACGTGGTCCATTGTAGAGGGTGTGTTGATCTCGCTTTCGGTTAGCTTTATCGGAAACAATTCTCTAAGCCGTATGTGAAAGAGTGTTCCAACTAAAAGATGGCCTTACTTTCTAATTGCCACGACCTCTTGCACCAAGGGGACTACAGTGTCGTTGACTTGTATACCAGGTAGACAAACCAAGAACCAACAACCTCGGGCCTTCATTCTTCATGACGAAAGAATTTCGCATCAGGACGTAGGAGGTCCAACTTTGAACCTGTAGGCTTCAGCCTCCCCCAGGTAACGCCCTCTCCCGAAAGGCGCATGCCAGTGGACGTCTCAGCTAAGCCTCTCACGTGGCTGCCAAGAAGACTACTCCGTCGAGCCCTTCAGTGTCTTCCCCAGGTCGGCGCCCTCAGCCAGAAGACTGTCCTATCGCAACCCGTACGCAGATTCATGGAGTGGAGTCGACGAGGAACGATACAGCCATGATGCGCCTCCCCACAGCCCCCCCGCGATCTGGACTTTGATAGAGTTCAACAGGGCGGCCCTCTGGCTTGGCCGCTATCAGGATGTCTGGGCTTTGGTAACGCCATTGCCGCTGGAGCTGTGAGCAAAATGGCCTCCTCTTTCTCTTCGTTATCACTAGCATTTCCAAAATACTCTCGGACATTTCTCATTGTCCGGCCGGAGGTGTGTCCGACGGAACCATCATGACAGCGCACAGCGGAAGTTGCCATGCTTTTGTCCGAAGCCCGTGACTCGTCCCCGCGCCACCCCGAGTCGCGAGGCCAGGTACTACTAATCCAAGATACCAGATGGCATGGGAGAAATGAGTATTCAAGTTAAACCTTTCAAGGTGAAGCATTGATGCAAACAAAATATCGCTCCAAATCGGACATCACATTTCTTAGGTCCGTTCGGCGCATCTGTATCCGGAACCTCCCATCCCGGTCTTCGGATGTTGTTCCTCTCCCTTCAAATCTCGATACTTCCCGTTGTCGACGCTCCGTGTAACATGAGATGGTCTGTTTACCTTTCATCAGCATTCCTTAGTTGCGATTGGGTGTTGTAGACGAATGCCTCAAGGCGCGTTGAGGGTTCGGCCCGGTCGCCATCTGCTATCAACCGTGACCATTGTCCCCCCAAGTAGACAGTTTCCTCTAAATTAAGGCCGTTACACTCTTTTACAGACACCTCAGTATTGCTTAAGTTCAACAGAGGTCGGGAACGGTGGCAACGGTTACAAGAGTCAGCTAAAGAATGTGATTGACGTGTTCGATGGCTGCATGTTGAGCCTCAGCTCTCAGCTAATAATTTACCTTGGTAAACAACATTCCATTCCATCCCGGTCACGATACACGCCATCCCAAGACGAACAATTGCTACGACATTCACTTGTTTGAGACACATTAAAATTCCTTCCCAAAAAATATTGGTTTCTTTCTTGGTTCTAGCTGCTGTGTACAATCGCAGCGAGGCTCGCCTATTGCGGCCCCTCAGCCATGCCCTATCTCCATGTCACCACCTGGAGTTACCTCCAGAATGGGACAACCATAATCCTCTACCCTGGTCTGCATGAGCTCGGCTAGAGAACCAGGAAAGAAAAGATGTTGAAATTCTTTTGTTTCCCCGTAAAACGCCAGGATGATGCATGCGTTCATCTCGTCTCTCTTTATCCCTTCGCAAGGGTATCGTTATAATGCAAATATTTGTCCTTTTTTTGCTTCGCCTCACAAATGCAGGTTTGACCCAAATTGTCTTTGTTGAAAGACGCCCCACTCCGTGCCTGGTATATCATGAAAAATTCCTGACAATGTGGAATAAATAAATAAAAATCATATGCCGGAAACCGCCCCTCCCTTTCCGGTGGGAGATACAAAAAAGGTTTCGTTGAGAACCGTACGCCGCCTGAAAATTGCCTGAAAAATAGACTTATTAAACACATAGGTTTAAGGACCGAAGAGAGCTGTTGAATGCTCTGCTTCTACTCCAGAAGAAAGGTGGAGTTAATTTAGAACTTGAGCTGCTTGGGCTGCTCCCAGGTGAAGCTCTGGTTGGTACCAAAGTGACCGTTCTTGGCGGTCTGGAGGTAGATGGGGCGGTCAAGGTTGAGCTCGCGGACAATGACACCGGGTCGGAGGTCAAAGTTGTCGCGGATGATCTTGACAAGCTCATCAGAGGTCTTCTCGGAGGTACCGTACGAGTCGACGTAGATGGAGAGAGGCTCAGCAACACCAATAGCGTAGGAGAGCTGGACGAGGGCACGTCGGCAGAGGCCGGCAGCGACAAGGGACTTGGCGATCCAGCGACCGACGTAGGCAGCGGATCGATCGACCTTGGAGAAATCCTTACCGGAGAAGGCACCACCACCGTGGGCACCCCAGCCACCGTAGGTGTCGACGATGATCTTACGGCCGGTCAGACCGGCGTCACCCTGGGGACCACCAATGATGAAGAGGCCAGAGGGTTGAATCTAGTTATCGGGTTAGTATGAAAAGCGCAATTGAGTATGTGGTCATGACTTACGTGGTAGATGGTCTTGTCATCAAGGTACTTGGCAGGGATGACCTTCTTGATGATCTTCTCCTTGATCTCCTTGCGGAGCTCCTCAGTGGTGATGTCGGCAGAGTGCTGAGCAGAAACGACGACAGTGTCGACGCGGACGGGGACAACGGCACCGTTGTCGTGGCGGTACTCAATGGTGACCTGGGTCTTGGTGTCGGGTCGGAGCCAAGGGAGAGAGCCGTCGCGGCGGGCAGCGGACATGGCAGCGTTAAGCTTGTGGGCGAAGAGAAGGGTGAGGGGGAAGAGCTCAGGGGTCTCGTCGGTGGCATAGCCGAACATGATACCCTGGTCACCAGCACCAAGCTTCTCAAGGGCCTCATCGTAGTGAAGACCCTGAGCGATATCGGGGGACTGCTGCTCAATGGCAACGAGCAAGTTGCAGGTCTTGTAGTCGAAACCCTTCTCGGAGTCATCGTAACCGATGTCCTTGATGGCGTTACGGACAACCTTCTGGTAGTCAAGCTTGGCCTTGGTGGTGATCTCACCGAAGACCATGATCATACCAGTCTTGGTGGCAGTCTCGCAAGCAACCTTGGAGAGGGGGTCCTCAGCCAGACAGGCATCGAGGATGGCATCGGAAACCTGATCGGCGATCTTGTCGGGGTGACCCTCACCGACGGACTCGGACTGAATTGACAGTTAGCGACGGCGAATTTTTTTTTTTTGGCCCCCATAGGATGAGTCAATGGGGGGGAAAGTTGGTCGCAAAAGACCCATCATGAGTTGGTGTTGGTGGGGTGCGATGGAGGGGTGGGAGAAAAATTAAGAAGAAAAAACTTACAGTGAAGAGGAAAGTACCCTCGTTGTAGTGCTTCCAGCTGGCAGGGTCGGCGTGAACGCCGTTGGTACCGTTAGGAGCAGACATTGTGATAATTGGGGGGGAGGGGAAAAGAAGAGCTCGAGACGGGCGGGAAATGAAGAGCCGAAGCGATAAGATCTGGCTGTGGTGACCGGGAGTAAGTCACTGGGAAAAGCGAGTCAGTATAATCAATGGACAAGGACAAGACTGCCGCAACAGAGGAGAGATGTAAGAAAGAAGAGTGAGGTTGCGAGAAGAAAAAGACGGGGGGAGGTGAAGGGTAAAAAGGCGGAGGGCAGTACGAATACGCCGGTACATAGGTTGAGAGACAAGCGGGAGGCGGGTGGTGGGGTCCCGGAACTCGCAAGAGTGCAGGGAACAGAGTCCACTGATGGGAGCTTAGCTTCGAATGTATGTACTCATTGAGAGAGGTAGGGGTTTTTTTCTGCTTTTTTTTTCTGCTTCATGTCTAGGATGCTTTGTCCTGCATTGAATCTTACTGGTCTACCAATGCGCTTCGGTTCTCAAGGTTTACTCATTTGTGCAAGTACATTGGGAGGTCACCAGGAGGAATCATGACACTGAACACAATATTCGGTGACCAGCCCAAGGACACTTACTCACGGACGAAAAAAAAAAAAATCCCTGCAGGGGAGGCGGGAATCCAACCCCAGTCAAGCACCCAGGCTTAGCGGCCCAGCACCAAAAGAAGGGAATAGAACCCCCATTCCTTGTCCAACTCTCCTTCGCGGGCGTCGGCGGCTGTCAGAATTACACAGGGTGATAATACGGTACCCAGGATTTACGTTGGGGATAGGCTTTAGACAAGGTACCCCACCATCGCCGGGCGGCAAAAGCTTGGACTTTCAGGCCTCATGGAGGGGGAGGGGTAAGAGATTTTCGGACGCCGAAATTTGCAAAAGAATTGCGCCATCGCCCTGCCCCAGCAGGAGTGTCTAGTTGTACCTAGGACACGGCCTAAGCCTTGGCTTGTTGCATCCAGCCCAACAATGTCGACCCATAGGTGGATGTGGATGTGACGGCGCCCATTCGGAGGAGTAGAGTTGCCCCTCCTTGTAACACTAGTCAAAGTCGAGGAGTTAACCAAGGCAAATGCGAGATCAAAAGCAATGAGGGCATTGTGTACAGATATGCGGTCTACGGAGTAAAAATTTTTTATGTAGGGTCGCAAAGAAAAAAAAAGAGTTGTCATAACAACTGAATCAACATCCCGCAGCAACCCCCACGAAAATTCCAGGCTAAAAAAGACATGTGTTTATACAAAATAGCACAGTTCGGAAAACAATTTTCTAGTCCGAAGCCTCAAAGCCGAAGCATCAGAGCCGAGAGATAAAAACCCACCGGAGCATTAACGGAGACTCGGCGACTTTGCATAGGAAGGGGGGCACCTGGTTGGCGGGGGGCTTACCGGACCAGTCGGCCAGGCTCCTGTCCTGGAGAGTTTCCATGGACCATCCAGCCAGTCTCCAGACCGCCTTCCATACACGTGCGTGTATCTACCGGGAGAAGGCCTCATGAGCGCAATCGGCATCATGCTCGTGGGCGAAGGCGATGGCGGGGATGAACGGACGCATTTACTCTGGCTCGAGGGCGGGGCAGAACAGAGCCCAGAAAAAAAAGGGTCCATGGATGAGGGCCCTTTGGAAGAGGAATAGATTGCACGCACTATGCATAGCGTACTTTGTATGCGCATGTTATGTTGGCATCACGACTGCATCGCCGGAGTTACTTTACCCCCCGTTTTCTCATCTCGCGTCACTCTCTGCCTAATTATCTCATCCCAGATGGCGTCTCGCCTCCGACGCCGGGACATTCCAACCCAACCTGTCAAGGGCTAGCCTGTCCCCCTGTGCCGTCTCTGTGCCGCGTGCAAGTTCCGGTACCTGTCCCATGCGCGCCAGACGGGCCAAGGCAGCGTGCCTGGCAAGTCAGCAACCTGCCAGGAACAAGCCCACTCACCGAGCTTTCACCTTACCGCCTGACTCTGGTCGCCACTTTTTTTTTTTTTTTCCCTTCACACCTGGCTCCGGCTGCATGGCGGGGCATGATAACCTTTCCTTCGACATCATTCACCATCCATCGCCAACTGCACCGTCATCATCATGAGTAAATTCGGTGCCATGGTCATGGGCCCCGCGGGGGCCGGCAAAGTACGTAGCCCATGCCTGCCAGCCTCGACCTACCGTGTCGAAACATACTAGTCATGATCCTTTCAGCTTATTGCGTGCTCCTTGCTGACTTGCGCCTTCACCCCCGCAGTCGACGTTTTGCGCGGCCCTCATCACCCACCTGCAGCTCAACCGCCGCTCTGCCTTCTACGTCAACCTTGACCCGGCCGCCGAGTCATTCGAGCACCAGCCCGACCTAGACATCAAGGAGCTCATCTCTCTTAAGGATGCCATGGAGGAAGTGGGCCTCGGGCCCAATGGCGGTCTCATCTACTGCTTCGAGTTTCTCATGGAAAATCTCGATTGGCTGACTGAGTCGCTTGATTCTCTGACTGAGGAATACCTCATCATATTTGACATGCCTGGTCAGATTGAGCTCTACACCCATGTTCCTATCCTCCCCGCTCTCGTCAAGTATCTGTCTCAGCCCGGCTCCCTCGACATCCGCATGGCTGCTGTCTACCTTCTCGAGGCAACATTTGTCGTGGACCGTGCCAAGTTCTTCTCCGGTACCCTCAGTGCCATGAGTGCCATGCTCATGCTCGAGGTCCCTCATATCAACATCTTGTCCAAGATGGACCTCGTCAAGGGCCAGGTTAAGAAGAAGGACCTGAAACGCTTCCTGACGCCTGATGTGGCACTACTAGATGACGATCCAATCGAGCGAACGAGACGTATCACTGAGGGACCCCAGGGTGAGGATGATGAATCCAGGCCGCCGGACGAAAAGGAACAAGTTATGAAGGGTGCCAGCTTCCGCCGATTAAACCGAGCTGTGGCTGGTCTCATTGAGAGCTTCAGCATGATCAACTATCTGAAGCTGGATGTGACCAACGAGGACAGCGTCGCTGCCGTCCTGAGCCACATTGATGATTGCATTCAATTTCACGAAGCCCAAGATCCCAAGGAACCTGATGATGAAGTGGAGTATGATCCCGAGGAATGATGTCGTGTGCATCGCGGGTTAAGTTATGCCAATGACCAAAGAAAAAAAATTCAAAGTTTTAAAAGAAAAAAAAATTACCAAAAAAGAAGACATATTTCATTATGGAAATTATGGTATTGGGGTATCAGAGGTACATTTGATTGGGGTCTTTTCTGGTATAGCATAGCGCCGGCGTTAAAATATCCTCGTCTCTCTAAATCAAAAGACGTAATGTGACTGAGCACAGTTGCTCTCTCATTTTCCCGACGTGCTCCATACTAATTTCCACCTCTTTGTCGGGCCAAAACAGCAGTTGCCCCTTGATGCATCTTGAGTGACGATGTGTAGCTCCGCACGTGGTGCTGATTCAACGTGCTTTATCCGACCTCTGGCAAGGTCATGTCGATTTCTTATCATCCTGAAATGAATGTTTTCAGGGTATCATATGAGCCTCCTCCTCTTTTTTTCCTCCCAAAATCCCCTTTTCCATGCGTCATAGTGATGTGGTCGTGATATTGATACGTGTTCCCATTATCTCGTACAGTTCAGCGTGCCTCATCTTCACCGCCCGGAGCCACGTCCTCGAGCGCCAGCGCCCTGTTGCGCCTCGTAGCGGTTGTACTCGTCCACCCACACGTCCTTGAGGACGGCCAGGTAGCCGACGATATTGCCGCCGATAACGGCGACGTCGCGCGCGCTCTCAAAGACGCCGCGCTCCCAGACGAAGGCGGCCAGGGCGAACAGGGCGGCCCAGGTGGCGATGCGCAGCGTCAGACGCGTCCACCAGAGCAGCAGGCGGCGGATCCAGTTGAGCACGACGAGGAAGGTGGCGAGGATGAGCAGCGAGGCGACGACGCCGACGAGGCCCTGGTTGTCGGCCATGACATCGAGGAGGCGCTCCAGCAGCGGCTGGACGACCGGGTAAGCGGCGTTGATGACCTGCTGCGCCTGCACCATGAGCTTGTTCTTGAGCACCTGCACAGGCGCGTGCGGGTGCAGGACGTGCGTGTTGATCGAGTCGACGAGGTCGGGCGGGAGAAAAGACGAGAGGAGGTGCGCCGTGAGCGAGGGAGGAGAATCCATAATGGGCGAAGGCGGGAAAGGGTGCAAGAGAGAGCCAAAGGGAGAGACCAAAAAAAATAATACAATAAGAGAAGTAAGTTATTGCGTGTGAGCGTGTTTGTCCTTTTTTTCAATGTGTGCGTAGTCGCTTCCTCAGTAATGGGACCAGCGATGCCGAATAGTAGAAAAAAAAAGTCACACGTGCGTAGGAGGCAAAATGCGCAACGGGTAAGCCTAAAGGTGGTGGAAGTGGCAGCGATACAACACCAGGCCAAAAAATTAAAAAGGGACCAAAAAAAAAGGTGTTATAAATGGGAGAGTTTTTAGTGAGAGAGAGGCTACCGGGAGCGGTGGGGGGGCAAGAGCGTTGTCTCGTCGCGTGGAGTTTTTTTTTTCGGGCTCCTTATTAGTGGCCTTTTGGCGGTCGATCCGACAAGGGTCGCACAGGGTAGGATCTGGTCAGGGAAGAAGGATGCATGCAACAAAGGACAGATGTCAAAATGATAAAAAGGAACAGTGATGAATGAGACAACAAACCGTCCGTGGCACAAAAGGGCACACAGGCCATTGAGGTTTCTAGAAGCTCTTCGGAATGAACAATCCCGTCGCCCAATTACGCTGTCTTGCCTGCCTGCTTTTTTGTCCTGACACCCAGCTACCCTAACCTTGATGATACACCACATTATAAATCAAACAGGTAAATTATATCATCGTCTCACCGTGAATAACAAAGCCGATCTTGCTTCATGAGCAAGCATCACTTACCCCTATAACAAGTCAATCCAAGCCAGCTCATACACCGCCTTTTCTCCTATTTTTACCACATCAACAGAGATTGGCCAATCCTTTGGCTGGCCCATCTTACGTGTGAGAAATGACTGTTGGAAGCAGCGAGCACCGCAAACGACCAGAGACACAAAATATACCAAAGCGTGCACACCAAGACTCATAAACCAATGCATTATTATTTCATAACTGTATTCTTTTCATGGTCCGTTATGGGACACGACGCGCATGATCGCATTTCTGTAAGGTAGTTGTTTGTAGAAAAAGAAAAAAAAAAAAGAAAGAAGCTAAAGAAAGTTGTAAATGAAAGGGTATCGGACATGGATTGTATCTGAACCATGATGAAATGTAACCTCCCACGCTCAATTCCAAACCTATGCCACCACCGCATCCTCTATTATGCGATACGAAGCACTAACCACCATCGACGCCCGTGTAATGACCTTTTTTTTCTTTTCGATATTGTAAAAACACCACCCAAATGGCTTTTTTTTTTTCTTCATTCGCCCAAATTACGTTTACCATCATTATTCCTCGAGTCCTTCCAAGATGCGCCGTGCCGTTTCTAGCCTGCGTCGGTACATGCGCGCGTCGGTGCTCGCCTTGGAGACTTCGGATAGATTGAGAATGCACTTGCCCACACTGGCAACGAGCTTCTCGACGAGGATTCGATCCTCCTTGGGAAGCATCTCTATGGCTGCTGACTGACCACCGCCGCCCATCTCTTGGTCGCAAATGCTAGCAGTTTCATTCATGAGAGTTTCCGAGATTTGATCCAGCTCGTGATCCGGCGAGCCACTGGGAGTCAACACCCCACCATTCATCCTGGTCTTGTTGACCAGTGGGAAGCTTCGGTTCGTGCCGGTTGACTCAAATGACGAGACAGATGGTCGATGCGAGGCAACAACAACACCATCACTTTGACCTGGCCGATGCACGACTGTGTTCCGGCGGGGGTGGGGTTGAGCTTGTTGGTGAGAATCGTCCGACACTTCGCGGCGCGGAAACTCAAAACCCCCAAACGTCGTTCGCTTCGCTGACGTGGGTTCCTCTGAGTAATCCATATCCGGGGTTTCAACAGCCCTTTCCTGAATCTCGGTTTCATCGTCCATCGTCGAGGTGCGACTAGCGCGACCTTCAGTGGCGGTAGCAAATGTATTAACAGACGACAGTGTGTCAATACTGATTCGGCGATTCGCTCGTGAGTCGTCTGAAATTGGACCTCGGGTGGTCTCAACCGACTCCTCAGATGTGGTACTGCCGAAGCTATCCCGTCGGTCTCGCTGCTGGCTAATTGTTCCCATGGCTGAATGGAGGAAAAAGTGCTCGTAGTCGAAAGCATCCTCACGATCCTCGTGTGAGATGGGCTCTTGGTATGTGTCATGATATAGCGATTCACCACTCTCACTTATATCATCCTCATACTCGCCTTCTTGTTCCACTTCCTCGTACTCCTCGATTTGCTCTTCGAGAGCTGGGTCTTCCTCTTCATCCTCCTCTTCCCATTGTTCGTCTATGGCTTGCTGCATCTCTTCCTCCAAGGATGGGTGCTCTCCTTCGTCCTGCTCAATGCCAAAGACATCGTCTGCTTCTAGGTGATGACCATCTGCCAAGAAGTACTGTTCTTCCTCTTCGATGTGACTGTTATTCAGAACATAGTGTTGCTGTTCCTTGATGTGCTCTTCAACATGTCGCTCTTCGACATGTTCTTCCATATGTTGCTCTTCAACATGCTGCTCATCAATGTGTTGTTCATCGATAAGCTGTTCCTCCTGCTCAACAAGTTCAGCCAATTTCTTGTGATCCACTGCTTGTTCTGTCATGGTCGAATCTGAACCATCGACGCTCTTGCTAATGGCGGGACTCTCATGAGCGGACTCGTAATTAGCGCTCATGGCCTCCTCCATCATATCAGCCTGGACCTCGGCCACGACATCTGCATAGTTGGGCGTGGGCTGTTCATGTTCCAAATCGCCAGGGACCTGCAAGGATGTGTCCTTGTTTGAATTTTTGATAGCTCGTGGCTCCATGAACCCTTGGTCCCATCGGGCGTGAGTAAAGGGACTGGGAGTACGTAAGCTTTGGAGACTGCGGCGCTTCAGGCTATCGGCTCGGGCTTGCTCCTTCAGGCTGGAAATCTTGCCCTTCAGATCATTCATCTGGTCCTTCAAGTCGCGCACCTGCGCCACGGACATGGAGCGTGTGATATCCTTGTCAGAGCCGAAGCCAAAGGGGCTCAGCAACTGTCCAAATTGGTCGCTGATGGGGTACAGATCCTCATCTTCGCTCAAAGGGCTAAGTGTTGAGTCCAAAGGCTGGTAGGTAAGCTTGCGGCTAATGCCCGCTCCAAGTGCGTCAGCGCTTCTGGATGATGTGAGTGGTTGACGATAGCCTCCTGCAGCACCTAGTGCACTAGCGGATCGTGGAAACCCTGTGCCGGCGGGGTCATTATGGAGGCTCGAGTCGCTCGACATTCGTGAATGGCCCATGGGAAGTCCTGCAGACAATGGGGCTGTGGGATCGCGGAACGATGTTATAGGGCGCACAATGGGTGGCGACGGGGTCGAGCCATCGGACACGGGATTGTAGTAAAGAGAACTCCGGGCCCTCGAAAGATTTCCTTCCATAGTCTGTAATGATATGAGCATGGTGTAGCAGTTTTTAGTTGATTTGAACTCACTGATAATCGTTTCTTTGCGTTAGCCAGAATCTGCTCTGCCCTGTCGCTGAGAGAATAGTCATCAGTCAACACCGGTCTGATGGGTCTCCTTCCAGGGGCAGGCTCCTTCGCAGCAGTTCCCTCTACGTATTCAGAAGCCATGCTCTCCTCATCGTCACCCTGGAAGTGTATGTCGTCGACGCTAACTGTATCGTCGAAATCGCCAAACTCGCCATTTCGACCTTGGGTGGTGACGGTGCTGTTTGATTCGAGAGATGATCTTCTTTCACGTGATAAGGCCGAACTCTTGTTCTTGAGGCGTGCAGCCCCCATGGTAGGCGATGATCGCAGAGCAGCATCTTCATCGCTTTGGACTGATAAGTGGGAGGAAGCACGTCTGGCGCCCCTCTTTCCCACGACGCTTTCGGCCTCGGTCACCTCACCAATATCTGACAACATGGTGCCATTTCCGTATATAATTGGGGTCGATCCGGTAACGTATGAGGGTTGGTGATGATAAGAAGGCTGGTGGTAAGAGGGCTGGGAGTACGACGTCTGCGTGTAGGAGGGCTGTGATTGAGGTAGATGAAACTGCATGTCGCCAATTTGGGCGTTGTTCCACAGCATAATGGGCGACCGAGATCGATCATCAGGTGAGTCTGAGCGATCGTAATCGGGAAGAATCATGTCCGGGTTGGTCAAGGTAGGTGATCCGGCAATGGGCTTGTAGGACAGCGAGGTCGGCGTCGTGGCCCCCTGCCGGACACTGGGGGCATGATGAGCAGATACCGCTTGCGCTGCCATTGTCGCTGGAGGATTTGGTTCGATCCAGTTGGTGTTGGGAGGTTCGGTTGAGAATCGCTCAGGTTTGCGATGGTTGAGAAAGTTGTTTCCTGGGGGAGGGGGGCCCTGTGGGCGTCGTGGGGGAGAAAAGAGCTGCAGCGATGGCTGGCTAAGGGGAGGAGGCTGAGGGATCGTCGTGGTTGAATGCGCAGGCGAGAAACTTGATGCAGGTGAATTGTTTTTGTCGGCGACCAGCTGGTCAGTGATTCGGTAACATCAAGCCGATGTCTTGGACGAGAGGGTATTGTTAGTCGCCGGATCGCTGTGTGGCGCAAAAAGTGCTGGAGGCTGGATTGGGGGGGGAAACGGAACAATGGGCAAATCGAGGGCGAGGAAAGACAGGACGGGGCGAGGCGAGACAGGATGGCCAAGTCACGAGGCGGGATCGGGAAGAGAAGCGCTGGCCTCGGAGAAATTGGACGACGCAAACGGCTATTAGGCTATCGTCCAGAATTGGGGCCAAGGAGGATGAGAAGAGAGCGCGATGTGCGCGGGTGTGATCAAACGAAACGGTAAAGCTCGCTCAGCTGCCCGTGAAGTCGAGCCGATGAGATGAGAGCTGCTAACTGTGTACGTACCTGGGGCCGTAGAGCGTCCGGCAATGGCTGATGCGCACGCCAAAGGGTCCTGGTGCGCTCCTAACCCGCGCTCAGTCCTCACAGGGCTCCAAAAACCCGGCCGAGAAGAGTTTAGCCAAGGATCAAGAGAAGAACTCGACGGCGCGGGTCAGGGGGCTTTTGTGGAACCGAATTCGAGCTCACAGACGTACTCTCTGAGCAGCGAGGAATGGAGTCGAACGCGGACGGGTGCACGCCCCAGCAGCTGGCTTGGCTCTGCAGCGACGGATGCGGACCGGAGGAGAGAAACGAAAGGCAGCCCACAGACTCGGTCCCTGGGCCGTGCTGGGGGTGGTAACCTTTGCGGTTTTGTTTCTTTGAAGGGTCCGTTTTGGGGAGGTTGAAGGGAGAGGCAAGATGCGACGGGGACGGCGAATTGTTGATGGGATAAACGAAGTCCCAAACAAGAAGTTGGTCTTCGATACGGAAATGTTGACGTGCAGTCGCCGGCCTTAATAGTCAGGGTACCTGAATGTGACAGCACCGGTGCGGTGCAGGGAGGAGGCTCCAGCTGCTAATTATGCCGGTCCAATATGAGCGGCGGAGTAATCGTCCGCGACCTACGGGCCCTCTGCGAGCGTCAGTCAAAAAAAAGTCAACAGCCTCGATTGGAAGCGCCGCCCTGGCCCTGAAGCGTTCCTGGGGCCGGCCCCAGCCATATTCAATTCATGGCGTGTCCAGCGTCATCCATGTAACCCCGTCTGGCCCCCTCGATTTTTCTCACAGCGATTGCTGGCTCCTCTGTGCCCATCCACGGCTCTCATTGGGCGGGCAGCCTGAAGGAGTCGCAGCAGGTACATGCAATTTATCACACAACCGACAAGGATCGCCTCACAGCGGACGGAAAAGGGGGCCACCCCATGAGTTCACGCTCGCAGTTCACCGCCCTGGGATCCACGGTCCAGACGAAACATGTCAGCTCCTAAAGGCTCGGGCGGCCTGGTCCCGGAGCTGGGATCAGCAGCTTGTCTTTGGGGGAAACAAAAAATGTTGAAAGAAGAAAAGCATCATCAAGAGTCACCATGCGTCCCTTGCTTGCATCCCTACTTTGTGGCACTTCGTATATGTATGCTTCATGTCACCCCTACATTGCGCGCGCGCGCAGTGTAGCTTTCACTGTGACGCAGGACCTTGGCGGGCGCATAGCTTGGTTGCACTTTAGAGGCATCCCGTCCCATCTGATGTATCACAAGCTCGCCGACCACCACCTCCTGAATATATTTCCCTGCCTTTCCCCCTTCCACCCCCGTCTCTCACGTCGGACGGAGCGAAGCAATGTGACATTTGCACATGGCGGCCTCGCCTCGTCCCCGCCCAAAGACTCCAACTGATCCGCCAAGTCGCATGAAGGTCCAAGCACGGGCTAGAATGACTGCGTGGACCGACATTTTGACACTATTGAACTGACCCGTCCTCAGCCAACTGCACCCACATATGTGCAACCGCTGCTGCATCTGCATCATTTTTTCTTCGCAATTTCTTTTTCTATCTCATTCCGAACCATTGCAGCTCGTCAATGCACTCAGCATTAACTTGCAGGCATCGCCTTGTTCTCTCTCTCCCCTATTTACTCATTTCTTTTTCTTTTTCTTTTTTTCCTTTGCTTGTTTTTTTTCTTTCTTACGTAGTGTTGCCCAGATACCCATGACCACGCTTCCGTGCTGTCAAGCGAGCTACCTTTAAAAAAAAGCATCGTTGTTTACATGTACCATCATCATCTAGCTCTCCCGACCGTCTCCCCCGCTCTTCTTGCTTTTTCCTCCTGTCAGCCAGTTCCCGAATGCCACGTCCCCCCTAAAAGAAAAAAAAAATTTAAGGTCCCCAGTCCTGGCACGCCATCAGCTAATCTCAGATCCTTCTCCTACTTTATGATGGCCCCATTCACAGCCACGAAAATAGCAGATTTTGCTGTAGCCTCAATTGGCTGTGGATCTTGCGACGAAGTGCCCTGTAATAGTTATAGAGCTGGCGCGGGTCTTTTACCAATCGCATCACATTATTTCCGGCTCACGACGTAATCTTCCCATCTGTGCACCTTCTTCAGATGAACTAAAAAAAAAAGGGTGTGCTATTAATTTCTGAAACGCGACAAAATCTAATAATGATAATCGAGCTGAATCGATCATTTAGCTCCCACAAGAGTTTCATCGTAAAAAAAAAAGAAGCAAGATTGTGACAGGTCCTTAGGTCCTCCATCTCGCGCGAGCTGACATTTAGATCCGATCTACACGATCTGGCTTGGTAAAAAAGAAAGGAAACAGCAACCAATAAAACAAAAACATCACCCTTGCATTGCTCTGATACACACTAATGACCTACAAGCTAGACATTCTTCAATGCCATGCTCAATCAAAATCAAGCATTTACCGCGCCTCCGGTAGACAATGGCTGGAACCTGCTGACTTGTTCAAGCCCTCCTGTTTCACCTATACTCCGAATGTTGTCCGGCTTTAGACCCTACTGACTGGAACATGTCCAAGCCGATCCAGTGCCGTGTCTCGTAAAATCACTCAAAGTTGAAACCTGGCGGCCCAATTTTTTTTTGTATTCATGTCTATGTAATGACTCCTAAATGCAGTGGTTTTTTTGCTTTTGTTTATTCTCTAATGAAAATGACAAGTCCCTGCCCTAAATGCAATTGTTTCCTTCCTTTTGTTAGTTAGATTGACCAAGAGGTGGCCACCAGGCATCACCAATCCCAGCTTTATTCTCTACACGCTCAACAGTGCATTCTATATATGTATGTGTCTCTCTAGCTAAGGGCTTTAATCATCGGCAAACGCCTCGCTGCGAGCCTGGATGTTGCTCTTGTCGGTCTCATCCTTGGATGGTCGGTTGGCAATGAGACGCTAGTTGAGTTAGCTTGACTTCGTAGTGAGATGATGCAGATTCTACTTACCACAAGGTTTCTCAACAAAATGGCAATGGTGACCTTTCCAACCGAAGGCACGTAGATGGAGGCCTTCTCCTTGATGGCAGGGCCATCAAAGTTTCGGTATGACGAAAAGTTGATGCAGACAGCACCGTCGCGGATGAGCTCAGTAGGGACCTTGAAGGACTCGACGGGGACGCCACCAATAACGACGTCACTGAGGGGAAGGCACTGTTCCAGACCCCAGCCCTCCTTGTCCTCGACCTTGTGGCGGACTTGCTTGATGCCCTGGCCACGGGTGAAGAGCTGCACGCCGGTGATGTCGACTGAGTACACAGTAGCACCGTCATTGGCCAGAAGAGCTGCAAGGGGTCGGCCATTGACCTCAGATCGGTTGATGACTGTGATGGTCTTGCCAAACAACCGGTTGCCGGGAGCCAAAATGGGGTTGTAAATCTGCAGGTACTCCAGGATCTTGACGACAGCAAGCGGGGTGCAAGGGAGGATGGACTTCTTGCGGTTCTCGGGGGCATCCAGGAAACGAATGTTGTGGTACATATTGTACAGGTGCTGGTGTCTAAGACCCTCGACGTCCTTGGTAAGTGCGACAGTCTCCTGGACGTACTTGTCGTGGGTAGGGTTCTGAGGGAAGATGGGGTAGTAGACAATCATGCCGTCCACGTTGTCATCTTCGTTGGCCTTCATGATCTCCTCCTCGAGGAGATCCTTGTCGACATTTCGAAGATCGAACTTGAAGCCGCTGGAACATGAATTAGTCACAGTGTTCGAGGTAGTCACCGGGTTGCCCGGTTATCCACGCGGTTGTCTCACTTGTCCTCGCAAGTCTTCTTGGACCACTCGGCATATTTGACAGCAGCAGGATCGCCGTTTGCGAGAAATGCGGCAAGGGTCGGCTCGCTCGAGTTTGAGCCTTGGACCTTGGCGAGAGTCTCCTTGACCTCCACCAAGAAGTTCTTTGCAATGGTCTCGGCGGTGATGACCTTGCAGGTCTTGGGGGCTTGCTGCTCAGCCATTTTGGAAATTCAGAAACAGATGTAAGACCCTCTGGATTCTCGTTAGTGGTTTGTATTTTCGTCCTTGGCAATGTTACTCACAGTTCTTGAGCGAAAACGGAATGCGACGGTTTTGGCGAACCCCACTACCCGGGTTGGAGTTGGGGATATATGCTGGGATGCTACAGTAGACAAGACAGTGTCAGTAAGCGATCCAGACGGCAATATGCACAGTTTCAGGTGAAGGGGAGCTCTTTGCTTTACAAGATACTCCGCGTAGACGCGCAATTGAAAAAAAAAAGAGTTTGGTTTTGAGCAAAGGGTCTGTCACTCATGGAGGGGCAGCCAATGCAAAGGATTAATTGCGAGGAAAAAAAATTTGGCCCAGGACCCCTCCACCGGGGTACCCCTCTTACCCCATTAGGCTTAGTGCAATGGCGCTGCGAATTGGAGACGGGATTGAAGGTGAGCGCAAATGCCGACCGTCAGCTGAAGATTTTCTTGACGTCAGTGAGACTTTTGACAAGACCGAGGTAAATATTTTTTTCAAAAAGAATTTTCAGGTCCTGCGCGTCAATCTCTTTTTTTTTCTCACCCTCTCTAGTGTCTAAGCTCAAGTGAAGCCCCAACATTAGAAAAGACGAATGCCATTTCCCCATCCTCTGTCTAAGTGAACTCGCGACCATGAGACAGAAAGCATGACACCAAATTATCACCCACCGTCTGCATAGGAACTTTACCACTAAATCAACACACCCAAAGGCATCGCATTCCGTCATCTATGTGTCTTTTGGATATTTTTAGATCCTCAATCTTTTAATAATTAAGCAAATTGAACAATAGTTTGTTTTTATTAGATTGCTGGTTTCGATGTCTTCTGTTTTCTGTGCCGCTCTTACCAGCCATTGGCGATCCGAAATCTCAGCCATCAACTTGTTGCTGGCGAGACATGGAAGTATTAACATTAGTAGAGGATACCAGCATTTATATTTATATATGTTTTTCTCGATAAGAGTGCGATATCCCTATCTGTAGGCAGAAATTAATAAGCGGTCTTTTTTGTCAGTGCTCTCTTGGCGAAAGCCACTTGCGACACAATTGGCGATGCAACAGATTTGGCTTTCGCTAATTTCTCCGTCAGTCTCCAACACGAGCTAGTCGCCCCTAGCTCTTGACAGGATTTTGTCTCGCCATCTTCAAATGAAGAAATTGGTACGAATTGCTGTGTTTCGGCCCGCAATCGGTCGGTCGGACGGTTATAATGCTTTAATACGACCTCAAACCCGCCATTAATACGAGTTATATGTAGCCAACATTCATGTCGAGTCATTTGACGTCGATAAGCAGTCTGCATCTCATGTGATGCATGCATAAAACACTGCAGACAGCTTCTCACCGAGGCGAATTCGGTTCCTGCTCCGGCCGACCGGACAATCGACCCTCATTACACATGGAAAGAAACATGGGGATTGGAGGCAAAGAGTTGCTGTGTTATCAGTGTCAGGATGAAAAAGCATGCATGAGCCAGTCTTATCGGCCCCCACGGGCGCAGCCCCAGATTCTAGCTCCCTATTCCTCCAACTATATAGGGCCGGCACCCCGCCACTTGCTGCTCCGCGGAGATTCATTCTTCAGCTTGTGTAGATATCGCAATAGCTTATCTCTGGCTAGCTAACCGCTAAACACGCCTCCGGAACCAAGCATTATTCCTTATTGAGGCATCTTCAGCCTTGTCTTCGCCTCTCCCTCCACCGTTGCACTCGGAATTGAGCATCCAATGGCAGCTTGGTCATTTGTCTTGGAAGCCTGGGCTTATCATAGGCCAGCACCTTGAGCCGCAGCTAGTGCTGTCGGTCAGGCCAATGCTCTGGTACATGCATACCTCATCAAGTGCTGAGCGTGACTTCTTATCTCCAGCATCATATTCCTTTTTTTTCAGGTCAGCTTGGGGGTGCGCGTCTCACAAAACGTGGCACTTTCAAACCTGATCAAAACGTCGAAAAAAGCTGATGCTTTTTCTTGCACCGAGGAGGGACCATCTCCAGGCTCTCTCTCTCAAGAAATCGACTCGTCATTTCGGTGTAATAGGTGCATAAATTCCTATCTTGCTCTGTAAAGTTCGCGACGTTGTGCCAAGAGGTTGCAAAAACTGGCTCCAACGAGCTCTCCTGGCAAAGTTGGGTATCAAACCACCAGGGCAGGGCCTAGATTTCCTGCCGCGACGACTAATAGACAGCCACCAAAACTAGGAGGCCTGTCATATCTTCGCAGCCCGCGCCCCCCGTCACCACCACAGGTCTTATCGGATCAGCACGACAGCCGAGTTGATTGTCGGTCAGTGCATCTCCGCCCTCCGGTGCCAGCTGCATCTCCATTAAGCGATTCTCCAGTAAGACGCGTAGCTTCGATAACGCCTCCTTATCGAGTTAGCCTTGACATGGGAAGCTTTGGAGATCCGGAGATGCTTAACTCACTCTATTTGACGTTCATCGCATGAATATTCATCAATCGGTCTATAAATGCTGCGGTCTCGTTTCGTCTGAAAGCGGCATTCGAGAGGACAATCACAGCAAGATCTCGATTGCATCAACTGGCTCCCTGATACTTTCCCCGGAAACCGTACGACCTTAATCGATATATTCATCACTTAAACCTTCAAGATGGGCTTCCAACTCGCCCATCTGTGGCAATCTCCTGAGCTCAACCCAATCAACAAGAAGGCCAGGAGCGTCCCCTTCTTTAACCCCATCGATATCCATGGAAGAGTCTTTCTCTTTTCCTGGTTGGGTTTCATGCTGGCATTCTGGGCATGGTAAGTCGGTTGTATTCGGGTATTGTGTGATCATCGGCTGATTCCGCCCAGGTACACGTTTCCCCCGCTACTGACCGTCACCATCAAGGAGGATCTCCACCTGACCCCAGCCCAAATCGCAAACTCCAACATTGTTTCCCTTGCTGCAACACTTTTCCTTCGCTTCATCACTGGTCCTCTTTGTGACCAGTTCGGTCCTCGAAAAGTCTATGCCTCTCTTATCCTGCTTGGATGCTTCCCCATTGGTCTCGCCCCCCTTGTCAAGAGCGCCAATGGTCTGTATGTCTCTCGCTTCTTCATTGGTATCCTAGGTGCAACCTTTGTTCCCTGCCAGGTTTGGTGCACTGGCTTCTTCGACAAGAACATTGTGGGCACAGCCAATGCTCTTTCCGGAGGATGGGGTAACGCAGGTGGAGGCATCACCTACTTCATCATGCCCGCCGTTCTTGATTCCCTGGTTTCTTCCCAAGGAATGTCTCCTTCTAAGGCATGGAGAGTTACCTTCGTCGTCCCTTTGATCTGCCTGATTACCTGCGGCGTCAGTATGCTCCTCCTCTGCCCTGATACCCCTACAGGGTCGTGGAAGGACCGGGCCCAGCAGATTCGAACGAACATGGAAGCTCTCGGTCTCAGCGATGCTGATACTGTCACTCCAGGAGCTCGTACTCCTCGTTCAACTACAGATGAGGAGAACAAGTCCGGGTTCGAGAAGGACGCCAAGGTCGGTAATGCCGGTTCCATCAATCAAGGCGAGGCCCTTGAGATGGCTCAGGGTGAAATTGTCGTCAAGCCCACCTGGAAGGAAGCCCTTCCGGTCGTTTACTCGCCTCAGACCATCTTCCATGTTGCCACATATGCATGCTCCTTTGGCGGTGAATTGGCCATCAACGCAATTCTAAGCTCATACTTCAAAAAGAACTTTCCACACCTTGACCAAACGAAAGCAAGCAACTATGCTGCCATTTTTGGCTTCCTCAACTTTGTGAACAGACCACTAGGCGGAGTTATTGCAGACATCTTGTACAACAAGTGTGGGCGTAACCTCTGGCTCAAGAAGACCTGGATCACAACCTGCGGTCTACTGACAGGTGCCCTTCTCATCGTGATTGGCAAGGTAGACCCATCAGAGGTCAACGGCGGCAATATCGGCACACTTGTTGGCCTTATTGTTCTCATGTCCATTTTTCTTGAAGCTGGTAACGGAGCCAACTTTGCTCTCGTCCCACATGTTCATCCATTTGCCAACGGCATCCTCTCCGGCCTCACTGGAGGTGGCGGCAACCTTGGCGGCATAATCTTTGCCATAATCTTCCGTTTCATGAATCAGGGCAACGACTATGCCATGGGCTTGTGGGTCATTGGTGTCATTCACATTGCGTTGAACATTGCTGTCTGCTGGATTCCGCCTCTGCCCCGTGGACAGGTTGGTGGGCACTAATATTGGATTCAGAGACAAAAAGGGGTGTAAACAATAAAATCGAGACGGTTATTGTTGGTTTGGAATGGGATCCATTGTTTGGGAGGCGTTGGTATAAGGAATTAGGCTACATAACGATGATATGTCGTGCAGGGAAGAACATGGCAACGGTTTTAGTGCTGGTATGAATAGTATCTCTAATAGTAACACTTATCAACGCCACATGGACCAAATCCTTGGGACGAACGGGACGTGCACGCAGGGCCAAGAAGCGACACGATTGCCGTTTTTTTTTTCCTTCTCGCTTCTAGATGATCGTCGAGGTGCTTCCTCATCCCTTCCACCCTCGTGTACAGTCCTGGCTACTGGAGTGCCGATCTCATTGCGGCGTGAGACAAGGGCATGCAATGTCTCGACAAATGACGTGCAGCCTTAAACGTCAAAGCACCGCACACCCCCCAAGGGGAGAAAAAAAAGGCAAAATCGACGCTGTAGCGTGGCAGTAATTAAACCCAGATCTGCGCTTTACCCACCCATCTGGCGCCCGCATACACGGTCATCGCCCGGGCGTCAGACCACCCGCGACGTTGCAACCGTTGATCCCGCTGACGAATTTCGAGAGCCAGGGTAGATTTTAGGGCCGTCGCGGGGAAATGGCTTATACGAGGAATTGATAACAGAAGAGGGGGCCTGAAAGCGAGGAATGTATATTAGCGAAAGCGAAGCAAATGAAATTTGCTAAATATACTTTACATAGTGTGTATTCATGTTTTTTTTCGAATTCTTCTAGTGTGGTTCAGGTAAACAAGAGCATTTCTGGCAATGTTGTGTTAGGGTCTTTTTTTACTCAGATCCGTGCGACGCGATTAAAAATAGCGTGTTGGTTCGAATTGCATGGAATGCTTGTATTCTGGATGCAATGGAACATGATGTTGGTTCGCAACATAATTGACGGGTTGATCAGATAGCCAAGACAGGTGTTGTTGGTTCACAATGCCAGTTGGTGGCTGGGCCGGGAAGCCGGGCCCGGGAGGCTCGGCTTGGAGGGTGCTGTGAACTCAAATTGGACTTCGCTTGAGCACGCGATAATCATCAATGTGGTAAGCAATTTGTTCATCAACCATACCAGCTTCGGGATGCAACACACCATCTTTCCCGGTCTGGATGGATTGCATCCGAACATTAGTCGACATCATTGGCATTCCAAGATGCCCCGCATGGCTAGTTTGGCTCGGCGCTGCTGCCACCCGCCCTCCCGCACCACCGTCTCCTTCTGGGCTGCATTCCAGTCAGATGGCTATGCAGTGCGCCAAAACGTGCTGCGTCAATGCTGCTTGTAACATCAATGCGCGTAATCGTTTATCGAAGAAGAATTTTCGTCTTTCACGCAACCAAGGATGATGAGTACCGCAAGGGGGCCCCTTGCACGTTGCTGTCAAGACAAGCATGGATGAATGCCTGGTAAAACGTCCGCCCACGCAGTCAGAGTTTAATGAAATGACAGGTACACACAAAGTCACGCAGGTGAGGTCAACGCAAGTATAGTAACAAATTTTCATTGTCTCATTAGACCAAATCATCAGTAAAACAACGATCCAAGAGAAAAGAATACAAGCAAGGGCTGGGCAAATTGTCTATTGGACGTAACAGCAAAGTACACAAGACGTGCTACATGAAGAAAATTGAAGACAACAACCCATGGGGGGTTTTTCTGTTTTTATCCATAATACATTAACAATCCTGAATACCTTCCCTTCCATCTCTTACACCAAAATCAATCAAGTATGTACGCAAATGGCCTGACATCCAGAATGTTTCCATACAAAGAAGAAACGAGAAACCCTCTAAATGCAGTCATGAGGTCATGACACAAAGTAGAAACCAAAACGAACCTGCCGATTAGCCCATTTACAGAGCAAAGGCGGCAACAAAGATACCAGCGACAGCGGCCGCGGGGGCAGCGAAGCGGGCACCAGCACCAGTGACGGGGGTGGTGGCGGGAGTGTTGACGGGAGAGTAGGGGCTGCTGGGGCCAGTGCTGGCGGGAGGAGAGTAGGCAGTGCTCCAGGTAGCGTTGTTGTAGGGAACAGAAACAACGGGAACGGTAGCCTTGGGAGGAGCGTAGTAGGGAGCGCTGGAGGTGGGGGCAGTGCCGTTGGTGCAGGGGACGGTGGTGGTCTCGGAAACCTCGACAACGGTGGTGTAGCCGCCAGCGGGAGCAGTGTAGACAGCAGAGTGGGAGGACAGGCTGATGGTCTTGGTACCGTAGGGGCTGCCAGCAGTGGTAGGGACAGCGGCAGCAGAGGTGGTGGCGGACTTGGCGACGTTGAAGAAGGGGTTGGAGTACTGCATGATGCTGGGGTTGGAGACAAGCTTGACGGTCAAGCCGTAGTAAGCCTCGCTACCCCAGGTAGCAGGAGCGGTCCAGTCGTACGAAAGGGCGTTGGAGTTGACGGCTGTTCAAAAGTTAGCTTCAGTCAACACGACTATCGAGGCTGTTTACTCACTAGCAATGTCCTGGAGAGGGACCTGGGCGTTCTGGGAAGGTCCGCCAATCAGGGAAATGAGAACCTGCTGGTTGGCGTAGGTAGCGCTGGGAGCGGCCCAAGTGAAGTGGAAAACGCTGCCAGCAGTACCGTTGGGGGCGTTAACAGAGAGGAAACCCTCGGTCTGGGCAAGAACGGCGGCAGCAGAGGCCAGAATAGCAGCGACGGAGAACTTCATCTTGTCTGTTGATTTAGATATTAAGAATGGAAGTGTATAAGGAAGGTAAAGACCGTGGGTTTAAAGAGAGTGACTGAAGTGGGATGAAGAGTGGTAGGAACGTAAAAAGCGGGTGAGGCTTCTCAGTTATAAGTAAAAAGAGCGTCGGGGCCCAAAGCCGGTAAAAGTCTAAGGAGTGACTAGATGTGGGTGAAGAGAAGAGGAGAAAGGGAAGAAGCCTGAGCTGAAGAGAGAATAAATGCCGGCGTGTGATGGTGTGGTGAGCGGCGACTTTAGCTGGTGGGCCTTGGAGAGAGGACACTTTCCGAATTTGGCAACAGGAGATTGACACTAAAGCAGGTACGACAAATGATCAAGGTACGTATTCCCCCACTCACAGATGGAGCCTGCCCGTCGGTCCGTGCGGCCATGGAAAGATACGTAGACTGCGAGTTTAACGGGCGAATGAGCTGGGGCCTAAACCCGGCGACGCTAAAAGATGCCAGTCCCAAGGGCCCACAGCGGCGTTGTCGAGAGACGAGTACCAGCCAAGCCAACGAGGGGTGAATTTCAGGGATACGAGGAGAAGAGCTCCAGGGGTGTTGCCCGAACAGGGGGGGCGAACAGAGTCCTAGCAACCAGCGGAAGCCTGGTTGCGCCGTGTGGCATGGCCTGTAATTTTTTTTTTCGCCCTCTGAGTCCAGCCGCAGCCTTCCCAGCTGATCACACCACTGGAGGTTTCCGAGCCAAACTGAAGAGTTCACTAAGAAAAGAGAGCGCAGGAAAGTGGGCGAAGCTCCCCACGCTAAAGCAGTGAACTGGAGCTTTCCTGATTCTGCCTCTTGCTCAGACCATCCACAGTAAAGGGGGTTTCCTCTGCTCTTAGTGGCCGTCAAAATCGATGGTGACATGAGCCATTCTTCCGTGCTCATCTGGGAATACAACGTTGTAGCGTGGGATCGATTAGGCGGCTGGTCGACTAACTCATGACCCTGGGTGTTCGAGGCCCCCATCTATACGTGGTCATTTCCCTGGATGGCGACGAGATCGGGCCACAGGCCCGAAACTGAGTAACCGTGGAAAGAAAGGCGCCTCTCCTGAGGGATGGCAATTTAATCTGCATTGCGAAGAGATTGCCGATTGGTTGCGCTTCAAAAGGTAAGCCTTGGCGCTCCATCGAAACCCCATCGAGCAGCCTCTTCTCCGTTGGTTCTGTAAAATATTCCCAGGGGTAGCAGGGACCTAGTGCGGCGCAGATACGTGCAAGGCCTGTCCGTGGAGTCGGTTCTACAAAGTTTTGAAGGCTAATCGTGTTGGTGGACTGCCAGCAGGGCTCCCGTGCAGGACCGCTACCTCAGTGTGCAGTTCATTTCCCCTTTCGCATATTAGCGGACGTTGAGTGATCGCCCATCGACAATGTTCCGAAGGTCGCTCAAGTATGACACCAGATGCCCCAAAGATGAGACCCCTTGCCGACCTACGCCGTCATTCCTCTGGCCATGTGCGCAAGCAGGGTGTCAAGTTTACCGAATAAATGTGTGTAATGCCACCTCCGAAGGAGCCTAGGGAACAAGCATAGCGCATGTCTCGGGCCATACCACCTAGAGCCAACAGGGCTGAGCCAAGTGCCATGCAGCCAGTCACAATTACTATCCAATAAGCCAGCGACCTGGGCTAGGTATGGTCCATATTCCCTTTAGGCAGTCGCCGGTGCTGACTTCTTGGTGCTTAATCGCACGAGTCATCGGGTCAATGCCCTTGGGCCCTTGGTGCAGGCGGTGCTAGTGCCTGAGGTTGGGCGTGCTTTAGGTCCAAACGACTTCGCTTCCACACACCGCCCGAAAACTCCAGTCTAGAATTAGTTTGAATCAGACTTTTACGCCGTGCCCAGGGCTGAGAAATTGATGTTCTTTTCTTTTCCCAGGGCTGTTGGGTCTTAAACTTTCGGTTTACCTACACCCTTAGCATGACATGATAGCCGCTGTGGCCCGTAGGGCTGCTTACTTCTTGATGGTGCATTAACCACTGACCATGTCTTGATCGGATGGACTGGGTCCCGAAATAGGTGGGAGAAATGACACCGCCAACCACCACCATGAGTGACAGCAGGGATCTCAAAGTAAGAGGGGTGGTTAACGAGATGACTCTGTCAGAAGAAAACTGTAATGGAATTGGGATGTTATCATGTTGAAAATCACCCTGCTCATCGCCATCTGAACTGGATGATCATCTGCTTCGCAGGCTCCCTCAGCGTCGGGCCTTTTGGTGCAGATCGTACATCCATTCTCCAGCTGCCTCAGGAAGAGACTCTGACATCACTGATCACCGCTCTTGACTTGCTGCTGTTTCAACGCCCCCGCTTCCAGACGATTATTCCCTCATCCGCGCCAGAAGCCGGGGTGCGCATGTAGCCTTTTTCGCAATCAAGGATCACCATGGAGCCTCGCGTACGCCCCCGAAAGTCAATATTGGTTCCCTTCTCACCTGGCCGAATTATCCGACCAATCGAACGTACAGACAGCACAGCCGCATCTCATCTCAGATTTTCCAGGGCATGTAACGCTCACTGCTCATTTGATTACTTCCTGTCATCACCGACGGGCTTTCCCCATACCATTGGTCTGTGCCAACCTGTGCCTGCGCCTGTACTGCATAAAGAGCCTTAATGAGAATGCCTTGCACGACCACAAAGCTGCTTAAAAAGTCCACCCTCCATCCGTTCGCCAACGAGGTGAAACATCAAGCCTCTCTCACCGACCCACTCATGCCCTGTCCGCAAAACAGTCGCATAGCACTCAAAAGCAAGCATCTCAACGGCTTGTCCGACGCTGCGTTTCAATACTAAGCAGCATAAAATAAGCCTACATTTGCGAAACAATTTGCTCTGCCCCCGCGATCATCCCAGGTTTCGGCGTCGCCATGTGGTCGGTATCTGGAATTGATCCAAGTACCGGCTAGTACACACGAGTTTTCATCCATCTGCCTGTTCCTCTCGACGAGGTGCAGGTGTTTCTGAGCCAGCCACAGCTGAACCCACAGTTCAATAGCGTTACGCACCTTGATCCATGGCGCATGGCGCATATGAAACGGCGTTGAATGCCTGGCAAGCCCATCATCCAATCGTTCAGCTCAATGCGCCACCCCCATTCCCATTTCCAAGTGCCGGTTGTCCACGAGAACGTACCCTAGAGCCAATCACTTCAGAAATCGTAGCGCCGGAATACCAATGATGGTGAGATCATCTGCCATTCCAATACCGTAACTTGTCACAGGGCTGCAGATCAATCCCACGGTCCTCACCTCTGCCACTTAGCCCTCAAACTCCGCTGTCTACGGGACGGGAGTAGGCGAGGCGTCGTCGACGAATGGATTGGGGTCATGTCACTATGAGACACACCACCAGCGTCAGCGATGGCATTCGCTTGTTTTTTTTTTCCGATTTACCCGCCATTACTGTACGCACAGGCATCCGATGTCTTGCACCTCCCTAGTATGAAATGTGAAGGCGTTTCTCACTGAGTCTAGACTCTGAGTTAGATCGAGTGGATCATGTTTTAAAAAAACACGCGACATTATTGAATCGTTAGGCTAACAATAGCCCTGACCAGAATACTTAGGTTATTCTACCCGTACACTGGATCAATCTGGCTGCTTCGAACCCATATCCTTGATTGGGTTGTACGCTGTCAGTTAATGAGATTGTTTTCTTGACTCGCAGTACGCCGTCAAGAAAGCAGCCCCGTTCGGCTAGTATAAAAATGGTCGACAACCAAACCATCACAAGCTTCAACGACTAACCGACCGCCTGGTTCCAATAGTGTGGGCGGATGCTGCTAGTTCTCTCGATGCCCATTTCCACACTGCAAGCCAAATAAACTATTGATTAGCCCAGTGCCAGGAGGGGCGCACCGTTGAGGAGGAGGAGGAGGAGGAGGGGCAAAGGGGCATGGTCGAAGCAGGAATCATAGGCTAGAACCGATGTTTTCTGAAGCGGATGTAAGGGACCGTCCATGCGACCGGCATTGCTCTTCCAATCAATACCGATTGCACTCCTAGAACTAGCACGCCGCTAGTGGTGTCATTTGCCTTGCGAACCTCTCACAGTTGTTTTCGTATTTCAGGATGGAGGTGAGACGGAGAAAACATGTCGTAATTGGCCTGTTGCGGCCACTTGATGTCGTAGGTGGAAATTTTCTTCTCAAAATCATAGCCAAGGATGTAATCTCTTCTTTCTATCGACTGAGAGGGCTCAAGGCCCATGAGAACGACAACGTCGATCGAGACCAGCTCCGCCTTGGAGAGGGGCTCCCCACGGATCAGCTCCATCCATCCCGCGATCATCCCCTATTTTCTAAATGCCGTTATTTTGTTTCGATAGTTTAGTTTTGTAGGCAATTTCACCCTGATCGTTTCGAGTAAAGTCGACGACTGTCGGGATCGCACGTGTTGGTGCTAAGGCGGCCCATAACCTTGTTGCCATTCCCCAAGATCTGGTAAGTGGACCCCAAATTTCAGGGGTGGATTGAGCCAATCACAACACTGCTTCGGCTCTGCCCGCCAGCCTCGCGAGCTCCCTTTGATCCACCCTTTCTGGTTTCTCAACGACGAGGCTACTCACGCCAACGAAGGTAGAGAACATGGCGCCAGAGGACGGCCATGCCGACTTGAACCCCTCGCACAAGCGACGCAAGACGCGCGACGATTCATACCCTCCATACGCGTCCCGTGACGAACATGATGATGACCACCATCGACCATCGACGCGCGAGCAGCAGCGGGATAGCAGAACCATGAGCCGCAGCCCACTGGGTCATGACGCCGAATCCAAATACTACGAGTCACGGTCGCAATCAAGGTCTAGATCGCGATCGAGGTCCAGGTCCAGCACCAGATCGAAGCGCTCCCTTCAGTCACAATCGCGTTCACAATCGCCTCGCTCTCCATCGCGCTTTCGCTCCCGCTCGCAGACATCTTCAAACCGTACCCGCACCGACTCCCTCTCCCCTCAGACCCGCCAGCCGACTCCTCCTCGTGAACTCCTCAAACCCAACTACCGCCCTCGTCTCGCGCTCCATGGCCACACCAAGCCCATCTCCCAGGTTCGCATCTCGCCAAATGGTCGTTTCATCGCCTCAGCTTCGGCCGATTCTACCCTCAAGATCTGGGATGCTGCGACTGGTGCACATATGGACACTCTCGTCGGACACATGGCTGGTGTCAGTTGCCTGGCCTGGACTCCCGACAGCAATACTATTGCAAGTGGCTCAGATGACAAGGCCATCAGGCTTTGGGATCGTGTAACGGGACGGCCGCGTACGACGAGCCGGAAATCTTCGACTGGACAAGAAATGGCTCCATTGAAGGGCCATCACAATTATATCCACTGCTTGGCCTTTTCGCCAAAAGGAAATATTTTGGCCAGTGGTTCATACGACGAGGCCGTATTCCTCTGGGATGTCCGAGCTGGTAGGCTAATGCGCAGTCTGCCTGCTCACAGTGATCCTGTTAGTGGCATAGACTTTTGCAGAGATGGTACATTAGTCGCAAGTTGCTCAACCGATGGTTTGATGTAAGCTTTCCAATTCTCGTTCTATTTTTCACCACTAATTCCTAATAGCCGTATTTGGGATACTTCGACCGGTCAATGTCTTCGAACTCTCGTTCATGAAGACAATCCAGCCGTCACCAATGTCTGTTTCAGTCCGAATGGTCGTCTTGTCCTTGCCTCGAATTTGGATAATTGCATTCGCCTCTGGGACTACGTCGCTGGCAGCGTAAAGAAGACCTACCAGGGACACCTGAACGAGAAGTTTGCCGTGGGGGGTTGTTTTGGTGTCCTCGATGGTGAACCCTTCATTGCATCCGCTAGTGAGGACGGCAGCATAGTATTGTGGGACGTTAAAAGCAAAGAAGTGATACAGCGCATTGAGGGTCACGAGGGAGTATGTTTTTGGGTTGATGTTCATGGAGATACAATGGTTAGCGCAGGACAGGACCTCACCGTAAAGGTATACCGGAGGGTGAAAGCAGCGGACGGCGGTGTCATTGAGGAGCAGAGTCAGGGATTGCAGGCGGAGCTACCGATCCGACAAGATGATGTTAAAATGGAGGGCGCATAGCAACAGGGTTCAGCGATGGCGTTGGTAAAACAGGTAGATTCGGCTTTTGGGCAAAATGATTCCCAAAAAAAATCTTGCTTAAAATGAATTTTGAATTCAGAATGGCTCAAAATTTGGTTGGCCAATGTCGAAATTCAGCACCATATATAGGGTAGTTCGGGGAAGGGCAAGGTCTCGAGAGGAAAAGGGTACATTGCTGGAATTCACAGTAGCCCCGTTAGTTTGTATCATGAATATAATTGGCTCTATTTATTAATTCCCACCGTGTATTTGTCTAATACTCCCTGACTAGTTCATATCGATGTCACCAAATTAGTTCAATCTCGACACTGACAATTACACGAGCATTGGCACTACTTCTCTTGTATAAGTTGAGGGCATCTGGGAAATTTGCATAGACCATTGGTAAAGAAACTGAAACCCGGCACTTGGAATGTTTCTACAACGATAAAGAATCTTGAATGAAAGAGAATGATAAACAAGATTAAATTGCATGAATTATTTATGAGTCTAAGTAGAGGGTTGAAAATGGTATCATCTGTCTCCACCCAAACAACCATTTTGTCCATCGCTGGGCGGGAAATAAAATCATTATATTTCATTTTGCCCAGGCCTCTTTTTCCCTAGCAGATTCTTGTGCAGACCCAAAGACATGTCCTTTTGGAGAACATGAGGGTCCGTTTCTATGCCAACATGGCTCAACCCGTCGTAACCAATGTATCTTCCAAAGCTGAATGTTTGATCTCTCCATCCCGACCTTGGGGTTCCATCTTTGATAGCTCGACTCGGTGCGAGATATCCCAAAACCGAACCAATAGTAGTTGGCATACGTGGTAAGATATACCGGATTGGCCGAATGTAAAACACTAGTATGACTAGCAAATTGATAAAAAGAATAGATATCGATATAAAGAAAGCTGGTCTATCCATGAAGATGCGTGTTTCTTGCAAAACTCTCTCTCCAATGGCAGGCGAAACCGTTTCGTCGAGTGGGAGAAATAATTGTGGATTGCGACTAAGCATGGCAGTGAAAAGTAACCGGTAGATCTTTTCTAAGACGGGCACAAACTTGCTCAAATTCGGGATCGGGATCGTTGGGTCAATTAGGCTTCGAGACCCGGTTTCCATGACAATGAATTCCGACATCCAATCTCTTGTCTTGTTGATATAACTCCAACCAGTGTTTCCAGTACCGAGCGAATTTGGAATACCGGTATAAAGCCGACCACCTATATTTGTTGCGTTTGATGATGAATCTGGAGTGTTTATGGATTCTTCGATATCACTAATACGAGAATATCCAAGCACATGCCCGTCTTGATCAATCGTGACAGAAAAAATTGCAGTTTCAAATGTGTGTCCACAAACAGCAAAACTGGCATCAACTGTTTGGTTTTGACTTGGCTCTGGAGATCTTCGAAGCCAACCAATAGTCCCAAACATGTTCATTGTCATCTGAGCAGGCTTTTCGACGGGTACTGAAAGCCAAAGGGGCAGATATGACCTAATATTGTCATTAAACTTCGAACAGGCTGAATCGTCTCTAAATGTAGCATTTGTTCCGGATTTCCATTCGAGGTGATATGTGCCGGTGCTGTCCGTGGAAGTGTAGTTGATCGCCTTTGTATTATTAGATTGATCTTGAACGACACCAGTGAGGACCAGTGTGCATGTTGGTGTCGTTGTGCAGTTGGATCGGATACCATATCCTCTGGTTTGTATAACATACTGGATATTGGATATATTCCCATCAGTCGTAGGGATAGAATGTGGCAGAAAGTACCAGTCAGCTGATACCCAAGGAGGCAATGCCGAATTGAAGGTCAAGTTGGCCATTGCGATATAATTTTGATAAGTGGGAGACTGTGAGGCTATCTTTTGGTACCAGTAAGTTCCATATTCATCAACTGCAGTAAAGTTGAATTGCTCCTGACTGGTAGGCAAGAATTCCTGTTTATAGGTGGCTGCAACCGGCTTTTCATTAAATAAAGCACCAAGCCCAACTCCAAGTACGTCTCCAAGAAGACTGATACTACAAAGTAGTACTAACATGATATGGCGAGACTTGATTGCTCTTAGAAGTACTAGTTGTGGAGGAAGTGATGTATATGTGGCTTCGATGGATTTTGCTGCTGGAGAATGCCCCACCCATAGATCTTGAAAGGGCTGAAAAATGCATAAAGTCCTTGTAAGGTAAATCCATATTGGCTCAATTAGAGTGGCGAAAATGGTTGGAATGTAATTTTCGAGTATCTGGAGAACCTCAAAATTATTCGACGGGAGCGGCAGGCCTGAATGAATTATTAGCTGGATCTTTATCGGAGCGACAGGTTTTCTTACCATTCAATTTGCTTTCTCTTGCTTTTAATACGAACAAAACAGCGATCGAGGCGATCAAGATTGTAACAAAAAGAGATCCAGCCCGTCTTTTGAGCGCCCACGGTGTTAGAGGAGTGTAGTAGCCTGGGGAGGGTTTATGAAACGATGTATCTGGAATTATAGTATCTTGTACAACAACAAGTTGGTTTTCCTTTGAAACAGGATCGACGGTTAATTTAAATGATACACCCTCAAAACTTTGCATGAGGCCCTTTTCGTCGATGGTGTCCATAGAATGAAACAATCTGACGACATCGGGGCTTGCATGTCCAATGTCTAGCAGTCGGCCGATTGAGGAGGGGTTTTTGAGCAAGGCGCAATGAGAGGATCTGACGAGGTATAGAATTGTGGCCACCATCACTGCAACTAGGATTAAGAAAGCTTCCGATATTGCAGACAAACGTCTGCTCACAATGATGCCGGTCATACGACTTGTAACCGTCGCTGTATCATTTGAGGGTGCGGTTTCGTTTGTAAGCAGGTCGGAAATAGACAGGGCGAATACCTGTTGGTGAAAACGCTGAAAAATGGTTCCCAGGTGATGTGGATCAGAATAGTCGTCACGGGTAGCGTTGGCATCCCCAAGCGCTAAGGAGTAGGGTACTAGGATGGGAAATGGCCTTGTTATGTTCCAGCTGTAGAACATATAATCGAGGCTAGGGATAGATGCTTCTGAAAAGTCCAAATTGATGTCAGGTACACCCTCCCAGTACCAATTTATGGGCATTATGGAAAGCAATGCGGTAGAGTTAAATTCATCCAAACCGAGATCTTGAGGCTCTTCTAGAGGTTCCATTAACTCGTCAATTGGAACCTGATTCTGAGAAGTGACTGTAGCGGTAACTTGTTGTTTGTGGTAGGATAATTCACAGTACACTCCTGTGGCATTCATCTTCCATTCCTTTTCATCTAGATAAGCGTTCTTTCTGAATTGCTTAGCCCAGATAACCATGGCACCGTAGGAGGTATTGGTGTTGGTCGAGCATGGCCGATAATCGAAGTAGAGATCTTCATTCTCACCGCCTAATCCAGGTAAGGGGGTGAATTTAGGACCCATTCCTTCGTAGATGGTGGTCGCTGTGCAATTCTTTTCTCCGTAGAATGTATATTCCGAATGTAGGAGACCCGATGATAACCACGTCGAGTTTGTGATATTGTATCGCGCTGAAGAGCAGCTGAACTCAGACCAAACTTTCGTCGTTTCAGCAGTCCAATTCGCATCTGCACCGGGCAGAATTGTATCCTCATTGATATAAAATGGGAACAAAGCATAAGTGGCAGTCGTGAAGGGAGGGTAAGATTGATTGAGCCCTGCAATACCGTACGCCTCGTTATAATTTTTCGTGGACATGCCCTGTTTACTCGTAGGGAGGAAGCTTGTCCTTGTCGTTATTATAGCGGACTGATTTTGTGCTATAACACTCACTCCAAGTAACGAGTTTTGAAGTGGTGTTAATACTAACATGATGAGTACTAGAGTGGTACCAGACAAGAAAACGGTCCAGTGTCTTTGCCGTTAGTTGAGGCCTTATCATGGATGCGGACGTCTTACTTTCTCTTCGCAGCTCGAATTGGTGCCGTAGCAAAAAAGTAAGATGGGTAATCGAGCAATACAGAATTGCTGGCTGCTGCACCAGATTCTTTGGATAGCTCAAACCAAGGCTGCATTCTTTTGATATCCAGGTCGATCCAATTCCAAATTAAACTGTAGATGACGGCAATTGTGTTGGGCCCGTAGAGATAGCTAATCAAGGCGTATTTGGGAATTTCGTTGTAGGATGGCGATAGCGCGAGTCCCCTTTGGGCTTGACTTCGCTGTGTAAGAGTCTCAATAGCAGCGAAAAGAAGGAGAGAAAAAAACATGAAGCCGAAGAGAATGGGAGTTTCGAGTGCCAGCGGGATCCAGCCGCCGCCTGGCTCTGTGTGGCCTCTGTGATGGCCAGCATCATTGCTCCTGTCCGACTTGGGAACAGCGTCCCGCCGTCTCGAGCCAAACGATTTCACTCTATCCCAGAGAGCCATTGTGATTGAGGAGTGCAGAGAGCTTGCCGAGCATTGGAGCCCGGGGGATGCCCGCGATATTTGTTGCCATGACCAACAGCCCTGCCCACATGGTGTCCAAGTGTCTCAGCCGTTATCGTCAGGACCAACAGCTCGGGAAGGGTGCCTAGTTTTTAGGTCCGTGCTAATTTTAGCAGACGAGTGTTTTAGAGCTGCAAGGTGCTCGAATAATACCTTAGACACCGGACCAACAGCATTTACTACGCCGCTCCAGGCCAGGCCGGCGCTTAGGGTGGGGCGGGGACAAAGGTGATTGGATGGCTTTATATCAGCAAAGCGGTAAAACCACATTGTAAACAGTCGAAAGCACGGGGAAAGAGGAAAAATATGTTGGTCCATGTTTTTTTTATTTTTATTTTGATTGCGGGCGGTCTAATCGCTTTTTGGCCGCATTTCTGTGTTGGCGGATCCGACGTGCAACTGCTGCGCTGATACGGTAAGTCGGTCTTGGTGTGGTAGGTGTAGCAAACGCGCAAGAACAGGGCTGATTTCACCCAGGATGATGCATTTGATGATTGAGGGGAAAGTTGGATAGATGTTGGGATCTCAAGCACATCTTTATGGTGTTTTTAGACTTATAGCTGACTGAGCGGCGTTAAGGTAACGATCCGAGATCCGTTGCGACCTGCTGTAAGCTCATTCGTTCCTATTGGCTCGTGAGGGTTTAACCATAACTGACGTTTCAAGTGGGCCAAGGGTATTCAGCCGCTGCGACAAGGGTCACTCACCAACTTTCCATCCAGGATCCGGTGGCTGGAAGGATGGAGTTCGGCAATTCGACGTGTTGGGTTGTGATTGACCTTTGAAGCGCCAAACAAGAGTCTGTTGGTCCTGGTGCAGGACGCACGGCGCAATGGCTGATTCCTCCGACTGTCGTATTCCGCATCGTGCACACTTACTTTGGGCCTTTATTGCGAGGTGGGGTAAGCGAGCATTCCATACTCTGAGGTGCACCCCAACGTCCTGTTCGGGATTGCGTTTCTTTTCAACACAGCCTACCTATCTGTCCTATCTCCCGATGTTGAAAAAGAGCCACTTTCGCATCAATGTTGTATTCCCTCAAACGTGCGCCTTTTTGTCGATCCTTCACTCCATCTGATACCTCAACTGAGCAAACTAGCACCAATCAAAATGAAAGTAGAATCTTTGCACGGTTGACTCTGAACCGAAGCCCGCCTCTGCCCCAAGTGACCATGCGAGCCCAAAATCAATAATGTGCTCTGAGTTATTGCCAGAGCGCTCCAATGCTTAATCAAACTCAACCTTCACACTCTCGCCACCCATCCTTTTCCCATCATAATATATTGTGAAATCCAGGTAACCCCCGTCGGACGTCATTTCGACGTCAAACTCAAGCTTGCGATAGACTTTACCAATTTTATTTGTCCACGTGGGAAGTGAGTCGAGAGCAGATTTCTTGAATGATATGGTGCATAGCTGGTGCACTGTTGACGTATCGCGTCTTTGAGGGGGAGGGGAGGTCGATGAGCAGTCAATTATCACCTCTTCCTGTGTCATCTGGTCATCGTAAAGGGTATAATAAGATTTCCGAACGGGGTGTTTGATGTCAATCGTGTCTCCCTGAGAAATGGTTAGCATATGCTGTGTTGCATCCTTGCTTCAGCGGAATACTTGTTTCAGGAACCAGTCCATCTGATCGGCTGCTTTGTACTCATGTTCATCTTCATCCCATTCTTTGTCACACTGTAAGAAATTTCCCTCTTCCCATGTGCAATGAGATGAAGTACCATAACTCATACGAGCGATTCTTGCGTCAACCTTGATCCGAAGACTCGTCATGAGGTTTTTTTGATCAAGACCATGCAAAACCGCCCCACGACAAATCGCCGTCCACCTAAGCTTTGGTTTAGCTCAATAATTGAAAAATATGCAAATGAAATAATACATACGGTTGACTTCCGCGGCCTTGAAGAATTGTCGAGTTAAACGTTTTCTGAAGCTGGCTGTAGAGGTACGAATTGCGGCCAAACCCGCCAACGAGCACGATGTACTAGGATAGAATGTCAGTTTATACACTGGATTCTTGGCAAAATCGTAAACATGTACTTTTGGTGATACTGAGAACTTGTCGAAGATTTGATTGACTTGGCTGTGGACCAACTCGTTGATCTTCTTGATGATTGGGTCGAAAACTGTCAGAATGTCTTTCCTGTGCATATTGTTAGAAGCCAGCTCCAATTTGGAAATTAATTTTCACTAACGAAGTTAATTCGATAGCTAGGCGTTTTTTGAAGCGCCCCGATTGATTGTTATCTTTGACCGGCAGTTCCACAAGCCATGCTCGTTTTTCATCTGCACCATTGAATTGAAGCTTGACCCCATGCTCCCAGTTTTCATTCAAAAATTTGGACCGATCACTGGAATCGAGTTTTCTCCAATTTACCGGGGCTTTTTTTCGTATTAGTTTGATGAATTCTTCATCCAGGAAGACACCACCACACAAACCGCCTGTTTTTCTTTTTTTAGAGAAACTTCCATTTGTATAGGCCAATTGACATACCTTCACCCTTAACGCACTCTTTGACAATGAATGGGTTAGTTGACACGATAATGTAGCTGATTAAGTCCTGCCAGGAAGTTAGACTCATCGTGTAATCGTATCCGAGAGAGTGACGCTTACGACTGTTCCTCCTCCAGCATCGCAGACCACCAAGATATCACCAGCCTGAGTATGGAAGTTAAAATTCGAGAACAGTAGAGGGATCGCCATAGATCAAAGAATTTACCTTGGTTGTTGGCCTTCTAGAGAGATCTTTGAGAGTGGCCAAAGCAGCGGCTTCCGGTTCTGAGATGAATCGCAGGGTTGTTTTGCCACATGGCCTTTCTGCGAGAATCCCAGAGAGTTCAACCGCCATCCTCATTCTGCGTTGTGCATATGGGGGCCAAATTGCAGGCAGGGTAATAACCACATGGAAAACGCATGATTCAAGTAATGTATCCCCGACTGAACGTCTGATATTGTCAATTGTGTGGTTCCAGAGATGAAGGAGATAGCATCCAATAATCTGTGCTGGGTCTCGATCAAAATTTTCCATGAGACTGCGCGTCTCATGAAAGGGCTTAGACGAAGTGACATCGCTCTGAATGTCCTTCTCGTCGAGGAGAAGTAGTTTAAACCATCGCACAGGATTGTCTTCAGGCTGAATAGAATAACCCCACTTAGTCTTGTCACCCTGAGAAGGATCAAAAGAAATCTGGGTGGGGACTTTTTCAAGGTCAGAGCAATATGCAAGCTCTGACGGCCAACTAGTGATCATTTCAATCTGATCTGGGTCTCTTGAAAATGCCCAGGAAACACCAGAGAAACTTTTACGATTAGCGGTGGACCATTTTGGGGAGTCAGGGAACTTGCGTAGTGCCAAAGTCAATGCCGATCACAATAGTATCTTGTATGTCGTCTGAGGATGCCATTTTGGCTTTGGCTTTGAACTTGTCGCTTTACCTCTGTGGTATATGCTCAAGGTATCTTGGGATAGCTTGAAAAGATTCTGTAATTAAAAGCAATAAGATTAAAGAGCAAATAGAAATGAGTTGTGCTGAACAGGAGTGTCGGTTTTGGCACAGAGCATCCCCATGTTAGCTTGAGAAGAGGAGGAGTGAGGGCCAAGCTCGCTTCGCTCCTCGGAGGCTTAATATAGACCAATTGACCCACAAGAACATGTGATTTCTATGAATCACTGTCAGATATGGGTGGTTTGCTTGCTTGGCTCCCATTTTGTTCTCGTCACCAAGTCATAAACACAACTCAATCTTTTTTATTATCTTCATCAGATTTGCTAAAAAAAATCCAACCAAGGATTCTCTCACGTTCTCATCAGGTTTCTTTGATCAGCATTACGCAATGCCCCAGTGGTTATCCACGACTCCCATAACATCAGTAAGTAGGCCCGCTTTCGCTTTTTTGATGTAGGAACTAGCTTGACCCTCTTGTTTTCTTTAAGAGACTTTTGTTCTTACTAGGACACACGGTTCCCCAAGAAATGGATACTGAAATACAGGGGGTTATTGAGCTGGGAGATTCTGAGCGACCATCGGAGACTCGGAACTTACTGGAAGACCGCGACAGGAAAGACACCGATGTACCAAATTTCAGGGAATTTCTTGAGAGTCAAGATATCCGACTTGAAATGTTTCTCGACACTCTCGAGACCCAGACTAGATATGAGAGGCACGAGTTTCGCGAGCAGGCCCATCAGCTTTGCGCCCAGGTCAGTCAGTTGGCCAACCATGCCGTCAACAGAAGATACAAAAAAAAGGCAAGAAGACGTAAGAGAATGCTCCAGATGATTTCTCACGAAAGGGATCAATGGGAGCACCGATATCATCAGCTGGCCGACAAATACGCAAAGTTGGAGACCCAGCTCCACAAGACAAACGAACGTCTTGAAAAGACACTTCACGAACGAGACGTGCAGAGATCTATGACTGAAGGCTCTAGCTTGGCAAACTCAGAAAAGATTGCGGATGATAGCATTCGTAGCAAGTGGATGCAGCTGGGATATAACATTCGCAACCTTGCTCATTTCCTAGCTAAGCAAACCATGAAGGAATCCGTCAGCGAAATAGCACGGCACCGGTTTGATTGTGTGGCTAAGGAATGGCCTTATTTGCTGAAAGATGAAAATACTCGAGAATTTGTTCTACAAGGCTATTTGTGGAATTTAGCCATGGAGAATGTATTCTACATCGGGGGGAGTGCTTGGAGGGGTCATGGTACAGATTTCTTGAAGGCGATGCGACAAATTCTTATTTGTGAGTTACCCATCGATAATATTTTCTGTGATGCAAACTAATTTCAATAGCGGCGGCCACCAGAAACTCGAAATCTAACCATGATGGTCTATACTTGCGACAGGTTACCCGATGGTGTGCCCAAGGTTCATCTTTTCTCCATCAGGCTGGCGATGATAATGGCCGTGCTGTGGGAGAGGCTATCCAAGCAGAAGTCAAAGAGATGCGCACATTTTTAGTGCATGATGAAGTTGATACCGACACGTTTAGGTCTCAAGCGCAGAATTGGCTGCAAGACATCTTCAAATGTGCGATGGAACTTGATTACCTGAGAATACGCTCTCAAGCCATCCTCAAAGTTCAACGGCTTCCCAGTCTCACGCAGAAAAATAGTGAACTTCAATACGACGAAGAAAAGATGGAAGCAGTGGCATGGGAAATTACACCTTCGGCAAAAAGCCAGGTTGAAATAGTAATTTCTCCAATGCTATGCAAAGCTGGGAATGCTGATGGCCATGACTACAACAAATCCATGGTGTTGATCAAAGCAGGCGTGGTGTGCAGCATCGATTAAGGTGACTGAGGAAAATACTTTGGTTTTTGTGTCGCGTGAGGAAGGGGAATAATTTGGAAGGAAATGGGATAACTCGGCTTTATGGATTGCATCATGAGCTATCAGATTCGTTCCTGTTGAAAGGCATGAGACCTGGTAAAACTCGAGTTAGCAAGGCTTAGTAGTTAATCTGGGTGTCGATGAGAGTGTCGATTAACGACATTTGTTTCTCAGTTCGAGATACCAAAATGAGCAAATTTCGAGACCAGACCATGATGTGAAGATGATGATAGAAAAATCCATTACATATTAACCCGTCCTATAAAATACCTGTAATACATATATGCGTGTCCCTGTACCTAAAACACCAAATGCAAACCCAATTTTTGTGGCTACTCCGCCGCATGTCTTCCTCAAAACCGTGATGCTTCCATATCCCCATACTCTGAGGTGTGTACAATATGTCGCATCCACATTACCAATTACCCTTTTCCTCTTGTAGAATAAACCGATGCCTTTTTGGCTAAATGCAACTGTACAAATTGAACATCTAGGAGATGGTATGATGTGAGCCTGTATTAGTTTACAAGTTGATGTTGAATCCGAGAAGAGAGCCAATCTTGGCAGCGATGCTAATGCCACCGGCGGTGCCAGTACCAGTGCTAGTGGTGCTGGTGTTGTTGCTGGTACTGGGTGAACCGCAGGTCAAGTCGTACCAGACAGAGGGCTGAGTCGCATCAATATCGTAGACGGACCTGGATACAGGCATGCCATAGAGGTCGCAGCGAGGAGCGCCGGCATCGTTGAGATAGTATCGGTAGGCCTGGCAGCCACGAGTGGCAGCAGCGGTGCTCTGTGACTTGGGGTTAGTTAATGCAGCGGGAAATTAGAGCGAGGATGAGCTTACATTGCAGAATTGGTAGCAGCCTTCAAGAGAAACAGGCACGCCGGAACGCTGTTCGATATACTGGGCGATGAAGTATGTGCCGGCAGGTCTGCCATGAACACCACAGTAGGCAGCGTTGCGGCGAGGAGTGCCATCCTCAACTGTGTTCTGATAGAGGGTAGTCTTGGGAGCAGGGGTGTAAGTGCGGGTGTAGTTGAAAGCAGCCACAGAGACTGGGGCGATGGAGGTGTCGATGATACAAGTCTCCGAAGCAGCAGTACCAGTAGGAGTTGCGGTAGTGGACAGGAAAGGAGTCACGCTGAAGGCCTTAGTCGCGGTGGGAGTGGAAGAGGCCGATGGGGTGGTGTTGTTGCCAAAGGGAAGAATGGGGGCGCGGTACAAGTTGGTAGCAGTAGCAGTTGTGTTGCTGCCGACCGGCGTAGGAGAAGTCTTGAAGCTCGAGAGAGTTCGAGAGATGGGAGCCTTGGCATTAATCTTGGGGGTCACCTTGTGGGTGGGAACAGCGTAGGCAATGGAGGAATAGCCTCGGGGCGTGGTGGAAGCAGATGCAATAGCCTTGACAAGTGGAGTAGTGGCATTGGCAATGGAGGAATAGCCTCGGGGCGTGGTGGAAGCAGATGCAACAGCCTTGACATAGGGAGTAGTGGCGTTGGCAAAAGGAAGGATATAGACGGTGGAGGAGTGGCTGGTAGGCGTCGAAGAGGTGGTGCTGTTGGCACAAGGTGTCGTTGTGGCGGGAACAACCTTGGCTTGAGGGGTAGAGAAGTTACCAGCAGGAGTGTGAGTAAATGAAGGCTTTGAGCTAACAGTCTCGTTGCAAGGCGTAGTCAGAGGAGTGCGAATGCTCAGCGTAGTTGACGGGAACTTGAAGTCGGGAGTGCGAAGGGAAACCAAAGTCTTGTTAGCCGGAAGATAGGCCTCATCAGTGCAAGGCTCATCGGTGCTCTGAGCGCGAGTCTGCACGCGGGTGATGGGTGTAGCCAATGAGCGAGTAAATGTTCCGTTGGTCGGGAAGATGGGCTCGTCGGTGCAAGGTGTCTCGGCAGCCTGGAGATCCTTAACAGGAGCGGCCGTCTTGTATCCTCCTCGAACAGGCGCAGTCTCGGTGTCACAGTCGGCCGAAACGTTGGAGTAGAGCGGGCCAAGCTTAGTGTGAGGCGCGGAACCGGCGTTGTGGTAAGGTGCAGTGTAGGACAAATTGGAGGTAGCTGTGACATAGACGGTAACGTCGACAGTGGTGGTTGAGATCAGAACGCTGGCTGTAGGGCACTCGATGGTGGCTAGGGCCTCTTTGTTCCAGAAAGCGGCAGTCTCAGTCATGGGCTGGGAACTCGTGGACGAAGTAGATGAGTTGGTGAAAGTATACTGGAGCGTGCGATTGAGGGCACGGCCAAAAACAGGCCTGAAGCCCTGAGGTCCTCGCCTGGCATCGGCCTTTGACACTGTTAGATGGGTTTGGTTACAACAAAGTGGATAGGTGCATACCCCGCTGAACTGGTTGGCCTTGGGGGCGGCCTCAACTACCGCAGAGAAAAGCGCGGAGGCGCCAATGAATGTCGGCAAAAGCATTTTTAGAGTTGTGGGGGAGTGGTTTTCAAGTGGTTGAGAATGGGAAAATGTTGCTCAGCCAAGGAGAAGAAGGCTGCGATGAAGGATGATGAGAATGTGATGGAGGAGATGATGATGTTGATGGTGATGGTGAGAATTCATTTTGGGCAGTCAACATGATCAAGTTATATACTATCATTTTCATTATTTTAGGGAAGCTCAAGAGGGAGCGATTTCAATAATCAGGGACCAATATCGACTCCTTGGAAGGGTTGATGTCGAGAAGGGTTGACGCCGACGAGGGAGAACTATTCCCATGTGTTGTAGAGGCATAAAAGCAGAAAAGGGACCAATCACTCCTTCGTCACCGTGGGGCACTTCTATTGGAAGGGAGCAACTGAGCTACTACGAATCGTACATGGGCAGATATCTCGTGACAAGGGCGGCAGAAGGTAGGAGAAAAGAGGGAAACCGAAAAGGGACAAGCCGGGAAGCAATGTGAGATATCATCTGACTTGTCTTAGTGCCAAAAACCATACTACGCTTCCGATTCGTAGGATTCACATATGGGAACAGACAGTGCATGTGCACTGCAGCGAGATGCAGATAGCGCCGTGTATGTGTGATGCAATTGCCCTAAGGGAGCGTGTGTCTCATCTCTGATTCGTCTTTAAAGTACAGTGTCCACCGTCAATTCAATTGGGGTGTATGTATTGGATCAATGCAGATGTGCAGGAGAGGGTATCAAAACAGGGTCACGCCAACGCCGTCGTAGCCCTTTGCCAACTAATAAAAAGAACCATATGCATGTGCCGAAATTCATAAACAGCCTGCCGCCGATAATGCATCCGTAATAAACAATCCTTTGCCCGTGCCGTCGTGCTCCGTACGAATGAATCTCTTGTGGAGAGGGGGGATTCAACCCTCAAGGTTCCAAAACATGTCTCAGTCGTCGTCTCCCTCTCTTAATCCTCCCAAATCGTCTCAAGATCAAGGTCTCCTCTCCGCTCGGCTCCACAGACGCTCCACCGCTTTCGCTTGTCCCTAGAGCCGAAGCCCATGGTTCGACCACGCGTAATGTCCAAGCTGCTCCGGCCCTTTGGTTCAGATGCGTCGCCACCCTCCACAGCTTCCGCGGCGGCCTTGAGCTTGGCAATTCGTTCAGCCTCCAGGGCTGCTTCCTCGGCATCAGGAGTGTCGGGAATAGTCTCCAAACTAGAAATGCTGGGACTACGAGATCTGGTTGAAGTGGGCGTAGATGGAACAGATGAAAAGGCTGTTCCAAAGTTGCTGGGGAGGGCCTCATAGCTGCGGAACGGAGATGTCACAGAAACTGAGGATGATGGGGGTGAAGGGTAAGTCGAAATGGAACCAGTGCTCGAATGGGTAACAGCCCGAAGAGGAGACGATGGGCGTCGCAGCCTCGCAGGAGTGCTGGTCGAAACGCCGAAGACCGGCGAGCTGCTTCGCCTCTCGCCATGCCTGCGCTCCGGCTCAAGAACCGAGGCTCTAATTGGTGAAGTAGGAGGGAATGCCTCGTCCACGGACTTTCGGGGAGCACGCACGCGGCTTGGAGAACCTGAGGGACTGGCGGGGCGTCGCTGTTGTGGCGAAAAGAGGATGTGGCCAGAACCGTTGACGCCGGGCATGGACTGAGTGCGGGACATGGTGGGTGCGAGACTGTTGGTAGAGCGGGATCTCGTGTGGGCGCCAGAGAGCGGGGAGGCGTTTCGTGGCCGGTATGGAATGAAGGTGGAGGAAGGCCACGAGGGAGAAGCGGGCGAGGCAGGCGACATCGGATTGGGATCGGTGCTTCGCCTTAGGGCAGCGGGAGGCTTGCGGAGGACATCGAGATCGAATGAAGACATGGAGTTTGGGTTGTGAATGCGCAAGGCCGGCACAGCAGGTCCACCGAGCACTGGGGAGCGGCGAAACTCCTCCAGGCGCTCAGTTTCGGGAACAGGCTCCATGGTGGGATAGACGGTGGGATGGATCGTCAGGCCGCCCGCTAATGGCTGGAACGTCTAGGGTGACATGTGTTGGGGAGGATGGAATTGAGCAGAGAGCAGAAAGCAGAGACGAGTGTCGAGCAGGGTCCGGGCGGTGGTCACGATGGATGAAGTAAAGCGGTGGGCGAAGTGAGAGGTGAGGTGAGGTGAGGTGACGAGCCAAGTGCGGTGCGGAGTGCAGCTCCGGGAGGTGGGCGGGATGTTGTTGACAATCGCGAATTGGCGATTCTTGATAAGCTGGCGAGGTGGCGCAAAGCAGGGTGCGGCAGAACTCGTCAAATGCCTCGTCCTGTCAATATAGCACCCCTAATAACGAAAAAGTCGATGGTTGGGATGGGAGCCGCCGGGAAAAGGCGGGGGTGGAGAAGATGAAGCTAAGCTTCGCCAAAGTAATTGAGAGTGAGAGGTAGATTGATGGGAGAGAGCGAGAGCTGGTAGCCGAGGCTGGCGGTGAGGCGGACCGAGCAGAACGTTGCAAGGGCGGCTGGAGTCGGTGGTTTCCTGTGTGCTCTCTGGTTAAATGCGAGGTGGGGGAGAAGGAGGAGCGGGAAAGATGAAGGGACGGATGGAGGAGGGAAAGCGGGAGGGATATGAAGACAGAAGTTGGAGGGAGGAGATGACAAGGAAAAAGGAAAAAGGAGGGATGGATGTCATGAGGCGTTAAGCAAGACGGTGCTCACGATTCAAAGCCAGGGCGCGTGCCAGTGTTGGCGACGAGTGGCCAGCCAGCGTGACAACGGCGCTGGACAGTAGAGGGTGCACGGACTTGGGAGTGCCCAGTCCTGAATTGTAGGGGAGTTCGCGCCTCCCTACTGGCACACTGTAGCGGGTTTGGCGCGGGGGGGTGGTGATGGGTGATGGGCGACGGTGAGTCCGGTCATGACGGGAGGCATCCGTCAAGTCAACATCTATATTCTGGTTGGTACTGTTACTGGTTCTGGTGCGGGTTCTATCTTTATCGAGCTGCTAGCCAGGGACACAGCTCCATTCCCATTCTCGGCGGACGAGTGAGGAGTCTTACACGCAGCAACCTGCCGCATCCTGTGGCACTCTGTGTGTGGCCCAGCGGCCATGCCATGTTGACACTGACTGAACGTGGTTCCGATTAAGCGACGACGCACGCCCAGCCGTTGGACGCACGCCTTTTCCGTCCGCCTCCAGTTACTTTACTCAGCAGCCAGATACAGACGACACGACACGACACAACCCAGATGGGCATCCCGATTCAGCTGGCAAGCCCATCAAAACCACCCGTTCCTGGTGCCCCCGTGGCGGCTGAGTTAGCTAGCGGACTCTTTGACTCCATAACACCAGCAACGGATCAACAAGCGCAGTTTCTATTCAGACACTCAGGCACGGTGGTACAAACCACAGACCGTGGACACCACAGACCGCATACTACAAAGCAAAGGCGCGCATTCACCTCGTGGGGAACGGTCGGCTATTGGAGACCCCTGAACCCGTGCTGCCGGGTCTAAGTGGCAAGCCCAAGAAATGCGTCCCCCAGCAGGTCCCCAGCAGGTCCCCAGCAGGTCCCTAGCAGGTCTCCAGCAGGGCCCATTGCCACACAGGGAGAACCGGGGACCAAGACCCTCCCCCTGCCGCCCATCTTTCAACTAGTGCTACCCGCAGTTCCGTCCCCTCCTCGTTGGACTGGGCCAACCACGGATGGCAATCCCACACGCTCCAAAACACGCCGCCCCTCCGCTAGCTTGCCTGAGAGGCGGCTTATGTCCTGCAAGACGGGATGGGGCCCTGCACTGTGTTTGTTCCCCTCAACGAGGGATGGTCAGTTTTTTGTTCCTGCATTGTCAGCTGTTTACGAGGCAGCTGCCTGGATCACCGTGGATACGCTGCAACTCTCTCTCTCTCACTCTCTTTTCTTTTCTTTTCTTTACTTTTTTTTTTTCTGATAGAAAATTCCTTTGACGAGAGAAACCCAACCCAACCCCTGCCAGACAATGCTCTCCTCTTCTCCCAACCTGGCTCCCGGATATACCAGCCGAGACCTGGAAATAACCCAATTGGAAAAAAAGAACCAGCCCAAGTCAGTCCGTGACCAAGCACACGGTAAATTATAGATTTCCGAGACCCCTGCTCCTCATGACGACGGGTGTGATCTCACTACTCTCCGAGGGCTTGGCTTGGCTGCCCGTTCCCCAAACCGGCTCCCGGCGCCAGCTAGCAGGCATCGGCCCAGTTCATTGGGCACCGTCGTCGAGCGTGATTATCACCGTTCCAAGGGCATCCGTTGTGTTGCTGTTACAGGTCTTCGTATTTGATTACGCTCCCGTCTAAACATGACCGACCCTCTCACTCTCTCTCTCAGGTGCCCTGTGCGCATGCCATTGACGTAGCTCGCCAGATCCCCCACCCATTATTACGTTCCCTCAGATCCCGCTCGTCCCGGCAACTGTTCCATCTGATTACACAGTCGCATTTGCCAGGTCTTGCATGACGGTTTCCCTTGCCTGGCGAAAGCTAGTTTTCGGCCACGCCATGGGCCTGTTGTGCGGCATTATCCATACCCACATCCGCAATCCTACCCTGGTTTCATATGCCAGAGCACTTCAAAACAACAAACACGGCGCCCGTTATTCGCACAAATCGCGTGCCTAGTCCAATTTCCCCATCAATGCACCTTTTCCAACGGTCGGAAAACCATCATTTAACCAAAATTACTATCGACTATAGCCCAATACACTGACAACTAGATGCACCGCTAGGCATTCATTATGTAAATTCTAATTTTGCTAGTTTCCGCTAGCCTAACCGAGAAGTGTAAACATCGCTAGGGTTCATCAGAGCACCTCATTTGTCAGCGCCCGGTATGACTCCTGTCCGGGGGATTTCTAATATTGCATGGTATTTCCCGTAACCGAAAACACAGGCGAGGGCATGACGACGCCAGGCTCCCTCCGTTCCCCTATCCAAGGCTCCAACAGTGTTAGTTGCATTATTAATTTTTCGCAAGGTCAATGTGATTTTTTTGGTGAAACAATTAGGAGAGTTGGTCAATAACATTGTCTTTCATTTTCAGCAAAACCATTGCCATAGCGATATATCCGTATATCTCGGGTTCAATAACGTTAGGGCTGGATATTACCCAGCAGTCTGACATACCAAGCCAGGATGATGGGTCTGAGAGTACGACATACAATCCACCCGTTGAAAGATTGTGCCCTTGTGACTCTTCACCTTCGACGCTACGCAACTCAACTGCCTCGAAATATCAATTTGATTTTAAAAAAAGAAAAAGGACCAGAAAAAGGTTTAGATTTAAGCTGTTATTATTTATGCACTATATCCTCTTTTTTTAATTTATGTCTGATTAAAAAAAAATTAGAGTGGGTTCAACTGGGATTCCTTCCAGAAGCTCTAGAATCACCAAGGTGGTCGGCAGATACAGTTGCATTCAACAACCTTGCTTGGTCTTCACGGTTTGCCCAAACAAGAAATAACCAAATTGACCCCCTGCACGGTACAATTAATTACCCCATAAAAATAATTTTTATAGAAAAAGATTAAATGCGCTATACGTCATGGTCCAGCAGCTTCCTTGCGGGCTTTATGATGCAGAAACCAAGCCTAGCCCTTGCCCCTTCTCTTACTGCACAATCCACCAAATCTCTTTGCTAAATGTGCCGAACCACATCACCTAGTGAGAGAATAGACGGGCTGAGCGCAACGTACTTGCCAAGTCTCTCCTTACAACCCCTATTTTGTCTCTTGAAACTTCAAACCCAGGTGCATCCCCCGTTTCAAGGCAGGCGCGTTTTTTTCCTCCTCTTAGCTGCGCTTGTGGATATTTGCATAGTATTACACCAAGTTCAACTAATAATTCTCACTTAGTATGATCGTAGGGCGACAAGGTGGCTGGATGCTGACAGAAGTAGCAGACGTTGGCCCGCATGGAGACCATCGAGCAATAGCACAGCCCAAGCCGAAACGTCCTCAGCTAACCCAGACTCAAAACAATGAAGTATCGGCTAATAATTCCAAGTGTGAAAATCACAGGGTAAAATAATTAAATCTGATAGAATTATGGACTCTGCATAGATATGAAGCTAAGTAATTGTCATGAGTATGTGATAAGAGGTGTCGTGGTAGATTGATCGGGAATGATTTGGACGCACATCTAGCATGAGCTCTATGGCGTGTTCGAGGCTCAATTCCTGCCTTTTTAGTAGAATCCTTATAGCCATTTGTTGTATGAATCTTTCGACTTCTACATTATCTGCCGCATTTTTTGTGGAGCATATGCATGTATTTCTAACATCTGGCAAGTGGTTTGTTCTGTCTCTATTCTCATGAAATGTCAAAGCGGGGAGAATCGAGACCCAAACTAATCCATGCAAAATCGAACAGACATGGGATATTTACAAGTCATCGACATATTGCTATTGCAATTAATTGACGGGGTCTTCAATATAACTAACGCTCTGTTACCGACAGAGAGATCGGTAGGCTAATCAATTCTCTCAACATCATTCTGAAATACAGTTTTCTCAATAATAACTCAGGCCTCCTTCTCAAGAGCGTTATTCAGAGTAATCCCCTTCTCATACAAGTCCAGTTTGCCTTTATCCTTGGCTTCTTGAACAGCAGCAATTTCGGCAACCAGTCTACTATTTCCTTTCTTGGTCTTCCAAGCAGGGAGAGCGCCTTCGGCAAAGAGCTCCTCAATCTCTTCAATAGTTTTACCGCAAGTCTCGGGGTATCTATAAAACAGTTAGTAAGCTTATAATCTGCGAAAAGTTTTTAGATCAGCCGGGAAAGGCATACGTGAAAAAAGCTTGGATCGCAGCTCCGATACACAATACTCCAAATACGATGAAGATCTTTCCCTTGATGCTCTTGAATCCTTCAGGTGTGAACATTCCTATAAAAATTAGCAATCCAAGAAGTGCATGGCACTATAAAGTTTTGAACATACCGAGTGCAAAGTTGAACAACCAGTTAGCCTCTGCCGCCATCGCCATACCCATAGCGCGAGTTCCGGTGGACCAGACCTCTGCAGCGTAAATCCAAGCTACAGGCGCCAAGGTAAGGGCGTAAACAATAATGAGAAGATAGCTAAAGGCGATTACTGTGTAGGCGGGAGATCCTGTGACTTGCACAACAACATTTGCGTTACCTTCGACACCACCAGGTACAGGCTTTCCATAAGTCATAATCATGCCCCCAACGACAAAGTGACAAAGTCCCATGCCAAGTGCTCCATAGATTAGAAGTGGGCGGCGACCAGTCTTGTCAATAAAGAAGAACATGATGGTTGTAAAAACAATAAAGAGAGCGTACTGCACCCCAGAGGAAATCAGATTAATTTTGCCCTTGAGATTCGCCATCTGGAACACATAAGGCATGTAGTCTGCGGCATAGATGTTAGCCAGGGTAACATTGAGGAAATTGGCAATAACACGGGTATTGAAGTAATATGTGCGATCGAGTTTAAAGCTCTGCGAGCTGCCATAAGTGGAAATGCGGGGAGTTGGAGGGAGCGGAGTGTGGAGAGGTGGGGGTGAGAGTGGGATGGGAAGCTAATCGATTCCAACATGGTGTGAAGGAGACAGGGAGACGCACAAACCATGACATTGGCACCAGACATTTGCTGCCAGGCCTGAACCGAAAGTCCAGCCATTGTCCTCTTCCACATGCCTCTCTTGATAAACTTCGCCCAGCCGTGACCGGCTTCCCGTTCCTGACCAAGCGTCTCCGTGATTTCGCGCCATTCAGCGATGACAAGGGCGTCCTGGCGGTCACCACCAGCCTGGATATCTGCGAGGGTCTGGAGAGCCTCCTCTTCACGCCCGACCTTGGCAAGCCAGCGGGGAGATCGAGGAAGGAATGGAAGTCCGATCATCAGGAAGATGCAAGGGATAAACTGGGTTCCCCAGGCCGTTCGAAACGAAGCAGAGCCACTGATGTAACCACATCCGTAACCGATAAAGTACATGATCAAAATTCCCCACTCGATTGCAAGTTGCTGAATGATGATAATGCGTCCACGATGTTCCCTCTTGGCGATCTCTGCAAGGTATACAGGAACCTGAGAGGATGTGATGCCGACAGTGATGCCGTTGAGCACGCGGCCAGCTACTAATGAACCAAATCCGTTCGTAGCTACTTGAACAGCTGTACCAATAAGCCACCAAAAACAGGCAAACATGATACTAAAAGTGCAGTGTTAGAAGCGGACCCCAACTCCAACTGCCAATTCCCTCTTACCTGTCACGACGACCCCATCTATCAGAGATTGGGCCAGCAATCAGGGAGCCAATTACGGATCCAGCCGCAAGAGCAGAACCAATCGCGCCCTGTTTGACGCCGCTAGGGTTATCAAAGAATTCAATGTACTGCTCAGTGGTGACAAGAGCGGCCATGGACGAAATGTCGAAGCCGAAGAGCATGCCTCCGACCGTCGCGACGCACGCGATAAAATAGGTGTTGACAGCTTGATGTTAGTCGAGGTCGTCGTCACGGTAGCAATTTTCTCTTACAGATTTTGGGTAGTCTAGCCATGGTGGCGAGCAGCCCACAGGGAGCAATTGAAGGAGATGTGCGAGTGATGTCAAAAGCTCAGCCGGGCCAATGCCAAAATTAGTCTTCTTTTTCAAGAATTCACAAGACTCAGGAAATTCAGGGGAATTTTCTGGTCATATATACGTCGATCCTTACCTTCGCTCATACGTCTTCAGGTTACCACATTGGCCCTCCTCGGAGCAATAATCCACGGTCATGGAGAAGGTGTGTCCCCAATCGCTAAGATGGGAAAGCCATGTACGGCTAGGGTTCAGACCGGATCATTGCGAGTTTGAGGGGGTAGAGAAATAGGTACGGTAGGTGCGCAAGAAGGCACAAGCTTGCCATGGGCTGGAGGATCTTCTCATGGTGAGTAGATCAAAAGTGCCGTCGAGGAGTGGATGCAGCATGATGGGCCAGCTGGGCAACCGTGGGGTTCTTGGCGATGCTCTTTAAGAACAAATTGGAACGAAAGGCCCGACTCAAGCGTGGCCGATTGGTGCGCATTTCGAAATGGGGAGCCCTTAACATGATTCCCGACCCCATATGTCCTGTGAGCAAAGCCAAGCTCATATGGAAGGGACAAGCTGCGTCTCGGGTACGGTGCAGCGCCTCCACAAGCATAAGTCAACCTCAAGTGACATCATTCAACCAGGGAATGCATCCTAGTTCACCTCAAAATCTGCCAACGCTTTTCCATCATCCGTTACTTTAACTCACTCGCCGTGGACTCTTTTGCGAACGCAATCGTAATTATTGATGTCCCCATGCTACTACTACACTCACTAAGAAGGGTCACAATAGGGATGCAATACAAGGTTGCAGCCTAGACATGAAGCAGGGAGACCAGGTATTACATGTTTGGCGCGTCCCCAGCACCCATCTTCTCGAACACCTCGCCGTGCAACCAAGCAGATGAAGGTTTCAAGCTGTTGTTTTACCCCGACGCGTAAACGGTTAAATGCAAAACGGAGTGCGTCTGTGGGCGCCCATCGAGCACAGCCATCAACGGACAGACACATGGTGTTTGGAATTACGAGGCGGCACTAAGCGATCCAAACACAAGCTATGGTCAAATTCTTGGCTGGTCTAGGGTCGCAACGAGCGGATGCAAACCAAGAAACTAGTCCACCTCACTTCCTTCGTCTCACATGATTTCTTCTTCTGGCGCGCCACGGGTGATGTGCCAAGCCAGGCATTGCTGCATGGGTCCAAAGCAGCTTCCATGGAGGCTCTGCTCTGCTTTGGGAGGTTGGGTGTCATGCGTTGTTGGAATACAGTTGAGTAGGGTGGACGATTCGACCCTTGTCAACATCAATCAACCCCTCAAAGTCTAAAAAACCAGGGATCGTGCGTATATTGCCCACTTGCTGCTTTGCCTTGATGCTGTACCCAGCTTTCTACTACCGGCTCAGGTCCAAAACACGCAGCGACCAACAATCATCCAGGCCTGCATTCTCTTAGCTCCAACCCTTATTCGAAAAAATTGATTTAATATAGCCCGGGCCCAGTCGCCTCCCAGGGTTAGCCCGGAAGTAGCCGTCATTGGAGGCTTCCCAGAGCTCCGACCAGCATGTTTGTCTGTCTGTTCGCATACCACTACTCTTATCTGCAATGATCGCCGCGCCTCACATCCAGCAGGTAAATTAAACAGGTGTATTTCATTCAGTGAGGTGACCACATCTAATAAGACGAAAGAAAAGTACATCCATCCCATCCCGAGTAGCTCCCCCCCAGCCACCCTTTCAAGCGGATGCAACCCTCCAAAACGCGTCGTCATGTCACCCTGATCTCACCCAGCCTGAGCTCCAACATGTGTCCACGACACCATCTCTACCACGTGTGTATGACATCGTCAATGAAATCGATTCCTTACGCCCTTCCAGCCGCTCCGGGAGGTAGGAGCTGATCGGGTCCAAATGACAAGGGTAGTAGCTGGTAAATGTCAGAAAATCCGATTGGTAGGCCAGGCGGAGGCATCCAAAACTCACCTTTTCGAGTCTGAGAACGATGAAGTCCTCGTTCTTGTCGAACATAATGATTGGCGTGTCCAGCTTGCAGAATTCTCGGATACTACAGTACCATTCCCCCTGCAGTCAGCAAAGATGAAATAAAATGCAAAACCAGCCCCCCAAAGAGAGGGACGGGAGGAAACAAGCATAACGATAGACTTACAACTGCCTGCACATGCCGCATGGGCTTGCGGGCGGGGAAATGTTGGTGGCTACGGCCAGCGCCCTAAAGTCGCGGTGCCCGCCCACCACCGCCGTGCCCAGGGCCACCCGCTCAGCACACGTCCCTACGGGGTAGCTGGCATTCTCGACGTTGGCACCGCTGATGAAGCTCCCGTCGCTCGTCAGCAATGTCGCACCCACGTTGAAGTTGCTGTAGGGGCAGTACGCCGTAGCCTTGGCCGTCGATGCCCGCTGGCGAAGCTGCTCAAAATCCGCCACGCTCAGCCCGTACTCGGCGCACACAGCCGCTGTCTTGGCCGCGTCCTTTCCCGAGATGATTTCTGGAGTCTCCATTTCTTTTTTATATCCCTCTCCTAATATGTGTATAGCTTCCCTCTTCCTCCTTTCTTCTTTTTTTTTTTTTGCAAGATGTGTGAAGAGGAAGTGTGTACAAAGGACGAGAGATAAGCTTGCAGTGGCTCTCTCTGATATAGTCGCCCAGAGCGGGGCCCTCCGCGATCTGGACGGCGAGACCCGCTGGTGCCGCCTCTTCAATCAAGACAACGGAGCACAAACCGCGTTCGGTAACATGTAAAAAGACCTGCCTAAAAAACTATCGTGCTGACTGACTAAAGAAAAATCAATCACCATGAAAGAAAACAAGACAAGACATATGAAATAGAAACCCAGTGTTTGACCGTTATAGAGCAGGATTATTGGGAACATCATGGAAACCACACATTCATTAGCATCATATTTCTTAGCTCATAGTGCCCTACATCTTCAGCACTGGATAAAATTGAGCGTAGTGAAACGACAAACCACTAGTTGCGGCCAACAAATCGAACCAAGACATGTTGTTTGTCGGTGAGCGTTCAAGTCAAATGATGTCCTCACGCGGACACTCTCACCCGCGGGGTTGGCGAGCAGGTGGCGTGCAGTTGTGGCTAAACATATGACGTCGTTCGTGGGTACAATACAAATAATCCTAAAGATTACACCCTTCGACTTGTTGCGTTGTTCCTTGATTATCTAGTGAATGAATTGATGCTACATAAATGAAATAAATATGTAAAATATTTTGTGTGTTTGTTTCCTTAATTCATCTTTTAATACCTCTTGACCTGACGTTGGGAGCGGTTGAGCTCTGTGGCCTCAAAGGTGCAGATTTCGTTAAGAGATACAGAGGCCACAGAATTTATTGCAATTGCTGCTCGTCGCAAAAAGAACCACCCTCACGTCGCCAATATCCGAGAAATTACAATCAAAATCAACATCGTGTTATGAAAGTTCAAGCAGTGTTCGCTTGACTAGGGATACACAATCTGTTTAATCAAGTTTGCTATCAATGCAGACTCCAGGGTAGAGATATCCCGCCTTTGAACTGACTCATGGGCTTCCTCTGCCAAAGAACAAATTCCCCAAATTATTATATGTACCGTGTAATATCAATGGTATCTCATGCCTGCCCGTCTTTGTCGGTCCCATATTGCTGTCATAACTCTTGAACAGAAAGACCCACCTGTAACCATAAATGTTCCTCCCACCAACCGCCCATTCCATGCCAAATCGTAGAACAGAGTAGCCAACTCCGAACTCACCGCTCACGTAAACTTGGCCAAATGGCTCCCAAAAAACCTCCATACACTCTTAAGAAAATGCCATTCTCTCATACTTCATTCACAACTCAGCAACGCAGAAAAAATGTTCAAATCTTGCCCATGTCATCAACGTCAATCCAAGTTAGTAATAGAACCCATCTACGGTCATGCCCCTGCTAGAGGAAGAAGCTACAGTGGGTGTAGATTGAGCAGATCCGCTCGTGTCGCTTGGAGTAGCCGGCTCCACGATCTGGCTGCGAATCGACATGATCCAGTCATGCTGGAGGAGCTCGATAGCTGTTGCTCTGTTCCGAGGGTCCCGTGCAAAGCATTTCTTCAAGAAATCCATACCCTGGTCACTGAGCTGATCTGCCGACGGTAGTGCAGGCGGATTGCCTTGTGCAATGTTGTACATGATTGCCCATTCGTTGTCGAGGTTGGCCCACGGCCTGCGGCCTGTAGCCATCTCCAAGATGACGCAGCCAAGAGACCAGATATCTACGGATCCGGGCTTGCCTGGGTTATCTCCCTTGATGACTTCAGGTGACATGTACATCGGCGTTCCCGTCATTGATCGGTTAGGCTGCGAACCACCATGACCATCAGCTGCCATCGTGCGGCCTTGGCGAGCAATCACCTTGGCCGCTCCGAAATCGACGTACTTGATGATACCATTGTGGTCTAATAAGATGTCTGGGAACCGTTAGCGTCACGGATACACGGTTAAATTAGCTGGCCACTTACTCTCTGGTTTAATGTCTCGATGAGCTATACCACTCTCGTGGAGGTAGGCAAGACCCTCTAGCAGTTGAAGCGCATAAACCATAATTACTTGTTCATCCTCGATGCGGCCGTGCTCCAGCAAGTTGGCTAGGGATCCGCCAGAGCAAAACTCCATAAAAATGTATACGCGGTCTCTGTGAACCTCGATACCATAGTATGATACTACGTTGGGATGGTCCAAAACTTCGAGCACGCCCATTTCCTCTCGAATCTGCTCAGCAATGGTGGGAATCAGTTTAGGGTCTTGGAGACGAATCTCCTTGACTGCCATCAAATGGCCCGTGTCGAGGTTCATAGCCGCGTAAACGTTGCCAAATGTTCCACCGCCAACAAAGTGACCTTGCTGCCACCTCATGGTTACATTGGTTGCAGAAGACGACAGGTAGGCCAGAGATCGGTCGACCTCGTTGTTGCCTTCGAGCACTCTACCCAAAGCCTGTCGCTCGGCTTCCTTTTCTCGGCGGAATTCATCAAGTCGCTCGAGCTCCTCCATACGCTGCTCTGTAATGCACCGAGAGGCTTCCTCATCGCTAAGCATTCTGTTCTTGTCTAACTTTCGGAACTGGCCAACCAGGGCCTCGATTCTCTCCTTTTCAGCTTGGGCGGCCAAGTTCGACCTTGCGCCCATAATATCGAAATGCGAAATGAGCAGAGACATGCAGCCAGCAACCTTGTTACGAAGTCTAGCATACTCGTCCTCCCCGAGAGCGAGGATATGGCGCCCCAGCGTCATGCCAGTAACAAACTCTAGCGCCAACACCGCCCAACGGAACGTCTTGCGATCCGATGCTACACAGTCGTCGCAGATGAAGCTGATCCAATCCAACGCTAGGTTGGTCAGTTTGAGATTATTCATTTGTCGCCTGTTGCTGTCCATGTACAATAGTGATCGCTGACCGAATTCCGTGGCGAACACGAAACAGGTCTGGATGAGCTCCTGGCAATCCTTGCCCACGGTTTGCTTTCGAATAATCTCGACACTATCCATAAATGTATTGGAAAGCTTGTAGGCAACCTTTCTTAGCTCGGTCAAACGTGTGTTGACTTTGTGGATATTGGACCTCGTTTCTCCCACTAGGTCGACGTGCATGTCAACAGCATCAAGGAAAGCATGTCTCGCGCCGGGCAGAGCCTGAGGGCTGATGGCACAGAGACGAATGTGCCCTCGCTTGAGATCGATGCTTTGCTCGCGAAGAGAAACAGAAACAGTCTCACCAAACCAGTTGAGAGTGTCCTCGGGCTTGAGAATGAGGAGATACTGCCCAATTGCCTCTTCAGGAAACTTATCCCTTCGTGTAATGGCCATCATGGGTTGAATTTCCTCCAGTCTTCCTCGAAGAGCCGCAGATGCAATGACAAACGTGTTGTCTGATTCAAAGAGGCCGGTGTCGACCAGGAAATGTCCGGTCGCCACCAGCTGATCATAAAACTTTTGCATTTGCTCTGGGGGGAATGAGATGCTGAAATCCGAAGCGTGCTCGTAATTGTCGCTGAGCATCCGTGTAAATCGCTGAAGCATTCTCTGACGAACACGAACAGAGTCTAAGCAGGCTTTGTAACGCTTGCTCATCTCTGCTGGACTCTCCTTGGGCTTCACTTGCAGTTCCTTTTCGAACGTCTGGCTCAGGCGGTTGAGTGCCTTGAAGGTAAGCGAGCTAAACTGCTCGGCGACCTCAATATGTCCGCGATACAGGTGACTGCCAATTTCATTGGCGAAATCCCATTCTTGGAATAAGAGTTCGGCTTCCTTAAATGTGTTCTTGTTACCGCTGAGCTTCCAGTTGAGCATTTTGAAATAATATTTCAATGCATCCAAGACGACCTGGTCAAACGACTCATCGATGCAAGGTGGTAGATCCCAGCCAGGTTCCGGGTTGGCGATGGAGGTGCACTCCAGCTTGATCCGGATGGCAAACTTGAGGAGAAGTTGAAACTGGGATATCATCTGGTTTTGCATCAATGGGTTTTGCTGGGCAGATTCCTTAACTCTCCTAGCATATGCAAGACGTGTCTTGGTGATCTCTTCGATGAGACGCGAAGGGAAGCTGATGAGCGTGAGGAGCTCCTCCAAATACGGTGGTAGATGGCGTTTACGGAATGACTCGGAATTCGTGATGAGAGTGTCTTTGGCCTTGCTGATTATGATGGATATCGGGACAAGCATTCCTTTTTGGGTGGAATTCTCGTCGTCATTGTAGAGGGATTGCAGTCCGTCCTCTTTCATCAACCTATCAAGAAAAGAGGTTTCATCACTGATTCCATTGACAGCAGGTGAGCGTTGCTTTGTTTGAGAAAAATCGAGATCGTCGTTTCCGACCCATTTCTTGAGAATGCCTAGTTCGGTATTGATCATCTCATTGGTGTTGTACCATGATAGAATTGCGTCGGAGGCTTCCTTGTATGCGGGGGAGGAGGCTGCCTTGTGCTCCGCGGCAAGGGTCTGCCACGAAGGATACAGACTGTCGATTTTCTCTATTTTGGCTACCATCTCCTTGACTTGTTCGTAAGGAGGCTTGCCAACTTCGCTAACACCCTTGACCTGAAAGTTGATAACTTCTTCAAGCGAGCGATCGAGAGAGGATCGAGCTTCCTCAAGCATACGTCTTTGGACCGGAATGTGCCTTCCACACAGTTTGGAGCGGATGCCGAGCCAAAGTTCCGCTTTGTGGCCTAACTTGCCAGCTTGTTGGTCATTGGAACCAATCAATCTCTTCTTCTCTTGGCGAACAACATCTCCTGTCAAGACGGCTTCCAGCATTCCATGCCACTCGAGTCTCTCGAGGTTTTCCGGATCCTTCAGGTCTTCGTGGGTTGGTTGAAGATTATCGTTTCCGTAAAACATAATGGCCTCTTGGTCGAATCGATCGTCGTATGGGCCTTCTGATGATGGAGTCTCTCCTTCAGAGTCCGAGTCGTTGCCTCCCATGCCTGGATACGAGGAAAAGTACTCGTCCGAGTAGTCCTGGCGAAGCTTCTGCACGTAGGCCCGCTCTTGGGCCCGAAATCTGCTGTCACCTTGTCGCGGGCGTGTTTTGGACGATGATCGCATGGATTCGGTGAATGCTGGCGTTGCCTGAGGGTGGCCCGGCATCCTTGACGTGGCGGGATTGTACGTGCTCGATGGTGTTCTGGCTGGGCCCAGAGGTCGCTGGGGCGCCCAACTACCGTTGGTGTAGGGAGCGGGCTCATCACCTGCACTGTTGCGCTGGCCCTTTGTGCTACCGTTAATCACTGTGCCGGGGGGCAGTGATGAAAGCGATCCGTTATGGGCAGCAGGGTCGGCGTATCGAGAGAGGGTGCCGAGTTCATCCTGACGTTCGGTGGCGTGCATGTCGCCATTGGATTCGCCCGAGGCCTCGCGGCGGTGGCCCTTGGCTTTATCAGGACGGGCCTCTTCTTCGGTGCCCGAGAAGCGGACGGCCCGTGGCGAGGGTTCGGTCATCGTGATGGCTAGAGTCCGACCAGCACCGAGGTGGAGGTGGAAGCTGATGGCCCCTCAGCACCGCGTCTGAGCTCGGTCGGGGTAACGAGAGAGCGGAAGTGACGGGAACAAGCATGTGGAGATGATAGCGCTGGTGCTCGAGATGCTGGCAGGCTGATTATGATGGATCGAATACGGCCATGAGGTGAGGGGGGGCAGGAGCTAGGGAGAGCTCTATTGGAGGATCGTGATGCCCTCGCATCGACTGGTTGGAATCAGGCTCGTTAAACCCAGTTGCTTGCGACCAAGGTAAATTTACACCAGTGGCGAGGAAAGAAGGCATGTGATTGGCCCCCTTTGGGTGTGGCTTGTTCAGACACCTGATTTGAAGCATGATGTGGCTGACTTTGTTTGTGGCTGTGCTATCACTCGCCACATTTCCAATATCTATGACATGTGGCTGAAGAGTCTCCTTTCTTGAACCTCATCCAGTGTCCCCACGTAAGGGCAATTATAACAATACAACCAACCCTTAAAAGATTGTCCTACCCTCTACTTTCCCACTGTTCTTCAACTACTTAGGAAACAAATATTATGTAAATAAAGAAAAAAATTATCTAATTTTTCTTCTTTTTTTCAATTCTTTTTTTCAGAACAATTGTTCCCGTGATGTCCAATGTGGAAGAAGTCATAGGGGGGCAAATCTTTCAAGGGGTGCATTACGCTACTGAAGAAGAGAGGGCACTTATTAACTAGTTAAACTACGACCAACACCTGTCGGTACCCAAGCTCCCTCGGCACAAAACAACTAGTTACAATTCCACCTACCAACGGACAAGAATCACGATTTCGATCTCGATCTCAGGCTAGGCCTGAAGTTGTAATTACGCGGTCTCCATCCGACCGCTCACCGATGATTGTTGAGGAGCGCACAGGGCGCCGCCCCGGCATCTCCAACTTATGTACAGTGGCAATTGGCAATTCTGCCGGCAGTTTTCACACCCGCTCCGTACCCGAAAACTACCCTACACCCCCACTGGAGATCGATGCAGGGCGCTTGGATTTTCACCTGAAGTGGTGCAGCCTACAAGCTTGGCCATGTGGAGAGCGTAAAGGGTCGCTTGTCAATCTGCATGATGCCCTGAGGCCTAGCCTGTCTCAACCGGAACCTTATACGAGCCCGGACAAAAAGAGCAATAGAATATGAGGAATTGCTATCCTAGAAGGCCAACAAGGTTATTTTACCATACGCCCGCCATGTGCTCATGAGACACGAGGCGGGAAGACGGGACGGGGCGCGGACTGCCCAGAGCCTTGCTGGTGACGCGATGCATGAATTGAACCGTCCTCTGTTTGCCTTACTCCAAAACACACAGCCTTGAGGCCCGCTGACTATGTTGAATAGAACGGAATCTGCTGTAGAACTGAATACTCAACCTGAAAAATTTTTACCCCAGAAATAATCGGTCCGTTTCTATCCTTTTCAGGATACGGACCGTTTATGGAGAAGTGGATGATGGTTGTTGACCTGAAATGCTAGATAGACACACGCAGCTTGTTCAGGCAGTCAACTGCGGATAGTCACCGGAATACCTTCTCTTTTGTTGTTAGCATCCAACATGTGCTCGCTGCGCTAAGCAAGCCACACTCTTTTGGATCTCGGTTGTCTGATGATCCGAAAGACACCGTGCTGGGGCGCTCTGGAGGTTTCCGAATTGATGGCTGTAGAAAAGAGCAAGTGCGATACCAACCGTCCTTCATTAGGAGGCTAAGTTAGATGAAACTCTGGAGGGACGCTTTGACGCTGGGTCTCCCTGGGGGACGACCGGAAACAGACGAACTAAAACGAATCCCGGGACCGCAAATGGGTTGGGCTCGCGGGAACAAGACCCGCGGGAAGAGTCTCTTGGTGGCTTCCATTGGCGCGTCCAGCTCGTTCACATGGTCAACACGAACCTTTCTCTCAGCCCGCAGAAGCTTCCATTCGATTGACCCCTGTTTATGAGTGGACACCACTTCTGTTTCCTTGGTTCCCCTAGGCACTAACTGACGTTAGGGCCGCGTGGTGTTTCGAGATGGAGCTAAGGAACCATGGTACAACCGTTAGAAGTACCCCGATCTTTAGGTCAGCTTGCCGGCCGCATCGTGCCATTGCGGACGTGATAATTCAATGATCTGCGTCAGATTGGCTTAATCATGCGATGCGAGGGACGAGCACAATGTGAAATATGACCTGTCTCAATTGCTTCGGCCATGGATTGCTCTCCCTTGTCGTCCACCTTCGTCCTCGTGTCGATCGGCACCACAGGTGTCTCCATCTTTTCTAGCGCGCGCCCTCGGCGAGTGTCGATTTCTGGAACCAGCGCCCCCCCCCTCCCCCCCTTGACCACGTGCGGGACCGCAGAGGTAGGCTCTGGGTCGTAGACCACTGGCGCCATCAGTGATATCAGCGTGTTATTTGACCAATGACCGGTTGTAGTGGCTTGGAGGGTCGTGACAAGGGAGAGAGACGGACGAGCCGGTCAGGGCCCCCCATGATGAGAAGGGGGTGATGTTGGTAGTAGTAAAAGTATTTGCTCCTTAACCTCGCGTCACGCTGTGTGCGTGTGAGCCACGGCAGCTTGACGGTTGGCGATCTTGGCACCGGTCCTGGGATCGAGCTGTTGTGTCGGTCGGGTGATCAGCTGGGGCGGGCGCGCTTGTAAACGGGGATGGTCCCTTGTATGAAAGCACTATAATATGTACGATGGGACGGATCTGGTAGTGCTTGCTCAAAACTTGTCAGGTTATCCATACATAGCACACTGGCACTGGTGGGCGTTTGGGGTTGCTAGAAACACGCTGAGTCAAAAAGGCGGCGGCACAGCACCCCGGGCGACTGGCTGACGAACAGGCGTACGGCTAGATCTCGATAGCAGCGCGCCCATGTGGCAGGCCACCCAAGCTCCCGCACATAATGGTGCTTGACCAGGAAGGGGTCAGGCGGCGGTCAGTCCACAGGTGAAACAGAGCACCTTGGGAGGGAGGTGGCATTTCAGCTTGCCCTGCCTGTTGATCTCTCCTGCAAGATCCACAGAGGCGTGCCGATACTCGGCTGTGGCTGTACCAACCCAGGCAATGCGCAGAACTGAACGTGGTGCGGCTCTCCATGCGGCTGGGCCTGCGCCTGGCGGAAGTGTGCTTTCCCAGGTCAGCTTGGGAGGCACCACTGAGGCTTTGGTTTGGCGGCTCCAGCAATGCATGTCAAACGGCACGCGTAGCGCCAGAGGACCCTCTTTTTCCCTTTTCCGGTGCGGGGCGCCTCGCTAGGCTGTCCCTGAGCTTTGAGCCCGGAAGATGTAGCTCGACTCTTGGATCGAATATTAGAGCGGAATATCGTCATGTCTCGACTCGGTTCTAGGCAGGCTCGAAGCCAAAAGAGGAGAAGAAGGAGGAGGGCGTGGCTGCTCTTTGGGCAATTCGAACAGTCTTCGCCCTCTAGGGAATGGTGATTGACCCTTTTTGCAGGCTTGAATCGTACGTCTTTTGCGAGTTAGGTTTCAGACAGAGTGCCACCATCACACATGGCGCGCTGAGTCTTGAATCAACCATAACCGGTCACCCATTTGCACCTAAACTAACCCTTTCCAAATAAAGCCACTGGCATCGCGTGGGGTTCTGGCCAAGCACAGGCTAGGGCTGACGGGCAAGGCGCCCTCGGGTAGCAGAGACTCTGTAGGTACCCGGCCGTAGTTTTGCCCCGGCCGTCACATGTTGGTGGAGAGGCTAAGGCGTAGGGCGAGAGATGCTCGAGTATCACCCCGGATTTGGGCTTGAGTGACAGGTCACGAAATGGGCTGCAACCTCAATCCAGGGGATTCGCGCTCGAGGGATTTGGGCACGGTGGAACCTCGCGACTATATCTCAGGGTGTTATAGATGTTGGCCGATACTGCCACAATTGGCCGAAAATACCCAAATGAGCTAACGTGCAACTGGTGATATCACTCGCGAGTTTGCTGATCGACATACGGGTCTGGAGCTATGCTCCTCCTCCGCCTGAAGCTGGGGCCAGCGGGACGTGTCAGTTTTGGATAAGAAGGTAGGATGCAAGAAGCGGGAGCTACAAATTGCTTCCAATATTAACTAGGGTCGCATTCATCTCCTCTGGCTTCAAGACCCATGATGGGGTAATTAACATCCTTTCCCAAGGACTGCACCGTGCTTCACGTATATGCGCGAAGCATGTAGCCGCCGCCAAAACCACGACGGCGCACTTTGCATTGACCAGGTCCTAATGGGGCCCGACAGTTCCGTCCGCTCGCCTCCAACAGCAGCATGGGTCTCGGGAGAGGGGAGACGAAGGAGTGCAGTGCAGTGACCAGAGCCAAAACGTGGCAAGTGGAGGAGACAAGGCCAAGGCCATGCTAAGCATGCCTAGACAAAGTCAACCTCAACTCAGTTATCGCGTAGTGACATGTAACATTTTCCACCTCGGCAGAGAGGGTGAGAAGAGAGTCCAGGTACAGTGTAATACACAGGATCCGCTGTACATGCAGGTGTGTAAATGTAGGCACGCATGCAGCTAGGGACCAACCAACTCATCATGCGTCATCGTTCTATGTAGCATTATACCCGAACGCATGGAGGTAAGCGTGCAAACAAGCAATATGCATGCGGAGGAGCAAACAACCACTAAGAGGACGCTCGAGAGGCCTTCCTCTGCGCCCCTCCCCCTCCCCTGGATATGCACCTTGGGCACACTTAACTAGGTACACCAAACCCATCCAACGGTTGTAGCGGAGCACCTCAATTTCACTTCCGCCTTCGGAGCGGCTATATGACGCACGACTACGGATACCATTCACCGGGAGGAGCTTAGAGCTTAGAAGAGGCCAGGCGGATTGAGGAGGTGCGGAGTAGGCCCGTCCCTCTCATGAAATCCACTCGGGGAGTGACTCCGCCCGAATGAGCTTCCATGTGAAAATCTCAAGTCGTTGGTGAGATAGACATGGACCCCAGGAACCTCGTTAAACTACACGTCACTGTCCAACCCATCTCGGTAGGCTCCGTGACACTGACCCTGGCTAGTATTCGAACCTCAATCCTTAGCACAGTTCGGGCAGGTTTAACAGGGTTATCGGAAACAGGGCAACGCAATCAATGGCACTAGAGCCCTCTCGAGGCTGTGTTGGCACACCTCAAAGAAACCGGCGGCATGACGCTACTGTCCGTGTATGCGTTGTTAGAATATCAGCTGGGGAGCGGAATTGGTCGTGTAGGCTTGGTGTTGGAGAGTCCTTCCGGGTCCACGGATCCTGCGTCCGGGTGAGCCGTTACATGCGCTGCCGGCACTTGCATTGATGCACACTATCTATGTAAGAGAAACTTTTTTTTTCCTTTTTTTTTTTTTTTTGCGTTATCCGTAAACGAGGCATTGGGGAGTTGACGCACGCCAGGGTGTGATTGAAGGCCCTGATAGGCAAGAACTGTCATGTCCCCATTCCAATGGGCGTCGAGAAACAACAGGGTTTCATAGGTGTTGAAAAAAGGCCATTCGGACCCTGGCGAGGTCCGGTTTTACGGAGAGACAAATGCTGAGTGTGAATAGCCCCGTTACCAGTCATGATTAGAGACTTGGGGGGGGGCGTCGAGCAACCATTGTGCGAGACAGGCCTCTCTGCTTGGTCACCGCTTGTCGGAACGACAACAATTATGGTTTGTTTGCGGGCACAAGTTTGCCGTGGTGGCGTTTGGGATTTCAGGGTTCGTGGCCCAGAAGTTGGAGGCGAGAGGATGATGGCATCCTTTGTCAGTGGGAGGGCCGAATTGTTCGCCTCGGGATAGTGCGAGTGTGTGGTGGAATCCTACCCTACCAAGTTTGAGATGTTCCCAGCGTTGACGCCATCTGGACGCCGTCTCAACGTCCCCCGGTCCAAGACTCGGCTCCCCGAGGCACCGGGACGCCTTGTGCAAGGGTTACGGGCGTTCCCCGACGACGGTTCCTGCTCAAGAAGCTGTCTCGAAATCCGGCCTGCCGGCTGCACAGCTGGATATGAAGGATAGCATGGCATGGTATAGTATGGCATGGGGATGGGGTTCAACGCGAAGCGAAGCGAGGGGTGAGGCGAGGCGAGGCGGCGGAATGCCGTTGTCGATGACACTGGATGGGCCGTGCTGGGTCCCTCGCCGGTCCGAGTGCGTACTGCATTCGGCATTGAGGATCCACGGTCATCCATGAACCAATGTCGTGGCCCTTGATACGAGAGAGAGCCAGGTGCCGATTCCCAGGTCGAGAAATTATTGTCACATATGATCGAGATAGCATAGCACAGCTACGCCACGGCGACTGTGCAATAAGCACACATGCAGACACGACAGGCGGCGTGCGTGCGACAGGGGTGGGGGAGCCAGGGCTGCGGTGCGGGCTTGATGGTGCGTGCGAGCTCTGGCGCGCGCTGACGGGTATCCTCCCTCAACCTTCAAGAGCATGGGATGAGCCTGCGGATGGGGACCTGCGATGGGGCCTGGCCACGGTGCGCCTGCTCGCATTTAGCACCCGAAATGGACCAGGGCAGTGTCTAGCACCTAAGACACAAGACCCAAGATCACGATGGGAGGAGGCTACGCCAGAGCCAGAACTAGAAGCCCAGAGCCCGTGCTCGCGCCGACGTCTGAGGGCACAGAGACTGAGTGCGTGGTGGCCCAGGGTACTCGGGGTGCGGTACTCAGGGCGCTCAGGGTACCGCACCTGCGCCGTTGCGCTTGGCCTTCTGGGTTCTGGGACCGCGGGCTGTTGATGGAAACAAAGCAAGAAAAAAAAAAGGGCTAATTTTCTGCCAGTCTCATCCCCACCCTGGCTTGTTTGCTGTTTGACGACAGACAGCCGTTCCGGGGCCACAGGGCCTAGGCGTCCTGGCGGACCCGGCAGCGGGAGCCAGCTTGACGCTGGAGCGGCAAAAGCAATAGCAGAGAGGGTACGCACTACACACCGACCCAAGTAACCCTGGGCAGGCTAGACACGTTTGCTCTGGCATCCCATCCCCCTCTCATATCGCTGGCAGGCGTCATTGCTCCCTCCGGACATGGGCCCGCAAGGGCCAGGGCGAGGGCGATGTTGATTGCCTCGCCTGGAACCTGCTCTCACCTCACGGCACCGGCAGCACGGCGTAGCGTCTCATCTCGGCCGCCGTTTCTTAAGGAACCCGGTGTCCGCATCTGCCACCACTGCCGCTACCACTTACTACCACCACCACTCTGCTGCTACTACTGCCACCACCACCACCTTCTTCAACACTCCCATCCGGCACCACACACACACACACACACACGCCTCTCCCTCACACCCCACCCTCCCCTTCACATCATGCTTTTTTAAGCATCCCACTGCCCGCCCCGATATAGTCCGCCGGTCTTTTCATCGTCACCAGTATAAACCCCCCCTTCTCCTTCACTCCAGAGAGGAAGCCCTTGCTATAATACGCTACCCGCTCGCTGCCTCACCCACGTCACCCAACGTTGTCTCTCTCTCACCGACCTGGGTTGATTGTTTGCTCCTCCAACCACTTCTGAAACGAGGCATGCTGTCACCAGAGTCAGTCCCTTGTTTGCTTCGAGTCATATAACTTGTACCTCGTTCGCCCTTTGACACCATTCTCTGGGCCATATCTCTCCTTCTCTGCCTCCCCTCGAACCTCTTTCGGCTTTTCATTTACACCAAACACAAACGCACATATCCTCAACGCTCCTGCTGCGCCTTGCTCCACTCTCCTGCCGACCCCTACAAGTCGCAACCACACAGTTGGTGAGCTTGCCCGTTCTGGAAAGTGGCCAGCCACAGCATCACCAGCACGCTACATTTTCATACCAAACCGCAAAGCCACGCGACCAAACATGTGTGACTTTACAAAAAACTACTACATCTACACGTCCTGCGTGGACCCCGGCACTCACTTCTGCAAGACCTCCACCGACGGAAACCGGAGCAAGTCGTGCCCCAAGGGCCCCCATGAGCGCTACATCGTCCTTCCCGAGAGCTGCCCACTATGTTGTGGCTGAACCGAACTCCTCAGATGCCGAGTCAAACGACCGCTCCTATCCTGCTCTGAGGCAGCGGAAGCATTGGTCGTCCCTTTCATGTTTCCTTGGCGGTTCTGGATCGGCCCCTCCGGGAACAAGCTCAGCCCTTTCCGACTATTCTCGAGTGGCGTCATCCAGCACCTACTACTAGGTTTGGGTTTTCCACTTCGGCACTATTGTGGTTTTTCTCTTGCAGCTTCTCGAGAGCAGCGCCTCGCAGCGTGGCCACTTTCAGTTTAGACCCCAACGGTTTTGGCTTGGCTCGGGAAATCCCTTGCACTTTCGACGCTCGAATCTCGGCGACACATCTCGGCGACGTGATGCGAATGATTGGCGGTTTACAGGGAACCCCCCCTCGATCCAGTTCGCCGTGGCCAGTGACGATTAATTGAGGGGCTCGAGAGGAAGAGGTTACACGAGGAGTGGATCGCAGTGCACAAGGCCACCACGCGGAGAGTTCAGGTTGCGGCTTTGACCTCTCTTCGAAAAAAAAAGCCTACTAGGGGAGGAGGGGCTTGTGTTCTCTCACCGTTTCCACCCCGCTCGGACACTACCCACCGCGTTCGTCTTTTTGGAGAGACCCTTTTCCTATTGGAGGGTATTGTAGAGATTTGGATGATGAAGAAAAAAAAGAAGGAGAAGAGAAGGAGAAGCATTGTTCTGGTGGTGTTTGCAGCATTTCCAAGAGGTTTTCGTTTATTTTTTTTTCTTGTTAGTATTCATACCCCTCGGCTTGGCGTTCATGGTTCTGGTTCTATTAAACGAGCTCTACGGCATCATGCCCTAAAAAGTTGGAAATAAATTTGATTCAATTGATCCGAAACCGAAACCCCCCTACCTTATTCGTGGTGATAAGCTTCAAGAGATAACCGCAACGGCTTCAGTTGGTGCAGTTGACACCGCCGCAGTGATGCCCGGATGGCCTCCTGTTCCAACGGCCATACAGCCAGAGGGAGCTTAGCGGCACCGTTCTCGTATGATAGCCATTTCCCTGGGCCCTTTGGATGGTTGCGCAACTCTGGAACCGAACCCGAGTAGCTGTCATTGCGTCGTCGTGCTGCACCGACAACAGAACAAGGGGCGCGGAGTCGGGCACCGGAGCTGGCCCGTGGTTGGCGGCGATGTGATGAGATTGGATAGGGTTCCATCTTGCACAGCAAGGTATCCGCATCCTCGCCCACCCCCAAATAATCCCATTATTACCCATAGGCCCCCCCCTTCGGAACCGATTGACAGCCCGCCGTGGGTCCGCACTTGCCATCCTTACCCCATGCTGCCGATGGAGGGCATGAGACAAGAGACAACTGGGATAGATTTGCTGCTGGGGCATATGCGAGGGGGCCACCATGAGGACCTTGAGGCGTGAGGGCCTGTTCTTGACGGGGCCAGGAGGAGTCTGAGTAAGAGGAGGAGGAGGAGGAGGGGGGGAGGGGGAACCATGGGGCCCTGTCCGCACTCGTGCCTCCAGATCGAATGAAAGGGCGTCGAGTTGAGCGCATCCCAAGGCGAGGCGCCAGGCTAAGGGTGTTGACAAACGCCGAAACTCAAAACAGGGCGTCTGTTGAAATAACGATGGTCCCATTTTGCGGAGTAGATCTCGCAGAGATCCCCTGTATTTTCCATGGCCGCTGGCCGGCTTCCGCGCAACCCTTGCAAGCCTCGCTGGTTCTTCCCATAAGCCCCGTGGGGTCCTCTCAGCTGTCAAACTGTGGCAGATGAGCGTTACTTTTTCTGGCCACTCTTTTCATTTTCCTTTCTTCTTTTTTTTTTTTTTTTTTTCCTCATTTGAAGTGGCCCCCCCTCATCTCTTCTCCCCCCCCCTGCTACGCTTTGAGATTTGGGGCCCGCAGGCGGGCGCTAGAAGCAGTCATGCGATCAGACTCTCGCTCGGCGGGCCATTGCGGGTTCCCTCTGCGATGGGACACTGACGGGCGAGATTCGAGAATGAATGCTGATCGGCAGTTCCCCCCCCTCATGTCCGGCAGGCCTGAGAATCTAGTCTCAGGCCTACCACGCCAGACGGGACGGGTTGACGCGGCGGCGCCCTGACCAACGGGTTGGTCGAAGGGGGAAGGAGACGCGGCACCGAAACATGACAGAACGAGCGAGGTTTCTGCAGCCCAACGGGGAAAGCTGTTTCACAAGTCTGTGTGTTGGGTCTCTGCTGTAAACTCATGGTCCTAGCACTGAGGAGAGTCTAGAACAGCCTCTGAGCTCGTGTATTTTGGAACACGGGCGGGAAACTCGAGGGGGCTTCTTTGGAGCCTTCTGGCCAGAGGCCAGCCCCGTCAAGTGGAAGGTCTTTCTGAGTCGTAGAAGTTGTTGAATATGTGAAATATGACGTCCCACGAGGCAAGGCCTGCATGATGATTGGCCCAAGATGCGAGGGCTGGGAACAGGCGTCTAACTCGCCTTCGGCCGCCCTCCCTCCTTGGCTGGCCTAGTCGAGGATGATTGGGCTAAAACCGAGATCCTGACCCAAGACACCGGGGGGCAAGGCTGTAGCTTATCCGGATGTCTTTCGTAAGACTAGGGCGGCTAGATCACCAGCCGAAAGAGAAAAGCTGAAGATGAGAGAAACATAACCGGGGGCGAATGGCAAAAGAAAGCGGCGCAGCAAGAGGCGGGTGATATCAGGAGCATTCGCCCCGTGGCTAGCTGGACGCATCACTTTCCGTTCTTGAACACACCTGCGTCGAGCTCCCGAAGCCCGGTCCCTGACAGGGCGGAAGCACCAGACGCCTGCCGCGGGAGGGGAGCGCCGCCGGGACGCCCTCGGCGGGAGATGTGGGTAAGACTCGGCCGAGAAGTGGGTGATGGCCGGTCACGGAAGCCGGATCGTGGTGGAGCCTGACCCCGGAAGCTGGGGTGCCCCACAAATGCCGAGGCACTCCCCCTCTTACCTCAGCCAAATGACTGACTGACTTGGTTGGTGGCTTGTGGGAAGCTCAGACATTGTTACGTTTCGAGCACACGGGCTTGACACGGCTGACTGTCGTATTTTTTATTTTCTCAACAACCTCAAGCCGCTGCATTGAAATTTAGTCGCCCTCCCTTACGCAAGTGACATTTCCTGATAGCTGCCCGCCGACGCTGCCCCCCATGCCTGTCCCAGAATCAAAGTACCTGAGCCCAGTGTGGCGAGATGGCATCTTCAGTCCGTATCCCCAAGTGCTTCCTGCGCGCCGCGCGCGCACCCACGCACCCCCCCCTCCCCTCCCCGCACGTTGGCCAAGCTTGGGTGAACTGACATGAACCACCAGAGGATCGCGTCGTGTTTGTGACAGGTGGCGCCGGCACGATATGCAGCATGCAAACCAGAGCGCTGGTTCGTCTGGGCGCAAACGCCTGCATTATCGGGCGCAGCGTCGAGAAGACGGAAGACGTGGCCAAGGATATCGCTACGGTGAGACCTGGCGCCAAGGTTCTAGGGATCGGAGGCTGCGACGTCCGGAAAGTATGATGCATGCCCTTGTTTTTGTTTGATGAAAAATGAATCGCGAAAAGAAAAAAGAGGGACATACTGATACGATGCTGCTTACTCAGGCCGAGAGCCTTCAAGCCGCCGCAGACCGATGCGCCCAAGAACTGGGCGGCATCGACTATGTCATGTAGGCTTCATCCCTGATATGCCGATCTCGGGTTGAACATGATACTCACTAACACCTTCTAGCGCTGGTGCCGCCGGCAACTTTGTGGCACCAATCGAGGGGCTCAGTTCCAACGCGTTCAAGACAGTCATGGACATTGACGTGCTGGGCACATTTAACACCATCAAGGCGACCATGCCGCATCTCCTCCGCAGCTCTGATCCGCGTATCGCCTATGTTTCTGCCACATTTCACTACACGGGCATGCCCCTGCAAGCACACGTCTCAGCCGCCAAGTCGGCCGTGGATTCACTCATGGCCAGCGTCGCCCTCGAGTATGGTCCCCGTGGCGTGACTAGCAATGTCATTGCTCCCGGCGGCGTGGGTGAGACAGAAGGCCTCGCCCGGCTTAGCAGCCAAGCCGAGACAGATCGCAAGCAATACCTTAAGGGGATTCCATCGGGCCGGCTGGCCACAGTCCGCGATGTGGCAGACGCAACCGTGTTTCTGTTCAGCGAAGCCGGAAGCTACATCAACGGGCAGCTTCTGGCCGTGGACGGAGGAGCGTGGCGGCGCCAAGGAGCCATTAGCGTAGGTGTCGATAAGAACATGGAGTATCCCGACTACCTGCTCAAGGGCGAGTTCTCCAAAAATCTCAAGGACCCTCGCAACGAGTCCAAGGCTAAGTTGTGATTGGGGAGGCCGGGACGTCCATCCAGCTTTGGGATGGATCATGGTTTCGTGGTCTAGTTGGTCATGGCATCTCGCTCACACCGAGAAGGTCCCCGGTTCGAGCCCGGGCGGAACCACACTTTTTGGTCATTATATATATATTTTTTGTGTCTTGTAGATGCTGTATCATGTTGGGTGAGCTGGAGTGGGGATATGGGGCTTCACGATGCGGAATTAAATCGCCATCGGCGGGGCCCGAGAAACCAAATAAAGATGGGTCCTTGCTTTTCAGGCATTGCCGTTGTTCTTGATAATATAGATAAGGCTGGAAATCTGCCGTGCCCAGATGAGGTGACAAAATCTTGTTGCGAGAGCGAATGGCGCGTGTCCGGAGATGTGTGAATCGTGAGAATCAGTAGCGTGCCGTTAGCCGATGCCGCGGAGACGTGCTGACCGACGACAAAGCCTATTTGATGCTTAACCGCGCCCTAATACGATAAGATTGTAAGCTTGTGCTTGAAAAAAAAAAAAGGCTGCATTGTTCGATAGGGATTTTTGTCGATCCTCGGGCAGGGATTTTATGTAATCTATGTAGTAGTCATGGCTCGATGCCCCGTCGTGATAGGTCTCCAACCGCCTCTTCGCTGCAATTCGCTCGAATCGGTAGCTTGACCTTGTGTCCCCTGGCCTTACCGTCCGTCCGTCAATGGAACGACGCACGAGGCGGGACGGGGAGACGACGGGTTAAGCCCCCAATGCTACTCTTACAATCTGATAACGAACAGACGGCGAGCTCCAGTCACATTGCATCGCGTGCACCCTTTTCGCATAAAAGGATAGACAAGGTACCCTCCTCGGTTTGTTTCAATCGGCGAACGAAATCGCCAAGTGTGTGGTGTGGTGTGGTGGTGTGTCATGGGCGGGTTTACAGGCTCTCGGTCCCTGTTCCCGGACCCGCCCCATCCGAGAGCAAGGCTACGACGGAGACGTTAAGGCACTGCTGGACCAGATAGACACACAGCTTGTGTGGATATCAGCCGGCCGATACCCTGCCTGGGACGACACCCGACGGCCGTGGCACGCAATTAGGCAGTTTGCCCGTCCAGCATCTGGTGGCCTATCAATTGGTCGGCGCTGCTCGACTGTTCGCTTCCCCGCGGACCTATGCAGGTTTGCATTAGCGGCCGTCTGGACCAAGAGATCCTCAGAGGGCTGGCTGCGAGCTTGCGTCCATCATGAGCTTTTGCCAAGAGATGCGCCATGAGCTAGGCCTTGGACAACCGTGCCGGTTCTCTTGGCAGCCGCCTGCTGTCCACCAACACCGTCTTGAACGAGTTGATGGACGAACTGCAGGCCAATTGAGAGCAAAACGAGCCCTCAACATCGCCCGTGTGAGCATTTGATTGATGCCCTTGCTGCAGCCGGCCGTGTGCGGGGCCATATCCCACGAGCGGGGTCGTCCAATTCTCCTTGACCAAAAAAACGCACCCTAGCGCAGCCGTGGGATGGAATCATGGTGTGGTGCCCAGTCGACTTGCCTTGTCTGCTCATTCCATACCGTCATGTACCGGCCGTCTCTGTGCACCATGTCCTGCTTGGGAATAGATCATCTGCTGGGGTGGGAAAGAATTGATAACGGCAATAGTCTCCGGCCTGGTTGATGTATAAATCATATCCTGTCCCTCCCGTGCCTTCCCCTCGTGAGATGAGCCGAGCCATTGATACCCAATATTGACCTCTGCGCCTGCGCCTGTCCCCTTCTAGCGGATTGGCTCTTGTCTGCCGTGAGATAAAGCTTCCTGTCGAGGGTGTACACTGTGTGCGACATCAGATCCCTCTACCACCCCACTCATCACCGCTATCACCACCACTACCACCATCATCGTGATAGCTACAATGCAGACCAAGCTTGCGTTGCTGACCGCCCTCTCCGCCGCCCCCCTCATCTCGGCCGAGGACGTCCTGGGCGTGTACATCTTCCACCGCCACGGTGACCGTACTGCCAAGGCATGGAAGCCCGTCAATCTGACGGCTCTCGGAGCCGATGAGGTTTACACCTCCGGTACTTACTATCGTAACCGCTATGTCAACTCCAGCGCCGACTTCAAGATCAAGAGCATCAGCTCCAACACCGCTGTCCTGTCCCAGATTGAGGCTACAGCTCCCGTAGACGACGTGCTGCAAAGCTCAGCCCAAGTCTTTCTCCAAGGCCTTTACCCGCCTACTGGCCAGGTTGAGGTGCTCGCCAATGGATCCCGTGTCGAGGCGCCTCTGAACGGATACCAATACATCCCCGTTGATTCCGTTGACTCGGCTGCCAGTGCCGCGGATTCTGAGAATAGCGCCTGGCTTCAAGGCAACAGCGGTTGTGGTAATGCTGAAGTCAGCTCAAACGATTACCTCTCGTCTTCCGAATATACGTCCACCTATAATGAGTCATTGAGCTTTTACAGAAGCCTTCTGCCTGTCATCAACGGCACTTATTCAAGGGACCAGGCCACCTTTGAGAATGGTTACGCCAGTATGTTTGCCTTTTTATCATTTTACACCTACTACACCCCATCTCAGATATAATGACTAACGCAAATCGCTATAGTCTTTGATCTCGTCAATGTTGCCACCATCCACAACAGTTCCATCCCTTCGGACAACCTTCTGACAAATTCTACCCTGAACCGACTGTACAGCCTTGCTTCCACCCATGAATGGAACCTTGCCTACAACAGCAGCGCCCCTGTCCGTGCTATTGCTGGCTCTGTCCTCGCTGGCCAGATTATGGAGGCCCTCACGCCCCTTGCCGAGGGTACGGCGAAGAACCCCAAGTTCAACGTTCAATTTGGCGCCTATGGTACCTTCATGGCCTTCTTTGGTCTCGCTCAGCTAGAAAAAGCTCACCCCGACTTTATGGGCATCTGCGACTACGCTTCCTCCATGACCTTTGAGCTTGTCACCAATGCTACCAACCCAAAGGCTGATGACGTGAGCGTTCGCTTCTACTTCGCCAATGGCACGGCTGCTCAGAATGAGCCCACGCTATTCCCTCTGTTCGGCCAGAGCAAGACGACTCTTTCATGGGCAGACTTTAAATCCGGCATGCAAGACTTTGCCATTGAAGATACTGACCACTGGTGCGAGATCTGCGGCAACACTGACGGCACCTGCGCTAGCTCCAACAGTTCCAGCAGTGCCGTGACAAACTCATCCAGCGGCGATGGCGGTGTTTCCAAGCCTGTGGCAGGTGTCATTGGCGCTCTTGTCACACTTGCTGTCGTGCTGGGTATTCAGGCTATCTTCCTACTTGTAGGAGGTTTCCGCTTGGTCAAAAAATCGAGTCTGGCTCCAACAGAGGTGGCCGCTGGCGGTGTCAAGGCGTAATGGATCAAGTGTTGAATGTGATGCGAGAGCGATGCTTTGTCTACGAGAAGCCGAAATAATGAATTTGAATATGGTTAATTCTATGCGTGGACTAGCAATTAAATGTACTGATATCATACATGGATGGAATCCTTTTCACAGTGAATATGATTTGTGCTTAACCAACTTCCATTAAATATTACTCTCAGGATATTGTTTCAACATTGTTTGTCGATACTTTAATGACAGAACCAGAGGTTCGGGACCGGTCGGACTTTTGAGACGAATGCAAGATTTGTTGGAACAACATGGGTTTGTTCATTACCGAAGACCTGTAAGGGCAAGAAGATCGTGACGGTAGTAAAACGCTCGAATTCGCTTGCCGTAAACGTCTATCGGGCACAACTTAGCGTTTTGCTCACAGCGCTGCAAAGTAGTTGACTTACACATAGGAATACTCAGGGCACAAACTCCCACTTGAATGGATGCAATTGCTACCATTGTGTCCTTGATACCTCCTGCGTTGATCCAGTCGTAGGCATAAAATGTCAGGGCAAAACTGAAGAAATTCTTGAAGATAATCATGATCGTAAAGCCTTCGATTGCCAAATCACCTGTGATAATAGTTAGCTCTGCAGATCACGAACGTCTCGAAACGTGAGGCGTGCTTACGATATGCGTCAACAATGTAGAGTGAGCTTGCAACTGCACCGATAACCATTCCCGCCACCTCGAAACCGAAGAATACCAGGGGCACATGGTAAGTGAATTTGCCCGAGATCACGTCTCCCGCAGTGAGTCCAAATCCGTAAAGACCTATGCCTCCGATAACAAACATCGGGAACACAAGAATAATGCGAAACTCGGGCTCATATACCCCCCCGTTGAGCTTGGTCATGAATTTAACACTTGAATCCGCAAGCACACCGGCGATTACAAACCCAAGCAGTGCACCAACGAAAGCGCCTGTGTAAGTATAGCCTGCCATGACCTCGCCCCAGTAATAAGGGGGGCCAATGAAGATAGCTGCGACAATGACACCGATGAATACAGTCCATCCGATCATCGCACCCTGAATCAGACAACCCCAGATAAAAGCTGGATGAGTGAGCAAGGGGAAAGGCCGGAGCAAGAGCACCCAGTAGCGCTCGTCCGTCTTTCTGCCATTAAACAGGGATAGTGACTCTATAAAAGACTTTTTTGGCGTGTCTGCGTTGCCCACTGGTTGAGGCGCACCGGATGTTGGGTAGAGAGCGAATCCGCTGTTGGGGGTCCCTGATCGTTCTGGAGCCTCCGAATCCCGACGAGTCGGTTGGGATTCCATCTTTATATTCTCCACCACGACAGTATCGATATTGAGGTTTGCGGGGCGGCGATATGCCGTTTCGGGACAGAAGAGAAACACGGCAACCAGGGTCGGAGCCAGGAATATGGCGACGAAAAAGAATGTCCACTTCCAGCCCAAAGTGTCTGTAATTTTCCCGACAACGATGGGAGTAAAGAAGGAACCACCAAAAACTGCCAAGTTGGTGAATGCCATACGCAAACCTCTTTGATGGACAAAGTACAGGTCACCGATGGCAGCACTCAACAAACTCTCAAACGGGGCACATCCTACACCTTGGACCACCCGGGCTCCGATGAAACTGCCATAATTGGTACCAACTGAACCAGCCCAGGCGCTCGAGGCAATGGTAATGATGATGCCAATGATGAAAAGATGCCGCTTCCCCCAAATACGACCGGATGGGACAAAGAAGATGGCACCGGCACCAGCACCGAGAAGAAAGTAACCAGTTAGAAGAGCAACCTTAGTGAAATCCTTAGAGAAAAGGAGTGAGATGGTGATGGTGTTGGCGGCGAGGATTGGCCCCAAAGCCGTCACAAGAATTGCAGCAAAGCAAAGGGTGAATGTGATGAGATCTCGTTTCCATAGTGGCCAATTCAGGGGATCATTAGGGTCATCAGAGGGTTGAGGGATCTAGACGAAAACGGTGTGAGCAAATCTTTGACCGCCAGTCAAGACAGACTCGAGACACGCCCTTGTCATAAACGACGGTCGACGGTCGGATCAGGCGGAGCTTACAAGAATGATGGGCTGTTTGCCACTATTATCACATTTAAGGCCTATATGTTCACTAGTGGCAACCTGAGGCCGGGATGGGTCATCAAAGTAGCGAGTTGTGCCTGCGGACTATCAGCTCCGATGGTTCCGCGACGCGGTGGCGGAGGCCGATCCACGACTCCGATGAATTGGAATTCGGAGGCTTCTCGGGCAGGAATCTCGGGGGGGATGGCGGTGGGGATACGGGGAGACGGGGATGTTGAGGGAGGGGAGGCAGCAGGTCGGGTTTGGGAGGATACCTACCAGGAACGTGTTCAAGGCCCTGGGCCTCGAGGATGCCCAGCGGCATTTTGGGGCTGGGGGGGAAGACTAGGGATCGCGGTAGAAGGACAGCAGCTGCGGCACCCACTTGATGGCTCAGAGCATGATTAATGTAACACAGGGCGAGGGAGGCGCGGAGGCGACACAGGGCCTGGTGGAGGAGCTGGCGGAGGAGCTGGTGGAGCGGAGCAGGCCAGTGGATGAAGTTGTGGAGTGATGCAAGTTTGCGAGGATGGTTGTCCCAAGCTCGAGTCGTGAGTGGTGCTCGGCAAGCGCAGGCGCAAGCGCAGCGGTCTTGGATAGACGGGTGGCCAAGGCTTTGGGGGCTCGTCGACAGGGGGAGCGTCCCGGGGAAGACGGGGACCAGGGCTCAAGCCGTTGGCATCAGCGTCGGCCGGCCACGCATCCGGCATGAGATGCAGATGCGAGGCGACGTAAAAGGGGATGCGGCGCGAGGGAAAGGGAAAAGAAAAGAAACGAGAGGGTGCAATCGCACTGAGTAGCGCAGCTGCTGTCTGGAGACTGCATCTGACGAGGAATCGGTTCCACGCCGCCCTCCTGGGGATTCCCCCAACCGGATTAGGCCCGGTTGCCTACTGCCCTGCGAGTGCTGCTGGGCGGGCGCTAGGGGGATACTACCGATGTAACTGGGCCCGTATATTGACGAGAAAACAACTCCTAGCCCGCAGCCCTAGGCTTTCGAAATGGAAAACGCCACCGAGCTGACATTGTTGACATCGTCGCATGGCGGGACGGGGCTAGGCGTCTCCGTTGATACTGTGAGCAACTAGAGTGGGAGAGCTAAGCGGCGTCACTGCGGCCTGCCGCTTGCCGCCCCTGGTGGGCAATTCGCATTTTAGCAGCCAAAATAGCCTGCGAGGCGGGCTGTTGACCGTTGGAACCGAGCAGCTAAAAGGCCGACAAAAAAAAGCAAGGGCGAAACCGCGGCTCCAAAGCGTGGGGATGGTGGCCCAGGCGAGGAAGGGAGGGTGAGCCAGAGGGTGAGCCAGAGAGAGGGTGAGCTAGAGGGTGAGCGAGAGGGTAAGGGGAAAGGGAGATGGAGAGGGAGATGGAAAGAGCGATCAACTGACCTGCACAGTGAGGCAAACAAACAAGCAAACATGCGATCGGGGTTGGGTTAATCAGCAGCACCTTCCAGAAACGAAGACGGCAGCAGGGGGGGGGGGGAGAAGAGACAGAGATGAAACCTCGGACCCTAAAGCACCAGCGGGTCTCGCACAAACACGATGCTGGCCTTTATTCTCCTGAAGGCGAGATCGACTAGAGAGCCTCACTTCCCTCGCTTGAACACAGACAGACGCAGCAGGCCTCAATGCGGAATCAGTCCACTGTGAACCAGACCGACTGGCGGGTCACCGGAAAAGCAAATGATCGCCTAAGACATTCGTTTCCCGCCCACCTCCAATCCAATGCACTGACAACTGGTTACCTCACATCCCAGTGGCAGGGCCAAACACTGTTCCATCGATCTCATTCGACATCGGAGGGCGATGACGATTTCATGATGGCTTTGGTGGGGTACTTGCGGTCACTTCTCACTCATCCTTCGTGGGGCTTTCGTGCTCCATCTTGTAGTATTATTGCCTTGTCCGGTCGTTTTGGTCGGCTCTGTTGGTCAGGGAGCCTGGGCTGGCACTTGGCACACCAACCAAAATGCTCGGTCCCAGCCCGACACCAGCCCAGCCAGTCAGCATGGCCATATCGTCGTCTATCTGGAGAGGTCATGGACAGCACAACGCGGTGGCCCCTTTCTTGGTCGCATTGCTTATTCGGAGACTTCTTCAGCCACGCCCTAGCGTCTCGGTATTGGAATCTATTTGCGCGTCCCGATCCTCACAGCAATGGGAGGGATTTCGCACCAGTAGCGCCATGGGCCGCCGACTTGTGTGGATTGCGTTGCCTGCTGATCCAGGGTTCAGGGTCCTGAGTGGTCACTGAGAGGTGTGATATTTGACGTCCCGAGCCTGATGCCTGCCTGCTGCTTCCAGTCGGGTCATGGTGGGAGGCGCTTGGTGCTCGCTGGCGGGACCGATCACTCACCACCACCCGAGATCCCCAGATTCTAGGCTGACATCAATTGCCCAAATAGAGTGCTGGAGGGCGTCATCGGGGCTAGCGATGCCACACCCACCGTGCCGCCGCCCATACACACTCCAGCGCACAAGTCCGTTACCACCCCACTACCGCTACATGCTGCTGTCGTTTTCCCAATAATTTGCAATATGACCTATCACCAATCGCCCGACCTACCGACATGCCCCGCCCTACTTGCCTATGATCGCCATCGAGAACCAGCTAGGGTCATGACCGTCTGTCACTCTAGACCACACCCGAGTCTAGATGCTTGCGAGCACCGTAGTGCCTACTGTGTATTGGACCGAACAAACGTCCCTGAGGCGCCCTCGTTCTCACTACTGTAGGTACCACGGGGACAACGTTAGGAGGGCGCCACGCCTCGCGGCGGACCGAACTGTGGGGAGTGCCAGCCTGAGCACACGGTTCAACGATTCAAGAGCTTGCTGGCCTGAGGGCCACTCTATTACGTCTGCTCTTTTTCTCATCTCGGGAAAATTGTCTCAAAACCTTATCGGTTAGAACAAGAGCAGAATTCACCGGCTGCCTCTTTGGGCAGTAGGTAAGCACAGACGCGGCTCACGAAATCCCGTCGACGAAGCCCAGTAACAGGTCACTTCGAGTTCAGCTTGGCTAACTTGTTTGCACGATGTGTGCGGCTCTAAGCTCGGTGTACCTTGTTCCGGTGAGTAGGAAAGATTTGGCGATCCCGCTCAGCTCAGCCTTATTCCTTGTACTAAGCAGACCAAACCATGTCTGGCTATGTCTGAACATCCCCTACACCCCCACTTCACGCCGGGCACTCGCTTAGCGAGCTCTTCGATAATTCTTCTGGCAGAGAGGGAACAGTATCAAAATTTGATGTGTCGATTGTAAACGCACATCTTGATCGTCATGTTTTGCGCCGTATTAGTCCTGTAAGGGGGACGACCTACATACGCCACTTAAACCTTGTCCATGTATCGAAATTTTCAAATGTCCATAGGCGATTGGATGCCATTGTGCTTTTTTGGAATGGTCCTTTTGGGGAAATCCCATCGGAATCATTGGGTGGTCGGGCCTGTGATTCTATGGGCTGGTCCTCGCAGTTGGTCACCACACCACGGCCCAGTAACAACCCTGGCATCGGCAGCCCGCCATCGAACAAGGGTCACCCAAACTCCTGTACCGAGAATCTTGAGGGGTTCGGGACAAGAACTTGACACTCTATCGTGGGCAAGGATCGTCGGTGGCTTTGATAATCGCGTTGCCGACGTATGGGTGACGCTTGATTGCCCTCTGCGCCACCTACTCTTGGAAGCTCAGAACTGGGTCCTTCACTGTCGTCGACGTGCTCCCACACTTCCACCCCATCCCCGTGCGAAGCGCGCTAATTGTGAGCGTGGGCATGGCCATTTCCTGCGTCGATCATGGTGGACGTGCCGCCGTCGTCGCGCAGCGACAGAACCCCCGAGAAAAAAAAAAGGCCCACCGACCGCAGCGCAGAACCAGCGAGAAATGGGTCAGGAAGAGGACGAGCCGGCACTACAACGGTTGCGTACGCGCATGCGCCCGCCCGCCCTTAACCATGTGGCAGAGATGGTCTATTGTACCGTATGAATAAAAAAGCACCGTAGTTTACTGTTTGGTACACACCCAAGCGCCCACGCGCCCTCGGTCCAACCCCAGGATCGACTTGGCGCCTCAGAGGCGTATTTGGGGGGCTCTTGGGGCCCTTGAATCCCACAACCCGTCATGTTCAAGGGACCAAGCTGGTACGAGACGTCAGGTGCCGCGTTTCTCAGAAAAAAGCACGATTGCTCTCCGGCGGCCAATTGCTACCCAGGCGTGTGGGTGCGTCATATCACAGTCGCAAGTCACAGTGTGGTGCTGTGCTGTCGTCTGCCGCCACCTCTCAACTCTGGCTGGTTTGGGTTCCCTCACAACAAATACCAGGACCTTGACTTTGTCGATGCCCTCCACTTTCTTGCTACCTCTGACTGGTTGCAACACGGAACCCGGGCTCTGGCGGCTCCGGTTTACCAACAGCTTCAAGATTGTGAGTTCGGAGATTCCTTCAACTGTTCAAGCTGGGTAATTCATCCCCTCGTCCCTCGTCGGAGTCGGACTTGGCTCCGGTCAAGTTCAGTTCTCTCCTGCCAGTCCCATTTTGCGAATCTTTTCCGTGCCCTCGCACTCTCTCCGCGCTGAAAAAACTCTCCCCGACCCAAAGATGTCTTGTGAGATCCCAACACCAAGGCACCCATAGCGGCCCGTTGTTGTCTTTGATCCCCAGCGCCTGACTACCCACCTGCGCGCCGACTCCTTCTCCGCCGGCCTTGTAAGGCGCTTCTTGACCATCGCCAGCCATCCCCATCAGCCCCATTTTGTCCCCTACGTGCCCGCACCCAGGCCCTCATCCGACTTGTTGTCCTTCTTCCCCTTCCGTTCCCTCCCGCTCCTATTCACTTTCATTCCACTGTGCTGGCCGCGTCTTTGGAGAGGCACTCGAATCACCCTCACGTTATCTCGCCCCAGGGCTTTCTCGCCAATGGATCAAATTATTCACATCTAGCAATTGCAGTCATCCTAGAGTGCTTTTTAGAGCCGCTGTATCCCCAAAGTTGCTCTATTTGCACCCACATGTGAGCGCAGCACCTCGATGCTCTGCCCTCCCCACTATGGACGCAGGGCCACCCTCATCCAACACACACTCTCCCGGGCCTGGCCCGCAGACGAGCCGCAAAGAACGCGGTGCTATTGCTGCTCAGGTGAGTTGCTTGCCCTCGTGTTCTACACGGCTGTCCGTTCCCGTTCTCGGTGGTCCGTTACCCGATCGTCACCACCGGCTTCCCCCGGGCTGCCCCTCTCCGCCTTCCGGATGACACCTCAGGGTATTCGTTGGATCTTGCATTTCCGGAAAACCCAGTCGGCTGCGCAGATGCCTTGGGATACTGATTTAGCAGTCGGGCTGATGAGAATTTTTAGGCCTGCGAAACATGCCGCAATAGAAAGCAGAGATGTGATGAACAGCGGCCCAAGTGTGGGACGTGTCAAAGATTTAAACTCGAATGTCGATACCGGGAGCCACAACCAACAAAGTATGTTTGCACAATTCTCTCCGGCGGGCTGGAAAGCGTCCAGACCATAGCTAGAATGAAAAAAACAACCGTATCGGCGTGGTCGTCATTTCCATCACACGACTCACGCGGGCACACTGCCCACCGTGTTATCTACCACTTGCTAATACTCCGACAGAAAGGACAAGACATTGGTGGAGATTCTGGACCGGCTAAAGACCGTTGAAAACAAAATCGATAGTTTGAACATTAGGGGAAATGCCACGCCACCGGTGTTCAGCACTTCTCAGCCAGCGAGTGCGTATCCTGCGAACACCCCACTCTTGGTCGACCCTGATCACCAAGAGTCACACCGAGCCTCGTCCAGACCGCCCACCAGCCCGGCAGCTACGCACCACGGTGGTTATCGCTATGACTCTTCCGTCACGAGAATCCTCGAATGGCCAGCCGTTCGCCAATTACTCGACAGCTTGGGACACAAATCTCAGTCGCCCCTGAGCGAACACGACCTCTCCGCTATCCCTGAAGGAATCCGCAGCTCGACAAACTCACTACCCACCGATGGGGTTCAAAACATAGCAATTTCGAATAACAACGTTCTACAGGTGCCCTTGCAATTTTCATCCCCCACACCAAGCCTCAATCTAAATCCCCCGAGTATCGATTGGGATACAATGCAGCGACTGTCAAAAGGGTACTTTGATGTCTTCAACTTTCTTTATCCCATCATGGACCGGCAGTGGTTTAGCTCCAATACTCTCTCTTCGATTATCAACAGCGGTTTCCAGGAAACCACCACTTCAACGCTTGTATTACTCGTGTTTGCCCTAGGAGAAGTTGCCCTGACTGCCTCTGAGGCGCCGATTTCTGCTTACAAGGGCCGACCATCCGGCATCAAGGGTGGAACCATCGACCGGCCTCCAGGAATCACTTACTTTAACGAAGCGCGGAAGAGAATGGGCTTTGGCCTAACCGAAGTCAGCCTAGAAAACGTGCAAATGTTTGCTCTTGCCGCACTGTACAACCAAAGTTGCGGACAGGCACTGGTGGGTGTTTCAAGCGTTATTCATCGAAGAGCAGCTGTTCTAATGTATGGGTAGGAGTGCTGGCGCATGGGTGTTTTGGCTTCGCTTGCTTGTCAAGTTTTAATCACCAGGTTCGAATAGCCACCCTAATTAAACGAGAGGAGAACTTTTTGCAATTACAAGACCTGCTAACTAAAGCAGCAAATCCAATGAATTACACGGACCTCAGGCTGACTTGGTTCGACGTGTATTTTGGCACTGCTTAATCATGGAAACGTACGTATCTCGGATCACGTTCATAGTTTGATGTTAATTTGAGAAACAGCTATCTTCAGATGGAGTTTGGGCTCCCCTTAACTGGACTCGAAAAACTGGACGATGCAGTGACCTTGCCCAACTTCAGCGGACCGATCACAGACGAAGACTACATTGGCAATCAGACGACACATTTTCAGGAACACTTTCTGTCTCAAATCGTCCTCCGCCGCCTCTCGGCCAATTTCCATAAAACTCTCAACAACTGTCAGTTCTCGCCCAACGCCAGGCCTCCGCCTAGATGTGCTCTCGGTCTTTTGACGGCATGCTAACTCAAGGCTCAGCTTTTGGGGCGAGTTCCACGCAGCCTTTCCCCGGTTTTGGGTCCTTCAGTGGGTCATCCAACGATTCCAACTCATCTGTCATAAAGCATCTTGCCGCACAGCTGGAACAGTGGCGAGGGATGCTCCCAGGACACCTCCGGTGGCAGGACGGACAGCTAATTGTATACTCGGACCCGTCTCCCGAGGCTTTTGCATCCCCCTATCCAAATCAAGGCATGCAGAGCACCTACATGTTTACCCCGAATCTCGACAGCCCCCCTGCCAGGTTTCCTTACGCCGCCGACATTCAAATAGCCCTTCTCCGCACGCGATACTACTACAACAAATACCTCATCTATCGACCATGTGTCTTCAAGGCCCTCCACCATCCTGAGAGTCTGACAAGAGACGACGCCCACGGGGTGGCTGAGTGCCTAAAGGCTTCGCTCAAATGGCCCATCGCCTTCTCACCACCGTGTTCCAACAAGCGGCTGGTACCCACCACCTTCTTTTGGTCCCAAAACTTCTTCGGTATTTTAATTCTGCTGCACATATCCCAACAGCACCCCATGCTAGTGCGGATCCGATCGTCCTTGTGTGGGCAGGAATTCGACACGGACGTGACGGAAACGGTGAGTTTGTACTTGGATTGGTTACGCGACATGAAAAAGATAGACTCGACGGCGAACTGGTGTTGGACCATCATTCGGTTGTTATACCGCCTTGACGATTGATTTATTTAAGAGGGGCAGCGAGAAAGGCCAAAAAAAAAATATAGCAGCAGGGTATGTCGAAGATCTGTTGCTGTTTGACTGGAAGGTGTACTAAGAGGGGAGGCTCACTAATCTTTCAACATCACAGCAGCATGGTGGGTATAGCGAGGCTCTTTTTTGGGGGATTAAATGGAATGGTCTTTAGGGCACGAAAAGTTTCTTCAGGCTGTCGAAAGACCATAGACGTGTTTTCAAGATGCCACGCCGGCCGGGACTATGAGGGCTTCTTTAAATCAAGTATTGATACCCATGCACTGCCTCCCTTCCCCTCTACATGGTTCATTTTTTCCCAGTTCTTGTTCTTTCTCTGCTTCTTTTGCCATTAAACATTCCCTTCATGATGGCTGGCCCACTCATTCCCGTGTCACGAGCTACGCACAAACGTCTTCTACGGATGTACAAGCCGTCTTATATCCGACGTTCCCCCCTGACTAGGGGATTTCCTTGCTAGCGAGCCCTTTCATGGTGTAGCTCATGGGAGACAAAATATTCCCTGGCTGGGGCGGGCCGCAATGGCGCCATTCGGGTCGGAGGAGAATTCTTTTGGGAAGGGCATACCGGGCGAGTAGCATCGTATACGCTTCGACGACGCATGCCAAGCGCAGGGTCGGCACAGATGACGGCACATTACGATAAGATGAAAAATGCGTGACATTGCGCATTCACAGAGTCGTATAGAGAGGTCTTGGAACCGCATTGGCGGGCCGGAATCCGTCGTAGCAAAGGGCCTTCCCATCCCCCATGCTGTTCGGCATGCGGGCCCAGGGAGCGCATCGTCGAGCCACAGGGCCTCCCTGTACCAGAGCCACGTTCCCGGCGCACGCCCAGTGCTGCGCGCACGACAAAGCCCTAGAACCGAGACCCGTCCGCAGCCGCAGCTGGAGCATGTCACTGGCAATGACCATCACCCGGGCGGACGGCAACCCGGGCCCCATAATCTAGGGCCGCTGGCGCAGGACCCGAACCCCTTCGGTCTCAACCTCTGGATTTGGCGTAGTTTGTAAACCCGGAAGCGGGGGAGGGGTCGCGTAAGGGGCCGGTCTCCTCAACGGTCTGAACAAAGCCTGGCGGGCCGTTGCGCGGTGGCGACATCCTCCGGAGAAGGAGCCGGAAACCACGGGACGGGCCGGGGCGGCAGCAGTGGAGCTAGGCCTGGGAGGTGCTGCCGAACATCTGAATGCGCTGGCACACCAGGTGGTCGTACAAGGTCGTACAACCGCGGCGAGCGCTCCGCCGGGGGCGCATGGCGGCGGCGGCTATTTGCATGGCGCTGCCGTGGCCGCCGGCGAAGGGGAGGGGGGTGGCCGCTGAAGGCGGTTGTCAATGGTTGTTACATCGACCGAGACGAAATCGATTCGCTTTTGGCTGCCGAGGATCGATCATGATTCGGCCGGTACAGGTCAAGCGGTGCGAATGGCTTCGGAGGAGATGAGTGCCGCCGATAAGCAAGTTCGATTGGTCTTCGTGGCCGGCCATACCTACTTCAAAAGTGAGAGAATCGGTCCATACTGAAGACGCCGTGAAGGGAGACGGAGGCAAGTCGGAGATATAGTTGATCGCAGAAATAGAATGTCTGATAGATGTAAGGTACGCGCGTATACACCGAAAAAATAGAAAAGAAAAGAAAAAAAAAAGGATATGCCGGAACCTTCGATATATCTCCTCTGCTTGCCCGGCGGACGGTGCACAGGCAATTAGCACTTTCCGAGGTGATCAAGATTTCCCTCCGGCGACCCCCGCGCCGAGATGCCGTCGGGCCGCGGCCGGCGTCTGGCGCGCATTGCCCAGTTGCACCAAAGTACACAGAACAATGCGAGGGAGCTAAGGAATAGTCCGACAGCAGAATGGTGCTGAGCTCCTAGCTCACAAGTGCAAATTAAGTAACGAAAAGAAGGGGGGGGGAAATACAAGAGTTCCAGCAGGAGCGAATCCAATCGCATCTACGACTAGACTTCACCACAGCCCCCACCGTCTCCTCTCGATTTTCTTCACATACATACTCTTTGCTAGCATGGTCTGATTTTGAAACTTTATTTGGCTCCAATGAAGATTGTGAGCCCAACTTAATCTATTCCCCATTCGCTCATATGAACCCCCCTTATCCATGAGGTCCGTGGCAACCATCTAGCCTGACCGGTTTCGGAACTCACAACAACCCACAAACAAATGCACCTGATTTACGCCCATGTGAAAACAATGGCGAATCTAAAATAGAAATATTCGATATGTGCCCGCGCTTCCCAAAATAAGAATAAATTGGATCACCAAAACGGTTCCTCCTTGCCACGTGCAATTGGGGATGTGTGACTGTTTCTAATAGCTCCAACGCCTTGCTGGCCGCGGTTGCTCTGCCCAACGTGATCCATTTGAGTTATCATGCGCAGGGCAGGCTCACAAACACCTCTGATTGCCCCTTCGTTTACAAGTTGCTCCGAGGTCCAGGATGTCTTTTCTCCAAATTCCAATCCTTTGTTTTGGTGTGTGTACCTGTCAAGGATTCTAGATCCAAACCAAGCCTCAAACCATTGAGACATTGGTCCCTTTCCAGGAGCTTGGGCTGTAGTTGTAGATCCCTGGTAGCTAGATCTGTCACCCTCTCGGGTGACTGCTCGCGTCATACTTATGCAAAGATAGTTGGGGCTCTTTGGCTCCTTTCGATATTGAGCAACATGGCGAATACTGACATCCTTGATGTGCCACTTGGAGGTAACATCTTTTTCAGCCTCGATTCTTATCTGGTCTTTATCTGTGGTTCTGAAACCCATTAGATGTCTGTCTTTGAGATCAACTAGGTGCACTTACGAGATGTTGAGGGACTTCACCAAAGCTTCAGCAAAAGACTGAAACCCTTTCGGAATCGAATCTTCACTAACACGTGTGGCCAAAATCTGAATATCCCAGGCACGTTTAGCGCAGTGAATGTAGATACCGAGAAGGTCCTGGCGAAGAGGTTTGCAAGAATGAACAAAAGTTGATGCATCAACCTCGACCACCATAAAATCTTTGCTGTTCTTATATTGGCAAACGAAATCGTAGTAGACCTTCTTTCTATAAAGCTTCCAGGGCTCTCCTTTGGAGAGAACCATTTCCGGCATCGAGTCTGCTTCCGCTCCGTTCGTGGTGAGAATAGTATGGAATTGAGTGCTCACATTAGGATGGGACACTGTGTCGACAATTTCTTCGTGTCTCCAGGATGGGCCACTCCCGACGTTGATAAGTGAACTACTGATGCCATGCATAGAGATACGACCGAGTCTTACTTGAAGCTTGACGTCTCCTGGCACGACTTGGAGAAGAGCAAATACCTCCTTGACCTGTTGTTCAATGTTTCTGATGCATCGGGCCATGCCCGGTGGGTTGCGTAGAGATTGTCGAGTAGGCTCGGTTGGTTGTATGTCCATACCGGGGATTACTTTTCGTGTTTTCTTCTGGTTCTCTTCGGCCAATTCTCCAGTACCATAAACGGGTCTCTTGGTTGGTGAATCAATCTTAGTAGGGTTTTTGGATGTCGAGGGCTCCGTTTGGTGGTGTCGAGAGTTGATAATGGCCTGTCATTATCTGAATCAGTCAAAATCCCAAGACTTTAGGAAACTCGAAAACTTACCCCTTGAGATTTGTGGAACTTTGTCCTGTCTGTTTTCCCGTTATTGCATGGACCCTCTTTCACTCGTTTCATAGCCACATTTTTTCCATTGCATTGTTGATGACTCTCAGGCAGATCCAAATTGCTCCCTTCTTTCTTAGTCTTAACTGAGTGGGTGGAATATCCTTTGTCGTTGGGTACCCTAGCTTCTTGGGGCAAGCTGCAAAAAAGCTCTTGTTCGTCGTTGTTCGGTTTAGAAAAAACAGGAGTCAATTCATGGGTTTGACCTGCACCACCCAGCACGGCAATACCGCTAGAATAAACGTGCGATGATCCTCCACCAGGTTCCAGATCGGCCATTTCCATCAGAGCAGGTATGGAAGGGATCGGTGCTTCCCAGTGATCCATGAGGTGTCCCTCATATCCTTGGCCAGGTTCGTGGGGAGGAGGGTTGGGATGTGATACTTGATCCTGTTCGCATGAATCCAGAGTCAACTCTGCAAACATGCCGTAATTGAATTTGGCAGGTGACTCTGAGTCCAAGAGACATGCCTTATCATTCAGAACTTCCGTTTTGGGTGTTGATGGTCGGTCTGTTGGCTCAGCTTGCAAGAAGCAGTTAGGTTGGGAAGATGGTTGTTGATTTGTCTCATCGTTGATGCCAAGTTTCAGTTCGGATAGTTCATGGGTTGCTGAACCAAGATCAATCAGATGTTTTCCTGTTGGAATCTGTTCCTCTTTTGTGATGAGAGGAGAGTGTGGCTTTAATTGCTTAGAAACATTAACATCTTCCACCCCAGACATCCAGATAGCAACGACGTCGGCGGGAGTCATGGAGTTCTTCGAGGGCGACTCTCGGTGCATGACGTCGGTGTCAACACCAATGAGCAAGTTCTCACGTCTGCACTCGACATGTGATACCACAAGTTCCCCGTTGTCACTGTGCAATTGAACTATGATCTCGTCTTTGGGGTTTGGACGAACGCTTGCGAGAGAATAATGCTCATCCGATTCCCCGTCACTGCAAGTACTTCCAGCTTCCGAGGGTGAGATGTCCCTTAGCGAAGCAGAATCCGATGATGATGAATGGCCATGCTTAGGAATAGGAGGGGCGCCACGACGCTTGGTCGGATACTTGAAATCAATGAAGGGAGCGAAGCATGGACGGAAGTTTTTAGCTCTTATATCAACTTCTGGGTAAATGGTTTTCTCTTGTACTTTTCGGCCACCGTCATATGTAGCGTTGATTCGTACTGTTGCAGCGTGAGTGAGAGGCTCAGGCTCCATTACTGGACCTAAGAGAGCCTTGGCGTAAGTCAATTTATCGAGACCGATGTGAGTCAGCCATTTCATAGATAGCTTGTAAGCTTCAATAGTCTCGGGGAAGACCAAATGAGTGATGGGTGTAGTATAGGTCTTCTGCGAAAAGATTAGAGGAGATGACCCTGCAAGGAACTTGCAATACATACATGACAGCCTAACAGGTTTCCAAGTTTTCGGCTAGCAGCTACCAGGTTTTCTGGACTCTCGCTTCCAATGTATACGAGATCACCCCTCATGTTATGGGTGATCTCGCATCGTGTTAGGTCGGCGATTGTGCGAATTGTGGGTTCATGGGGAAGATGCTGCCATAAGAACGAGTAGGTGGAAAGAACTTCAGAAACTGACAGGCCTTCGACCGACTCAATATCTCTCCAAGCCAATTTGTGCGGGAAGTTGTCAAGTGTTTCTGGGAACTTATACTCATTGTAACTCTCGCTCGTCGGCCATTGTCTGTGCAAATACTTTCCCCACGGGATGGCGGGGGGGTTTTCGACAATGAGTTCGACATCTGCACGTGGTTCGTCATTCCCATCTTGATCGCTCGAGCTTTCAGGAATGTCTTCGCAAATGGGCATGATTCTATCTTTGAAGGTCTTCTCTATGTAGGATTGAAGTTCGGTGAAGATCTCGTTCTGATGAGAGGTGCTTCCAATGATTTTGAACCAGGGAACTTCTGGCTCATACAGAATCTCGGCCAGTTTGTCCTGCACCTTGTTAGTAGATGAGTAATTAGGAGGGTGTAATCTGTGGAGGAGAAACTTACGGGATCAAACATCTTTTGCGCATGGGCAGTAACCAATGCAACGCCGGCTGGTAAGAGCGGAGGATTTCCGGTGAGATAAAATTCGACATATTCCGCCATCTTGGCGAGCTGACCGCTGGAGAAATATGCTGGAGATGTCTATGGGATAAAAATGGAAAGAAAACGAGGACTTGGGAAGGGAGAGAGAAGAAATAGATAGACAGCCATGGGATTTTTGAAGGAAAGCGATCAGGAAAACCTTTGCTCGGTCGCATGTGTTCTCGGCAAGGCGCCCCCCTTTGGCGAAGTGGCTGCCAGTGTTTGTCAGGCGGGTTGCAGGCGGACGGGAAGGCAACAAAGGGGTGCCCGCAGCTGGCAAACATTGGCATGACGCAACTTGCCGGTGTTTATGATAGGGCATGATAGGTACATCCCTGCCTTAGCAAATAAGGCCCGTACGTAAGTAGTTATCACACCCGCCTAGAAGAATGTTTGTAAGTGGAGGGATGAGAGAGTGGCTGGCTTAGTATGTGCAGCCCTCAGGTCCTTATGTGCAACTACAAACCTAAGATACCTTAGGATTACGCTCACAGCCAAAAATGCTGGGTCGAGAAATAAGAGTCAAGCAACACCGAGGGACAGACAGAGCTTAACGCTTAGGCAGAAACCGGAAATGAACATCGAGTCGCACAGTTCAGTGAAAACACACCCAAAACATTATATATTCATAAATAGCTGGGGGTATCCCACCTTCTCCCAACCATCGTCAAAGACGGAAAGAAATAAAGAAAAAGAAAAACAAAGAGCAACTTGAAAACCCTGTACATGTTTTTGTCATCACATCAATCTCTAATTGTTGTATTTGCCTTGCCATGGTCCCTCCCGTCGACATGATTTCCCTCCAGGTACCATCGCCCGCTGCCCCCCTTGGGCAGCGTCGGCAAAAAAAAGCCTTTATTGGTGCCAAGAAAACAAACGGACACACACAACGCCGGTAGCGCCCCCCAATATATCTGCCATCCTCAGGACCATGTGGTCGGAGACAAGAGAATAAAATCAAATAAGAAATCGTCGTATCCAATCCGGGAAAATGACCAGCCCATTTAACTGACGAAGCTGTATAATATCAATGAGTGCAAAAAGAATGGTATCAAATCAAAGGTGTCTTTTGGGAGCGGTCGTGATCGGTGAAAGAGTCGGGCCGGGTGTCTGATGATCCCAGTCTGGACTTGGTGAGAGGGTGGAAAATCGAATGTGGAAAATCGAATGTGGAGGAAAGCCGGTAGGGATGGAAGCGCTCGGGTGTAGCAGCAGAAGTTTGCATCGGAACTAGAAGTGAAAGGAAGATGCATGGAACACCCGCCAAAAAAACGCTTATTGTGCATCCTTGACGTTCTGCTTCACATTCAAGGCCCACTTCAACTTGGCGAGGGTCGCTCGCGCTTCTTCCAGCTGACGCTCCTGCTCGCTCTCTCTCTTCATGGCGTCGCTCTTGATGTCCTTGAGGCTCTCCTCTTGGGCTTTTTTGTATTCTTCGAACATACGTCCAATGTCTTCCTTCTCTTGCCTTAGCTGTTTAATATTGCAATCCTGCTGGTCGCACATGTCTCTCAATGTTTGGATCTTGTCGTCGTCTTTTCGGCGTTCTTCGACTAACTGGTCAATCTGCGATTTCAACTTGTTTGCTGCTCGCTTGACCTCCTGGCCCTGGTCTGCCCAGTGGGAGGAGATGGCGGTGTAACGGCCTTCCATCAGCTGCGCATAGTTGGTTGCCTCATCAACCTGGACCTTGGTCTCAGATCTCATCTTCTCCATCTCGTCCCTCCAAGTTCGTTCACGGTCTTGAGCATCGAGAGTCTTCTTCTTTTCAGTGTCAACATTGGCCAACAATGTCTCTACCTGGCGTTCTTTCCTAGCTAGCAACGTCTTGGTGACATTGGCCTCTAGAAGCCGGCTCTCGTAGTCGCTGACCATGCGCTCCATCTTGTCCTCGAGGAGCTTGGCAGCTTGTTTGGCCTCTTCCGCGCGAAGCCGCTCGATCTTAATGTCTCGCTTGAGGGAATCATTATCGCTAACGAGCTTGTTGATTACGCGACCAGTCTTTCCCAGTCCCGCTTTGCCAATTGTCGAGTCCCATTGTCCATCCCCTCCTTCGCCGCCGTCTGAAAACATGGTAGATTCCGGTTCCGGGCTCGGTTCTACTACCCTTGCTGGGGTTGGGTTCCACCGGGTAGGAGTGTCGACAACGGAAGGTTCTGGTTTTAACCTGACGGTTGGAGGTGTTCTGTTGTGCAGGCTACTATCCGTCACGGACATGCCGCTGATGTTGCTATTTGGGCTGCTGGAGAAGGCGCTGTGCTTGCTGTCGGGGCTCGACTCGGAATCTTCAAAGCTGGGGACGCTGCGAATGGTGCTGGACCTTGCTAGGCTAGACTTGTAGGATGCAGGTGCGCGAGCCTTCATGCTGTTGATTATGCCTTTCGAGGCGGGAGACAAGGTCTTCTCCGCGGTACCATGTAGCTCGGGGGTGTGTGTGGTCGTGACTGTTAGCGAGGCTCAGGGTTAGCAGAGATCCAAAGGGGGTCAACAAAACAGTGCATGTGGGAAACGGGGCCTGGTGCAAGGCTGACGTGAGGAGGAACACATGGGCGGGTGAGTGCAGCCAGCGGAGGATGCTGGAGCGGTCGCCCCGTGGCGAATTGTGGGGAGCTGTTTCAAGGATTTGGGAGCGACGGTAGCTAAAGGATTCTGGATTCTGGAGTCTAGAGTGCGTGAAATGCAATGGCATGCAGAATGCAGAGCACCGCAGGTAGGGCGCAGTGTAGTGGGTTTTGGGGGGTAGCGTGTGGTGGACTGGTTGGCATAGGTAGTGGTGGCAGTAGTGGTGCCGGCCAAAAAGTGTGAATGCATACCGTTGACAGCGTCTTTGTGGATGGAAAAGTCTTTCTTGAGAAAGCGGTTCCGGGGCATCGCGCAGTGCAGGCTGGCGTTGATGGTTCGTTGGAAACGGGGCGCAGGGAAACAAAGAAGCGATCCGGAAACAAAGTAAACAAGCAAAAGCACCCACGGAGTCTGTTTTGAAGGGAGAAAGCGGTTGGCCTGGAAGGTTGGATGAATGGGTGAATCGGGTGGGCTTGGGGTGTAGCGCGTTAATTGACGTGGGTTTGGGGCTCCGCTTTGTCTTCGTCGCCGGGTAGTCCCAGCAGGAAGTATAAGCTAGGAGGAAGATCGTTTTCAGGACGGATACCGTCCCGTGTACGTATTTAGCTTCTCAGATTTTGTGCTGGAACAGAGCGCGGCAGGAGGGGAAACGGGAGCGTGGAAGAAAAAGGAGGAGAGGCCGGCCTGGCTCGCCTCGCTGCGTGTCAGGGAGCGGCAACAACGCTGGCGACTGATACAGGACGCTCGGGGGTGTGGTTTGGGAACAAAGAAAGTGGCCACACGAGACAGCAGCAACGGCGGCATTAGCATGCATCCACATGCACACGCGAGACACGTAGTAGCGGCACACGAGATGATAGATTCTCAGCGATGGGACGTGCCCGCAAGATCCGGAAACGAGACAGAATGCAGTAAAAGAAGAAAAGAAAAGAAAGAAAAAAAAGCACCCGACCTCAGTGCAATGTTATTATGCCATGCACATGGGCCCGGGGAAGCAGTGAGGTCACGGCCGGACGCCCATGGTCGGTGTTCAGGCCCACCGCCTTGGTTGACCAGGCCAGGGTCCCGAGACCCCCTCCCGCGCGCCCCAGTCCAAGCCGCGAGCTGCGAGCTCCAGCAGCCCCCCCGAATGCCCGCTAGAGGGCCATCAGCCACTCAGCCGCCCTGGCACCTCTAGCACTCTAGCACGCTACGAGGGTGAGCTTCCCCGGGCTCCGCTGCCTAGGGCGGAATCTCTCCTGGGCCAACGACGTCTCCTGGTTACCAGCATGGGAAAGCCAGACATTGACTGTGCCTGCGGTGGTGGTAGATTGGCAGACACACACACATACTTACTCCATGTGCAATGCATGCCAGCCAGCACTGCACTCGCCACAAGGGCCCTGAGCCTGGCGACCCCTCCCACCTGCATCCGCTGTTCCATGCGTCTGCACTGGCCCGGCAACCGCAGCAGCAACATCCAGTACCACAGCACCCGCGCGCCTCAACCGCCCGCCCTGCCATCATCCCGACACAGCTGTGTGTCTCGTGCGCTCGGGCTCTGAGCAGCTCAACCTGCCTCTGATGTGACGCCGTCGCCCCTTGCATTTCTGACGCGCACGCCGCCCGCATTGTGCGCACACGTCTCATCCACCCATCCATTGCCGTCCGTCTCCTGCACGGCCCTGTATCAGCTGCAATCCATTCAGACGAACCGCCTTCTCCGGCACTCAGGCCGCCACATGCCGCCTGTCATGTTCGTAATGCGCCCACAGCCAAACGTCTAGTCGGCTGCATGTCCAAAGAAGCAAAGTTTTCTGACAAGACTAGACTGACTTGTCACGGATTAACATCATCCCAATTTAAATTTAATCAATTAAATCGCCGAGGAGCACTGCCATTCGCCTAATCTGGTCCGCACACCAAAACCCAGATAATCTTTTTCACGGTTCATCTCATCTGGCCAAGTACGCCGTCATACAGCCAAACACTCTCACACGAAGCGCGTGAAACAAACTAACATTGCTTCGTCGGGATGAGCACGCCAACACTGCATTTTCCATATTTCTGCCTCCGTTGACCTACCCTCTACCGTCCCACCCCCCAAGCCCCATAACTTGGTTTCTCTTCTCTCCACAACCATCCCTTGTGAGGCGCATCCCGCTCGTGCAAACCCATAATCTGGAGCTCCTGTCCGTAAATCTACATAATTTTCCTCTCAAGCCAATAAACGCCTTCCGATGCCAAATTCGTAGTTTCTCACCCATCTTAGCCTTTAAGCCATCATCTCCCCAGCCGTGCTGACCGGTCCTGGGAAAAGCAACGATTTGGTCTGGCAACCTGCTGCATGATATAATCGCAACCCAATCACCCACTAGGCTTACACTCTTAATGCACACGTACAACCAAGTTACATCGGGGAACAGCAATTCATTGCTGCCACGTTGGGCTTCATTTAAGACATCATGAAGCTTTGCAAATTACTACCCACTTCATGTTGCGATGGCCGGCGCAGTAGCTGGGCCGGGGTTGTCGCCATTCGCATCACGGGCGCTCTCGAGAAAGGCTGGACGGTACTTCGCAAGGTACTTGCCAGCCATTGGCCTTGCATCCTCGACTAGAATTCGTGTCAGCATAGTTTCCAGTTAGTAGAGCTTCGTTACACTTACAATCAGTCCAGATGTCCTGTACTGTATCCAGTGCGATTTCCTTCACAGGTGGTCGCATCATGGCCAGATACAACAGACTCGTCAGAGCCAGTTGAACAACACTAGGGTCACGACACATGTGCTTCACGCGCGAGAGTATCGTACTGTTGAGGTCCGGGATCTCACTCAGGAACCGTGTCAAAACCTTGTCTTGCGGGTGCACATATGGCAAGAATCCATCAATGAGTCGCAAGCAACACTTCTCATAGTGAAGCGGCCGGTCGCCCCCAGCCTTTTGCTGCAGCTTATCGTTATACCACTCTTCACAAAGCCATGACACGGCTACGTCAATATGCTTTCGGAAATCCTCCATCACATAATTGTATAGAATGTCACGGATGTTGCTGCTCAAAGACTGCGTTGCCGATGGGCCGTCCTCATCCTTGACAGCTATATCCTCCAGACCAGCCGATGAACGTGTGGCTAATCGAGCCAAAATTGTCATCCAAGAATCTCGGGTACCAGAACTGGCAGCCAATCGGCTAAAACCAGCTTTGTTCTTCTTTCCCGCTGGGTCTTCGAGTGATTTCATCATTTCGATTACTCGTGTCACCGTCCCGTTGCCCGCAGAGAGCGCTGTTTCTGGTGTCAGAACTGGAGGTTGGGCGAGATGGAATGATTTCAATGCCAGGCCATCCTCCAGGCCAGAGGGTTCCTCTTCCTTCGGGGAGCTGTCTAACTTGTTCAGAATCTGTTCTGTGTCCTCAGCTTGGTAGAAATCAGGTTCATAGTCGTCATCATCTTCTTCAACGCCTAGAGGCGCCGTATTGGGGTTGAGTTCAGGCGCTGGGGCGCTCGAGAGGGTATCCAAGCGGCCTCGGATCCCGTCTACGGCCTTGGCTAACACTTGCCGATCTAGCCTTGATAGAGTTGTAACAGCAATCCGTGCCACCAAACCGTGGGGGACTTGCGAAATATCAAAGTGTCTTAATGCGTCATTGCCAATCAAGGTAAAGACATCAGCAAGACTATGTGGGCCAGGGCCCAAAGGCGGGATTTGAATTTGTGCTGGAGTAAGTCGTTGTCTCTTGGGGTCATATCCATCTGGGTTCTGAGCCTCCATTTGGCGTTTCCTTGACCCATCAAAGAATTCAGCCATTGTTCGCATCATGCGTTCAACATGCTGTTGAATTCTAGGAACCATGGGGTTGTGGGGGTCTCTTTTTGTCAGATGAATAAGGAGCAAACGACTTGTCTTCTCCATCGACTTAATCATCACCCGCGACTTGGGAGTTAGTGGGGAATTAGCGAGTTTAAGAGGGTTGAAGTTGAGGAGCGCGTTGAGGATGCGGTTTGAGGTTGATGGACGAGTTCGAATAAGGATAGAAAGACAGTTGAGGGTGGAATCAACAAGTAGCGCGTCGCTATAGTCCATGTGTTAGCAATGCAAGACTCTCAGATAAATGTTGCCTCTGGGTCTTCTTACGTGCTCTCTTGCAGGACGCTTAACATTCGATCCAACAAGCCAGTTGCCTCTGCCTCGAGCGTTCTAGGGTCAAGGGATTGGTGGTTTGGTGGGACCTTATCCAAGGAAACATCAAGTGTGCCACCGTACTATTAACCACATGTCAGCGTTTGCCTACATTTTCGTCAGGGAGGGGATCTCCTTACTCTGAGTCCAGCATCAGAGGCCACGCTCTGCGCCAGAACCACCCGTTGCGCAAACTTGATGCAGCATATTCTCACGGTTGGGACTGCATTGTCCCATATTCGCAAAATCTTTTGCTTGATCGCTATCATTCGTTCCCAGGTAATAGTATCGTAGCCGTTATTGATGCTAAACAACAAGCGTCAGTCAGTCTGAGCGACCTTGGCAAGGTCGGAGGGGGTTACTCACATCCACCTCATCGCCAGTGGGTAAATACTGGCTGCGGTCTGGATGACACTTCGCAGTACTTGGGGGTCTTCCCTGTCATTCGCAATCATGGATTCCAGTGTCGTCAGCACATAAGGCTGCATCGTCTCCTTCTCGCCATTTGGCAAGGCCGGGGTCGCAAACGCTTCAGCGAGGAATTCAGCTCCCCATCGTCGGAGCTCGATCGGCGCAGTCGGTCCAATGATGGGAAGGATGCCCTTTACAACACTGGGATAGTACTTAACGTCTCCGAGAACAAGCTTGCGGGCATCGTTGAGCTGGCGAATTTGCTCCGAGACTGATAGCGTGGGGGTCGCCATCTTGATATAATATTGGAAGGATCGTGGCTGGCAAAGGGGCCAAAAATGTTCGCGGGGTAGGTGTATTCGTGGGGGCTATTGGGAAACGAGGGTCATGGACTGTAGAAGGGCGCGCGGCGGTGGTGGACAAAGCTGGCGATGCAGCTTTGATGTCGCGCGACTGGGCTAAGCTTGCCAGATGGACTTTTCGACTACGTCGGCATGCTCCGCATCGAAGCTCCCCCAAATCAACAGAAATCAGACCTGTTTGTCGTCGTAATTCACGGTCGCAATCGGATTTACAGCTCGCGAAATCGGAAACGTGCGCGGCGTGCACGCTGCTGTCGTGGCCAAAGGGGTGTGCCTTTTTATCTTGCAGTCGTTGGCGTCAGGTTTTGACGACGGGTTTGACGCGAGTCGAGACGACCCTGCAACAAGCTCTGGGGCCTAGCGCCCGTACGTCACGACTACCGTCTAGCCGACATTTAGCCGCATGCTGAACCGCATGCGAAGATCTTCCACAGGCGCAACATCCGACATTGCACCACCCATTACTATTGCATTTTGACAACCTCGTCTGACTCAATTTGCGGCTGATTCCATAGCGGCTAAGCCTTTACATTTGGAACATTAGAATTGCGAAAATGGCCAAGTTTGTCCTCCCCACTCCCAAGCGACATCGGTGGACTGATCTGACCTTTCCCACAGCCCTCACTCTACCTACTACGACCGCCGCCTGCGTCAAGGCCCCGCGCTCATTCGAGCCCGACGACCATACCTCGTCAAAAATGCCGTCACTGGCCTAGGATTGTTTGCCCTTGTAGGAGGCATTTGTACGTCTCACAAAGTGCGCAATGGCAAATCGTCGCTTACAATTACCAGACTTTTACACCCTCAACTCAGTTGGCCAAGACGAGTTCGACGATGTCAAGATCCCTGACCTGCCTCGCAAACCCTCTGCCTCAAAATAGAGTCGCTTCTCAAATAGCCATATGCCATACCATATCAATCAGGCTTAAGTTACACACTTCACGATCACGACGAAAACGGGGCTGGAATAAGGATGAGAAAAGGACAAGCGCAGGCTATCCCATGCATGCGACCTGCTGATTATAACGCCTGATATCTCCCTAAAAACCCCTCTGTATAACATGTAGTTGCAATGTCTTTCCCGAAATATGTATGGGTACATAGGGTCCTTGTACACTAGTCATTGAAGCATACGAGACCTTGTCCGCTGCTACAGCCGATGCCACCCTTCTCCAACCTACAACAAATGAAGAACCACGCTGTCCACCAAAGACGCGCCCAGTACTCCCAGCCATGTCCAGGATTCAAGACAAAGGAAAATAAATGTGCCGAGTGTGTTGTCGACCATATCCCCTGGGTATCACAAAATTTGAGTGCAAAAGAAACAACCCTTTTCATGCCCTAGTCAAATCGACAATGGCGCCAAGCCCATTTCGCCAATGACCCAAAATTCCATCCTTTAAGCCGCTGCCGCCTTTGATCCTCGACTCATGCTGGGAAGACCGCTAACGCGCTTCGCCTGGTGATGAGTCTGGCCGAGGACGCTTCTCGTTAATTCTGGTGATTCAGATAGACGATTCGACAATGCGGGAGATGCTTGTTGTTTCGAAGTCGGGCCGTTTGCCGTCGGCTTTCCGTCAGCGGATGGTATCGCTGGCGGTTGATGCACGCCTCGGCCATTGGGACCTTCAACTCGCGTATCTGCTGTTGGGCTTGCGTTCGGGTGAATTTTGTGCACCAAGTGATTTGGATTCGCCCATGGTGTCTCTCGAAGGAACTGTTCCCCCGCCGGGCCAAGTCGGTCAAACGATGATGGGTGGTAATCATCCCGAGACTGGACTACCGGCTTTTGTCGTGCACGTCGTGCATGCTTCATGGAAATCAGCCAATGCTGCATGATAGCTAGTGCAAGATCAAACGTACCTCGATAGCGGCCAAGTCATCTTCAAGCTCTATTTGCGAAGCCCCCCTCAACTCAGGACCAGCCGGGAATCCTTCGTACTTTGCTATGCTAGCCAGTGTAGACACCTCGGTATTGTATGCGATTGCGTTTCTGATGCGCTGCGCAGGATCTTTAGGGAATAGTAATCCACAGTCTTGCAAGCTGTGCGCGCTCCGTCTTGTTGTTTGAACATCGTACCACTCCTGGTTGAGAGCCTCGAGCGTCCTTTCTCGTTTCTCTCGAATCGCCTGGAAATACTGGCCCCATATTTGTGCTCTTTGAGCTACTGATCGTCGCTCATGGGCTCTGATTCGATATTCTAGTTCCTTATTGATCTCTCGGAGCTTCTGATCCAGTCGATCGTCAAGACACTGCTTCATGTTTAAGTATTCAGGGTGGGTTGGCACAGCTGCCAGGAGTGACTGTTCCTCTTCCTCCAATCTTTGTAGCCTGTCCTTGTATAATCTGGAAGTCGCGCGTCAGCTAAAAAAAAAAAAACAAGATACCAGCTATAATAAACCGTACCTGTCTCGGAATACTCCAAACATTTCCTCAATGTGAGTCCAATCCCGATATGCGGAATGCTTTCTCTCCACTATTCCTGGTGGTAAGCATGATATGAAATCGCCAAATTTCGTAGGGGATTGCGTACTCTCTTCGTCGTGAGCCGTAGTTGTGTCTGCCTCTTCGTCTGCATCAGCCTCGGCCTCCTCGCCAGGATGCTCAATATCAGTTCCACCATCGCGGGCACCATCATGACTGGCCGCATCAGTCTCGTGTTCCTGTTCTACTACCACTGGCACTTTGCGCTTCGAGCCGCTGCGTGTGCCCTTTTTGGCTGATCTGGTTGTACGTTCGCCCACATCGTCGTCATGCGCGACGGGTTTCTTCCGAGGGGACCTCTCGGTGTCTTCAGCAGGCGTTTGGGCACCACTGGTGTCATGTGCCGGTGTCGGCTCATCCTCTTGCATCACGACATCTTCGGTTGGTTTGGTTTCATTTGACTCGTGTTCAGGTCCTGAGCTAGTTCGTTTTCTAAGCGGCTGTTCGGGCTCTGAATTGTCAGCAGCGGGTGAGCGTTTGCGCTTGCGCTCTTGGGAGTCAATTTTCGGCTCGTCGTCAACACCCGCTTCTTGCGTCATGACAGCTTTCGATGGGGTATCGTCAGTCGGTCTTGGGGTGAGAATCGATGTGTCGTCGCCAGAAAGCGATTCATCGTCGCCATGGTCAGCGTCCAGGTTGAGGTTGGCCGTCCTTCGAAGTTTGCTGGGAGTATGCTCGAATATCTGGCCCTCATTGAATTGATCGATCACAACGTCCCGCTGGCGCTGGTGCCTTGGCGTGTCGAAGAGACGCTCAGTCTCTGCCTCGGTGTCGTTGCCGTCCGAGTGGACGTCAGAATGAGCGTCGGAAAGGGCGCTGTCGGAATCGGTCGCCTCCTTCTTGGAGGTGAGACTGGGCTTTGAGGCTCCGTCGTCATCATTATCTAGGTGCATGTGCTCGATGTCCTCGTCGTTGTCATCCTTATCGTCAACCTCGCTGAGCGGACTCGAGATGTTGCTATCCTCGTGGTCGAGGCCCCCAACTCCCGGGGGGGAGAGAGGCGGGATAGCAGACGCAGTTGCTGCCATCGCTATCATGGGACACGTCGAGGATCGGCCGCGAGCTCAATGAAGGGCCGCCGGGTGGACGAGGTGCTTGGGCGAAGCAGTCTGTTGATCGGTGGGCCGGTCGGAGAGGACCGCGCTGGAAGAGAAGCTGGTGAGGCAGGGTCGCGAGAGCGGCAGGAATAATGTTGGAGAGCCGGTAACTGGGGAAATAGTCGATCCATAAAGCGGCCTCAGAGGCGCAGAGTCTGTTTGATGCGTCGGCAGGACGGTAACGTGTTGGGTGTCTGCCAGTTTCTCGAGGACTTGAGGGGGTGGGAGAGCGGACGACAGTGGACAGTGCCGGTTTGCGCTGGGGCCAGCGTCAGTCGCCAGAGCGAAAACCCGAAGAGTGGGCTCAATGACGGGGGCACGGGCGGTGAGGCGCGGCAGCACTCATGGCGAGCACTGCCCAATTGCAACGCCTGTCTCTGGCGTAAGGCGTGCGCTAAAGTGGGCCTCTGAGCAAAGGTCCCAGCTACACTTTTTTTTCTGCCGACTACCTTTTTTTTGCTGTGGTTGGAGCCATTGCCAGTCGGTTTTTCTAGAAAACAACCCAGCATATCTCGCCCGACAATCACGCAGAATGGCAAAAGGGTAGGCTCCCTCATACTTACCGTCCGTTACAGACATGAATTTGTCACTAATTCTGAAGCAGCGCGAAAGGCTTGGCCGCCTCTACAAAGGCAATTGACCCCACCCTCAACGCTCTGTTCTCGTCAAGTGTAAGTCAACTGGCCTCGATACTCTCTCCCCACGTTCACAGCTCATCAATCGCAGGCTGGCCCAGTCCAGGCTCCTCCCAAGACCAGATACTCGGCTCTGCTCGAGCAAAAGCCCCGGGAAGCGCCCAAACCAAAAGTGGTAGTCGAGGACAACGACGACGATGAAGAGGGTGACGGCGAGGTGCTCTCCGAGATCAGCGAAGAACTAGATTACGAAGAGGACGGCGGCGAAGATAATGAGGACGACGATAATGATGGTGAAAACAGTGAGGACGACTCTGGTGCTTCTGAGGACGACGAGGCCATGGCAGACGTCCCAGAGGATCTTGACGCCGTAATTGAGGCCGCCGAGGCAGAAGGGGAGAAGACCAAACCCGATCGCAAGCGAAAGAGGAAAGATGAGCACGATGATCTCGAGGCCAAGTATTTGACCAAGCTCACGGCCGAGGATACGCCAGTTGGGAAGCGCCAGAAAAACGACGCCCCTAAATCCACCCAGGGCGAAGAGGGTGACGACGATGATGAGATACCCGTTCATGAGACACTTGCCGAGGACGCTGGCACTTCAGATTTGGAAAAAGCTTCGCGTACAGTGTTCCTGGCCAATGTCTCGACGGAGGCAATCTCGTCCAAGACAGCCAAGAAGACACTCGTAGCTCACCTATCATCCATTCTTGAAAATGATGCTTCACCACCACAAACCATCGAATCCATTCGATTCCGCTCAATCGCCTTTGCTGGCGGCGCGATACCCAAGCGTGCAGCTTTCATCACCAAGTCCCTCATGGGCGCCACTACCAAGTCAGCCAACGCATATGTCGTGTACTCCACCGTCGCAGCTGCCCGAGCAGCAACCAGCAAACTCAATGGCACCGTGGTTTTGGACAGGCATCTGAGAGTTGATAGCGTCGCTCACCCAAGCCCCACAGATCACCGACGTTGTGTATTTGTCGGCAACTTGGGATTTGTCGATGATGAGACGGTTCTCGCACAGAATGAGGATGGCGAAACTACACAGAAGAAGCGTAACAAGACTCCTTCCGACATCGAGGAGGGTCTCTGGCGTACCTTTGGTCAGCACGGCAAAGTGGAAAATGTCCGTGTGATTCGAGATCCCAAGACTCGCGTGGGCAAGGGTTTTGCCTACGTTCAGTTTTATGTAAGTGCAACGAGTCTAGAAAGCAGCACCATCTGCTTACAGATGCTAACACCGGACCTGACAGGATGGCAACGATGTCGAGGCTGCCCTTCTCCTTAACGAGAAGAAGTTCCCGCCCATGCTTCCCCGCAAGCTGCGCGTCACCCGAGCCAAAGATCCTCGAAAGACAGCCCTAGCCGTCGAGCGGTCCAAGGCCAAGAGTCTCGCCGCCAATGCGGCATCCAAGAGCACAAAGTACAAGCACAAGGCTACTCCTGAGCAACAGTCCATGGCCGGTCGAACTGGAAGGCTTCTCGGTCGCTCCGCAGCTTATCAGCAACGGCGTGGCAAGAAGCCCTTTAGAGGCGAGGCTCCCGGTGCTGCGGATGGCCCTCCTGTGCTCAAGACCCCCGAGCAAGTCGTATTCGAGGGACGCCGAGCTTCAGCAAAAGACGGCCGTCCCAAGGACCTCAAAATGGGCAAGAAGGCCAAGGGCAAAACAGGCGGCCGGCCTCAACACCGCAGCGCTAGAAGAGCTGCGGAGTGGAAGAAGAAGAATTGAGTGGTGCAGTGCAAAGAAGCCTGCCTCATACAAGACAGTTGCGTGGGATGATGTGAGACGGACATGGGTGTTGGCAGTTTCCTTTTTTTTCGTTCATTATCTGGCTTGGGCTGCGGGTGTGGAATACGAAAAAGTTATGTGCATTTTTTTTCCGTGGTAGCCTGGTCCCCCGACAGTCTCATATTCGATACAAGGGCAAAAAAAAGATGAGAGGCGGGGGTGTCGACTTATATTTGAGCGGCTGGTAGATAGTTTTGTTGCTCGCATGCCCGCCAGGAGATAACTAATTTATACCAGCATGGAACGGATTTATTGTGATTCCTTTTAGTCTGTGATTTGCAGTGTCGTCACCTAACCCCCGCATTCTTCCAGCGGGTTGTCTAGTGCAGGGTCGTTTCCACGTTTCATAGCCATATATACGTACCCACACCGCATAAAATAGCATTGCATTTTCACGGAATGATGTTGGACCAATAGATGAAAGAAAGTGTTACATTGTCATTTTTACTTGCTTGCTGTTTAAACGAATGCCACATGCACCAAGGGGATAGTCTTGTCTATTAGACCGGACTCCAAAAGACCATATTCTACCGCGTGCCTTGAGCCAAAAACTACGGTGTGGTGGCAGCCACCCATACATCCTTTCCATATGCCACCCAAATCTTGCCAACAGAGGGAATCTTAATCAACATCATTCACACCTCTCATCTTCGTACAAAATGGCTTCTGGTAGCCCTTGAGCATCCCATCCTACACATTATCAAAGAAATCGAGGGCGCTCATTCATAAAAGCCGACCCAACATATGGTTCGGCAGCTTAGTACTCGGGTTCATAGTCTTCCGGGATCGAGTCGGCAGCTACCTCCTCATAATCCTTCTCGAGAGCGGCGAGATCCTCACGGGCCTCAGTGAACTCACCCTCTTCCATACCCTCACCAACGTACCAATGGACGAATGCACGCTTGCTGTGCATAAGATCGAACTTGTGGTCAAGTCGAGACCAAGCCTCAGCGATAGCAGTAGTGTTGGAAAGCATGGAGACGGATCGGTTAACGGGTGCGAGACCGCCATCTTCAGCGGGAACGGCCATGGGCTTCTGGTAGTTGATACCCAGCTTGAAACCAGTAGGGCACCATTCGACCAGTTTGAAAGTTTGCTTGGCCTTGAGGTCTGCAATAGCAGCATTGCAGTCCCGAGGAACAACATCACCACGGTACAGGAGAGCAACAGCCATGTACTGGCCTTTTCGGGGGTCACAGACGACCATCTGGTTGTTGGGCTCGAAGCCTAAATAGAGTTAGCGGATCGAAAATGGTTGATAAATCACCGAAGCTTACACTGTAGGGTGAGGTCGTGGACCTTGAAGCTCTCGTGGGAGCTCTTCTTGGCGGAAATGACGGGGGCGTAGCTAATAAGAGGGTAGTGGATTCGGGGGTAAGGAACCAGGTTGGTCTGGAACTCGTTAAGGTCGACGTTGAGGGCACCGTCGAATCGGAGGGAGGAGGTGATGGAGCTGACAACTTGGGCAATCAGGCGGTTCAGGTGTTGATAGGAAGGTCGAGTGACATCGAGGTTGCGTTGGCAAATCTCGTAAACAGCCTCGTTGTCAACAAGGAAGGTACAGTCTGCGTTCTCAATGGTGCTATGGGTAGACAGAACGGCATTGTAAGGTTCCACGACCGCGGTGGAAACACGAGGAGAAGGGTAAACGGAAAACTCCAGCTTCGACTTCTTGCCGTACTCGGTGGAAAGACGTTCAAGCACAAGAGCACCAAAACCAGAACCAGTACCACCGCCGAAAGAGTGGAATACTAGGAAACCTTGAAGAGAGCTGCAGTTGTCTAGTGCCACACGTGTTAAGATCAGACTACGGGTTGTACAGAAGGCAATTGAAACTCACCAGCAACGCGGCGGATACGGTCCATCACATCGTCAACCTTCTCCTTGCCAATTGTGTAGTGACCACGGGCATAGTTGTTGGCGGCATCCTCCTTGCCGCTAACCAACAGCTCGGGGTGGAAGAGCTGGCGGTATTCGCCTGTGCGGATCTCATCAATGGGAGATGGGTCCAAATCGACAAAGAGAGCTCGGGGAACATGCTTGCCGCTGCTCGTCTCGGTGAAGAAGGTCTCGTAGGAGCCGCCGTCGATATCCTCGGGGGCATCGGGGGAGGGTTTACCATCGAGACCAAGGCCGTGCTCGAGGAGGTATCTATTTGATAACTTTCAGCTTCGGAAACAAGATGCAATTGGAAAAGGAGACAACATACAGCTCCCAGGCCGAGATACCGAGCTGGGTACCAGCCTGTCCCAGGTGGAGGTGGAGAATCTATATCATGATGTCTTAGTACTGACATGTGGAATTGGAATTGGGGGTTTTTGGCAAGGCTGGCAAATCGCGAGAAAGCCTCTTGCAGACAGGCTGGCGCAACGAGGAAGCAGGCGATGCCAGCATGTTGGGGCACAGAGGGAGGGTTCAGCGGAGACTACAACTTACTTCGCCCTTCATTGTGTATGGGTGGGATTGGAAGGTAGACGAAAGTAGGAGGTGAGGAAGTCGAAGAGACAAGCGGCGGAAGAAGGAAATAGGCGCGCAGCGCTGGGGTAGGGAAGAAGGGGCGGCGTGATGATGATTTTCCGGCCGATGTTTGGAGTTCTGTGGGTGGGTATTGGCACTGGCATTGGCATTGGCGGGGTCGATCAAGAGAGGTTACGGCATAGGATGGCGCCAAAGGGGCGCTGGAAAGCTGGCAAAGCGTCTCAGGGCACCCATGCAGTGGTCGCAATCAGGGAGTCTGCAGCAGCCAGCGCCGCAGATACCTGCGCGGCCAGCCAAGCAAGGCGCGGACACGAAGTACCCGCTGCCCCTCACCGCCAATTGAAAGCGCTGCCCATTCCGGGGTATGGGCTCGAGCTACAAGGGGGTGGCTTGCTGGCGCCGGGGTCCGCATGCAGTGGTCTCTGAGGGTCTTGCACCTTTTGAGAGCTTGCAAGGAGAGCGGATGGTGGATGCGACCACGACATCGTGGCACCTGCCAACGGCCGCCGCCCATCTTTTGCCTGATGCGAGTTGCGCCAGCAGGGGCCAATGGATAGTTGAAGTCTGAACTGGACGAAAACTACGCCGGGGTCAGAGAGGACCGGGCTGGGCGGGTGAGTGGGTAGTGGGTAGTGAGTAGTGGATAGAGGAGAGAACACAGCAAACGCAAGAGGGAGGTGACTATGCCCGGACCGAGTCTAAATCTGTCATGGCTCTGTTTTTGGTGGACGTGATTGAGGTGCATCGTGTTTTGTTCCCGTTCATCCACAGTCCTCACTAGCATCCGCGTCGTCATTGGTAGCCCTGGTTCAATAGGCGAGATGCTAGCACCGGTTTCGTCAAGCCAAAAAGCTGTCAAGCGTCAAAGCTCGCCTCCCTAGAGCGTTCGTGAGCCCATGTCCCACCACGTGCAGCCCCGTCTAGGGTGACCTCAGACGATGCTACGACGCCATAAAACGGCCTCGCTAGCTGTATTCTCTGATGGCTGGCCTTAGCTACGTGATTCCTGGCCCGTTGAGAGCTCCAGCCTTTCTTTTTCCCTTCATTCGATGTGGGCACGATGAGATGCATGGCTACGTCGAAAGAAGCTCTTGGACCAGGATAGCTCCGGCGGCTAGCTCAATAGAATTAGTTGTTTGATCAACGCGCAGGGTTTGATCATTTCGCAGTCAATGCACCATTATCATAGTTGTACAGGAATATGGCCCGCCAAACAGCATAAGACTGCTCTCTAGTAGGAATTGCGCACTTACATATTCGGCGAAATTGATTTCCAGGACTTGTTCCGTCGTCGCATAATCGATCCAGAGGCCAGCGCAGGATCCACATTTGAGCCAGCTGTTTCAGCCATTCTGCATGCATCTTGTCCACCAACATCAGTCTACAATGCGCCGGCAGAAGTAATCAAAGCAACCAAGACTAGCAAACCATAGGAGCCTTGGTATGGAGCTATAGGCCCATAATATCCAATGAATTATCATCGGCCCGGATATTTAGGCGCATCTCATCCAACCCACCTAAGGTAAATTCATCGCGCATTATAGGGTAGCTCAACCAGCTATTGGGGCAGCAACAAACACAAAGCTACCGATATGGCTAGACCAGGATGTGAGCTTTTTACACAGACCAATGACAACAATAGCAATAAACACCCCCCAAAAAGGCAGGGCCCTCGCAAACACCTGTCAATAAATTGCAGCACCTCCAGTGGATATTATCCGATTTCAATGTTGTATTTTAGAAGAAACCGTCACCTTCAAGTCCCTGACGTATTGTTTACCGTGCAGAGTGTACTATACGCTGAACATTAAACATGGCTAAAGCTGCCATGTCCGTACAAAATGGTATCATAAGTTATTTTCCGTCCCCCAATCGTAATAGTCCGACAAATACAAACACATCTTCAAACTAAGATGGCCCATTTTGGACCTGGCTCTGACTTGATTCGCTGTGCTCCAACTCTCCAATGCGACGTTCGATTGCTTCTTTTTGCACCTTTAGTGCTCTGATCTCCTCGTCCCGAGTAGCAGTGTCTCCACTGAGCCGTCCATCGGCTCCTGCTACACTGCTATTCCCAGTCGCGTGCTGATATGCGGGTGGTGGTTCTGAATGTTCACAACACCTGCCTCGTCTCTCACCCATTTCGGTTGATACGTACGATGCACCGTCGCCCTCATCCCCACTTCCCCTTCGCATGGCATTCAGCTCATGTGACCGCTTTTTTTCGGCTCGAACCGCTTCTTTCCGTATAAGAAACAAGGCACCACCGGCTAAAAGAATTAGCACAAATGCGGCTGTACCGATTCCGATGCCGATTTTTGCGCCCAAGGACAACCCATGGGAGCCCTCTTCTGTTCCAATATCGTCCTCGTCCTGTAAGCCAAGACTGGCCTTGTCATCTTCCTGGAAGAGAGCTCGAATGGTATACGCGGCAACCGTTGCGCTATACAATGTAGTGGTCGAACTGGAAAGAATTCTGTAGGTACGGGCTGTGTGATTGTATTCGATCGGTACGGCCACAACGGTTGGCATCGTTCGTCTGCACATGTCGCCCTCCAAGCTGAAATCACTGCACTTAATTAGCACGCGCTGGTATGAATTGACCGGTATACTTACGACGAGCAGCATACTGCAGTTGTCGTGGCTTCGTTCCTAACTTCATTTGTATTTACTCGGAGCGACACCGTAGTCCACCCATTGGGGCATGTGCCGGGACTGAAGACGCCAGTACGACCCTGGAAAAACATGCCATCGGGATAACAAGACAGAGTTTTTGCGCCTGCGATGGGCTCCAAGTCTAACCATGCGTCAACGCCGGTGTTGCTCGAGACCAACGGATTATTGTCGGCGTTGTAAGTGTAGGTACATCGCCGCGGCGCTGACCAAGGAGTTGTCATGGGCGGGAATGTTTGGTTGTCTTCATGGTTATCCGACCACGTGGTATGGGTCTGAATGAATGAGGGCGCTACGGTTGAAGTCGGCGCGGTGACGGTGTCCGATGGTGAGAGTGTGGTGGACATGGTTGACTGCAGACGGACGTGCAGATCTAGATGCGCTGGTGGAGACGGGCGACGAGGTCATGGAAGTTTCAATAGCGATGGGGGTGGCAATGCTCCGGACGAGTATAAAGACGACACCAGACCCCAAAAAAAAAGAGATCTGGGGTCGCCGTTGCAACAAGATCAGAACAGAAACAATGCGCTGCTCGCCTGCGGGCCACGTCTGCAGGATATCAAAAACCGTGAATAGTCTCCATCCAGACGTGCGGCCGTGGCCTTGTGGGTATGGACGCGTGGTGCCTAGGGGTGTTATAGTGACGCCAAGATTCGCGACAGGAGGGGCGGCGTGTGATGTGTGGGCTTTTTCTCAGGAGATGCCGCGTTGCAGAGGTCAAAAGGCCCCTCGGACGGGGGATTGGCGACATTTGAATGAACAAAATGAAATCGCCCATGCTGCGGGAGAGAGGCGACAGTAGCGCTGGCGTTCCCCCGTCTGAGGCCTTTGAGGGCTTGGCAAAATCTTATCACGGCAGCATGCCGAGAATGCCAAGGCCTGCATCGCACTGATACACTGTCCACGTTGACCACTCCAAGTCTGGGCATTTACCGCTTAGGACCGGTTATGGCAGTCTGGGGCTCCTAAGGACCTGCGCTGGCCAATCTGTGTGGCAGCTGGCTCCGAGGCCGAGACTTTGCCCGGTGCCATGGCCTTGGCTAGTGAGCTGGTGGATTTCTGGGCGCCTTCGCTGACTGCGAGAAACTGGGTGGAGGGGAAATGAGCCCGGCGTCATCTTGCCGAAATGTGGTCTTGGAACCCCGAAGTGGACACCGGAAACGCGGGAGCAGCGTGCTGGGGGCTCGGCATGTTGGTCAAGGACGATTGTGTTGAGTCGTGTCGTTGCACTTGGGGTCGTGGGACGGAGGGGTTGAGCATGTTAGGGGAGCAAATGATGAAGGCGAGTGCGTATTGAAGGTTCTTGGCCGGGACTTTGTTGCCGTTTTTATCCTGGACTTGGTGGTTGACGTGACACAGGGGCCGGCTCTCAGAAGCAACAACTCCTGTATCGGAACTTGGCACTAACACCAGCAATCGCCGACCATTACACAAACACGCAGACGAGTTGGCTCGGCGTGTTGCCTAGAACCACGATGAAATCATGGCAACTAGTTGGCTCACAAACTCAAATGTCGATCATGTTGGAGCTGAAGACTTGGCTGCTGCACCAATGCTCCAACTTGGCGTCGCAAAGACGAATTACAAGACTCCCTGGTACGCCTCGCAATCTTGGCTTGACCTGCAAGTACCTAGTTACCGGCTAACCAAGGTCAACTACAGCACATACCGTACGATGGGTGCACACGCCGTTGCCATCAGCTGCCAATGGCCTGTGGAATGTTCAGACCATACTGCATTGTTAAGACTTGGCAGTCCAGGATACAACATAGTGGCTTGCAACTTGGCGCCTCAATGGACGCCGCAATGAACGCCACAGCAACAAGCCTCACCTTCGGAGTATCGGCGCATTTGCTTCCGATAGTGTTTTTACTATTTTTTTTTTGGTTTTTGGTTTTCAGATTCGGCAAGGGCTAAGTGTGGGGTCGCGCTTTCCATCCTAGGTCACCTGATTCACGAAGGGCTTGAAAACCCTACTGGCAATTTTCTGGGCCTAATTCTGTATCATCAAGCGACGACTGAACAACCGCCTCAAAGTCGACTCCATCCCGGCCCATCTAATATTCGCTCTCCGGTAGATCAGCGAATTTTCTCAACACAACACCGCGATCATGGCTGACGTCGAATACGTATGTGTGCTCTCGATCCCTCTCCCGATGCCGCTGCTGCGATCCTGGCTGTCGCCGCCAGCCCGCCCGCCATTGCCCTTTGCGAACAAGTTTCAAGTGGAATCAATTTGACTGACTTGCTCTGGGTGATAGAACGCCGAGGAGGCCGCCGAGCTCAAGAAGAAGAGAGCCTTCCGCAAGTTCTCTTACCGAGGAATCGACCTCGACAAGTACGTTGCCACCACGAACAATCCCCCCGCGCTCCCCGCCGACGATGGAATTATGGGTTGTGTGCGCGCCGAATGAGTTGCGAGAACAAGTTGTGCTGATCTGTGATTGTCTTTCTCTACAGCCTTCTGGACCTCAGCTCTGACCAGCTCCGAGATGTTGTCCACGCTCGTGCCCGCCGCAGGATCAACCGTGGTCTGAAGCGCCGCCCCATGGGCCTCATAAAGAAGCTCCGAAAGGCCAAGCAGGAGGCCAAGCCCAACGAGAAGCCCGACCTCGTCAAGACCCACCTGCGAGACATGATTGTCGTCCCCGAGATGATTGGCAGCGTTATTGGTATCTACTCCGGCAAGGAGTTCAACCAGGTCGAGATCAAGCCTGAGATGGTTGGTCACTACCTGGCTGAGTTCTCTATCTCATAGTACGTTTTCGCACAGTTCCTCAGTGAATCCTTGTTTTCTCAGTATCAATTCTAACACCTGCAACAGCAAGCCCGTCAAGCACGGTCGTCCCGGTATTGGTGCTACACACTCTTCTCGTTTCATTCCCCTCAAGTAAGAAGGTTGCGGTCTCGGGTGGTTTCTGCATTCACGGACTTTTATGGGCGAAAAGGGCTGGTTTTGATAGATGCATGAGGGCTTCTATCGAAGTTACTGATGACAATGGGTACCACGAACGTACAATAAAAGAAGCATTGTCCGCTTGACAAGTACTCAATTATTTCCAATAATGCTTGGAGTGAAATATTATGATCCATGAAACAACACAACCCAGTTCAGTCCACGTACTATGTGCGCTTGCGAGTGACGCTGTTTATTCCGTCGCTTGTATGGATCTATTGATGTCGCATACAATAACACATAGGTGTAAGCATAGATGGATCCTGAACTGCCGCAATAATCGCCCTCTCGACCCTTCTACTAGTGTAAGGTTCTTTTGTGCGCTCTAGTCTTGTCTGTTTTGTTCATTGATCTTGGGTTGTAATGCAGATCGTATTACATTGAGAGGTCTTCCATTGACTAGAATGGATCGCTTCTATCATCACCTCTCGTGTTGACTTTGCCTTTCCGTATTTCCCTTGATGCTTATGGCCTGTGTCACCCTTTCCAATCGAAAGTTCATACAAGTGGCTTTGGATCTTTTCGCGGAATGTCTTGGTTTCCTCCGTATTATAATCTTCCAACAAGGAATACAGCACTTCTTGTTGGCTTTTGAGGAACTTTTTATGATGAGGATTATTGTCTATAAGCAATTCACGCTTGAAGGTGAGAAGTTGCGATGAGGTTTCAAAGTTTTTGAGGGCATCTCTGAGTTGTGCTGAACACGGCTACATGAGTGTTAACTGTGTGGTACAGATATTATCACTAACTACACAAATGATTGTAAGACCCAGTTGCATTCATAAATTCTCCCTCCTGGGTTGAGCCCACTCTTGCCGTTCAAGCCGGACTTAATCATCATTGATCTCTTCACCCCCCTTGACCGTCGCTGTTGCTTTGCAAAGAGTCTTTTGGTCTGTCACGGTATGACTTTGAGAAGACCTCGAGATTCTATCCACGGGACTTGTCTCTTTTATAGCATTTGGTACAGCCGAACAGTGTCTTCTATTTAATTTGTATAAAAGTCTAGGTATCCAGCCAGACCAATAAACCAAATAGTCAAAAAGTGTCTTCTTGCTCTGGTGTACTGGTAATTCATCTTCTTCCTGTATCATTGTCAATAACTTGACGCTCATGCGATAGTTTTCACCATCTTCGTAAATGTCATAGTATGCATTTACATATGAATTTCATCCATGATTTAAGGAGCATGCGGTCTCGAAAACGAGGTCAAGGGAGTTCCTGGAGGTTCGGAATGCGTATTCACTGGTGAACTTTCCGAGCCCCTTCGACTGCACTAGCTGTTATTTACTTCTTCTGGTTTTGGTACAGTTTGTAGATTTCTGGAACTTTCTAGACGTATTTCTCGGCGGCCCCAGTGCTGCGAATTTGGATGGGGTCTTGAGAGACAGGGGAAAGTGCAGTGTCAGATGAGGCATGTGTATTACAATACTCTCCTCGAACTTCATATTGTATTGGGGTTAGCTAGGGATTTGTGTTTTTGTCTGGTTATACGAGGAATAAAAGCACAGGTGGGTGGATGGGGGTAGCTAAGGTGCTATATGGTAGCAGAGCTTCTGCCTTGGTCGATGACAAAAAATGATCACATACAGTGTTGAGGGTAGAGTACTCAGGAGCGACAACTTCACTCTAGGGGGCGGCACATTGGCTTTTTGATATCAAGGCGATCCTGCAGGTTTCATCCTGGTTCGCTCAAATGATTGCAACATGCTTTCTAACTTCGACCTCGCACTTTCTGCGTGACAAAGAAAAGGAATCTTGTATGATTGTTTCGTATATTCCAATCCACTTTCTAATGTACACACGCCCTTATTCCTGCTGCTGAGCTAGCTTGGCTGCCTTTCGCTCCTCCTCCTTGAGGTGCTGTGACCTGAAGTGCTCCACAGCCCAGTCCATGTTGTTGAGGTGGCCGGCCTGGATGTTTCGGGCGGCATGGGATTGGATAGCCCTTTATATAAAAGTTAGCAGCGGTTCTAGTTTTGGAATTGGCCTTGATCGAGAGCCCTCGGCCACGAAATGAGAGAGAATGTGTGGGAGTACGAACTCGGGAAAGGCAACATCGACCCATCGTTGCTTATTGCCTCCGTTCTCGAACAGGTTTCGATCGAAGGAGGCCTGCTGGGCAGCCTTGGTGTGGAGGGCGTTGATCTCCTCCCAATCCTTGGCGCGGGATTGGTACTGGTCGATGAGGTTGAGGATGGCCGACTGCTCGCCCTCAGCCGGGACGAACTGGTAGAAGAGGATGACGCTGAAGAAGGTGGCGACGGTAAGCTTGGATCCGGTCTGCAGAAGAATTGGTCAGCGCTGGGACGGCCCAATTGCTCGCGGGAGGTGGCAGAGCAGTAGCATTGCATGGGAACGGGGCAGGCTGTGATGCGAGGTTTTGCGGGCGATACGTACGCCAAACGACTCGTTGACGGCGGCGGGCGCGTGATGGGCGTGGGAGTCGGAAGCGTAGGTCCGCGCTGTCCGCTGCAGCTGTCGGGCCACGCAGGCTGCCCTCTGTCGTGCGGCGAACATGTTGGCGGGATGGGCGGCGTTCAATTGGGATTGATCGTGAGGGCCTCGTGCAAAGAGTCGCCAAATCCACCTGAGTGATTGAGGTTGTCACCGGCCCGCGGATTCCTCCAGTGGTTACATAAGCCGATCCCGGGCCAGTTGGCCAATCACGGCGCCCGCGTTTGGAATCGCTGCTCCCACTCGACCGTGGACTTGGGGGGAAGCCTTGTCAATTCCCTTTGTTCGAAGAGTCCAATCTGATATGAATGATGAAGAAAAAAATATGTATGCAATCTACGAGACTGTAAATATTTTGCAAAGGCTTTCCAGTAATTTTTTCTCCTCCCGTACCATCCGCCCTGGCAACTTGGCCACAGTGCCCTACTCACATTCACCACAACATCGCTCAAATGGGGATTTACTTGAATTGTATCGCCCTGCTGCTAGGACTTACAAAAAAAATCAGATATAAACTAAAAAAAATTCAAGATTTGTAGTAATGAAAGGAATACATTGTCCTGCTCCCATTTCCTTCCATTTCCCCTCTTTTTTCTTCTCCGTCGACGCTGGTGTTATTGTATACATATTCTCTCCCATCTTGCTGACGATGTGACTGAATAACAATAATAATCCTTGGATAAATAATTCCAAATTCTGAAGAAGAATTTACGGAGATTTTAGGCACTTCATTTTGTGTTGTCCCACATGTCTTGACTTATACTTGAGCTATTGCCATTATTCAAGTTATTGTTATGCTTAGCTTAGCCTCTGCTAGTCAATATGCAATGAGGCTGGGCATGTTACACAAGCCTTGGGCTATGACGACGGCTCCGCTAGTGCATACTACATATACATAGCACACGCTGTGGACACAGAAATTACCCGAGATTCCATGACCAAGAAAGATCCTTATTTGCCATTACTCGCGTCCTTGCAACCGTCGAGCTCCAAATAAAAGCTATGGTTGGCTGAGGGGCGCTGTCGATTGCCGTAAACGCGGCGCCCTGCAGCAGCCGGTTGGTTGCCGACTTCCCTTTAATATACACACCCACATTCAATTTCGGAGCTTTCTTGGCGGTTTGCGCCATAAAAATCACGCCAAATTACGAGGCCCATGTAGTGGGTTTCTCTCACTCTCCTCGCCCCCCCCCCCAAGCCAAGACCGCAAACATGGCTCGACAGCATCACAGATCAGACTGGCTCAGCGTGGTGATAGGCTCGTCAGTGCCAGAGCCCGACCCTGGGCTTTTTATACGCCTCCCCGTGGAGATTCTGCTCGTAATATTCTCTCTCTTGAAAAGTGAGGACCTGAAAAGGCTGAGGTTGACGTGCAAGCTCTTCCGTGAGGTGGTACCCCTTCGCTTTGATAGAGTCTATCTGTCCCCCAACCCGAGTAACATCGAAGCCTTCATGGGCATCGCCTCAAATGATGCCTTCTGCCACACAGTTTTGGAGATCGTTTATGATGATGCCGTGCTGGATGCCACGGAAAACCCCGAAAGGCACCTCCCAACCGCAATATATGACCTCAGCAAGCTGGACGCTCCATTCTGGTATGAGTACACGTGTGCACGAAACAGAGAGAATTTAGAGATCCGAAAAGGACTTGATGTTGATCGACCAGACCATGTTGCCAGGGCAAGGCAGCTGAAGGCAGAGCTCCCCCTCAAAGACTCATGGGCTCACTACCAGGAGCTTCTACGCCAGCAGGACAAAGTGTTGGCATCCGATACCGACGTCCATGCTTTTATATATGGGCTAGAGCGCTTCACACGACTAAAGAGAGTTGTGATCACGCCAGCTGCCCACGGGTTTCTCTTTTCACCACTACACAAGACACCCATGATTCGCAAGCTCCCCTACGGCTTCAACTATTCGGTGCCGCGCGGATGGCCAAGTGCTGAGCCAAAGTTGTCGCTCGCTGATACACAACCATGGGACAACGAACAGATAAAGAAGAAGTGGCGGGGATTCTGTTTCATCTTGCGCCTGCTTGCGGAACAAGCACAATATCATAATGTTTTGGAATTGGTTCTGGACGTGAACCAACTCAGATCGGGAATAAACTGTCACATTTTCGACTACCCATCGGAGGAGTATTCGAACTTGGTCACTTTTCTCAAGAAGCCAGGATTTCGCCGCCTAGATCTACCTCTCATTATTGGCAAACAAGCTCGAGAGACTTGGCGATCGTTCCGCAGTGGTCTTCTCAGACGAGCACTCAGCGAAGCACGAGATATGAGGGAATTTAGCCTCGAAACTAGCCTCGAGTGGGATGTGAATCATAGCCTGGAGCTTGAACCTAATTTTATTCCGTTGTCGACGATTTTCCCCCTAGAGAGTTGGCAGTATCTGACACGGTTCAAGATATCTCGCTTCTTTGTCGTGCAGAGTGACCTCATGTCTTTCCTTATCGCCCTACCACCAACGCTACGATCAGTGGAGCTGAGCTTCCTGATGTTCTTAGGTAACGATGGATGCTACTGGAGCCTGCTCAATGAGATGCATGATCAACTAGACTGGGCTGAACGTGACGAGGATGAAAGACCCCTAGTTAGTATCTGCACTGAAGCGTACTTGAGGACGCCTCCTGGGCGAGGAGTATGGCTTGACGACGAGATTGAAGAATTTCTCTACTATGATGGTTTAAATCCTTTTGGAGACGATATTCACGATGCCAGAGATTGGATACGTGATATAGGCGTGGAACGGGATGCTTTTGAGCCTGCCCACGAGCGGCCAAATGTGGACAGAGCTGAACTTGTCAGAATGGGGATACTGGCAAGGGAAGACTGGCCTTCGTCGCGAGCAATCAGTAGATACCGATATGGACTTGACTATCACCGCTAATGGTCATTTAAGTAACAGAAGGCGACTGGGCGGCGAGGTGATTTCATGAGCATACCGCCAAATTTGGGTAGATGCCTTTGGCATTGAACTCGTGTTCGTTCAAGCTGGCCCGAGCCGGTTTAGGAAACAAAAATGGAAGAATGGCATATTTGTATTATAGTTAAAGTTGTTTGCTTGATTTTTTTGCATGGCTTTAGAGGTGGGATGTTTGCAAGTGGCTACGAGAAACACGCATATTACTTAGTCATCAAAGCACGAGAGCCCACGGGCTTCAAATACTACGCCGGAAATCAACATTAATTCTGTGTTTTTTTAATAAATAAAAGGAGTCCAATTGTGTTTTGATCAGTCAATTTCCACTTCGATACCTAGTTGTGCGGAAACCGATCGTCAAATTCTAAAATCACAAAAGCCACATCCAGAAGCAGACACTAACTAATTCAGATTCCAAATATTCAAAATCATTACAGCCATTTTGAACGCTGAAATGAGTCACAGGGTCTGAAAAAGAAAGAACGAAAAAGAAAAAGGGGTAGAGAGTGCACCCACAGCAAAAGTTTACCTCGTATGAAGTAAAATTCTATGTATCCCATTTGGACAAAGACGAGTGCCTCATTTACCTTATTGCCATTGGTGATACTGGTTGCAATAGGTCTTCAAGCCTCTTGTGGAAATGCAAATTGATGTCTGATGTCTCAAATAACATGTATTCGCTATGAGTATGTGTTCATAACGACTTTCACCCTTCATAGCTATGAGATGCTTATGTGCCGCTTGATATAAACTGCAAATCTAATAAGTGGTTGCATGAGGCAAATCATAGCACAACTAGCATTCTCTCATGAAATAGGTGAAATAAAACCCGCGTAGAATGAACAATTATTATCGATATCAAATTAGTCTGGTATTGTTCCATTCAATGGCATGCTTGTTCCTGCCATGGAGTGCCTTGTTCTTATCTGGATTCTGCCAATGTCGGCCTTGTCTACAGCAAAAGGCTGGAGCCCAAAATAATGTCAAGAATATATATGCTGAGGAAAACACGTCGGCTATAGGTATGTGGTTGCCAGGGTGTTTCAAGACAGTATTGACCGGAATCTTCGTGGAGATTATGACGTTTAGTTCGCAACGAGAATGGAATATGTTGTTCAAAGCTAAGAAAAGGACGTCCTAGTCTCTCGCCATCTTAAGCCATCTTGAAAGCAGTACATCCTTTAAATTCTTCATTTGTTTTCATCATGGTTGGTGTTTTCCTGCTTTTGCGTAGTTATTTCAAGTTGCATACCTTGTTTACCATTCACGCCATTCCATTCCAAAATTGTATAAGTGCAAGTGGGGCTGGGGTTTTGGGACACCAGTCGTATCGTAGGCACCTCTACCCATAACCCCAATTTTCGAGGGAAAAGGTCGATTAAATGCCTACATTTCCATGTATGTTAAATCTACACAGTTTTTGTGTGTGTCTGTATTGACTTATGCACGGTCATGTCTGTCATGTTTGACCAACTATGTCATGACTTGTGATATGATAGCTAACTGGGACCATATGGATACTACTGCGACAGATCCCTGTGGTTATTGCATGCGATAATATCAACTTTCGATACCAAAAATGATCAGATAGGCATGGTAGTAAATTTTGATGTGATTTGTTGATTGTTCACCGAAAGATTCATGTTGGATGACATATTCACCCTGTTTCTTACTTCATATTCACACCCTACCTACAACCCAACAACCATGTATGTTTGGTTGTGGCTGAAACAGCCTCAAATCGATGAACAAGGGTGGTGAGATGAAACAGGATGCCGGGGTCAGACAAAACCCATGCTCGTCACCATTTCTGGTCATTCCGCCAGCCGCGCGCGTGAGACCGGATGATATATCTCCGCCTGAAAGACCATTTTGCTGCGAGTGTTTCAAAGATAGGTCCCATAATATACTAGCCGATATGCAGTGGATCGACCGATTTAATGTCGGTCAAGTGGGAAGTCTCAACTTCCCGGTTGTGTCGGCCCCCAGGCTGAGACACTATCTTCGATGTCACGAGGGCTCGTCCCATGGCATGCAAGCTGAATATAGGGCCTGATTCTCGCCCTAGAGTGTGATAAGCTAGGGCTCACTCCTCTGCAAAGGCCACCTTGACTTTCTCTCTAAGTGTATTTGTTACAAGCGGCGACTCTGCATTGCTGTCACACAATCCGGAGCACAATCGAGTAATTGTACCATCTCATACTATAAAAAGAAAAAGTAAAAATCAGGTCACATAAAGCCAAATGCAGTGGAAGTGTTAGTCGTTTCACGGGGAAATGGCAAGGGTCCAATGGTGTGTCTCAATGACATACCAAAATGCGGAGGTGATGTAAATAAACCCGCCCGCCGCCCGGCCCCTTCGTCATCATGGGAATTTCGCATGTTGACAACCCTGTCCAAGTAAACATGGCGTCTACCCAAGGCGGAAACATTCCGGGGAAAGGATGGATCATAGATTTTTTGAAAAGGTTCAAATTCTCTCCGAGGATTCCGAGCATGTCAGCGGTAGTGGAGGAGGCGGTGGTGTTCCTCAAACATGCCCAACCATGAGACTTTCTCTCGGCCCGGATGCCAGCTGGATAATGCCAGAGCAGCCGTAAACCCAAAGAAACGGCGTTAGCGAATGCAGCATTCCTTTGTGTGACTAGAAAGCAAGGTCCAAGCCCTAGGAAACCGAGTCATTTTGCACCGACCTGACTCAGCCTTTGCAGTGCCATTGGTGCCATGGGGGCCATCGCCATGCGGCTCGTTGCGAATTGGATGGCGAGAGAGGGATTGCCAGCTCCCTTGCGAGGCCAGTGCGTGCCGCCGTGTTTTGCGGGGAGAAGGGGAATTGGAGAGGGGAGATATGAAAGGGATCCTTTGGTGCCATGCCCAATCTAGTTTGATGGCACGCATCAATTTGCGCCGGCCGGAAGGGTGCGATCGCCCCCTCATCCTTCACAGAAGCTTAAGACTATGCAGGGCCGGAGCATGTTGGTCGGTGGTGGAGCAACGGTATGGCCAGGGCAGAAGGCGGAGAAGCATCACGATTCGAGACGGCAGATGCGGGGAAGCTTGGCCCTTTTTGGTGACACATTGGCGCCAAGGACACGGGCAGGCTGGGGGGACATGTCACCAGGGCAGTGTTCATCGTCAGGGAGCGCCGTATAGGTGAGACGCTGACACGTCTGGCCTGTCCGTCCATGCCTGTCCTGTCCTTTCCTGCCCTGCCCTGCATCTGGGAGGGAGCCGAGCTGGGGTGAGCCAAGCTAGACATGTGTTGAAATGCAAGGGTGCAGTGCGGACGAAAAAAAAAGAAAAGAAAACAAAAGGCCAATTTTTTTTTTATGTCTGGGGTCGCTTAACTGGCTGCCTTCGATTGGCTGGATGCGGTTCAAGGGCATCGTTGTTCCAGCCCAAAGGGCCTACCCGATGATTCCACTGTGACGTTTAGCAACGAACCGTGCAGCACAAAAAACGTGGTCGTGTGGTTGGCCCCCAGAAACCCAGGCCTGACAAGAGACATTGTATCACCGTCATGAAGATAGTGCTGTGCGTCATTCATAACCACCCATAACCACTCATAACCGCCAGCACCCGGTTTGACTTGGCTTGGCTTGCGGGCAAGAATTCATGTTCATCCCACGCCTTTTTTTTTTTTTGACACAACGAGCAAAAGGAAACCCTCATCTTTCGCCGTGTGACTTACAACTGGCGATGCAATGCTTCGGTCTTCTCCCGGCATCCGTCATCAAGGTAAACTCCGCCTTTCCTTGGCTGCGCCGCCGTGGCATAAAATTCGTGACCGTGGCACCAACTGAGCCGCTGTCTCTTACGTACTCGAGTCTCCTCCTCTGCCCAGCCGCTTGGTCAAGTGACTGCGCCAAACCATCGTGACGCCTCGCCAAAGCTAACCTTGATCGTCGTCATGGACGGCTCTCTCCTGGCCTTTGCCTGACACGTCCGCCTCCGGGCTGGTGATGACTTTGGCATTTTCCTATGCCAAACTCGGGGTCGCCATTCAAAGCCTAAATAGATACACTGTGATCCCCCCCTTTTCTTCTCCTTCGCCTTGGTTTCTTTGTACCTGGCAATCGCCGTCGATTATTGTTTTTATTTTTTATTTTTTCTGGTTAAATATCGTGCCGCCGTCCCGTACCGTCCCTGTCAGCTGGCCAAGCCTAGACCTGTCTTTTTGTTTCACTTTTTTCATCCATCCAACCTGAGCTGCACACATTTAGCATTTATATTGGCCGGCTGTGCGCCGACGTGCTCCCGTGGCAGCGAATCATCTAAGCCTCAATGTAACCGTGATACAAAATAAGACAGCGACTCACAGCATCCCGTTTATTCGAACCTGTCAGAGTGCCTCAGGGTCCTACCCTCTCCCTCTTGGCCCAAAAAAACCCAACGACAACTCCTCATCCCATACATATGCCCTTCCTACCCAACGACCACACGCCGAGCCACACAATCCCAACACCATCTCCCTGACCGAGAAATACCCTCACCATCACACAAGAAAAAGGGACCAAAAGGAAGACGAAGAACAGCATTATTGAATTCGTATTATTATTTTTCTGACCACCGCTGTTTCTATTCCTTCCTTGCCAGCATCATTATTACTGTTGCTGCGACTACTCTTACAACACGACACGCGCCCTTCAACCATCATCATCATCAACACCACCACCACTTCCTACCACCACCACCACCACTCACATTCCGAATCCCTCCCTCCCTCCCTCTCTCTCCATCATGTGCCACACAGTTATTGCTCAGCGAATGTGTCAAGTCTGCCACCGCAGCCACGGCGAGACAGTCATCGACTTCACAAGATGTGCACGCAAATGCTCGAGCCCCTTCTACTGTCTGACACCCAAACCGCAGCTGGAGGTCTGCGCGTTCTGTGCACCGGCCAACCTCTCCACACCGGTCTCTTCGCGACATGGCAGCATCGACGATGAAGACGCCGCCTCCACAGCAGCAGCGGTGGCGGCAGCAGTAGCTTCCGCGCACCCCAGTCGAGCGCCATACCAGTCGCCGAACCTCACGCAGGCGGTGACGGTCCGACCCCCGGCGATGAGCCACCAGCGCGGCGCCGCATGACGGCCGGGCCATTTCCCCGGCGATGCAAACACATGACCTTCAAGTGGTCCATGTCTCTTGACGCACGCCGTTGGGCTGGGACCGTATGTACAGGGCCCGAGCTGGGGAGACAGATGTAGGCAAAAATAGATGCAAGGGTTAAAAAGGAACGAAACAGAAATGTGACGGTAAAGAGACAAAAAGAGCAAGGGTGGTTGAGACAAGGTTGCGAAAAGGGTAACCGGGCAGCATCAGCAAAAAAGCAAAATGAACCAACAATGACGACAAGGTGTTTTGAATCGACCCGACGAGGGGGGAAGTGAGGGGAAGTGAGGGGAGCGAGGGAGGGGAGCTGCAGGATCTCGCCAGCCATTGGGTCCGCCGCACGCAGGGCTCATCACATCGAGATATGCCGTGTCACCCAACGGGGGCTTCGGGGCGCGTGGCGGAGGCCGTCCCCGTACGGAGCCCCGGTGAAGCCGCCCAGCCGCCCTACCGGGTTGCCGGGAAAAGTACGCGGACCCGAACCGCAGGCTAATGGCGCTGGGAAGGAATGACATGCATGATGCGAGGAGGGGGGAGAATAAAAAAAAAAGGCGATGGATGGCAGCTGTTGTTTTGTACTAGGACCAAAGTCTAAAAGGCCAGGGACGGATATTATGCCCTGTTTCTCTGCTTGGCCAACGTTTTTGGGGTTCAAAAAACTGTATTTATTATAGCCGGTCTCAGCTAAAAGGGACGCCAGTGAATCAGAAAGCGAGGGACACCAAGAAAAAAAAGACTTGTTTGGCATTCCCACAAAAACATCGCATCGCAACGCCCCGAACCATCCTTTCATTTTCGCCTTTGTTATTACCACTGCTATTTTTTTTTTTTACCTCCCCTACTTACCACAAGGCGGACCGTGCGACGACCCTTCGTGAGACGGAAGCGAGGCCTCGTCATGTCGCTGTCCTCATGACCAGAAATTGGCCAGACCCCGAGCAGACCTTGCCCTTGACTGTGACTGTGTGATTTGTGGCCATGTCCATCCATTCATTCTCCATGACTGATTACGACTCGACGCGCATGGGCCCCTATCCTCCCCGGGTGTCGTACCAGACCAACTTCGACCACTCCCAGGTCCAGGCCTGACGATGGCCTCTGATACCCTTTTTTTTTTTTGGTACCCGCCGTCCCGCCCTCACTCTTTTTTGCCATCTTTTTTCCTTTCCCTTTAATCTAAAACCGCTTTTCCAGTTTTGCCACCATCTTCCCTCGTTTGTTTCCCCCCTCCTATTATTTTTGCCCTTCTACCCTTTCGTCCACAAAAAAGGCGCCCACCCCCAATTCCTCTGAGAGGGTCCGGGAACCGAAACAAGGGACAAGGAAAAAAAAAAAAAAAAAAAAGAGTTGTCATGCCCAAAGCGAGACGAAACAAGCCTCTCGCCCTCGCCGACATCTGATCCCGCACTTACAGCCCTGCCTAACACCGTTTTGTGTCTTCCCGCGCCCACCCCTCCCCTTACCCTTCGTCTGCTACCCCCCGGACCCAGCCGGCGCATCAATAAACTGTCGACGCTGCCGCTCGATGCGGCATTCCAGGACCTCGTTCTGTGAGGGTTTAGGGATCCAGAAATTTTAATTGCCTCAACGTTTTTTTCACCAGGGCCTTTGGGCTGTCGACTGCTAAAAAGAGACCCAAAGTACTACAAACTCTAACAAGCTCGCTCTCACTTTTCAACATTACATCACTCTCTCTCGTCGCCTTATTCTCTTTCCTCTTATTATCCTTCAACCTCGAAAAATACTCACAATGGCTTCCACAAAGCTTGATCAGGTCTGGGTGCAGACGTCGTCACCTCCCCGGACCAAGCGCCCACTCTCATGTTCCGGGGCGCTGCTTCCTTTGCCCCGGGTGCTCGCCATGCCACCGTCCCTCTACTGCGTCATCCGGGAGGGCAACAAAGCCGACCAGTACCCTCACAAGGGCCTCTGGGAATTCCGGATAAAGGGCGTTAACGAGGTCGTCGGTTACATGCGAGACCGTATCCGGAGCGGAATGATCTGGGACGGCGTCGTCTTCAGTGTTGACGAGGAACGCCGGGCCATTGTCTTGAATCCTCCAGTCCGGCAGGGCGAGTGTCCCGCCGCCGCCTGCAGAAGAGCCTTTTCCGAATTATGCCAGAGGAATAGTGGAAGATTCAACAAGTGCTTCGACAAATGGCTCAGCAAATCCCTGGAGCGCCGCGACTTTCACCCAATTCACACAACAATGGCTCAATGGCAGGACCTGAGCATTCCCGTGCCCATCAGAGGCATCTTCGGCATCATCACCATTGGCGTTCACCTCAACATGTACTCGGTCCGGGAAGTGGACGGCCGCGAGCTCGTGGATCGCATCTGGGTGTCGCACCGCGCGGTGGGGGACAATGTCTGCTACTCAGGCATGCTGGACCAGGTCGTCGCGGGCGGCATGGATCCGACGGATCGCATCGACGGTCTCCTAGCGCCGAGCGTGACACTGAAGCGCGAAGCCGAGGAGGAGGCTGGTCTAACACTGGACCTAGACACGAAGATCATGACGACGGGCACTAGCTGCGGTGGTGGGCGCAAGAGGATAGTCGGCACCGTGGAGGACGCGCCGCCCATCACCTTTTACGACTGCAAGGACCACAAGGCCGGGCGCGGAAACGAGGGCCACCTGGAGCCAGGATTGCGATACGTTTACGACCTCAAGCTAGACGACCCAACGTTCCAACCACGGTCCGAGGAGCGCGGCATCGAAAAATTTGAGGCGCTGACGGTGGATCAGGTCAAGCGCGGGTTGAGGGAGCGCCGGTGGAAGCCCAATTGCGGCCTGGTGATGCTCGACTTCTTGATGCGAAAGAATCTCATTACCGAGGCCGACGAGGAAAAGTATGCCGAAATTGCGTCTGAGCTGCGGAGGTCGCTGCCCTTCAAGTTCGCGCAAGAAGGCTTCCCGTTCTTGGCCCCCTGGGAGTAATAACTAACGAAGGCAAATGCTTGATTTACTCGAACGAATTTCACGGTTTTCTTACTTGGATGGATGGCACTCTTTTTTTTTTTCTTTACTTTTTTGGTCTTTGCTTTTTTTGGGCTGCTATCTGTGTTTTTCTTTTTCTTTTTTTTTGGGTTTTTTTCTTTTTCCTCTCTTGGCTTGGGCTGGGTGCATTCAAAAATAAACATTGGGCTTTAGAAAGGCGTTTAAACCCCCACTGTATTTCTATGGATGGATAGATCTAATTTGAGACACGAATAGCAATGATGGCCCCCTCCCGGGGGAATGAATCATGCAGAAAATAAAAAATGTATACATACATACAAACCAACGGCGCGCACACTACCACCAACCAAAAGAGATTCATTTCGTCATCGTCCTCCACGCCCCCCCTCCCTCCCTCTTGTCCTTCCTCTTTTGGGCGATTTAAACGGTGTACTTTTCAGCAAGTCTAGGAAAGTCAGACAGGTGGTGGGCCTCGAGCTCGCCGTCCTTGGTCTTGATAGGAGGCGTGGGCAGCAGGGTGAAGCAGACACGGGCTATTTCGCTGCCCGTGTTCTTCCATGCGTGAATGGTGCCGCGCTGGATGACAATGTCGCCGCGGCGGAAAGTGCGGGTGGCCCCGTCGTCGAGGATGCAGTCGATCTCGCCCTCGAGGACGACGCCATAGTCGACGCTAGCGGTGCGGTGCATAACCGCCGCGAAGCCGGGCCAGAAGTCAACGACGCGGACGACAGATCCGGAGACAGGGGCGACGTCGGTCTCGACCGGGTTGTCGAGGTACGACTGCAGGTCCCTGTCGCCGTTCATATCCGGGCTCTCGTTTTGGTTGACCCACGACGTGTGCATGGTGAAGCCGCCGGTGCGGTGGCCATTGACTTGGACAGGGAGAGTCGTGTCCCAGATGGCCTTGCCGCTGTCGTCGTGGCCCGTGATGAAGCGCCTGACGGGAGGGAGGGGCTTGGGCTCGGTGGTTTGAGAAGACATTGCGATTGGAGGGCTTTGGTCGTGTGTTTGTTTAAAGCTGGTTTTTATGAGAGACAACTGCCTTAGTCTTCTCGAGGTCTGAGTCTGAGTCCTTTGTCTTGCGCGTGTACGGCTGTGCGATTTCCAAGCTATGGGCCGATGGCGATGAGAGTGTGTGTCTACGATTTGATCGACATGTCTTGGGACTTTTTTTTATATATCACATTATGCTCACACACCGAGATGAGTAGAGGAGGAGGGCATCGCGCACGATTACACATCACCCAATTCCACGGAGTCTTGGTGTAAGGCAATGTACCCCGTAAGTCAGCGAGTTTTGTAAGCGCCTAGGCTAACGGCGCAATCCTTCCAGCATCCTTCTAGCTCGTTCATCTGGCAAACCGTCTCAGGCAATTGGTTCGCATTCTCGCCAATGGCGCTCCAATCGCTGAGCTCGGCCCGGGCCAGTGTGGGGTGTTCGGTGTCCTGCACCACCAGGATGCGATTGCCCTTTCAGGTAAGCTAGACAAGGGTTCATTCCCGGGTTGACAGGCGGAGCAGCCCCAGCAGGGCTGAAACGGACGGGCAGGGAACCGGCGCAAAAGAGAGGTCGGGGGAGAGGATGGGGATATGGGGGGGGGCGGTTTGTCAGGTCGGAAGCTCCGTGGAAAGTGATGATGACAGGACCCTCGATCTGAGCGCCGAGGGCGCTTAGAGTGGTCGCTTTGTGGGTCCATCAATATGTCGGCAGAGACAAAGGACCCTTGCAGCTTTCTGAGACATGTCAAAGAGCGACACTCTTGGTTGCAGATTCCTCAGCCCACGGGATTTAGCCCCAGACTGGGCGCACACAAGCTGAAAATCTAGCACATCGTACGTGACTCGTACGACTCAGTACTCAAACGAACGGGGAAATAAAATGAAACAAGATACGTTGAGAGTTTTGAGCGGTTTGTGATAGACTGTGAGACATTAGTTTGCGCATCTTTAGCAATTGACGCAACTGTTGATTGTGTATATATGCATACATAAAGCACCCTTGAAGGAATATTTCCCTTTCTTCCACATGAGACATTTCAAACCTTGATTGCTCTAAATATCGATTAGATACCTAATAAATAAAAAAAGAACTAAAATTTCCATGTTAGTTTATTTATTTGGTTATTTATGTGATAATTATTTATTAGATAGCTGGGGAATGGTAGGAAGGTAGAAGGGTGACAATCCTTCAAGTGGTTTGTTGTATAGGGTAGGAGTGGGTTCAATATGGGAAACATGGTTCTCGCTTCCCATTGCCAGCTATTGGTTCAACTCGGACATGAATATTTCCGAATTACATACGGTATATTGTAACATGGGGGCTTTCAATATACCGGTGTCACAAATCAAGCTAGATGACCACACTCACCCCCCAATTGTCTTAGTTCTCAGTCGTATCAACTTGTCTGAGATATTAACAATTAAAACCATGGCAACATGAGCTAGTACACCGCTGTGTCCTCGACATTATGCGCAATCGAAACGCCAAGCAATGGAAGTTATTTCCGACACATATCAGTGCACCATTGCATATGACGCTAGCTATGTCGACAACAACTCGACAGATGAGGAGCAGATTAGCTGCGCACCGGATCGTTGCCGAGCGAATAGTCAAGGCAGTTGAGCCGCATGAGAAAACAGCAGGGAATAAGTCCGGACTGCTTGTCGCACAACAAACCCCAACAGGACATGCGGCATTATGGAGCTCTCTGCACATACCTGGCTCGAGAGCTGAGACGTGATGCAACGCTGTCGGTGAGCAGCACAGTATGGCCACCAATGCCACCAGCACGAGCCTTTTACAAGCCCTCCACGAGCCCTTGTCGGCCCGAGGTGCACCTTCAAAGGACGAATCGGTCAAGCGTGGGGTAGTCAAGCGCTGCAAGGAGAGGACGGACATGTTACACAAGAGGCGTTTAAATAGCCACGGCGTCTGCATCTGAGGTTGGCAACGGACACTCCGTGTCCATTGCTGCGGGTCAACATGCAGAGAGAAGGGAGGAAAGTGGCTGACACGAGTTGTGATCTGTGCGATGCTCTAGTACATGTGCCGTACATATGTATGTACGCACATACATTCCATGTGTATGTATGCGCCATGCAGGTTGAACAATGGGAATGGGCAAGTCGGGGGCAAGCCATCATCCGACTGGACCGAAATCAACGGCCGGGCCCATCATGGCATCTTGGAAGAAGCACGGCTGTGGGAACAACACCCCACACACATCTCCTGCCGTGTGCCAGGCCTGGATGGCTAATTTGAAAGGTGGATGGGTAATTGGTAAACCTCGGTCGATGACGCTCTTGACCCGCTTCTCGATATTCCGGGGATGAGCGAATGTGCGGAATTTGAAGCGAGTTGGAGCAGGGGGAGTGGATGCTCAAGGCTCAAGGCTCAAGGCTCAAGGCTCAAGAGAGCAGATAAACAAAGGGGAGGGAAGAGGAGCTTGGACAAGGTAGGGGGGTCGGGTGGCCGCACTATCTCTGTCAATGTCTCAATAAACAAGCTGGTTCCAGAACATAGCCTTGCGGGGCCATCGGTCGACTTTTGACTTGTCGGGGGTCTTCCAAAACGAGACAAAGTTTCTCGCTCACATGGTTGGCCGTATTCGAGCTGATGGACAAGGAAGCCGTTTTGGGGTGGGCGAGCATATCACCAAAGCGCGTGCACGGCGTAGTGGCTACGAAATGGAAATAAGTGCATGGGCTGGGTTGAATAATATGATTGTCGCTCTTAAGGGCAGGCAGGCACGGCTTGGGCCGCTATACCCAGTAGCTAATCGAGTCTTTATCGGCCCGTCGGACTTTTAATATTGCATCAACTCCTTCATATGAGCAAAATTGCATGCACCACTTGCATTTTGATGACATACTAAGAGGCCCGAAAAAAAAAAAAAGGTAAAAAAAGAAAGCATGACGGCTGCTCGCAGGTGTTTGTGCCTCCTTTGACATGATTGCCCAGTGACAGTGAGATGGCCTGGGAAGGGCCATTCAAGGTAACGCAGACTGGACCCGTTGGACTTCAGCTCTCGACGCTAGCTTAGCTCGTGGACGAATAGAGTCACCTTTGCGGCGCCACACACCAGGGATTAGAGAACGCTATCCCAGCCAAGGCACTCTTGTCAGGGACCTCACGACGCCAAGCGAGCCGTTAGTGTTGCTCTGATGCAGCAGCCCGGCCGCCAGCAGCACAGGTGCACCATTGCCCCGGCACACCATGCTTGCTCCTCATAACCCGCCTCTCTCCCGGCTGAGAGATTCCTCGACGCCTTCCGTGTAAAGAACGAGACAAGAGTCAGTGCGGGAGAGAAAAAAACGTCTCCTCGCGCGCGAGCTTGTGGTTTGGATCATTTAGCGTCACTTGCTCGGATCGAGAACTCGAATCCCACCTTCACACCCCTGCGCCTTTGGGGACGAATCGATCCAACGAGATAACCTTCTTACCCCGGGAACTCGGGCGATCGACCCAAACGAACCAACAAGGCAATAAGACAAGCAATTGTAGACGCCGAATAGAGGGCAAGAGGAGGACAACCAACATCGAAAATGCGTCGATCCACCGCCCTGCTGGCCTGGGGAGCGCTGGGCTCGCCCGCTGCTGCCTGGCTGAAAAAGCCTTGGGAGAGAGCAGCCGAAGGTTGGCAACCAGCTGCGAGAACCGGAGTGCCACAGCCGGATGTTGAGCAGAGGGATATCGAGATGGGCTACTCGCCGCGTCCGACTGAAGCTCCCGAACTATACGGACGCATGATTTTCAACCGTGCCGACGAAAATACCCTTGGAAGTGATACTTGTGGTTACAACCCGAACGGAAGTGAGTTTTTAAACGTCTTTCTTAGCGTTGAAATCTTGTTCCCATAACCCTTTCTATAGTGGAAGAGATGGTTTAGTCTGGGAAGAAGCATGGAAGCGCATAATAAGGCCCCACAGGAAGAAGAGATGATTCTAATGATTTATAGACTCTTTCACATGCATCACCGGCGGCGCCACTTGCGCCTACTCAAACGATTATGTCGGGTGCTGTCCAACGAGCACGAGTTGCAGTGTCGTCAAGACAACCTGTATTGACTATGCTGCTTCAAGGAGCGGAGCTTGCAACCTCCCCGATGACTTCCACACTCTCTGCTGGTATGTTTCGCTACGGAGCTCACCCCCTCTACTCTTGGTTTCCATACTTATACAACCTGTACTACAGTGGTACATCTTCCCTGGGTGCTTGCTTTACCTGGACGTATTCCACCGCAGGCAATGTATTCTCTCTCCTCGACTGCTCGGCCACTAGTGGTACCTCGGAGCTCCTTAGCTACAATCCTGCTAGTGGCTCACCGACAACGGCTGATACATCGGCCACTGATTCTTCAGGCAGCCGCTCTACAGTGATTATCCATGCAAGCGCTACCACTACTAGTAGTGACAGTGGCAGCGGGGGCGGCTCCAAGACGCCCATTGGGGCTATTGTTGGAGGCGTTGTGGGAGGTGTTGCCGCTATTGCGATCATCGGCGCCCTCGTCTTCTTCTTCCTCCGCAGACGCATCAACAACGACGGCAAGAGCAACACCACCTCTCCACCGCAACCTCCCGTTGCTCAAGTCCAGCCCGCCATTCCTCCCGCTCAGAGCCAGTCTCCTCAAACCCACCAGCCCATCAGCCAGCCTCCTCAGAGTCCGCAGAGCTATGCGCCCACGACACCCAGCACTCAGTACCCTTCTGGCGTTCCCACAAACTACCAGGGATACAACCAACAGGGGAATACTCAACCCTACGACCCCCGAGTAAGCGGATACAGCCAACAAACCTCCCAGCCTTATTCTCCCCAGGCTGGCTATGGTGGATACGCGCCACAGCAGCAGCAGCAGCAACAGCAACAACAACAGCAGCAACAGCAGTACCAACAGTACCAAAACACTTATGCTCCTCAGAAGGACTATGAACAACAAGGCCAGTACAACCAATATAATGCGGTTGGTGGCTTCCAACCTACCCCTCCTCCCAACGTGACTCCCAGTCCCGGAATCAATGAGAACGAGGCTGTTGCTGCCGGATATCAGCATCAACAACAGCAGCAGCAGCAGCAGCAACAACAACAACACTCGCCACCACCACAACAGCGGTACCAGCATCAATCGAATCCTTCAGATGCCCAGGAACTTCCTGCCATCAACCCCCTTGGCATGGAGACGAACCGCGCTGAACTTGGTTAATAAAAAAAAAAGAACAGCGTCCTTGGAGGTTCACGCTCTTTTTGAATGGGGTATTGCATCGAGAAGCGAGTATTGAATTCATGGTATACGAAAGTGAAGAAACAAAGCAATAAAGAGTTGTGGCGTTTCTGTGTGTTTTTTCGCCCTTTATTTGGATCATGTGGTTGCTATTTACATTGGGCTTGTTTTGTTGGATTAGATGATGACAAGCGCATATTTCTCAGTCTTCGCTACACACATACTTGATGACCATCACATACTGTTAATGCACTAGATTTGAACATTTAAGAAATCTCTTCATCATTCTTATACCGTGATAAACTCACGCTTACGTGGTCTATTTCCCTTCTAACCCATTGAGCCAAATACACAGAAATTCCGAGCGTGTCATCATCAATCATGCCTTCAACTTCGCATCAACATTCTCCCCCCACCACTGTTCCCAGTTCACCACCTTGCGGCCCAATCTGGCGTCCTCAGCAGCGAAAACCATGGCGTGGCTACGAATTACCTCCTCGAGTGTGCACCCAATGTACTCCAGCTGCGCGCGGCGTGCATCCCACCCGTGGTTCTTGACACGATCACAAGCCAGGACAAACTGCTGCGTGAGGCCCAAGTCACCGCCGCCGTGGCCTAGATCCTCCACCTTTGGGTAGAACCTGTGCGTCTTGCCCGTGTTGAAATCTTCGACTACGATTTCGCGAGAGTCGGCGTATATTTCGCCGTGCTCGCCGTAGATGTTGGAGAAGCGCTGGCAAATCTTCTTAGTCTGCGCGACCATGTGGAAGGTGGCCATCTTGGCCGGCTTGTGAGTCTCCGGCCACGTCATGGTCACGAATTGTTCATCGCAGACGTTGTTGTCGGACTCGAAGACGCAGCGGCCGAACCAATTCCTGGCCAGCACTTCTGACTTCGGGGTCGACTCGGTGTAGTCTTCCTCAAGAGTCTTTGTCATGACTTCGTCTCGAGCCTCTTGCGAGGGATAGTCTTCAATATCATGAACAACGACATTGTGAGGCCACTCTGTGACTGATTGCAGTCCATGTAATCTTGAATTTAGATAAACGTTCTTCGCCGAGTACTTGCACCCTTCGTCACCAAGAGGGCATTTCATGCAGTTTGTCGCTGAACCGGCCGCAGCGGGCTTCCGGCTCTTCTTAAAGAACTGCAAGTTGCCCGAGGACGAGACAGTCTCTGGGAGGTGCGGCTCCCCCTCACCAGGCTTTTCGGGGGAGCAGAGCATCCAGAGTAAAAGGTCAATGTCGTGGCAGCTCTTTGTGAGGAGAGATGGAGCCGTGGTACTCTCATTTCGCCAGTTGCCTCTGACATAGGAGTGTGTATAATGCCACCAACCTATCGGCTCGGTGTGTACGACGCTGGTAATGTCACCAATAATGCGCTCCTCCAACAGCAACTTTCGCAACATGATGTTGTGAGGGCTGTATCGGAGCACATGGCCAATGGAAAATACTTTGGAAGACTCTGACTCCTGGAGTGCCTTGTACATGTCGAGACATTCCTCAAGCGAGCAGGCAAGTGGCTTCTCGCACATGATGTGTAGCCCAAGAGGCCCAAGGCCTACGACTACCTCGCGGTGCATCTCATCTAGGACGCAGATAAAGGCACCGTCGACACCCTCTGGAACGCCCTCTTCTCCAGCAGCGACTCGTCGTCGACGATCAGTTTCGTACTCTAAGAATTCTCGCCAGTCATTGAAAGATTGGCCCTCAGAGGGAGCGCCGTCCTCGCCCCAAATGTGCTTCTTGCCCAGGGTTTCACGCTTAAACTTGCGGGGCTCTGCAACGGCCGTGATAATTCCATTGGAGACGGTGGAAATGGCGTTGGCGTAGTGATGGCCTCGAGACCCGGCTCCAATGATGATGAAGCGCGGTGGATGCTCCGACATTTCAGGTCTCGGCGGGGGGATCAGCTTGAACGATTTGACATCGAACGAGGTCTGGGGCTTCCCCGGAGAGAGCTTGGAGATCAATTTTTCTATTGAGCCCATGGTTGAAAATTGCGGATTGGGTTGATGACCGAGTGGTCTAATATTTCTCGCTTGAGAGCTTGGATGAAACAAGTGAGGATGGTTGTTGTTGGTGGGCGCCTGGAACAGTCCTAGGAGGACCTGCGGTTGCTAGCCCACGGGCACTTGAGAGAGGCGGTGGCAGGGTTACTAAAGATAGCGGTTGCCTAAGGACCAGCGCATGGAACGGGGGCGGTCTTATAATCTGAACAGCCCGACGCAAGAAAGCGGACCCGGGGGAAGTGTTCAATGGCTTACTTGGCAGCAGATGGGCAAGGTATTGATGAGCAACGTGAATGCTTGAGCCGTCATGAGAAGGGTCATGTTGTATGGAGCACCTGCCAATGGGGGAACAGCGATTTAGAATGCGCAACGTTTCAGTGCGTTGGGGGTGCTAGGGCGCCACAACGCCAGTGGCTAGGCCAGGGGACTCGGCTATGTGAGGGCGCTGGTGGCCATGATGGCAGAGGGATGACATTTGATGAGAGACAGTAAAGAAGGCCAATTATAGACGGAGAAACAAGGCGGTGTTGCCATTGCCACGGAGAGGAACTGGGCCGGAACTTCACCTTCAAAGCCATCCGGATTATCTCAAATTTGCTTGTCATGGAGTTGCAAGGAACTTTGAGTCTTGTGACTTGTAGTTGTTCACTCGCTTCACTCGCTCACGCTGGTCTGAGGCTAAAAGAGCGGGGGCCTTCTTCAACAGTCTCAGGGTCCACTGGTGGCACTCATTGGCTCATTTGGCGGCTGGGAACCAAAGGTGGGCGCGGATGGGTCCTGACGGCATGTGGTGGCTGGTCCTCCTACGTTGCATACATTTATCCATATCCATTCATCTACACAACACAAGTACCCGAGTCGCTTGTGCAACGGTCGAGGTCCCGTATTGCGAAGAAGCCATGTCGACAAATACAGAAGAACAGCCGGAGTTGCCCAAGAGCGCCTCGGATGACCCCCTCGTATGGATTGACTGCGAGGTATGAAATGGCGCCCCTCCATGACTGCGGGGGAACACCTCACATGCTCACCTTCATGATGCTTTAGATGACCGGTCTCGACCAGGACAATGACGAGATTCTGGAAATATACTGCATAATAACCACGGGGAACCTTCAGATTATCGACGAGGAGGGCTTCCATGCCATTGTCCACTGGCCGCAGGAACGGCTGGACCAGATGGACGAGTGGTGCACCAAGACGCACGCCGAATCGGGCCTCACAGCCGCAGTGCTGGCATCGACGACAACGCCGGAGCAGGCCGCCGATGCTCTGTACGAGTACATCACGCGCTTCATTCCCGATCGGAGACTCGCGCTGCTGGCGGGCAACAGCGTGCACTGCGACAGAGCGTTTCTACGACGGGCACCGTACGACCGGGCCATCAACCACCTGCACCATCGCATCCTTGACGTGAGTAGCATCAAGGAGGCGGCGCGACGTTGGTGTGCTAAGCGCATCGTCAACAAAGTGCCCAACAAGAAGGGCCGCCACAAGGCGAGGGACGACATCTTGGAGAGCATTGAGGAGGCAAGGTATTACAGGGAGGCCATTTTCCGCCCGACGTTTGATGCAGCGCCAGCGGGGAAGAGCGGGAAGAATAAGTCGAAACAAAAGTAGTGTCTATTTTTTCTTATGGATGTATCATTTTTTTCGTATTCTGATGGGCAAAAAAAAAGAGGGACATGGATAAGGAATTTTAAACGTCATGGGTTGGGATATGCCTTGTTGTTGTGCGTGAGAGAAAGCTTTGATGTGCAATGTGCAATGTCGGATGAAGCGTGTGCTTTGATCATACCCAACAACAACTTGCAAGGATTGGGGGAGGGAATCCGGTTGCCACTTTTCAAGTAGGATGGGATCGTCGTTCGTTCGTTCGTTCGGTTACGGTTTTTATGTGACCTTGAATAAGACATGCCAAGAGACGGGCTGGATCGCTGTAATGTACTGTGATGAATGGGCGAGCGGCTCAGGAGAAGCTGGGATTAGAGAGAAAAAAAAAAAAAGGTAAACCATGGGCTGCGAACTCCGTAGCATGTGCAGCTGGCGCACTGTCCTTGCAGGTGTTGCATGTATAGGGCCATACAGTGTCAGCTTGGCCATCAGCTGTTTCGACCCCTCCATTAGCTTGGGTGATATCATCAGCTCAACCCCACCACGTACCAAGCAGTGAGAATAGCTTCCCCAAGCTCCCCCCTCCCACTCCCACTCCCACCTCCTGGCGGGCCCCGCTTCGTCTGCTTGCTTGGGGCGTGTCCATTCCCTGCCAAATCCTTAACCCTTGCCTCTCCCTTTGCCGTTGCATTGCTGGCTCGCCATCCACACTCTCGGTCTGAACACACGCCCTCAATCGACCAACCACTGTTGGTGCTCGTCCCTCTGGTGGATGCGCCCTCTCCACCCTAGCACCTGCACCTCTCCACTCTACCTCGCCTCGACTCGTCCATCTTCCCACCGCAGGTTCACCTCCCTGGCCTCAACGCCTTTTCTCTCGCCCTCTTCCGCTTCCGCTGCCGCTTCCCTTCTTCTTCTTTTCTTTCTCCTCTCCATATCCTCCTCCAGCTAATCACCATCACCACTGTCACAATGGGCGTCCAAACCGTCGAGTTCAAGCCTTTCCAGGACCAGAAGCCCGGAACGTATGTATCTGCACCTGTCATGAGAACCCCCCCGCCATCGTCATCGCACCCCTCAGTCCTCTCTGCCTTTCACTTAACCCCCCCCACCTGGCCGTTTCTAGAGCTCCTCAGCCTGCGAGAGTAGAAATGCACATGCCAAAAACTTCCCACCCATACGCGTCGCAATTGTTCGTAAACTGACCTCCCGTATAGCTCTGGTCTTCGCAAGAAGGTTGTTGTCTTCCAGCAGCCCCACTACAGCGAGTCCTTCGTCGCAAGCATTCTCCTCTCCATTCCTGAGGGGGCTGAGGGTAAGAGGGGAAATCCCCTGTCCCCCCCAACCGATCCGATCCAACATCTGACATTTGATCTCCGAAAAAAGGCTCCTTCCTCGTCATTGGTGGTGATGGCCGTTACTGGAACCCCGAAGTTATCCAGCTCATTGCCAAGATTGGCGCTGCCTACGGTGTAAAGAAGCTCCTTATCGGCAAGGACGGCATTCTTTCTACCCCTGCTGCTAGCCATGTCATTCGCCTGCGAAAGGCGACTGGTGGTATCCTCTTGACTGCCAGCCACAACGCCGGTGGTACGTTGATTGTCCCAATTTTATCCTTGCTCTAATAACCAAATGAACCAGGCCCCAAGAACGACTTTGGTATCAAGTACAACCTTGCCAACGGCGGTCCTGCCCCTGAATCTGTGACCAACAAGATCTACGAGACTTCCAAGACCTTGACTTCCTACAGCATCGCTGATATCCCCGATGTTGACATTTCTACCGTCGGAACCAAGACTTATGGATCTCTCGAGGTCGAGATTGTCGATGGCACCACCGACTACGTTACCATGCTCAAGGATATCTTCGACTTTGAGCTCATCAAGAAGTTCTTTGCTTCCCACCCCGACTTCAAGGTCCTCTTTGACGGTCTTCACGGTGTCACCGGTCCCTACGGAAAGGCCATCTTCGAGACGGAGCTTGGCCTCACTGGCGCCATCCAGAACTGTGTGCCTAGCCCTGATTTTAACGGTGGCCACCCTGACCCTAACCTTACCTACGCCCACTCCCTTGTCGAGGCTGTTGACAAGGCCAACATCCCCTTCGGAGCTGCTTCTGATGGTGATGGCGACCGTAACATGATTTACGGCGCAAACGCCTTTGTTTCTCCTGGTGATTCCTTGGCCATTATTGCCCACCATGCCCAGCTCATCCCTTACTTTAAGAAGAACGGTGTTAACGGTCTGGCACGTTCTATGCCTACCAGCGGCGCTGTTGATCTTGTCGCCAAGGCCCAGAACCTCAACTGCTACGAGGTCCCCACTGGATGGAAGTTCTTCTGCGCTCTATTTGATGCCAAGAAGCTTTCCATTTGCGGTGAGGAGAGTTTTGGTACTGGTAGTGACCACATCCGTGAGAAGGATGGTCTGTGGGCTATTGTTGCCTGGCTCAACATTATCGCCGGCATCGGTGTCCAAAACCCCGGCGTGACCCCTTCAATCAAGCAGATCCAGAAGGATTTCTGGACTCAATACGGCCGTACTTTCTTCACTCGCTACGACTACGAAAACGTCGATTCCGATGGTGCCAACAAGGTTGTTGGTGAGTTGAGTAAGCTGGTCGCGGACCCCAACTTTGTCGGTAGCACCATTGAGGGTAAGTTGAACACTGATGCAACATATGAGCAGTAAAGAAACTAACAATATCCCAGGACGCAAGGCCACCAAGGCCGGCAACTTCTCCTACACTGACCTGGATGGCTCCGTCTCCTCCAACCAGGGCCTGTATGCTGCATTCTCTTCTGGTAGCCGCATCGTTGTTCGTCTCTCGGGTACTGGCTCTTCTGGCGCCACTATTCGCCTGTACATTGAGCAGCACTCAAGCGACCCCGCTACTTACGACCTGGATGCTCAGGACTTCCTGAAGGAGGAGGTCAAGTTTGCTACTGAGCTCCTCAAGTTCAAGGAGCACGTCGGCCGCGATGAGCCCGACGTCAAGACCTAAGCGTGATGACTGGCTTGTTGGTTGTTGAAAAAAGAATATAAGAAATATAAAGGGACGAATGAATAAAATATAATACTGATATTCTGAGTTTGTTATTGAGCATTATAAAAAATGACAAAGATTGAACGTTTTCGTTACTTTAACGAATCAAGGGTGTGAAGAAGGGGGAGATAGCAAGGGATAAATCAAACTATTGTCATGACTCGAGGAAATAATTCCAAACATCATCAAATGACATGCCCTCCAACTGGCCAGGAAGATTCGCGTGTGCCGGATATCATACAATCTGTGTCCTGCTGCTAAAAACTTGTTTGACAAAAGGAACTCGTTGCTTCGTAATTCATCACATCGTCAAGCGAGGGAGCCGTTCTGTGTTGTCCCGTACCGTTGCTAAAAAGAAGAGGTAAATGGAAAAGACAAAGAAAAAGAATCGCTGCGGGCTTGAATACAGAGGGAAGAAGTGAAAAGAAAAGAGAAAAGAACAGAATGGGTGCACCTGCACAGAGACGAAGGGATCCTACGACATCTTATCCTTGTTCTGTTGCCTCAGTTGATGTTTCGGGAGGCGCTGGGGAGAATAGCTCTCTGAAACGCTTCGATGCTGTTATGGTTGCATGTGAGTTGGGCTGCTACGGTGGGGAAATTTGGGCCGAATGCCACTCACCTTCTTCGCTGACGAAGCAGATTTCGAATGCACCGGCAGACCCACGTCGTTGATTCTGCTGGCGGTAGTTCTGGCAGAAGACGTAGAGCTGAATATCCAATAGGCGGACTTTATATCTGGACACCTTCTTCATCCACGTGGATGAAGCGGACTGGTGGGTGACTGCAGCATGTTAGCCTCAATGGAACCTCATATTGAGGGGTAATGGCGGGACGAACTGAAGGCGGTCCAAACGGGACATTGCCGTAGTTCCCCATCCCACACGGCGGCGTGGAGGCGGAGACCCTTGGTCATCATATCTTCGTATACAATGAGCGAGTGTCTAAAACCGTCATCAATGATGCGCCTGCAGCTATTAGAACGTGACTGTATGATTGTTGTCGGACCACTCACGCCTGGAACAATTTCCTCTCACCCCGCAGCAGCTGTTCTGCAGCGCCAATCTGGACCGTCAAGGCATTCCGAGCCTTCAACGATAGAAAAGTACAATATAAAAGAACCATTTCTGAAATATGTTAGCGAGCGGGACAGGAAAAAGTGGAGATTGGCTGATATCATGAATTCAGCGATCATGTCATACCCTCCCAAGTTAGAAAGCACAGGTTGGCCCATAATTTTGGACACCCTTCGGAGGCGCTCCACCGCCAGAACTGGAGGCAGCTGCCATCGCGGTCGATACAGAGCTCGTGGGCACCTCGCATTGAGAACCAAGGCACTCCTAGATGATATGATCGCATCAGAAAGTATGGGCATCTATCTCTGCTGAGATAGACGATGAGAGATAGCTGGCGCTCATTGAACGGCCTAACGAGGTCAGCTTCAAGTGATGCTGTTGGAGGAAGATGTTGGTGATGAGCACGAACCTCATAAAAAGGATTCTGGAGTCGCTTGGCATTCTTACTTGCTCCCAAGGCATATCTGGGCCAAATGACCTGGATCTGCGTGTTTCGGTCAGGCTGGATGTAACAACTGAAATGGCGGAGAGACCTACGATCGCTGGTGCTTGAGTGCAGTGCGTGACGGCAGTGGCAATGAGAATATTTGCTCGGCCCAGTGAATGTTCTAGCTATGGTTAGAGAGAGAAAGCATTGTCGATGGTGTCAAAGACGCTCACCGATCCAAGTCCAATGTCATCCAAGTGGGCGTCGGGACGAATTACAGGGCCTACTCTGATGGGCGGTGGTGCTATTTTGTTGTTAGATATGACTGTGAATGATGGACGGATTGAAAACTTGCGTATTCTTCTCGATTCTCGTAGCTGCATTAGCTGAAGCCGAGAGCTTTCTAAGGCGTTAAAGTCAAAGTTGGGTGACCTGGCTGCTGTCAGCAATACACTTCGATGGCCGTGGAGAAGGGATTCTTGCCTGGTCAGGACTTCTCGCAACATGTTTAGAAAATGGTTGTAGAGAGCGAATCGTTGTGGAAGTGGTAGTCCCCCGGCCTCGTCGGTCATTGAGTGATACATCTTCCTCCATCGATTCTCCTTGGTCTGGGTCCTGTCCTCATAGTGGCTCGTAATGTCTCGCAAGGAGCGGGATAGGCAGGGAAGGGCGATTTCGAGATAGTCAAGGACAACAGGAACACGAGTAAAGTGAACTGTTGACTGATCGGCAAGCTCGCGGAGGAGTTGAGCCATCACTCGAATCTCCTCAATGGTTCCCGTCAGATGCGGGTGAGGGGGAGGAGATAGCGCATAGCGAAGTCCCTCGAGGTGGAACGCCACCACCTCAGCTCTACTTGCTTCTAAATAACAACCTTGAAGCAGATGGACCTCAATCTGGCCTCCAGCTACGATTTCCATGATGATGTAGTAAGGATCAGAGTCCGGGGTGTAAGCTGAGGTCGGCGGTCATCGTATGATATCAGGAACACGGAGGGATTGATAAGCGTTGGGCGTTGTAGGTATTTAGTTGACGCTGGGTTCCAAGTTCCCCACGTCGAGGCGGCGGTTGGTTGGTGGTTATGCGGGATCGGTGTCGGTTGGTGAGTAGTGTGATGTAGTCTGGGCAGTAGTGTGTGTTGATCGCGGGGTCAAGGCCGAACGATCAAAAGAAGTCGAAAGAAGTTGCGGCTGGCGACGACGAAGGGGACTATGTATGCTGATGCTAAATTAAGGAAGGGGGCTCGAAAAGACAACCTGGTTAATTAATCGCCTAATGAGGGGGGCGAGGCCCAGTTGGTGGCCGTCGACAACGTGTGATCCGATCCAGGCGATGATGGTCAACACCACTTAGAGGCTCGCAATCCCACCAATGTACCCATACCCATGGCTTCACCTGACGTGGTCGACGCACGGTTCTTATCGCGCTCCCGCGATGAGCTCATAAGCGAAAACTGCGGGCAGATGCTGGCAGCGACCAGGGAGATGGTGCTGTCGTCGACTAAGCTAAGGCCACATACAGGGTCGCTGGCCACCTGATGATCAGATCCCGCAAATCCCGAAAAGCATTGGGTTTTGGCGAGCTACGCTTGACGACACAGGCGGCACCTCAGCACCCAATTTGTCCTTGTTTGTGGGTGTCATGAATGCTAGGTGCAATTGAACTCAGTGTTGAGCGAATTGCTCAGGCGCTGCCACGAAAGCAAGCGTCGGTTCGACATGACGCCAATTCAATGCACGACCAGCCCCGGAGAGCCGTCGACTGGGCTAGATCGGGGTGGGTGGGCACCTGCAGCGACGAAGACGACCATCTCCAGAGTGGTTGTCCATTCAGGGCAACCGTACGACGTCTTGCGCGCCCAATGTGCATCTGCGGGATGTGGAGCAAGGCCTGTCACAAGGATACTAGCTGTGAGAATGAGGAGGAGAAGCCCAAGGAACCACGTCTGTGCTGGGGTGCAGCTTGATTCCCTTTCGTCCCGCCTTCATCATTCTTCTCCCGCGAGCTTAGTAGTGACAACCAAGTGTTTTGGGTCCGTTTTGGCGAATACCATCCCATTTGTTGATCCGTCCAGTCGCCGGTGCCGGGACGTGGCGGGGCGCTAAATGAGGCCACGCTCGTCCGAGGTCTGTCCGTTTCCGTAGTGCGACGGCATCCGCACCGCCTGGTGGTGACCGACAAGTTCGTATAAGAGGACATTGAGCAGCGCTCGCCTTTACCTCTTCATTTTGCCTTGCTGGTGGGATGTTGCTGACCTGCAGAGCTACTGCTGCGTGTGTGTGTGCTGTAACGGCAAGAGTCGCCAGCGTGGCACCCGGACGGCACGTTGAATACGCCGAATGTGCATCAATGGATGACCATCACCAGCAAGATGAAGATGCGAAATGTAACGGACTGCACTAATCTGACAATGCGATGACAGGCCTCGGCCTGAGTCGTTGCTTGGGGCTCTACGATTGCCAACCTCAGGATTCAACTGGGGGCAGTTTGTATCCTCAGGCTCTCACGCCTTACAGGCCAGCCAGTCCTGGTCTCGGATCACTATCTTATCTGGGTGGAGAAGAAAGCTTGGCATTGCACCAAGGTCTTGACCTTGGCCTCGACCATCATCGGTTTCGGATCCTCACCTGCTGATTGGTTGCTACCTCCAGGTTCCTGACCGGGAATCTGGCAGCCTCCCACCAGCACGAACGGGTTCTAAAATTATCACGGAGTGGATATCACATAGGTAGCCAGACTCTCATTTTATTAATGATTTCTTTTTTGTTATATTGAGTTTAAGGTTAGGAGTCCAGTACTTGTACAAGTGTCTCGTTTCGTCGCCTCGTGACGTCCTGTATTTTTTATGACCCGAGACTCACGAATAAGCGCGCGAAACGGAGCGTGCTCGACCGGCCGCCTCTTAGATCATAATAACGTCGCAAGACCATATCCCGTTGATTCCGGCTACTGAAAAGCAAAAGCACGCATCCCGTAACGTGCCATAATACAACACCGCCCAGACCAGATTACAAGGAAAGAGAAGGGTTCAATTCCAGTCTCCGTGGAGACTTAAGAAGAATCATCCTCCTGCTCGGCCTGGATATATTTTGTTAGCTTTGGATCTTCAGTGACTGCATTGATGGTATCATACGTTGTAAGCCTGCTTCTCATCCTCGTATCGCTTCTTGTCGGCAGCAGCCTTGGCCTCATAGGGGGCACGCTGCTTATCGTTGAGGGCCTTCCAGCGCTCACCGAGAAGCTTGCCAACCTGACCGAAGGAGATACCAGGGTTCTCCTCACGGACGTTCTCACGCTGCTCGTTGGCGAAGAACATGTAGGCAGAGAGACCTCGCTTGGGAGCGTTGGGGTCTTGTTCAAGTTAGTTACTGTAGCTGAAACACGAAGACACATGATCAGGGGCTGCAGTCTACTTGATATGTGCATGGAGATTCTTGGTCCATGCCATCACCAATGTAGATCATGCAGCGTGACCGTAGGGAAAAGACTTACCCTTCTTGCCACGCTTCTTGGTCGTCTCCTTGGCGGCACCACGCTTGGAAGCAGCAGCCTTAGGCATCTTGAATGTCTAGCGAAAAAAGGTGTTAACTGGAAAGTTCATTTCCGTATTGACAAATGTGCGGGTGGGAAAAGTGCTCAGTCGGGGCGACAGCTCTGATAGATCAGATGCCGCGACCGATGAGACGCGTTGATGGGGATGGAGGGGTAGCTCGCGGAGGCGATGGAGCTAGGGTGCTGAGGTGAAGAGCGAGGCGCAAGTGCAATTGCGACCGCGAACGTGTGGAAATCGTGGGTTGAAGCGTAAAAAAAGCTCCATAGGTGGCACGCGCATACCTTTGAGGTGGATTTTTAAAACGGGAAAATGTGGTGTTGAGGTTGTGGTCTGCTGCGCGACAACTAGTTAGCTTGCTGGCTGAGCCGGAACGCGTGCGCGCGCAAAGGCCGGACAAGGTGGATGGATCAAGATGTGATGCAATGAAGGCGCCAAAGTTCAGTTGGAGACGCGCAACTCTGCACACGATGCGAATTTGCAACAATGGCAAAAACGGAATCAGAGAGAAGACGCGACCAACTGCGCAGTGGCAGTGAGCATGAGAGAGAGAAGGGAGAGTGATTGTGTTGCGGTGGTGGTGCGCGCAGCGTAGAGGGACGGTACTCACCACGAAGACGTGTGTGTGTATGTGAGTGAAGGCAGAATGTATGGGAGAATTTGGTGGGAGATTTGTATGAGAGGAGAAGGGAGGGAAAAATGTATGGGGGGAGGGTCAAGGCAGCCTTTTTACCACCGGGGAGTGATTGAGTGTGGAGGAACGCGGCCAGCCCAGCTACCACACTGTTATGCTGGGCACTGGCAACTGGTGCTTGCTTATTAGGCGAGACCCCCCTTCCCTCGCGAAAAATGGGTGCGCGCGAGCCGTGGTGCTAGTCGTACTCCGTACCCAGAGCGTGGATGTACTAGGCAATGGTACAGTACGGTGGCCAGAGGGGAGCCATGTACCTTTGCGGTGCAGAGAGGGCACGGGGTACCTCGCCCGCGTCCTCACACCGCGCAGCACAGTCGCGGCCCTGTCAGATCTCTGCCAGGAAGAATTGTCGAGGAAAGGTCAGACCGTCAGAACCCAGCTCCAAGCTCCCCAGCAGCGTTGGCTGTAGCCACTCAGCGGGCGAGTCGCAGCGCGCGGCCGGTGGTCCTTGGTGACTCTGCTGCTATTATTGTGTGGTACTGTACAGGTACATGCCGCACGCAGCCCGCCGCGCCGAGGTAGAGTACAAGGGCCTTGTACCGCGACGCTTGCAGCAAAATTCGCACAGTGTACTTGGAGTGATTGCCGGGCCATTTTCTCTCCCCCAATACCCGCATGCCCCCCCCCCTTTGAGACGACCCAGACTTTTGCGCAGACTCCCCGTGCCCCCCTTCTCCTCTCAAATGTGGCTCTGCTCTCCTCGCGTCTCCTTGCCTCGCGCTGGCTGGCCTGGACTGGATGGCTGGTCCGGGGGAGGGGGGCTTGGGAGGACCCTTTGCCTTGCTTGCATTTACATAGTACTCACTCACACACACTGACACCCGCACTCACACTTGCACTCACACGTACATCAATCACCCCTCGCAGGCCTTCCCGGCGCCTTTCTGCCTGGACCAATGTGATACTGTGCACCATTTGCCCCCGGTGCCCCCGGTGGCCTCCTTGTCGCTTTCCTTGCCTCTCTGCTCAGGTTGCCCTGCCCTTCATGCTCGCTTCCACCAAACCAGGCTCTAAGTGAAGTGAGACCAGCCAACCAGTACCCAGCAGGGCAAATGGCACAAGCAAACAAAGCAACTCCACCCACTTTACTCACTCCATCCATCCACTTCCCTGAACCCGCTAATATCCATCCATCAATCAGCCTCCGGGCTCACGGCCGCGCTCTCGCTGGGCGTATCTTGTCCTCTCTTTTTTTCATTTTTTTTTATTGTGCCACACCTGCAAACTAGGAGCTCCAGTCGCCGGAGTCAAACCCGTCCCCATTCTTCCGCCTGCGCTTGTACCTGAGTACCTTAGCTGAAATACATGGCTACCTACCTAGTCTTGTCCCGCCACTCAATACACGGGTTTGAGCGCGTTGTGTCCTTGCCCTTGTCCTTCCACTGCTCCATGTTGAGCCGTGCTCATGTTCATTAGTCTTGCCTCGCGCCCGTCTCTCTGCTGCAACTCGAAACGCCCATGCGCACGTCCGCCACCCCAGTCAGTCTCTCCCTTCCCTGCGGCGGTTGTCGGAAAGTGGTGCATGGCAAGTAGGGTGATACGGCCATTGGCAGTTGGCTGGCTGAGAGAGCCGGTGGCCCCAGGTTCTTCGGGTTGAATGACCCTATTGTTGGTGATTCAAAGTTTAGCGCTGGCACAGCGGATCCAACCTCACCTCACCACCACGCATGCACCATGGTAACACCCCAACCTCGGAGCGTGCTGATTGGGAAAGTATCCGACCTTGGCCCTCATCCTCGCTGGTTCTATTGCGCCGCTGCTCTCGCCGCGCACCTGCGAGCATCCGGGCAGCCACCGGTCTCAGTCTCAGACTCTTCGATTTTATCTCTTCCTTTTGTTGCTAGCATGGTTTGCCGCGAAACGCCTCAATCATTTTTTAAAACCCACTGTCCGAGTTGTCATTGTCTTGGAGGGCCCATCCTGAATTTGGTGTCTAAGGGCAAGACAATCTCGGGTTGTGTTTTACCTACCTTTCCACGCTGCATACCATCTCTCACACCCCTCCGCCTTCGAAGCTACCATACACTCTACTGCCACTCTAGCACTGCCGCGAGACATCCGAGTCACTCGTACAAAGAAAAGAAAGTAGGGGCAATATGACGCTATGGACACTTCGGAGAGTAACCTATCCCTCATTCCTTGCTCGACTAGCTCTGATGTCCCGCCCTCGGTTTTTTTTTCTCACGGTCCAATGTCGCGCCTGGAGCAGGGCAGAAATACCCGTTGGAGCAGGTACTGTGTAGAGCTGACGGGCGCTATCGCCGCTGCGGCTCCTCTCTTGGGCGGCTCTTGTTCTAGACCACTGCCATTTGAGGGCCCCGGCGTCTTGTCCAAAGTGCCTTGAGCCTGATAACTGGAGCTTGTGGCTATGGGCTGGCGGGGTACTTTAATTATGCATGACGACGATGTACCGTCATACGAATTTTTCATGTACCGGTACATGGCCGGGAGTACCGCCCCAACATGCCTCTCTCCCATACGACTCGTCACCCCCCCGTCTCCTGCTCCCCGCCGACTTTGCCTGGAAGAGGTGGACAGGGCGAGGGCGGTTGTGTGCTGCCACCACTGCTTCCGGATCACGGATCATTTTTTTGAATCCTTGGCTGGTGAGAAAGTCTTCACATCTCTACCCTTCCTTGCCTTAGTCCCCGTGATGTGCCCGGTGCCCTGTGCTCTCAGCCCTTTGCTTTCTGTTGCCAGGCAGACCCACGTCTTCCAGATTGGCTGGCTGTCCAGCCTCGCTCCCGTCACCTCCGATCTACCAGACTGCCTGCCAGACTCTACCCGTTGGAGTTGTCCGTTGGCTGCCTATCTCGCTCTTCCCACGGGCTAGTGTGAAATGTGCAGTGCCATTTGAGCTTCCGCATGTGGCCGAGCTGGTGCTGTCTGCAGCGTGTATGCATCATGCTTCACACGGGTATCACTCTGCGCCTGAAGGATCTCGCAAAACCCCCTTCATAATAAGAGGAAAACAGGGGGAATGGGACAGCAGCAGGCTGGGTTTCATCAGCCATCCAAGCAGACGTGTTTCCCTATGCCATGTGGTCACCAGCCATGCCCCCTTACTGTGGCAACCGGCTGAGGAGGGACGTGTGTGCGTGCACTATGTAAGAGGAGAAGGTGGTAGGTGGTGTGAATGGCAGCAGTAGGAGACACGGCGGGGGCGGGGAGGATACGATACCTTGTGTTCCATACACCAGGTGCGGGCGCAGCGGGTACCTAGTAGCAGAAAAAAGAAAATGGTGCGCCTTTGCGCCATGGGCATGAGCCATGGTCGGGTGGCCTCTTTGGACTCCTGGGCCCCCAAGGTGCAGGCAAGCAAAATTGGCCCGGCTGGGCGCGGCGTGTCTGGGTTGTGCGCGCCATTTGGTCGTGCGGACCAAAACAAGGCCCAAGGCATGGCCGTAAGTGGCCCAGCAGAGAGGTACCAGCAGGGACTTCCAGCGGGTACGCGACACACCAATTGATGGGTGGTCATGTAGCACCTCTTGCTGCTGATACTGTGCTGTACCTGGCCGAGCACGGGCGAGGAAGGGTAGCTCTGCGTCCCCCGCCCACGCAAAACACTCATGGTCCCGCTCCACTCCCTCTTCTTCACTTGATTTCCCTTCCTGCCACCTACTTTCCCACCCATGCGTTGCTTTGCTTGCGGGCTGGCCCCAAATTGCACAGTACCCATGGCTGCCCCTTGGCTCACCACGAAAAGCACGCAAGGTCTGGCACACGCAAAATTTCATAGCTGCCCAACCAAGTCCATCCGCTCCATCTTGCTTGTACTGTACAGGCTACACCTGCTGCGTACTCGGTCCCAGGCAAGGAAGCCCGTACATAGTCTAGTTGCTAAACCCCGTTGCGGCATGCCGATCTGGCCGTCTGATCTGGGCGCAAAATTTGGCTGGCTGAATATTCGAGGAGTCTGCGCCCGCCCACCTTTGTCTGCTCGCCCCCTTCTCCCTCTTTCTCACTGTTTCTCTCTGTTTTCACTTGAGGTCCCTGGTGGTTCCTGGCGGACCTCAAGGGTCCCTCATCCGGGCCATCTCACTCACGTGCAGCCGTGGCGCGATGAGATGGTCATAGCTCCAGCATCCCCCCTAAGCCCTATCGGGCGACCGCAAATCGCACCCTCCAAAGGCAGAAGCAAAATTGCTCGCTCGCAATTCGGCCTGGATAATACATGCATGTATTTGCATGACAAGAAGCCTACGGCTGTCAGGAGATTGCTATCAACGCCGCGAACGAGCATTGCTGATCATAGACTGTTCGCCATGCCCCATCGATCTTCGGCCGTATTTTTTTTTCTGTCAAGATGTCATAACAGATAATGAAAAGAGCCGAGAGTGGGCTGATAAGATCTACGGTTTCATCGGCAGATGAGAACAAATCTCATCTAATCAGTTCTCATTGTTTAATCTAAAATTCACTTGCGACTCAGACATAGGCGAGAGCATCATTATCCCATTAATTACTCTTCGGTTTCAGGATCAAGTACAGTCTCTCGCAACTCATCATCTGTTGCCCAGTCAACCCCGCTGCCGACAATCACTCCGCTAGCCACACCTTTCATCACTCTCCACCTTTGCCTACTCTCCTTGACCTTGGCTTCCAGTGTCTGCTTCTCCTCCTGAGCAGATGGGTTGTCATTGCGTCCAGTCTTCCTTTGCTTAACCGCCTCTGCGAGTTTGAGGAGCTCCGCTGTCAACTCCACGTTCTGACGGGAGACGCGCATGGTTTCGCTTTGTACTGAAGTTAATTCCTTCAACTGTTGGTCAGACTTTGCAGCTTGCTTCGCAACTGATATGGTAGCTTCATCTCGCTGCTGTACGTAAGGCAGAAGGTCGCTTTGCATGATTTGTTAAACGTAGGCACTCATCAAGCCATATAAAGGTGAAGCCTACCTGTCAACTGAAGATGAGTCTGTACTGTGATGCACGGCTTTCAAGATGGGATTTGCTGCCATGACTGTTTCGATGATGTCGTTTCGAAGTGCATATTTAGCCCGGGATTCGAGTAAATCTGCCTGCGCTTTTCGTGTTGCTTCATCTGAAAAGTTTGAAGACTTATCTAAGGGAAAACATGTGAGCTTACGAAGACTTCCTACTGGGAACAATCAGACCTCGTTTATGTAACCGCTGCCCGTTGATAATGGCAATTTCTAAACGAAGCTCTTGTAACTGGTCGTACAACGAGAGGATCTTTCTCTCATCCTCGGAGAAGGGAGGAATGGCATCTGATTCCATGCTGTTCTCCATCAGCTGGTCCATTGATTCTGTCATTGTGGTGATCTTTTTTGTTCAGATGATATTTCTTTGGAGTCCGGGACAAGTTCTTTGCTTCCAGATCACCTCAACGCGTTGCCGCGTCCTGCAAGGCTAATGAACGCGCCAGAGTGATGAAAACGTAACAAGGTGCGGCGGTGCACTGTGGCTTGCCTGTGGCGCCGTCTACCAATGAATGACGACAGCCAGTCACAAGGCACCGGTCACGCTAAACACCCGCTCGCATGGCCATCACCGCTGGGCTGGCCATCGGGTTTATTCTTTCGTCACGCGAATAGGGCCCTTATTTAGCCCATCGTCTAACATCATCAACACTGTCGCCTGCTGACCAGGCCGCTATTTCCTCCTCTTTAATCGGCCACTCCCCATTCTCCTTCGAGTCGGTCGCACAGCGCCGCATACTCGTCCATGGGAGATGTCTCGGGATGGCTACCCAGGTGTTGATAGCCCATACGGGCCAGCAGCTAGAGGTCGATGCCGCCCAGTTTTCCATGTATGTCCGCTGCTCAAAGATGAAAAACGCCGGTGACTAATTTTCTGCACAGTCTCGATGATCTCAAAACCTGGGTTTCCCGCCAAACATCAATTCCACCACAACACATTGTTGCCTTGACCCCTCAAGGGCGAAGCGTCAAGTTCACCAGTCTCCACGCCGAGGTTCGTTATCGCAATCGCGCCACCCGATTCGCGACATGGCTAACGTCTTGCAGAAAGAGATATTCGTCTACGACATCAGGATCAGCCAGCCAGCATCGTCCAAAAGCGCCTCGAACCTTATCTCCGACGTACCTCTGCCCAACCCGTACACCGTCACGAATGCGCCGAACTCGATAAACGACGTGCAAGCTATTTTATCATGGCACGATCTGTACAAGGACCGTCGGAACTGGGCCATGCGGCTTCTTGAGGACTGCACCCACATGAATGCAGATACCCTGGCCCGGTACAATGAAATCGACGTCATCGCCAAGTGCCTGGATGCTGCTGTGACAAACCTCGAAATCAGCATCAAGCAGATCGAACCCAAGTACAACGAGCTCAGGAGGTGGGTTGCGCCGGCTCTATCAGAGCATGACAAGCTGGTCAAGAAGTGGGAACATTATCTTGCCTTGGCTGCTAACACACCTATTTCGGCTTCCATGGTTAAATTCATGACCCGCCGAGAATCCACCAAATCCCGGCCCACCCTCGAGGATCTTATCGAGTTAGACACGGCCAAGAAGGCGGGCAAGCTGGCGCCTACATCGCACAGAAGATTCAGTGAGAAAGCCAACGATTTAGAAAACACGGCCACGCGCATGTACCATGGTCTGGAAGGGTTGATTGCAGATTTTGAGAGGTTGATGAGTCGTTCCGCGCTGGGTCACAGCAACGACTCAAGCCAGCTTCTTGAAGATATCGAGGCCGTAGTGAAACAGATGGACTCTGATTACCGCACTGTCCTGAGCCTTGGAGGCTCCCAGCGTGATTTAGCACAGGCTTCCAAGATGGCCTCAGTCCATACTGAGCATAGGGTGCCCGCTCTGAAGAAGCGAGCCAAGGAAATGGATGAGATGATGCGTTATGCAACAGAGGCTCGCAACTCCATCGCTGCTGAATCGGCTAGGTTCATGCGTGCCATCACCGAGATAACTTCCTTGCATAGCAGCGTCAAGAGCCAAATCAATATCCTCAACCAGGCAGAAGACGACATGACAACATTTGATTACCTACGTCTCATCCATCAGCTTCCTTACATGTATGCATCATTCGTAACGGAGGCGATTCGGCGTCGCGAATGGGTTGATAAAGTAAGAACAGACTCCTCCACCTTGGCCAATGAGATGGCATTGTTCCAGGATGAAGAGTCCAAACGTCGTCGGAAATGGCAAAAGATGATTGGGAGCACGTACGGGCCAGAACTGGATACCAATGTTGTAGGCTTGGAGGTCAACCTCCTGGGGGAAGACAACCCATGGCCTGCAATCACCAAAAGCGACTTGGATGAGTTTATTAGAGTGATCCAGGAACAGGGTATTGAGCAAGAGATCTTTGACGACATTCTCAAGCTTGTCCGAGAGCTCAACAACCCGACGAAGCAACAGTCCAAGCGGCTCAAGGCGTTTAAGAATGGGAGCGTCCACGAGGCTGCCCTGGGAAGGAGTGGGTTGATGATCCGAGGGGACGATGATCTACTCCGATTCCTACAAGATGATAAAGGCAAGCTTGAAAACAAACTCAAAACGGCCGAGAGTAGAGTCCGCCGACTTGAGGACTTGCTCCATCGTCAAAGTCAAGCTGCAAGGCCAGGGAATCTGTTTCAGCCACAAAGCCCCCAACCAAGAGAAAGACAAAACTCGATTTCATCTGTCAAGTCGAGTCGACTCGATGATCGGCGTAGGTCTTCGGGGAGCGGTGACCCTTTGTTACGACGTATTACTCAGCTTGAGAACGAACTTCGGCAAGAGAAGCAGCGTAGCACCCAGCTCCAGCAAGAACTCACTACTCAAGCAACCCGTCACGAGGAGGTCAATCGGCAAATGGAAGAAGTTAATTCTACCAAAAATGATCTTCTTGGAAATATGAAGACTCTAGAGAATGAATTTATCCACGAAAGGAAGGCTCTTGAAGATGAAATCAAGACTCTCAAAGCCCGCCTAGAGGACACTGAAGACGACCTAGAACACTTTGATGAATCGAGACAACATGAGAAGGCTACGTACGTTGAAAGGGTGGAAGCACTTGAGGCCGAACTTGAAGAGCTCAACAGAAACAGGCAAGACGATACTCTCAAAGCCCAAGGCCAAGTCGAGTTTCTTCGAAAGGAAACACGAATGCAACGCGAACAACAAGAGGCTCTCGAACAACAGATCCAAACTGCTGAGGATGAGGCTCGCGCCGCAGCCAAGAAGCTAAAGACAGTAGAGGAGACGAGCGAGATCCAACTCGAGACGCTGAGAAAATTGCATCTTCAGCTGTCGCCGGAACACTCGATCCCGGAAGACTCAGGCGATCTCGCAGAATCGCTTCATTCTCACGCCACGGATTTGATTGCTAAACTTCAGAATATCGAAAGCGATACAGCTTTGCTCAAGACAAATTTGGAACAAGCCCACGGCTCTCTCAAAGAACTTCGCACGGAAATTGATGAGACAAAAACGAAGCTGTCAGCGGAAGAAATGTCGGCCATGCATCTCCGCGAGAACCTTTCTGAGGAAAAGGCCAAGGTTGCTGCTCTTGAGGGAGAGTTGGCAGATGGCCGAAACCAACTTACCGAGCTCCGAGCCAAGATTGCTGATGGTGAGACTGGCTCAGAGGCCTTACAGAAGCGACTTCAGGAAGAGGAAACCAAAATCGTGACACTCAAGGAGGAGGTAGCTTCTCGGCAATCCCAAGTGGGCAGCCTTGAGGAGGAATTGCGCTTGTTCCAAGAAAAGGTCGAGACTTTGCAAAACAAGCTGGCTGGCTTGACAAGCCAATACGCTGGTCGAGATGAAAGAACGAAGGACCTGTCGCAGCGATTATATTCCCAAAATGACCGCATGTGTCGCCTCCTAGAACGGGTTGGATACGCCGTGAACCGGAAAGATGGCCAAATGACTATTGCCAAGATCCCGCGGGCTGAAAGAATGTCGCAAAACCCGAATGATTCTTCCGATCCTGGCTCATCCATTCGAAAATCCGGCACATTGAGTCGTGTCTTAGCTGACAGCGCAGACCTCGACCTAGTATATTGGCTGAACAGCTCTGATGTTCAATCCGAAGCTGAAAAGTACGAACAATTCTTGAAGACCCTGGGCAATTTCGATGCGGATCTCTTCTCCGAAACAATCTATCGTAGGATCAAGGAAGTCGAACACATGGCCCGAAAGTGGCAAAGAGAAGCACGATCATACAGAGAGAAGGCTCACATCTTGCAAAAGGACTCGCATGAAAAGATTGCGTTCAAGCACTTTAAAGAAGGCGACTTGGCACTCTTCTTGCCGACCAGGAACCAGCAAGCCGGGGCTTGGGCAGCATTCAATGTTGGATTCCCTCATTATTTCCTTCGTGAGCAGGACGCCCATCGCTTGCGCCACAGGGAATGGCTTGTTGCTCGAATTTCACGCATCCAAGAGCGTGTCGTCGATTTATCAAAGAGCCTACAACCAAGCAACGAGACGGATTCGATGAACGACGAGAATGATAACCCCTTCCAGCTGTCTGACGGTCTCCGGTGGTACTTGATTGATGCGTTTGAGGACAAGCCGGGTGCTCCCGCAACCCCAGGAATGGGCAAGTCTACAGTTGCAGCGAACACGGTTGAAGCAACTGCAAATATTCACACTCATACCTCTGCGGCAAAGGGGAAAAACAGAGATAGCGTCACGAGTATCGAGGGAATAAACAAGACTCTCTCCAAGAGTCTGGAAAGCAGGCGCAGCAGCTCTGGGTCCAAGAAGGCAGCTCTGCCGTTCCAACTTGGTGGGGGGGCGGCACTGGCAAAGAATAGTGCGTTGGCCAGCGAAACAAACTCACTCCGAGCTGTCCCAACAGATAGTCCATCGGGTACCAGCCCTACGCAAGCCCTTCTTGCAGCAGCAAATCTCGGCCTATCCCACAAACCACAAACGGACGGACACGATCGACAAAAACAGGTATCCCCCGAAACCATAGGAAAATCACCAGGCGAATCATCAGCCAAAGGCGGTGGCAATCTGGACGAGGTACGAAGAGTCGACTCCTTACTTGGACCCTAGGTTGCTGATGGGCGCTTGGCAGCCTCGGAGAAGGATCCAACGAGAAGAGTCAGCACAAAGTGATTCAAAGAGGTCCGTCGTCTGGGATCCCCTCTGGAGCGTGGATTACAACTACGAAAGCAGGGGAAGGTGGTAGGATAGAAGGAAATGGCGATTAGGCGTATCACAGTGGTGATGGGGACGCGGTAAATTGTTTTTCTAGGATGTTTTATTCTTGGTGTCATTGGTACCATGGGTGGCGTTGGGTTTAAAGCCAGGTGCATCAGCTATGGCCTCTGATTCTCTCTATACACGCTCGCAAGTTGGTATAGATGTCGGGAGTGGATTGTTTGGAGAAATGGGTGACAGCAATCAAGTAGACTGTACAGACTACAATATTATCGATGAGAAAATATGGCTTGTATCATAGGATATCGCGATTCGTTTAAAAGTGCACGATGCCTCCGAGTCAGGTGTTTGTCTAGATAAGTGCCCTCTGTCTTTGTGGAAGACCCAATCTCCCTTTATCGCATCTCAAACGCCATGACATGTCCGAGAACACGCTTATCTCAAGGACTCCCCTGTAATGTTATTTCCGGGAGGAGAATGAAGGTCACAAATATGGCCCGAGCGAGTATTATGGTAGACAACGAGTCACAATCATACCTCATGAAAGTTTCTTGATTCAGCAAACATGACCACCATGAGCCATTGAAAGACGTCTAAACCCAGAGATGTTGGCGACTGCCAGGTAGTTTGGAGCGATGTCCTGAAATATAGACTAAACACGGTATAAATTAAAGGTTATCTAAATGGAAGGGCGGTATAAAGGGTATGCTAGTGAAGACAAAATGCACTGCTGATGTCACAGAAGAAATAAGTCAACAGGTCGGATTTCAAGGGGCCCGAAGAAGGAAAAAAAATTTTACTCCTGCGTGCATTTATTCAAGGCCAGGCGATAAACGGCTTCACCTCGGTCATGGTCAAGTCCGGTCCCTGCAGACAGGCTGGACATGCAAACAATTATGACGTCGCTGAAGTCGAGTTAAGCATTGTCATGGACTATGGCCCTAGCACGCAAATGGGCACGATCTGATTTGCCATGACCAGCTCCGACTAGCTGACGTCAGCAGGCTTGCTGCAATAGCGTCTCAAACAGCGCCGCATGGCGTCGGGGCAGGCGACGCCTCGCCATTTGCAGGTGCTCCTCGTTATCAAATTATCAGCGCCGTCGCAGTAGCGCGAATGGTGAAGCATCATTTAACACCTCGTGCAGGCCCAGCCATGTAGCGCACAATCCTGCCCTTGAAATGACTCCCCAACCGGCACAAGACGCCGTGGTAGAGCACCGCTCTCTCCCCACGGAACTGATCTATCATGTCATCGAAAGCGTCCTCCCTTCGAACCCGGACGCCCTGGTGCGCCCATCAGATATTGCGACCCAGACGCTGCTCTCGCTAGCCCGCGTATGCCGCGATACTTACGGGCTGGCTACCAGGCTGCTGCGGCAGAGATGCATCTACATCGAAACCGACCGTCGCCTTGCGAACTTGCTTCTCTGCGTCCCCCGCTTCGTGCCGTCCCTCCCGCCCGCCATGTCGCTACGAAACATTACATCGCTCTACCTAGAGCCGTTTGGTGACAAGCTGGACGACCAGCCGACGGCCATATGGGTGCGAGAGTTGTTTTGCGAGGTCTCCGAGTCCCTGCGAAAATTGATTGTGCTTATGCCCTTCCAAAGCCTAGATCCCCTCGATGACCATCTCAACGTCCGGAGGACGCTACGCGAAGGCTTTGAGAGTCTACATAAGCTAGAAGAGTTTGTCTGCATCGGGGACTACCCAGCGTTGAGCGTCCCGGACGGTCCTACGGATGTGTGGAGACTATGGCCAGACCTCAAGCGTTTGGCACTCTTTGGTGCTCCAGTAGACAGTCATTGGCTATGGTGGGACATTGCAACACTCCCAAAGTTACATCATGTAATTCTGGCACGATCGCTCAACGTCGAGGAAACCAATATCAAGGACGAATATTTTCACAAACTACCGCGCAAGGACCCTAGGCTGGACCGGAACATCAAGATTGTGCTAATGGATGCAGCGTGGCTATGGCGAGGCGTGAAAACTGAGCGATGGAAGCGAATTGACCCCAAAGGAAGGATGACAGTCGAAAGACATGCCGTGCCAGATCAGATCGGGAGCGAGGCACCACAAAAACGGGTGACGCAGTATGTGAAGGACAGAGCATTAAACGGGCATCTCTGGGGTGGGCAGAACACAGTAATTGAAGAGAATGAGTGATTGATTGAATGAATGGCTTGACGCATGGCATGCTTATAACTAGAGTTATTACTTACTACTACGACTACGACTATGATAACAAGCATACTTGTGAGCAAAAAAAAAAAAAACATGAGGGCGCGAACATGAAGATTACTAAAGAGACAGGAAAAGAAAGTAAAAATACCATTATCATTATTAATGCGGACATGGAGGCGGGGTTGTAGCATGATCAGCGCCAGGCACCCTGTTGAGGGTGAGCCTCGACGCCTCGGCACGACGCCAATTGACAGGGGCCCCTTAAAGAGTTCTGCAACGTTCATTCAATGTGCTAGCTTGAGGGCAAAAGAGACGGATAACATGGTCATACCGAAAGCCGATCAAAGGAAGATTCTCGGGTCATTAGCATGCACCCCTCATCCGTTCCCCCACGTTTTAGTTGCAAACCTGGGTAGCATCATACGTAAGGGGGCTTTGACGATCCACAGAGGGCTCGGGAATGTCGGGGGAATGGAGCGGCCACTTCGCCTGGAGTTGGAGAGTGGCTGGTAACGGTAACCAGCAGACAGGCACCTGTGCATGAGCACAGTACATGTCAGATGTATATGCTAGATGTATATGCTAGATGTGATGTATATGTATGTAATGCATTATTATAATTATATCCGTCTGGGGCGCTTAAGTCTGGGCAGCAGCCAGGATGGCCAGCGGCCGGGCGAGGCGAGACAGGGCAAGGCACAGGCAAGGCACGGGCTGACGAGTCGGAGTTGCTGGAAGAGAGACGGTCAACGGGCGCTCACAACGTTGCAGCTATCGTGCCAATAGCATCCACCGCACACCCAGGCAACATCTCACAACCACCAGTTCAGTGCACATGCGCTAAAAAAAAGAAGAGAGAAAAAACTCACAGCGACCTGCCTGAATGGGCTGATTCGCTGGCGGGCTTACCCTCTCCAGCCTACGGGCTCCCCTTCGGCCCTCAAGCCCTGGAGTCCTCGAGTCCTCGGGAGGAGCCCCCCCAAGGAGAGGCCCCCCTTCAAAAGTCCCGGGGTGGTCTCGACGGCAGGCTGCGGTAGGCTGCGGTAGGCCCCAGCAGGGACCAGCACCGAAACCACCCCCACTATAGCCTCGAGCCTCCGGTCCGCTTTTTCCAGAAGCCCGCCATCGGACCAACGACGGCTTCGCATTCGCGCTTCTCCATGGTTGCAGCCCGTTTCCCCATGCCCAAATTCCCCCCGGTCGCTCGCTCACCCACCATCCCATCGAGCAATCCATCTTGCCGCCTCGCCTTTGCGTCTCTCGCCTGTGTCCACACGTCCACACACACCCCCCGTCGGCTCCGGTCCCCGTGCTCGCTGCCAATTGCTAACATAACCTCCACATATTCCCGCTTCCCTCCCTCACCCGAGCCCTCGCCCACCTCCCCCTTCCTCCTCTCCCTCCACACTTTGCTGCAATCTGACACAGCCCACTGTCATGTCGTTGCCGCCGACAGCGTCGCTCGGAGCCTCCAGCTAACCACCTCTCCCGGCCGACGACCACCACCACCACCGAGAGCCTCTCCTCCTCGGAGCCTTTGCTACATACATGCTGCTGCTCCTTGCGCAACCACTCAACTAACCCGAAACTTGACCCAAGACATGACGGCGCGCCGCAGTTCTGTCCTACCCGTCCCCGTCCCCATCCCCGTACCTGCGCCTGCGCCTGTCGTTTGACCTGCCAGACCTCCGTCTCCCTCGTCTCACTCGCCGCCGAATCCCGATTCTTCCGAGCCATCGGTTCGACCCTGCTCAACCATGCCCGACAAGTCGGCCACCGTCGTGTCCTACGCTGCTGGAGCCTCCCTTGCCGCCGCCGCCCTCATCTACGTCTTTGCGCCCAACTTCTCCATCGATCACGAGAGCACCAACTCGCGCAAGCGCTCCATTGTTGGTCTCCGCAACCAGGCCAATGACTGCTTTATCAACTCGGTTCTGCAGGCCCTCGCCGGCCTCGGAGAGCTTCGTGTCTACCTGATCCGCGAAACACACCGCCGTCGCATTGAGGACCCCACCGTATATGCAAGTCTCGTGCAGCCCGAGGGCAAGCAGGTCGCCCAGTGGAAGCTCCAGGGCCTGCAGGAGGGGTTGGTAACACAAGGGTTGAAGGAAATGCTCGATGCACTCAACGAACGTCCCATATACAAAAAGGCAATCTCGCCATTTCAATTCGTAAAAGTTCTCGAAGCCGCATTCAAGCAGCGCATTAGTCGCCAGCAGCAAGATGCGCAGGAATTCTTGCAAATCGTCGCTGAGCGTCTAAAGGATGAATATCATGCTGGCCAGCGAGCTCGCCTCCACGCACGGAGACGAGGCCAACTGGCAAGCCAAGAGAACTTTGCCAGGTCCAACGGAGAACAATCCAATGGCCATAGCCCGACCTCGGGCTCCCTATCAGACCAAGAAGTCGAGGAAGGAGTTGATGCTTCAGCCATTGAGCCCTCTACCGACGCTAAGATCCCTCAAATTCAGACGAATGGCGACCTTGGCCCACTACCAATTGAGCTCGAGGAAGGCTTTCCGATGGAGGGAAAATACGAATCCCACCTCGAGTGCCAAACATGCCGATATAGGACCAAACCCAGAGAAGAGACGTTTTGTAGCATCACTCTGGCCGTCCCTCAGGTTTCCTCCACGACTCTCAATGGCTGTTTTGATGGAATATTCAAGACCGAGTTCATTGATGACTTCAAGTGTGAGATGTGCAGGTTGCTGCAGGCAAAATCGAATTTAGAGCACGAGATTGCAAAATCCACGTCTGACGCATTCAAGGAGCAGGCCCGAGACAGCTTGCGCAAGCTCCAACATGCCATTGACACCGACCCTGAGAACCCTCCAGAAGATGTCGACCTGGGTGACATTCGCTATGCGCCTAAGCGGCGAATCGCAAAGACAACCCGCATGTCCCTCTTCCCCAAAATCCTGGCCATCCACCTCTCCCGATCCATCTATGACGTTGGCCAAATGACCCAAAAGAACTCGGCAAAGGTTTCCTTCCCCGAAACTCTACCGCTTGGCGGTTTGATGGACCAGAAAAAGTACAAGTTGCTTGGTCTAGTCACCCATCGTGGTGGTCATAACAGCGGCCACTACGAAGCCTTCAGGAGACAGAACCTCCCAGCACCATACTCCAACCCCAACACCTTCCAGGCCTCAGAAGTCTACAGCAAGACACCAACACCTATATCTACACCTGTGATTTCTGCCAAGGTCACGGACAGTCCGGCGATATCAACTCCTGATCTCCTATCCGCGTCGTCGGGTAACAACTCATCTACACCCTCACTTGAGTCGATGCAAGTACCACCAAGGAGTGTGCCGTCTGATAGAAATCGGTCATCCAGCACTTCGACGACCAAGGAAAAGGATTATGATACCAGCAGTCTTCGTTCCGTTGCGGCGTCAACAAAATCCGCTCTCTCCAAGTTGACTTCCCCGACTAAGCAGGCACTGGAAAATGTTCGACCCCCCACAACCGGAAGCATATCCAAACGGTCACGCAAGCGCAAGGGGATGACGGACAAGTGGTGGCGAGTTAACGACGAAAAGGTTCGCGAGTGCAAGACTGGCGAGGTATTGGGGATGCAGAGAGAAGTATACCTGTTGTTTTACGAGCTCGAGAAGGACTCCTAGCCAGATTCTGACGATGACGATTTTTGTCTCAGCGGAGCGTGCGTAACGACATGAAGCAGGTTTTATCCAGTGATGCTGCATTTATTTTTCCATCCGAATTGCCCCCTTTTTTTTCTCTTGCTTTCTTGTCACTTTTATTCCCCTTGACTGATTTGCATGGGATGGCGTTTGAAAACTCATCGGTGTGCTGGGTTTTAGAATTGGGTTTCTCAGGCATAAATATATATATACTACTTTACAATGGCACAAATCAGGGTGTAAGAGCCGGAGTCCATCAAGTGTTAGAAACGAAAAATAAATACAATACCAAACCATCTTCACTCTCGAAATGTTTGAATGCCTTGACTAGTTTTGCATTTTAACGAAATCGGAAAAATTCCAACAGTCATTGCGATTGTCAAAAATCTTCAAAGTGCATTGCTATCTCCATCATATTGCATAGTCTCCTCAACTACTGGACAGGTTTGTGTTTTCCTTGAGCAAACTATCCTAAATTTCAGACCTACAGTATGGAATGGAGTCATTGATTTCAGGCTACTTGCCGGTTTTGGCGTCAGCCATCCGGAGCACATGCAGAGAGTGCTTGGACTTCCCCTCAACGCCACATTCATGCGTGTGTTCATGTAGATGAACCGAGCCATCTTAAACGTTGATTCGGTAATATTTCATGTATAAAGGTCTGTGCTGCAAGAAATCAAGGCACGAGCGAGTCTAAAATGCACAGCGCACCATGTGTCTTTGCTCCTGATCCTAATATCGTCCCGGTCTTGATACTTGTGTCCCAAATCACAAGAAGTAGCGAAATGTCAAAGGTGTTTGGACAGAAAATGTTATAGGCAAACATTACTCCCAAACTTGCGATATTCTATGTATTTATTCCTATCCAGGTAGTCAAAAATCCTCGCGTCCAAGGAAACATTGTTCATGGCAGATGTGGGATACAGTGGTGTGTGCTTTTAGGCATTACGACGAGCATTGACCCTGTTCAATTGCTCTGCAAATCTTTAGACAGACACCTTTTTAATATAACCATAGCTTTAGCTGCCGGTGCGTTTATCTCGTTGCCCCGTACTATATGATCGGCTTCATATATCACAAAAACAACTTTGGGTCGGATTGCATATGGAGTGAATATGGGGATCAGGGTACAAACGCTTTCCAGCGACTTCTTCGCCAAGACACAAAGTTCAGGAATTTCCGCTGGGAAGATTTATTAGTGTCCTCTAGACAAAACCCATTCGTTCATTCATCAGCCAGGCCAAATAAGGCCGAGCTGTGATTACAAGGTCTTATTCTAGCTTATGGTTACAACCCGAATAAGGTTATCACGATACCGAGAACTTTATTTGCGTATTCGAACTGTACCTTTTCGATACGAACTCATCGTAGAGGGTGTGTCCGCAGGGCTGTAGTTTCGGAAGCCTCGGCTGCACCAACTCGGAGTTTAAGCGCAACCCGATACTCGACCACGTTTTTCCTCAAATCCCTTGACCTCCCGTCACATGTTCCTCCAGTCATGGTTTTTTAAAATCAATGTGCCAAAATTTCTTGCACGCAGCCTAATCGGTAATCACCCTTGCCTCAAATGTTCCCAAATAATCTCCTGACCAGCCCATGATCATCAGTTTGGCCAAGCCATGATCCCCACCTGCAAGCCGGCCCAACTAGATGCAGGCGGAATGTGACCATCTGGCTGCTCGCAGCACATTAATTTACATGGGTCATCTTTACCCGGACAAAAAACAAAGGTGCCCTACAAACGAGGCAGGAGCTATGAGAGAGAAGCTCTTTAGAGAAACACTTCAGTCTGGTTGGCCAAACACTCAGGACTGAAGATGATTCGACATCTGGTAAGCACAATTCTAAATCCAGTGATTTAAATATGAATTAAATCATTGGAGTTCCTTTGGATTGAACTTTTCTAATTATCAAAGTGAATTTCCATCATCAAGGTCGCCTCTCAGTCTCATCAGCAGCAGTTCATGGCTGCCATCCGGGGCACCCGAAACCACTCTCAATGGCCGCTTACGTAGTCATGCACGACATAAGCACTTATGATTCTTTATGAATTATCTTCTCCCTACCAGTGAAAATGGTTCGGTTCAAGAAAAACCCAACATTTGAGGGATCAAGGTAGCAACCAGACACGAAATATACCACTTGCCGTCACCAAACTTCATACAATCCAACTACAAGTCATCTCCAACGAATATTGGCGCTTTTTCAAAAATAAAATTGAAAGAAACAATTAATTCGGTATCACCAAGAATATTTGCAAAGAATGTCTTGATGCAAGACATTCCCTAAGTTGTGATGAGATTAAAGCTTTGATAAGGTACGATGAACTTTTAGAGTATTCACAACTACACTCTTTTTGGGTCAGCAACCAACCCTTTTCTTTTCATGTTCGTTCTTATTACACACTTTCTAATCATAAATATCGTGGTTTTATAACTGTAATATTTGGTTGAAAATTGATACCAGATATCGAACCAATGTCCAGCTTTTGTCGCTGTTAAACCAGCGGCATCTTGCTAACTGTCATGACGCTAGGCTGTAGGGTGACGCCAGAGAGATCCGCAAATGTCAGGGCCATGATCGCAAATACGGGCTCTTTGAGGACCCCTGGTGATCCTTGGGTGAATTTTCCATGTGCAACAAGTCAAAATCATCCCTACCACGGTAGAAACGGCAGTCGTTGAGATGATGACATTGATAAGGCTGGCCAATAATGGTCGGTGCCCCCCGCTGAGTCAGCGTAATGAATTACGATGGAGCAAGATCCAGGGTGAAACATTGCACTTGGTGGCGCGGTGACGTTCACGACAGCAAATTGTTCTGCTTCTTTTGTTGTGTTTATTCATTCATTTATTTCACAGTCTCTGCCACGAGAAGTGCTGCTCGCCAATTGAGCCAGCTACGTGGGCAGGACAACGACCGAACCAAGTCGCCTTTCTTTGGCTTGGAATTTCGCTTCAGGGGGGCCAGCAGGTCGTCGTCAGCCGCCTTCCGCGCAAAACCAACCCTATACGCCAACAGATTCGTGCTGGTCTGGTGTTTGCAGAGAGTAGACGGTGACGTATATACGACTATGCGATTTTGAATTATTACTCGGCATCGGTCCAAGTCTGTTACTCGTCGAAGGCTGCTCGGCCCAGTGGTCAGCAACGCATACGTTGCGACGCTGCTCTCCAATCACCTACGACCCGTCACCTCCTCTATCATGGTCTACGTTACACGTCGCACCAGGCGACGTTTCGTTTCACAACTCATTCTTCTCGCTTTATTTTTTTCAATCTTTTACAGCATTCTTCCTCACGACTCACCCATCCGCCTGGCCATTAACTTCAACGTCACTCGCTTGTTCAATCACATACGTGGGGCCACCACTGACCGTGATGCTTGGCTGCGGACCGCTCCCCCGTACCCCATCGACCTGTACTCTGATGTGGGCTACCTCATCAAGACGGGATATGGAACACGTCACCGCGTGCCCGACCAGCTGGCAGCATTTGCGGCCACCGGTGGGTATTTGAGTGAAACGAGTGAAAACTTTCTGGTCGTGGGTGACTGGACCAGCGTCAACGAGACAGACGACAATGCGATTGGTGTCACGGTGCATGATGCCATCCAAAAGGTGACTGAGACTAAAATTCGGCGCAACGTGGAAGAATACCCGAGGCTTTTGAAGCACAGAAGTCTCCAAAAGCAGCTCAAGGCAGGCAACGAAGAAAAGGCATTGAAGATTGGCAAGGAGTTTGGATGGGAATTGGATGCACTCAAGGTACGCCGCAAACACCCCTCTCTGACCGTAAAACATCACTAACTAGGAATAGTTCATCATGGGCATGGAAATGCTCTATCAAAAAATGCCCTACAAGAAGTGGTACATCATCCTAGATGATGACACCTTCTTGATTAGGCCGTCATTGGAACGCCTCCTAAGTCATTTGGACCCCAAAAAGCCACAGTACATCGGCAATGCTGTCGGTGACTACAAGGGCCGTTTCGCACATGGCGGATCTGGTATCTTGATCTCCGGAGTTGCGATGCGACGGTTATTTGAGCACCCATGGATTGTGGAAGAGGCATATGCCGAGTCCATGACTGAGACGTGGGGCGATCGCTTGGTTGCGACAACGCTGCAGAAGCTCGGCATTTACATCGAAGAAGGCTACAATCACCATTTTAACGGTGAACCACCGTCAATCACGCGTATCTGGGCCGATCGGTTCTGCTCCCCGCTCGTCTCTTTCCACGGGCTTCGCAAGCCAGGCGAAATGCTGCACGTGGGGAAAACGCTGGCCACGGTGGATGAACCCGTGCTGTGGCGCGACGTGTGGCAGCTGTTTGGGGGTTCGCCCATGTCAGACCTGGCCAACATGCAGACCGAGCTATCAGTGGACCATGTGGGAAAGACGGACGAGCACACGCGAACGTGGGGGCAGGTTCAAGACACTGAATCCTGCCAAGCCAAGTGCAAACAGAATGAACGGTGGTGTCTCGCCTGGACGTACGAGGTCGAGACTCGTATCTGCAACCTGAGCCCGTGGCTGCTCGTGGGGGCGGACGGCGCAGAGAAGAAAACGTCAGGTGTTAACTGGCCCAAGATCAAATCTTTACTCAAAGCGTGCTGATGGAGGGGGACGTGGCATGCATAGATAACTACATACATACAAAGATGGCGGGGGGAGGGGAGGGGGGAGGCACGCCGCACGATCGCGCACACACATCACTGTACGATACATGTAAACTGGGGGCTGCGGAGCAAGAGTCCGGGGTGGGAAATGTATGATTTTGTTTGGATAGCCCCTGATTTGTTGGATGTCCATGGTGATACCGACATGATAGGAGGGGTGGAATCTCGTCATTATAGAACAGGCTTAACTGGTATTCGGCCGAAAGGAGCACCGACTACCACGAACGGGCATGTCGGTGTAGAGCAATGTACGTCTTGATTTGACAACGGACCCAGGACTGTATCACTGTCGCGGGACCACTTACCCATCCTGCGGTCGTGGGCCGTGGGCCTTGGGTCTGAGCGAGAATGGGACGTCGGACGTTTCGGTTGACGGGAGTTGGGAAAGGTCTAGAAGGAAAATTGGGGGGTTGTGGAAGCTCCCCAGGTGTTCGGGAGCTAATCGGAGGCGAGAAAAGAGGCGAGATGGTGAGATGAGCGAGTCGAGCTTGTGCATGGCTCGCTCGCTTGTTACCCGTTGCAAGTGCCAACAGGGGTGTTTTGGGAAGAGCATCACATTGGTGGAGCGGAGCAACGGCGGGCCACAGAGGCTCTCGTCTCGTCTCGTTTCCTTGCATACATAATATTGGGCAATAATCGGGAGGACAAGGCCTGGGAATCTAGCCGTCCGGGGAGGTTGCATGCCTCGGCCGGAAGCCAGCAGCCGGCTTGTGAGAATGGGACCTCATCCCATGCAGAGCCGGGTAGCGGAACGGAATGGAACAGCACAGAGCAGAGGACAACTCAGCACGCGTGCGGGAGAGGGCATGCTGCAGGTTGCTGCTGGCTGGGCGAGCTAGTCTGCATTTTGCATTGATATTGGTGCACCAAGGTAGGCCTGGCGGTGGATGAACGGATGATGAGGTTACACAGGAGCAAGGGTGCGAAAAGAGAAGGGGGAGATATGGGGGCGACGGGAGATGAGATGAGCCAGAGATTTTATTTTGGGGGTGTGAGGAGTGGGCGTGAAGAAGCGAGGAAATTTGGCCGGCGCGGCGGGAACTTGAGCTGCTGAGTGGAGTATCTTTTCTCTTTTTGTTTTGTTTTTTTGCTTGCTTTGTCCGTCCCAGAGGCATAGAGATGACGACGCGCTGGGGGGGGAAGGGGGGGAGGGAGGCCGGCCATGTCGGACGACGGTCAGAATCAACGTCGACGGCGGGAATTGGCTATTTGTGAATGGTGGAGGTTTTGATTTCCGTTAAAGGGCTCGCATCCTAATGGATGGACCGTCCCATTCCCATGTGGCTCACTAATTAGTGCAGACGGGCACTAAACGCACAGCGAGCCGGTACCTACATTAGTGCACCAGACGCATTGGGAGCTAAGGGGTCCCGGAGCGGGAAGCCTGGTGCAAGTGGCGTTGCGGGGGGCGCCGTGAAAGGTGAAGTGTGAAGGGGGAGAGGGAACGAGAGAGGCATGTGAAGCTGCATTATCCCAGGCCGGGCAGTGATAATGATATACAGACGAGCATCTCGTTGGTGTTTGCGATCCGGATGCAATCCAGGGTAGGCGAGAGTCTATTTTTGATATGGTTTATGCATCTCTCCCCACCGCCCGCCTCCATCCCACTGAATCGGCTGCGGCGTTGACACGAAGATGAACTATGAATCTGTGATCATCGCCAAAATACGACGCATGTTCGAGACCGAAAAACCCACCCATGGCTGCACATTGCGGTGAGACAAGGGGCGCGGAAGAAAGCAACAGAACAATCCAGAAGCCTGCGCCGCCCCCATCTTTTCTGGATATCCTCTCTTCTCCAGAGCAAAAAGTACCTTGGCCTGGCCTGGCCTGGCCGCATACATAGGGGCCGATAGGTGGTCACCAAGTAGGTAGTATCCATACCCGTGCAAGGAAAAATTATTGCCTTGAGAGGCAAAAAAAAAAATAGGGGTGGCCTAGTCCCCTTGCTCAACAGAGAACCATGGATACCACCCACCCACATGGGAAATGTTCCAATTGATTCAAGTCTCGTAGCTAATTCCCCTGCCTGCTCAGGCATGGGATTGGGAAGGTCATCCCAGTGCTGCCACCCATCAGGCCATTAGCGAGCCAGTCTCGACTCGCGCAGTCAGATCTCCAAGCCGGGCCGCCCAGATGACAGGCGGCGCAATACTTGGGGATATTGGTGGTGACATTTTTGGTGATCATGAGCAACAAGCTTTGGGTGGTTCGTTGATGGGGGTGTGGGCGGAGCGGCTCTGGTCGCTCAGATGCACGCGGCCGATCCCATGGATGTGTCGAGATGTCATCGCAACCTTGTAGCGCTCTTTTGGTTTCTTTACCGTCTCTTGGACGCTTGAGTAGCACCATGTCGCATGTCACCATCCTGCCAGGTCGCACGGCGGTGGACGTGCGCATCGGCCATCGTACATGCGTCGTCTATCTTGCGTACAGGAGTGGTCAATTGTCCGATGGCACGGCACTCTCTGCTAATCTCTGTTGCCATCTCTCTGCCTGAAACCGAGGCTCCAACAGTAGACAAGAGCGAGAGAGAGAGAGAGAGTAAAAAAAATAATAGGTTACGCCGTGACGTCGTGTTGTCCCGCCAGGTATTCATTTTTTTTTTTTGTGCGCGTGGTCGTATCAAGTCGACCCGGTATCCGTACCAGATCCATTCGCATTACCACTCTGGAGTGTTTTCCCGTCCCGTCGGTCTGCATTAGAGACAAGAATCAAACCGGGACCCGGGACTCTGCCCCGACGACGATCCAGGAACCCGCCGCCGCAGCCCCCCGACAGGCCCGCGACAGGCCCGCGACAGGTCCCCAGTGGCTCACCCCAGCACTCACCGAGGCCGCCATGAGGCTCGCCACAGCGCGCTACAGCTCACTTTGCAGCACACTAGCATGTCAAGACTCCCGCTGGAGTGGCTCACTTGGTCACTGCCTGGGCCACCGCCAGAACCCAAGAAAACAAGAGCCCCCAGCCACGTAGTCAGGTAAGATAGCCTGTCTAAGCCGCTAGCCTCAAGTAACTACAGTCGGTTAGCTTCCAGGCCTTTTGACAGCCCGGCCCTTCCTCCGCACGGTCAGGTTTTTTTTTTTTTTTTGGGGTCACTGCAGCCCCCAAAAAAAGTCGATTCCAATTTTTGGGAAAAGCTCGCCCAAAAGGGACCGAACTAATTAGTTGCACGCCCCCCGATCCCTGGCGCGTTGGCCATTCACTGCCTCACCTTGTAATTTTTTCCCCCTTCTCACATCCTCCTGAAGAGCACGTTCGCTGTTGACTCGGGGCCTTGTCTTGAAGACGGACGGACGGACGGCGATCAGGTTGGCAAGATTGAGGGGGCGTCCTCCGTCTTCGGTGTCATTGTCGTCGCTTTGACTTTTCTGCATTGACGGCACCATCGAGAAAGGGGAAAAGAAGCATCCCCCCGGGCTGTCCTGTCATCCTCCCGCTCGCTTCGATCGACGTCGCTTCGGCAGTCCCCACCGCCGCCAGCACCACCAGCACCACCAGCACCAGCACCCATCCGCGCAGCCAGGCAGGGGGCAAGCTTGGCCTCGATGTCCAACAACGCCGACAGCAGGTGTACCCCATCTCCATCGCTCCCCGGCTGGAGCACCTAACCGCCCAGCCGACGGCTGTGTTAGCTGTCGCATGCCTCTCTCCCTCGGCCTCTGCACACGCTCTCGCTGGCCTCTCTCGTAGCACTGTTGCTTATTCTCTCCTTCTCCCTTCCCTTTCTCTTTTCTCACACCCACTCACACAACGCGGCGGCCCGTCTTTCGCCCACGCCACAACGTACCCGTCATCCCATCCTTGCGCCGCCAGACACATCGCATCGTCCACACTCTGTAGCCTTCTTTTTTCCCTCCCCCCAGGGCCCTGCTCATCGGCCCTGGCTCTAGAGCCCGTCCGTCTCCTCCCCGTTTTCCCTCTCTCACCCCCTGCCAAACGCCCTGCCTGCTCCCCTCCTTCCTTGTCCAGCACAAGGTCCTGCTCCGTGGTCGTGGTCCAGGGTCGCGTCCCCTGTCGCCTTCGTTATTCCTGACCTTCAACCTCGTGTCTCCATAAAAATTTCTAATTAAAAACAGAATGGCTGAAGGCGACCACGCCCAGAGTCACGGCAACTCTGCCGGCATACCTCCAGCTCCTGAGTCGTCTACTTCTTTGTCAGTTGCTGCAGTCGCAATAGCTTCTCTCCCTCCACAACCATCAAGCTCCGCCGCACCCGTTGAAGCATCTCTACCCTCCGTCACGCCTTCGACCGACTCAACACCCACCACCACCACCACCGCCGACGTCGACTCTCTCGCTGTTGCTTCCTCAATCCCCTCCACCACATCAGCTTCCTCAGCTATCGTCACTGCCGCTGCCGCTGCTGCGGCTCCTGCTCCTCCACTTCCTTCTCTTCCTCCCATATCTACAGTTGCACCCGCTTCTGCACCAGCTCCTATTGCCGCTTCCCTTCACATACACGACGCAGCTCCCCAGCAAAACGGCGACAACAGGGCCCCGGAGCCCGAGTCAAAGCAGGCTCCTGATAGCAAAATGTCGAACCAACACCCGGGTGCTCCCCATGGCATTCCTGTGAGCTATCCGGGTCACTCGAATCCATACCCTCCGACCATTGGTGTTTCTGCAGCCCACTATGCTCCTTATCCAGCCGTGACATCTCAGCCCGCGGAGAGTTATCGACCGAGTCCCGTTCCCGTAGCGAGCAGTGTCATGTCTTTACCGAGTATGCGGACCATAGACTCGATCCCACAACAACCTGGGCCGCCTCATGGAGCTCACCCAGCTATGACTATGAGCATGCCCATGGCTCCTATTCCTGCGGGGGTACCGTTCTATGGCCACCAAGCCATGCCCATGGCCCCTGGATATGGCATTCCCACAGATCCCATGGCTCGTTATGCGCTGCCGCATGACCCTCGTCTGCTAGGGCACCGAGGCCCCAAGAAGGTGCGTTTGTGGCGAGTGGAATCAAGCTCCACGTACTTGTCATTGACTTGTTACTTGAAAAAAGAAAAAAAGTTTGCTAATGGGGCTTTGTACACAGGAAATCAAGCGTAGGACTAAGACGGGCTGTTTGACTTGCCGAAAGCGCAGAATTAAGGTAAGCGATTTTTTCACACTCTCGGTTTTTTCTTGCAGATTTCCATTTCCAGTGAGGGGGCGTGGTGCTGGAGAGGCTTTGCTGGTGGATGGCGAGGCGGTGATGGTCAAGCAAAATCTGGGGTTCAGAAAAAAGTTCAATTCGCCTGCAGCTTGTTCCGTGGTCCCCTGGGTTATCTGCTTGCGTGCTCATGAAGCCTACGAGTCGCATATTCATGTAGCGCTGGCTCCTGCTCCTCTCCCACGTAAAGCACGATCAAAAACAGTCCTATCAAGCCATACACGGGCTACATAAAGCTCGCTATTGGTCGCCGTTTCACCTGCCGTGTGACGGGCATTTTTAGCTGTGCATGTTGCAGCCTCCCGATCTGGTCTTTTTTACTGTCCATCGTTCCCGCTTCCATTTTTTTTTTTGCTCCCTAACCCGTTGTTGTGGAGGTGGTGTCTCTCTTTGTCTCCTGCAACAAGCTTCTAACAACTTTATTCTGCCAGTGCGACGAGACACACCCAACTTGCAATAACTGCAAAAAGTCGAAGCGCGAGTGCTTAGGCTACGATCCGATATTCAGACAGCAAGCGGGCAACCAATCCGGCTCAAATATCCCGCCTGCGTCGACGAGCCAGCCCACCACACCCTCCATCCCAAGCTCCGTGCCGTCGACTGTGCCGTCCTCGGTCGCAACAAACCCGGCTCTCACCGCCCGCGCGACCAACTCGTACGGTAGCCAGCCATCTATGCTCCCAAGCTCGTACGCGCCAGCGCACGTCTCCACCTCCAGCCCCAACACCTCAGTTTCCTCTCTCAGCTACGACCATAACCCCATCAAGTCAGAGCCTGCCTACGAGTATACGGCCACTGCAATCGACCCCGCCCTACAGACATTCCACTCGTCTGCCCCTTTGCCAGCGTCAGCCCACGACACTTCCAGGTTGCTTGACCACAAGCCTCTTGTCGACAGTTCTCTTCATCATCTCAGAGGTGGCGCCCCCTTCGCTTGATTTCCCCTTCGTTTCGTCCTTCGCTGCTGTTAGAACGTCTGCTCACACGCATGTCTTCTACAGCCAACAAAATGAAGATCGACGAAATCATTGATCTGCTGGGCCCAGCTCCCCCAGCCCAGCAGATCACACACACCGAGGAGATGTTGAATGAGATTACCAAAGTCTACCACGAGATGTACGCACCTGGACTGAGTTCTTTCTTTGAGACGAACTGGTATTATTTTGCGGAGAATGGGAAGATGAGCTTTCCAAAAGACACCAGGCTATTTGAGTTGATGGCCAACTTTCTCAAAATCCTAGAATCCGTCAAGGCAAATGATCATGCTCAGATGGCATCTTCTGGAATTCTTGAGACGAGGATTGTATGGGAGCTGGCTCGCGTTTCCTTCCAGACCCCAGACACCCCAGCCGCAGGCGGTGTGGCGCTCCCTCGCGATGGGGATGCCAACGAGGCAAAGAACCGAGTGCGGGTTATCGAATGCCTTCTGTGTGGGGATTACCTGACCGAGAACCCATTGTCACCTCCTACCCAAGACCCGGACCCTCACCGTACGCGTCAATTTGATTTCTGGTACAACCTTGCCGAGTTTCTTCGAACACAGGAGGCTCCCAATTCGGCAGCAGCAACCAAGGCCAGGGAGGACACTTTAAGCCGGATGCGACACGTGCTGGATGGACGGGAGAATCGAGATGTCCTTTACTCAATTGCTGTCGTGCGGGAGCTGGCACCCAGCTTCGAACCGGGCTATGGTGCAGCCTTGCCTCAACACTTTGACGAGAGTGACCCGAAAAATAGACTTGCTGTGGCGACCAAGTTCATTCTCTCCGAAGCTCAGGTTACAGGGGGCACAACTAATGTTGTTCGGCGGTTCAGCGACATCGCATGCAGGGCTTTTGTTAATCCTGGTGTCAATATCATCAAAAGGGCTTAGGCAGACGTTGACCTGGCTCGCCCTCGGATGTCAATTCATTATCCACTCTTTTGAGTGTCAAACCGACACGCCCTTTTTTTATTTCCTATGTCACACATATCTCTGTTAATTTCCAAGGGCGCTTGAAACCCGTTTTCTCGCAATCAAGCGTTTTGCAAAGTTTTGTTCTTGCTGCATAGTTTGGGAGGCATGGCGAGGTTCATAAAAAAGTTTTCCTTGAATTTTTGCTTTTCTTGCAGGCGTTGGTACCCGTCCTCAAGGACTTTGGGAGGTATTTTGCTTTCTCTATTTTTGCTTTGTTTTGCATTGGTTTATTGTATTAGTCACATACATGTACATTGCCAACACACCTATGGTCGCGGCGATACAGTTTTAATGGCCATGGTCGGCCGAAGTATAACACTTCCCCTAATGTTCCTGCTGCTAGGCGGATTGAAAGACAGAAGGGTCGGACATTCAGGATGACAGTCAAGGACCGGAGGAATGCGCTGTGCCAGATTTTGGAATGGGTTTTATTTTGGGTGGGTTCTTGAAGGAAGGTTTAGATGCCAATATGGCGGCCTTCTTCTTGTACGATATCATGGCCCTTCCCTTCCAATCGGCGATGGGAGATGTAAGATGCTGAGAATAGATAAAACGCTGTGGCTTATGCTCTTTTAGTATTTAGATTTCCTTCCGTATTGTGCCATTTCCCCCATGTTTGTAGAGGGTTATTAGATTTCATTTTGTATCGCATCTTACTGAGGTAATAGCGCTGAGGTTATTTAGAATAAGCTTATCAAATCTAGGCCTCGAGGCTTTAGTATTCATTTGTAATCCCTTTCATTAAATCATAAATACAGTTTCAATTCAAAAAGTCTATTGCTCTGATTCCTTCTTGGTTGCTTGTTCATAATCACTTCTTACCAGGCCTAGCATAATCTCGTCTAAGACGACGCCATGTTTCTCGACAGCACCTCGCTTCCTCCCTTCTTCGATGAAGCCAGCTTTTTTGAGAACCTTCTGACTGGCTGTGTTTGTGGAATACGTCAGCGCCTCTAGTCGATTAAGACGGGGCCACGTCTCAAAGATCCAGCGCACAAACGCCGTGAGCGCCTCGGTTGCATAGCCTTTGCCCCATTCGGGCACCGTGAGCCAGTAGCCAAGCTCCCATGTCCTGTAGTTGACATCTTCCTGGGGCATGACGCCCATGCCGCCGATAAGAACGGCGGTGCCTGAAGGGTTGGCTGCGGTGTTGGGCTTGAGAAAGATGCCGTTGTGGAGGGGATAGGACGACCCGTCTGGCTTGCAGGCTATTCCCAGGTATTTCTCTGCATCAGGTAGCTGGTAAGGGTGTGGGAAACGGTTGCGCATGTTGGCGGCTATGGGGCCGTAGTTTGCAGCCGTCGCCATTTCAGGTGCATCAGTGTGGAAGTAGCGCCGGAGGATGAGTCTTTCGGTTTCAAGCAGAACAGTCCCGGCATCCTCGCTGACGTGGTAAACAGATTCAAGAATCTGGTTGGCGGCCATGTTGAGGCAATTGTAGTGAGAGTGGTGCGTTGAAGCGACGTGATGGTATCTGAAGTGAGCAGATGATCGATCCCCCGTATTAGTGAACAGAGTCAAGTTCTTTCAGAGTTGGATTTTGGGGTGGGAAACAAGGAAAAGGAAAAGACAGCGGCAAAATGTCCCCTGGATGATTCCATAATTTGAAACATGGACTTGGGGTGAAATCCTTCGACTTTATAATGGCCCTTTTCGGCCAAAAGTTGGCCGCGGGGTCAGTTGCTTATGCTCAATGGAAGTGGAAGGTGCCGTGAGTCACCCCGCGGCTCCTATAGCATACAAGCATTAAAGAATAGGCAGCAAACTGACTCAGGGTTCTTGTGCAACTAAAGAGTCAACTAAATGGGATACGGGCTATACGATTATCAATCTTTGCACATCATATATGACGAGAAATGCGTGCTTAAAACAACATTTAAAGTACATACTATCTGTCTCTACTAATACACAGAATGCGATTTTATAAAAATGTGGCAATTTGATGTTAATATTGATGAATTTGCGATTTTTGTAACTGTTTGATCTTGACTATGGCGGTGATTGGTTGGCTATTATCTGATTCGCTTGCGTTGAATGAATCCATTGATGGCACCTTGGGTTTGGGAGGGGAGGGGAACACCTAGCGAAATGTGACCTAAATATCTTGGGCAACGGTGGTACATGAACTGAGGACGGCTTTGCCTAAGAGGCTCGACATGGTTGATTAGATTAAGATATTATTTTCAATGAAATAAATTCTAGTTAGTATAGAGGCTTCAATTGACACCAAAAACAGCCATCTCATAAACAATTGCTTCCCTAATGTCACTTTCCCTAAGCCTTGGGCTTGTACATGGCCGTTTTGGAGAGAGTGTGGGCAGCAGCAGTACAAAATCAAATGGCCCTTGGGTGATTGGCTGCGACCCCGCAACAACAATAGTCCGAGCCCACCAGGCCAGAGCAAAGCTCCAGGATTCACATCGGACCGCGGGAGATGACGGGCACAACCACGACGGCGAATTCGAATTCCCCTCCATCAACTAGCCATTGACCTCGAGCCAGAGGCCCTCTTGGGAGACTCTCTTAATTCAGTCTCGCTTCCCGGCCTCGGCCCCCTCTCCGCTCCTCCACAATGGCCGCCCTCCACAGGCTCGCCAGCCAGGGTGCCAGGCGCCTGTGTCTGCGACCCGCGACCTTCGCCGCTCGTCCGCTCTCGACCACCAGCTTTCGACGATATGCTACTCCCGAGCCCGTGGGCACCCGTCTTGTCCCCGTTAGCGACGACTTTTCCACCCCAACCGACATCTACGGCCTCTCCCCGGAAGTCAAGGGCAAAGGCAAAAAGTCGCGCGACAACTCGGTCGAGGACCGCAAGATCCGACACTACACTGTCAACTTCGGTCCCCAGCATCCCGCCGCCCACGGTGTGTTGCGTCTGATTCTGGAGCTCAGTGGCGAGGAGATTGTCCGAGCCGATCCCCACGTCGGTCTGCTGCATCGAGGAACCGAGAAGTTGATCGAGTACAAGACCTATATCCAGGCCCTTCCTTACTTTGACCGACTCGACTATGTCTCCATGATGACCAACGAGCAATGCTTTGCCCTGGCCGTCGAGAAGCTCCTCAACGTTGAAATTCCCGAGCGTGCCAAGTTCATCCGAACCCTGTTTGGTGAAATCACCCGTGTCCTCAACCATCTGATGTCCGTCCTATCCCACGCCATGGATGTTGGTGCTTTGACTCCTTTCTTGTGGGGTTTCGAGGAGCGAGAGAAGCTTATGGTACGTCGAATCGGTCCCGAATTGATTTCTGTGCGATAAGTTGAATCTGACCATGTATCAGGAATTCTACGAGCGTGTCTCTGGTGCCCGTCTCCACGCCGCCTACGTCCGCCCCGGTGGTGTCCACCAGGATATCCCCGTTGGTCTTCTCGACGACATTTACCAGTGGGCTACTCAGTTCGGCGACCGTATCGACGAGACCGAAGAGATGTTGACTGACAACCGTATCTGGATTGAGCGATTGAGGGGTGTTGGTGTCGTCCCTGCCACCGAGGCTCTTAACCTCTCCTTTACCGGTGTGATGCTCCGAGGTTCCGGTGTGCCATGGGATATCCGCAAGAGCCAGCCTTATGATGCCTACGACCAGGTCGAGTTTGACGTTCCCGTCGGTACCAACGGTGACTGCTACGACCGATATCTCTGCCGAATGGAGGAGTTCCGACAGTCCCTCCGCATCATCCACCAGTGCCTCAACAAAATGCCCGCCGGTCCCGTCCGTGTTGAGGACTACAAGGTCACCCCTCCTCCCCGTGCCGCCATGAAGGAGAACATGGAGGCCCTCATCCACCACTTCCTTCTCTACACCAAGGGTTACGCCGTTCCTCCCGGTGAGACATACTCCGCCATTGAGGCCCCCAAGGGCGAGATGGGTGTCTACGTCGTCTCCGACGGCAGCGAGCGACCATACCGATGCCACATCCGTGCTCCCGGATTTGCCCACTTGGGTGGTTTCGATCACGTCTCCAAGGGTCACTTGCTGGCTGATGCTGTCGCGGTTATTGGTACTATGGATCTGGTGTTCGGTAAGTTGGCCCCCGATTGAATGAATATCTTGTGTTCGAAAAAAACAGGACTAATATGCTATACAGGTGAGGTCGATCGATAGAGTTGCGGAAAAGAATCAAGTTTAAATTGGGTTTCCTTTGTGTGTAATCATAGCTGACTAGGGGGACCACGGTAAATACTCCCGCAGATGTCGTGTGCTCAAGCGAGAGGCTATGCAGAGGTGACGTGCGTGTGTGTGCTGTGAAGTAGCAATGAAAATATTCTCCCAATGTTCTTGTTTTTCTTTTTGGCTATCCGGTATTTTCGTGTGACTTAATTACATGATTTTGTTACATATCGTAGGAGTACATGATGATTCTACAACAACTTGGCGCCGTTTCCAGAAGCCTGCTCCATCAAGAAGTTCTTCAGGGGCCCAAGGGCATTGACCGCCCTGAGTCCAATCGACCGTAGAGGAACCAGAGGGCCGCTTTCTAAGCCATAGAGCCTGTGGAGCTTGTCACAGACTCCAAGGATGATGTGGTTGGCGGTGTATCTCTCACTGTAGTATGGCTCAAGTGCTAGCGTAGTGCCGAGGTCTTGGCCATGGGAAACGGCATACTCAATGGTCTTGGCTAGACTCTGAACGTCTCCCTGGCCCTGGTTCAGACCTTGGCCGGCAAGAGGGTGGATGGTATGGGCGGCGTCGCCGACGAGGGCAACACGCTCACCAATGTAGGTATCAGCATGGCGGAGCTTGAGTGGGAAGGAGGCCACAGTGCCCTCTTGAACACCGACAACCTGCTGGGGAACTGCCTCGTGGTTGATGGGAGTGTGTTGAATTCTCCATGAGAGTTCTTCTTCCTGTCTATCGGGGATGGTGTGCATGTAGCCGATATCAACTGGGCTCAAGCGGAATGCGGCATTGACCATTGCAATAAAATCCTTGGGTGAAAGGCTCTTCAAGAGAGTCGCTTTCTCCGGTGTGGTGGACCAGACCAAGGAGGCGTGGTTTCCGGGCAAAGGAAGCATGGCGATAGGTCCAGTGGGCAGGAATCGCTGGTAGGCAATCTTGTTGTAGTCGCCTCCCCATCCAGATCCTTCAAGTTGGAGTGTTGCGACAACGCCGTGTCTTTGATAGTCGAAGCCACGGGTCTCAATGTCAGCAAATGTTCTTACAGGGCTGTTTGCTCCATCTGCTCCGACCAGCAATCGTGCTGCTAGAGTCTTGCCTCCAGTCAGCTGAACGATTGGCCACTGGCTGAGATCCAACTCCTCCGTCTCCTTGCCCAGATCAATGCTTTCCACCTTGCTCTTGTCGTAGACATCCACACCGCCAAGCTCCTCAAGTCTCTTCATAAGGCCGGACGTGAGGTTCAGATTCTCAATCATGTAAGCGATTGTCTTGCCCGCACCAGTATGGCCAGGCTGCCAGTCAAATTCGATTCGCGCATCCGTTACACCGTCCCACACTTGCATTTCATGATAGTCCTGGATGCGCTCTCGCTTCATGTGTTGCCATGCTCCAATTGTGTCGAGAAATTGGGCTGATGCCGGGGTGAGGGAGCTGCAGCGGTTTGAAAACTGGGTGAGAGGCAGCGCAAACGACGAGACCTTGGAGAGGTCCTGGGCTTCGACGAGGGCGACTCGCAGGCCGGAGGTAACGGGAGTCGCTCCTGGAATTGTGTGAGATGAGTCTAAAAGAATGCGCGGAGGTGAATATTACGGAGAGCAGTGAGCAAACTCAGCCCAGCTGGGCCTCCTCCCACACAGACGACATCATAGATGTCATCATGGGCAGTAGAATATGCCCGGCGCAATTGGTTTTGATACTGGCGGACACAGCTTTGGCAGGCAAAGCTGGACTTTGCCAGTAGCGACCGTCGAGCCAGCATTGCAAAGTACGAGCCTGAATTGAGCCTCGGGCGCAGGCAAATGTCGTCTCGAAGAATTGGACCACCAACACCAAAGGGCGGGTGCACGATGTGGGACGATGTCCAAAGCTCCTGTCAATTGTCGTCCCTCCAGTGGTTCGATCGCTCCCCCACCATCTTGTGAATACCAAATGAAGCACGTGTGGCGCACCATGTGCATGTGGCTGGTCGCATTGTGGCGGTACATCTGACAAGGAACCCGCAACTAAATTTTGCCGTTGCCACAGACAACGGCACTAGGAATCCATTGCGTCAAGGGTCCTTCATCAACACCTGTCCACACCCATATGGTCGCATTCCAAGAGGCCAACACCCCACCAACTTTTCTCTGTTGCACTTCAACTATTTTTTTGTGTTTGTGCACCGGTAAGGGCCTGGCGCTATCTTCACAGCTGCTGCGACTTTGCCGCGATCTGGTCGCGAACTGGCTTGAAGGTTGTTGACCCAAGCGAGCTTACACCCACCCGTGTAGCGTGAAACACCACATCCCACCTGCACGCTCCTCCCAAATAAGACCAAATATTGTCTTGATTTATTTCCACAGCCACCACAATGGCGGATGCTGAGGATTACCTCCAGGAGGGCTTTGACCCTCGCAACGTGACAATGCCACGTCTGCGATCTATCTTGGTCACTCACAACGTCGAGTACCCCGCGACAGCAAAGAAGGGTCAGTTGGTTGAGCTCGTCACCGAGCATGTCTTATCGCAGGCCTCCAGGCTACGCGCTGAGAGAGCCAGAGCCAAGCGATCCAGTATGGGGATTGTGAATGCCGGTAGCGCCGAAGACCTCCCCAACTGGGATGAACTTCCCCCGCCATCAGCGTCATCAAGGCGATCTAGATCCCCGCGCAAGTCATCTAGCCGCGTCAAGGCCGAGGATGACGAGATGGCAACACCGGCCCCCAGGAGTCGAGCCTCGCGCTCCGTGAGCCGCGCTCTGTCACATGCCGATGAACAGGAGATGGAAACACCCGTCGCCAAAAGTCACTCCAAGAGAGCCTCTCGTTCAGTGAGCAGAGCCCTCTCACAGGCTGATGAGTATGGCATGGACTACGAGACTCAAAAATCGGTTCGTCGCAGCCGAAGCCACAGAGCCATCACTCCTCAAATCAAGCCAGAGCCCGAGGAGGAGCATTTCACTGCTCATGTCCAAGACCATGAGGAGAGTGTCTTCACTGATGACAACCCTTTCCAAAGCGGCAACACTCCACCACAAACCAAGACACCTACCAACCGGCGACGAACAACCGAGTCTATCAAGAGCGCTAGGTCTACTTCCAGACTCCGAACCGATAACTATGATGACTATAACAATTACAACAACTACAATGATGAGGTTGAAACCCCAAAGTACCGTGCCAGAACACCTGAGCTGCGTGCGCGTACACCCGAGTTGCGTGCTCGCACGCCCGAGCTACGGGCTCGAACACCCGACCAAAAGGTTTACACGCCTGAGTATCGTCACCAAGCACCTCAGCTGGAGCTGGAGCTTGAAGTAGAGCCCGGTGAGGAATTCACACCAAATGAGCAGTTGGAATTAGAAGATGCCGCGCGAAGAGGAGAAGTATTTGTTGAGCCTTACAAGCCAGGTCGCAAGTCTGCCCGCAAGAGCAGCTTCAAGGCCCCTTTCATGGTTCTCTTCCTCGCCATTATCGGTGCATACATGGCATGGTACAGACAGGAAAAGATTGCCGTGGGCTACTGTGGACTTGGGCGACAGGCCAAGAAGCTCATCCCACCCGAGGTTCCAATTCCTGAGTTTCTCGAGCCCACCCTTGAACCATTCATCGAGCCTCAGTGCGAACCCTGCCCCGCCCATGCTTACTGCTATGAAGATTTTACCGTTCGATGTGAGCCGGATTTTGTGCTTAAGCCACACCCGCTCTCTCTCGGTGGGCTGGTTCCTGTGCCCCCCACCTGTGAGCCCGATGGTGAGAAGGCTCGCCGAGTCCAGGCCGTTGCCGACAAAGCTATTGAGGAATTGAGGGATCGCCGTGCCAAATATGAATGTGGCGAACTGGTCAGTGAGGACGGCCAAGAGGCTTCCCCAGCAATTCCGGAAGAAGAACTCAAGCAAAGTGTCAGCAGGAAGCGCTCGAAGAGGCTCAACAGCGAGGAATTTGACGAGCTTTGGGCTGCCGCCCTTGGCGAGGTCACCGCCAGAGAGGAGGTTGAGGTTGCAGTGGTGCAGACAACACCGTAAGTCTAACCGTACCCGAGCTAAATATCACTACACACGATCCTGTTCCATCATTGCTTTAACCATTCTGACCAAACCAACTAACCAGATCTATCGTTGACCCTACAGAACGCCCGATTCCCCAGCCATTCCAAGCCGAGAGCTATCGTCAACGTCTCTCGCTCGCCTTCCGCTCACCTGCGCGCTCAAGCGCTCCCTCCGACTCAGCCTGGCAAGATATAGACTCTCAATTGGACTTTTAGTTACATCCATTGTTGCAGTTTTCTACATGCGTGCGCGGTACCGCAAGCATGTTGCTACATCGGCCCAGATTCCGGCCCTAGTTGACCTGGTTCTGGGTAGATTGGCCAACCAAAAGGAGCTGGGTGAGGAGGAAATCGATGACCCCTGGTTGTTCTTGCCCAACCTACGGGATGATGTGTTGCGATCCGTTCACTCACTGTCCGAGCGAGAGCGAATCTGGCAGAGAGTCCGAGCTGTGGTTGAACAAAACAGCAACGTACGTACAAGTCAACGTGAAGGCCGCAGTGGTGAGGTTGGCCGCGCCTGGGAGTGGATCGGCCCCATTGCCGGCGAAGGTGCGAGGAGACGCCGCAGTGGAAGGGTCTCAATTGGTACCGAAGTGAGCGCCGGAACACCGGAGCCTACTCCGGAAGCGAAGAAGTGGGAGAAGAAGAGACCAATCTTCTAGAGCCCGTGGCACTTTTTAATACTTATATTTATTATAGCTGTTGAGGATCTCAACTGGTCTAGCTTACCTTTTTCTTTTTCTTCTTTGTATGTACTTTGTCCTTTTGATACCGTCGTGGCGGTGGTCTTGGGCCTTGGATGATTCTAGCCACGGAGCGACGGCATTTCGGGTTGGCGTTGGAGGCTTTTTGCTGTCTTGACTGCATGGCTATTACTGTTCATTTACATATTGATGGTCATGCCATCGTTCTCAACTTGTGTATCAATCCTCTATGCTGAAAGAATTTGAATCGAGATTTGCTTGCATGCAGGGATGAATAAATTCGCAGCCTTTCATTAATTTGGGGCTATTCAAGTTTGTGCAAAAATTGACCACAAAAGAAACACGGAACAGACAAACAAGTCAATAGCAATCAATGAATGTCAGCTTTTTTTATTATGGTGACCCTCTGCGATAGCTTTACGTGTCGATCCGGACACCGGCGATATCGGAGATCCCGGTCTTTCCCGATAGGCGTTTTAATTTGTCCCGAGCGCCCAAAAACACAACATCACAGGGCCTCACAGCGGCAAAAGAACTCTCACGCAATGCAGAAATCCAGCAATGCGGAAAACTAGGGTCTTGATTGATTCGGCTAATGCACAGGTGTTGTTATGACACAGGGTGGTACAAAGGGAAACCGTGGAATCTGTGTGTATCGAGACTCTAGCGGCGGGAGGTAATTTATTTGGCCTTGGAGGCGACGATCTCTGCAGACGTTTGGTTAGCAATTGGCGTCGCAAACCAGAATTTAAGGCTTGCGCAACGTACTCTCAACATCAGCCACGCTCTGCTGGAGGATCTGCTGGAGAACCTTGGGGTTCTCGAGCTCCTTCTGGACCTTGGCAATGATGGATGCCGCAAGCTCCTTCTGCTGGCGCTGCTTGACCTGGCCCTCGTATCGGACCCAGGAGTCAAGGACAGCCTTGGCCTCGGCGGCGATGGCAGTCTGCTGCTCGAGCTCGAAAGCCTTGGCCTCAAGCTGGGCGGTTTCCTGCGGAAAAAGATATCCGTCAACAATTATCCCACACACATCCAATTGCATGCCCAATTTACCTTGGAGACCTCGAACAGATTCTTGGTGACCTCGACAACGCTGCCCATCTGCTTGACGTCCTCAATGCGGCCCTTCACGGCCTCGGTGTGGTCGGCACGGGCGCTGTTGAGGATGTTCTTGATCTTCTCGTTCTGAGCCTCGGCCCACTCCTTGTAGGCAGGGCCACCGTACTTGATCAAACCACCCCAGACGGAGAGAAGGCAGACGGCGATGATGGTCTCCTCGTTCATGACGTAGTACTCGTTGCTGAGGCCGTAGATGCTGACACCAGCAAGACTGCTAAGGATGGCGCTCTTGCTGAAAAGGTTGTTACCGGGGATAGCATCGATCAGGCTCTGGGCCTTCTTCTTGGGATCCTCGGCGGGCACATTGCTCGAGTGTCGAACGGCGGCAGCGGAGATGGCAGGGGCGGCTCGGCGGGCGAGAGCAGGTCGGAGGAGGGGAGCGCCTGCGAGGAGAGTTAGAGGGTCGGCGTCGCGCCAATTGGCAAAATAACAGGTATCCAATGGGCGTGCGACATACCGACGGCGCTTCGGACCAAGCGGGACGCCATTGTGAGATGGTTTGTGATGGGGTATCGTGGGCTTGTCGTTGCTCGGAAGCTGGGTAAACAGATTGAGGTGTTAAATCTTTAGCTCGGCTCAATCCAAAATTGAAGTCACGTGGCGCTGCTACTGCAGTAGTTGAGAGGTGCGCTTGCATCGGAGGTGAGGAAAGCTGGTCCGCCGGCATTTTACCGTCCAGCCGTCCCTTTTGGTTCCTTGCCCCTTGATCGTCCGCTAGCCTGTGATTGGTCCAAAATTTCAACCGTCAATCCATACAAAGAATTTCACGGTTTTTTTCAACACTGCTTGAGCCGACTTACACTTGACGCCTGGATAATCGAACTGCATGGTTGTTGGATTGCAGCTGCTTAACATCAATCCATCTCAGTCTTTTCGATTTCCAAAGTCAGCTATCAAACTCTCATCATGCCAGCCCCTGCTTCTGGCGACCGCTCCAAGCGGAAGCGGCCCTCAACCGGCGAGAAGCCCACCAAGCGCCGCAGGTCATCCACCAGCAGTGATGAGGCCGAAGACCCCAATGCCAAGATCCTGCTAATGGAGCAGGGCATCCTGGAATCCAAAAAGAACTACAACGACATCGCTGTGTTGCTTGGCACCGTTGATGAGTATAGCAGTGGCAAACCAGACGGCATGTTGGCGGCCGTCGCCCTTTGCCGAATTTTCGTGCGATTGCTTGCACAGGGCGCGCTCTTCCCAAAGAAGGCTCTTTCTGAAAAGGATGAGGTCGTTGTGCGTTGGTTGAGAGACCAGTTTGGAGAGTTCAAAAACAAGCTCATCACAATTCTCAAAGATGAGGACTTGGGCACAACCGCTCTGACACTATGCATGAGAGTTCTCAAGGCTGAGGGAGAAGCTTTCAGCGAGAAGGAAGACTACACGTTCCCAAGGGCCTTTTTCCGGGACCTTGTATATGGTGTGTTCAAATCCAGGAACGAGGAAGTTGTATCCGCCTTTGTCGAAGAGTATGCAGAGCAGTTCGATGATATCCGATATTACACTTTCAACACTATCAAGTAAGTTTTTTTATTCGATCTACTTTTTTTATTCTGGTCGCTAACTATTTCCTAGATATATTGTCGAATCTCTTTCAGGAAACAAGACCCCTCGTGGCTTATTTGAACAAATTTTCACACTAATGTCTGCGCTTGATGGTGTGCCCGAAAGCGCTGATGAACTCGAGGACTTTTATGTTCCAAAGCCCAAGAAGAAGTCTCATTCGCTTCGCAATGTCAACCAGCACAAGAGGCAGGGTCAGGAAGCCTGGCTTGCCCTGATGACTCTTGTTGACGGAAAAGAGCATCGAAAGCAGATTCTCGATGTCATCTCGACTGTGATTGCGCCATGGTTTACCAAGCCTGAACTTCTTGCTGACTTCCTGTCCAACTCTTACGATGCTGGTGGTTCAATGTCTCTGCTAGCCTTGTCGGGTGTCTTCTATCTCATCCAGGAGCGCAATCTCGACTATCCCTCTTTCTATCCCAAGCTCTACTCGCTGCTTGACCGCGATATTCTTCACTCGAAGTATCGATCCCGATTTTTCCGTCTTCTCGACACCTTCTTGGCCTCCACTCATCTTCCCGCCGCCATGGTGGCAAGCTTCATCAAGCGACTTTCTCGGCTAGCTTTGAATGCGCCCCCCAGCGCCATTGTCTTTGTCACGCCATGGATCTACAATCTCTTGAAGCGTCACCCAACCTGCACTTTTATGGTTCACCGAGAGACCCGCGATGCCGAGTTGAAGAAGCACATCAGCGAGCACGGAGCTGAGGATCCCTTCTTGCCCGATGAGACGGACCCCATGCACACGGAAGCCATTGAGAGCTGTCTGTGGGAGCTTGAACACCTCCAGACTCATTATCATCCCAATGTCGCAACTATTTCCAAGATTATTTCGGACCAATTCACCAAGCAATCATACAATATTGAAGATTTCCTCGATCATTCGTATTCCACTGTAAGTACCAGGAAGCAAAATCGGGGTACAATCACACTAACATTATATAGCTACTCGATGCTGAGATCTCCAAGAATGTGAGAAAAGCACCAGTTGTTGAGTTCCATATTCCGAAGAAGGTGTTTATGCCGAACGAGGCTCCTGAGGAGGAACAAAACAGCCTCATGGTCAAGCTGTGGGATTTTGGAGGAGCCGCTCAGGAAACCCAAGTCGCGTAAAGGCAAGATGACATCATTAAAAAGGATGGTTGCAACAGATGTGCAATTATATACCCAAGAGGCTAGAGAATGTTTTAAAGGGTTATGGGTTTACTAGGGACAAAATTTTGGACAATGGATATCAAAAGCAGACCGAAAGATGAAAATACATAATAGCGTTTCTCGCTCTACGATACAATGGTTGGGAGAATATACCCCCTCTGCTTTTTCCCGGTATCCCCCGACTACATGGTAATAAATGAATATTATATCAACTGAACTGTGCAAGTAAAGTAATTTAGATGTACTATTTCGAAGCTTTTTTTATCGACTGCCTAATTGATGTTTAGAGCAAGTTTCGAGAAACACTACAGTTATTCAAAAAGATGATATGTTGTCGACAAACATACAATACAACCCTTGGAAGATTGTGCCTCAGTGACATTTTCCAATAAAGTAGAACAGAACTTAACTGCTTAAAATATGAAATTAAAAAAAAAATTTAAAAATAAATAATAGATAATAAATAAAATTAAATTGTATATTTAATTTATTTATTTTATTTTTATTTATATTTTCTTTTCTTATTAAGCAGTAAGGAAATAGCAGGAAAAAGTAGAGAGGGGACAATCTTTCAAGGGTTATATTGTACACATCATACAGCGCCAGAGCTATCGCTAGTTTTGAGCGTGGCGATAACAAGCGCCGCTTTTCTGACTATCGTAAGCGAACATTTGGAACCGATAGTGTGTGATAACGCTAAAGAAATTAGTTCCATATTCAGCTAGGACATCAAGGGTTGAACAAGCCCCAATTTATCGAAGCACAGGGTTGGCCATAGACTTGGTTGGTCATGTACCAAAAAAAGAGAGAGAGCGAAGAGATTCTTTCCATTCCTTTATGGAGGCAAAAAGACAAAGCCGACGTGGGCCTGATTCGAACAGACGCCTCCGAAGAGATATGATTTCTAGTCATACGCATTAGACCACTCTGCCACCACGCCTTATTGGCTGGATTGCCTGATGGGGATGTGCACTCCTAATGAGTCATAAACATACTACCAGGGCTATATTCTGAAAAAAAAAATAGCTTTCATGGACCTTGTGTACCTTGTAGCCTTGTGGAGCTGTTGCTAACCATAGAGGTGCCGAGGTACAAATAGGATGATGCCTCGACATGGTGCGAGGATATGCACGTAGTCTACTTCGTCACAACAGAAGAGTGTCGTGTGCCCACTGTCCCAATCGGGAGGATCCCCAGTTCCACGTGGGAGAAATAAATACTCCGTCCTTGGCACCAGCGAAACTGCATCGTTTGACGTGTGACAAAATTATTGGAAGGGACGAAGACTTCGAAACCAGGGCTTGCGTTCCTTTGCAAATGGCCGGGGCCCTTGCCTGTCGACGTTGCCACCACCAACTTGAGGCCCACGCCTGTTGTGAGACACGGCAGAGCAAGGCACATTAGCCCAGCGGGATTTTCAAAGGGGAGGAACTCTGCTCCCCCAGGACGGCTGAGGACCGCCCTCCGGCCCTCTGATTGTCCACTTGTGTTGCTCATCCGAGGGCAGACACTTCCGGAACTGCAGATTAGGTGCAGTAGATCGACGATCGCACATGTCGTCGGCGGTCCAAGACTCAAGCCGACCCTCGCTCCGACCCCGCTGCGGGGGCTATACCGCCCTGTAAGCCACTGGAGTTTTAGTGCTAGTCTCCCTGCATCGTCTGCCTGCATAGTGGGCCTAGATGGCTGGCACCCAGGGCGCCAACCAGCTGGCAGTAGACCTGACATCATCACCTGCTCACGGCCCCCGACCTGTTATCTCACTAGCAATTGACTGCCGTCTCCCCCTAGACGATAGCTTGGTCAACCTATCATCACCACCTGACCCAGTTACAGACGAATCCACATCGGCGTCAGGGCTGCCGCTCAACATGTCCAGCAACCGGTTCAATCCGTTGGCCAACACACCCAGGCTCTCGTCGCCTGCTGGTGCTCCAGCTTCTGCATCCCCTTCCAACGCGCCAACTGACCAAACAAAGCATAAGAAGCGCAAGGGTCATCGCGGCGGCAAGAAGAAGCGCGCACGCAGAAAGAGCTTCGCCATTCTTGATGACGACGGGCATGACGGCGAACAGCAGCAGTCAAGGGAGGCATTCTACAAAATGCCCACTTCCAATACTAGTGGCACCAGCATCGACAGCGAGGTGCTGCTAGACCACAGGTGAGCTTCTAATCTTGCCATTGACGTGCCTCCATCCAGCTAACGAGCCTCCAGAGATCATCAACCCATGCGCATAAGACGCTCCTCAACAGCCCAGGGCCAGGGCTCGCCCTACGGACCCAGCTACACAACTCCAGCTGCTGGCCGATTACGATCGATGCAAGAAATTCCTAACACAGACGAGTTAGATGACGGCCCCAGATGGGATGAGTCGGCACCTCTACTCGCAGACATAAGGACACGAGGATCACACTCGGGTCTATCCAACTACGGCGCAAGCGACGCCAGATCGAGCCGACCCCGAAGTCGAAGGGCATCCGTCAAATCTTCCACAACCAGGCTAGGTACTGCGAACAGTGGTGGTGGGCGAGATCGATATGATATTAACCATCCTCCTTCCATGCCCGGGTCTCCCACTTTTGGCCCCAGTGACCGTATCGAACTGGGCCTAGGCGATGTTATGATCCGCGACGAACTTAGCATGCGTGGCGACTCACCAAGGCGTTCGGTCGCAGACGTTTCCGATCTGGGAGGTGCGCTAAGAGATAACCGACCCGATCTCAGCAGAAGGGCTGCAAATCAGGCGGAACATGATGTGTGCTTCCCCGGTCCAGGCATGTCTGAGATGGGCGACGATGAAACGCAGTTCAGGAGTCAGGAGCCCCGTCGATGGAGAACGCGACGACGTCGAGGCCAGTGGCCCGACTTGGCAACTCTCGAAGAATGGAGCCATATGGAAAAAGAAGGCAGAAGTGAGGAGCGTCGCGTTAAGAGAATCACAGAGCCACAGCTCATTAATGGCCGCCTGCGCCCTGTTCGAAAGGGCTGGTTTCAGACTGATGAGGAGTCGCCATACAGGTTCACATATTTTAACGAGGAGTTCCAGAGCACAATTCACAGCCAGACCATTTCGGAACTCGTCCAATCTGGAAATGGGTTCCGGGAGCTCTTCATACCTGATCCTCGCATTCTGTCATCTGATGAGGAGAGTGACGATGAGGATCCTATCCATACGCATCATCCTAGACCAAGCGTGGAGGATGGTTCCAAGGGTTCTACCCGCAACCCTTCCGTTTCGGTGGCTCACGAGAATGTGGAGTTTCGCACAGAGGGGATATTCTCGCCTCCCCGCGATTCTCTTTCACATGTCAACTCACGAAGCGATTCGGGCCGTGTCACCCCCTCTGGCCAGAAATCTGCAGACGAGAGTGTGAAGCCTGCTCAGTCATCTAGTATCGAGCCTAAAGAGAAGGTTATTCGATATGGCGAGCGGCCCGTCTGGTGGCTGGATGTTCTGTGCCCTACGGAACCCGAGATGAAGGTCATTGCGAAGGCCTTTGGCATCCATCCTCTCACTGCTGAAGATATCATGGTGCAGGAAGCTCGCGAGAAGGTCGAGCTGTTCCGACATTATTACTTCGTCAACTACAGATCTTTTGACCAGGACAGCAGCAGCGATAACTTCCTGGAGCCTGTCGACATGTACGTCGTCGTATTCCGAGAAGGCGTCCTCAGTTTCCATTTCTCTGTGACGCCACATCCTGCCAATGTTCGTCGCCGAATCCGCCAGCTGAAAGACTACCTTATTTTATCCTCTGATTGGATTTCCTACGCCATCATCGATGATATCACGGATGTTTTCCAGCCCTTGATTCAGAGCATCGAAGATGAGGTGGACGAGATTGATGACGCCATCCTCAGAATGCACACGCCTTCTGAAAAGGAAGGCTCGCCCAAGGGTGACGATGCTGCTTCGATTTCGGATCCCGGCAGCGACATGCTCCGGCGTGTGGGCGACTGCAGAAAACGAGTCATGTCTCTGTATCGATTACTGGGCAATAAGGCCGACGTCATCAAAGGGTTTGCAAAGCGTTGCAATGAGCGATGGGAGGTTGCCCCGCGTTCGGAGATTGGATTATACCTTGGTGACATTCAAGACCACATTGTCACCATGACGTCCAATCTCAGCCATTATGAAAAGTGCGTACCATTCCATGTGCTGACGTGTTTTTTCATAAAAAAATATTTTTACTAACAGTCGCAGGCTACTAGCACGATCCCACGGTAACTACCTCGCACAAATCAATATCCGCATGAATGAACGCCAAGAACAAACGGCCGACGTCCTCGGCAAGCTCACTGTGCTGGGAACTATCGTCCTACCAATGAATATCATAACAGGTCTATGGGGTATGAACGTGTGGGTGCCAGGTCAGGAATACGAGGGTGACTTGACATGGTTTATTTGGATCGCAGCAGGCCTAATCTTCTTCGGCTTAGCGTGTTATCTAATTGCAAAGCGAGTGTACAATATTGTCTAGCGTACAACAAGCTGACATTCGTGGGGAGGTAGCGAAATAGCCAGATGAATTTTTGGGTACAAGCATCTTGGACTGGCGTTTTCAGGCGTTTTTAGTAGACTGAGTCTGGATGGGTCCTCCCGGGAGGCTCGTCATGACATCTCAATTTTGTTCTTGTTTTTTTACCTGGACGCGTGGTTGGGCGGGCTGTCCGGGCATGGTGTGGGAAACAGCGTACATCAGCTTGACTGGACGCCAAGCACTGGTAGACAAAACTCCAGCATAGTTAGTCATTGACTGTCTTTTTGATAAACGTTATTGTGTGGTTCGATGGGCACTTGGTATCAATATATTACTTTTGGGGCTTTTTGGGGCTTTGTCAAGCATTTCTCTATGACTGCACAGCAATACGTAATCGCTACTACTCTCATCCTCGGGCCACAGACGGACAACAAGGTGCGGGGAAGTCAGGAAAAAATGCGACGGTAAACCAAGCTTGTGAAAATAAGTTTTCGATGAGGCCATCCATTCCTACTTCAAAATGCAAACGCGAGCTCAACTTGGCTAACACCAGAGAGCAGCAGCCTTTGGTACAGTCATATAGTGTTTCACAATTATTGAAACTATTAGTAATAGTTTTCTGTGCCTCGCAATAAACTTCCCGTGCAGCCGTGTAAGGTACAGCTTTGAAATGTCCCGAAAAGCTTGACGGAAAACGGCCAATCCAAATGCGTACGAAAAGGGGCGTCGAGATGACAAGGAGGAGTCTTTGTTATCCTCCTTCTTCTTCTTCTTGATACATTCAGCGATTACAATTAAGGAATATGTCAGATAAATATCACAGTATTGAAGGTAATGTTAATGTCAGCAATATACGTAGCTATTCACGAAGTAATCTCAAGTGCTGTCAAGTGATGCAGTTTGGTCAGGAAACCCAACCCAGTTGACGCGGGTTGGAGAATAGAAATACGCCACCAAAGCAAAAGGGCTAGAGAATGTAAAAGGATGAATATTTTACGTAAATAGAATGTACAAGATTCAGCACTATATGTCATGTGTTTATTTTGAAGCATCACTTAGCCATATTAAAGTTCTGTTTCACGAAGGCGTCTCATAGTTCTATCTAGAAGAAGTTAATTTTAAGGTACAATTCATTAAATCAAGGTACCGTAGATTAACGAAGCCACAAACGCATATGCGCGTGGGACTTGAATACAATAAATTTTATTGTAGTTTTATGGAGAAGTTGAACTTACACAATACACCCCTTGAAAGATTGTGCCCTTGTGACTTCCTCACCTTAAGACTCAACTACTTGGGGATATCAGTCCAAGAATAAAATAAAGAAAATAAATAAATAAATAATTATTTATAATTTAGCTAAAAGATGGTAGAAAAAGGTAGACAGGGTACAAACTTTCAGGGATTGTACTTCATGTATTCAGTTGGTCAAAGACTACCCTAGAGTTGAATGGCTTCCACTCCCATTTTGCTGACATCCGGTTTTGTCTCAACGGCACAAACATTTCCACATAGCAAGATGATTCATCCATGTCAAATTATCATCAAAGTAATCTGGAGCTATGGGTATCTAATTCCGAGATCCGTTTAATCTTCACTCCCCTTGACCCAAACGATACCCGTGCAGCTGCACACACCGCGAATCCAACCTCTTCCCACAGCGGCATCTTGAGTATTTTATTTCTCGAAACGAGAGCTTTATCCTGCCGTAGAGTACACAATGATACAGCCGTTTTATCCCACGATACGAAACTGATCGGGACCTGATCTCACATCAAAACCAACTCGCGCCGCAACGCCCAAAGAAAAACATTTAAGAATCTGACCAGGAAAGCGAAGCGCAGTAGAGAAGCGGATAGACTCCGACCTCCATGGCACTGCATCATATAAAAATGTCCCACTATAAACGGAATCATCGTCGTTGACCAGAAAACTGAGCGCGGAGAGCCAAAATCTGCTGCTTCTCCGCCTCGGGCAGCATATCGATCTGCGCTTGAGGAAGCTCCATGACAGCCCTCATCAGGGCTTCTGCATCTTGTCCACCGAGTGCAGGCGCAGGAGCTGCCGCAGGAGCACCATATGCTTGCGGCGGGGGTGGCGCCTGGTAAGGCATGGTTGCGACTGGGGGGGTATTGCTGGCTCCTGGGTATCCGGGCATAGGGTTGGAAGGGTAGCCGACAGGAGGGGCTTGGACAGGCGGGGGAGCGCCTGGCTCAACAACAGACTGGATCGCTTCGGGGGAGACGAGGCCCATGAGGAGGAGTGCCTGGAAGACGGCATAGGCGAGTTGGGGGGCCTGCTGGAGAAGCTCAGTGGCGCGCTGGGGCTCTGAACTCGCGAGGGCTTTCATCTGAACAAGAATATCAAGAAGTTGAGGGGGAGGGAGTGTTTCGAGGGTGCGTGAGATGGCATCAGTGCAGCTGACGCCAGGTGGGAGCTCTTTCCCAGCTGGCAGAGGAGGGAGAGAGCCTGACTGCGAGTTGTAGTTGGCGGCAGCACCGTTCGAGCCATGGGCATTATGAGTGGCCGAACCCTAGGAATATGGTAAGCGAACATCCAAAGCAGAAAAGAGAACTTATATGCACCTGGTTATCGTCGTCTGTGCTCTTCTGGTCGTTGGAAAAGTCGACTCTCAATTTGCGGCCCATGATCTCATAGTCGTTCAAGTTGCGCACTGCCGAAGAGGCAGAGTCTACCAAAAACATGTTAGATTTACCGGGAACCATGAGGCGATGTGTGATATTATGTACCAGTGTCAGGATAGTCGGCGAAGCCAAAGCCCTTAGGACGGCCAGTCTCCGAATCATAGACAAGGCGGAAACGTTCGACCTTGCCAGCGCTGCTGAAGATGTCGGTGATTTGCTCCTCGGAGAGACCTGAGAGATGCGCGTCAGTTAAATGGTTCTGTTGGGAGAGCAAATGTGTGGAGGGGAGCGCAAACCGTATGGGATGTTACCCACGAAGACGACGCGGGAAGGCGGCCTTGTAGACATGGTGAAGGCGGCGGGCGGGTGAAGAGAATTGGTATTCAAGTACAATGCAATGCGCCCGAAGCCGACAAAGGGAAGTTGGAGCGGTACGTGCTCAAGTCGAGAGTATGAGGGAGTAAAGAGACGTCCCTCGTGATGCAGGGCGATTCGAGTTGGTGAAGGTGGCAGTAGAGTCTGTTCGCGCGTCTCGGAGCTGGAGCGACGTCGGTTTTCTTCAGCCTCGTGTGGAAGAGCTGCAATGGAGCAGGCTGACAGGTTTTGGAGAGAGCTTCCACCAACCAACCATGGGCGGGCAATACGCGGGACATGGCCCACTTTCCTGGTCGAGGCATCGGGAGCTGGAGCCGTGGATTTTCCGGCGCCGACAGCGACCAGCTTCACGAATTGTCCAGCTAGTGCAATTGGCTAACGGAGTCTGGAGCGCCGAGCTTTTGGAGAAATGGGGTCTGAACAAGGTCCCCCGGTCGCGCGGGCGCGGGCGCTGCTGCAAGACCAAAGGCTGACAGTCCCCATCAGCCGCAGTCGTAGCAATTGAAACGTGGAAGTGCGTAAAGGTGGCCTTTACCAAGAGTGCGATTGCGCGTTGCTTCATCATCTCATCTCTTCTCCTTGAGCGAGGTGCGCCGCTTTTGTCTCGTATGGTGACCTGTTTGTCTTCTTGCCACCATTGGATTTCCTCTCCACTCCTTTCCGTCCCTTGAGACTTGCCAATTGTCATTTCCTTTAGTAGTATTTCTACATCCGGCGACATACACGACCCGGCGCGTGTGTGTCGCATTGACAAAAAAAAAAAAGAGAACAGCCAGCTAACTACACCTGTTCTTTCTTCCCTTTCCGTTCCTTTCTGATTGCTAGCCACAACGGCACGTCGCTTTTTACCATGGCCGCCAAATCGAGATTTACAAGGCTCGATGCCTTCACCAAGACGGTTGACGAAGCTCGTATCCGTACCACCAGCGGTGGTATCGTCACCATCGTTTCGCTCTTTGTTGTTCTTTTCCTAGCCTGGGGCGAATGGGCCGACTACCGCCGTATCGTTATTCACCCAGAGCTCATTGTTGACAAGGGACGAGGTATGGTACATCTACATCCAGCGCAAGTTTGCCATGACTAACCATGTCCTGCTTATAGGAGAGCGTATGGAAATCCACCTCAACATCACCTTCCCCAAGATGCCCTGCGAACTCTTGACTCTCGACGTCATGGATGTCTCCGGCGAGCAGCAGCACGGCGTCATGCACGGAGTCAACAAGGTTCGCCTTCGCCCCGAATCCGAGGGCGGCCAGGTCATCGATGTCAAGTCCCTCACCCTCCACGACGATGCCGCCTCCCACCTCGCCCCCGACTACTGCGGTGACTGCTACGGCGCCAAGGCACCTCCCAATGCTCTGAAATCCGGCTGCTGTAACACTTGCGACGAGGTCCGAGAAGCTTACGCCTTGGCATCGTGGGCATTTGGCCGAGGTGAAAACGTCGAGCAGTGCGAGCGCGAGAACTATGCCCAGAAGCTCGATGCTCAGCGCGCCGAAGGCTGCCGAATTGAAGGTAACCTGCGTGTGAACAAGGTTGTTGGTAACTTCCACTTTGCCCCAGGCCGAAGTTTCAGCAATGGCAACATGCACATCCACGATCTGAAGAACTACTGGGATGTCCCCGAAGGCCAGGCCCACGACTTTTCGCACTTCGTCCACTCCCTCCGCTTCGGACCCCAGCTCCCCGACGACATCACCAAGAACCTCGGCGCCAAGGCTGCTCGACCCTGGACCAACCACCACCTGAACCCTCTGGATGGCACCAAGCAGGAGACCAAGGATGCCAACTTCAACTTCATGTACTTTGTCAAGATTGTGCCTACCTCGTACCTGCCCCTTGGCTGGGACAGCCGCGGCCTCAAGTTTGGAGGTCTTCTACAGGATGACAACACTGGTTTGGGAGCATTTGGCTACTCTGATGACGGCAGCGTTGAGACACACCAGTATTCCGTCACCAGCCACAAGAGAAGTCTTTCTGGAGGCAACGATGCTGCTGAGGGCCACGCCGAACGTCTGCACTCTCGTGGCGGTATCCCCGGTGTCTTCTTCTCTTATGTGAGTTTACCTTGAATGTTGAATGCCGAAAGCGAGAATCAGCAGCTAATGATAATATTAGGACATTTCCCCCATGAAGGTCATCAACCGTGAGGAGAGAGCCAAGACATTTACTGGTTTCCTGGCTGGACTCTGCGCCATTGTTGGTGGAACTTTGACTGTTGCTGCCGCTGTTGACCGAGGATTGTTTGAGGGCGCCACCCGTCTTAAGAAGATGCGATCCAAGGATCTATGATGGGAGAAGAGGAAATAAAAGTCAAATGTCACAAGACTTACAGGGGTGTTGGGATGTGGAAACTGTAGACAGCAGGTGTAACTATTTGTAGAGTCCACTGCATGGGTTAGGCGTTCTGGAATAGTTGGGATTTTGTTAAAACGTGGGAATTCAAATTGCGATGCTTGCTTGCTGGCACGTGGCTTGACCTTCCCTTGTCCAATCAAATTGAGTTCAAACAAAACGTGTCGTCCGAACCGGTCGGAGTGTTGGTGACCAAGAACTCAAGTTCCAAGATGCGGTACCTTGCAATTGAGCTCGATAAGCTAGAGGCTACCCTTGAGACTTCTTTTGTGAAGCTTACTATACATAAGTCTGACTCGAATACGGCTGCAGCGTCTATGCCAACAGACGAAATGACAGGACCTCGACTTCGTGGATATGCGAATACTTGGCGTCTAAATATATGCGGTATACGAATTAGACGGAAATAGCAAGTATTTTTTTTATTTTTACTCCAAAGAAGCAAAATAACTAAACATGTCACAAGGGACCCAGATTTTCAGAGTGGCGATGATTATTCAGGATCGGGCCGGCACAATGCGAGAAAGGGCCCTGTATCAGATACATTACAACCCCTGAAATATATATTTTTTCTAGAATCCTTCCACTACCATCTATCCGAAAATAAACGAATGAATGAATAAAATAAAATCTTTATTTTAGATTCAAAGTCCTTTAATTTCTTATCCCTTTCTTTTTCTTTTGCTATCAAATTGATGTTTTGGTATCCAGTGGCTCTGTTCTGTTGGAAACCGCCGTGAAAATAGTCATCAGAGCACAATCTTTCAAAGGGTGTATTATATATGTCGATCCGCAAACCTGTAGGACATAGAGCACTGTTACAGTTGGACCAACCCACAGGCCACGGATTTGATTGTCAGCAAGGATTGGATTGAATTGTGTTAATATATATATATGGATGGATGGTTAGGGTAGGGCCTCAACTGCTCCCTTGACTGTGCACTGACTTGGGACGTGCAATTGGCAGATCACATAGCATCAGGGTTGTTCGCAGGCACAACTGTTGGGATATTTAGGCAGCGGACCTCAATGGTTCTACTCTTTACTTGTCCCGTATTTGGGAATTTTTGGGTGACAGCGGGAGTGGAAAAGCGAAGTGGAGGGTACCTAAGTATAGTCGCACTGGAGCAACCATCTCGATAGAATCGAGGCAATGATTTTCAGAAAGCGACTTGAGGATCGCGTGCTCCTCTCCTATCAAGCTTAAAAAGACTGTCATGCATTTTCCCTTTGGCGACCTGGATCAGGGAGCTTAGTGGGCGATCCGGGCCCATGCCGGATATGCCATCACCTGAGATTGAAGAGAAATCACAACAACGACAATGGTAGCCGAGATGGTGCACTGTCATGTAGCGGGGGAGGCGAGATGTGACGGCGGGGTTCGAATTGAGATCTTCCTGGCTAGTGTGCCGAGACAGGCATCTCAACCAGGACACTGCGTAGGATCGCACGGACCTCTCAGCGAGGGAGACGTGGTTGTCTCAGTCGCTTTCAATTGCACTCTGGGCAGTGTGGAGATGGCCTCTTTCGTCTAGGCTAGCAGTGAATTTTGGTTGGCTGATTCGGAACCGGCAAGATCCTGGCATATGCTTTTTCGGGAGATGAATATCGAGATCAATATCGATGGTGTTGTGCACGCAAATTTATGCTTGTGACCAATCCAGTTCGTGGACCGAGCCCGGTCGTTCAGGGGAACGACAAAGTCAAGGAGACGGCCCGGTGTGCTAGCGGCATGTGGCAACGTGACATTAGGGGATTCCAGCTGCGAGTTGCGACGGGGTCCGTCTCATTGGTGGATGCTGCTCGGCAGCCAGAAATGACAGAAAGATGACATGTGCGTAGGTATAGGTATGATGGATGAGGGAACCTGAGACAGCTAGAGATCCGAGCTGCAGGTCTGGCGGCGGCCTTTTTGGCTGTGGTGCAGCCGAGAAGTTGTTTGCTCTGACCTCTGGTGCAGGTGGGCTAAGTGATTGGTGGATAGGGAGAGAGGACGAACATTAGAAACAATCTGCGAACGAGCTGGTTGCCGAGCCGTCTCGAGTTCTTGCATCTCGGACGAATGTGGTGCAGGGGGGCCCAGGGTCTTGTTTTCGGCTGAGGTCATTGACACCAGGAACAAGGAACGGAGCCCACCTTTTTCCAGCCATGTCTCCAGTTATTTGGCCATGGCTAATGAGCCTGTCCCGTCAGCCAGAGAGCGAGAAAAAAACGAGTGTAGTCGGGGCAGCCATGGATGACGACTGCTCCTGAGCTGGGGTGTCCACGTTAGCTCACCTCGCTCCGTGGCTGCTTGCATCAACACGATAGGAATGCGTCGCCATCTCGAATCTGGTCGACCCTGGGACCTTGCCTGTCAAGGTGGTAGTCTCGCATTGCGACCAGGCTTCCATCATGTGGACATTCTGCTTCCGTAATACATGCCTACTTATTACGTCGGTGGACACCCTTTCACGTATTGATGGGGCGGGAGGGGAAACAAAAATCAAGAATAGCAGTCGACCATCGTCACCTCAACTTGTAAGACCTCATCGAGGACACGCGTGCAGATTACCGTTTGAGTTTGGGTTCGGGTTCGGTCGTTGGTCTAGAGGTGTTAGTGCTAGCTCAGTTGCTATAAAAAACGCTGGGCGAGAGTGGGAGCTGACCAAATTTGGGGGCGACCTGGGGCTAGACTGACGCATCAGCGAGGCGCGTGGTGGCCAGGGGCAACTTTTTGGCATGCCTGTCTCATAAAGGGTTCGCCACTGAACAGGTTTTTGATCGCAGTGGCCAAGTTTTTTTGTGTTCTTTCTTTCCTCCCCTCCTCGATGCGGGCATGGATTAATGGAAGCTGAGAGCTGACATTAGTCGGCAATGGCGAAAAAGGACAAAAATACTGAGGGTGGCGATGAGGAGGCTCGGCCAATTCTGAGAGGCTCGATGGTTTGAGACTATCGAAGGCTCCCCCGGCGGGTTTAGCACCAATAGTTTCTTGGGCGTTGTAGTCCCTGGCGATAATTCCCAGGCTGCTAATGCCATACACCACTGCCATTGGCACCTTAATTTAATATAGAGGGGAGGGGGGCAAGGCTTACCCGAGGCTCAATCTCAAGAAGACATAGAAGCGCCGTACAGGAGGAACAGGCACAAAATGAGCAACGGGACGGCCAATGTACCCCAGACCAAGTGGCTGCTGCACAATCCCTCTGCGGCCGAGAAACGGCTTGGGCTTTCGGAGGATGGTGGGTCCAAAACAAGGGCTCTGCAAAGCTAGGGGACCTGATTGTTCTGGGTTAGCCTTGTCTGTTTTGGGGAGCTGGAGGGGAGTCTTTTTGAGCGATGGTGGAGAATCATTGAAGAGAAGCGTGGTGCGTAGCGAATGGGACATGCGATGCCTGCTTGATCCAGTAACGCAAGATAAAGCCACACAACGATAACGACCAAGACGGAAGCCATTCAAAGAGCGCCCCGTAGGCCGTTGCGCATTTGGATCTGGTGGCGATGCAGGGTTCTAGCTCTCCAGGTACGGTACGTACTGATACATTTGTCGAAGGCGTTCTTGGTTTGTGTCATTGGTGTCACACCCAGAGGTTGACAACCCTGCGGCTCTCGCCCGTTTATTTTTTATTTTTTATTTTCTTTCGTCCTCCAAAGTGCAAGGTGCACCCGTCCATGCACCGAGGAGACTCATTTAATCGAGGTATGGTGTCAAGGGCCGCGATGCGCTAAACAGATTTGGCAGTTATTAACATGCTGCCCTAAAACAATGGCCAGGAAGAGGGGGCGGCAGGCTTGTGGATTGCCGCGCATTTCTCCAGATAAACCCCAGTAGTGGGCGACCAAGTAAAATAATCCAGTTCAATGGCATGCTTTATCCTTTTAATTTCCTGTGGATACTATGCCTAAAATGTTTCAATGTTTGATATGGCACCATCGGGGTTATGACGATGCTAAAAGCAGCCTTAGGCTTTAGTCCTAAACAGACCAAGCCACCGTGGTTCACTGTAGATGCACCTGCACGACGACGTTGAGCGTAGCATCAATGACATCGACTGCCATGGCTTGGTGTCTGCCATGCATCGATTATTTTTTTTTTCGCCACCGATATGGGGTTAGATGGCTGCTGTATGTACCTGTGCTCTGTGTCCCGCGTCGAACCTTGGCGTCTGGGCTGCGAAGACACTGTATGTGAGCCCTTGGACCGTGGGCTAATTATGGATCGTGCGTTTACTTCAATCTTAGTCTGGTTTCCAATGGTCAGGCAGCCTGCCTGCCCTACCTCACGAAGGTTAGAGCATCTAGCTTATTTAGGGAGGCGCTGTTGGTGGATTCTGGGGGCCGAAAAGAATTCTGTCTCCGTGGTCACGAGCAGGCGGCGGGTGGAGGAGAAATGGGACAAGCGTATGCTATTCCTCTCGTATTTTGCAGAGGTGCTGTGCTGCGCCGCTGCTGCACTGAGCCGTTATCGATGGATGCCCCTACGCTGGTTTTTAGGGTGGATATGTTATGGATAGGCGGTTGAAAATAGCCTGGCTAGCAGTGTCCATGTGTTGCTGGTAGTGGTTGTTATTTGTTATTGTTATTGTTGTTATTGCTGCATGTATGTATGGTTGCTGCTGCTGCTGCTGCTCTCGGTTGCGTTGGTGTTGTTGTTGCTATGCTGTCAACAAGGGAGGGATATGTGAACCCTCCTCCCGCATCGGAGCTAGCCATGTGTGTTTGGCAGATTTGATCACTGTCTCTTGTGTCGCATAGCAGTCTCTGACATTAGCATAGCACAGCACAGACATGCAGTGGAGCGGACGTGTGGGAGAGACATGAGTGCAACAGAGGACTGGGCCAGCATCAGGAGGTGGTAACGAGGTAATAACACCCCCCTGAAGTCGGGGCCGACGCTACTGGACCGCTGCTCAGCATTCGGGAGGTTGCACTGGGCTGCACAATGCCCAAGCACATTTGAGAGCCGTCATCTGCGACCCAACCGTGACCCATCTCTGACCCATCCGCGTCCCATCTGTGGCGCACCTGGCACACTAGACTCCCGGGTTCCAGCGTCGAGCCACCCAGGTCCCCTCGCCCATGGGCCAAAGTGCCCTGTATTCGCTACCACTCACTGGACAGTGCCAAACGTGCCATCTTGACCCGTCCCCCCAGGCACGCCCATGCCCCTTTCCCCCTTCTGGGGCTCTCGCTCCACTCTTTCCACATCGCATCCATCGCTGTTCTCGTGCGCCAACCGAAGGGTAATTAATCCCCTTGTTTGGTTTGCGCGCTGGGGCGGCACCTCCAAACAGAACCACTAAGCCAGGGCCCCGTCCACGTACCCGTCGTCTCCAGAGCAAGTACAGTGCTGCACAAGGGTGCTGCTCCTCGCCCGCTGCACCACATTAGTTAGGTACATGTACCTTGCCTTACCTTACCTTAAACCTTGGCCGGCATCCCTCCATCTCCTCTCCTCCATCTCCCCGTCCTCGTTTCTTCTTGTTCTTTGCTCATGGCATTCATGCCTTGATAGGTTCACACAAACCCTCGTTTTTTCTTCTTTTCTTCTTCTTCTTTGTCACAAGTCGTCGAATTGCCGTCATCGAACGACTCTCTCCTTTGTCGCCCGCCACTTGTTGTACCCGCCGCAGCATCTCATAATCGCACCCTCGCACCCTCGCCCCACGAAACGCATCGCAATACTGGCCTGCTCCCTGTGCGAGAAGTTGCTCGCTATTTTATTACTCTGCTTTGTCGCCTGCTCGTCCTGCGCCTGTATCACACCTGGTGCACCGGATTCTTACTCGACCGCCGATCACTTCTGGCCTGGACTGCTCACCCACCATCGCTCGCGACCACCGCCACCTAGTCACTGTCACCTGCGACCCTATCTGGATATTATTTCTTGATGCGCTCGCCACCATCTTTCGCTTCGCCCGCAATTGCCGTCTGGTTCACCATATAGCACTTGCGACCTCTTTTGCGTTTCCTTCAACGCCTTCGACGACGTTTGTTTTTCACCATTTAGTTTACCGACCGCGACGACACAGTCGATCGATTTGCGAATTCCACCAGCCATTTTTTCAGGAACGGCTAACTGCGTTACGCCCGTCTTATTCCACTGAATATTACTTCATTTCTCTTTTTGAATGGGAACGAGTTGCGACAATTAGGCCCATAACCTTCATCAACTGACCATGGCGCAACGTCCAGCGCTCCTGGACCTGCGGTCCGATTCACACTATTCCAACGTCGTTAAGCCATTGCGCTCACCCCGTGTCCATGTAGCTGGCGAAGCACCCCCGGAGCTCTCTCCTCTGGACGCATTCGCGATGCAAAGTCGACTCCTCGCCAGGCAACTTCAGGACAGTGACAAGGACGGTAACAGGTTGAGCCGCCTCCCTCCCCTGACTGTAGAGAGTCCATTGATCGTCCAGGGCCGGTCCGAATACTTTCGTTTAATGTCACACGAGTCCGGTTCTGAGTGTGGCGATTCTCCTGGACGCGATGCCTCGGGCTTGGGTTTAAGAACGGAAGTGGAGGATGCATTCGCAGATGAAGCTGAGCGACCGAGATCCATGCACCCCCGAATGAGTCGTGTGCCTCCCACACCTGAAGAGGATGTGCCCGCAATTCCTCATGTACCAGTTGAAATTGCACCCTCGGCTCAAGCTGCATCTTTTGAGACTGTGCCTGCAATTCCACCTCGTGATCCTTCTCGAGGACGAAAGCTATCCAAGACCCAGGAACCGCAGACCATTTTTGGTGGCCGAACGGAGCGATCTCCCTCGCCCATGCAAAGTGACACTCAGTCTCAGCCTGACAAGTTTATGGATACGTCACCTGTCCGCAAGGATGATGGTCTATTCTTCCCTTCGCCAAAGGCCAACGGTTCTCCTGAGAAATATAAGCAGGATTCCTTTGATGAGCTGGGACTAGCTCCACCCCGTGCTCTGTTTCCACGAAGAGCATCCAGTATCATGTCGTCCCCTCTTCTGCCAACTGAAGAAGAGGGCTCCGGCAACATGTCTGGTTCTTTCCATTCTTTGCCACCGAGAAAAATGTCCTCTAGCAGTACAGTATTTGCCGGCGCTGTAGCATCACCGGCACTTGGTTCATTCGGCAGATCACCTTCGGTTGGCTCAGATTCATCTGCTGCACTTCCCCGGCCTTCCTTTAACTTCTCACGACCAATGAGCAGGTCAGGAACTCCCGCGATGGATTTGCCTTCGAGACAGGCATCTTCGGATAGCCAGCCTTCCTTTGTCTTGGCTGATGATGCTGCACACACCCCTGTGAGTATGCACAGCGAAGCCTTTACTGAGCATAACTCTGAGGAAAAGGGTGCTCCATCCTACATTTACTCCAAATTCTCCTTGCCCCGAGGCAAGACGATTCAACGATCAGAGCCTTCCGAACAGACCCAAACGGCTTTCCGCTGGGAACAGCCAATAGTTCCCCCAAGCAATGTTCAGCGTATCAACACGGATATTCCACCTTCACCACCTACCCAGCCATCCAGTCCATCAGCAAGAACTGCCCCAGATGGCGGCTTGACACCCAGCAGCCCTCTGCCACCTAATGAGCTGAGAAAAGTTAATTCTGAGAGCTCTCCTTTTACCCTGCAACCCTCTCACCCGGATCCTGAACGCTTTTCTGAGGATATTCCTAGAGGTCGAGGAAGGACACCCGTGGCGAATACCACAAACATGAATGACGCAGCAAGCATGCGACCGCCACAAACTGCTCGTTCAGGGGCCACGACTGCTGCTGAAATGTCTGCCGAAGAACATTTGGCCAAAGGAATCGAGTGCCATGAAAACGGATCGTTGAATGAATCCACATATCACCTGCGATATGCAGCTAGGCTCAATAACCCTACCGCAATGCTCCTGTATGCGCTCGCGTGCCGCCACGGATGGGGTATGCGTGCGAATCAGAAGGAGGGAGTGGAGTGGCTTCGCAAAGCTGCGGAGTATGCAAGTGTAGAAATCGCAGATGATGAAGACCAAGTCAAGGAGGGAAAACACGTCGATGTGATTGAGAGGAGAACTAGAAAAGCTCAGTTCGCCCTCAGTATCTACGAGCTGGGTGTCAGTCATATGAATGGCTGGGGTATCGAGCAGGACAAGTCACTGGCACTTCGATGCTTTGAGATTGCTGGCAGTAAGTACCTTGTGAACCATTTTTGACATTGCTAGTTCTAACACCATATAGACTGGGGCGATGTGGATGCTCTAGCGGAAGCTGGATTCTGCTATGCGCAAGGCATTGGATGCAAGAAGAATCTGAAGCAGAGTGCGAAGTTTTATCGTTTAGCCGAAGCGAAGGGTATGAGCATGGTTGGCAATAGTTGGTGAGTCGGACTGGTCATCCGCTGATTGTTCCCCGCGACTAACCCGTATCCTAGGATCCACAAGCCCAAATACAACGAAGACGAGGAAGACCCGTCGAAAAAGGATAAAAAGAAGGCCCGAAGCAAGTCCCGAACCCGGACAATGTTTGGACGGAAGTAATCCGAGAGCCAGCCTCGTCAACACCACACCTACACTAATGATCATGAATTTTAACATACCCATCTAATCGGAGTTTTGGGCGGTTATATCACATCGCATTCAAAGGGGATTTGGCATTCTGGCAGATACTGTGTGCTATCTGAACTACTTTACACATCTTATTGCACCTGGCGGACTGAACCGTGGCATCGTCGAGTCTGTTAGGCCTTGGCGAAGGGGTAATGGGACTTTGGGAATTGCTGCTTCTGCCATATTGGAAGGAAGCTCATTGCGAGGGGATATAGCGTTGATTTATCCCGATCTGGGACTGCTTCTTTTCTGGGTTTCGATTTCGAGCCAACTTGGTGTGCTCGGATTGCGATAGCACACCATTTTTCTTGTTCATTTCTTGCTACATTTTTCTTGCACATAGAGGTATTATTTGAGGAGAGGAAGGGCTGTGTATAAGGGCGGAGACACAAGTCCCAAAATTGGGGAGCAACACGCACAATGCACAGGTACAGCTTTGTCACCGCATTCAATCATAAACACAATTGAAGATTCATTCAATGCCATGATTCTAGTCTTTCCGCTCGTATTGAATGTTATTACAAAGCCATGCGCTATCGTCTACTAGCCTAAGCGGATCCAGCCCTTTAGGCGTCGACATCCATTTTCGAATCGTCCACAGGCACATGTTCCACTGTAATGTATCGTCCAATGTCGTCCTTCTTGATAATCTTCTCGTTGAGCACCGCTGTCGTCCCCTTGGGAAACCTGTAGCTCTGCATCTTTGCGCTCTTCTCGTTGGGCTTGATGTAGTTCCTCTTGAGCGTTGTCTTGTCCTTGGTGATGACCGCTACATCCACATTTGAACCAGAGCCCAAGTCGTTGAAGACACCGGCCATGATGGCGTCGCTGGCCAGCTTGACAGCCTCCTCCTCAGTCAGCTCGGGCTTCCATTGGGTTTCGAACACACTCATAGCAGCCAAGCTACCACTGCCCATGGTGACGTAAGGCAACTTGTCGGTACTGCCGTGGGCGTGGACGGTGAAGAGGTGAGTGCCGGTGGGATCGCAGCCAGCGACGACGAGATAAGCACCGATGTATCCTTGGTATCGGAAGAGGTGCTGCTTGAGGAGAGTCATGCAGGTGACGACGCGGGGCTTGCGGCCAGTGGAGAGGGAGTGCAGCTCGAGCTGGGAGGAGATGAGGGCGGTGGTGAACTCGGTGTCAGCGGCGGTACCGGCACCAGCACACCAAATCTGAGGAGCAATGTAGTGAAGCTTCTCGCAGTTCTTGTCGGCAACGATGGGACCGGATGTGGCTCTGGTATCAGCAGCGATCTGGTGATGGAGCTGGTTAGCGGCGTGATGGAGGGGGGATGATGGTTGGGCGGCGAATGGATAGAGTGGCGGGATCCTCATATGAGGGCCTGGGGTTGACCAACGAAGCTTCATGTGTTGGGAAAATCACAAACATACCACGACACCACCGTTGAAAATACATCCCACGATGGTGGTACCAGTGCTGGTGGCCTTGGGGAGAGGCACACCGCGGGCATGGAGGGCCGCATTACGGTTGTAGTTGGAGAAGTCGAAGCCAGGCATTTTGGACGACTTCTTATCCCCTGTTTAATATTCCAATTCTAACGGGTTCGAGGTATGGTTGGGCGTGCAAATCGTGTTGTGGGAGATGAAGGATTGAGGGGTATCGTTGGTGCAACTTGCAAGGTGAGGTTAACAAAGGCAGAGCTGATGACGAGGCTAAAAGCTGCCTCCAGACGTAGACAGGCACGCACTTGAGCTCCCACCAAGAACGCGCTGTGATTGGCCTGTGGGCAACTGCTACAGGCTGCACCTGGTGACGCTCGGGCTCCCTGCACGTGATGATAACGAAGCTCCAAAAATGCAGGCTGGAAAGTTGTTGTGACAGGGACTTTTCGCAGCAAAGTGCGTTTTTGGATACGAAACCGACCCGGGTTCTCAATCCTCTAAAAGTCCCAACTTCAATCGCATGCCACCGAATCCTCCCAATACCGTCAGGCTTCTATCATCAGTTGGCAGAATTTCAGCTGTCTTTTCTGGGTTCGACTCGTAGCGCCTGGACTGGCCAATCACAGCCTACAGTACCTAGTCTGAAAAAGGTCGAGTCCCCAGATTATTATCCATCAGCCCAGCCGCGCGACAGAGCAGCTCCCCCCGGTCAACAAAGCCGCCCCGTCCCATGCAAAGGAATTTATGAACTTCGGGTCCTCTCTGCAAGGCCGGCTAGTTCGCTACAGTCATGGCTTTCGGTAGTTTTGGCAACTCAGGGAACGCCATGCTTGGGAGTGCGACAGGAGCCGGCGGGCTGAATACAGGTCCTGATCTGGAGACTATCCAGACAGAGGTAAGTTTGTTGATTTTCTTCTTTGGATGGTTGCCTCCGTGTTGGGCAAGTATGTTGACAACAACCCTCGTCGCGTAGGCACTGGGATTCCTCACCATCGCTGGCGACGCAAAACTTCGCCTTACCACGTCGTGGTCATCTCTTCCATCGCCAACAGCATCCTTGCTCAGCATCGCATCTCGAAAGGGTCTGGTCGCCGCTGCTGGACCTGACCAGCTCATTCTCGCCACCACCGAGTCTGTTCGCAAAGCCTTCGAAGCCCCCAAAGATGGTGACTCCGACATTCGCGCGTTCGAGCCCCAGCTCAAGATCCCGATGCCGATGCGCGTCTCCCAACTCACCTTCACTGCCGATGAAAATTACTTGATTTTGTCTGCTGAGTCTGGTGGAGGTCTGGCCGTTTATGAAGTGCAGAGCCTGCTTCAGAACTCAACCAACTCTGCCTTTGAGCTTTCGACAAATGGCGAGACGCTGAGGGCGTTGATTCCCAATCCAACACCCGAAAAGGCGGAACTTTGCGCGATCGTGACAGACAAGGGTGCCTTGCACATGGCCAACCTGAAGGAAAGGCAAATCAGCAACGCCCTCAAGAACCAGGTCAGCTGCGCTAGCTGGAGCTCCAAGGGCAAGCAGCTATGCGCTGGCTTAGGAGATGGAACAATTGTTCAAATGACTCCAGAAGGCGAAGAAAAGGCCCATATTTCCAAACCACCTAACATGGGTGATGCTCATGGTATGTTCAACCTGATGTTGGTCTCGGACCTTTGACTGACATGTAAAACAGTCTCGACATTGACGTGGTTAGAGAACCATCTTTGGTTATCTATTCATACATCGAATAACCAGTCTCCCCCGACCTCCGTCTACAATATCATCACCCGGCAGCCAACCTCGAATTCGTTCACGTTCCAGAAAATCTCCGACCCCGTTGAGCCCTTCGGTTCAGAGAAGGCTCCCCATCACTCGGTTTTACGTCTTCGAGACTTCCCCCCCGCGATTCAGGATCTCCTTATCGTGTCTTCGACCGCATCGACTGAAATGGGCGTGTTGAGCCGAGCACAAGCACCGCTGGCTACTGATAAGCCCGCGGAGTCCATTACAGGTGTTTTCACAACCACCGAGTTTTTGGACGACACCAAGCGACCGACTCTTCCCATGACCGATTCAATGGATGACTCTACGCCAATTGGTGTTGCGCTTGATCTATCAAGCAAGGAAAAGGTTTACAAACCTATCCCTTCTGATGTCGAGCTTGAGGAGTCCCCTGGACCTCTTCCTGGATTCTGGTCTCTTACTCATGAGGGTATACTCTGTGTTTGGTGGGTGGTTTACAACGAATCCATTAAGCAAGGGGCTACGTACCCCGGTTTGACCACAGCCCAAGGTTCCAGCTCAACTCCTGCGCCAGCCCCTACCCCTGCGGCATCTTCTGCATCTCCCTTTGGCAATGCTGGATCCTCGACCTTTGGATCGTCCTCCAACGCCGCCCCTGCCTTTGGCTCTTCGTCCCAGCTTGGCCAAAAGTCTTCTCCATGGGGAGCGGCGCCTTCATCTACCCCTGCATCCAACACGGGCGGCGCAACCTTCGGGTCTAGCACCTTTGGTTCTGCAGCTGCCACTTCCACCCCAGCATTTGGTAAGCCGAGTGCTATCGGCTTTGGTCAGTCCTCTCAAATGGGATCAAAGTCATCACCGTGGGGAAGTTCCGCAACTTCGACAGCTTCTCCCGCCTTTGGACAGTCAGGGTTTTCTAGCTTTGCAAACAAGACTCAGAGCCCATTCGGCGCTGCGGCATCAACTGCCCCCTCTTCCGGAGGCTTCGCTAGCTTTTCCAGTCAAGGTGGCTTTGCTTCTGTTGCTAATAACAATAGCAGCAGTGGGAGTATCTTCGGTGGTGGGAATAAGTCATCTAGCCCCTTTGGATCCAGCTCCAAAGTCGAAACTGCATTCCCAGGCACCCAAGACAAACCCTCGGGCAGCGTCTTTGGATCTGGCCCCTTCAAGTTGGAGAGCTCATTCAAGCCCGATGCCTCTGCCAAAGAGGATACTTCTAAACCTGCTGCCCAGTCTGGGTCTTCCATGTTTGGAAACGCTTTTGGCTCTGCACTGACCGATGCCTCCAAGAAGCAAGATGTCTCTACACCTACAATTACAACCAAAGATGACGAGATGGACTCTATGGAGGCCACAGAGGAAACGCCCCAAGCCAAGTCTAAATCCTCACTCTTCCCCGCCCAGTCGACCCCTGAATCCACGACTCCGACAACAACTCCAGCACCATCCAAGTTTGGCGGGTTTTCTACCACCCCGGCGTCGACGTCGATATTTGGCCAGCCGTCAAAGTTTGGTGCCTCGAGTGGAGGTGGTCTGTTCGGCACCAAATCAGATACCCCCAAGACAGGTTCATTGTTTGGATCTCCATCAGACACACCCAAACCCACGGGAAACATTTTTGGCCAACCATCGAAACCTAACCCCTTTGCCAGTAGCAGTAACATCTTTGGCCAAAAGTCGGAGCCACCCAAGCCCGCCGAGACCACAAAAACCAAGCAGGACGATACACCAGTTCCTCCTGATACTACGAGTAGACTCTCGTATCCCGTCGGCGAATCGTCTTCCTCATCGGCGACATCCAGTGCGCCAAGCCAACCTTTTGGCTCCTCAACCGCGTTCTCCAAGCCTGAATCGGCACCTTTGCCTCCTGACTTCCTTCCAACTCCCAAGGCATCTAAGCCCGTGACAGATGCGCCCTTGCCACCCGACTTTACTAAATCAAGCAAGGCCACCGAGGCTCCACTACCGCCAGACTTTGTTAACGTACCAAGGCCAACTGGTAAATCAAAGGCAGAAGATGCTCCTCTGCCTCCTGATTTTACAAAGTCTTCAAAGTCTGCTGCTCCCGATGCACCGCTCCCACCAAACCCCGCTAAATCCAAGGTGCCGTCAAAAGAATCATCCACAGTTCCTTCAGTTCCTGAACCTACTGATGAAAGCGACATTGGTGAGGATGATGCGTCCGAGGGTAGTGGCATCGACGTTGCCAAAGACCTCAGCCCTAGCACTTCTGGCCTTACACCTACGCCGGGATTTACACCTCAAAGTTCGTTTGGTGGCCCTGGTGGTGCGTCTCCTGCCAGTGTCCGCCCAGGCCAGGATGCATCACGTCCGCTATTTGGAGAGCTCAGTCGCAATGCGCCCCTGTTCCCACGACCATCTCACGCCAGTCCTCGGTCACCAAGCCCTGTACGAGGTGCTATCCCAGGCCGGCTTATTCGACAGGAAGGTACAAGATCGGTCAGCGCCCCTGGCATGGCATCACAGATTTTGGGCCCCAGGAGTTCTCAGCTCGGCAATGTTATTACCAGTCGGGAGCCAGCATCTCCCGCTGACGACCCCTTCATGATCCAGCACAGGAAGATTAAGGCTCGACAAGAGGCTGCAGAGACGCAGCTTCTGGTTGACGAAGAGGACGATGAAGTTCAGAAAATCCTTGCATCTGAAGTGGAAGGCACTCTGGTTTTGCATGAATTCATCGCTCACTCCAATGTGGCACCACCGGCCAAAGAGAGCATCCCAAGCCAGGTTGAGGCAGTTTATCGTGATATTAACTCGATGATTGATACTCTGGGATTGAATTCTCGAACTGTTAAGTCGTTCATCAAAGGCCACTCGGAGAGCTACAAAGAAGAAGGACGTGACAAGGATGATCTCGAGATCCCTGATGACTGGGTTCTATGCGAGATTGACGACCTGGGCCAGGTGCTGGATAACCAACTGTACCCTGACCTTGAAGACGGGCGAGTTCGTGACCTGGAAGATAAGCTCGACGCTTGTCAGGAACTCACTAGAGAACTTCATCGTCTCAGGGCAAAGCAGGAAGACCTTAAAAAGATCGTCATGGTCAGAACTGATCCAGAACAAGCTGAAGTCACACGATCACTCCCCCTTAGCGCTGAACAGGCAACACAACAGAACGAGCTGAGGCGAGAGGTTGCCAGATTTTCTAAGCTCCTCGCAGAAGCTGAAGAGGCACTTACCTTGCTCAAGACGCGAATCGCTTCTGCCGCTAGCGCTTCAGGCAAGGGTAGGGGTAATGTGCCCACCGTGGAAGCTGTTATCCGAACCATTGGCAAGATGACCACAATGGTTGAGAAGCGAAGTGGAGACATTGATGTGCTGGAAAACCAGTTGCGTAAGATCAATTTGGGATCAAGCAGTCGGGAAGGTTCTCCCATGATGACACCTCAGGGTCGCAAGAGCATCATGTTCTCTCCTGACTCAACACCAGTGCGGAACCCGCGCCACAGTCTTGCGGGAAGCATATCACTGGGTGCGTCCATCAGGGCAACTCCACCTAGGAAGAAGATGAGTGGATTCAGCAGGGAGGAGAAGGGCGATTTGATGGAAAAGCGGGCTCGTCGACAGGCTGTGCTCCGAAAACTGCAGGGGAGCGTTGAGAAGCGAGGCGTAAATGTATGGAATATGGAGGATATTGAATAAATGACAGCGCAATCCGGGTCGAGAATGATTTGGGGACGAATAAGACACGAAGAAACTGTAGTCTAGATATTAGATAGTGTATCAATTGCTGGAAGCAAGAAATTCTGTACTGATTTGGAGTTTATCATTGGACGAGAAGAAAAGATTTGTGAACCGTAAAAAGGGTTATATTGGTTATTTTTTTTTTAATTCTTTGATCCCCTGGATTTCCAAATGCGCGTGATAGCGAGGTCCGACTGATTACATTAACAACCCTTTGAATAATACCCTGACTCCATAACCATATTGTTACATCCGATCCATTATTACGTGTTTCTCGTTCTCCTTAATGATTTTCTATTCTCCTTTTGTAGAACGGAATATCCGTTTAAGCCATGGTCATGGAGGGGAAAGCAGCGGGCACGAAGTCTTTGGCCTCGGTCTTAGCCTTGGCTGGGTGTCTGGGGATAGCTTGCTCGTTGGAGGACTTGGCGGGAATGCGAGGAGGCTGAGGCTGCTCTCCCAGACGTCGGTCGAGTTCCTCTTGAGGAGTGGAACTATGGCATTTACTGTTAGTAGGCGTGAGGAATGGTGGTGGTGGTAGAAGAGCTTACACAACCCAGCAAAGCATGGTGAAGATGAGAAGGTGTAAGTGGTGGATTGATTGGTAGTGGTGGTGTTGATTGTTCAACTTGGTTCTTTTCTGAACAAGTGTTTGAAGAGATGATTGCTCGATGAGGGCTGTAGAATGAAAAGGACCGAGACAATGGGCGAAAGCCATTGACTTAAATACCCCGCCTTCTTACCCTCTTGGAGCTTCCAGATGACCGAGCCGGAGCTCTTGGAGTTGGGTTCTGCTGCGGCCGGGCCGTCACCGGGAGCGAATGGGCATGGTTTGGGGGACAGGGGTGTAGCAGCAGGGAACCTAATGCGAGCATGAAGGTGTAGCCAGGGCATCGCTGACGTCGCTATGGGTCGCCAGAGGTCACCTGCGGGGAAAACTGATGGCTGAACGATAGGTTGCACCGGCTTCGCTGCCGGTCCGACCGGAGAAGGTGTAGGTATGTGACGTTGGGGGAGGTCATGTGGCGACTCGACGGGATCAAGGCGTCGACTTATTTTTCGTTGCACATTGATTGCACGACGCTTGCAGATCGTGCATTTTGGGTTGGTCTAGAAGCACAACAGTGTGTGCGAGGGGTGAGCTCGGGGCCTGAATGGTGAGTGGTGAGTGGTGGTGGCTTGCCCAGAAAGGATCGCCGTCCATGCCAGCCGAGAGCTCTGACGAGTGAGGGTTGCGAGCCAAACAAAAGAGGGCAAAAATAAAAATAAAAAAAGAATAGCCGGCTCGAATCGCTAGATTCTAATCTGCCGAGTAGAGATCCCACCTGAGACATAAATTTTTCGTCTCGTTTTCACCCATTGATGGATCCAGGGTTCTTTTGACATATGCAGAACACATGTGGACTGACACACATCCATGACATGATATGAGGCGACTCAGGCAATCAGGACGGCCAAATGTGGAGCTCCGGTCCGCGATGTACCTGCGCATGGAGCCGCAGAGCCGGTCCCGTCCGCGCCCCGGTTTTGGCTGTCATGAGGTGGGAAAGAAAAGCAGAAAGGAAAAAAAAAAACACACCAAAAAAAGGTAGCATCCCTGCACTAGGCAGATGCAATTTATAAAGCAAGTGACTCACTAAATAAAAGTATCGGGTCATGAGTGAAGCAAGATGGAACATGCTTTGACTCTGTACTCTTCAGGGTTTTCTGGCGTCGAATAAAAGGTTTTGCTTTGTTCTGGTCATGATGCGGGTCGCGTGTGCACTAGCCATGAACTGACTACAGGAAAGACCATGGCATGCCATTGGGGAATCAAATCGAGGAGTGCAATAATAATCTGAGATGATCTGATAAAATGGAAGATGGGTAATGAACAAGAAGGCATCGCTGCGTATTTTTATAATTTGCATTCGTTTTTAGTGTCATTTTTCTTCTTGCTGCGTTGCGAGGAAAAATTGCATCGGGTGCCATGCCTTCCATCCGTCACTTGCAGACCATGCCATGTCTTGTTCCCGTTGCCTCAATCAGTTCGTTAGCGAAAAGTGGGCCGTAGGTGAATCCCAGGTAAGGCTCTCGGTGAGTGCTTAGCGTACACCACCCAGCCGCCGTAGCGCATCCACTTTCGGCTCACCTTGGTGGAGGGGCATCAAAAAAATATTGTCTTCTCCATTCGTCGTCGGCAAACGCGCAGCGAAACTTGCACCACCAGACAATCTCTTTCAAACCGACAACCATGCATCCCACACAGCAGGCTGCGTGGAGGACTCCCGACGCCGAGGAGCTCGAGCGTCGCAAGGTTTGTTCCCTACGCTTTTCCTCTGCCTCCCCCGCTGTTGTCGCAACTTTGGCTGACCGCTGCCGTCGCAAAAAAAAAAATCTAGACCGTCGACATCCACCTCGAGACAGTCACAAACACCACGTCTACTGATTACCCCGGGCACTACCCCGGTGAGGACCACGAGTTCACCATTGAGCGCTTCCGCGAGAGTTTCTCCGTCGGCTTCCACCAGAACGACCAGTTCCTGTCCTCCTTCTCGCTCGTCGGCCTCGACGCCTCTCTCGCCAATGCCTTCCGCCGCATCCTCCTCGCCGAAATCCCCACGCTCGCCATTGAGTACGTATACATTGAGAACAACACCTCGGTGATCCAGGACGAGGTGCTCGCCCACCGCCTGGGCCTCATCCCCTTCAAGGGCGGCCGCGAGGGCCTGCACAACTTCCTCAAGTGGCACAAGAAGCCCGAGGCCGGCGAGGACCCTTACGCCGGCTGCTTCGACTGGAACACGGTGCGCCTCGAGCTCAACATTGAGTGCACCGTCAACCCGGATGCTTCTCCCACCGAGAACGACCCTACCAAGGCCTACAACCACGCCCACGTCTATGCCAAGGACATTGTCTTTGTGCCCACCGGCAAGCAGGTCGAGTACTTCAGCGGCGAGGACGCCATCCAGCCCACCAACCCTGACATTCTTATTGCCAAGCTGCGACCCCGCCAGTCCATCAACCTGGCCATGCACATGCACAAGGGCATTGGTGCTGACCACGCCAAATTCTCCCCCGTGGCCACGGCCTCGTACCGATTACTCCCCACCATCACCATCACCAAGCCCATCCTGGGCGCTGACGCCGAGAAGTTCGCCAAGTGCTTCCCCAAGGGCGTCATCGGCCTGGAGAAGGTCACCAAGAAGGAAGCCGCCCAGAAGAATAGCGGCTACGACGGCCACGAGGGCGATCTCAAGGCCGTCGTGGTGGACCCCATGAAGGATACCGTCAGCCGTGAGTGTCTGCGACACGAGGAATTCCAGGGCAAGGTCAAGCTGGGCCGCAGGAGGGATCACTTCATTTTCTCCATCGAGAGCACTGGGCAGTGGGATAGCGACGAGCTCTTCCTCGAGTCCATTAAGCACTTGAAGCTCAAGTGCAAGAAGCTTGAGCAGCAAGTCATCAACATGGCACAATAAAGACTGCCTTTTTGGGGAAATTAAATACAAAAAACGGGTGTTATTTTGCTTTGTACTATAATTTCTTGGTTTTTCTTACTCTCTCTCTCTCTCTCTCTCTGAGCTCACTTTTTTTGCGGGTAGATAAAAAGGGATGATACCATGACCGCCGGTTTTTATAATCGGAACAACTGAGGCTTCTTCAACTACGTGAACATGGCTTTACTCCTCTAAAAGATGATTTCGTCTCTTCTTGTCTCGTCACAAATCTCCAACGCCTGAAAATTGTCCTAAAAAAGACAAACATGAAATTCCACACCAATAAACGCCTTCCTTTAGCTGATTTTGTTATTTAATCGTCCATCTTCTGTTTTTTAAGAGTCTGTCTTGAATTTGAAAAAGAAGTTAAACTCGAGTGGGAATGCAGGATCAGTGACGACAATCTGTTGTCCATTTTCCAGTCCGAGCTCAGCGAGCGTCTTTTCCAAGTTGGGGCGGGTTCGCTCTTCGAGACTGGGCGGAGACTGCATATACAAGGTCTTGCTCTCTGCACGAATTGAGGGTTTCTTGAGCTGTGCTTCGGGGCGCACGGCAAATGAGTCTATAAGGTCCTGGAGAGTAGACTTGGGGTCAACTTCAAGAGGTCGAGCCTGACGACCACAAACAGGGCAGTCGTCTTTCTTCTCGTGTTTGAATGTGTATGTGTAAATGCTGTCATTACCAGAGTACATCATGTAATTGTTTTCAAAGCCTAGGCAAGGTGCTGATGCTGTTGCAATCTTAAAGACTTCGTTACAGCACGCGGCAGCAATAATGGCGTTTGTAGAAGCAATGGCGGGAATGATGTTTTTGATAGTACCTTGGGTAAGGGAGTATGTAACACCCGGGATATTGAACTCTTGAGCACGAGTCAAAGCCTTTTGGTACAGCCAGGTGACATGCTCCGGGTCGTCCTTGTCAAGCTTGGGGAATGGCTTCTCCTTATCCCATGCAATAACATGAGCCCACTCGACACAGTGCTCGGGCTGTCGAGGAATGGAAGCAATGGTGCAGAGAGGAACTGCGGCTCGTGGGGCGTGCATGTCAAGCTGGCACTCAATGCATGATGTGATGGAAGGGAAAATGACACGGGCCTGGCCCTTGAATCCCTCAGTGCCTCCATCAATGAGGGGCTTGATTGCGTCGGGGTCTTCAGCCTCTTCGGCAATAGAGACAAGCATGGCGTTGATCCATCGGCGAGCCTCGATGCTGTCCAGTCCGCAAACCACTAGCTGGAATTGCTTGTAGAATTCCTCGTCAAAATCCTGGATGCGGTTGTTGTGTGCGGTAATGGAGACGCCCTTGACTCGCTTTTGTACAAATTCGGCGGCGACCTCGGCTTTGTATTTGCCCACATCGTCCTTGCGGAAGAGGAACTGACGGTTGAGGTTGGAAATATCGATGGTGTCTAGAGAGCATGGTGAGCAATCGGCTGGGGGTAGGCAGGAGAGGGGTTCTGCTAACCCATGTCTATAACGTGGATATTTTTAAAGTTGGACATGGCAAGGTTCTTGAGGATCTCGCATCCTAGTCCTCCAGCGCCGCTGAATCGTTCGGTCAGTATTTCGTGGGAGATCGTGATCAACGTGGGGTAAGGTACATACATGACACTGATGGCGGTTGGTTAGCACGCGACGGGCTAGAGTGAATGCCTTGAAGGAGATACTCACAGAATCTTGAATTTATCAAATTGGGCAAGGTGCTCCTCTTCAGTCGAGCTGGGATCGGTGAAGGGACCAGCATTTTGGCGGATGTGGTTGAGATACTTCCTAGAGGAGCAATGTCAGCCTGGAGACAGACAGTTCCACATGGCGTGAACGAGAGGTTTGGAGCTTACCATCGCGCATCCTGGCCTCCGGTGCCAGCATCGGAGGCAGTTTGCGTTTCTACACTCATTTTTGCAGTATGCGGGCGTGTTTCGAGGCAAAGAAAGACACGGTTGGTGCAGGCGGGACAAAAGCAAAAGAGAGAGATGTATGTTGGGTTGGAGGTATCTCCGATGCGGATCCGTGCACTGGGAGCGTCATAACTCAGCTGTCTTGGTGAGATGTAGGTGGGGTACTGTTTGGTGGTAGCGTTGCCTGTAGCGCTGCCTGTTAGGAGCTTTCCACCCCACCATGGCTAGCGAACAATGGTTTGTACTGTGCAAACACAGCACTCCAAGACAACAATCCTTTATTTCCTACCTTTCCTTCGCCCACACAAACACGTCATGCGAACGGCTTTGAACCCCAGGGACAAGCAAGCATGGATGAACTGCTCACCCCAATCAGCACAACGTACCTGAAGCCAAGAAACCCGCCGGAGCCATTCTTAACAGAGGTCAAACCAGCAGCGCCAGCGGAAACCACACAAAAGACCCTGAAAGTAGCATCAGTTGATGATGCCTTGGAAATATTGAAGAACCAGCCGGATTACGACTCACTTATCCGGGTGCTCAACTTTCTCACCGACTCTAAACCAGGGCCCGATGGCTTTCGCCTGCATATGCCTAGCCCCAAAAGCGCCGGGGTTGTGAGTCTTTTGGTTTCTGAAATCGCACCTAATTATTGGACGCTACTTCTGGAAGGCTCCTCAGAGGAGTATGGCCCGGTGACGGAATCGAAGCCGCAAGATGCTGAGCTCTTTTTGAGTTGCTTGCGGAGTGTTACCGGGTTGAATGCTTTAACCGCACAAACCAGAGCTTTGATCCAGGAAGCTCGTTCTGGAGGGAGAGAAGTTAAACGCGGCGACATTTCGCTCAATCTGAAGATTCTATTGAATTTACTATCTGCCGTCTTGCATGGAAATGAATCCATTCGCCAAATATGGTCCTCATCAACCCAACATCTCTCTAACGCGCCATTGCAAAAAGCACAGGCACAAAAGCTTATCTCACTCCTTACCAATGGGCAAATAACTTCAATTTCTGCAGAGGCTTTAGGAATAATTGAGCGTGATGAAGCACCTCTCGAAACCCAGTGGATTGCCGACAGCACTTCATACAGCAAATGGATTGGGCACAGCATTGCAACTTGGGCAAAGCTCTTGCCTACCGAAAATGAGTTGAACTTTTGCTCTGATTTGCTGCAAAGATCCCTCTCTCTGAGCCACTCAGGTAAATATAACCTGCCATTTTATTTATTTCCCTTCACTAACTCTTCTTAGAAACCCTCATCAAGCCTGTTATCGATGAACTACTGCTTGCTAAAGGGGATTTCTCCTCGCCATTCATACGGCTAGCATTTTCGCAGCCTCGGAACTCAAAGAAGATTTTATATATTCTGTTACAGCATCTTTCAGCGAGATTTTTAGCACATTTTACTCTTGATGATATTTCGACGAGTGATGTAATCTCTGCAGTTGCTGCTATTATCAAGTCTGCAGTCTGGGATGATGAACCCAGGAAAAACTTGTTAATAGATTGGTGCGCTTCTTCCTCTGGCGCTGGGCTTGGAGATGGAATTGGAATTCGAAGAGCCGTGTTGGCCGCTCTAGCTGAAGATAGAGAGGCCATAACAACAGTGCTCAGAAAGAGCCTTACACAGTTTGGTGATGAGCTTTACATCAAACATGCTGCAATTTTACAACAAAATGGTTTGTAACACCTCAAAGAATGGAGTGAAAATTAACTGACATCATTGCAGTTCACACAGAGATTTTATTGATGGCAGCAGGATACGTTTATAGAATATCGCCCATTAAGTTAACCATGCTCCTCAGAACGGGGTCATATATGAGCACCATCTCAAATCGCATTGCTGCAACGCAAATGAGAGCTCGATTTCTCGGTCTCGTTGTGGGAGAATCTCTTTCTTCTCTAACGGATAAGAAAGATACCAAACTAGACTTTCATATGGAAGAAACAGATTCCGAGGAAGCGCAATATCTGAAGAACCTCACCAAAGTGACCGATCCACTGGGTTCCGTCGATATCATTCTATCTGATGCTCAAGCACAATCACATCCCACAAAGCCTGTTGCTAAAAAATCAAATTCTGCCAGCAAAAAGAAGGCACCAAAACCAAAGCCTGCAACCACTACGGTTAAACCAAAACCCATCATAGAAGAAGTTGATGGTTCTTCCGACGAAGATGACGATGATCTGGTACCTTATGCCAAGGAATCCGATCCTGAGGATTCTGACGAGGATGCAACTTTGGTCCAACGAAATAAGATCAAAGCGCCCGTATACATCCGTGATCTCGTCTCTTTCCTTCGTGATTCCGAGACCTATGATAAGCAAAAGCTCGCTATTCAAACAGCTCCAGTCCTCATTCGCCGCAAAGCAAATTACGGCACTGAAGTGAGCTCACATGCAGACGAACTTGCCAAGCTCTTGGTTGGACTTCAAGACAAATTTGAGATTGAGGGCTTTAATGACATGCGACTACAAGGCATGATCGCCTTAGTCATCTCTCAACCCAAGATGATAGCACCGTGGTTCGCGCGGACATTCTTCGAGGGAGATTATTCCCTCTCCCAAAGGACATCGGTTCTTATTACTATTGGACTAGCCGCTCGCGAATTGGCCGGATTCGAGGTGTCTCAATATCAATCAGCTGCCAGTTTCCCCTCTAAACGACTCCCGGAAAAGATGGAGCAACTATATCTGGAGTCGCCAGATGAAACTAAGGCTCTCCCGTCGTCTTCGTCGCTTAAAGCCCTCCCATCCAACGCCCTCGACAGCATTGCTCAATCTCTTACCTCGACATTCCTTGCCCCCCTTGCTGCCGAGGCAGCAGATGCTACTACGGGTCCTGATATTCTCAAACTCCAGAGTTTCACGGCTAGATACAAATCAACATCAAAGGCGAAACCCCGAGCTCGTGCCATCCCTAACACCACCGCTGCTCTGCTTGCGACTTCCTTCTTTTCTCCCCTCACGGCACACTTTCAGCTAGCGCTTCGATCTTCCAAACCTCTTATTCTGAACCCTGCTCTTCTGTCGCTCTACCTACAGACGATCGGCATCATCATCCATGCCGCCGGCCCCTCGACATTATCTCTCCCGCAAATGACATCAGAACTATGGGATCTTTTACTCAGAGTCAGGGTCCATGTCTTGGGTGATGTGACTGCCATGAAAGGATGGTTTATCGCTATGGCGTCTCTGCTAGAAGTTAACGGAGGTGATATGCAACGAGTATGCGAGAACCAGGGGCGAGAGATTGTTGAGACCCGAGAATGGGTCGCAATGGTCTTTGAGAGAACAAGAGGAGAAGACGGCGGCGAGGAGAACGAAGTAAAGATGCTCGCCGCGGGCGTTCTCATTAAGCTTGGAGAGGCCATCGAGAAATACCAGGCATTGATGATGGGCAATATGATTGGTTTCAACTAAGATGCAGAACTAGACATTGCTACATGAAGGGATGAAAATATAAATCATTCTCAATACATCATGTGATTACTCTTTAAGTCATGAATAGCATAAGCAAGCGCTTTCCGTAGTCCTGATTCGTTTCCATTACATTAAGACAAGATGCCAGCTTCCATTTCATGATGCTATGACCAATACAATAATCCGTTTTTCCCAATTTCAATGCTGCACAATAAATGCCTAAAAAAAAAAAACCTGTGTACGTGACAATTATGCCATATCTCCAACGGGCTCCAATCTCGTAGTGCTGGCTCGCCGGATTGGTAGACCCGACAGATATGTGTTGGCGTGGCTCAGATGATCCCCAAGGCTCATGGCCATGCGCCGGAGCTCTTCCTTGATTTGTTCAGATGATGCCTGACCCTCCATGACCTGGGCTGCTGGCGCAGATGGGGCGTGCGGGAAGAATGGCTGGAATTGTATGGGGCGATGATACTCTTCCTGCAGCGGCGGCCGGTCTTGAAGTGGCTGGGGAGCGCGAGGAGGCTGGGGAGCGGCAGTTGGCTGAGGTGTGAGAAATTCAGGGTCAGTATCCGCAAAGTCGCTCAACGAGTATGGCCTTTCGTTGGAGGGCGTATTTACAGATTGTTGCTGCGGTGGAAGTGGAAGTGGAAGCGGCGGTGGTGGTTGAAGATGGGGGGGATCAAGGCGAGCAGTGCCGTTAAGGGAGAGGTCAGCAACGGCATTTGCAAACTCCGAGTCTTCGGAGACATAAATAGATGGCTCTCTGACGTTACTAGGCATCATATAAAGTGATGCGTGCTTCTCAAGCTCGAATGGGTTTGCACCACCAACTTCGGATCCAGCAATAGAGCCAACATCAGAGTGTGATGTTGATGGCCGTGGATAGTCTGGGATAGGGTCGGCAAAACTCATGTCCAGATCAATCAGACTTCCGGAAGATGCGCGGTTGTTCATTGGCTCCGGCTGAGGCACAGTAAGGTCGTTAAAAGACGGTGGTGGCTGAAGAGGCTCAGGAGGGTGGATGAGACGGCTGGTGCTTGGTCCCGAGTCTTCGGTGTTAAACGGAAACCTGAACATTTCTGGGTTTGCGGATGCGGGAGGAGCCATTGATGGGAACTTCCAATCCCGTGTACGCCGGTTGTTGCTCAGGTCAGCTGGGTCGCTGTTAGGAGGCCGGGAATAGTGGGCATCGCCAAAATCATAGTCTGGTCTGATGGTGTTCATGTCCACAAACTCTGAAAGATCACTTCCGTGCAACGAAGCGTCCAAGTCGATCAAGGACTCTCTGACGCCAGGAGACTTGTTTGAGTCATCTCTTAGTGGGAGATCGGATGCCTGTGCCGGTGGCGGGAATGGGCGCCCATAATACGCTCTGGAGTTGTCTTCGTAATTTGATATCGTGTTTGGGTCAAAAAGCTTTTCCAGGGGCGCCTTGACAGAAGGAAGATGTGGCGGTGGTCTTCGGCGCGATTTTGGCTTCTGGGGCTTCGAAGTTTCGTCAAACATGTCCAGAGCAAAGTCGACCTGAGAACCGTAGACGTCAATTACTGCTTGAGCGTCACCATTCTTAAATACTTGTTGGTCGAATGCCGCAGTTGTACTAAAATTCCATTCATCGTTTTCCATAGTGATCGATCCAAAGTCAGATGGACCCTGAGCTCCGCCGGCAGAGAAGAGAGACTTTCGAATACCGCCTTGCGCTTCCCATAGCTTGTAGCCTCGAACAAGGTGGGACAGAGTTGAAGCTGGATAGGCATCATATGTGTTGTGAATGTAGCGATGACGTTGGACCTGCTCGATTGGGGGACGCTTTTTGGGATCATCGACCAAGCAGTAGGCAACTAAATCCTTTAAGCCCTGGGAATACTGGTCACCCTCAAGGCGAGGAGTATGCTGTTTCAGATACGATCCCAGCCTTGCAAAGTCCATTCCCGCAACCACGTTTGGCGGCACACCGGAGGCGATTTCGTAAACCATAGCACCAAAAGCCCAGATATCAACCTCAGTACCGTAGGATGCAACCGAGTCAAAAAGTTCTGGGGCCATCCAGTGAGGCGTGCCGATGACAGTAGATCGTTTATCAAACTTGGTTTCAATAACTCCAGCAACACCAAAATCACACAGCTGAACGTTGCCAGTCTCAGTGACGAGGATATTGGCACACTTGATGTCTCGGTGGATGATGCCCTGTCCGTGGACCCAGAAAACGGCTTCGGCAACTTCTCGAAGAATAGGAATGATCCATTTCTCCTGAAGACCTCCGGGTGCAGTCGGTTTCATCAGTGTAGAAACACTTCCTCCAGCGCAATACTCAGTAATCATCCACATAGACTGACCAACGGGGAGGGCTTCGATGACATGGTTGATGTTTTTGGCGCCACTGTCGCTTAATAATTTTAAAGCGTTGATCTCTTTGAGTAAGTCGCTGTAAGTATCGGCCAGTTTTGGGTTGACGGAATCACTATCTTCGATATCGATAATCTTGACAGCAACCAACTGATTAGTCGTGAGAGAGGTGGCCTTGTAGACGCGACCAAAACTACCCTTGCCAATGAGTTCTGAGAGGCGGTACTGGGGCGCGTCTTTCCCGGCCTTAGCACACTGCTCCGCCACAATCTTTTGCATCTTCTTTGCATCTTCAAAGGCTTTATGCTTGGTGACCGATAAGTCCGGCCCTCTCACTTGAAGGGACGACATGGTGACCTATGGCTCAAGACACAGCTGAGAGTCGAATGGAGAGCCTGTCAAGTCTTCTCACATTATGGGGATCAATTACACAGCGCCAGCTAGCACGGCCCTGGCCGAGAATCGCGGGGAGATAGTTTGCTGTGGTTGTTGATTGTTGTTGTTGTTGTTGTTCTGAGGCCAAAAGTCGTGGCCAGGCGTTTCGAAAGGGGCCTAAGGTGGTTGAATCTCGAACGCACGAGCCCCGCGAGAGCACTGTGGCCAATGGGGGCGAGCGGGTGGCGTGGCTGTGCGACAGGGAGTTTGCATTGTGGCTGATGCCGGTGTCAGGAAGCGAGCGAGCGGTTCGTCTCGCCCTCCTCGCTCGTCTTCTGACACAAAACTGAGACCGACATAACTTCAAAAAGTAAAAAAAAAACTGGGGATAAAAATTCATTATGCATGTCATGGTGCATCACTATACTACCCAACGTCAGGGAACACTGGAAGTCTTTTGATGCAACCGGCACCCTGACGGCGTCCTTCTTCACAGCGCTAGTGCAACCAGCGGGTCTGCAATGAAAGATGAGGAGAAACCGTTTCGCGTCACTTGGAAGCAGTGTAATACCAAGGACACGACGGACATCTCAGCTACGCAAGCGTAGGCTGATAAAACCGCCCGATTTTCTTCAAAAATTGAAATCACGTTGGAAGGCCTTATGGACCTATGCCAGGTGTTAACCTAGGCAAGAACAGATACTACACTCGATTCTAGCCACAATGGCAAAAGAGACCTGGGGAAGAAAGGCGATCATGTTTGGCAAAGAACCAAAGCCTTTTTATACTTGAAAAGAAAAGGAGGCCTCTCCTTGGCATGATCGCTGACAGACCATTCGCATTTCAATTCTTGACTCACTCCGGCCTATCTCAAGCCCTGATTTGCTATTCCTCCAGGCAGACGGCCACAGCCTTGAAGGCTGAAGTTATGGAAAAGGTTGCCTAATAGATCAAGCGATGCCGGTCTCCCAGAAAAAAGGGATCGCAATGAAACGATAGGAAGAACCGATCGATCGTTTGTTTGCAGTGACCTTTTTTAATCACCGAAATTAGCTGGATCGGCGGCCGCTCCGTCCAGCTCATGTCGGGGCTCTAGTCTCAGCTGCCCACGTCCAGGAAATCCAACACGGCAGTATATTCGGCAATCGCCTTCGCGCGAGACACATGTACGCCATTGGGTTGTCGTCATACGATTTTTAGTTTATTTCTTCCGTCTGACATCTCACGAACTCCCCGTGACCAGAAAGTCGGTCCTTCAGTTGGCTGAGGAGAGCTAGAGAGGCAGCCCTACACCTAGCGCAGCTCAAAACCATCGAATGAGCTTGTGTAAGACTCTTGTCAGCATCGGGGTGGCAAAAGAGGGTGGCAACCACCAGTCGAGTACCCGCAAATAGCATTGAGACATCATTCCCTTCATCACGAACCATTTTCCTAGAATGAGAAGGCTTGAAACATGGAAAAACCCGTCTTTCAGCGCTTTCCCTCTTACGATTAGGTGGTGGGTTGGTGTCAATCAACGGTCCGGTTGGACGATGCGCAGAAGCAACAGTGCACCCATCGATTTCTAGTCCGGGCCTGTCCCGAGGACCACGAGGCCGAAACACAGGTGCAATCATTAATTTGCCCAGCTTAAAACAAAGGTAAAATGGGGTAGCTCATACCTCGGCCAAATTACCACTCCTTCCTTTATTAATGCGATGACGCCAGTATCAGAAAGGCGTCTGGCACTAATTGCACACTATTGAACCCTTAGTTCCATGTCGATCACTTTGAAACACTGCCAGGTCAATTGACGCCGTGTTTTCACATTTTGAGGAATAATTGTGTTTGAAACATGTCCATTTACGGCCATCTCCATCACATTGTAAAGATTACCACTCGTCATTCTGCCCTATCCTGTTGATGGCTTGTTTCTCATATGTTTCCGATTCAATATCCTGCATTTAGACGAGCCCATCTTTGGCTAGTCAGCCTCCTTTTCTGACGAACGTCCCTCTCGGTTAGCTAGTGCTGCCTTAGCCTCCCCTCTCCGCCAGAGATCTATTATTCCCGTGGATCCGTGCTCGTCTCGTCACTTTAGCACGAGTCAGTGCTGGCAGCCGCCTCTGATTATTGGTCGCTGGCCAGTAAACAGTATGCTTGTGCGCAACTCGGGAGCACATATCCATCACCCGTGATAGGACGCAGGGTCTTGCCCCGGGGTTCGTCAGCTCTTGTCTCTAGCCGAACCGGGGAACGCCGTTGACGGCCTCTTTCCTTCAGGTTTCCCCACAACGAAATGTAAACGAGCGTCATGGCTCAAATCATTGTCTTACCGCAAAGGCTAAGCAACGACCAGGAGCTTATTGGGGAGATTAATCATGGTGTTAGTCCGTTCTTCCAGAACGTTGCATCTTACTTGAACTCCGTCCCTCCCTCACCATTCGCGGCCACCGTTTTCCATGCAGACGGACAACAGCAATCATGGTCTCTCCCACTGAGAAATACCTAAAGGCTCATCCAGAGAATGGAAGCCTCGAGTCCTTGTCTCCGACCCTTTACAGTGGATTGATTGCCATCTCAATATTCGCCTTGGTCTCTTTCATCCTCACTTCGACCCTCTTTCTATACTTGACCTTTAAATTAATAGCATGGCACTTTCGCAAAAGATCACGGGCTCACAACATCGCAAATAACATCCCGACCCCACAACCCATCACAGACTTTTCTTTCGAAGAAAGGGCATACGGACCTCAGGGAGAAACAAATAGAGTAGCCCATGACCAAAGCGTTCAACGCATTCAGGATGCCAGAGACAAGCCCCCGAATCAGTTTCTCGTTCTAATTTTCAACCTTATTCTTGCCGATATGCACCAGGGTGCTGCTTTTCTTCTTAGCATTGTATGGATCCAAAAGGGCGGTATCTTCGTCGATACACCAGTATGCTTCGTCCAGGGACTTTTAGACTCCAACGGCGATTTGTCCTCGAGTCTTTTCATGACCTTGATTGCGATCCACACATATCTTTCCGTGGTCCAGAATTATCGACCACCTCAGGGTGTTCTATATTTGATCATTATTTCCATCTGGGTTTTTGTCTACAGCCTTTCTGTCATTCCACTGCTGGCTACAGGCAATGGAGAGGATGTCGGAGGCTACTTTGTGCGGGCTGGCCCCTGGGTATGTGACCTTCAACCAGTCAATCTGGGTTCTATGACTAATTGGCAAACAGTGTTGGATCAATGACGCATATGAGAATCTTCGACTCCTCACACATTACCTCTTTATCTTCCTCTCCCTTGTTACAACATCTACACTTTATATCAGCATTTATCTTTCTCTTCGTCGACAGGCCAAACTCAAAATGGATAAGATGGGGAACACTGACTCCAAGGCCAAGTTAAACCACAACCCGGCATTTCTACTGTACCCACTCATTTATGTCATGTGTACACTCCCTCTCGCGCTTGGACGTATTGCTGCAATGGCAGGGGCTCGTGTACCTTTGGAATATTATTGTTTCGCGGGCTCTCTCATTGCAAGCAACGGATCCTTTGACTGCCTCCTGTTCGGTACGACCCGCCATGCCATCGTTTTTGCTTCTACAGACGACGTCGACGTAGCAAGCACTGGTATTGAGACATTTGCCTTCACGCGCACTCCTGCTGGGCGATTTGGCAATGTAGTTCGGATAGAAGGTGGTGAGGCCCGCACCAGAGCCTCCGGGGTTGGTGGATGGTTTCAAGTACTCGGCAGTTGGGGTAATTCTGAAATACGATTGCCTCAATCGAGAACAAGAACCATCAGTCAAGAATCTCTGAGGAGCTCCGAACGCAACGACATGGCTATTCAGATGGATATTGTCACGTCCATCGCCGTCGAACGCGATTCCAGGTTCTTTGATTCCTCTAGAAGCGAAACGCAGTCTATCAACCCTGTGGAAAAGATCCCAAAAAAGGGAGAATGGAAGATGATTTTATAATGAATGGGTGGTTTTTTGTTCATTTTTTACGATACCCAAGTTTTAGTGGTACATTTGGCGTTTGGATTATGTGACCAGGACCGGCTGCTGTGCAGTCACTGATTTAAGATACCCCAAAGACATTGCTGGCAAGGAGTTGGGATAATCTTGCAGTACAAGCAACCAATAGTATAGATTTATAAGAATTTATTCAAGCTACCTAGCGTAGCGACATAATTACTTCTATTTTATCCGCTTATTCCTATTCCAAGTGCAACCGTGAACTTGAGCTGCTTGGTGAGTCAGGGAACAGTTACTCCTACCTCATTTAGTGGTTTACAGTTTTAGTACTGATTGCCAAATACAATTTACTTAAATTGTGTAACATGATCAATTGGCCAAGTTTTAGTGATTTCGTGTTCCCCAATGGATTACTTCATTGATCTGAATATCTTCTGAAGAATGACTACTTGTCTGGTTGACATGGGGACTAGTGCCACATTCCAATCGCGGTGAGAAATGAGAGTTGAACAGGCCTGTTACCTGGAGAGCGATGTTGGCCAGACACTGTGTCGCACAACCAACGGCATCGTACGTCGGTAAGATGACTTTCTAAAAAACCAAAATTTAGGGCACCTGACGTCCATTTTTTCATTCCCAACTTAATTGCCTGTTTTTTTAATGTATTAAAGCGAAAATAAAGGCAATTGGAATAGCTTGTCCACTTAGAATCAGTCATGTGACTTCGCGATGCCCACCCTGCTCTAATCGCGTATCGCGTTCTAGCCAAACTCATCCCACTTTGACCCTCCTCAAATCGACAAACCTCCACATGCCCAAATAGGCATTTGCCTTATACACTCTACTTCTCTTCTCCATACGAATCTACCGTACCGATCTTTCGTTTCCACACAAGGCCTTAGGCCCATCCTCGTCTTCCGTCATGGTTGCGTCAACGAAATCCAACCGATCCTTCACACCCAAGAAACCCGCCAATGGAGGGCACATCTCCAAAAAGCCGGCAAAGCCGAATGCTAGCATCTTGAGTTTCTTCAAGAAGGTGGAAAACAAGGAAGGCTCCCTCTTCCTTGGTGTGACGCCGGAAGCAAAGGCCAACGTCGACGAAGACATCTATGACGCCGACGATGTCGATCAATATAACGAAAGCGAGTCGCCCAGCAAGAGGAGGAAATTGAGCCAAGAACCTGAACCAAAGTCCGAGGAGACGCAGCTACCCAAAGAGGAGCCTCCGTCATCTCCGGTCACGGCCAAGGACGACTCCAAGCCGAAGCCTGCAGGAACGGCAAAGCCACGGATCAGGACTGGATTCGTAATGGATTCTGATAGCGAAGATGAATCAAATGAGCCTCTCGACTCTATCCAGCCAAAAACTGAGAACACTTTACAATGTGCGGAAACTTCCCCAGCCCACAAGGCCCAACTAGACAATTTTGCTAAGGACGAGAAGGATGACAATGACGACACGGAAAGGTTAAAACAAGAAGATTCATATGAGGGGCAATTTGACGATTTAGAAAGCTTTGCAGAAATATCTGGGTTTGATGCGGACGATTTCGAAGGCGAGGAGATGAGGGAGATGCGATACATGCGAGAGCAAGCTCGCCTTGAAGCTGAAGAGACCACAGGTTTCCCAAGTGAGGATCTTGCCGATGAGCCCTTGGATGATGAAATGGTCCAAAATTGCCCCATATGTGAAGGCAGTCTAGCTGGTGTTTCGACAGATGAGGCCACCCGGCATGTCAACTCGTGCCTAGATGGCAATCCAATTCCTTTGCCTCAAAGGGAGAAGGCCGTACCAAACAAACCAGATAAGGCAAATGCGACCACTAGCGTTGAATCCGGGGAAGTCAGCAAACGATTTGCCAAAGCTGCAGTCCCTCGGCCTGGACAATCAAGTCCGTTTGATCTAACTACACCTGGAAACGCCTCCAAGTCTGCTTTCTCCAAACTCATGTCCAATAAGGTCGAGGATACAGCTTGGGCAACAGCTGCCGCTGCTGAACATGCAGCTCGAGGTAAGCCCGCGTATGAAAGAACCTGCCCGTTCTACAAGATCATGCCAGGGTTCTTCATTTGCGTGGACGCATTTCGATATGGCGCAGTCGAGGGTTGCAAGGCATACTTCTTAAGTCATTTCCATAGTGATCACTATATCGGTTTGACCGCGAAGTGGAGCCACGGTCCAATATACTGCAGCAAGGTCACAGGAAGCCTCGTCAAGCAGCAGCTCCGAACCGCTGCAAAATGTGTGGTAGAGCTGGAATTTGAGAAGCCTTATGACATTCCGGGAACCGAAGGCGCTTCTGTCACCATGATCCCTGCAAACCATTGTCCTGGAAGTTCACTCTTTCTTTTCCAGAAAACAATGGGCAAGGGCCCGAATGGTCGAGTTCAGAGAATCCTTCATTGTGGTGATTTTCGAGCATGTCCAGCTCACGTTGCACATCCTCTTCTTAAACCTGAGACGATTGACTCCATTTCCGGCAAGAGCAAACTGCAGAAGATCGACATCTGCTATCTTGACACGACGTATTTAAATCCTCGATATTCATTCCCGCCACAAAACGACGTCATCAAGGCTTGCGCGGACTTGTGCAAATCACTGTCACCTGATCCCAACTGCAAGGACGATGTGTGGGATAAGTCGGCGAATGCTGCTGGAACACCAGTCGTCAGCAGATTCTTCCAAAGCACAAAAGGCAACGAGGACCTACAGCCCGCAACAAAGCAAGGGCCAAAACAACGGCTCCTAGTTGTTTGCGGCACTTATTCTATCGGCAAGGAACGCATATGTGTCGCGATTGCAAAGGCCTTGAATTCTAAAATCTTTGCCGCTCCTGGAAAGATCAAGATTTGTAAACAACTAGGCGATGATGAATTGACAGCGCTGCTTACATCTAATCCTCGAGAGGCACAGGTGCATATGCAAATGCTCATGGAAATTCGCGCCGAAACCCTCCAGGAGTATCTCAACGGTTACAAACCTCACTTCAGCCGCATTGTGGGTTTTCGTCCAAGTGGATGGAACTTTCGCCCGGCTAATGGCAAATCTGTCGGGGCGAATACATCACCCGGCAGTATCCAGACCGAGCAGCTTCTCCATGGGAAAAGCTGGCGGAATCGGTTTGGTTACAAAGACTTTGTAGCACAGAGAGGTAGCACGAAGGAGGCCATGTGCTTTGGGGTGCCATACTCGGAGCACAGCAGCTTTCGAGAATTGGCCATGTTTGTCATGAGTCTGAGAATCGAAAAGGTGGTTCCGACAGTGAACGTAGGGAGCGATCAGTCTAGAAAGCGGATGAAGGCATGGATCGATCGGTGGATGGCGGAGAGAAGAAGAGGAGGTTTAGTGATACCGCTAGTGGAAGGTGAAAACGACGAAGATAACAAGGCCTTGTGGGACGGCAAATCCACCAAGGGTGGCGGAGCTTGGTGGTGATGAGATGGGGGGGTTTGGATTTATGGAATTGAGAATACCCATCAGCAAATACTGGGAGTTGTTTCTTGTTTGACCTTTTTTTTCCTTGTCTCTTGGGTAGCGAGCTCCATGTCTATTGATATTCCGGGTTTGGGAAATTGTCGCTTGAGATGGTGAGGATGATGGCGCAGAATGGGGGAAAGAATAGCATTTCATTATCCGTATCAGGAGCCAACGCCACATGAATCCTCGTTTTCCCATTTTCGTCAATACACCCATACATGCAAGAGCCGTTCCCTTCCAAAAACAGGTACCCCCGTGCATCGCGCTTCCAGCAGATCCCTTGTGCCTCCCAAGACGAAAGCCCAAACAATCCACTCACTTAGCCTTGGCTTGCTGGGCTGCGGCCTCTGTATCCAGCACTGTCAGTCCAGGTCCTCTTGTTCGCAAGCCGAGTCATTACTTACCTCTTCGGGTTGCATCCTCCAGCAGCTGTGTATCCACAGAAGCTGCGGGCAGGTGGACGTACCTTACCACAGAGCCACGGATGAAGACATTCTTGACAGAGCTCTGCAGGAAAGTTAGCAAAGGTTGGGCTGGGCTAGGCTGTGGGGGGTTGTTGTCAAAGGTGGCAGCGTCCGCCCGCTGTACGAACCAGGTGAGGGTACTTGAGTTCCTCGACGACTTGGATGTCGTCAAGCTTGATGTTGAGGTACTGGTCAACGCTCTTGAGAGTGCCCTTGAGCTGGATGTCGTTCTTGAGCTCGACAGTGACCTCGTGGTCGATGAGCGTCTTGAAGAAACTGTGATTTGCGTGTAAGCCCAAATTTCATCGTTTATAAAGAAGAATGAAAATAAATAAAAATCGACACAGATGCATCAAACACCGCAGCATGGAGCCGTCGCATACCTGAAGAAGAGCATGGTGGTGGTGGTGGATCAGTGGGCGAGGTGATGAGGGTGTTCTGGCAGGGTGCCTAGTTCTTCCCAGCGCTCTAGGCGGCTCTTGGGGGGGCTAAAATGAGTATAAAATCAAGTAAAGGTAGCCTAGGAATGGAAATGCAGGCTACAGGCCCGGGAGAAAACGCAGTCTTCTTCAAAAGTCGATGAAATGGTGATACAATCTAGTGCCACTACCCACCACACGCAGGTAGCTAAATGTCACGTGATTATATTTATTCGGCCCACCAAAGGCGGTCTTCACCAGTGGAAGAGCGTCCACGCATGAATCGTCACCCTCTCTTCTCTTTACATGAGGAAGTGTGAAGAATTATTAAAAAGAATGATTATCCCCGTCAATTGGTCGAATTTTATGTGGTCGTGTACATGGTCATGATGTGAATGGGGCTACCCTGATGTAATTTGAAAACTCCTTCACTGCTTACATGCTCATTTAGAACAAATACATTTTACCAGTCATTCCTTTATAACAGAGTGCGACTGTTTGGTTCAAGTTCAACATTCTTTTTCAACAATAAAGTGAGGGAGATGAGCCCAAAATTATTCGACTTCCGGGTCCCCTCCAAAGCTCCATTTTGATCCTCAAACCCTTTGTTCATCAACACCAGAAATCAATTCTTGACCTATCACTATGCACACCAGGTCCAGTAGCTACACCTTTTGCACTTCGAAGCAAGTGACCCATGCTCCCCTGCACCCTGCGTCGCACATGTCCAAGGCCATGCTCAAGGGCCAAAGTTTGCAAATAGATTGCCAAATTAACAATGATACCCTCCAAACGCCTCGCGTGTTTATCAAAATGATTGTTTCTTTATTCGTCACTCATGACATCATCAACACCCATATTTAAGCCACATAGCGGTAGAGAGATGGCGCGCCATCTTCATCAGGTCGCTCGAGGTATTCTCTGGCAATGAGATCTTCAATACGCTTTTTGATGAGTGTCACTTCAGGCCGGAACCGTCCAGAAAGCTGTGTAAGAACCTCGCTGACAAGTTGCGGGTGGCTGAGTTCCTTGCGGGACCTAAAAACTGTCAGCATCTAATCAATTTTAATACAGCTTCCATTACTCACTTCATAATTCGGACGATCGCCGCGTCAACAATGTGGGCTCTCGTCTGGTTGTTCTTGTCCTCGGTACTCTTTCGCTCAGCAATGTCTTCAACCTTGGATACGGCATTAATGATGGGTGCCTTGATCCTCATCGCCTTGCTTTGGAATGCTGCATTGAATGAGAACTTGTCGTCAGGCTTGACGGACTTTGTCAGAGGTTCTTTGAGAAGCACTCGGGATTTGGGCGCAACAGCAATCGCAGTCAAGGTCCTCATGAGATCTGAAGTTGAGATGCTGGTCTTTTCTTGAATATCTCCAAAAGACAGCCATTCGCCTTCCTCCAGCTCATTGAAGAGCAGCAAGACAACCATAGCAAAAGTTGGGACGTTAATCTCGTATCTTCGCTCCTTGGCCAACGCGCCAGATTTCCCAGGAATAGCAGGGAACGTACACTTAACATCGGCACTTCCAGTAGTACCGATCCAGGTTAGCTTACGTCCGTTGCGGTTTGCTAGATAAAACTGCTCAAAGCTCGCCTGCAGTCGCTTAAGCTCGGGCGGGTATGTGCAAGTGACTCGTGACCCGTCACCAATTTGGGCTGTCCTGCCCATAACCTCGGGTGGCCAGTAATTTGTAGTGAGGACATTGATGTTGAGATCAATGGTCTTGCTACCGTCTCCAACGGTGCGGATATGGTCGCGGTAGCCAGTAGTAAGTTCAGAAGAAGTGACCAAATCTCTGAACATGCCCTCAAACTTGCTGGTGAATTGCTGGCCCATCTCCTGCTTCATGCGAGAAATGATCTGCTTCTCAACATCGTAGCTTTCAGATTTTCCATGTAGCAACCGCCTGGCCAGATGGCGTTGGTAGTATGTCTGAAACAGGTCCCTATCCTGAAGGTACCGGATCAGAACAATAGCCTTCTCCAGCACAACATCAACCTCAGCCTCCGTCTTGCCCTTGATTCCTCGCTTCAGATTATCGTCAATGAAGAGGGACACGTATTCAGAGCTTCGATTAAACATGTTGATAAAATCTGAGAAACTCTTTGTAAGGGCGCTCTGGATAATCAAGTCGTCCTGGAAACACTGGGTCAGGAGGTTGTCAAACTTGTCCTTCAGTCGCAAAACATCGTCCACCCATTTGATCGCTGCTGCAGTCTGTTGTGCTGCGGGGTTCAAGGTCTTGGACTTCTCTCCCTCTCCGCCCTCCTCTCCGTCCTGGGCTGTCGAAAAATCTGTATTCTTGAGGACGCTCTCGATTTCAATGCCGAGTTCCACAACACGCCGTTGTAAAATATCGCGAAGGGCCATCTTCTTTTCGTCTACTCTTGAAATCAACTTGTAGAGGATGGACAGATCGTCAATCTTGTCATTGTCAATCATCCACTTCAACCCACTTCCTTCCAAGGCCAAGAATTCCAACAGGTGAGCAAGGATGAGCTCATCATCAATCGTCTTAGTAACCTTGGGCAGGGTTTCAAGCTCAATCGTAGTTCCGCATCTATCGACCTCTTCATTTAATCTTTGTTGGGTATGTCGCAGCCAGGCTCCAGCATCTGAGTCACGAAGGAGCCGCTCGCACTCTGAAGAGTAAAAGTTCTGACTGTTCTGTAAGAACCTGGGCTCAAAGACGGTGAGATAGAGTTTTTCGTTTTCGTTTTCGTCCTCAGTCTCGTATAGGCAGCTAAGCATCCGACTACAGCTTCGGATAAGGGTCCTGTCGATGATATCGCCTTCTCGCTCCATGTTGACCTGGTCAAGAATCACTGAGATCAAAATGTCAATGACTTGGTCCCGAGAGTTTGCATTCAAGCAAGATCGAAGAATATGGTCTCGGAAAAGAGCAATGGTGGTGGCAAAGATGGGGACTCGTTGGGATTCAAGCTGGGTGTATCCTCGGTCAAGGTACATGAGAATATCGGCAGTCATGTTCATGGACATGTTATGATCCTCCCACGTATCTCTAAGGCCCTTCAGGAATTTTTCACCCGTTTGCCTTCTTTCATTGACCGAGGTGGCCGAGTTCCGGTCTACACCAATATTGATCAAGCTCTTGGTGACAAGGACCTCAATTTTGGGAATCACATGTTCAGCGAACCATTGCTCCTCAAATTCCTTGACTCGATCATAGAGCACTTCGCCCTTCTTCTTAAGAACTATTTTATAGGCTGCTCGGTAGAGTTCTTCAAAGGAAAGTCGACTGCAGTTCTTGTTATGGATGTCGCGGAGTGCTTCCTTCAGCATATTCCAGCATGCTTCAAAATCGGCACTCTCACCAGGTCCGTTCGGCTATCGTTGGGTCTAGTTAGCGATCTCGGCTCTGAATGATCCGGAGTGCATCGGCCGGCTAGGAATGGCCGAGGCGGGCCTCGTTCTAGACGCTTCCATCTGAGCTGTTTCACTTACACGCACGATACGACGAGGAGGACGAATGCGCCCAGCCCGGGCAGCACCACCACGACCTGAAATCATTTTTCAAAATATTTTCCGTGTATTTTGGTTGGACGTCGCCGTAATCGGGTCGTTGGAGAGGTAAGGGTGGTTGAATGCTGAGCAGGGAACCTCGCCGCCTGGAAGCTGGGATGGTGGGGTAACTGGGCACCAGAGCGTCTCCGGTTCCAAGGGAAAAAAGCGTCGCGGGGTGCGATAAAATACGCGGAAAATGCAAGTTACTAAACGACAGAGAGTCCCCCAAGGATACAGCTGAATAAGAGACTCAGGATACGAAGGGGGAGCTCGGAGTTGGGCGTCGGGCCAGCTTGGAGGCGTTTGTCATGGTGCAGGTTGCGAGGCTCGGAATTTATGGGTGGCTACCAGACTGCGTGCTGAGCTGCCCCATGAACGGCGCGGGTCGGCTTATCGATAAACAAACAGCACCAATTAACGTTGGTAGATTGCATGGCCATAGCGCCTCACTTGTCAGCCCCAGCGGGAGTCACGTGCAGTCCTTCCTCGCAGCCTCGCTAGCAGCTCCGCTGAATTCTCAATTTGCAGGCTGGGTTATATAGCTTGCCGACACCGACGAAGCGCGCCGACCTTGACGTCTCACGGCACACACTCCTCCTCCACCCAACCCCTCATCACCCCCTGCTGTAGCGTCTCAACACTCGCAGGCCGCCCAACATGAAGCTGGTTCGGTAAGCAGTTTCCCCTTCCCCTCCCCCTCCCTGCCTGCGCTCGGATTGTGCTGAGCTTCTCTTTCAAAGCATGAGCTCCTCGACTAACTCGGCGCGACCAGATTCTTGATGAAATGCGCCAACGAAACGGTGACAATTGAATTGAAAAATGGTACGTATACCCTGCTGTCCCTGCCAACGGCTTCAAGATGCTTCGGCTGTGATAAGTGCGGTTCCAAGTTCAAGGCACTAACATAAAATGTCTTAGGCACCATCGTCCACGGCACTATTGCCTCGGTCTCCCCTCAGATGAACACAGCCCTCCGCACCGTCAAGATGACCGCCAAGGGACAGGAGCCCATCTCTCTCGACACCATGAACATTCGTGGCTCCACCATCCGCTACTTTATTCTCCCCGACTCGCTACCCCTCGACACCCTACTAATCGACGACGCGCCCAAGCCCAAGAACAAGGCCCGCAAGGAGGCCGAGCGTGGCGGCCGAGGGCGTGGCAGGGGCGGCGGCAGAGGTCGCGGCCGTGGCCGTGGTCGGGGACGTGGTTAAACGGGAAGAAGCTATAATGAGGTGGATATCTAGCAGCGGGACACTTGAGCTCGAATGGAGAAATTGCGGGGACAGAAACGGAGATGTCGGGGCATATCGACGATATCAACATGCAACTGGAACCTGGCGTTTGGGATGTTTGGCCATAAAACAACTGTATGAATCATCGGCGGGTGGGTATCGCTTCGGTATGGAAAGATATCTGGAATACATGCTTTTACACGCCACCACCAACTTGTCCTCTTCTCTTTTTTTCTCTCTCGTTTTTTTATTCGCTTTCCCTCAAGGTGCCGTATTAATCTGTTGAAGAAAATTCCCGCCAAATACGTACAACCTGAAGCTTCTCCCACCCAGCTTGCTTCCCGCTCGAACGAGCCGTCAAGGTCCTCCACTCAGGACCGAATTCTTCGATGCGCCGTTTAACCTCTTCGGGCTTGTTCTGGGCACAGAGGAGGATGTAGGCACATCCGCGGCGGGACAGGATGCGAGGCAGCGCTTCAATAAGGCGGTCTGTAGTCTCCATGCCGTCCCGGCCACCAGCGTACGACAAGGCCAGCAGGTACGAGTCGTCATCGAATGACGGCTTCTTCGCCTCGGACAGGTCGTCGGCAGAAAAGGCCTCTGGGCGAACAGGCATCTCCGGAGTGGGCACGTAAGGAGGGTTAAAGATGAGGACGTCGATGGCCCCGTCTCGCCACGGCGCCGTTAGATCGCCCTTGCAGGAGCCCAGGTACATGCCGTGCGTCTCCGGGTTATCCAGCTGGGCCTTGGCGGCCGTTGCAACTGTGGCGCGGCATGCAAAGGCGTTCATGTCGACGCCGGCGGTGAGGACCTGGCGGGTGCCAAAAATGGTCTTTGCGTGGGCGTGGACGAAGCTGATGACCACGCCTGAGCCTGTGCCTATCTCCACCACCAGCGGCGCGGCATCGGGGAAGGCCTTGTGTAAGAAGGCCGTCTCAGTGTCGGAGGAGAGCGTGTCGAGGAGAAGGTATGAGTCCTCTGCGGGCTCATATACCCGCTCGTAGGGGACATGATCTGTATCCGGCGTTGGCAACATTTCCTCTTTTTTTGTGTACGTTGATGAACTCTTCTTATGCTGCCGTTGCGTTGATAATTGCTTCAAAACGTGAAAAACCCATCAGGCTTCAGATGTGGAGAGGCACGTGATGTGGGCATGTTAGACATAGAGAGATGGAATATGCGGAGGTTCTTTAACTAAAAATGAACCTCATTAGTGAAGATTATTTTATTATTTCATTAGTCTCTCCTTGCAAGTATGCATTTGGCTCGATGACAATGTTGAGACCAATGGCTGCCCAATGTGGCGATGAAACTCCCCCAACTCAAGCATCAACCCGACGATTCCAGTAGACGCCGGCTAATATCGTTCCTCCACCACAATCTGTTACAAAATTACGCATATGCCTCTCCCAGGAAACTTCATCTCGCACCCCCAGTCCTCCTTGCCAGGTCCAGCTCCCCATTTGATGCCCCAGCCCATGGCCTCCACCATCCGTACCAAGTTGCGGTCATACACGCCGCCGAGATCGCATCGCGGACAGGGCCTGCTTCGCGTGCGGAGATACTTTGGGGTCTGCTTGACTGAGCCATCGCAGAAGCTGGGGCATGTGTTGAAGCCCAAGAAAGGCTCGCAGGGCTCGACGATGACGACCCATACATGTTTGCAGACTTTGTGTTCGAAATAGATGAGGCCGCACATTGCTGCTTTTGCAAGATTTCAACGACGCAGGATGCTGGGGACCGTGTAGTTCATTGAACCGCGTTGGTAGAATCGAGTTTGATCAAGTGAGAGAATGAAATAGTCTGTCGTGAATAAATAAGTGGAAGCAAGTTTTGTGATCAGATGCAGACAGGTGACGGCAATTTTATTTTTCCAACGTAAATGCAATTGCTACTTCGCTATTCTATCAAGCAATCTATCCAAAGCTTTTCAGTGGGAAGGGTCCCGGTTCTATGCAGTCTCATTTAATCCATCAACTCATTCGGTGGTGATTGTGTGGTGACCCCTCCTTGCAAGGTGCCACTCTCGTCCAGGTCATCGATCATAGCCTCCTCAACCGAAGGCACAAGTTGGCTCAGCATTGCCTCCATTCGGCGCATGGTCCTCTCCAAATTCTCCATCCTCTGCGTCATCACTTGCATCTCCTCTGAGTCAGTGAATGAGCCCTGCAAGTCTTGTGGAATGCCAGGAAACATTGAATCACGACGAGACGGACGCCGGGGGTGATGGTCGTCAACGGGGCTATGGCTGACTCGAGTGGTGAATTGTCGTCGGATAAGGTGGTGCGTCAAATCATCATCAACCGCAATGTCTTCATGAACCGTGTCCGGGGGCGTGACTTGAAAGACGGCTCGGAGGTCACGGTGGATAGTCAGGCGCCACTTCTTCCAGAAGCGAGTCTTGCTCGGCTTAACCTTGGGTTCGTGGCCATAGTCATAGTCCTCGCCTGCGGACCACAGAATACGGCGCTCAGCAACGGCAATCAGCAGCAGAAGCGGAAGGTTAATAATCTTGACAGCCATGACGTGGATCTTGTGAAACCACCGCGCGCTAACAAGAAACTTGAGAGGAACGAAAAGAAACACGGCCAGAATATTGAAGGGTGGCGGGTAGGCGAAGACGGCGTCGGCTTTCACACCCTCAAGGGTGAGGACAGCTCGTCGAAACTGGATCTCGGATGTGGCGTTGGCCGAGATGTTACTGAAAGTGTTGGACAGCATCGATACGAGAATAGTGAGGAATAGAGTGTTGCCGAGGAAGGCAAAAGCCACCATGATACTTGGTCCCAAGATCGGGTGGAATTCCGTCTACACCTCCAGTTAGACACAGTTTGTTCAAGGAGCAAATAATTGACATACCGCACGATGGATTCCTGTAGCATCGAGTCCAAACCATATATAGATCATCCATCGAGAAATGGTTCTGTACCCCTTTGTCAGCACTGCTGTATAAACCCTTCAGAGCCCAAAGCAAAAACTTACGCTATCGGGTGAGCGCCTGAGCCAAGCCATAGCAACGACAACAGGAATCCAAGAAAACACCAAAAGGCCAAAGCGGTAAGGAACAAAAAGTCAGCCATCATCGAACGCAACGACAAGAAGACCAAGTTGTCCCTCAGGAGGTTGAACGCGAGACGGGGGATGAGTACAGGGGCAGCAAGCGCCAGCACGTCATACGTCTGACCAGCCAACTCGGGTTTGTGATAGTGCCATCCATAGATTCGGAGGACAAGGGCGACCCAATAGATGATGATAAAGCCAACATCAAGAAAAGACCACAAATTCTGAGTGTAGACGTTCCTGCATGACAATATTAGTTAAATGTTTTAGCCGAAGAATTAAATCATCAAAGTATAAACTCTTACCAGCCATGAGCCAGGATCGTAGCAAATTGATCCAATCCCCATCCAAAAGCGTAAATGTCGAAGGCAACCTCAGCCACAGTCCATGAATTGTCTCCTCTTTCCATCATGACGGAAATGTACAAAATGAGCAAGATGATGAATTGGCCAGTCTCGAGGAAATTTCGAGTGCGAGGGACAATAAGACGGTACTGGTTCAGAACGGGAGATTCTCGTGGATCATAGAGAGCAATGGGCTTCAACTTGTAGTGATCCGGAATAATATCCCAAAAAGTAGATGGCGTGTAGACGATGCGACCATCGTAGATGGCATTGACAACCTTGACACACGTGGCCGAGCTGAGGAAGAGCTTGCTCTCAGTGACAATTGCAATCTCGAGCGACGGCAGCGTCTTGTTGTGCATCCACGACGTGGTGCGCTCAGCCTCTTCGCGAATTTCAGTTGGGGCATTCTGAAAGGGCTCAAAGCCAGCGACCAAAATGTGGGCGAGAAGCAAAAGCCCATCTGGACCGTCATGGGCCTCATTGAAGCGGCGCAGGATGCGGGTGGCGATAAGCTCACACAGCGTGGCACGGGTGTAATTTACATTTTGCCGGTTGTTCAGATGCGATTGCTCTTCCAGGAATTGTGCGCGATTGACCAGCAAGCAATAGACTTGACGGCAGCAGAGTCAGTATGGTGAAGGAAAGGGGCTTGAGGCAATATATAGCGAAGAAAAAAAAAGGGCTTACTTATAGAAATGTCATTCAGGCCATAAAACTTGTCCACGAGGGGGCGGACCACGGTGACATTGATCTTCAAGTCCTGCAGCTGCTGCAGGCTCAGATAATCCTCAACAACACTGATAATGTCACGTCGGATGCGGTGGATATTTGTGTAGACGGGGAGATGGCTGTGGGGATCCGACATGCAGCTGTACAAAGTCTCCGCATTCTCCAAGCCTGCGCCGGTGCTGCTGAGCCTGCTCAGCAACGGCTGCCGCTCTCCCTGCCGCGGATAACCTCGCTCGTCCGTCTCGCCCTCACGCTCTCGCTCGCGCTCCCTGTAGCTGGCGGGAGTAGGCGTCGAGCCGAGCCTGATGCGTCTGCGTTTGTCGGCCATGAGACGCGTAGGCCGCAGGGGAGCTGGGCAGCCGGGCGAGGAGGAGGGAACGCAGATGTGTGCAGGATTGATAAGGGACGTAGCTGTCTGGAACTGGATCTGGGACTAGCGTGGATGCAACAACAGAGGCGATCGGGGCTGCAGCAGACGACAAGGGCAGCAGCGCACCTTATGAAGCCCTTTGGGAGACGGTGACAAAGGAAGCTTCCAAGTTTAATGTTTTAAGAATGGCGAAGAGGAAAGTCAAATCGAACAGACGCACAACTCATCAATCAATCCACTACTCTGGATCCTTGAACCAGCGGGCTGCACCGATTAGCGCACGCCCAAGCAACACGGGGGGCAAACGCGCTAAACCAGCAGATCCAGCGATCCTCTCCAATCACTTGGGACAAGCGGCATACGTTCTCCATTTCCATGGCTGTTTTTTTGTGGTCTCGGGAGCCGAATGTCCATTCAGACGGCTCTATTTCTGCAACATACACGGTGGAGGGGGGAGACCCTTATGAGATGAGGCGACACTCAATACGTCAGAGACACCGCGTGCGCGGGATGGATAACCTCTGATTCGGGTTGCGTCACACATCCTTGTCCCGTCCATGCGTTACATTCCACCCTAGCTAGCTAGCTGTCCCCCTTCCCTTCACAGCCTCCAGCGGCACACAACGTCAATCTTTCCCTAAGCGCTGCGTTGATGAAATAAGAGTGATGTCGTCTCATTTAGCTTAGATTTGTCTAGTGTGTGCCATGGTATCAACCCTCCTTTCCCTGCCAACCTCCTAATCAATATTTCCCGAAGAACCGTTGGCTAGTCCACTCAGTACCTAGTCCCAATTTAGTCGCAATCGGTGAAAAAATGCCCGTACCATTCAAATTTCTCCCTAGCAAACCTGCAATAGGGTACCTGCTCAATAAATGGAACAATATATACCTGCCATTGGTGTTTTCCTAGAGTTTACAAGTTTACTTATTCCTCCCCCACCATTCCATATAAGCAAATGCAATATAGGGTGTCATGTTCTTCTCGCTCAAGTCAACAGATCGATGATGCTTATATACTTTTCCAATTGATTATGTGTCTACCTATGCCTAGAAACACATTCGTATTCCCAAACACAGTGTTCATTTCTTGTACGCGATCTAGCGCCTCTAGGTTCTACAATCTTGATCCAGTTTCCTCAGCACCCGCCTTCTTGGCTAAATCCCACGCAAACTCAGCCAGCGGGATCCTCGTCACGGCGTGGTTTTTGGCCTTTTCACTGCTTGCTTGCCGCACCGCATATCGGGCCGCGATTCCTTGGCATACTCCTGCCAATTTCCAAATGTTGAAGGCCATACCCCACGGCACCTCCTCGCGGGGGTCGTACCCGCTCGTCTCCGTATACCATTCCAAGATCTGCTGTGGTTGCGGGAGCCCTGGTGTCCGACCTGGGAGGAAGTTGGAAGCGTCATACGCCGATGCACCCAAGTGCTGAGCCGTGAAGAAGTTTGTCATAAAGTTGCACACATCAGATAGCGGGTGACCCACTGTCGACATTTCCCAGCTGTTCAAACGGCACGTTAGCAAAGAAGCTTGAAGAAATGCAAGAAATGCTTGGAGGTAATAATAACATACTCGAGAATACCGATGACGCGTGGCTCAGTCTTGTGGAATACCAGGTTGTCGATCTTGTAGTCTCCATGGACCAGTGTGGTCCGATCCTTGGGCTGAAGTTTCTCATTCTTGAAGAAGCGCACAGTCTCGTCAAAGTGAGGGAGCTGTCCCACAGGCTCCTTGGTCTCAACATCCACAGCCTTTGCCTGGCTCCCACATATTGTGGTCCATGTCTTGATCTGTCGGTTGTAGAAATCAGACGGCCGGCCAAACTTCTCCAAGCCGAGCTTCTTATAGTCGACGGCGTGGAACCGAGCAAGGGTTCTGATAGCCTCGCGCCAGCAAGCCTCCCGCTCTGAGGCACTCAGACCGGGCATGGTAAAGTCCTCAAAGATGCGACCATCGAGGAACTCCATAATGTAGAACGGGGTGCCAATGATGGACTCGTCCTCGCACAGACAATATGTCTTGGGAACGGCTACATCCGTATGCTCCAAGGCGTGCATAATGCGATACTCACGCTCCACCTTGTGAGCTGTCTTGGAGAGAAGCTTTCCCGGGGGCTTTTTGCGCATCACATATCGCTGGCCATCGGCAGCTGTGATCTGGTAGGTGGGATTGGATTGGCCAAAGCCGAACTGCGATTGACGTCACTCGCGATGAGCCAATCTGCACGCGCGCACGCGACCAAGCTCGTGGTAAGGGGGAAGAGGCTCACCTGCTTCAGATCAATTGGAGTCTTGATTTGAGGCACATTCTCAGAGATGTACTTTTGGAATGCCGCCTCATCGATGGGCTGTCGTACTCTACCCGCCATGGTGCTGGCTGATGTGTGGCTTGGCTGTCGGGATGCGCGTGATGCAAGGGTTGCCGACACGGACTCGGGGCCTCGTCGCTCTACAGGGTGTGTTGGATCCGGGTGTCGAAAGGTCAAAAGCAGAGAGAGAGAGAGAGCTAGCTGGAAATGAAATGCTGTGCGCGTTGGACGCCAGTATCAAATTTGCATGTTGTCAAGTCTAAAATTGAAATTCTGATCTTAGATATGTGAGGGATGGACGGTCTGCTCGGCCGCCATAATGACATGCCGAGGTACATCAGCGGTATGTTGTCCCCTTCAGGCGCCCCGGCTCGAGGTTAGGTGGCGGGTCAGTAAATCCGCCCGTGGTCCCCTCTTCCCCAGCTTCCTCCACACCACCCCGTCTCCTCGGCACTGCGCCGTCCCCTTGCCCTGGCTGCTTCCAGAGCTAGAGCCGCTGCCCAGCCCAGCCAATCGGTCCCTATCCTGTCACGATCTGTTGATCCATTGATCCAGTCAATCTAAGCTCACTCACTGGCCACTTTCTCATTTAAACCATAAAGCATCTTGATTGGTATGGAGCGAGTCACCTATACAAACACAACTAGTGCGAAAGCATACAAGAATTCTCAATTTGTCGTCTTTCCCTAGGCATTATCCGGCGACGGATAACCGCAGCTGAGTCTAATCCCATACATATCTCACCTGGGCGCAAACAACAATCAATCAAAGGGTCCGCTGGAGCTCTTTTTTCTTCCCAAATCCTTTCGACAAATGTTTTTTTATCTTAAATTTTTCAGCTTTTTTTCTCCATTATTGCCTCGTCCGCCAACTTGATGTACCTGCTCACAAAGACCAGTCGCCAGTTGGCGCTCCGTCGGTAGCCAGACCCACGTTTTTGACAATAGCAAGAGGTGTGCAAAATAGGTAGATAAGATACAGAATCGAAAACAAAGGAGAGGGGGCCGAACGAAATAACGAAGAAGGGGGGTATCCATCGTGTCGAATCGTCCATGCATTCTGTCCATCCTATAATCCTGAGACCGCATCCATCCGAAGAAGCCTGCGGCATGCTGTTGCCAGTCCAGTGCTGTATTAAAAGAAATTGTTTGAGAGGAAAAAATCCAGTGTCGGCGTGCCGGTTCCCACATGTAGGCAACCGGGCAACGTCCGTAGAAACAAGCGAAGGTGCCAGATATCAAAAAAGAAGAGTTCCCATTGGCCATGAACACCTTCCAAAAACCTCCAGGGAAAGAAACTGACGAGAGTGTGTAAGTTGAACAAGAAAACAAGAACAAGAATCAGATTCATGTCTGCTGTCGTGACATCGTAAACCGCTTGTAGACTGATATAAAGAAAAGAGAAGATAAGAAAAGCCAGCAATCATCAAATGCAAGCTCAGCCATCATCCTCTTCTTCGTCCTTAGAGCTTTCTGTGTCCGTCTTAGCTTTCTTGTTCGCAGTCTCAATGTTATCTTCCGACTTGCGCTTGGTTCCTGCGGATGACGAAGGCTTATCCACGGGAGCGGAGTCGTCTTCCTTGCCATCAGGACCCTTGGTGGCGTCGCGTTCCATAGCTGCGACCTCTTCTGCTGTAAGGAATCGACCGCCGGGGCCACGAGGCCTTCGCATCGCGTGGTTGTGTCGAGACTCATGAAGGTAAGGTTTTCGGCCCTTGGATGTCAGTCTGAGCTGCTCCTCAAGTCTCTGACGCGCAACGCGTCGCTTAAGAATACGATGGAACTGCTTGGCATTGACGTATAGGGGTGACTCTTCAACACCACCAGCAGCGGGCACCTCAGGCGACTGAGGATGTTGCATCTGGGCCTGGGGGATCTGGGGGGGTGCGACGCCTGTTCGAGCTCCGGCGTGGTTCATCATGGCCTGGGCATTGGGAACCCCACCAGGACTTGTCACCTGGCTCATTCGACGGCCGCCAGGTATTTGGGGTAGATTGTTCATACGAGGAGACTGGCGAGCGTCCTTTTTAGCATTAGCACCCATACGAGGTGAGCTCTGGGGCATGCTGGGATCGGAGGGCATGTAGCCGTAATTTGAACCCGAGGCAGCAGCTGTGGCGGCCATTGCGGCGGCCTGGATACCAGGCATACCATAGTGGACTTGCTGCATTCCCTGTTGTGGGACGCCGTACTGTGGTTGATACATGTTGTGTCCCTGTGTCTGGGGCTGTTGCTGGTTGGAAAGAATTGGAGAGCTCTGCACAGGATTCTGGCGGATGCTCTGATTTGTGGGAGAGGTGATGTTATTTTGAGTTCCCGAACTTGCGTAACCGGAGTGAGATGCTTGTGTCTGCTGCTGTTGTTGTTGCGCGTATTGGCCGTATTCCATAATACGAGGAGTTCAAGCTCCAGAAGGGTTTGGGAGGCACGGTGACCTCGTCGCGTTTCAATTCGTCGAGCAGTGAGGCTCAAACAGACGAAGGAACGCAATGCGCAATGGGTATCAAGGAGGAGATAACGAATAGCTGCAGTCGAAACGGGAGGCTCGATTAGCGAGCTGCGGGGGGTTTAAAGTCTGTTGGACGCTTGGGTATAGTTGGGCATTCGGGTTGAGAAGTGGTGTCCTGTGAATAGGGTTGTCCCAATGATGCTCAATGTCCGGGCACCCAACCTATGGGATATGCGCGGATGAGCTGGCAAACGAGATCGGGTTAGGAGGCTGCTCAGATGGTCGACCACAGCATATGCAGGCTGATGTCGTGGCTGATCACGGCCTAGGGTGGCTGAGGCAACTGGGCCGTAACCACGTGAGAGACAAGCGAAATAAACGAGATCCTCAGGACGCAGGTGATGAGGGGGAGTCAAGCAAGCACAGAGCGCGACGCGAAACTGCACTTGGCTGGCCAGTTGCTTGCACGAAAGAGATCTGTCCAACCATAGGCGTTAGCTCAGTGTATATATGCTAGGCTGGGATGAAGGGGACGGCGAAAAATGGAGAATGGAGGGGGGGTGCTGGGGGCCAGCGGGAGAGGGTGCAGCAGCGCGTCTGAAAGCCACCACACACTTGATGCGTTGGCAGCCCAGAGAGGCCATGCATGACGGAATATGCAAGAGGAGGCCCACATTGGTGCCCACCACGGTCACGACGCCGGCCGGCTCAGCAACGGCTTGGGGTCGATGTGGTAGTGGTGGCGGCGCAGAGACGAATGGCAACAATCTGGACCGCCAGCAGGAACGGACTCTAGGCTGCCCATTTCCAGATAAGCGCTATGGGCCTCGCATCAAGACAAGGCGACGCCCAAGCTGGTTGGAAGGCGAGTCGCGAGTCTCTTCCGACACTCTGGATAGCTGCGGCCTTGCGCCGCACCAGGAAGGTGGGGTAGCAGCATCTGAGGGCAGGATGGGGTGGTAGGTGGACAGTCAAATGGACGGGCGTGCATATCGAGGCTGGAAGGGCAGAGCTCCTTTCGTGTCACGACATTCGAGGGTGACCAAGCTCGTGGGGTGTGACGGGAGAGAAGTCCATGATGGAGGTGATGATATGTGAGGGGGGTGTGCGCTGTGAAGCCGGGGAGGTCTTGAATCAGGAAGGTCGGGGTGTGAAGCGCGGACTGCTCCTCGCATGGCATTGCCGGGCACAGGAGAGAGAGAAGAGACAGGAAACACACACAAAGAGAAGCAATGTACGTACCACTTGGGAATACTCTTCCAGGGATTTTTGGGTGTCAGACGTAGCAGTGGCGGCTATGTCCGCGTTGTCAGCATGAGCCTCGTTAGGGTTTCAGAAGGTGCAGTGTAGCGCAGCGCGATCAAGAGCGGGGATGGAGGGGGAGCTTGCTTTGCGCGCAAGAGTCGGTGTAAGTGACAGGACTGTGACGCCAAAGTCGAATGCGCACAGCACTGCGACCAGCGAGGAGCGCGCGCGACGTCAATGCGAACGACTGCGGAGGCAAGGCAAAGCAAGGTTGCTCACCAGCCAAGGCAGAAAAATCGCAACAATGCTCTTGCTGCGCAAGATCGACAATGGTAGGAAGGGGGGGCGGGCGGGCAGATGCAAGGCCAACTTGGACGTTGCGCGCGCATTCGCAGTCACACAGACTCACGGTCGCGACCCAGAGAGGAGGACACAGCGAGGTGGTTGGGAGGGGTAAGAAGTGTATGCGTCGTTGTTCGCAGGTGGCTGCGCTGCACGCGCGACGGGGAGGCTCTACGTACCTTTTTGTGGTGTGCGGTGCGACAGATGCAAACGCGGACGCGGATGCAAGGCGGGCTGGCGGAGAAGCTGGAGGCGACAAAGCACTCAAAACTCTCGACGCGACAGTCTTTTGCGCTGACTGATTTGATGTTTGTGAATCTGGGGTAAAATCGGGATCCGCAGGCAAATTTTGTCACCTGACAAGAACAGCAACCAATAGAGATGATGAGAACGATGCTGGTAAAGATGATAGGCCTCAGCTGTCGCGATGTTGAGAGAGGTCGAAAGGCGACGCGACAAAAAGCGTGCTGATTTGCTGGTGGTGGTGGGTGGATTGATTGGGGTTTTTTCGGGGGTGGGCTGTCTCGGCTGGGCGAGGGCTGACTTATGGCGCGCGGCAGAACGAATTGAATGCGGGTTGTTGCGGGTGCGTGCACCGGCAGATCAAAGTCCGACCTAAAACACTAACACGGGTGTGCCAGTTCGACGGCCGATGAGTAAGAGAAACGGCGCGTGGAAAAAAAGAAAGCAAGAATGAACCGCTTGAATGCGATGCCAAAGTTCGACCTGGCAGAGAGAGGTAGAGCGGTCCAAGCGAGAAAAGACGCGTTCCTTGTTTTCCGAATTAACCACTCAAGAAAACGCGCGCGTTCGCAAGAGAGCGACAGAAGAAGTAAGTGAGGTGGGCAATGGGGGGCAAAGACGTGTCGAGAGAATAAAGGTTAGGTAACGCGCGCAGTGGGCCTTTATTAAGCTTGACAGCGCTGTGCTAGAAGACGGAACAGGCCGCTATGCGCCGGGCGTCTCGAGGTTGGCAGTTGGCAGCGTCAGCCGCTGTCGCAAAAGATCGTCGAGTCAGTAGAGCTCCCGATTAAATGAGAGCTTGTTGCAGGCGCTGCTATGATGGGCGCACTTAGGTAGCTGGAGCTGTTTGCCGTTTGGGGAGATTGGGTGGGCGGTTTGACGAATCGCAAACCCCGACCAGTGTGTCGGCCTGTAGCTGTGCTCAAAAGCTTGTCGCTTCTGGGTCTCCCGTCGGGTCGTCAAATGAGAAATGGACCAGGCCACAGACGCGGCACGGCAAGGGCAACGGTCGGGCTTTTTTTTCTGTCCAATTAGTCGAGTCGATGTGAATGGCCAGCGAAACAGAAAAGGTGTTTCGACGCTGGGACGAATCTGATTGCTCGTCGGGTGGAGGAAGCAGAAGCGGTGGGATTGATTGGCCGTGGAAGAGGAGAAAGGCGCGAGAGGACGAAGAAATGCGACGAAATGATTTGAGGGCGGGACCAGACTCTTTAACACTTGTGACTGGCTGATTCAGCCCTGGTGTGGGGCGTTCCGGTGGCTGGCAGCAGGTCAGGATTTTGATTTGCGGAGATGACGTGATGCCTTGTAAAAGAAGTGGCGCGGTTTTTTTGGGTTTCCTTTTTTTATTTTTTTTTTTGGTTCTGGCTTCTTTGCTGCGACGGTAGTCTCGTTTGGGGGGAGGGGTTTTTTTCCCATCACATTGCGCTCCTTTGGGAGAGGATACCGAGCAGGGTGCCTCCCGAAAGGATCTCCTTGCTTCCAAGGCCCCCTCCCCTCCATGGTGGCCTCGAGATGATCACCATGTTCGCTCTTTGCTCCAATTCAGCAGACGGCCAATTAAAATGCCACTCTCGCTGCGCTACGACTATGCAGTGCCTACAGTAAATGCAGTGAAGCATTCGCTCAACCATATACATACATACATGCTTGGCCTCTAGTCGCCTGCTATCCACCAACCACCAACAACTACGCTGTGTGTTGCTGCTTGTCTGCCAGCGGCATTCGCTACATGTCGAGTTTCATTGTACAATCTCACGCAGTAAATTGCCCGCGGTACACGTTCCTTACCCGACCCAGGTTCTTCGGGTTTCATCAAATTCTTCAAATAATTTCCATTTCTGCTTCTAGCCATTATCTGCCCCACCGTGCCTCCTCTCCGACTCCTTCGCTTGCCTCGGGAATCAATTATGAGGATGTACACTGACTCTCTCACACACCCAGACTTTGGCCTCGCATTCCTCTAGAGGGTTAAGTGCCTGCGAAGTGAGGGTGCTCCCTCTTTCAGGGCCTCTTGTCTCGTATTGTACCACTGTCTCGTTCGCCCCCCCTCCCTCCAAGCTTTCTTTTGTACGCTCTAACGCCACTCCCACCTTTGCTCCCCCCATCTCCGAGGGCTTCCCGTCTTGCTACTCAAGCTGGCCCAGACCGCTTGACTGACGTGTGTCCACCACTGCCCACCTCGGCCGCTCAGTCCCGCGAGGCAGCCAAACCAGGGAGGGATGAAAAAAAATTACACTCCCAACGTCGACGCATGAACCTGCAATGTGCATCCATGATGGCAACATGAGCATCAGGAGCTGGAGTCTTGCACCACCCTTACCTGTCGTCGGCCGATCCCCCAGGTTGACGTGAATGGACGAATGGTACGTGTCTGAGGTGGCGGCCCAGGCTCGGGGACTAAAATTAGCCCCCAAGTGTCTGCTCTTCCGATAGACGACGGCGGCGGAGACGACGGCGGCCTCGGAGCTGGAAGCTACTGTACGAGGTCGGCACCTTTTTGAGGCTGACGACGTACGAGGCGGTGACGTAACGAGTTTACCCTGCGTGGTTAATATGGCTCGAGGCCACACTCGACAGCCGCAACCCGATCCCAACTTCTTTGATATGGTGATAGAGTGCTCTGAGGTTAAAGATGAGGGGGCCCAGCTATCAGATTCATCCCAGCTGCGAGGCTGGAGGCGACTCGACAGCTGCGAGGCTGGCGTCGTGTGTGTGTGCATGGGCTTGCTGGGGCAGGCCTCAAGCGAGTGGGCTCGGTTGGGCCGCTGCGTTGATGTGTGTCGGGCCTCATTCGTGAGTGGGCGCTTGGCCAGATCGGAGCGCCGGAACCGCTTGTGGCGTTCCCACCTGCACGTGATGAGCAATTCGGCTGACTTCCATAACGGGGATTCATCAATCAAGAGTGAGTACATCGATCGGAGACACCCACGAAACAAGGAAAATGTCGGTGTGGTGTTGATCCGAGGCAACCACGCACAATGACAGGTGAGACATTGCCAGCCTTGTGAGTTGTGCTTTCATATGTTTGCTTTGGCGCAATGCCGCCCATCAAATGCAGCCCTCTGCAACCCTCTGCATACAGCTTGCTTTTGCCGAGTCGCTTCACGGCCTACGCGGGGCCACTAAGTACTTTACCTACAGTAGCACCCACAGAGCACTGTGCAGTGCTGCACGTACACATTGCTGCACGCGCACAGATAACTTCAAGGATCATGGATCTCTCTGTATCTGGGACAAAAAGAGAAAAAATGCGGTCGCATTGTCTGGACCGCGCCCAGTACGCGTCGCTAACCCCTAATGCATCCAGCAAATGCAGAGGCACCTGACCCCCCGTCCAAGGAGAGGGGGCCCAGAAAAAAAAAAAAAAGATTTCGAGGGGTCATCGAGTCAGAGGGTACAACCACCCGCAGCAGTTCGTATGTGAGAGTCATGGAGTCGGTGAGTGGTCCGCAGCGCATTCACTAACTTATGGCTGGCGTATGCACATTTGTGTGGGTTGGTATCCAGTATTTGAGGATACGATCCAAGTGCAGTGGTCGACCATCGAGTCCTGCCATGAGCGGTTATTGGTAGCAGCCTGAGACGGGGCTGCTCACGGGCCCGTGTGAGCAGCAGATGGGCGCTGATCGCACACGCACAGCTACATACATTTCGCTTCTTTGGGGGTACTGTCTCCCACCATGTTCCAAGGGTACGGTCGCCCAATCGTCCCAGGCAGCCGCGTGAATATCCTGGCGCTAATCTGACTGATCGTGGGGGTGGTCGAGCCGAGGTGTTCTAACAGGGCTCATTCTGAAACTGGCAGGCTAGCACGTCGTCGGTTCTACTACTGCCCCAAGTATCACGCTGGCATTTTTTTTTCTTCTCTTTCGTGGAAGAGAGGCGGACGGAGGCTGTAGGAGGGGATTCAGCCCAGTGCGGGCTGGCCGTGATGCTACGCTGCGTTGTTGATGCGTTATGCCGCCGTGGGCGGCGTGCCATGGATGCGCCGCCTGGATACCGATCGTTGATGTGCGCTGTGCTGTACCGTGCAGGCGTTGTGCAGGCGCTGTGCTGTGCTGTAACTGTACCATAGCTCTCGGCCCTATGGTCCGTAGTGGAGTGTGGGGCCATGGGCTGCCGCTTGCATGTGTGTTTTTTGTGCGCTGCGGTCGTTGCAGGCGAGAAGGATGATGGTCGGCGAGTGACAGGGATGAGGTGGTGACGTGTGGTTGGATGCGGCGTCCAAGGCAGAACCCACCCCCCGTCGTCAAAGGCGCATGTCCGGCAAATGATTACGAGGAAAAGTGCCTTGGCTTGCTTGCCCAGTCCGGATCGTGAACGCACTTTCGGGGGCATTGAGTGGTTAAAAATGGCCCGGAGAGGCGCCCATCACCTCCTATCAGACGAGAATGCCAGGGTGATATTATTGCAATATTGGCCTATCACGGCCGCGACCTGGCAGATGCCGCCGACATGTACTTGTTGCGGTCTGGTCGGGGTGCTTGGTGCGCATCAGCCAAGGAGCGACGACGCTGTGCAGCGGACATCATGACGCACTTTACTTACCACCCTCGACGCGATGTGCTCCCGATGCCCCGGTCAAGGCAGCGGCACATGTGATGGATGAGATGACGGGCGGCAGCGACCATGGCCAAGAAAAAAAAATGGTCTCAGCACACATTCTCGTAATCTACCCCCCCTGATGCCTCGACGCCCAACGTTCGGCCATCTGCCGCCAGGGCAAAGCAAGAATACGTGTGCCGGCAGCCTCGAAATGAGATGATAAAAAAGAAGTAAGAAAAAAAATAAAAATAAATAAATAAAAAATAAAAAAAAAGTACCCAAACCTTACGCACCCAACAGAGTGACAGATCAATTTCCGCCTCACTTGCAAGTACATACACATACATACAGGTGTGGTGGGGAGGGGGGCATCAATCGTCAGCCTGCTTTTTTCGTTTGTGTGTTGGTTCCTCGAGCGTATTATCCTGCATGTTGCATTCAGCCTATGTCAACAACGGCATTGTCTTTGACTGTGTCTCTGGAGGGGTGGGGATGGCATCTTCCACTCGCTCTTCTTGTCTTGTCTCGTCCCCCCCCGCATTCAGGCACTCCTGCTCTTGCACCACCCGTCTCGCCCACCACCACCACCTTGGCCATTCCCGCCCTCCTCCGTCTTCTGCTTTTTTTTTTTTTCCTTTCTTTCTTCGTCCCGTCTCGTCTCAGCCAGTATGCCCACCCCTCACATCCACTTCTCCTCCTCCTGCTCATCCGTTGTCTCGAGTAACTTCCCCGAGCTCAATCCCCTCATGCGTCGGATCGTCTCCCCCAGTATCACATTCTCGTCACCGGCCTCGTCCCCCGGGCTTGCCCCGATTCTGTTCCCGCTCGGCCACACTGGGGCTAGGCTCGGGCCACCAGAGGCGCCCGTCACATCCACCTTGTCCCGATTCAACGCCCATCACATTTTTTTTTTCTTGCCCTCCGCGCTTAAACGTTCATGGAGACCGAACCGTGTTTGCTGGAGCTCTGCGTGATATGATATGATATCCACCCGCCGCCGACGGCCTTTTCCCAAAACTGCAATGAGCTCTCCCCGGCTTTCACTTCGTATCCCTCACCTCGTAGCCCGTAGCCCGCGCCCGCCGTTACGGTGGCGCTTCCTGCCGAGTCTCTCATCGACAATCCTCATCTCGCCTCGTGTTCCTAGGCGCCTACAACGTGGCATGGCACGCCTCGTGGCGACATGGGATCTGCCGTGCAAGCAATCGGCGCTGCCATCCCGTTGGATTTCGTCGGCGTGATTTCGGTGCCCGGAGCTGACTACTATCCATGTCGGGATGTAGCACCGAGGTGTGGCTTCACTACTTGTTCAGCTCCGATGCTGTGTTTGTCTGAAACTCCGATAATCTGCTCAGGTTCATCTTCGTATGCTGCTGTGCGCCAAGTACAGTGTGACATGCAACCTTTAGACTTTGGCACTTAAACCAGAAGCATTGCTTCCGACGATGTTCGTATTAGATGTGGTCATTGCTTGATGGGCGAGACCCAATCAGCTAGTTTTGTCATGATTTCAACCTTTGCTCTAGGGTAGCTCGGAGTCAAATTTGGCCATTACATTTCCAAGCTCTCGCGCCAACATAACTAATTAATCACTTGAAGTTTTGTAATCAGCTTGAGTTTTTCGGTTTTTTCTTTCTTTCTGTTGTGGCTTTTAGGGGTTGGGAGCAAATATTTCTGATTAGTTCTTGAGTTTTGGTGGTGTTGGCATGGTGTTGTAACTTTGATATCCCTGATGTTTAGGCAATGTTGACCATGTTTGTCTCCATGCATCGCGTTATGAGCCCAGATTGCACATCCGCGCGGAAAATTAGATGATCTACATAGCCGCGACATTTGCCCCTGCATGTAGAGTTCCATATCGGCAATGCAAGGGCGTACTCGGTCAAGTGAGCAGTATTATCTGTACCAAATCAGCACCCAATTCGTATCACTCCCCCACACCAAGTAATAAACTTCATTAGGGCACGGGTTCAGAATTTCTCAGGAATTGCATAAGTAAATCTACCGGATCCAATCTCTGCTGGAAGTATATCGTTTGTTGCATAAATTGATGTTATTTCAGAGTTGGGTAAGAGTGATGGAGTGCTTGATTTGAAGAATGAATATACTTGAGAGTAAACGGCAAGGTATTTGTAAAACATACAAATAGATTTAAAAAACACACAAAAGAAGGGGCAAATAAAAAAATACCGAAGCGAAGATGATAGCCACCAATCGGCGACGATGTTCAGACACCACGGAGAAATTGCATTCAGTATAGGGTAGGCCACCACCCCTTTCCTGGGACTAACTCAAATAATCGATCAGGAATTACAATAGATGGTTCGTGGACCAAATAGCAAACTGTCTAAAAGATGGTAGTTAAAAGTAAAAACCGGCGTGTAGGTTTTGCCCACTAGATTTAAAGCTTCTAGAGACGACACAGTACAAGAAATCACATATACAGCAGCATATGGTTCCAGAGCAGGTCTGTGAAAGGAGACTATGATACAGTACAAGAGAAATAAAGCACACACCTACACCCGAAAAGTAGGCACAGTGCCTCTAGTTTCCCCACATATCGAAGAGTTGGTCCCTCATGCATAATCCACAGCTCGCGATGGCATGATGTCACGCTGCCACGATGCCACGATCTGAAATATCCCCATTGAAGGATCGTGCTCCAATGACCTCCTGACCCCTGATAGTACACGACGAAATTATTCCAAAATATCGACGTTCTAGTGAAAAGGAAAAAAAAAATCTATAAATTATCTATTTGTTTAATTTGCTCCATCTCCATCGCATTTTCCCTTAAGCCAATTAGGAAATCTCGGAACAAAACGAGACGGGATACAATCATCCGAGAGCTGCATTGTAAAGTGTCCATGAGATTGTATTCTGGCGAGAACCCTTATAGTTGTCACCAGGTAATTAATTGACAGTTGAGTGGGCTATCCAACCATACAAGAAAAACCACCAACAAGACATAGGGAGACATGGGACCTAGGCAAATATACTGGCATGGAAAGAGTCACAATGGTGTGGTCATTTACCCAGACAAAAGAAACCCGACTTGACATCACAATCTGGACTCGAGCATGCTGGCAGTCACTCCGCTTCCCTCTCACATAGCATACGAGTTTGTGGACCAATAGTATATGATGACACGGCTGTGTATGATTGCTTGACTGGCCAATCTTCGCAAATAGATTCTGGTACTATGATGAAGATGAGTGATATCCCTTCCATTATCACATGCATATGCCCTCCCCCCTCTCCCCTCCCCTGATTGGGTGACAGTCGAGGGCTGCGCATACCAAAAAAAGAATGCCAAAAAAGTAAGACATCAGACAGACTGAAGCCGGTACACCAGGGACTCGAACCCTGAGCCTTAGTCTTAGGAGGACTACGCGCTACCATTGCGCCAGCGCACCATTGTTCGTTGGCCGGATGGCGGACTTCTATGAAGATGATCAATGCGATCTCTGCGTTGATGGCACCATATGTGGACAGGTCTGGTCTGCCAGAACAGCGCCGAGGGCCTCATGGCGTTGTTTGTGTTGGTTGCGTTTATTCATAGCAAGCATCACATGCTACTATAACCCTGACATCATGTGTTGGTCTCCACGGGTAGGGCACATCGTTCCCCCGTTCAATAACATCAATAGTTCGGTGGAAATCAAGGCATAAACTCACAATCGCCGGATGGAGACGGGGCACTTCTATCTTTGATCAGCCCACACTGATCTATTGCCCACTTGGGCATCATCGCCACAACAGTGAATGCATGATGCCTCCCACAGGTTGACACATGGCAGGTGTGACATGCGTGTTGGTTCTTAGTGCTCTCGCTACCGACAGATTGGATACAAGGCAAGAGATGCGGACCCTCTAATTTAGGGGAGTAAGCCTGCTATTGCCTTGTCCGGACGCTGGGCCAACATGTTGACTCAAGATTTGGGGCTAATTATGTTGTTGGTTGTGTCCGTTGCCTCATTCCCGCAGGCGAGGAGGAGAGATTGGGTGCGGGGACCTGACCTGAATCATCGGCTTGCGTGGCGGTGAATTGTGGTGCTTGGATGATTTATCTTGGCTGTTGGTTGAGCGACATGTTTGTCTTGGTGGAAATAATGGACACCCTTTGGACACCCACACCGGATTGACAAGGAATTTCCAATAATATCAACTCGTCTAACCGAGCGACGCAGGTTGCACATGTGTGGTTCGATGGCAATTTCGTGAAATCGAGAATAGAGATGCAGGATTTGTTAAAAAAAGAAGCGCCGGGCCTGCCTCGCATCGGCATCGATAGGCGCGCTCGTTGGATGGATGGACGGGCCAACGGCGCTTGAATGGTGGCCTGTAAGAGGGCTGGTGGTGTTGCAGGAATGGACTGGCCTATGGCGGCCTCGACATATGTGTGCTGCATTGGCGCTGCATTGTTTCCGCACGACTGACGCGCTTTCCTGATGAGAGGGTGTGAGGGAAAGATAATGGTACCCATCCGGGGCCGGGGGGCACGAAGTGAGGAACACAATCGTGAATGGGGTTACTATTGTTGGACAGGAGATGAAGGGACGATGGCTCGTGAACTAGACTAGGGTCTTTGGACGGTACCGGGTGATCCAGCAGCGAGCCAGGACGGCACGGTTGAAAACCTTTGATTGAGACGATTGTTGTTGGGTCATGTCACTAGCAAGGGATGATGGACCCGAGCGGATGGGCGCTGGGGCGGTTCCGGCGAACAAAAAAAGAAACATCCTTGCAACGGACCGTCGAACTAGTCACGTCAGAATTCTTCTCGAGAGATTTGCACTCGTGAGGGCTGGTTGACGGATTATCCAGTGAGGGTATGGATTTGGGATGCCATGGGGTTTCTGCTTCTACACAGAGAGATTGATTGGCGCCGGCAGAGGCGACATATGCACAGCAGAGGACAGGGTACACCAAGCGGCAACACCAAGCTGCAGAAGCGAATGAGCCTTGTCGTTGGTGAATGGGAGGATGAGGAGATGGCAATGGGTCCCTGAGTGTGGAGGGAATTGGCGCAGCACCCTAGACACTTGCACATGAGCGCTAGAAAGGGCTTCAGTGCTGGCAGCGGCCGTTGCCTCTAGGTCCAAGACCGGCGCTTACAACAGGGATGGCATTCGTCCGCCCACAGGGTACGGTGGGAGGTTTCCATACTAGTGGGCTTGTGCAGGAGTAGTAATAACTCGCTGCGTTAAGAGGGGAGGGCTCTTCAGCAGGCGCGCGCTGTGGTGTTGCTCCAGTCCCTTCATTAATGCGAGCGGGGAACGCAGCGTGCTGGCTGGCTGGGGGCAAGGCGTTTGCGCTCGCTGTGGCCGTCTTTCGCGGGCTGCCTTGCGTGGCGCGCGCTCTCTGTTGCATCTGCACAGATTGGCCGAGTGTGATCGTCGGGCGTTGTCAGCCACAGCTCGGGGGTGGCCAGCGGGAGAGCCGCCATGGTGTCTTGTGGATGGCAGCACGGGACAGGACAGCGATGGCTCGTCCGGGGGGGCACGAGGGTGTTGCAGAGTGGAGGGGTCAGAGCAGGCGCGCGCTCAGTGAAGCAGACCAGGTTTGTACGGGGACAAGATCTAATTTTGGGACTTGGGGAGATGCGATCAAGATGGTGAGCATTGTTGTTTTCGTTGTTGTTGTTTGCGCAGGGCCGTGTAGACTGGCGGCAAGCAAAGAATGTGAAGCATACGATAGAGTTTGTTCGAGCGGGAAGGGGAGAAAAAAAATAGATAAAGACGACGCTATTGCGCTTGATGATGGAGAAGAAGAAGCAGCAGCATCATAGAGCCATCCTCCCCCACAACAAGCAAGAAGCTTTCCCAACCTTTAACTCAACCTTATCCTTCTTCCTTTCTGTTGATCAGAAACCTTGGGACCCAGATCTCACTCAGATCGGCCTTAATTGCGGCTTGCTTGCTTGTGCTCCTCTTACTTTGACCAACAACAACAAACCACAACACCAACGCAACACCGCCCACTTGGCTTGTTCCCAGACACGCAGAAAAAACGCTATTGTTTGACCAATTCGATCCATCTCACTGCATTGATTTACTTTACTTGAGCCGTGTCTCTGTTCCTGGCCTATTCTATTTTTTCCTTACTTTTGCTGTGACATCGTTCATACACAGCCTCATCCTTGCCGTCTCTAAAAAAAAAACAACCAACGCCCTTTCAATCCTCATCACCGTCAGCCTCCATCGGCGGCGCCAAAAAAAACCCTTCATTGAGGCAATTGCGCAGTATTGGACGCCGATTCGCCCGGCATTTCTTCGCCCACGGGAAAGGTGCTCTAGGCCAAACGCTTCCAAAGAGCCGAAAAAAGCGCTTGACGTCGCGGCGTCGTCGGTCGAATCACATTCCTCACCGACCACCTGGGCCAGAAACCGCCTCGGCGCCAGCAGCGACCAAACAACTCCCTGACAAGGAGAATTGGTTGGCAATCACCTAGGACAAGGGGGTTCGAGAATAGAAAAAAGCAAAGGACCCAAACACCAGTGCAGTGCCCCAAATCAACCGGCTCGCTGCACCCCTGCACCCTGTCGAGCGCTCTCTCGCTTTTGGTGCTCGCTGTGCCGCTGCTTTAACACACCCATTGCGCAGGCCCGCAGGCTGGCTCGCCCAATCCGCGTTAACCAACTGACTGACTTACAACCACCACACAACCACCACAACCTCGAGCGTTGACAACCAACGGGCCCCAACACACGCAGCTCTGCGAGGATTGCACATTGAGGAGCTCTTCAATCACAGCCCACACCCCGGACATTCAGCTTAGAGCTCTACGTCACGCCCGGGGCATCCACCACTCAGCTCGGCCGATTGGCAGATCCTCAAGCAAAGCGTGTGCTTGTGAGTGTGACAGAGCTTGCTTGCTTGCTTGATTGCTTGCCCGCCAAGCCGTACAGCTCTCGAGTGACATCGTCGACCCTTCCGCATCATCCGCCGTCTTGCTGAACCACACATAGCGGCGCATTCACATCCACCATTTCACACGCAGACGCACGCATCGCATCGCATCGCATCGCATTACCATACCGTGCCATACCACCCCTCCAACCCTTGCTCGTCTCGTGCAGTTGCCGCCCGTGCCTGTGCCCTCCCCCCAATCACTCCCTCCCCGGCCCTGCTCGCGCCTGTTTTGTCTGCTGCTGCTGCTGCTACTACTGCTGCTGCTACCTCTTTCACACTGCGCAATCACTGCTGCACCGCGCGCCGGGAGCTGTTTGTTGCGCTGAGCCCTCCCTCTGCTTGCTCTGCGCACGCGCCCAACCTGGTCCATCCTGCATATCCCTCCCTCCACCTTACCCACTCCTCACTTACACCCCCCTCCACCCCTCCACACCACCCATCCGCACGCCAACCCGCATCCTGACTCCCACACCCCCCTTAGCGCCTAGCACGACTCCTGGTCGTCCTCGTCCTCTTCCTCCGGCGCCAAATCTTCGTCGCAACCCTTCCCTTATAACAGCTTGGTGCTGCCATTTCCCCTCCTGCCTTTTACCTTTGGACTCTTTTCTTCACCTTCAGTCAGTCCGCTCGCTGCACCTCCCTGCTCGCGTCCTCACTGCCCATATACTGGGTCTGGCTGTTGGCTCCCCGGTCCTTTGGAAATAACCTGTGCCCTTCCTCAAAAAGACTTTGGCTTGATTCGACCTAAGCCTTGCAACTCGAGTTCCTCTCCCCACCCACCACCACCAAACAAACAAATACCTTCGAGTTTTTTTTCTACGTCTTTTTTCTCGCCAACAACCATCATCATGCCTGGTGCTAAGCCTAAGTTGGGGAAGCTCACCACCCCCGTTACCGCAACTTTCCCATCCGAGATCACTTCGGCCACTCCAATCTCGGCGGTATCCTTCACTTTCAAGGCTGAGCCCGACTTCATCAAGACGCCCATCAGCCCTCCTCTGGCTTACACGGACTTCCTCACCAAGGCCATGGCTCTCAACTCTCCAGCTATCGGCTCTGGCCAGACCACTCCAGATTCACTCCCGGACACGGCCAGCAGTGAGCAATCCGACTGCTCCTGCAAGAGTGAACGCCTGTCTCCCACTTCTTACTCCGGTCTCCGGCACAAGATTTCTTCTTCTCACCTCACCCCTCCGGCCACTGCACCGGTTATTCCTCCAAGCCCATTCACATCATCGGCCCCTCCCATGTCGGCACCACCAACTGGACCAGCTACCTTTCCCAGCCTCAAGCTGCCCCCCAGCCCGGCAGTCTCCAGCCTTGACTCTCCCATGAGCGCCAGCACCGCTCGATCTCCCTTTAGTGCTCGACCAGTTCACTCTGTCTTCGACTGGGATGCTGCCCTCAAGGCCCGCTTTGCGGAGAAGAAGAAGCCTGCTCGCACAAGCGTACGCCACATTCGAGAGGTGGTGACAAGGACTGTCACATATACTCCTAGGATGGCACCTGCACCCAAGGGCAAGCGACGGAAGGTTGAATAAAGCCTTGGCCCTCAGTCTTGTCCCCCAATCAACCCCAAACACACAAATACAAATACAAATACAAACTACTCATCTAACTAAACGCACGTCATGACGATCTCTCAACACACCTCATCACATTCCTTATGTTTACATTATATCCATGGTCCTTGACGGGCACAAGCGAGAAGCAGAGGACGAATACAGGACGAGAAAGAGGTGGAAGGTGAGCCGTGCGGTAATTCGCACTGGAGGCAAAGATACGACGTCACGGCTCATGTCAAATTCAACCTTTTGGACGGCACACGGTTTTAGGTCCAGCATTGCATGCATTCGCACCAACCAGGGAAGGCCCTCTGCTTTTACTGCAAAGAATTTTTTTTTCCTTTCCTTTTTTATCACATTTATCAATCAATCAATCAACCAATCATGAAGACGGGGAGGGAACATGGACTTGGGACAGGTATTTTGCACTTCCTGGGAGCTATGACTTGGGAGTTGTACGGCGTTTTATAATGTCTTTTACACTTTTCGATTTTCCACCTTGGATCGACCGTCCCTGGGTGGACGGGAAAGGACAAGGTTTGATACCAAGAAGAGCGGACGGGCGGCGGTCAAAGCTAGGACCGCATTGGGGGATGGGCGAGGAACAAAGGCCAAGTCGGGTCAAGAGAGGATGGGATCCCGGATAGGCATGAGAAGCGAGTTAGCCAGTGGTCCGTGTCTCGGGCACGATATTAGCTAGCAGTAACGTGTTTCTTCGCAACCCAATAGGCCATGGGCCGTTTTCTCGTGTGTCAATGCCGCCTCTGAACGTGATGAACTGCTGCTTCACACTATGCCTGGCCTGGTGCGGAGCGGGGCAAGGAGAATTGTAAAAAAGCACATTAACTAATGTGTGTGTGATGTGTATTGATGCAGTCCTAGTCACGAGCCCAGGCATAGGCCTATTAGGCATAGGCAGAAAGGCGGGCAAACCAGGCATGGCGTGTTTTTACCAGCCTCTTTGTTTTTCACTCATCGCGAGGACAAAAAAAAATAATCACAATAAAAAATAACAATAATAATAATAATAAAAAACATGCTTGTTTGTTATTGTAGATCTGTCATGGTCGCAAAAACGGGCCTCCTCCCGTTGCCACGCATCGCGAATCTGGGATGCAGCGTGCGTGTGTGTGGATGGTGGGTGCATGTTATGTTATGTTTTTTTTTTTTTCCCTTTTCGTGGGATTGATTGGGGAGACAGAGGCGAAGGGGGGGCAAAAAAATAACGGGACGCGACTGGACAAAGTACAGTACAGTAGCAGGTAAAAATATGTGGGCAGGGTAGGCAGGCAGGCAGCTTGGCCGCCCCTCCATCTCCATCTCGTGCTGTTTGTATGCCCATGTCTACATCTGTTAGCAGTAAGTAAGTAGTAGCAGTGGCACTGAGCGCGCGTGTGTGCCCCTCCTTCCCCCCCCCCCTCCCTCACTCGTCGCGCGGGCCACGGAGCCCCCTCTAACCATTTTCCGAATATATACCCTGTTCCTTGTAGGACCGGACGACGGGTCCTCTCTCTTCTGGGGAGGGGAGCGAATGACTTGGGTTTGGTTGCTTGGACGCGCTCGTTGCGAAAAACCCCTCCACTTCTGTTGATATATTACTGGGTGACTATTTTTAACAAGAAGTAAAAAAAAAAAAAAAAAGAAGTGAAACAGAGGGACACGGAGTGTGGGAGGGTGGGAGATGTGGAGGAGGGTTGCTTGCTTGCTTGCCACTCTCTCTGCAGGACAAATGATGCTGAGAAAGAGGGTGTGTTAATTGAAAAAACCAAGAGCACTTCGCATTGGAGGGTGACAGATTTGGAGGACGTCATTGGGGTCGGGTCAGTCGATCAGTGTGAAAGGGTCTGCGAGCCATGGTGATCCTGGGAGGGTCCCTTGGAGGGAGGGGCGGGATTCAAGTCACTTGGGGGGGAGCATTGGACGCTGGGCGGACGGTCCACAGGGCCGGATTTTTGGGCCGCCCTCGGGATGATGGGAATGATGGAGAGGGGGAGGGAGGGGCTATTCTTTTTCTTTCTTTTCTTTTTTTTTTTTCTTTTTTTTTTTTTTTTTTTTTTCGCGCAGTCAGATGTGAAGGCGTTGTTTGTGTGTGGGAGAGCGGGAGAGAGTGAGATGATAATGCGGCCCTCTGGGTGTGGCTATTGTTCACACAAGAAAGGCTGGATAGAGAGAGGACGGCGGGGGGAACAAGTGACGGTGACTGCTTGTGCTGGTGTTGTTTCTTGCTGCTGCACCCTGCACGGGATCACCATCACTCTCCCGCTAGTTAGCTAAGGTCCAGCCTTGTAAGCAAACAAGCAAGCAAGCAAACAAGCAGGTCAGGTCAGGTCAGGTCAGTGAAATAATAACTAACTACTAGTCCAGCAAGGACATAGTTAGGTCCAGCAGCCAGCCAGACGGGGGGACAGACGGGGACGGACAGGGGACAGGGAACAGGAACGGAAAAGGGCAGCGTGTAAAAGCGGCATCAGCAGAAACCCAGCACCCCGGTGCAGCGGGCGGCGTGGCCCAGCATGTCAACGACTCTAAGCGCCGGGCCCTGGACCCCTAACGACGTGGGATTGGCCGGCGCGGTCAAGCCCGTCACCCACCGGTACGGCCCCGCGTATGTGATTGGCGGCGTGCTAAGCGCCCGGGCTGTGGGTAAAGATTGATTCGAGAGGCAGCATGCAGAAGCGTCGTTTCGCGCTCTCATCGGCTGTCCTCTTGGTGAACTGCCCCGAAGCCCTGGCAGCAGCAGGTGTGCTTTCTTTTTGCAGCGAGCACCTGCTCCTCCTGCTCCTGCTGCTCCTCCTGCTGCTCCTGCGACTGCTACTGCTGCTTCCATCTCATTCTCTGCTGTGATGCTACTGCGCGGGATGCAGCGCGCTAAGCTGGCAGGGCCCGAGTCCGAATTGCTCCTCCTTTGCGATGACGAGGGCCTCCCTGTGCACCGCACACCTCTCCCACTCTCCTCCTCCGTCTGCTCCCCGCCGCCTGTGCTTCGCTGCGCAGAGGCAATATGCGGCCTGGGCGTTGTTTTGTTTTCTGCTCCCTCCCTCTCCCCCGGGGCGGATGATTGGATCGATCAATCAATCAATCAAATAAAAAATAGAACAAGAAAAAAGAAAGAAAAAAAAAAGCCTTGACCAAGATGACGGTTCAACCTAATCTGTTAAATTGCGTGCGTCGATTCCTGCTGTCCTCTCTCTCTCTCATCCTGGCCGGCGTCCATCCTTCGCCCGGTCCCCAACACCACCATCCCTTCTCGAACAAGGCACGCCCGTTGCCCCCAGAAGCGCGGCATGCTTCTCAACTCCCCCGAGAAGCCAGTGCCCCTCAGCCCTCCCAAAAAGACAGGCTAACTCAACTTCGTCTCCTGCGCGAGCCCCGGCCTCCCATCACCCATCCCATCCCATCACCACCTCCTCCCTCGCCTCAACCTGCAGAGCGCCAGTGACAAGACGTACATGATGATGTGATATCCCTGCGCGTCACACCGTCTCCCCTCGCCGAGCCCCATTGGCTCCCTGCTGAAGCCAGCCTGCTGCCCCCATCTGAAACGGGGTAACCCTGAGCCAGCGTGATTGAAACCCGTTTCACCCCCGTGGGCGTGACCCATCCCGCTGGATGGAACATCTTCATGGAACATTCCCGGAGAGCTTGGACGTCTTCTAATTTTGGACACTCGCCGTCGCCATTCCCGACTCTAATCTGCTCTTGCATGCTCCTCATTCGCATGCCAACCGTATTGCGGCCGCCGTGGGGGCCACATGAAATATTGGCCTTCCTCTCGCGAACATGCAGCAGCAGCATGCAGCCAGTAATTCCCGCTCCTGTCCGTCTTTGCGAGGTGGAAACCCAATTTCCCCATCATCAATTCCATCTGTATGTGAGGCAAGCCCATCTTTGGGATATGCCAGTTCCCAATATGCCCTAATTGCCGTGGGCAGAAATTAATCCACCTCCCTCACCTCCTTCGCCACCGCGTTGCATAGCGCGACCTTGACCCCTGCCCCCGTAAGAACATGGATCCAGAGTCTCTGGGTGTCGCTCAATCGATCGTTTGCGCTCTTGACTTCCGCGAACATGACCTCCCCCTTAGTTGTGCTGGGATCCTCAGACGCTTCCCCTGTCGCGCCGTTGACGCGCCACAGAATCAGGTCTGGGATGCCACCGCCCCGTTGCCGATACTCCTGGGCCATCACCTTGCATATCGCTGCCAGGGCGCTGTTTTCGAAACACTCGACCAGTTCCATCAAATCGTCAATCTCAAAGTCCCAATTGAGTCCTATCACGCTCGTCTTTCGTTCATGCTCCCGGTCCCAAACCTCTCGCACTAACCTGCCACCTTCCCCATTGGAAATCTCAACTAGGCGGTGATTGATCTCTGAAACTCTGGCGGGGAAGAACGCATCCGTATGCAGGTCAAGAGGACATGTTTGATACGCTGTTTGGAAGACATTTGGAATGTAGAGGAAGAGGATGTCGTAAAACAAGTATGCAAACAAGGTGCGGATGATCCCACCTTCCGAGTGATACCCCTTCCAACCCTGGCATCGATAGTGGCCAAGACACATGTCTTCCACGCTGCACTCTGCAGTAGTGTCTAGCTTGTCGAGCCATATCGTTTTGGTTGAAGCCTGGCGGCCAGGTTTGGCTGGGACTTCCCGTTTCAGCTGAATACCTTCAACGTAATGCTCCACAGGTTTCTCCAGGACAACATGGCCAAAGTCGTGTTGTAACCGTTTTGGGATGCGGAGTTTCTTCTCCAGCTTCACCAATCGCTTTTGAAGATCGTAATGAAAAATGAGATGACAATCGGGATCCTGAAGTCCAGCTTCACAGGTAGAAACCGCAATCCTTTTCCAATGCTTCTTTTGCTGCTCCACATTGGTTGAGACGGGGTTTGGGTCGAGAGTCGGCATGTAGTGCTCCTCGAGGAGAGCCTTGCGCTGATACCAGCCTCCCCTCCTGGCCATTTGGAATAGCCGTTGATCAAGCAATTCGGCTAGCAACTCTTGTTCCTTGAGGTGCTCTTTGAGTTTTCCGTATACATGAGCGGCTTTGTGCACGATTCGTGTATACGAGTGCCCAGCTGTAAACCTTCGTAAATAAACACCTTCGCCCATCTCATACAATGTCTTTTCTTTGTGTTTCTCCTCATCGAGCAAGACTTTCCACCTAGGATAGAGCTTTTCAAATATCCCGATAATCTTCTTAAAACTTTCTTGACTTTGAGCCCCTCCAAATTCTAAGATATTGTCCACTTCTGCTTCCAGACGAATGGCCGTCTCAAACTCCAACAGGTGCGCCCGTGATGAAAAAATAGTGGCACTTCGACAAACGAGGTACTCAGGAAAGTTTCGTTTAGCCATCTTGGCAAGAATGATTGTGGTAAGAGACTTTTCAGTCCATTCTGTGGATCTGTAAAAGACAAAGTGAACACGCTCAAACAGCTTGAAGCTTTGTTGAGATAATCGCACACAGGGTCCGAGAATAGCGAGTATTTTGTTAAGAAAATGCTGTTTCTGGGTTGAACCTTCTTTTCGGGGCTTTGCGCTGCCATCTGACTGCTGGTTTTCCTTGTCGTCGAAAACTGGAGGCTTGCGAGTGTTCTGTCGACTCCATCCGAGCGCCATTAGACCGACTTGTTGGTTGCTCATTCGAGTCAGCGACTTAATGAGCTCTGATTTGTTTCGTCCTTGGAATTTAGCGTCCTTGGCTAGAGTCTTGAGCTCATCCAAACTCAGAAGGGATGCTGCTTCTTCAACCGAATCAATGTGATTCTCCGAAGTGTCGGCGAATGTAAAACTCTCTCCCAGGTTAAACTCGCCCACGTCAATGCCTTGGATTGGACTTGATGTAGGCTTGACTGTAGACGGAGGAAGGGTGTGCGATTTTTTAAGAGTATCAATGGCAGTTCCAATGTCGGAAATGTCATCGTTATAACTCAAACGACTATGCCGATGCCATGATGCAGTTTTCCTCAGAAAGAGTCGAATGTATCTAATCACAGTAAGCAAATAATACGGGCTTCTCGTTATGGATACACTTACAAGAACTGCGCCTCATAATTTAATTCCTTCCATTGATGAAAAACTTCCGTTTCCTTCTCATCAAACAAGTGGGACTCTTCATCTAAGACGGTGTCTAGAGCAAGGTTGAACGCGTCCACATAAATGGAACTTTTCCCTTTTGCCCAAAGTGGATGAGTTTTCACGTTTGATTGATCGTTATCTTCCGTATGCGTCTGGGATGACCTCCATGCCTCATATTGTTCAAATGTCTCCTGGTTTAATGGAGTTGGGGGTAGAGTGCTTTCAAACTCGGTGACACCATGTCCCTGTTCGTCGTGATCTTGATCATCTAGCAACCTTGTGCTCGAATATTTCGCTTCATTGTATTGTTCAGGGGAAGAAGAGTCTGATTGTTCTGATGCGAAATCTCTGGATGACTTTCTCCTCACCCGCTTTGATGGTCGTTTTTGGTCCGCCGCTGGTGAGCCAGGGGGGTTGCTTCTTGCTTTGTTGCCATTGTCGTTTCCAGGCTTTGGGAGCCTCTTCACAAATACATCCATGCTTCTAGCGAAGCCATATCTGAACAGAAAACTATATTATTCTTCTCGCTCAGAGCGTCTGATCAACTGTCAAATTGACGCGGTTCAGCTAGGCAGACGGTGCGACAGCCAACACGAAATCAGCTGACCTCGTGGCTTGCTTTACGCTTGTCCGACAATCACCCGGCGCGATTCGTCTTCGACACCACCCGCCTCAAGCTTCCGACCTGCCAATTGGACTTGGGGAGAATATTCTTGTCGCAACCTCCCTATCTCGTCAAATATGGCCGACGAAACACCCAAACCCGACTCCGCTGCCGGCACACCGCAAGCTGCCGGCACCTTTGATCTCGCCAACAACCTACTAGCGGAAGCCGACGGTCCTGTGAAAGACGTAGTCATGCCTGACGCTCCATTGGAGCAGCCTGTGGTAGGTGCTAGCTTCTTTGTTTGTTTGAATTGAACCAGCTGTAAACAATGGACTACGGGTGGCATTCTATCTCTAGTCTTTCTTCACCTGCGTGCCGCCAACCTTCGACTTCTCTCCTTAACCACACCGATCTCGCTACTCCGCCATCACCAAACGAATTGTGCTAACATGCGAAAAAAGTCATCTCCCGCGCCTGTCGCTCATGCGCCGAGCCCTCTTCCAGGGCGAACAGGTACTCCAGCCCAAGGGTCAAGAGCCGCCTCGGCGCACCCCGATCCCGGATTCACCATGCCCGCGGAGGCCCCCCCACACGGCGATTCAACGCGAAGATATCTCAATACAAAGGTCACCGGAGTCTTGCTCGAAGGAATGAAGCAGCTGGCAAAAGACAAGTAAGCTCAAGGGAGCTGGGGTCTGGATAACATTGACTAACTATGGGCTAGGCCTAGCGACCCGCTACGAGTACTGGGAGAATACTTGATACAGAAGTCAAAAGAATTGGAAGGGACGAGTTAGAGAGTTATGGATCATACATCACTGGCATTTTATCACACGAAGAGGAATGAAGCATAAGGCGTTCCGGGGTTGAAAGGGTTCAGGTTTAAATCACTAAGCCAAGGATTCTGTGTTGTCATTACACTTTCAGCGGTCGAATTGCTTTCTATTTTCGAGCAGTCAATTCCGCTGTGATCCTCCCTGACAGGGTGCATAAGCATCATGGCTCTAAATGCAACTTTTTCCATAACTCGTCCCCAAACTCCATGACCCGGGAAACCATCACCACCAATAGCAGCCAGCCGTAGTATTGCGCTTAAGCGACGATGGTGCTGGCAGTAGCGGACTCGTACTTCCAGGTAGGAGGAAGGACACCGACAGTCTTGTAGTAGCGGGCAAGACGGTGGATACGGGACTCGATGAGAATGAGACGGAACTTGGAGTCCTTGTCCTTGCGGTTGCGCTCGAGGTGCTTGCGGACGGCAACAGCCTGGTGAGAAAAAAAAAAGTCAGTTGGTTGTGAACGAGAAAAAAATTCAACATGGCGGCACGTACCTTCTTGATGAGCATGTACAGATCCTCGGGAAGCTCGGGGGCGAGGCCTGTTAAGTCACTCTGTCAGTCTCAAACCAAACAGAGGCATTGGAGAAAATTTCTCCGTAAAGATATATTTCCACCACCATATCCTCTATTTCTTCAGGGAGTCGTACCGCTGGACTTCAGGATTCGGAGAATGCGGTTACCTGCCGGCATGTTAGCTGGAAGAAATTCTCTGCGCATTGAGTTGCAAACACATACCGGTGACGGTCTTGACCTGGGCAATTCCGTGGGAGTCACGGAGGACGACACCGATCTGGGAGGGGGTAGCACCCTTACGGGCGAGCTTGCAGATCTGGTCGACGACCTGGTCGGGGGTGGTCTTGAGCCAGGCGGGAGCGGCGCGGGAGTAGGGGACGGCGGAGGCAGAAATGCCCTTGCCCTTGCTGTGAAGACGGCCCATCTTGTCGGTTGGTGGTGGTGATACTGCGGGTTAGAAGTTGTCGGCGTTGAGCGTTGTCCCAGGTCCAAAGAAGAAAAGATTATTGTGTGGACATAATTTTCGCCAAGTTAGGGCAGCCCGTTCGTGGGGCTTGACCGGGACATGATATTCCGGCTCCGAGCTTGGAAAAACACCATGTGGATCTTGGCAGCATCTTGTACCCACATGTTCCTCACGTGATCGCGTCGCGCAGTGTTTTTCTTCGCGCGCTAGCTGGAAATTTTCCAACTCTGCATCTGTCTTCAATAAGACGAGAAGACGGAAGAGACACTTACAGGAAGCCCATTGACAGTCCTGACGAGTCATTGGACGGGCTCTTTTCTTTCTCCCATGGTAAGTCACATCTCATTTCTTCTTGTTCCCTCGCACGACCCTTAAAATGATGATAAATCACTTCTTTTTTTTCTGGTACCTCTTATGTTAGAGCCTTCGGGCTCAATGAATGAATTGGACTTCTGATATCCGGTCATTATCATGCCTTTTTGCTTTGAGCATTCTCAGAGAGCTTTAGCTAACAAACAAGGCAGTCGGTCGTTGAAAATTTTCACCTTTTGTTACTCATAATTATCCCGTATTTAAACTCATCATAGTTTTGTAGTCAAATGTGCAATCAATCAATTCACCATCCATTACCGCGCCTGGCCTTGCATGACTGTCTCTAACTCAGCCGAACTTAAAGGCACCATTCATGTCCACTGTTTTACATTTTTCAAGTGACCACTCCCTCTCATACATCAGCAAAGCCGACTCCCGTAACCAAATCTCAGCACCCTAATACCCACGTCCCCACGGCATCATCATCCTTCGTTGAAGCCCCGACTTCGACAGCTCTACCAAGCGCCGACATCGAAATTTTCCTAACAATCGGTCAGCAGAAGTTTCTTACAATATTCTTATGTTGCTTACCTCGGGGAAGTACGTGGTGACGACGGTTCTGTCTGCAAACTTGCGTCCAGCCAGGGACTTCAATGCTTTAGTTGTTGAATCCACCTTGTCAAATTTCACAAAGATCTTGCCCACACCGGCGGATTGCCTGCTGCCTCCAGTTGGCCTAGGAATCTTCATGTCGATGATAGTGCCAAACTTGGAACACTCTTCGCGAACATCCTCGCAGATTTCTATTTGTTTTCGTTAGCATCATCATATCACCATAACAGCTGGATCATGTCATACCTTCATAATCATCGCCGTCCATGAGCTCCTCTGCCGTAACCATGTTCAGAAGCTGGAGAACGCGGCTCGTCTCAATATCATTAGTCGTTTGAGAAGCAAGGCCGCTAATCGCAGTGATACCAACGTCGAAGTTGGCGACCTGTGTAGGGCCAATGCTGGCTTTGGAAACCTTCAGCTTCTTGCCTCCAACGTCCATTCCGTTCAATGTGTCAAGAGCTGGTTGATTGGCTGACGCAGGATCCTGATACTCGGCGAACGCGATACCCTATGCAATGTTAGTAGATGACAACCAACTATCTGTCAGAAATTACTAACCCTGGATTCCTCAGTTCCACGATCCTTGACGAGAACAAATGCCTTGGGCTTGCCGAAGGCAGCAAGGAGTTCAATAACTTGATCCTCCGTCAAGAAGGTAGGAATATTGGTGATGCTCAGCTTGTTGGTAGTGTCTGGGACAATATTCGAGACGACATCAGGGTCGTAGGCAGTCTCCTCAGTAACCGCCGGGACTACATAATCCTTAGGTCGGCGAATCTCGAGCCCGTGAGGCTCTCCGTTCGCTGACCCATTTGCAGAATCTTCAGGTTCCATTGAAATGCCATCAAGAGCCAGAGCAACGGTAGTGTCAGCCGCGCTCCTAAACTCCAAGACAGCAAACGAGCGGTCATTGGAAAATTGGCAATGAGTGCAAGGGTCTGAACTTTCCATAACGTTGAGCCCATTCAGTTGAAGGTTGAAGAATCCCAATAGGCTCTCCTCTGATGTACCGGATGGAATGTTGGAAACAAGTAGTCGTTTCGATTGGCGAGAGTTGCTGGCCTTCAGACCGGCGCTGGTAACTTGGCCGCCAGGTTGGTTCATAAAAGCCTGGAGTTTGCTTGGATCCATGGGCTGCTGTCGTGGTGCTCCGGGAAGAGGGAACATGCCTGATAACTTGGCCTGCTCGGCTGTGACATTATCATAACCAGGGGGCTTAATGTCCCATTGTGTCAAACGACGCTTGCGCTCTAGAATTGGCACCACGTCGGTGAGGTCGGGGGTTGGTTCTCGCTTCTTAGGTGGAGGAGACAAGCTTCGACGGTTATCGTGTGGCTGCTGTGGCTGCTGCTGCTGCTGTTGTTGCTGCTGCTGCTGCTGCTGGGCAAATCTATCGTCACGTCGGTCTCGACCTCCTCGCCGACGGTCATCATATGGGTCTCGGTCTCGTCTACGGTCATCATCGTCGCGACGAGCATCCCGACGGGAAGAACCTCGGTCACGGTCCCAGTCGCGATCGCCTCTTCGATCACGTCCAGAGTATCTATCCTCTCGTTCTCGATCTCGATGGTTTCGGCTGGATGAGTAGGCATCGACATCCCCGTCGCGTCGGCGATGGCTGCGGTGGTCTCCTGGCGAGCGGGAGCGGCGACGGTCTCGATCTCTGTGTCGGTCACGTCGATCATCTCGGTCACCTCTAGAAGACTGCGAATTGTTAGCGTGGACAAGGGACTATGATAAGGGCGGCTGCATACTGGATAGTCTCGTCCTCCCCGACGCTCGTCTGGTTGATGGCGGTTAGCAACGCGACAAAGGACAACAAGAGACTGAACGGAGCATACCTCGAGACGAGTAACTGTCGCCGTTCATACTTGCAATACCAACGAGTAACTTGGAACGGTCTCAAGATCGCCACGAATTGATGATAGAGTCTGGTTGGCAGGCAGAGAAGATTCGTCAAGCCGCAACGAGTGTCCAGGACCGAAAGCTGAGGCATCGCGCGAGGCTGGAGCTTTTTTCCCAGATGGCGCTAGTTCGGTTTGGGACTAGCCCCACTGGGGGTTCCTAATCACTCGCGAAAATGGTAGGTTCCCTGGATCCAACAAAGCCTATATTCAGGGACAGACGGCCCTAGACTAGTACTCCTGATCTTAGCCTTTTCCATTCGTCGTCCAAAAAAAGAAGAAGAAAAATCCGTTTCGCTGTAAATAAACCGGCGTGTTTCTTGATTTTCTGAATAGAAAACAAATGTCTGTTGCACAGGCTGTTGGTTGGCGAAAGCTGCCAGTAAGTTTGGGGGAGCTCTGCATCAACACAACACTGCGTTGTGGCCAATCTTTTCGATGGCGACAGATCAATGATGAATGGTAGGCGCGCATGCTTTTTGATATCGCGAATACGGTTCTAAGAATTTTAGGGTATGTACTCTGCATGGCCGCCTTCTGTGCCTGAAGCAGGATTCCACCCACTTGCACTACAAGGTCATTTGGCCTGAGCCCCTGAATCAGTCACAATCTGTCACAACGGGCGTGACGGCGACAGATGACACTGAGGCCTTGCTGCGCCACTATTTCAGCTTAAAGCTGGACTTGGGAAACCTGTACAACGAGTGGTCTCAGGCAGACCCAAATTTCCGCAAAAGAGCACCAGAATTTAAGGGTGTTCGCATTCTCAGTCAAAATGCATGGGAGGCGTTGCTAGGCTTCATTTGCAGCAGCAACAATAATATCTCGAGAATATCCCAGATGGTGAGTGTCATTTTTCAATTTTATTCAAAGAAGGGACAAAAAAGCCTTATACCAAATCTCATTTTAATAGGTTCATAAACTATGCAAACACTATGGTCCTCTAATAAACCATATTGGAGATGAAGCTTTTCACGATTTCCCAACTCCCGAGGCATTAACAGGCAGTGAAGTGGAATCACATCTTAGAGAACTTGGGTTCGGATATCGTGCAAAGTACATCGCCCAGACGGCACGCATAGTGGCGCATGAAAAACCAAGTGACTGGTTGGAGACGCTGCGTAATCCCGAGAATCCAGGGTTTAATGTTCCCGAAGTTCCCAGCGAAAAGCGTGCAACATACAAAGAGGCTCATGAGCAACTCCTCGGTTTAACGGGGGTTGGCCCGAAAGTCGCTGACTGTGTTTGTTTGATGGGTTTGGGTTGGGGGGAGTCAGTCCCTGTTGACACCCATGTCTGGCAGATTGCCCAACGGGACTACAAGTTTGGCAAGACAAAGACAAAGACATTCAACAAGGCAATGTACGATGCAGTCGGTGACCATTTCCGAGCATTGTGGGGGAAATATGCTGGCTGGGCGCACTCAGTTCTCTTCACTGCTGACCTTCGAGAGTTCTCTGATAGGGTAACAAAGAAAGAGGAACCAGACAGTGAAGTCAAGATCAAGGAGGAGGTTGACGTGGAAAAGGTGCAACTCCCGAAGAGGAAGAGAAAAATGGATGTTCAGACAGAAGTCAAAGTCAAAACTGAAATCAAAATTGAGGTGGATGAGACTGAGACAACTGTCAAGACAGAGCGCAGGTCGAAAAGACTGCGTTCTAGAACAAGGGTGTGAGTCGCGTGCCTGGGTCTAAACCTGGAAAATTGTACATTTAACCCCCCCAAAACACACTCTCTCCAGTTAGGTGGTTGGTAGGTTTTGGGTTTCTTAGCATTTAGATCTTAGTATTTAGGATAATACAAACAGGCCGAGTCAGGACGAATTTTGCCCTTCAAACAGGCAGATAGTTCACCCATAAATGCATTTAAAAAAAAAGTAGGTCTAATGTTGCTGAGCTTGCGACGCGGGTACGCGGTACCTGCGGCTAAATGTCGGTTGGATGTGAGGTCGCGGGAGACTTTTCGCCTCCCAGGCAAAAAGCTGTGTCAAAGACTGCACTTTGCGACCAGACACATCAGCAACACCTCCCCATGCGCAACGACATCGCTGGGAGCGTTCCGTCTGATCTTGAACCGGGATGAAGCTGGGAGTTCCATAATTCAAGATGTCTGACGCGGATTTCGAGACGATCAAGAAGCTCCAGCAGGAGCGTAATGCTGCTGCAGCTTCCAAGAAGGGCTCGCGCACCTTTGACGCCGCAAACCAACGAAGCGATTCGACCAAGCAAAAGCTCACCGATAGCGCAGACAATGATCTTTACGAACGAGATGGCACAGACAAATTTGCCGGATACCACACCTCCCTACCGATGGGTAATGAGGATGAGGATATGGAGGATGGCGACAACACGCGACGACTCGTCGGGCAATACACCGCGACGCGAGACATGATTGACGAGTTTGCGCGGGGAAATGGCGTTGAGGAAGATGATATCCTGGCTGGTAGAGGAGAAAAGAGTGGCCGTATCGTCGATCGCGAGACTGATTATCAGAAGCGTCGATTCAACCGCGTCCTCACCCCTACCCGAGCTGATCCGTTCGCCGAGAATCGTCAGACCGGTGTCTCCGAAAATGGTACCAGTTATCGCGAAGTTATGGAGATGCGAGAACTGGAACGAGAAGAGGAGCGTGTCCGACGAGCTATCGAAGCTAAACAAGATGGACGAAGCGACGACGATGATGATGCCCGACCCATGCTTGCTGAAGGTGATAAGGAGAACGGCGAGGCGGAATCTACTGAGGACGCCGCGGCATCTGGGAGGAAGCGCAAGAAGAGATGGGATGTGTCGTCTGCCCCTGCTGAAGAAGACAACAAACCTGACGCGGCAGACTCTGCAAAGCCCAAGCGATCGCGATGGGATCAAGCTCCAGCCCTTGCTGGGCCTGGGGCTGATGCACCCAAAAAGCGATCTCGATGGGATCAGGCTCCGTCAGCTACCCCCATGACCAACACAGCTCTCGCGACCCCGATGCACCCATCCTCTGCCCCAGCACTACCGACAACCTTCGGAACCGACATCTCTGGCCGCAACATGCCCCTCAGCGATGAGGAGCTGGACATGCTTCTCCCCGGCGAGAATGAAGGCTACAAGGTCCTCGACCCTCCCCCAGGATACGAACCAGTTCGTGCCCCCGCACACAAGCTCATGGCCACCCCTGCTGCCCAGACCGGATTCATGATGCAGGATCCCGAGCAAGTGCGGCTCAGCGGCAAGTCCATGCCTGCCGAAATCCCTGGTGTCGGCGACCTGCAGTTCTTCAAGCCAGAGGATATGGCATACTTTGGCAAGCTCACGGATGGCTCTGACGAGAATGTTTTGACTGTTGATGAGTTGAAAGAAAGAAAGATTATGAGATTACTTCTCAAGATCAAGAATGGTACACCACCGATGCGAAAGACGGCTCTTCGACAAATCACCGACAATGCTAGACAATTCGGAGCCGGCCCTCTTTTCGACCAGATTCTTCCCTTGTTGATGGAAAAGACTCTAGAGGATCAGGAGCGCCATCTTTTGGTCAAGGTTATCGACCGAATTCTTTACAAGCTTGATGATCTAGTCCGGCCCTATGTTCACAAGATCCTGGTCGTTATTGAACCCCTTCTTATCGACCAAGACTACTATGCCAGAGTCGAGGGTCGTGAAATTATCTCCAATCTTAGTAAAGCCGCTGGTCTCGCGACGATGATTAGCACCATGCGACCTGATATCGACCATGTTGACGAATACGTACGAAACACGACAGCGAGAGCCTTTGCCGTTGTGGCTTCTGCACTTGGCATCCCCGCCCTACTGCCCTTCCTGCGAGCTGTGTGCCGAAGCAAGAAGTCATGGCAGGCGCGCCATACTGGTGTCAAGATTGTCCAGCAAATACCTATTCTGATGGGATGTGCAGTCCTTCCTCACTTGAAGGGGCTGGTGGAATGCATCGGGCCCAACCTCAACGATGAACAGACAAAGGTCAGAACTGTGACTAGTTTGGCTATTGCCGCATTGGCTGAAGCTTCTAACCCCTATGGTATTGAGAGCTTCGACGACATCCTGAATCCACTGTGGACTGGTGCCCGCAAGCAGCGAGGAAAGGGTTTGGCGGGTTTCCTCAAGGCTGTCGGATACATCATTCCTTTGATGGACGAGGAGTATGCCAACTACTATACTAGCCAGATTATGGAGATTCTGCTGCGTGAATTTTCATCACCCGACGAGGAGATGAAAAAGGTTGTTCTCAAGGTTGTTTCCCAGTGCGCCGGAACAGATGGTGTGACGGCCGGCTACCTGAAAGAACACGTTCTGGACGAATTCTTCAAGAGTTTCTGGGTGAGGAGAATGGCCTTGGATAAGCGAAACTACCGACAGGTGGTAGAGACAACCGTTGACATTGGCCAAAAGGTTGGTGTGAGCGAGATTGTGGAGAGAATTGTCAACAACTTGAAGGATGAGAGCGAGGCTTATCGCAAGATGACAGTGGAGACCATTGAGAAGATTGTGGCCAGCTTGGGCGCTGCTGATATTGGCGAACGCCTGGAGGAGCGTCTCGTCGATGGTATCCTTCATGCCTTCCAGGAACAGAGCGTCGAAGACATTGTGATGCTGAATGGATTCGGTTCTGTCGTGAACGCGCTCGGATCCCGATGCAAGCCTTATCTACCACAGATCGTCAGTACCATTCTTTGGCGACTGAACAACAAGTCGGCAACTGTTCGACAGCAGGCAGCTGATCTCATTTCTCGGATTGCCATGGTTATGAAGCAATGCGGCGAGGATGCTCTCATGGGTAAGCTCGGTATTGTCCTCTACGAGTATCTCGGAGAAGAGTACCCCGAGGTTCTCGGTTCCATCCTGGGTGCTCTACGATCCATTGTCACTGTGGTGGGTATTTCGCAGATGCAGCCTCCGATTAAGGATCTGCTTCCCCGACTCACGCCCATTCTACGAAATCGTCACGAGAAGGTACAGGAGAACACGATCGACCTAGTGGGTCGTATTGCAGATCGTGGGCCAGAGAGTGTAAATGCACGAGAGTGGATGCGGATCTGCTTTGAGTTGCTCGACATGCTCAAGGCTCACAAGAAGGGTATTCGACGAGCAGCCAACAACACATTTGGTTTCATCGCCAAGGCCATCGGTCCTCAGGATGTTTTGGCAACCCTCCTCAACAACCTTCGTGTCCAGGAACGTCAGTCTCGTGTCAACACTGCCGTCGCCATCGGTATCGTGGCTGAGACTTGTGCCCCCTTTACTGTTCTCCCTGCTTTGATGAACGAGTATCGCGTTCCGGAACTCAACGTCCAGAATGGTGTGCTCAAGTCGCTTTCTTTCTTGTTTGAATATATTGGCGAGATGGCCAAGGACTACGTCTATGCGGTTACTCCTCTTCTAGAAGACGCACTGATTGACCGTGACCAAGTTCATCGTCAAACTGCCGCTTCGGTGGTCAAGCACATTGCGCTGGGCGTCGTGGGTCTTGGCTGTGAAGATGCCATGGTGCATCTTCTCAACTTGTTGTACCCCAACTTATTCGAGACCAGCCCGCACGTCATTGACCGTATCGTGGAGGCCATCGAGGCCATCCGCGTGGCAGTTGGACCAGGCCTAGTTCTCAACTACGTCTGGGCAGGTCTGTTCCATCCAGCAAGAAAGGTCAGGACACCATACTGGCGACTGTATAATGATGCGTATGTACACGCGGCGGATGCGATGGTGCCTTACTACCCCAACCTAGACGAGGATGTGGTAGACAGGCCAGAGTTGGCGATTGTTCTGTAAGAGTTTGGAAGATTAGGGTTTAGGATGGCGAGGAACACAGACCGGGTGATTGGGTTGCTGGTAGTTTTGGGGAGGCTTGTAATCTGAGTATGCTGGCGGTTGCGAGGGTAGCGCTGGGGCGTTCTGATAGACGATCAAAATGGCTTCATTGTATTCATTGTTATCAAAAATATGAAAAAACATCCATGTGATCTTGTACGCGTTGACATTGGTGAAATTGGTATTGAAGGATTTTATTTAGTATTCTGGGGCAAGTATCTAGCTGTTAGTAGTTGTAATATGAGGTATCACGATATTACCACCATCTTAGTTCGTGCCATTCATTTATTACTTTGACCGTGGCACACGTTTGACCTTTTCATGTATTCTTGTTTCTATTTGCTACATGAGCTTGTTTATTCCTGTTTATATCTGCGTTCATCCAATAACTCTGTGATAACTGACAAATATCCCCTTCAACTTGGCAACATCTGTTCTCAATATGATGCCTCAGATGGACGAGAACATCACCTTTTTTTTGTGGAGGAGATCCACAAAGTACACAAGTCTCTTTTGTCAGATGCACAAAGATTGACAATCATCGGCATTTGTGGTCCCCCCCAGTGTAGATTGATCTAAAAGCCAAGATTGCAAGTACAGATTCTAGTGGTTGATTGCAAATCAACCCCATCTCCGTGATCATCATGGATGCGCATGTACGGGACCCAGCCTCACCCCCAGCTTCAGCTGGGCCCTTCTTTGGCTTCTCCTTACGCTTCACTCGTATACTTGTCACACCTAAATCTCACCTCTCTCTCTCCGGCTCCCCTCTTTCCTGCCCCCCACGTGGAGAAGGGGAATAGGTACACACGCATCTACGGCACTCGAGTAAGCCACCCACACCCTCTGAACGTGCACGAGTGGCTTCAGGAACTTTTGCGACGCTATGGGGCCTCATGGTCTGCAGGTGTATGAGACGGCTCGACGGGATTCCCATCTTGGGAGCGCGGAAGGGGGAAAAAGGGAGGGGGAGGGGGTCAGTGTCTTGCTCGTGTAGTGGTAGTCAGCACACAGGCGCCGCCCTTCTCCATCATGATGGTCTCTCTCTGCCCTGGAAGAAGAAAAAAGGAAACGAAGAACCACCAAACGAGGAGGCCACAGGGGGGGGAATGCTAGAGCACGCACGGCCCTGGGCTTATCAAGCTGTGCTTTTTGGTAGTGGTGATCGACAGCCGAGAATGACTCGGCATCACCCACACACGCCCACGGATGTGCGCGCGGGCTTGTGCGGGCAGCCAGCTCTCTCTGTCCAACCACCCCCGTCCAGTCGCGGGGGGCGGCATTGTCAGTTCGCCAAGGTGAGAGAGCTCCTCCTCCGCGGTATTCACGTGGGCAGAGGAGATTTCCATTGCTGACTACTTTTGCCGGCCAGCCCCTGGTCGGGATGCTACGCTGCTCGCAGGAAGAAGGGGAAGTAAAGAGGAGGGGGGCCTGGAAGAGTAAGCATGGTCCTCGTGGCCCTATGGCACATCATGTCTTGGCCAAGAGGAGTGTGACGGGCATTGCAGAAGGATGGGGCAGTGGACAAGTGAACAGTGGACAGCGGACGGACAGTGGACGGACAGTGGATGCTCTTCTGCCCCCCCGTGGGCTGGTCTGGCCGGCATCGTTGTAATGTTTCTGGAGGCACGAGTCGAGCAAGGAAACATTCTGTCACCATGCTGTCACCACTCTGTCACTACGAACCATGTCTGCAGAGAACCATCCATGTCACAGCATGTTCAATCAATATCTGCGTCCCATCGCGTTGGGTTGCCTGCCTGGGGGGGAGAGCTCAATGCGGGCATGATCTGATAGGGGGCAGATCTAAGGTTGTGGCAGCTTGAAACTAGACAGGTCGTACGGCCATCAAATGCGACGTGCTCGTCTGGGGGGGGGGGACACACACAAGCACACGCTCGTTACTACATGTGTGAGTGTGTGTGGGGGATCCAGCGAACGGCATCGGAGAAGCGTTCCGGATGAGCAAGCCTACTGGGTATGCTGGGTTGTTTCTTCATGCCACCGCGGTGGATTGGATTTGATCTGCACCACCCGCTGCTGCTGCTAGAGTTGGCTGTCATCGCTGAAACCCGAGAAAACCGTTTCAGAGCGCCATCTGAGATCTGCTAGATAGATAGATGGAGGGGGGGAAGAGAAACAAAAAAGCAAAACAGCTTCTACGCCTATCTATCAAATCTGTAGTTTCTGAGGCTTTCCTGGCCTGCATTAGGGAAGCTGTAAGTTTGCGACTAAAACGGACGTGACCGTGTGTGTGTGTTGTGTTGTGTGGGTGGGTGTGGTGCTTCTCGAGATAGCGACCCAACTTGACCTTGACTGGCTCGCCCTCGCTCACTTTTGCTCACTTTTGCTCACTTCCTCACAAATACGGACAAGACACGCACGTGTGCGCACCCCAAAGAGGACGAAAAATTTTATGCTGGTGCCTGCGAGGGATCGATCCCTCGGCACTTACAAGATAACCAACGATGGCTCCGCGGCTATTATTCGCCCCTAGCCATCCTTCACCCCTCCCAGATGCCGGAACCGCTTCGTCCTACTGTACTGTGCCTATGTGCTAAGCAAATCTGACTTGACGTGCGGTCCCGTTTCTGGTCCACTACTTTACCCTACCTACCACTAGAGTCAAGAGGTGGAGCGGGAGAAAAAAAAAAAGCGTTGCTAACAACCAACCCAACTAGCTCACGTCCCTAAGTCCACCAATTGATTAGGTGATTTGAGTCAGTCAGGAGCGGGGAGGGGGGGCCGGAAAAGGGTGGAGGCGGAAGGGGAGGGGCGCCCTTGATAGAGCAGAGATGGGAATTGTTGAGAATGCCATGGTGCGGAAAAGTCGGTAAGTAAGCCAAGTGGGCAGCGAGGGGGCGCGGGCGCCGCAGCAGTTGCAGGTAGACAGAGATGGGAAAATGTGTGAGAAAAAAAAAAAAAAAAAAGGAAACATTCAATATGCAGATGGACGAAAAAGAAAAAAAGAAACTCCGAGTTGAAGCGCAGGGGCCACTTTCTCCTCTTTTTTTCTTTCTTTTGTGTCTCGCATCGAGCTGACAGAAGGAAATAAAATAAAATAAAGCCGAGATGGGCTATAACCATTGACAGGAAAAGAAAAAATACGGTACAGTCCACGCGCAAGTAGTGTTTCGTTTCCGGTTTTCCACCATCTGCGGACCGTGGGAAGCGAGGCGTGCTAGCTCCAAGGAGCTCTTGGCTAGCGCCGGGACAGAGAGCAGCAAGCAGCAGCTAGCTGTACCGTCCTGTCAGAGAAGAAGACTGATGGGGGGTGAAGACATGGGGGGAGGGATGCCAGGACGGAATTTGTCAACCAACCCTTCCATCATCCACCTGGGGGACCTGGCTCTCTAGCGGCGACTTCGCATTTGCAGGCGTTGAGTGGTGCAGTAATCTCTTGGGCGCTCTCCTCCTGCTTCCTTGTTTAGCTTCGTGTATCGGGCCTTGTAAGCGAGGGCGGACCCAGTTCGCCTGTGTTTCGCATCTCTTGTCCATTAGAAGGAAAGAAAACGACTTTTCTGAGATTGGGTTGCGATCTAAACGAGGTGCCAGGGAGGAGCCCGCCCGCCGGCCCCCCCTTCGATGGAAAAAGCAAGCAACAGCCTCAATCTTGGGGGGGGGAGCGACTGCGTATGTGAGTGCGTGTGCATCATCTTTTGACATATGTATGTACATGCGGCACTGCGGGAGGGGGGTGTGTATGCCTATGTGCGTGTGTGTGCAGCCTTGTTTTTGCCAGTGTTATACAATGGTACCTTGTCATGAATGGCAAAAAGGAAATAAAGAAGAAGAAAAAAATGCTGGCCCCGGGGAGTTCCAAGCTCGGAAAACTCTCGTTGAGAGAGCAGCAGGGGGAGGGGTCGGCAGAGCCAGCCCAAAGAGCTGTGTGTGCGTTGCAACTAACTAACGCAGCTGTCGCCTTGCTTTGCCAAGTCCACTGGGCTTGAGTCTGTGTGTCTTTTGTCTCTACTATTTTGCGTCTAAAGCAAGACAAAAAATCGAGGCGAGATACCGAAAAGGAAAAAAAAAAAAAAAGCATGCAAGCCTCAGCGACCCTCTTTTTCTTTTTTCTGATGTCTCATCATCTCCCTACCTCCTTACCTCCCTCTATCTTTTGAAGGGGGGTGGTGGTTATTTTTTTTTATGCTATACCTGCTGCGTAAGTGGTGAGGAGAAGCACGGGACGGGATCGGTGGCAAAAGCCAAGTTCTGGCGCTAACGCACGATCGAAAAGAAGGGGAAAAAGAAAGGAAAAGACAAAAGGGCGAGCTAGACAAGCCACCAAAACCCGCCCACCCACATACGAACGACATACAGAAGCAGCAGCAGCACTAGTAAAACAAGCCAAAGGGGAGTTGAGAGTGCAGACAGACAAGTGCTCTGCCACTACTACTACTACTGCTACAACTACTGCAGTGTGTGGGCATGCTTGTGAGTAGGTGAATGTGTGAGTAAGTGTGTGCTCACACATACCATGCCATACCAGACCAAGCTACCTTGGATGTCGTTCCGACAAAGCACGGTTAATTAGTCGTGTAGAGCAGGTATTGGCTGCCGGCCTGAGTCGCTCCCCATCTCCATCTCCATCCTCTCATCCCATGCGACCCAGGCACTGGAGCATCCTGTACATTGGATCACTGCACATGACATACCAGCGCCGTCACAGTGACAAGGCACGGTACATACATGGCATGGCAGGGCCCCAAATTTGCCCCGTAGTAGGGTCACATTCTCATCGGCTGGGGGCGGTTGCAGTACCCTGCCAGAAGGGCTCCATGCCCCCTCAACCATCCCTGCGCGTTGCCTGCCCTGCTGCTTCAGCGGCACCCATGTCCCATGTCCCCTGTGCCTGCCCCCCTCCCAAAGAGGCTAATCGATCAGTGGGAAAAACCGCCTCAAGTGCCATCAAACTACTGCACACTGCGTCTCTGCTGCCCGCACACCCCTAGCCCCGGTTCCTCGCTCCCCGCACGCCCACCTTTTTGCTCACGCCCACTCCTCCCCACACACACCAGAAGCCGAGGCACGTACCTAGTACATCGAGCTCTTGAATCTCGAGAGCACTCCCCCGCTAGCCCGCTTTGGGGAGGCGCCCAATACGCCCAATAGGGGTCGAGCCAGCCAATGGTCGGCCCCGAATATGACGTTTTGTCCGGCCGGGGTCCGGAGCCGGGAGTATCGCCAAGGGAATGGGGGCCCGGGGGGACCCTGATGCCGCCGCCGCTGACGTCAGTCACCCCCCGATGTCGAGCTTTTTTTCTTGTCTTTGGGCAAGGTCAGTACCAAAGGGAGGGGGGATGAAACCGCCCCCGAGTATGGAGAAATGATGGAGAGGGCGATTACGGAGAATAGCGAATGAGGAATGGGTCCTCCGTGTTTTGGAGATTGATCTTTAAATTATTTTTATTTATTTTATTTTTTTTAATTGTTTATTTTTTATTTTGAATTTCCAAGACTCCCATTTAGCCTTTGTCCCTGTAGCTTGATCCAGAGTGACGTAGTTTGCTGAACCTTTTTTTCCTTCCTTACCCACTCATGATATTGTCTTTTCATTTGTTATTTGTTTTCTTTTTGTTAATCATGTCTAGCCTGTACCCAACCCCAATGATACTACTACACTTTGATTGATATGACGTATGTAGCACTCACATCCTTTATCGCAACTGCATGTATGTATGCATCTCTCTGCATCTGTATGTGTTTGCGACTGCAGATGCACAATGCACTTTTAGTTATATGCACTCTCCCGGCTGGCTTCCCCCGCCTTTCAACTTGGAAAGAAGGCGGTCGGGGGAGAAAAGAGAGGAGGAGGAGGGGGGGTGGACGTGACGTTCCCCGATACACAGGCACACACATACATGCATGCTTTTTTTTGGTTGTCTGCCGCAAAAGAAGCGGTTCAAGACTGAGGGGGTACGTAATCTGGTCATGATATGTGGTTACCATCCATCCATTCGACCCAATCTCGCATCGCAGCTGGCCAGGAGAAACAAGTTTTTTCTCAGCCCATGTCTCACCGTCGTCGTCCTTTACAAGTTCATCTGAACTGGACCAAATTCCGCTCCGTACCCGCGGTGTACTCAAGCTCTTACTCACCGGTTGTCGTGTTGAAACCCTCCACTTCATTCCCTTTACTTTCGCCTACGTCCCTCCCACCCCCAGCTGCGAGCTGACCCTTACCAACTTTTTTTTTTGTGTTGTTCCTACCACCCCTCCCATGCCCATGCCCTCCGATGCGATGCGATAGCATTATCAAGGAATTAATTAATATGAAATCTTGGCCATGTGCACGCCTCCCCTCTTGGGGCCAACCTGTTTCCATCCCACTGCTCACGCACCCCCCTCAAAAAAGGCGCCGCCCCTCTCTCCAAGCGCCCATCCGCCCTCTATCGAGCAGGACCCTGAAGATCTATCCCGAGACGGCGCTACAGGGCGTGGCTCGCGTCTCTCTTGTCCACCGTGCAACTCTTTTTTTTTTTTTTTGGTTTTGCTTCTTGTGCCCTGTGCCACCATCGACGTCATCGGGCCCGCTCAGGTTCCGTCATCGTCACGTTGCGGAATTCATCCAATTGGTTTCTGCCGTCCCCCGGTCGCGTTTGCGTCCTGGTTTTGCAACGAAACGGCGTGCAGAGCCACATTCTCACTGCATGGCGATGATGGCAAGCCAAGAAGGCCCGGCTTCTGATCTATTTTCTTTTTGTTTTTTTGCCCCTACTACCCTCCGCGTCATCAGCTACGCACTTGAGGGGGGCGCCGCCTGTCGCAAGGCATCGCCCATTACGAAGCCTCCCTGGGGGCGTGGTTGATTGAGGTTGGTTGGGTTCTGATGCCATACGACATACGAGACGGAGAGATGACGAGTTACGTATGCAACGGTGTGTGGGGCCGTGCAATACGGGCGCGTCAAGTCGGGCCCCGTAACGCCTTGGGAAATGCCTTGCCAGGAATCGTGAGCTTAACACAGATAGCCATCGTATCCGGAGAGGACGTCCCTGCCTCACGATCGGGTCGGGCTGTCAAACTTTGAGGCCATCGCGGCGCCCGGCCGCTCCCAGCGCCGGTCCCCCCGGTAGTTCCCTGTGCTGTGCCGGAACGTCAGTCGACTAGTCATGCCATTTCCAATTACAATCTAATAAAACAATTGCCTATTTTGTCTGCTTCCCAACAACTTGATAGGTGGTAGGTAGGTCGGAGCAGCACCCGATGAAGTTAATTTCTTTTATTATTGTAAAATTTTTTTCATCTTCTTGTCTCTTGTCATTTTTTGAAGGGGAAAATTTTTTACCCCCCTTGCTTGCCTCGGCTTCTGGTATTCAGGCTCTTTTGTTGCAGCATACTGCCGGCAACGCGTTGGGTGCACGGCATATTCGGGACGGCCAGGCCCGCTGGCCGCCTTGCTCGTCTCTGGATAGGGTTCACCTTGGCAGGCCGGGGGATCAAGGCAGGCGCAGGCTGATGCGCGGCCAGATGAGGCATACTGTGTGTTACATGCAGCCGGGTCCTAGGCCATTTTGTGAATGCAAAATGTGAAATATGAGCAAAAGAGCCCGTGGTAGCGTTGCGCTTAGGCCCGAGTTGGGCCACAACGACGAGCACGGTGATGTTTCCAGCGTCCAGCGTCCATTCAACCACGCCCCGCAGCCAACAACAGCAGTCCCGAGGACCTGCGGTGTCCCAGGTCAGGCATCCCGAGTTATGGGACCGGGATTTGGAGATTGGACGAGCAGCTGAGAGCAAGGCGGAATCGGAGCATGCATGACCCTGCCAAGTTCTCCACAAGCCCTTTTGGCCTTTGGACCCCACTCGGCGACTTCGCTTTTCCCCTTGGGAGCATGCTTGCACCTCCAGGAACATTTTTTTTTTCTTTCGGCCACCAGACGAAGCAGCAACGCGCAAGGGCTAGGGGAACCTGACCAGGGGACTGAGGAGGACAAGGGTGGGCTTATACGTTAGCGGCGCCGGCAGCGGTAGTGTCAAAAGATCGATGGATGGGACGCTGAAGCTTCCCACAAGGCCAACCAACACCGCCCAGGCCAAGCCAGCCAACACTGCCATGCCATGCCATGGTCAGCATCGACGTGCGCCGTTCAATGTTCATCACCCAGCCTCGCAACGGGCATGGATGCGCCAGCCAGGTCTAAGCAAGGCCCAAAGAGGCACAATTGCATTCGTACCTGCAATTGCCACTCCCATTGGCACCCATTGGCACTCAATGGCTCCTTGCTCGCTTGCTCGCTTGCTGACTGCTCCGCAACCAAACAGGACACTCATCACATCCCAATATTATATGCGCCCCCGTGACTCTACGACGCTTTGCCAAATCGTATCATCGTCACCACCAGCTCTCCCACCCCCCAATCCCCATCATAAACTTGGCTTTTTCTGCCAACTAACTAACTAGCTAACTAACAACTTCTTCAATCTCCAACCTCTTCATCTCCGTGATTCCCACAAAACTGTACCTGCTCTCCGGTCCCCATCCCGGGCTTCAACCCAGCATCTTCTTCAACCATTCTCCACCCCACAAAGCTTGTCCTGTCTTGACAACACCGCCTTGCTCGACGGCGATGCCTCATCCGGCAGGGATGCCCTCCATGTGAAACGTCGTGCCATTCCCTCCCAAGTGAAGATCTGCCACTCTGTATCCAAACTCGGCCGTAGTGCCAGCTCCCACCCCAACAGCATGTCCGCAAGGGGGTGTGCCCGCTATCGTTGCTGGCCCAATGCCAATCGCCGGTCCTCCGCCCTGCCCTTCTCGGTTTTTTCTTTCTCTCTCTTGTCCCTGTGCAATGGGTGCGTGAGCAGTGCACACGCACACACGCTGCTCACGCTTGCCACTGCGAAAAAGGGGGGGAAGAGAAGTGGAGGAGACACGAGATTACCCATCCGGCAGCACCTATGGGCTTTGCTCGTACTTGATCGATGGAGTAGCGACTGCGAAAAACACACACTCGGCGTCGCCGTCTCCCCCCCCAGCCAGCCCCAATCGGCCACGCCTTGTTTCGTCGTATCTTTTTTTAAACACTTGTTTTGTGATTCCTTCCCGCCCGCCTGCGCATTGTTCCGTCGTTGAAACAAAGGCAACGCCAAACCAGACGTGTGGGCGTTGCGCCGCCCTACCAAGCGGCTATTGTCTCTCACCTCGAAGCAAGCCAGGCGGGCCAGCCAACCAGCCTCGCCCAGCGTAGGCACTGGACCAGGATGCCAGGTCTTTGCGTGCCCATGTCACTTTTTTTTTTTTGCCCTCCAGGCGCCAAGCGCTTATTCCATCCCGCCTGTAAGTTGCGTTAAGAGATCGCCCGGACAATTAAAACGATCCGATGTTAGATTCAGAGCAGCAGCAGCAGCAGCAGCAATAAAAAAAAGCTCCGGACGTACATGCTTTTTTTTTTTTTTCTCGCACGCCCCTCCCCAAGAAAGAAAGAAAGTTTTTCTAGGTTTATCTCTCTTATTATTATTTTTTCCTTCTTTCTCGACATGACAGTAACAGTGGGGATTGGAGAGGGGGGGGGGGGAACAAAATCAGCAGATGACAGCAAATAGGCGTGACCTCTGACTAGGGACCGGGTGCCAGACAAGAGGTTGGCCCCCAACCAGGGTCAAGGACCATGGCTGTCGGATGCAGCAATCTTAAAAGCCTTCTACTCAGATAGGCAATGGCCCCTGGTTATGCAGCGAATATCACAGCGAGTCCTCTTCTGGACTTGATTGTCAAAACGTGGTACGAGACTCCATCGTGCGTGTTGAGATGTCACATGAGCGCCATGTTGGTTGATTAACCTGCAATTGAATGTGGGACCAAATGTAATGTGACGAAAAATTCAATCTCTCTTTGTTGCCTTGTGTCTCCCCCTCACTATCTAGTCCCCCTAGCTCGTCAAGTTCTTTCCTACCCCGGTCTCACCCGTAACTTCACTGTCGCTCTTACAAGCCTGCCTCTCAAGGCATACGGGACAGATTTGCTGTACACCGTGTCAACCGGGTATATCATCACCATAACAATAGAAACTAATAGTACAATCGCCCCCTTCTTGGCCTGACTCTTCCCTCCTCTGTCAGCCAGTGATATATAACCATGCATGTTGCCTCTGCGTGTCGATAATTTCAAATCCTCGAATTTCAGACGTAAAGCGATCGCTTCGAAACATAAGATAGCAAGACAGGTCATGTCTCGTATCGTCCCAAGAAAAAAAATGATGATGAAAAGAAAAGAAAAGTCTGAAAAACGCAAAACTCCCAAAACGCCTCATGGTAGGGTATCGGTGTAGGTCGGCTGCCACTCCGCCCAAATCCGTCCCAATGGACACCCTCCAAAAATCAAGTTCCCGCTAGATGATGTTGGGGGAAAGGGGCCGCAATGAAATGGGTGCCCCTCCCGTCGAAACGATCGACTCGAATGATATACACCGCCGTTGCCTGTCCCCTTATCCTAGCCGGTTGAAGCCCCCTCCCCCGCCAACCTTTTGTGTTCCATTTCTCTATACCGCGCTTTGCCGTGATGTAGTAATATTTCCAGATGATAAAACAAAAATCTCGCTGATTAAATCTTATGCCGTGTCCGAAGAAGCTGCCGTCGCTATGACAGAGCGCTGTCGGCATTAACACTGGCCAAGATGAGCGAGCGCCATATTAACATGTTTGGTCGTTATGATTGAATAAATTTTGTGACTCGAGAACACCGTCCAGGCGAAATGGGCTTGTCGACCAGGGCTTTCATTAAGTGCTTAGTCAGAATGGTGATCTTCAGAACCAGCCTCAGAGCGGGCATCTCCTCGGTGGACCTTTCTGTGTCGTCGAAGGTTTGATACCACTGAGAAATGTCGGCCACAGCCCTCAACTTCGCAAGCAAAGGCTAAAGCACAAAGTTAGTAATCTCGTTATCAAGTATCTTCAGGGGTGGACGCGTACGCTTCTCGCCAGTGTGGCTGTACATGTGAGTCTGCAGAGAACTGGGTCGGGTGAATCGCTTGTCGCAGACCTTGCACTTGTGCTTCTTCTGAGTGCTGGAAGAGACCTTTGAGCTAAACTGTCCCATCATAGATTGGGGGGCTGGTGGAATCTGGGATGTCATCAATCCCTGAGGTCGTGGGAGCGTCCGTGAGTTGACGGACTCAATGTCTGAACCAGCAGTTGAGTAATCCGAGACCGAATCGCCGTAGTAGGAGCTGAAGTTACCAGTGGACGAGATGGAGGAGCTCGTTGAGTGCGTAGAGGGGAAACCGTAAGAATCGACAGAAGACCTGTCGCTTCGGGTGCCGTAAATGTTTCTGGGTGTTTCCTGGCTCATAGCTAGCATACCATGGCTGGCATCAAGAGCATCAGCAAAGCTCCTTCGGTCATCAGGTTGGATACCCCTAAAAATTCTCTCGTTAGCAGACGCTCATTTGATTCTAAACTTCCAAAGCATCTCCAATTTAATGAGGGAGATGCCCTGGCTGTTCATCGGATAGATAATACTCACTGCTGGGAGAACCTCCTGGAAGGGTCCGCATCAGGCGCGAGAGTGAAGGGAGGAGGGCGAACTGGGGCGGGAGCGTAGCCCATGGCCTCATAGGGTGCAACTGATGAGGGCGCAAACTGAGCGTTGACTGGAGAAGCCGACGTTGAGTAAGTCGGATCACCATATGCAGCGGATGTGGTTTGCATGCGGTTGATGCTAAGAAGATCTTGTGGTGTACTGAGTAAGTCTTGATGTTCGTATAAACCTGGAGGGCTATGGCTACCTGCGGAGGTGTTGGCAACGGGCATTGAGCCGTATGAAGCAATGGATGAAGCACTGCTGGTGCTGGCTCGGCTATGAGGGGCCTTGGGGTTGAGACCCTGGTGATGGCTGCCCACGAAGAGGCCGCTGCCCGCGGGGGCGGGTTGAGGCGGCGATGATGCTGATGACCATGGGTTTGAGAAGGCGGGAGGTTGCGCCGGTGCCGAATAATCAAAATTCAATGAAGGCCCGAATCGCTGCTGTGTCGTGTCGAGAGTCATGGTCATGTTGGCGTGAGATCAAGACTATGTGTGGTGAGGATGAGTGATAGTGTATATGAGCATAGGTCGTTGGACAATTGAGTAGGGAAAAAGGTTTGTTGATCAGATGCGGGATCCCGACTAGAATAAAGCCAAGTCGGTCACACAGATCAGAGACAAGATGATCCCCTTTTGGTTGGAGATTGTATGGAGAGTGCTGTTGGGGTTTAGGTGGGATCAGCGAAGTCTTAAGTGTCTGGGTGTGAATTGACGTGCGTCAATCCACCTCTGAAGCGGGCTGGGCGGCGGGAGAGCAGTGGAGTTCCTTGTCCCTCTGGGAAGAAAGGTGTGACGACTCTGGGTTAAGTGATCGGCAGGCCGATGTCCTTTCGCAATGGCTGAGGCGACAGGGTTGGTGCGATGAGGTAGGGTCGTAGGACCAAGTAGCGGACCAGGGGGGTTGTGGGCTGCATAAGATGATGGCCTCTAAGTCAATTTTGACAGCCCACGGCACCCAGATAACATCCGCGGTACCAGACGGCGCAAAGATCAGCGATGGCTCAGGAGGACCTGAAGGAAAAATCCTGAATGAGATGACGGTTTGGCCGTGTGCTTGGGAAAACGGGAGTGGGCGAATGAGAGAAGATGGGGTAGTCTCGTGTAGCTACCAACCGGGATTGGGAATGTGTGCAGAATCAAGATAACGGTTTGGGAAGGACGACGAGGCAACGGTTTATACATGTATCCCATCCCCATCCCTCAAGAGACGAAAGCCAAATGATGTCGACGCCGAGTGAACTCTGTGGATCGGAAAGGGGGGGTGTGTGGGCGGCGATGGGTGGGCGATGGGTGAGATGGGAGACGGACGGGTTTACGGGGTATGGGCTTCTGCTCTGTCCAGGGAGGGGGTGTGAGAACCATCGACGACGGACTGAGATGGGGGATGGGGCAGACGAGGTAGAGAGGTCAAGGTAGAGAGGTACTGCACTGTCGAAGTGGTGGGTAAGGCTACGCACGGCAGTTTTGCAAAAGGGCCCCCGCCTTCCAAGAGACTTGTGGTCCATGGGCGAACGCCACTGATGTGGAGGGTCTCAGATGAGTTGCAAGGCCGGAGACGGAGCTACGTACCGGGCTGGGACTTGAGGTGGGCGAGTGGGCAGGGCGGGATTATGCAGGGTCTCTAGTCCAGCAGGCTTCCGAGAGGACATGGTTGACTTGCTTGGCTTGAGGAGCTTGGGGGTCGACTCGAGAAAAATGGCCGGCGGTGGACATGGGCATCGAAGGGCCGCAAGCCACCCAACGGTAACCTCGAGGGATCCGCCCGCGCTTGCTTAGCGTTGGGGAATTGGCAGAGAGCATCGCAGTGCAGTGGAGGAGGGCGTCAGCGAGGACGCGGGCAATGGGGGAGGATCCCACGTCAACAAGCAACGCCAAGGGACAACTGGACTAAGGCGTACCAGATAACTTCTGGACGACCAAAAGCATCCGGGAGGCGTCGAGCCGGCAGCGCCCCTGTCGCGGGAGGGTGTCGGCGCATCAAAGCCCTGACGTAAGGTACGTCAAGAGGCGGCGCCTGGGCGTGTGCGTGTGGGCTTTGTTCGGGGGGGAGTGTGGGACGCCTGGGCGAGACAAGAAAAGACAGGGAACGCAAGACGGTGAAGGAATTGAAACAGCGACAGCGTTGCACGCAAGGCCAGGCGTGAACCGGGTGCCGGGACGTGGTTCGAAAGAAGCACCAGCGGGAGCCAGGGAGACGAGAGCCCCGAGGATTGATGGCTGCAGCAAAAGGAGTACTGACATCAGTAGTCCAGGGTTGCCCAGCCTGGCAAGGCCTTGAGGCCGTAAACTGACGTAGTGGCCCCTCCCCAAGATGCCGCGGCGCTCTCACAAGGGCAAGGCCACACGATGGCAAAACCCTGAGAGCCTTCAACATCGCCGTCATCGTGCTCCAGAGTCGCAGAGTCAGGGTGGGACAGACTCAGAGGGGAGTGGTCAGGAATGGCTATCGACAGTTTTAGGGTCCCGGGGAAAACGAGCCAGCACGCAGCCAGAAGGGCCTGTAGCCCCGAGGCCCGTAGCCCGTGCCAGGGCCATCCAACCCAACGAACGATGCGAGGAGGCAGGTGGTATTGCAGTGATGCCATCTCGCCGCGACCCTCGACTCGATTCCTGGAGCCTCCCTCCCTGTCCGCCCCGGTCTCCGTGCTTGCTTTCCCCATGCTTTGCAGCCTTCGCTTCCTCGGGTGGCCAGGTTGTGCTGGCTATCCAATGGTGACATGGGGCTTTGTGGGTAGCATCCGACTGCGGGACGCGGTCATGATGGATGATGGATGGATGGGTGGATGGGGGGATTTGGGTGCATCAGTATGAATGGCCATGCCTCTTGGTCGGTCTGGCCACCGTCATTGATCGAGTCTGCCAGTGTTTGCAGGCCTGTCTCATTGTCTGCGTGCATTTGCTCAGTTGCCACGTCCGGGCGGCCACAGGAGGGCCGGTACCCATAGCCAAGAGCACGCACGCACACACACACACACATGCTTCCATGTCATGACAGTGTCCAGAAGCTTGTCATGAGACTGTACGGCCGACTGTGTAGGGCTCAACACCCGTGGAGCAATTGATTTCGGCCCCATGCTCGATGATGGCTTTTGGCGTTCTTGGCGCGCTTTGCCATTTTTGCTAGCCCAACGCCTCCCCCACTTGTTGGAGACGGTCATTCCCATTATCACAAGAAACAGCTACGTAAAAAGAGAAGGAATAAAACTCATCTTGAGAGAAGGGGCATTCTGGGGAAGGAGGCGCAGGCAATTGGTGTGAGGACCTGCTCAAAGGTAAACAAAAATAGCAGCGACAAGCAAAAAAAAAAACGAGCACTGCCTTCTGTTCTGGCACGGACTGGGCGATGCTCGCTGGGGCACCGGGACCTGCCTTGGCCAGGAGCTGGTGGCAAATGGTAGTTGTTTTTTTTTTCTTTTTCCTGCTTGTTCCCTTACTCCCAGCGCACTGTACAGACTGTCTGCACGGTTCCTGGCCCGACCTCGATCCTCCTTGCTTACAAGGGATGTACCTTGCAACCAAACAATGCTGCTCGTCCCACCCGTAACTAAACAAAGAAATTAATTAACCATCTGTCGCAGAGGTAGGTAGAGGTAATCAAGCCACCTGAATACCCGTTGATGCTTGTGCATTGCTTGTTTCTTCATGTTTATCTTGTTCGTACAAGGGACGACGAGGGGAGAGGTGTGGGGATGCACTCACTCGGTCACGGCATGCCACCCACTTGCCAAAGTCGTAGCGCCTTCCTTCCCCTCACGGTACTGAGCACCTGGCACTTAACCATACAGGTCCCATTTGCACCCAACTAAGTAACGTTCAAAACCAATCCAACCTTACCTCGACCTTCCATGCCACCCTTTCAACAAAAGACCAAAGGCATTCATCCGCATTGCATGCTAGCAGGCCTTAGGTGCATGCCGCTGCCGCTGCTACTACTACTACTGCTCGAGCTACTGCATTCTTCTCCTCTTCTGGGTGTGCTTGCTGTCGTCCCCTTTGACACCTCAGGCCGCCGTGCGTCAGCCGGCTCCGCTTTGCCCGCCCGTTCGCTAACCCTATGATGGGAGTGGCGTTTGCACTAGACATGGGCTTCCGAAGCTGCAGCCAGTCGGCCGTCAAGCCCGCCCTCCAAGTCCGCCTCAAGCCGCTCCCCGGGAATAAGGCCCTTCTGCCTGAGGCTGCCAAAGCTGGTATGACCAAGGATGGGAAACCGCGAAAAGGCCACCCACCGTGGGACGCTGTTTGGGCCGAGAGCGAGGGGGCACAGCAAAGAGCGGGCCAAGGCGGCGTTGACCACAGACCGCTTGTGAGCCCCAGACGTCCCTAGCTCTCCATCACCACCCGGGCCCCGACACGTAGTCCGCCCACCCGCCTTGACCACTTTAACTCTTCATCGGCGTTAAGCCAGCGGCTCTCTGGGCCAAGCCTTGCGGCCCTCCACTTCTCGTGAAGCTAGGCTTGGCCTGGTCAAGACCAACGGAACAGCCATCCTTGCCACTCGCGATCAGAGAGGCATCGCATGGCCTGCTGAGAAAAGGGCGCCTTGTTTGAATGGTTGGCGTGCCGCCTAGACTTGTCCCCTAACCTCAACTCGACTCAAATTTCACTACAACCATCACGCGTCTCAGGGGCGGCCCGAATCGATAGGCATCATAATCTGCCGGCACTGGCAACTCTCCGCATTCAATTCCTGCCTCAACTGCAACTGGTGCTGCTAACAGTATAGAGTCAAAGCAAGGGTGTGCAGCATCTCTCAGTTCTGTTTCCCTCCCCCCCCCCCCCCCCTCCAAAGGACAAGGGCTTATTTACTGGGTTGCCACTGGCGTGGCAACCAAGCGGCGGGCCCCAAGCCGCCCTCGCAGCTCCAAGGAGATTTTTTTTCGTTTACTCTCCGTTTCTCCCATGACGATGTTTTCGTCGAAACTTGCTGATATCAGTGGGTTCTTGTCCAATTATGGTCCCGATTCTGACAGACAAGCACCTGGAAGATTGAACCCAAATGGACCAAGCTCCCAAGTCTAGTCCCAATTTGACATCGCGGGTCCAGAAAAGGCAAGCCTTGGATGGGGCAAAATGGATGCCTGAAACCACTTGCTGCAGGGGGTCCTGGGCACCTTTGATTGTGGTCATTTTATGGATCTCTTATGCTCACAACCATGGTCATCCAAGCATACAGAATCTACGAGCTTGACAGCCTTGCCGGAGCAATCTGGCATGACAACACTAGTTCAATCGAGGCGTTCGAAAGTCTCTCCGGCAATTGAATGCTCCCGAAATACTCCCGCGCGCTGTTTCCAACGGCCCAAGCTGGGGCAACCCAGATCAATTCAGCCTTTGCAATGCCATTTGGGCAATTGTCAAGTCTGGCGGCGTATTGCACATCATTTTGGGCGTCACTTCAACTTCGTCGGAATACTTCCCTAGTCCAACTGATCAAGATACCCGAGATTGACGATGCGTCGATCAACAGCACCAGGACCGGCAGATGCGAACGGTCCTTTGTGCTCCAAGGCCCTGCCGCTTTCTGCATGGGCATGTCCGATGGATATCCTAGGCATCTCCTATTCTGGCAACCTCAAGTTTCTAGAAGCCAGCCATGTATGGAAAGGATCACAGCGACGAAAAGGAGACGGAAGAGTGTGAGCTGAGGTCATCAGCCTTTCCCCAGCAAAGAGCCAGGAATGGCAGAAACTCATCTCTCTCGGTAAATGAAAGGGACAGGGCTGCCAGTCCAGTGGCGAGACAGGCAGCAGTTGACAGGACGGTCACAGCCAACCAGGTCCACCCCCACGACAAGGGTCCGTGTCAGAATCGACCAGCATTCCCCAGTCCGCTGCCAAGGGGAGAGTGTAACCTCAACGGCAGACATTCAAAGGTAAACTTAGTGTATTCCGGTGTTGAGTCGGGTTTACACTGCTTGGCTCACGTTGGGATTTCTTTTCTTTGAACCTCATCTCGCATCCCATCACCAAGTGGGCTTTGACGAGATTACAGCGAAGAGATGCCGTTGGCGCATTTTTGAGCTGGACACCAATTATTGGTTGTGCTGCTGCCATGTCTCTCGGTGAGCCCGTGATACCTCCATATTATCGATCACGAGTTGGCAGTGAGAGAAAAGAAAATTTTCTGCTGTTGCATTGGGGAGTTACAACCATTTAGTGCATTGGAAAAAAAAATGGTAATGCTTGAAATGACACTTCCCGGTGAAGCTGTACTTTAGGACCAAATTTGGAGCACTTTATTCCCCAAATTAAGCCGGGCGCACTGGCCGGGCGTTGCTCTGACTCTCCCTCACCCGATATAACTCGGGGTCTGTGAAAACTATTCAAACAAAAATATCGGGTGACACGGGGCAGATGGCGCCTTGAGCGACGGCAATAGCTATCCACTCTACCGCCCACAAGGCTTGGAATGGCTCGTTCGCCTTCCTCTACGATGATGTTGCCACGACCGCATTTATCGCCGATGCCTCACTTTTTAAGATGCAACCATTTAGGTTGTGCAATTAGCGCCGGTGGAGGACATCACATGTACTGTCCAAATGGCTTGATATCATGACCCCTCTGAACATTGAGAGAATCCTTTAACCAGGCGCAGTTCAATCCTTAGACAAACGCTCACGACAAGGGAGCGAAGGCAAGGCGTATTTCCCGTAAACCATCTACACCCTGTTGTGACACCAAACCCTTGTGCAAACTTGAGTTTTGGCTGCCAAAATCCCGTTGTTTCGTTTCCTCAAGGCCAAGGTGGAACTTGGGGCATGCACCTTGGCTCTTGCGGTGAGGGGCCCTCTTGGTTGAGAGGAGGAAGGGGCCGAGCAGCTAGCCCAGACAGGAGAGCCTTCTCCACGTTGGAACCAAAAGGGTAGACTCTGGGGGAACAAGGCCAGACCCAAAGCCTTGGCAATGAAAGACCGTTGTGGGCATTGCGCTACCAGCACCTTGGCTTGGTCCCGAGCAGGCGGCAAGGAAGAGAGGGAAAACGGTTCGACCCTCTCCCCAGATCTTATCGTGTAGATCCGCCTCAGTCTTCCTGAGCGAAAGGCTTGAGCCAAGGTCACATTGGAGCGGAGAAAATCAGACAACATCCAAAAAAGATAATCCACTGAGCACGTGTAAAAGCTTGAGTATGGCGATGATCGCCATAGTTCACGTTGTCGGTCGGAACCGTTCGTTTAGGCTTATCTTGCTAGAACGGCTTCCGCGATGATGAAATTTATCTTCTATACCGTAAGACGGAGGGATCCTCATCATACATGATGCCAAGCTTCAGACAGGCGCGGAATCCTTGAAGCAAGAGACGTGTCTGTTTTGTCGCTCCCCTGACCACGCAGCGTGTTCCGCAACCCCTAGTCCCTTCTCACAGCACGACAGCGACTACGAACAGGCAAAACCCCTGCGTGAAACAGAAGCGTGACGTCAGAAGGAAGTGCCCGTGCGGAATAAGATTTGGGTCCAACGACGTTCATGTCCGGTCCTTCTCGGCCGGAGCTCAGATCCACGCCACGGACAAGGTCAGCAATCACATACAGCAGAACAGGGCACTGGAAGAAGGTGGGGGGTGAACAACCCAGCGGCGTCGGCGGCGCAAGCTTAGCTGCTCGGGATGCTGAGAAGCCGGCGCCACGGGAGCCAGGAAGCTCGATAAGCCAACGAGGGCCAAGGGAAGTCAAGATGGGGCGGGTGGGCAAGGTGCCACCTCCAACGAACGAGATGAATGAAGAACTTGGCCTGTATTTTCTTGATATTTTTTTTTTCACTCACGAGGGGCAAACAGTGGAGTCCGCAGAGAGGGAACTGCCGACGTTGGTATGCCGATTGCGGGTCGTCAGACTCGTCCCTGAAGATCTTAGGCAGGATTTGCGAAAGTTGGTTGTTTGATACTTCCGCTGACGCAGTAAAACACAGCATTGCACAGACATGTGGCATAGGTGAGAAGCTCAAGCGCAGGTGTGGGAGGGAAGTTCGACACCGGTCGGGGCCCGGTTCGTGAAAGATTTTCCAGTCCATGTACATGGCCTCGCGCAAACCATCTTGGCAAGACGGCCCCTTTCTTCAAGATGCCGGTTTGCATCATGGTCAACTTTGTTGATTGACCAGTTGATGTGCTGACATACTTGGCGCCATGGACTTTTGCCACAGGGTATGGAGACGGTGATGGGGACGAGGCATTGTTCTGCCATGGCGGGAATATTCACCGTTTGGCGGCAGTTTAGCCCAGGCAATTGATTAAAATTGTGCCGAGTGATGTTTCACTAGATTGTACAACCGTGCCCGGTTCCGCTGGCTCGGTCATTACCCGTTGGCCACGGTCAATAGCTACACCAGAGTAACACCGGACGATTGAAAATGGCGACGCAGATTTTGGCATCGATCAAATGTCGGCTAGCAGGGGAAAACAAAAGACCATGGCATTATGCAGGGCGATCAGGTTCGGTAGGACGCCACGGCGCACGGAGGAGGTGCTGGGCAAGCCACCAGCAGCAGGGCTTGGTCTAGGGGGGGTGTTGGATTTTTGCACCTGAACAAAGGGGGGGGGTGGTAAGGGGTGTCACGAATGTATGGTGGTGCGTGAATCTGGAGGCTTGCCCTCAAGTCCACCGGCCAGCTTGCTCTTTGATTGTGCAGCCATCTGAGAGGCTCCGAGCCTAAATTCATTGCACCGATTAGGTGCAAGCCCCTGGTCGACCACACGCCTAGCAAGGCTTGGCGGGCTCCTTTTCGATGCTCCCCTCGATCGCAGCTGCTTTGGACTTGACAGCAAGCCGTTCCGGCCTGTCTCATCCAGCTCTGTTGCTGTCTCAGATATGTGGCAGCAGACACCCGATTCAATGCCGAACTCTCTGCATACATTGAGCAAGCCCGCACGCCGCATGCATCTGATAGGAAAAAGAAAGAAAAGAAGAATAAAAAGAAAAGGGGGGATGGGAAAGAAGACTGACCCCCAGTTGTCGGGATGGGAAGCTCTGTGGCGATGGGGAGACTGAATCAACCCTCCAAGGCATGTCTTGAATCGTGCTTTGTGAGAAGTGAGCAAATCTCCAAGGGCGCTGGTTGTCGTCGAAACTGAAATAGACGTGGCTTATGCCCAGCCCCAGTCCACCCGCGATCTCGCCGAGACAAGTGTTTAAGCGCCGGTCACTGTTTGGGTAATGGCCTTGTTTGGCGGCCAGACATGGGATTCCAGCAATTCCCATTCCCTGCTAAGTCGCACGTCCAAATTCGCGCTTGTCCACGCCGCCGCTCGCCAACCAATTGCCGTCCCCATGGCGCCGGTAGTTGGCATTTTGTGGTTTTTTTTTTCTTCTTGTTATGTGCCTCTGCTGGCTCTCGGTTAGAGCTACGTCTAGCTAGCAGGTTGGGGGAGGAGGGGAGCCTCTGAAGCCGTGGGTCGGGTGCCATACCCGTCTACGCCGTCCTTTCTTTTGCTCCCATTGCATTTCACAGAGTCAGTCATGCTAGCTAGGTGAGCAAATGCAAAAGTTCGGGCGCCCGTCTCAGGCCAAGATACATGTTTTGATGCTGGCGATGATGTCGTGGCTGCGCCCGGCTATGGAATATCTGCCTCATTGTCCACGTTGAATGGGTCTTGGTTCCAAATCTCAGTGGTGGTGGGTTTAAGGCTTTGCGTCATCGGGGGTGCACCCGACGGCTGGGAGCCATGATCCATTCCAAGCTTGTGGGCGTTACCCACGCCTTTGGCTTTGTGCTTCTGACTCTTGCGAGAAGAGAGTACGAGTGCGCCACAAATCGTCATCGAGCTAGCCGCCATGCCAGGCTAGCTAGAGCTACCTTTGTAGCCTGGGGACTTTTGACGCTGCGAGCTGCAGGGCCCCATCCAAGGGGGTAAGCATTGCATCACAGAGTAACTTCTTGACGTCGTTTGTGCGTGTCCGGGCGTTAGCCGCTCCGGCAAACCATGAGCCTTGTCCATGGGTACGGTACGGTACGGGCGCCGGAACACAGCCGCGATTAGCACGGTTCGCTTTCTGCGTTGTTCATTATTCATTCACTCGCCAGAGCCGGAGCTAGATGGATGATGAATTGGATGGCACAGAGACGCGCCGAAATGCGACAGTCTTTTGTTTGGTTTCGTGACCACGCTCCCCGATAATTAGGGGCGGGGGGGGAGGAAAACCGCCGAGACAATGTCCGCGTGTGAGACATGGATGAGAGGAAACGAGAGGGATGCCAGAAACAGGAGCGTGGGATGGGGAGACCACCGAGGAACTGACGCAGATGACACGGCGTCTGAGGCGGCACGTTTCCCTTGGTGTGAGACAGCAAGAGAGTAAGTAAGGAAGAGTGTGTGTGCGTATGTGTGCGTGTATGTGTGTGCCATGTTCCAATTTATGTGTTCTCTATCTTCATGATGCACGACATCATTTCGGTATAGGGTAGTTCGTGATGAATTGGAGAGGTGAAGTTGAAGCATCGTGAGTGTTGCTTGGGTCAATACTATCGATAATTCCTACCTTTTTAAACCTCGTTCTATGTGTTCTCTGTATCACTGATCTTCCTGTGGCTGCATATATCCCGCATTTGCTATTTTGGTGTCAGCTTCTGTGTGACTTCACCTACATCTGCTTGTGTGGTGACACGACGGAATTCTCGAGTTTCACAACTATGCAATCAATAACGCAGCAACTAAAGATGACATCAGATCAAATGTAGCCACCAAGAAAAGAAGAAAAAAAAAAGAAAACCGTCAGACATGAACATCACTGCACGTAAACCTACAGTAACATAAAACACACCCTATGCAACCAAGAAGCCCGCCGTAAGCACATCATTACATTTCATATTCCCTTAACGGCTCCCTTCCATATGACATCAACATCTCATCACCAGGCCCAAGACAGTTTAAGAAAAACTGCAGCGAAATATGAAACGACAGCGACAAACGATGTGTTGACACCGGGCATTCCCGCCCGAAAAGAAAAGAAATAAAATAAAATAAAAATCAACCGCGGCAGGTAGATCGCCCATTGACACATCACAAAGCCAAGTGATTCTAGAGACATTCCGTTCCTCAAGGGGGTGATCGAGACGACAGAAGGAAAACGGCCACGTCTAACCTCCCGCATGATTCCGATCACACATCAAAGCTTGAACTTGTCATCACCGCAGCAGCCGCAACAAAGACTCACTGTATTTGCTGTTGCTTCAATCTGGAACAGTGTGGGACATCATCACAAGGACACACGGGAGACATCTGACAAGAACAACTGTCAATCACACGCGGGCGGGAGATGTAACGGCTAAGCGAAGGCTTCCATCGAGGAGTTCTATTTTCCATTGCGATTTTTTTCTAGACTAAGTCCCACTTCTGGGAAACCTCATATCCTCCAAATCACACCCAAAATCCCCTCATCATAGAACCCAAATTAGACAAAAACCAACAACACAAATGGCATCGATAAGCGGCGCCAAAACTTCGTCGGAGCCGCAGTGATGCAGGCTGCCTTGGAAGATACTGTACATCAGAGGGGAAGAACAAGAAGGTATCTAAATGGTGAAACGTGCCTCAACGCTTGCGGCAAAATAAATAGACAGGTAAACATTAACCAATGGGTCATGACCTCATGAAGTGAATAGAAAAGAGCTGCGAGGATAAAATATTCGCAGAAGAAGAATACTGATTCGTTCAAGGGGACTGTGCTCGTGTGCCCTTCCGGGAATCCCATCGAAGGAAGAGAGATAGATTGCTGACTGCTCGGGCGCAACAATCCGTCTTCAAAACTTCGATCACGAGTCTTGCTCGACTTGAACTCTGGGATGTGTTGCAAAAGTCCACTGAAATTTCGTGGTCCGATACCCCGTACACCTAACCAACGCCAAAATGCAAAACCTGACATATGCTTACTCGCTAATGGACAACTTCCTCCCTAGATCTGGGTCTCATACGTGCGGTGCGCCTGCTTGGCGTTGCCTAAGAGATCCGAAGAGCTCGTGAGGAGGCACTCTTTGGATTCCACTTCCCCTGTCGTACATGGACGTGGGGGCAGGGGTGTATCCTTCACGCCTCTTGCGCACCCGGTCGAGAATGATGCCTCCTGCAACAAGCATGAGCATCAATCCGAGCGAGATGGCAAGGCCGATCAGGACAACAAAACCCAAGGGCATGTGGCCAGCTAGGAGAGGCGTTAGTAAAATATTAACAGGAGAAGAAGGGCGAAACTTACAGCTAGAAAAGAAGTCGTCTTTCTGAGAGAAAATGGCTGAAATGCTCCCAGGAGAGTTGTCGGAGTTGATGGTCAAAGCATATGGCTGGTATGCAGTGCCGTTGAAGGTGACCGCGGATGCGAAGCCGAAGCCAGGAAGGTCAATTGCTCCTGTAATCATGAGGACTTGGTCCTTGTCAAGGATGTCACTCTTGCTGTGGCTTTCGGTGAGAGTGAAGACTTGCAGGCCACGCACAACGCTGTCTGAAGCGAGGGTAGAGCTGGCGGTTTGCCACTTCTTACCATCGTACTTCATGATGAAGATGGAACCGTCCTTAGTAGAAGTGCCAGAGATCCAAATCTCGTCTCTGCTGTTCGATGCAGGGGAGATAATACGAACAGGCCCTGTGAGATTGCTGGAATCGGGATAAGTGGACCAGGTTTCTTTCTTGGCATCCCAGCTCATAAGATATTGTTGTTTGCCATTGAATGTTAGATTACCACCCACGACAAGCTCATTGTTAGATGCCCACATCATCGAGTAGACTTCGCCCTCAACTGCGCTGCCGGGGCGGTTCCACTGATCGGCATCTACATTGTAGGCGCAAAGGCCTGGACAGTCTAGGGCACCAGCCTTGGAGAAAGAGCCTCCAACATAAACATCGGCGCCCTTGGGGCGAACGGCAATGGCGTTGACGGTGCTGTTGTCACCTGTGAGCGAGGGAGGCTGGGAATTGAAACTCTTGGATTCAATGTTGTAAGAAATCAGGCCGCTGATGCTGCCGCTGTCAACTGTGCCACTGATTTTGCCACCAGCGAACAGAGTTGAGCTGCGCACGGCAACAGCGAGGAAGGTAGAATCACTTGAGATGTTGGAACCAAGCCCCATCACCTTGTCATCCTCAATGAGGACAATGTTGTTCACTTCCTGTTTATCGGATGACTCAGTCGTGAAATGTCCAGCAAGAACAGTGATGTTGTACTTGTTCTCATCGTAGAACAGACCAGTCACCACGCCCTGAATGTCAGTGGTCTCCAACACGTCCCGACGGCTCAAAGATGACGAGTTAGAAGACGAAGATGCGGATGAGGTCTGGATCTTGAGGGGGAATTGGCCAAAGCCATCCTCTGATAGAGTAGCTGCGCCATTTGCCCCAAGCTGAGCCGAGGAGATGGAGCCTGCAAAGAGGGAACCACCATCGTTAGGAAGGTCGAGGATTGCAGCAGTCAAGACACCACTGTAGCCTGGTAGGACACCGTCAAGACCTTCCAACCAGTTGTTCTGCGAAGGCACCCAGACGGCAAGACCATCAACCGTGATGGCATCGTTATCATCAAAAGCGTTGCACTTTGTGAATGAGCCTGAGAAGGCAATGACAATCTCTGGGACATCCTTTGTGATGTTGATACGAAGGGGTACAACGTACTCGACCACACCATCGACACCTCCGCCAATTGCAGCCCACGAGTCGTTCTTTGTGTCATAGACTGCAATATTGTCCATGCCATCGACAGAGCCATTCTGAGTGCTGGAGAAGTCGCCACCGACAAAAAGCTTGGTGTCATTCAGATACATGCTCAAAACCTGACCATTAAGGCCTCCGTCTAGAGTCTGAACGTCCTCTTCTTTAATGATGGCGAGGATGTTGTCGTGATCCTTGGAAGTAAAGTTACCACCGACATAAGTAGTATCACCGTCTGTGATAAGAGCGGTGACGCCAGATGTACGATCGAAGCTTTTTCCGAGCTTGTTGATAGTCGAGTTCTGAATGCTGGTTGTATTAACTGTGGTATCTTTGGGATTGAAGTCGAAGAGGCCGTTGAGTCCGCCAGTTGAATCAATCAGAGTGAAACCAACTCTCTGAGCTACAATGGTGAGGCTGCTGACATCCTGTCCCTCCAAGGGAGTAAGAGTAATGGAAGGACGGAAAGAATCAGAGCCTGCCTCAATGTATCCAAAGAAGACTTGGTCGTATTTATCATACGTGTTGGTCTGATACAAAACTGTAGTAAAGTTGGAATCGTTATCATTTCCTGTTGTCATGACGCCTGTGACGTTAACTTTGCCTCTAGTTGAACAAGAGCCATCTTGCCAACATCCAGGTGTATACATGTTCACAGAGTAGTTACCGGATTCCTTAATATCGGGGTAGAAAACGACCTGGGCAGAGGTTGAGTTATAACCGCTGGAGAGAGATGCAGAGAGATATTTGGAGTTGCTCTCTTGAGAAGCAGTCACCGCCCAGGGGCCCGTGGCAGTTGCAGAGGAAGGGTTTTCGACGCCGCACGAGGGTTCGTTGAAGTCGTTGATGGCGTAGGAGAAAATATCATCCTGGTAAAGCTTGATACCGGATAGACCAGCGCCACTGCCATACCAGTCGGAGATGGAGATGCGGAACCTATTCATTCCAACATCGTTGACAAAGTGGAAGTCCTGATAATCGGTTGTGTTTTGGAGGGGGCATTCGCTGCTGCAAGTCTTGTTCTTGCCAGTGTCAGGGTCCGTGTAAGTCAAGTTCATGATGCCGTTAATGGGATACGCAGTAAACCGGAAGGTCTTTGTTCCTCGACCATCCTGCTGAGCGTTCCAAAGTCTGAGCTTCGTGGGCGTGAAGCCAAATCCAAACTCGGCATCCCAGTACCCGCTGGTTTCGTCTTGCAATAACCATGTGCTTGAACCCGTGGAACAAAGGATGTTCTCTGGGCTGCTGTATGCGCTTACGGAAGTGCTGGTTCCTGCGGAGATGTTGGCTTTCGACAAATTAATGCTTTGACCATCTGGCTGGCTAGGTGTGCTGGTGTTTCCCAATCCAGTAAATGTGCCACCAAAAATAATATGTCCGTTTGAGGCCTTAGCAATAGCATTCACAGGTCCGTTGAAACCTGCAAAGGGGAGATTTGTCCATCCATCTTTGTTCACCCAGGCTAGAGCATTCGTAGAGTTGGCTCCCTTAAAATTACCACCGACATAAACGGTATCCCGGTCCTTGTCACAGTAAACCGCATTAACCTCACCCTCGATACCATCCAGAGGTGTGATCTCAGTTGTGTTTGGGTTGAACAGGGCGATCGCTTTTGACTCTGTGCCATTCAAACTCGTGAAATTACCGCCAATTACCACACCCTGCATCTCTCCATTGCTGAGTTCGAATGCGCACATGGTCTTGATGGAGGCATCGCTGGAAACGAGGGAGCCCAGTGCGCCATTGGGGAGTTGTGATAGGAGTGATTCGCTGCCGTTTGTGCTCCGTGTTCGTTCGGATTGGCCTTCGTATTCGTAGAGTGAAATGCCGCTGAAATCTCCCACGACTCCAACGCTACCTAGATTTGAGAGGTCGATGCTCGCTGTTCCCACTGAATTAAATGTGATGGCGGTTGTGAGTGTTGGTGCCAGTGCTGCTAAGCTCAAGAGACCGAGTCCTCGGTTCCGAGTTTGGCGCGCCGTTGGGCGCCGTTGAAAAGGCAATCGCATCGCGACCGCGTTGGACCTAGAGTCGCTCAAAAAATTCCAATAAGCTCGTTTCGAGGTCCGATGGGGGAGTATCGTGTTGTGATTATTTCGCTGGCGATGGAATTAATTCTATGAGCATTTCACACCGGTATGCGAAATGGTGAATCGTGTTCGTTTGTTGTCTTTTAAGAATGCGATGGATTTCGATCCTGCAAGGCTATCGATTTTCTTCTTTTCGGGGTGCAATGGTCGAAGAAAGGCGAAGGAGAAAATCCGAATCGGGGATACACAAGCTGTCGTCGTGTGTTCTCGTCCCGTTGCTGGTTCGTGTTCGCTCGTGTTGCAGAATCGACGGGTGATAACAAGTGGGATATTCAGGGATCAAGTTTGCAGACCGTGCACCCAGAACAACTGCGGGAAATTGCTAGTGATGGCGATGCCGATTCGAGACTGCTGCGCTGAGCTATGAAAAGGTTGCCACTAGCCCACTTTGGCTAGAGCCCTAACCCACTGTAAACGGTACCTGAATCGCTGGAAGTTAGAACTGTCGCCCAACTGAGTGCCGATGTGACTTGATAAGATACGAAAAACGAGAAAAGGAAGGGGGAAAAATGCAACGTCGCGCAGAGGACTCTTGAGGTGAAAACCAGCGTGGTAGCCGCCGCTAATATTCTGTGCATCCAGAAAACAAATAACTTCGAGGCATACGTGACGTAGCACCGGGACGGAAACCAACCTCAGATAGGGCACCACGGTCAATTTAGGTGGGACGCGGGTTGTGATCCCAAGACGATCCCCCGCGAGATTAATTACCTGGTAGAGCGTTTGGACGTTGGGAGTGGTGATTTCCGGGTTGGTGTGTCCGTATTTCTTGAATAAAGATGCTGTTCTTCAATTTGTGACTGTCGCGCGTCGAGCTGTTCGCCTTTTGGAAATAGTGGATCCAAAAAGGAGGGATGGCAGGCCGGGCAGGTCGGAATGTGGTGTCTTTCGCGGCGAGTATCTGCGATCTTGACCGACGGCACAGGATCTGAAAAAGATCTGTGTTTGGTTTGGTTGCAAGTTGGATCGGTGGCGGAAAATGAAAAGGTGGGTGAGTGAGTGACAGGTGCTGACAGGAGAGGCCAGAGGAAAAGAACGACGGAAAGCCAATGAGGCAAAGAGTGTAGAGGCGGAGTGGGCGGGCGGTGCGTCACTCACGCATATAGTGCAAAGCGGTAAAGATCAAAAAAAAAAAAAAAACGAATGACAGAGGTCGAGATGACCTGGCAGAGAAGAGCTTTCAAGGTAAGGATCCCCTCCGCTCGCGGATGAAGGCGTTCTCACGAGTGAAGAAGAGAGATGGCTTGAGCCACTGATCTTTGCAGCTGCTTGGTACGAAGAACCGGGTGGAGCTAGCTTCCCGGCCTCACAGCATACGCCAGAAGACACGCAAGATGCGGCCGGGACCACCTGGGACGGCTCCTGACCGCTGGGGCCAGCCGCGTTATTCGCTGCTCGTCCGCCGCGAACCCCTGTCAGGCCCCAGGGGGCAGCCGTCGGGCGCCCCGCTCTCTGGCTCTCTGGAGCAGTGGACATTAATGTCGTGGCATTGGGGTGCGTGTTTTCCACGCGACATATTTTTGTCTACCGGCTTGGCACTAAAATCAAAGGAGGTTGGTCCAAGGCAGGGATGATTACCCAACTGAGTCGGTCTCGGATAGGGGCCTACGTGATGATGTACAAGAGACGGCAAATCTTGCAGGTGTAGAATCCATTGCCTTGTGATCCAAGACAATGCGATTGATTCTCTTTTCGGCCAAACAAAGAGAGCCGCCTCCCTTCAACGGGCAAGGGGGGGATTCTGTTTGTCGCGCATCGCTGGAGGCATGTGTAGCCAAAATTGCCCAATTCCCACTCGTCCAATCAAAGGCATGAACAAGGAGCTGCATGCACAGGGCGTTGAATCACGCGTCTTCATGCCTCCCCGTCCCCCGCTATCGACCTCACGCATATATACGGTGCATATTGGTTCGGAATAGGGTAGGGACGATGAATTGGCTGGGGCTGCAGTGCCAACATCCAGTAGATGAACAAGGCACCCAAGATCAAACAACGATGCCCCCAATTACACAAGTCTGTTGGCGTGAAACCGGTGCAATACGAACTGGCTCCCTTGCATTGCTCGCCGGGTGTCACGCTTGCTTTTCCTTGCTTCCAGTGAAGCGGTCGCACGAGGCGACAGGTCCCGGTTTCCGCTCCGGCTTGTGCTTGCTTGGTCACGGTCGCCAACGTGGCACGCTCCAATTGCTGACCACCACATCTGCCAGCATGAATTTTGCGTCTGGGGGATGCCGGTAGCGTTGTTCGGAGCCATTTTTATCTCATCCAAGCTTCTATCAGCGTCGATGTATGGCCTCGGGTTTGGGTCGTGCTGTCATGGGCAACCATTTTTGGCATAGTTGCAGGCTCGTCATCAAGGTGAGTCAAGACAAAGACAGCCCAAGCTATCTCACCAAAGCCGCCCTTGCTCCCGTAGTGTTTACCAATCAAAATCTAACAGCCTGAGCTGCTCATTGCTTATTCACAAAAGCCACGTTCTTAACGATAAAGCCCCAGGGTTTCTAGATCAATAATCTCGGCCCAATTTCCTCTCTGACGCTGACAGAACTTCACTGGATTACTTGGGCAGCATTGTCACTTCATCCATCATTTGATCATATTCTTACTCATAAGAGCGCTGGAACGGCAATTGTATGCGCCTTGCTACAATTAGTGAACAAAGACTAGTCCGAAGCTCTTGTCCTTGAAACGTTGGATCAATGCACGCTTTTATTAACCATGGCTTTACAATGAGAAACAAACCAAACCAATCAGTGTTTAGGTTAGCTTTGCATTGCATTGCTTAGAGTTCGGTTCATTTAGCCGTTTTACTTTTTCTATTATTTAGCCCTTTTGCCTCTATCTGACGGAAGCCATATCTTCAATCACGTATTTTTGGGTACGCTAACATGTGCCGATCATTTAATCCTGGTGGAAATCCATGATTTCCAACACATTAGCTGTCCTCATTTTCGTGCTTTTGATATTTCGCTTTATACTCGCGAGGGCTCTCGAATTTGCTCGGATCCCCTGACCACATGCCCCTTTTTTGTTTCTTTGCTTTGGCCTCGGCCTTCTCATACACTTCTTTTAGACCTCCAAATTCAGCGCCTGTCTTGGCTTCATACGTTGTTGCTAGGCCGGCCTTGACCAGTTCCAGGCCCACGTTTTTACGAAATAAAAACCGCCGGATATATACCGTTGCCACAACTCGATTGTACTGGTCTCGCTTGTAAATGTAGGCCCGGACGTTGCGGTTGTGGATGTACTTGGTCAACCACTTAAGAGCCTCGTCGGCAAATGGCTGCTCAGGCCGGCCAAAGTGGGCCAGTTCTGGTGCATCAATACCTGCAATTCGGATTGATATCTGTCAAGGACACTCAGTGCGTGTCCCAATCTACTCAGCCGTAGCCTCCTTACCGTGCGATCTTTGAGTTCCTTCCTTTTCTCTGGAATTTTTCTCAACCAGCCCCATCCCACAGCACGCCCTCCTGGGGTGTGGAACAAGTGAAACCCGTCACCATCACCGACACTCGTGACTCTTCCGTACAAACTTCGATTTCTAAAGAAGCTTGGTCGAATATGTCCGGCTCCAGGTATTCTCCTCAAGTAATTGGCGTAGAGCTGAATGGCTGAAAGACCGGCTAGCGAAAAGAGGACCGTAGGGGCCCATTCTTTGGCTGCAACAAAATGATCAGAGGATGTGCCTAGGGACTCGGTCCATGAGACCGATTGCCTCTGACGCTCTTCCTCGGCCTTCTTGCGCTTCTCATCTTCGTCTGATTTTGACGATTTGAAAGGCCACACCATTGTTGTTGCGACCCCGCCGTCGTAATGTTGAGCGGTGAATTGGCGAGCGGTTGGGTATCGTCGGCTTGTCGTGCACAATTGAGGTGGGATGGTTTCGGGCCGCGCTAGCTAACTGGGGGTGCCTCAGGCGAGACACTGGCAGTGTAAAAGAAAGACACAAATGCAGCAGCCCAACTTATTGTTTTTCAACAACACATCGCAGTGGATATTTTTTTGCATATGAATATTTAATTGGTGGAATTTTGTAATAGTTTCATTCGCTCGCAGCAACTCTCTGTCAAGTCTAAACCCCCTAATAGCTCCATCAACCAGCGATACAAGGCCACACCCATATGTGAGCTTTTGTGAATTGGGATTTTGGCCTCCTTCTATCCAAACGCCTAGTTTCCTTGCACTTTGAAAGTTCTTCCACTTGCAGTCTTTCTCTCCTTCTCTTCGTTGTCGGGTCGGGCACGGCGCAGCACTGGAATGTGTTAACTTCCTTTTCTGACAGGAATAATTCTCCACATTCTCACCTTGGAGGAAGTCGGCAGTTCGCTTTCGCATTCGGGAGTGAATATAGGCCTTGGATGCCTTGATGTGATAATGGAAGTAGTCGCGGAAGGTCTGGATGTGAGAAATGACATCGCCCATTCGCTGGGGGGTAAGGTGGCGGGGGAAGAGGACTGATCAATTGTCAACTTGGTGGAATCTTGGGGGGGTTGAGACCACTTACCAAAAGTGACGTAGCCGATCTCGCCAGTTCCGGTGTTTCGGACACCTGGAACGCCCTCCAGCTCTAGCGGGGGCTCGTTTTTGAAGAGGACTTGGGGAGCGTTCTGGATAGCTCTTCGTCGCGCATCAACGAATTCTTGAATAAAGACCTTGCCAAAGACTCTATCGGTCTCTTCTCGGAAGACGGTGCTGAAGATTACGGTGACTCGATCGTGGCTGGCCTTTAGGTAAATTGCCTCCTCCTCGCGGTAGTGAATAGCCTTGACGGCGCCGCCTTCACGGACTCCCTGAGGAGCTTCTTCGGATGTAAATTTCGAGGCCTCCTCCTTGAGTTGGTAGTACTCCTGGTAGGCTTGCTCGAACGGTGCAGCCATGGCGTTGCGCTTGAGGAGAGCGAACTTGAGTGCGAGTGCCTCCCGCTCCTCTGGTTGTATTATTAGTATCAATGGAACAGCTCAGAAATGACAAGTGAATTGCCCATACCCTTCGATTCCGGCAGGTTCTCCAAGTCTACCATGACTGAGAAGTCGAAACCCGGCTCAACCGGAGCCACGTATGCTCCATACTCGCGCTGGAGCACTTCTTCGGCTCCATACTTCACCAGGTCTGGGAAGCACCTTATTTGGATCGAAAGCAAGATCTGAGTCTTGGTCTCAGGTGTCGAGATATGGAAGGTAACGCCGTCGAAGTCGCTGACCGTCTGATCGATGGAGGCGGGAGGGGCACTGACGTACAATCAATCAGCTCGAGCTCAAGAGATGCCAGTGTCGGCGCACTTACCCAGAAAACCTCTCGGTAAGTACCGATTGGATTAGTACGTTTTGATAGTCTAGCAAAAGCATCGTGACGGCGTATCGGTTTGCGATCCCCTTTCCTGTAGTCGTCTTGGAGCTTGGGTGACGCCTGGTAGTGGGGCTTGACGTGCCTCTCACCAAGTCCACGTCAAGCTCCCAGCCTCCAGCCATCCACGTGACGTAGAGCTCCAACAGGAGAATTGTGGGACATGCGCCACACTCTTATCGATAAGAAAATTTCCCACCTCAAGTTGTAGGCTGGATCTTGGGGAATCTTTGCTGAAGACGAAGAAAGTTGTTGAAGGTCAATGCTTGTCGCAACTTGGTAAATATGGTCAAGTCATACCTGTAAGATTATGGAAAAAGTACCGCGACCTTGACTAACATATATGCGACTAGAAAATACGAGCACGCCAAGTCCTTTGGCATTGTCGCGTCCAGCACCTCCAACCTTGTATGGACATCGAAGGACCGAACGGGCGCAGGCGCGGGACAAGCAGTCGCGGCTGCAAATGAGGAAGTCCTGTGCTGGGATATTAAAAAGGGAGAGCTCGTCGGCCGCTGGAGAGATGAGAGATGCTCAGTTCCCGTAACTGCGATTGCCCAGAGCAAGGCAGACAAGGATGTCTTTGCCGTCGGGTATGAAGATGGCAGCATTCGGTTGTGGGACAGCAAAATTTCCACCGTCATTGTCAACTTCAATGGCCACAAGTCTGCCATCACGAAGCTTGCCTTTGACAAGTCTGGTGTCAGGCTTGCTAGCGGTTCCAAGGATACAGATATTATTGTCTGGGATCTTGTGGCTGAAGTCGGTCAGTTCAAGCTGAGGGGACACAAGGATCAAGTGACGGGTCTTGTGTTTGTGGAGCCAGAGACACAAGTTCAGGGTGAAGATGGCGAACAGGCCATGGTTCTTGATGGTGAGACTGCATCGGATGGGTTTCTTCTCACAACGGGCAAGGATTCCCTCATCAAGCTTTGGGATTTATCGTCGAGACACTGCATCGAGACACACATCTCTCAGACCAATGGCGAGTGTTGGGCCCTTGGGATTTCACCCGATTATAGCGGATGCATTACGGCAGGAAACGACGGAGAGATCAAGGTCTGGTCTTTGGACGCAGATGGACTGGCATTGAACGCTCGTCGAGTTGATATGTCTGCTACCACACAGTTCCTTCGTGATCGCGGTACCTTGCATCGACAAAGCAAGGACAAGGCTACCGAGGTTGTCTTCCACCCCAAGAAGGATTATTTTGCCGTTCATGGACCAGAAAAGGCAGTCGATGTTTGGCGGATACGAACGGAATCTGAGATTAAGAAGGCCCTAGCCCGTAAAAGAAGACGACAGCGCGAGAAGCAAAAGCAAAACAAATCGGCTGATGAAGATGAGGATAAGGCGGATGACGTTTCAAAGGCTGACATTAGCGATGTCTTTGTTCAATACGTTATTGTACGAACTGGTGGCAAGGTTCGCTCTGTAGATTGGGCTGTGCCGACTGGACAGAAGGATCTTCAATTACTCGTGGGGACAACCAACAACCAACTGGAATACTACAGCGTGCCACCAAAGGAAAAGAGCGAGAAATCGAAGAAGGACGACGTACCCGATTACACACGATCACTATCTGTCGACCTCCCAGGACACCGAACGGATATCCGGGCTCTATCCTTGAGCTCAGATGACAAAATGCTTGCGTCAGCCTCCAACGGAAGTTTGAAGATTTGGAATATTAAGACCCAAAACTGTATCCGAACATTTGAATGTGGATATGCGCTATGCTGTTCATTTCTCCCAGGAGACAAAGTGGTTGTCGTTGGAACCAAGAGTGGTGAGCTGCAGCTTTTTGACGTTGCCTCTGCCGCACTTTTGGATAGCGTCGATGCTCATGAGGGTGCTATCTGGTCACTTCACGTTCACCCCAACGGACAATCGGTCGTTTCAGGAAGCGCCGACAAAACTGCAAAGTTTTGGGACTTTAAGATTGTTCAAGAGGAAGTTCTGGGTACCACAAGGAAAACACCGAAGTTGAAGTTGGTGCAGTCTAGGGCATTGAAGGTTTCTGATGACATTCTCAGCCTCAAGTTTTCCCCCGACGCTAGGCTTTTGGCTGTTTCCCTTCTCGACAACACTGTTAAGGTATTCTTTGTCGATTCTCTCAAACTGTACCTAAACCTCTACGGACACAAACTTCCTGTGCTTAGCATGGACATTTCATATGACAGCAAGTTGATTGTCACCAGCTCCGCCGATAAGAATATTAGAATTTGGGGTCTGGACTTTGGTGATTGTCACAAGGCGCTCTTTGGCCACCAAGACAGTATTCTACAGGTCGCCTTTGTGCCACACAACTCTGACGGAAATGGTCACCACTTTTTCAGTAGCAGCAAGGACCGCACTATTCGATATTGGGATGCCGACAAATTCGAACAGATTCAGCGCTTAGATGGTCACCATGGCGAGGTGTGGGCAATTGCCATGAGCCACAGCGGAAATCTCCTAGTGAGTGCCGGCCACGATAAGAGCATTCGTGTTTGGGATGAGACAGAGGAACAGATTTTCCTCGAGGAAGAGCGTGAAAAGGAGATTGAGGAGCTGTACGAGAGCACCCTAACTACATCCCTTGAGCGAGAACCCGATGCACAGGACGAGAATGGCGAAGTTGGAGCCGCAAGCAAGCAAACCACTGAGACTCTCATGGCAGGAGAAAGAATAGCAGAGGCGCTTGAAATGGGCATGGCTGATCTCAACCTCCTCAAGGAATACGAGGAGGCGAAGCTCACAAATCCTCATGCTATGCTCCCTCAACGAAACCCTGTTTTCATCGCGCTTGGCAACATTACTGCCGAGGCCCACGTTATGTCTGTTCTGCAGCGCATCAAGGCTTCTGCGCTACATGATGCCCTGCTCACCCTTCCTTTCGCTTCCGTTCCAATTCTCTTTACCTTTATCAGCATCTTTGCCATGAGATCAATGAACATCCCCCTCACATGTCGCATTCTTTTCTTCATGCTTAAGACGCACCACAAGCAGATTGTGGCAAGCCGCACCATGAAGTCGATGCTGGACAAGATTAGGGGAAATCTCCGCGCATCGCTCAAGCGCCAGAAGGATGAGATGGGTGTCAACATTGCAGCACTCAAAGTGGTGGGTATGCAGATTCGTGACAAGAGTATCAAGGAATATGTTGATGAAAACTGGGAGGAGGAAAATGAGGAGAAGAATGCTAAGAAGCGGGCGTTTGTTCACGTTGCTTGAAAAAGACAAAGTATAGGTGTAACGGGGTAAAATGTATAGAATTGGAATACTACCGGGGTTACCGGACTCAGAACCATCGATCATTCTTTACCAAGTGATGTTCTGGGTTTGAGCAAGTGGACTAAACGGAACGTTTTGATCTTGGTGACTTAGTTAATGCTTGTTATAGACTCATATATCATTTGAGTTACAATTCTGCTGATTTGGGTGCCATGTCTGTTCGCAGTGAATTGCCTGTATTGGTGGCATTGGGACTATTCTCTTCTGACACCCGGCGCGCTAGACTAAAAACGGAGCTCCTATACTCACTCAACCTTCAAGAAGAGGACTGTCAAGCGGTACCAGGGAGACCCTTCTTTGGCTAAGGGAAGAGAGAGATAAGGGAAAAGTAAGTAATTAAAAAATGGAATCAATGCAACGGAAAAGTTCCGAAAAGAGGACCGTCAATTGAGCGCGTGCTCCGATTTCGTAGCTCGTTGATTCGCCCCCCGGCATCTCTTGGTGGGTGGAATTCCCGCGCAGCGGATGTAGTCCGAGGCTTAACCATCGGGAAGACGTTCCGATGCTGCGTTACCGGGGGAAGTCGATTCCACCATACTGTACTCCGAGCTCAGCATTCACGTCGAATCGACGCACTTACGATAACTACCGGCAATTCTCCTCGCCCATTTCCGAATCCCCTCCTTCACCATGTTTGGCCTTAGACACACAATGGTTCGCCTCGCTCCCCAGGCGTCGACGACGCTGAAGCAGGCCGGTAAGGTCGTGTGCATTGGCCGCAACTTTGCGTACGTTCTCATCTCAAACTCGCCGGCAGCCCTCCCGGCCATGTCATGACATTTTTGTTTTTTTCACTAACCGTGATGTAGGGAGCACATTGCTGAGCTCAACAACACCAAGCCTAAGCAGCCCTTCTTCTTCTTGAAGCCCCCGTCTTCAATTGTCCTCCCTGGCGAAGGCTCCGTCCTGCGACCCAAGGGTATTGACATGCACTATGAGGTCGAGCTTGCCCTCGTCATTGGCAAGGTCGTCCGTGACCTCCAGGCCAATGACACCAAGGGAGCTCTGGAGGCCATCAAGGGTGAGTAGCAGCCACTGCCAAAGTGTGTTCTATGAGAGCTGGTCATTTGCTAACATGTTGTAGCTTACGCTGTTGCCATTGACATGACTGCCCGCAATGCGCAGAACGAGGCCAAGAAGAAGGGTCTTCCCTGGGACATTGCCAAGGGTTTCGATACTTTCTTGCCCATGAGCCAGATTATCGCCAAGGAGACCATCAAGGACCCCCAGGACGTTGAGCTATTCCTCAAGGTCAACGGTGAGGTCAAGCAGGAGGGCTCGACCAACCTCATGATCTACCAGATTCCCCGCATCTTGAGCGACATCTCCAAGGTCATGACTCTGCACCCCGGTGACATTGTCCTCACCGGAACCCCTGCCGGTGTCGGCCCTGCTGTGCCCGGCGATGTCATTACTGCTGGTGTGAGAGTGGACGGAAAGGAGCTCAAGGAGGGTAGCATCGAGATCCCCGTTGAGGAATCTCCCACCTCGTACAGCTTTGCTGAGACTTAGAGTGGATTGATTACTGGGAGGGGCAGATTTTGGGAATAACGCCAGGTAGGCAAGCAGGCAGACAGGCAGGCATGGATTGCACAAGGACGCATCATGTGGAATGTACACATAGGTCTCCAAAAAGGATAGATTTCAGCGCGTCACCATCTGAATATACAGCTACTTCTACAACAACAACGACAAAAAAACGATCTTTATCTTTGACAGGTTTGAGCATAGCTTACTCCAGATTGGGGTCTTTGATAGAACCCGGCTTCGGGGCCCAGTCAGCTAGCGTGCCGCACTTGCCACAGGTCCTCTTCTCGTTGTCGTTCTTGAAGGCCTCCACGCCGGCCTTGATCTGAGTGCCGAGGTCGGTGCAGTGAAAGGCGGCCTCGTGGACAATCTCCTTGCACTCGGCGCAGTACCACCGCATGCGATCAAGCGAGTTTGCGGGGCGGCGCTGCTCGAGGACGACGCCGACGGTGTTGGCGAAGCGCACGGGGTTGTGGGGAGTGTTGCCGGGCAGCAGGAACATGTCGCCCTCGCGGATGATGATGTCGCGGAACTCGCCGTCGTCGACGACCTTGAGCATCATGGCGCCCTTGTGCTGGTAGAACCACTCTGGCGTCTCGTTGATGTGATAGTCGGTTCTGGCGTTGGGGCCGCCGACAATCTAGAGTGAGGCAAACGAGTCAGCCATTGGAGGGGTTTAAAGTTCCTCGTTTGCCCGAGTGAATTGTATGTACCATGACGGTAAAGCCCTCATTGTAGACGCAGTAGTTGTTGATGGGAGGTTGGAGAAGATGAGAATTCTCCTCAAGCCTGTTTCCTTGAGTGAGCACGAAACGAGCCTTGCTGCAGCGGGGGGAACAAGCATGTGGCTCACCACTTGGGCAGGTTGACGGGTGGTCCCAGCATCTTTTTCCCTGCACTTTAACCTTCAAGACTAGGTGGTAGGCGGGATAACTGTCAAGGGTGAGGAGAGCCGAATGGCAAGAAGAGTTATTATCTGAAGAACTCGCCGTCGGTTATACGGACGGGCCGAGACGGGATGACGTGGAGAGGTTTTTTTTTTGTCAAGTGAGGAGAACTATATTGCGCAGTTATCGCACAACTGAGTTAATTTTTTGATTACAAACTATTTTTTTTTCTATGGAGATTGGAGAGTCGTTCGAAACTCTTGTCCCTACATCTATAGAACGTATGAGAGTTGCTACAACTAGCCTCCCCACTGTGGCATGCATGGATTGCCTCCAGCCCGGCACGCGTCCGCAGCAGGCGTTTGGCATGCAGGGCCGTCAGTCGCAGCCAAGGGGGCCCTTCGTTCAGTGGTCTTGTGTCTGAAGACCCGGCCAATTAGTGGGGTGTTGGCGCGACAGTGAGGGGTTGCCCAGCCTGGAGTCTAGATTCGGCGGGCCCCGGGATCTGGTCGAGCCACTGTAGGCGGCGGCCTATCGCGGGTACGTATACATGTACGTATGTGGTATGCAGAGCTCCCTTGTTTCTCAACGGTCGCAGCAAGCTCACGGGACATGCCATCCCGCCTGCTTGCGCACGTTTGAGTTGGTTTTGTTTAGCTTCATAAAGCAACAGCAACCTCTCCGCCTCCAACCGCCGGCTTTTGCATCACAAAGCCTTTTTTCACCGTGTCTAGACGTCGACATTCTGCAATCTACCGATCCTACGAGTCCTTCGCCCGCTTCTCCATCATCGACCAACCTCGCGGCCTCGCACCCGCCCTCGTCTCACAATGGACCACTCCCACATGGACCACAGCGGCATGAACCACGGCGGTATGGACCACGGCGGCATGGACCACGGTGATATGGATCACGGCGCCATGTGCAGCATGAACGTGAGTAGCACGCCTGACAACGAATGACGCCATCCCCAGCTCACGTATCCCCTCCTGCAGATGCTCTTCACATGGGACACGACCAACCTGTGCATCGTCTTCCGCCAATGGCATGTCCGCTCAACCGGCTCCCTCCTCTTCTCTCTCCTCGCCGTCGTCCTCCTCGCCGTTGGCTACGAAGCCCTCCGTGCCCTCTCCCGCCGATATGAAGACGCCCTCACCAAGCGCGTCCAAGCCTTGCCCAGTAAGCCACACATAACCCCCTCTTGTCTGCGATGCTGCACGTCCCCGTCCAAGATACCTCTGGGGGCTGGGCTATGAAGAAGTTGAAGAAGATGTTGCTTGCGCTCTGGATCTCTCCTTCCCCCCCCTTTGATATGCTTGCGACACACGAATGCTAAGACTTCCCTTGAGGTGCTGTTACTGAGTCGACTCCAATCCTTTCAGGGCAGAACCAAGAGCAGGCCGGCCAGCGTGCCCACATTGTCAAGGCTGCTCTGTATGCTTTCCAAAACTTTTATGCCTTTATGCTTATGTGAGTGTCTCCAAAACGAACCGTAATTCCTATAATAGCCGAGTGCTCATCTGTTACACCAAGGCTTGTATTTATGACTTACAATGGATGGGTCATGATTGCTGTGTCATTGGGTGCCTTCATTGGCTACCTCGCCTTCGGACAGAAAGTGTCTGCCACCAAAGACAACGCTTGCCATTGATTAGCTGCCGCTACACTGCAGGCAAACTAGCACCCCAAGTTTCGAGAATGTAAAGCCGTCGCTCAATATGTGGTGAATTTGGTACCCGGTCCACAGAAGAATGAATCCCTGAGCCATAGACGTAGATGGGATATTAATGAAATGATATATTCTCTACATGAGGCTGCATGTCTTCGTAATCTAAATAGCTAGGGCACCAACACATTATGCCTAGTCAACGACTTTCCACGACTCGCATCGCGCAACTCGTCTAGACGCTCTACATCTTGGATGCATCACCGTTCTCCTTTTTCTGCTGACCTGTATCGCCGAGGTTGCCCTCTCTCTCTGCCTCCAGAATTATCTCCTGGTCGCCAAAGTTGTCGTTATGCTCTATCTCTGGTTCCTCGTTGTATCCGATGCGAGCGGCGTCTACCAAGATTCGGGCCGTCATCCCCCACACCCTAAACCGACCGTCTCGCTTCTCCTCCTCCTCTAGCTTCTCCGCCAGGTTTGCCTGGTCGCTGTTGCCCCGCGGCTTCGACACATTCTGGTTGTTGACGGGCACGTAGAAGTTGTGCACCCGCCAGGGGAAGTCCTTCCATGAGATCCACTCACCGTCGTACCAGTGGCCCTCGGGCAGCTCCTCGCCTGGTGCTGGGGGCAAGTCGTTGAGCTTGAGGAAGTTGTAGAAGGGCGCGCTGAAGACGGCGGCCACCTCGCGGGCATCCAGCTTTGGGATCATGACCTCATCCACCACCGGTGCCGGGGCGTCGGGGGATAGCTGGTCGGAATGCAGGAATGCCACACATGGCCGCACTACGAGGTGTGTCCGCGCGAGAGACGGAGGAAGACAACATAGGTGCTCGATGCGGAATGGCTTGGGGAGCTTGTTGTCATCCAGCGGAAGGCCGATCTCCTCCCAGGCTTCGCGGCGGGCTATCTGGACTACACGGCCTTGTTAGTGCTCACACTCTAAAACTCTCTCCTCCCCTCAAAAAAAGAGGCTGCAACCCAGAGGGCGGAATGTCTCGCTTACAAGCAGTCTCTGTTGTGTTGTCTGCCTTTCCGCCGGGGAACGCCGCGTGACCGGAGAAGCTTCTTAGGCTTGCGGCCCGCATCGTGATGACCACGCGGAGGTCGCCTCGTCGGTCCGCATAGAGCAAGATCAGCACGGCCGCGCGCTTGCGGGCTGGCAAGCGATCCCACAGCGGGAAAGCTGGGGGCTTGTAGGAGCGGAACCGAGCAATGGCGGCCTGCATGGATGAGTTGGTGAGCACATGTTCGAGTGCGAAATCTGAGAGGGTGGTGGTGGGGGATAATGTTGTGTTGGTGGTGGTGGTGGTGGTAACGATGATGATGGTGGCGGCGATGCATCATCCAACGGGAGTTGGGGCTACGAGTCATGGGAAGAGGGAGAGATGGAGAGGGACAGGAATGAAAGGAAAGAAGGTTTTGACCGGGTATAATGCAAAAAGAGACCGGTGAGGAAGAAGAAGAGGAAAAGAGGAAGAGGGGGGGCGAAAGTGAATCTCGAGACTTACCGCTGATATGGCACTCAAGGGAGACATGGTGGCAGCATCATAGTACAGCGATGACTCTCCGAGGTTCAGGTACTCGCCAGTTGCCTCGCGGATGCTAGCCTGAATAGCGGTGATATCGGAGTCGGTGATGACCAAGTCTGTGTCCAAGACTTCAACCGCTGGCGCTGAGTTGGGCGTATCGGCGGTGGACGTTGGGAGTGCTTGTGCCTGTGCCTCTTCTGCTGCTGCTGCTGTGGTGTTGCTCATGATGTCTCGACAAGATGCATCCCCTGTCCGATCCTGCTCCAGTCTTCTTTCTAGTTTGACGCCCGTCCGAGAAAGAGGTTTGCCGAGGCCAGGTTTTTGTGAGCCGCGTTTCCTGTCTTGCTATTCGGGGATACCGGCTGCCGGCTCCGGGAGCTGGAGCGAATCTGCGGGGGCGGGGCTAGCCCACAAGCGCGGAGAAGCTCGGCTGCTACGAGGGGACGAGGGTTCAGCCCGGGGGGTGTTAGAAAGTTATTGGCAAAACGAGACGGACGAGGGCGAATTCTTTTGTTTTTTACTCTGCACTTGTGAGAATTCCAAGTCTTCTTCGGGAGTAAGAGAAAAAAAAAACTTGATTCTTAGTGCGTGGTTGGACAAAAGTCAGATGTGGCATCTCTCATCTTGCTTGGGAGTGGGTTGGTGTGTATTTTTGTATACTACAGTACTCTCTACATGTGGCTGTCTAAGATTAGAGTGATACGCTTGACTGCTTGCAAAGTGAACAAACCGTAACAAAAATGAAGGGGGAAAAAATATTGAGAAGAGAAAAAAAAAAGGAAAGTTTTTTTTATTCCAGAAGAAAAGGCATTTCAAGCGTAGCTCATGATGACATGGGGGGAATCTCTGGAAAACAATCGCGCCGCCCAAGCTGTGCTGGAGTAGACGCCTCATGCTCCGAACAAAGGAAATAACAGTGGTAGTGGTAGTAGCAGTAGCAGTAGCAGTAGTGGTACCATGATGGGCAACCCGTTGCAGTCTCTGATTGGGAGCTGCCCCGCTCAAGATCGTAGGTTTGGACTCATCCGTTCCTGGTTGGATAGCTTCACAATGCTCTTGACTTTGCTCTTGGTAAAATCGTCGCTCACGATGGTGCGGGGAATGTCCGATCTGTCTCCATCGCCGCTTCGTCGGATTGGCGAGAAGAATTCCCGAATAACCTCCCTCATATGAGTCTCCTCATCGTATTCCAGATCAGAGTCAGAGTCATCAAAGACGCTGCGCGTAGGAGTTTCGACAGCAGTCTCGGTGGTGCTCTGGAGTGACGGAGAGTCGATTGATTCTGACCTCTCGGAACGTGGCTCGGAAGGTGCAGATGTTGAAGGAACGGATATGGGAGGAAGAGATGCCGGGGGTACAGATTTTGGAGGTACAGACTTTGGAGGTATAGACTTTGGAGGTAAAGACTTTGGAGGGACAGATGTAGGCGGTGCACAAGTAGTTGGTACTGAAGTGGGTGGTGGTGTGGAACCAGAGGACACGGAGCCCCGAATGAGAAGAGAAGCGCGAGAGAGAGACTTGCGAGAAGTCCGGGGGGCAGCCGAGGCCGGAACAGAAGTAGGCCGTGCCTGAGCCGGAGGGGGGGCAGGAGTGGAAGCCTGATCATGGCTGCGACGGCCATGGCGGTGTCTGTGATTGTGCGAATGGCTGTGGCTGTGATTGTGAGTGTGTTTATGAGCGTGACCATGAGCATGACTGTGGCTATGAGTATGGGTATGACCCTGAGCCGGGGGCGGAGGAAGGCTAGCTGAATTTTCATCGAGGGTAACAGGGATTCCTTCTATTTCGGAACGCCTCTTGCGAGAGAACAGAGCTCGAGCCGAGATGCTGAAGCGGCTGGTGAGAGACTGGCTGCGGGCTATCGGGCCGGTCGTGGGGGGAGGGGTGGCAAGGCTGGTGGCAGGCACAGGAGACGAGTTGCGACTGCGCTGCTTGTCGACCTTGGCAATGTTGGTGGTGAATTGATGATACTCGTCAGAAATATCCTCCTCGTTGGTCTCGCTGAAATACTCATTCAGGGCGTCTTCGACGGTTCCAGGCGCGGCGGAACTGCCATCATCAGGCATATGGGGAGAGAGGGGACCACCAGAACTTCGCTTGCTGCACGTGTCATCGCAACAGTCCTCGACCAAGTTGGGTACAGTGCAGTCGAGGCACTGTGCTCCCTCCTCGTAGATGGGGTCGTCCAGGGACTGGCTATAGTTGCTAGATGAATCATCGCCAAGCATGACCGGGGAGGCGTAGGGAGAAAGACCCTTGACGCTGCTGGCATATTCGTTTCCCAGCGAGATCTTGTGGCCCGTGAGCTGCTGTAGCTTCGAGGTTCGGCGATTAATGGGAGAGTCAGACAGAGAGCTCCGAGAACGAGGGCGCCGGAGGGTGGAAATGGGAACCGCGGGAGACAGGTGATCAGAGCTGTTGGCAGAGCTCTCAACCGCGGGGAACACGCTGAGTCTTCTTGCAGACACCCGAGATGAGCTCCTGGATCGGCCTTGAACCTGGATCTTGGGCTTGGCCTTGGATGTAGGGGGCGCCGGCAAGGGTCTATTGATGTAGGCTTCCCGATTCTGAGGAGGGCCCAAGCTGGCGCGGTCAAGGGGGCGAAGAGTGGTTGCCATTTCAGCGGGTCAGTGAGCGATGCTTTCTCGTATACGAATGAAACTAGAGTGAAGATGAGGCCAGTGTGTCTTGGAGTCTTGTTCCCGATGAAAGGAGGGGTTGGATGTGTGAACCGCTTGTTACACCACCAACCAGCTGATCGCGGGAGAACAGTGTAAGACGATGATCGAGGTATGAAAGTCGCGTAAAAGCGAAACTGCGCCCTGTTCCCGTGATTAAATCCCGTCACCACGCCGGGTTACACTGCAAAGAGAGACTGTTGGGTCTTCGATGAGCCGAGGGGTGACGCGGTGCGGTGTTGTTGTAAGTTCGTTTTCTCTGTCGGGAATGGGGAGGCGAGCTTGTCCAAGGATGAATAAAGGCAAAAAAAGAAGAGAAAAAAACGAAAAAGAGCTCAACACTGATGGGTGCGCGAGCGACTCAGGCTTATTAGTTTTTTCGTATCTTGATGAGAGTTTGAACCAAATTCCCGGGTCTCGTGGCAATGGCTTCTAGCGGGCTTCGATTCTTCCATTGCCCCCACCGTGGTTGTCCCCGAGGGCTGAAAGTGGCGGAAGGCTGCGAGTCTGGCCGCGTCGAGATGTGTGGGTGATTTTGACTTTGAAAGACGGACGACATTCCAGCTGCGAGAGATCGTCTAGGCTAGAAACCCACTCCGCCGGAAGTCACAACCACCCATTGGCAGCGAGCCCGCGCGGGGTTTTCACAGCGGTGGCTTCATCATGCTCAAAGGATAACGAGTGGGAAATAGTTAATTATCATAATTCAAGGCCGCGTCATTGGCATTAGTCTCGGGCGTTGGTTGTTAGTTGAATAGAAGCGCCCTAGGCCTACTAGATACATGCAAGATTGAAACAAAAAACATAGATCTCGACAGGGCTCGGCTCGTCAGCTCGGCTCGTTGCGTTAAAGCCGGGAACTTCCATCGACGTCATATTCTCGATTCTTGCTCTGAGATCGGACTACGGACATCCGAAAATCTTCGGCTCGCATTTGAAAAGTATAAATCTTGCGTAGCAGAGTTCTGGATAGTCCGACTAAGCGGACATGACGTCCATCAAACGCAAGCTGCTCTTGACATTACCATGACGGGTAAGGCTTACCAGGCGACCGGGACGACCGGGGCTGGATCGGTTCCGCGTGTACGATTCCAAAGTATCTCGGGAAGAGCCATCTTGTTCGAGGAAAGCTTCGGAGAACGAGTAGCGTCAGGAATGACGTATAAACAAGGTTGACATTGTCGATTGACTGGTCGAGCTAACGCTAACCCAAAACTCCATCAAATCATATTGTTGGCCTTCATTAGATACATGTCCCATTCTATGATAATAAGCCCAGACGCCATCCAAGTGCCGTTGGGTCGCCGCCCGTTATCTAAATTACCCAATACGGTGCCACCGTTGGTGCCGCTACTCATCATCATCATCCTTTCCTGAGTAGTCGTCAAGAAGAATATCGTCGATTTCAAGAGTCGATGGCAAGTTTCTAATCCATTCGGTTTCAACTCGGAAGAAGATCCATACCCACCGCCGGAAGACCTCGAGGAGTTCGATGAGGAAGATGCCGCTCTCAAAGTCTGTGAACTTGTCCAAGTTGCTGTGGAGCTTCATTGCCCAGGTACATCGGAGCATCAAATCCATAACAATGATAACGTAGTATAGCTTGATCGGCCTGAAGAATAGCTTATCTCTGAGGCCATAGGGATGACGTTTAGATTCGCGGTCTTCCTTGGACAAGAATAGGGTCATGTCCCAATCCTTAGTAACGTCCCAGTAGAACGAGTAAAGCGAGTTGACCAGAACTGCTACCAGCCAAGCTTTGTTGAAAATGGCCTTCGTGCCTGGGTCTTCGACAGCTCTCTGCAATGCGCTTGTTATCAAAACAGGAAACGCCGTAGAGTACTTGAGCGCGTTGGCCAGATGTTGACCTCCCCAGCCTGTTGACTCTTTATACGGTGCTCGTCGGACTCGGAAATATTCGGTCACACATTGTCTAAATCGAATCATGCTTGGAACGGCCATTATTAGAGGCACGATTACTGTTCCACCGCAGTTGCGATCAGGTCGGTCTGTTGAGCCGCCACGGGTGAAGAACATGCAGATGGTAACAAATAAGTCCCCAAACACCTTGGCGTAAGATGTCAACACATCTGCAAGAAGAATGTCGCCAAACTTGCCATCTTTCGCTTCGGCTATTCCACCAAGGCTCACTCGTCGCAGTGTCGCTAGGAAGCGCCTCCTTCCGCCGCTTGGAAGGTGTTGAAGGGGAATGATGAAGAGGGCGAGGAGCGCAATGAGGTATGTCAAGGGCATCCATTGATAGGCCACAACGCGCGAGGCCTTGCCCCAAGTAAACAGCCAAAAGAGGGTAATCGATGCGCCAAAGAGGCCCGACATGACTGTCGCAAGCCGATATGTCGAGCCATGATGCGGGATATGGTGCGGCGAGGATCGTCCAGGATATCGAATGAGCGAGGGTACGTCGATCTTGAGGAGGTACAGGCCGTGAAGGTTAAGACTCCATCCCCAGACAGCTGCAGCAAGTTAGTTAGTTTCGCCGCCAATCGCATGCGTGCATCGCCCAATTTCTGGCGCGCGGTAGGACTGACCCAAAGTCGCGATAAAGCCAACACGATACGGGAGTGGGAATGCCAGGCTGAAGCCATCGAGCTCTGGCTCAACTGCCGGATCACCATCCATTGTGGCGGTTCTCCATCTGCCGGGGAGCTACTAGGAGGGAAAAGGCAGACTCAAGCGAATGCGCCAGAGAAAGCAATTCCAGACGAGCGGTTGAGAGCGTTGCGCGACGGACGTGCATAAAATCGTGGTCTGGACAATCCAGCTGTCCTTAAGGAATGCATGATTTCAGATTACAGGGCGGGTCCTCTTTTTTTTTCAGGGGTACTCCTACTGTTTGCGAAGGAGTCTACGTCAGGCTCGAGCTGTCAAGGCAAAAGTTGCCGCACTAGCCACACGAGCCGCGCAGGCCCCACGGGTCAATGGCGGCCCAGCCACTGCAGCCCCTCTAAAATGTCTCTGATTTGGGGCCCACAGAAGACGACGAAACTTTCCGTGAGCTAGCACGGCAAAGCAACATCGCTTACAAGCCACAGAATTGACATAACGGAGACGACCCGCCCCAAAGCGTATTCAAAAATCAAGAATGGCCCAGATGGCTCGGTATGCTGAAGATCTCGCCCTGATCAATAATCAGAAAAATAAAGAACAAGGCAAGAAAAAAAATCCAGACTCTAGAAAACAGTGAACCTTGGTTGTCATCGCTCCTGAACAACAACAACGAGGGGTGAACCAACGTCGGCTGGCCTTCACATGACACCAAAAACCCTTGCAACACACCATTGTCTGTTAGTGAGTGCTCGGACTGCCGTGCAGATCCCACGATAAATTTCCCCATGGCCTTATGCATGTTACGACAGCACACACTGAGCCGGCCGGCACCTGCCGGTTCGTCCCGCGCAGAGGCAGCCTCGTATTAATCCATCCTTGGCGTCATGAGGACGGACGTCTACCAGCTGGTACCATACACACTCAAACGAATTCGTGGTCTGGAATACAATACCCCGCCAAGACACGTTTCACTCTCAGATAAGGCATGGCCTTCGGAAGTTTTTTCAGGCTTCCGTCTTGACACCAATGTTTGTTGATTCAACACCTTCACCTGCGTAAGTCCTAGTGCACTGTTCGCCTCGAGGCAGACTGCCGTTGGACGTGGCATTGGGCCATTGGAGGGGGGAACCTAGTCGACCTATGGGAAGGCCCTCACTTCTCACCGAGCGCCACTATCACCTTGCGGCGGCATGAACTATGGCCACACCACGATGGGTTCCTGAGGGTATTTATCTTGCCATTCTGTTCACCGTCTCCGCGGCGGTCTTACCGAGCACCCCGGTAGCCTCAAACAAGTGCGACAACGTCAGTGGCCGCGGGCCGTGATTATCGTTTTGACACAGCCCTGTGTCTCTCGACCCTTTGCTCTCTGCTCAACCTGACCGGCTGCAAAGGCTCCGTACCTCTGGACCTCTGGACCTCTGAATCTCTGACACAAAGTCCCACGGTTACCCATGGTTTTGCAAGACCCAGCCACGCCATTCAGAATTGGCTCACTCACCATGACCCAACAGCCCCCCACCAGATTTGCTGCCGAATTCATCATCGAGTCCCCAGGCCATGGCGTTCAGGCGCAGCGGGCAACCCGTAGACGTGGCATGGAGACACACAGAAGATGGATCCGGAATTGGATGAAGCGACTGCCTCAGGGGGACGAGGATTGGGACAATAATTTTCCATGCACTCCCGAAGACATTGATCGTATTCGTCAGCGCCTGACGCTATCGCACGTCGAATCCCGGAGTCAGATGGACTGGGTCAGCCTTCTCCATACGTACGCGGCTTGGGCAAAGGAGTTTGACGGGCGTGAACTTCAACTTCATAACATGGTCATGGTCGCGGCATGTCACGTGGCCCACAGCGATGGCCTGGCCCGAGAAACCATGCTTGAGGCTATGGCGAAGTGTATCAGTGGAGGGAGTGACACGCTCCGCTCAAAGCGATTCGCTCTTCCAAAGTGCATCCAGATTGGCGACGAGCTTGCAAAAGTACTTGGGGTACGCGCGTATGAGCTTCCGCTGAGAGGTAAGGCAATTCAATTCTGATATTAAATATACTATCTAGAAAATATGAACGGAATACTCACAGCCCACCAGTCAACTCGTATTTCACATTTGGCCAACATTTTACCGGCGAATGTTTCCCGCTTCTACGCGAAGAAGTTACCACCGCCTATCGGCCATCCAAGGTACTACCTTCGGAGGTCTTGAGGATACCCAGTCTTGTTTTTGACCTTTGCGAAGGGAAAGTCAGGTATGCTTCCCGCTCTTTCTTCTTCTTTTTTTTTCCTTTTTCCTTTTTCCTTTCCGAGAAGATGTTGGCTCATATACTTGGCAGCATGGATAAGATTGAGAAAAGTTTAGCGGCCAACACGCTAAAGACGAACGCGAGCGGGAGCTCCGCAGAAAGCAGCACGGATCATGACATGATATTCATTATGAAGTAATGGTGTTCATACCCCAGGGCCCTCCGACGGGTTCCAGCTGGAGGGGGATGTAGAGAAATCTGATGTGGCCGTCCTTTGCGCGTAGACCAGTTTCTCGAAGGTGGAGTGCGAAGCCGGGGTCCCACGTTTCTTTGCGGGCGGATTTTTTGTCGCCAGAGACGAGCTCAACGTCGTAGTTTGTGTTTCCAAGGGCGACAACGATTGCGGTGTAGCCTTTGAGCAGTGATGATGTGTTGTTTTTTTCAAGGCGGAAAGCCTGGGGCCGAATCTCGGGATTGCCAAGATCCTTGACTGTCAGACCGAGCTCCCTCGCCCACGCTTCGATTTTCGGTGCCTAAGGGAGTGTATTATTAGCATGAGGATAATAATTTTTTTTTTTCCTTTCCGCCTTCTGTGTTTTGCTTTTGCATTTTTTGTTCCAGGTGACAGAGAAAAGGAAAATAATAGGGCTGATCTCAATCGCGATCCGTCCTTTTTGTTGACAAGGGAAACATACCAAATGCTGTAGTAGGGCATTACACACTCTTTCGCACGACTCGGGCAGGCCATAGCTCGACAGGCCCTTTCGCTTCTCAACCGGGAACAGGGTCAAAACCTCGGTAGTGGCGTCTTGTTGAAACTCCTTGATCCGAGAGTCTAAGGATAGAAACTGATACAAGGGGGAAGCCATGCTCTGCTGGGTGCCAAGCTTGCTCCATCAAGGTTACGCCGACGACAAAAGCAACTTAAATCGAGATAAGGGCGCGCGGTCGGCTCCCCGTGCTTTCAAGCCCTTGTGCCTGGTGCCCGGTGCTCGCCGCCGCCTTGTACACGACTCACTCTTGCCCTGCCGGCGAACTAGTAGATGCCTTAGGCCTCCCGGCAGATGCGATGGTGCATCTCCACCGCCTCGCTCACCGGGTGGCGGGGCGGGATGCCGGGTGGTGATGATCCCCCATGCACACCCCCGTTGAGGGAAGAGACAACATGAAGCTCATCAAGTGCTCTAGCCTGTTTGCGGCCGGGAATGCCTCTTGGCACAGTTTATGCCGCCTGACTCTTGCCAGCTGCGAGTTAATGTCCTGCCGTTTTTTTTTTCATGTCGATAATGCCCTCCTGTGCAATTAGATGTCTCCGGTGACACGCCTGGCTCTGGGCCAATGAGAGGCCCCGGCTGCCGGGTGGCGGCGGGTGGTGGGTGGCGGCAATATCCTCTTTTAAACAGTCGAATCAAACTGCCGTCATCCCCAAACATCCTACCCCAGCTTGTCTCGTATATGCTTGGCATTTCTCCGAATGCCTTCGATTGCATTGGTTGGCTGAGGGGACGCTTGTAGAATTGCCTGCCTATTCGGGGAATATGCTTTGTGAGAAACCAATGAAAATCCACAAGGCCGACAGTCATCCTCTAGAATTGTCTTGGTGGAGACTGATGTTGAATTAGGCAAGGGTTTTTGGCCCGAAACGCCCAATTAAATCTCCCTAAACGATGATTTGGTAATGATTTACAACTGTTGTCGTAACTAACATGCCTATAGCCTCATAACCGCACATGGTAGTGATACTGACAAAATGACCCCCTTCAGGGTCACTGCAAATTACTTCATTAAATTTGGGCAGACTATATGAATGAGGCCATTGTTGGAAGCAAAAAAATGCTTTTTGGGGGTGTAAGAAGAGGAGCCCGCTACAGCCAGCATAAATGAAACACAGGCTCTGAGTTCTATGCCAGGAATAGACTCCAATAGTACACCACCTTCCAAACCCACTCTCCAGAGCAATAACCAGGCAACACATCTCCCAGCAACCGTCACCAAACCAGAAGCCATCAGCTTTTTTTTTATTAACGCAAGTGCGCGAAAAGGTCGAAGTGCCCTCTAGTTTTAGCAAATAACAGTCAAGGGTACCCTTTAGAAGACACAAAATCGCCAGCTTTGCACAGCTTCTCATGAAGCCGTACGGCTGTTCTTGACGGCACAACACATATTGAAGAGATTATCCACGGTTAGATAAGGCATATTAAAATGAAGGCTTTAGCACAGACAACAGTAGAGCATTGCGTTCGGCAATTTAGATAAAAACCTGCGATGAATAGGCCCACATAACAGCGGCGAGCAGCGATTCCAAGGTCCTGCAAGGCGAAATGAGTTTGGAATCTGAAAAATCAGATTAAAAAAGTATATATTTTCGATAAGGAGATGAATAGAGGAAACTTTTCTCGGATTTTGAAGCCCAACCCACACCATCCCAAATGCACACGTCCGCTTCTTGGTCACAACACAGCGGCACAACAAAAACCAAAGGTCACTGCGCGATTGAACCCATTTTCGATCTTTTAAATGCAGTAGAGGCCTATGCGTTGCATAACTCCAAGAGCTTATTCTAGAAGGGTCGAAATTACCAACTCTTGCGACCTCACAAGAGCTTCTCATGAAGCGTAGCTACCCTCAATGGTGTAATGCATACTGAACAGATTTTGCACGATTGGGCCGGGAATGCGACGATGACAGGTTTAACATAATCAATCCTATTGGGCGAAAAGCTTCTCCAATGAACGAGTCCATATAATAGAAATCAAAGCAGCGATTCCAGGAGAGCACAGAAATCTGAGATTGGCACCGGAAGCTGGACTGTTGAATAAAACCAGACGATTCTAGTGATTGCTAGGCTAAACAGAAATATGTATAAAATTATTATTCCTGTTACAAATTTATTGTATACCCATTGAAACCTTGAGATCAGTTCATTTGGTAATTAGTGTTTTACCTATCCGAACCCAATAGAGCCACAATCTCTCAATTTTACGAATTTCTCGCCAACTTAGTTTCATGCAAGATAAATCCCGTCTAGGGAAAATGTATTATTCGGCGCAAAAAGAATGGGTCACTCAAGATTAGGAAGCTGCCATTGAAGAACACCCAAGCACAGCAAAAAAACATTGTGCCACAAGCAGAGTGAGCTTTTGTTTCTATTTATCACGAAAGCCTCAACTAAGGCGACCTTTTTATCTGTAGAGCTCACTATTAGTTACCTCCATAACTGCCATGAATGAACGTGGCATGAAAGATGTGACGGGATTGAGTTTGAGTCGTTTGCCCAATTCACATTGCTAAGAACCCGTTGAACTGGCGAGGCCTTAGAAGAACAATGTCTATAAATTCGCAAGTTAATTGGTTGCAACCATGAAAAATAAATCATAAAGGTAGGCATCAAGAAAGCGACAGTATCCCGAGAAGATAGAACGATACCAAGACACAGCCAGACACCGAGAAAAGAGGCCCATGGTAGGACACCTCAAGAGTTCACATAAACTCGAGGCCTACTCAGCTTAGGAAAATTATTTTCGTCCATTCTCAGTAGCCAGGAAGCACCCTGCCGCCAAGCTCCAGAGATGATCTGTGATCGATAAACCACTTGCCCCAGCCACAAACCGGAGGATTGTCCAATATTTTCTAGCGCCCGAAGTAAAGCCAATAAGCAATACACTAAAGTTGGTTATACGAGGGAAGTGGATTATGGATCATATCATTCCGAGTGTTCATGAACGATAGAGGGCGATGTTCACTTTGTGGAGGCTCAGAGGGCAGAGTGCCTGGTCCATGCAGATCGATCTGTTTACAGGGACAGGACCTTGTTAAGTGCCGGCACTACGGAAAGGGGAAAAGTACACAAGAAATAGATCCAAACAAGTTTCGATGGTGTTTGGGCGTTGGATTTAGGTTGAATCAAATTTGTCCCTCGCCAGGGGGTTATGCGGACAAGCAACTCTCTTACAGCGCTAAAGGACAGCGCTACGAGGTGCGGGAGTCGTAAGAATTTGTTAAAATCATGAGAAAAAGCCATCATGGCTCTGAATTATAAAATTCCCAATGTCGTGGCGGAGCAGAGGTATACGAGACATGTTCAAGGATGTAAATTCGATAAAGGGACCATGCCCCGCTATCCGATGTGATGGAGTAGGTGACACAGCCAAGCGGTTGAGAGGGATCGCTGGACTGCACAAAACCCCAATACAATTGGAATACGTTAACATAGAGGCAGTGGTAACGACGGTGAGAACTAATATTATTTTGGACGCCTTGACCAAAGCAATTTCGTGAACTGGCGACAAAGCGCTAGAGGCCACAAGTGACAGACTTGGGATCCTTGGGTTGCCCGCCAATAGTTCGATCGATATAGTAGCGGCAGCAGATGAGCAAATTGCTCCGTGAGATGGCAAATTGTATTCAATTAGACGTGCAATTGGCATTTTGAGAACAGGTGACCAGAACGGACTAATTGGCGTTAACAAGGGCGCATCTGAGGCCAACTCAAGCAAACCCAAACCATGCAAGCGGAGCCAAGATGAGGGGCCAAATGAGGGGCCAGAGGGCCAACATGATCGGAAAATGTGGATGCAATTGGGGTTGCAGGTGATTCAAATTGTTCCTTTGATGGATATTTATTTAGTGGTGCTTAGTATATAGTAGGCATATAATGAGGCGGTTTGTACAAATTACTACTTTGCCTTCCCCGTCCAGTTAATAGTTTTACGAGAACTAGAGAACAAAATAAAGAAAACTATTCTCTTCTTAGCAAACAGCTCCGTGACACGGTCACTAGCATTGACTTGGGATCCCGGATGGGAGATGGCGGGGTACGGGTTCGCCTCACGTCCCGATACGATTTTTAGCTTTGGCTCGTCTGAAGATTCACTCGGCCGAGTGAGAGGGAGATCGGACGGTGGATGGGAGGATGGGAGGATGGGTGTCAGCAACGAAATGATCAGATCATCAGACTGACCAGGATGCGTTTTTCGCTTGTATTTTTGGGCGAGCGGTGAAACAAGCCGGAGAAAAGTGCAATAAAAAAAAAAGAAAGAAACAGGGAGAAAAAAAAAAAAAGAGTCTGGCTGAGTATGCCGTTCCTTTGATGTGACATCCCTGATGCAAGGTGAGTTGCGAGACGCACTTGTGCTCAATGCGCATGAGCTGAACCAAAGTGCAGGCAACGATTCGCTGGTTCTGTCGCAGCATCCATCCCTCCCAGGAATGGAGAGTGCATGGGCGGCGGTCCGTGGTGGACGCACAACCTTCTGATCCACTAAGAAGCCGGCGGGCACTAATAATAGAAGGTCGATCCTGGGCACTCCTTTTGAGTTTCTGCTGGAGGTGGTAACACAACGCCAAGAAAGCCAGTCGTGATGTGATTCCGCAGTCGTGGGGGAGAAGGCTCTGATGCATGTGAAAAGGAGGAGGAAGCACGTATACCTGCATACCTGTATACCTGTGGATAGGCTCGAGTCATGGCTCAAAGAGAATTACGCACGCAGCATATGCACCATCGGGAAATAAAGGAGAAGGAAAAAGTAAAGTAGCCAGAGAGGGACAGGAATCGCAATGTGTGACATCTATCTGTGGCCACTGGCGGGCGCCACACATGCGGAGGTTTGACAGGCGTGTTGGTTGTGAGAGCTGCAAGAGAAGACAAGTGACAAATAGCGTGCTTCAGCCAAGACGGGGGGCAATGGTTCAGCAGGCGAATTCCGCGCCCGCTACGGCAAGCTTACATCATATGTCTCGGCCGTGTCTCGTTCACTCTCTGGCGTACTGTACTTGGGCGGATGATTTGGGCCAGCCAGCTTGGTTTAGTCTCGGGTCTGTATCGCGGGAGATGTTTTTTTGGAGTTGGAATCGGCGTCGGAGTCGCTTGACTTTGATACCAAAGACAGACAGTTTCGGGTTTCATTGCCCATGCACTACGACCCAACTGTTACCGGGGGCTAAGACAATGTGCTCGCTTCGTGATGGTGTCCTGTAGGAGTCTATGTACGAAGGTGGGAGTCAGCTGCAGCATGCCGAAAATCGCCTGGACTACTTTTTTTTCTTTAATTCTTTTTGTGTGAGTGAATATGAGTATGACCCGTCATCTTCGTCTCCTTTTTCACAATCTAGACACATATTTTTGTGCTCCCACCGCCCAACTCTTACCCACCCCTCGAATCCTCCCGCTTTTTGCTTCTTCCTCTCTTGGCCGCGGCCGCGTAAACAAAAAGGTCTGGACGCGCACCCTCGTCTCCAGCACCGTCGAAACTTGCATTATTGCACCGCCACTCTGGTTCCCTTGTCTAGCGAGAATCGCCTGGCTAATCAAAACTTAATCCGTCCAAGTCAAAAACTCCACCGGGCCTGCCCCCTGTCTTCCCACGAGCGCGCCAAGTGGAGAGGTGCAGCCGGCCTCGACCGCATCAGCCCAATTAGGCCACAGATTCATCATTGTCCTTGAAAGGATACGAACACCAACATTGCCCATCGGTCCCTGCTTGCGATGTGCTGGGCCAATTTTCGGCTTCTGCTCTTCTCCAGCCGACATTTCGTATAGACCTCCATCAGCTGCTCCGGGGCACCGACCCTATCGTCTCCATTCCCTGTCCACCCTTGAACATCGTCATTCCTGGCGCTCCATCACCGTGCTCGTTATCGCTAGTCAGGCCTGCCGCTCTCGTTGAAGCCGGCCACGCCAACCTTAGCCCGGAGCTGTCCTTGTTTATCAATTTCCCGTCTCTCATCCCTATTCGCCTATACTTAAGACAGCTTCTATTTGTGTGCCTCGCATCCCACCTGTTGGTCATATTCCTTTCTCTGCCTTCATGCCGCAGTAGCTACGCACGTTGTCTGCTCGTCACCCGGCCCGTCCAGTCAGCTTCAGCCACACCAACCCACCACCGATTTCGAGACCCCAGCAGTCGTCGCTATAGCCGGCGCCGACTCTCAGCTCATAATTTCCATCTCGTCATCTTCGGCCTCTTTTTTTTCCCCTTCGAATCCTTCCCTGACATGCTCTGCGCTCTCCCGCCCTAAAGCGCCTGAGCGTCATGGACGCAACGACGACCGACGCCCGTCGCTCCAGCATCGACAAAGCGCCGATCACTACTCCCCTCTTCGACCGTCTCCCTGACGAGATTATCGAGCAGTGAGTGCTCTCAGCCTTCTCTCTCGCCTGTGCGACGGCAATAATCAATGCATCGCAACCACCTTCATGCGCTTCTCCACACACCACGTTCTTGCACGCTGACACAATATACTTTTTAGGATTCTACAACTGACCGATCCGAACGGCTTCGCATCCTTAATACTTCTCAACCGCAAATGGCGATCCGCTTCTCAACGTCCCCATCTCTACCGCCACCAGCTGGCACAATGTCCGTCCTTTGCTGCCACCAACGCGGCTCTTCCCTCTGCCGACGATGATAAGCTTCCCCTTTTGCGACGACTGTTTGCCCGCGAGGTCAAGCGCAACCTCTTTCACGCTTATATGCGCCCGAGCGAAACCGTCATCAAGCTCATTTCCAACTCGATCACGTCGTCGTCATGTCCCGGCGGCGAGGGTATGCAATTCAGCGCCTCGCCGAAAGGCCACCACCTCCTCGCATACAATTCGGCTAGAATTTTCATGATTGATGCTAGACTTTCCACCATGGAAGTCAAGAGAGAATTCAAGATCCTGCGCCGTCCTGTTGCTGCCTGTATTAACGACCTCGGCACCATATTGGCCGTTTTGTCCACTGAGATGCAGGTTGATATGTACGATTTGCAGAAAACACCACCCCGACGCACTCAGTCTCTAATCCTCGATAATACACCGAGAACGATCGCTCTCTCCCCATGTGGTTCTGTTCTCGCCGCTGCTTATGAAGGAGGCATCGAAGTCACAGCCATAGGCGCAGGTGCTTTGCCCACTGATCGACGTTCTGTCAAGTGCGATGGCGTCGATGCCCTTGCCTTTTCCTTTGACGGTACACAAATTCTTGGCACAACAACTTCGCCAGCTCCTCCCAATACGGTCATACTGACGGCCCCTTATTACGACCCTGGGAGCCTCATGAGCGATGAGAACATCAGTGCCCTATGGACAACCTCAATCTTGTTTCCCAACACAAGCCGCGACTGCAGTCACGCAGTACTGCTTCAAGAAGGTAGTTATGAGGAAGCTTGCTGGGCGTTTACCTATGACCGAAGCTTTGAAACTTTCCGCGCCGTGCGAATCGGTGATCTCCGCAACGGCACAACATACTTTACAGGACCTGTCCCGACAACAAACTCGCAAGCAAAGTTGTTACCATGTACTCTCCCTGCTGCTACCTACCATGGTGATTTAGTCTCGGCTGGTTTCCAGGGCAAGGAGGTTTGGATATATGGCATTCCCGAAAATCTGGATGCTGTCCCAGATGGCTCCAACAATGACTCAGGCCTGGGAAGACAAAACAGTTCTCAGAGCGCAAGTTCCCGTCGAATGTCGTCTAGGGTTCCAGAGCAGGGCAGCACTCGGGTACCTCAGTGGGAGATACTCTGCGACAAGCTCAGAAATACTTTGATCTCAGGTCACAAAGTCTCAGAACTTACGGGAGTTAGTAATGTGAAATGGGTTGGTGGTTTTGGACAATCGTCCTCCCAGGAACGTTTAGTGGTCACAGCCCGAGGGGTTGGTCCGCCTAGATTGGTTACAGATGAAGAGGATATGGATTTTGTCGACGGTGGAAGAATTACATTGATAGATTTTGATTATGGCACGCAAAACGGCATCAAGACGGAGATTGACATCGAAGTTGGAACCGACAAAGCTGAGGTTTTGGAGGAGGAACAACGAGACATGGCAACAGAGGTGGCCATTGTTAGACGAAGGACAGTTGCCCAGAAACGTGGAGGACGTGGTGGTAGCGCGATGCTTCGGGCCGCTACAGCAGCTACACGTGTTCCCATCGTTCCACCAGCAGCGGCCAATGATGCAGACGATGACGATGACCCTCTAGTTCCTCGCAGAGTCGGTCCAGTCCCAACGGTACGAGCTCCGGAACCGACGCCCGAGGAGGAGGTAGAGGAGGCAACGATAGAGCAGATGGAGGCGCTCGATGCTCCTTATGCTCACGCGAGCCCTCGATCCGGAACGACCTTGCGACGAGCCGCAACTGCCGCAGCCATGGACCGAAGTCTACATCCTCGAACTGCAGACGGGCGTCGTATTGAGTATCGCCGTGCCGACGGTCGCCGAGAGCACCCGCATGAAAGCGACGCAGACAACTGGGTGCCTCCCCCGCCTCCGTATCAAAAAGAGGACCCCGGCGATCTTCCTGCTTTCATGCGAGCTCCTGCTGTCTCGCCCCCTCCCCCCCCTTTGCCTCCGGCCCAGACTATTCACACATACAGCAGTATGGGACAACTCAACATGTCGGATTCAGCATCCCAACGACCGACTTTCCAGAGGACAGCAAGTGATTCCACCACTCTGAGCAGATCGAATCTTGGCGAGATTCCCAGGCCTGTATCAAGTTCTTCAATTCAGCCAGAACCTGAGAATCTTTACGATGTCACCCCGCCTACTTCGCCTCGACGAGCGGCCATTCAAACAAATGAGACACTGTCCAACCAAACCGAACAGCGACAAGCATCGAGCTCGACCATGTCCTCGGGCTTTGTTCCCAGGTGCCTGACTGCCCCGATCGGCATGTCTGGGGTGGCTCCTCCACCAAGGTCTTCGGGCTCGGATAACCCCCCTTCGTCATCATCTTCTCATAGGCCGACATCGAGGTTATTCCAACCGTATAATCCTACCGAGCATGCTCATGATAGTACGGCGGGTACGTCACGGCGATTATCCAGTGTCCCAACATGGCCGGCTGTACCTAGGCCCGAGAACCATCATGTATCCGACCTGGCAGCCGGATACTCATATTCAAGCTCAGCTCCGCAGACGACATTCGGCCCAGCTTCAGCACTGCCTCCACCGCCAAGCACTGGACAGATGGCTAGCTTAAACCAGAGAATTAGTCTAGGCAGCCCGCAGCGTTTGTCTGGGAGCTTCCAGATACCACGCCGGCCTGTGGGGAGCTCTCACAGCCACATGTCGTCCATCTCGCGGGTGAATTCTGACCCTGTGTCTCCAGAGTCCCCAGCACGCCAGCCCATCGAGTTTGATCAACCGCTGATTATCAGCACCCCCAGGGGCGTGACTGGCGCTTTCGACTCGCCATCACGACAGGTATCGGGCCGCCGCAACGAGACCCCGTTGCTGGCACCAATTCCCCGTCACCCACGCCCAACCCCCGGGTCTAGGAACCGGCCCACTGTCGAACGATTGGAGACGATCTATAGTGGTTCATACCAGACAGCCCAGGGAGGCAACCAAGCCGCGCCTCAAGCCCAACCCTCGGCGCAGCAAATCCCTTCTTGGCTGAGCCCGCCACCGATCCCAGTTACCCGAACTTCGCCCAACGTCAACCGCCGGCCAAGCCGTGCCGAGCGCAGCGCAGCCAAGAACATGAAGGACGCGAAGAAGCGTGGATGGAAGAAGAGCAACAAGAAAAAGAAGAAGAAGAACGCCGACGTTGCCAGCAGCGCAGGCTGGACCGACATCTCGACCGCCTCTGCTCCAAAGAAGGAAAAGGACAACAAATGTGTCGTCATGTAAACTATCTTGACCTGCACGACGAAACTGATTCCAACCAATCCACATACATACAACCCGATCGCTATACTTACGGCTCTTCTATTACCCCCTTTGATTTCTATATAGTTTGTGCATCTGGGGCGTTATCATTTTCTTTGTCATTATCCATTCGCTTTTGTAACTATGTATGTATGGATAGGCGTAGCTTTGGCTGGAGGGTCTCACTTTGGTATCATTATTTGGGAGCATCGATTGGATTTCACGGAGCGAAACATTTGGGAACTTTAGCATACGAAGCGTTTTTTACATGGAGGGGAAAAAAGACTCTAGCTATCAAGATATTTCCGCTAATCAATATTTCCATATGGAGAAGCACACCAAATAGGTGCACTCTTGGCTACCATTATCACCAGTTGCTTGCATGTGTGATGTCACTTGAATACCAATCTGGTATGTATGAACTCGTGATGATTGTGTTTCATGAATATTCGCATATCATTGCAGTATCTATCTATATATAATATATATCATGGGCGTTTCTCGGCTCTTGGGAGGCTAGACAAAGAAAAATAACAGCCAAAGAATAATAAGAGTCATGATCAAATTGAATACGCTGTGCCCGACAAAGGAAACAAAACAAAAAATGTGAAACCCTGGGTATAAATGATGACAATTCCCTTCCAGAAATCTGCAACGCCGGTGCTATCCTCGCACGTTTCTATTGTGAACGCAAATGAGAGAGAGATCGGGAGGCTCGTGGTGGCCAAGAACTGGCCACGCACAGCACGACAAATGATTGGGATGTAGGGGTATAATTAGGAGATGGTGCGCGGGTCATAAGGATGATTGTACAAGTGAATTGTCAATGATGTGCGTGTGCGTGTGGTTGGGTTGGCAATGTTCCACTCTCGCTCTTTTTCAACGCTGATATCATATTCTCGGCGTGGTACCAGGAACGTACGGGCGCCCGCGCCGTACTTCGCCCAGATCAGCCTCATCCATGAGATCAGTGAAAGTGGTGGCTCGAGTCAGCGGTCGAGCCTTGACGGTACCCGGCTCAGCAAAAACGTTGATGCTCTCGCTGCTGGGTTCCTTGTGCAGCTCGTGTGAACTAGGCTGGGTGCTGTAGTATGATGATGCCTTCATAGAACGAATAGGGGGTAGACGAACCGTGCCGTGGCGAGGCTGGTCATCGTCTGGTGGACTTGGGTGAATGGCGGGGTTGTTTGGAGATGGGTTTGGAGAGTCAAAGGGGTTGGGGATAGAGATGCGGATGCGAGGAGGAGTGTTTTGTATGCGGGTCTGGCGAGTTGTGGTAGACTCGCTGCGCACAAGAGTGCTAGCATGAGAGTCAGACAGCCGGGATGTTCGAGATGCCCGGGATGGAGATTTGCGGATGAAGTCGGCGCGGTATGAGCCAGGCTGAGGAATGGGATCTGAGATGACGTTGCCAAAGGAGCCAGCACTGCTGGGAGCGCGGCTGATGCCTAGGCCAGTTCCCATGCTCTTCTCTGACTTGACGCTATCGGCCTTCTTCATGCGACGGATGTACAGGAAGATGATGATGGCGATAATAAGGAGGATAAGGCAAGCACCGACAACACCACCGATGATTGAGGTAGTGGCGGGGGCCGAGTCCTTTTTGGATGATGAGTCTCCTTGAGAATCAGTAGACTTTCCAGGTACAGCGCTGGTTGAGGGCTCGTCTGTGGAGGAGGCTGTTGCTGTCGCCGTCTCTGTCTCAGTCGTTGAAGAGGTCGCGCTAGCGCTAGCGCTGGCAGTTGTGCTGCTTGATGATCCCTTGGGAGCCTCTGACTGATCATCGTTCATCACGCATTCCTTGTCCTTGCAGGAGTAGCCAAAAGGACAGCAAGCGCTGCCACACTTTTCGAGAGCCACATTGAAGACGGTGGTCTTGATCGAAGCGTTGGGTCGCTTATCGGGGTCCTGCTCACTCACATCACATGTGATGGGCTCGATTTTTGCGCAGCTGCTGCCGGTAGGACAGCACACGGCCGTGGTGTCTCCAGCGAGGGCCTTGCAGGTAGAGCCCTGAGAGCAGCAGAAGTTGCTGGGTAGTGCGGATGGGCAAGAGACCTGGTCGGAGCTGCATGTGTCGGCACGTCCAAAGATGAAGTTGGCAGGCATAGCTGTAGTAGTTGATGTAACGAAGGCTGTAAGCAGCAGCAGCCGCAGAGATATAGGAAACCTGGACATATGCATTTTGTTTCTGGGAGCTTAGTGATGATCTGTTGGTTTGTCTTGGCTCGATGCAGGTACGGGATGTTGGTTCCTGAATCACCGCTTACGCAAACAAGCCGATTCGCCGCGGTTGCAGAATGGTTGTGAATCGTGTTGGGAGCCGAATTATGAAGCAATACAGCACGCCAATATGATGTATCCAAGGGGAATTGATTGTGTTTTTAGCTTTAATAGCGAACAGTGGTTTTCCCGGGAGAAAAGAAAAAGAGGCAACACAGCCAGTGTGTGCCAAGACAATTGAAGAAGGCAGTGCTGTGAATCAGCCCGCTTGTCCTTTCTTCCTTGTTTGTTTGGTTGGTTGAGAATGCTGAGTCAAAGAGAAAAGAAATGAACAAGTGAACAGAGCAAGCAATATGGATGAAAGCAAATAATAGCACGAAAGAGGAAGTGAAGAAGCGAAGACGAACGAACAAGAGCAGGAACAGGAACAAGAACCGGGAGAGCAGTCGATAAACTATGAACAAAGGACGAAAAGCTGGCAGAGGTCACGAAACAGCGGCCTAGCAAGCTAGATTTGGCACCTGGCGTCAAAGAGCCGAGACCCTGGTCTTGCCGCCTAGCCGTCAAAAAAAGCACTCTGGCCATCCAAGGTCATCCATGGTGCCATGGCCACGACTGGCCGTCGCAGATGGTCGCACTACGGCCCGACGGGCTTGTAGCGAGGTCGCTGGCAGGGCAGTGCACCAAGAGGAAGGGCCTTGCAGCCAGTCGCTGTTGGTCCGGGGGGTGTCACTCGACGCAGCGAAGGTGGAAACGCCCGGGCTAGACACCAGGGAACGCGCCGAGATGGGGAACAGGGCCCCAGGCGGGCGGGCCATGATTGGCAGCGGTGTCTCGCCCAGGCGTCGCTATTTGGGCCGTGATGAATATAGGGATTGGGGGGGGAAGCGTCTAGAGCTAGGTGTTTCTGGGTGTCTTTTGGTGACAAGGTGGACGGGTTTGAGGGGAGCTATGGGCAGGCGGGAAGGATTGGCAGTGGCTAACGCTGCGCTGTGGTTGGCTGCGTCACAGGAATAGCCGCGCTGGGGTAGTATTCGGCTGCTGATTGGGCTGCAGGTGGGCCTTGGTGCCAGGGCGCAGCGCTTCGTGTGTCAGAGGTAGATTGAGTGGCCAGTGGAGGCTGGCCTTGCGATCGTCGTGTGGAGTCATCTGCGCGCCATCAAACGCTCCTTCGTGGCTAGGACTGAACCTAATTGCTCCCACTTCATATCCCATCTCTCCATCTCCATCCATATACGGGTCTGGCAAGCCGTCGAAACTGGAGACGTACGTGGGCTGTGGTGCATCGTGCATCCCGTGTCCCGTATTCTATGTATGTATCGTGCATATCTCGAGGCAGAATACGAGCTCCTTCCTGCCTTGGAAGGAAGTCATTCTTCAGCCCTCAGACACTTGCATATCCTTTTTTTTTCGGGAGAGGGCGGTGGAATCAAACCCAACCAAACCCAAGCAAGACATGATGAGTAGGAGGGGGGGCTTGTTGGGCATGACGAGCTGTCACAACACAACAAAACGAAAACATACGACAGCTTGGGAGCAGATGCAGAATCCGATGCCTGAATGCGTTTCATGTCAACCAGAGCCCAATAGTAACAAAAGTCGCAATCATGTGGAGGCTGTGCTTTCTGCTAGCCTCTCAATTTGCCCAGCCAAGGAAGCAACGTGATATCCCAACTACAACCTGATGAACCTTGCCAAACCGTAACTCCCGTCAATGAGCAGCCATACCCAAACACTCGGCAGTTGTCTCACACACACACACGATAAGAAGACATTTTCAGCTGCTTAAGCCCCCAAAGTGCCATTGGCCAAAGACATTCCAAGAACGAAACAGGAGTAACTACACCACACGCATCAGAAACTCGCCAAGAGTAACAACTGAATTGTATGGATGTGTATATAGATTTATATATATGGTGCATCGAAACTCTATAAGACAGTACACTGAACGATGTAACGATACTTGGTAACAATGCCTCAACTTTATCTGATAGTCTGGTGGTTAGGCCGATCAGCATAGACCAAAGATGCATGCATAGCGCTACCGAGTTCTAGAAAGCGGCCTCGATTTCGGGCCACCCTGTCATCTTCAGATGTCAAATTGCATCACTGCTTCCATAATAATGTCATGCGAGTCTGCAACCTTCGGCGTCCATCTCGGCGTCACTTATACCACACAGCCTCAGCCTAGGTGCCTTGGTGCCTAGTTGACGAAAAGTTGTTGGCGGAAATCCGAAGCTGAGGAGCTATTTTCGACTATTTTTTTTGCACTTTACAGAAGAACACATGCTACTGTAGCCTTAATGCACGCATTGTTATGCCTCCTAACTTGATCGTGGCAAGTGATACGCGGAATCCCGCAGGAACGCAAACCAACACACACTTCAACTCCTCGGCAGTTGACAGACGGTCCGAAAGATCGCCACCCTCACTTACATGGTGCATAACTACTGACAAGTCGGTCGATTCCTAAGTGTGCGGGCGAAAAGCCCAGCGCTTATGGCCGCCCAATGCGGCCGCTGGCGGAGACGGGCGCTTGACTCTCATCATACGAACGTCAGCAACTCGAGCCGCCACAACAACCCAAACGACTGGACATCAAGTTCCCCGGGCTGAGGAACGGTGGAGAGATGTTGACATGACCACTGGTTTCATGGGCCTACGATTATGGCCTACAGACGGGACCTAAAATGGAAATGCGTCGTCATTGTTCACACATGCACGGTCCTGGGTTGCCTCTCGGGCATCCTCTTGGGCGTCATGTTGGTGATGACACTTTTTTTTTTTCCACGTACACTTTTGTTCAAGCCGTTGGTGATGCACGTGGGTTGGCGATGGACATGTTTTACTCCTCCTGCACGTGGGCCAGACACTGGTGTGATGAAACGAGAAATCAAGGTTTGCGCTTGCTGCTGCTGTTGGTTGTTGTCTGATGGCTTACATTGAAGCACGCAACTAGAGGCGAACGGGGCACTGTCTACTTGCAGGCTGCACGCAATGAAACAGAGAACCAACATACATACGCAATACATTCGGCGTGCAATTCGCCCTCGGCGCAGGTAATTAACCCAGATTCTTTCCCGGTCTCGATTTGGTGCGGCGCAGTCTAGAATCAACAGGCCGCTCCGCCTAGCGGTCCTATTACAGGATGATTAGCCGAACGTCCATCCGATCTTCCCGTTGTGACCAGGGATCCGTCCCGTTATGCTTCATCCCGCCCGATGCGCCGCCACACCAGCCCGGGCTTCCACTAGGCGGGGAAAAGAGCGAGAAAAAAAAGGAAATTCGCTTCAAAAGGGCAGGCGGGATCATCCCCGGACCTGGCACGGAGAGGGAAAAAAAAAAATACAGTGTGTACCGTATATGGAAAAAACTAGATGTGACTCGGTGAGTCCGGTCGGGGGGTGTGTGTCTTCTCCGGCTTTATTTTGGTGGTTGGAGAGAAGAGGAAAAATCATTATCGTTCACATGGCCCCCGCGTGAGCGAGGCCACCCCAGCATGCACAAATTAATGCCAATGCCGTAATGCGGTGAAGAAGCAAACATGAGGGTCATTTTTCGGTTTTGTGCCTCCGTCATTGTCCACCCTGTCCTTGACATGGTCATGACTGCGACCCTCTTTGAGTCATTGCCAGCGGATACACTACGGTGAACGATGATGAGCAAGAAAAAAAAAAAAGTGAAGCGAAGCTGTGATGAACATTGAATGGAGACGGCGGGGGTCAATGTGGAGGGCGTGTAAGTTGTTGTTTGAAGCTATACGGGCCTCTTGTTTCTCACAGTCCATCGACACTGTCTGTAAAGTTTGGTTGACAGATGCTTGTCACTGCTACTTTTTTTTTTTTGCGCCTTGTGCCAACTCAACATGCCCTTGCAAGTCGGCGTGTCTCCATTTTCGCTCCGATTATCCTCGCAATCCACATCCCGGACTCGGTAAGCCGGGGGAGAAAACAGACACAGCCCAAGTGGGATGTGTGCGCGCGCGCGCCCCAGAAGGCCCAAAAAGTAGGCCCGGAATACGTAGGTACCGTGCAGTGCAGTGCATCGCATCGCAGCAGCGCGCAGCGCAGGAGTGCATTCGGTGGTGCAGCAAGCAGCTAGCTAGTGGGAGTGGATAGAAGGAAGAGGAGGAGGAGTAGGAGGAGGAAGGGAGGAGTTACAGCGCCGACACAAGCGCAGCGCCCAGTGCCCCGGACAGACGCAGACTGACGTCCTGACCGACATACGTGGTTTTCCCGCACGCTCTCTGCACGCCACATTGGAAAGACTGCGACGTTTTCGTTTCTTTTTCACGCTTCGCTGCCTTCCAGGCCATCCGAGTCGCGCATTTCCCAGGATCCCGGTGCAACTCTATTCCACGTATCCTGTCCCCTTCGCTGTAACTGTGCACGCATCTGCCGCATGCCTGTGCCTGTGCTGGCCACTGATGTAGTGAAGCTGTTTGCTGCAACGCTGCGCTGCGCTGCTGCCCGCCTCTCGCCCCGCCGCCGCTCGCCGCCGCCACATGCTGCTGCTGCCCGCCCTCCCTCCCCCCAGACAGAACCAAAAGAAATCAATCACAAATGAGACAGATCGTGGGATGATTAGAAAACCAAAAAAACGACCCGGGGATGCGCACGCCCCGGATCCGACTCGCACAACACATTCTCGCAGCGGTGCATTTTGCAAAAAGCAAACTCGTGTTTCCAATCCAAGGGTCCTCATCTCATCCAATCCATCATCTCTCGCCTCAACTTCGCCGGTCCAGCCCCAAGTCTGTTCCGACAGAGGGGAACTAACCCCCCCTCCGCCCAAGCCAAACCAAACCCAACCCGACCCAAAACCATGACATTGCGTCGTTCCGTCATTGTTGGCAATCTGCATCTACCATCTCCAGATTGCATCTGCAAGACTGGATGCAACCGCAACTATGCTATCTTTGCTACATGTACCCTCGTTTTCGTAACAAGCCACACATGCGGTATCAGGGCTGCACCCATTAGCACCCAACATACATATCATACATACATACACACATACATACACCTACCGACCTTCACGAGACTATGTCCCCACGTAACTACATGTTGCGGTACATTACATGCCGGCTACATTGCTGCCAATGCTACTCATACTAGTATCTGCTTGTTGCTGCTGCTGCTTCAGTGCTTGCTCCTTGCTGCCACTACTGCACCACCTTCACACCGGTCGGTGCACCCCATGCATATCGCATATTCCCCCAAAAGGGCGCAGGACGCAACTCAATCGCTGCATCTACATGGTATGGCATTGGCATCACAACTCACAAAAAAACCAAACCAAACAGCCCAAAAAAAACAACCACATGGAACATGGGCCGCACAGACAATCCCAACCCCTCACTCCGGGTGCTCTGACAGTCTGGTCCGCCGCACACTACTCACACGACAGGCACAGTAGTACACGCATGTGTTGCATGCGACAAGCAGAGAAGAAGGATGCTTCCCCTTCCCATCAGACCACTCAGATACGCCGCAAAAATGCACCTCCACCACTACCACCACCCACTCACTACACTACCTCTGTACATACCATTCCCACCACCACCACCACTACTGCTGCTGCTTGATGCTTGGCCCTGCTTCCTTGTCCCTTGCTTGCTGATGCTGTTCGCTTCCACCCCTCGTCTGCTTGTGCGCTCGCGAGGTGGCGCGATGCTGACCACCTCATGCCCAAAGAGCTGCCCTGTCCAGGGTTCATCCTCCTCCATCCCCATCATCCCTTCCCTCCCCCCCCTCGCTCTCCTGCGCACGCAAACATCGCAGTCACACATCTATCGGACCCGAGCCAAGGGTCCATTAACACAGTGACATAATGGCACCGTGCACTTCTGTGGTTGGGCCGTGCCGATGTAAGGTCATGGTCGCCCACACCACCCTAACCATGATCCCCTCCCCTTCCCCCAGCCCCCAAGATCCCCGTCTTGCTCCGGCCCAACTCTCCGCATCGAGCTGCATGGCCCGGGGGTGTTGACTAGTCTTCTTCTTTTCCCATCGGAGCATCTCTTAGGTCACATCGCAGTTTCTCTTTTTTTAAACATTATTTGACCATGTTCCAATCGGCCCTGGTGCTGACAATCGCCGGTGAATGTCACACAAACCTTACGGGCGAATCATGGAAATAGCGTCATCCGCGTACCGTATTACCGTGCCGCGTCGTGTCGTAATGTAGTAGTCAATGGCTGTCTGTGCGTGCCCTTGGTCCTCGGTCAGTTGCGATAAGTCTTTCCCATCTTGTGTGAGTGCATGTCGTGTGCCACGAGCTACCAAGCTAGCAATCGCGTACAAGTCACCGTCGTCAATCATCAAAGGCCTCGTGTCACTTGCTCAAGTAGGAACTGCGGATGTGTCTCGGTCAAAATGCTCTTGATTGATCCCTGCTCGATGCCACATCGAGTTCAATTGAATGCTATCCTATCCCATGCCCATGCCAGATACCTGCCCTGCCCTGCGCCGATGTGTTTCCCCATTCCAAAAAAAAAAAATCCAGTACCATTGCCCGCCTGGTATAATAAAAAAAGAAAGCGAGCGATTTCCGAGTTTTTGAACAACTCAACAAGACCATAAATAAAAAGAAACACATCATTCGTCGCTCTGTTGTTCCTGCATATGACCGAGACGTGGGACTCGTTGGAGCCCCTCTTGTCCCCCCACTCATCCATCATCCTCATACCATCCATCATGCACCATCCCCAACGCCACTGCGTCCCCGCCCCAGTGTGTGTGTGTGTGTGTATTCCCAAGTACCGAGAAGTGTTGTGCTCCAAGTGTCGCTTCTCTCTGTAAATCCAATTCCTGTGGTGCGCCTTGCGGCATCCTCTAATAAAAATCCCATCCCAGTAGGTATCATTGTATGCGAAGTGAAGTGCTGTAAAAAATAGAAAATGAAAATGAAGAAAAAAATAAGATGAAGAAAAGAAAAAGAAAAGAAAGAATATTCATCATCATGACATGTCTGCCGGTCTACGGCGGCTGGCAAATGCCCGCATCGCCTTAAGAGGCGGTCCAGAGCCGCTTCCTTGCAGGAAGTGAAGAGAAGGGGGGGGTGTAGATGCCCAGGGTTCCCATTGGCCTGTCCGTTCCCCTTCAAAGACCAGCTGTTGAAGATAGATTGGATGGTTTCCATGGGTCCCTAAATCAGCAAAAAGTCCCATCCCTTCATCTGCATTACATCCCTCCAGTGGATGTAAGTCTGGATCGTCTCCGACGCCGTAGAGCCGGGGGTGCTGGCACCCGAGAGAGTGTCATTGTGCAGCCAGACCTCGTGCAAGAGGGTGGCCACGCGGCTGATTGAGCCGAAGTTGGCAAGGTCGCCTAGCTGAGCCAGGCGGTCCTCGAAGAAGGCCCGGAATGTGCTGCCGGGAAGGCTAACAGATCCACCGATCAGGTAAACCCAGACAAGGTTGCGGTCATAGCCGTTGGGGCCCGAAGAAATGTACTGAAGCACATTGACAAGCTTCTCGACCAGACCCACGGGGGAGGGCTGGTTGGGGGTGAAGCCGGGGACCAAGCTGCAGAGGTAGATGCGGGCAGCGATGCGGAAGGCGGCGGTCATGTTCTTGCTAAGCTGCTTAGGCGAGAGGCTGCCGTTGTCGTTGTAGGGCATCCTGGGGATCTCACTAGACTCGGTGTAGTTGAGCTGATCGCCGAGGGCGGAGACGTGCTGGCAAAGAGTGAAATCATCCATGCCATCCTTCTTGAGCGACTCGAGGCAGGCGATCTCGGAAATGAGGTACATGACACGGTCCTCGCATCCCATCAACTCCCGGAGACCCATGTGAGGGTTCATCTGAGAGAGGTGCTTCTCGCGGTAGGTGTGCGCAAAAGTGGGTGAGCGACCCTTCATGGTGGCACCAAGGATGTCGATCCATGATGTGAGTGTCATGTTGAAGGGGGTCTGAATTGGGTTCTCATCCGAGACAATGCGGGGGAGGTCGAGCTTCTGAACCAGGCTGATGGCGGCCTGGAAGTGCTGGTGCCAAGGAATGTCAAGCAGGCCGTCATCGAATCGGCCGACGATGCACTGGTAGAAAATAAGGCCGAGGGTGGCCTCAAGAATTTGCTGGTGGTTCTCATCCCGCTTAAGCGCCTCGCAAAGCGCGAAGATGGTGGCATAGCGGTGTCGCATGATGTCGTTGTCAATCCCCTCGTCGGTGACATTGGCGTGCGACTTCAGGTGCTGGGCGGCGATGCTTAGGCAGCAGTGCAGGTAGGCGCTGTTGGACTGTAGCGCGGGGAGGATCAGGTCGGAGCTGACCGAGCCGTGCTGGTTGGACTCCAGGATGGGGAAGATGGTGGGGAGAACATATTGGATGAAGTGCTCCAGCAGCTGCTGGTCGTTCTCCTCAAGCTCAACCTGAATCTGGCGCGTGGTGGTCGAGGGGCCATGCGAGAAGTCGAAAAAGTTCATGTTGAGCGTCTCTTCCGAAAGCGACTCCTTGCGCTCCTGGATAACATGCTCGGTCCACTCGCTCTCGAAAGGCGTGGACAGGACAGTGCCGGCAGGAGGGGGAGGCTGGAAAGTGCTGAAGGTGGAAATGTGCGACTCACGGAGGGTGGGCACATCGTTCACAAACATTTGTCGCTCTGTCTTGACGTCAATCTCATAGGGCGAGTAGCTACCAAACATCATCTCAGGGTGCATTGGCGCGCCAAAGGCGCCATACTCGGCGCCGCTTGGGGGGCTGTTGAAGTTGAATGCAGTGGAGAAGTGAGAGTCGATGGAGGCGGATCTGGTTCGGTCAAGAGGGTCTGTGAAGGTGGCAGAGGTGGGCAGAGAGTGTGTGAGGCCGGGGGGCGAGCTGGTGACGGAGGTCTTGATAGCGTGCGCGGCCGACTTCTCGGAGAGCTTCTTGCGCTTGATGATCATCTTGATATCCTCCTTGTGCTGGCGGCGGGCATCGGCGTTGCTCCACCACATGGGTCGCTTGTACTCGCACTGCAGGCCAAGGTGCTTGCAGGCAGTGCACATGGGAGTGCCCTCATCGCACTTCTTGCGTCTTAACCTGCAGATGTAGCAGCCTATACGATTTCACCAGGTGTTAGTCAATTGTCTTGTGCGGATTGGCTGGGGACGGGAAACAAGCAGTTCCCGTGTAAGCGCTGAGGGCAACCAACCTGTTCTTGAGCGGCGGTGCATCTGGGTCTTGGTCCGGGGCTTGCCATTCTTTGTGGTCTTGGAGGTCGTGTCGGTTTTCGAGGGCACAGTGGCCTTGGCAGCTTTGGGGGCAGTCATGTTGACTGTCTTCTCAGTTGATCGCATCATGGTGTTGAAGTGGTCGGGGGGCAGCGTAGACATTTGTAGGCTGCGATGCTGGTCGGAAGGGTATCTTGGTGCTAGGGACCGGGGAGGGGTGCGATCACTAGCAGGGGTGTGTGGCACTGTGTAGATGAAATCGGAGTGGCACTGTAGTGGTGGGTCCCGATTCAAAGGCGGGATGGAGAATGTCTTGCTGGGCTGGGGGTCCAGGTCCTGAGCCGAGCACAAGGCCAAGAGGTTGGGCGTAAAGGTCCCAGGTTGATTAAATTAGTTTTATTTTGTTGGTGGTCAGGATCGATAAGATCTCTGAAGTCCTGTAGCAGGAAGCAGCCAGCAAGTGGGCGCCGTGTCAAACGACGTTTGTTGGCTGTGTGTAGATTCGATTCGGTTCGTCCGCGTAAGATTGCGCAATGATTGACTGGATCCGAGCAAGTCCGGCTTGCTGTTCACTGGATGTGTTTTGTTTGTGGAAATGAGTCGGAAGGGTGGAAAGGGCAGAGGAGGGCGGGCAGAGGAGAAGGGATTAGAGAGAGAGCCTGTTTGGCGACACTTGGAATTTTGCACACTGAAGAAAGAGGGTTAAATTCAAGGGCGGTTGCGGATGGGCAAATTCTTATATTTTGGCCGCCAACTGGTGGCCATCGTTGGATCGATTCGATGTTGGCTTCCCAATCCCGTGTTGCTATTTTTGATTCATGCACGACTGAGAGACTATGGCACGAGAGACAGCTTCTGCGCTTAGAGGGACCAATGAGCATGGGTTGGTGAAGATGGTCACTCTGCAAAAAGAGGTGTGCCAGGGTCCCACTCTAGGAATAGATGTGCAGAAGGAATTGGAGGGTACGGACAGGGGTCCGGTCCAAAGAGGAAAGTCGCGCATTGGTGTGCCCATCTGCCCGTGGGAGACCAAAGCAGCCACTTCTGCACGCGGTGGAGGGGAAGAAAAGCTGCCGGCTTCGAGGCAGAGGGGCTGGATCCTTCGGATCTAGCTCAAGACCGGGGTCTCTTGTGAGGACCGTGAGCGAGCGAGTGACAGGGCCCGCCACCCCATTCGAGCAAGCTTGACTTGGAGGGTCGCTCAGCATCGAGACCGGCTCTATCGATGCTCTCGCCGGGCCGCAATGCCTCGTCGATATCGGAGCTGCAGCGTTATTCTTTGGTCAAATTTAACATGTAAGCAAGCCACGGGTCTGACAGATTAAATGGCTGCCGGGGTTACTGCAACGGATCTGTACCTCGACGTCGTATTGCGTGATGGTGTGTGTGAGTGCCAGTAAGTGTGGTTGGAGCGTATGCCAGGACTGCCCTGGTACCTACCGTCGGATCATGCAACAGCAGCAGCATCCCCACGCTGTCTAAGAGAAGAGTCCTCGCTCGGCTCCTAAGGCCTGCAGAAGCGGAGTTCTATTGAGGGGAGAGGGGGAGAAAGCTACGGCGTAGGGGTCACCAGCAGACTATCTAACATGTCTTGGACTCTCACAAGGTCTCCCATGTCATACTGTGGAATCCTGCAAAGGCGATTCGATCGTCTTTGCAATTGCCTCATAAAACACTCAAGCTTTAGTGCGGTCATGAGTCGCAGAGATTTACAATTCACGTTGGCCATTCACGGCTCTGGGACACTCACGAGATCGGCTGGAACCTGGTCGGAAGAAGTGCGGTTGGGGCGGTCTAGGGCACAATCGACAGAGAGCAATCATCCGGTCATTGAACAACATTGTCCAGCTGGCGAATAGAGTGGCAGTTCGAGGCGGTCAGACCTTACATTGGCCGGCGGGACATCCTCGTGGCTGAACAGACCATGCCACAAGTAGATGCCCGCGGCCCAGTATAGGCTCCAGGGTTGATATTCCAAGGCTCCATCAACCAAGTACTGTACTCGTTGGGAGGGGGGAGGAGATACAATCAATGGGCCGATGCCTAGCGGGGGACGACAGACAAGTGACGTCTTCTCATCGGGCAGCCGCAGAGCGACCGGGGGCGCCAGTGAAGAAGTCGATTCCGGCTGGGTCACGAGCGTCGGATAAGGCCTAGGATTGGGAGGTGCAGCGAGCGAGCGCGGGACTTGCGAGAGTAGAGCTGGGTGAGCAGCGAGTGAGATGGCCAGAATGGCAAGACAGGCGGCCAGGGTGGTGGCCACTACAGCAACGCTACACGGCACACGTCGAGAGTCGAGCTTTGGTACGCAGCATCCCACGGTGCGCAAGGCGGGCGAGCAGGTACTGAAGGGCAGATGGTACGTGCGAGTGCGGGACAGGCTTCTGTCGACGAGCAGCGATCACAGAGCGTGGCGGTAGGGTTGTGGACGCAAGAGTCGGTCGGGTGGACAGACAAGACCTGTAGCGTCGTTGAGCAAAGAGGCTCCCCGGGCTGTGATTCGCTAGAGGCGTGTGACGAAACGTTGGCTCGTGCATCAGCGGTAGGGGCCGCGGGACCAACCGATTGTAGCGCCTGCCGCCAGCAGGGCCGGCCTTTTGATTGCCATCCCGGCTGGGGATCAAGATTGGCCCGTTGCTGCAGGTCGAGCTGCAGGGGTTTTGACAGGGGAGCCGGGGTCAGTGGCCCAATCGCGAAGCCTAAAGCGGGTCTTGAGGCGCCTGGACACCAGCTGTGAACAGGGCTCCTCCAGGTCTGGCCCAGGGCTCTAATCCCGAACAGGGCTGGCTGTTCAAAGATTCCCCTCTTCTCTCCCCCAATCTGCTGTCCACAAGAAGTTGCGCTTTGTCTAGCGGATGACAGTGGTTGGACAGAGAGGCGAGCGAGCGAGCTAAGGACTTGGCATCAATGTCAGCGAAACTCGTCTATGACATGGGAGGCGGGAAGATCTAATGCTTCGCCTTCGAATGCTGTTGGCTGTCCAATGCAGCTTGCTACATGAGGAAGATGATCAATATCACGGCGGCGCCATCGGCTGAGACTCGAAACGGATCCGTACAATGGAATTGTTGGTGGTACAGTGCCGCCTTGGGGTTTCTCGCGGCCCCAAGGGTGGATCACAAGTGATGATTGCCTTCTTGTCCGCCCTCATATCAGTTTCTCTTCTTGTCTGTCTACATCGCTAGCGCGCTTCCCCGACCGCAAACCAAAGTCAAATTAAGTCAAACGGTTCGCCATGCCTTTCCCACGAGGTACCCAGACATACAAGCATGGCAGCCGAGATACATGGCAGAGTGGGTGGCCGACCAAGACAGACATCACAAAGTCCACCCATCCATCTCCGAAAGCCCCATGGCCCCCAAAGGCCCTATGCCTGTCAGTTGTCTGTCAATCCCCGAACCCCATGAGTTGAGCTCCTTTTTGGCAATTGCTTGACTCTTCTTGTCTTCACCTTAAACCCGATCAGGGTTCACCCATCAACCACTCGCTTCTTTGAGTGTTATCCTACAGCCCGAGTCGGGCCTAGTTGAGTTGACCAAGGCTTTCAACCAATGCGAGTCATTGGCCCCGCTCGAGAAGAAAAAAAAAAAAGAGACTGCCGGCCGTCGAAGGAGGGTTCGGCCTCGCTTGTTGGCCTATCCTTGCGACTCTCCCTGGTCAGATATCGCGCAGGACTTTGCTCGTCCCGGACGAGTTTAGCCCAAAAATGATGCCATATAACCCCTCACTTTGAGGTCTTTTGTAAATTTAGTCCCATTTGCGGTCTTTATTATGGGCTAATTTGCTCACAAATTTCCCCTCCGCACCAATCCTTGGCGCTTACGCATCTTGAACCGAACATGCATAACACCACGCGGGCGCTAACAGGTCCCGTCACATCCCATTCCCCATCCCCTCCCGCATCCATTGACAAGGGCATCGTCTATTTTTATTTATCCCACATTCTGAATTAAATTTGACCTAATTTGGTTCATTTAGCTCAACACCTGGAAATGCGACCTAAATGTCTCAATATTGGGCTAATTATGGAAGATCGCCTTCTCTTCTCTCGTCCTTTCCCATTGCCGTGCCGCACCAGGCTAGCGTCGCCCGTCGCCTTGCTTCCTCCGATACCCCTGTCGCCGCCATCACCCATCACTTTCACGCTTCCGGCTTCCTCAGCTGTCCGCCGTGCCGTAGCGTCTCTGCCTCTGAAAGCTTGCGAAGCTTGCGAGTGCTCCGTGCTCCCACCTTTACGATTCTTGAGCCATGACTTAATCTCTCTCCCCCGCTGATCCTCGACAGGTTCACGTTCCGCCCGCCGAGCCTTCCGCTCCTCTCTTACAAGTCTAATTCGGACTAACAGGCCGTCTCTGCATCTCTTGCAGTGATCTGCGAACAGCGTGGTGACAGAGTTCGAGCTGCAGCCACGTTGTCAAGCCTGCACTGACTTTCTTTTGGCTTTTGCCGTTGCTTCATATTGAATCAAGTCTCCGTTCCTTCAGCCCATTCTTGAAGGATTCCACGCGTATGTCCACATGGTCGTCTCAAGTTTTTGTGTTACAGCCAGCTCGACCCGCCTCAGACCTTGACACCATCCCAATCCTCGACTCAAGTCGCGAACTCAGGCAGCCGGGCTGCGGCTGCGGCTGCGGCTGCGGCTGTTGTTGCTGTCAACACCCACTTTCTTACATGTCCGATATCCCAGCTCGGGGTTTCGATCAGTGCAATGCTCAAATGTCACCCTCCACTCCAACGGAGAAGGATCATGCATGAAAATCTGCAAACACCGGGGATGCGAATTATTGTTCGGATTATTGATGGCTGATGAAGCATGATGCCCACCACCTTCTAGACCGAAAGCCCAGCCCTAGATGGCGTCGGAACGTTATAGTGTGATAGCCCAAGCTATCGTCATTTCAGGACCGGTGATCATGGCCACAATCCCGTCTCGTGCCATAGCTTGGCCCCGGCTCAGATGCCCTTTGCCCAAGCTCCCATCCCGAAGTGGTTTACACTCTGGTGAAGACGGCCTAGACGGAGCAATTCTCTCGAGTAACACCCCCTCCCCCCGTCCTCTAGCTTCATACTGTGAACAAGATCGTTGCGTAGCGTTGAGGCCCCCGAGGGCCCTTGTTACGGGGCCCCCATCAAAGGCCTGTGCAAGTTCGGAACAAGGGCCCGTGATGGCGAGTTGAAGGATCAGGAAACGCAAGCCCTGACCGGTGACAAAGAAACTCCAGCCATGCTGGTTCACAAATCGCCTGATTGTCCTTTTCTGATGTGAGGGAGCTGAAGAGGATTGAGGCAATTGGAGGACCGGGGACCCTGCTAGCTCCCGCCATTACAACGAGAAAAACAACGAGAATGTAACGGCTCCGATTGCCAAGAGTCAGATAAGCCTCGCAAAGGAGATGGCTACGAGGTGGAGTTATTTTTTTTTTTTTAGGGGCGGGTTAAAGTGCAACCCCGTTGAACTCGCCTACAGTCAATGACGACTTTACGTTTCCCCTCTCCGCGAGCCTTGTGGTCCCTTGCCCAGCCTCTCACCCTCGTGCGTTTCGTTCTACGTGGATCTTATTCAGCATGGGTCTGTTTTTTTTTTCTCCCTCTATTCCCTTGCAGATTTACTAAAATGGGGAAAATTCCCCGTTGGTCAGAATTGGCTCACAGAAAGCTTATTATCATTGAGTTCGTGACTCAGCTATCTGCTAAGGAATGGAGCAGTCGCATTAGGCTCTTATCATGTGAGTTCGCGGCAAAGCTGGCCTCGGTGAAGCCATTGGTTGCGCAGCTCAACCTGAGAAAACCGTTGATAATAGAGACGGGAAGAGAGTGGAGAAGAACGAAATGTCAACGCGGCCGACGGATTGGCGAACTCGCCCGTCTCCCGCCTTGCGAAATAACAAGCGAGAGTACCCACACTGTGACAAGCGGGGGTGGATGTGAAGAGACGAGGGTCCATGAGGGTTTAGACCCTTGGCTGACTCCATTGACTGCCGTATTCGTACCAACCTAGTTGAAGATCACCACTGAGTGCCCATGTCCTTTTAAAATAATGCCTGCAAACGAAAAGACAATATTCGATCAAGCCGAGGATAGGGCATTTTTTCCCGTGCGGGTCAGAAGGGAAAGGTGACGTTGCTTGGCAGTCCGAGAAAATACCCGATCATTCACTGTCGTGTGAAATGCGGGCATGCCTGTCTGTCTGTCTGCACAAATGCGGCGGCCACGGCCTTGTCATTGTCACTCGTCATGTGGGCTCGCGCGCAATGGATTAATTGACTTTTGCCTGCCACAGAAGGCTGACGAATTGTGGCGGAACTAACCGTCCAACGAGGCTTGGGGCTTTGCGAGCTGAGGCAGATCGGAAGCGAGACACCATGAGGAGCACTGAGACACGGCTGTTGAGGCGGGGGCCGGCTCTTGTCTATGTCTCCATCCACAGCAATTCAGCCGCGGCAATCGTCACAACGTTTGGCAGCACGGGGCACGACGCCGTCGACGGTCTCGCCCGAACGGAACAGTCGGTGAAGATCCGCGCAGCACATCACGGCCGGCCTTGGAGATGGTCCGATTATTCTAGGACGGCTGCAAAGCATTTTACCCTTCGGGGGGCTGGCCGAACATGCGCAACGGAGCGGGAACGAGGCATTAGCCTGCGACGGTGTACAAAGCCACCTGCTCGCCGCTTCGCTACTTGACTTTTGCTCCACGTTTGTTTCCCATGGCCGAAGCAGGGGTCAAGGGGCCTTTGCTCAAGGGAGCTTGCTTGAGAGCTAAAGGGCTAGACATTGTCACACTCGGAAACGGCATAGTCTAAGTGCACTGTGCCATCCAGTACGTACTCTGTAGGGCACGACATGGGCATGGAAGAGCATGGGGTATCAGAAGGGGGCCAGGCCAGGACCAGGGCGTGATCGGAAACCCCGCAGCATTACGATTGACGGACATTAGACCAATCGATGGCTAGAAACCCAAAGTCGCAATGCGATTGGACCAAAAGTAAATTGTTCTCACTCCCGGTAGCACAGGCTTGATTCCCTCGCCGCTACGTTATCGCTACACATTTGACTCGTCAACATGACAGACTGACCTTGAGCCAATTTTGGTTTTTTTTCTTCTCGGTTACTTTTGGTGGGTAGGATATTGGCCCTCGCTACACATCATACGATGGCCAATGGTAGGTGGCATGTGTCAGCCTTTTAATTTTTTTCCTTTTCCTTTTTTGCTAAAACATGTCATGATTCCGACAAGCGCCGAGGGGGGAAAGGTTGTCATGGCATGGTTGCAACTGCAAACCTCTCCCACTCTCATCCTCCTCCAGGGTAGTTGTAGGGTAGGCAGGTGTCAATTTGGGGTTATGCCCGATGAAGTGGTGGGCTCCGGTCCTCACGCCATCTCCAAGCTCCAGACGAGACGGGAAGAACACAATTGACGCTATTTACCCTGCGGTCCAGCGTGAGCCGTTGCACGGCACAAAAAAAGAACCAGCTTGTGCACCCCTCCCCCCGTGTTGGTGGCGGCGAATGTGGCACTGTACGGCATATCATGGAGACCGTTGAGAAATCTTAACCCCGCAAGATCTCAATGCTTCACCACGCTCCGGTGTCACGTCGTATCGCCATCTGACTGCCTCGCGGCCCTTACAGCGCGGTATCCGAACACCTGCATAAGAACCAGTCTGGTTCGCCCGCCATCCACACTCTGCGCCGAAGCATCATGTCTCCAGCCAACCAGAACCCACAGCCCTCCACCCACTGGTCCGTTCTCCATGCTGTCAACGGCCGTTCCTAACCTCAGATGAACCCCATCGTTTGTTTATCACACATCTGGGATGGGACGGAGCAACTGCTCAAACCTAGAACCATGGCAGTGCGTGACAGAGCATGGCATGGCATGGCATGGCATGTTATCGCTTGGCTTGCTGATTACTAAATCACCACTCAACTAGTTCAAGCCCCGATGTGATGAAGCGTGCGCAAGCTCGAGATCGCAACGATACGCACACCCTGTAAGTCTCGATGTAATATTAGGCATACGTACTACTGCAACACCCCACTGCTTTAGTCTCGGAGCAAGGTGAAGAGATGGACGTATTCCGAAGTCATCATTTCCTGTGGCATTGACCGCTCTCTCTCTCGCATGAATTCTATGTCGAGTCTAGAGGTCATGTGAGGGCGCCCGATCGCCAGTGATTTGGGGTCACGCGGTTTGCGAACAGGCTCAATGCCTAACAACTGACCGCCGGCGAGGCCATATTACCCAAAGGCCTCCAGAGGGGCGAAAAAAAAGGAGCGATAAGAGATGAGGCGAAAAAATACGATCGCTCTGAGCCAACGAAATGCCGTAGTATCTAGGCGCCTACGAATTTTATCGTTGGTGATAGCGGTCATGGATCGTCGGCCTCGTTCAGTGTGGGATGAACCTAGGGAATAAGGTGGAGGGAACCCGGTCCGTCCCAGTCCCCATCCCGAGGCATACCCGGCCCCGTGCCCATCGCGATGTCCGACTTGGTGCAACAAGAAAGCATTGACCACGGCGATTGGCTTTTTCTCAACGGTGAGGGGACGGGACCGGACATTGCCACCTCTGCTTTTTCGTTCCATTGGTGATGTCTCCAGAAGAGGCAGGCGAGTGACAGGTGAAGTGGGCTGAGAAGCTGGAGCACTGGGGTTCTCCCAGTGCTTTACCGGTGTACAGGGGCTTTGGAGGGCCTCACAGGGAACAGGCGCGAGGTGGGGGCCATGACCTTGATTGATTGAATACAGCAATGAACACACCACGATGCGCCTAAGCAGTGAGGAAGCAGGGAAAAGGTGTGGAAACATACGATGGGAATCTGGGTCATTGAGTTGGCCATTCACCGGGAACTACCCTACGCCAACCCGGCCCGGCGAGCAATGTCCACGTTGCTTGTGACCAATCTGTCCGCCATAGCCTTCCTTGCCTCTTCTCTCTCAGATAACTGTACCCTGTGACATCACAGTCAAGATCCTAGACGCTTGCTTGAGGCCCAATAGCGGTGATGAGTTATCTGGTTTTACGAGTGTGAGTCTAAAAGAGGAGGGGCGGTAACAATGGTTCTGCTGTGTGACTCAATGATGATGTGGATGTACACAGGTCCGAGTCACTCAGTCCCACAAGTCAAGGTCTTGCACGGTAAGTCAATTGCAACCGGTGAGAGACGCCATGGAGCCGGAGAAGAGACGTAGAGTACGGAATACAATGGGAGTTTTATGTATCAATCTCAGACGCCGAAATGGGATGTAACACAGGGCGCTGCAGGAGGGTGGTCGAGTCTCGATGCGGAGTGGTCTGTAGTCACCCTGCACTCACACGCAAACGCACGCAGGTCGCATACAGAACTCACAGACTTCCACACACACACTTTAAACACACTTGACGTTATTATTAGGCGCGCAACCTACCTACATACATACCTTACATTACAGATGCAGGGGCATTTTGGTGTGCAGACGCAACCACAACTGCGACCACGCCCACGACGGCAACGGCGGCCAAAAGTCGGTTGTGCATCAACCGGCACGCAACTCGGGCAGGGAGGCTCCATGGCGGGCATCTGTCATTTGATTGATGCCCCCGCAGAAACGGGAAAAAAAGAAAATTTCAACAAGAATGACGTCCAGATTTTCACTGTGCATGCAAACGATGAAAGCTGTATGGACCAGCTTAGCGAGCGAGACGGGCCGGTGAGGGACCCTGTCGGCGAAGAATGGCAAAAAACAGAGTTGATGAGTGTTGAGAGCCAAAAAAACGCCAAAGCTGCATAGAGACCGACAGACTTTGCACTCAACGCCGACCAGGACAAGGGTGAGGCGAGGCGGTTGTCATGGGCACGCCCGCAAGGGCTTCGGGCCACTGGCCACAGTTTCTCAGCACAACAGATCACGGCGCTTAGGCGCCGCTATATTTGGCGGGGTGCGCTGGAGCTAGGGCTGGTCGGGGCCGAGGCCGGGTGCTGTTGTGCCCAATGGGAGGCTGCATGTCGGCCAAGACATAGCGCCCGCGCATCCGCCACCCGCCATCCACAACCCTCTCGACCATGTCCTCAGTGTCCTCACACCCTCACCCCGGCCATGGTCGTCCAGTGTGTGCTGCCAACCTCTATCGATTCGTCTTCTTTTTTCAGAAGCTAATGCTCCCCACTCGGGCAAGGGTGGCTGCATGAGGAGGGACAAGGGTCCGTGGGACCGACGTGACTGGTCCTGCAGCCTTTGCACGCGGGATGCAGCCATGCTGCCATGCGCCCAATCCCTCCCGCTCAGGTTGGCGCCACAATGCCCAAGGAAGGCCATCTGCTGCTTAGCTTAGCAGACAGGCTCTTTTGCAGTTCACTCTCCCCGGTCTGGGTCTCTCTCCCTCCCCCCCCAACCGCCCAGGGCCCTGGCTGGCTGCAGGCGATGCGATGCGATGTGATGCGATGTGTCGTGATGCCCACGGCCCACGGCACACTGCGCAGAATGGCCCTGGTCAGCATGTTGGTTCTAGCTGTCGGCTCTGTATAGTATGCAGTGCCGGCGTGATGTCCATTCTTCCATTCCGAAAAGTGGGCAGGGTTCTGGGATCTCGACAATGCGGACCAGGGGCCACACCATTACACTCTCCTTCCTTCGTGCACACACACACCCCTAGACCCTGCCCCCTCCCCCCCTCGTCCAGTAAGTTACTGGTCACTCGTCACCTAGTCCACTGCTATTCTTGTCTCTCCGCTACCGCTACAGCTGTCGCTGCTTCGCCTACCGCTCGCTCGCACCGATGCTGGCTCCCTCGTTGGGTGGTCTCCGTCTCGGGCCTCTAGATATAGTGCATACATAACATCCGTAGCCGCCCGCTGTCCGCCCCGGTCCCCCATCCTCTCAGGTTTGCGACGTCTGTACTATCCATGAGCTTTTACGAATTTTGTTTCCTTTAAACCCTCCCAGACACCTTTCCTTGCGTTTCACGGCGTCTGATCGCCCTACTAGAGAAACCAACGCCGGCGACGGCACCCCCAAACCCCAATCTGAAAAAAGCACGCTGATACCCTGAAAACCCGCATACACCTCTCTCCGGTCCAGGAGACCGGACCTTTTTTACAATGGTATGCTTCGAATTGGATCCAGAAAAAGGTCGTTCCAGTGCCTGTCGGCGACGACTAACACGGGCTGCTCAGGAATACCAATATTACCAAGCCGGCGATCGCCGCGCATACCAAGAAATGCGACAAAAGACCATCCCCAAAGACACCTTCTTTAGCTTCCGAAACGACTCGCAACTACCGCGACCAACTTCAGTAGCTACCGAGTTTGTGGACACGGATTGGGACGAGGAAGAAGACATTATCAGCGACAATGAGGAAAACTCTCCACGCCTGAGTGTGCAATCGGTACGTTGTTTTTGGGGTGACCTGCGAAGGGAGTGTAAGAGCCAGCTTTTGCTAACATGAAACCACCACCAGGCCGGACAACCCAGTTTCACAACCATCTCTTCATATGATGAGGCACCTACACCAAGGTCTAGTAGGAGCCCCAATGACTATGCCGACTACTACCTTCAGTACTCGCCTAAGCAGGTCGAAGGCCCTCGCGGCCCGCACCTATTTCGCAGCTCGACCGACAACAGCTCGTTTGACGAAGAAGTCATCCTGACACTCTCGCCAATCACCCCCAAGGTACCTCGAACGCTGGACAACCTGCTCTCCCAGCCTATGGTTCCTCGTCGCAACACCCCTTTTCAGTACACGTATGCCGATCTTGACACATCGAACCTGGTCAACTGGACCCCAGAGATGGTGGCCCAGGCCATGCTCAATGCTGGCATTGAGCTCTCGGTGGCGGATCGGTTTGTTGAGAATGATATTAGCGGCCCCATCTTAATCACACTGAAGTTTGAGGATCTGAAGGAGCTTAGCATTCAGTCTTTTGGCATCCGAACCAAGGTCTGGCATCAGATCCAGGCTTTGAGGGACAGCCGCCCACCCTCCCCCAACCCCGAAACGCCTATTGAGGATGTGCCAAGCAAGGAGACCAGGAAGGAGGCTCGACGGATGGATGGTCAAGCACCCATGCGCCAGCAGAGCCACCGAAGGCAAAGAAAGAAGCATTCCGGTGACGACATCACCCCAATGGAGTCTGTGTCCATCATCGGCATCGAGCAGGTTATTCCCAAGCCTCACCACTGCTCCAAAGGCGAGAACTGCTCCAAATGGAGAAAGCAGCAGGCTCTGATCCGCGCTTTCAAGAAGGAGCACCCTAATGTCGATATGAACACCGTCGGTACCGTCATGGTTGGAGATGCTGGCAACCCCGAGACGGCCCGAGCCTTGGACCCCAACGAGACCCTTCGTCCCGTCTCGGACGCCGTGCCATCCGTGGTTGCATCTTCCGATATTCTCGGCCCCGGAATGCCCCCACTCCAGTACCTCCAGGAGGCTTCGTTGCGCAACATGCAGCTCAGGGACCCTCAAGACAATATCCGTCAGTTCCTCAACTTCCAAAACATCCAGGAGGAGAACGACGTGCCCCCTACGCCCCCGTTCGACCCCAACCATTCTGCCAACGCTCCTCACCAGGACCTTCGACGCTTGCCCAAGCTCTCCATTCCGGTCCAGTCTCAGACTCCTCGTGTGCCACCACCTCGCGCCGCCACTGTTCCCCCACCACAGGAGTTGCAGCAGACACAGCAGCAACGACCGGTGCAACATGGCTTTGTCCCCTACCACATGGAGAGAGCTGCTACCTTTTCTCCAGAGCTTGACAATGCGAAGAGCCCTTACCGCTTCGGCACCCCGTTCTCGGAGATGGATGTTCCCATCACTGCAGTGCCCATTGGACCCGTCTCTCGCGACGTCTCCCAGTCTGTCCCCCCTGACATGAACTACCGAGCCTCTCCTGCCCACACCAACCAGTCCCCTCCTCGCTGCCAGTCTCGCACCTCTGCTCGCCGCCCTTCGTTCCCTATCCTTCTGGCTCTCGCAGAGAACAAGGCTACTCTTGTGCACCGCCCTGCTCCCCAGTCTACTTCTCCCAAGGCGCAGTCCCCTCGAAACTCTGCCCGCCCCCAGCAGCCTCTCCAGGCTCCTCCCCGTGTCAACTACCCTTGGTCTCCTGTTGAGCGCACCAGCTTTGAGAGGGCTCTTCCTCCTATGCCTCAGGTTTCCCAGCCCGTTGCTCCCAAGGCTGATCCTGCCAACGGCATCTCTCACCAAGGTCCCATGAAGAAGCGCAAGACACGCATGCTTCGCCACGAGTGGCACGATGGATACTTTACCCTCAAGGGAACCCGCCTTAACATGCACAAGGACGCTAACGACGTCGACCGCACTCTCGAGTACGTCGACATTGATGACTACGCCATTGCTTGCTCCAGCCTTGCCTCCAGCTCCAAGCTTAGCGCTGCCTTCAAGGCCGTCTCTCACCACCGTGAGAAGAGCGACCCCGTTGGCGCCTTTAGCTTCCAGCTCATCCCCCAGGACAAGAACAGCGCTCGCCTTCGCAAGCGCGAGAGTGCTCTCAACTCTGCCAATGGCAACCCCAATGAGGGTGTCAACGGAACCGGCAAGACCCACCACTTTGCCGTAAAGAACCGTGACGATCGCATCGACTGGATGCGAGAGCTGATGCTCGCCAAGGCCCTCAAGCAGAAGGGCGAAGGCTTCGAGATCAGTGTCAACGGCAACATGATTTAAACCTCTTTGTAGGTTCCTTATTATTATTGTGCTTCTTTTTTTTGTTCTACTTTTTACAAACCTCTTCTTCTCCAAGTACTTTATGAGTACCCCATTCTTTCTTAAACACACCCATTGATGGGATTTCCACTCTTACTCCATTTACGACTCTTCTTTGTTTGGTATCTGGTTGTCTTTTTGGGTTATGCACGTTTTTGAGAACTTGGAACGACAGACATGGCAGATATTGAACGAATGCTCTCTCGCGGGATGCACGCATAGCGAAATGATGTTCAGCTCGAGATGAGCGGTTTGTTTATATTGGGAAATTTTTTGTGTGTTAATTGGTTTTTACACGGTCAACGGGTCTGGTTTTTTATGGCTTTATGTGTGTTTCTTCTTCTTGGTTACGACAGGTTCATTTCTTTTTATACCACCATCACCACACTCAATACTCTCACTCTCTTGCGGGACACGATGACCGGGATACCAATTTGGTTACTTATTGTTTAGGTAGTTTGGGATAGGTACGGAAACGAAAATGAATATTTTAGTTAGTGTCAATATGTTTTTGTTTTAACATGATGGTGCCTCTTTGTGTTCGTGACGGTACAGTGCAACCCATGAAAAGTTGTACCCACCCCTGTGATTTCTTCATCTTGACATTTTAATTTATGAGTACATAATGCCAAAAATAAATAAAAATAAATGAATAAATAAGTTTATTTGTTCAAATTGATTATTTATTTATATAAATTAATTCTAGAATGCTTAGAATAAACAGAAGGTGTAAGCTTATACTGTATTCGTCATAGTGCTTGTGTCCTGTCCATCAAATCCACGGAATCACGGGAGATTCATGATGAATACTCCTCCTGACAAGCATGTGATGGCTACAGAAAAATCGGATATTGCGGTTTCTTTTGATCGATAATCAGGTGGTAACCAAAGCCAATTCTCGCGGCCCTTCATGATCCATATGCCATCTGGACTCAAGCCATACCCGTCATACTCCAGTTGGGGATCTTGAAGTGCCATGGGATTCGTACCAGCATCATTATCTGGGTGCTCGCCATCATTAGAAAGTGAGCCAATGAAAATGGTACCAATGTTGGTATGGAGGCGAAATTTGTCAGAGCTGAATGACAGGAATTTGATGGGATTGTTGATGGCGCAAAACTTCTACAGTGCTGTTTCTGTGTCAAGATCCAATATGTTTATTTCGTAATGGTCCTTCTCGGCGTCCCACAGAGTATATGCGAGCCATTGCTCATCTGCTGAAAATCCCATGGACCAAATCTGATCGGCGGTTCCTTTCTTAACGTCTAATAGGCGAGGAAACTGTGTCCCAAAAGCTATATCCCATATTCGGATTATTCCCCGAGAAGAGCCAGAAGCGAAGAGGATCGCACTATTAGAGAATGCCATGGACCTCATATCAAAATCTTGGGAATTTAACTCCCAGACGACATTCTGGAAGCCGACATCCCATATTTTGATATACTCGTCGTAACCTGAGGCAAGCCACCGGTTGTCGTCTGACATGTGGTACTTGAAAGAAGTGGCTTCATCCAAAAAGAATTGCCCAAGACGATATCCGGTTTGAGAGTTCTTTATTTCAAATCCAGATGCAGTGGTCATGATTATCATTTGATTATCCTTCGATACCAGCACACACCGCTGTGTCTCTTCATCCATCCGCTCATGTATCTTCAAGACATTGCCAGTGTGTACGTCATAAATTTCGACACCGCGGGTCGATTCTGTAGCTAAAATATGGGATTCTGCGCACAAGTTGAGCAATTTTGTTGGAGTTTTCGGTTATTTCCAAACACGCGTGTCACTGGGAATGCCCCATATCTTGATCGTTTTGTCAGTTGAAGCTGAAACAAAATGAAGGCCGTGTGAAGAGAATGCCACTGCCGTTACGTCACCAGCATGTCCTTGAACCGTGCCATATCCCATATCTGTTCGCCCGTAAACCAGGGCGCCGTCTATGGTGCCCGCCACAAACCAGTCGGAATCTTCTGAGAGGGTAAATGAGAATATCTCGGGCGCTCCAGGTATACCCAAATCAATATATGAGCGTGAAACAGGATCTAGAATGCGAACAGGTTCAAGCGTTGACGGCTTATAGATGAGTAGGCGACTATTCATCGATAGATAGACGGGCTGTTTAACGATGCGGTAGCTGCTATCATGAAATATGGCACGTTGAACAAAGAGGGATTCCTCTGTGCGGTATTGGAAGATTTCTACAGTCCCGGGATACATCCTGGCGAAATGCCTCCCGTCGGATGAAGCCGTTACAGTGGCGTAAGGTTCTCGATTGCATTTGAACGTCTGTACGCAGATGCGATTTGACCAATCCCAGATTTTGACCATGCCACAAAAATGCCCTGACAGTAGGAAACAACTATCTCTGACGTATCGTACTACATTCACTCCGTATTCACCCACGTACATAGTTTCGAAAGCATGGCCAATGATAAATCTCCAGATTGTGATCTTGCGGTTTGATGCAGAGGCCAAGCATGTCCCATCATGTGAAAATGCGATGGGTATAATATCGTCTGCTTCTGTATGAAGTGTCTTGATATTGGTGCCTGCAGCGTCCCATATCTTGATGGTGCCATCTATAGAAGAGGAAGCAAGGAAGCTCCCGCCGAATGTAAATGCAAGCGAGCGCACACTATGGGTATGGCCCTCGAGCGTTTGCAAACACTCATCCCATTCCTCTGTAACTGTATTCTGAGCGGCTTTGCATAAAATTCCTTCTTCTTGGAAGAGGCCTTTCACTATACTACTAGAAGGAGCAAAGGCAATTGCAGATGTGTAAACTTGGAGGGGAGCAAGCTCGACCATCGGTTTACAGTACATGGTAAATCGGTAAATGTCCTTGATTAGGGCATAAACATGAAAGTCCTTGTCGGATGCTAAATGAGCCACATTGCGACTTTCCATATACACTCCAAATAATGCATGAAGCGCATGGATGGCTGGCCCAGCCCTTTCGATTTTCCCCATCAGGCTGAGTGCTTCCAACCATTGGAGCAACTTTTCTTTCAGGAATCTCACGAGGATATCATTGATTTTCCCTGTGAATATCACATCAAGGCTGCAAGCACGTAGATGGTCAGCCCAGTGAGCGCAGGAGTACCGAATATTTGCCAGAGGATCGGGATCTGGTGGAGTGATATCCTTGGCAAGGTGGCCTGGTGATCCAATTTGATATATATCTCGTTTTAAATATCTTTGTAACGCATTTAAGGATGACAAATATATATAATGATGTCGGTCCCAGACGTTTGGTAGAAGGGGATGAGTGGCATGGTGAAGCAGGTATTCCTTTGCTGATGGGTGAATGAAGGAGATAGTTCCTTCGCAGATAGTCAAAAAAGATCCGCAAGTTTGAATGATTTCCTCCAAGCCTTGGTGATCCATGCTGACGCTTTGCTGCGGCGCGAGTAGGCTGATAAGTTCATGCAAGGCAAGGGGGCGATGGGTAACTGAGCAAATAGCCAGTATTTGAAGACGTATTTCAGGCTGACTCAGAGTGTCAATAAATTTGATCATCTGGTCGTATATGGGTATAAGCCCTGTTGGGAAATAATTATCCAAAAAAGCACGAGTGTCGTGCTTCCCAGTGATTCCTGGGCTGTTCAACTCGTGACAAACGATGGAGGCCCACAAGAATGTGCTCTTCGAGTTGAGATTCAAATGCGCTCGAACGACCGATGCTGTCAAGTCATCATATCCCTTGTTCCTCGATAGTTCGTCAACTTTATATTTGACATAATTCTGGACAGCGGCATAAATGGATGCTTCATTTAGTTCGAGAGACAATGTGACTTTGTCCTTTCTGGCCTCGAGTGCACCAAACATCGAATAGGTGCGACTGGAGACTATCCATTTGACACTCCAGGTAGACGATTTGATGATGAAGTTTAAAAGATCATGTTGACCCTTCAAGCACTCATTCAACGCATCGACAATCAGGACTACTCCCTCTGCAGCAGGGTCCTGAAGGATATTGATGAGAATTTCTGAAAGCTTTATCCAAGCATTCGCATCCTCAAATAATCTCTTCCCGGCATGCCTGTATTCCTTCTTTACATGAGCAAGAAAGGACTTGTTTTGACAAACGAGCATGAATATGAGGCCACGGAGGACGGCCGTGGCGTTGTTGGTTCTCTCGTCTGTATCCTCGCAGAAAAAGTAGGCTAGCAGACTCGTTCCAGAAATCGAATTCCTGAATTCGATATCATCGATGATTCTGCACAAAAGCATCGTCTTCCCCTTCCTTGGGTCTCCTTTGATCCAAAGAATGGGGGTCTGCGGGCAATCACGCCACTGTAAGAAGTCCTTTTGTTTGAGAATCCAGTCGCAGCAGTCCTGTAACATGCCGCCCTTGGTTTCGACGATACGCTTCTTGTCATCACGGGGGTCGGTGACGCGCAAGTCCAACATGCAAGCCCGCTCATCATCTGGGAAGTCTGTTGCGAGAATCAGTTGGGGTTCAAGGAGACCTATGGGTTCCGTGATTCATACTCGAATAGTGGTTAATCACATCGCCTTGATGGATTCGTGAATCGGAAAGATGGCTTGAAGAAATGATATGCTGTCTTGGCATTGTCACTAGCAATAGATAGACAGTGGCTCTTGGGAATTGAAAAGTCTCAAAGACGGTCAATACTTGCGGTCAGAAAGGAGGGGCAGATGCCTAGGAAATTGGCTTGTGTTACAAGTAACGATATAAATGTGATAGCTTTTCTCGAAGGGTCGCTTATTTTATCCAAGAACCACCCCCCTTTCCCCTCTCCCTAAACGTGTTGTGTGAATCACTGAAAAGATTTGATCCGTCATGGTATGTACTTGATTCACATATAACATGAAAACGTTCTCACATTTTAGTCTATGGATACAGTCGCAACCATCACCTCTGGTCTCAAGTTGGGCTACGACTTGATCCAGAAGATTTCCGAAAATCAAGACAGAATGAAGTACGTCCCAGAGATGAAGAAGAACATATTGGATCGTATTCGCACGGTCAAGCCTACTCTCGACCTTGTTCGGGAAAAGGAATGCCTTCGCACGCCTCACGTCGAGAAATCGCTTGAACGGGTCACGTCCACTATGGGAGATCTCAACCAGTTTTCCGACGAGATTGGTGAAGATTTTACTACCTCCCGCGGGAGATTCTTCCGCCATTTCACCAACAACCACGCACTCCGCGACAGAAAGCTCGCAGATCTTCTGGGAAGTCTCCAGTCTGCCATGGACAACCTCCACATCAGTATTTCGCTTGTCCATGTTGGAATAGAGGGAAATAACAAAGAAGGCTTTTTTGTATCATCCCAAACTGTCGCGGAGACTAATCAAGATGTTCATGATACAATTAGACGCGATCTTTACATGATGACGGTGATGGACGGGAAAAACCCTGAGAGCAGTAAGGTACCCATTTCTTGGTACGAAAAATTAGCTAACCACTATCTACAGATGGTCTTGTTCAGCTCACTTCAAATGACCAGAGAGCGATTGAGCACTACACCGGACAGAAGCTTCATGAAACTGCAAAACTCGCAGAGGCTAATGGTTCAATCCAGGTCTCCAACAATAACGGATCAGGCGATACTTGGATCATGTCAGGAAATTTGGGCATGGAGGCAGACTACAAGAGATCGTCACGAGGCAACGTGGTTGTCACCGACAATACATGGGAAGGCTCCAGTCGCATCATCACTGGAGACATTGGTGGACCCAACGCAGTCGACCTTGTGCGCGCCCTTTGGACGAAGTAAAGTTTGCGCTTTTGGCACTCAAATTCCCGCTAGAACAGCTGGTACCTATTTTCAATTGCAATTGTCTGTTTTAAGTAGAAACACCGATATTTGAGGTAATTGCTGTTCAATGCTGTGATGCATCTGTGTGTTCTGGTGGACAGTTTGGGACCTGACCACGCCCGTTACTATCTCATCTCATCCTACGCGAGAAATTCTCCTCGTCCCAACGTTACGCAGGACTCTCTGGTACGCCTTGTGGTCAGGTTGGGCACAAAAACTCCGAAGCCTTGCGGGTCAGGTGAGAACAAGATGTATAGTTATGCGTTGGGTTCGGCCCAAATGGCCCCATGACAAAGAAATACGGCCGAACCGTACCTAGTAAAATTTCCCAAGCACAAATAAATATAATTGATTGGATTCTCCAAGCGAAATACGGTTGTGCGACATGGCATGCGTCGAAGCGCCGCGTTCTCGTTCACATTTTTTGGTTGGAGCTACCCTGGAGTGCTAATTTGGCGATAGTTGGTAGACACAATTCCCTACCCACAAAAGTGTGGGATTCCGGTGTTAGCTTTAGCCGAGGAGAGATCAAGGGCCTGCAAAGGTACCTTGCATGGAGTGGGAAAAATTGCCTCGTAGTAATCAATATAACATCTCCGCGGGATAGGTCTACAAGGATTTGCAACTTGCGAGAAGTGTTTTCCAGTCGCTTGTACAAAATTTCCACTCTAGTTTAAAGCACCGACGACGTATAGAAAGGAAGAGGGAATACTCGCTGAATACTTTGGTAGGAGGGTGGCCCGGAGAATCAGGGCTGGCGGCTATGAGAGTGGCGAAGCCACAATGCTGCCTAACTGTGCTGGTGTCATGACCACAACGTTCACGGAGGTCTTGATAGGCAGTATCACAATGTAACCGATTATGCCCGAAGTTTGAAATTGTATAGACTAGGAGGCAGTTCGTCTCACTCAGTGGATGTGGTGCCGATCTCGGTACTACATGTTTGAGCGTACCCTAGTGTGATTGACGTGTTGTTATTCAGAACAAGTAACACACAACCAGGGCAGTCTACCCGTAAATCCTGGCCCGCTACCCGGCTGATGAGTCGTCCTACCCACTCCTGTGAAACGCTCTCTTGATTGTTGGTGGATAGTGGCATGGTAGCACGGCGTGGGCTAGAGTGACACCAAGGGTCACTTTCAAGGAAACCTCCGATGCGACGTTGTATTGGGCTGGGACTTCACGAAAATGAACAGTGTAATACTTGTGTGTATGTATGTACTGGTTTACAAACAAACAAACAAATTAACTGGCTGTTGGTTGAGTTTGCGGCGCGGCTGCATCCACCCATTCCCTTGCTAAGGCTCAGCTGTGTTATGGTCTTTATAATTGAAGAAAGAAGCTATATACCGAACCACATGTTGATTGTATCTTGGTCGGGCGAATCATATGGCCAAACTTAATTGTATCTGCCACCGTTGTGGCTTTGGAGCTCCCTCTAGGTTAGAGCCCACGATTTACCAAAATACCGAACCACAAACTTTATTTGCTATGGAATCATTCGTCAGCGGAAGTTTTGTCCTTTCGGGATGTGGGAGGCCCTTTTAATTTCTCCTAGAACAGTTGACGGTCAATATCCTAACCAGGCATAGCTGGATAGATCGGGGTTGGGGCGATGGGGCACGCACCACCAAGTCGGAAGAAAGCAAGGGACATTTTTAATGGAGACGGCGGATTTTAGAACTCAGCAGGAATCCGCGGGGAGCGGATGTGGATGGATTACTCACGATATAATTGTCGTCAATGGTACGATGAAGAAAGACCCATTGTTGCTGCTACCTTGGAAATCCTGTAAATTGCTGGGCAAGGCCAAGGTCGTCGTGAGGGAGAAAACAGCCGTGTTAAACACTTGCCTAGCGCTCGCCAATACCTACCCAACCGGACACAAGAGCAACGAGACGGACGCTCCCGTCATACCATCTCTGGGGGCTTGATTCTGCCTAGTGAATACGAATAATTTTGTGGATCGAAGCGTTATGGTTATCTCGTTCCGGCCGGTGGGACAACTACCGAAGAAAAATAAGCAAGCTGCAGAGCCGTGAAGCCAATGAAGGGTAATCGGTTGCTCTCGCCTATCCGGCTACATGTGGAAAAATGTGCCATTGGGGAAACAAGCCCCCCTCGCGCTTCCGGTCGCCGTGTTGCCGAGCTTGACCTTGCTCGACTGGGGGAAGTTGGAAGATGACCCTCCCCTGTCATTCACAGTCGCATCAAGGTGTCCCACAGAATGCGTGGTTTGATGGCCCCGTGTCCAATCGTATAATCAGATAAGATAATCTGATTGCCTGGATTCGAACCACCCCACACGCCATGGCCGGGGTGTTTAAACGGGCTGAATGCTAGGGTCGGCCGCTGATGTGAGCGCTGTTGTGCCAAGACGAGCATCGTTTCTGGAGTATGCAGCGGGTTCAGCCAAACATTGAAGGCTTCTTTGTTACATCTTGACTCTCATTAGATGCGGTGCCAAACCGGCTGAGCATCCGATCGTATCTGATGCTCTAGATGCCGCCGCCCTGTCGTTTTTGCGTTTGCGGCGGCGCAGGAGGCGTTGGCCCCGTAGGGCTTCCATCAACTCGGCATCCATCCGCCCCACGACTCCACTGGCCTCCAGAGGCACCACACTCTCTCGGCCGGGTGCCTTAGCGGCGTGGGGGGGGAGGGCAATTCGCTGAAAAGTTGGTTCATCAGTTGCGGTAGTGTCGTTCTTAGGGCCCTAGGAGGACGCCTAGGACATGAAGTTCCGCATTGGCATCTTGGGATCGTCAGCGCCAAGTAGCGCCCATGTAGAATCTTGTAGATCAGCAAATGCTTGGTCTTTTTGACTTCCATCAAGCTGGACTGACACACATGAAAAACGACAACTGAGCCGTAACCTCGGATACCCTTCCAAAGGAACACATGGAATATGCAATATGCATCGTGTGGTAAGCAATTCGTGGTGGGGGAGCCTCGGGTGGCGCCTGTGCCCTGTGTTTATGCTTGTCTGGGTAGCTTAATGTCAGACCCTATCCCAGACGGCAGCGCTCGTTTGACTACCCATGTTAGGCACATTGCCACAGACACTGCAGCTAGCCCCAGAAGCACTAGGCAAGGGCCCATTTCTTGAGGCGTAAATGCGGGCGTCTGTCTGTTTGCTCCATATCGACTTTTGTCTCGCAGCGGGCCATGGATGCTAAATGGCGTTATGCTCCGATGACCACCACGGCCAATCCCGAGACCAGTCATGAAACAATGATGCCGTCGAGGACCCCCAAGGCTCGCTACGCCATCTACGTAACCGCGCCGGGTAAGCAATTAAAAAAAGGTTCCAAGGTGGGTGGGCAGTGGGTTGCGTGGATGGCTTTTTCAAGTATTTCGATGGGGGTAGATGCTACATCCCGCCGCCGCTTGATGCCAGCAGCTTCATTGTGAAAATAACGCGCACTGAAATGTGCGTCCTTAGCTCGTGGACAACCCTGATTTGGATCCCCCAGAGCGTTTAGGTAGTGACCGGTTGATGTTTGGATACTGACGGCGGCTGGTGGACGTTCTCGTTTTGGGCAGGTTGCATTGGGAGGCGTATGATCAGCACTCGTCTGGCCTTGGATAAATATCTCAAGATTATCCTGATTTTTGTCTTTCTTTTGTTTCATCAGTTAAGCACCCATTTTCATAGCTCGAGGCCGAAAGACACAGTCATAGGGAAACCCGCCACCATGTTGTTTGGCGTGTCTAACCTTGTGATCGCCATTTCGGTGGTGCTCGCATCGCTTGGAATAGCACTATTCAAGTTTCTCCGAGCTCGACTGTTCTTCAGAAATCTGGTACGTTGAAAAAGAAATTACCACCCATTACAAAGGGCTTCCCTCCCTTTGGACTTTACACCTGGACCCACTAACAGCTGGTAGCCCAAACCCCCAAACCATTCCTTTCTATGGGGTCATATCCCATTCTTTGAGGAGGTTGTCGCCAAATTCCCTCCAAACACACACCCTCAAAACTTTTACACCTACATGGCCCAAAAGTATTCCCTTCCTGGTATCTTCTACATTGATTGCTGGCCATTCCTGGAGCCGCAGATGGTCATCACTGACCCTGATGCCGCCAAGCAAATTCTTACTGTCCATACTTTCCCCAAGCACCCTACTATTGAAAAGTTCTTGCGCCCATTCACGGGACCAGGTAGTATTGCTGCATCTAATGGAACACGATGGAAGTATAACCATCAAATGGTTGGCTCTGGCTTTACGCCTACCTATGTCAAGCCTATGGTTGGCATGATTACAGAGCAGGTTCTTATTTTCCACGACAGACTCAAGACCTTTGCTGAATCTGGAGAGCCATTCTGTATGGAGGAGGAGGCTGCAAAGTGTGTCTTTGATGTCATTGGCAAGAACGTCTTCGGGTTCTCCCTTGAAGCACAGAGAGCTGGCTCACCCTTGTTGGAGGATCTGAGAGCTACAATTGACCCCGCCACCACTTTCCTCGCAACTAGAAATCCTTGGAAGCGCCGGGAAGCCAATAAGAGAATCCAGGACTTGCGGAAACGTGTTTTTGATAGACTGGCTGACGAGATGCAAGAACGGTTGCGAATTCTCAGAGACGAGAAGGAACTGCCTTCAAGAAGACAGGCGAAGAGTATCCTGGATCGTATCGTGCTAGATAAGATCCAGAGAGAACCCGGTATCACGACCTTGGACAAGACCTTCCTCGAAGACGCCGTGGCAAAGTAAGATTTAATTTCCCAGAATCACCATAAATGAAACATCACTGACACAATTGATAGCCTAAAAGCCTTGTTGCTTGGCGGTCACGGTACAACTACAGACACTTTTGTCTTCATCACCATGTTCCTCAGTCTCTACCCTGACGTAGTGGCTAAGCTTCGCAAAGAACACAATGAGCATTTCCACCCTGACTTGGGCACCACGGTTGAGATGCTTGTTGACAAGCCCATCAAGACCAATGATATTGATTACACCAATGCCGTGATCAAGGAGACTCTCAGATTCTATCCTATTGGGTTTACCATCAGATCAGCACCCGAGGGAGTGTCTCACATGGAATGGAACGGCCGAAAATGGCCCGTTAAGAACCTGATGGTTATTCCTAGCGCGCATACCACTCAAATGGACCCTGCGCACTGGAAAGAGCCTGGAAAGTTCCGCCCTGAGCGCTTCTTGGGTGAAGAAGGCGCTGAAACTGATCGCTTCGCCTGGAGACCATTTGAGCGTGGACCTCGAGCATGCATTGCTCAAGATTTGGCCATGGACGAATTGCGTATCTTGCTTGTTCTCACTGTGAGATGGTTCAACTTTGAGACCCTTGTCGGCGAGAAGACAAACAGAGTCATGTACTTTGATCTGGACAAGGAGGTGGGAGACCTAGCATTCCAGGAGGTTGGCATGGAGGCCAGGCCACGGCACACTATGCAGATGAAGGTTCATCTTTCATCGAAGGAAAACTAAAGCGAACATAAGGAAAATTGCACTCTAGGTATTGAAGATGATTGAAATATCTCAGGGCGAGAGTATTTACTAGGTATAACAGGCTCGTGATAAAATGAAAAAGAAATTGCGTTCAACCCAAAATCGTATGTAACCTTGAATTTATTGATGTATAAGATTCTTAGAAGGAGAACATAAAGCTTAATTGCACCAAAATTAACATGATATCATATAAATCTGCGTTGAGTAGTTTTAGCGACTAGACATGTCAAGGGGCTGCCAAGGGGCTGCCAAGGTAGGACCTACCACTTCTCGACCTCTGCTGACTCTGTCAGTATTGTAAATCTGCTGTTGAAGATGTCATGAATTGTCCATCCTGGGTTAGGGGAGATAGCACATTCCTAGGCTCGCCTAACTCGCGTAGCTTGCCTGGTCTCTTTGGCTATATCTGGAATGTAACGATGAAGGTTTTTACACAGTCAATGATAGAGCAATACCATTATTTTCAAGTCGTCTCTTAAGTAACTTAATTAAAAAAAAAAAACTCTATGACATGGAGTTTAGTGTAAAACTTGCAACGTCACTGAAGAAAAGCCCACCACATGCAGCATACATAAAATATGAGAAAAATAAATAACATAACTTTTATAAACTTGTTACTATTTATTTGCTTTTATTTTTATTTTTGTTGTCAAGTTGACAAATTATAGTAGTTAAGTTCTAGAGTAGCAAAGGCCAAGAAACCACAGGAGCACCATCTTTCGAAGAATACAGGGTACATAAGATGATTGGGGTGCTGCTGTTGGTACATACGACCATATCTGCTCGAAAACTCTGGATCCCGTTCGCTCTCCGATTGATAACCGAGCAAGAGTTGGATTAGTAGCTAGGTCGGTGACGACTAGCGAATCCCCGATGTTGTATGTTTTTCTTTTTTTGCGTTTCTTGGGTCCCTAACCCCGTTTCTTTTTACGTTGCAATTTTCGCCGGGCTATAAGAGCACGGAAATACAGAGTATACATAGGAGTATTGAGGAGGAAGATACGTTCAGAGTAGCTGGATCATGTTTCAATGCCCGGACACTCATGCTATCACGTAAATGGTACACATTTTCCCGCCTGTATATGCAGAGAGTACAATTATCTTACAAAAGCCGCACCCGCCCACCTACTTTTGCCCAATGCCGTCACATCATATTCCAGGATTTCGTTCCTCTTTTTTTTCTTCTTCATTCAGCTTTGATCAAATTTAATCCGAAGCGGACTTGAATTCAGGTCGGAGGACACCTGATCGCTGGGCAACTTTCTCCCAGTCAATGAGATTCCACCACGACTCGGCATATGCCATCTTGCCACCCTGACCACCTGCACCAACACCCCAGTCGAGCAACCATGCATGCTCCCAGGTGTTAAGGCACAGGAGGGGCTCAAGATCAATACCACCAGGGGCAAGGTCGCCGTCTCGCTTGCGGGCACCGCCAACCTGGTTGCGGAAGAAGGACTTGGCGCTGCCGTCCTTGCCAACAGTATTCATGTCGGTGCGCTGAGCTCGCCAGTGAGCGCCGGGGTAGGGGGAACCGGCGAGGTAGGTGGGGAGGAGGCGGTAGTCGCCAGGGCCAGCTTTGACTAGCCAGACGAAGCCGGGGCCGAACATGGCGGAGGCGGTGATGACGAACTCGCGGCGCAGGGTCTCAATGGAAGAGAAGGAGGCTTCGAGCTCCTTGCGAAGAGCGTCGGGCATGGGTGTACCGGTGGGGGAAATGCCTTGGAAGAAGAAGTGGTTGTTGTGGGCCATGGAGGCATAGTTGAAAATGGGGGCCTGGTTAGGCTCGCGGGCAGTTAGGAGGGCGATGGTCTTGGTGTCCTTGTCCTCAAGCTCAGTGCCTAGAGAGAAATGTGGTGTAAGTGAACGGTCAAAACATTATCGACTAAGTGAGAAAGTCGAACCACCTTGACGAAGCTGCAAGGTGGGCATTGCGCATGGCATTGTGTGTGGATTAGGGTCCAATTGATGGTGGGCAGCTAGACATACCAACAGTCAAGGCATTGAGCTTCTCGACCATGAGCTTCATGTACTCGGTCCAGGCAAGGTTGAAACCACCAGGGCTCATGAGGTTTGGGATGCCCTGAGAGTAGTCATGCTGCAGCTCGGGAACATGGTGGATAGAGCGGCGGGCATTGACGGTGGCACGGAGGCCAAGACCGAAGGCCAGACGGGGGGCCCTTAATCTGGGTCGAATCATGATGTATTGTGAGGGGGGAGGCACCACGGGGAGGGAATGTGGTTATGCAGTCGTCGACTCGTTGTGCCGTCTGCTGTGCGCGCGACAATGCCGACTTCAACTTTTTTGGTGGTGCCTCAATTGTGAGGCTACTGATGGAAGGTACGTACCCAGGTGGGCAGAGCGGAGAGCGGAGTTACTTTGCACCGCCTGTTTTCAGTTTTCGGTTTCCAGTGGACCTTATCGGACAACGCTGGGTGCAACCTCCTGCATAGGTGTGGCTGAGCGCTGGGGAATGGAGACTGGCAGTTCAAGCTTACGCCCCGACCACTCACACTACCGCACTACAGCAGTTAGCCGTACAGACTGGAGCCTGACTCGCCCACAAGGTGCGGGAGGTGGGTCTGGTGATGTCGATCTCAGCCACAACTCCTCCAGGCGCCAACAGCGTCTCATCAGTCATTGCCCGTCTCTGCTTCGCATTATCCTTCAAGTTCCTAGTAGCGCCTCTACGCATCATCGCCGCCATTCCCCTCCCTCCTTGTCCTTTCTCTTCGCTTCGCTTCTCTTTCGTCCGCTCGTCGTTTCCAGGCCTCTTTTCCTCCAAGCGCCACCGCTCTTACCCCTTTGGCCGGCTGTTCCTCTTTCCGACGGCGATCTTTCCTTGTCACGACGGCCCTGAAACACTACACACCAACGCGAGACATACAGCCAAAAGCATCTCGCCCACATTCTCTCCATTCCCTCTCTTCGTCCTCACTCCCTACATATCAGCGACTCTTTGAAAACCCCGCCCTCCAACATTTCCCATGCAACCTCCGCCTGGTCTTGCTACTATCACTGCAGCGATCGACAATGTCTCTTCGGTAGTCGCCGGCTTCGAAATGTCATCTACCTCCATCCCCGCTCCCACCTCCGCTGCTTCTCCCGCCAGCGCGCACAATGAGACGCCCGGAGAATGCCGACTCCTGGGCTCTTTTGCCCTCATTGTCCAGGCTGCTCTAGGTGCCCTGGCGCTGCTATCGCTCGTCTATAAACGCTGGCGGGAGCGACCTCAGCGACCCCTCAAGATATGGTTCTTCGATGCGTCGAAGCAGGTCTTTGGCTCTGTCCTGGTCCACATGGCCAACATCTTCATGTCCATGTTGACCAGTGGTCGTTTCTCTGTCCAGGTTGAGCCATCCGCGAGGGCGATCCGGTCTGATGAAGGCTACGCACCAAACCCTTGCTCCTCCTACTTGCTTAACCTTGCAATTGATGTACGTCCATTTTAATCCCAACTCTACGAAGTTAATGGAGTGTATGGAAGCTGACCAACTACTGTGCAGACTACTCTCGGCATTCCGATTCTTATCATTCTTCTCCGTGTTTTAACGGGTCTCGCTCGTTTTACTCCCCTCGGAAACCCCCCCGAGTCTGTACAGTCTGGCTACTACGGTAACCCACCAAAGGCTTGGTGGTGGCTGAAGCAGTCTGCAATCTACTTCTGTGGCCTTTTTGGCATGAAGATCTGCGTCTTGATCATCTTCATTATGATGCCGTGGATCTCTAAAGTTGGCGACTGGGCTCTGGGTTGGACAGAGGGCAACGAGAAGCTTCAGATTGCCTTTGTCATGATGATTTTCCCTCTCATCATGAACGCTATGCAGTATTACATCATCGACTCGTTCATCAAGCGGACCGAGCCGGAGCACGAATGTCTGCCATCGGAGGATCCTAATGCTGGTAGATATGACGATAGCGAGGATGAGACCTCAAGACTTCGTCTGGTAGATGCGGAGACCGACACCGAAAGTGATGAGGAAGCAACGAAGCAAACCTCACAGCCCAAGACCAACGATGCTGAGTACGACCCTGATGTCGACGGAGACGATCGAACCATCTTGGGTAGCAGTTCGAGCTCTCGAAATGCGGCGGGCAAGGTGCCCCCAGAGTTGTATCCCAAAGAGTAACTTTTAGACCTGCAATATTCGGTTGCTTTTTTGGTGAGAGTGTAAGGTGTCGGATTGTCTCGATGCCTTCGTTATCGCTTATTTTGCTTACTTCTGTTGGCTATTGGCCCAAAGACAAGAACCAGGATTGGTTGTTTGGGTATACAGGTGGTGCTTTGGTATTGTTGATTCATTTTGGCGAGCAGATTAAGCCGTGGGAGACTGCCGCCGCCGTGGGCGTTTTTCAGATGGATTTTGTTTTCTTTTTACAAGGGATAGGAGGGAACTTCATAGCGTTTATACATGCGGCCCGAATTCGGGTTGGTTGTCATACCATGAACAAGAGCGTCGTCACTCTCCGCGTAATCGTCCCACTTTCGTGATGGGGCTTCGAAGGACAAGGACAATACCCCTTGGAAGATTTTGCCCCTGTGCCCCTGTGACTTCCTCACTTTCAACAGCATGGAACTCAACCACCTGAAGATATCGATCTGATAGTAAAAGAAAGACAGTGAATAAACAAATAAATATATAAATAATAATAAAACCTTTATATAAGTTACTTATTTATTTTTATTTCATGATATTTATTTATTTCTAATTTGGCTGGAAGATGGTGTAAAAAGGCAGAGAGGCTATGTGCAATCTTTCAGGGATTATACTACGGTTTTTACGCGACTCCCTGGTAAAATAGAGCGGCCAGAGGCTTAAATAAGAGACACTAAGCCCCATTGATGGAACTATCGAAAAAAATTCATATTCACTTATCTCATTTTGATGCTAACATTGGTACAAGAGGATCATTACCACCACCATTCGTTACCGGCCCTCTCCCCACCATATTGTACTTTTGCCGAGTACACGGCCCCGATTCTCCTTGTCACAAGCCATACCGGTGGCTTCGGGAGTCATTTGACCCCCTACCGTCCCATGACCCGTGTTGGAAGGCGAAAATGCCGCAAAGCGAAGAGTGAGACACATGCTTTCCTCATTTTGTAGGAAATGAATACAAACGAAGAGAAAAAAAAAGACATTGGGCAAGTTTCTTTGATTGCCAATATCGATACCACTATGCTTAGATCCAACAAATGAGATGGAAGCAAGAGTGGAAGAACAAGAATGCAATACCGCTAAGCGGGGATATCCACGCAATCCAATAACGCCGTAATACCAAATCCAAACTCCGAAACCAAAAGCGCGTATCGTCGCGAGCGGAACCAACACCGTCTAGCTGACTATAATCTCGATTCATACATGAACTTAAATCCGCCCGATTATTTAAATTTATTTGGGGCTGTAGGGCTTGTATCCAGGGTACGCCTCAGTTGTAGGCGATGCGTCAGGCCGTGAGAAACCCGAGTTAAAATCGAAGCCAGAGTTGTTGTTCAGTGGTGATCGAGGGGGGTCCTGGGGGTACTGCCTCTGGGGGACTGGTCTGGGACCGTAGTGAGCCTCTGGGAGGGCTGGGATTGACTGCTGATTGCCGTAACCCTGTTGGTTGTTGTCGTAGGTGTAGGTCTCGGGGAGGGCTGGGGTCTTTCGAGCTAATTGGTTGTTGTAGTCGTTGTGGTGGTAGTCGTCATAACTGTTTTGGGGAGCTGGGGACCTTGAGGTAGGCAGGCCGTATCCGTATCCATTCAGCTCAGCTGGAGGGGCCGGAGTCAGGCTGGGGCCAGGATGAGATGCGCCATAACCTTGGTTTCCATTCGAGTATCCATTATATTGTCCATACTGGTCCTGGCCCTGGCCATGATCGTATCCGTTGTAATTTTGAGCTGGAGCCTGGCTGCCGACGGCACTGCCAGAGTAGGACTGTTGGTGATCGTATCCATCGCTGCCATGGTTGTTGTGGTAGCCATAACCCTTGTCAATTGGCGAGTAGGACTCTGGGATCTGGTTGTGCTGATTGAAGTAACTGCTCTGGCTGCCCTGCTGGTTGTTGTACATGCCTCTTCCTTGGGGCATGGAGGATGGAGTTCCGTTATTCATCGCATACTGCTGGTCCTGCATGGGTGACTTCTTGAGGTCATTCATTTCAACATCGTCATGCAGGCCGACCTTGGTGGTGATTTCTGCCTTCTCCATGCTCGGCATCTCAGGGAGCGCATCCGAGTCACGCTTGCCAGAACGCACTTCAAACTCGGCGTACTTCGGGGGCTCGTTGTAGTGTGATGTCTGTGGAGCAAATTGGTTGTTGCTGGCGGCGACCGGAAGAGAAGGTTCCATGGGGGGTTCTGAGCGATATCCGTGATGGTTGGTCGAAGGAGCGTAAGGATCGTCGAGATGTTTGTGCTTGCGATCACCTGGGGGATCGCAACAGCCGCAGCAATCACCACAGCATTTGAGGCACTGACAACAGCTGCAACAACACGAAAGACCACAGCAGCAGCATCGGATGATACATGTCACGATGCTGAGAATTATGAGACCGCCGACAACAATGATAGCAATTACTGGCCACCTAGGGGGCGTTAGTATGTGACTTGGGACAGGATAGGACGCGATGATTAACATACTTGCACCAGGTGAAGCTCATACAATTGTCCCAACTTGAGAGCGCCGTCTTAATGTCGGAAACCTTGTTTGATGCAGAAGTGAGAACATCTCTCTTTTCCAAATCAGCAGCGATACTCCTGGCGACGGCGTCTCTTAGGAGTTCGAATGTGCTCGGCCGGAGGCTCCGGGCCATGGCGACGTCGATTGAAGGCATCGTGTCGCCCTCTGATTCTCCAGCTTTTACTTAGTCGAAAGTTGCCCACAAAGCAGAGAGAGAAACAAAACGAGCAAAGTGTGCACCGAGAGGCTCGTTGTTGTAGTTGGGCAAAGTGACGCAAAGGACCTCGAGAGAGGTGGTTCGGGTTTCAGGTGTCGGCTGGATCTGGGCCTAGTATCGTCTCGCACGCTATAGTGGACGGAAGATCGATGAGCGAGGGGCGTCGCACAGGCTGCAATATATCTCAGGCCGCCCGATGCTATTTCTAGAGCGGCAGAATCTCTGTGCGGTTGTATATCCCGTCTTGCGGTGTAGAATGGCTCTTCTTCTAAAGGCTGTCTGTCCGCCGTGGGAAAAATCGAAAGTGAGTGGATGCGCGCGCAGGACAGTGAAGGAATGGCAAGCAAAGAGGCGTTGCTTGGTCTGGATGACACGCGAGGTTGGCGGTCTAAAAAAAGATTGTGGTGGTTAGGGAGGGAAAGCTTCGTGCCTGCAGTAGCAAAAATAAAGAGTGACAGCTAAGGCTGAAGAATGAGAGACGAAACGCCAGAGGGAGGCGTGGTGAGGACGTCGGTTTGCCCCTTGATGGCTCGAGTTGAGAGAATAGAGTTGAAGAGGAAAAAGGACGGGCCCGCGACGCACGAGGGGAGCGCACACCCCACCAATAGCGCATGGCTCCAGGGGAAATGGGGGCCGCCGAACCGGCGACTGGCGACGGGCTAGGGACCCCGGCGGCCCTGATGATCTTGCTAGCTCCTTCTGAAACAGTGACCTAAGTGAGCCTCGCAGCTGGTACCTGCAGCCAGTCACACTTTTTGGTGCGGCACGTTAATGGGGCAAACGGTGTCGCTCCACCGCCACCGCGCAAATGACAGTCGGAGGCAGGACTGCGACAAAAAATCCGGGGGGCTTGACAAGGGCGCAGACGTGCCGAATTCCCATTGCTAGTCAATAAGGCGCAATTCTAGGCCAGTCAGGATCTGAGTACGAGAACTCAAATGGCAAAGCTCTGATTTTATTTTCTTCTTTTCGTCCTGTTAGTGACATCTCTCTCTCGTAATTAATGAAGGCAGATTAGGGCGTAGCACAGCCTCACAGACCCAACACACTCCCAGTAAGACAGCGTGTAGCAGAGGACGCGAGGGAGGCGACAGCCCGCCTTGTAATTGGGCCGACAGCAACAATCACTTCAAACATGGGATGGGCAGGATCATCCAGAGACTAATAAATTTGGGCTTAATTGCATATCCCAATGCCCAATGCCACTTGATTGCACAGCGAGCGGCGGCGACAAATTACCACCAAGCCAAGCCAACGATGGGACGAGGGGGGTAGTGAAAGTTCCACGCCGTGAGGTCTCCTTGCAGAGAGGATCCATCCGATTGCTTGGTTGGTCGCGCAGGTAGCTTCTGTCATCCATCACGATCTGCACGACAAGAGCATATCTGTACATCTGGGGAAATTAATTATGATGAAAGACTCTCCATCGCAGAGATCCACTCGCTATCATCCTCTTGTCCCCCAGAAAGAAAAATTCCACACAGACGTCATTTTTTACCTCGGGCGGTTTTTTTTTCGCTGTCAATTCTTTTCCTTTTTTGTGAAGCCAACCGAGAAGCTAAAAGGGGGGCCATAGTTCCCTCATGGAAGGATTTCCCGAAATGACAGGGTCATCCATCCTGAATAAAGGATGACCCAGTTAACCCATCTTTGCTGCAATATGGACTAATTACCATTATCCTCTTCCAGCCAGCCCCTCTTGTGAGGACACGCTTTGTTCAAGGCGGGCAATCATCATGCAACGGCCAAGACAGGGTAATGTGACAAATTGCTCCAAGCGACCGTGTATTTTTCTGTGTATTGCGGCCCAACAGAAAAATCGCACGGGGGCTGGGCAGTCGGTGAAATTCAACCTCTGCGAATTAATGTGTCTTGGCCATGACCGTTTGATGATATTGTGGCTTGCAGGCCGGTTTCAAGAGCCGCTCAGCGCGGACCTACCAAGCCACAGCGAACCCGATCACGGTTGAAACCAGCCTTTTTTTGCCGTGCTATCACACAGAATACCCTCGACACTTCGAAGACACCGTGGCGTTGGGTGCGACAGGTTTCACTTGTGGAACCTAGCCCTGCGCGGGAGAAGGAAAACGGAAGTACTAACATGGCAGATTACTGTTTATGCTATGAACTTTCATGGATCGTTTCGCGCATTGATATATATCCCAAGGGTATCCCATCTCCTCAATAGCCCTGTTGGTCCGAATTTCTGCCCCCTTGGGCACTGTATCGAACATTCTCCTCCTCATCATCATAACGTCCATCGTGAAAACCTCAATTCCAAAAGGGCCTGTAGCCCAATGGCAATCCACCTTGTCCTACACAATCATAACCATCTCCTTCTCACTGATATTGTTCGCCAAGTTTCACAATACCATTACGACTTGGCGGGAGGTGGTCCCTGAGGCGGCGCATACACCTCGTCGCGTTGATGCGTGCCGTGAGGAGGCTGGACGCCCGCGCCTGTAGCATAGTAGCCATCGTTGGTGTTGAATGTAGTACCTGTGTGCTGCGGCTGCTGGTGCTGTCCGTAGGCCGGTGGGGGAGGAGCCGGAGGATACACGTTCTGGTACTCTCCGTTCGGGGGAGGATAGTTCGGGTTGTAGCCCTGCTGGTTGTAGTCGTACATGGGATAAGCATTCTGCTGTTGCGGTTGCGCTCCCCACTTCTGGCCGTTGGAGATCCATCCAGTTCCATACATGGGCGCGACGCCTTGTCTACGTCGGCGGCGAGATGTGATCCTAAACGAAGATTGTCAGAATCCTACGAAATGCACAACAGAGCAACAGGACTCGGGATAGTATACTCACATGCAGTAGGCGAGAGTAAGGAAGAAGAGCGCAATGGCGAGTCCGAGGACGACCCAACGTCCCCACTCATGCCACCTTGAACGGTACCAACAGTTGTTGTAGCTGTCGCATACGTAGTCGCGCTTGAAAAAATCCAAAGCAGGTGCCATTGTGTGTGTCTTCTTTTCTCCTTTCCCTTTAACTCTCTATGGGCTTGCTTGCGATGGGCAAAATCTCGTTTGGTTTACCAAAGGTGGTGGCACAGGTAGCTTGCCCAAATCTTAGCTAAGGCGGGTGGCGGTCCAAGCTCAATGTCCAAGTCGGCGCAAGAGTACCACACTGTCTTTTTTTTTCTGTGGCAGTGGGTTGGGCGGTGGTTGGGACGAACTTGGATAGGCTTATGACGTAGTCAGCCTATTGGTATTAATGCGATGTCGATGGGATGGTGGATGAATCCCGAAACAGCGGCCCAGAAACGGTGGGCGACAAGATGGGTGGTGAGTGATGAAAGGTGGAAGACGGAATGACGAACAAGAAATGCGGAAGCAAGAGATGCAGCCACTGGGTAATAAATTGTTGGAGGCAGCCCGTGAGCTTTAACCATCCCGTGCGACGGGTCTTGGCGTTCCCGACCGCAGCGAAACTCGCCCAGAACGAGGGCGAGACAACGACATACGAGCCCTCCACTCACTCACTGGACAGCTGGCCGGGGACAAGTGCCGGGCCCAGGTTGCGCGGCCGACCAGGCTTGCGTGCCATCAGTTGATTCCTCTAGGCCGTGGCTGTGCCCCGAGTTGAGCAATCAGCGGGTGAGCGCCCAGAGCCGGGGGTGGTGGTTTACGCAACTTGGCCCTCTTGGCGACTCACAGTCCTCGGATTGTGCGGCACAGCGAGTGACAAACTCTGGTCTTGTGCATGAGAAAGGTGATGCTCGATATGCCTCGACTCTTCCGTCCCGCCACCATGTTTAAGCCAAGCCCAAGAAGATTCCATTGATTCCGCTGCTTCCCGTGTTCTGTATCTCGATCTGTGCGACATACTGTGATGTCCGGGAGGCACATCAGATAACCATCACATCACTATCAACGTCATTATTCAAGTCCCTTGTTTGTTTTTCTTCCTCGTTTTATGGCTTTCGTCTTGGCGGAACCTTCTTGATTGACTTGGGTGTCAATCAGCCCCACACATGCATCCTGTGAGCCCACTTCGCTTTCGCTGCTCTCTTCTGTATTGCAGCGAGCTTATTGCCAAAGCTTTTTGGCTGGTCATCTCCGTCATAATTCCTCCGCTATGGCTGTATGACTTGTACTTTTGTGTCCCTTTGCCAGCTCGCTCAGCCTCGACACCTTCATTTTGCTCTCCACAAGCTCCACTCACTCTTGGCTTTTCTCGGATGCTCGTGGCGCTGACAAACCTAGATGTCGACATGAACGGGGTTCACGGATAAGTACCCCCGTCCGTCCCGGCCATTGCCATCCGATCGTGCGTGGCCCACTCTGTCGTCTCGTGTCGTCACCAGATGCGAGTTTATCATTCCTTCAAGTAGGGAACTGTCTCGCTATTACCCGTCAATCCCGGGGTTGACAATAATCTGCTGTTCTTTTGTAGCGCACGGGCTTCTAGAGTCCTTCCCCACCCAACCGTGACCCCACCTGACCGCGGGCATCAGCCAAATCGTGACCAAAGGTGTTATCCTTTATAATTTTATAAAAATATAGTAAATTTATTAGTAATTACTGGATATTATAGATTATATCTTTTTTAGCTAATATTATATTTTTAATTATATTTCTTTCTACCTAAACTTATTTTTTTTAATAAGATATTATAATTAATATTAAGCTTTTTAATAAATCTTTTTTATTTAAATTAATATTATAAAATTTTTATTAAGATTTTTTTTAATTATTTATTTTTTTATAAATTATATTAAAATTATTTTAATTTAAAAATAATTATATTTAATTTTTAATATAATTATTTAAATAATTTATTTATTAATTTATTTTTTTATTTTTTAAAGTAAAATTTATATATTATAATAAATATTATTTATTATTTTTTTTATTAAATTTATTTATAAATATAAATATTTTAAATTTTTAAATATATTAATAATTATATTATTATTTTTTTTTAATATTTAAATATAAAAAATAAAAATATTAAAAATAATATTATTAAAAAAATTTTAATATTAATAATTTAAATTAATAATTTAAAAATATTAAAAAAATAAATTTTAATTATTAAAAATTTTTTTTAAAATTATTTAATAATATTATTTTATTAAAAATTATTTTATAATATTTTAAAAAATATTATTTTATAATTAAAATAATTATTTTAAAAATAATATTATAATAAATTTTTATATAAAAAATAATTTTAAAAAAATTAAAAATATTAATATTAAAAAATTATATAATTTATAATATATATAATAAAAAATAAAAAAATTATATAAAATTAAAAAAATATATATATATAAATAAAATTAATATATATAATATATAATTATTAATAATAAAAATTTTTTATAAATTTTTTTTTAAAATTATATTTTTAAAATAAATATTTTTTTTAATTATTTAAAAAAAATATTTATATTTATTTAATTTAAAAAATTATAAATATATTTTTATTAAAAAAATTTTTATTAAATTATTAATTTTAAAATTTTATATTAATAAAAATAATATATAATATAAAATATTTTTTATTAATATTTTTTATTTTTATAATTATAATTTAATTTATAAAATTATTTTTTATTATAATTAAATAAAAAATTAAATATATTTTAATAATTTTTTTAATATATATTTTTTATTTATAAAAATTATATTTATTTATATTATAAAAATAATTAAATTTAATTTTTTTATATTTTAAAATTTAATTTAAATTAATATATTAATATTATATAATTTTTTTTATTATAATTTATAAATATATAATTTTTAAAAATTAAAATATTTTTATTTTAATATTATTATAATATTAAAAAAAATAATTAATTTAATTATTTTTAAAAAAATTATTATTTTTATTTTTATTTAAAATTAATTTAATAAAAAATTATATTTTTTATTTTATTAAAATATAATTAATTTTTTTTTTATTAAAATTTATTTTATTAAATATTTTTTTTATATATTAAATAATTATTATAAAAACTTTTAAATTTATATTATTAATTAAATATTATTAAATTAATTATATAATATAAAAAAAATAATATTATAATATTAATTAATAAATTTAATTTATTTATTTTTTTTAACTTTTTTAATAATTATAATTAATATATTTTAATAATTAATCTTAAAATAACTTATAATTATTTTTTTAACTAAATTAAATAAAAATTATTATAAATTTAATATAAATTATAATAAAGGTAAAGGAATTACATATCCGGAAGCATATCGCAGAAAGGTGGGGTTACGGTTGGGTGGGGAAGGACTCTAGAATATAATCATCAAGGTGGCCAATGCCCCATGTCCACTCATGAGAAATGATGATACCATGCGCCTGGGCCATAGCCATCATCTAGGGCGGCGCATCAACCTCATCTTACAAAGTGGAATTACTCCAGATTTGCCACGGTTGGTTAATCATCTACCAACGTTGGATTTGAGGCAAAGCTTTTTTGTTTCTTGTTCATAAGGGTGTATGGGACCATCCCTGAAAGGTTGTACCCCTCCTTTTCGCACCATCTCCCAACCAACTTATAAATAAATATTAAAATATTATTGTATAAATAAATAAAGAATGATTTGGATAGAAACCTTTTTCATTAATTGCTGATTTATTTTTGCTACCAAATTAACGTTTTGGAAAAGTTGAATTAGTGAACAAGTCGTAGAGGTACAATCTTTCAAGGTGCATCGCAGCAACGCTGACAACGCCGAGACTCCCCAGAACGCCAAATCCGGCACCCCGCTCCCGTCAGTTACCTCTTTTGGTTAAAAAACATCATGACTCCGGCTTCGCCCCAAAACACTCATTTTCAAAACCTACACCAGCTGAAGACAATTGGAGAAATTATTAACATCAATTGTGACACTGTACATAAAAAGGCTACTAGGCTAATAAAGTACCAGCGTCGAGTCAAGGCTGGAGGGTGATTGAGAACCGCGTCCAAAATACGGGGTTCATCAGAGAAGTCGTCATCTCTTCAGCCTCCCCCCGCTCGATCCCGTGACAATGATCCCGAGCCTGCCGGAAAGTGTGCCGCTCAATGCTATGTATCCAAGGCCCTGACTCTCTTATCACGTCTTACGGTGACTGAAAGCTTGCCAATCCACGTCACCTGTATTTTTGTTCACGCCAGCACCCGAAAATCATACCTGTAAAGTAAAAGGTGGAAATGTCCCAACGACACTTGGGCGGCCACATTTGCTTTTGCTCCCGAAAACGCCGCCGCCATTCAAACGTAATGGATAATCATGAACCCCAAATAACTCCCTTCTCTCATCATAAAAGTTGTGGAAACCAGTCATCATTCGTGTTGACGAAGAACATCCCGTTGCATGGTTGGCTTTGCGGGACACAATTAGAGACCAGGCTTGGGGAAGGAGTAGCGGTTGCGACGAAGCTGGTCTGATGTCTTGAGGTTGCGCTCAGCATTCTGTTGAGCCTGCTGCTTGGCAGCAATCGAGTTGATCTTTTCGCGGGCTTTGATCAGGCTGCTGTTGTCCTGCTGCTTGAGCTTGGCGCGAATGTCGTAGAGGGCAATGAGAGTGGCTGCTCGTTCAGCCTCATCTTCAAACTGCATCTGGGTGGTCAGCGGTCGCATCCAACGTCAGCTGTGTACATATGCGATACTCACATCAGAGTCTCCACGTCGTGGGGTGCCGGGGACCGAGTTGGTAGCCGATCCGGAGCGAGATCCGGGGGAGTTGATCAAGATTCGGCGACCGAACTTGTCGAATCTGCTCTCGTTGGAAAAGGCCCGCTGGAGGCTGGAGGGGCGTCGGGAGTTGGGGGATGTGGCCGAGGCGAGGGAGGTGTGCTCGTCGGATTTGGAGCGGGGGATTTGCGAGGCGGGGATGCTTGCGTTGACGATGGCAGCTGCGGCTTCAGGCTCCTGTATTCAGACAGATGGTGAGTGGGAGGAGACCATGGGAGGGGATACAGCAACAAAAAGGCCAAACGTACGGCAGCGCCAAGATTGCTAAGGTCGGCGAGTACTTGCGAAAGCTGGAGACTCTCCATTCCTTCAAGGGTATAATATGGGGTTATGCGTAGCGGTGAAATAAGATCAATGGGTTCGGGGGATGAAGGCTCCTCTTAGCAAGGTCATCAGCTGGTGGGGTTGAGATGGGGAAAAAGAGCGGGATCGAGCAAGATGCGGCTGGGAAGGCAGGGGAAGAAATAGGAAGCGGAGGCAAAAGAAAGCCTAGGCAGGTGATGACAACAGGCAGGAGGCGTCGCAGAGGTGGTGGTGGGCGAAATTTTGGATTGAAAGCGGCAAGCTCCTAGGTAGGCCACTACCTTGTTTTGCTTGACCTACGGTGTGTGTCGTGTGTCGTGTCCTTGATTGGTATGGTGGCAGCGGAGAGGTTCAGTGGGGGGGCCGGGTCGGAGGCCAGGGCGTGGGAGGTCGCTGTAATCAAGTGGGCCTCAGGGCCCAAGTGGCCATTCTGATATCCAGTGCTTGTGTATGGCCGCCTGTTGTCTTGGGCTGCAAGCAAAGTCCTCAATGCGGTCTGGGTCTGGCGCCGGCCGGGGCTTTGGTGTAGGGGTGGGGGGTTCTGCATTCCCATATGGGGATGGATGACGGACAGTGCAGTGCTGCATGCGAGATAGCCATGAACAAGATGTGTTGCACGTGCTGTGCTAAGTTTGATGGGTAGCTGGGAGAGTGAGAGGAATCCACGGTGTGTCTAAGTAATTGGCCCAGTCGGGTGTAGAGTAAAAAAGTCTACCAGCAATTGGGATCATGCTTGGCAGAGGAAGAGAGGACAGAAAAAAAAAGGTAAGAAAGGCAATGACTACGACGCCATCTTACAAAGCTAGAAAAATCTTCGCCCCTCATGAAAGCGACACACCGTTACGCTGTGCAGAAAGGAAAAAAAGACCTCGACGAGACATGGGCGTTGACTGGATGCAGGCGGCTTGGGAGGGTTGCAGCAGCAGCCTGCTCCCAGACACCGAATGCATTGTCGACTCCTCCCGACCACGCCCCCTCCTGTATTTTTTTCTTTTCTTCTTCTTGCCGCCATGGTCCAGCCTATCGCAACTTGGTTCGCCCAGACCGAGCTGCAACCTTCCCTTTGTTTTGTTCACGCAGTCCGGTCCAGAAGTGGCAAGCATTCGCATCGAAAGCTCTCTTGACGAAGTTCGGCTTGCGCCAAGCCCCAGCCATCTGGGGTTATTACCCACTCCTCCCCACACTCCACAACCTTTGCGACTCGTCCCGGATGTCTGTAGTCGGATGTACCAATACAGAAACGCCAGTGTGCGGGTGATAGCTGGGCGTCTTGGCTGCTCTGTAACTCCCGCGCTGGCCTAGAAGCCCCCTCTCCACTCAAACGAGAACAGTGACGTTGAATTTGACCCTCAATTTCATGCGTCAATGCTTTTCCAATTCCCAGGCCCAACTGGCTCCATGCCTGCTTCCATTTCTGCAATCGGCCCAACTCAATTTAGTTTCATTAATGTCTTGATATATCGCTCCATCCACTGACCGCTCCTCACCATTGTTTTCTTTTCGCAGCGCCCATCCACTGGATGCATGTGCATGCGCGCGCACATGTTGGCTCGTGGGTGCATCATCCGTCTCCCCCCTTTCTGAATGTCGACGTGGGGAGCTAGCAATCCGAACCGGCAAAAGCTTGCTGCACGATACGGGATAAGTGCTGAATCACCTTGCTGCCTGTGGATTCCATTTGTATGTATGACCTCTACATTAGCATCTCGGACAGGGGGAAGCGATGGTGTACGGATGGAAGGAGGATGCCGCTCTCATGTGCACATCATGACTATCCTTTCCGCCTAGTTCGCGGCCAAGATAATCTATTTACCCTCTGTACTCGAATCTGCATTTCAATACACCCCCGACAAATATGCGTCCCGCAATTTTCGTCATTCAAGGACAATCTCTCCTTATACATCAGCCCCTGTATGAGATACACAGCTGTTCAATTCTTGCCACATCAACTCTCCTCCCTATTTTCGCCAACATGATCGATCTACATCTCTAGACCAGCGGGCAACCCGGTAGTTTCCCTGCTAGATCCTCCGATTCTGTCCGATACCGCTGCCACATGATCAGTGCCGCGAGGCATCGCGCTCACACCTACTTCCCCGCAGGCTTGCCCGCGCCCTAGGCGACTCCTCCCACGGACCTGGCCGACCGGTCAGCCTCATTGACCGATCGAACCCTAGCCAGCTGCATCAACTGACCCTCACGCTGCAAGTGGCCGAGACACCGAGATTGTAGCGGCCGTGTTGAAATGTGTACCCTACCATTTTCAATGCCTAATAGTAGGCCTTGGCAACATACCCCTCATCAGAAGCGATAGTCAGTCAGCGTGGTCGTTTGCCTCATCGGAGAGCCCCGCTTCGCCCTCTCTTCAGACCTACAGCCAACTGCGACTATACGCTTATGTATGCAAACTAGCCTTTTTTTTTTTCATTTCACCCGAGAAGTGGAAATGGGGAGCTGACGGTCGGGTTGTATCTTTGAGTTGACCGCCTACGAACGCGTCTCTCAAGATATATGGTCCAGGCCGCTAATTCTCTCCTAACACTAGCAACAGCAGAAGGTAAATTCAATGCAATACAAATAGCTTGGCCACATGAAGAAAGAAAGACCCTAGAGAATATCTCTCTTTTTTAATGATCGTATGTTTATTTGGCTTTCTCTATCCTTTCCAAAGCTTGGCTCATTCCTGTAATGGTGTGCCATGGCTTTTTTTCAGTCGCTCGTCGTCACCCCCGCGTTTTTATCCGGACTGGCCCCACTAACCCCCGCCACTCAACCCTCACGGCCCGGTCGTGAAAGGTCTCGGCTGCTCCCGCCGAGAGGCATATGAAAAGACTCAGGTTGTTGAAAGGGTTTTTATCTCACTCTCCTCTGGGTGCTGGGTTGGTCCTATGCAGTTCTTTCCCAATGTGCTACCCTAAGGCTATCTTGGATGTGGGCGTGACCGTTCTCTGGCAGGCTCGACGTTCAAAATGTCATAAACTACTGAATTGCCTCCACCAACTGCAGGCGTTGACATTACATCGCGGCAGGCCTCATCCTCTTGAGACTTTTTTTCTCTTTCATGCCTCTAATCTAAACTTTACTGTCCCAAGAGATGTTATTCGGCACGTTGGATGTATCGCACGTGGACCGTGAAAAGCGACGGATTGGCAAATGGCCCCATTAAGCTAGTAAGATCAATCCAGAACATTGTTGCTGGGGCAGATCTCTCGCTACAAGGGTACTGCATCACCGCAGCGCCTCGATTTATTGCAAGTAGAGGAAACCGGGCATCGTAAATCTCCGACTAAGTCGATAAGCACCAAAGCTTAAATCCTTGATTTTAGCCTCCCGCCACCCATCATCCCCTTTCACCTCTGAAGGTTGATATTTCATCCCATTTGAAAAAAAAACCCGTCTTCGGGTTTGAAAACCTTCTCGAGAGGATAATTTGTAATCGCTTGCGCTCTCCAGTTGGAAAAAAGAGATCCCGGCTGCTGGAGGTTGGCCTTGTGTCGAGCCTGCCCAGTCTGCCAATCCGCAGAAAAGATGGCGCAAAACATCTGGGCTATTCCGCTTCAGCTCACAAACTTTAACGTCGTGACGGCATTTCTAGGAGGATTTATTTCACTCTTTGGCTTGGTTTCTTACCTTCTCAAGGAGCAGTTCTATCTCTCTGAAGCTTGTAAGTGATTGCTTCGAAAGACTCATCTCCCAACCCATTGAGGGATTTTAAAACACTGTTGAAAGCGCCCAAGGTGCTGACAAGTATATTTTGAACAGTAATTGCTCTATTAGTCGGCGTAGCCTTTGGACCGCACGGTGCTGGATTTATTCAGCCTGAAAACTATGCCGAGTGCCACAGAGAAGGTGTTTCGACGTCTCAGTGTGAAGAGAACCTCAACTCCATCACGCTCAACTTCTCCCGCCTTGTGCTAGGTGTGCAGCTTGTTTTAGCAGGTGTTCAACTGCCGAGCAAATATTTGTGGAGAGAATGGAAGTCAATTCTTTGGTTGGTTGGGCCAGGAATGACATGCATGTGGCTGGCCACGAGTGTCATTGTTTGGGGCCTGACAGGAAGACCTCCCTTTCTGCATGCCCTTGCCATAGGCGCCTGCGTGACGCCTACCGACCCTATTCTCTCAGCCGTCATCGTCAAGGGAAAGTTTGCGGACCGAAACATCCCCAAGAACCTTCAAGATCTCATCACTGCCGAGAGTGGCGCCAATGATGGCCTTGGATATCCGTTCCTGTTCTTTGCCTTGTATCTTATCAAGTATGTTGGCGAAGGAGCCACATCAGGTGGTGCTGGGGATGCAATGGGTCTTTGGTTTGCTTTCACCTGGGGATATACAATCATCCTCAGCGTCATCTATGGTGCAGTGGTTGGATGGATGGGCAAGGAACTTCTGCACTGGGCTGTGGAACGCAACTATGTCGACCGCGAAAGCTTTCTTGTCTTCGCCATTTCACTCGCCCTATTTGTGTTGGGCACGTGTGGGCTGATTGGAACTGATGACGTCCTTGCTTGCTTCATTGCCGGCAACTCATTCACGTGGGACGATTGGTTCCGAATTGAAACCGAGGACGACTCACTACAGCCAACTATCGATATGTTACTCAATGTCACCATCTTTCTTTGGTATGGTGCATCACTCCCATGGGATCAGTTTGATGGCAACAGCGTTATGTCCATCCGATCTCTCGTGATACTCGGCCTTCTGGTGCTTCTTTTGAGACGATTGCCTTGGGTGTTTGGTATGCACAAATGGATTCATCAGATCAAAGAGGTGAAGCAAGCTGTCTTTGTGGGCTTTTTTGGCCCGATTGGTGTCTCGGCTATCTTTTACCTGTTTATCACTCTGGAGTTTATCAGCGACCACTTGAGTGATGACAAGGGCATTCCTCGAAGCGATGTGAAAAATCTTGGAGAAACCGTCAAAATTGTTGTCTGGTTTCTTGCTGTATGCAGCGTTGTAGGTGCCCTGCGATGTAGTAATTTCACTCTATCCTCTGCTAATATCTTGTCAGGTCGTCCATGGATTAAGCATCCCATTAGGCACACTTGGATACCTTGCCCCTACAACAATTGGCCGTGTGCTTAGCGAGAGCTTGAGCGATGAGCCCCAGGCTGTAGAGGCTCGAAGGAAAATCCCGGTTGTCGGAAGATACCTCGCAAAGTTGCACCTACAAGACAAAAAGACCCCAACTTCGCCTGGCGGGGTACCCTATCCTTTGGTCATCTCAGACCCAAGACCGATAAGGCGAACTGTCATTCCACCGGCACCATCACCAGGAGAACCTGCCACAAATTCTACTGATGAAAACGGTGCCGCGGATCCTCAGCCAGGAGCCACGCCTCTCAGAACACGAGAGATTCGATTCTATGATGAAGTTTAAAAAACATGCTGGGTTGGAAAAGGCAGGACATCATAATAGACAAGATTAAGGGAGTTTAGGGAAATGTACATAAAACAAATTATGCAGGACTAACTTTTTCTCTCTCACTTTGGAAATATTCTCCGCCGTATCAGACGAGGCGCACTCTGAATCCCATCAACGCTATTGCGATTACCATACATTCACCGCATCACACATAACCTATTCTTACTTCGGACTTATCAAACATTCTTGTGGCGGATTGTGTTTCTCTCTCCTGCTTTCTCATTATCTCTTTGTGACTTAAAGAGTTCAAAAGTGCAACGACAGACTCGCGTCTTGGTCATCCCATTGCCACTGAAGAAGATGGGAAAGGAGATTCATATGCCACAGGGCTATCCAGCACAAATTTCAACACTAGTTTTTGTTTTCATTTGGCCGTTTGATTTGCTCTTAAGGATCTTGCCTAAGCTCCTAAGAAGTGTACCAAGATGAAACCCAAAGACAGGACGTGGTTAACAAGCCTTTCATCGTCATCAAGAAGGGCTATACCGTACCACAATGATACCGCAGTCAAGAGGTCCTTTGGAGGGCATGGGTTTGGCCCAGATTCATCCGCCTTAAAAGATGTCAAGGTTGCGAAACCTGAATTAAAAAAGCATACATAAATCACACCCAAACATTGGCAAACAAGTAACGGGACGCTAAACCTATAGATGTATCGCCATGGTTTATCCAGGCTAATCATGATCTCATCTCGTTAGGTCCTAAGTCGTTCATCTCCACGGTGTCAAGGAGAATACATTTTGTGTGAGTAGATGTTATTTATTTTTGGAAACCTGTCGAATATTTTCATTGATTCTCGTCAAGATTGTCTTGGAAGCCACAATCAGTAAACATTCCATCTTTTCTTCTTTTTTGATCTTCTCCACCTTCACCATCAGTCCCATTTTCAGCCAAAAAGCGAATGATTTCCTTGAGAGTATCCCTCTCCATGACCAAGAGTGGCAGGGCAACCTCAAACTTGTCTTGATATTTTGCTGCAGTGAATTGATGTAGCAGCTCCAGCTTCTCGTGGGTGAAATCCCAAATCTACCTCAGATAACATCTTTCGGACAAATTTCTCCATGTCACCCTCAAATTTATAACTTCCTCGGGCTTTCTCTATTCGATCAACGTCTTGCATTGTTTCAAATGCTGCACTTTGAATGGGTTTATTTTCTAATAGAGTCGCCGACGGGGTGACGGCGAAACGCTTCATTTCGCAAAATATTGCCCAGTTCTAAAGGAAATTCTCTGTCAATCTTCGCAGTCTTGGAGTTTTAAAATGCGGACTAAATTCGCTACATGATCTATTAGCTTTGGCACTCGCACGGGTGTATAACGACTTACATAGCAAGCTTTGGCAGCCTCTTCGACCTCTGTCCATTCGAGCTGCTCAGTACCCTCAAACAGGTTTCGGATGATCTCTAGTGGTTCCTCCACCCTAGATGATCTCGCTCGGTTGGTTGACCCAAGGGCTTGGTGAACTAGGCCGTCGATCTGCTTCAGATAGGACTGGGAACCGGTGGCTTGGTACAGAGCCACGCTCGTGAAGATAGACGATTGGGGAGCCTCAACTGTGAGGGGCTGGGGCTCTTAGTTCTCCTTGGTGGCACCTTTTTGATCCGAGATCTTCTCCACGTCCAAGAAGTCATCGGTATGGTCGGTCATGTAATCCTCACAAAACACGTTGATATTGCCTCGCCACTGGCTTGTGCGCTGCGCGTGTTGCCTGAGGTGCTCCCCAACCGTCCATTCGCTGTAATAGACGACCCGAGAATCTGTGCTGGTTGGCAGCTGCGAGATTCTACAAAGGCCCGTGCAGCAAATGAATGTTACACTTCTTGTCTCTAAGCGTCTGACAATAATGCCAGTCTTCTCACACGTTTCGACAATCGTGTGCTTGGTTGGATCGATCCCTTCTCCCCGCTTTGGCTTTTGCAGTCTACTGCTCTCTTGGAAGTCTGTAGGAAGCAGCTCGCTGATAACGACAACTAATTGTGACCTGTAGCTGTTAACGATATGTCAAAGATGGCAGAGTGAAACCATACTTGTATGCCTTTGAGACATCAAGCTCTTGGGGGCTCCATCGCCCCCCTGCTCCGGTCTGGTCCACAATGGACATCGTATCTCGAGCCAACTTGCTTGGTGCTGGCCCCGCGTTGTTCCTGATACGAACAACGAGGTTTTTTGTTCTGTCCGTAAGTCCAGTGTCGTAAGCCCACAGATGACTGCTCATTGCTAGGTCTTGTTCACTCATACTGTCTACCATCCTGCGCAAAACCCAGAGATGTCAGAAGGCACTTGTATGTCGACATGGAAAAATTCTTGGTAGAACCTGAGAATTGCACACAAACTTGGAGGGTTAAAATACCTGTCAGATGGTGTACCTTCAGCCGTGGTGTAGTTGTGACTCAGGTTGCAGTAAACTTGTGAAGACTGCGGGACCTTGGCCACTGTCCAAGGTCGGGTGGGAACCTCATTCAAGCATCCTGATAGCTTGACCTGGAGCAAGTAACTGAGGACAATTTGAGGAATAATAAAAGAAGGAAGGTGAGTTTGGTGAGTACAGTTGAGAGTTTGGCGGAGGGGAAATCGTCACTTAAATACCCCGTTGTTAAACAAAGCAGTGAATCATTGCTCTTGTTTGCCTCTTACCCGTGATCGGGTGCACCAAAGAGTGATGAAACATTGCCTGATTTCGCACCAAACTTGGTGGTACTTTGTGCGACAGCTCACTCCCGTTAGGAGAAAACGAGTTTTCACTTGCGTTTGCGTACTCAGTGCAGCCACCTTAGCTCGCGCTTCCTAGCCTATTTGGCCATTCAATATTCCCTGTAACACCAAATGCACTTTAATCTGCTCTCCATCCAGCCCCGGTAACTCGATGTTGTAGTCTGCAATGCCGTCTTGGGAACCCGGCCCGATTGCTGACTGAATTTATGGACAATGACATGTTCAGCCGTAGTGACACCCTTGCTTGACTGCTGACGGAGATTCTCAGGACCATGACCAAGTTTGCAGACAGCCCGGGCTTGGATGGAACTACAAGAGTGGTTAAAGAATGTCAAAGATACCTTGCCGAAAGCATGTTCTTGGAGATTTAGATCAAGGATTTTGAAACATTTGTTTTGTGTTTCTTGGGAGAATTACTTTTGGGGAAATAATAGAACGATGTGGTTGATGTGTTGGGATATACCGGATATCGCCAGCTGAGTGTCCAAACCAGTCTATAAAAAGTTTTCCGTTCCTTTCCACTCGTTGCTCTACGAGGAGTTGAACAAGAACATTGAATTTCTCATCTCGGGCCAATATCACGACGCACTGCGATACCCGAACCATAGATACATTATTCTTGTAACCGGTACCCCGATGTCCAATACGTCGGAGGATCTAGCCGGCCAAGCCATGATGGCCCCAGTGGCAAGTTCTTTTTCGGAAACCAGCAGATAGTGGAAACCTACGCCACACACAAGGGGCAAAGCAGGTGTTCTCCATGGTTCTTTTTTCAACATAATTTTTTTTTGATCGAGTCAAGGTCTTGATGAAGCTGTCTAAAACCAGCCCCAAGGTCCCCAGCATCAACCTTAACAATGAACTAGCGATTCTAAAGGTCTTGTAATTGGTTGATCAATGTCTCAAGTTACTCAAAAATAGTGGACACGGAAGCACCTGTGGGTATGGCAATGGTATTGACCAGGATTTCTCTCAGAATCAGAACCATAGTCCGGTCATAAAAGGATCTCAACTGCTCCCACCGAGCCCCGCGAGAAAGGCCCCAAGCTGAGATGTATTGAGCATGCGCAGACGGTGATTCACCATACTGCTTTCCATTGTTGAATGCGTCCTTCATGGGCTGGATTCGCCAAGAGATGGAGACTTTGTACAATGGAAGCCACAGAAAAAAAGTTAGAAACATTGTAAGAAGAAGCTCATTCATATTTTTATTTAAAAATATAATTATCCACGGTTTCGCGATAAGCAGGGCTTCGTTGTAGGAACCGCGTCCCCCATTTTGATCAGCTAGGCCCGCCTGTGCCTAAGCCATCGTGTCTGCTTATCATCCAGTTCAATCCCCCGAGTTGATCTCTAAACCAGCTGACTACAAATTCGTTCTCTCAGAGAGGTTGCCATAATTACGGCGAGGTTGCATGTTACTGTGCGCAGCTGCGTGTGAACAAGTCGCTTTGTTCTGCGAGTTGTTGAGTTCGAATAATGGAGAAGCTACCCCGCTGATGATCCGGCGCATTGCGAATTCCTTTAACTACCTTTCGCGTTACTCTGCGTTTTGTAATTCTTTTCTTTCTTGTCGTTTGCATGCTACCCGGTGACAAGTGGAGCCCAGGATCTTTAGGAGAAGGCATCCGTCTGGCGTTGTTCAAACGATGAATTTTGCGGTCGCGTTTGCTGAGGTTCTTATGAGGTAGAAAGCAACCCAAAGCTATTTCATTTTCGGGTTTTTTGGGCATTTCCCTATATTAATAAAGGGCGAGACCAGGAAACAAAGTAGTGCTTGGTCGATCTTATTGCTCTTTAGACCTCGTCGATTCAGGATGTTAAACGTCGCCTTTTTACGTGCGGTGACGTGGAAAGGAAAGTAGCTATCCCACACTCGTAGTGGCTATATCTCTCTATATAAACAGACAAGTTCTTTGTTTTCTGAAATTGCCTGGTTGTGATTTTATTTCCGGGAGCGCTGTGGCTGAATTGAGGATTGTTCAGTTTCATATATGAACAAACGAAGGGACCAATAGGATACAACGTAGAAACATATTATACTCTGAACAAAGAAAACGAGCAGGATTGGATTTATACATAAACGAAATTTTGAGTGCGTGTTTTTGTATCCCTGGCTGGCAGAAAAGCTGCCTTTTTATTGTACGGGGTTTCTAGCTATCAAAGATTTTCATCTTGTATTGCCTCTAGGCTTCAAAACTGGCACAAGTGCGAGTGTAATAACTGATTTGAAAGTCTTGCGGCATGCCCTTAGGTCCCGTGATCTTGTCAGGCTCTTCCTTTCAAGGAAGAAAATAACTATGCGAATTCAACATAGATAAGCGACATTGACTTGTTGTTTACTTGATGGGATAGTCATATATATGCACCATACTTTTTAGTCATCATTCTTTGTTTTTGCGGTGTGATGATTAGCTGCTGTCGCCCTTGTGCGATCCTGGGACGAAGGAAGGGGGAGAGGGGAGGAAAGGAGATGCATAGATAACGGGCATCTTGCACATCTCGTACATGTGGCGATATGTAGTCACCACCAAAGCTGAACGAGAATTTCGGTGCACCTGTCTTGTTGAGAGCAAGTTCGGGAAACGGAATGGAGTGAGAAGCGGGAGGTGAGGAGTGGCTGAGGAGGCCTGTCCCAAGAGCCCGTTTCCCCCCAAGCTTCAGCTATCGCTTAAAATACCAATCAATTTACAGTAAAATTAAGCGAAGCTTCACTAATTTTGGTGTGAGGGACTAAATTTGGCGATGTGCCGTATCGTGCAATGGGCAATGATTCATACTGTACGGAAGACCATTTTGAAATGGTCATCTGTAGACATATCGTTTATAAGGCAGCAATCCCCTATTGCATACGATTGTGCGGTTTCCATGAAATCTAGCTTCTGTTGCGGCCTCCTTTTCTTCCTTTCTGACCTTGAGCATGGTACGAGTGACATTTTTGTGGCAAATCTAGCTTGTTTGAAAAAGAAATCTTCTACGCCAACACCCTGTCGAGGACAACAGAAATTTTGAAGCACAACGCTCTTCGCTTGTCTAAACAAGCCCAACCTTGTAAATTCATAGCTTGGCATCATTGGGCAAGTGGGCCCATAGAAATACTGCCACATTGGTCATGTACTGTTTTGTTTTACAAGTTTGCAAAAACACAACAAACATTGAGTGGAGAAGATCACACCGATGCATCAATGTGAACTTGATCAAACAAACTTAGAGGTTATTTACCACCCTTTCTTCGCTTATCTACTTCTTTAATGCTTCTTGAACCTTGCATTTCACAATCAAATATCGTTTCATCTCGCATGAGCCACAGCCTTCACTTGACACAGAACTCGATTTCTTTCCGGTCTTCCAGTTCGTGCCTCCTGGAATTCGACCTGTATTGGAATGATCAGGCCATGCGTAGTCATCTCAAGTCCACAATAATGGTCTTATCGATGAGAAAACACATTTAGTTGCCCGTATCAAAAACAATGCAGGACCAGCGCGCACCGCCTAGTTTTTGCCGAGACTCGCAAGTAACTAAATAATATAATTTAGTCATAAGCCTTTATTTATTTCTTGAATTCTTTCTTCTGCATTGTTATTTTCTGTCTAATTGATCATTTGGGGCAATTGGGTTCTGCGCCCTCACAATATGATAAAGTCACAAGGGCATCCAGGATGTATTGTATTTTAAAAGAAAAAGTCTTTTTTTTATATCAGAAAAAAAAAAAATACTCGTAATCAGTCATAGGACATCAATCCCCGCGCCTAAAAAAAACCATTGCTCTGTACCAGCGATCCAACTACTGGTGGGACACGCAGCAATTTACCAAGTTGTAACCATTCCATTCCCCCCCCTTTCACAACGCACCGTGGTATTTCGTACTTCCTTTTTTTCATTCACACAATTAAGCCTTCTCAATTCGGCAGACCAAGTCGGAACCATCCACAGAGTCGCCCTCGCGGACTTGGAGGCTGGCAACCTTACCGCTGTGGGGAGCAGAGATGACCATTTCCATCTTCATGGCAGATAGAACAGCAAGAGGGTCACCCTTCTTGACCTCAGAGCCCTCGTGGACTCGGAGCTCAACCAGAACACCAGACATGGGAGCACCGACGTGGCTGGAGTCATTGGCATCGGCCTTGGGTCGGCTAATGTTCTCAACAGCAGCCTTCTTGTCGACGACAGTAACCTGTCGGACCTCACCGTTCATCTCGAAGAAGACCTCACGCTGGCCAGTGTTCTCGGAAAGAGGACCGACAGCAAGAAGCTTCAGGATAAGCACCTTGCCCTTCTCGAGCTCAACGTTGAACTCCTCACCGATCTCGGGGCGGGTAAGGAAGTAACGGGTAGGCAGGACGGAAAGGTCACCGTATTGCTGAGTGAACTTCTTGTAGTCCTCGAACACCTTGGGGTACATGACGTAAGAAGCAATGTCGCACTCAGTGACAGGAGCGCCAAACTTCTTGCCGAGCTCACGCTTGGTCTTGGCGAAGTCAATGGGGTCAAGGAACAGACCAGGGCGCTTGTCGAGCTTGCGTCGGCCACGAAGGGCATCGCTTCGAAGAGGCTCAGGGAAGCCACCGAAGGGCTGACCCATCAAACCCTCAAGGAACTCGAGAACGGAGCCAGGGAAGTCAAGCTCAGAGGCACGAGCCTTGACATCCTCGGGAGAGAGCTTGTTAGAGACCATGAACTGTGCAAGGTCACCGACGACCTTGGAGGTAGGGGTAACCTTGACAATGTCACCGAGAAGCTCGTTGGCGTGCTCGTAAGCCTTCTTTGTCTCGAGCCACTGGGATCCAAGACCCAGCTGAGAGGCCTGGAACATCATGTTGGTGAGCTGACCACCAGGAATCTCGTGCTCGTAGACCTCGGGATCGGGGCCGGCAAGGTGAGCCTCGAAAGGAGAGTAGAGCAGACGAAGCTGGGACCAGTAGACATCCAAGGCACGAACTTGGCGGGCATCCAGACCAGGGTCGAGCTCACTGCCTTCGAGCGAGGCAATGATGGCGTTGATGCTAGGCTGTGAGGTCATGCCAGACAAGCTGTCAGTGGCGGCATCGACGGCATCGGCACCAGCCTTGGCGCAAGCAACCATGGAGGCGACACCAGTACCTGCGGAGTCGTGGGTGTGGACGTGAATGGGAAGGTTGGGGTACTTCTCACGAATGGAGCCGATAAGAAGGGTAGCGGCGTGAGGCTTGAGAACACCAGCCATGTCCTTGATAGCGAGAACGTGGATATCAAGGGCAACAAGCTTGTCAACGAGATCGAGGTAGTACTTGAGGTTGTACTTCTTGTTGGGGTTGAGCACTATTGACACGGTTAGCAAAATTCATCTAATTTAAAAGAAAGGTGAGGCCTCACTATCACCGCTGTAACACACGACAGCCTCGACAACACCGCCAGCCTTGTGGATGGCCTTGATACCGACCTCGAGCTGGTCAACATCGTTCAGGGCATCGAAAACTCGGAAGATATCGACACCGTTCTTCTTGGCCTGGTCGACAAAGTGGTCGATGGCGTTGTCAGGCAGCGAGGAGTAAGCAACACCGTTGGCACCACGGAGCAACATCTGGAAGGGGATGTTGGGGATCAGCTTTCGCATCTTGCGAAGACGGTCCCAAGGATCCTCATAGAGGAAACGCATGGCGACATCGAAAGTGGCACCACCCCAGCACTCCAGGGAGTAGAGGTTGGAGAGTGCGTGGCTGGTCTCCTTGGCAATTCCGAGAAGATCAACGGTACGGACACGAGTGGCCAGGAGAGACTGGTGGGCATCACGCCAGGTGGTGTCCATAAGCAGGCAGCCCTTGTACTCGCGGACAGCCTTGGCAAAGGCCTTGGGGCCCTGCTCAAGGATAATGTTTCGCCATCCCTTCTTGCAGGGCTGGCTGACATCGATCTTGGTGCCATCGGAGGCGATGATCTCAGGGGGAATGATCTCAGTCCTGAGCTTGGGCTCGCCGATCTGTCCCTTGATGCTGCTGCCGTTGACGGCAACATCGCCGAGGTATGCAAGCAGCTTCTGGGCACGGTTCTGGCTGCCAATGAGGTCGAAGAGCTGAGGAGTATCATCGATGAAAGTTGTCCAGCAGTTACCATCGATAAAGGTAGGGTGGGTCAGGAGAGAGGCGAGGAAAGGAATGTTGGTCTTGACACCACGAACACGGAACTCGATAAGAGCTCGCAGAACCTTTCTGCGTGCAATTTCATATGTGGAACCATGGCATGTACACTTGACAAGCATAGAATCGTAGTAAGCTATTCAACAGTTAGTAATGTTGAGGTGTGTTGAGGGAAGACAAGGAGGGTTGGGGGGAAATGCAAATAATAATGTAGCAATGGTAAACTTACGAGTAATGACAGCACCGGCAAAACCGTTACCACCATCAAGACGGACACCGTTACCACCAGAAGATCGGTAGACCTCGATCTTACCGGTATCGGGCTGGAAACCCTTGGCGGGATCCTCAGTGGTAATTCGGCACTGGATGGCGAAACCACGAGTAGAGATACGGTCCTGGGTAAGACCGAGCTGCTGGAGAGTGGCACCGGCAGCAATCTGGATCTGAGCGGCAACGATATCGATGCCAGTAATCTCCTCAGTAATGGTGTGCTCGACCTGGATACGAGGGTTGATCTCAATGAAGTAGTATCGGTTCTGCTGGTCGACCAAGAACTCAGCAGTACCGGCGTTGCGGTAGCCAGCAGTCTTGGCAAGTCGGACAGCATCAGCCAGGATGTTGTCACGGACATCGGCAGGAAGGTCCTTGGCAGGAGCAATCTCGACGACCTTCTGGTGTCGTCGCTGGACGGAGCAGTCTCGCTCGTACAAGTGGACAATGTTGCCATGGTTATCACCAAGAAGCTGGACCTCAATGTGCTTGGGCTTGTCAAGGAAGCGCTCAACAAAGACGGTACCGTTGCCGAAGGCAGTCTTGGCCTCAGAGGTGGCACGCTCGAAGGACTCCTTCAAGCTTTCCTGGTCGCGGACGACACGCATACCACGGCCACCACCACCGAAAGCGGCCTTGATGATGATAGGGAAGCCATACTTGTCAGTGAAGTCCTTTACTTCCTCGTACTTCTCAACGGCACCCTCAGTACCGGGAACGACGGGGACATTGGCAGCAAGGGCCAGCTTTCGGGCAGAGACCTTGTCACCGAGAGCATCGATGACATCGGGCGAGGGACCGACGAACTAAAATGGTGGGTCAGCGGGTGCACTGGCGCAAGTAAAACTGGTGGGGCAATGCGACTTACGATAAGGCCAGCCTTCTCAACGTTGCGGGCAAACCCAGCGTTTTCGGACAGGAAACCGTAACCTGTAATACGGTTAGAGGGGCGATGCACCGGTGTGAATGGAAATGGGTCAATGCATACCGGGATGGATCATCTGCACACCGTGCTCAACGGCAATCTTGATGATCTCGTCGCCGGCAAGGTAGGCGCCGACAGGGGTGTACTGTCCGCGCTTGCCAATGACGTAGGCCTCATCGGCCTCTATCAATGTGGTCAGCAAAAAAAAAAAAAACTACCACCAAATCACTGCGGGGGTGGGTTTCATACTTTGTCTGTGCATGCTCAGACGGTCCTCATAACTGAAGACTGCGACGGTGTGGAGGGACAGCTCATGGGCCTGGACAGTGATGGTCTGGTTAGCCTACTGGATCTCGTATTGGCGGTCGCATGGCAAGGCGTGACAACTCACAGTTCTGAAGATCTATCGAGTGGGAGTGCGGGTCAGCTTGGAAATCTCTATACAGGGCACGGTCGGACGGATGGATGGATGGGATTGCCATACACGAATAGCTATTCACATGTTAGCGAGCTGCGGGTCCTGGAGGGATGTCGCTAGTAACTTACGAATTTCACCACGGTTGGCGACTGTCGGACAGGACGAATTGGGTCAGCGCATGTCTCTTGAGGGCGGTCTGAGGCCAATTGAGGTCTCATTGGCAGCACAGATATGCAAGGTGTGCCAGAACTCACCTAGAATCTTCTTGACATGCATGATACTAGAGTTGGCACGGATGTGGTGGACCGTGTTGGCGGCCTTGGGCTCATCGACGTCCTCATCCTCGAAGACATCGTTGAAGGTGAGGGGCTGCTGGGGAGCACCGGGAGCAGCCATTTTGAGCTGTTGTGTGAAGGAGAGATTGGTGGTGGTGATGGAGGCAGAGAGCGCGACTGGGAAGAAGCTCCAGCGGGGGGAGGGGAGCTATGTCGGCGATGGCGGGGTCCTTGGGGATGGTGGGGTAGCGAGCACGCTTGTCGGTATGAAGATACCGCGACAGCTCTTCGGCTCACGAATTATCCGCGATGACACCCAGGAGCACAGAACACGGGCGATTGGTCGGAGTATGTGTGAAATAGAAAGGTAGAGGTTTAGAGGAGAAAGAAGGAGAGGAAGGAGGAAGCTGGCGGGTGAGGGGATTTTGTAGCACGGCCAGAGGACAACCACCCAAGCTCAGACTACCGCAGATTCCCATCGGTGACACACCCGGGGGCCGGCCGGAGGAAGAAGCTACCCACGTACCTTCCCAAGTGTGTTTCCCACCCCCGGCCGTCTCAGAAAGTGCGGGCGGCGTCCCTTGGATAGTCCCAGTTCGGGGGGACGCCGCTAAGACGGCGGTTAGCCGTGCCTCTTGCGGATGGGGGTCTGGGGCGGATCTAGAGACAGCCAGGTAGTCGAGCATACCTCCCAAGCGTTGCCACTTTTTGAACGCCGAGAAAAAAAAAAATAACAACATCCTAGACACTTTGATATCTCCACGCCATAGCTCGCTCTCGGTGAATTGGCCAGCGTAGCATCGCCATTTTGCAGGAAGGCAGGCAATGTAATTGCTGGCAGTGGGACTGGGCACCTTGCTGTGACTGCTACTACGAGTCGTACGCATACAAAATATTTTCACATATCGGCGCGGGAAACCGCCCAGCTTCACCTAGGAAGCTTGTGACTGCTTTCCCTTCCCAGCGAGCCATCCATACAGACAGACAGAGGGGGTGTTCATCTGTGATTCACGGATCTATGGAAACCTTCCAGGAGGCTGGACCGGGCCGGTCATTTTTTTTTTTGACTGCCTGCAGGAATCGGACTTCTGCAGACCAGCGAGCGACAGCTGCGTCGTGCCGGGGAACCCAGCGTCATGGTGGTGGTGGTGGAGGGCAGCGGCGGCGTTGGAGCGCCGCAACATCAGCACGAGCATGGGATAGACTTCTGGGCGCGCCTCTCCCGGGAACAGACAAAATGTCACGGGGCCACCTGTGGGCATGTCATGACATGGGGATATGACATGAATGGGAGGCAAGGAGGAAAAAGAAATAATAATGGAAAAGAATAAAATAAAATAAAATAACTACTCCAGAAACATGGGGGGTGGGGGGCGTGTGAGAAGCGAGAGCAATAAGAGCACCAGTGAGTGTGGGAGGCGGCTACGGTCACCAGGTCCGCCCGGGGCGGAAACAGATGGGATAGGACGGGCGGAGCGGGAGACATTGGTCAAAAGAGATCCATAGCACGGAGATGGGTCATCGATCCATGGCTCACCTGGAGGGCTGATCGATGACTGAATAGCCGGACGGCTGGGCGATATGGCTCGATACAAAATGGCACGCACGGCACCCGCCGGTCTTAGTCCCTGTCTTGTTAGCTGGAGATTGGGGGTGCAATCCAACTATGAGAAAACGGGGCCGCCCTCTCGGTCTTGTTTGCGACGAGGAGTGCAACTCATGAGACACTCACACACAATCTCTTTTGCTCACAGCTTGCCATTGGCCAATCAGCACATGTTGATAGTCGACGGGGCTGTCCCCTCCTTGACTAGAGTTTGTTGCTTTTGTCTCATCTCATCTCAACCAGCGATCGGCAACTTGCTCTCTTCGTCTATGCGCTTCGCATGACTCTATGTCGTCGAGCTATTCTGTCTCTGCCGTCTCGTGCCAAGAAGCTTCTAAACACCGAAGCATTCGCTGCGTGCTCGTGACCTGTCGCAATGTCTCTTGATGGTGTGGCTAACCTGACGTGAAAAAAAATTCTTCCCTTCCCTTCTTTCCCCTCAACGATCCTTGGTTCGTATTTTTTTGGTCCACGCAGGCCAACATCACCCTACCGCAGGGCGCCTTACCTCAAGAGAATTTGTGCACCACACACTTTACCTCAAGAGAATCTTGTGCACCGCGCTTTACCCCTAGAGGCTGCGATGTCCCACACGCCTGAAGCCGGCGTTGCGGCCACAACCTGTGGTTTCGCCATGGCTTCCCATGTCATGGACAAAGGGAAGACCAGTCAAGGATCCACGTTTGCTTCGCCTTGGCCATTCCTCAATGCCGAGGTTGTACGTACCACGTCCAGAGCTCAAACCAAGTCTCTTGGAAGCCCGCTAAGCCCTTGATCCCTGTCCCGCAGCTCTCCCACACACAGAGCCTCAGCATGCACCTACAAGGTGGTCTCGCAGGTGGTATTTCCTGCCGATGCGCGCATCTTGCAGCCATCTACATATCTCAGGGACTGGGCCAAGAGGTGATCAACGCGCCCCCCCTCCCCTCACCTTCAGGCCCACGGCACCGCCAGCCATGCCCAGGCCCGGCCCATGATAACTTTTACGCCAACGATCACCAACCCCAATCTCCATATTGTGAGCTCGAGCTCCGAGCTCCAGGTCCGAGCCCCAGCTCGGCGGACGAGTGCGGGGTGCAGTTGTCGGCCGCCGTCGTCATCCAGAGCTATCGTCGGCGAAGGAGAGCTCCCAAACCAGCAAATCAACCGGTCATAAAATAAAACAAAAACCACCCGCCCACCACAAGGTGAATACAGCAGCTACAAAGTATACCAGACACCACACCCACCTTTCCCAAGTCCCAAGTCCCAACCCCGGTCGGGGGCCTGTAAAAGTCCAATATAGCTAAGAACCCGGTCCGACACCCACCGGACATCGTAGCAAAATGCAGTCTGCGCGGACTTGAGAACCAACATGGGGCTCGGTGACTTCCCGTCGTTGCAAACGAAATGACCCGGGGCTGTGTCTTGTCTCGTTTGCCTGGACGATCTCCATCCATAACCGCACTTGAGCCTTGGCTCATCACTTCCGCCCACCTTGCACGCTTTGTTTATTCCCACAAGACGAGCACCTACCCCACCCCCACGGAGGTTGAAGACCGGCCACGCAGAGTGGTCTTGACGCTCTTTGTAGGTCCACGAATCCCCGTCCCCCGCCCTGTACGCGGCCCTTTCCTTGTACGCCTCACACCCCCCTGTGTCCCCGTCGTTCAGTTGCTGTAATGTAATTATTGCGCGCCTGCGTTCGCTTCACTTCACTTCACGCCTCATGGTCCACGTCGTTGGCCATCATGAGAGCTGATGGATGGGGGATCTACCCACACCGAGCCAGTCAACCCAATCGCTACAGGCCATTTCAATCCACACCCCCCTCTTCCCTGTTTAACACATCGGATGGCTCGCCTTCCTGCTCAAAAAAGGAAGTCTGGCTGTGTGGCCGGCACGTTGCAAATCGCAACTAGTTCAATGACTAAGTCGGCTATTCCATTGGCGCGCATTTCTCTCCCCCCTCAGCCGGCAGCTGTCGCAGATGTGACCGACTTGCCTTCGCGCCATCTTGACAGTTCTTGTTTGTGGTTTTTTTCCATAAGGAAGTTTACGCCGATGTCTCATCCAGATAAGCCTAGCTCCGACCTCGGCTTTCGGTGTGCGGTGTACCCCAACTTTTAGCAAACCGGTGACGTTTAATAAGGTTAAACTGGAACAGTGAGGAAGAAGCCCAGACAGATCCAGACCAATTCGTAATAAATTTTTTTCCCTTGAGAAGGCGGTTCGGGGTAGGGCTGAGGAATGCCGAAGAAGGCATCTCATCTCAACCGTGTCTGGCAATCCGTCACTAGTATGCACCACAACGTGCGCGCCCCGGACCCCAGGCACTTCCCGCATCCCGCTGCTCCAGCCCTCGCAGTCGGCATCGGGCGTCCAGGAGTGCCATCCATCTCAGCAAAATAATAGATCCTTGAAGCTTCCAGTGCTCCCCCCCCTCCGGGAATGTCGGCGGTCCTCATCCCCTCCGTGCGACCGGCCAAGCTGCAATCCAACCAGGTCCCGGAGCTGGACAGCTTGCCGGCCCAACAACTGACGCGCCTGAGACATTTTCCTTATCTTGACCGGAGTTGAGCGACACCAAACTCCAGTCGTTCTGCTCACCCTTAACCTCTAGAGGACGAGTGCCGTGACGTGCTGCAGATGGCGCGCATCATGTGGGATCCGGACCAGGGACCGTGAGCAACTGCACACCTCTGGGGAGCGGCTAATCAAGGATACAAGTGGACTCGGCAGTATTCATGGATGGAAGGGAAGGCGGGTCAACCTTTCCCTTCAGCCATGTCCCATAAAAGAGACTCGGGCATAATTAGGTGCTGGCCTGTCTCAACATTCACAGCCTCTCCATAGTCGACTACAACCCACGGGGTCTCAGCTCATTAGAGTTGGACCGTGTTCAGCGCGGGTACAGCAAATAGCAATGGCTACATCGGGAGTGACCTCATTCAATACTGCCCTCACCCTTGCAATGACTTCACAGGCGGCCGTCACCAAGATCGGGGCCCCCAGCCGGACCCACACCAGCCAGATCTCCCTCGCTCCCGAAAATCTCCCACCGCAGCACAGCGCACAACGCAGCGCTTGCCTGCCTACCTGTCCTGCGCGTACACTGCTGGATCAGACCCGTGCTAGCCATGTCTACATTCAAAAAGCGCCTGACGGGCTCCAGCAAGTCCACCCATGCGTCAATTGAGCCGCCGCTGTGGGGTCCTGTGTCGTACCATGATCCATACCTGGGGCAGACCCGGCAAAGCCTCCTGCATTACGAGGAAACGAAGAGTCAAAGCATTGGCTGTTGGTTGATTCCAAACAAGCCATCCTTCACGGGCGAGACTTAGCTCTCTTGCGGGGTTACCATGCCTCGCTCCTACTCGTTTAACCCCAGACACAAGGTCTGGTGCTGGATTTGTGTGACCATTGTCTAAAAAGGTGATAAATTTCTCTGGAACCGGAATAATAATTACAAAGGCCACTCCCTTGCACACCAAAAGCCACGGACACTGCAGGTACCCAGGTCATGGTGCATTCTATATGAGCATGGAAGCCATCGATCATCTCGCAGCCGCATATGGCGTGGGTGAGCCAGCGTGGTAGCGGCCACACACACTCTCCGAACCCCGAGCTCAGAGCCCGAGAAGTTCCCTTTGTCATGAACCACTCCTGTCAAACCCAACGCTTTTCACGCTCCAACTTCGGCAACCGGCATCGCCTTGGATGCTTTATTTGCTCTCCAGCTTGGCCTTGGCAGCCTCAGCGGCGGCGGCCATCTCCTCCTTGCCTCCCCAGTAGTGGTAGTTAAGCCATCGGTAGCCCTGAGTCAGCTGGGCACCCTCGTTGACAAAGTGGCAGGCGAAGAGAAGGTAGTTTCGGGGAGTGACAGCGAGAGAGTAGCGCATAAAGGTTGCAGCGTAGATGATCAGTGCACCTGTCATCTGTCCCGAGATCCTACAAGTTCGGTGAGTCAGGAACGGGTTTCCGCGGTACCCGTGGGGGGGGGGTTTCTTACATGTCAGGGCTCTTCTGGGTGTCCAAGATGGCGGCAATGGGGATACCGAAGTTGGATGCGGGGCCCCAGAAATCTAAACAAGTGTTTGGTTAGCCAATATTCTCTTTGCTCATGCTGGCCCTGAACAAGGACCCTCGAGACATATCACGGCGCCTTCGGACGCATGTCGGCATCGTTCCGACAGCCAATTGACAATCACAGCAGCTTGTTTACACATGCAAGCTTCCCCTTAACCACGATTTCTTTCTTTTTGGGTCGGTCGTGGTGGCCAGGGCGGCTTTGCAGCTGTGGGATCGAACATTTGGCTGGTCGGCGGATATATCGGAGGCGGGCAAGGGAAAAAAAAATTGGACTCTACAATGAAGGGAGACGTACGGGTCGAGCAGAAGTAGTCCGAAACCGGGTTCGACCGGATCTTTGCGTTGATTGCCTTGAAAACTGCTGCCATCTTGAAGGATCGTGAGCCGTCACTCGGGTGCGCGGTGTCGTTGAGGATGTGGTTGAAGCCCAGATACGCTCCAAATTCAACGTCGCCCCGAAAATTGGCGGCGATGTTGAGAGGTCACGTGCCACGGCTCCTGTTTTACGATTATTCCCCCCCAACGGCTAGAAAGCTTGCTTAACTCCGACCTCGCCCTGTAACATGGTAAACCCGAAGCACGATATCTAGATAGTTATCAAACTGTTGAGCAAGCATTTGTTTTCTAAATTTTGGCCATGGTATGATACCATACTTTACTAGCCTGGCTATGAGTGCAGCGGCGCATCCACAGGACGTTGACTGTCTGATTGTTGCTTTTGATGGTCGCCGCCACACAAGGGCCACACCAGAGCCACCAGGCACACGCACACACCAGGCAGGCACAGACGGCCAGCCTCCCGGGAGTGGGTCAGTTCAAGGTGTGAGTGAGCCCGGAACGGAAACCTATGGCGGAACGGGGCATTCTCGTGATCTTTTCCACCTCAAAGTGAAATTTAGCTGCATCTAATTTTGTATTTATTTTCTAATCCTAGCTACTCTTGGTCATCATTAAAGCCCCCCAAGGCCACCAGGGTTGGCTAGGCCAAGGGGGGCGTGTGCGATGAGTTACACGAAACGGAAACCTGGGGGAGCAACATGCCCGAAAAGTCATCGGCATCTTACACCGTGGTGGCCTCTCCGCTGCCCCGGAGGAGCTAGCATCGAAAGATCCACCAAAACAGGGCATAGATCCAGGGCGGGGGGAGCATTGGTCGGGATGGTGGTGAACGACGGACACGTCCCGAGCGGGCGTTTCGGGCCCGGGAATCCAGTCCCGGGGTCTCCCGAACTCCAGTCATACGGACGGCTTGCTTCGGGAAGGGTTGCCGCCTTTGATAGTTTCTCTTCGCTAATGAATTGCCCTTTGCCGAGGCTTCACCTTAGGACATGTATGTCCATCGGCATAGTTCACCTTGAACATCTCTGACACCGAATGCCGGTGCCTCAGCCCTCCGATGACCTCGGGAAATGACCCCGTCACAGGGAATGAAAACTAGCCGGGGCTCGTTCGAATGTGAGTTGTAGAAATCAAGTCCTTGCCAGATCACGGGTCGTTGAAGAAAAGTTGACGTGGCGATCGGCGTCGAGGAGTTTTACCCGTCAGTCGCGTGTCTCGTTCCCCTACAAGGTTGCGAGTTGCATCTTGTGATACACGCCCCCCCTTCCTACTATAGGATTATTCTGCAGCAGACTATCGTCCTGCAGGAAACGGTCTTCTCCCGTTCCCGGAAGTGCATTCATCCCAGAGGCCATGGACCCTTCTCGAAGCTGAAGTTCCACGTCGTCTTGAGATACCCCGAATCAGAGGAACCCCTGATTCCAATGTGCTGCAGCACGCTAGGTACCATGACCCATTTCTTCAAGCCTTCCTTGTCGGCAACCATGTCGATAAAAGAGTCTCCGGCAAGCTCGTGGGGAGGTGCTCTCAGCTCCTGCTCCAACATTTCGAGGTTCCTGTGCGGCATTGCAAGTCCCTGTGCACAGCACCCGTAATTTGGCATCTCGTGAACGCCAACTCGATACGGCTTGACTAATAATCTTCCTGCCATAAAGTACAGCGCAATGTATGCTGCCATCCAAAAGGTAATGATGGCAATCAGGTCGAGGTTGGCCTTGATGAGATCAGTCGCCTTCAGCGGTTTCATGGCAGGAGATCTCCAACGCCAAAAGAGCACAGTTCCGGTGACCACAACGAAGAGGACGAGGCTGTTACCGAGGTAAACATACCAATCTTCAGAGTTCCAGCCCAGGTAAGTCTCGGTATAAAACAATCGCAGGTAGAGCCAATCTTGGCCGTTGGTTCGTGTCTCAACTTCGTCCACGGATCGGGTAAGTCGTTTGAACCAATCTCGAGAGGCAATGACATCATCTTCAACCAGGATAAAATAATCGGCTCCTTGGCTTCGGCAAGCCCCCATCAAGTTTGCATAATCCGTCTGTACGTGTTTGTTCCTTGAATCATCGGGCAACCAGCGGGCCGAAGCATTTGTGATGGCATGGTATCCAGCTTCATTTCCAGCCCCTTCGTCCCCGTAAACAAAGACTTCATCCGCAATGTTGCTGAGCCAGTCTTGGCCATATGCAGGATGAGTCTTTGGATCAATCTCGCCCAATAACACCTTCAAGTTGACTCTCTTGCGTTCCTCAAAGCTCAGGCTGTCCACCAAAGAAGCAATCGTCTTTCCAACAAAGTTCTCCCGTTCTCGGCGAATGCTTGGAATTCCTATGCAAACGCGAACTCCCTCTGGCTCCTTTTCATTTTTAGATTCCTCGTTCCCGCCGGGATATACCCAAGGTTTGGCCGCAGTTGCAGGCGTTGTGGCGACCTTCTCGAGGAACTCTCCGGCTTCGGCTTCGCGCACGGCAGAGTATGATTGAGTGTAGGCGCGGGTCTGGTCGTAGAAGGGCGTCGACGGATCGTGAAATGAATGTGTTTGGCAATATCGAAAAAAGATGAGCCAGACGACTCCCAGCGCAAGATTAATTACGATGATTGACTTCATGGTTCGTGAACGACAGACTTGGGCAGTCGGTTACATAACAATGGGTTCGCTTCGCTTCAAATCAACCAAAAAAACACTGCCAATATCAGTAAGACGTAGTTTCTTCTCAAGAACAAGACGTTATGGCCATACCATTTACTAAAAAAACAGATATCAAGGCAGCTCCATCGAAAACGGCGATGGAAGTCTTCTAGCGGCATGCAGGGGACGAAGGTGAACAGGACCAACACGCTGTCTCAGCGGGGAGAAGTGTTTTAATGCAGCTCCAGACGCCAGGCGGGGAGAGAACAAAGCGAAAGTCACCCCAATCCCATTTGAGCTTCTACCTAATTTGGGGGCTTTCTTCAGGGATCGGCAGTCTGAGAAAGCTGGAGGCTGAGCCAGTAAGTGGACCGAGTCATGGATTTAGCTCAGCATGTTTCGTGTAGTTAGGGGTGCAACGCAGCGCCAGAGAGATTGAGCTGATAGGTCTAAGGATACAGCTGGGTCTTCATGCACGGTAGGGCATCCGCTCCCCGCAAGGACGGGCCTTGCGAGGCGCCGGAGGCTTTCTTTTTTGTTTCTCTTCTTCTATGCGGCTTAGATACAGTGCCACGTTCACGCCATTGAACTCGTTCCTTTCCCGGTTGCCAGAAAGACGTCGCATCAAAGCAGAGAACGCTGGTCTTTGGCGTCCAAATCAACCCGGCTGACCCGTAATCACGATGGTCGGGGGCCTAGACCTGGCCCGATTCTCGAGACAGGGGATAGGGGACATCTGGCCAATCCACGCTAGCCAGATCGCTGTCCGGCGAGTCGCCGCAGTTTCGTTTAACGGACGTCGGCACTTGGACAGGGCTTCTGTTCTGCAGAGCATTGTGGTGTGTTCAGCCCTGCCCTGTAGACGCCAGCTCCTCAGCTGCGCGGAGTGGTGGTGCTGGCTGTCGGCGACATTAGAGTTGAAAAGGATGGCCAAGGCATTTCCGATCATCTGGTGATCTAGCAAGCGCCTCGAGATCCATCCGCACACACGCTCTGCCCTCCATCTCTCTTCAGCGTCAGGGCGCTGAGATGATCCCTGAACCAGCAGCCAATCCGACAAGGCCGCCGACGCCCCTCCCTCTAAAAATCGCCTGCGGAAGCCGCCGAGCCCGCAGGATGGCAAAAAAGTGGACGTCGGTGGCGCTGCCCTGGAACTTGAGAGCACCTGAGTGGGGGGCTGAGGGTCCCCGTCGGCCGCTGAAGATTCATGTCAGAAATACCTTGCTTGTTCCAGTACAGGGCCAAGCAGCGCCGAGCATCACTGCGACGTCACAGAGCGGCTGCCATGGTCCCAATGTCCCTTGGCAAACACCAAGGGTAGCGTGGCAGGAGACGGGAAATGCAGCAACGCGTGTCTGCCAAGTAGCTGAACAATTAAAGAGCCCTCCCGTAGCGCGCCCCTTTACAAGCCAAGCAAACCCTATCCGTGGTCATGTAGCGTCACCAAATCTACGCAGGAGTCACAGTGACACACCAATGTGTCCAAGCAGACACACCATTCTGTCACAGTGGTCAATTAAAATATCCGGTCCGCTTTTGCTTACTCTCTTGCTTACAGATATGCTTACTCTGCTTTTCAGGACCAATTCCAACTGGGAAATCCCAGGGACTTGGGGCATAGCCAAAAATGGGTGGGGCGCCTTCAGCGGCCCCCCATGGGGTCACCGGCCATATGTCATATCGCCTCGAATACGAACAAATCTCATTTCCAAACTACGCCATCTTTCAGCCGTTGGTGCCAAGGTACAGCCTCACGTCTACTTCTGTCGTGCTATATTTATTATTATTATGTACAATCCAAATCCTGCAGCAAACTACCAAACCACATAGAAATTCCATGATAGCTGAGCGCAACATTTCATTCCTCGAGACCAATTAATTAGCCTATATATAACCAGTATATGAGCCTAAACACTATTTCATCCATCATTTGTTATCACAACTTCCGGGACATCCGTCGACGATATCACAAGATCCTCAGTAGACTCATCCCCGTCAATTTCGTGCCAACCAAGTCTCACAACCCATCGATGCATCCAATGTTCTGAGAATGAGTTTACATCGTCTTGGCCACCCTCTTGTGAATCCTCATCATCTTGACTCTCTTGGTGCTCTTCCTCCAGCATAATGGAGATTCGCACAAATCTTCCCCCAATGCAAACATCGATAGAGCGGTGACCTTCCTTTCTCTCGCCAGTGTTTTCATTAGTGTCGGGCCAGACAATAGAGTTCACAATATTCGATTTATCAAATGCTCTTAGCAGGTTTCGAGGGCATTTGCTTTGAAGACGAAGCCCGCATTTTGGCCGAGCCGTTTCGTAGTCACACAACACCATCAACTCAACAGGGTGCCCGTCAATAGTGTAGTCGACAAGGAGCCCCAGTATCCGCGGCACTGGATGGTGCCAACGATAGGGCTTTTCTCTCAAAAAGACACGATCGGTGACATCCCATAGGGCCTGTGGGGTGGCTGACACGATGGACATCATTGGATCAGGTGCCATGTGAACCCCACGCTCTCGATACCTTGATGCTCGGGCTATCGGACCCTTGGGATCTATAAGAAGATAGAAATCGTTATAGTCTAAGGCAAATTCTTGCTGGAATAGAGCCATGTCGCTTTTCTGAGTGGGCACACATGGTCCAGGAAGGCATCCCACATCGATTCTGCAAAAGCTGTTGGGACCAATTTTCCTCAAAATAAGTCCCTCCATTCGGTATTCTCTCTTTAAATTATTTCCAAGACAAAGCATGTATTGGTAGTTGTTCCCACCTGGGCCAACAACCACTCGAATGGGAATATCGCCAGAAACTAGGAGCCCTTTGTTGGTGATGGAGATGGAATCCGAGTCATCCCAGAACGGAGTTATTGAGCCACTGTCCAGAAATTCTGCGGGTGATTCTGCGAGAACCCCTTTATAGTCATTTGTTTTACCTTGGGGCTGTCGGCCCCATGCAAGAATGGTCATATCGTTATTTCGGCGGAGAATTTCCTCTTGCAACCTGCGGAACGCCATCAAACCCTCACCATAGAGAAGCGGCATGTTGACTTTAAATATACCGAGCATGCAGTAAGCAATATCCTCCGTTCTAGTAGTCTGGCGGTGAGCAATCCAAGACATCCGTGCCGCAACTGAGCAGTCCTGAAGCTCTCCCTTCCCGATGAGAATGCTACGAGGAACTCCAGTATAATCGCTCAGTATCTTTGCATGCTCGGTCTTGGTTCCACGATAATTCCACTCAGAGTCATACAATTCCAAATTCTTGGGAGCTATCAGCTCTTGCAGAGTCCAACCTCGAGTAATCCATCTACAGTTCCGAAGCTTGGTAATCAGATCGTCGGGGCCGAGGTCTTCCAAATAGACATAGCAAATTTTCGATTCTTTGTACCAGTTAAACATAGAGTTAATCGATTCCGTGAGCTCTGCACTACTCGACTTATCGATGCAGCAGGTGTCTACCCAAGCGAATTCGAGCCCTCGGTTGCGAGCAAGTCTGCAAGTCTCTAGAATCTTCTTGAATCCTCTTTTCTCTTGATGCGCGCCCGAGCTCATTTCCTGGAATGTCACCTCTTCTGCCCCCCAGGTATGAGATAATGTCGCATAAGGCGGAACATTTCCAAACGGAAAGTCCTGTAACTCGAGGGTGGCTGTGTCGATGAGTCTCATGTCTGCAAAGCAAGTGGAAAGCGGGCTAGCGACGTCCAGGAATTTTCGCGTAGAGGATTATGGGCGTTGGTTCAATTTTATGAGCTTCACTACTTTGGAGCTCTCGTATTCCATGTGGGTGGAACTCAGCACTCATATTATGATGTTGACATAAATGAGCAGAAGCAATTCCTGGAGCCTAATTAGATGCGCCCGCCGCGTGACCTCAGCGCTAATGATATCTTGGCGGGGAGGAAAAGATGGTGTATTAATAGAGAAACTTGCAGACAAAAAATTATTGATGGAACTTCTTACGAATCACAAAACATATATTTACGTTCTTGAGTTCTTTTTCGCGATATACGCTACGCAGTCATTCGTTTTTGGTGTCTGTTTGTTATCTGTCCATCATTTTTATTCCACACCTGCGACTCTGATTTATTAATCGTCACCTCCATGCCAATTATGATATCATACTTTGAGTCTGATCCCACTGAAATCAATAGCTGCCGCACTGCCCCTCAACTCGGTTCTCAATCAGCCACTGTGGCGTTTTCCAAACATTCCAACATGGGAACAGGACTTTGTATGCATCCATTTACCTTTTCCACTGGCCGCCAACCTCTGCTCCAAGATCACCAAGAAAATTATACAAGGCCCTTCTCCAGAGCGTTTACATCTCGCCAGAGCATTAACCAACAACCGTCAGTTCTCTATATATCTTTCCAAAACCTAACACATCGCCTATTCAGATAATCATGCTGATAACCCGTTTTCTAGCACATAGAAGATAATAAAAAGATTGTATCGGGATGTCGTGCCTCTGAATCATTATACATGAGGCGGGCCCTTAGCAACAAAATACATGGCACACCATCCAAATTTCTTTCCTACCCTGCTCAGGAGAAAACTTCCCAATAAAAACTGATGGTTTTTACGGGTAAATAACATAAATTGATCCCTGTCGTGGTTAATTTCAAGGTCTTTTTCTGATTCTTTTGGGTTTTTTTTTTTTTTTTTGCAGTCAATGTCTTGTTCGTTTTCCTAGGTAGGTCAAGAAATACCGGGCTAGCTAGGGGCATCAACCTTCAAGGCAGGCCGTGAGCAATGTCATCAGTTGATGGAACCTAGAAGGATACAAAAGTCCTATCGTTTTAGAATCCACCCACTAGGCAGACTTTTTCTACACAGATCAATCTCACAATATTGCTTTGTGGGTAATTACCCTGTAGGCGGAGTGTCAGTGATGCAGCGCTAAAAAAAATGAGTCTAAGCTGAAGGCGGAGTTCGACTCATTTTGTATCAGTGCCAGTTTCGGGAAGCTCTAGAATGAAATGAGATGACTTAATCGCTCGTATGACTCTTATCCAAAAGCCCTGCAACCCTCGGCTTAATTGCCTTGACGCACAATGAGTGGGCTGGCACACTCATTGACCTCTCGGAATGCGTCTTGGAAATGGCGGTTGGTCTGGAGTGAGTCATTGCTGGACAGCCAATCTTCTAGCGTGTTTGTCAGCCATTGCAACACCTGCGCCACTAAACCAACAGCCTGAGCACCACAAACAGCTTTGCCACAGGCAACGGCTCCACCATCCGTCGCCGCCGCCTTTTAGGCCTTCCAACTTCAAATCGCTGCCGGTATCAAAAAGATCGTGCAATCCTCTCTGTCGCTCCACCTCAAACCTGGTGCACACTGCAGCTCTCTTCGCATCTTGTTCGTGTCAGTAGCTCGACTGGGGCGTAGTGTGTTCCCTTGGCCTTCAGCCTCGTTTATTTTTCCTTTTTGCATACGAAGACGCTATATTTCACAAAGCGCACGTCCACCATTTCAAAGCCAACAGATTTGCTTTCAAGTAACGCACCACTTGCTACTATGCCTGAAGGAGAGGGGTCTCATACCCCAGCCCAGGCTCAGAGTGAGTCTCAAGGCTCTAGAGGAGGAGGTTCCCGAGGGGGACGACGGAGAGGCCGTGGCGGAAGAGGTCGTGCCCGCGGAAATGGTGGCTCTAGAGGGGGCAGAGCGGATACCGCAGAATCCAGCTCTGCTAACACAGCTCAACCAACAACCCAGCCTAGCAACCAGACATCCACTCAAACGCCAGCACAACCAGAACCACCATCTGCACCTGAAAGTTTAGGTGCTTCTAGAGGCAGGCGGAATCGAAGAGGCGGCCGCGGTGGCCGCGGTGGTGGCCGTGGCTCAGAAGCGCAACCGCGGGGCTCATTCCGGATGGGATCACAGAGACAATTCGGTGGACGCTTAACAACAGAAGCAGATGAGGCTAGCCAGGCAGACACGGGAGAATTAGCCTCACTAAGTGCGGATGCTCCCGAGTTTGTCCCTGGTCAGCCTTTAGCTCAACGAAGGTACCATACCTTGATTCCTAAACTGCAAACATTTATCTCGAGTGTATTAACACGTAGAATAGTCAACAGTCTCAGTCTTCGTCTCAGCAACAACAGACAACCTCTTCTAGGTCTAGAAATCGCCGGAAACCGAAGAAGCCTAGAGCTGACAGACCTGAACTACCCAAGTCTACAGCCACTGAACTTTGGCAACGAATTCAAGAAGACATCGCCAGTTTCAACTACGAATGCCGAGTTTGTACCGAAGAGGTTACTCGAGAATGCAAAGTGTGGTCTTGCACCACTTGCTGGACTGTAGTCCATCTTAACTGCGCCCAGGAATGGTATGACAGCTCTATGAAAGTTGACAGCAATTCCGGAGAGTCTAGTTGGCGTTGCCCTGGATGCAATTCTCATTTGTCCGAAGGGCCCAGCTCTTATCACTGCTGGTGTGGCAAAGAGACGAGCCCGAGCCAAACCAGCACTTTCCTGCCACCTCATTCATGCGGACAGACCTGTTCGAAGCCGAGGTCGACCTGCCCGCATCCATGCCCTCTTCAATGTCATGCCGGTCCTTGCCCTCCTTGCGCGGTTCTGAGCCCTCCGGAACCCTGCTATTGTGGTAAACAAACCAACCGGAAGCCTTGCAGGGAAACTGACTACCACAATGGCTGGAGCTGCCGGGAGCCTTGTGGCGACATCTTATCTTGCGGAGAGCATGTCTGTGATCAACCTTGCCACCCAGGCCTTTGCGGAGATTGTCCTATCATAGTGTCTGCCAAGTGCTACTGTGGAAAAATTGAGAAGGAAATTAAATGTTCCTTGCAGGATGATGCTTGCGACTCTTATGATCCAGCTAATGATAGCTGGTTCACAGGCTCTTTCAACTGTGGAAACACGTGTGGAAGAGCCTATGACTGCGGTAAACACAAGTGCGAAACCACTTGCCATGCCCAAGATGAGTTGCCAGCTCACTGCCCCTTGGCCCCTGATGTGATAACCCACTGCCCCTGTGGTAAAACGCCCTTGGAGGAACTTGTGGATCACGTACGACAGACTTGTGAAGACAAGATTCCACATTGCGATAGGCCGTGTGAGAGATTGCTTCCCTGTGGGCACCTTTGCACATCACTTTGCCATACTGGCGAGTGTAGTCCATGCAGAGAGATCATGGATATCAACTGTCGCTGTGGACGAGTCACGACTGATACCCTTTGTCATGGGGATGAAATTTATCATCCCTTGTGTTTCAAGATTTGCCAGGCAACACGAAACTGCGGACGCCATCGATGTGGAGAACATTGCTGCCCAGGAGAAAAGAAAGCACAGCAGAGGATTGCCCAGCAAAAGAAGAAGCGTGCTGGTATCGACTCGATCCCGGTCGAGGCCGAGCACATTTGTCTTCAAGTATGTGGCAGACCTCTAAAGTGTGGTAGCCACCTCTGCGAAAAGCTCTGCCACCGCGGTCCTTGTTCTTCTTGCCCTGAGGCTGTATGGGAGGAAATTAGCTGCAGTTGCGGTGCAACTGTTCTGCAGCCTCCTCAGCCTTGCGGAACCCGTCAACCCTATTGCACATCTAAATGCAGACGTCAACCAGCTTGTGGGCACCCTACAGTGGATCACCAATGCCATTCGGACGATTCAGAATGTCCTCCATGCCCATACCTGACTGAGAAAGTTTGTGCTTGTGGCAAGACTACCTTCTCTAACAAGCCATGCCATCTTCAACTGGCTCGCTGCGGAGAGGTCTGTGGACAAAAGCTTCAGTGCGGGTATGTTTATTTATGGATTTTGATTTGAGAAACGATGCTAATATATCAACTAGACTTCATGAATGCAAGAAGCTTTGCCATCGCCCAGGTGAATGCGGCGGTGCGCAGGACCGATGTGAGCAAGTTTGTGGCAAAACAAAACTCTTCTGCAACCATACGTGCCAGAATGTCTGTCACGGACAAACGCGTAAGATTTATTCAACGTATTACAATGTCATGTTTATCTTGCTAACTTTTTTATTCTAGCTTGCAGCGAATCGATTGCATGCCAGATGAAGATGATCGCAGTATGCCCTTGTGGCAACCATAAGAAGGAATTCAAGTGTCTGGCAAGCTCACAGAACACTGAGCCTGTACGCCCCGAGATCAAGTGCGATGAAGAGTGTGAAAGACTTGACCGCAACCGCAGACTTGCCGCTGCCCTCAACATCGACCCGGCCTCGCACACCAACGATCATATTCCATTCTCAGACAACACTCTGAAACTATACAAGGAATTCTCCACCTGGGGCGATAAACAGGAGAGTCAGTTCAGGGTCTTTTGTAGTAACCCCGATGAGGTTCGTTTGCGATACGAACCTATGCGAAACCAGTCACGGCAGTTCTTGCACCTGCTCGCCGAGGACTTTGGCCTAGAGAGCAAGAGTGAAGACTATGACGCTCACCGCTCGGTCGTGGTTTGGAAGTCGGACCGCTTCGTCTCGGCACCGTCTAAGACACTTTCTCAGTGTGTCAAGATTCGAGCAGCTCAGGCAGCCCAGGCTGCTGCCGAGGCAGCTCTCCGGCCCTCAAGTCCGCCGGCACCAGGGAGCGAGCCGTTCAATGGCTTTGTGCTTGGATCACCCCGATTTGGCATTACTGTTGACGAAGTCTTAGTCGCCCTTGATGCGGACCTCGCAACGCTCCCGTCATTCCAATTCAGGGCTGACTTTATTACCCATATTGAACCTAATGACGAGGTGCTCATTAGAGCCACAGCACAGTATGCCGCCTTCCTGTCTTCAACTTCTGTCGAGACAAGCTTGGCAGCCTTGAAACCCAAGCTTGAGCAGACGTTGCGCCGCGATAAGATCGCAGAGAGCATCTTGCTCTGCCATTTTGATGCAAGTGGCAGCGTAACTCGCCGCGAAGTTCCCCGACGTCCCGGGGCAGGCGGCTGGAGTGCCGTGGCTGGTCGTGCCGCCTCGTCCAAGCCTGCTACCCCGGCCGAGGAGGAAGCTACCAAGGCTCCCGGACGCCGCTTCGTCGGGTTGAAGAAGAAGAAGCCGCAGGCGCCTGAGCCAGGCAAGACATGGTCTGCTCTGGAAGGGGATGTGGAGTGTTAGAAGGACGCATCACTTTGTGTTACGTATGAGCGGAAACCATAGCCTGCACGGTTCTCTATAGTATCTAGGATTGAACTACGCCCCGGCTGTGTAACCACAAATGGCCATGCACGCATAGACCAGCTTTGATTGTGAAAGAGAAGACAGGATGATTCAATATGAGTACTTTATTCGTTACACTGTGCATTGATCACAATTACAATGTAAGACGTTCCAAGAGGCTGGTCCCCTGTGCCGCGTCCCGGGCCGACCATGCATATTTGATTCATAAATCAACCAAACCCAAAAAAGAAAAACAAAGGTCGTATTTGCGATGTGGCATGTGCCGGAGATGTGCATAGCTTGCGCCGTCAACTAACGTAAATCTAAACCTACATGGGGTTAAGTTGGATGGGGCTATGGACTGAGACAGGATGGCACTCTTGTGCTGGTTCGTTGGCATCACGGGGCCCAACTACGAAAACGACCGGTATCACATGGGAAACTACGCCGCTAACCATGAGACAACCCTACACACTGAAAAAAAAAGCAAAGAAAGAAAAGCAAGTTGAATTCATCATGATTTCATCATTTGTGCCTAAGGTTCTGTTCTAAGCCCTTGTCAGACTGCATGCGACAGGTGGGCCACCACAGCATTTATGGCAGACTCGGGTATCATTAAATTCGTAGGGTGACCAAAATATTCTTGTTGGAATCCAAGGCCGTGGTTCTGGACCATGTCGCACTTCTATAGACGGGTCTGCTACTGCTTCTCGCTTGTAACTTCGGCAACGAAATCGGCTACCGCCTCAAAGTAGCCCTCCTCCAGGACACTAGAGTTGTGATCGCCGCCCGGTAGCGGCTTCCACCGTTTGATAGGCGCGGTGGAGATTTCGTAGAGCTGGCGCATGTGTCGTGGGCTACGGAACGTTAGCCTCGAGGCCACCATGTGAAATACCGAGACAAGAAGATGGAGGAACTTAGATAGATCATCAGGAAACATATGTTTTCAAATCCAGACCCCGAGGGGTTCATATTTTGTGGGTGATATGGATCATCACAAGATCACGGGAAGCCGGGGAATTAGGGATGTGGGGGAGATAGACTTACGGAACGATCTCGTCCTGCAGGCCGCTCAAGAAGAGGGTCGGCACCTTCGTAATGGATGGTAATAACGAGTCACTGGGCCACACCTGGTGGCATAGTAGGGTGAGATATTTGGCCGGAGGCACAACCGACGGGATGAGCTTTCGCATCGAGAGGAATGTGTTTTCAAGGATGAGGCCGGCAATGTCCCCTCGCTCCTGGTTCTTAGCCACAAGCTTGACGCTGACGGCACCGCCTAGACTCTGGCCGTAGACGAGTAGCTTATGGTCTCGTGTCTCGGCGCGCTGTCGTAGGTAGTCGAGCCCTGTCTGGGCGTCGATGGTCAAACCTGACTCGTCCGGCTCGCCCGTGGAGGCTCCATAACCTCTGTACTCAAGCATGAATACGTTGCATCCAATGAAGTTGACCATCATGCGGGCGATAGGCAGTCGGTGGCCGATATTTCCCGCATTCCCGTGAAACATTAGGATGGTGATGTTGGAGTTCTTGCCCCCGCGGGGGCCGCGAATGTAGAAGGCTGAGAGCTTCTCGCCATCGTCGGTCGGGATTACCAGCTCCTCAAAGTCTTTGATGCCAAAGTCGGAGGGTTTTGGGATGTCGAGACGAGAGTTTGCGGGAATGTGGCTAGGGTAAATCAGTGCCCTAATGCAAGGGAAAGCATGTTAGCGTATGTACGAAGCGGGTCGCTGAGGTGATTGAGAATGCGTGGAGATGGTGAGGCAGAGGCAGAGGTAAGACGGAGGCGAAGGCTGGGAGAGAGGAGGAAGGATACGGACTTTTGCTTGAAGTACAGCAGCGATGTGAGAATGGCGGCGATGCCCTGTGTGCGCATGGCGTGGTCAGCATTGATCGGAGCCGGGAGTGCATGCTCGTGGACGGGGGATGGATGCAGCGAGCGTGGCACGAGGCAAATGCATCTGGTCTGCGCAGAAGCGGGCATCATGGTTGACAACGTACGGTGGAGGCGAGGGCAGGCAGACGCATGTAGCCGGCGACAGAACTCAGGAGCGAGACAGCTTGCTCCAGGTAGCTGTTGGAAGTTGGCGGAGACGGGGGATTGGAGGTCGACATGCTTGTTGATGTTGATGACCGTTGGGGTTTTCCAGGCATCTGATATCAAGACTGGGGGTTGGCAGCGAGCGCCGAAAGTGCGGTGACCAACACTTTCCGGCCGGCCAACCAAGACGAAACGGACGCACAGCGGGGAGGGACACTGTCACAGGTAGAGAAGCCGGATCCAATGCAGCCGCATGGACAGACAATGGCAGGACAATGGCAAGAGGCAGGCAGTGTGTGCAGTGTGGCAATAATGGCGGCGGCGGCAGTACGAGGCAGGCCAATGGGGACGGGGGACGGGTCTGAAGGTGAAGTCTTTGCTGGTTAAGCGAATGGACGGAGGGATGGACGGGCTGGCGGGATGCAGCAGCGTGGAGAGATGGCGATGCGGGAGAAAAAAGCAGGCTTGGCGAATGGGGAGAATTGGGAAGATGTCGGAACGTGGCGAGCGACGAGGGTGAGGTGTAAAAGCCAATGGCCTCTGGCAGACGCAGCGTCTCTGTTGTTGTCAGGACCCTGCTGTTTCTCACGGGAGCGATCCCTTTTACGGGAGCATCATGCAGGCCGGGGATTGTCCAGAGGCTTCAAGCAAGGGTTGAGAGCTAGGTCAGCCGAGACGTGAGTCGGAGCAGAATGCTGGACAGTGCTGCGGTGAGAGGCCGTATGTTCTGGGGACGATGGGCGATGGTGCGGAGAGAAGGGCGGAGCCGACGGGTGCAGGGAGCAGAAGCGGTCCCTTGCAGTGGCGGCGACGGTGATGGTGGTGGGAAGAAGAGAGAACGACGATAGCAATTAGAGCGAGGTATGTTGTCGCATGGGGATAAAGGGAGCGACGTTGAGTTTTGCCCGCCGGGATTTAAGGTAGGTAAGCCGAGGTTTATCATGTCAAGCTTTCACCCAGATCCAATCGGCTTATATCAACCACAGCGAGCGCCCTCGTCGCCCGTCCCATCCCATCTCATCCCTTACTTTTCTCCCATCATCGTCACTGAAGCTCGCTGAGGTTCAGGAACCATGCCCCAAGCGAAGGACAGTCGCGCCAGTTTGGTGGGGCCCGCCTGGATGAGATTGAGATGAGGGTACATGGGTGACGTGCATGACAGGTATAGTCTCTCAACAAATTCGCACAAGATACTTTGCTCGCCTCTAGATCTAGGTACCTCAGCCACGCTTACAATTAGAAACATCCAAAACGCCAACCGACAAAACGGCATTGATGGCTTATCACGTGTGGAAGCAGGGGCAGTGTGTTATTATGCAATTCGTGCATGGTACCTCATTTAATCTAGACTCACTAGACACTTGGGAAAAAACAAGCAAAAACACTGCTTGGCACTGTATTGGTGACCAAAAAACAAAAAACAAGCAGTCTAAAACAAGGCAGATAGGGGGAGATTGGCACAGAAGTAAAATAAAACACTTTTGTACCATGTGAACCATGTGAGCTTATGCAGTGCCAGCTCACACACTCTGGCACTCAAACCAGAAGCTTGCAGTCGGCCTAGCGCATTGCCCGGTCGTAGGCGAGCCCATAGTTGAGAGGGACCATGGCCGAGTGAGTGCGAGCGCAAGCCCGGCCATGATGTCGGTGGAAATGAAACGAAACGCTTAGGGCTGCCTTTCGGGCAAGGCTATCTCCTACCGAGGGTCCTGGGACGTTTTTTGTCATGACGACTCCAGTAAAAGTAAACAAATGCAATATTGCCTCATATCAGTGCACCTCAGTGCACCTCCACCACAATGGGCCAATTTCTCTGGGAAATCTGACTATCGAATATATGGCGCCACGTGTGAAAGCTGGCAAGCCCACAGGTACGTCGCCTAACACATGTCCTCAATTGAGCCTATCGAGGCAGATTGATTGCACAATGGGCCGCGACCTAGCCAGTTCGGCATCACGGGCGGACAGGCCAGCTGCATAAAGGTCGATTCGGAGACAGCTTATGCTTCTATTTTGATTCCATCTCCCTTCTGGGACCGTGGTGGTGACCACCCTCAGGGACCTGTGGGTGACAAGAATAGCACAAAGCCCCCAAACTCTCTAGTCGCCTAGCCCATGGCCTTGGGAGACCAGCTTCTGAGACCAAACAATCCACTCTAACTGAGATGTGGCTGTTTGCGAGACAAGACGCCTCCCTCAACTCGTAGGCTGGAACACGGGCGGCTGCTTGCGGGGCATAAAAGGCTACGCACCAGTTTTTCCGGGTTGACGAGCGTGTCAATTCATGCGCAGGAAGCAGGGGGACGGGCGAATCTGCCCCGAAATATGATGTGTAACTGCTGGGTGCGGCATCGAAATGTGCCCTGTAAATGTAGGGGTTTCCCAATGGCATGCAGCGTGCTTCCCGTGTGTCTGAGATTTTTTTTTCCCCTTGGCCCATCGCATCCTCGTCCCGGTTGTTCCGCCCTGGTGCTGCTGCCCCTCCAAGTGTGGAAGGAGGGGCATTCAACTGCGTCCCAAAAGCTGTGTATCATATCATGACGAGCATTTGAGCTGAGCGTTCCCCAAACTGAGGCCCCATACATTTTTGAGGTCCAGGGATGGCCCCTGAAACGCACCTCTCACACTGCTGCCAAACCCCCCACTGCTCGGCGTCATGTTGTTTGTGCCCCGGCCGGCCCTTCTGCACGAGGGCTATTGGTAACGACGTCCATTCGACGGCCCTGAGCGAGCGCATCCATACGAGTTCTGGGGTCGGGCTTGCAAGACAGGAAGGAAAAGAAATCATACCAGAGACATTGGTGGCCGGTTTCGCCTCAGACGACGCACCTGACGACCGTTATCGTGGAGGAGGTGGGGTTGGTTTGCTGGCCAAAGCCGTTGACTTTGTTGATGCATTTTTTTTCTTTTGAGAATTGATTGAGTCAATTGTGCGACTAAGACACCAAAGGCTACTACCCTACCCACGAGTAGGGATGTGATATCGACTAAATCCGTGATGGATGGTTGGAAGCGCGAGGATGCAGTTCCTTTTGAAAGATAGTTTGATGCGCGTTAAACGCGCAGGCTCACTTGACAGAAGCGCCCATCGTCGTCTGTGTCCCCTGGCTACGGGCTGTGGTTGGCTTCATGACCCTGACATGGTGGTGATCAAATACGACTTTCAGAGTTGACCCCGGCGGCTACGGAGAGTGATAATGAAATTGAGCATCTGAGAATCTGACCAGTCTCGGGCCACCAGGTCGGCTGCCAAAGTTGCATGGTCCCCTCCATTCGCGTCGCTGGCAACAGGCTTGACCCCTGAGTCAAGAGTTCCATTCTAATCTACTTTCTTTTTTTTCTCTCTCGTTTTCTTTTTTTTCTGGTTGCCCACTATCGCCCCGCATTCAAAGTAGATGCATTGAAGTGGTCGAGCAACTGGGTCGGTTGTTGAGACTAGCCCTGCAGTAGAGCCCGTGGGCTAGGTTGGTTGAAGTGGGCACAAATCATAAGCCGCCATAGAGCATGGAGCTGCTGTTTGCGCCGTGATGCTACTGCGGTGCAGGCTCTTTGGGCACCGCTGGAGCAGCGATCAGCCATTCAGCTGCGAGGCATGGTCCACGACGCGCGTGTTGGTGACGCCAGAACCAAAGGGACAGGTGCAATAACTCATTGTGCAGACGTCCCGGAGGAGGTGCATAACGATAGGACGGCGCCACGGGCACAAACAAGCTGCTACACCCACCCTGTGTCTGTTACACGTTTGTTGCGTCTGGGTGTGCTCTGGCCCTGTTCTGGCCCCCCAGGAGAAGAAGATGAGACACAGCCATCATCGTCCCTCAATCAGCCCTCCATCAGCCCTCCATCAGCCCTCCATCAGCCCACGGGAGGTGCTGTACCATGTGACCCCTCCAGCGCGGCATTGAGCCATGCCCTGCCGTCGCCGCCCATCGGACCAATCGTGACGTCGTCTTGGCAGTTCTCCGATTGCGTCGCCCTGCCGGCGGACTGGCTGGAGAGGTGTTGCTGGGGTGGGTGTGTTGTTGTCCAGGGCTTCCCAGCTTTGCTGTGGCGTCGCTGTAGCGGTGGGATGGGGGGGCAGATGGGCCCCCAAGGCTTGTAAGCGTCCAACGAAGTACGTCCCAATCCCAAATGTCCCCGATGCAGCTTCGTCGCAGCCCGTCGCAGCCCATAATCAACGCTCCTGCGACATCTGATAGGTCAGCTGGGCTCCAAATCGCCCAACTAGGCGCTACTGTCTGGATTTTGGTGCCTTTGGGCCATGCCTTCGCTGCCCATTTGAGTTTTTTTCGGGTGCCGTTGCACTTGTTGCTGGGCTCTAGCTTGACGCAGGTTTCACCTGGGCATCCACAACAAGGCCCAAAGTCATCGCCTCCCGACTGAAATTTTTTCTCTGATGCCCACACACAGCAAATCGCAATTCTCGACGAGAATTCGGCGTCGTCGATGCTCATCCATCCCTCATAATCTCGTCCACGCCCTCGTCCCTCCTCCTTCCTCTTTTCTTTTGATTCCCCCCTCTTCTGCCCCCTCGTGTGCCTCGTGTCGCTCTCCGACTCCCCCGCGTCATCTCTTTAATTAAAACTTACCATCGCACGCCCCCCCTTCCGCCCTCTCACACTACCTGGCGCCTCCCTCATCGCACTATAGCTGCTCATCTACAACTCTCCCGCAACACAACCGTGCTCGCCGCTTGACGGACACACCCTGGCTGTACCTCCCACCTGACACTGGCCCTCATCTCACTCGGCCGCCCCTCCATCTGCATCCCGCAGTCGAGTCCACTGTTTACCCCCCTTCGCTCGGCGTGTCAACTCTATTCGCATCGTCAACACCGCGACTGCTTCTCCTTCTGAGACGCATTCCACCATCTGCATCCTCATCCTTGGGTTCTGCCCCTTGCATCCTCCGCTGCGCCCTCCGTCTCGACTCGGGCTCTAAAGGGATTACGACGGCTTTCATCCTCTTTTGGGTTTTTTTATTTTTATTTTTATTTTTATTTTTCCTAAACTTGGCCAGCACGCAGCTCAAGCAAAGCTCGCTCTGCATTCGCCCAACCCTTCTGCATCTGCATCTGCACCTGCACCGCCCCAGGGCCATTATCAACATCCAGCGTCAACGCTCGGCCGAATCGTACCAATCCATTGTTCAGGTCCTTGCGCCGTCCACTCACGTAGTTGCACTTTTCGCAACACGCCCAACAGCCTCGAGCTTTCTCCGTTAAATACCGCGAGCCACTCAGCTCCGGCGTCCCGCCTCAGATCGCCGTATCCAATCGCTGACACCGTAGTGTCATTGCCGCCATCATGGTCTCCTTCTCCTGTGAGGTACGTTGCCCCATGTTCTTCCATTCCTGTTGCTGTTTTTGGCCCCCTCCATCTTCTGTCCCAGACAGAACAACAACTGGTGCCCACCTGCATCCATGCCCACACCCCCCAAGCATCATCGTCCACGCCTGACATCACCCACCACACCATCTTCTTGTCGCGAACAGCCTTCTTCTTCAAGGGGACCCCTTCCTCTCGTGCCGATCTACTGACTGGCCCACACACTCTCATTTCTGTCCTCCCACCTTCCCTTCCACTGCTTCGTCCTTCAAATATCCCTATTACACCACCCCGCCGCATCGGACCAGTCTCCATCATCTTGCATCCCACTGCATCCTCGTCTCCCTCTAACCCCCCATCCTATAGGCCTGCGGTGACGTCCTCACCAAGAAGAAACTCGATCCCCATCGCAACCGTTGCCACGGTGCTACCTTTACCTGCATCGACTGCATGGTACACTTTCCCGGCGTCCAATATCGATATCACACCGTACGTGCCACCCAGAGGACCAGATGTCAATCATGGTCCTGATCCTATCCCACTTGCCATCAGCATCTCCTCTGACATCATCTAGAGTTGTATGACCGAAGATCAAAAGTATCAGGGCGCTCTATATAAAGACAAATCGAAGAAGCAAAAGAGCAACAACTGGAACAATAACAACAACAACAACAACAACGATTTCCACAGCAGCAACAGCACCCTGAACGCCAACCAGTACCAAAACGCCGACAACGACCAAACCATGGCTCACAATGCTTATGTCGAGGATTGTGGTGACGACCGCGAATTTGAATGGGCGGACTTCGATGAACCCTCCGACAACGGATCTCCCTCTGAGCCTCCGCCAGAGGCACCCACTCCTCCTCCAGCTGCCCACGAGGATCACGTTGATGTCTTCGAGTTCCTAGTGGCGGCGTCCGCTGCCCAGACCCCTAATGCATCCAAGTTCAACCTCGCGGAGTCAGACGCACAGAGCACTTCGCTAGTGCGATATGAGCCACCAAAGTCAGAGGAGCTTCCCGACCCCGCCGCCGCCTTGCTGGACCAAAGCGGACAGCTCGTCCAATTCGCCCCCAAGCCTGAACCAGCCACTGAATTTGTTACTCCAGCACCAAAGCACTCGCGACGAAAGAGCCGCGAGAGCACCGAGAAGAAGGACAAGAAGCGCAAGCGATTGCACGTCGAGGTGCCTGACCAGGAAATGACCGACGCGCCCCCCATGTTGCACACAGGCCTCACCGGCGGCTTAAATCGCATGATGCGACCTATCTTCCCTCCCTCCCCAGACTACTCCGGAGGAGATGCCCCCGAGGCGTCGCCCGCAAGTCCATTGAAGAAGACCAAGCATTCGAAGCACTCGAAACATTCCAAGCACGGCCAAATCAGCAACAGCATTTTTGGCATGATGGCCGCATCCAAGGCCAAGAGCAAGGTCAAGAGCAAGACCAGCAAGACTAGCAGCAAGAGCAAGAAGTCTAAGTCGTCTTCTTCGTCATCGAAGAAGCACTCCAGCAGCAGCAGCAACAAGGAGAAGGCTCACAAGTTGATTGAATACCGCCCTCCCTCCAAGGATGGAAAGGACGGAAAGGAGCCAACTAGCGAGAACCAAGTAATTATTTTCAAGCCCCGCGCCGATGTGTTCCTGAGCTTTGTCAACAAGGGACCTGAGAGCGAGAAGGGCTGCAGCATGAACAAGGTCTTGAAGCGTTTCCACAAAGAACGCCAGGCCAGTGGCAGCGAGCTGCCCAAGGGATCAGAGGAGAAGGAACTCTTCCGATCGCTGCGACTTCGCCAGAATGATCGTGGCGAAATTGTCTTGTTTTCAGTCGAATAATCTGTATAACAGGATACCCCGGAGGAGAAAACAACAGTGGGCAACCCAGGGTAACAACGGAACGGATATTATTAAAAGGGACAATGGAGTTTTTTTGGGGGGTCGATGCTTTGGAAGTCAACATTTCACGATACCTTGATGGACATGTCTTCATTCTGTACGAGTTTATTCGGGACGGATGGATAGAATGGGTCTCCGGCTGGCGTGTGGCTTTTGCCGGATTGCGAGGTTTGATCCCGTAGGGAGACCTGCGCAAGTAATATGGTGTGTGTATGAAAGGAGAGGGATGGTGTTTTTGCTTCTTGTAAGGACGGTTCCTTTTCTCTTCATATCTCCCGGTGGTTTTCCTTTTTTTTTTCACCTTTTTCTTTTTGAGGACTATGTTTGGGGAATATGCTAGGATTCCATGTACGAGCAGTTACTTGAGGATACCACGGGAGATTTCTTGGGTCGGCGATGGTTTATCAGCGCGCGAATTCCTTGACACCATTTTTTACAATTGTGTTCATTCATATATCATTATGTACAAGTTCTTATAGCAAATGAATTTTTTACATAACACGCAATGGCAAAATGTGCTGTACCATGGCCTCTCGTCTGCACAATGGGCACTCGGGCTTCTCTCTCACCCAGTCGCCTATGCATTCCCAGCAAAAGACATGCCCGCATTGTGTCGCAGCAGGGTCCTTCATCTCTTCCAAGCATAATGTGCACTTCCTCTGCTGGCTTCCCTTGATGAAGCCCATGACCTTGTCGTCGCTCAGTTGGAACCGCGGCACGGTTGCGGCCGGTGTATGTGTGGTGGTAGTAACATCTATGCGGGCCTGGCCACCATGGCCGCTCGAGAGCAGTAGGTCGTTGTTATTATTATATGAGCCGTCGTGGTCGAGAGATACGTCGTTTGCGGTAAAGGAGTTGCGCTCGCGCGGCGCGGCGGCCTCGGCGATGTTGTTGCGGATGTGAAGGTATCCCTGGACGCCCAGCTGGACGACCAGCAGCACACCCAGGAGCTCGTAGCCCGCTCGGTCGGGGGTGTCTGGGACGGTGCGGGTGAAGACGTAGCGGAAGGAGAGCAGGCGCTTTGCTAGCTCGTAGTAGGTGCCATTGAAGTAGAAGAGGGCCAGGATGACGGCCTGGAAGGGCGCGGCCGAGGTCAGCGGTGTCAGGTGGCGGGTGATGTAGTCCCAGACGCGGGCCTCGCGCGAGCCGGCCTTGTCCTGGGACCGGAGCGACTCGAGGCGGCGCTCGAGGAGACGGCGCAGGCGGGCACGCATGCCCGGCAGGACGCGGGCCATGATGTAGGGGAGGAGGATGGAGCCGAAAACGTAGCCGGCGCGGCGGTCAAAGGCGGGGAGGCGGCCGTCGCGGCCATCGACCTGGACGAGGTCGCAGTACTCCTCGCCCAGCGTGCGGTTCCCGGGGAGCGTCGTCAGGACATAGTAGAGCAGTGTAGCGGCAGTGCGGAGCTCCGGGGCGCGGGCGTGTGTTGCTCGGGCGCCGCGTAGCCGCCGGAACAGGTCGCTGAGCTCCTGGGTCAAGCGGCCGGTGAAGTAGGCGTCCTTCTGGTGCGAGCGGATGATGTCGGGGGCTGTGGCGAAGGGGTACGGGGAGGAGGAGGGCGCCTGAGCGGAGGCCATTATGGAAGATTATTTATTCGATTCGGGGCGACGATGGGAGGAGAGGGAGGGAGAGAGATGTTGACGATGGAGGAAGAGAGGCGCCGAGGCCAGCGTCCAAGGAGAAGGCGCCTAGCCGAGGCGGGAGAATGGTGGGCGCGAGACGCCTGGTTTAGCAAATTGGTCGCGTAGCAACAAATATAACGGGTCGTGTAGACGGTAGCTCGATGTCGGTTCGTAGGTCGCAGTCGGAACGCGACAAAGAGCGGCGGGTGTTGAAGAGTATTTTTTTCGTTTTTGGGGAGTGACGGGGTGGATGACGGAACGAGCTTCGCAGATTCGCGGTTGGAGTTGGATTTAGGCCTTGAGCCTCGGGACGAACCCCGGGCGAGCGAAGCCGGGGGCCTGTTCGGGCCATGTGCCTGAGCCTGGGGGGCCTGGGGGTACGGATAGCGGGAAATGGAGCCCACACCACCTAGCAAGCAGGCAAGCAAGCATGTCGTCGCTTTTCCCCTCGACTTTACCCAAGTGAGCCATCGTGAGCTACTTATTGGCTGCAGGCCATTTCTTCCTCTTGCCGAATGGGAACAAACTTGCATGGTCTACTTATTGCCGGACGAGTTGGAGAATCAAGGGTGGAACTCTCTCGAGCTTTTGACAGTTTACAGTGGGTAACGTCTTGACAATAAGTTTTGGGTCCGATGTCATGGTATCGTGCATAAGAAGCTAAGGAAAACCCGCTTATCTGACCACAATTGGTTTTGACAAGTAGGTAATCATAATGTTAAATATGATATAATATTCTGTATTTTTCTTTCTTTCTGAATTATATGGATGGTAGCAGGATAGCTCTTGTTAGGGTCAGAATAATGTCAAGGGCTGCAAATAGTTGCGAGCAAGTTGCTCATAAACGTCTGCAACAAGCAGAACAAAGTACCTTATATTTCCAATAGTTATTTTTATACAACATTCTATACATTTTTTACGATTTAGATAACCCACAGTTTGAACCTTCATGGTCCTAGGGTCGGGTTCTGGTTAAAGTCAAACGACGGCATCTGGATCCCCTGCTCATTACCCTGAAGCTGCATGCTCAAAAACTCGTCAGTCACCAACGTTCCCAACTCTTCGCCCCACTGGGCCATTAGATCTGCCGTTACAGCATGGTTGATTTCGAGACCGTTCATCAGGTCTGGTACATTGAGGGGATCCTCTGGTGGCATCACCACCTGTGCGTTGCGTGCTCTCAACACGTAGTCCTTGATTTCGCCCACGCATGGCCACGTGTGCTGCACCTCTTCCATCGCATCGATGATTGTAGTCAGTGTACGAGAAATATCTGGGTCATCCCAGGAGGCTCCCTGGAAGAACCGCTTCATCATGATGGTGCCAGCCGCTGTTGACAGTGTCTGCACAAAGTCCAATGACAGAGACCTGAATCGGTAGTGACGCGAGTAGGTACGCATAAGTCGAAGGATAGCCTGGAGGGACTCGTAGCAGATCTCGACATCTTCGCTCTCGGCAATTCCTGGCTTCTCAAATAGGTGTGATGGTGGTCTGTGAAGGATGATCATGACGGTGTGGAAAAGCATACTTTGTCTGGTTAGCGAATGACTGCAACGTGTACCGCTTGGACTAAACTTACTGCATACGGAGTACCGAAGGCTGCACCACGCCTACGGTCCACTGGTTCCAATGCAAGGTGCCCGGAAGACTCGACAACCATTTGGTCAGGGAGACATGGATTTGTCTTGATCTTGCTGCCGCCAGTGTGTCATCAACGTTTCCCCGGCGGTTCTCAAACAGTTCGGTAATCATAATGTGAACAATCTTGCAAAGCTCAGCTTGGTATATGAAGGAGCCCACAAGGGCTACTCCATCTTCAAACTCGTTTGCAGATGTCCCTTTGCAAACGTATGCATCCAAAAGGCCCTCCCAGTCAGGAGGATACTGCAATCTGATGGTGTTTCGGACATCTGATTCGCTGGGATGTAGAGCAGGCGGTCGTCCAAAGTACAGACTGAGCTGCTTATCGGCAATGAAGATGGCCCAATAAACTCGCCTCAAGATTTCCGTGTCACGAACGGCCAGCTCTGTGGCGCGATTTGGAGACTCTGCTGAAGGATCCCAGTTGTTTGGATCTAAATGGAGACCCATTTCATGCGCCAAGCGGAAGGCCATGCCGCAAAACAGCCACCCCTTGGATGTGTGGCCGACGCCGATCTCACGGTATCCGAGAAGAGCCAGGGCTTGCAAAGTTGTGAGGTCGGGGCTGTCGAGAGCAGAGTAGATGAGGGCTTGCGCCTGGTTCGCAAAGATGTCGGAGGTGGATCGGGAATCGTCGAGTTGCATCGCACCAAGAGAGCATATGGAGAAGAGAAGAGCGTCTGAGTAGTACTTTCCTGATCCTACATCGTAATCGCGTAAAAAGTACTCTCTATAAACGAGCATGTGAAAGTGATATTGGTACTTGAAGTATGCTGCCATGCACGTCTGGGAGGTCTCGTCGTGCGGCGCATACATGAAGCCTTGCTCGCTTGGACTCAGGGCGCTGGCACTATCGGATTGTCCTGAGCCCCCAAATTGGGGACCGGAGCTTATATCCAAGGGGGAGCTACCATCACTGGGCGAAATGGAGGCCTCATTTGAGAGGTGAATGTGAAAGGCACTAGTACCACCAAAGAATTGAGTGGCATTACTGGACTTGGGGCGCCTCAACTGCCCCGAACGTACTTGAGCAGCAACAACTTTGGGGTCGGCATTGGCTTTGTGATCAGTGGTGACTTTAGTTGATGCGATACTAGACTCTGGTGGTGAGATGGCAAGTTCAGAGAGAATATCCTCCCGCTCAGTGTTGTCGGCGACGGCAAGTTTTCGAAGCAAAAGCTCAAGCGACGCAACCTGGCCCTCGAGGGCCTGGACATAGCTTTTGGATATAGGACTTTGAAGGCATTGATGAGTTGCTAATCTCACGTGTCTGCAGAGCTAGAGATGGCCTTACCGTTGTTTTTCTCCACTGCCGTTTAGGATGCACTCTGTGCCGGCCTTGACACAGCGCGAACATGGTCGCTTACGGTCACATTTGATCTAGAATAACACATTAGACGTGGAAAGCGACCAAACGGTTCAATGGGAATTGGCGCACCTTGCGCCGACGACATCGTTCGCACCTGGTTTTGCGGTCAGCCTATGGTGGGGCGTCATCATAAGAGAGGGGTTTATGCTGCTCACGATATCTTGATGGCCTCGCCGAGCGGCGTCTGCGTCTCTTCCATGTTTCACGTCATATAAGCCCTGATTCGGAGAAGAAAAGGAAATGATTTACAATGTTGACCCAGTGCCACCCGGCGAAACGGATCAGCCGAGGCGAAGGAGTGGTGCACAGGTTGAAGCCTATGCTAGGTTGGATGGGGGTATGTTGATTAATGGGGACTAAGCAGGTATGTCCATGCGCTAAATTGTCCCCTTTTGGGCGGCCCGGGTCACTTGACACGCATTATTCAATACTCCAGGACTTACGACAACAACATTCAAATAGATGAATCTAAGCAAATTATATAATCATCTGATTAAATTAATTACAACTACCATTGAATTCTAGTCTTGATTTGGTTATTCCACGCCTCGATGCATTATAACCCCTCACAACGCAATTGCCATCGCCTCTATTTGAATCGAGTTGAGCTAAACTGGTTTAAGAAGCAGCATTTCTTCGTACACAACCTCTAGAGACACAAGTGACGCCTCCTCATCTCCAGACTGCATCAAACAGGAACAATCACATAGATCTCTGGTTGCACCATTTTCTTCTAGTTGATTTTTGTGATTCGTGGCCAAAGCATCTGTATCCTGGTCATCGCTAATCTCAACTCGGTAATCGAACCATGTTTATGGCCAACATCAACCCATTCTAGCACTTGCGCCATGTCTTTTTCGGTCGCATCCGGCGGTAGATTGTATCTAGATGCATAGAATGTCACGGTAATCACTCTATCTGCTCTCGTGACTAGTTTCGGTGTACTTATAGAACATTTCCGCCGTATCAGTGGGAGCCATCCGATTGGGGGTCGACCTCGTTCCACCATGAGCCAGCGACAGCACAGCTGGTGATATTCTTGAGGATTTCATCTTTATCCTTGATCTCTGTCTTGCGAAATCGCCCATATGAAAACTAAAAATAAAAATGATAATTTATTTAACTCGCTAAATTTATTTATTATCAATAAAATCCTTACGATTGGATTTCCTAAGGATTTCCACAGAATAGGCACAGTTAAATAATTTTATATGTGCACCTAGCAAATGTTCTATCAAGATATTTCCTGGACTGAGCGTTCTTGGGAACCCTTCGATCTTCTGAAATGGTTTAACATTGGCGAAGGATGTTATGATGCCAGAAAGAGAGTTGGTGATTAGAGAGATGAGGCTTGAAGAAGAAGGCGGCCATATATTAGAGATGGCTGGGTTGCAAAGAGATGGAGAAGAAGAAGAGGAGGAGGAGAACTTTGAAGGAAAGTGGTTCTCAATAAGAGCGAGCTCGTGACTATTAGGGTGCTGTTGCTTGAGGCGGTTCACAGGCAGGTACTGGGAAATTATTGGAAAAGTCTTGTTAAGAGAAGTACTAGCCCATGCCTATGGGTTGATAAAATTTCACAGTGTGTACGTATTTCTCTTACAACACACTGCTTGAAAGGTCGTGCCTCTATACCTTCATCACTTTTGTTGCTAGAGTACTCAGCCGACCCAATGCATCTGGGCGAGAAGAGGAAAAAAAAAATAAAGAAAATTAGGAAGGGAGGAAGGGTGTCTAAAATGATTTATGTATTTAAATAACTTTTACTTTTTATGGTATAGTGGGTGGGGGGATAATCTTCAGGAATTGTACTGAGGATGGTTGGCGATGCTATTCCCAAGTCTGCTTGAAAGAGGGGTATGGCATGGCGGGACCACGAGAGACCTTATAAACGAAAATGCCTCTGGGAGAGCTAAATAAGCCATCGCATAAAATCTTCCGCTCCTGTGCCGTTATTCAAACTACATATTCTGCCCTCAAATCATCTACGACAGCTTAAATCCGTGGTATCAAGGCCGCTAATTTGGCGACACAGCCGGACATCCGCCTCCGCCCACCGCTGAGGTCTATCTTTCTGGCGGATGCCCGACTCCATTTCTCCACACTACTAATCGCGCCGGCCGCCCAACCGTCGCCTCCGCTGTCGGTGTCTTTTTTTTTGAGGAGCTGTGTGGTGCTCCGCTCAGGTTCCCATTACAAAGCTTAAGGCGGCCGAGGGGAATTGCGGGGGCCCTCGCTCAAGACAAATCCCCACGTCTTTATTGGGTGCGCCGGAATCGCTGCGCCAACTCGGGATCCCGTCCGTTAAGAGCCTCAAGACGCTCAATCTTATAAAGAGCCCTCAAAAGGACCATCGGAAGGTTACTCCATCTACACAGCTTGAGGGATGCTCTTGGGTTGTAAAAATGGCTACTGTTGATTCAACCCCACCCCCCGCCGCCAACATCCGCATCGCCATTGATCGCGGCGGCACCTTTACAGACGTTCACGCCTCTATCCCTGGACGACGGGACATTATTCTCAAGCTTCTTTCCGAAGATCCCTCAAACTACAAAGATGCCCCCACAGAAGGCATCCGCCGCATCCTGGAGCAGGTCACCGGACAGACGTATCCTAGGGGTCAACCGCTGGACCTGTTATTGATAGAACACATCCGCATGGGAACTACCGTGGGTACAAACGCCCTTCTAGAACGAAAAGGAGCTCGCTCTGCCCTGCTGGTAACAAAGGGTTTCCGAGATCTGCTCAAAATCGGCAACCAGACCCGGCCAAACATCTTTGACCTGACTGCCAAAAGACCCAGCCTCTTGCACGAGGTAACAATAGAGGTGGACGAAAGAGTAACTCTGGAAGCTTACACGGAAAGCTCAACGTCTCAGAAAATCGACATCTCGGCTGATCCAGAGCTATGCCTGGGCGTTACGGGAGAAATCGTCCGCGTTTTGCGGAAGCCCGACATGGGCTTCATACAAACCGAACTTCAGAAGATCTGGGACATGGGCATTCGATCCTTGTCCATCGTCTTCTTGCACTCATATCTATACCCCGAACATGAGCGCCTCGTCGGTGAAGTTGCCCGCAAGATGGGCTTTTCTGTTGTGGAATCTTCCGCTCTGCAGCCCATGATCAAAGTTGTGCCCCGTGGCATGTCGGCAACTGCTGACGCATACCTGACTCCTACTATTAAGAAGTACATTGATTCAGTCTCGAGTAACTTTACGGGAGGCCTAGGATCCGCGGGTTCCCGGTGCGAATTTATGCAATCTGACGGTGGCCTGGTTGATTTTCGTAAATTCAGCGGCTTGAAGAGTATCCTCTCAGGCCCAGCTGGTGGTGTAGTTGGTTACGCGCAGACAACATATGACGAAGAGGAGAAGAAACCAGTAATTGGATTTGATATGGGAGGTACCTCGACAGATTGCTCAAGGTTTTCTGGAACCTACGACCACGTTTTCGAGACAACAACTGCAGGCATCTCTGTCCAATCTCCTCAGTTGGACATTAACACGTAAGTTGACTGCTCCTTTCCTACTTTCTGGCACTAACACTGCAACAGAGTCGCAGCAGGCGGTGGCTCAATGCTCTTTTGGAGAGGAGGTCTTTTCGTAGTCGGCCCGGACTCTGCAGGAGCGCACCCTGGACCGGCCTGCTATCGCAAAGGCGGCCCTCTCACCGTCACAGATGCCAATCTCTTCCTTGGACGCATCAAACCTGAGTATTTCCCCAAAATTTTCGGACCCAACGAAGATGAGCCCCTGGGACTGGAAATCACCACCAAGAAATTCGAGGAGCTTACTGCCAAGATTAATGCCGATAACCGGGCAGAAGGAAAAGGAGAGCTATCTCCAGAAGCCGTTGCCCTTGGATTCCTTCGGGTTGCAGATGAGGTCATGGCGCGACCCATTCGTGCCTTGACGGAAGCACGAGGTTACGATACATCCGATCACCTCCTGGCGTGTTTTGGAGGTGCAGGAGGACAGCACGCATGTTCTCTCGCCAAGGCACTTTCTATCTCGCGCGTCGTTGTCCACAAGTTCTCATCCATTCTATCTGCCTATGGTCTCTCACTAGCAGACGTGGTACATGAAGCACAGCGGCCCGGAGCCATTGAGTACGGCGAGGCTACCAAGAAGGAGACAGAAGCAGCGCTCAAGGAGCTTGCGAAGGAAGCTACTGAACAGCTCCTCAGCCAGGGTATCCCCGAGAGCCAGATTCGACATGAAAAGTATCTGAATCTTCGGTATGAAGGTTCAGCCACTTCCTTCATGATTCTTCAAGAGGGAGATGGCAAGGAGAATGACTTCCAGGCCCTCTTCGAGAAGCGACACGTGCGAGAATTCGGCTTCAAGTCTCCCGGCAAGAAGCTCTTGATTGACGACTTCCGAGTGCGAGGCGTTGGCTCAGCGGTATCACACCAAGGAGAAAGCCCCTACCAACAGCTTAAGAAGATCACTCCGGCTGCAGCCCCAGCTCGCAAGGAGACAACCAAGATTTGTTTTGATGCATCGGCAGGCCGGATCGAAACCCCCGTTTACATTCTCAGTGAATTGTCAGCGGGTGTTAAAATTCCTGGACCTGCCCTTATCCTCGACAAGACTCTGACCATTCTCGTGGTCCCCGGCAGCACTGCAACTATCACCGACAGCTGTGTTGTTATTGATCTGGAAAACGGTGCCACGCAGGTACAGGCTGAATCTGGCAAGTCTTTGGAGCCCAAGAATGAAATCTCTCCCATTCAACTGTCCATCTTTGGGCATCGCTTCATGTCTATTGCAGAACAAATGGGACGCACTCTACAAAAAACGGCTGTTTCCACCAACATCAAAGAGCGTCTTGATTTTTCGTGTGCACTTTTCTCTCCTGATGGAGGCCTTGTTGCCAACGCGCCGCATGTTCCTGTGCATCTAGGATCTATGCAGTTTGCCGTCAAGTATCAACACAACCGTTGGAAGGGCCAACTTCAGGATGGAGATGTCCTCGTCTCGAACCATCCATCTTGTGGAGGAACTCATCTCCCCGATATCACTGTCATCACGCCTGTATTTGATTATAATGGCGATATTGTCTTTTACGTAGCCTCTAGAGGTCATCATGCAGACATTGGAGGGTTGCTACCTGGATCCATGCCTCCTTCGTCGAAGCGTCTTGCAGAAGAGGGCGCAGCCATTGAGGCGGAGAAGTTGGTTACACAGGGAGTTTTCAACGAGGAACGAATCACACAGTTGCTCCTGGAGGAACCCGCAAAACACCCCGGCTGCTCAGGTACTCGATGCCTGGCCGATAACCTTTTTGATCTCAAGGCGCAGGTGGCGGCCAACAACAAAGGTGTGCACCTCGTTCGGGCGCTGATCGAAGAACACAGCCTCGCGACGGTGCAAAGGTACATGTATGCGATTCAGGATACGGCCGAGCGATCGGTTCGGGAATTGCTACGAACGGTTCGAGAGAACGTTTCGGGGGCACCTTTGAAAGCTGTGGACCACATGGATGACGGCTCATGCATCTCGCTTTCGGTAACCATCTCCGAGGATGGCTCTGCCACGTTCGATTTCGACGGCACAGGCCCAGAGGTTTATGGAAACACCAATGCGCCAGTGGCCATTACGCACTCGGCCATCATCTACTCTCTGCGGTGCCTTATCCAGTCTGACATTCCTCTAAACCAGGGCTGTCTGTCCCCAATCACCATCAATATTCCCCCATCTTCGCTTCTGGCACCCTCTAAGACGGCCAGTGTCGTGGGAGGCAACGTGCTTACTTCGCAACGCATCACGGATGTCATTCTCAAGGCTTTCCGGGCAGCTGCAGATAGCCAGGGATGTATGAACAACCTCACGTTTGGAAAAGGCGGGAAGGATGCGGCAGGCAACCATGTCCCCGGGTTTGGTTACTACGAAACGATAGGAGGGGGCTCTGGGGCTGGCCCGACATGGGAGGGTGAGAGCGGCGTGCATACGCACATGACCAACACGAGGATCACAGATCCAGAGGTATTCGAGAAGCGATACCCGTGCTTGTTGCATCAGTTTGGCATCCGCGAGGGATCTGGAGGCCCTGGAAAGCACCGCGGCGGCGACGGTATCGTGCGAGACATTGAGTTCCGTGAAGATGGTATTAAGGTGAGTCTGCTCACGGAGCGACGATCTCGGGCACCGCAGGGCGGCGATGGAGGCGAGGACGGCAGCATGGGACAGAATCTCCTTGTAACGCGGGGTGAAGAGGGTCAGACCAGGGTCATCAGCTTGGGAGGCAAGGCAACCGTTGAGGTAGCCTATGGTGACAGAGTAGTGATTCACACTCCGGGCGGTGGCGGATGGGGAAAGGCCGAATGATTGACTTTGCCCAAGGCTGACTGACTTGACCCGCCAGATGGAGAATGAAAATGTGGGATTAAACACGAGGAGGATTCAGCGGGGACTGTCGCATCAGATAACGATAACTCATAAACACATGTACATAAATCTACATAGATGGCAACACAAAGAGAAAGCCCAGCCCAAGAAGAACAAACCACAAGGGGGTCAGGATCATGGATTGCATATACTGCCACAGCGAAGTGAGTGAGGCTGGAGGTTAGGGGGGCTCCACTGATTGTTTGATTTGATCTGATCTGATCAACAAGATGAAGGGAAAAAAGAGAGAAGAGGAGACGAGAGAAAGCGAAAAAACTGGGGATACGCGGATCACCAGCCAAGCCCTCGATACGGATACACTGCCCCTCCATGCCCCCCCATGTCCCCATTTCATCTCATCGACGGCTCTGAATCCTTCGTTTCATTGCCGCCATGGGTCTGCATCGCGAGAGCTGTGTGTGCTGAATGAAATGCAAACTCTACAACGTCCCATTACTCGACCAGCTGCCCCTTTCGTCGTGTCGTGGGCGGGCAGCCGGAATCGTTATATAGCTATACCAATTCAATTCATCCACCGTTGCTGCCCTCCTCTGCTAGGCTAGCTCAGCGTCGCTTAAGGCCTCGCAGCGTCAGTGCAGCACACCATCTCATCATCCGCCCGTCGACTCGTGGCAAGCCAGCCTGTGCGCACCGAAGCCCTCCTCCCACTACCCGATTGCTCGAGTCAATGCAGGGTCGCCCAATCTCTTAAACTGCCGCGTCGTGATTCGCTCCCCAAAGGCCCTACTAGTCTCGGCCCAATTCAAAGTAGCCGCACGGGCGCCAGCAAGCCATCGACGAACCCCACGTTTTTGTGGCTTCGCTGAGAAGGATTTCTGAAGCCGCCTCGCGCCAAGGGTCCGTCCGCTATCGTCGCTGTTGCTTATATCCGGGCAACCCGCGCGCCCGAAACGGTCCAAAGAGAGAACCTTGCGGCGCACCAGAAACTCCCCAGCTCAAAGCAGGAAAGCTTGGCCCTCGTAGAATTGCTGATCCTGTAGGGAAAAGGGAAAGGGCCCAGATCGGGACGGATAATAAAATCAAGGCGCTACGGAGGATACGGCACGACAGAAACACGTGCCGTCAATCCGTCTGACAGCATGGAGCCGGGATGATGGCCTGCCAGCTGAGATGGAATGGGATGGGATGCTACTGTATGTCTTCTGCCTGAGCAATATTCCGGGCAATGCAGACAGGGTCTCACAGGGGATGGGCGGATAATGATGTTGGCGGCGGGCAATGAATGAAGGTGTTAATCGGCCAATGGGGACGTTGCGGGACACCTCCATCAAGAGAGGTGACTGACTGACTGCATTACCATGGTAGACATGGGATCAAAACCCAGCCTATCCCATCTCTATCTGTCTGGCCTGTCTGGGGGCTGGACCAACTACGAGATAGGAAAATGGTACGGGTGCCTTGCCAGCCCAATCTAGACCAGCCCCATCCCACTTCATTCACAAGGGGGCCAAGTCGGCTCCGGCCCAGCGACTCTGAAACCATGGAGCACCTTTCCAACGGTCTTGGCAGCTTACCCGCTAACACAACCAACAGGCCACCTTGGTTTGGTCCAAGTGGTGCCGGCCATCCGCCCACGTTGCATTGTTTCTCTCTGGTTGCCAAGAAATGAGAAAAAGAATCTAGGCCTTTTCACTACCTGGTGCTCACCGCCAAGGAAGGGCTGCGCTTACGGGGCCCAGTCCAGTTGTGGGCACAGGGAGTGGAGAGAAAAAAGCATCAAAAGAGAAGAAAGAGAGGGTTGCAACGTCGTGAGCCTAGAGTAGCATAGCATGGTGGTGATGATGATGCTGATGCTGATGGATGGCGTAGCCGATGGTTTGCGCGATTGATCTAGCTAGAAAGAAACTCAAGCCAGCACCAGCACCAGCTCCCGTTGGGAAACATCAAACAGCACAAGCATGGAGCTGTCAGTGCCACGGGCTCTCCCTGGTCCCCGGGCATTATTGCGAGCTATGCAGCTGCCATGACAAATGGTTCTTGATCCATTTCCCATTCAGATTCAGTTCCCGCACTAGCCCTATCGCCCGCTCACCTCACCACCCACTCGCCCTATCTCGCTCACTCTCTCTCTTCACTCTCTCTCGCACTTTTCCCTTCATGGCCCAAATCGACTTCTTCCCTGGGCCGCACTGCGCCCCTGCGCCCTGTTGGCTCCCTGTTGGCTCCCTGTTGGCTCCCGGGGTGGATTCCACTTACACCTCTGGGCCTGCTTTGATTTATTATATCATGCATAGCCCAATCCTTCCCTCTCTTCTGGTCGCCTTGTCGTAGCACGTCTGTCCGTATACATCTTTTTTCTTTCTTCCTTCACGCTCCTTGTTGCTCGTTGCTCGCCAGCCAATGGCCTAGGTGCTGTACATACATATACTCTAGACGCCTTTCTCTTCAACACCCAGGGTTTCATCCTTACTACCAGCACTGACGTCGCCTTTTAACCACCGCCCACAATGGCCTCGGATTCCCCCCCACTCAGTCGCAAACTGCAGCACTTCTTTAATAAATCCCCAACCGTATGGTTGCCGGCTTTAAAAAATGACACCGTTTCTGCAAAACCCGCAAAGGATAACAATGGTTCTGCTCCCGGCACTTCGGATGGTCCTGAGCCCTCCCCTCGCCTCTCGGATACCACGGCCCCCGAAGTGCCCTCAGAAGTCGTTTCCCAGCCCAAAAAGTACACTCGGAAGAGATTACTCTGCCTTGCTCTGCCTCCTCTCATTGTCATGGTAGCCCTCAGTCTAGCCCTAGGCTTGTACTATGGATTAACAAAGGTAAAATTAAGATCAAAACGGTACCCATTCAAGACGTCCTGTAAGTCATATACTAATAAGTTATACAGAGACATCATCTTCATGACGGCCCTGTCATTGATCTGGGTTATTCTAAATATGAGGGCACCCATATTGGCAATGGCATCAGTGAGTTTCTTGGCATGCGCTACGCTCAGCCTCCTACTAGCGACTTGAGATGGCGTGCTCCAGTCTCCCCCCAGCAGACCAAGGGTATCCAGAGTGCCCAGACTGTAAGCCACTCCCAATTATGATTCCCTTTCTAATCTCTTTCTAACTGTCAATTCTCTCCAGTTCGGCTCATACTGTCCCGGTGTTGACCAAACACTCAGCGAGAACGGTCCAAGCGAAGACTGTCTCTTTGTGAATGTCTGGGCGCCAGCAAATGCCACTGCTAACGACAAGCTTCCCGTCATGGTCTTCATTCAGGGTGGTGGTAAGTTACTTTTGCCCTCCCAGTTTCGAACTTGACTAACACCTTGACAAGGCTATACTGTCAACTCAAACCCCTTTGTTAATGGCAGCGGGCTTGTTCACGATTCAGACCGCAACATTGTTTTTGTTAGCTTCAACTACCGTGTTGCTCTCTTTGGCTTCTTGGCTAGCGAGGACGTCAAGAATGACGGTGCGCTCAATGCCGGCCTGCTCGACCAGCGATTCCTCCTTAAATGGGTCCAGAGCCACATTTCCAAGGTACGTTGCTTTCTCAGCAAAGCTGTAGAAAACTATAGAAAGCTGACACGATGCCCCTTGCACAGTTTGGCGGAGACCCTGACCACGTCGTCATTCAAGGCGTATCAGCCGGTGCCGGCTCCGTGGCTCTCCATCTCACCGCGTACGGCGGACGTGATGACGGTCTATTCGTTGGAGCCATCGCCGAGTCCACGTTTCTGCCCGGCCAGCAGCACTATTCAAAGCTCGAGTACCACTACCAGGAGGTCCTAGAAGAAGCAGGCTGCACAGACGCCAGTGACAAGATGGCCTGCCTCCGTGGAAAGGGCACGACCGAGCTCCAGTCCGTCAACCACAACTCCCCCTTCTTGAACCGGACCGGAATCCCCAGGTTTGGCTGGGCGCCCACGACCGACGACGATTTGCTGCGGGACCTGCCGCTCACCATGTACGAACGAGGCGATTTTGTTAAGGTGCCCATTCTGTTTGGCTCAACTACCAATGGTATGTCACTCCCCGCCCTTTCCTCCCTCTAACTAAAGTCATCCACCACTTACACCATTTATACAGAGGGCTCAGTCTTCGTCATAAATGCGAGCACCAGCGACCAATTCGTCAACTTCATGGAAAACAACTATCCCTACCTCACCTCCAACAACACCGAAGAAATGCTCGACGAATACCCTCTCGAGGCTTCTCTCCCCACCCGTGCTCGCTGGTTCCCATCTCTCTCTCGCGCCTTCGGGGAAGCCACCTTCATCTGCCCGACCAACGCCATTCTCAAGGCCTTCGCATCCGCAAATTTCTCCTCCTCTAGCATCTTCTCGTACCGCTACAATCTCCACGACAAATCAAACATTGACTCTGGCCGCGGCGTCCCCCACACCTTTGAAGGCGCCGCTGTCTTCGGCCCCAACATGACCAGCTCCGCCGCCAGCTACAGCACCTACAACGCCGCCATTGTCCCCGTTGTCCAAAACTATTGGCTCAGCTTCGTTCGCTCTCTCAACCCAAACACCTATCGCTACAAGGACGCTCCTTACTGGCACACATGGGGATCCGACGAGCAGCGCCTCGTCCTTCAGCTCCCCAACTCCACCATGGAAGATGTTGCCAAAAGCGAGTCCAACCGCTGCAGTTTCTGGCGCAGCATCAACGAGACAATGTCTCAGTAATGATATATGACATATTAACGACTTTTTTCATTTGACATTAGCAATTTCTTTTTGTTAAAGCATACCATGATACCCAGCCACATATTTGGAATAGAAACCGTTGATCTCCATTATTACAATGAATCTTCCTACCTGCACACGTACATTTTCTAGGCGTACACATATCTATGATTATTCTGGGAAATTTATAAAAATAAATAAAATAAATTATCTGTGTGCGTGCAGCAGAACTCATTACAATACAATTCTTGAAATGCCATGCGCATTCCACCTTTCCCCTGAAACTTGAATCAAATCAGTGTGTTCAATGTTAATATATTTTTCTTTGCAATCTCTTCATTTCAGGCCAATTTTGTTCCTTAACCTTCTGTTCCTTGGGTCGTCACTTGTTCTTGATATATTCGTTATCAATCAGGCACAATCAGACACCCTGACATATATTTAAACTTCTCCAAATTCCCATACTTTAAAGTCTATACAACTAATACACACGGATCTACTACCCTAAAGGGGCTCAGTCATCAAAGTCATTAATCCTACTGCAACTCGGTATTTCGCTCCAAGCAATAAGTGGTATTCCTAATCATTGCATGACAAGGGATTCATGGCAGAGCCCAACATGGTTTGTCACTGGTCAAATTAATCCGCACTTGAGTGTGAAGACCGATCCAGAGTCCTCCTCAAGCATGATTGCATAACTTGCCTTGCTCCGGATGCCCATTTTCGGACTTTTCGGGCTCGCTTCTTGGATCTTTTCAATGCTGCTAGATCCTGCTGCGGAGCCTCTACTTGGACCTCTCGTAGAATAGAGTCATTATCATTAGAAGGGAATGATCGTATTTCGGGTTTACCGCACGTATCTGAACCTGACCGGCGTCTCTTGTCTTTTGAGGAGGATAGGCCAGGGACTCGGAGTCGAAGAAGAGACACTTTTTGTCGTAAGCCACGTCGATCTTCAGCAGGAATTACATCTGATACTGCATTTTTTCCTTCTCCAGGCAGCGAGGTCTCCATCTCACTAGTGACCTTCTCACTGATCGCCCTCTTCTCACCTTCCACAAATGCCCCGGGGTATGGAATGTCAAACTGATCAGATGGTTGAGGGGATACCAAAGGTCTGGCTGCTTCACGAATTGCTTTCAACCTGTCATTTTTGGCCTCAGAACATTCTTCCTCTTCAGAAAATCTTTCTTCAAGGCTATGGCGCCGCACGAAAAGGTCGTTTTGCGGCCTGTTACCTTGTGCCGGCAGTAAGCCGGGTTGCCCCAGCATAGGGCTGCGCATGTCCCGTCCATTGTGCGAAATCCTTACGCGCCCTAACTGACTACGAGAAATCTTCAGTTTGAGCCTTGGTATTTGACAATTCGTGCTAGCTTCTTTTGATTTCCCCGACAGTCCATCACGCGATTGCTCCCGCAGATTGGGGGTGTGGGCCGGTTTTATTCGGATTTTGAACCTATTTGGCTTCGGTTTTTTGTTTGCATCTAAAGCCAGGATCTCATCCTCATTTTCGGTCTCGTAACAAGGCGGATTGGAGTTCCCATTGCACTTGAAAGACACCAAGTCTATAGCCTGGCGTGCGACAGGCTTGTTTGACATTTCGAGCTCTGCCAAGGAGTTTCCAGAGGCAGTCCGCATCTCAACAGGCAATGAAGGTAGGGATTTCATCAACCGAGGGATACTTTTCGTCACCTTGAGCTGCTGTACAGGAGATATTGGGACTGGGGATAGTATAGGTATGTCTACTTGCGCAACGGAGGGGTCCGGCGACTCGACAGTAGAGTTTGGGATAACACGCGGTTGAATGACCATAATTGCAGATTGACGCCTGTGTTTTCTAGCACAAAAATTCTGTATTGACTCGGCGCTGTTACCTTGAACTTGAGGCGGCATGGTCTCAGCTTGTAGTTGGACATCTGCTCTTCCCATCACCGCTAGAAAGTCCGAGTGGGGTTTTTCCAAGTTGGGATCGACAGCCACGTCGTCTCCCTGAACGGGGGAGATCCTTAAACGTGGGGCATCCTCGGCGTTTTTTTGTGTAAGAGGAACTTCTGGAAGATCTTGGTTCGCCGCAGGCTCATGGTTTTTTGTCAACCCAGACACATGGTTCATTCGGTCATAGGTATAACTTGGCGGGTCTCCTTGGCTGAACGGTTGCTATTCCGTACGCCAAGAAACCCCCGACGATCTTTCGGAACTCGGCGACAAGCCGAAAGAGCCATTTGGTATTACTCCAGTTCTTGCATACGATGAGATAGGTGGAGCCGAGACGGAGTCGAATCGGTCAAGTCTAGGTGATTTAGAGTGTAGGCCATAGCGACCACTGTGGCTTTCTTTCAAGCTTGGAGATTTTGGACAAAAGAGAGCTTCTCCTTTCGGTCCTTCAACAAGAATGTTAGGCGATAGGCGATTAATATTACCAGAAGCCTTTCGCAATGAAAATTCAATTGGTGTGTTTCGTCCGGGACCTGGAGCACCTGGTGTTGGTTAGTATTTCAGTGCCATTTGTAGAAGACACCTACCATATGTAGCACCCTCGACATGTTCTAGCTCATCTGATCCATTCGTTATATGGCCAATATTAAATTGGTCTGAACTGTGGTCCCATGAAATAGGAGGCTTGCAAACGCTTCTAGCTTGCTGAACCTTTGGGCGAAGGGGAAACATGAGCTTATCTCCTATTTTAGGTGCCATATGGAATTCCCCATCCTGTTGATGATGGGAAGAGTTGGGAAAACGCAACGCAGGCGTCATATCACTGGGAGAAGACGTCCTCTGGTACATGTCAACGATCGAGGTCAAACTTGCTGATCGTATACTTTGGTCACTAGAATCTTGTTGTTGGCTATCCGACTGAGGGTCCTTAAAACCTATTAAATTAGGTGTCGGAGAGAAATCTGAACCAGAGCATGGTCCGTAATTCCTGCCAGAGTAAATATCGGCATTCTCCGTCGCGACTAAGGAGGTTGTTCGGATTTCAGTGTGTTCCAAGCGCGTTGGGTATTGAGAGGGCGAATAAAAGCGCCGAGGACCACTAGAACCTGAGAAATTCGTCAGGGTGCATGGTGGCCTCTGAAAAGGGGGTTGCTTCGAGTTACAGGAGGCCAACGAAAATGATCGCTGTCCGTCATCGAGGGAAGGAGATAGAGATCTCGAATAAGACGGGTGGTTCGAAGTGCTGTAAAGCGAAATTATTTCGGACGTAACATCACGGTAGGAAGGGAGCGATTTGCGGTCATCTTGAATAGTGTCTTGATTAATCTCATGAGATTGCGGTTGAGCTAGAAGACCTGCTTCTCTTGAATCAGACCCTTGATGAGGATCAGGAAGAGACTGGTATGTTGCAGATGGCGTGGGCTTGATAGAGAAAATGCCAATGTCACCCGTCTCAGTAGTTGTCTTGAGCATACTCTCTAGTGGCCCTGGGGAGCGGAGGAACTCAACATTCTCATGGACGCCACGAAGAAATCGGCGCTGGCGTCCATGCGCGTGGGGCGAACCATAGTTGGTTGGCTTGCCGTTTTGACGAATACTTTTCAGGGAGTTTTGGCTAGCGCATCTTGACCCAGGTGGTTTAATATCCATGCCGTCGAATTTCCGTGTGGGGAATAAGCGATATGAGAAATTGCACAGGTGACCAACAGAGACTTGGGCCAACTGGAGAATCTGGGTGGGTAGCTATAGGCCAATGAAGAGGTACCAACAACAAAATTTGAAATGTATCATGATGGAAGAAATGTGTCACCTGAAGGGCAAGAGACTGGCTAACCGAGTGACTGCATGCATCATCATCTGTGCATCATAGTCGGATGTTGAATGCTGCAAGGAAGGAAAAACAATAAGCCACCGCGCTCGCGCCTGCACACTCTTGGGTCGGTACTTTCAGGGATATTATAGGTAGGGTAGGTACCTAATTCTCGGCATCGGAGATGGGACGTAGGGTAGCTGGTCGGTGCTGCCATGTTGGGACGTGCAGTGATCTGCTGTGCGGTGCCGTGGTGGGGATGAGGTCGAAAACACGGGAATGCACCACCAGCCGCGATAACAACAACCCGCGGCTTTAATTCCCAAGTCAGACGCGATTGGTGATACTGGACAAGTAGTTGCCCACTCGTCCAACACTCGTCCACCACTCAAGACTTGTTGTGAGACGCTGGAATGGACCTAGATCGGCGTTAATGATGCAGAGCTCTGACATGGTAGGCGGCCAGCCTGAGGATGGTGTTGGCTAATGTAGCGCCAGTCACCCTCCCCCAGGTGTGTTTTAGTGGTCACACAGCCCAAAACGGCCCCCTCACCTGCATTGTCTTATGCTGTGAGGGTTGCCTGCCTGCCTAGTTAGTATGCTTAGTAGCTGCTAATATTCGTATTCAATATCTGATGCAGTAGCTGCTGAGTAAAGCAAACCTTGGCCACTCAGGTGAAACCTAATCGACGGATTGATTTGCGCCAAGCAGCCCTCCACAACCCTCCACAACCCTCCACAGCCATCGGCAACTATCCTGTGGATACGCGGCTCCCTAGGCAGAGGCCGGGGCCATTTGATGCCATCGCCGTTGGCTCTCAGACCGCCGTCGCCGCTCTTGGTTTGGTTGACATTTGGGGCGTCAGCCAGGGCGCCTGCCAAACGAGTCAGGGGGGCATTCACACGACTTCTCATCCATCCCACAGCAGGTAACGTGACTCACTTCCCAGAGGGGATGGGGATGTGAGAACGGCACTGATGCGGTCTGGCTAGGGGGAGGGGACAACCGGGATGTGGTGGGTAGATTGGGTGGATGGATGCCCAGCACGGGTCCTTGTACGGGGCCCTTGTAGTCTGTATGGGCCCTTGAACCGAACTCTGCCTTTGGCTCGGCAACAGGGTTTGATTAGGTTATTCGCTCTTCTGGAAGTGTTCCCACCACCATTTCCCTTCTTGGCGAAGCGGTTCCCGATGTGGCTTGCACCGTCTGTAGTCCGTGCCTCTGCTACGCGTTTTGCGTCCTTGTGGACAACCCGGGCGCTCAGAACAGCAGTCGACTGGCCACCGTCCCCCGCGGTCCACTTGGGCTCGCCACGCGAGCTTGTCGAAATCTAGTAGTCAGGGGTGTATCGGGCAGCTGTTCCGCAATGTAATGTTCAGGTGGTTCTCGTTGTTAAGCTTGCCGAGTACGCATGACCGAGCCACCGTTTCTTGGGGGAAAGGTTTCTTTTTTTTCCCCCAAGCGTTCGTCCAGGGCTCCATCCACAAACAATAACAATCCATTATCTCTCCAACAACCGTCGAGTATATACGTCTCTTGATCTTTCCTTCTTCCTCCTCTGCTATCATCCAATACGAACACTTCCAACTTCCCCACACTCCTTCCCGAGACAACTCGTGCTCAGCTCCTGCACGCTCTTACCTAACTGGCTAGTCGACATGGCTTCCCGCAAGCCCGACCTCTGTCTCCCACTGCTTGAGAGGGAGCAGTCTGAATATCAGCACCCAGCCAGCTCGTTACGGAGCCCACGCTTTATTGAGAATTTCAATGCGCCCTTCTCAGAAGCCATCATGAACGCCTCGAGAACTACGCTTGCTACAGACCCAATGATATATCCTTCTGCTACCACCAACGACCGAACGAGCTTCGGAGACGAGCCCACACGTCGGCCGTCATTTGGTGCCAAATATGCTGAGGGAGGCTACTCCCAGGCTCTTCCACCAGCACCCCTCCGCTTGCGCAACTCTTCCTGGGACTCGGAGACCAAGCGACGCGCCAACATCAATGAAAGAATTCGGGAATGGGCCAGGAAATCATGGGGCGCGGTTAAGAGCCGTTCAGATGCTCGCACAAGTTATTTCGACAGCAACCCAAGCCATAGAAGGAGCATTGCAGTGCTATCATCACCAGGCGATGTTTCTCCTTCCGCATCATCAGATGGATATGGGCGAGGGGGTGGATACCCAAGGGCTGCCGTCACAAACACTCATCTGCCAGTTTCAGGCTCAAACTGAAAGCTTCTTTTTTTAACGTATCTGGCATGGACATACATATATGCCCCGCCGGCAGGGGTTTCATTCTGGCATAATAAGCACATCTGGCGTTGGTGGTCTTGATTTTCGGATGGGAGGATAACAAAACATGAATGTTTTGATGATATTTATGAACTGGCATGTATCGGATCAGAATACACCGCCGCCGATAATGAAAAGGCGTTCTTCTTCCCTTTTAGCCCAGTGAATAATCTTATTTGCTCCTTGTGTTATTGTGGCCCTCGACACATTGGGTCCGGCCACGCAATAGAATTCAAAGACTGGTGTGATCCAAGCGAGTGATGTTGCGTCCTCCCCAACACTATGCAAGACCTTAAGGTGCGAGTGTTTAGCGTGAATGGATGCATGTAGCTCGTGGTACACCGTCATCAATCTCCTCCTTTTGACAAGGTCTGTGAATGTGGGATCTAATGACGACATGCAGAACTGCACATTCGCCCGTGATTTGTAGAGGAAGTGGCTGACTTGGCTCCCGGGTGCAATCTCATGTGCCTTAGGCCGGCCCACTTGTGCCGCGCTTTGAATGATGGCAAGGGTACCGTTCTTGGCTAATTGCTGGGCAACGTTGTCCCGCATTTGCTTGAGATCAAAGAAGCTCTCACGGTCGGTACTTATCAGGATCATCGCAATTTCCTCCTCGGCTGATCGACCATCAGCGGCGGCTGGAGAGCTGGCCTGCTCCCCCGATGTGCCCTCAAAGAAGCTGACGTACATGTAGAGGTAACCCTTGTTGTTGAATGCGGGCAAGCAGAGGGGGATCCAATTCTCACCGCCGCCACCTTTAATGCCGTCACTCTCGAAAAGCATGTTGAAAATCAACTGGAGGTCGCTGGGGTGAAGGGAATGTCGACGAGGTCGGATGACGCTAACGAGCTTGCCACCGGCTACGATAAGACCATAAAGTAGCTTATCCGACCTTAGCTTCAGAAACGTATTGTTGATTGCGTGTCGCTGAGATTTCCGTAGCTTTAGACATTCTAAGGAGCCGAGGAGTGAAGATGGCGATCCTTTGGTAAAGTTGTCAGCCAGCGACGACAGCAGAGATTCGGTTCCCTGCAAAGGTGTGCTTAAATCTGTCGATGGACGATGGGCAAAGATTGTCTTGAGTTTCGGCAGTGTGAGAGTGGATAATATTTGCATGTAGAGGGCTTCCAGCTGAGCTCTTAGCTGGGAGTCGCTTTCTCCTAGCTTGCTGATAGCCACCAAGTAGAGCGGGCCTTCCGTCACGATGACGAAGCGAGTATCGCCAGCGGTAAATCCCTGAAGAGGGTTTTTGGAGCCTTCGTAAAACGATATGATGGTTTGTATAACGCCGATGGACGAGTTGATCAAACTTAGGTTTCCATGCCGACTCCAAATAGGCTTTCCTGCAGATGATAGGATGAGGTAGTGCTTCAGCTTGGACTTCCACATGAGCAGCTTTTCATCATCTTCAAGACCCGAGTTTTCTTCATCCGGAAGTGGACTAAATTCATCATCAAAATTGCCAAGGCGGTCCTCAGGGTCTATCCTCGCCCTTTCAAACGGCAATACGGTGGCTGACTGTGACCGGAGCATATTCCAAGCAGGGCTCTTCTTATGAAATTCACCAGCGAGTAGACTTGCGATATCTCCGGCAGGCCGCATTGTAGGAGCAAAACTCATGATGCTGGCAGTGTCGTCGGCTTCGCCGCTCACACTGGCGGCATGACGGTTGGGTGTCGCATGACCGCTCTCGGCTGGGCTGGGAATGGAGTCGGGACCAGGCGTGGGAAAAGTTCCTCGAGACCCATCAGGAAAAGAGAGGGTCTGGATGTCCACGGTTGTTATTGCGGTCGTAGCTTGTGCTTGGAGAGATTTTGGGTCGGCGCTGGTGCTCGTGCGAGGTCGAGGTGGGAGAGGGGGACGGTAGTCGTCGTCTTGGGAAGTTGGCTCCTTTCCCATCGTGGCGGGGCGTGCTGATGCGGAATTCGCATTGCCAAATCAACTGTCTCGGGGGATCAAGGGCAGGAATCGAGAAGAAGCCAGGACTATGCGACCCTGGGAGTTTTTGTGTGTGTCAAGAGGGGCCATTATGCCACCTTCTCGGTGGGTTGTCGATGAGCAGTAGCGCTGTGATGGCTGGAGAAGCGAAAAGCTATGATGGCGACTCAAGGGCCGCATGATCCACACACGCTGGCCGCCAGAGTTCACCAGCGAGCTAGCCGGGTTCAGAGCCACGATCAAGGTATTCTAGGCGCCACTCCTCGGCTTGCTTGGTTGGGAACAGATTTAATATTTTTTTCTTTTTGATTTAATTCTCGTCTTTCTTGATTTTGAGTGCTTCCGAAAAAAAAATTAAGAATTGGTGTACTGTTTTGCGATCGATTTCCTCCAAGATCATGGCTGCGGTCATCATGTGTGTCTCTAACTTCTGGAACTGGCATAGTACCCGTGATGGATTTTGAACAGGGAGTGTTGATTGCGTGTCTTCGGGGCCATGACGCAGCCACTCGCCAGCAAACGCGGAGGGGTTTCTGCAGCCTTGCGCTGACAGCCACGCCCGGACGAGCTGTGACCAATCAGTGTCCTTTCAGGCTCTCTGTTTCAGGGTGGGCTGGTACCTTCAGTGCACCCACAGGGGAGGAAGCTACCTAGACTGAGCTGCTAGTGAAACGTTGTCTTCTAGATGCGATGCGCGGCTTCACATTGAAGTTGCCAAAGTTCTCCCCCCGCGTGCCCTCAATCCAAGCGATTCCCTCGGCGCCTCTGCCATTCAGAAGGGAGCTTGATGTTCTCATATCCGGCCTCGACCTGAACGATCTTTGACAATGGCACTCGAGCCCGGGTCCGGCCGGAGGTCGGTGTCGCCAGAGAGCTCTGGTCGGGATTCGCCCATCCCACGACAATGGAGGAACCAGCTCGGAGGAGGTTCGCACACCCTGAGCGCTCGACACATACATCATCGCAGTCGCTAACGCCTGTGTGACAGAGGATGCCCCGACCAAGGACAAAGTATACCGAAAGTATGCTCATGGTGTCGACAGGGCATTGGCCTTGTTCGAAACCGCCCTGGAGGAGTGGGCAGACTATATTTCGTTCCTAAATAGGCTTCTCAAGGTTCGCATCAGAAAATTAAGCTTGTGTCAATACAGAAATAGCTGACCGTATGAGACTTAGGCTCTCCAAGTTCGACCCAAATCGATAACCACGATCCCTTCCAAGGCAACCGTCGCGAAGCGCTTATCGCAGTGTCTCAATCCTTCCTTGCCCTCCGGAGTCCATCAGAAAGCGCTCGAAGTCTACAACTATGTGTTTTCAGTCATTGGGAAGGATGGGTTGTCTAGAGATCTCCCACTCTATCTCCCTGGGCTCGCATCTACCCTCTCCTTCGCTTCGTTATCAGTACGAGCACCATATCTTGATCTCCTCGAAGAACATTTCCTCGGCGTAGACCCCCGCTCCTTACGGCCCGCTATGAAGTCCATAATCCTAGCTCTTCTTCCGGGTTTAGAAGACGAGACAAGCGAAGATTTTGACAGAACGCTCCGTATGGTTGAAAACTTCAAGCATACCATTCGAGCCCCGCAAAGCGAAGATCTCACTGAACGACACTCTTCGGGGGATGCTTTCTTCTGGCAGTGTTTCTTCCTCGCATCTATAACCAGCCATAGCCGTCGTGCAGGAGCTCTGGCCTACCTTGTAAGATGCTTACCAACTCTAGGAGGACCGCAGGCGCAAGCTGGACCTGGAAAATCGCCAAAGGACAAAAGTGAAGATGAATTGAAGAACAAACTGGCGTCCATCGTTACATCCCCAGAGCCAGGATTGCTTCTTCGATGTTTTGCGAGTGGTCTCTCCGATGAGCAGCTGCTCATTCAACGTGGCTTCTTGGATCTTCTTGTCTCTCACCTACCCCTCGATTCAAGCGTCATCCAGAAGCGTGTGAAGCCTGGCGACCTAGAATTACTTCTCAAAGCTGCTGTCGGTGTGGTCACAAGGCGAGATATGAGTCTGAATAGACGGCTGTGGGCTTGGTTGCTTGGTCCGGAGCCAACTCAATCAGAGGCCGACCAGGGAACAGAGCCACCCTTGAGCCCATCGGATCATCGCCACCAAGCATATCTAGCATCTAGGACGAACTACTTCGAAAAGAATGGTCTTCGCTCCCTCACCCGAGCTCTCCTTCAGATGATCAAGGGTAACCCCCAAAGTAGCGCAAGTGAGCGAGCACGCCCGTATAGAATCTGTCTATCTCTTATGGATAGATGGGAGATTGGCGGGCTCATTGTTCCAGAAGTCTTTCTGCCCATTGTAGAGAGCGTGCGCCAATTTCAAACCCATGCATCAACGAAAGCCGAATTTGCCGAAGTGTTACGCAGCGCTAGCGTCTTCTTCGACGGTATTGAGAGTGGCCTAATTTATGGTGAACTAGTCAGCCTCTTGGCTCAGGCCATCGGGCCTGGGGATCTCAATGTTCAAGAACGAGTTGATAAATTGTCTCTAATCGGTTTTATTCTAACCAACTTTAATGTTCGGGAAGAAGAAATGATAACAATTCACGCCCCCATATCTGCCTTGGCAGCACTGTCAATGTTAGAGGACTCGATAGATCAACAGTCTGAAAGCAGATTGGATTCCTCCGTTTCAAACCAAGCATTGAATATTGCTATCTCGCTCCTGGACCTCGTCCCTGAAAGAGGATTCCCCGAGGATATCTCAGCACCATCCCACACATCGATCCCCAATATTGAAGTGTTGAAAAAGATCCGAAACTTTTACGTCACTGAGCAGGGAAACATCGATACATCCCCGCCGCCGTTTAATGCAAAAGAAACGGGCGAGCTGCTACAACAAAAGGTGGTTAAATTCATCTGTCTCCGTCAAGATTCATTAAAACCATTCGCCGATTTAGGGGTTTGTGTCCGCCTACTCGTTTTAGCATTGCACAAGATACCGAGGTCATATAAGCTGGCTGAACGGCAAATTTTGGAATATCTGCAGGAGAAACTCGAACTGCCTCCCCCATTGAAGTATTCCGACTTTTCCGCCGTTCTTCACTTGGCCACACAACTATATAGCGTGGAGAGAATTGAAGAAACCGATTTATCGGGCTTGGTCGTTCCTCTCGTTCGACACGCTTGGGCCTACCTGTCGGCCTCTGAACCAAAATACCATGTCGAAGCGGTTCGGGGTCTGTGGCAGTTGCAATCTGCTCTGTCCCCTGAAAATCGTGACATTGAGGCGGCACTTTCTAGTCTAATTATTTCTCGTGATGTTAATCCTGCGGCATCTAGCGGGATCGTCGATGCCGGGCGTACGCTAAGTGTGCTTTGGTCCCATACTCTACAGGACAATGCACACGGAAACGAACGCCGTGGCTCAAAGGCGCCCGCCCTCGAGCTCAGAACCCTTCCTCGTCTCTCAGGGGCGGATCACTTTGAAGTCATGCTTACTCAACCCCTTTTCCTCATTTTGGATGCCTTGCAAGATGACCGGACACAACTGTACATGACAGTTAAATCATGGCTTAATAGCATGCTGGGGATTGACAGGTATGCTTCATTTCTCACAAGAGAACCCAGAAATCTAATATATTTACCAGGCTGTTTTTGATTTTTGTGGCCAAGCTCAACGAGATTCCATTTTTAAACAGTCCAATTGAGGCCAGAGAAAAAGCTGACCAAACCCCAGTGGTTTTCTCCGAGGACACGGATTTGGAGCTTTGCCTATACTACCTCCACATCCTTTCGAATGTCCTTGCCTGCTCTGGAGACATTTCTTGGGCTGTGCTATCAACTAAACCTGTATCTCTCAGAGGGCGGCAAATCCACATCGGCAGTAAGCTTACTTTCGTATTCGGCATGATGTTGATACTAATTGGAATGTAGCTGGTGGTGATGAAAATGAGATGCCGCTACAAGAATTCTTCGTTCGCGTTTGCTTGAAGTGCATCACGGGCACCGCAGCCCCCGATGTCGACCAGGAGCTGGAGTCCCGAATTAACAAGCTCTACCGATACGCATTAACAGTCCTCCATAAATTCCTGCTCAGTCCTTATGCTGCCCCGCTATCTTCTCCCCAACTGGAAAACACTTTGATCGACATGCTTTTCAAAGCACTCAAAGGCCCTGATCCTTACGTGCAGGTTCTTTTGCTTGATGTTGTTTATGATACTCTCAAGCTTCGAGATATACCTGCCGGGCCTCCACTCTCACCTATATCCGAAAAGAGACGGGCAAGCTTTGATCCTGCCCGAGGAAGACGCCCGTCAATCGCACCACTTGAAACTCAGCCAGTCATGCCAACGCCGCCTCCCCAGCTTCTCAAGTGCCTTCAAGAAGGTCTGAGTTCCTATAGCAGTCGACCTGTTTTGGATAGCTGGGTCGCATTTGTCGCCGAATGCTTGCCGTTTTATACTGAGTCTATTTTCCAAGTCTTGATTCCACTTGTTGAAACTCTTTGCAAGGAGATTGGATCTACTTTTTCGAGCTTACGAGAGACATTTCAATCTGCTTCGCTTTCAACAGGCGGTGAAAAGTCGACCCCAGAATCTACACTTATTTATCTATTGAATGGGCTCGAGCAAGTGTTGGCGAGAGCACATGAACAATTGCTCAGGGAGGAGGCTCGGACACAGGTTGCAAAGAGTCCCGACCAACCACAATCACTTTTCGGAAGCATGGTCTCGGGCGTGTTCCAGTCGGACGCCCCCCAGGCCCGTAGCGCTACAGCCAATGACCGACTGACGGTTCATTTGGCCCTCCAGGATGCTGTTCGCATTTGCTACAAGATATGGACTTGGGGTCTAGGCGAGGACTCGAGCAGGCAGAACCAAAGCTCATCAGCATCATTCAACTATACATCTCTTCGGATGAGAAATCGTGCGCGACGATTACTTGAGCACTTGTTTACCGCTGAGAATTTGGAGTGCCTTGAAACGGTCATTGACATGTGGAAAAATTCAACAGCAGACTCGGATGCTTCCGAAGTATTCAATCTACTCTCTGCACTGGAAGCATCCCGCCCACGACACAGCATTCCAGCTTTGTTCAATGCTATTTACAGCCGAAGCAACCCGACGGCGATTGAACCCGCACGCAAATCAACAATGACAATTTCCCTGTCTGACATTGACCTTGTTGTATTCCTTGTTGAATATGCCCGATCTCTCGATGACGATGCTATGGATGAGATTTGGCAGGATTGTATGATTTTCCTCAAGGACTTACTGGCGAACCCGTTTCCACACCGGCAGACTTTGCCGAATCTACTGGAGTTTGCAGCAATTCTCGGCGAAAAAGTTGACAACACTAACTTTGGAGAGCAAAAGAGAATGCGTAGAGAACTTGGCGTAGGTGTTCCTTATCTGAGTAGTTGATACGTTGTACTGACTTTCGCGCAGGACCTTTTCCTCAGACTCCTTGCAGCTCTCTTCACCACAAGACCGATGGCCTTTGCTGAGCCAGCACTCTCGGTGGGTAGCACACTTGATCTGGTTCGTCGAGGCACCATGAATGGAGCGGGCGATGGCTCTGAGGATGTGGTTTCCATCCTCGCCTCAGTTGTCCCTAACCTCTCCAAAATTCTTCTGGAGCCTGATCGAGTGCTCTCAGCTGCTGGGACTATCTCTACCAATGTTATCGGGCCAAGCTTGCGTGCCAAGGGCTTCCCAGAAACATTTTCCAAGAGTACAATGCGCCTACTTCACGAGCTCTCTCGGCTGCAGAATAACCAAAAGTCCTGGAAGAGGGATGTTGGTGATGCCTTTAACGACACAAAGTTCTTTGGCATGAACATGGAGCTGGTCAAGGTTGACTGGCTTCCACTGCTAAGACAATGGACCCTGACTGATAAGGAGAGAATGCCAGAGATTGTATCCAGAATCAACGCACCCACTACGGCTGGCATTGTATTTGGTGTCGGTGCTACCTCAGCTCGACTTGAGGCCGATCGCAAGACGCAACTGAACCTTCGCAGAATCGCAACGCTCATTCTCGCTGCTGCGGAGGACGCTTTTGTTACCGACTTGCCCACCATTTTTGATAAGCTTGTTGAACTCCTTGCGGCATCAGCGACATCGTCTCCCTCATCGGCCACTCGAGCAGATATTTATATGGTTGTTCGCGCTCTTGCCCTCAAAACCAGTGCTATCCACCTCGGCATGCTTTGGCCGGTCGTCAACGCCGAGATCCACGCCGCCATCTCCTCGATCGTGGCACCTGAACATAGCACTGCCTATGAAACATACACAAACGGCTCCATCCTCCAAGCCTGCAAGCTCCTCGATCTTCTTATTTGTGTGGCGCCAGACGACTTCCAGCTTCACGAGTGGCTATTTATCACTGATACCATCGACGCTGTGTACCGATCTGACACCTACCAACCCGTTGCTCTCGTTGACGAGATTTCCGAGGAGCTTGGTGCTGCGGCGTCCAACCCAGGGCTGCAGACCGATCCTGTTTCCCAACTCGTTTCAAGTAGTTCGTCCCGACGTCCTTTGCTCGGACTTGGCGGTATCAGTGATGATGTTAGCACAGAGAGAAAAGACGAACTGGTGGCCAAAGTTCTTCGTCCCTTCTTTGGTCAGCTCAGCATCTTCGCCTTCGAATCTACATACGCTATGGGGCGGTTAGATAGTGACGCGTGCATTTCGGCATTGTTGAAGGACATTTTTGATGAGCGAAGCATAGTTAAGGCGCTGTAAATAAAAACCGGGATATATATTTTCTTACGGCAATGAGCATGAAGGCACCCAAATAAATATTAGTTATGTTATAGCGAGCGAATCCCGTATTCTATAAGCCGATCATCTCGATAAGGATTGGCGACGCTCTGGCTTGAAGCTACACGGGAACATGATATGATAGTCTTGATACCAAATAAAAAAAGTAAGAGTATTGCTGCTTGAACGCAAAACGGTGTTAAACCAAGATTTCCCCCCGTCATTGATTTATTTTATTTATCTGTATAACAAAAGATATCTACAGGAAGCAATACTCAAAAAAAAGGCACACAAATCTGAAGGTGTACAATACAACCCAATCTTTCAGGGATTGTACTGTATATGCTTGTAGCTGGCAGTTCAAGCTTCAATTCAATGCCTTTCTCGTCTTTTTCTTCCGAGAAATCTTAGTTAATAGTGCATTTTTTGTCACCCGTTTTTGGAAAAAGACAGTTGGCATCAAGCGTACTTGATTGCTATGAAGTTATTCTCATTCAGGTCCTTGGTATCCTCGATGCTGTTAGATTTAATACAATCCCACTACTCCGCTTCATAGTTCACCACAAATAACGCCTTTTGTGTTCTGTCCAATTACCCACCCGCCATTCCATTCATAAACCCGATCCCAGTTACGCGACCTGTTCGATACTTGCCTGTGGTATCATCTCATCCAAGCTCGGCCCCAGTACCCTCCCCACCACGCTCTCAAACGCTGCCCTTTCCATAACAGCACCAAACTCAAGACACTTGACGACCCCATTGAGCTCGCAGCTGAGCCAAGAAAGTAGCCCTGGGTTCAGCAACGTCTCCTTCGGGTACTTGTCAGCGAGTTCAAACCACGCTTGCACAGGCGTCAATTCTTTATCTCCTGGATTTAATGACGATGCCAAGCCATGCAAAGAGGAAAGCGATATACGTGGTGAAGACCACTCATATGTGACAGGAGGGTAGTATGGGTCTAACCCTAGAGCGCGGCGAGTATGGCATTTGGTGGACTGGTTTACTTGTGAACGACCCCCGTAGACATCCTCAGGCGCGCTGGCCATGCAGAAAGTAGAGGCCATGAGAGTGTGACCTTTGAACTCATCAGAATGATGATGGTGTCCGGGATAATCGCCTAGCCAAAAATGGTCCCAGCAGATATGCTCCATTCTGGGGTATCAAAATTAGCATATTGAGACAACTATTAGAGTTATGGGGGCACCCACGTTAATATAAAGTTGATGGCCATCTGTTCTTGGGTTTGCGAGAGCTCTGCGTTCGCTAAGCTTATGCTCACGCTCGTTGCAGGGCTCGTTGGCGGACTTGTTCGTGGGCTCGGAGGGCTTGCTGAAGAGCTCACATTGGAGACGGCTGCAGTTGATTCGCTATATTCGGAGCGAACGCTAAATACTGGTGTGTGAAGTTGTTCGTCCTTCTTAAGAGTGACAACTACATCATCAATATTGATGTCGGCAAACAATTCGGGAGCCTGATCTGCCTGCTGAGGTGAAGCATCCAATTGACTGGGCGCATCTGACATTACTACGTCCACGGACGGCTGATCTGGCTTGAGAAGGCGATCTATTCGTGCTTCAATACCCATGGGTTGCGACGGGTTGTTTGTTGGCAATTTCACGGAAATGGTGACACCGACACGCTGCAGCTGTGCCCTCATGGCAGCATTCTGCTTCTTCAACTGGGCCGACTCGCCCTCGGTGAGAGCAATAAGCTCACGGAAGTGGGTGACATCGAGTTCCAGCTGTTTGACATACTCTGCCTTGCGTTGGCGATGCTGGATCTGAGCGCGCCGGACTTGAGCTCGCCGGACCTTTGCCTTTTCGGTTTGTGAGATTGCCGTGATTGACGGACCGTCATTGCATTCTTCGGGAGCTAGGCTGAGACTCAGTATCTGTCCATGTCTCAAAGGAATGGTTATGATTGCCCAAGGGTCAGGGGGGGAGACTGGGGGCGTGGAGATGAGTGATGGGCTGATCAAGCCTTCAGTCGCAGCAAGAGACGCAAATCTGAAGATGAGGCGCCGGTTAGTTGACGAGGGGAAGGAATCGATCCATCCACGTCGTCATCATTGTCGCCGTCCCCCTCGCCGTCGCCGTCTCTGTGATTGAAAGGCCTCTTTCTTCTCCTCCTGGTCATGGCTCGACCCACCCCCCAACGGGCAGTGAATTTTCGGGAAAAGTCAGGTGAGGTGGAGAGGACAAGGACTTACACTCGCCACTGGCACTGCCGGCCGGTGGGATCTGCTTCCCCTGCTGCACAAACTCGACGCGGTTCCCCTGCAACTTCTGCTTTGTCTTCTTCCAGAACGTGGTAAAAGATGGCCTCGTCCCTTCCGACTCCTCCGTCGCCATGGTTGCTGAGTTGTTGGATGATGTCATTTGCGCCTTTCCGTGCGCCTCACTTCATGGCGAGACAGAGCGGGCTGTGTGTGTGAGTGACTTGAGGTGGGCTGAGTGATGAGAAAAAAAAAAGAGAGACGGCCTATCGCCGAATTCCTCCGAGGCGAGAGGCTGGGGCTGTAGGTCGTGATTGCGGTCGCGGGACTGCGAGATACAGGCGCAAGAAATGAGATTTTGGGTTCACAGCCAAGAGTCAATGGCGGGGCGTGAGATGGCCTTTGGCTAATACGTAGTCTTGAGATGTTGAAGGAGGCTTTGAAGCGTGCCGGAGGGACCCTCAAACCGGGTTATCTTCTCCGCCGGGGACTAACGCTAAAGGGCGGGGACCACCCACCACCCTTCATACAGTGCTTGGCCCGTCGCACCAATTTCCGACAGCCTGACTGGTGGGCCGCCCAGTTGGTACGCCATCATCGTGCTCGATAGACACTGTACGTACTGGCACTTGTTTAATAAATTCACTTTGCATTATTTTCCGACATCCTAAACGCCTCTCTGTAACTCTGCCAAGGGTTTCATGCAGTATCCAGAAAAAAGTTCCCCATGGTAAAAAGAAAAAAAAATCCCCCAACGCCTCGCTTATCTAAAGCAAAATAACACACATCCATCATTCCTCAAGTCATTCGTAGTCCTCGCCATCGCTGTCTGTAGCTGTCCCTTCTTCGATATCATCGTCATCCAAGTCGTCCAAATCATCGCTGTCATCCTCATCCCCATCCTCAGCGTTTAGGCCTTGGATTGCCTTCCAATTCACATAATCGTTTTCCACCCATCGTTTGCTGACTGGTAATTGATAAGGGTCGAATGGGAAATATGGGTCAAGCTGGTGGAAGCTCTCGTCTTGGGCCTCATAGCCAGCATCTCTAAGAGCACCACCTGTCGAGTAGGTTGATGACAAGAATTGCGACAAGCGAATCCTCTTGTTGCCTTCAACCAATGGATAGACGTACATGAAGTTGAGACGATGCGCAATCCTCGAAAACTCTTCCACAATGACAGGGGCGCACACCTTGAGAGGGTTGAGCTTGCCGAAAATCTGAACTGTCAAATCCTTTCTTGACGTTCCTACCCACTCCACCTCCTGGCCGATGTAGGACGAGGGGTCATCAGGATCAACATCCTCCGGTGTGCCCACAATCAAATCTTGCCAGCGGAAGCAGAAGATGTAGAGCGTCGCTTGGACGAGACTGTAGTATGGATGAAATCGCTTCAGATCCGGTCCTCGGCACAGTGGCTCGTACTTTTTGCGATATTGTTCTAGGTGATGGATGAGGAGCACAAAAATGCTTCGAACCAGGTCGCCTGGGAGGTGGGCGCCTCGAGCAACAAAACTGGCCAGGTATGCAGCAGCAGCCTGCTTCAGGACATTGGGCGTGTTGCTTTGGAAAGCCGTGGCAATTAATTGTCCGCAAAAGGCATCTGTCAATCGCTCGTGCATTTGGGCAAAGTGAAAGATGAGGAATTGTGTATGCCGCGATTTATAGGTGGGCAAGACCATGTGATCAAACTCGCGAAGAAGGATTGTGAACGCATCAAAGGCTGTGTCAGAGCCAGGGTTCGTAAAGTATGGGGTATAAACTCTAAAGAGAGTGTCCAGCGCAGCATCCATCTTCTCAACGCTTCCCTTGACAGACTTTATTCTTGCGGCATCTTCGTCGAAGTCTGGGTCGTCACTCTCGACCGATTCTGTATCGCTATCGTCATCTGCGTCGTCCTCCCACTCCAGCACGTTCGAGTGATCTCTCAGAGCGAACATGACGGCAGCAGTCACTTCATCGTCGAGGTCTTCCAAATCGACCTGCATCTGAGAGTCGATCTTTACCACTCGGTTGAGGATGAGATCTAAGACCTCGTCACGTAGGATAGGGACATAATCCTTGATCCGCAGCAGATTGTGGATATATGCCATGTGAACTCGCATCGACTCGTCGGGGAACGGAAACTTGGCACCAATAAGGTTCTCCAGAACAGGAATGGCAGCAGGGAACATTTGGAGGAGATATTGCAGAGTAGAGTGAAGCCTATCTCGCATCATCTCGCGGCTAACCTCTGGAAAATCGGGCACACACCACACTGATGGACGGGTATCGGAGAATTTTTCCACCATCATGGATAGAACGGTAGAAAGGTAGGAGCCCTGGGCGCTGACCAGAGCAGCTAGGAAGTGAGTGAAGACCTTGACAAAAGCATCATCCCGCCCTAGCCAGGAGCACTTCAAAATGGTTTTGACTAATCCATTGCACGCCTTGTCCTTGAGAATAGGGATGCATCCAGTGAGGGCCATGACGTAAACCTGGAGTTCGTGTGGTTTTAAGGTGTCCTCTTCTTCACCAACGACAGGAGGTAGATATCGCTGCTTATCGCTGGCAAACAACTCCTTTAGAGTATCGTACTGGCCATCATTGCCCCGCAGGTGCTCCTCAAGGGCAGTTCTGACTTCTAATTTTACTTCGTCCATCGTTCTCCTTCCGACTTCGTAAGTCACGTTTCGGATGTCGTCAAAGAAGACTTTGCGTCGCTTCGTGGGACTCTCGGGGGCGTCGAGCGGGTCGCTGAGCCCAGCATAATCAGCCTTCCTACGGCCCAGAACTGATGCGGGCTTCAGGATCGACCGTACGGGCGTCGAGCTCCTTGGTACGGGACCAGAAAAGGCCCTGGACGTCGGGGTGAAGGGTCTCATCGATGTGGCCCGCTGCGAGGGCGGTCGTGCGATGTCGACGCTGGTGTTGGTGGCGGTTTCTCAGGCAACAGTGAGAGGGCCTTCGTCCTCTCTCCGTCGGCGGGGAAGTGCTTAGGGTACGACTATGTAATCAAGGATACTCTGCAACAGGCACTTTGATGGGCAGTGGTTCATAGTAAAGTCTGCCGCGGGTAGGATGTTGAATGAGGGGTGATGCGTGGTGATACAGGGTGAAACTGAGGAATCCCTTGAGCACAGAGCCTGGGGGTGGCAGAGTGAAGGGAAATTCTTCGGCGCTGGTGGGCGGGCAACTTTTTTTTCTGCCAAAGTAGTGCAGGTGGAAATTTTGACGCCAGAGTGGGGTCACACACGTGCCTTTGGACTGTTTTTGCTGGCTGCTTTCGGCAGGCCCGTGCACCAATACCTTGCCGTCCTTGCTTGAGCAACCATTGCGTCACAGGCTGGGTCTAGCGACCAGGCTTTTTTTTTTGGTACAGGTGTAGGCAGATAGACGAACGACGGTAGCTGTCAAAAGACAGGAGGCGAATCTGTGGCGCAGATGCTTGAGTACATGTAAGAATGTCGCACATAATTTAGGCCCTCGTTTCACAGACAAGATCAAATTCTTTGCCCCTGAACAGGATTTAGTACAGTAGCAAAGCACAACAAGGGCGCCCACGAAATCAAAAAAGTCTTGGGCTCTGGTTCCCATCAATAATAATCATGATAATGATAAAATGATAATAATAATAAAGCCCTTAACAATGTGTGGTATTTCATAAAACAACGCAATCAATCAAATTAGAACACTATAAAGCATCCGTTCCGTTTTGGGAGCTCAATGCATGTCCGTATTCCTGCACCTACGAGTCCCAGTTGACTGTCGAATTGGCATTCGTCGCATCCCAGGACCGCTCCTGGGTGACATAAATCGAAGACAAGATCCAGGACTCTATCCATCCAGATAGTAAAAGGCACCCCAGTTTCGCGCGTCTTTTTTTTGTGGTTAACCGTTTCGCCTCTGTCCCATTCCCATCAATATACACCCGTAATCCCACTCACAATCCGCTCTAATTGAATCCTTCGAGTTTGCTGTGCGGTACTCATACATACTCAATGAGAAGCCCATTCCTCAACAAGGCATGCCGCGCTTGCACGGAGCTGCGCGGGTGAGCCTACGTGCGGTCTCAAGTGGTCTGTCCTTATTCCTCCACAGCTTCCGACTGGACCGGCTGGGCGATACCCGCATGGTTAGGGTCTGACATCTAGTAGCCCTCGCTAGTGCTATTGCCGTTGTGGCCGGCCTGGGAACCGTACATGTAATTGGAGTCGGAAGCGTTTTCGACATTGTTAGAACCTTCGGCGTTGGAGAATTCGCCACCGACAGCGGAGCCCTCTCCCTTTTCGCCAGAAATCATGGCATTTGGCCAAGCAGGGTTCTCCAGGACTCTCTCTCGGTTGGACTGGTTTTGTTGCTGTACTCGTGTGTCAGGGGGGAACCTCTAGGGAAATTGCACAAGAAAAAAATCAAGCATACCTCGCGATACTTGGAGAGATAGACCTTGAGGGCCTCGGCGTAGTTCTCGAAGCCCAAAGAAGTCATAGCAAAGAGAATGTCTTCGCCGTTAACCGTCTTTCGCTTCTCCTGTTGGCATTTCTCCGACGCTGTGCACATCCAATGGGTCAGCGTACTGCAGATGAGAGACATGGCTCGGGTCGGAGCGTGTAGCTATGGCGCTCACAGGGGCTAAAAGAGGATAGAACAGGCGCAACTTACCCTCGCTGGTGATGAAGGAGATAAACTCGCTTACACACTCCTGCATGCATTCCTTCGCCTCCTTGGCGATCTTTGCGTTCTCGGGGAGCGCATTCTTCATGATTCGGGCGACTGGCGCAAAGTTTCGAATGTTAGCATCAATCTCATCAGCCTTATCAGCTCTTGAGGCGCCTCGCGCCTTGGGTGACTTGGTGGACGAATCGCAAGACATTGGACGACCAAATCTGCACGGCTGGCTGGCTTAGACGGACAGGCAGCTCGTGCAGAAAGAACGAACAAATCACGATGGAGCATCATGGGAAAAGAAAACGACGTACCATTGGCTATAGGCAGCCACCTATCCTGCTCCTTTACGCCTTCGAACTCATAGCTCGGGGCGCCGCCGGCTTGTGGGTCTTGTTGTTGCTCATTCATTTGTGCTTCCTCGTCGGGTGACGGTGCACCTTGATCAACCTCCTTGGGAGGGGATTGGGGGGAATCCGACATATTTGGCTACCTGCAGCGGCTGCTAGCGTCCGTGTAAAATCTTCGGGCTGGCACAGCTGGGCCTCGAGGTGATGTGTCCCCGAGCCACGTCGCAGATGGTAGGGCTTGCAAGCGTCTGGGAGGGGTCCTCCAGCTGCAGTGCTGCGTCAATCCTGACTGCCGGCGAAGGATCTAAGTCGCTCACAGTCGTGGTCCCTGGCCCGGGGTTCTGGGGCTATGACGCTGGTCCTTGGGGGGGGGGGCTTGAGGGGTGTGTGCGTGGAAGACGAGGCGTGGTTGTTGTGGGTGAGGATAGGAAGAGCAGGCGGGGGAGGGGTGGGCCAGGCGGCGTCAGTCAAGAGAAGCGAAGATATTGGCCTGTCAGCGCGGGCATGCGCGCGTGTGTGAGAGTGTGCGTGGTGGCAGGGTGTGGCCGGATCGCACAACTTTTGAATGTTGGCAAGGCGAAAGAGGTGGTTTGTAGGCCAGAAATGGACTGAGAGGAGGGGCTGCTCTGGAGACAAGACACGAACGCTGACGCGCGAGCGTTGGCGCAGACTGGGGACGGCACGGGTTGGACGGGGGAGTGTCGCCGTGCCTCGTCTTGGTTAACGGGC